>JAVMKO010000001.1:165104933-167902433 GCA_032164245.1 Sternotherus odoratus
TGCTCTGGAGAGAGCCTCTGTCCTGTCCACATGGGATCTATAGAGCAGCATTCCAACCTGTGTGTTTTGCACAGTAGCCCATTGCACCTTAGTGTCCGCATGAATCCTTTCATTCTCTTTGCCCCTTCTTTAGCCTACAAACTTCAATACGCTCTAAAGTTAAAGTAGCCACACTCATGTTCGTAGTATGGTCTTCCGTACACTTTGAGCTTTGTGAAAGACCTTGTGTGGAATATGTTGCACATATAAGAACACACTGTTGGAACAGAAACCACCTTAACTTAGCTGGTGCCATTAACAATATAATAGTTTTTTTTAAAAAAATTGCTCTTCCCTATGGGGACATAGGGTATAAGTATTTCTTGTGCAAAGGGCTACTTTGTATTTAACAGCAGATACAAGGAAATATTTATGATTTCAGCTTGCTTCACCATAAAAGTCTGAGTAAAATACACCTTCTAAAATAACATCAACTGTCCTGTCACTTAATTTTCATAGTGCCCAGTTGCTCTCATTTATAGCAAGCTAAACATGTTTTTAAAAAAATATTTCCGTAATGGTAAAGATAAAAAGTTACTAAAATGAGGAAACCTTGTTGGCATTTGAAGGGGAAATGTTATATATTTATCACCATTCCCTTGTGGTTTATACCATAACTGAGCCATATAGTTCAGTTAAAAGAACAATACCTGTTTCCCATTTCAGGTAAATATTACCACAAAGTTAAGTAGAGCACTATACATCTAGTAGAAAACCAGAATGTTCTTATACACCATCCATTTATTCCAAGACATTGGTACATGAGGTAACAAGTTTAGTCTTTAGTTCACAAGACTGAAGTACTATATTTTGAGATCATTCTCTCTTCTTACATGATTTAGAGATAAATGCTACTTCTAAGTGACTTTATATTTTTAAAACACTTTTTATTATCAGTTTAACTACTGCTTTTGTAATGAAAGTAGAAAGTGAAAGTATAAGATAATGTCATGTTTAGCTAAAGAACCCATTTTTTCATTGGTGTAGGGAGGAAAAGATGTATGTATGTGGCAAACTTTTGGTGTTTTTTTAAAATATGTACTTACCTGTTGCAGCCCAATGATTGGATTAATGTAGCTTTGTGCATTTAGGAACATAAATTGCCATGCTAGATCAGACCATTGATCAATCTAGCTCAGTATCCTGTTTGAGGGGCCAGTTCTGGATGCTTCTGGGAAGGTGCAAGAAACCCATATTGGAATAACCTGCCTATGATTACAGTTGAGTTATGTCCTGAAGCATAAGGGTTTGTAATTATAGATGGCTTTGTCCCGTCTAATGTTACTAAAAATGCTATTTGTTAATTTTGGATTCTTTTTAAAGGATTATAACTTTTTAAGTTTTTGGACTCAATAACATTTTGTGTTAGAGTTCTAAAAGCTAATTGTGTTGTGTGAAATATATTTCCTTGTATCCTTTTTACATGTGTTGCGCTTTAATTTTATTTGTCTCTTATTCTTATGAAAAAGGGTGTATGGAAGTTTTTGACTTACCTCTCTACATTATTCCTTTTATACACCTCTATAATCTCAACTCATATTTGTCTGATTTCTGAAGTATTATATAAGTTTAGGCCAGCAATTTCAGTCCTCCATGTCTAAATGTTAGGGTCCAAAATCTATATTTAGGCATATAAGTAAATTCTGGCTTGAGTCTCTCCCGCTCCCACCCCATGGAAAGACTCTGAGATGTCTAGTTTTTGTTGACTTGCTTGAGCTCTGAGTGTTCAGCAACTCTAAAAATGAGGACACTTTTATTTTGGTCCCTAGGAATATAGGATTAAGAGCCTAATTTTTGGGCACTCAAATTTTATCCCTAATCTTTTAAAGCTTTCCTGATGTGGAGTTATTTTCATGTATTCATTGCCTTTCTCTGGACTTCTGTTATAGATAGTTTAATTAAATTGCACACATGTTAATGCATCGTTAAGGTTGTATAGTTACAGCTGGGACCTGTTGCTTAGGGAACTCAGCGAAAAGCTCAATGATATGTTGTTTAGGAAGTATACAATGTGATAGTATGCAATTTCCAAGTTACATGCCAGTGTTTAAAGGTGCTCCTAATGGAAAATGATGGAAAACAATCAGTGTTGTGACTAGAGGAAAGATGTTATTTGGGATAAGTGTGTCTTAAAGACTGCCTTTCCTGTTGCATTCTATCCTAAAATGATGAGGAGGATAATGAAATTACAGGATTACATGCTATTTTTTTCTACAGGACATATGCCTAATTCAGAGGAGATGCTTTGGGAATGATGCAGCAGTTCAAAATTTGTTCGTATTCTTTTCAGTGTGTGGCCACACAGGTTTCAGTGTGTGGCCACACACTGAAAACAATATGAACAAATTTTGAACTGCTGCATCACTGTAGTATCTGAGCATAACAAACATTAGTGAAGTTATTTTTCTAGCACCCAGAGATCTGAAACTTTTTCACAGATTGGAAATTGATGCATAGAAAGATCAAGACCAATATTTGCAAAACTCTCCATTAATCTTGGGTATGTAATAATTGGGCGCACAACTTGAGAGACAGGGCCTGATTGTTCAGAGTACAGCACCTGGCATTTTTTAAATTGGACTTCAGTGTCTACATAGTGCTCTGAACATAAAGTTAGTTCTTGCAATCGCGGTAGGACAATGGTTCTCAAATTTTTGTACTGGTAACCCCTTTCACATAGCAAGCCTCTGAGTGTGACTCTCCCCAATATATTAAAAAAACCTCTTTTAAATATATTTAACCTCCTTATACATTCAGGAGGAAAAGTGGGGTTTGGGGTAGGAGGCTGACAGCTCACAACCCCCCAGGTAATAACCTTGTGACCCCCTGAGGGATCCTGACTCCCAGTTTGAGAACACCTGCTGTAGGAGGTAGGGAAATATGTATTAACTTGTTTTGCGTATGGGGGAAAACTGAAACAGAAAGGCAGAGTGACTTGCCCAAAGCTACATGATGAATCAATGGAAGAGTCAGGTTTAGAACTCTAGGCCTGGCTCCCAACCCTGTGCTTATTTCCTCCAGACCTGACGGCCTGAGATGATGAGCATCTACATTTGCTATTGATTTTAGTTGAAATTGTGAGGGTTCAGTACTTCAGAAAATCAGGCCTTATGTGTCTTAAGTTGGGGACCCAGAAAATGAGAATAAAATTAGTGGCCACATCGCAAAATTTTGGTTTAAGTGACTTGCCATCTGCACATAGCAAGCCTGTGGTGGAGTCAGGAATAGTAACCAGTTCTTCTGTGTGGCATTCATCTGCCTTAACCATATTTCAGCCTCTCCTCTTCCCAAAGGCTCCTGCCTCATTCAAAACATATCTTCTAACTTTGCAACAAATTATGCAGAGTTCTACAATAAACCCTGTTAACTTCACAGCCCTGATTCATTTCTCTGTGTGCTCTGAGAGGTAGGTGTCCTGTAGATAAAATAGTATGTGACCATGTAATTAAAGACTATTGTGATACATGTGCATGGACAACCTTCATTCTGTAATTTCCTAACTTTTGAGTGCTCGATTTTGTAACCTTAGTAACATTCTTCTAAATTTTATTTTTAGAATGTAAGTTTGTAAATTTTTTAAAAATAGAAGCAAAAAATGTATGTGCAGCTGTAATGCCACCCGATATCAGCAACAGTTGAACCTGGTTCATCAGCACTGCAGCACACACCTCTGCAGTTTGATCTAAAGCATGGGTGTCCAATCTTTTGGCTTTCCTGGGCCACATTGGAAGAAGACGAGTTGTCTTGGGCAAGACGAGTCGTCTTGGGCCACGCGTTATGCCTACTATACACGAATTCTTTGTCACAATTCATTTTACGCGACATTAGAGTCCTCTCGCTCTTTATTAGTCAATTTTATCAGTTTTTCGGTTTTTTGGTCAAACTGTTTGCAATTATAATGCGAATTACGAATAATACTCCGTTATTTGTGGACGTAATCTCATAACGTTGTAAGTTTTATGTTGGGCCGCATTCATAGCCGTCCTGGGCCACATGCGGCCCACGGGCCACGGGTTGGACAAGCCTGATCTAAAGGATTAGCTACAGTAGCTTGCAGTAGGAGTGTTCTGTTCTCTTTGGTGGACTGGTTACCAACAGAACAGTAGTATGGTGAAACAGTGGGTTATATATACATGAATAGCTCCATTTTACAGACAGCTTTTTTGTGTACAGTAAAACCTCCATTTAACGGACTAATTCGGGCGAGGGGGTGTCCGTTAAATCAAAAAGTCCATTATTTAATAATTTAAAAAAAAATGAGCTGTTGGAGCAGCATCCCACCCGCCACACGGGAGCCGGCAGCCAGCCCGCCTGCTGTGTGGACCCGGGCGGCAGCCGGGAGCCGGCAGCCAGTCCGCCCGCTGCCATGACCCGGGCGGCAGCAGGGAGCCGGCAGCCAGCCCGCCAGAAATGGATCAGGAATGCATCAGACTTGCTCAGAAATTTTGTCCGTTGCATCTGAAGTCTGTTAAATCGAGGTCCGTTAAATCGAGGGTTTACTGTACTTAGGCTTGATAGATTCTTTGTTGATACTGCGGATAAATGGTTTAAACATGACTATGACATTAGAAATCTAGGTTCATTTCCCAACTTGTGTAACCTCTTATTGGGGGTATGAAACCTTGCTTAATAACTAATAAAGGTTTTGAAATGGCAGAGTTACTACCAGTTACTACTAACACTTAAACTCATGGTCTCTTGGGTTATGTCTCACAGCTTGAGTCAACTGATGGGCTTCCTCTGCAGGGCTAAAAATAGCTATATAGGGATTCAGGTTTGGGATTGAGCCTGGGCTCAGAGACCCTCTCCATTGCCAGGCTTCAGAACCTGAGCTCCAGCCTGAGTCTGAACTACTGCACAGCGTTTCTTAGCTCTGCAGCATGAACCCCACAAGTTCAAATCAGTTGACCAGGGAATCTCTGAGAATCTCTGTTGCGGGTTGGTGGTGTGTGTGTGTGTGTGTGTGTGTGTGTGTTTTTTTGGGGGGGCTGTGTAGATGTATGCTTGGTTCCCAGCCCTTCCTATGGGCCACAGGGAGATGGGAGAAGTGCAGGAGGATTCAATCTTGTTCTCTGTCACATCCAGGGTGGATTTGATTTAAATCAAATTGATTTAAATCATAATTTAAACCACTGGTTAGCACGACTCGATTTAATCATGGTTTTCTACATAAAAGTGCATTCTTGTTGTTACAACCTTAATACATATTCTTCACATACATATTAATACATATATTAATTATGTAATACATATATTTATATAAATAATACATGTATTTATATATAATTATGTAATACATATATTAATTATGTTGCAACCTTAATACATATTCTTCACATATGTATTCTTCACATATGTACCTTCTAAATATGTAACCTACATTTTTAAGCAGTGATTTATTTTGAAAACTTTTCAGATTAGTTTTATAGCTATATCAGAAAATGAATGATTTTAAAAAAAAATAATTTACCAAAGATAATTTAAGCAGATATTTATGAAGTTATTGGGAGGTGAACTATCCCCAATTAAACAGGTTAATCGTTAATATTTGGAAGATTTTCTTGCCATGCTGTATTAGGAGAACATCACCGGACAGACATTTAAATTGTTTTATTTAACTAAAACAATACCGTTAAGTATTCTGGGTTTTTTTCCCTTCAACAGCAAACATAATATTTTAACAAAACAAGCATATATCCCTCACTTCTCGCATTTGTCCCAGACTACTACTACTTTTCCAGATCTGTTTGGCCCCCAATAATCTTCTATTCATTGAACTTTCTGAAACTTTGAATTTTTAGAGAGAGGTAAAGGATTGACTCTGTGTACACAAATTTGCAGAGGGACAATAGAGTTGAGGTTTGTTGTTTCTCACCTCTATATATTTATTTTAAAACATTTTTGCTAACAAACATGTTACCTCTGGAGACACAAATCCACAGTTTGTGAACTGCAAAACTAGCATCTCTCATAGTATCTTTTAGACTGAGCACTGAGTCCCATTGGGTAGATAGAAATATTAACCTAAATAATTTATACAGAAGCCCATGGAACCCCATAAAATTGAGTCCCTAATCCATTAACTATTGGAACTCATTTACAAAACCCTTCTTAAACAGTATCTGAATATATTGTCTCATACTATAGAATTAAATGTATAGTTCCTATTCTATGTTGAGCTATCATTGAGCAATAATGTATCTTAATTAAAACTATCTTAAATAAGTTTTTTCCTCAAAAAGCATTTTATAAAAAAAAATCCAATTTAAATTTAAAAAATCAGATTTTTAATTTTTTTTTAAACCATTGATTTTTATCCACCCTAGTACCGTGTTTCCCCGAAAATAAGACAGTGTCTTATATTAATTTTTGCTCCCAAAATTACATTACATTATATTACAGCGAGAGGCAAAACTGGAAGTACGTCTTATTTTTGGGGGATGTCTTACTTTCGGGGAAACAGGGTAGCATGCTGGAGTGAGTGAGACACAAGGATGGTACATGTGCTGTGCTAACAGAATGTTCAGGATTTTTGGTAACAAGCCAGGAACAAGCTGTGCACAGAAAAAGACAGCAAATGCTGATTTTCAGCACTGGTGTCTTACTCAAATCTGAATGGGCTCTTGTGGGGCCAGCAAAGAAGGCACTTAGTTGTTGTCCCGAGAACTAGTCTTGCCAGAGTTTAACAACTTGCTGCAAACCATGGAGATCCTAGAGCTCTTTGATGAAAATAATTGGAGAATGTTTATAATGGAAAGGTTAGTTTAGATATTGCCGCTGCTGCCACCTTTGTAACAAAATGCACAAGGTGGGAAAGAAATCTACTCAAGATCACCAGTCCTTATCAGGGACATAAACTTAAAGCACATTTGAAATTTCTAGACCAAATCAAAAAACTTAAAATCTGAATTATGCTGAGTCACAAAAGTGTTAGAAATAAATCAAAAATGAAATATACAATTTCTGGACCCTCACTTCTTCCAGACTCATCTGATGTACCTCTAACATTTCTAGTTAAATTATACCCTGACATAAGCCCATGCATACAAAATCTTAGGAATTGTTTTTTTGCTTGGCAAAAGTGAAGGTTTATACAAGGTTTTCAAATTTGTCTTGAAGACTAGCATGTCTTCCTAATTTGCAAAAATTAAATTGCAAAATAAAAAATAAGCTTGTGGTCTTTTCTTTATAGTGTAGAACAGTGGTTTTTGACCTGATGTCTGTGTACACCTGGGGGTCAGCAGACTGTCTAAGATTTCCAAAGGTGCCCGCACGACCATTTGAATTTTGTTAGGGTTCTGCAAATGAAAAATGGTTGAAAACTACTAATGTTGAAAGAAGGCCTGCAATAGTATTCTTTCTCCCACCTGCCACTTTAAAAAATATATATATATATATATATATATATATATATATATATATATATATATAATATGTATAGTAATTGAAATTTCCATCTTGTCTGTCATGGAAGACTGAACCAGTGGGATTATATCAAATACAAGAAAGTAAAAGCTGATAGGAGAAATATTTTTCATTCATACTGTTTTATTTTTAATGTCTATTTAACACTCACTCAAGAATAACTTTTTAATTGAGAAGATAGGTGTGGTGAAGCCTTAATGCTTGAGAGACATTTGAACTATCCAAGGAGTTCTCTAATAAAAACTGTGAAGGGCAACCTTAATATTCTGAAATTTTAAGGTGACAAGCAAAATCTTCTTTCTCTCACCCCTTAATCCTTTATTTTGCAGGAAACGAAGCCTTTTAGGCCAACATTACAAAGAAGCTAGAGGAAGTGGGGGAGCACAAAGAAGCTAAAGGAAGTGGGGGAGCAAAACTCCTTTTTATTTTACAAATCGCCTTTATAGATCCAGCGTAAACATTAACTTGGCTGGACTGTACATTCTCTGTGTGTGTGTGTGTAGTATATATTTTACAGTAGAAATAGTAATATATTAAGCTTCACATTTAACCAGTAAAACAGGACTAAAAATACCACTTACAGGGAGACTACAGTTTTACTGTAATCTTGTTGGACATTCAAAACACTTATAAAATCAGCTTTTCTGACAACAAAGTCTGTAAAGAGGTTATCAACACAGGCTCTTCACTCCTGCCTTTCTCATGATAGGAAGCTGAAGACCCAGGATGCTCCAAGACTACACTAAAGGCAGCAGTAGTGTATTGGGACATGAACCATGCCCCTATTAGTGGGCACATGCTACAGTGAATTCTAATTGGTGGTCTTGGAATCTTCTAGTCAACAAAAGCGTTTCTTGCACATGCTGCATCTATTCAGCTGCTGCTCTGGTTTTTTTTTTTTTTTTGCTATCTAGCTTCCACTTTCCTTTGGGTTTCCTGTTTGTTTGCATTCCTACTTTCCGGTGAGGTCCATTCATTATACTTTTAAAATAGTATCTTTAAGGGTTCTGTAGTGTTTTTGACTTCTACTAACCAAGAAGCCCTGATCAGCCTCTGGAAACACTTTGTTGAGTCAAGTTTACGTGCTTTGATGTTTTGCTTTGGTGTCTTTGTCTCAGCACTATATTTTTTTCACTAAGCCTTGGTGGTTGTTTTTCCTCCTGCAGGTTCAAAGTTGTCAGTTTCAAAGCTTCCTGCTTTGAGTGTCTTTATTTGCCCTTCAGGATATCATCCATTTCCTCAAGCCTTTAGGAGGAAGGAAAACTGTTCAGTCACGTCAAGCAATGTCTGTGACAGAAAAATCTCTTGTATATTAGCATGTTCATCAGCATCCTCTTGAGCGCAGAAGTGTCATGGGTAAAGCTTCCAAGCCTACCACAAGAAACCCCCTAGCAATTCCTGTAATTCCATCATGAAGCCACCTGGAGTGCTCAGAGAGAGATGTTCATTTGAAGTGAAAACATACGTGGGCCTTCACTGTTAAATGTTGGTATTGCAGTGGCACAGACCCAGCTTCCTATCCAGATTGGCCTAATGGGACATCGTCAACTCTCAACCATAGTGTCTTTCAACATCTCCTCTGCAGTTGGGGACTCTGCTATGTGGTGAGACCTAGCCATTAATTTATCTTTCGGATCAGTGGTTCTGAGTTCTGGCTCATTGGATGAGATCTCATTTCTTCATAAAAAGTGCTGAGAGGAAGAGCTGAAAGAGACAGCAGCCCTCCAGCTCTGAAGGCCGCAACTGCATGCAGCTTCTTGTTAAGACACCTAGCATCCCCCTTCTGGTAGGGTTCAGGATAAGGAGACGAGTCAGGAGTCTTGATTACTTCTGTATGTTTGAGAACCTGGACAAATCACTCTTTATTTCTGTGATGATCGTCAAGGTTTCTTAATGAAACCTTGTCCTATGTTGGGAATTGGCTGAGCTTGATGGGCGATGGGAGTGATTTTTGTATAGAGATCAGCCCTCTATACTGGGAGTTGGATCATTTACTGGGTAGAGTATTGGCTCTGACTCGTCCTGCGACACTGTTGATTACCCATGCCCCTCAGTTGCATCTACTTGTGTGAGGGCAAGGTTTTGATGCTACTGAGATTCAGACTCTTATAATGCCAAATACTAGGACTGAGAAGCTGGGGCACTCTTCAATGCCAAATACATCTCCATGGTAGGATATAGTGATTCTACATGTGAGAATCTAGCTTCTCATCAGCTTCTTAAAAACTTGCCAGGTCAACTGGCCTGGAGTTAGGGTTGATACAGGTAAAGGCCTCAGTCAAGAGGCCCCTGAGCCAATGACTCCTGTCCAACACCTCTGTGCCCTTGCACCCCTATTTTGGAACAGTTGATAGTGTGGCAGGTACTTTGCAGCGAGCCGCGGGGCCCCACGCTCCCGAGCCAGAGGCCGGACCCAGTGCAGTGAGCCGCGGGGCCCCACGCTCGGGCTGGAGCACCGGCTGAGTACGGCAAGAATGGGAGGGGGTTAGGTGGTGGGGTTCCGGGAGTGGTGGTTAGGGTGGGGGGATCTCGGGAGGGGATAGTGAGGGAACAAAGCACAGGGGCTTAGATTGGGGATGGGGTTCCAGGCGGTGGTGGTTAGGGTAGTGGGGTCTTGGGAAGGGGCAGTGAAGGAAAAGAATAGGGGACTTACATAGGGGGTGGGATCCTGGGGGGGAGGTTAGGAAGGGGGGTGTCTCCGGAGGGGGCGATGAGGGGACAAGGAGCCGGGGGGGTTGTTGGATGGGACAGGAGTTCTAAGGGGGGGCAGTTGGGGTGGGAATTTGGGTGGGGGTCACGGCGGGGCCAGGCTGTTTGGGGAGGCACAGCCTTCCCTATCCAGCCCTCCGCACAATTTTGAAACCCCGATCTGGCCCTTGGGCAAACTACAGCCCGCGGGCCACATGTGGCCCGCCGGCTATTTTTATCCGGTCCACGGGGGTTCGGTGCCGGTGGTCCTGCGCTCCCCAGCCAGGGCCCTGGGCGCCGCAGGGCCCTGCGCTCCCGGGCCGTCCGAGCGCGGGAAGCTGAGGAGTCGCTCGCCACCTAGCGTGGCTCGCTAGCAGGGCCCAGCACTGGGTGGAGCGCCGCCTGTCGCGAGACCCCCCCCCCGCCCCCCAGGGTGGAGCGCCGCCTGTCGCGAGACCCCCCCCCCCCCCCCCCCCGGGTGGAGCACCGCCTGTCGCGAGACCCCCCCCCCCCGAGTGGAGCACCGCCTGTCGCGAGACCCCCCCCCCCCCCCGGGTGGAGCACCGCCTGTCGCGAGACACCCCCCCCCCCGAGTGGAGCACCGCCTGTCGCGAGACACCCCCCCCCCCCGAGTGGAGCACCGCCTGTCGCGAGACACCCCCCCCCCCGAGTGGAGCACCGCCTGTCGCGAGACCCCCCCCCCCGAGTGGAGCACCGCCTGTCGCGAGACACCCCCCCCCCCGAGTGGAGCACCGCCTGTCGCGAGACACCCCCCCCCCCCCCCGAGTGGAGCACCGACTGTCGCGAGACCCTCCCCCTCCGCCCCCGAGTGGAGCACCGCCTGTCGCGAGACCCTCCCCCCCCGCCCCCGGGGTGGAGCACCGCCTGTCGCGAGACCCTCCCCCCCCGCCCCCGGGGTGGAGCACCGCCTGTCGCGAGACCCTCCCCCCCCGCCCCCGGGGTGGAGCGCCGCCTGTCGCGAGACCCCCCCCTCCCGGGGTGGAGCGCCGCCTGTCGCGAGACCCCCCCCCTCCCGGGGTGGAGCGCCGCCTGTCACGAGACCCCCCGCCCCCCAGGGTGGAGCACCGCCTGTCGCGAGACCCACCGCCTGTCGCGAGACCCCCCGCCCCCCAGGGTGGAGCACCGCCTGTCGTGAGACCCCCCGCCCCCCAGGGTGGAGCGCCGCCTGTCGCGAGACCCCCCCCCCCGGGGTGGAGCGCCGCCTGTCGTGAGACTCCCCCCCCCCCCCCCCTCGGGTGGAGCGCCGCCTGTCGCGAGACCCCCCGCCCCCCAGGGTGGAGCGCCGCCTGTCGCGAGACCCCCGCCCCCCAGGGTGGAGCGCCGCCTGTCGCGAGACCCCCCGCCCCCCAGGGTGGAGCGCCGCCTGTCGCGAGACCCCCCGCCCCCCAGGGTGGAGCGCCGCCTGTCGCGAGACCCCCCGCCCCCCAGGGTGGAGCGCCGCCTGTCGCGAGACCCCCCGCCCCCCAGGGTGGAGCGCCGCCTGTCGCGAGACCCCCCGCCCCCCAGGGTGGAGCGCCGCCTGTCGCGAGACCCCCCCCTCCCGGGGTGGAGCAACGCCTGTCGCGAGACCCCCCCCTCCCGGGGTGGAGCACCGCCTGTCGCGAGACCCCCCGCCCCCCCAGGGTGGAGCGCCGCCTGTCGCGAGACCCCCGCCCCCCAGGGTGGAGCGCCGCCTGTCGCGAGACCCCCCGCCCCCCAGGGTGGAGCGCCGCCTGTCGCGAGACCCCCCGCCCCCCAGGGTGGAGCGCCGCCTGTCGCGAGACCCCCCGCCCCCCAGGGTGGAGCGCCGCCTGTCGCGAGACCCCCCCCTCCCGGGGTGGAGCACCGCCTGTCGCGAGACCCCCCCCCTCCCGGGGTGGAGCACCGCCTGTCGCGAGACCCCCCGCCCCCCAGGGTGGAGCACCGCCTGTCGCGAGACCCCCCGCCCCCCAGGGTGGAGCACCGCCTGTCGCGAGACCCCCCGCCCTCCCCCAGGGTGGAGCACCGCCTGTCGCGAGACCCGCCCTCCCCCAGGGTGGAGCACCGCCTGTCGCGAGACCCGCCCCCGCCCCCCAGGGTGGGAGCACCGCCTGTCGCGAGACCCCGCCCCCGCCCCCCAGGGTGGAGCACCGCCTGTCGCGAGACACCCCCCCCCCCCCGGGGTGGAGCGCCGCCTGTCGCGAGACTCTCCCCCCCCCCCCGGGTGGAGCGCCGCCTGTCGCGAGACTCCCCCCCCCCCCCCCCCCCGGGGTGGAGCGCCGCCTGTCGCGAGACTCCCCCCCCCCCCCCCCGGGGTGGAGCGCCGCCTGTCGCGAGACTCCCCCCCCCCCCCTCGGGTGGAGCGCCGCCTGTCGTGAGACTCCCCCCCCCCCCCCCCCCCCCCCCGGGGTGGAGCGCCGCCTGTCGCGAGACACCCCCCCTCCCCCGGGTTGGAGCGCCGCCTGTCGCGAGACACCCCCCCTCCCCCGGGGTGGAGCGCCGCCTGTCGCGAGACACCCCCCCTCCCCCGGGGTGGAGCGCCGCCTGTCGCGAGACACCCCCCCTCCCCCGGGGTGGAGCGCCGCCTGTCGCGAGACACCCCCCCTCCCCCGGGGTGGAGCGCCGCCTGTCGCGAGACACCCCCCCTCCCCCGGGGTGGAGCGCCGCCTGTCGCAAGACACCGCACCAGGGCCCACCGGACAGAGCGTCACTTGCTGCGGGACTCCATGCCCCCAGGGCAGAGCGCCCCGAGCCGCGGACCCCGCACTAGGAGGAGCGCCCATCACCGTGGGGGGTCCCCCAGGAGGAGTCTCCAGGGCAGAGCGCCGCTCACCGTGGGGCCCACACCAGGCGCTTCTCACTGCGGTGCCCCTCGGGTGGAGCGCCCTGAGTTGTGGGAACCCACGCCGCCAGGTGGAACCCTGCCGGGCCCCCGGGCTTAGTGCCGCGAGCAGTGGGACCCCCGTGCCGGGGCACTGGGCGGAGGGGGACAATTGGCGGGGTCCCGCATAGTCTGGAGAACCTTGCTGAGCAAAGTAAACAAGGGAGGGGGCATAGGTGTTTGGGTTGGGGGAATGTTTAGAGTCAGGGGTCTAGGGAGGGGTCAGTCAGGGAACAAAGAGCAGGGGGGCTTCGATAGGGGGTGGGTTGGGGTGGTGGTGGGTAGGGTGGGGGGAGGTCTTGGGAGGGGGCAGTCACGGAAGAAAGAGCAGGGGGTCCTAGATGGGGGGGTAGGTTCCTGGGGTGGGCTGTTAGAGTGAGGTGGTCTCCGGAGGTGGTCGATAAAGGGACAAGAGCGGGAGCGGGGGGCTTGGATGGGGGGGCAATCAGGGGGCGGGAAGTGGGTGGGTCTCCGATAGGGGGCGGGGCCAGGCTGTTTGGGGAGGCTCGGCCTTCCCTACCCGGCCCTCCGCACAATTTTGAGTGCCCATGTGGCCCTCGGGCCAAAAAATTGCCCACCCCTGCTCTAGAGCATCTAGTGATCCATCCATGTTTAGTGTCTGCTGACACTTCAAGGGAAACAAGGGGTGTTCTAACTCCTGTGGCCCTTGTCATCTCAGACACCTGGTTTGGAGCACTGTTTGGTAGGGCTATACAGTCAGATTTTTACAAAGCCCTTCAAATTTCTCTCTGTCATGCCATTTCCTGCTCTCACTCACATTCCGTTAAAACTCTTAAGAATCTTATTGGGAAGAGATGCTTTCAAGAAATCCAATCCCTCTGGTAGAGACTTATCAGCTTCTAGTGCTATTCCAGGTACTCTTTGGTAGTCAAAAAAGATAGGAGGTGTCTCACTAATTCTGTATTTCAGGGTCCTAATTCATTGTTTTGCCAGAGAGATTCAAGTTGGTCATCCTGAAAGAAGATAACCCTGTTGTGGAGCAAAATGGTTTTGTATGTGCTTTAGACTTTGGACATTTATATGCACTTGGAAAATACTTTATCCTTACAAAATTGATAGTGCAACTGCCATAATGCATCTTGCCTTTTGATTTGGCATTAGCATTGTGTGTTTGTATGAAGTGTGTGGTGGTAGTTGTGTTCTGCTTACACAGAATAACTAATCCCCCTACTTAAAATGGGGTAATCAAGGACACTAGTCTGAGGATGTCAAAACATTGGTTTGTTATCATTAGGGCATTGAAGGTGCTAGGGGTTCAAGTTTAACTACGCAAAGTTTGTTAGTTTCCATTTGGCAATTGGATTTCATAATAGCCTTGCTAAACACAACTCATCTGAATGTTCTCATGTGAGAGAGCCTCCATGGGCCTTGAGATCATACAGGAAACAACTATCACATCTGGGCAACAGGTGTCTTCTGAGCTTCCCTGTTCTAACAGCAACCTAAGGACAAGATTCTTTTATGATTTAAGTTCCAAACACTTCCCATCCAAATTGTGGGGAGCATGGATGTATCCAGCTGCTCATCATTGTTATGGAAAGGAGCATAGTCCCAAATTCATGAAGAATGTTAAGAGCACTGATATACCAAAAAGTAGCCCCAATTTCAAATGTACAGTCTGACCCCAATATCATACATAAACAAATTTGGTTGTACTGGTTGTGTCTCTAGTGCCAGGAATCCCTGCAGAAGTGGCAGGGGTCTCTGACCTCAAGTATATTTCTGGTTGCCTTGTATCTAGCATGTAGCAGATGGAGTCAATCCACAGTAGATGTGCAGGAATGATGCTCGGATTCAAGAGTTATAGTAAATAGTTATTCTTTTTGTCACCTGTTTGAACAAGTTATCTCTCTTCTGCTCATGGCACCAAGAAAAGAGTTTGCTGCCCAGAAACATTTTCTTTATCAATGTGCTTTTTGGCAAAGCCTAGGAGAAACCAAATGCTTAATTATCTTCTTAAGACAAGTTTGAGTCTCAGCTCTCTTGCATCAAAGGGTACTACACTTCAACCATCCCAGGAGCATCCTTTCTGGCAGCTTGGCTCAGGACAGTCTAATTCCATAGGTACCAGAAGGATTTAAAGTGAGAAGTAGAATAGGTTTGAAGAGTGGTGCAAACAGCCCCCGATTTGACCCCTTGACTAATATTGCTCAAACTACATGACAGTTTTAAATATATGGAGATATACCTATCTCATAGAACTGGAAGGACTTTGAAAGGTCATCAAGTCCAGTCCCCTGCCTACACTAGCAGGACCAAGTACTGTCCACTGACAGATTTTTTTTGTCCCAGATCCCTAAATGGCCCGCTCAAGGATTGAACTCACAACCCTGGGTTTAGCAGGCCAATGCTCAAACCACTGAGCTATCCCTCCCCCCTGTTTACCTGTGTCTGATTTAGCTGCCAAATAACTCAAGATTGAATTAGTCTAATTCAGTTCATGAAATAGTCCAAGGTACAGCAGTGTCTCTGCAGCCTTTGTTAGGTTCATGTAGGGCTTAACACTTTTAACCTTTATTTAACAAAATGCTATTAACTTTTCTTTAAGAAAAAGCCCTAGTGTCAAGGGATATTGGCAAAACTTTTTTGAACCATTTAGTGTCTGCTTCTTTAAGTTAGACAAGTCAGAAAATAATGCACAAATATTTAAGTGAGGGTAGTTTGACCCAGCTGAACATCTCAAGAAGTGTGATGGATTCTCTGTTTGATGCCTTTTTAAATTGATTTAAAAAAAAAAGATGCTCATTCAGAAGACATGGGTTTGAAGCAAGAACTACTAGGTGAAACTGTGTGGCCTGTATTATTTAGAAGGTCAGATTAGATAATCAAATGTTACCCTCTGGGTGTAGTTTTTTTGACAGAATCTTATTTTCCTGTTGGCAGTGACTATAGGTCGCAAAGTGAGAACTTTTCAATCTCTGGTGACTGATCCACCTTTTATACCATATATTATAAGAGTAAGATGGTGCCATAAGCTTCATCTTAGATTCCTATCCAAAATGGTAACAGATTTCACCTTAAGGAACTTATCCTGTCAATATGTTTACCATGCCCTTATATTCATCCCACTGAGGCTCTTTCCCACATACTCAGCCTTTAAAGGTCCTTGGGGTTCTGCTTAATGGGCTGCAGTGGTTTTCAAACTTTTTGTAGTGGTGACCCCTTTCTCACACCGGGCCTCTAAGCGTGACCCCCCCCCCCCCTTGCAGTCAGGCGGGGTGTGTGCCAGCAGCCCACTGTGGCAGGGGCTGGGATGGTGGAGTTCCAGCAGCCCCCTGAGGCCAGTGAGGGGGGGTTCCAGCAGCCCCACGAAGGCGCTGGCAGCCCACCGCGGCAGGGGCCGGGCTCACGGGGGCGCCAGAAGCCCACCTCAGCCGGGGCTGGGCATGTGGCAGTGTCAGCAGCCTGCTGCAGCAGGAGCCAGGGCCCGGACTGGGCTCGCGGGGCTGCCAGCAGCCCGCCGCGGCAGGAGCCGCAGCCGGGACCAGCCTTATGGGGCGCCGGCAGCCCGCCATGGCAGGGACACAGGCTGCCTGTAGCAGCAGAGGCCAGATGCCAGCAGCCTGCTGCAGCGGCATTGTTCGGGGCTGGCTGCTGGCAGGAGGGGTTCACGATCCCCACAGAACCGGCTTGCGACCCGCAGAGGGGTCCCGACCCCGACTTTGAGAACCAATGGGCTAGTGCTCTTAGAAATTCCATCAACTTTTATTTCCTACTAGCAGAAATACCCGGCGTTGCTGGGGTCCGTTGGAGGGGGGGAAGGGGACCCAGCGTTGCTCGAAGAGAGCTGAGCGAGTGTGGGGTCTGTTGGAGGGGGAGAGGGGGGAGAGAGCTGAGCGAGTGCCGGGGCCGTTGGGGGGGGGCAGAGAGCTGAGCGAGTGGGTGGGGGGCATTGGAGTGGGGGGAGGAGGGGGAGATTTTAAAAATTTTCGATTCTTACCTGAGGGGCGAGAGAGCTGAGCGAGTGCAAGGTCCGTTGGGGGGGGGGGGGGGAGGAGGGAGCTGAGCGAGTGCGGGAGCCATTGGAGGGAGGGAGGGGGGTGAGATTTTAAAAATTTTCGATTCTTTCCTGAGGGGGGAGAGAGCTCAGTGAGTGTGGGGCCCCTTGGATGGGGGGAAGAGAGCTCAGTGAGTGTGGGGCCCCTTGGATGGGGGGAAGAGAGCTCAGTGAGTGTGGGGCCCCTTGGATGGGGGGAAGAGAGCTCAGTGAGTGTGGGGCCCCTTGGATGGGGGGAAGAGAGCTCAGTGAGTGTGGGGCCCCTTGGATGGGGGGAAGAGAGCTGAGCGAGTGTGGGGTCCGTTGGAGGGGGGAGAGAGCTGAGCGATTGCCGGGGCCGTTGGAGGGGGGGCAGGGGGAGAGAGCTGAGCGAGTGCCGGGGCCCGTTGGAGGGGGGGAGAGAGCTGAGCGAGTGCGGGGGCCGTTGGAGGGGGGTATTATTACATCATAACTAGGTCACAGAGAGCAGCAGGTGTTAACCTGCTGCCCAGCTGATGTGAATGGGCTTTAAAGAATTTCACCCCTGGGGGGGCGTCAGAGGTGAGATTTTAAAATTTTTCGACTCTTACCCTGATTAGGACCCTAAGGCCTATAACTGTACCAAATTTCAAGTCTCTAGCTCATGGGTGTCCAATCTTTTGGCTTTTCTGGGCCACATTGGAAGAAGACGAGTTGTCTTGGGCCACACGAGTTGTCTTGGGCCACGCGTTATGCCTACTATACACGAATTCTTTGTCACAATTCATTTTACGCGACATTGGAGTCCTCTCGCTCTTTATTTTATTAGTCAATGTTATCAGTTTTTCGGTTTTTTGGTCGAACTGTTTGCAATTATAATGCGAATTACGAATAATACTCCGGTATTTGTGGACGTAATCTCATAACGTTGTAAATTTATGATTTTGTGTTGGGTCGTATTCATAGCTGTCCTGGGCTGCATGCGGCCCATGGGCCGCGGGTTGGACAAGCCTGCTCTAGCTCAAACGGTGTGGAAGGAGTAAGGGAACGTGCATACACGCATGCACGCATACACCATTTGACTTTTATATATATAGATTCCGTAGGCAGTGAAGTAAGTCTTTGTGTGTGTGTGTACTATGACCTCATGCCTTAATTGAAAGGTATGGTGGTTTTAGTATTTTTACAGGAAGATATTTTAAATCTATAATTAGTCATTGAAGTCCAATGAATGCTTACAAATTAATAACAAAATCCCTACATTTTAAATCTGACTAAAAACTTGCTCATTACTCCATTTAAGGTCAAGAAGTTCTTTTAGAGAAGCTGCAGATTGAGACCTGCACAATTTGCAGCATGAGAAGACTGCACAGTTAGAGCTGAAGAAATCCACCTCTTTCTCCCACTGGAACCTTTTTATAAGTCTTGGTTCAGAAATCTCTTTGAGTAGGGGTCCGTAGAACCACAATTAAGCTGGTAAAGTCTTCCAAACAGGCTGAGGAGAGTTTTGATGCTGGGGAAGTAAGCCTTCACTGCTTAGCTCCCCTTTCCTGGGGTGAAGAAGGGGATGGGTTTTAATTCTTCTAGCCACCAGGATGCTAGAGCTGAACAGTAAATAGTAAATACATCAGTGGTGTCCTTGTCCATGCTATGACTACTACTTTTCCTACCAGAAGGGTTACCAAACGCATGGAAAATTGGGGAATTTTTTAGGTGAAAAATTGTAATGTAGATTACGGCCATATGGGTATTTTTATGCTCTGTCTGCTGGCATCTACTCATATGTATGTATACAATTTGAATATCCTAGATTACAATAGTCAACGGAAAATTCAGCTCATTGTTTAATTTAAATTAGGCCGGATCTGCACTTGAAACTACATAGTACTCCTGAGGAAATTCTGTCCTCAATAAAAAATTCTGCGCACAATTTTTTAAAACTCTGCAAATTTTATTTTTTCAAAAT
This sequence comes from Sternotherus odoratus, assembly GCA_032164245.1. Lineage (NCBI taxonomy): Eukaryota > Metazoa > Chordata > Testudines > Kinosternidae > Sternotherus > Sternotherus odoratus. The sequence continues at coordinate 165,123,888 of JAVMKO010000001.1, forward strand.
AACACTACATAATCACACCAGTTTCAATTATTTTGGTAATTTATTTCATAATACCTGTCAGCAAGTATGTCTGTAACAATACAGACACACACAAATTTCACCAGGAGTAGAGAGTGAAAGAAACACCTATGATAACCCGGTTCCTGTTTGTCTGCCCCCTCCCCGTCCAGAGCCCAGCTGGGGGGAACAGACACCCACAACTCCTTCCCTCCCCAACCACAGCCCCCCCCTCCTCTGAGCCCCAGCCGCAGGGCTCTTCCTTGCCCAGATTACCCCCCCCCCAGCCCTGCCACAGGGCCCCCTTCCTCCATCCAAGACACCTACCCCTTCCCGTCCCCCCCGTTCCCTCCCCGTGCTCAGATACCTACCCCTCAGAGCCCAGATTGAGAAACAGCCTGATGCCCGGTCCCAGGCTTCTGTGGAGTTTCCTTTGTGCTACTGTCTCCTTCCCTTGGGGTGTTCGGGGAACTGCAGATGCCGGGAACCCTCTAGCTCAGCGGTGTCCAATAGAAATTTGATGCTAGCCACACTTGTGGTTTTGATTTTTTCTTATTTGCCACATTATAAGAAAGGATTAAAAAAACATACCACAAGTGACCGTCTCACCTTCCAGGACTGCACTTGCTCCTGTCCCTATTACACACAGCTCACACATATCCACTGTTGTCTTTGTTGTTGTCTCTCTTGCACTGTATCCTAGCTATGTTAACAAGCTGTATATCAAAGCATGCAACCTGTGTTCCAGTACTGCTGTCTTCAATACATCAATGCATTGCTCATGCATTAGCCACAATTCAATAGCCTATTCGCCACATGTGGCTAGTGGCACACGTATTGGACACCGCAGCTCTACCTCCTTTCCCATCCCGTGGCAGTGTCTTCTAGGTACGAGTTGGGCTCTGCCGGGTCCAGCGGCACCTAGTGATGGCCAGCAGCACTGTAGCCTATTTCTGTGGGGGAAGGAAATTCTGCACACACATTAATTCTGAAAATTTCTGCACTGTGCACTGGTGCAGAATTCCTACATAGTTAAGGTGCTCAGGTGTGAAACATCCATGCCCCTGAGTGTTGTATCTATACCAGCCTAATCCCTGGTATCGATGCAACTATGTGTTGATGGAAGAATACATCTTTTGGCCTAGCTATCATAACTTTGTTTTTCTAATATTGATCAAGGAAAAACCACCTCTATTGCTGTAGGCTGTGTTTTTACTATGGAGTGGCGTTATGCCAGCATAGCTACAGCATCATAGCTGTGTTGCTATAATCCCCGTAGAGTAGATGAGCCTTAGTTTTTGTCCCCTTTTTGTGTTCCTTGCTAATAATACCAGCCAGCTCATTTCATTGCCCAAGAATACCACAGAATTGAGGCACTGCAGCTATTAATGAGATGACATCGAAGTGAGAAGCTGCCTTACAGTGGGTCTAATAAGTTTATTTTATTCTGTGGTATGGTTAAGGCAGTTTAAAAATGTCTTCTTTACACCTAAAAATTCCTGTATATAGTCCACCCTAGTTGCTTGTCTGATGCCATGTAACAGTGGTTTTAAACCTTTTTCTCACTTGTGGATCACTAAAAATTTTTGAATGGAGGTGCCGGATTCCCTTGGAAATCTTAGTCATAGTCTGTGAACCCCTAGGGATCTGCTGACCGTATACTGAAAACCATTACCATATAAGAAGCTACTGTGGGTTTGTCTTCACTGCAGCAATTAGCTCGATTTAGTATACTTGGGTTATTAGCCTTGCTCAAGTGAGAGCAACCACATTGCAAAACAATACTCAAGCTACACAGAGTTGATTTGGTTGACCAGTAAGTTTGGTTGATGTAAGTTGACCAGCTGCATTCCTACAGCATTACTAGCTTCAGCACTAGAGTTTCAAACCATCCCAAAAGGCCAGCTAGTTTGAGCTAAACCAATGATACTCACCCTTCATTGGTTCAAGAGCCAAAGTAGCGATCAGCATTACTCAAAAGAGCCACAGTAGTGTGAATTTGTTGTTTCATTTATTATTTTTTATATATAATTCTCATAGCAAAATGACTGACCAAGTAATATTTTATCAAGTACAGTTGATTCATAACATAGTAAAAGCATCCTGATTGGTTAATAACTTTGGTTAATAATTAAAGCAAACAATCTGTATTTTACTATCATGTGCTGAAAAGAGCCACAAGGAGACTCATTAAAAAGAGCCTCAGAGGTCTGAGTATCACTGAGCTAAACTCAAATTAGAGACTTTTGCGTGTGGACAGGAGTTGAATTAGAGGTGAAACGAGTTATACCTTGAGCTAACTATTCAGTGAAAACAAGCTGGTTTTTCTCCTATTAAAAGGTATTGCTTCGTTTTAATCTATAATTTTTGTGTGCGCAGAATACTCTAGCAGTGGCTGTGTTTCAGTGGGGTAAAGCATTTGACATCCTTCAAGATGAAAGGTACTATATAAATGGCAAAAATAAAATCTAGCACTTCTATAGTGCTTTTCATCAATAAATTTCAAAGCGCTTTACAAAGCAGGTAAGTATAATTATCCTAATCTTGCAGACGGGTCAACCTTGGCACAGGCAGGTGAAATGTCTTGCCTGAGGTCACCCAGCAGGACTGTGGGACACTCGGAATAAAACAGTCTCCTAAGTCCCAGTCCAGTGTTCTCTCCACTAGCTCAAACTTCCCCCCCATGGTATTTGAGGTATTCTGACACATTTACTTAATTTTTCTTAATTAGTAAACCACCTGTAAAACAAAACTCAGGGAAGATTCTTTGGGTCAATGATGGAATGGTGGAAAAGTCTTACTGGGTTTTTTAGACACATGATATGATGACAGCTGTGTATCTTATTACATAGGGATTTTTTATGTCACTTTTATATCATTTTTCATTTCTTAGTTTATAATGGTCTGTTTGAGCAGGCCTGTACATTACTCAATCATCTGTCCAGAAAGTTACTATATCGTTTTTGGATCTCTTGACCCATGTTGTTACAATAATTTTTATCCTTAAAACATATGACCGATTTGCAATCATCATTATGCAAATCAGGGACTAAAACTACATTACATCATTGTGTGGGACTCGTTATATTCTGTATCAGAGCAGTATCGCAGAACTGCAGCTAGAGCAACAAACTAGTAATTGTTTAGGGTCCAGTAGCTCATCTTCCATGTTGGTTAGAAACAAACCTATGGACCATTGAAAAGCTGTAGTTCTTCTTCTGCTCATGTCCATTCCAAGATGTGTGTGTGCGTTCCACGCATGCACGGTCCGGAAAGCTTTTCCCTAGCGGTACCCATAGGGTCGGCAGGGGCGACCCCTGGAGTGGCGCCCTTATGGCAATGTATATATGCCCCTGCCGACCCTCCCCCCGCTCAGTTCCTTCTTTCCATCCTTGGCGGTCTCTGGAACAGCTTTGCTTCTCTGTCAATTAGCGGTATCGTATTGTTATAGTTAATTGTTAGATAGGTACTTAGCATTTGTAGTTGTTATTGTTCTAGTTCTATAGTGGTAGTTGTATAGTTAGATAGATAATAGATCTCTGGCATCAGGTTATGCCTGGGGCGTCAGGGTTCAAAGCGTGCAAAGTCTGCGGGAAGCCTATGCCAATTAGTGACCCTCACTCCCGCTGCTTGAAGTGCCTCGGGGAGGGCCATCAAACCGAGCGGTGCACTATCTGTAAGGGCTTCAAACCCCACACCAAAAAAGAGAGGGATTCCAGGCTGAAGCTGATCTTGATGGAATCTGCACTCCAACCGCACGCGGAGCCGTCTACCTCGAGTAGCGCATCGGTACGCGGTACCGCGGCACCGAAGGCCCCGAAGACATCTCGGCACCGGTCGCCTCGGCACGGTGCGGCCTCCTCGAGAAGGCACCGATCCCAGTCCCCGGTGCCTTCTAAGAAACCTAGAGGGCGCTCCCCTGGTGCGTAAGACCACGGGTGATCCCTCTTTGGTGCTGGTAGCTCTGGAGCACGCGAGGCGGCCCCGTTCAGAGCTCGCACCAACAGCTGCGGCACCGGAGCCCAGAGCTGTTTCCCCGAGTACGGGGTTCTCCCCTGAGAGAGACACGCCTGGGTTGGAGCTACCATTGACCCCGGAGGCGTTTGACTTGGCTGCGGACTTAATTGGCCTCACAGTGGATCCGGCACCGCAATTTGTCGCCCCGGCACCGGTATCTCGCGCAGTGGCTCCTGTCATCCCACCCGTGCCGGTGACTACGGTGCCGTCTGTCTCAACTCTAGCGGCACCGACTATGCCATCGGCACCGCTGATTCTGGCACCGGCTCGCCCCACAACGCAGGCGCCGGTATATCCTGGAAAGCCGGAGATGTATTCCAGAGTCATGGCACCGGACGGCACGGCACCGCCTTGGTCGCAATCCGACTACTCTTCGGAGTCAGATGCGACTTCATCGAGGTCTCGGTCCCGGCATAGCCACCGGTCCTCTAGACACCACCACTCTCGGCACCGTCACTCTTCACATCGTCGGCACAGTCAGCCCTATGTGATGGAACCCCAGGGCCCACCTCAATGGCCTTTTTGGACCCCCTTCGCGTTTCATCAAGCCCAGGGACCCCCTTCAGTTTCCTCATTGCCTTCGGTGCCGAGGGGCCCGGTGTCTGCTACAGTTACTAGACCCCAGTCGGAGGGGGCTGGGGAGGATCAGCTACCTGGGCCCTCCAATACTCAATCACTGGTACAGGAGGCTCAGGAGACCGAAACCATTCAGCAGCCCTTTCAAGAGGACCTGCAGATGGAGAACCCGCAGCTTGCCTCTTCCTCATCGCCCCCAGACGATGCAGTGGCGGGGTCGTCCTACAACCTGCCACCTATGGATATTAGAGGCCATCAAGACCTGTTGAGGAGGGTGGCACAGAACCTCAATCTGCAGACGGAGGAGGTTAGAGGAGGAGGATCCTAACGTCGACATCCTTTCGTCTGACTCCCCGCCTCAAATAGCCTTGCCGTTCATGCGGAAAATCAAGTCCACAATGGACACCCTCTGGCAAACCCCTCCTCACTTCCCCCAACAGCCAGGGGAGTAGAACGACAGTACTTCGCGCCAAGAGAAGGGTACGAGTACCTCTTTACGCACCCCCCGCCTGGCTCCCTGGTCGCGGATGCCGTAAACCACCGGGAGCGCCAAGGCCAGACGGGGCCTACTCCTAAATCTCACGACTCTAAAAAGTTGGATTTATGGGGTAGGAAGGTGTATTCGTCTGTGGCCTTGCAACTCCGCATTGCCAACCAACAGGCTGCTCTCGGGCGCTACTCTTACAATACGTGGTCCGCAATGAGCGAGTTCGAAGGTAGCTTACCTAAGGAGTCTGCGCAGGAATTTAGGGCTATTGTCCAAGAGGGCAGGGTGGTCTCTAGGGCCGCTCTGCAGGCTGCATTGGACTCAGCAGACTCTGCATCAAGGCAGCTGGGTACGGCAGTGTCCATGCGCCGGGGAGCCTGGTTGCATGTTTCTGGCATCCCCCCACCAGTACAAGCAACTATCCAAGATTTGCCGTTCGATAAACAGGGACTGTTTGCTGCTGACACGGACAAAAAGTTGCAGTCCATGAAAGATTCTAGGGCGATGCTACGTTCCCTAGGTCTGCACACTCCCAAGGTCAAAGAAGACCCTTTAGGCCTCCTTTGTCCCCACCGGCCATATCCTATCAGGCTCCCCCGTACAGGAGGGATCAACCCAGGAGAGGTGGAAGGGGCGCTAGTCGAGGACGTCAGCGTTCCACATCGCGTCAGTCCCAAGGTTCAGGAAATAACCATCCTCCTGGCCCTAGACCGAACTTTTGAAGCTGCGCCCGGGGACGCCGAGCCAGCCTCTGATTCCATAGCTTCCCTCCCGTTTGTGAACCGTCTATCCCATTTCTACCAGGCGTGGTCCTCTATCACCTCGGACAAGTGGGTTCTCAGCCTGGTAGAAGTGGGATATTCATCCAATTCTCTGTTCTCCCTCCCAACCACCCCCCATGCCCGTCCCTCTTCAGGGACCCATCTCACGAGCAACTCCTAGATCAGGAGGTCCATACCCTCTTGTCTTTGGGTGCCATAGAGGAGGTTCCTCAAGAATTTCAGGGCAAGGGTTACTACTCCCGTTATTTCCTTATCCCGAAGGCCAAAGGCGGTCTTCACCCTATCCTAGACTTGCGAGGCCTCAACTCCTACATAAAGAAGCTGAAGTTTTGCATGCTATCCCTCGCTATTATAATCCCTGCTATGGATCATGGGGACTGGTTCGCCGCCCTTGACCTAAAAGACGCTTATTCCCACATCTCGATCATCCCGAGTCACAGACGATTCCTGAGGTTCGTGATGGGGTCCCACCATTACCAGTTTACAGTTCTTCCGTTCGGCCTCTCCTCTGCTCCAAGGGTATTCACGAAATGCATGGCGGTAGTCGCAGCATTCCTCAGACGGAACGGCATCCATGTTTACCCTTACCTGGACGATTGGCTCATGAGGGCAAGGTAAAAAGAGCAGCTATTGAGGCAAATAACGTTCATCAGAGCCACTTTCCTAAAGTTGGGTCTCATTCTATAAACGAACCAAAGTCAACCCTCATTCCTACCCAGAGGATCGAGTTTATTGGGGTGATACTGGACTCTCAGTGCGCAAGAGCCTTTCTACCTCCTTCTCGGGCCAACTCCATCACAGACATTATTCACTCACTTCTTCGGTTTCCCACGACTACAGCGAGAAACTGTATGGTCCTAATGGGCCACATGGCTGCGTGCACTTACGTGGTGCCGTTTGCAAGACTCCGCCTACGTCCCCTACAATCCTGGTTCGCGAGTGTCTACAACCAGCGCAGAGATCCCCTAGACCTCGTGGTGACTCTTCCATTACAGGTAAGACAGTCCCTTTACTGGTGGCTCCAGCCCAGATTTTTGGGCATTGGGGTGCCCTTCCACAAGCCCCAGCCGTCTCTGACGCTGGTGACAGATGCTTCTGCCCTCGGCTGGGGGGCGCATCTCGGAGAGGTCAGGACTCAAGGTCTCTGGTCTCAGGAAGAGCTGACTCTTCACATCAATGTCCGAGAGCTCAGAGCGGTTTGCCTAGCATGCCAGACGTTCCAGTCGCTCTTGCAAGGCAAGTGTGTGTCAGTTCTAACCGACAATACAGCCACGATGTTTTATATAAACAAACAGGGTGGTGCTCGCTCCTCTCGCCTGTGCAAGGAAGCCCTCGCCCTTTGGGATTTCTGTATTCCCAGGGGGATCTCCCTCACAGCCGCCTATCTCCCGGGGGCTCAGAACGTGCTGGCGGACTCTCTGAGCCGCTCCTTCCGGGGTCACGAATGGTCCCTCAGACCGGATATTGCCCACTCTATCTTCCTAAGGTGGGGGTTTCCCCTCCTGGATCTGTTTGCCACAAAGGCCAACAGGAAGTGCCAGAGGTTTTGCTCCCTCCTCAACCTCAGCCCGGGTTCGGAAGGGGACGCATTTCAGGTGCCATGGACGGGAGGCCTGTTCTATGCATTCCCCCCGTTTCCCCTTGTTCACAAGGTATTGCTCAAGGCCCAGCAGGACAAAGCGTCCCTCATACTTATAGCGCCAGCTTGGCCTCGTCAACACTGGTACACGACTCTGATGTCCCTCTGCGTGACGAGGCCGTTAGCACTTCCCCTGTCACCAACGTTAATCTCCCAAGACCACGGGAGGATGTTGCATCCCAACCTGCAGTCTCTCCACCTCACGGCGTGGAATATCCATGGCTGAACCCTGTAGAGCTACAGTGCTCGGATTCCGTCAGGGATGTCCTCCTGGGTAGTAGGAAACCTTCTACAAGGGGGACTTACACTGCCAAATGGAAGCGCTTCTCATTGTGGTCTCAGGGCAAGGGGGTGGACCCCCTGTCCTCTTCAATCTCCAGTAGTCTGGATTACCTCCTTGGACTGAAACAGCAGGGATTAGCGCTCTCTACTGTTCGTGTTCACCTGGCTGCTATATCTGCTTTCCATCCAGGCTTTGGAGGCACGTCGGTTTTTAGCAATCCCCTAGTTCTCAGATTTCTAAAAGGATTGGAGAGGTTGTATCCCCAAATACGTCAACCTGCCTCCCCATGGGACCTCAACCTGGTTCTAACGGCCTTAATGAGACCTCCGTTCGAACCTATGGCCACCTGTCCATTATCTTATCTCTCATGGAAGACTGCGTTCTTAGTGGCAATCACTTCTGCCCGTAGAGTTTCTGAGCTTAGGGCGCTCACTTCAGAGCCGCCCTACACGGTCTTCCATAAGGATAAGGTCCAGTTACGCCCTCACCCGGCCTTCCTTCCCAAAGTAGTCTCACCCTTTCATTTGAACCAAGATGTGTTTCTACCGGTGTTCTTTCCCAAACCCCATGCTAATAACAGGGAAAGAATGCTTCACTCATTGGATGTAAGGAGGGCTTTAGCCTTTTATATAGAAAGGACTAAGTCTTTTCGTAAATCTCCACAACTTTTTATTTCAGTGGCAGAAAGGATGAAAGGATTACCAATTTCCACTCAGCGCCTCTCGGCCTGGATTACATCTTGTATTAAACTGTGTTATAACCTTTCGAATGCTACTCCCCCAGCGTTGACAGCGCATTCAACCAGAGCTCAGGCCGCATCCACAGCGTTCCTGGTGCACATTCCGATCGTCGACATCTGTAGAGCGGCGACGTGGTCTTCGGTGCACACCTTTACTTCGCACTACGCCATCGTGCAGCAGTCAATGGAGGATGCCACTGTGGGACAAGCAATCCTCTCAGTGGGAACTCAGAGTACTCCTCACCTTCCTCCGAGATGACTGCTCGTAAGTCACATCTTGGAATGGACATGAGCAAGCACTTGAAGAAGAAAGAACAGTTACTCACCTCTCGTAACATTTGTTCTTCGAGATGTGTTGCTCATGTCCATTCCAAATCCCTCCCGCCTCCCCTCTGTCGGAATACCGGCAAGAAGGAACTGAGCGGGGGGAGGGTCGGAAGGGGCATATATACATTGCCATAAGGGCGCCACTCCAGGGGTCGCCCCTGCCGACCCTATGGGTACCGCTAGGGAAAAGCTTTCCGGACTGTGCATGCGCGGAACGCACACACATATCTTGGAATGGACATGAGCAACACATCTCGAAGAACAAACGTTACGAGAGGTGAGTAACTGTTCTTTCACATGAGTTTATTCACAAAATGTCGATCCTTAAAATTATGCTATTTTGATTAGCATTTTGTTTTATTACAGTTGATAGAATTTCTATGGTTTTTAGCATCTGCCCTTGAGAACCATTGGAGGTTTAGAAAACAGTACCTTCTATAAATTTGTAAATACAATTGAAATGAGGAAAACTAAATGATGATCTGATTAATAGGTCTGACATTTTGCAGCCTTTCTTGAGTTAGTAGCACTTAATTACATAATACTGCTGGTGGTGAACCTCGTATAATATTTTTCCAAGCCTTGGTCCTGGACGAATGTTCGTTATTTCCACCCAAAGTACATCCTCCATAGCCAAACACGTTAACACATCACAGCTGTGTTTATTGAAAGGGACAATGGAAACAAATTTGTTACATTATAATTAAAGTACTAGTCAACAACCACCCAATAATGCTGTGGTAAACATACTAGCATGTAATAAAGATCTCTGAGTTGTTGATGAGTGGATTACCTGCCTTTTAAACTTGTTGTTTACATTAATCCAGCACTTCCTAAACTAAAATGAAAGGGACACTTTTAATTTAAATCTTACTTTTGTCTTAATAATTTTTCCTGCTATCAATGCTCAAAATAACTATAACTAAAAAAGATTTAAAAATGAGGACATTCACATCTTTTAGAACTGTTTCTGGCTATCTGCAGTTTAAAGAGTTTAGCTGTGCTTTGGTTTAAATTTGGTTTGCATTTTGATGGCTCTCTTCCCAACCACAAGGATTAAGAACATTTTTTTCTATATGAAATCCTCCATTCTGGAGATCAAATCTAAAGCAAGAGATGGATTCTTCAGCAAATTTCACGGCACAGCTGTAGAATTGCACAATATTTGGAGCCTTACCTAGAATGGGATGAATTGATTTTTACAGTATTTTCTTAAATATTCTCTGTGGTAATGTAAGATTACTTGTGTTCTATCACTATATATTTTTAATACATGAAACACAGAAACTAAATATACTCTGTTAGTACAATTACATACAAACCTGTATATCAAATACCATCTTCTAAAGAAATTATGTATGAAGTACACGTTAACAAGAAAAAGACTAGCCCAGAATATTTTCAATATATGAAGTAGTTTGAGCAGCTTCCACTTCTTAAATAACTTAAAATATATTCATTTGCCATCACACAGAAATAACTCCTACAGCAAAGTATCCAGATTTCAGAAACGTAATTATAACTTCTTTCTAATGTGAATTTGTAATGGAATTGTTTCCAATTATCAGGTAAACATAACTCTTTTTACTAGTTGTAATGTTCGGTAAGCTCATTAAATGTTGCTAGGACAAGCATGTTTGTTTAAGATTTCAACAGCAGTCAAACAGTAGTTTTGAATATTTCAGCTGATACAGCTGGGGGATGGGTAGCTGCTGCTTAAGCATCTCTTTGCTTCCACTGTGTGGGGGATGGGAATGTAAACAGAACATCATGACTTGTGTTGTAACCAGAATCTTAACTTCATGCTTTTAAACTAGACTATATTGCTTTTATTTAACAACATAAAACTCAACTGTCCCCAGTTTATATGTTGTCACTATAGGAGCATAAAAAAAATCTGCTGGAATTCAATCACCCAGAATCATTAGATCAGCAATACAAATTTCATTTTTTTTCTTGATAGTTAATAATCTCTAGAACTGTGTCCCTAGTTAGAAATTTATTCTATCCGTTGATTAGTTATCAAAAATAGCAGTGCTAATCCTTACATACCGTGTTTCCCCGAAAATAAGACCGTGTCTTATATTAATTTTTGCTCCCAAAATTACATTACATTATATTACAGCGAGAGGCAAAACTTAAAGTACGTCTTATTTTCGGGGGATGTCTTACTTTCGGGGAAACAGGGTAGTTTTTGTATTGTTTCCTGTATTTGAGGTGAAAATAACAAGGGACTAAGTAGAGAAAGCTAATTCTAGTTGGAACCGTATTAATTGAACAATGTGGGATTTATTTTCAAAATATTTGCTACTTTTTTGTATGAAATGAGGGATAATATATGGTTACAGAACAGACTTTTTCAAAGATTCAAAATAGTATCACCCAAATTAATAAACAGGCATGGATGGTGTCTTCCTAGTGTCTACTATGATAGCTACACATCCGTATTAGTCCTTACTTTGCCTGGGTTGAACTCATAAGAAAGGTATGTTTGTGTTGCACAGTAGAGGCTGACGACACATACTGTCATCAGAACTGCATCACAAGTTAAAGTCCAATTTAAAATACAAAAGTGATATACTATGTAAAACTAGTTATACAAAGTTTATTCACTGAGGGCAAGTAATCTCTTTTGGAACAATGAGATAAAATTTTAGTTTTCTCACCATCAGAGTGGTGGTAATGGTATAGTAGATTTTATGTTAGACCTGGTAAATTTTCATAAGTTTTGCAAGTTTATAAATTTACAAAATATTTCACTCAGAAATGTGTATTAAAAACTTGCTTTGAATGTACAAAATAAAAACTAAATCGCAAGCTTGTGTTATGGGTGAACTATGAGTAAGGATACGTTTTAGTCACGGGTATTTTTAGTAAAAGTCATAGACAGGTTATGGCTGTGAACAAAAATTCACGCCACGTGATCCGTCCATGACTTCTACTACATACCTCTGACTAAATATGGGATACGGGGGTGCCACGGGTGCTTGGGGCTGAGAGGCCTGGGACCCCTGTAGGTACTTGGGGAGGGGTGGGCCCCCAGGACCTGCCTTGGGATGAGGGGGTTGGTAGCACTGGCAGACTCCCTAGCAGGCTCCGCACCTCCCTAGAAGCAGTGACATCCCTCTGCTGCCAGGCAGAGGCGTGGCCAGGCATCTCTGCATGCTTCCTCCTCCCAGAGCGCTGGGGAGGATGTGTGTAGATGTGGGGAGGAAATGCGGAGGCTGTTTGCAAAGCCCCCTGGCTGTGCCTCCCCCCAGAAGCTGAGGGATGTCACTGCTTCCAGGGACCCCCACGCGAACGAAGCGCTCCCAGGGCCCTCACCCCTTTCCGCGCTACAACCCTCCCAGCACTGAGCGGCCCACCCAAATTCCTGCTGCTGCTGGATGAAGGGGAGGCGCAGCAGCCCTCTGGCCAGCCGCACCGGCTGGTGTGGACGTCACATAAAGTCATGGAATGACAAACTCGCAGCTTTAACTATGAGTCAGTCAAGTTTAATAACTGGCTAATACTCAAAGCTTGTAGGTGTCTGAAAGGGATGCACCCAATTTGAAACCTAGGGTATGTCTTCACTACAGCAGTAGGTCGATTTCCTTGCAGTCGATTTTTTAAAGCAGACTGTATAGTCGATTTTGTGCATCCCCACAAAGCACAGCAAGTCGACAGTGTCTGTCTGTACAACTATTGCAAGCGTTGACATAGCGAGTGGTGCACTGTGGGTAGGCATCCCATTCTTCGCGCCCTTTCTCCGCGCTGCGCTAACGCCATAGCAGTGCAAGCATGGAGCCCGCTGATGCCACCGCTGAAGTACTGGCCGTTGTGAAGACCTCGTGCATTGTTGTGGATTTTATGCTGCATCGTCTGCAGAGGAAGGCGATCCGGAGACAACTGCGCTTTCTGGAATCTGACGACAGTGATGAGGAGATGGACCTGGACGTGCACATGGACATGGACACTGACGTTTTGGAAAGTAGGGGATCCGACAATCTGGCAAATTTGGTGGCAATGGGGCAGGCTCATGCCATGGAACACCGATTCTGGGCCAGGGAAACAAGCACTGACTGGTGGGATCGCATAGTGCTGCGGGTCTGAGATGACTCCCAGTGGCTCAGAAACTTTCGCATGCGTAAGGGCACGTTCGTGGAACTTTGTGACTTGCTTTCCCCGGCCCTCCAGCGCAAGAATACCAAAATGAGAGCAGCCCTCACAGTTCAGAAGCGAGTGGCGATAGCCCTCTGATAGCTTGCAACGCCAGACAGCTACCTGACAGTCGCGAATCAGTTTGGGGTGGGAAAATCTACAGTGGGGTCTGCTGTGATGCAAGTAAGCAGGGCAATCGTCGAGCTGCTGCTACCCAGGGTTATAAACCTCGGAAACCTGCAAGCTACAATAGATGGCTTTGCCGTGATGAGATTCCCTAACTGTGGTGGGGCTATAGATGGGACCGCAGCGTACAGAAACCGGAAGGACTATTATTCTATGGTCATGCAAGCACTGGTTGACCACAAGGGACGTTTCACCGACCTGTACGTGGGATGTCCGGGAAAGGTTCATGACGCTCGTGTTTTCAGGAACTCTAGGATATTTAGAGAGATGCAGCAAGGGATTTTCTTCCCCGACCAGAAAATTTCCCTGGGGGTGGTGGTGGAAATGCCGATGGTTATCCTTGGGGACCCAGCCTACCCCTTAATGCCCTGGCTTATGAAGCCCTACACAGGAGCCCTGGACAGGGGTCAGGAGCTGTTCAACTATAGGCTGAGCAAGTGCAGAATGGCAGTAGAGTGCCCATTTGGCCGCCTCAAGGGGAGATGGAGATCATTACTGATTCGCTCAGACCTCCGCGAGAGAAATATCCCCATTGTTATTGCTGCTTGCTGTGTGCTCCACAATCTCTGTGAGAGCAAGGGGGAAACGTTTATGGCGGGGTGGGAGGCAGAGGCAAATTTCCTGTCTGCTGCTTACTAGCAGCCAAACAGCAGGGACAGTAGAAGAGCACACCATGACGCGCTGCGCCTCAGGGACACCTTGAAAACCAGTTTTCTGAGTGCCCAAGATGGCATTTGACAACCCGCTCCCTTGTTCTGCTCAGCCCTAAGCCAGCCGTCCTTGCACCCTCTTTCCCTCCCCCTCCCGACACTTGCAGAGGAAATAAATTCACTGTTTTAAAAATCATCGCATCCATCCACCTTTCTTCGCGCTCCTGCTGCTTTTCTTTGCGCTCCATCCACCTTTCTGCTGCAGCTCTTGACTCTTGCCTTGACTGTAGCAATCTTTCCCTCCATTCACTCTGCTGAGCGGCCTCAGCATGAGAGTTCTGGAGTAGTTCATTAAACATATCATCACACGTTTTCTTTTTACGCTTTCATATCTGCGATAGACGGCGTGAGGGATAGGACGGGGGATTCTGAGATAAATGTGCAGCTGTTGTGGGTAAAGAAAGAATGGTACAAGGTTATGAGACAGATACATTCTTGCATCACAATGGGAGTACTATTTAACGGTGAACCACAGTATTCACAGGCCTGATATGATTTCTGTACAAGGTCATATTCCGCACCTAAAAGTGACTTGGATGGCTCACACAAAAGTCACAGAAGCATCTTACACACATGACAGCCTCAGCACAACACGGCTACTGAAATCACCACGCAGCCGGTCATGGTAAGCTAAGCCATATTCTTTACAACAGCACTTGGATATTCCAGACTATCCCCTCGCCTCCCCCCCCCCCCCCCACCGCGTGGCTCCCAGTGAACCGCGAACTGCAAAAGAAAACCAAAAATATCTCGCTACGGACTGGCTGGGGGAAGGGGGGGGGGGGGGGGGGCTTGGGTCTTCTGGGAAAACCGCCGCGAGCAGACAAACTAAAAATCCCTGCCTGCTCTCACTACGGTACGGGATGGGAAAGATTAGTTTACAGCTGGGAACGTCTGTCTCCCTACTAATTGCAGTCCGTATTTCAAACAGGCAACGCTGAATGACATCACTCTCCTTAGAATTTCTCAGAGCGATAGAGAACGCATGTTGCTAGAATGTTTACAAAGTCCTGGTCCATTTGCCGTGACGCTGTGCTATTCAATGATACCAGACTATTTACTAATTTCGTGGCGTGGGATGGTCTCCTATCACAGGGGACCAGAGAAGGCGGCTCTTGCCAGAAACCTGTTGAGGAAGGTTCATCGCTACCTGCTTGAAAGTTTCATGGAAATGTCCATAGAGGATTACCGCTCAATACCAGAGTATATTGACAAACTGCTTCAGTAAAAAGGGACCAGCAATGAATGCATGCCAAGTCCTTAGGCAAGTTAATCATTAATAAATGCTTCCTTTAAAAATCATGAGTCATCTAATCCCTTAAAAAAGCACACTCACCAGAGTTCCCTTCGCCGGTTGGGGTAGCAGCAGCTTGGGATGGCTGTGAGGGTAGTGGCTCCAGGGTGATAAACAGCTCCTGGCTGTCTGCTAACAGGGTTTCTCCGCTTGCCTCCTGCTGCTCAGTGATATTTCTGTCCTCATCACCTTCGTCATCATCCGAATCCTCCTCAGGCCTGACCATTATCCCATGTGTGGAGTCCACGCAGACCGGTGCGATGGTGGTGGGGGTGCCCCCCATTATCTGATTCAGTTCATGGTAGAACCGGCATGTCCGCGGCGCGCCCCCCGAGCGTCTGTTTGCCTCTTTGGCTTTCTGGAACGCTTGCCTCAGCTCCTTAATTTTCACGTGGCACTGTTGGGCATCCCTGTTGTGGCCCCTTTCCAGCATGGCCTTGGAGACCCTGGCGAACATGTTGGCATTCCGTTTGTTGTTGTGGAGTTCCAACATCACAGATTCCTCTCCCCAGATAGCGATGAGATCCAACACCTCACACATGGACCATGCTGGAGCTCTTTTCCTCTGGCTGGTCTCCTGTGCTGCTGAGCTTTGCATGGCGTCTTGTGATGCTGAGCTCTGCATGGCGTCTTGTGCTGCTGATTTCTGTGAATGGCGACTGAGCTGTGCAGGTGAGCTGGCCACGCTGACCAAACAGGAAATGCTATTCAAATGTTCCCGGGTCTTTTCCTGTCTACCTGGCCAGAGCAGCGAGTTGAGAGTGCTGTCCAGAGTGGTCACAGTGGAGCAGTGAGGCTGTCCAGAGCGGTCAGAATGGAGCATTGTGGGACAGCCTCTGGAGGCCAATAACGTCCCATGCGTCCTCACTACTCAGTCGACCCAGAGAGGTTGATTTCAGCGCTACTCCTCTCGTTAGGGAGGAGTACAGAAATCTATTTTGAGGGTCCTTTAAATCGACTCAAATGGCGTCCGTGTGAGGACGGGTACAGGTTTATGTCAACTTAACGTCGCTAAAGTCGACATTAAGCCGTAGTGGGGACCAGCCCTTAGTTGTATTCACTTATTTTAATCCTAATATTGTTCTTCAGAAAGACCCACATTAAAATGACTCCATGCACAGTTCTGTAAAATGCACAAAGTAACCTTCCGGTTGCATAGGCTGTTAACTTTGAAACCTAGAGATGACTATCCACTTCAGGTATTCCACTGCTGATTGTTTTAGTTGGAACTTATTCCACAATACCAAACCACCTACCCTTCAAAAACAAGTGCCTTTTGACTTGTTTGAAGACATTTGGATTAGAAGTAAGCTGTTTGAAAAATCAAGTAATGTGAGCAGTATGCTATTTTCTACTAAATGTTCAATGTACTGTGCACCAAATATACAAGCAAGCAGGTTGTATAAAATTAGAGTTGTATATGTTGATTTACACATTGATATAAAATATATGTAGTATTTTTATTTGTGTTTGATACTTTGTATAACTTAGATCATGTACTGTTTATTTTCATGAATTTTGCTTTGTACATTAGATTAAATACATTACACTGCTGTATTTGCGTGATCAAATATTGGTTGAGTATCACTTGTTAGGTCTTTAAGGATGGAAACAACATATTAAATGTATTATAAACAAGATATACAAACAAAGATTTTAAATCCAAATATCTGCTAATGCATCCATATGGTTGAAGTTTTCTTGTATCTTTTTAGTTCTATTTATACATAAAAATATATGAGAGCCTATGGCATTGCCCCAAGCACCGTTGAAAGCAGTAAAATATACAAATGTACTTTTTAAATGCATGAGAATAAAATTCGTTCACCATATGGCTCCCACCTCAATTATAATTTGGTCACTTTTCACACGTATATCTTGTATTACTGTGTATTTTCATAACTTACATGTAAGTATTGTGGCAAATTGCCAGCATGACTATGATGGGTCACACACTTCCTGTTCTTGAAGGGGGTGGCGGTTTCAGGGTGCAGTTTCCTGCCCCAAACTAGGGTATTTGCTGTCTCTCTAGGAACCCAGAGAAGGGTAGTGGAGAGGGAGGGACCCGGGCTCGCCCTCTATTTCAGGTCCAAGCCCCGGGGCCCTGGAATAGTGGAAAAGCACTTGAATTAGTGCTCCCTTTCCCTGGGTTACTTCCCTCTCCTGCTCTTCAGCTTGTGGGGCTTCCTGCCCTCTCTCTGCACAAGCCAGGTGTCTCTTTACCTAGGGTCTTGGTCTTCTAGCCAGCCACGGCACTTCTCCAAACTCTCCTCTACTTCAACTCCTCCCAAACTGTTCTCTGCTCCAACTCCTTCCCCTGTCTGATTGAAACAGTTTTTTTTTTAATCAGGTGACTGGCTTCAGGTGCTCTAATTTGGCTTCAGGCGCTTTTAATTAATGTATAGCAACCTTTCTTACCTCTAGAGGGAATAAGTCTTCTCCACATCCTGGGGCTTACATATCTCTCTTCTCCTGCTGCCTTCTGGCCATGCTGTATCATAGTATTTGAACAATAAAAGTTAAGATTTTATGCTGCAGTACTGAAATGTATGTTCAGGGTAGTTAGTGGCTCATAAGAACCATAATTTTGAATTGCCTAAGAAGTATGTCATCAGGCTCCTGCCCTAGAAAGTAAGCATAGATAGAACTTGCGCGATTGGGTTCTTATTGTTGAAATTTTGACATGTTAGTAATTGTCATTTTATTTATATAATATTTTAAATGGAAAACAAAATGTATTTATGATGTCTCTTTACATTTGGCAGATGGTTCATACAGACATAGGGAAACAAACACTATTGTCATCGTAGCTCCAAGAGTAGGCTGCTGCAGATATAGAATAAAGGAGCACAAGAGAGTGAATTTCTATTAGGTTCTACACCAATATGTGGTCAATTTAATGATGGTTTGATTTCGCTGTTATCTAGTCTTGGATGTTTCTGCTCTAAGAGCATAAGCATGGTCATACTGGCTCAGTCCAGTAGTCCCTCTAGCCCAGTATCCTGTCTTCCTGGCATTGGTCACTTTTGGTACTTCAGAGGGAATGAAACAGAACAGACAGTCATTGGCCAGGTCTGCACTGGGGGGAGGAGTGGTGGTTCACCTAAGATGCGCAACTTTGGCTACGCAAATAGTGTAGCTGAAGTTGATGTATCTTAGGTCGACTTATCTGGGCGTCCTTGCAGTGGTGAGTTGACCGCTGCTGCTCCCCCATCAACTCCGCTTCCACCACCTTGAGAGGCGGAAGCGAATTCCAGAGTCAATGGGGAGAGTGCTCAGGGATCGATTTATCGCATCTACACTAGACGCGATAAATCGATCCCTGATAGATCTCTATCCGTTGATCCAGTGAGTAGTGTAGATTTGCCCATTGAGTGATCTGTCCCCTATTGTCCACTCCCAGCTTCTGGCAGTGGGAGGCTAGGGACATGCAGGGCATGGGTTTTTAAGAACGTATGCTTCTCAAGTTCAGGTCTATATGTTAAATGTAGGCCTGTTGGTATTAGAGTATCAAGGACTATTGATCTAAATGTTGCACGTTTTTGACTGCTGTGCCCTACATCCGTAAGGAGGAATATAGGGATTTCTTGTCTGCTTCAGGAGAATTGCTATTAGAAGTTACAAAATAGCCTTTCTGGGGAGAATAGAGGTCCTTCCAGAAGCTGTTGTTAAGCTTGACAGTCCTTCAGTCATTTATGAAAGCTGCCATTGAGTCTTGTGCAACGGTATTGCGCAAAGAAAGTTAGTCTGTAATAATAAGTAAAAAATTTATAATAAAAAAATCCATGTAGCCTTGTTGGTTTATACAACGTTTTGTATGGGACAGAGAGTTGATCTTTTTTAAAACTTCTATTTAAATTTGTTCTCTGAGGAATGTTTTGATCGTTATAGAGCAGGGATTGGCAACCTTTGGCACATGGCCCGCCAGGGAAGCCCTGGAAGAGCGAACCACGCGATCAGCTGAACCTGCGGACATGGCAGGTGAACAAACCGGCCTGGCTCACCAGGGGACTTACCCTGGTGGGCTGCGTGTCCGAGGTTGCTGATCCTGTTATAGAGAAACAGTGAAGCTATGGTAGTAGTGTTTTCTATGGTGCTAAACACTAGATGCTTTAAATTTCTTTTTTAAGCAGTTAAAGCAGAATTTAAACTTGTGTTTTAAAGTAACAAGTTTTAGTTGTCCCATTCACCTACAGATTTAAAATGATGGAATGTGGACTTGATGTTCCCTATCCCAGAAGCTCAGTTTAATTTGAGACCCAATGCAATAAGTTAATTTGACATACAAAAAAGAAAATGTGGGGAGGGATGAAGACTAATGGTAATTAAAATGATGGCATAGCATTGCACAATTAAATGGTGCCAAATCATTTTACTTCTAAAACAATTTAAAATTGGTCATCCAAAATTTAAAATTGGTCATCCTAACTCATGCAAAATCTACCTGTTGTTGGTTAGCTGGTTTCACAGCAGAAGTATATTCTGAGGAAGGTTTCAAAGGAGGAGAGGTGTGTTTTTTGTTTTTTTAAAAAATGAACGGTGTTAAGGAGCACTGTGGAAGAAATCATTGTGAAAGATGCTGACAGGCAAGTGAAAACTGGTTGAGTGAGGAACAGTATAGTTGAGTCTGCATTACAGAATATTACCGGTTTTTTGTATGTTGTTGTGAAGAATAGTTAGGTAACATTTGGCTAAGAAAGCATTATCTAAAAAGTTATATCCTAGGATGAATTGTGTTCATCAGCATGTAAGTACATTGAGTAAATATTTTGTAGGGAAAATGAACCCCAAGTTGAGTTTAATGTGGTGGAGAAGGGGAGTAGTGGAGGGATTTAGAATAGAGCAGTGGTTCTCAAACTTGGGGTTGCGACTCCCCGGGGGGGGGGGGTCACGGGGGGATTGCCAGGGTGTCACAAGCTCACTACGCTGCTGAAGTGCCACCAAATAGAACGCTTCTGCTGTTGGCGGCATTTCGACGGACATGCAGTGCACTTTAGAGTCCTCTGAAAAGGTGCCAAAGTGAATGTTTCCCGTTTTGGCGGCTTTTTGGTGGACACTCTGAAACACACAGCATGTCCGCCGAAATGTTGCCGAAAGTGGAAGCATTCTATTCGGCAGCATTTCGGCAGACACACATGGGTCTCGGCGGCTGGTGGGGATGAGAAAAGGCTGCTGCATGAGAAAAGGGGCCACCAATTCAACAAGTTTGAGAACTGCCGGAATAGAGAGTGATGCAATCAGATTGACTGGTAAGGAAGTGAAACCAAAACAAATCCCTAAAAAACCAAAACTTGAGTAATTGTTTTGGGGAATTGTTGAAATGAAAAGTTTCAACATTTATGAATTGGATAGTTTGGGCTTTTTATGTTGAATCGACTTTTTGTTTCAACTCAATCCTTTCTAACCTTGTTTGTTCGTTTTTTGGTTTTTCAACTTGGTGAGAAAATTAAAAAAAAAAGCAGGGTTCATTTTAAACAAACTGTTTTCCCCCCCCAGATTTTTTCACTTTGGTCACCAAAACAAAAAAAATCTATTATTCACTTGGCTCTACAGAGGAAGCAGCAACTCTAATTAAGTTGGGAGATAACTTACCCCGAATGACCTTGAATGGAAGTTTTTTTAACTGAGTTAGTATTAGAGGATTGATGAAGACTTTCATCTGATCTATGGTGACCACTTTTGTCTCTTGGTTTCAAATCCAATGAAGCTTCTTAAATTAACTTTTTGCTTGAAGAACGAGGAGTACTTGTGGCACCGTAGAGACTAACCAATTTATTTGGGCATCAGCTTTTGTGAGCTAGGACCCACTAGGACCCATGAACATCAAGTCCACATTCCAACGCTGATGCCCAAAGAAATTGGTTAGTCTCTACGGTGCCACAAGTACTCCTAATTCTTTTTGCAGATACAGACTAAAGCGGCTACTACTCTGAAATATTTTTGCTTGTTGTGTCATGTTCAATCCTTTGTCCCTGCCCCCCTTTCCTATCTCTTTCCTAATCATCCTTTGTTTCTTTCTGTTCTTCCACAATAGATTCATTTCCTATTTTCAGTTAGTCTCCCTTCTAATTCAGTAAAGTAGGTCACACTGGATCATGAAATCTGAGAGTGGTACTTCTCTTGAGGAGGAAGTTGGTTTGCTCTCTTAATGACCTAACAAATAGAGTGATGAGGGAGATTCCTTCTTGACTTGTGTGGTATTCAGTTTATACTCTGACTCATAAGTCCATGTGCCTCTGTTTTAAATTATGCAAAAACATAGTTTTGTATCCAACAATATATATCTGGCTCCTTTTTAAAACTAGCACTTTACCTTTTTTTTCTTTTGATGCTCTGTGGCTTTGAATTTCAGAGGTTAAATATGCATCATTGAAAGTCAGAGACAGTTCTTTGATACTCCTGATCCTAATCCCATACCTTTCTGATATATTAGTGTTTGGGTAACTTGAAAAAGTTTAGAACAGTGTTAAGGAGACAATGTTAAAACAGATATGCTGGACTGCAATTGTTGTTGCTGCTTGTTTACATCCACCCACTTTATAACTGTTGATTTTTCCTTTTCCTAAAATTTTACATTTGTTGTTTAGTGAATCTCCCATTATTGCTTGCAACTCCAGACTGCTCTAATCTCACTGGATTTCTTTAGAATTTTAATGTGTGAGAGGTACTCTTTCGGTCTGGTGTCTTTTGCAAATTTGATCATGACTGAATTTTGCCAGAGACCTCACAAAAAGACCATCCAGCCATGCAGGATTCAGAGAGGGATGTGTGCTTTTCTCTCTGTCTGTCTTGTAAAAAGGTACTGGAATAGTTTGCAATTACCTGAAAGCATAACTATTTGTGTATGAACAATCTGTTGACCACTGTGACAGAATCAGTTACGTAAAACTTGCAGATTGAGAACTCCTAAATTTTACTGGGTGTTGTAATTTTATAAAGTTATTACTTTTTCTTGTATTATAGGACAGAGAAGTAAAGGAGGAAAGATGGATCAGTATGACTTCAAACTTTTTTGATTCCCAGTCCCATTACCCAGGAGACCATGTTCTCTTGTGGTGTAGCAGTCAGAGTTGGGCACAATATTTCAGATCAAGGAGTACCATTATTCGGTATATCATATTTTCTCTTCCTTTAATTCATACAAATGCCCACTAGCTTTATATAACTGTTACTTTACACAGGGCAAGTATCTTCACTCAGCTATTAATGAAGACCTCAAAAAAATTTTCTTTGGTGAATGGCACTAGTTTAAAGCCCATTGATCGTTTTCATTTTCATGTGCAATGGTGGTGAGCATTGCATACAAGTCCATTTGTGTGTCTAATCCTTGCTAGTCTTTATGAAAAGAAACTATTCAGTGTCAGACTTTCACCAGTTTGCCACTCAGCTCTATCCTTCAGAACAACACAAGTTTCTTTTTTATCATTATTGTAATATGCAGCTCTAACACAGCCACTACACTTTTCAATACCTCTCACTGGCTCACTTTTTCTCTACTTTAAGAACTTGGGTGCAACCATAGCTGAATTGCCATTTTGTTGAATTCCTCTGAATGATTTCAAGTTTCACAAAACTTTTGACGTAAGAAGTGCTAAAAGTGGACTTTATATGTAGGAAATGCATGAGTATGTTTCCATTTGTAGATCAAGAGAGTTTATAAAGAGACTAAAACGTAGTTTCAAAATGTTCGAAAACTGAGCAGGTGGTAGTGGCATAAATTATGATGACACAAAGTTCAGTAGACTTCGTTTTCTTAATAAGAAAATGATCAGTAATTTTCAAAGTTTGTATCTCAGGTAGTGCTTGAATACTGACTTGGTGTTCTCAGAGGATGCAATAAAAAATAGAGGTAAATTTACTTGTACTGAATCTGAATAACACAGATTTTGTATATCAAAACAATTAACCAATTGAGTAATTCAAAAAAGTCATCTAAAATACTGAGTTCTTAAGTATTTTGATATTTTTCATAGGTTGCGTAGTAAGTAAAGGCCACATATATTGGAGCATATTTTGAAAATGGGCCATTCTTACAAAAAAATGTCTGGGTCTTTGTAGATTGCTCCTTATTTTTGTTGAAGTAACAGCTTTCTTCATAACAGCTCACCTTTTCTTTCTGCTTAATCTTGTGAAGTAATAATTCTCTGCTTCTGAAAATATATTAATATTTAGAAATAATTCTGAATTAGGTCATTTATGATGCAAGAGAAAGCAGAGTCTGAGCTTTCTGTAGTGATTCAGTAAAGTTGTACAGAATTTCAACATTATTTATTAGTTTTACAATATTATTGTAGGCTTATATAACACTTAACAGCCAAAGATATCTAAGAGCATTGCCACAGTGGGTAAATATTCCCACTGAGGCACGGGTTAGCTAAGAGTCTAATTATTCAGTGGTGCTGAATTAGAGGTGGGAAATGGACGGTGGACAGCATCTCTGAAAGTTGGGCACTGTCTGATTTGTCACTGATTTCTGGTCTTTTATACAGTAACATCTAGGCAATTCTTCCTTCCATGTAAATACACTATTTCTTTGAAGTTGTGTTTGTCTTGCATTAGCACCTAGAGCAGAGGTGGGCAAACTTTTTGGCCCGAGGGCCACATTGGGTGTGCAAAATTATATGGAGGGCCGGATAGGGAAGGCCCCTCCCCCAATCCGGCCCCCTCTCACTTTCCACCCCCTCAGAATCCACGACCCATCCAACCCTCCTCCCCCACCTTGTCCCCTGACTGCCCCTTCCAGAGATTCCGCATCCCTAATCACCCCCCAGGGCCCCATCCCCTACCCAATTTCCCTGCTCCCTGTCCCGACTGCCCCAACCCCATCCACCCTAATCCCCCCCAGAACCCCTATCCCTATCCAACCCACTCTGCTCCCTCACTGCCACCTCCAGAGCCTCCCCAACCACCCCCCCAGAACCCCCTCCGCCCCCATACCATGGATGCTAGGCGTGGCCCTGGGGAAAGGGGGGAAGCACACAGCCTTGCCCCCCCAGAGTGCTGCCCGCAAGGTGTGGCTCTGGGGGGAGGGAGATGCGCGCAGCCCTGGCCACCCGGAGTTCTGTCCGCACGGCGTGGCTCTGGGGCAGGTGGCACCACATAGCCCGGCCCCCGGGGTCCTTCCCTGTGCGGTGTGGCTCCGGGGGAGGGGTCAGTGCGCAGCCCTGGTCCCTGGAGTGCTGCCTTGGCGGTGCAGCTCCAGGGGAGGGGGCAACGCGCAGCCCTGGCCCCTGGAGTGCTTCCCCATGCGGCGCGGTTCTGGGGGAGGAGGCAGCACACAGCCCTGGTCCCCGGAGTGCTGCCCCCATGGCTCCGGGGGAGGAGCGGAGCGTGCAGCCCCAGCCCACGGAGTGGTGCCCCCGTGGCGTGGGTCTGGGGGAGGGGTAGCACGCAGCTCCTGCCTCTGGAATGCTGTCCGAGGGGCAGGGGCAGGCTCCCCAGCCGGGGGCCGGATGGGACAGGCTTGCGGGACGGATTCGGCCCTAAGGCTGTAGTTTGCCCACCCTTGACCTAGAGGCCATGACCAGTGACTAGGGCCCCATTGTACTACACACTATACACAAGCATAACAAAAAAGACTGTTCCGTCCCCAAAGATTTTAAAGTCTTAGATCCTTTATTATAAATGGATTATCAGGTAATTGCATCTTGTATTTTTGCCTCTTGTTCTAATCTCTTTTTCTTCATTTTACAGTGTTGTGTTTTGCTGCTGGACTCTCCCCTGCCACCCACCCCCACAGGATGATATGAAACTTGAAAGAAGACGATGCATACAGGTAATCCTAGTTTTGAAATTCCTGTAGAAAGAAAGATCTATATTGTTGTTTTGATATTCTATTCTTCCTTTGGATTCCCCCCCCCCAAACTGCATCATTACAATCTTCATAAAACATATATTTACAAAAGGAGCAGAAGTAATTGAAGCACCTTTTCAGACTTCATACCCTTTTCTTTTGGCCGCGTGGGTCTCTCCAAACTTGTATATTTTGTTTCAACTAGAAGAGCATTACTATGGCCAAGCATCAAATCCCATAAAATGGGATACATAATGGGGGAGGGGGGGAAGGGAGGAAGAAGCAAAGTAGATTCCTTGGGCCTCATAAGATTGGAGCAGGAGTGTAACTGCTTGGTTACAATTAGTTTTACCAAAAGTTCTGATGTATGTGGAATCTATAAATTAACAAATCTTATTTGTGATGATGCATGCAATTCTTTTTTGTTGGGAGTATGGTTATTAAGTTGACCTGAAAAGTGCTGGTATTTAAGGGTATGTCTTCACTACCTGCTGAATTGGCGGGTAGCCATCGATCTTCTGGCGATCGATTTGTCGCATCTTCGATCGCTCGCGGCGCCCCCATCGACTCCGGAACTCCAGCTTGCCGGGAGTCGCAAGCTGGAGTCGACGGGGGAGCGCGCCGCCGCCCGCCGCCGCCATGAGGACGAGCGGTAAGTTGGCTGCAGATACGCAAACTTCAGCTACATGATTCACATAGCTGAAGTTGTGTATCTTCAGTTGATTCCCCCCTGTAGTGAAGACCAGCCCTAAAATAGACCTGCACTTATATAAAGTATAGTAACAGTATCCAGCTGAGGCTATAACAATCAATTGTTCATATTCCAAAACCTCTAAAGGTGAAAAAACACAGAAGAGAGCTGCTCTGTGTCATTTGTTTGTTTCACTTTAAAACTCATGCATATTTAATTAAAAGACAAAAAGGATAGATGGCTATATGCATGCAGATGATCTGTTGATTGACAGTCCTTAGTTGCATAGATCCTTCATGCATGAACTGCTTCACAGGATGTATTTACATGGAGCTAACTGAATTAAGTCCAAGATGCTGTAGATGGATCTCTTTCAAAATTAAGCATTTTTTCATTTTGTTTGAATATCTGAAGTCTTACGGTGATATAAAAGAAAAGTCTTTTTTTTTCTGGGGACCCAGTTGAAGAAAATTGTTGATGCCCATGACCCAGCGGAGCTAGGGACGAGGGGTTTGGAGTGTAGTAAGGGCTCAGGGCTGGGGCAGAGGGTTGGGGTTAGGGATGTGGGGTGGGGTCAGGACTGAGGGCTTCAGGATGTGGGAGGAGGCTGTGGGCTGAGGCAGGGGATTGGGATGCAGGAAGGGGTCAGGACTCAGGGTTGGGGGTTCAGGCTCTGGGGTTGGGCTGGGGCTGAGGGGTTTTGGGTGAAGGAGGGGTTCCAGATTTGTGGGGGGGATCAGGGCAGGGAGTTGAGGCCTGGACTTACCTCTGGTGGCTCCCGGTCAGTGGCGCAATTGGGGTGCAAGTCAGGTTTTCTGTCTCTTTGGGCATCACAGACTGCACTGCGCCCTGGAAGCGGACAGTACCAGGTTCGGCTCCTAGGTGGAGGCACACAAGTGACTTCACGCAACTCTCACCCACAGGCACCGCCCCTCCATCTGTACATTGTACATTGGGTTTTGCTGGCATAGCTGTTAGAGGTGTGGGTTTTTTTTCCCTCTCACATTCTTAAGCAACAACTATGCCAGCAAAATTTTGCGGTATATCCCTGGCCTTAGTGCTCTCATAAGGATATCCAAAAACAGTGTTGAAAATCCCCTTATGTTTTAAGGCTACCACAAGCACTCTGGTGAATAAACATGTTTGGAAGATCACTGGTGACACTATGAAAATGGGATAGTTATCATGTTTGGTCAGATTCAAATACTTTCGTGTGGTGACTGAAATCTGTGACCATGTTAAATAAGGAAATGTGTGTCATGGTTTTTTGTTTGTTTGTTACTGTACAACAGAATTTATCAAGTATTTATTAACTTAATCTCAGATCCACCTTTATGGACAGAGATCAAAGTGGATAAATTACATATTTTTATGTATGTTGATCATCCTATAGTCAGTGTGAAGTTATTTTGAGTGCACCATGAGATGAGCTGTGGAATGTTAGATGTTTGAAATGTTGAGGACTGGAAGATTCTGAGCCACTGTATGTTGTATTTTAAAAGCTCTAATTATTAAGTTGATAGTAAGTGTAATAATACTATATCTTGCTTCAGTCCACAGTTGTAAAACACTGTTCGCTGGAAAGGGAACAAAGCCAAAGTAGTGCTCCTTCTGACACTATATTCTGATGTTGATGTTCTACAGAGGTGTGGGTTTTTAAAATTTTTGGTCAGTTAGATTGTTTATTAAAATTAATAGGAGAAAGTTTTGAGACTATTTTGAGAAATAAAGAATACATAGCTGGGATTGCACATTTGTAAAATATTTGGGTATTTATTTTGGGTTTTATTGAATAGTAAAAGAAAACACTATGGTAGGGTTGGATTGTGGCTTCTCTGGGTGATGGTTTCCAACATAAAATTAGCATTTAAAATACTAGTAAATCTTTATACACTGCACCAGTTTTAAAAGAGGGTAACTGTTGTGCTGTGTTATGAACAGCAAGATCTAATATTGCTGCTCAATTTTTGTAAATCATCTGTTCTTTGAATGATTGTCCATAAGTATTCCGCTTCCTGTACACGTCTGCATGAGATTAGAGTCTTTTGAGTACGTTTCTTTTGGGGCCATGCTGCACCTGCGAGCCCTCTGGTCACCCTGAAGCTGAGGGTGAAAGAGCAGTGCGGCCGCAACTACTCTCCAGTTCTTTCTTACTGCTCATGGCTATGATACAGAACACCTAGAGTGTCTCCATCTCTGTACGTCAAGAATCAGAGAGGTAGCCGTGTTAGTCTGGAATAGCAGAGGTAACAAAGTCCTGTGGCACCTTAAAGACTAACTATAAAGTTTTGAAGCATAAGCTTTCGTGGGCTATGCTGTACAATTTTTCTTTCAAAATAGATAGTTATACACCAGACCCTCGCTAGAATGTGCATCTGTATAACACGAATTCTGATAAAACGTGGTCACTGTCTCCAAATTTAGTAACAGTCATTAGTTTTTATTGTAACACGGTCCCTGCTATAACGTGGTTCCTGCTAGAACGTGGCACTTGGTCTGGATCCCAAATCCCGCATTCTAGCAAGGGTCTGGTGTAATTTATTCTTTTAGTCCACTGAGTTAAATTTTTTTGATTTTAGGGTCTTTGAGTCCATGTGCTGCCTTTGACACCAGGCCCTGCCTGTCCATGGTGGAGATAAATCCCCTGGATTAAAGATCTTCCCCTCTTTCAGTGGAAGGATACCCATCAATGATGGAGACTTTGTGTCTCTTTTATATGGGGCAAGTGAAAATACCTTGAAAGTGCTCTATAGCTTCTTTTCAGAAAGAACCCACAGTCCAGGGTGTCTTGACTCAAACTTTTCCTCCTCACGAGCTCAGTGAGGGCTTTCTTGGCATTGGAAGGCAAGAAGACTGCTCTTTACCAGACCACCTTTTAGATCTCCCCAGTAAGCCATCTGTCTACCGTGGCTTCCAGAGCCAATTTGGGGTTGAGGAAGTTCCATTTCTGTGCTACAGAGTTGATCAGTACCTCATTGATTTCTTCAGCCCAACACTGATGAGAGAGGATGGAAAGAGCATCACTCTTGAGGTGACTAGAGAAGGAGATCCTCCTTCTCTGGATCCGAGCAGATCCAACCTAGGAAGCCGTTGGAGGCTCAGGTCAGGTCCTACTGATGCCTCAGCACCAAGCAGCCATGTTCCAGCCTCTGCGCATGTTCCAGAATCCGTCAATATATTTGGTACTGATGACCGAAGATCAAAGTGCTTGGTGCTGAAACAGTCAGCACAGAGACACTCTGAACTGAAGCCAACAGTATAGAAGTGCTCTTTGGGTCTCCTGGCACCAACTCTGTAAGCCCTTGCACCAGAAAAGTGTGATTTGACCGATAGTTTTCCTTCAGTACTGAAAAGCTTGGCACTGACTGCTGTGCTGTGTTCTGGGCTGATCATTCTTCCTGAGTCTTTGCCCCGGTGCCTCTTTGTGGTACCAATGTGGTTCATGGCACCAGTAGATTTAGTATAGGACCAACCTGCCCCTCCACTGTTGTTCTCTACTCAGAAACTTTCTACACTGGTATCCACACTTCCAGCACAGGAGCTGCTGGTTATTTTCAAATTCTCGAGAGATCTACACCACCCATGGAGGGTGGTATATTCTTTCTCCTCTGCCTTGGAGGACCAATGTGATATGTCTGCCTTAGTCCCTAGACCCATACAACTCTAGGCTATCTGAAAGGGCATTCAGAGACTGTCCCTGTAGTCCCTTCTGTGAGAACAACCATGAACAATACCCTGCGTGGTACTTGTCATGGTCTCCCCTTTTCCAGAATTCCATGCATTCAGGCCTCTTCTGGGCCTCGGGGCAGGGAATGCACCCTACTGACAGGGTTTCCGCTGCCTCTTCGACAACTAGAGCAAGGCCCTCATAGACCTCAAGATGGTCACCACATTCAGGTACATGAGCTGGCACCTCATGTACCTGATGCAGAGAGCGAGTAGAAAAGACTTTCAGGAAACTGAAGGCCAACCTGTCCCAACAGTGATCTCATTCTCGTCACCTAATGAGGCAGTGACCATAGTGGTTCTAAATTTGCCTGTAGATTACTGGATCTTTGAAGAACATCCCAGGAGGATGGCCGACACACTCTGAAAACCTCATTTGAGATTGTGCTATTTCTTCTCATAGAGTAAAAGGCCAGAAGGGACCATCGGGAACATCTAGTCTGACCATCTGGACATGGCAGACTACAAAACCTCACCAACTCATTCCTATAATAGACCCATAACCTTTGGATGAGTTACTGAAGTCCTCAGATCATGATTGTAAGACTTCAAATTACAGAGAATCCACCATTTACACTAGTTAAAATCTGAAATGGCCCATGTCCCATGCTGTAGAGGAAGGCAAAAGCCCTCCCAGGTTTCTCGCACTAACTTCTTGACATCCTGCACTTGTTGGCCCCTTGTAGATTGTCTGTACAACCCTTGATGGTCATTAATGGACTCCAGTCTGCAAGACCTCTTTCACAGATTGGGTGCCTGTCTTTAGAGCTGTTTGCATCCAACCAGAATGTCAAATGATCCAGAGGGGGATCCAGTCCTAGCTCTCGGCACAGGGACATATGTATTCCTACCCTCTAATTCGCCTGATACCTAGAGTCTTCAAGAAGATCACAGAAGACAGTTCAAGTGATGATGCTAGCCCTGCAGTGGCCCAGATAGTTTTGGTTTTCAGGCTTCATGACCCTGCCAATATGTCCTCAACCATACTGTCACATACCTGGACATTAGGTGCAGGATTTGTCCCGGCAGTTGCATGCTAGAGAAACCATCTCTCCCTCTCACAGTCTGGATGCTGGCTAGAAGATATTCACTGACAGATTTGGCTATTTAGTAGTTCAAAACATCCTGGTTTTCAGCAGAAGGAACTCGCGAGGCTCTGTAAAGGGGGGCTCGTTTGACCTCGTTGCCTTTCATTCAAGCAGGGAGTCGGTGGGCGGCCGCGGCGCGTGGCACGCCGGGAATGGTAGTCCCTGCGCTCCCCGCCGGGCCCGTTCATTGCGGGTGGCAGGACTCTGTTTCCCGGCGTGCCGCGGGGCGCTGGGCATGTCTGGGCGGGGCGGGGAGCGCGAGGGAAGGCGGCTCAGTGGGTTCAGGCCGCGCTCGGTGCCGCCGCCATCGTGGGAGCCGCGCGGTAAGTGCGGGCCCAGGTAGGCGGGCCGGGCAGGGGAGCGGAGCCGCGGGCCGGAGCTGGCCTTGGCGCGGCCGGTGGGAGCGGGAGCCGGCCCGTCGCTGCCGCCCGCTGCGCCCTGACAGGAGGGGCGGGGGTTGCAGGGCAGCGCGGTGACTCGCCCCAGCCCCGCCGCGGAGCCGCCCTTCCCGTCTATAGTGTCATTATAGACAAATGATACTATTTACAGTTGCGGGGGGGCGCGAAATGTTTTCTTCTTCCTAGGGGGGGCATGACAGAAAATAATTGAGACGCACTGCCTTAAGGTATTTGGACTCTTTCATTAGCTCCATAAAGTGCTTCTCGTGATGATCTCTGCTCACCGTCCCCCAGTGGAAGATCACACCGTTTTTTCTCAGTGACTAGATTTCTCAAGGTCTCGTTCATGTCTTCTGCTAAGAGGCCCTCCACCCTCACGGGACCTCACCATTGTTCTAACAGATTTAATAGGACCCCCTTTTGAATCTTTGCTGATTTGCTCTTTATAAGATCTCTGTATAAAGACCACATTCCTACTGGCCATAACCTCAGCCAGAAGGATAGGAGAGATTCAAGCCCTTATTATGGTCAGGCCACTTGATAGAGTTTCCCATGGTTGCAAAATGACTTAAAGACTTCAGCGAATGACTTCTATCTTAATCAAATAATCCACCTACCAATCTTCCCTAAGCCTCACTCCATTTGGGGAGGAGCTATAATTCACACTTGGATATTTTCATGGTTTTTTCCTACTATTTAGAAAAAAACCCTTCAGAAATTCTTCTAGACTTTTCTTCATGTTCGACTGACCTTTCTTCCTGTCAGCAATCTCCATTCAGACTGTCAGAATAAGTCTTGGTTTATACTGAAATATGCTATGTGGTGGGACACTTACACCCATCTGGACAAGTTGGCTCAGGAGATCTCGATTTCCTCTCTGTGCATGTCCCAACCTCAGAGGTTTGTAAGACAGTTACCTGGAGTTCAGGCTATACCTTTTACTCAGCACTATCTCTTAATGGATGGTTCCAGATTAAACACCTGTCAGTGGACTCTAAGTATCCACCTCAAGGATACGAGTTACTGTTGCTTTTGAGGGCAATGCAGAAGTGGAATGCATATGGACTATCACTCAAAAAATGCAGAAGTGACAAAAAGTCCTGTGACACCTTAAAGACTAACAAAAGTATTGAAGCATAAGCTTTCGTGAGCTAAGACCCACTTCGTCGGACCCACAGGACTTTGTCGCTTCTGCAGATCCAAACTAACACGGCTGCCTCTCTGATTCTTGACTCAAAAAATGGGTGCTTTACAGTGATTGGTGCTCTGAGACTTGTTGTTCACATGTATTGTACAGCCTATCCTTCTTCCCTGATATTATGGAGACCTTAGTAACTTGGATTCTGTTTTTTGTGAAGGAACTGGAGAATGGTTGTGGCAGCCTCAGCCTATGTCCCCTTATCTGTGGGGGTGCAAAGGCCAGGCCCTGCGGGGGCAGATACGGCCTCAACAGAGACAGCTGTTCAGAAGATTCTAGTCTCACCTACATGGGACACATGCACACTGAAAGTGGAATACATGTTGACAACACATCTCAAGAACTATAGTTGCTGTAGTATAAGTAACCATTTTTCTACCCAAGTGTACTAAAGCTGCTTTCTGTTGTCATGAGTCATTTAAAAGCTGCTTTAACATTTATCAAGAACTTCCGATATGTAGGGCCCTACCAAATTCGTGGCCATGAAAAGCATGTCACAAACTGTGAAATCTGCCAGGGAGGAGCAGGGCTGAGGGCAGCCCACCTGGGGCTTCTGTCATACGTTTGGCTCCAGCTGCTAGTTCTGGTGGGGCGTGGGAGGGACAGGACTTCCTCTTCTCCTGCAGGGGCTGTTGCTGGGGCTGGGGCAGACCTATCTCTGGGACTCTCCCCTGACTACAGGAAACTCTGCCCCTGCTCCATTTTCTGTCCTCATCCCTCCCCAGCTACAGGTGGGAGGGATCACTGTATGAGGAGGAGTCATGGAGTTTCTTACAGCTGGGACAGGTTCCTGGAGATGAGTCTGACCAGTTCTGTTTTGTCTTGATTCTAGTTGGTGACTTATTTATTCTTCAATCTAACTATATTGGAGCAATCTTTTTTGTAACTTTTCTACACATCTTGTACAGGTATTGCTTGTACTTATTTGCTGCATAGACATGTCTAGACATGGCAGAGGTTTCTATTTCATCCCTCTTAAAGGAAGATGTCAAGAAGATGGTTCAGCTTGGGTGGAAGGTATGCCTATTGACAATGTTATATGTAGCTAATGAACAAGCATTGTATCAGGACCCTGGCTATGAGGGTGTGGGATGAGGCTGGAGCCTGAGTTGGAGGGGACCTAAGAATGTTGTCTGAGTTCAGTCTAAAGGGCCAAGACCTGAATCACCAGTCTGTACCAGTGTCACACTGTAGGCAAGTTGGAGTTGAGGTCAATGACCTGTACTGAGTCAGAGCCAAATGAGCCAGCTGAAATAGAGTTAGTGGAACAGAGACAGGGTGAGATGTCAGGAGGGAGGCAATGTGATTGGGGATCTGGAACTAAGAGCATGGCAGGTATGGGGAGTGCACAGCAGGTCTGTTTGCAGCAGCAAAGCAGGGATCCACCTGGTTGCACAGATAGCCTCTCGGTGTTTTCCTTTGGTCCAGATATGCTATTTAAGGCCTGTCAAGGAATATAGTAGACTCTGCCAGTCTTGACCTCCATGGGCAGGACATTCTGTGATAGTTGAATCCATAGGGCTCGTAGGCTGTTGTTCCTTACTTTGCCAGAGCTATTTGGTGCTGGTGTGAACACACCAATAGACCCAGTTTCCCAGACCGGCGGAGCCTCACATGTGGGTGAAATATAATTTATTTCTTGGGATAGACTGATGGTCTTATTTGAATAGCAGCCAGGAAGGAAATCTCGGTCTCCTGTCGGTGGTGGACAGAATGCAGTCAAATATGAATTGAACACATTGGCCTGTTCCAGGGCAACAGATGAAGAGTTGCACATCATGGGAGAAGAGAAAGCTTAGTTGAAAGTGGAATTCTGTCTTTTAGGGATTCAGTTGCATTCTACTCAACAAATGAAAACCTTGACTTCAAAACTAGATTTGTACTATAATCTTTGAATTGTGGGTTAGAGTTTAAAAACCTTTATGCCTGATGTTAGACTCCTAAATCTGTATTTAAGTACTTGAATAAAAGTTGCTTGATTTTATTCAAAGGTACTGGGCACCGGTGGCTCCGCGTGACACCAAGACACTTAAGTCTGAAAATTTTGGGTTGAGGCCTGGCCTTCACCTAGTTACATTGCTTAGGAGCATCAAAAACGGACACCCCTGAGAAAAGTAGTTAAGCCAACTTAAGCTCTAGTATAGACACCTCAAGGTCAGTGGAAGAATTCTTATATAGCTATTGCTTCTCTAGAAGATGGATTAACTACAGCAATGGAAAAACCCCCTTTTGGGTCCTCCTCCCATTATTGTAGCAAGTATTTACGGCAAAATAGTGGCAAAGCTGTGTGCCTGTGATGTAAATAAGCCCTTGCTCTTCATCTAAGATAAAATAGATGCCCATTAAATTTTTAAAATAGGAATTTTCCTCAGCCATATATCAGCACAGAAACTAGCCTTTTCTTTTCCTAGATAGGAAAGGATTTAAAACAGAGGGCGTTATTAGCAGCTCCTATTTTCTGTTTGTCTCCTCCTATGAGAGAACAATTTTGTTGGGTTTTTGAGGGACTCGAACCTTTTAGTGGGTACCTAGTCTTTTCCATTCATCCCTGGGGATTGCCTTTTCTTTCCTTGTAGTATGCAGGGGAGTTTCGTCAGACGAATGAGTCTTAGAAATACATATAACTAATATGTATTCAGAAGGTATTTTCTGTTCAGTTTACTCTGTGCTGCCATACCCAGTCCTCATTCCTGTTCCTTTTCTGGGGGCTCCCTTTTTTAAGAAGGAAAGAGAAGCCTCTGTCTTCTAAATGTGAGCAATATGGAATTTGCTGCAGCATCATAAGAAGACATTTTATTTACCCCCCTCATTTCTAGGAACAACGATTTTTTTCTGTATCTAGAGTTAAATGAAGGTTCATATAATCCTTTCTGAAAGCTAAGAGACTGGTTTGTGCCTTTCAACCCAGCGATGTTATATTTTCATATATTTATTGGCCAGTCCAGCAAAAATACCTGTAGTTCAGAATTACCAGTACAAAGTGCTTCCGTTTGGTGCTTTTACAGCTCCCAAATTCGTCATTAAATGTCTAGATGTAATGTCTGTACACTTAAGATGTGTGAGGTAGCTCCATCTGTCATTACGTGTATCACTGGTTGAAATGTGAATGAGAGCAAATCTTTGTCCTATAGATAGTGGATGTTGTTCCAGATTTGGGTTTGAAGAGAAACTGAGAAAAGCCTTCTTTTTACATAAACTTAGCTGTGGTGTTTATAGGAGCTGTTCTGGATTCTGCCAAAGAGACAGACAGACAGACACGTCAAGGGATGCAGACATCAATGCCTCTGAAGGACTTCATTGAAAGCCATATGGATAGTTTGATTTTTGAGGTTTACATGGCTTCTTGCACTTAAGTGACATTGTTTAACAGAGTCAGGATGGAAACTCCTGCAGGATACTTCTTGGGCAGTATATCAGAATCAAGAGGACAATTTACAGTCCACTTTTACTGTGCCTTGGACGATCCAAGGTTCTCTACTGGGGTGGATGGTACCAGGAAAAAAACTTTCAGAAAGTACAGTTCAGTCCTCCTTCTTCATCAGTTGTAGCTGTGACAGATGCCTTGGTTATAGGTTGGAGAGAACCCAATGAACAATCCTGGGTCTCTTAAAAACCATACTCAAAACTTCATACAGGTGTCTTTAGGGCTGAGAACAGTTCAAGTTTCATTCTTTCATTTTGAGCTTTTCTTTCTCCAAATCATGTATTGGTGGATAAGACTTGATGGGCACCACTATGGACGCACATTATATCAGATGGCAGGTTGCATTCATTCTTTTCTGTCTTACTAGGACATTGTGAGGTTTTGTGAATGGTTGTCGGATGTCAAGTCATACCTCTGACTCTTGATTTTCTATCAACAGATTTAGAAGTCAGAAACACATTGTTTTACACAAATAACCGTTCAAAGACATTAGTCAATCAATCACAGATTTTGTCACAAAGGAGAGAGACATATGCCTTCATTTTTACTTGAGAGGTGCAAAGATTCTAGTTCCTTCATAGGTGCTTTCTTCTATTCTGAAGTAAGTTGGTAACTTAAAAAGGTACCTGCCTTTGGCACACAGGCTACCAAGGATCCTTTAAGAAAACAGAGGACAACGTTCATGTAATACTGATAGGTAAAGATACAGTTATATCATGGTGGTCACCACTTCTCACGGAATCCATGAATTTGGCCATTTATTTCAACTTGGCAATGCAAGGTCATTGGGGTCACAGAACTGTGAATGTTGCCATTTATATTGACCCTGCTGCTGCACAATAGCAGCTTGCTTTGATCAGGTGAATACTTTGCTTTGATTTAATCTTGTTGCCAAGGGGAAATAATGAACTGCTAATCCTCAACAGCAGGTTCCAGAAGGTTGCCATCATCATAGCGTGATTTTTTTTTTTTTAAAATACAGTGACTGTGCTGTGAATTGTATATAATTTTACTGTGACAAAATTGTATCCAGGCTAAGAAGTTCTTCTTGGGCTGGTTGCGTCCCTCACCGCCATTCCTTGCATTGAAACCTAAGTCCATTACCTGTACTCTGGATTTCCTGTCTCAAGGCCAGAATTCAGTTTTTCATCTGAATCCAAATTCTCTCGGCCTGGTCGACTGGGGGTGTAGCATGTTGCTGATTTCTGATTTTGACTGTTCCCAAAAAGTTCAACGGATCCTTGAAGAAGTTCGAGGCCCCTCTCACTCTTAAGACTATGCTGCTCATCTCTTGAATGGCCAAAGAACTGAGACTTGTGGGACATCTGTTTATCCTCCATGAGGGTCCTGGATGGAAAATAAAGAAAGCTGGTGAAGTCGTCCAAATTAATTCATTTCAAGTGGATAAAGTGTCAAGTCTGAAGCTTGCCTCTCTGCAGACAAAGTCCACTGCACTGGAAAGTTAACTGTTATGGGCTGAGAAGGTGTATTCATTGCTATTGGAGGCGCATATGCCAAGCTCCCTGGGTTACATATTCTCAACACTATTTATTTTCTCTGAACACCACAGGTTTATGTTCAGTTATCAACTGGTATATGTTTGCCTGCAACACAGTTACTGAATATCTTCTTAGAGTGATAATGGACCATCTACATTTAACAGCCCTCTTAGAATTGGTATGCTAATGTACAATTTTTTTTCTTTTTCTTTTTCTTTCTGTGTGTATAAATGCGTCTTACTTCTGTTCCATTCTGTGCATCCGATGAAGTGAGCTATAGCCCACGAAAGCTTATGCTGAAATAAACTAGTTAGTCTCTAAGGCGTTAGAAGTATTCATCGCTTTCTTTACGGATACAGACTAACATGGCTGCCATTCTTGAACTTCTTAGAGTTTGGCACTACACTGATTTGGGAGGTCCCAAGTGATTGAATTGGTATAGATGGAAGAGAAGAAAATTCTTCTTACCTGTGTTTTCATTGAGATCTCTTATGCTGGTCTAGATCTCCTCCTCTTTGCCCTCTCTTTCAGGATAAACTTCTCTTTCAATACAAACTTTTTTGCGAGGTGAGGAATGTTTGTGAGCAAGTTTCATGCTAACATTTTAGGGTCTCAGGTTTGTGAGCTTTGTGTTTTACTTTTTTAGAAGCTACAACTGAGCTCTAGTAACATTTCTAGTAATGTTAGGCTGTGAAATTTAGACTCTAAATTAAACAAATTGATTGGGGACTATGGCTCCTTTATACTACAAATATAACCATGTTGCAGACACGTTTACAATGTCATTTGTCTCCTGACCTGGTTATAATATGGTTAATGTTCTATTTATATCACAAACTGAAATTGTGATGCAACTGAGTCCCATGACACAGTTATTTGTAATGTAGATGAGATATTTATTAGAGCAGAGCTAACCCTGCCGGCTTGTCAAGTTTTTATACTGAACTTGTGAGGTTCAGTTTACAGGTTAGTGAGTTTAAACCTAAGGAGTTGCATAGTTGTTTTGTACTTAGTCCCACATAATCCCTTCAATGCCCTTCCTTCAACTAAGCTTTTTAGTCCCCTTCCTTACATTAGAGGTCCCTCCTCTGCCTGAAAGCCACCTTGTTAGAACACTGTGTCCACAAGGCTCTTCTGTGTCTACCTCATCTTTCAGCCACCCTGAAAAGGGTGACAGAATGGCTGTTTTCATCCTTTCTCTTCTTCCTTCAAATTAAGTCTCTTGGTAAAGATCTCAGTTTCATATCTCTGAAAGAATCTTAGACAGGATGTACCTATTTCTCTTCTCCCCATCTCCCACAGTAGTGCAGCAGAAGCAGCAAACAGGCTGTTCTGAGTAACTTGCTTTGGGTGGCAGGGAGCAGGTATAGAATGCCTTATTAGAAACTGGGAGGGGGTCACTAAACAATTATTGGAGCAGGGCAATGCAGAAAAAAGCCTGTGGCGTTATTCTTTCTCCACAAAATTTCTGGTGGAAAGGGAGATGAGGTTTGTTGGGCTTATTTGTGGAAAGAGGGAATAGCTGGAAATAGGTCAGTTAAGAGTGGGTCACATAAAGCTAAACATGAGTCTCAGCCCAGGTTTCTGAAATTCTTGTCACCAGGGGCTGAGATTTGAAGAAGCTGTGAATCTTAAAATCTAGGGTTAGTTTAAGATTTGTTGTAAACACTTTACATAGCTCTAAAACTTAAACGATCATTTCCAGGAAATCACAGATTTGAGTAAAAGAATTTTAACAATTTCTGGAGTACAGACTGCTTCGATTGTAGACCACAAACATGAGAACATACAGATGTCAAGATATATGAAGTATAATACTTTGAAAATAAAAAAGTATGTGTAGATGTATGTGTGTGTGTGTATAATATATATTTTCATATATTGCTGG
This sequence comes from Sternotherus odoratus, assembly GCA_032164245.1. Classification (NCBI taxonomy): domain Eukaryota; kingdom Metazoa; phylum Chordata; order Testudines; family Kinosternidae; genus Sternotherus; species Sternotherus odoratus. The sequence goes on from JAVMKO010000001.1 coordinate 165,162,770, forward strand.
GTCGTAATACTGTTTTCATGACACAGTTTCAATTAAGTAATATACCCTTTTTTACGTTGTATTATATTTTAAAGAATCCAAGTACTACTTTGGGGAAATAAACATGCACAAACTATGTTTTACTACTTCAGATTTCAGTTTGAGTTCTCTTGAATGGGGAGGTAAATCAAGGAGATAGGAAACAGTTTAATGATTTCATGAAGTCTTTAAGTGTAGAGTATCAGGAACTAAAAGCTGAATTGAGACACACTGATTTGGGTTAAATACTGCTGCCGAAATATGTCATTTTGTTAATCTGGCTTCTTCTCAAGATCCTATGAAAATAGGAAAACATTATTTTAAATAGCTTTAAGTATGGTTTTGATAGAAACACAGGATAGGTGTATGTAAATAGTCTGAATTTTTTTTGTCTGTTCCAGTTTTATTTATTTATATATATAAAAACACAAATATTCACCAAACTCGGATGAATTGCTCTAATCTTTACACACCTATTCTTAGTCTTTAATTTCTGTTTGATTGAAGTCAACCATACGAAGGCCTTGTCTGCACTAGAAAGGGTTTGCTGATACAAGTTGCATCTCCAGTAGGAGGGTTTGCAGCAAGGTGGATTGATTTCAGGAAGACTTGATTTACTCATGGATTTCTACATGAAAGTGCATTCTTGGTGGTGGTTATAACCTTAATAAATATTCTTCACAACTCAGAAATAGATGTAGGTTTCATTTTTAGAAGGTACACGCTATACATTTTTAAAGTGATTAATCTGAAAAATATTCAAAATAAATCAGTTTTACAGCTATATCAGAAAATGAATGAATGATTATTTGATTATTTCATTTACCAAAGGGAATTGAAACAGTTCACCTCCCAATGACTTCATAAATATCTCCAACAGGTTAATCATTAATATTTGAAGGATTTTCTTGCCATGCTGTATTAGGAGAACATCACCAGGCAGACATTTAAATTGTTTTATTTAACTAAAACAACAACATTAAGTATTCTGGATTGTGTTTTCTTCAACAGCAAACATATAATATTTTAACAAAACAAGCATATGCATTTTTGAATTGAGATAAACATTCAAGGTTTTTAAAATCAGGGTTGTTTTTGTTAAAATTGTTTTAACTAAAATAGTTGAAAGAAATATTTTTTAAAAAACCCAAAAATTAAATCGACTATGTCAGCCAGGTCAACATAAGAAACTTAAAATATTGGCTTCTGCAGCTAACACTGTCGTCTTCACCTTCATTTTTCTGTTTGTTCATAATCTGGAAAAGAAAAACAAGTTTTCCTGCTTTTTCAGGTCGCAAACTATTTCTCAATTTGGAATGAATTAGTCCAAAGGAAGAAAATATTCTTTCTACACTGGCAGAAGGAACTACTGCTGTTAAAAGTGAGATTGTCACTTTGACAGTCTCTGAGTCCAAGTGCTTAAGTGACTTCCACCTGTTCACTGGTGTGACTTCCTTTAAAACATCAGCAGCAAACATATATTTCTTAAAGGATTCACTCTTAGCTTTGAAGTTTATTATAGTTGGCATTATGGAGGGATGATTGCTGGATGTCCATGTCATAGCTGACTCCTCCTCTTCAGCAGTTAAGGTTTGACGCTGTACCCAGTATTGAGAATATTTGGAAGAAAATGAGCTAGAGATGGTGCTTGTCCCATTTATTTTTTTAATGTGTGTAATTTAACTCTGTCATTGCATATTTCTCTTTTTAAGATCTTCCTTCTAAATTTAAGATCTTCTTAAAGGAAATTTAGAAGGATCTCCTTCTAAATTTCAACAGCATTGACAATAAACCAGCTATTTTCCTGCATTTGGTTCAGGGCTACAGAAATAGGCTTCAGGGTACTCAGCATGTGTTAACCTTTCTCTTAAACCCAATACAGTAAACTCCCAATTATCCAGGCTTGGGTTAACCGGGCTGCGGATTAACCGGGTTGTCTAAAACAGGATTCTGCAGGGGAAGCCCCAAAGCAGCGGCGGGCTGAGCGCTCAGCCTGCCACTGCTTTGGGGTTTCCCCCGCTGTCCCCTTGCCAGCTGGGGTCTTAGCCCGCAGCCAGCCTGGGTGTAGGAAACCCCGGCTGGCAGCGGGCTGAGACCCCGGGTGGCAGGAGCCTGGGGGGGGAAAGCCCAAAGCGGCAGCAGGCTAAATGCTCAGCCCGCTGCTGCTTTGGGCTCTCCCCCCAGGCTCCTGCCACAAGGGGTCCCGCCGCCTGCCCCACTCAGCTCCCACTGGCAGCCTGGGTGTAGGGAGCCCAGGCTGACAGCGGGAGCAGACTGGGGCAGGCAGCGGGACCACAGCTGGCAAGGGGCCAAAGGGGAAACCCCAAAGTGGCGGTGGGCTGAGTGCTTAGCCTGCTGCCTCTTTGGGGTTTCCCCGCTGGCCCCTTGCCAGCCGGGGTCTCAGTCTGCTGCTAGCCTGGGTGTAGGAAGCCCAGGCTGGCAGCGGACTGACATCCTGGTTGGTAGGAGCCTGGGGGGAAAGCCCAAATCAGTGGCAGGCTGAGCGCTTAGCCGCTGCTGCCTTGGGGTTTCCCTGCAGGCTCCTGCCAGCCAGGGTCTCAGGTCCCGCTGTCAGCCTGGGCTTCTTACACCCAGGCTAGCAGCGAGAGCTGACTGGGGCAGGCAGCAGGACCCCAGCTGGCAGGAGCCTGGGGGAAACCCCAAGGCGGCAGCGGGCTGAGTGCTCAGCCTGCCGCCACTTTGGGTTTTTCCCGCTGGCTCCTGCCAGCAGGGATCTCAGTTCCAGCTGTCAACCTGGGCTTCCTACACCCAGGCTAGCAGTGGGAGCTGGCTGGGGCAGGCGGTGGGACCCCCCCTGTAGGGCGGCTGGTGCACCTCCTCTCCTCCGCACAGGGCGACTGGTGCACCACCCTCTCCCCCCCAGGGCTCAGGGCGTCCAGGGCACTACCCCCACAGTAAACCCTTGATTATCCGGGATTTTATTAACCGGGATTGTTTTTCCCGATCATCCCGGCTAATCGAGAGTCTACTGTATTGAGAACTTTGGCTGTGACAGTGCCATCTATTTTTTCATGATTTTGTTCACAAACTGTCATCAGATTTGGCCAGTTCTTCTTCGAGTGATTGCTCACATGCATTCCACTATAGGTTAGGCACGCGCTGCGGGCCTGGTTGCCGGGTAGATTTTCCCCTAGCTGCAGACTGGGTGAGCAGGGAGCCCCCTGGAGTGGCGCCACTGAGGCACTCTATAAGTACCCCTGCGACACAGTCTGGCCCTCAGTTCCTTCTTTACCGCTCGAGCTGGTAGTCGGAAGAGGAGCTCTGCTTTTCAGCGTTCTCCTTATCTCCTAGCTAGTCAATTGTTCTCTTAATTGTTCATTGTTAGCAGTTGTTGTTAGTTAGTTTACATAGTCTTTGTAGTGTAAATAGTCAAGTGCAGGGGTTTTCCCCTGCTGCCGGAGCCTCTGTCTTCAAGGCTCCGGGATTCAAGCACTCAGAGTGTGGGAAGCCTATGCCTGTGGGACACCCACACTCTAAGTGCCTCTCAAGTGCCTGGTAAGTGCACTTGGCAGTTTCTTCCTAGATCTGCAGTACCTTCAGCCCAGGACCCGCAAAGACAGGGAATCCCGCTTGCGGCACGTCCTGATGGAGGCGGCCCCGGACTCGAGTGCGGAACCGGACCCCGCACCCAAACCGCCGAGAGCCAAGCCTCGGCACCGGTCGCGCTCCCCCAGCACCAAGCGGAAGAGGAGCGCCCAACTTCGCCCCGCTCCGGACCGCGTCCAGCCGTCGGTACCAGTCCCGCGACCTCAGCCTTCTCCGGGGAGCCGACCTGAGGAAGAGCTGCCAGCACCCGCACCGCTGACTCCGGCGCCGCAGGAGGCCCTGTCGAGTCCGGTGCCAGTGGTCTTGCCACTTGGGGTGCCAACTCCGCAGCAGCTTCCCTCCACGATGGAGGCGTGTACTGCTGCGAGAGGGTTGCTTGCCGGGGACGCCCCGCAGCAACAAGTCCGGTCGACGGGCAGGCCGCCCATGACCGAGGCAGAGATCGCGTGTCGGAGCCCGGCAGGGCATGGACACCGCTCGATCTCGCGGCGCCGACCAGACTCCCGGCAACGGTCACCCGCCCGGCTCCGGTCGCAGTCTCGGCGCCGCAAGGAGTTGAGACCCTGCTCAAGGTCTCCTCCTGGCCGTTCGCGCCACTCGCGCTCTGGCCGCCGATCAGAGTCCCGGCACCCTGGTACGGGCCGGTCGTACTCTCGGCACCGGTCGCACTCCCGGCACCGGTCCCTCAGATGGCGCCGAGACCGTCTGAGACGTCGCTCCACAAGCCGCTCCGCGTCCCGGCACGGCTCGTCGTCTCGGCACCGAACCCCGTCGCGGCGCCGAATGTCCTCCCGGTACCGATCATCGTCTCGGCACCGAGACTCCCCGAGGCGGCACCGTTCAGGTAGCCACGATTCCTCGGATGGGCACCATACCGCCCGGTACCGGTCGAGACGCCCACGGCACCGGGCGTGTAGAGAGCGGCACCGGACCCCGTCGCGGCGCCGAAGGTCCCCCCGGTACCGATCATCGTCTCGGCACCGAGACTTCCCGAGGCGGCACCGTTCGGGTAGCCACGACTCCTCGGATGGGCACCTTACCGCCCGGCACCGGTCGAGAAGCCCACGGCACCAGGAGCGTCGAGAGTCCGCCGGCACGCGGTCCCCTCGCTCGGCGGGACCAGCCCAGGTCACCCAGAACCCTGCTTGGTCAGAGTGGGCGGCATGGGGGTACGATCGGCCCCGGGAAACCCAGTCTGAACCCGGGTTCCCGGTGAGCTCAGAGGGTCCAGTGGACGTGCTGGCAGGACCATCATCGGCAGTCCAGCCCTCCACGGCACGTAGCCCTATGGAGCCGGGTCCCTATGCCTCCCCCGTAGGGGTAGAGGCAGTGGCGGGCACTTCATCAACTAGCCCGCCCGCCTTGGACCTCTCCAGTTACCAACATCTCCTCCAGGCAGTTGCTAAAAACATGAACCTGCCTTTGGAAGAGGTCCCAGTGGTGGACGACCCGGTCACCACCATGTTAACTAAGGGCACTCCGGCACGGGTAGCAGTGCCGTTCATTAATACTATTAGACTCCACACGGCGGCAATTTGGAAGACCCCCGCCTCTATCTCCCCCACTGCTCGTGGGGTGGAGAAGCGCTATTTTGTCCCAGCCAAGGGATATGAATACTTGTATGTTCACCCCACGCCCTCCTCCCTGGTGGTGGACTCTGTTAATAACAAGGAGCGCCACGGGCAGCAGGCGCAGGTCCCCAAGGCCAAAGAGGCCAAAAGGTTGGACCACTTCGGCAGGAAAGTTTTTTCCTCCGGGGGCCTACAACTCAGAGCCGCCAACCATCAGGCACTCCTGAGTAGGCACCATTTCGACACGGTGGAGGCCCTTACTAAATTTGAGACTGCTCTTCCGCAGGAGGGCAAACAGGAGTTCAGGGCCCTATTGCTCCAAAGCAGGGACATATCTCGTCATGCCCTGCAAGCGGCCCTGGACTCGGCCGACTCTGCGGCCCGAACAATGGCCTTGGGCATAGCCCTTCGCCGGGCAGCATGGCTCTCGTCATCCAACCTAGCCCCGGCCATGCAATTTAAAATCCAGGACCTCCCCTTTGAGGGACAGTCCCTCTTCTCGGAGGATACGGATGCCCGTCTCCAGGCCCTCAAGGACAGGGGGGTAACCCTCAAAGGCCTGGGCATGCACACCCCAGGTCCGCAGAGGCGTTCCTTCATCCCCCCACGCAGGAAATTCTTCCCACCTGCGCACCCGCCCCAGGACTCCTCCCTCAGGAGAAGCCGCCCTTACCGCCGCCGGCAAGGGCCTAGGCAGGGCGGGAAACAACAAGGCTCTAAGCCTTCCCAGGGGCCCAAACCCAACTTTTGATGGTGCGCCCGGGGGCAGTTCACCAATCATAAACCTGGATCCTCCCTTTGGAGACCGTCTGTCCTACTTCCGCCGTGCATGGTCGGCCATTACATCAGACCAGTGGGTCCTCCGCACGGTGGAGGTGGGATATTCGCTCCAGCTCTCCTCCACTCCTCCCACCCACCCACCCTCCTCGTCCCTCTTCAGGGACCCCTCTCACGAGCAACTCCTCGTACAGGAGGTGAGGTCGCTCCTCACACTGGGAGCCATCGAGCCCGTACCGCAGGAGTTCAGGGGGATGGGGTTCTACTCCCGCTACTTCCTGATCCCCAAGGCGAAAGGGGGCCTCCGGCCCATCCTGGACCTGCGCGAACTCAACACCTACATGATCAGGTTCAAGTTCCGCATGGCCACCTTGGGCACTATCATTCCCTCTCTGGATCCGGGAGACTGGTTCGCTGCCCTCGATATGAAGGACGCTTACTTTCATGTGAGCATCAAACCCTCACACAGACGTTACCTCCGCTTCCTGGTAGCGGGGGAACACTATCAGTTTGCCGTCCTACCCTTCGGCCTGTCCACCGCACCCAGGGTGTTCACAAAGTGTATGGCGGTAGTAGCGGCATTCCTTCGGCGCCGCGGGGTACACTTATACCCGTACCTCGACGATTGGTTGATCCGAGGCACCTCCAGGGACCAAGTGTCAGCTCACGTGCGACTCGTTATCAGCACGTTCGACCGCTTGGGAATCCTTCTCAACAGGGAGAAGTCCACCCTGGAGCCTACCCAGAACATAGAGTTCATAGGAGCCCTACTAGACTCCACGGTAGCAAGGGCATCCCTGCCCCAGCCTCGGTTCCTCACTATCCAGTCGGCCATCAGACAGCTACGCAACTGTCCGATGACTACGGTCAAGGTCTTCCTCAGCCTGCTAGGTCACATGGCATCGTGCACTCATGTCATACAGCACGCCAGACTACGGCTACGCCCACTGCAGTCGTGGCTCGCGGTGGCCTACAGACCGAGAAGGGACAGTATGGACGCCCTCCTCTCCATCCCCAGAGCCACCCTATCTGCTCTGGCTTGGTGGGAAGACCAGGACAATGTGTGCCAAGGGGTCCCCTTCCTTCCCCCCAGCCCGTCCATGTCCCTGGTGACGGACGCTTCGTCACGAGGGTGGGGAGCTCACCTAGGGGAACTCAGGACCCAGGGCCGCTGGTCGGAGTCAGACCTCTGCCTCCACATCAATGTCAGGGAGCTGAGGGCCGTCCGGCTCGCGTGCCAGGCGTTCCGGGACACATTACGGGGTCACTGTGTAGCGGTGCTGACAGACAACACCACAGCCCAGTACTACATAAACAAGCAAGGCGGGGCCCGCTCCAGCCCCCTGTGTCAAGAGGCGATTCTCCTGTGGGAATTCTGTATAGCCCACGCTATTCACCCGGTGGCCTCCTTCCTTCCCGGAATCCAGAACACCCTGGCGGACCACCTCAGCAGATCCTTTATGACGCACGAGTGGTCCCTTCAGCCAGATGTCATCCGGCCGATCTTCCTGAGGTGGGGGTTTCCCCACATCGATCTCTTCGCCTCCAGACAGAACAGGAAGTGCCTCCAGTTCTGCTCCTTTCGAGGCAGCTCCCGGGGATCCCTGACAGATGCCTTTCTCCTACCCTGGACGGGGCACCTGTTCTACGCGTTCCCTCCGATCCCGCTTCTACACAAGGTGATCCTGAAGATCAGACGGGACAGGGCACACGTCATCCTCATAGCCCCGGCCTGGCCCAGGCAATGCTGGTATGCGTCCCTCCTCCGGCTGTCCAGGGCCCCTCCCATCAGCCTCCCGCTGTGGCCAGACCTGATCTCCCAGGATCACGGTCGCCTCCTGCACCCGGACTTGCGGTCCCTTCACCTCACAGCGTGGCTACTCCATGGCTGAGAGGTCCTGAGCTCTTATGCTCAGCTGAGGTACAGAACGTCCTTCTGGGTAGTAGGAAACCATCCACCAGAAGTACCTATACCGCCAAGTGGACCCGTTTCTCTGCCTGGTGCACACAACATGACATCGTTCCAAGTGAGGCTACTATCCCATGCATATTGGACTACCTCTTAGGCCTCAGAAATCAGGGCCTTTCTACCTCTACTATCCGGGTCCACCTTGCTGCCATATCGGCTTTCCATCCGGGTCAGTCGAACCACTCAGTCTTCTCCGACCCTGTGGTATACCGTTTCCTTAAGGGTCTAGATAAGCTGTATCCGAGCGTCAAGCGTCCCATTCCACCTTGGGATCTCAACCTTGTGCTCTCACGCCTCGCGATGCCCCCGTTCGAGCCCCTCGCCACGTGTTCCTTACTACACCTTTCCTGGAAGGTGGCATTCCTAGTAGCTATCACCTCGGCTCGTAGAGTGTCAGAGATCCGTGTACTGACCTCCGAGCCGCCCTACACTATCTTCCATAAGGACAAGGTGCAGCTACGTCCCCACCCGGCCTTCCTGCCTAAGGTGGTCTCTCCCTTCCATGTTAATCAAGACATTTGTCTCCCAGTCTTTTATCCTAAGCCACACACCTCTGGAAGGGAACAGCAATTACACACGTTGGACGTTAAGAGGGCTCTCGCTTTTTATTTAGATAGAACAAAGCAATTCAGGAAAACAACCCAACTTTTCGTGGCAGTTGCGGAGAGGATGAAGGGCCAGCCAGTTTCAGCCCAAAGGCTCTCCTCCTGGATTACCTCGTGCATTCACACCTGTTGTGAACTCGCGGACAAGCCGCTTGAGAGAGTAACAGCACACTCCACGAGAGCGCAGGCGTCCTCTGCGGCCTTCCGGGAGGGAGTCCCTATTACGGACATCTGCAGGGCGGCTACCTGGTCCTCCGTCCATACCTTCGCCGCCCACTACGCCATAGTCCAGCAGACCAGGGACGATGCGGCGTTTGGGTCAGCGGTCTTACGATCAGCAATGGGTCAACCCGACCCCACCTCCTAGGTATTGCTTGCAGTCACCTATAGTGGAATGCATGTGAGCAATCACTCGAAGAAGAAAACAAGGTTACTTACCTGTAACTGTTGTTCTTCGAGATGTGTTGCTCACATCCATTCCAAACCCACCCTCCTTCCCCACTGTCGGTTTAGCCGGCAAAGAAGGAACTGAGGGCCAGACTGTGTCGCAGGGGTACTTATAGAGTGCCTCAGTGGCGCCACTCCAGGGGGCTCCCTGCTCACCCAGTCTGCAGCTAGGGGAAAATCTACCCGGCAACCAGGCCCGCAGCGCGTGCCTAACCTATAGTGGAATGGATGTGAGCAACACATCTCGAAGAACAACAGTTACAGGTAAGTAACCTTGTTTTCTTGATATAGTGCTTAAAACAGTCCACTACTGAGTTCCATCGTATGTCTTGTGGGAGAGTTAGCTTGGTTCCTCCCACTTTTTTCAGAGCAACTGCTGCAAAGTGGTTGTTACAAACGTATTTTGCAATTTCAACAACATTAGCCTTTATTTCTGGAACACTGTATAGTCTTTGGGTAGGAGGTGCATCAAATGAGCATTTTAGTAGTATGTTATTAGTTTGGGACACTCTTCACACTCTCCTAAATTTCTTCTTATTTTAGGCCTGGTCTGCCGGGGGGGGGGGGGGATATCGATCTAAGTTATGGAACTTCAGCTACGTGAATAATGTAGCTGAAGTCGATGTACTTAGACGTACTCACCACGGTGAGTCAACTGGTGCCGCTCCCCCATTGAGTCTCCATTTTTTCGGCGGTGGAGTACAGGAGTCAACGGGAGAGCATTAGTGAGGTCGATTTATCGCATATAGTCTAGACGCAGTAAATCGATCCATCGGATATTATAGACATACCCTTAGATACTTTTGCAGCATTGTCTGTGACCAAGTTGCGTACTAGACATTTGAATATTTTTTCACAGTTTGTTATAGCCAGGGATTTGGAGTGGAGCTGGAGCGTAGAACAGTGAAGCTGCAGGTTTTTAGCTGGAGCAGAGCTGAAGCACCGCTCCAAAGCCCTGGTTATAGCTTTTATTGCTGTTTATTGTAAGTATTCTGCTCTGTGTGCATTTCCTGATGTATCAGTTGTTTCTGTAAGGAAGACATTCCCTTTTTCTGTTGTCACACAAGCACATAAAACAGGATCATTGTGGACATTGCTCCACCCATCAAGACTCAGGTTAACAATTTACTCTTTCGCACACTGCTCAATTTCCTTTTCATACATTTTATCAAGCAATTTGCCTGCGACATCTGCTCTGTTGGGTGGATTGAATTCTGGACTTAATGACTGAACCATGTTAATGAAGTGTGGGTTCTCAATCATACAAAAAAGAGAGAGTACTGTATAAACAAACAAACCTGGCAATTTTTTCATCAATTACCTCTTTTTGTAATCTGCTGGTTCTTATCACAAATTTATCTATGGTTGTTTCTGGATGATGGAGATTTTTTTTTCTTTTTGCTACAGGTGATATACTGTGGCTATGTGGCATACATGATGTGACTGAAACACTATCATTGATCATTATGAAACTATTGAAAATTATGGTGATCTTGAAGGTGGATAGATAGTCTACAGAATCTTGAATGTTGAAGGTGTATTCTCCTAAGCAAAAAAAGTCAATGCAGCTTATTTAATTTATTACCATATTACATATTCAGTATTACTCATTGCATTCACTGACAGTCAGTGCTACTTTAAAGATGAAATTGTAAAAGGAAGATCTTCCTATTTCAGCTGTTTATTTTTTTATCACAATTGCATCTAAAATGATAGTACCATAGAGTAACGACTATATTTCTTCCTCAAATGTAAGAATTCAAGAATACTTCAGAGGGAAGACAGTCCTTAATAAAGAAGTACTGAATAAAAAAGTTTACTAACCTGAGGATCCTGCATGTTCAGATATGTTCCTTGCATAATTTTCAACGCAGCTTCCTCCTGAGAAGGACCACTTCTCATGATGTTGTTCCATTCGAGCAACCAGGCCTTGTATTTCTTTGTTTGGATTTGCACGCTTGCCGTCTTACCCACAGGTAGAAGAATTTCATTAAAATATTCCCAAACTGTGTGTGTGTGTGTCTCTCTCTCTCTCTCTCTCTCTCTCTCTCTCTCTCTCTCTCTCTCTCTCTCTCTCTCTCTCTCTCTCTCTTTTTTTATTTTTTTTATGGCCTGCTGGCATTATAGGTTTTCCCTTCTAGTGAGAGAATGGTATGGTAAATCTCAAATCAATGAAGGCTATGTTGAGAAAGTCCTCAAGACCACTGGGATATGCTGCTCGAACAGTTTCACTTTTGTTTCTACTGCCTATCCATCCCTTCACACATTTATCTCCAGACTGCCTCTCCTTGTCCAGATCTATTTTGCCCCAACAATCTTCTATTCACTGAACTTTTTGAAACTTTGCACTTTTAGAGAGAGGTATTGACTCTGTGTACTCAATTTTGCAGAGGGACAATAGGGTTGAGATCTGTTATTTCTCATCTCTCCATATTATTTATTTAAAACATTTTTTGCTGTCAATAAGCATATCATCTTTGGAGACACAAATCCACAGTTTGAGAACTGCAAAACTAATCATATTTGATGGTACCTAGGGGCTGGTCTTTGCCGGGGGGGGGGGGGAGGGGAGGAAATCGACTGTAGATATGCAATTTCAGCTACGTTAATAACGTAGCTGAAGTCGGCATATCTTCAGCTGACTTACCTGCTGTCATGGCAGTGGCGGTCGGCGGTGCGCTCCCCTGTTGACTCCAGCTTGCGCCTCTTGACTAGCTGGAGTTCCGGAGTTGACGGGGGCGCTGCTGGCGATCGATTTATTGCGTCTTGACGAGACGCGATACATCGATCGCCAAAAGATCGATCCCTCCCCAGCGTAGTGAAGACAAGCCCTAAGTATCTACCCATTGTCAAGATGGAAAGATTATTTAGGATAATCTGTACAGAAGCCCCTGGAACTCCATAAAATCAGGTTCCTAATCCATGAATTGTGGGACTCATTTACAAAACTTTTCTTAAACATTACATGAATATATTGTTCTTCTTCGAGTGCTTGCTCATGTCCATTCCCACAAGTGTGTGCGCACCGCGCATGCACGGTTCCGGAAAGTTTTCCCCCAGCGGTACCCTTAGGGTCGGCAGGGGCGACCCCTGGAGTGGCGCCCTTATGGCAATGTATATATGCCCCTGCCGACCCTCCCCCGCTCAGTTCCTTCTTCCCGCCCATGCCGGTTAGCTGGAATCCCTTTTATCTACTCTCGGTATCCCATCCTGTTCCTATTCTTAGTGTAATCAGTTTATAGTTCTACTTAGTGTTAAGTGTTAATTGTTGTAGATTAGAGTAGTGGTAGTCTATCTTGTTTCTTGCTCCGGGGTATGCCTGGCGCGCCGGGCTTCAAAAGCTGCGAGCACTGTGGGAGGCCTATGCCCAACAGTGATCCCCACACAAAGTGTTTGAAGTGCCTCGGAGAGAGCCATCAATCCGAGCGCTGCTTAATCTGCAAGGGCTTCAAACCAAGGACGAAGAAAGAAAGGGATCATCGTCTGAAGCTCATTCTGATGGAGTCTGCCCTTCAACCTCAGGGAGATCTCCCATCCAATGCGGCCCGGAGCACTCCGGCCTCGGTGCGGGAACCGGCGAAGAATTCGAATTGGCACCGGTTCCCACGCCGCACCGAGAGCCCTAGACGGCACCGCTCACAATCGCCGGTGCCTCACAAGAAGCAGAGAGGCCGATCTCCGGCACGTAAGGCCAAAGCGAAGACGCGGCATACTCAGGGTCACTCCGATGAGCCCTGCAAAGTGCCACCAGCGTCCGGCCCGGTGCGCGCGCACGCATCGCTGCAAGGGCCCCTTCCCGACTTTCCGGTGCCGTCGACCCCAGAAATCTTTGAGGCGGCCCGGGATCTCATCGAGTCCGCTGAAGAAAACGGTGCGGCTCCGTCTTTTCCGATGTCGCTATCGGATCCGGCGCCAACGCCAACACCGGCACCACCTGCGGCACCGGCACCACCCGCGGCACCGGCACCGCCCGCGGCACTGGCACCGTTGAAATCGGGGACACCCATTATACCGCCGATGCCGTCTCGGTCGGTACCGGGGGTACCTTTCACCTCGGCACCAGCGATGCCGGATAGCCGGAGGACCGCGGCACCGTTGACGCGGGCTCAAGGAGAAGGCACCCAACTTCCTTCATCGGCACTGATGATCTGCCCCGGTAAGCCTGATATGTATCAGAGGTACATCATGGCACCGGAAGGCGCGGCACCTCCTTGGCCCAGTTCGGCATCCGAATCCGACGCATCGTCTAGGTCGGGTCGAAGCCACCGCACCGGGATAACTTCCCGCAGGTCGAGCCGCAGTCACCGCTCACATGGTTCGGAGCGGCACCGTTCTCGGCACCGACGTTCTTCTCAACCGGCACCGTGGCCGCAGCAGACAGGACCGGTGCCGTGGTCTTTCTGGCCCCCGTGGGCGTTCCAGCAGACGCAGGGGCCACCCTCCGTCACGGTGTCACTGCCGTCCATACCGCGAGGCCCGGTCTCAGCCACTGTCTCTAGGCCTCCGCCAGAGGTGACAGGAGAGGAACCGGTACCGGGGCCGTCGGGATTGGGACGCTACCAGGAGACCATCCCCCACCACTCCCCCACCATCTCGCCAGATGGTGCAGCTTCGGGAGACCCCATCCAAGAAGACCCTCCCTTCGCTACATCATCCTCTTCCTCGCCCGACGAGGCGGTGGCAGGCTCCTCCACATCTGGCCTGCCACCAATGGATGTCAAAGGTCATCAAGACCTTCTAAGGAGAGTGGCCCAAAACCTAAACCTCCCGGCGGAGGAGATAGAGGAGGAGGAAGACCCGACGGTGGATATCCTCTCTCCAGATGGGCCCAAGAGAATTGCATTGCCCTTTATTAAAAAGATTAATTCAATGTCCACCAACTTGTGGCAGACTCCTGCATCGATCCCGCCGACGGCAAAGGGAATAGAACGCCATTACTTTACGCCAAGAGCAGGGTACGAACACATGTTTACCCACCCACCACCGGGTTCACTGGTGGCGGATGCCGTCAATCATAGAGAGAGACAAGGGCACACGGGGCCCACACCTAAGTCGCAGGACGCAAAGAAATTAGACCTGTACGGAAGGAAGGTCTACTCGTCGGCCTCCCTGCAACTTAAAATCGCCAATCAGCAGGCAGCCTTAGGCCGCTATGCCTTTAACTCGTGGACTGCCCTCAACAAGTTTCAAGACAAGATTCCTAAGGACTCGTCACCAGAATTCATGGCGATAGTTGAAGAGAGCAAGGTGATCTCTAGGGCGGCCTTACAAGCTGCACTGGATTCTGCCGACTCGGCCTCTCGGTCGATGGCCACGGCCATTGTGATGAGGAGAGGGGCATGGCTACAGGTCTCAGGTATACCTCCCCCGGTCCAGGCTTCCATCCAAGACCTGCCCTTCGATAGGCAGGGACTGTTTGCGGAGGATACAGATAAGAAGCTACAGTCTATGAAGGACTCTAGGGCTATGCTTCGTTCCTTAGGACTCCATACCCCGCAGACAGTTAGGCGTCCTTTCAGGCCCCCTCAAATCCAGCAGCCTCGACCCTACCAGCCAGCTCCTCGGAGAGACCTTAACAGAAGGGGGGGGAAGGGGTAACAACAGAGGAAGGCCCCGGTCGTCGTCCCGCAATGGCCAGCAGAACCAGGGACCCAGACAACCCCCTAGCACTAGGCCAAACTTTTGAAGGTGCGCACGGGGGCGACGTTCCAGTGTCCAGCTCTCCATCTTCCCGTCCCTTCCTGCACCGCTTGTCTCACTTTCATCAGGCGTGGTCCCGAATTACCTCAGACAAATGGGTCCTCAGCCTGGTGAAGGTGGGATATTCTATCCAATTCTCCTCCCTTCCACCTACCCACCCATCCTCCCCGTCCCTCTTCAGGGACCCATCTCACGAGCAACTCCTAGTTCAGGAGGTTCAGACCCTTCTGACTTTGGGTGCCATAGAGGAGGTTCCTCAAGAATTTCGGGGCAAGGGCTACTATTCCCGTTATTTCCTTATCCCGAAGGCCAAGGGCGGCCTTCGACCTATCCTAGACCTGCGAGGCCTCAACTCCTACATAAAGAAGCTGAAGTTTCGCATGCTCTCCCTATCAACCATTATCCCTTCCTTGGATCACGGAGACTGGTTCGCCTCCCTCGACTTAAAAGACGCCTATTTCCATATTTCCATAATCCCCGGTCACAGGAGGTTCCTGCGGTTCGTGTTAGGGGATAGTCATTACCTGTTTACAGTGCTTCCGTTCGGCCTATCGACCGCCCCAAGGGTGTTTACAAAGTGCATGTCAGTAGTAGCAGCATACCTCAGACGGAGACAGGTACATGTCTACCCATACCTGGACGATTGGCTCATCAGAGCGAACTCAAGGGAACTGGCAATCCAACACGTAGATCTAGTCAGGACAACATTCCTCAGGTTAGGCCTCATATTGAACGAACCAAAGTCGACCCTAGAGCCCACTCAGAGAATAGAGTTCATAGGGGAAGTGCTAGAATCGCAACAAGCCATGGCATTCCTCCCTCCGGCTCGGGCCGATGCCATAACGAACTTGGTCCAATCCGTACTACAATATCCGACCACCACGGCCAGAAACTGCATGGTCCTATTAGGCCATATGGCAGCCTGTACGTACGTGGTGACATACGCAAGACTTCGACTACGACCACTCCAAGCTTGGCTGGCAACGGTTTACAAGCAGGGCAGAGACCCACTGGACCTGGTTGTCACCCTACCTCATCACACGCTGAGCTCGCTACATTGGTGGCTCCAACCCAGCTCTCTCAACACCGGGGTCCCCTTTCGCAAACCCCAGCCTACGTTGACACTAGGGACAGATGCCTCAGCCCTCGGATGGGGAGCTCATCTTGGAGACTCCAGAACTCAGGGGCACTGGTCTCACAGCGAGCTGTCCCTACACATCAATGTCCGGGAGCTGCGAGCGGTACATCTCGCGTGCCAGGTATTTCGGGACCGCTTACAAGGCAAGTGTGTGCTGGTCCAGACGGACAACACGGCGACAATGTTTTATATAAACAAACAGGGTGGTGCTCGCTCTTCTCCCCTGTGCAGGGAAGCCCTGGCCCTGTGGGATTTTTGTATCACACACAATATCCACCTCATAGCCACCTACCTCCCAGGGGTCCAGAATGTCCTAGCAGACACCCTCAGTCATTCATTTCGGGGCCACGAATGGTCTCTCAGGGGAGACGTTGCACATTCAGTCTTCCTACAGTGGGGATTTCCCCTCCTAGACCTGTTCGCCACAAGGGCCAACAGGAAATGCCAGAGGTTTTGCTCCCTCATGAACCTCAGCCCGGGGTCAGAGGCGGACGCCTTTCAGATCCCTTGGAGGGAGGGTCTTCTTTATGCATTTCCACCATTTCCACTCATCCACAGGGTGTTACTCAAGGCCCGCCTGGACGGAGCGTCCATGATTCTAATAGCACCGGCATGGCCCCGCCAGCATTGGTACACTCTGCTGTTGTCTCTATCAGTGTCCAGACCTATAACCTTGCCTCTCCTCCCCACACTGGTGTCCCAGGACCACGGGCGGTTGCTTCACCCCAACCTCCAGTCGCTCCACCTCACGGCGTGGAATATCCGTGGCTGAATTCCTCGGAACGCCAGTGCTCTAATCATGTTAGAGAGGTCCTGATGGGTAGCAGAAAGCTATCGACTCGTACTACTTACATGGCCAAATGGAAACGTTTTTCCCTATGGGCTCAGGATAAAGGTGTAGACCCCACTATAGCTCCCATACCTTTGATCCTGGATTATCTTCTGGACCTTAAAAGACAAGGTCTAGCCATATCGACAGTTCGTGTTCACTTAGCGGCTATATCAGCCTTTCATACAGAAGTGGGGGGGTCCTCTGTGTTTAGCAACCCCCTTGTGGGGCGTTTCCTCAAGGGGTTGGAAAGGTTGTACCCTTCGGTGCGACCGCCGGTTTATCAGTGGGACCTGAACCTGGTGTTGGCGGCCCTCATGAAGCCCCCCTTTGAGCCCCTAGCCACCTGCCCACTCTCTTATCTTTCCTGGAAGACGGCCTTCCTTGTGGCTATTACATCTGCCCGTCGGGTCTCTGAGCTCAGAGCGCTTACCTCGGAGCCCCCGTACACTGTCTTCCATAAAGATAAGGTTCAGCTACGACCTCATCCGGCCTTCCTTCCTAAAGTGGTTTCCGCTTTCCACTTGAATCAGGACATTTTTCTCCCTGTGTTTTTTCCTAAACCCCATGCTTCCAACAAGGAGAGAATGCTACACTCTTTAGACGTAAGGAGGGCGCTAGCTTTTTACATAGAACGCACAAAAGCTTTTCGTAAATCTCCACAACTTTTTATTTCAGTGGCGGAACGGATGAAGGGGTTGCCGATTTCTTCGCAACGCCTGTCGAGATGGATCACCTCGTGCATCAAACTATGTTATAACCTTTCAAACGTTTCTCCTCCGCCACTAACAGCCCACTCAACCAGAGCCCAGGCCACGTCCACAGCATTCCTGGCGCACGTTCCGATTGGTGACATCTGCAGAGCTGCGACATGGTCTTCAGTCCATACCTTCTCCTCACACTACGCCATCGTGCAACAGACTTCGGAGGACGCTGCTATGGGACAAGCGATCCTGGCAGCAGGGACTAGGTCTACTCCTCTCCCACCTCCAAGGTAACTGCTCGTAAGCCACTTGTGGGAATGGACATGAGCAAGCACTCGAAGAAGAAAGAACAGTTACTCACCTCTCGTAACGTTTGTTCTTCGAGATGTGTTGCTCATGTCCATTCCAAATCCCACCCGCCTCCCCTCTGTCGGAGTACCGGCAAGAAGGAACTGAGCGGGGGAGGGTCGGCAGGGGCATATATACATTGCCATAAGGGTGCCACTCCAGGGGTCGCCCCTGCCGACCCTACGGGTACTGCTGGGGAAAACTTTCCGGAACCGTGCATGCGCGGTGCGCACACACTTGTGGGAATGGACATGAGCAACACATCTCGAAGAACAAACGTTACGAGAGGTGAGTAACTGTTCTTTTCATACTATAAAATTAGAATTTATGATCCCTATTCCATGATGAGGTATCTTTGAGTTATAATGTATCTTAATTAAGACTATCTTTATATAGGTGTTTTCCTCAAAGAGCATTTTATTAAAAAAATATTTTTTTTTAAATCATTGATTTTTATCCACCTTGATTTGCAGTGACAACTAGCTATATAGCAGTTCAGTTTACACTTGTTCAAAAGTACTTTGTTGCCAGTATGACTGCCCCTACAGCAGTTTTTGCTAACATAGCTATTTCAGTTGGGGTGAGATTTTTCTCTTTCCCGTCTCGAACCTCCTCAACTCCTAACCCATGTGGCTATGCTTGCAAAACTTAAATGCAGATCAGGCTGAAGGCCATACTGCGAGAATGCTTGTATTCTCTGGTGGATTAGGCATTATCCAAAGCCTTTTGGTGGAGGGAAATAAGTTCCCAAACCACAGGACTTGAGTATGTAAGAATTTGTTTTACAGTATGCTCGCTTTCCATATTGTATGAAAGATGAAGCCTGCCTTTATGATACACAATAAAGTACAGTCTTTGTTGAGTTTATATAATGAAAGTACCTTAAAATTTAAGGCAATTGTTAGAAAGCAGAATTTACAAATGAATTCTAAAATGAAGTGTATTTTTAATCCACTTCATTTTTGCCATAATTATTCAAAACTATAAAACGTCTTTCAGACCCCTGTCTCTGGCCAGTCTGTTTCCTTGTTCAGGTATTAAATGATTTATATCATATGAGCCTATTGCACATGATGTATTCATCTCTTGTTTAGCTCTTACGTTAACAGTTTGGTTTGCTGGCTGTGCATACATAGGATAAAGAACAAGGAGTCCTTGTGGCACCTTAGAGACTAACAAATTTATTTGGGCATAAGTTTTTGTTGGCTAGAACCCACTTCATCAGGTGCATGGAGTGGAAAATACAGGAACAGGTATAAATACATGAAAATATGTGAGTTGCCTTACCAAGTGTGAAGTCAGTCTAACAACAATTGATAGCAAGATACGAAGGAAGGAAAAATTACTTTTGAAGTGGCAATGAGAGTGGCCCATTTCAGACAGTCAACAGAAGGTGTGAGTATCAGTAGGGGGAAATTAACTTTGGGTTTTGTAATGACCCAAGCACTCCCAGTCTTTATTCAGGCCTAATTTGATGGTTGCAAATTAATTCCAGTTCAGCAGTTTCATGTTGGTGTCTGGTTTTGAAGTTTTTTTGTTGACTTTTAGGTCTGTTATTGAGTGACCAGGGAGATTGAAGTGTTCTACTGGTTTTTAAATGTTATGATTCCTGATGTGAGTTTTGTGTCTATTTATTCTTTTGTGTAGAGACTGTCCGGTTTGGCCAGTGTACGTGGCAGAGGGGCATTGCGGGCACATGATGGTGTATATCACATTGCTAGATGTGCAGGTGAACAAGCCCCTGACGGTGTGACTAATGTTGTTAGGTCTTTTGATGGTGTCCCCTGAATACATATGTGGACAGAGTTGGCACCGGGGTTTGTTGCAGGGTTTGGTTCCTGGGTTGGTGTTTTTGTTGTGTGGTGTGTAGTTGCTGGTGAGTATTTGCTTCAGGTTGGGGGACTGGAGGACTGGCCTGTCTCCCAAGGTCTGTGAGAGTGAGGGATTGTCCTTCAGGATAGGTTGTAGATCCTTGATGATGCACTGGAGAGGTTGGACCATATAATTTTCATTTATATTCAAATTGTATCATGGAAATGCACTTTTAACAGAAATTTTCAGAAATTGTGGTTAGTACTCAAATTTCTGTGTGGTACAGGGGTTGGTAATGAAATACAGAGCATGTCACCTCTTCAGCTATGACCCGAGTTGGGCCACTACTGTTTGAAAGTCATTACCCTCTGACAGCTAGGTGATGGACAGAATAGTATTATGGTCCATTGGCAGGGTTGGGATGCATATATTGCTGCTACTTCATGTGCTGTACCTGTCCTGTGGATTAAAAGATGACAGTTTCCAGGGCACCTTTCACAAGCACATAAGAAAGAAACACTGTTGTGAGTGAATTGCATTAACACTTTCACTTCACTGCAGATCTGTAGAAAATGAGGAAAAACATTTAAAGAGTCACTTTCATTGCCATATTATAAAGTTAAGATGTGCAGCTGCATTCTGCTTTTAAATGGAGACAGAATGGTTCAGAGAATACATTTGAGTTAGTCTAATTGGGTTTTGTAATAGATGTTTAATTTTAAATGGACTGAATTGTGCTGAATTTCAGAAGAAACATATATATGGGATGTGAAAAATTCTCTTAGATCTACTGTTGTTTATATTTATGTATATATAATATGCATGCTAGTTCATATAGATACTTATTGAAACACATTAGTTTTATTTTACTTATATCCTTTAAATTTTGTAAATGATGATTTCAGGAAAATTTAGCCATTCCCTAGCATTCTAGTGTTTCTATCTTGGCACTAGTTTGTTAATTGAAACAGAGTTCAGTGTATGGAGTATTGCAAAATATTAAAGTAGCTTCCTATTTTATTTTATGTTTGTCCTCTGTAATGATCAAAATATCTGGAACTTTGGTGCATGGGATTAAAGGGAGTTTTTTTAAAGAAGTGTATTTTATCTGAGGCAGTGTGTATATATAATTTTTATAATAGCAAATGTTCTGTTTATACTTGATAAAAACAAATCCTTGTTAAAGTTAACTGTATTCCCCTCTTGCTATAATTGTTGTCAGCTTTATATATTTAAAATGTTTTAAATGTTTTTGTTCAAATTCTTCCCCATTAGAAGTGTATCGATACCTTTTGCAATTGGTACTTTAAAAATCCCAGAACTTTGAAGATTTTTTCATGATTGCAGTTTGGCTATTCTGTGAGTAGTTTAAATCCTAATGCAGTACTTAGCTATAATCCTTGGGTATCATTACGATATTACCCCTTTCTTTGGGGGTGAAATGTAAAACATGATTCTAATTCTTTCTGGTTGTAGCTAATTTTGCTTTAAACTCGAAAGTGTTAACAACTTGAAAATATGATAAAGCTTAGTTTCATTTCTTGTTTATTGCTTGTTTTCCTATTGGACAATAGGAAGCAGCTCTTCCCTGGCAACTAAAGTATGCTATTTGCATAACCTGGTTTGATTGGCCAGCTCACTGACTAACTCTTCCAATCATATGGTGTCGTTTTAGTGGTAGGCTATGCTAATTAGCTGCTGTTGCTGGGGTTCGCAGTGGTTTCCTTGTGCTGTTCTGCTGCATTGTGTCGCCTGGTGAGCGACATTGATAAATGAGTATTTAATGATCTGCAGCAGTTCCCACTCAGTGCAGGCAGAGACAGATTTTAGAACAGAAGTGGAAATAAGGATTTAATTGCTGTTAAATATCTATAATGCTCTATATAATCTTAATATTACGTTGATACTTAAAATGCTTGTCTTTAATGGAATACTTTATAGATTTTAAAGAGGAAACAGTGCGATGTAGGTAGGTTTTATTCAAGGAGGAGGGCTGGAATTTTAGATTTTAAAAGGGCCTGGTACCAAAGTAACAAGGCTGATATAAACATGACTTTGTCTGGGAACATTAACAACACCAAATTAATATCTGTACTACCTATAATATAATATCCACTTGCTTTCACAAAAAATGTCTAGGTTGTTTGTTGATACAATATAATATATCCAGCGTGCACTCGCTCCTGTAAGCACAGTGATTTCAGATGTCATTGGGCTTTTCATATAAATGTGTTTGAGAGGTTAGCACTCTTTCAATGCATGCTACTTAGGTAGTGTTGCCTAATGCATAGGGCACTGGACTGAGACTCAAGAGACCTGGGTTCTATTCCCAGGTCATCTGATGGCCTGCTGTCTAACTTGGGGAAAGTCTAGGCTGACCATATTTCCTTGAGACAAAAACGGGACATTGGGATGGCAAAAACGGGACGGGGTTTTGGGGGGTCTCACCAGATGAAGTCGGTGCAGTGGCTGCAGAACGTGGGCTGAGGGGCGCTGGGGGTGGTGGTCGGGGGGCTCTAGGGAGGTCTCACCAGATGAAGTCGGCGCAGTGGCTGTAGAAGGTGGGCTACTTGAAGAAGCGTGCCGTGAATTTGTGGCTCTTGACCTCGTGGATCACCTCCTGGCGCAGCACCCCCTTGCGGCAGAACAGCGGCTTGGCCAGGCACTCCAGCTCGGTGGGCGAGGTGACCAGCGCCATGGCCCCACCTGGCCCCCCAGTGCCGGGCGGGAGGGAGGCAGAGGGGAGACTGGGGGGGGGGGATGGAGGAATAAACAGAACAGAGATGGGGGGGAGAGAGATGGGGGGATGGGGATGAAGAGGATGGAGGGGACGAAGGGAGAAAAGGCACGAAGGTGAGAAGGGAGAGGATGGATGGATGAGAGAAGAGATGGGGTTGGGAGCAGGGGGGATGGAGGAGGCAAGGGACAGAGAGAAGGGAGGATGGAGAGAAGGGAGATGGAAGAGGAGGCAGTGGACGGAGGGAGAGAGAAGGGAGGAAGGGAGGGATGGAGAAGGGAGATAGAAGGAAGAGAGGATGGAGGGATAGAGAGAAGGCAGGAAGGGAGGGATGGAGATAAGAGGAGGCAGCGGACGGAAGGAGAGAGAGAAGGGAGAGATGGAGAAGGGGGATGGAGAGAAGGGAGGAAGGGAGAGAAGGAGGGAAGAAGGAGGGATAGAGAGAAGAGGAGGCAGCGGGCGGCGGGCTGAAGCCGACGGCAGAGCGGAGCTGGCGGGGGCCGAGGTGGGGACGGGCGCACCGGCGGGGCAGCTGCCGGCCGGAAGTTATTAGAAATAAATAGTTCTTGGGCATCTTTTCCATCACCCGTCCAGCGGTGGGACACTGGTGCTGGGCTGGCGAGATGCAGTTTGCTCATCGGCGATTTTGATCTCTTTGCCTTTCTCCCTCTCTCTGCTGCCTGCACCTTGCCTGCGTTTTCAGGCGCTTCTGCTGAGCTCCAATACCGGGGGAGGTACGACCTCTTGTGTCCTCTGCAAAGACAGACCCTCTGCAGGTGCATTTTTGAGCCCCGGAGCACAGGGTGGCCGCGTGGGGCCAGATCTTGGCTCTCGCTCTGCAGGCTGCTGGCTCAAGAGCTACCGAACAGGGAGGGAGGGTAGTGTCCACAGAGCAGCCCCAGTCTGGTTAGTTCAAGGGCCCTGCTCCCACTGAAGTGTTGCTACTGATTGCAGTGAGGGCAGGATGGGTCCCTACGCGTTTGTCTCTGGAAAGAATAAAGGCGAGTAAAGCCGCGTTCCGTTTTTTACAAAAAACGGGACAAAATTGATATTTGTATTAAAAAGACGGGACGGTCCGAAAATATGTAAAAAATGGGACTGTCCCATTCAAAACTGGACGTATGGTCAGCCTAGGAAAGTCGTGTCTCTGTGCCTTAGTTTCTCTCTCTCTTAACTGGGAAGAATAATACGTGTAAAGCATTTTCCTATTGTGTGGTGCACTGATGAAAAGCATTCTATGAGAGTTAACCAATAATATTATTATTGCTTCTGCTTAAGAACATTGGGGACACAGATAACAGTTCTTCTTCGAGTGCTTGCTCATGTCCATTCCCACAAGTGTGTGCGCACCGCGCATGCACGGCTTCCGGAAAGTTTTCCCTCAGCGGTACCCGTAGGGTCGGCAGGGGCGACCCCTGGAGTGGCGCCGTTATGGCAATGTATATATGCCCCTGCCGACCCTTCCCCGCTCAGTTCCTTCTTCCCGCCCATGACGGTTAGCTGGAATCCCCTGTAGCTAGTAGCGGTATCCCAACCCTTTGATAGTTGTTAGTGATCTACTTCAGAGTTCTAATTAGGTTAAGTGTTAGTTGTTATAGTTCTATTAGTGTAAGTGATTACAGTTCTTAGATAGATAAGGTGACCTTATCAGTTTTCGCCCCGGGGCATGCCTGGCGCGCCGGGCTTCAAAAGCTGCGAGCACTGTGGGAGGCCTATGCCAAACAGTGACCCCCACACTAAGTGCTTGAAGTGCCTCGGTGAGGGCCATCAATCTGAGCGCTGCGCAATTTGTAAAGGTTTCAAGCCTAGAACTAAGAAGGAGAGAGATCATCGCCTCCGCCTAATCTTGATGGAATCCGCCCTACAGCCTCAGGGGGATCTCCCATCCAAGGGGGTTAGAAGTGCTCCGGCCTCGGTACGGGACCCGGCGGTGCCCAGGAAAGAAAACTCGCACCGGCACCGATCCCCACGGCGCACCGGGAGCCCCAAACGGCACCGTTCCCAATCGCCGGTGCCGCCGAAGAAGCAGAGGGGCAGATCGCCGGCCCGTAAGGCCAAGGCAAAGACGCGACACACCCAGGGCCACTTAGATGAGTCCCGGAGGGTGCCGTCGACGTCCGACCCGGTGCGTGCGCACGCATCAGGCGATGGTGCAGCGCTGCACGGGCACATCCAGGACTTCCCGGCGCCGTCGACCCCGGAGACCTTCGAAGCGGCTCGGGGTCTGATTGAGTCAACAGGCGGAGATGACACGGCACCGCCGTTCGCAGCCCTTCCTCTCACGGCTCCGATACCTCCGACGGCACCGGCATCGCTCGGGACACCGGCACCAGCGGGGTCGGTCACTCCCATAATTCCACAGATGCTGCCGGCACCGGTACTGGGACCACCCCTTACCTCGGCACCGACAGCACCGGACGCCGGCAGGTCCTCGGCGCTACCAGTCCGGGCAATCGCTGAAGGCTCCCAGCTACACCCGCCGGCACCGACGACCTATCCGGGCAAGCCTACGATGTACCAAGGATACCTCGTGGCACCGGAGGGCACGGCACCGCCATGGCCCAGCTCGGCGTCGGAATCTGAGGCGTCCTCTCATTCGAGTCGGAGCCACCGCACCAGGGCACCCTCCTATAGATCGGGCCGTAGTTATCATTCACACAGCTCTAATAGGCACCGTTCCAGACATAGGAGTTCCTCCCACTCGGCACCGTGGCCTCAGCAGCAACCGGGCCCAGTTCAGTGGCCCTTCTGGCCACCGTGGGCGTTTCAGCAGCCACAAGGCCCGCCATCAGTGACGATGGCACTCCCTTCGGTGCCCCGGGGCCCTGTTTCGGCCACTGTATCTAGACCTCCACCGGACAGGGAAACTGAGGAACCAGAACCGGTACCGGGACCGTCGGGCTTAGGTCAGTACCAAGCTTCCCTGGGACACCATTCCTCGGCTGCTTCTGTAATGGGCCCACCCTCCGAACACCCGGCTCAAGAGGATCCCCCATTCGCCACATCATCATCTTCATCTCCAGATGAAGCGGTGGCGGGTTCCTCGGCATCCGGACTCCCACCAATGGACATAAGGGGACACCAGGACCTCCTAAGGAGAGTGGCCCATAATTTGAATCTTCCAGCGGAGGAGGTGGAGGAGGAGGACGATCCAACAGTGGACATCCTCGCCCCCGGTGGACCTAAGAGAATCGCCCTGCCGTTCCTCAAGAAGATCAACTCAATGTCCACCACTCTGTGGCAGACGCCCGCGTCCATTCCACCAACAGCTAAGGGGGTGGAACGCCGCTATTTCACACCACGAGCGGGTTACGAACACATGTTTACTCATCCACCGCCGGGCTCCCTGGTGGCGGATGCAGTAAATCATAGAGAGAGGCAGGGTCACACAGGACCCACACCCAAATCCCAGGATGCGAAGCGATTGGACTTATATGGCAGGAAGGTTTACTCATCTGCCTCCCTGCAACTCAAGATCGCCAACCAGCAGGCGGCTCTAGGCCGCTACGCGTTTAACTCCTGGGCTGCCCTCGGCAAGTTTCAGGAAAAGATCCACATGGACTCTATGTCAGAGTTTAAGGCCGTACTGGAAGAGGGCAAGGTAATATCCAGGGCGGCGCTGCAAGCTGCGCTCGATTCCGCGGACTCAGCCTCTAGATCAATGGCTACCGGAATCGTGATGAGAAGAGGTGCCTGGCTGCAAGTCTCAGGCATTCCCCCTCCGGTCCAGGCGTCCATCCAAGACCTGCCTTTTGACAGGCAAGGTCTTTTTGCTGACGACACGGACAAGAAGCTCCACTCTATGAAGGATTCTAGAGCTATGCTTCGGTCATTAGGCCTTCATACCCCACAGCCACTCAGACGTCCGTTCAGGCCCCCACAGACACAGCATCCTCGCCCTTATCAGCCAGCTCCTAGGCGAGACTTGAACAGAAGAGGCGGAAGGGGAAACAATAGGGGAAGACCTCGCTCTTCATCCCGTAATGGCCAGCAGAACCAGGGGCCAAGACAACCTCCCAACGCTAGACCTAACTTTTGAAGGTACGCATGGGGGCGACGATACAGTATCAGACGATCCATCTTTCCGTTCCTTCCGGCATCGTTTATCTCACTTTCACCAAGAGTGGTCCCAAATTACATCGGACAAATGGGTCCTCAGCCTGGTGAAGGTGGGATATTCCATCCAATTCTCCTCCCTTCCACCTACCCACCCACCCTCCCCGTCCCTCTTCAGGGACCCATCTCACGAGCAACTCCTAGTTCAGGAGGTCAAGACCCTTCTGGCTTTGGGTGCCATAGAGGAGGTTCCTCAAGAATTCCGGGGCAAGGGCTACTATTCCCGGTATTTTCTTATCCCGAAGGCCAAGGGAGGCCTTCGACCTATCCTAGACTTGCGGGGCCTCAACTCCTACATAAAGAAGCTGAAGTTTCGCATGCTCTCCCTAGCAACCATTATCCCTTCCCTGGATCACGGAGACTGGTTCGCCTCCCTCGACTTAAAGGACGCCTACTTCCACATTTCCATACTCCCCAGTCACAGGAGGTTCCTACGGTTCGTGTTAGCGGATCGACATTACCAGTTTACAGTACTTCCGTTCGGCCTGTCAACCGCCCCAAGAGTGTTTACAAAGTGCATGTCGGTAGTAGCAGCATACCTCAGACGGAGACAGGTGCATGTTTACCCGTACCTGGACGATTGGCTCATCAGAGCGAACTCAAGGGATTTGGCATTCCAACATGTAGATCTCGTCAGGACAACGTTCCTTCGGTTAGGCCTCATATTAAACGAACCGAAGTCGACCCTAGAGCCTACTCAGAGGATAGAGTTCATAGGGGCAGTGCTAGATTCGCAACGAGCCAGGGCATTCCTCCCGCCGGCTCGGGCCGATACCTTAACGAACTTAATCCAATCCGTACTACAATATCCAACCACCACGGCCAGGAACTGCATGGTCATCTTGGGGCATATGGCAGCCTGCACGTACGTGGTGACATACGCAAGACTTCGACTACGTACACCCCAAGCCTGGTTGGCGTCGGTATACAAGCAGGGCAGGGACCCACTGGACCTAATTGTCACCCTCCCTCGTCACGTGCTGAACTCGTTACACTGGTGGCTCCAACCCAGTTTTCTCAACACTGGGGTCCCTTTTCGCAAACCCCAGCCTACGATCACACTAGGGACAGATGCCTCGGCCCTCGGCTGGGGAGCTCATCTGGGAGACTCCAGGACTCAGGGGCTCTGGTCTCACAGCGAGCTGTCCCTACACATCAACGTCCGAGAATTGCGAGCGGTGCACCTCGCGTGCCAGGTATTTCGGGACCAGTTGCAAGGCAAGTGTGTGCTAGTCCAGACGGACAACACGGCGACAATGTTTTATATCAACAAACAGGGTGGTGCTCGCTCTTCTCCCCTGTGCAGGGAAGCCCTGGCCCTGTGGGATTTTTGTATCGCACACGAAATCCACCTCATAGCCGCATACCTCCCCGGGGTCCAGAATGTCCTAGCAGACACCCTCAGTCGCTCCTTTCGGGGTCACGAGTGGTCTCTCAGGGGGGACGTTGTGCACTCAATCTTCCTACAGTGGGGACTTCCCCTCATAGACCTGTTTGCCACGAGGGCCAACAGGAAATGCCAGAGATTCTGCTCCCTTATGAACCTCAGCCCAGGGTCAGAGGCGGATGCCTTTCAGATCCCTTGGAGGGAGGGTCTTCTATATGCATTTCCACCGTTTCCACTAATCCACAGGGTGTTACTCAAGGCCCGCCTGGACGGAGCGTCCATGATTCTAATAGCACCGGCATGGCCCCGCCAGCATTGGTACACTCTGCTGTTGTCTCTATCAGTGTCCACACCTATAACCCTCCCTCTCCTTCCCACACTGGTGTCTCAGGACCACGGGCGGTTGCTTCACCCCAACCTCCAGGCGCTCCACCTCACAGCGTGGAATATCCGTGGCTAAACGCCTCGGAAAGCCAGTGCTCTAATCATGTTAGGGAGGTCCTGATAGGTAGCAGAAAACTATCGACTCGTACTACTTACATGGCCAAGTGGAAAAGATTCTCACTGTGGGTGCAGGATAAAGATGTAGACCCCACTCTAGCTCCCGTACCATTGATTCTGGATTACCTTCTGGACCTTAAAAGGCAAGGTCTAGCCCTATCGACAATTCGTGTTCACCTAGCGGCTATTTCGGCCTTTCACATAGAAGTGGGGGGATCATCAGTGTTCAGTAACCCCCTAGTGGGACGTTTCATCAAGGGATTGGAGAGGTTGTACCCTTCGGTGCGAAGGCCTGTTTCTCAGTGGGACCTGAACCTGGTATTGACGGCCCTCATGAAGCCCCCCTTCGAGCCCCTAGCCTCCTGCCCACTCTCCTATCTCTCATGGAAGACGGCCTTCCTTGTGGCTATTACATCTGCACGTCGAGTCTCGGAAATCAGGGCGCTCACCTCGGAGCCCCCGTACACAGTCTTCCATAGAGATAAGGTCCAACTACGGCCTCATCCGGCCTTTCTCCCTAAAGTGGTTACTCCCTTCCACTTAAATCAGGACATTTTTCTCCCTGTGTTTTTTCCTAAACCCCACGCTTCTAATAAGGAAAGAATGCTACATTCCTTAGACGTAAAGAGGGCGCTGGCTTTTTACATAGACCGCACTAAAGTTTTTCGTAAATCTCCACAACTTTTTATTTCAGTGGCAGAACGGATGAAGGGGTTGCCGATTTCCTCGCAACGCCTGTCGAGATGGATCACATCCTGCATCACGCTGTGTTATAACCTCTCGAACGTTTCTCCTCCGCCACTGACAGCCCATTCAACCAGAGCCCAGGCCACATCTACAGCGTTCCTGGCTCACATCCCGATCGGCGACATCTGCAGAGCTGCGACATGGTCATCAGTCCATACCTTCTCCTCGCATTACGCCATCGTGCAACAGACTTCGGAGGACGCTGCCATGGGACAGGCTATCCTGGCAGCAGGGACTAAGTCTACTCCTCTCCCACCGCCGAGGTTACTGCTCGTAAGACACTTGTGGGAATGGACATGAGCAAGCACTCGAAGAAGAAAGAACAGTTACTCACCTCTCGTAACGTTTGTTCTTCGAGACGTGTTGCTCATGTCCATTCCCAATCCCACCCGCCTCCCCTCTGTCGGAGTACCGGCAAGAAGGAACTGAGCGGGGAAGGGTCGGCAGGGGCATATATACATTGCCATAACGGCGCCACTCCAGGGGTCGCCCCTGCCGACCCTACGGGTACCGCTGGGGGAAAACTTTCCGGAAGCCGTGCATGCGCGGTGCGCACACACTTGTGGGAAT
Source organism: Sternotherus odoratus (assembly GCA_032164245.1). NCBI lineage: Eukaryota > Metazoa > Chordata > Testudines > Kinosternidae > Sternotherus > Sternotherus odoratus. The sequence continues at coordinate 165,192,313 of JAVMKO010000001.1, forward strand.
GGACATGAGCAACACGTCTCGAAGAACAAACGTTACGAGAGGTGAGTAACTGTTCTTTTTCACCTTTGGCTGATGCATCTTTTTCCTGCTTGCTGCTTTCTTCCCTGTTCATAGACTAATTTACCTCCTTTACTTTTGTTTCTCTTTTCTGTCCACATTCCCAAAGAATAAGTGAAATGTATGGTGGAAGTGACTCTGAAAGAGCATCAAGTCCTGCTTCCTGCACTGAGGCATGATCCAATAAACTTAGACAATCTCTGGCAAGTGTTTTGTCCAACTTGTTCTTAAAAGTCTCCAATAATGGGTATTTCACAACCTTCCTTCGAAGCCTATTCTAGAACTCGAGTACCCTAATAGTTAAAAAGCTTTTCCTGGTATCTAACCTAAATCATCCTTGATGCAGATTAAGCCCATTACTACTTCTCCTACCTTCAGTGAATGTGAAGAGTAGCTGATTGCCATCCTCTTTATAATAACATGTAATATATTTGAAGGTCCCCTCTTTTGTCTTTTTTGAAGACTAAATATGTCCAGATTTTTAACCTTTCCTCATAGGTCTGGTTTTTTCAATCGTTTACCATTTTTGTTGCTCTCCTCTGGACTGTCTCCAATTTGTCCACATCTTTCCTAACGAGCGGCACCGTAAGCTGTGCTGCGTCTTACATATGCACTGCTCTTAATGCCCTTACGAATGATACTGGCCTTCTTGCAACTGCATCACACTGACTCATATTCGGTTTGTGATCCACTATAACCCCCAGATCACTTCCAGTGGTGCTACCGGTTAGCCAGTTATTCCCCCTTTTGTAGCTATATATTTGATTTTTTCCTTCCTAAATTTAGTACTTTGCACTTTATGGAATGTCATTTTGTTAATTTCAAACTAATTCTCTAATTTATCAAGGTTGCTTTGAATTTTAATCCTGTTCTCCTAAATTTGAGCAAACACTCCCTCTTACCCCCGTGGTGTCGTACTCAGATTTTATAAGCATACTCTCCATTCCGTTATCCAAGTCATTAAAGAAAATATTGATTAGCACAGGACCCAGGCCTGACCCCTGCCAGGCTCCACTAGATACACCCTCCTAGTTTAACAATAGAACACTTGAAAACTACTCTTCAAGTACTGTCTTTTAACCAATTGTTCACCACCACATAGTAATATCATCTAGAGTACACACATTTCCCTAATTTTGCTTATGAAATGTCTTGTAGGACTGTATAAAAAGTCATACTAAAATCAAGATATCTCACATCTACTGATTCACCTCCCCCCATCTTAATAAGCCAGTATTCTTCTTCGAGTGCTGTCCCTATGGGTGCTCCCTTTCAGATATCAGTGCGTCCCGGTGCCATCGATTGGAGAATTTCAGTAGGAGTGTCTGGTCAGGGTGTGTGTGTGCATTAGCAGTCTCAAGCGCAGTTGGTGCCTCATCTAGCATGCGCATGGCCTGACCACTTCAGTTCCTTCTCAACTGCCCTCGGCTTGAGACAGAGTCCATTAGTGGTGTCACTGAAAACCTTAAAATAAGATTAGATTGAATTAGATATCTTAGTTCTTACCCTTGTTTGTTAGCCGTATGTTACTTAGTATAGTTAGCATCAGTCAAACCTAGTTAGATGTTCAAATAAAAAATGGTTTTCCCCATTCCCCCATTTTTCACGAGGGATGACTCAAATATGCCTGGATCCCCAGACTGTAAAAGATACACTTTGCGCAAGGATGAAATCCCAATCTTGATGGTTGCTCCTTATATGTCCGATGCTTAGGTGAGTTGCACATACTGCAGAAGTACACTCATGCAGCAGTCTTAAAGCTAGAGCAAGTAGAGACTTGAATCTTTGCCTTAAACTCATTTTAGTGGAGAAATCCCTCATACCAACCCTGGAATACCCATAACAAGGAACTCTTCGGGCACATCCTCCATGAACAAATTAAGAGCCAACTCCTCTATAAAATTGAGGAAAAGGGCCACGTTTTCCCCTGTGAGCCGAGGACCATTGAAAAAGAAACCGTCTGTGTCAAGACTGCTGCCCACATACCCGACCTGCTCCAGATTGAGCACCTTTGATGCATTGGACACCTCTGGCATCATCCGCTCAGAGACCTCTGCCGACAGAAGAAAGGAGTTGTGTAGCAAGCATAAAGTGGCCACCTCTGATTTCCTCTTCGAAGGAAGGGCACAGTACTGCAACTTCAACCACCTGTGATGGCTCCTCCTCCGACACTGATCTCATTGGAGCCAACTGTAGAACCGCTAAGACCAGCACCAAAGAAGGCTACGCACAAAGGGATGGCACAGACCAAGCTTCTATTTAGGTGGTGGTGCAGAGGGACAAGGCCCCTTAATCACATTTCATATATGGAAGTGTCCTCTGCTCTTGGATCTCTGCTGCTCGCCACCGAACCAACCCCCAAGGCTCCACCTTTTTCAGTTAATGATGCGGATGACATGGAGGAGACAGTTTTTTCATCAGGATACTCTTTAATAGGCACAGAACCTCATTATAGATCCAGAGAACCTGGATGTGCCCCTCCCCCGGCCATTCCCCCTTCAATCATCACAATGGGACCTCTAGGCAGCCTACAGGTCTCAAGTCCACAGACCTCCCACTTCTCACAGGAAACCTACACAGTTCGCAGCTACATCAGTCCTTGAGTCCTCTGAGGTGACAGAGGAAATGTGGGAAGACAGGGGAGAGACCACAGAACATGAAACATCACCTGATCACAGCTCCTCCTCCTCCTCTTCCTCTGATGAGGCAGTAATGCCCCAGCCCCCACTATTATGGGTGACTTCAGACACTTTCAAGAGTTGTTCAGGCTGGTGACACAGAACCAAAATTTCTCTTGAAGAGGTACCAGAGACACAACACCAATTCCTCGAGATCTTACACACTTCTTGAACCATGACAATAATAGCATTGCCCATAGATAATGCTTTAATGGAACCTGGTATGGCAAACACCTGCCATTTCTCCAACCAGTAAGTGTACAGACAAAAATATTGTGTGGCAAATAAAGGGATGGACATCCTCTTCTTCTATCACCCACAATCTAACTCCTTAGTGGTGAATATAGTGAACCAATGGGGCAAACAGCCTCAATACATATCCAGACCCCAAAATAAGAATTGGAAGAGATTAGGTCTATTGCAGTGAAAAGTTAACTTCTTCTTCGAGTGATTGCTCACATGCATTCCACTATAGGTTAGGCACGCGCTGCGGGCCTGGTTGCCGGGTAGATTTTTCCCCTAGCTGCAGACTGGGTGAGCAGGGGGCCCCCTGGAGTGGCGCCACTGAGACACTCTATAAGTACCCCTGCGACACAGTCTGGCCCTCAGTTCCTTCTTCACCGCTCGTGCTGGTAGTCGGAACAGGAGTACTGCTCTTGAGCGTTCTCCTTATCTCCTAGCTGTTGATTCGATTGTTATCGCTATCGTTCTTGTTAAGTAGTTGTTAGTTAGTTTGCATAGTTTTATAGTGTAGATAGTTAAGTGCAGGGGGTTTCCCTGCCACCGGAGCCATGTCATCCAAGGCTCCGGGATTCAAGCCATGTGCGGAGTGTGGGAAGCCCATGCCTGCGGGGGACCCACACTCCAAGTGCCTCAAGTGCCTCGGGGAAGCGCACTTGGCAGATTCCTGCAAGATCTGCAGGGCCTTCAAGCCCAGGACCCGCAAGGACAGGGAATCCCGCTTGCGGCAGATCCTGATGGAGGCGGCTCTCACTCCGGACTCGAGTGCGGCACCGGGCCCCGCACCCAAGCCGGCCAAATCCAATCCTCGGCACCGGTCGTGCTCCCCCAGCGCGAAGCGTAGGAAGGACGCCCAACCTCGCTCCGCTCCGGCACAGGACCGCGTGCAGCCGCCGGCACCGCCCACGCGTCCGCCGTCGCCGCCTGGGAGCCGACCTGAGGCCCAGCCGCCTGCACCCGCACCGATGACTCCGGCGCCGGAGGAGGCCCCGTCGAGTCCGGTGCCAGTGGTTTCGCCACTCAGGGTGCCGATTCCGCAGCAGCTTCCCTCCACGCCGGAGGCGTTCGCTGCTGCGAGGAGGTTGCTTGCAGAGGATACCCCTCAGCAACCTGTCCGGTCTAGGGGCAAGCCGCCCATGACCGAGACCGAGATCGCGGCTCGAAGCCCGGCTGGGCATGGACGCCGATCGATCTCGCGGCGCCAATCGAACTCCCGGTACCGGTCAGCTTCCCGGCACCGGTCGCAGTCTCGGCGCCGCACGGAGTTGAGACCATGCTCCAGGTCTCCTCATGGCCGTTCGCGCAGGTCGCGCTCTGGCCGCCGGTCAGAGTCCTGGCGCCGATCAGAGTCCCGGCACCCATGTACAGCCAGGTGCCGGTCGTACTCTCGGCACCGGTCGCACTCCCGGCACCGGTCCGTTAGCTGCCGCAGGGACCGCTCCAGACGCCGCTCGCCAAGCCGATCGTCATCTCGGCACCGCTCGGCATCACGGCACCGGTCCTATTCGACCCGGCACCGATCACCTCGGCACCGGTCGTCGTCACGGCACCGTAGAGGTCGACGCTCCACCTCTAGACGGCACCGACGCTCGCCTCGGCACCGGACCCCGTCTCGGCACCGAAGGTCTTCCCGGCGCCGGTCGTCATCGCGGCACCACGGATCCCGAAGGCGGAGCCGATCCAGCAATAGCCGATCTTCAGAGGGCCATCGCGTCTCCCGGCACCGGTCGAGAAGCCCTCGGCACCGAGAGCGTAGAGAGTCTGTCGGCATGCGATCCCGGCACGACTCTCCGCCCAAGGCCCTGCAGTCGGCTACAGCGGCTGCTCCATGGCACTCCTCTGCCTCAGTGTCCCCTCGACTAACGGGACCAACCCCAGCCACCCAACACCCTGCTTGGCCAGAATGGGTGCCTTGGGAGTATGAACAGCCTGGGGAAACCCAATCCGAACCGGGCTTCCCAGTGTGCGCAGGGAGTGCTAGGCAGGAGCTGGCGGGACCACCATCGGCCAGTCAGCCTTCGGCGGTGCACAGCCCTAGAGAGCCGGGTCCTTACGCCTCCCCAGTAGGGGTAGAGGCAGTGGCGGGCACTTCTTCCACTAGCCCGCCCGCCCTGGAGCTCTCTAACTATCAGCACCTCCTCCAGGCGGTCGCAAAGAACATGAACCTGCCCTTAGAGGAGGTCCCGGTGGTGGATGACCCTGTCACCACCATGTTGACGAAGGGCACCCCGGCACGCGTAGCGGTGCCGTTCATTAACACCATCAAGGCACACACGGCATCGGTCTGGAAGACCCCCGCCTCCATCCCCCCCACGGCCCGGGGGGTAGAGAAACGGTACTTTGTCCCGGCCAAAGGCTACGAGTACTTATATGTTCACCCCACGCCCTCCTCCCTGGTGGTGGAGTCGGTGAACAACAAAGAGCGCCATGGTCAGGAAGCGCAGGTGCCCAAGGCCAAAGAAGCCAAAAGGCTGGACCACTTTGGCAGGAAGGTGTATTCCTCCGGGGGCCTACAACTTAGAGTAGCCAACCATCAGGCGCTACTAAGTAGACACCACTTCGACACGGTGGAGGCCCTTACAAAATTTGAGACCGCTCTCCCCCAGGAGAGCAGACAGGAGTTCAGGGCCCTACTGCTCCAGAGCAGGGACATATCCAGACATGCCCTGCAAGCGGCCCTGGACTCGGCTGACTCTGCGGCCCGAACAATGGCCTCGGGCATAGCCCTCCGCCGGGCAGCGTGGCTCTCCTCGTCCAGCCTAGCCCCGGCCATGCAATATAAGATACAGGACCTCCCCTTTGAGGGACAGGCCCTTTTTTCAGAGGACACGGACACCCGGCTCCAGGCCCTCAAGGACAGAGGGGTGACCCTCAAAGGCCTGGGTATGCACGCCCCAGGCCCACAAAGGCGCCCCTTCGTCCCTCCACGAAGGAGGTTCTTCCCACCTGCTCGCCCGCCCCAGGACTCCTCTAGTAGGAGAGGCCGCCCCTACCGCAAGCGGCAGGGGCCCAGACAAGGCGGGAAGCAGCGAGGCTCTAAGCCTCCCCAAGGGCCTAAGCCCGACTTTTGATGGTGCGCCCGGGGGCAGTTTACCAACCACAGTCCTGGATCCTCCCTTCGGAGACCGTCTGTCCTACTTCCACCGTGCATGGTCGGACATTACATCAGACCAGTGGGTCCTCCGCACGGTGGCGGTAGGATACTCCCTCCAGCTCTCCTCCACTCCTCCCACCCACCCACCTCCCTCGTCCCTCTTCAGGGACCCCTCTCACGAGCAACTGCTCGTACAGGAGGTCAGGTCGCTCCTTGCATTAGGAGCCATCGAACCTGTACCACAGGAGTTCAGAGGAAAGGGGTTCTACTCCCGCTACTTCCTAATCCCCAAGGCGAAAGGGGGCCTCCTGGACCTGCGCGAACTCAACACCTACATGATCAAGTTCAAGTTCCGCATGGTCACCTTGGGCACTATCATTCCCTCTCTGGATCCGGGAGATTGGTTCGCTGCCCTCGACATGAAGGACGCCTACTTCCACGTGAGCATCAAACCCTCACACAGGCGTTACCTCCGCTTCCTGATAGCGGGAGAACACTATCAGTTCGCCGTCCTACCCTTCGGCTTGTCCACCGCACCCAGGGTGTTTACGAAGTGTATGGCGGTAGTGGCGGCGTTCCTACGACGCCGCGGGGTACACTTATACCCATACCTCGACGACTGGCTCATCCGAGGCACCTCCAGGGAACAAGTGTCAGCACACGTGCGTCTCGTGATCAGCACGTTCGACCGCCTGGGAATCCTCCTCAACAGGGAGAAGTCCACCCTGGAGCCTACCCAGAGTATAGAGTTCATAGGAGCCCTACTAGACTCCACGGTAGCAAGGGCATCCCTGCCCCAGCCTCGGTTCCTCACCATCCAGTCGGCCATCGGACAACTCCGCAACTGTCCGATGTCTACGGTCAGGGTCTTCCTCAGCCTGTTAGGCCACATGGCATCGTGCACCTTCGTCATACAGCACGCCAGGCTACGGCTGCGCCCTCTACAGTCGTGGCTCGCAAGGGCCTACAGACCGAGAAGGGACAGTATGGACACCCTCCTCTCCATCCCCAGAGCCACCCTATCCGCTCTGGCATGGTGGGAAGACCAGAACAATGTGTGCCAAGGAGTCCCTTTCCTCCCACCCAGCCCGTCCATGTCCCTGGTGACGGACGCCTCGTCGCTAGGGTGGGGAGCTCACCTAGGGGAACTCAGGACCCAGGGCCGCTGGTCGGCGTCAGACCTCGGCCTCCACATCAATGTCAGGGAGCTGAGGGCCGTCCGCCTGGCGTGCCATGTGTTCCGGGACATGCTACAGGGTCACTGCGTGGCGGTGCTGACAGACAACACCACAGCCCAATACTACATAAACAAGCAGGGCGGGGCCCACTCCAGCCCCCTGTGTCAAGAGGCGACTCTCCTATGGGAGTTTTGCATAGCCCACGCTATTCACCCGGTGGCCTCCTTCCTTCCCGGAATCCAGAACACCCTAGCGGACCACCTCAGCAGGTCATTTATGTCTCACGAGTGGTCCCTTCGGCCGGATGTCATCCGACCGATCTTCCTGAGGTGGGGGTTTCCCCACATCGATCTCTTCGCCTCCAGACAGAACAGGAAGTGCCTCCAGTTCTGCTCCTTCCGAGGCAGCTCCCCGGGGTCTCTGACGGATGCCTTTCTCTTACCCTGGACGGGACACCTGTTCTACGCGTTCCCTCCGATCCCGCTTCTACACAAGGTGATCCTGAAGATCAGACGGGACAGGGCACAAGTCATTCTCATAGCCCCGGCCTGGCCCAGGCAGTGCTGGTATGCGTCCCTCCTCCGGCTGTCCAGGGCCCCCCCTATCAGCCTCCCGCTGTGGCCAGACCTGATCTCGCAGGACCACGGTCGCCTCCTGCACCCGGACCTGCAGTCCCTTCACCTCACAGCGTGGCTACTCCATGGCTGAGAGGTCCTGAGCTCTTATGCTCAGCCGAAGTGCAGAATGTCCTTCTGGGAAGTAGAAAACCATCCACCAGAAGTACCTATACGGCCAAGTGGTCCCGCTTCTCTGCATGGTGCGGACAACAAGATATAGTCCCAAGTGAGGCTACTATCCCACGTATATTGGACTACCTATTAGGCCTTAGAAATCAGGGCCTTTCTACCTCCACCATCCGGGTCCACCTTGCGGCCATATCCGCGTTCCACCCGGGCCAGTCGGACCACTCAATCTTTTCCGATCCTGTGGTATACCGTTTCCTCAGGGGCCTGGATAAGCTGTACCCGAACATTAAGCGTCCCATCCCACCTTGGGACCTCAACCTCGTGCTCTCACGCCTCGTGATGCCCCCGTTCGAGCCCCTCGCCACGTGCTCCTTAATGCACCTCTCCTGGAAGGTGGCATTCCTAGTAGCTATCACCTCGGCTCGTAGAGTGTCAGAGATCCGTGCACTTACCTCCGAGCCGCCTTACACTAACTTCCACAATGACAAGGTGCAGCTACGTCCCCACCCGGCCTTCCTGCCTAAGGTGGTCTCTCCCTTCCATGTTAATCAAGACATTTGTCTTCCAGTCTTTTACCCTAGGCCTCACGCCTCTGGGAGGGAACAGCAATTACACACGTTGGACGTTAGAAGGGCTCTTGCTTTTTATTTAGACAGAACAAAGCAATTCAGAAAAACAACGCAACTCTTTGTGGCAGTTGCAGAGAGAATGAAGGGCCAGCCAGTTTCAGCCCAAAGGCTCTCCTCCTGGATTACCTCATGCATTCACACCTGTTATGACCTCGCGGGCAAGCCGCTTGAGAAAGTAACAGCACACTCCACGAGAGCGCAGGCGTCCTCTGCGGCCTTCCGGGAGGGAGTCCCTATCACGGACATCTGCAGGGCGGCTACCTGGTCCTCCGTCCATACCTTCGCCGCCCACTACGCCATAGTCCAGCAGACCAGGGACGATGCGGCGTTTGGTTCAGCGGTCTTACGGTCAGCAATGGGTCAACCCGACCCCACCTCCTAGGTATTGCTTGTAGTCACCTATAGTGGAATGCATGTGAGCAATCACTCGAAGAAGAAAACAAGGTTACTTACCTGTAACTGTTGTTCTTCGAGATGTGTTGCTCACATCCATTCCAGACCCGCCCTCCTTCCCCACTGTCGGGTTAGCCGGCAAAGAAGGAACTGAGGGCCAGACTGTGTCGCAGGGGTACTTATAGAGTGTCTCAGTGGCGCCACTCCAGGGGGCCCCCTGCTCACCCAGTCTGCAGCTAGGGGAAAAATCTACCCGGCAACCAGGCCCGCAGCGCGTGCCTAACCTATAGTGGAATGGATGTGAGCAACACATCTCGAAGAACAACAGTTACAGGTAAGTAACCTTGTTTTTTCAGCGATTCTTCAATTCTACATGGCCAATTACGTGGCGTTTACTTGCTAACCACCATCACAATAATTATACCACAATGAACTATTTCCTTCAGGAAATTCCAGAGGGAAAAAGAGAACAGTTCCGAGCCATTGTCAATGAGGGCCAACGTATTGCTAGAACAGTGCTTCAGGCATCCCTCAACGTGGTGGACACAGTGGCATGCATGGTGGTGACAGCCATCGTCATGTGCAGAGCATCTTGGTTAAATTACCCTCATTGGATATCCCAAGGGAACTTCAGAACAAAGTAGAGGACCTCCCCTTTGACAGGGACAACTTCTTCTCTGATAAAATAGATGAGGTCCTCCATTCCATGAAGGACTCTTGAGCGATACTGAGGACTCTCAGGGTCTACATGCCCCTAACAGAAGATGCAGATACCAGCCTTACAGTCTTTGCAGTGACAACATGACACAGCGCAAGCAGAGACTATATAGCCAAAGACAGAGGCACAGACCATAGAGATGTCACTCTACCCCATCTCAAGCTGTGACGTCCCAAGCGCCACTGGATGATGACCCAGCACATGTTCATTTTAAGAACACTTTCATTGCAGATATGATAAAAATCAAAGAAGGTACCAATGTGAGATTTCTGAAGAGAGCTATAGCATTCAACCTAAGGTTTAAGAATCTGAGGTGCCTTCCAAAATCTGAGGGATGAGGTGTGGTGCATGCTTTCAGAAGTCTTTAAAAGAGCAACACCCTGATGCGGCAACTACAGAACCCAAACCACCAAAAAAGAAAATCAACCTTCTGTTGGCCTCTCAGGTGATGAAAGTGAACATGTGTTGGCCTGTACTGCTTTGGATCATTATCAAGCAGAAGCCCTCACTAGCATGGACACATGTCCTTTGGAGTGGTGGTTGAAGAATAAAGGGACATATGAATCTTTAATGCATCTGGTACGTAGCTATCTTGTGACACTGGCTACAACAGTGCTATGTGACCACCTGTTCTCACTTTCAGGTGATACTGTGAACAAGAAATGGGCAACATTATCACTTGCAAATGTAAACAAACTTGTTTGTCTGAGTGACTGACTGAAGAAGAAGTAGGACTGAGTGGACTTCTATAGGCTCCAAAGTTTTACGTTGTATTTTTGAATGCAGTTATTTCTTATACATAATTCTACATTTGTAAGTTCAACTTTCATGATAGAGGTTGTATTACAGTACTTGTATGAGGTGAATTGAAAAATACTATTTTTGTTTTTTATAGCACAAATAAATATTTAAATAAATGGAATCCCTTTTTTGTTTAACACTGCGATTAATATTTTTATGTGCTTGACAGCTATAATATAAACCAGCAGGGTGGAACACGTTCCCACTTCTTATGCACAGAGGCCTTAAAACTATGGAACTGGTCCATAGAACATGACGACATTATCACAGAAGCATACCTCCTGGGTTGACAGAACACAATAGCAGACACATTAAGTAGACAGTTTTACCAAAGACATGAATGGAAACTGAATGACGAAGTAACACAACACACATGGAATATGTGGAAATCCCTGCACACAGACCTGCTTGCGACATCAGCAAACAAACAAACAAAAAAAAGCCCAAAGTTTTGCCCACAGCCAGGATTAGGAGCATAATCCTTAAGGGACAGTTTTCTCATCTGATGGAATGGTCCTCTCCTATACCTATTCCCACTAGTCTCCAGAGTAATACACAAAATATGCATTGACAGGGCCAAAATAATACTTACAGTCCCGACATGGTTGAGGCATCTTTCATCATAGGTCATGTTGAAACCAGCGGTTCTCAAGCTATGGGGCGGGTCTCCTAGTGAAAGCACAGGAATGTATCAAGGGAGGTCTGAGCTGCATTCTGCTTTCATTTATTTATTTTTAAATAAGAGCTCTGTCTGTCAAACCTAGGTGGCTGTGGCTCATGTAAAAGGGCCATGCACAGCCAGGAGATGAGGATAAAGGAGACCGCTAGAGCCGTACCATCCTGACTTGGGCTCTCTTTCCCTCCCCCCAGTCCCTCACCAGGAGTTGACAGGGCTTCAGCTGTCAGCCCCATGGTGGCAGCAGCAGTGCAGAAATAAAGGTGGCAATGGGGCTCTAAGTCTGACGAATATCACTTTTCACATTCAAGAATAGCAGCTGTGTTAGTCTGTATCCGTAAAAAAAAAGCGAGGAATACTTTTAGCACCTTAGAGACTAACTAGCTTATTTCAGCATAAGGTTTCATGGGCTATAGCTCACTTCATCGAATGCATAGAGTGGAACAGAAGTAAGATGCATTTATACACACAGCCTACAGCCAAGCTCTAAGATACAACCGCATTTGCTCCAGTCCCTCAGACAGAGACAAACACCTTCAAGATCTCTACCAAGCATTTTAAAAACGACAATGCCCACCTGGGGAAGTGAAAAAACAGATTGACAGAGCAAGAAGAGTACCCAGAAGCCACCTACTACAAGACAGACCCAACAAAGAAAACAACAGAACACCATTAGCCGTCACCTTCAGCCCCCAACTTAAGCCCCTCCAATGCATCATCAAAGACCTACAACCTATCCTGAAAGATCATCCCACACACTCCCAGATCTTGGGAGACAGACCAGTCCTCGCTTACAGACAGCCCCCCAACCTGAAACAAATACTCACCAGCAACTGCACACCACACAACAAAAACACTAACCCAGGTACCTATCCTTGTAACAAAGCCCGATGCCAACTCTGTCCTCCTATCCATTCAACTGACACCATCATAGGACCTAATCACATCAGCCACACCATCAGAGGCTCATTCACCTGCACATCGACCAATGTGATATATGCCCTTATGTGCCAGCAATGCCCCTCTGCTATGTGCATTGGCCAAACTGGCCAGTCTCTACGCAAAAGAATAAATGGACACAAACCTGACATTAGGAATCCTAACATTCAAAAACCAGTAGGAGAACACTTCAATCTTCCTGGCCAGTCCATTAAATATTTGATGGTTTCAGTTTTGAAACAGAAAAACTTAACAGACTCCAACGAGAAACTGAGGAACTGGAATTAATTTTCAAATTGGACACAATTAACCAGGGGCTAAATAGGACTTCCGAATGGTTCGCTCATTACAGTAATTGATTGCATTTCCTGAGTTAGTTTCACTGACAACAGAAATCCATTTCAAAAGGTGGTTTTTTTCTCCTAGTGACAATGGACCATCTACATTTAACAGCCCTCTTAGAATTGGTATGCTAATGTACAATTTTTTTTCTTTCTTTCTGTGTGTATAAATGCATCTTACTTCTGTTCCATTCTATGCATCCGATGAAGTGAGCTATAGCCCACGAAAGCTTATGCTGAAATAAACTAGTTAGTCTCTAAGGTGCTACAAGTATTCCTCGCTTTCTTTACTTTTCACATTACCACCCTTCTGTGCTGCTCCTTCAGAGCTGGGCACCCTGCTTCTCTCCACTCTGTCTTCAGAGCTGGGTGGTGGTATATGACTACAGACACAAAGAAGGGTAGTTCAGTCAAATAAGTTTGAGAACCATTGTTCTAGACCTTAAATAGTTTTTGTTTCTTTCTTCTGGACTTTCTTCAATTTCTCCACATCTTTCCTGGAGCGCAGGGCCTTGAACTGAATACAGTACTCCAGTTGAGGCCTTATCAGTGCTGAGCAGAGCGGAGGAATTACTTGTGTCTTGCTTACAGCACTCCTGCTATTACATCCCAGAATATTTACTTTTCCTCCCCCATAGTATTACGTTGTTGACACACATTTAGTTGGTGATTTACTGTAACCCCCAGATCCTCTTTTGCAATCCACCTTCCTAGGCAGACATTTCCATTTTTTTTTATTTGTGCAATTGATTATTCCTTCCTAAGTGCAGTACTTTGCATTTGTGCTTATTGAGTTTCATTCTGTGTAATTCAGACCATCTCTCCAGTTTGTCAAGGTCATTTTGAATTTTAATAATGTCCTCCAAAATGCTTATAGCCTCTCCCAGCTTGGTATCATCCACAAACTTTATGTACTTTGTATGCCATTATCCAAATAATTTGTGAAGATATTGAATAGAATCAGACACAGGACAGATCTCTACGGGACCCACTTAATATGCCCTTCTAGCTCGATTGTGAACCATTGATAACTATGCATGTAAACAGGCACAAAAAAAAAAGGCTAAAAAGGCAATTGCAAAGGCAAGAATGGAGGCTGATTAGGAAGAATTATACAGAACACTAGAAGAAGATGGCAGGAAATCAGTTTTGGATTGGCAGTAAAGGGGAACATTGAAACACAAGATATGAAGAAATCTTTGTGTGTGAAAGGTGTGGTGACTAAATCTAATGAGATGTTAGAAGTAGGAGAATTTTTCCCCCCAAAAGCTTTTAGATAAGAAGACAGGGTTCCAAGTACCAGGTCCACCAACAATTATTGTGCAGCCTCTCAAATGTTAACAGTCTCTGTAAAGGAGGTAGAAGAAGCACTGTAGAAGAAGAAGAAGAGTGGTAAAGCTGCTGGTGAAGATGAGACAACTGTTGATATGATAATGACATTCTGAATTACAGGACAGTCTGAATACAGGAAAAATGTGGCTACAAAGATTACTTGGTGGATCATGTTAGGCTAACAGAAGACTGGAGCATGGGATTGATTGTGCTTCTTTGGAAGGTTAAGGGTGATGCAAATGATCCAAAGACCTATTGGGGCATCCCCCTGTTAAAATAACTTGATGAAGTGCTTGAGAGAGTTCTAGAGGTAAGGTTGAGGTGCAAGGTGGAGGAAAAAATAGAAGTAGAGTAATATGGCTTTAGGAAGGGAAGGAATATTGTAGATGCAAATGAGGTAAGTTTGAAAGAAAGATAAATGGAGAATTTCACAATTATTTTGCTCTTAAGAAAACATGATCTTGGTTCTGTGGGAGCAGGTGTTTGGAGAATTGAGATGGATGGGTGGGGGTCTTGGAGATGATAGAGGAGTTGTATCAAGGATCAGAAGCTAAGGTGGTAACAATGCATGGAATTTCAGAGCTTTGAGGTGACAGTAGGATTGAGACACGGCAGTGTGTTGCATAACTTAGCTTCATTCTAGCTGAAGAGTGAATTAGTAGGAGAACTAAGCTTTGGAGACCCAGAGAAATCTAACATATGCTAAGAATCTGGCCCTTTTAGCTGACAGCAAAGGGGAATGGTAAATAAATATGGTATCCAAGTGGGCATCCATGTTTGAAGATCATGATTTGAAGGTATAAACAAAGAAGATTGAAGTTATGTAAGTAGGGAATGTAAAAACAAACAAACAAACAAACAAAAACGCTATTGATTGAAGTTTCAAGAGAGAAGCTGAATCATAAGTGTACTTTGGAAGTATACTTAGTGCCATTAGAGAGATATCTGGGGAATTGAAAAGAAGAAGCTAATGTGCATGTGTGGCAGTCAAAAAGATAGCAGAAGTACTGTAGGACCAGCGAGCAAGTCACAAACTGAAAGGAAAAGTGTATGTTTTGTGTGTGTTGTCCTTGTCTGCTCTATGGTTTGGAAATGGTGGGTCTTACAGAGATGGAAGAAAAGATGATGCAGGTAGTAGAAAATACACTGAGCAAGATGGCAGGCAGTGGAGGGTGTACACAGTGTGTATGGGAGAAATTAGGGGGAAGATGAATTTGGGCCTCTCAGGAACAGGCTGAAGAGTGTACATTTGAGGTGGGCTGGGCATATGATAAAAATAGAAGGAGGAGGACAATCAAAGAAAGCATGAGAGGAAGGCTGTTTTGAAGAGAAAAGGACTAGAACTCCCAGACCTATATTGACCCTTTGGAGTATATAGAGCCAAATTCACTCTTGGTGTGAGCAAGTGTAAGTCCCTTAAATTACAAATAGTGTTGCACTCCTGGCATAATTGGGTACATTTGATTCATGTTTTTTGTTTTTCAGATATTTTTGAAGAACTTCTTTGCTCCCAATTTTCCATTTTTAAAAATGTAATGAGACTCACTACTTTTAAAACAAAGACAAAAACACCATAATTAAACACCTGATAATTAAGGAAGAAAGCCATTTAAGAGTCCACTGGGTAATAGCAGTAATGGTATTTTGCAGTGGTCTGCAGCCATTTTCAGTAAATGTTGATGTGAGTTGGTGTACAGGGATACCCTAAAGCAGTGGTCCCTAATGATGTGCCCGCGGGTGCCATGGCGCCCGCTGGGGCATTTCTTTGGGCCCGCGGGAGTGTGTTTGCCGAAATATCGCTGAAGTGCCTGCTTCTGCTGTCAGCGGCATTTCGGAGAACACAGGAATGAACACTTGCAGTGCCGCTGAAATGCCACCGAAAGTGGAAGCAGGCACTTCGGCGGCATTTCGGTGGACATGCCCCAGGCACGAGAGGACGTGGCAGAGGAAGAATGCGCTCTTGGCCACAAAAAGTTTGTGGACCACTGCCCTAAAGTATAAAGCTGTGTTGAGGAGTCGTTTGGGAATATATTTGGATTTAAACGAATAGTTTTAATATTTTTACTTTTAATATTTAATTATGTTTTGTAAACCTTGATTTGAGAAAACAGACATGGGAGCACACAACTTTTATTTAAATATAAACATTTAATGGTTTCTTTTAACAGGCAAATTAATTTAAAAATTGTCAGTACATGTGTCAAGAGGCTGGAAAATGGGGAGTATGTTTTGGAGAGAATGTTTGAGGCCTTGCAAAATATGAATTTAGTGGTTAGCAGCTTATATCTGGTCAGTGGAATGGAATTTATCAACTTAAAAGTAACTTTTGTCTGATTTTATTTTACCTACTATTACAGGATTACTATGACTGAAAGAGATGCAAAATATTTTTGTCTTTCAGTTTACTTCATGCATTTGTAACACTGTATATAATCAATTTCTCCTATTCCTTCTATGGGTCTATAAAAATGGCATTGAGATTCAGAAACTATATTTAACAGTTTTTTTAAAAAGCTTAAAGTTCACAGTGTCAAATAAAATCTATATATATAAAAGGTGTATGTATGTATGACTGCGAACTCCTCCTGCACCGTTTGAGCCAGAGACTTGAATTTTGGTACAGTGAGGGGTCTTGGGGTCTAGATGCTGGTAAGGGTCGAAAAATTTTTGGATCTCACCTCTGACGCTCCCCAGGGGTGAAAGTCTTTCAGGGCCAATCACATCGGCTGGGCGGTTAGGTGGTGATGATGTCATAATACCCCCCTCCAACAGACACCTCACTCGCTCAGCTCACCCCTCCCTCCTCCAACGGAACCCCGGAGATCCCTCAGTTCTCTGCCCCTCCCCCCTCCCAACGGAACCCCAGAATCCATCAGCCCTGTGCCGCCCCCCACCTGCGAAGGTCCCCGGAATCCCTCAGCTCTGGGTCCCCTCCCCCCCTGCGACGGATCTGAGTTGGGTTTGGTGGGGCGGTAAGTGAGGTGGGGGTGTCGGGTTCGGTCGGGGGGTGAGGTGGGGGTGTCGGGTTTGCTTGGGGGGGTGGGAAGGTGTCGGGGTGGGTGAGGTGTGGGTGTTGGGTTTGGTCAGGGGGTGTCAGCTGTCTGCCACCTCCCCACCTCCGACTGACCCGAGCAGCGCCGGGCACTTATGCTAGTAGCTTATAAGTGTTCTAAATATGTAATTATATTTACATTTTATTCTTTGTTTTTCTATTTATTGTTTTAAACCTTTTATTGGTCATAAAATACTATGTATCCTTTTTCCTGCAGTTGTGTATGTTCAGTTTATAGTAAACACAGGGTTTTCATTAAGATAAAAAAAAATTACAACTGTGTAGCTCAGTAAGACTGATTTGTGTATACTTGCAGAATCTGTACTTCTGGGGGAATTCTGACCACTGTGAACAGGCAAAATTCATGTCCCCAAAGATTTCTTTGCTTTCTTGCAGAAAAAAAATTCTGACTGGGAAGCAAAGGGAAGCTGCAAAAGTGGTCACATGTTCCTCCCCAGCAGTGTAGGCATGTTGTTCAGGGGGCCTGGAGGAGCTGGCAGAGAGGTAAATTGAGGCAGGAAGGGGAGAGGGGAAGCAGGGCTTGAAGATGCCCCTACTGGTGGCTCCTACCTTGTGCCAGGCTCAGCTATTAGTCCTTGCTGGGCTGGGGGCTGAGGAGGATGGGACTTGCTCTTTCCCTGAAAGAAGCAGCCAGATTAGACCCATCTGGGAAACTACCTCCAGCTGTAGGAAGCTCCGCACACTCCCCCGTCCCTCACTTTCTGCCCCCATCGCTCCTCAGCCATGGAGGGAGGAGTTACCGTTCTGGGAGCTGCTCCCCTGTCTTCCCAATCCCATGCATCCGGACCCCATCATAACCAAACTCCCCTGCCAAGCCTCACTTTTCCCTACATGAGCCTGCACCCCTCTGAATTTCAACCTCGGCATCTGGAGTCCCCCCTGCACCCAGACCTCATTGGGTCCCATGCCCTGTATCTGAACCCCTACCTCTCACCCTGCACTCTAATCCCGACCCTGAAGAGCCCCACACTGCCTCTGCATCCAGAAGTCAATCCCGATGAGCCTCCCCCAGGGTAGATTTGATTTAAATCATGAGTTATAAAGGCAGCTTAATTATAACTGTCTTTAGATAGGGTTTTTCCTCAAAAAGCATTTGATCAAAAAGCATTTGATCTGATTTAAATTTTAAAAACTGTTTTTTAAATCATTGATTTTTTTATCCACCCTTGCCTCGCCCCCTGCATTCAGAGCCCCCCTGCACCCAGGGACAACAAATGAGCCCCAATCAGTTTCACTCATGCCCCAACTCACCCAGCACCTGGACCACCCCCATGAGCTCCCTGCTAAACCCCATCTGTCCACACCTAAACCCACTTCGCTGAGCCCCAGTCACCTTCACCTGGACCTCCCTGCAGAGTCCCATTGCTCCTGGACCTGGAACCCCCCCAAGAGGCCCAGTGAATCCAGATCCCACTCACCTGTATGTATCTTCCACTGAACTGCCCTCAAACAGAACCCTCTTACCCCACCCTAAATCCCTCCACCTTTGGATCCTGCTGGACTAAGCCTGCCTGCACCTGGCATGGAGAGGCAGGGCATCAGGGTGTTTCTCAGGCAGGCCCAGCCCTTGTATTGGATCAGGTTCAGCCACACTATCGAGTTAATGTCCAGGGGGCTGCGGGCTGCAGGGAGGTCTCCCACATCCATGCAGCCAGTGGCCTCTGCTCCTCACTGGAACCAATATTTATTTACTGACAAATAAGATTGGCAGAATTTTGCATATTTTGCAAATATTATACACAGAATTTATTTTTTTGGTGCAGAAATCTCTCAGGAGTAAATTTGAAAAAGGCAAGGATGCTGGTATTGTTGCTTCACCATCAGCAGTATTCTCTGAAAAATAAATAAATCTGTAGTACTGTTTAATCTTGGATTTATTTCTAACCTTTTAATCTGGCAGACGCTGAACTATAGTTTCCTGATTGGTCTTTACATGCCAACCTCTAGTTAGCTGTCTGTCTGTCTGAGAGAACTTCTTAACCACTTTCATTTTATAAGAAAATGTTGGTTAGAACTCCTTTTCTAAACTTACCTATTGAATATCACCTGTTCACTTTCATTTGCTGAAATAAAGTTCATGTACATGCAATTTTGGCTGAAGTAATATGCAGTTTCTCAGACAAATTGGACAGAGTCTCATTGTACTTTGTCGGAAAAGACCAAACTAGGTAGCTCTTGTGAAGCCCCAGTTTACTGGATCAGTACAACTGTCTGACATCACAGCTCTATGAAGGGGACAATCTGAATTTGTTGCCATTGTTACTAATTGTACATGCATGTTCTTCTTTAGTCGATTACATAAGAAGAACTGAACTGCCTTTCCTTAAGTCTTGTTATTTCACTGTCAACAGAACTGAATGCCTCGCCTAAAACACTCTTTTAGTCTGCATAACTTTAGATAGTAGGAAATCTTTCTGGGTTGTTGAGTGCTTGAAATTTTCTTTCTGAGAATTCAGTAAACCCAAGTTAGTGAACGATTTTGACCATAATCCCTATACCCCTGTTCCTCATTTATAAAACTGAGATTCCTTACCTCACAGGAGTGTTATGATCATTTGTAAGACCCTCCGATACTCCGGTGATGGGTGCCTTAAAAAAAGAGCAATTATTATTAGTAACTCTTTATTCAGAACAAGTTATGAAGAGTGCACTAAATAAGACATGAGGCCATCCGGTGAATGAGGAGGATAAAAAGAAATGTTGAATAGCTGCCAATTTAGTGATCACTGTCCAGCCTGTGCACTGAGCACTGTGTGATGTAGGAGGTCAGACTAGATGATTACAGTAGTCCTTTCTGACCCTGGAATTTATGAAAAAGGCAGGCATCCTATGGAATAAAATCTCTATATATAAAAGTCAAATGGTGTATGCGTGTATGTATGTATGCGTGTATGTATGTATGTGCACTTACTCCTTCCACACCGTTTGAGCTAGAGACTTGAAATTTGGTACAGTTAGAGGTCTTAGGGTCCTAATCAGGGTAAGAGTCGAAAAATTTTCAAATTTCACCTCTGATGCCCCCCAGGGGTGAAATTCTTTAAAGCCCATTCACATCAGCTGGGCAGCTGCTGTTCTCTGTGACATAGTTATGATGTCATTATACCCCCTCCAACGGACCCCACATTCGCTCAGCTCTCTGCCCCTCCCCCCTCCAACGGACCCCGCACTCGCTCAGCTCTCTGCCCCCTCCCCACCTCCGACGGACCCGAGTTGGGTTTGGTCAGAGGGTAAGTGAGGTGGGGGTGTCGGGTTTGGTCGGGGGGTGAGGTGGGGGTGTCGGGTTTGGTCGGGGGGTAAGTGAGCCGGGGGTGTTGGGTTTGGTCTGGGTGGGTGAGGGGTGAGGGGTGAGGTGTGGGTGTTGGGGTTGGTCAGGGGGTGTTGGGTTTGGTGGGGGGGTAAGGTGGGGGTGTTGGGTTTGTTTGGGGGGGGTGAGGAGGGGGGTCGGGGTTGGTCAAGGGGTAAGTGAGGTGTGGGTGTCAGGTTTGTGGTGGTAGGTAGGGGTGTCAGGTTTGGTTGGGGGGGAAAGTGAGGTGGGTGTGTCAGGTTTGGTCTACGGGGGGTGAGGTGTGGGTGTTGGTCAGGGGGTGTTGGTAGGGGGGTGACGTGGGGGTTTGGGTTTGGGTGGGGGGGTGAAAATGTGAGTCAGGGTTGGTCGAGGGGTAAGCGAGGTGGGGGTGTCAGGTTTAGTCGGGGGGGGGTGAGGTGGGGGTGTCAGGTTTGCTCTCTGCCCCTCCCCCCTCCAACGGACCCGAGCAACGCCGGGTATTTTTGCTAGTAGTATATAAACATGTACTTAAAGACGGTCAGAGGGGGATGAATTAAAGTTGCACAGCTCTGCCAAGCTGCTTTAACTGACCCTTCCACCATTCAATATAGGCACACCTAACATAGTGAAATCTGCCGGAATGTGTGCAGATAAATGCTGTAATTCAAATCTGTGGATCATAGCACAAACAATAGTATGTTCTCTTAGTCCTTTTTCATCTGCTTATTGTAGGTGAATAGATGTATTTTTTTTAAGGCAAGAAGGAATCCTCAGATCATCTAGTCTGATCTCCAGTTAATACAGACCAGAGAATTTCACCCAATCATTTCTGAGTTGAGCCCAATAACTTGATTGGCTAAAGCATCTTCCATTAAGGCATCCAGTCATGATTTGAAGACCTCATGGGATGGAGAATCCACCACTTCTCTTAGTAGTTTAACCTTCGTGCCACCGATACAGAACCATGCCCCAGCAGCTATTGCTTGTTCTGGAGGGCAGAGCTAAGGTTATGTTGCAGGGGTGGCATCTACCTTAACTTTGTATTTTGTGGTTTCCAAAAGTTTAAGTTTAGCCCTTTTCCGTATTCTGGAACCATGAGTGCCAGTAGACACTCTTTATTTTGTGTTAACTGTAAGGCTCTGTCTACACTGCAGTCTTAAATGGAGCTAACCTAGAGAGACTTACAGCCACCGCATTTATTACTGTGGTGGCAGATGTCCACACTGCCTTCTCGCCTTCGCGCTCTTGGCTGGGAGCAGGGGGAGGAGTGGGGAAAGTGATGCAGAGCTTTTCGCCTCTGGTGGCAAGATATGCATCCGGAATCCAATCAGCTGCTGTGATCCCAGTGGGGAGTCATGACCCTGGAGGTTCCAGCAGCCCCCCAGGGCAGGGGCCAGGCTGGGAGGGGGTTCCAACAGCCCCCCCCCCCCCGGGGGCAGTGGACAGGCTCGGGGTGAGGCGGCGCTGGGAGCCCGCCGCGACCGGGTCAGCTTGCTGGGGCGTCTGGAGCCGGCAGGGGCTGGAGGGGTGCCGGGAGCCTGCCGCGACTGGGACCAGGCTCACAGGGGTGCCTGGAGCGGTCAGGGACTGAAGCTGGGGGGGTGGGGGCGCCGGGAGCCCGCCCCGACTGGGACCGGTCTTGCGGGGGCACCTGGGGCCAGACTCGTGGGGGCGTCGGGAGCCTGCCACGACTGGGGCCCGGCTCACGGAGGCATTGGGAGCCTGCAGCGACGTGACCGGGCTCGTGGGGGCGCCAGGAGCCCTCCGTGACCAGGTCGGCTCGTGGGGGGCACTTGGAGCTGGCAGGGACTGGGGGAGTGCCGAGCGTGCTGCGACCGGGGCCGGGCTTGCGGGGGAGCCTGGTGCCAGCAGGGGCCCCGCGGGGCACGGGCTGCCTGTGACAGCAGGGGCCGGATGCCAGCAGCCCATGGCAGAGGCAGTGGTTGGGGTTGGCTGCAGGCAGCAGGGGCTTGTGACCCCCGCTTTGAGAACCAATGAATTAGTGGAATCTGTTTTAGGTTTTCATATTGGTACAAAATCTGAGGACCTCCCAGGTTACTTAGGCTGGCCAAAGGAGGTATCTGATGGTCTTGTTGGAGTCTAATGTTCTTTTTCTCTCGTTTTCTTTTCTTCTTGTATTTGTAGCGTGATATAGTTATAAATGTAATTCTTGATTTGATAATCAGGAGGGTTATGCATGGTGACCTAAAAGTGGTCAAGCTCTGGATCATATCATCTTTTCTGAAAGTTTGTTCCACATCTGGATCCCCTAGACCAGGGGTCTCAAACATGCGGCCCGGGGGCCACATGCGGCCCGCAAAGCCCTTCCCTGCGGCCCGCCAAGCTTCCTGGCGCCCTCCCCCCCGGTCCCCTCATAGCAGTTTGCAGGACGGAGGGGCCAGAAGTGGAGGCTTCTTTGCTGCCTGGCTGGGCCGCGTGTGTTTCTAGCTCTGGACTTCCTAGATTGCTCTTGCTTTGTTTGCCAAACAGCTGTTGGTGGTGCCTAGCACTTTCCAGGAGGGAATGGGGAGCTGCGTGCTCAGAGGAGGAGGTGGGGCAGGGGTGGGACCTCTTGGAAGGGGTGGAGTGGGGGCGGAGCCGGGGCAGCAAGGGCGGGGTGTGTGTCAGTGGTGCGGCCCTCGGGCCAGTGCACTAGTCCTCATGGAAGGGGTGGAGTGGGGGCAGAGCCGGGGCAGCGAGGGTATGTGTGTGTGTCAGTGGTGCGGCCCTCGAGCCAGTGCACTAGTCCTCATGCGGCCCTCGTGGTCATTTGAGTTTGAGACCCCTGCCCTAGACTGAAACTGTCTTGTCTTTGACCCTTGCATGTTTTGTTCTGAGCATTATAATCTCTGTTGTTCCTGAGGAATGCATCTTGGATGGCAGTTTGTAAGATGCTCTTGCATTCTTCAGAGTAGCTAGGATCTGATCTATTAATGCCCTTAAAGTTCAGGACCAAAGACTTGAACTGACAGTGGAAGACTGGGAGAGAGTTGAGGGACCAGAGCAATGGGAATGATGCACTTAGAGTGTCTTAACTTATAAAGAGGTGAGCAGACTCTATGTATCAACTGGAGCCTGTCCATTATTTTTGTATCAGTTTAGATATAGCAAATTACAGTAATTCACTCTGGAGGTAACATGCTTAGATTACCATGATCAAGTTCTCTTATGGGAGTAAAGAGCAAAGTTTACTAGTAAGACGTAGATGAAAAACAGCCTTTTTTAAAAAAAAAATCACTAGCAATACCCATTCATCCAGGCTCAGTTTGGAGGCAGAAAAATAACAGATGTTTAACCAACTTTGTCAAACTGGACGCATATTTTCAAAGAAAGGATAGTGTCCCAGGTAGTTTATAGAAAAAGCAGCAGCAGTGGCTTTCAGTGAGCTGCTGCTGTTTTTTGATTTATAAGCCTTGAAAGGTTTAGGGCATAGCTGAGACAGTGTCTCTGAACGAGTGACATATTATTACAATTAATATCAGCAGAGGTGTTTGAGCTGGTGTTCCTTCAGTATAAATGAGATTTGCTGGCAAGCCTCAAGTCATTGGAAGAAGAGTTTATGCTCTCTCACTATATTTAATTGATCTCGTTTACCTTTCGCAGAAGAAGGTAAACGATGGTTTAGATGAGCAATTACAGTCACCACTATGGGCCCTGAAAATAAATGACTTGAGTTGTTGAAGTGCTGCCTATGCCTTGTCTACTATCTAATAATGCAAATTATGGAGATACAGCCATAACCATGAAGATAGGGTCTTTCAGTGGTACCACATATACTGTGTTCTTGTCTGAAGCCCAGTTGAGAGGCATTCAGGATTTTAGCACATGCCACTTCCTTACAGATTTTTGCCTGAGAATCTGAGGTTGAAGAAAAGGTCAGTTGGAATGGTCTTTTGGATCAAGTGTTCAATTTCTGAGGATTAGGTGAAGTTAGTTTTTCAGGGAGGTTCTCTGAAATAAGGCTGCAATGGTTCCTTTTAGGAGTGGAAGACATTAATAGTTTCCATTAGTTGCTTTTCGCAGCCAGCGCAATTACTAAATTGTTTCACATATGGTAACTCTGATCTTTTTCAGAGTTTCTTGAGATTCACCAATGCAATGGAGCTAAACTCTGGGAATGGGTAATGTAGTGTGATCAAGTAGATCTAATCTACATGGATTTCAGTAAAGCATTTGATACCGTTTCACATGGGAAATTATTAGGTGGGATTAATACGAGAACTGGCAAAGGAGAGACCTCAGTAGGTCACACCGCAAGGAGAACTGTCAGGCTGGAGAGAGGTTACTATTGCAGTTTCTCAAGGATCAGTCATGGGACCAATCTTATTTAACATTTTCTTTCATGATCTTGACACACAAAGTGGGTGTGCGCTAATAAAATTGGCAGATGACATAAAGTTGGGAGGTATTGCCAATATGGAGGAGAACTGGAATATCATACAAAAAGATTTTGACTTTGAAAACGGATGCAAAAGAAATTGGATGAAATTTAATAGTGCAAAGTGCAAGGTCAAGCACTTATGGACTTGAAACAAGAATTTTTGCTATAAGCGGGGGACAGATAGTTGAAAGCGACAGAGGACAATGAAAGACCTGGGTGTATTGGTCGATCACGGGATGACTATGAGCTACCTATGTGGCGAGGCTGTGAAAAAGGCTAAAGTACTAGGATGCATCAGATGAGGTATTTCCAGTAGAGTTAGGGAAGTGTTATTACTAAGGCTAACAATTAGTACTAGGCTACAGTTTTGTCATGGAGGTTGCAGAAATCACAGAATCCATGACTTCCAAAGACCTCCGTGATTTCAGTCCTGGTAGTGGGAGCTGCAGAGTCCTGCTGCCTCCCACAGCAAGGTACTGCCTCCCACTATAAAGTACCCCTGCCGCCTGAGGCAGAAGGCACCCAAGCTTGCAGCTGCCGTGGCCAGCAGAGATACTATGCAGCTCCCAGCCACTGCAGGTGGGTACTTTGCAGCTCCCAGCTGCTGCAAAGAGCACAGGGATACTGGCATTCCCCATGCAGCGATGGCAGAGGGATTCCCACAGTGCTTTCTGTTGCTGGAGAAGGGGCAGAGGGACCCTGCAACTCTCCTCTGCCGCTGGTGGCAGGGGGACTCTGGAGCTCTGAGACTCCCAGGTGGGGGGCCCCAGAGCTCCCAGACACCTCACAGCTGCCCAATCCCTTCCCCTTTTATCCCGGATATTTTTAGTTTGTCAGGGACAGGTCACGGACTTTCTTGAATTTTTTTCTATTGCCCGTGACCTGTCTGTGACTTTTTTATTAAAAATATCCATGACAAAATCTTAGCCTTAGTTATTACCATTATACAAGGCCTTGGTGACAACTCATCTGGAATACTGTGTGCAATTCTGGTCTCCCCTCTAAGAAAAATGAATGCCAAATTAAACAGGTGCAGAGCAGGGCTACTAGAATGATCAGAGGAATGGGGAAGACTCAAAGAGCTTGGCTTTTTTAGTCTAACCAGAAGAAGACTGAGAGGGAGATATAATTGTTCTCGGTAAATAAATCAGAGAGAGAAACACCAGAGAAGGTGAGGAGTTATTTAAGTTAAATGCCATTATTGGCACAAAAACAAATGAATATAAACTGGCCATCAGTACGTTTTTAGGCTTGAAATGAGATGCAGGCTCTAACTGTCCAAGGAGTGAAGTTCTGGAACAGCCTTCCAAAGGAAGTAGTGGGTGCTAAAATCCTAACATGTTTCAAGATTGAGCTTGATCAGTTTATGAAGAGGATGGTATGCTTGCCCATGGTTTATGGCCCACTTGTGACTGCTGTTAGCAAATATCTCCAGTGATAGGAGATGGGGCACTAGATAGAGGTGGGGAGGGTTCTGAATTTCTTCAGAGAATTCTTTCCCACGTGTCTGGCTGGAGGGTCTCGTCAGTATGTTCATGGTCTAATTGACATATTGGGGTCAGGAAGAGATTGGCAGAGACCCTGGTATTTTTTCACCTTTCTCTGCAACATGGGACATTGTTCACTTGGTGGTTTGAATTAGAGTAAATGGTGGATTTCCTGTAATTTGAAGTGTATAAATCAAGATTTGAGGATTTCAGTAACTCAGCCATAGGTTGTGTGTATTCTCCGGGAGTGGGAGGGTGAAGTTCTGTAATATGCGATTATGCAGGAAGACAGAGTAGATGATCATGATGGTCCCTTCTGGCCTGAAAGTCTGAGTTTTACATTTTTCTGCCTCATTTAGTTCCTTTCTTATTCAGTCAATCTAGTCAGCAAAGAATGTGAGCTCTGCTGTAATTTGAATGCTGGGTCCAACTCTGGATTGCATTATGGCTTGATTTGCTAGGTGGAATACCTACATTGGCCTTGATTTTGGTGCTGTGATAGTGAAAAAGAATGTTTTTGTTTCTTTACTGTGGTGGTGTAGTTCTGCGAATAGTTTTTTGCGCTATTGGCAGATGAATTAGGATCCAGTTTTGTACTACTTTCATTGTAATCATCTGCCTATACATTTCTTCCACTGCATTTTATCTGAGCTGTGATGGTCTATGGTGGCTTGGGGCCGGTGACAGGGTGCTAGCAGAAAAACGGCTAGCAAACCCTCTGTCACCCCAGCTACACTGAGGGAAGGTCAGTTGGAGCTGGGGAGGCCACCTAGCCCTGATTGGCAGAGCAGGAGCAGCTGCTGTCTCTGCAGGCTGGGGCTGGTTAAAAGCCTCAGGAAAAGGAAGCGGGGGGGGGGGGGGGGCTGGACAGGAAAGGTAACTACAAAGGAGGTGAAGGAGCTAGGGAGAAGGGAAGCTGCTCTGAGGGGAAGCAGGAAGAACTAGCAGGCCTTTCTGTCCTGCTGAGGAAGAGAGAGAACGAACTTGTACATATGGTGACTCTGAAGGTGGTGGGAGCACATCTTGTATAATAAACCAAAGGGGAGCACTGCAAACTGGGTCTCCTGAGTGACTTTCTGGGACAAACAGGGGCAGGAGCCAGGAGGGCCTGCAGGAACCCTGTTACAGGGCCAAAGTGTCAACTGTAATGGTCGTCAAGTCATGGTACTTACTGGGAACTTTACTTTGTAGGGGGTGTCTTGTTGTCCCATGATGAGTTGAAAATGGAATAATCAAATATTTTCAAGGATGAGCCAGCCTTGGTTGCTTCCCTAGTAAGATGAAGGAAAGGCCATGATTTTAATTAAGATGTGGCAGTAGCTGGCCCAAAAGAGTAAATGTTTGTGGTTTCTCCCATTCTGTAAATTGGGTCCTGAGTGTATTTGGCTAAGTGTGAGAGTTGGAGATGGTGTGAAAGCATCCAGTGGTTTCCTTGTAAACTAAAAGATCTCACACTAATACTAGTGTTACTTATATGGAAATTTAAGTTGCTGAGTATGATGACCTTGGAGGTTCCAGAACCATGCTGGCCAGCAGATCCATTATGTTCCTCCAGGAAGTTTCCATGATTTTCATTTGAAGAGTCTAGACCATCAAGAGGCCTAGATATTTTTTTCCACTCACCAATCAGATGGGTGCACTCAAATGTTACTTTTTCTGCTGTGCAATATATCCTGCATATGAGGTTGCAGAGATTAGGATGTCTATTCTGCCTACTTATTTCTTCTTTCTAACTCATTATTGGATCTTTCTTGGCTTTCAATGTATTGTAATTACTACATAAGGATTAGATGTGCTACGGTAGGGTGGGAAGTGGCATTGAACCAGGTCTGTGGTGCAGGCAAGGTCAGATTTCAAGGTGTTTGAATGGTGTTTGTTTTTTGTTGATGGCTGACTTTTTGTATTGATCAGCAGAAGCCTGACTTTCTCTCAGTTTCTGTGTCTCCATCCCAGTGACAGCAGGAATTGGTAAAGGTTGGAACAGTTGGTTTCCAGATTTTTCAATAGGCCTTGTGTTCCAGTTCTTAAAATTCTGAGTGTTTAACATAGATGTGCTGGCCTCTTGTGGAAAAGGTTTGCATGGTGGAATTGATCTATGAGCCAAGCACAAAAATGTGCAAAGTTTGTATGTGGAATTGTTCCAGCTGGTAAATAGCCTGGTTAATTTGGGCTGCCTCTAACCTGAAACAGTCCAGAAGCTGAAATTGATACAGCATGCAGTTGCCTATCTATTAAATGATGCTTCACAGCAAGCATATGTACATCAACACTGCTGCTTAATAGAATAGTTTCCTTTTGGCTTCCATGTTATATTTAAGTTATTTAACATGTAAAGCCCTAAACGTAATGGAACGTGATCATCTGAGCAGTCTGTATGTCTGTTATTACTGCAGCTTCATCAATAATGAAGCTTGAGCGAGATACTGCTTGGTTTAAGTGGGTGGGGACTACTGGTGTAGCATTCTGTTACTGATCTTCTCTGGACCTCTAGGTCCATGGGAGCCTGGTTTTGTAGGTGTGCTGCAAATCTCGTGGTGTTCCAGGGTTTTAGCTCAACAGGGAATCCTTGTCAGATGAGTTTTTAATCTAATGGTTTGGTGTATACTTAGGTGCCAATTCAATTGATTTCCAGAGTGTTCTGCAAGACGAGAAAGGACTTGGCCAAACTAAATGGATGGCTCTGTTGTGGTTGAGGCAGTTTTGGTTCCCAAGCAGCCTGAAACTGTCAGTCTGCCAACTAAGGATTTTGCTTCTGCTTTCGGATCTGCTGCTTCAGGATGAAGGGAGTATTTTGTACCCAGATCTGAATTCCTTTCATCTCACAGCTGGGCTGCTGGATGGATATTGGAAGTAGAGCATTTGTGCTCTTTACCTGTCTAGAATATTTTAGTGAGCACTAGGAAGTCTCTGCGAAATGCTCACCTAGTGAAATGGACAAGATTTTCTTGTGGGTATCATCAGAAGTCCCTGATTCCACAAGAATCTCTTAAGACTATTTTCTGGGCTTGAAGCAAAGTAACCTGTTTCTCCGTGCAATGAAAGTCCATCTGGTAGTTCTTTCTGCACACCATCTACCTATAGAAGGTCACAGTGCCTTGTCTTATCCAACTGTAATCAGATTTTGAAGAGCCCAGTTAAGGTGTTTCCAAATGTTTTAAAAAAACAGTCCCACCACGGGACCTTAATTTAGTACTTTTGGCCCACTGTTTGAGCTGATACTTTTCAATGAAAACATTCTTTCTGGTTGCCTTTATATCTGTGAGGGTGGTAGAGAGAGATCCAGCTATTGATGGTAGTCCCTCCTTATACTGTTTGTTACCTAGACAAGAACATCCTACGTTCTGGGTTCCATGTATTCCATATTCCACATCTGTGGTGACCTCTGAATTTACTCTTTCCCACAGAGTTGTGCTGCAAATGTAAGCTTTATTTTTTAAATAAAATTTTGTTCAACCCTGGAAGACAGAAACTAAAAAGTGTTTAAGATAAAACCGTGAACAGAGTGCAAACCAATGAAATGACCCCTGCAGAGTACCTGAAACAGTAGCTCTTAAAAGGTGTGAACCCAGTTAGGGCTTTCTGGACTCCATGATGCATGGTTATTGGTATTTTTCAAGGTGTTAAAGAACTCTGCATTTTGTTCACAGAATTTTCCATTTTAATGCAACAAAACATTCAGCCTTTATATGTCTATCTCCCTACCCTGCAGTTGCCTCTTGCACTTTGTTTTTCCCAGCCTAAAAGATAATAAGTTGGGTTGTAGTGCATGCTTACTGATGGAGCTGTGCAGTAGGGATCAGGGAATTACCACTAGAGTCCAGCTTGTAATCAGCAAATATGGGATCCAGAAATGTAGATTGGTGAACTAGGCTGGCGGTAGAAAAGCAGAGTGGCTGAAGCCTCATGGAAATGAGCTGCTGAATCTGGATACAAGTTATCCCCTTCCCTGGAACATTTAAGGCAGTGTTTCCCAAACTTTTTTGGCCATGGAACACTTGTCAGCCTGGTATATTTACAGAACACTTATAATATTTTATGGAACACTTATTATTTTGTAGTGTTTTTTGTAGTCGTTGGTAGTCGTTTGGTTTTCAAATTTAAAAATTGTGTTATTTACACCATGATATTCAATATGAGATTTATCAATAACCAGAAAGAGAGTTTTATGTTAAATTATAGTCATTCAAAAAGAGTTATAAACTGCTCTTCAAATATGCCAAATTTAAAATTAAAAAAAATTTAAAGACCCTTTTAAAAAATTATGATTTGTTCATGGAACACCTATTCACATTGTGCGGAACACCCGTGTTCCGCGGAACACAGTTTGGGAAACACTGGTTTAAGGGAAAGAAGTTTTTTTTATCAAGCCACCTGGACATCATCTTGGGTACAGAGGTCTGGGGATTATAGCTGGCCTCCTTGGACATCTTAGCAAAAATTCCCATCTTTGAAAATAATAGCTGATTTGTATCGGTATTTTTAATTAGGAACCATAGGTGAGGGTGTCTCTGAATGAAAGTTAAGGGTTACAGTACTCTTCTCTCTCTCTCAGTGAATATTCAGCCACAATTGAGATCAGAGGTACTCAAGCTGAAGCTGTCTCAGTATAAATAAGAGGAAGCACTCTCAGAGAGCCTTCATTTTGGAATTTGCTTCCCACTTTGGTCTACCAGAGTCCAGTTAGTTTTGCATTGTGCCCGCAATGTTAACAATCTTCTTCTGTCTTTTTTCTGATGTCAGGGATGGGGTAGACTGCAGGGGATATGATATGGGCAGTCCTTTCATTATTAGTTATTTTAATGTATAGGATAGGTCCCTGAAAGGATCTTAAATTGCATTTTAGAAATTTCAATAAATAAAAAATGGTGGTAGAATAAATTAATGCTTTAAAAGAATGTATGGGTTATTGCTGCAGAATTTAGTCCATTGTATTGCAGCATACAAGGGCTCTGAATTTATCCTGTATTTTAAACAGTGTCCAAGACATTTTATAACTGTTGTTTAAATGACGCTGCAAATTAAAAAATTCCTAGTTTCCCCAGGTGTTGTGTGTCAGCATAATTTGAGAAGTTCCCTTTCGGGTGTCTCCTTTGTCATAGTCATAAACTTTTGAAGCACTATGTTGTGGCAGCTATGCCCATAATTAAAAACAATAGTCAACATGAGGAAAACTTGTTTTAACAGAGACTGCGTTAAACCAACTTGCCAATTAAACCTGCTTTTTAGCAATATGAAAATCGCAGTACTATGTCAGAACCCACCAGTACCTCATCTATGTTAGCGCTTCCGCTTAAAACTAGTTTAGTTTTAAAATCTTGTTTTCCAAGTATTCTGCCTAAAGCTGCGCAAAAATAGATTTTTTGATTCTCTGGTAGTTCTGAAAAATAAAAATAAATCTTTCAGGTTGACCCAAAAAACAAAATTTAGAAAAAAATTAGGCAAATCAAAGAAGTCAGTTTTGGAATGCTTTATCTTTAAATGTTTTGTTTTCAAGCATTTTTAAAGGATTGAATTCTTGAACTGGGGGAAGTGCCCTACTTTTAATTTTTATCCCAGTTAGTTAGGACACTCACCTAGAATGTATGAAACCTGGTTTCACTTCTCCCCTCTGCCTGATATGGAACAGCTCTAATTCCAAGTGTCTATTCTTTTATACAGAGGTAACAAAGAGTCCTGTGGCACCTTAAAGACTAACTATAAAGTTTTGAAGCATAAGCTTTTGTGGGCTAATACCCACTTCGTTGGATGCAAGCAGTGGAAGTGTCCAGGGGCAGGTATAGATAAGTAGGCAAGAACCAGGTAGGAGGTAACAAGGTTAGTCCAATCAGACTGAACCAGCTTATTAACTCAAATCAGGGAGGGTGGGGTATTCCTCTAGCAGCTGAATTGGAGGTGTGAACTTGGAGAGAGGAGAAGCTGTTTTTGTAATTAGCAAGCCAATTGTAATAGCTTTTCCTCTCTCCGAGTTCACACCTCCAATTTAGCTGCTAGAAGAATACCCCACCCTCCCTGATTTGAGTTAAGCTGGTTCAGTCTGATTGGACTAACCTTGTTACCTCCTACCTGGTTCTTGCCTACTTATCTATACCTGCCCCTGGACACTTCCACTGCTTGCATCCGACGAAGTGGATATTAGCCCACGAAAGCTTATGCTTCAAAACTTTATAGTTAGTCTTTAAGGTGCCACAGGACTCTTTGTTACCTCTGCTATTCCAGACTAACACGGCTACCTCTCTGATTCTTTTATACAAAGTGCTACAAAGTCTTCCTCGTCTTATTTACGGATACAGACTAACATGGCTGCTAATCTTAAACCTATTATTTTATTATGATTCTATAATATTTTCCATTCATTTACACTTATGTTTTGTCCCTCTCTGCTGTGTGAGACTCTCACAATCCAGGAGAATTGAAATGATGAAATTGATCATACAGAAATATCTCTCATGGCATAAAATAGAGAAACCAGACAACTATATTTTCATCTAATCTCTTTTCAGTTATAATTTTAGATGTTACTTGTAAAAGTGGGAGGCAAACAATTTTTCTAACAGTTTTTAGTTTGTCACTTTAATGCTACTTTGTGCCACAACTTGCCCATTTGTAAAATGGGGTGTAATAATACATTTTACTGACCTTTGTGCACTTTAAGATCTCTGGATTAATGCTGCTGTATATGTATTAAGTATCATTTTATCTGGTGTTATTTATTTTATATATGTATTAAGTATTATTTTATCTGGTGTTTATTTTATGGCCTTGAAAATGGAGGTCAACTGGTGCAAATGAGAATGTAAACATTACACTAAAATCTTGAATTCCTCTTCAAGGAGGAGAGACTTCAGCATGCAAACCTTCATCTGTTCGGCTTGCACCGTCATTTTCATTCCATGCTGCTGGCCTTCAGATGGCTGGACAGATGTCCCATTCACATCAGCAGTACAGCGATCGTCGGCAGCAGAACATAAATGACCAACAGGTTTCTGCCTTATCCTACACTGACCAGATTCAGCAACCTCTAACCAACCAGGTACGTGATATCAGGAGAGAGAATTTTCAGTTTTGAGATGCGTGCTTTCTTCCCTAAATATTTTGGGACACTTTACCCATAATTTTTTTAAAAATAGAAACATCTACGATTACAAGGTTCACATCTAATACATCTAGATCAAAACTTTGATTTTTTTTTTTTAAATTGAAAAATACTATTGCTCCTTTGTAAGAGGCTTCAAGAGACACTCTTTTGGCAGTTAAATAAATACCTGCCTTATTTGTAAAAGGAAATATTATATTCTAACTATTCTTGACATGTAAAGGAAGTAAAGTAATCTGAGGGGAATTTATGGCAATTAAAGATGAATCTAATGGTAATCATGAAAAATGTAAATTGAAGTCAGTTTGACTGCCCCCCCCCCCCAAAAAAGGGAGACATAGTGGAGAATTTTATAGGGAACTTTGAATTGTAAAGTTATTGTACAGAACTTTATGAAGATCTTGATATCAAAACAATAATACAAATGTATACTATCACTGTGACTTTTGCACTGCTCCTCTCCCACATCAGAGTTCTGCATTCTCATATATTAGGTATTATCTTGGATAGGTGAAATGAGTATACTTGGGGAGTAGGAGGACACCAGCTGGGTACTATCTGGCTGACATACCTTCCCTAGTGTCATTGGACTATGGCAGCAGCTCCCCACCTATAAGGGCTAGATTATCCCCTTGCTCTCCCTAAGAGCATTCCTTTGTAGTTCCCCCATTTCTTAAAAGCAACAAGGAAGCTGACAGCCAGCTTAAAGGAGATGGTGTAGCAACTGCTCCCTGTTTACACCCACATTGACCAATTTTGGATTTAGGAAGTCTTTTAAATTCTGTCTTCAAAGCATACAGGATAGTAAACTGAGTCCAACATAAGAGGAGGGAATGCTGCTGCTGCTTCCTGGTGCAAATTATTCCACCCACATCTGAGCCACCTTGGATGTGCTGCAATACTATGAGAGTGTTTACCAGGACTCCCAAGTATGTTGCTCTGTGGAAAAGCAAGATGAGGGAAGGGACCATAGAAGAAGAGGAATAAATTAGAGAAGATGAGTGTGATCAGGATCAGTCCTAAGAGATGCAAGATCCTCTGGCATGTAGGGGGGAAAGGGAAATTCAGGCTGTTCAAGTGGAAGGACTTATCAGACTTAGCTTTCAGGATTGCTCAACTCCTGGAAATTGGAAATGGAAGAGCCAGGTGATCTGATACCCAGTGGTCCCATTCTGCTTAGTTCATATAGATCCCAGAAAGCTCCATATGTTAAAAACAAGACACAGTGGCTCAAGAGTAAGGATCTCCATTAAGAAGTTGCCTGCAGGCAGGCTTGTGAAGATCCTGTATCTTCCAACAGAGGGAAAATTTGCCAACATCCGATTGTCCATCTGTGGATATAGCCACCTCAGGAGTGGCAAAAAGGGTGATAGTACCTGTCAGAACGCATGTTTTCCTTTAAAAACAGCTACTTCAATCTGCTTTTAAGGGAGCGTTTTGCTCAGGAACCCTGCAGGGGATCCTGTATGTGATTTGTCCTTCTGGGGTAATATTTGGGTGAATGCACAGATTTTTCATGGTCTCTAATGCTAAGGATAAATAGATGGTGATTGCTGGAATGCTACCCTTGTTGGGAACTGCAGTGTTTTTCACTCTACAAGCTTTTTTTTACTTAGTCATCTTGCTCCAGCACCAAAAAGATGCAGGGTGTACAAGACTGTAGACACCCTGCAAAATTTGTAGCAAATTCCCAAAATCATTCCAGTTTCCTACATTTTAGTGGGAACAGGGGGACCTATTCCATGTACTTACATTTTCCAAGAATAGTGGTGGACTGTTCCCAGTTTTAGATCTGTGTTTGGCCCAGTGTGACTGCTGTTGGGATACTGTGTCCCTTTCTGGGGTGCACAGTTCAAGAAGGATTTTGATACATTGGAGACTGCTCAGAGAATAGCCATGGAATGATTAAAGCATTGGAAAATATCCATTATAATGATAAACAGGTCGAGCTCTTTGAGGATATCTGAACATAGAGAATGTTAAGGGGTGACTTGATCACAGTCCATAACTACCTACATAGCAAACAAAAATTTGATGCTAGAGAGTTCTTCAGCCTAGCAGATAAAACTAGTACAAATAAAAATGACTGGAAGCTGTAGCTAGACAAATTCAGACTAAAATAAGGCAAATGTTTAACAGTAAGGATAATTAACCACTGGAACAATTTTACCAAAGGATGTGGTTGATTCTCCATCACTGGAAAATTTAAAGTCAAGATTGCATGTTTTTCTAAAAAATATGCTTTCATTCAAACAGGAATTAATCCTGGGAAGTTCTGTGGCCTGTGTTATACAGGAGGTCAAACTAGATTATCACAATCATTCCATTTTGTCTTAATCTGTGTATATTTGAAAATAAATTCTTCATTTCAGGGCTAAAGAAAGATCAGATCTCAAATTAGGGATTCAGTTAGTCAATTCAGGAATTTGCTTGTTCTCTGGATCTTATCTATGCATCCCAATTTTGCATCACATCAATGAATCCTATTTTACACAATATTTGGGCCATTTCTAGCAGTATCAAGCTCTCTCAAAATAGGACCTTCATATGTACTGTGACTGCGATGAATTTCCTGTGACCCAAAGCAGGCTCCAGTATGTAGAGCCAAGGTAGGATCATCATTAGGGAGTTTCCTGTCAGTGTCAGCAGGTGGTCTGTCTGAGCCCAATTAACACACAAGAAGATAAAACCTTAATTCAGGGCAAGTGTCTGAATCCCAATTGCCAGCCCTGCTGCAAGTGCAGATAGTGTTCTCCTGGGATTACCTATGGGTGATGGAATCTATGCTAGCGTGCTTGACAATAGTTCCCTGGACCGACTTCCAAATAAGAGTGCTACAATGTTTTCTGCTTTCCAACTGAGCAGAATCAAAGAACTCCAGGCTATATCATCAACTGCGCTCTGCATTCAAAGTGGCTCTAAAGTGGTGGCTAGACAACACAAATCAGAAGGGTGCTCCCTGGGTTGTCCCTGATAATTGGCTGATTAAGGTTGGAAGCATGTTAGGATGGGGAAGCCAGCTAAGGAAGGCAGTGGCTCAAGGGAAATGGTCCACAAGTGAGAAGAGCTCGTAAATCAGCCACCTCAAAATTAAGGCTTAAGACTCATCTTGCTCCATTAACACACTGTCTATGATCACAGTCTGGAGTTCTCCTCCTCTAGTTCTAGCTTAAATCCACTCCAATCTGGCTTTTGCCCCTTGTGTTCAACTGAAATGGCTCTCATCAAAGTCTCTAATGACCTCTGCCTAGCAAGAATCAGTATTCCATCCTTATCCTAATTTACCTGACAAGCCTCTTTCAACACAGTCAGCTGTACACTTCTTGAAATCTTCTCCACCCTTGTCTTTTTGTTACTGTCCTCTCCTGGTTCCCCCTCATCTCTGTTCTCTCCATCTGGATGTTCTTCGGCGGATCCTCCTTATCACCCTCTAGTTTTCTGAGTGTGGTCCACAGGATTCTGTCCTTGGTCCCTTTGTCTTCTCCCTATATCTCATCTCTAAGTAATTCCATCCTAAAACACAAATTCAGATGCCTTCTCTGAGTTGATGACTCTCGTATCTGCCTCTACTCCAGACCTGTCATCTTCTGTCCAGCCTAAAATCTCTCTCTCTGTCTCTCTCTCTCTCCCCCCCCCCCTTTGTGGATGTCTAAACCTCATCTCAAGCTGAATTTAGCTAAAATAGAGCTTGTAATTTTTCCCTCCAAGTCCTCCCTACTACTCCCTTTCTTGATCACTCCAGACAACACCACCATCCTGCCGGTCACTCAGGCCTATAACCTGGGTATTATCTTTGACTAAATCTTGTGGATTCTTTCTGCATAAAATCTCTGAGATACGGCTTTTCCTATCCAACTGCATTTTAAATTCTCACCCAGGCTTCTGTCTTCACACATCTTGATCACTGTAACATCCTTTTTTCTAGCCTTGAGAAATGCAGTCTTACCTGTCCGATATTCATTGAGAATGCTGCTGCAAAGATCATTTTCCTATTCCTTTGCTTTGACCATGTTGTTCCAGTTTGCATCCCTCCATTGACTCCCTCTTCAGGATTGAATCAAAGATAAGCTACTTGTCTTCACTTTCAAGGTCCTTCATTCCCTATCCTCACCCTACTTATTATCTTTCATTTTCTACTGATATGCCAACTCCTACCTCCTATTGGCACATGATGCCAGTCTGCATTGTCCACTTGTCAAATTTTCAAACAAGCACTTTTATGCTTTCTCCCATGCTGCCCTTCATGCTTGGGAGGAGCTCCTAATAAGCATTCTCAAAACTAACTTATTATTCTCCTTCAAAACCCTTCTCAAAACTCTACCCATGTTGCCTACAAAAAACTTGACAATGGCTAGTGTACTGATACCACTGCCCATCATGCTGACCAAACTGTGTAATTGTTTCCTTGTACTTGCGCATCTGTTGTCTTGTCTTACAATTTTGTAAGCTCCTTGGGGCAAATTTTGTCCTTTGTTCTCCTGGCTATGACTAAGACTCCTATGTGCTACATTAATGCAAATAATAATCACAAACTTAATGAGCCAATTTGAATAGTCCAATATTGTTATCCTGGGCAAAAACACAAATTGTCAAGGAGGTACGAATAGCAAAGGCATGGTTAAGAAGCTGCTCATGCTTATGACCTGGCCAGCAAAAGCATTTGAAAGATGTTACCCACACATAGCAGAGGATCAAAATGACACTGTAGGCTGTCAACAGGTATGTCCAGGAGAGGTGGGAACTCAGTTGTAAGATGCTTACTGTAATATGTCAAGCATAAGGAACCCTTTAGATAGATTTGATTCCCATCAAAATCAATAGGAAGACAGAGGTGTACTTCAGCAGGTGTAAGGGGCATAACGCCCTGGGAAATAAGCATTCTGCCTCTCCAACAGATTACCATCAGTAAAAGGTTTAATCTACCCATTTCCCAGGCCAGCCACACACATTAATGGTTTCTAGTGACAGATCAAAGATCCAGTTCATTGTTTTGGTTCTACCACACATAGCAGCCTCAGGGTTGCATATTGCCCAGTTGGGGGGCAGCCTTCTTTCTCTTGCAAGACCTTCACCCCCCAGAAAGGTTTGGGTTTTTTCCTTTTCTTTTTTCCCCCTTCCCTTTGTTGTTTCAGTGTCTGTATTTGTAAACCAGGTGTTCTGGACCCCTCGGGGTTGCGAGGTTACTACATGGAGGGGAGGTTTGTGAGTGGTAAACCTCTACCCAAACCCCGCTTTACATCCAGCATTTATAATGGTGTTAAATATATAAAAAAGTGTTATTAATTTATAAGGGAAGGGGGGATTGCACTCAGGCTTGCTATTTTGAAAGGAATCACCAGTACAAAAGTTTGAGAACCACTACGGTGTGAGTGAGGGTCCTTCCCTAGTGGTTTGTTTGCCATGCTGGGATTATTGGGCAAAATTTTTAGTTTTATAGACTCCAACCTCCATCTTCTGGCCAGACTGCTGCACTGCACCACTTGCTCCTGTTCAAGTTCAGTGTCAGGGCTGGTGAGTTCAGGTGCTTTTCCTCTGATAAGAGACTTTCTTCAAAATTCCTAAACCTTCCATATCTTGTACAAGCCTAATTCTTTCTAATTTCAGTAAAAATTTCTGTTGGATTTTTAATAGTTTCTCTCCAAGCACAAATGTTTTATTATTTTCTCAAACTCTACCAACCACAGTGGGACAAATAAAGGAAATATTTTTTTCAGTCTCCAAGACTCCTTATTTCTTCTTAGTCGCCTCATTTCTAGCATTTAGGGCTGAAATATTTTCCACAAAAATTCTGATGTTGATGGATGGATACCAAAGGGAACATCCAATTATTTGGAAGAAAATACAGATTTCTCTAAAATGGCCTTCATATCTATTGTCAGTTGTCTTCTGCCCTCTATGATTGCCAACGCTTGTATGGCTTATTGTTGGGATAGACTAGCATCCAGCAAGACGAAAACCCACTTAGATCCAGCAAGTTGACTTTGTTTCTCATTTATGGTATTTTTGATACTACAAGCAGCAGTTCAATTTTTTTTTTACATTTTTGGGAAATAATGCTGCCTGCTTCTTTACATTGTCACTTGAAAGTGAGAACAGATGTTCATATGGCACTGTGGTAGCTGGCGTTGCAAGGTATTTACCTTCCAGATATGCTAAACATTTATATGTCCCTTTATGCTTCGACTTGTAAGCTTTACAATAATAATAATTCTACATTTGAAAGTGGGACTTTCACGATAGAGTGATTGTAATAGAATACTTGTATGAGATGTATTTAAAAATACTTTTTTCTTTTATACAGTGCAAATATTTGTAATACAAATAATATAAAGTGAGCACTGTACACTTTGTAGTCTATTGTAATTGAAATCAATATATAAAAATGTTGAAAAATATTTATAATACATTTACATTGGCATTCTATTATTAATGTGCAATTAAAACTGTGATTAATCGCAACTGTTTTTAAAAAAATCTAGGTAATTTGTTTTGTGTTAATCACTTGCATTAACTGCAGTTAATTGACAACCCTAAAAATAAGTTAACTGGAATTTTTAGTCAGATACCATGGTATAAATTATAAATTCCTTTCATTGCACTCCTTGTAAAATCAAAATCATGGTAGATGTAGCCAGAATTTCTGCTACTCCTTGGTATACTCAATTTAATTTTTTTTTTAAAATATCCAAATATCTCTTGATTACAGGCTATATATCCCGTCATAAAATTTCCCATAATGAAATAAGGTATATTTAACCAGAAAGATCACTGCTTTGGGCAGTAAAGAATAGGACTACATGAAGAAATGTGTGTGGCGGTCACTCAGTTATCTATTTGCTCTTCTACCAAACACTGCAGAATTAATATTGTTGTCAGCTGATGTATGCTCTTTCAACCTGCTCTGGACCAATTAAAAAAAAATAGATCAATTTAATGTGTATAGCTGGGACTCGTAGACTTATTGCCTACTCTGGTTTTATTATTTGTTTTTATTATTTGGTTGTTTCGTGTTCTGACTTTGTGCTTCCCAACTGTTGTTTGCATACCAACAAATGGGTCATATGAAATTGAAAATCTGATTGGTCTCATTTGTAATTTTAATTTCTCTTAGTGGTACTAATCCCTATTATGTATGACCTGCTCCATGAATCTGTTAGGATGATAAAATTTTGTTGTTTTTTGACAAGTATAATTTCAATGAAACCACTTGTCATTTATCTTGGAATTTATACATATTTTCTGAGTTATGTTTTCCAACATTCAATTCTGGAAATATCTCCTGGGGTTGCAATTATCTATGTGGCCAGTAGGTAGAGACTGGAGTCTGCAAAACAGAATTAAAAAAAAAAAAATTTAACCAAAGAGCTGCCTTGAAGCCAAAGGAAAGGCAGGATTACCTAACAATATAGTACGCTATGGTACCACTAAGCAAAATGTGTATTGTCCCCTTCCTGTACTAGCATTCCCCTCTTTCCTTCATCAGAGGTAGGGGAGGTTATATAATTGGAGAAAGATTCAAATCTTTCATATTTTTCTGAGGGGATCTTGTACTATTGGAATGTCCTGATTAGGAATACAGCTAAGCATTTTAAATGCAGACTATACAGGTAAAAGGTGGCAGATTCCGACCTTTTTTTTCCCCTTCCCAATCTTCCATCCCATTTTTCAGAAGGCAGAGAGAAAAATATTGCCTCTTTAAAAAGTTAATACAGGTCAGATTATGTTCTTAGTAATAACTGAGCTGCTGTATTAATTTTAGACTATGTCTATACTGCTCTGCAGTTGGGACTGTGGGGATGTGAATAGCAGCATGCACTAAAGTGCCGTGCTATAACTCCCCTATGTGGATATTGCGGGAACAAATGAAAAAGTTCCTAGTTCCCATTATTGTGGTTCTATTTGAAGAGCACTATATTAATGCAAACTAGGAACCACACACGGAAGTTGCAGCAGAACCCTTTGGTGCATGCTCTTTTTCACACCCCTATAGTCTGAACTGTGGGATAGTGGTACTGCACAGGTTTGTAAGTGAAAGCATGATTTGGAGCTAAAGGAGTTAGGGTTATCACTGAGAAGGGTGCACGTTGGGCTGCAGAATCTTAATTATTGTTTGTGGTTCAAGAGAAGAAAAGAAAAGCAGACTGATTTTCTCAGGTTGACTTTTCAGGGCTGTTGCTAGAAAAAATGTGTTACTTGTAAAGTGAACACATTTGAGCTAGAAATTAGAGATGTAAATGTGGAACCCCTGCAATGCTATTCTGCAGAGGAGAATATGCATGGGTCCTACACATGCCTATCACAACATGGGGTGTACCTCCTCCAGTGCACTAAATTCTCCAATAATGATGTGGGTGAAACCAGATAATCACTATGCTCTTGAATGTACTTACACTGGAAGATAAGACGGAAACACCTTATCACCTATGGGTGAACACATTTCGCAAAGCAATCACGCGGTATCTGACCTATCAGTTTTCATTCTCAAAGGAAACCTGCACAACACTTTCAAAAGACAAGCCAGAGAGCTTAAATTCAGAACATTACTCAATACTAAAAATCGTGGACTGAATGAATGAGACATGGGATTTATGGCTTATTACAACAATCAGTAACCCATTAGCCCCCGCACCCCTCTGCAACCTCTTCCCCCCCCTCCCCCAATGACTGGAATGGTGTTAACAAGGACCACTTCACCTTGAATGGTCCCTTGAAATGTGTTAGATACTTATTCTAAAAAATCTGTTCCGCTTTGTATTTATCTGTGACAGTCTCTGATAGTCTGTATATGTTTCTCCATCTGAAGAAGAGCTCTGTGTAAGAGAGACAAGCTTTTGATCACCAACAGACATTGTTTGTCCCATAAAAGAGATTACCTTACCCATCTTGTCTTGTCTTATATCCTAGGACCAACCGTGCTATAACAACACTGCATTCTACAGAATAGGCATGCTGCTAACTTCTTCTGTAGTTGGGAGAACAAACTACAAAGTCTAGTCTGTGGCAGCAAAGATACTGGTCATTATACTTGCCTTGAACAGTGTGATATGAGTGGAGTGATTAATGGATAGTGGCAGAGCCTCCAGCCACACTACCCAATTCCTGTTGTTGCCTCAAATGCTTATAAGGACATTACCAATTGAAAAATCATATTTACCTATGTAAACCTTGTACCATCTAGGCTTATATGTAAACCCTACAATTATTATTATTATTTTATTATAACTGAAACTGATTACAGGGAGAAATAATTTCCTTTATGTTTTAATTATTTTTTCTTCATTTTACAGCATGTTATTTTATGGTATTTTATAATCGTTTTTGCTGTCTTGTCTATGATGCACACTGTTCTTTTTGGCTCTGCAAAAGGGTGTTTGTTTATCAGTTATAGTGAAACTGATGAACCTATAAACTACACTGTGCACACAGTGAAGAGAAAAGTGTTTCTGAGCACATTTGGTGATGTAGCCTGGGCACTAGAGCAACACAACTCTCTAATTATCAACAGGAATTAGAAAAGAGTAGTCTTTTACTTGCTGCTTAAAGATTGTTCTATCAGAAAATTAAATGTTTTAAAACTAATCAGTTTTGGAGAATACAATTTGTGTTCCTTTTAAGCATTTAAAAAAAATATACTTTAGATTTGTCTTTAACAGATTCAATTACATCTAGATCTCACACATCATATAGAGTGATAGATTCCAAATCCAGAAGGGACCATTGTGAACATCTAATCTGGCCTTCTGTACAAAACAGGCCATAGAACTTCCCCAACATAATTTCTAGAGCATATCTTTAGAAAAAATATTCAGTCTTGATTTAAAAATTGTGAATAATGGAGAATCCATCGCAACCCTTGGTAAATTATTCCAGTTAGAGTGGATAGTAATTATTTAGTTAAAGTGCTAGTTTTTTTTTCTGTCTGTTTAAAGTGATGCCTGATATTGTCATGTTACAGAGGCGGATGCCCCAAACTTTCCGTGATCCAGCTACTGCTCCCCTGAGGAAACTCTCCGTTGATCTGATCAAAACATACAAACATATTAATGAGGTAAAGACCGCGTAGTTCACTATTAGATTTTTATTTAATGTATGATAGCTTGCTAATAATTACAGTATATAGTGTTACCAAAATATTGATTAAAGCAGGCGTGGGCAAACTTTTAGGCCTGAGGGCCACATCGGAGTTGCAAAATTGTATGGAGGGCCAGGTAGGGAAGGCTGTGTCTTCCCCCAAAGTGCCTGGCTCCACCCCCTATCCGCTCCCCTTCCAC
The DNA here is from genome assembly GCA_032164245.1 of Sternotherus odoratus. Classification (NCBI taxonomy): domain Eukaryota; kingdom Metazoa; phylum Chordata; order Testudines; family Kinosternidae; genus Sternotherus; species Sternotherus odoratus. The sequence continues at coordinate 165,235,705 of JAVMKO010000001.1, forward strand.
TTCCCACCCTCTGACTGCCCCCTTCAACTCCCCTGTTCCTTAATCGCCCCCTATTCAACCCCCCCTGCTCCCTATCTCCTGATTGCCCCGACCCCTATCCACCCACCTGACAGACCTCCGGGACTCCCACGCCCTATCCAACCCCCCCATTCTCTATCCCCTGACCACTCCCCCCAGAACCTCCACCCCATCTAACTGCCCCTTGCTTTCTGACATTTCTCCCCTCCACCCCCAACCCTCTGCCCCTTATCCAAGTCCCCGGCCCCCTTACCATGCTGCTCAGAGCAGCGTGTCTAGCAGCTGCAACGAGCCAGACACGCTGCCCCGCAGGAGCACGAAGCCCCACCCCCCAGAGTGCTGCCCCCCCCGTAGCAGTATCAGTAATGCCTTGGGGGTGTGGGTGTGGGTGTGGGTGTACGTTCTCCTTGAAGGACCTAAAGTGAAAATTTTCTCTGCCTTTAATTTACAGGGGCTTGGTGGTTGCTGAATATTTATTTCTAAATTTTCTAATGTGACTATTTTGGGCTCCTCAGGTTTTGGGTGCCCAACTTCAGACAACTTTGAGCCTGATTTTTTCAGAACTATTGAGCACCTGTCTTCTGAAAGTGAGGTCCCTTTCAGTTGTTTCAAGTTCACCACTCAAATCATGGCTCCCAAAATCGAGTCACTTTTGATAGTGTAGGTCTTTGTAGTTTTGTTTTTTTCTTCCTCCAACGGTTCACAGGGCATTTACTTTCTGTTGGTTTTACCAACAACACATGCGTTTTAAACAGTGAATAAAAATCAGATTCCCTCCCAATTGCTCGTGTTTCATTACTTGATACTTGAGAGGTCATAATTGTACTAGTCCTCCAGTCCATAATCTTCTGGAAAAGAAGGCCTAGAGAGCAGTTGAATTGCTATTGTAAATATAAATAAACTTGAAGGTCTTTTATGTGTGTCATCAGGAAAACATAAGCCATCTTTACCTTTCATGTTATCTTTTGAATACTTTATCTTTTAGAAAATTTGTGCTTTTATACTGCCTCCTTAATTGATCTTCTTATCTTAATTATTCAAAATCTAAAAGAAGGCAAAGTTATTAAGCAAGGAAGTAGTGATGTCCTCCTAGATGCCTTAGTGATTGTAGAATAAAAGAAATGGCTCTTGAAATTGTCCATGATTTCACTTTGTTTTTTTTATTTTAGTCTTGGATACTTATAGATTGTAGTCTGGCAAAATTACTATCTCCCATCAAGTCCCCAGCAGTTTAAAGGCAGCTGCTGTTATCTAGTGGCCTGTGCTTGAGCCTTGGAGTCCAGAACTTCTGTGTCACTGAGTGGCCTTAACAATATGTTTAATTCCTTTTGCCTCACCTTTTCTACCTTACTGTTTTGTACAGTACTTGAAAAATATAAAATATTAAGTGCTAAGTATTTCCATATACTGCAATGCTACGTAACAATTGAATCTTGTTACTCAGCTTCTCCCAATGCTTACGTATTTAATTTTACTTTCTGTTGGTTATGCTTAGTCTTTGTCTTATCTTTTTAAATGTAAATAAAGATGTTAGATTAATTTGTGTGTGTGTGTGTAAGGTACAATCATAGGACTGTAAGGGGCTTCGAGTGGTCCTCTAGATCAGTTCCCTGCATTCAAGGCAGGACTAAGTATTATCTTTTGTGTGTGTGAGAGACAGAGTAAGTGACTTAACCGTGGTGTGTTCTCATTTGTACCCTTTGTTTTTAATTTAATTCAAAAATTGCTCTTTTCCCTGAAACTTTATCTACTTTATTTAAAACAGCACTTAAAATTATAATTTTAGATATAATTCTTTGATACATTTTCTGTTTCACTTTGTAGATTTGATAGCACTGTGTTGAGATATTCACTGCTTTCTCAGTATAGTCAGTTAGTTTTCCTGTTTTTTATGGGTATCTTTCACACAGCAACAGGGGAGGGGAAAATAACTTTTTAAAAAAGGAAAATGGGTTTGTAAAGCCAGAAATTTTTGCTGGCGGGGGTAGGTGGGAAGACTAGAGTAGTACCTGAAGCTACTCTTTACTGATTAAAGTGACATGAGCAGTTGAAATTTAAACCAGTATGTTCCTCATCTTCAGGTTTACTATGCAAAAAAGAAGAGGCGGCACCAACAGGGCCAAGGAGATGATTCCAGTCATAAAAAGGAACGGAAAGTTTACAACGATGGCTATGATGATGACAACTATGACTATATTGTAAAAAATGGGGAAAAGTGGATGGATCGTTATGAAATTGACTCTTTAATTGGCAAAGGATCCTTTGGGCAGGTAATGGATGTTAGCTGAAAAATCATTCTCATTTGAGTTAATGTCTAGCCCACACCCCTGTCTCATGTAAAGATTGTTTCCTTATTCATAAGCCTTTGGAATAAGATGTCTGTTCAAAATTTCTGCATTTGTGATTTTTCTTTTTTATAAAAAAATGAAATTTGAATTTTCTTCAGCATGCATGTCCTGTAACTGCTTTTGCAAGATAATCAAACCCATTAATTTGGAAAAGAGAGGGCTAATGGAAGATATGATTGAGGTCTATAAAATCATGACTGATGTAGAGAAAGTAGATATAGAAGTGTTATTTACTACTAATCATAACACAAGAACTAGAGGTCACCAAATGAAATTAATAGGCAGCAGGTTTAAAACAAATAAAAGGAAGTATTTATTCACACAATACACAGTCAACCTGTGGAACTCCTTGCCGGAGGTTGTTGTGAAGGCCAAGATCCATAACAGGATTAAAAAAACTAGATAAATTCATGGAGGATAGGTCTGTCAATGACTATTAGCCAGGATGGGCAGGAATGGTGTCCCTAGCGTCTGTTTGCCAGAAGCTGGGAATAAGTGACAGGAGATGGATCACTTGAGGATTACCTATTCTGTTCATTCCTTTTGGAGCACCTGGCACCTGTCAGAAGACAGGATACTGGGCTAAATGGACCTTTGTTCTGACCCAGTATGGCCATTCTTAAGTTCTTATGTTCTTAATTTAACACTTAACTTGCATTTGATGTCATTCAGAATTTTTGGCACATGGTGTTCTAGAAACCCAAATTAAATTTTCTGTGATTCAGGAGGTAACACAAACATAGCGTATGTAATAAACACACATCATACCCAAGTTAATTCTTGAAAAAGGCATTTTGAGAATTAAGCATTTCTAAATAGTGAATATTTAATAAGTGATTTTACTCTAATAGTTATTTTCTATATTGATTTTTTGATACTTGTACTTGAATTGTATGTTGTTTTCTCAGTCCAGCTTCTCAGTGAAGTCTGAAGCCTGTTTTTGTGATATTTTTATTACGAAAATTAATAGCATATCACAATATCACCTATGGCTTCACAGTAGAAACAAGAAAAGTAAATGGTCTAGGAAGGATGAAAATTCTTATTTTCAAGAAAAATATTTTCAATGCGAGTTAAATGTCCGTAGTGAAATTTTGAAATATTAACTGGATTACTAAACATGTTTTAAATATGATTAATTTCAAAGCTTTCTTGGAAGACTTTCTTCAGTCTCCGTTTAATAAATAAATTTAATGAAATGAGTGCATTGTATTTAGCATGTCTTCTTTTCTCTTTCAGGTTGTAAAGGCTTATGATCGTGTGGAACAGGAGTGGGTTGCTATTAAAATTATAAAGAACAAGAAGGCTTTCCTAAATCAAGCCCAGATTGAAGTGCGGCTTTTGGAGCTTATGAACAAACATGACACTGAAATGAAATACTATATAGGTATTAAGATAATTCTTATTTTTATTCACTTGTGAATATTTGAGAATTGGCTGGAGAACCTAAGACCATGCTGCTAATTTTTACAGAGCTCATAATGTTGAGGAATTATACATTTGTTTGATTTTTACATAGCTAGTTATTTTACAGAATACTGTCTTTCATAAAGAGGAAAGTTGATATGTGCATGTAGAACAATGCCAGCATTCAAGTTTATTTAAGAAACCTGCAGGGATTGAGAGGGGCTGGAGCTTAGAGCAAACCCAGCCCCTTTCCCCGCTTCCCTCCTCTACCACCTTTCTACAATTTTGGAATCCTGATGTGGCCTTTGGGCCAAAAATTTTGCCCACCCCTGACTTAGATTTATTGGTGTCATTCATATCTCAAATAAAAATTAAACTCCACAGCATATGACAGAGAGAGATGCCTTTTAGAAGTCTAAAAACTATCCTCTTTTACATTAGTTCACTGCAAAATAGTGACATTCTGTATGACAATAACAAGAAGCCTCTTGAACTTTTAATATTAGGTTGAGAGCCTCTGCTTGGAAAAAAAAATCCTTGATTTTTTTATTTTTTTTTAAACACAGTCCATATTTCTCCAAAACATCATGTTAAAATTTATGTAACTCATAACTTTGTCCTAAGGCTACACTTGGATTGCTTTATAAATTGGTGATTTAATTGAGATGGCTGCCAGTGAACAGACCAATGTAATGAATGTCAGTAATTCTGAACAATGGAGAAACATCACACGTATTCTGTTGAAATAACACACCTGCTGTTGACTGCACTCTTTATGCAATTCTTTATAATCGTTCTTGACTTGCTTCAGGTTACTTTCCTGCTCCAGTATGGCTGAAATATGAACTTGTTTATCTTTTAATATAGAAATGTTCTCATGTTGATTAATTTGTAAAGCAATTTGTGAATTTAAAATTAATATTTTCTAGTACATACTGGATACAAAACAAATTTCTCTGTAAATAGACAGCTAATTTGAATTGTTACAATTGTTTCTATAAGTGCCTGTCAGTTAACAGGATACTATCATGTAACTATTCAAAACCATTTCTTCTGCTAGAAACTGATGCAGTTACATGTTACATTTTAAATTTATAAAACTTGGAAGTCTGTTTTCCCCCAATATTTACTAAACCTTTCTGTGCTACCCCGCACTCTGGCATGTGCTGCGGTATTTTTTTTATTGGTGTGTAGTTACTTAAGTCTATGAGCTTCACAAAACAAGTACCCCTTTGCCTAGATGATGCACAGATGCTGCTACTTTATTGTACATGTACAGTGTAAGTTTGTAAGCATAAACAAGTTTTTTTGATTTTGCTTATAGACATTTTATTGGAATACTGAATAGATTAATGTAGAAAGAGAAGTTGTCTATAAACTTTTTTAAAAAACTTTTTAAAAGGCTTTTAGACATGACAGTGGTGGGCATGGTATAAAATATAGATTGGATGCTTTATAAGTAAATCATGGATATTCTAGTAAACTCTAGAATGTAAAATATTTAGTAATGAATAATGTTTAGGAGACAAATGGCTAGATTCAAAGTAGGGAAAGCAGACAAGCATTTTTGTTGTTAGTTTTTATTAAAATTCTAAAATAGATGTGATCCTGCTGTTCCTTATGAGTTATAGAAAAATGGGTAAAGCTGTACACTGGAGTTTGCAAATATTACACCATGCTTGCTCCCCCCTTCTCCTCAAAAGAATTTCCTGGAGCAGTTCTTCTAGACGGTTGACAGCCTGGTAAATCCTGGTTCTTCTTTTGTTTGTCCATATATATTTCACTATCCATGCACGTGCACCGAGTGTACTCAAGACAGATTATTTTGGCAGCAGTGTCGGTTGGGGAAGTGCCTGCACTTTGTGGTCCCTAACCCCAACTAGATGCATACAGGGAGGGCCGTCTCAACTATCCCTCAGTTCCTGCTCATCACCCATGGCTACGGGTCAGAGCTTGTAATGACTGCCTCTTCATATGCTTTATAAATTACTAATTAGGTACTTAGTTTAAAATAGTGTTAGGATTTTTTCTAGGGTATCTTTTTCCCTTGTGATGAAATTGTCCTTTATTTGTTTATGTGGGGGGTACTTTCAGTACCACTTCAGTCATGATGTCTGAACAGAAATCCCCGGTATTCAAGAATTGCCCTTCATGTGAGGCAGCAGTGCTGCTGAACAGTAGGCATGCTTGGTATTTGATTTATCTGATTGAGGGGCACTTCAGGGATGTGCCATCTGCAAATCATTCCCAAAAAGAATCCAGAGGATGAGTGTCTTGTATTAAAATGTACTTTTTAGAGAGATTAGTGCACCCTGCCTCTCATCCTGGCTTGTTGGAGGTATCAGATGATTTTGCCCCAATTTCAGGGAGTTCCCTAGCTGCTGCTACTTCTGAAGCTGCCATTCTGAGTTTAAAAAACCCATCATCTTAATCTGGGAGGTACTCAGGTTAGAGAGGCAGAAAACTGCAAACGTCTCAGAGAGAGCAGATACAGATCTTCTCTGGGCCCTTCAGCTTCCAAGGCCCTTTGATTTCCAAGGCCCATAAATCCTCTCAGTTGACTGAATTACATTGCAGTTAGACACCCATGGCTGACCCATCCCAACTGACTCAGGCTTGCAAGGCTCAGGCTTAAGGGGATGTTTAACTGTGATGTAGAATTTGGGCTGCAGACCAAGCTCTGGGACTCTCCCACCTCACAGGGTCCTTGAACCTGGGCTCCATCTCATGCCTGAACATCTGTGCTGCAGTTGAACAGCCCCTTAGCCCAAGTTAGCTGGCATGGGCCAGCTGCGGATTTTTAATTGCACTGTAAACATACCCCTAAGGGTAGTCTTAGAGCTAAGAAGGATTCTTACAGCACCCATTCAGGCTCTGGATACTATGCCTTAGGATCTGATATTATGTTCCCTCAGAAATTGTCAGGTACCACCCATGCAATGTCAAGATTCCTGGTACCAACAACTATGGTGCCGATGGCCCCAGAACCACAGGATCCTCTTATCTATTAGTGACTTTACCAAAAGTGACTGTGCTGGTGCAATCATCTGTCGTGAGTGTTTCACGGACTTCAATGTGTATGTTGCTGAGGGTTTACACAAACTGGAAAATCCCTCCTTTGAATCTGAGGACAGCAGGAAAGCTTCATAAGCAAGATCCCTTGTGTCAGGATATTCAAGCCTGCTCCTGCAGGGCAGGGTTTATAGGGCTGATTTTGGTTATCAAAGACTGAAGCCTAGGTAAGAAAGGATTTGAATCCTTGATACCCTCCTCCTTGGCTAACAACCTCCTATGCTTATCAGCAGATGTGGGCTTTCTGGGACACATTCTCCATGCTCAAAGCATTGCTTCAGCATCACAAATCAGACCTAACTTATCCTTGCCCCGACGTCCCATGAAGGCCAGATCACTCCCTCAAATGGTACAGACAATGGAGCACTGTCCTTGATCATGTTTCTTCTTCCTCTCCGATGAGGCTGTAATGTCAGAGCCAGAGCCTTCATCCACCCCAGATGATTGTAAAACATGTCAAGATCTTAGGAGGGGAGTTTCCTGAACTCTAGAGATTCCTGTTGAGGCAGTTGAGGCAGTCCAAGACAAACCTCTCAGACTCCTCCATACCTCTGTGTCAACTTGCTTGACTACCAGTTAGGCCCTGCCAAACTACTGTGGTAAATCTCAGATGAAGATGGGAGGTACTCTTGACTCCATTCCTCTGGAATTCTTAAGGAGGTACAAGTCATAATTGAAAACCTTCCATTCAAGGGATGCAGCTTTTTCTATGTAAAGGCTGATGAGGCGCACTACATTCTCTTAAGGACTCAACCCTGAGGTCTTTGAGAGTCTATACACCTATACACCACTTCAAAAGAAAGCAATATAAGACAGAGCTTTACCAAATCCCAGTCCTTCTATCAACAGAACAAACAGTTGGATCCACGAAGGAAATTACAACATTTTCCGTAGTAGAAATCTTCTACTTCCACTGCTGTGTTGACCCATCAGCGTTCTTTGATTTTGACTGCTTTCTTAAGAGCAGAGTATCAATCCTTACAGATCATCCCATCCCATCTTGTCTCTTTCGGGAACCATTTATATCTATTCTGAAAATCTGGAACACTATCGCTATTGATCAGTGGGTTCTGAACATAACAGAGATTGGATATATTATCCAGTACCTTCCCCAAATAACCCTTCTGATGAGCAGGGCTGGCTCCAAGCACCATTGTTGGGGAGGTGCAATCTGGGCGGCAGCAGGGTTTTTTTGGTGGTGGTTTTGTTTTTTTTGCTTGGAGCGGCAAAAATTGTAGAGCCGGCCCTGCTGATGAGAGTATCTTTTGTTAAGAGGTGTGTCTCCTGATGCAACATTAATCCTGCGTCAGTACAGGGGAGAGGGATTTTATTCCCCAAAAGAGAGCAATTAAGTCTGTCCTGGACCTAAGACAACTAAATGCCTTTATCAGAAAGGTCAAGTTCAGGATCATTTGCCTCTGTTACCCTATCCCTAGAGCAGAGGAGATTGATACATCACTCTCCATCCCCTGGATGCCCATTTTTGCATCACAGTTCACCCGGCCCACATAAGATGTCTAACAGTCCTAGTGGGAGATTGCTATTACCAGTACAGAGTACTAACATTTGGCCTGTTGATAGCTTCCAGAGTGTTCAAAGTGCCCTGAAAGAATGGCATCTTACCTCAGGAAGTTGGAAATTCAAGTGTTCCCATACTTAGATGACAGCTGATTTGTGCAAAGTCTTGTCAACAGGTAACAGATTTCATCCAGCAGATACTGCTTCTTTTGTGTGATTAAGTCTGAAAATAAAGACCCGTAAGTACTGACCACGGTACAAAATATAGAGTTAATTGTGGTCATTATAGACTTGAACAATAGTACCCTGTTTCCCCGAAAGTAAGACATCCCCCGAAAATAAGACGTACTTCCAGTTTTGCCTCTCGCTGTAATATAATGTAATGTAATTTTGGGAGCAAAAATTAATATAAAACACTGTCTTATTTTCGGGGAAACACGGTATGCACTCATGTCCAGACAAATCCAGAATATATCTGACTACTGGCCTGTATGGCATCCTGTGCCTTTATGACTCATATGTCAAACTTTACCTGTGCTGCATGCAAAAGTGACGGAAGTCTGTATATCAGCCAAGCAAACATCATCTGCACATGTTGGTTCTTGTTCCACCTGGAGTCCTGTTAACATTTGAGATGGATAGACCTGACAAAAGTCTGCAAAGAGGTTCCATTCTTCCCCCACCAGTCTAAGACTTGAGTGATAGATGCATCCACATTGGGTTCGGGGGCCTCATCCTGAATGACTTGTAAATGCAATGGTTATGGACACCTTGAGAAACATCTCTTCTCATAAACATGCTAGAGTTAAGAACCAGCCATCAAGCTTATATGATCTTTCTACCAGCCATCAAGGAGCTTACCATGTAAATCATAACAGGCAACATTAGCATATTTTGCTTAAGCAAGCAGAGTGGAATCAGATCCATTCTGTTGTGTCAAGAGGTAGCCCAACTGTAGAACTTTTTACATATGCCATAAAGTCACCCTGAAGAAGATTAATCTCCCAGGAATACATTGTGTACTGTCAGATCACCTCAACAGAAAGTTTGTGGACAACAGGAGGTGTTGTCCATAAAAGATGGCGTGACTCAATAGATATTTATCAAGTGGGGTTCCCCTACTATGAACTTGTTCAACATCAGGCTGTACAGGAAATCTCATAGCTTTTGCCCCAGAGAGGGTCAGAATCCAGAGACTGCTTTGGATGCATTCCTGATCCTGTGATTTATGGATCTTCTCTACACTACATTTCTTCTATTCCACCAACACCAAGAGTCCTCAGGAATGATCAGAATTATCCTGTTAGCCCCCACCTGGCCAAGGGACTTTTGTGTCTCAATTTCCAAAGTTTCTCAGTCCAGCTTCCAATAACTATGCCAGTGATTCCAGACATATATTATTGTATCACGGTCAAGTCCTACATTCTTATCTCCACATTTTCCATCTTGCAGTATGGATGTTGAATGACTAACTTAGCAAAGAGCATACTCATCAGAAGTTCAAAATCTCGTTATTCATAGCAGAAGAGACTCTTCTCAGATATGCTTATTTGGCAAAATGGAAGAGATTCAGCGTATGGAACACTTGCTGTCAATTGTCTCCTTCCAGAGCTTTCAGGTCCTTGATATTCTTGAGTAACTTCTGTAATTAAAGAATTCAGGTTTACCAGTGAGCTTGTTAAAGAGTTCATGTAGTGATTCTTTCAGCAATCCACTCTCCTTTACAAGGGCATTGGACTCTCTCATACCTCGGTAAGCAGTTTATTGAAAGGATTTATGTGGGTCTATTCTCAGAAAGGAAGCATGTTATTCAATGGGACCTAAATTTCGTGTTAACAGGAGTCACGGGCCCTCTGTTTGAATCCTTGGCCTCTTGCTTCATTTTCCATCTCTCACTGGGTGCTGTTCTCACTTCTGGAAGTCAGCCCCTCTGGTGATCCTGGGGATTAGATCTGCCCAGTTCAGTGCCCCTCTCTTCTCTTTTACCATTACTCTCTCCTCACACTCAAAAAGTCACAGTTCAGCTGTTTGTGACTTGGCCCTTCGGCTAGGTCACACTGTAACTTCCCTTTCTGCAGGTGGTGAATCAAAGAATATTGGGACCCACTGTCCCAGTCAGTATGCTGTTTCACTGCCCCTCAACGGTCCCATTTCCCCAGTGGCCATTAGTGGTCTCTTTTTCTGGGTACCAGCTCAGGACTCTGATCAGCAGCCAAGGCTTGTGCCATCCTAAACTGTGCTGCCTTTTTCCTGAGCCTTTTCTACATCTTCTGGCTCCCCTCCCCAAATCTGGGTTTGTCAGTCCAAACTCCCACCTCCCAAAGAGTAACTGCAGATTAAAACTCCATAAATCCAAATGCCCTCTCTTACCCCAGGGGAGTGACTGCAGACTACTTCCCTGCAGCCTAAATTTCCCCCATCTGCGGCTTAATTGGCTAATTGGTCCCTCCTGGGCTAGTCAACTTTCTCAGGTCTGCAGTGGGGAGTACATCCCATCACACCACCTTTCTATCAAGACAGCCTTTATAGTGGCCCTAATATCAGCTAGGAGTACGGGAGAGTTACAGGTGTTGATAGCGGGAACCATGTATATAATCTTCTGTAAAGATAAGATATCCCTGAAATCAGTCACCAAATTCTTTCCTAAAGTGGTTTCTGAGTTCCATTTAACTCAGATCTTCCGTCTGCCAGTGTTCTTCCTTAAACTATATATGAACAAAGGTGAAGAGAAATTACATTCACTAAACATCTGTAGAGTGCCTTCGTTCTCTGTAGTCAGAATGAAGCATTTTAGAACTTCTAGAATTTTCATAGCAAATGGAGAGAGGGCAAGTAGTTTCAATGTGACATCTCTATAATTGGATTTTATTCTATAATAAAATTGTGTTACAAATTGGTTGGTATGGCCCCATAATCAAGAGTTCATGCCACTTTAGTAGCTTCTCTCAAAAACATTTTTAGTGCAGCCATGAGGTCTTTCATTCGCATGATTACCTAGTACCATGCTATTGTAGAGGCATCTAGAACTGATGTAAACTTTGGCAAGGCTGTCACAGACATTATTTAATTAAACTCCTAGTATCCACCTCCAAAAAGGATTACTGCCTGGAAGTCACCAACAGTGGAATATATATGGACAAGCACATGCACAAAAAAAGAATTGTTTGATACAGTAACTGTGACCTGTGATTTGCACTTTACCCCTCTTGTGGTTACTTAAATCATGCAGGAATTGTTGGTAAAAATTGTTAATACTGCCCTCTGGAAAGGCAAGAGACCACTTCCCTCGAGAGTTATAACTTTACTCAAGCAACCATTTATTGATGCTAGTAATCTTGCCAAATCTTTTCTTACCTTTAACCCATTCTCTCTTCCCCAGAAAAGAGAATTACTTTTTTTTTTCTTAGCTGAATGATTGCAGATAGTGTATACATTTTAATTCTTTTAATAATGGGGAAGTATCACCCGTTTTGGAGAGGCAGCCTGCATGTGTTTCTCCTAGACCTGGGAGATGCTGTAAGATATGCATATAATAAAAGCCCCTTTAACATCACTTTGTTATAGCTTCATAGCTCACATGCTATGCAGTTCCATACTTGGCATCCCTTTTCATTTTTCACTTTGCTGCATTCTCATCACTCGTTTCCTTTTCCTTTCTGTGAATCTCCTTGTTTTTTCTTATTTCACCTCCTTGTGTAATCATTTCAATCAGATTGATGAGGTGTTAAGTGAATATTGTTTTTAATAAATAACTATAATCAGAAAATATCACTAATTAGTACCTATGTTAATAACTATGTTGGAAGTTGACCCTATAAGATACATGAGGCACCTTGTGTGTGTAATAATTTGTTGTATTTGTGCATTTAGTTCTCACAGTGAATATGTACTTCTAATATAAAATTATTTTCTTTCCTCTTTTAGTGCATCTGAAACGCCACTTTATGTTCCGAAACCATCTCTGTTTAGTTTTTGAAATGCTGTCCTACAACCTTTATGACCTGTTGCGGAACACCAACTTCAGAGGTGTCTCACTGAACCTGACACGAAAGTTTGCACAGCAGATGTGCACTGCACTGCTTTTCCTTGCGACTCCTGAACTTAGTATCATTCACTGTGACCTAAAACCTGAGAATATCCTGCTCTGTAACCCCAAACGAAGCGCTATCAAGATTGTTGATTTTGGCAGTTCTTGCCAACTTGGGCAGAGGGTGGGTATTACATAAATGTTAATGTTTCGTCTAATTAGAAGTTGGAGGAACATTTAAAAATGAGGTTAAGCAAATCCTAACACTTTCTCATTGCCCATTTCAGCTTTGCTTATGTTGACTAATATGAAACACTCATTTGTTTTTATAATGTGGCAACATAAGGGTGCATATGAAAAACAATATTTTTAACAAATTCCCAGTTAACTTTCCTGACACTATTTCATAATGCAAAGTACATCTACATTTAACGGTAGGAGCGTAATATAGTACAAGGGCAATAAATTAAATATTTTCATTAGTATTTTCTTTTTCTGTATTTGTATTTCCTCTTTTGATTTTAAGATATTACTTATTTAGGATGGGTAAGTGAAAATATTCAAGATATTTGTTGACAGTAACATTAGAATAGTTGGCTTTTAAATACACAGCCAACCAGACTCTCAGAGCTTTGAGGTAATTAAAAAAAAAATGTAAACAGAGAGAGAACACCATTTCCATAACATTAATCTTTTGTCATAAAGTGTGTTCATTGTTAGGAATAGACGAAAATAAGTGGTAGATTGGGAATACTGGGTAGCTCAGGGAACTGGTGATGGTGTGTGGAACTTCTAACATCTACTTCGCTAGCTGAAATTCAGTTCCAGGGAGAAAAATTTGAGCCACTGTCATCTGATAGTAGTTCAGTGGTTCAGTCCACATCACATCCACCATCAAAATTAGCACTAATTGGCCATGTTCTTGACAGTCTCTCCCAAGACACAAATTGAGTGGGTTTAGTGACTAAGGTCTCAATTCTGTAAACATTTAAGCATATGAGTAACTTTACTCATATGGATAGTTGCATTGACTGCAATGGGATTATTAGTGTAAGTAAAATTATGTATGCATTTAAGTGTTTGCGGAATAGGGGCCTGAATTACCCTATGTCCTGGAGATGGTTCCTTTATTTTAGAATAGAGGCACATTGCTTGGGCAGCAAAGGAAAATTTAGATTGCCATGATTTATGCTGTATGTGTTTTGAGGATAAATAGATGACTTCGGTATTCAGGGCTATCTATCTGGCACCTTCAATGAGTACTAATTTCACTTATGTTAAAAAAAGTTGGATTAAACCATTTACTGTAATTGTAGATGATAAGTACATAAATGTTGCACCTTAGAGACTAACTAGTTTATTTCAGCATAAGTTTTTGTGGGCTAGAGCTCACTTCATCAGATGCATCCGATGAAGTGAGCTCTAGCCCACGAAAGCTTATGCTGAAATAAACTAGTTAGTGTCTACGGTGCTACAAGTATTCCTCGCTTTCTTTACAGATACAGACTAACACGGCTGCTATTCTTGAACCTACATAAATGTTGTCTTATCTGATGCCAAAAGCTTCTCCTTTCCTGGGAAAGAACTGGACTCTCCATCTAGTTTAGTTTTTAATGACAGTCTGCTTATAGACTTTGTTTCAAGATACACGGAGCATATTTATTGCATGCAGTATATCCTACTGTGCAGAAAGGTTGTTCACTGTCTGAATGGCATTCAGTCAGTTAAACATCCCACCAACATTTCCCTGCCTAACAGCTCTAAAACACAGGTATCAGTCACACAGATGACTAGGAATCCTGTAGAGAGAACTTTTCAAAAGCATCTAAGTGACTTGGGAATGTAAGTCTCATTGAAAGCCAATGGGACTTGGGCTCCTGAGTGCCTATATCACTTTTGAATATGGAATGTAGGCCTGCAAGTCACTTAGACACTTTTGAATTTTACTTGTAAAGATTAAGAATGCTGTCCCCTTTTCTTTCCAACAGTTGAGTGTTAGGAGGAGTGTGAAGAAGAATGGTCCCACGGCAGGTAGCCAACAGAATTCACAATAGGATATTCAGAGGATATTAGTCTAAATTGGGAGAAATTCTATTTTTTCTTAGAGTAATTTAAACAAAAAAAGGAATCCCTTTGAGTAAAGCCCTGTTTTTAAAGATGTGTAGCAGACGTTGGGGCTCAGGAAGGAGAGTGCTAGTATTTTATTAAGTATTGATACATAAATATCTGAGACTTCAAGTACAAGTTCTGATTTTTATATTTATTATTTAATTTTCAGGCTTCCCTTTTCGTCCTCCCCAACCTCAAAAATACTTTTCTGTAGTAAAGTTCTTGTAAGCCACTAATGTCTAAATCAGGACAGGGCTTTTCAGAAGTTATTCATTATCTTTCTATGTGTTTATTTCAGATATACCAATATATCCAGAGTCGTTTTTATAGATCTCCGGAGGTGCTACTGGGAATGCCTTATGACCTTGCAATTGACATGTGGTCTCTTGGGTGTATTTTAGTAGAAATGCACACTGGAGAACCTCTCTTTAGCGGAGCAAATGAGGTGTGTAAATGGTAGAAGTGATCTTTATTCTTCATTTTTTCTAATTAGGAATTTGATTTGATTAATTGTAAGGCACATACAGAGGAAGCCTGTTTAATTGTTTAAGAATTGGCATCAACTTTGCAGTAGGAATATCTTTTGACAGGAGTCTAAAGCACAGATTGCTTATACCAAATTGTAATGTATTGATTTCTGCAAATATTAATACTTGTACTTATTTGTGTATATGCTACTTACATAAGAATTAATAGTCTCAGATGTTACAGCTGCTTTGTAACTCAACAGGTTTTCTAAGTAGTTCCAATTTTCTTCCCACATGTTTACCTAGAATTTTCGATTTCATCTCGTTGCCAAATTATCTTCTATATTTGTTTTTATAACTATTTTTTCTTTTGGATCAGGTGGATCAAATGAATAAAATAGTGGAAGTTCTGGGTATAGCACCTGCTCACATTCTTGACCAAGCACCAAAAGCAAGAAAGTTCTTTGAAAAGTTGCCAGATGGCACTTGGAACTTAAAGAAGACCAAAGATGGAAAAAGGGTAGGTTAGGTATCCTAGATAAGGGATGGAGTGTTCTAAATAAGTTTCTGTGGTAACTATTGTACTGATTAAAATATATGTTCTTCTGAAGACTTAATTTTAACAATATTTAATATTATTCAGCGTGATAGAATTGATTTGAAAATTAAATCTATTAATGCTCTCATTACTGACCAAGAACTCCTGACTTTCATATGATTTTCTTTTATGATTTATTTAAACAGTAATAATGTAAAGTTTAGCTTATAACTTGAATGACAATCAACTGCTAACTTCTCAACAGGAGTACAAACCACCAGGAACTCGTAAACTTCACAATATACTTGGAGTTGAAACAGGGGGACCAGGCGGACGGCGTGCTGGGGAATCGGGTCATACTGTAGCTGACTACTTGAAGTTTAAAGACCTCATCTTAAGGATGCTTGATTATGACCCCAAAACCCGAATTCAACCTTATTATGCCCTGCAGCACAGTTTCTTTAAGAAAACAGCAGATGAAGGTACAAATACAAGTAACAGTGTGTCAACGAGTCCTGCCATGGAGCAGTCGCAATCTTCAGGAACCACCTCTAGCACATCTTCAAGCTCAGGTACATTTCTCATTAGTAAATTGTCGAGATAGTATTTTCTCTCTAAAATAATACTATCAAAAATTTTGAAGCAGCAGTTTTTCCATATAAACATCTTCATTTTTTCACTTCTGAAATCCTGTCTTTTTAAAAACAAAAATGTTAAAGAAATTAATGATAGTTTTCCACTACAACCTATAACTTAAAAATCCAGTAGAATTTTTTTCATCTAGGCCTCTTTCTGCTTTATAAGGAATAAATTGTTTCAAGAGCAAAACCTAAGATTATATTTCTAATGTAGTTCTATGGAATGCTGTAAATATTGCTACTGTTCTGTCATTGCTTGTGTTATGACTGTTATAGGTGGATCTTCTGGGACAAGCAACAGTGGAAGGGCTCGGTCAGACCCTACACATCAGCATCGACACAGTGGTGGACACTTCACTGCTGCTGTCCAAGCTATGGACTGTGAAACACACAGTCCACAGGTATGCTCTTGAACAGAGGTTCTGTTCTCTCTGATGCATTTATAAAAACACAATGATTTTTATATTTTGAGAAGATTGAATCCATAAACAATACTGTAATGTCAAGATTTATCCTACTTAACAGTTTGAAGTGAGGTAAAAGGGTGGGGTAGGCATGGAACTAGCAGTTGGAAGACTTGGATTCTGCTAGTCCCTGTTCTCCCATGCACAATCCTTTTGTGAATATCTTGGATAAGTCACTTTGGACAAAATAGTAGCAGTAGCGTTAATAATTTGGCTAAGTACTGGGAAATCCTACAGCTGTAAGGGGGAAGAATCCCCCATTCCCTAACTATGGCATGCCAGCAACAGAAAGCCGTTAGGCCTCTTGCAGCTTTTCCTCCATTTCCCTGTTAAAGACCAGAGAATCCAAATAGTCCTAAATCTTCCAGTTCATCCCAAAGAGCATTTTGAAAATAGACTTTAAGGCCAGAAGGGACCATCATGATCATCTAGTTTGTAGAATCTCACCCACCTACTCCTGTAATAAACCCATGACCTCTGGCTGAGTTACTGAAATCCTCAAATCATGATGTAAAGACTTTGTTACAGAGAATCCACCATTTACTCTAGTTTAAACCTGCAAGTGACCCAGGCTGCAGAGGAAGGTGAAACCCCACCCCCCCACCCCCAGGATCCCCATCAATCTGATTCAGGAGAAAATTCCTTCCCAACCCCAAATATGGCAATCAGTTAGATCATAAGCATCTGGGCAAGACCCAACAGCTGGGAAAGAATTCTCTGTAGTAACTCAGCGTTCTCCCCACGTAGTGTCCCAACACCAGCTATTGGAAATATTTGCTGCTATCAGTCACAGATTGGCAATATGCCATTGTGCACAGTCTCATCATACCGTACACTCCATAAACTTATCAAGCTCAGTCTGGAAGCCAGTTAGGTTTTTTGCCCCTACTACTCTCTTTGGAAAGCTGTTCCAGAACTTCACTCCTCTGATGATTAAAACCTTTGATTAAATTAATCTAATGTTGATGGCCAGTTTATATCCAATTGTTCTTGTGTCCACGTGGGTGCTTAACTTAAAATTCCTCTCTCTCCCTGGTATTTTTCCTCTGATGTATTTATAGAGAGCAGTCATATTTCCTCTCAGCCTTCTTTAGCTTAGGCTAAACAAGCCAAGCTCTTTGATTCTCCTCTTATAAGGTAGCTTTTCCATTCCTTGGATCATCTTAGTAGTCCTTCTCTGTACCTGTTCCGGTTTGAGTTCATCTTTCTTAAACTTGGGAGACCAGAATTTCACTCAGTATTCCAACTGAGGTCTCATCGGTGCCTTGTATAATGGTATTGCCACTTCTGTTTCTCTACTAGAAATATCTTGCCTCATGCATCCTGGGACTGCATTATCTTTTTTCACAGCATCTGATTGGTGGCTCATAGTCCTCCTGTGATCAACTGATACACCCAGGTCTTTCTCCTTCTCTATTGCTTTCAACTGATAAGTCCCCAGCTGATAGCAAATTTTTTTGTTTTTAGTTCCTAAGTGCATGACTTTGCACTATTAAATTTCATCCCATTTTTATTACTCCAGTTTTCAGTCATCCAGATCTTCCTGTATGATATTCTGGTCCTCTTACGTATTGGCAATATTTCCCAACGTTGTGTCATCCACAGTCTTTATTGACATACACCTGCTTTTTGTGCCAAGGTCACAACAGTATTGCAGAGAACCCACACAAAGGCTTGCAATGCAGGGTCTCTCCCGAGGTAAACCTGTGTTTCAGTTTCTTTCTTTATCCCCATTTGACATTGATGCTTCTAAGACATATTAATGTTCTTGAAGGAAAGCCACTACACAAGAGCAAAGTAGTAATAGTAGTAGTTTTTGTTGTTTTTATTATTCGTTGAACTATGGTCTTGGTTAAAAATATAAATGAGTATATGTCTGCTTGATTTACTGATAAAAGGGAATAAAACTAAAATGTAGTCGTTATCGGCCATTGCTGCTTATCACTTTCCAACATAAAGCTAATGGAAAAACAGAGCTTCTCAGTATCGCCATCACTCTTATAAAAGGCATTAATTGTACTTCTTCATACTAAATGTATGAAATCAGTTTTATTAGCTAATATTTTGGTAGAGTTGTAAATAATACTTTTCTGATACTATTGGCATCTCAATTCAAGCTTCAAACTACAGCATACTTGTTTAATATAATAATATAGTACAAGCTGTTTTATCCGTCACTTCACCAACTGGAAAGCTCTATAAAGCAGCCGGGACAGGTCTCCGCTTGCGGGGAGCCACCCTAGTTGAGGGCTCCCCGCATCCGCCACCCCATGTCCCAACCCACTGCCTCAAGCTCCCTCCCACACCCATACCCCGCACACCCTCCTGTGCCCCAACCCCCGCCCTCCATACCCAAATTTCCTCCTCTTAGTTAACCGGAATTCTTCACATCCCCCATTCCCCCAACATGCCAGATAAAAAGCTTTTACTGTACTACTAATTTGTTTTTCAATATTAGAGGCCCCCATCAGATATCAGGGTCCTGTTGTGCTAGGAACTATATAAACACATACTTACTGATTCAGATGCAGCATTGTTCAATGGTAGTAATTTGCTTTTTACAACTTTTGCAGTAAGGTCATATAATTCGATTTTTTTTTTGAGTTTTTCAGCAATATTAAATTCAAAGTTTCTGTCCTAGTTTTTCTTTTCCAAAGATACATTTAGAAAAGCGTATTTGAAATATTTCTAGCTTTGTACTTTTATCAGTTTTTATGCTACTTAAAATTTAGTGGGTTTTTTACATTAGCAAATTTTAATGGTTTTTAAACTCTTGGTATAAATTGCATATAAAACATATTTGATTAAACTTTTTATTTCTTAAACTACTCTCATAGGTTCGACAGCAGTTTCCTCCTCCACTTGGTTGGACAAGCACTGAAGCTCCTACGCAGGTCACCGTTGAAACCCATCCAGTTCAAGAAACCACCTTTCATGTAACCCCTCAGCAACAGAACGCATTACATCACCACCATGGGAATAGCTCCCACCATCACCACCACCATCACCACCCCCACCATCATCACCATGGACAGCAAGCCTTGGGTACCCGGACCAGGCCAAGGGTCTACAATTCTCCAACAAATAGCTCCTCCACCCAGGATTCTATGGAGGTGGGCCATAGTCACCACTCCATGACATCTCTGTCTTCCTCAACTACTTCTTCCTCTACATCTTCCTCCTCTACCGGTAACCAAGGCAATCAAGCCTATCAGAACCGCCCAGTGGCTGCTAATACCTTGGACTTCGGACAAAATGGAGCTATGGACATGAATTTAACAGTCTATTCTAATCCTCGCCAAGAGACTGGCATAGCTGGACATCCAACATACCAGTTTTCTGCTAATACAGGTCCTGCTCATTACATGACTGAAGGACACCTTGCAATGAGGCAAGGAATTGATAGAGAAGAGTCTCCCATGACAGGAGTTTGTGTTCAGCAAAGTCCTGTGGCTAGCTCGTGACTAAACTGAAACTAAGTTTGTTTCTTGTGTGTTTTTATAGAAGTGGTGTTTTTCCAAAAACAAAGTGCAAAGCTGCTTGAATCAGAAGGAGATAAACTCACTGAACCGCTACAGGAGGGCAAAACTGACTATTTTTTTAAACTTGAAAAGATTGCAAAGGGACAATGAGAGTTTTTTTAAGAGCCATGTCCAAACCCACCTTAATGGATAGCTTAGAGGTGTTGTCTCACCTTTTGCTTCCCCCATTTTAACTTGCCACAACTAGTCATAAATTTATTTTTTTTTGTCTCATTCAACAGGGGTTAATGTTCAAATGTTGGTCTTAGTTGCAAATTATTTTTTTTAAGAAGCACTGCACATGATTTACATAAAAGGACCCTTTGAGGTTGGCGGGGAGGGATTGAGTAATATGCGTTTTTTAAGTTCCCCAAATACACATGGGCACAGAAATGCAGTACTGTAAGGAAGGGGGACCTCAGATTACACAATATATAATATTCAGCTGTAAAAAGGGACCGCGGTAAAGGAGTTTGTAAGGCACATTAAGCATGCTAAGTGGCGGTGATCAGAACTCTCCTTATCTGAATCTACTGAGGATCAAAGCAGCAATTATAATGGGATTCTGTGTGTCTCATATTTTAGAGACCACAGTCCGCTAGTATTGGAATATGGTCTCATAACTAAGGGGCACTGAGAAGCAATCAACGGGTTGGTCCTGGCCAGTCCTGGGGAGGTCTTAAGTGGTGGTCTTTGGGATAACCTTTGGCCTTATGGATTTGGACTCTTAAATTAGAAGAGCCTACCATTTCAGATGCAATCACTTTTGGACATGCTTTTGCAGACAGTCCTTAATGCTGAAAACAGAGAATGGGTAATTCAAGAGGCCTTTCTTTTAAAATAGACTTTTGTGACCCACTTATTGTAAGGTATTGCAAGGTCACTTTGCGTGTGTCATAAAGTTGACTTCCTTATTGGTTGAAGGTCACAGAAGTAGTGGTTTGCGTTTGATGGAAATAGCTACAACTGTGTCCCTTCCTGCTTTTTTACTTTTTTCTTTTGCTTTTTCTCGGCACGTGGTTTCTCCACCATTACTTCTGCACAAAGATGTCTTCTGTTCATTCTGAACATTTTAAAAAAATGCAGAATTTTATGTGACTGCTTTTTTGCCTCACAATTATGCTGTGAATTTTACAAAAATTTATTTTCTTTTTTGATAATTTATTGTACCAAAGCTGTTTTTATAGCACATAGATGTCTGTAACCAATAATGTAGCAGTTCTGCACTTTGACACAAGGTGTAATTAGACCATTTTTAAATGTCAGTTGAAAATTATGGCTGTACTATTGCTTAAACAAAACTGGAACTGTTGTTGAATTCATAGCCAATACATTTACAGCACTCTGTGTACTGAACATAATAGATTGACATCTAATTCAAGACTATAACATCAGTTACATTAAAATGTGTTCAGGCTTCTGAAGGTAAAAGGGACACTAGATCCAGAAGCTATGAAACCAGCAGTTGATTCTTGTATTCCTTATTAACACAAATGTAAACTTGAAGGCAAGAGCTTGATTGCATGAACAGGTCCAAAACAATAGTATGAGTAAAGCAAAAAGCTCATGAGAGACCTGAAGTTAGCAGGCTGTATTTAACAGGTGCCTAATTTTTGGGTTATGCTGCCTTAATATAACACAGTCAGCTTGGCAGTTGCTAAATTTATGGGCCCACATAAAGATTTATAAATATTATGAATAAAAACTCAGTGAATTAGAGTGAAAAATAAGGGTAATTCAGCAATTACCCATCTCAGAACAATGTTTGCCCATTAGATATTACAGAAGCAGTGATCTACCTCTGCCAGTAAGTCCTTTAAAAAGGTAATTCAGCAGAAGACTATTGCATACTTATACTGGTCAATTCCACGTCACTGGCTAGGTCAGGTTTTTTTTGAACAAAACCTTTTTTGTTTTCTTATGCTTAACAATGGCAACACAGCAGCCATTTGTGTAAATGCAAATGAGTACTTGGGGCTTATCAGTTTTTGTAAATCACTTTTTTTTTATCAAGGGATCCATATTTCTTTTGTATTGACATGTCAAGCCTGTGAATGAAAGTATTTTTGAACTCAGTAGTTCAGAAGTTGACAGTGATTGAAATGCTGTTATCTTAGAAACAGAGCACTGAGTTTAGCAATATAAAAAGGAATCTAGTACTTACTGCTGTCTAGAAATATAAGGGTAGTATAAAATATGGCTAATTTTTCCTGTGTTGGTTGCCACACATTAGCAAGCAACAAAAATTAAAGCCGTTTAAAAAATATTTACATAAAGAAAAATCATAAAATCCAATGCTTATGCATACTGTGTTATGTTACAGTCCAGTTTTGTGTGCTTTACTACACAGTTTGGTTACAGGACTTCTGTGCATTGTAAACATAAACAGCATGGAAAAGGTTAAATACCTGTGTTCAGATTGTAAGATCTAGTCCGGACTTGCTGTGTATATTGTAACGTTAAATGAAAAAGACAAGCCCTTTGTATTATAGTCATGCAGTCTTATGTATGATAAACAGTTGAATAATTTGTCCTCAGACTCTTTACTGTGCTTTTTAAAAAAGTAATTTAAGATAAAAATGTAAACATAGTAATATCTTCCTATGCAATTAACCTACTCCAAACCTTGGTTTGGTAGGTATAACTTTAGTAAAATATGTAAATATTAGATACATTGACACAGACTTTTAAAAAATTACAGAAGTAAAAGTTGGAGGCATAACAGATCATTTTGAGTTTTTAATTGAAACAGCAAGGTATATAAATCATTGATGTATAAACACTGATGCATTTTGATCTCTGATTCCAGTTGACACATAGTATTGCTTTTAGTTTCAGAATTGTTTATATTCTCATCTACTAGTTTCAGAATATTACAGAGATCTTCTTACATGGACTTTAGACTCCTACTGTTATAAACCAATCGATAGATTTCAAGGCCAGGAGGGCCATTATAATGATCTAGTCTGATATCCTGCATAACACCGGGCATAGAATTTTACCTGGTAATTCCTGCATCCAGCTCACATTGTTTGGTTGAGTTAGTACACGTTTTAGAAAGACATCCAGTCTTCATTTAGAGGTTTCAAGAGATGGAGAAATCTACATCATCTATTGGTAAGCAGTTCAGGGGTTAATTATCCATACTTAAAAATTATTCCCCTGACTCCCAGTTTAAATTTGTCAGGCTTCCAGTATTGGGATATTGATGCCTTTGCTTACTAGGTTAGAGCTGTCTAGTTTCAGACATCTTCCCCCGTAAAGAGTGAGCAAGTCACCGCTAACCTTCTCTTTAATACATTGCCTTGATCAGGCCCCTTAAGTCTCTTTCTGCACAGCATGTTTTCCAGACCTCAGATTAGTATTGTTGCTCTTCTCTGAACTTTCTTCAATTTTTAACATCTATTTTAAGGTGTGGATACCAAAACTAGACACATTGTTCCAGTAATGGTCTAAATAATGCCATATACAGAGGTAAGATCACCTTACTTGTATTTGTTTATACCTATTCCTGTTATCCATCCAAGGACTGCATTTTAGGCTTGTTAGCCACAGCATTGCACTGGAAACTGTTAGTTGGTTATCCACAATGATTCCTAAATTCTTTTCAGAGTTGCTGCTTTCCAGGATGCAGTCAACCATCCTGTAAGTATGACCTTCTATTCTTTACCAGAGTATGGCTCTGCATTAACGATTTTAAAATGTATGATGTTTGAATATGTCTGGTTTACAAAGCAATCCAAGTCTATAGAAATGACCTGTCCTTTTTATTTACCATGCCACCAATTTTGTGAAGTCTGCAAACTTTATCAGCAATGATCTTGTATCTTCTTCCAGGTAACGGATGAAAATATTGAAATAACTTTTGAGCTGAAAGTCAAAACTCTCACTAGAAACACCTTCAATTTTTGGTGATTTCCTCATTAAGTGTTACATTGAGATATATTAGTTAGCCAGTTTTTAATCCATTTAATATGTGCTGTATTGATTTTGAATAATGCTTTTATTTTAATCTGAATGTGGTACAACACTTTGAGATAGCATGGAAATATCTACATCTCCAAAATAACCAAATCACTCATAAAGTGAAATTGTATATGATTATAAATTTAGCTTGCGTGCAAAATGTATAAGATTAATATCACCAGTTTCTTTTATATGATTCAGCATGTTAGTCAGATGTATCCTGATGTAGAAGTGCACATCAAAATAGTAGAATTCTACAGAATATTATGGTTGCCAGGCAAACAGACATACACATTTTCTCTATTAGAATAATAGGTTCTCTGCATACCATTGTTTGGGTCCTGTTGAATCACCCTACAGTTTGAATCACCCTATAGTTGAATATATCAAGCAGTTTCAAGTGATCTTTAGGAATTGGGATTGATTGTCCACCTAATTCCTAATTTTTCCATCTTTTTTTTTTTTTAACCTGCTTAGGGCATTTGTTTAATTTCCATAGCATTTCTCTAAGATAGTGGTGTCAAGTATGCAGGCCCTCCCGGATCTAAAGTTATATGTGATTTCTAGAACGAGTAATACTGTACGAAGATTTATTATGAAGCACTAATATGCACAGTACCGCATAAGACACAAACACAGTACCTGTACCAGAGAACTGAATAACAAATATAGATATAATACACTGGGTAACCTAGAGGAAGGTGTACATACAAATATAAACTACTGCTCCTACTTTTCTAAAGATGGTTTAGAGAGAATAATCGAACTCATCTGGGGTTTGTGCTCATGGGTCTCAGAAGAAATGGGTCATTAGGAGATATTTGAACTGGGGGTGGGTTAGGGCCTAGCATAATGGAATTTGAAGAGAAAATCTATGTGTAGTGGGCAAATCTGGAGAGTATGATGGGTGGGTGAGGCTGGTGTTGATGGAGTGATATGACTGAGAGGAAATAAAACAAGAAATCAGATATGAGGTTAGGGTAGAGTGAAATTGTGTAGATCTTGAAAATGAGAATGAGAGGTTTAATTAGATTGATCCTGGGAGACCAAATGAAGGGATTATGAAGAGGTAATGATGTAGTCTGATTGGGTGAGGAAGATCTTTTGAATAGCTATACTTTGGATTGGCTGGATGGAAGCAATATGGGTGTCAAAGAAGCCAGAGAAGAGGAAATTCGAGAAATGAAAATGGAAGAGAACTAGGGCATAGATAAATGTTTTAGCTGTTGGGACAGTATTGATTTCAATATCTTATGGAGAGGAGGAAGTGGCAAGATTTAACAATAGTCCTGATATGCAGGAGAAAGAAGAGAGGAAATGGAAGATGATCACACATATCAGTGACTATGGATGAAAATGTTGTAATTGAGAAAGGCAGAGGTGGAGATGAGGGCTTGGTTTGGGCCTTTTAAGCTTGAGCTCTTGTGGTGAACCAACCAGGATGATATGTCGGAGAGTCAGAAATGTGGAGGGCGAACAACAGAAACAGAAGTGTGTAGGTGGTAGAATAGAGTCAGCATAGAGATAACAGCTAATTCTGTGTTAATTCATTAGGTCAGCTAAGGATAAGGTGTAGAAGGAGAAAATGAAAGGATTTGAGGATAGAGCCATGTGAGTCACCAATAGAAATGGGGCTGAGGAGGAGCCCCACCGCAAGAGAGACTGAAAGTACACAATGCTAGAACAGCATCACAAAAGTCAAGTGGATAGTGTCTGTTGAGCAAGTCATCAACTAATAAAGCCTGTAGAAAGATTGAGGATGAGCATGGAGGTGAAGCTAACTATGAACAGGTAATTGGAAACCTTTGTTAGAGCAGTTGCAATAAAGTAGAAAGGACAGAAAATCTATTAATTTGCATAGATTTGTGTATGTATTCTAAAATAGGTTATGTGACAGATTGTGGACCCAGTGTAGGGCATCCTACATAGTACTGGACTTCTAGGTCATCACACATGATTTTGGAATTTGGGGTCATCAGAAGTAATTCCCTTCCTGATGAAAATTCAGGAAACATTAACACACTTTTGAAAGTCATCCTGGCTAAGTAATTTCAATGGATATCAGAATATAAGGCTGTTGAGCTCAAATAGGAAACAAATCTGCCTGACACAAAAATCTAAGAGCAGCTTGAAGATTACAACAAGAAAAAAACAGTTAAAGTTATTTTGGAAAATATGAACTAATAACTCCTTGCTTTTCAGATAATCAGAAGAATGTTACTTGCACTGTACAGTAAATCTTTTTCTGAAGGAAGCTGTATTTGTATTGAAGTAAACAAAGAACATCAGCTCTTTAAACAAAAATCTGGGAATCCAAAATTGACAATTGAGCAGGCTGCATGGAATCTCTCTTCATTGAAACCAGACAAGAATCATTGTCATAGAATTATAAAAGATTAGGGTTGGAAGAGACCTCTTGAGTTCATATATTCCAGCCCTGTGCTCAAAGCAGGACCAACACCAACTAAATCATCCCAGCTAGGGATGGAGATTCCATCACTTCCCTAGGTAACCCATTCCAGTGCTTCACTACCCTTCTAATGAAATAGTGTTTCCCAATATCCAACCTAGACCTCCCCCACTGCAGTTTGAGACCATTGCTCCTTGTTCTGTCATCTGCCACTACTGAGAAAAGCATAGCTCCATTCTTTTTGAAACCCCCCTTCAGGTAGTTGAAGACTGCTATCAAATCCCCCCTCACTCTTTTCTGCAGACTAAACAAGCCCAATTCCCTCAGCCTCTCCTCATAAGTCCATGTGCCCTCCTAGACCCCTGATCATTTTGGCTGCTCTCTGCTGGACTCTCTCCAATTTGTCCACATCCCTTCTGTAGTGGGGGGCCAAAACTGGATGTAGTACTCCAGATGTGGCCTCACTAGTGCCGAATAGGGGAATAATCGCTTCCCTCCATTTGCGGGTAACGCTCCTACTAATGCACCATAATATGTCATTAGCCTTCTTGGCAACAAGGGCACACTGCTGACTGATGTTCAGCTTCTCATCCACTGTAAGCCCCAGGTCTTTTTCTGCAGAACTGCTGCTTAACCAGTTGGTCTCCAATCTGTAGCATGGGATTCTTCCTGAGGGCAGGACTCTGCACTTGTCCTTGTTGAACCTCATCAGATTTCTTTTAGCCCAATCCTCCAATTTGTCTAGGTCACTCAGGACCCTATCCCTACCCTCCAGCATATCTACCTCTTCCCCCCACCTCCATCTTAGTGTCATCCGCAAACTTGCTGAGGGTGCAATCCATCCCATCAGCCAGATCATTAATAAAAATGTTGAACAAAACCGGCCGCAGGAATGACCCCTACAGGGTGGTCCGCTTGATACCGGCTGCCAACTAGACATCGAGCCATTGATCACTACCCATCGAGCCTGACAAGCTAGCCAGCTTTCTATCCACCTTATAGTCCATTCAGCCAAGCCATCCTTTTTTAACTTGCTAGCAAGAATACTGTGGAAGATCTTATCAAAAGTTTTGTTTAAAGTCAAGTTATATCACGTCCACTGCTTTCCCCATATCCACAGAGCCAGTTCTCACCATAGAAGGCAATCAGGTTGATCCAGCATGACTTGCCCTTGATGAATACATGTTGACTGTTCCTGATCACCTTCCTCTCCTCCTCAAGTGCTTCAAAATGGTTTCCTTGAAGACGTGCTCCATGATTTTTCCAGGCATTGAGGTGAGGCTGACCGGTTTGTAGTTCCCTGGGCTCTCCTCCTTCCCTTTTTAAAATATAGGCACTGCTACTAGCACTGTGATAAATTTTTCTAAGCACTCCCTCACACACACTGCCTCTCCCTCAGGCATAGGATCCCCGTTCCCACAGCTTGAATCCTGGGGAAAGGCTATTTCTTTTCCCCCACCCCCAAAGCAACCTGGAGGGAAATAATTCCTGTTCCTCGCCAGAATGTAGGCAACATTTTTTTCCCAGAAGGCTGGAAGGTTACAAAGCATCACCCCTTTCCCCCCACAAGTTGTTTTACCTGAAAAGCCTTGGCTGCCATGAAAGCCTCAGCTGCCTGCAACCTTTCTGATACCAGTGAGTCCTTTGTCACCAATGGCTCTGGCTCACGTCTCATTCAGTGCAGTCAGTCTCCACTTAGCCCAGACCCAGCAGCAGGGAGCATGGGGTTGAAGTGATTCAGATCTCCCTTCTCTGAGAGACGGACCTGCCTTCAAGGCTCTAAAGGTTTATCCTACATTGTAGCTGAGAGCAAGCCTCCCAGCGTGGGTGGCCATTTGCGCTAGCAGGGCTTGAGCTAGTGATAAAAATACCAATGTGGATGTTCTGGCTATAAGGCTGGAGCTCAGACTTTCAGGTGTATGGGGTTGGATGGGCTTGAGAGCCTGCACTGGGATGCCCATGTTGGTATTTTCAGCACAGTAGTGTGAGTCTGTCTATTTGAGTTGAGAGACTCTGTGCCAGCAGCAATATAGACATATGCTAGAGTCCTACAGGAGGTCATGAAGTGGGCATTGTTTTCCTTAGGGAGACGTGCAGGATATGTGTCAGCAGCCTGCTCTTTCAATCTCCCTGGTAACACAGACTCCCCTCACAGGGTCCCTTTCCCACTTCTCTCTGGGATCTGGCGCATGGACTGGTGTAACACATTGCTGATAATCCTCTCTTTAGGGGTCAACACAATCTTAAAACCTCTTCTGAGTCTCCTATTCAGTTCCTCTGATGAGAAGAAATCTCTAAATCTGTGACTTACAGTGAAATACCCCAGACTCTAAGTTAAATTTTCCCTGAATTAAGCACAAATGAAGCACTAACTTCTCAGGTGCTTTTAGTTTTAGAAAATGAAATATCAATTCTCCCTCCAAATAAAAGTGAAATAAAGAACCTTGCAAGGTTGAAGGGGGGCAGTGTATTTCTTTCTTACTTGGTTTATAAGGATGGGACTAAGAGTGGGAATCCAGATCTGGAAGGGAACTCAGGAGGTCAACTAGTCCAACCCACTACTCAAAACAGGACCAATCCCCATCCCTAGTGCCTACATCCAAATGAGAAGATTGGCAATACCCAGGCCCTCTCACCAGGTTTTGAGCAATTCCGTAGGCATCCTGTTCCCTGGCCTTTAGTTGTGGCTGCAGTACAGAAAAGGACCAGGCAAGAGGGACCAGTAAGACTCGGGTGCTGAAGAGACTATTTGGCTGCCAAACTACTCTTCAGCCAGTTTGCAAATGATGATTGCCGATTATTAGGCTTTATGGGCAAAATATGATTATTTAAATTAGGACAGTGCCTCCAAATTCCTGGACAAACTCCACCATGGCAGCAGAGAGGAATTGAAGTTGTTTGTCTCCGAAAGTCAGCTTGTGGTGCATGCTGCTATCAATAGTTGAGAAACAGCAGCAAGTTCCATGGCCACATGGGGGAGTACCTGGGTCTCTCTTTTTCCCAGTGGGAAATAAATACATAAGTGAGTGTATTTTGTTCCTGTTTTCCAGTGGTGGGGGGAAAGGAGGGGGAGAGCAGGAATTTTACAAAATTTTGAAAATTTGAAATATTGAAAATACAAAATAAATAAAACATAGGGGGTTGCTTTTAAACTGCTTCAGATTTTTTTTAATGTTTAGTTGAATAATGGAGTTTCATCAAAACACTTATTGTAAAAACTATATCATCCAGTTCTAGCACTGAGACAGTGAGCTCACAAAGTCCTAGGGAACTAGGGGTGTATTAATCCAATAACCTTACAAATACCTCGAGCTTTGGTTTCAGCCCAGTATCCTAATGCTCCTGAGCTAATCACCTCACAAACTCCTGTCTCCTGACATCAGCCCAACATGCTACAGATGCTGAACTGAAGTTATGTGTGAGAGAGTGTGGGAGTGGAAGAATTGTTCATCTCCTGGGTTTGGAGAGCTCAGCTCCCATCCTCCAGTGGCTATTGGTGAAATGAGGAGATACCAGGTAGGAATGTCTGTAATGCCAGTAGCAGGAGGAGCGCTTTCTGGCTGGGGAATTTATGGAGCTCCAGGCCTTCCTGCCAGTGGGTGGATTGGCAGCAGCATCTGATAGGAGAAGAATTGTTGAAGCTGAGAAACCACAATCTACCTTTTTTCTTCAACTGGAAGATCGCCCCCCTTGCTGGTTCCCTTCCCATCCAGGGGAACAGACAGAGAAAGAAGTAGCAGTAGGCCACTTCCGTCCCTCCCTCCCTTTTAGGGAAAGAAGGGGAGAACCTGCCATTGGCCTCTTTCAAGCTAAAATAAAAGGGAAGAAACGGTTTTCTCAATGCCTCTGCCCTCCTGGCTCTCCATACTGTGTGTGGGGAGAGGGGAACTTGGAGGGGCTTGCAGCACAAGGATTTTCCCTCATTACAGCAGGGATATGCACTATGGACATTTACATGTATGTTGTCTGGCTGGCTGTGGATCCTCACAGGAACCTGGACATCTCCAAGGTTCATTTATTCCTTCGTCCTTAGTCTTTTCCCCAAGCTATGCCTCATCATCTAAGGTGAGGCAGTGTCACTTCGCTACAACACCTATGATGCCTTACAGGCTCCCAAACTGGTGAACTCTCCCTCCTATTCTGATTTTCTTCAACTAATGTTCAGCTCAGCTGTTTGGTGGGAGTTTGACAGACTGTGTCCCCTGTTCTTTATTGGAACGCCTCATGGTTTTGTGTATAGCCAAACTGCTCTTCTAAGGGAAGGCTGTGCCTTTAATAGAGTCCTGTGATGGGTGTGGAGCAGGGCCAGCATGCGCCACTCCACCATTCTAATGTGAGGAGGGAGGGGCATAATCCTGCCCTATCTGGGTTGGCTGGTGCCCCACAGACTGCAAGTGTGGCTAATCCTCATACAGGGTTTGTAAAGATGGGGACAGGCTCCTTGTGCCCTGTGTTTGGTGTTCATGCAAGGGACGGGGACAGTCTGTCCCTCAGTCGAGTAGAAGTTGTGCTTTTCCTGTTTCCCATGAAAGCAATGAAGGGTTATTTATGAAGTTTTATCCATACATTCAGAGAGGTACCTGTGTTAGTCTGGAATTGCAGAAGTGACAGAGAGTCCTGTGGCACCTTAAAGACTAACTAAAGTATTGAAGCATAAGCTTTTGTGGGCTAATACCCACTTCGTCGGATGTAGTATCACTTCTACTGCATACATCCGATGAAGTGGGTATTAGTCCATGAAAGCTTATGCTTCAATACTTTAGTTAAACTTTAAGGTGCCACAGGACTCTTTGTAACTATCCATACATTGTTTTATCAGGGGAAAATGTGATTTTATTATTTATTTATTTATTTATTTACAGTCGCCTCTCCCTTTTTAAGTGCAGTCTAGATCCAGCTTGTTTATATATACCTTGTGCATGTCATGAATAGTTCAGATATTTAATATCAAATATTCTTAGCCTTCCTCAACCTCCACTTCGCTTGCCGTAGATTTTGTAGGATATACAGCTTTAGATGGATATTTCCTTTTTTCCCCCATGTGGAAGGATTTTTATTCTGTTGTCACTGCTTATATCTGCTAGAGATGGGTCTGCACAACCCTGGACCTTGAGGAGGAGGGTTGAATACAGCCTTGGATCCAAATTTCATAAGTGGCTTCACCCTTTTGATTCAGCTGATCACAACGGGAGAAGAGCTATTTAAGCCAGCGGTGGCCAAATCATGGCCTGCAGGCCACATCCGGCCTGCAGGACCATCCCTGCCCCTCCCCTGCTGTCCCTCCAGCCCTGCAGCCTCTCGCCGCACAGCCAGCGCTCTGGCCTGCCTCTCCTGCCGGGTGGCAGGGACTGTGAGCTCCTGCTGCTCTGAGTGCAATGGTAAGGGGCTGGAAGCGGGGTGGAGGAGGGAGGGTTGGATAAGGGGCAGAGGGTCCTGGGGGTCAGTCAAGACTCGGGATGGTTGGATAGGCGTTAGTCCATCAGTGGGTCTTCTAGGCACTACAGTAATACAAATAACAATCCAGCTCCCATGGAAGTCAGTGGGTGTCGGATCAAGCCCTTAGTACAAACCCTCGGGGTTGGTTTTTGTAGTTACGAAGAGATTGGCACTAGTTTAGAAGAGAAATTTTTTCCATGCAATACCACTCCATGTGCTTAAAACTGCCAGATCTGGATTAGATTTGCTCTACACTGTTTAAAATGGATGGTGCGTTTTGACACTAGAATGGTATTGATCATGTAGTAGCTTCCTTAACTACTCAAGTGGGAAAATCTTCCAGAAGGATTCACTACAGGGCAACGAGGCAGGAAATTTATAGCTAACACTGATTAATGTGCCAAGCAGTTAAGTGTTTTTGTTGGTCTATGACAATAATGTATAGCAAGCAAAACAAGTGTAAAGGCCAATATAAATCACATTCTTTAAAAGGCTCTTCAAAAACAGGAATATTGACAGTTGAAAGCATCTCCACTTCCTTTCTCAGAAAACCTAGTATTTTTTGGTTTCAATTACTGTGGTCACAAGCATGCACTTATGGTTTATTTGCAGTAAAGAAAGAAAAATATGGGAAGAGAATCCATTGAATAAATAACCCCCAGCTGCTGTTAGACTTTCTTTAAGTCTGTTTTAACTTACATCCAGAGTACATTTACAGTAATCTTGTCAGGATGAATGGTACAAAGAGGACATTTCTTGACAACAGAATATGTTTCCTTACAAGGAAAAACCTTATTTATTGGCCATTTTTTCACTCATTCATAAATAGATTTTCAGCAATCAAGTAATTAACCTTTCTAGCTGGGATAAAATACACCCAACAGAAAGGAAAGAAATTGAATGAAAGACAAATGAGCTGTCAATAATAAAGATAATTTATCATCCTTAGTTTACAGTATGTAGGCATCAGTTTGACACCTTGCAGATATTTCTCTGTTTTCTCCTCTTACTTCCATCAAGTCCATTTGTATCACTGGATTGAAATAAGGGATTGATTTTACAATTTGAATGACCATCAGAATGCAATGAAAGTTTACTGATATAGCACAATGGTAGTGCTTCTAATGTCAATAACATCTGTCTAATACAAATGGTGGTGGTAGTCACATTTGCTGGTGTTATAGTGGGGAGGAAGGATGGTACAGTGCTTAGGGGGCTAGCCTAGGTGTTGCCAGACCTCTATTCAAGTCCCTGCTTCACTAAAAACTTTGTGACACTGGGCAAGTCACTTAATTGCTCTGTGCCGCAATTCCCCATCTCTGAAATGGGGATAATTATACTTCCCTACTTCACAGAGACTAAATACATTAAAGATTGTGAGGCACTCGGTACTATGGTGACGGGGGGCCCATACAATATGCTAAAATAGAACCAGAGATGGGGAGGGGGCAGAGTCTCTGCTACAAAGAATTCACAGTCTGTCAAGCAGAGAACAGCAGCCGGAGAGGAAAACATGTAGCTATGTGAAAGTTCTATGGGGATCCAGATCATTATGGGAGTAGGGCAAAGGGTCTAGCCAACATGGCAGGATTTCCCCCCCCCCCCCATCCAAATTTCAAACCCACAGGGAAAAATGGCACAGATTACTACAGACAGTCCTGCAGTGATTTATATTGGTTGCCTTTGTGCTCTCTGGGTCTCTCTGTGGGGACTTGTGGGCTGGTATAGGTTTGGGGGTGCTACTGGCACCAGACCTCCTTCAAGAACCTTGCTGTCAAGTAGTCTTGAAGGCAGCAGTGCAGAGGGAAGGGCTTCCACACAAGTGACCATTGCTTTGATCTGGTCTCCCAAGAGCTATGAATTTCATAGAGTCATAGAATATTACGGTTGGAAGGGACCTCAGGAGATCATCTAGTCCAACCCCCTGCTCAAAGCAGGACCAGTCCCCAACTAAATCATCCCAGCCAAGGCTTTGTCAAGCCTGACCTTAAAAACCTCTAGGGAAGGAGATTCCACCATCTTCCTAGGTAACCCATTCCAGTGCTTCACCACCCTCCTAGTGAACAAGTTTTTCCTAATATCCAACCTAAAACTCCCCCTCTGCAACTTGAGACCATTACTCCTTGTTCTGTCATCTGCTACCACTGAGAACAGTCTAGATCCATCCTCTTTGGAACCCCCTTTCAGGTAGTTGAAAGCAGCTATCAAATCCCCCCTCATTCTTCTCTTCTGCAGACTAAATAATCCAAGTTCCTTCAGCCTCTCATAAATCATATGCTCGAGTTCCCTAATCATTTTTGTTGCCCTCTGTTGGACTTTTTCCAATTTTTCGACATCCTTCTTCTAGTTTGCACCCAAAACTGGGCATAGTACAGTAAAACCTCCATTTAACGGACTAATTCGGGCGAAGGGGTGTCCGTTAAATGAAAAAGTCCGTTATTTAATAATAATAAAAAAAACCCGAGCTGTCGGAGCAGCAGCCCGACCGCCACAGGGTCGGGACGCTGCTCCGCAGCCCGCCCGCTGCCGGGACCTGGGTGGCAGCCGGGAGCCGTCAGCCAGCCCACCGGGGTCCCGGCTGCTGGGTCCCGGGCGGCAGCTGGGAGTTGTCAACCAGCCCGCCCGGGTCCCGGCTGATGGGACCCAGGCAGCAGCTGGGAGCTGTCAACCCGCCCGCCCGGGTCCCGGCTGCTGGGACCCGGGCGGCAGCCGGGAGCCGGCAGCCAGCCCACCCGCTGTTGGGAGCCGGGCGGCAGCCGGGAGCCGGCAGCCAGCCCGCCCGCAGGCGGGACCCGGCAGCCAGCCAGCCTGCTTGCGGGACTCGGGCGGGAGCCAGCAGCCAGTCCGCTGCTGTGACCCGGGCGGTAGCCGGGAGCCAGCAGCCAGCCCGCGACAAATGGATTTCGGATGCATCAGACTTGCTTAGAAATTTTGTCCGTTGCATCCGAAGTCCGTTAAATCGAGGTCCGTTAAATCGAGGGTTTACTGTACTCCAGATGAGGCCTCACCAATGCCGAACAGAGGGAAAGAATCATGTCCCTCGATCTGCTGGAAATGCCCCAACCCAAAATGCCATTAGC
Organism: Sternotherus odoratus; assembly: GCA_032164245.1. Lineage (NCBI taxonomy): Eukaryota > Metazoa > Chordata > Testudines > Kinosternidae > Sternotherus > Sternotherus odoratus. The sequence goes on from JAVMKO010000001.1 coordinate 165,270,724, forward strand.
CTTCTTGGCAACAAGGGCACACTGTTGACTCATATCCAGCTTCTCATTCACTATAACTCCTAGGTCCTTTTCTGCAGAACTGCTACTTAGCCTTTCTGTCCCTAGTCTGTAGCAGTGCATGGGATTCTTCCATCCTAAATGCAGGACTCTGCACTTGTCCTTGTTGAACCTCATCAGATTATTTTGGCCCAATCCTCTAATTTGTCTAGGTCCCTCTGTATCCTATCTCTACCCTGCAGCATATCTACCACTCCTCCCAGTTTAGTGCCATCTGCAAACTTGCTGATGGTGCAGTCCACCCCATCCTCTAGATCATTAATGAAGATATTGAACAAAACCAGCCCCGGGACCGACCTTTGGGGCACTCTGCTCCATACCAGCTGCCAACTAGACATGCAGCCATTGATCACTACCTGTTGAGCCTGATGATCTAGCCAGCTTTCTACCACCTTTAACTTTCTGGCAGGCATACTGTGAGAGACCGTATCAAAAGCTTTGCTAAAGTCAAGGAATAACTTGTCCACTGTTTTCCCCTCATCCACAGAGCCAGTTATCTCATCAGAGAAGGTGATTAGGTTAGTCAGGCATGACTTCTCTTTGGTGAATCGATGCCGACTGTTCCTGATCACTTTCCTCTCTTTTAAGTGTTTCAGAATTGATTCCTTGAGTACCTGCTCCATGATTTTTCCAGGGACTGATGTCTGACTGGCCAGTAGTTCCCTAGATCCTCCTCCTCCCTTTTTTTAAAGATGGGCACTACATAAACCTTTTCCCAGTCATCTGGGACCTCCCCGGATCGCCATGCATTTCCAAAGATAATGGCCAATGACTCTGCAATCACATTCGCCAACTCCTTTAGCACCCTTGGATGCAGTGCATCTGGCCCCATGGACTTGTGCTCGTCCAGTTTTTCTAAATAGTCCTGAGCCACTTCTTTCTCCACAGAAGGCTGGTCACCTCCTCCCCATACTGTGCTGTGCAGTAGTCTGTGAGCTGACCTTGTTTGTGAAGATAGAGGCAAAAAAAGCACAGAGTTACATTAGCTTTCTCTACATCCTCTGTCACTAGGTTGCCTCCCTTCTTCAGTAAGGGGCCCACGCTGTCGTCTTGTTGCCTGAGGAAACCCTTCTTGTTACTCTTAACATCTCTTGCTAGCTGCAACTCCAAGTATGATTTGGCCTTCCTGATTTCACTCCTGCATGCCTGAGCAATATTTTTATACTCCTCCCTGGTCACTTCTCCAGTCTTCCATTTCTTATAAGCTTCTTTTTTGCAGATTAGAATTTATGCAGATTAACCCCTGGTCTCTTCTGCAGGAGGGCAGCTCTGCCTCCCACCATGCTCCCAGTGAAAGAATGGGGAAATTCTTTTAGCTGAACTTGTGAAGTTTCCTATATAGGAATAACTCAGACAGGGAGCATGTGGTCCATGGGATTTTAGACTTCATAATTATGTGGCATCTTTCTATAGTCTCATTGATTCTATCCAGTAACACCTGCCTAACATGAAAAAAACCACAAATACAAATAAAGGGTACATTAGTACGAATTATTTGTTTCCTGAGCTTTTGGCTAAATTAAAAGGAAGATCAAATTAACCTGAGATGAAACAAATGATCTAGTCTAATAGTCTGAACCTGAGACTCTGGGAGTCCTGGGCGCTTCATCCCAATTCTCCCACTGAATGACTGACTCGAAAAATCACCTGTTCCCTCTGGGCATGATGCTGCAACTCCTAATTAATTCACTGAATGTTAGGAAAAGAGGGATATGGAGCCCAAACACAAGGCTCTGCTTCCATGCACTATCAGTGGTTTCACAGGCACCAACTTTCAGCTTTCCTCAGGGGTGGTTCCAAGTCTGCTCCACCCGAAGGCCTCTCCCCACTCCACCCATCCCCCCCAGCACCTCCTTCCCACCACCAAACATCTGATCAGTGGTGGGTGGTAAGTGCTGGGAGGGGGGGGGGGCGATGAGGAGCTGATCAGAGGGGCCCACTGAACAACTGATTGGCAGGTGACTGTTGGGTGCTCTAGTCCCAGAGCACCCACAGAGTTGGCGCCTATGGCATCAATAGCTAGGAGGCCTGATGCAAAGCCCAAGGACGTAAATGGGAGAATTCTGATTAACTTTCATGGCCCACTTCTATAGTGAACGAAACTGCTTTTCATTTACCCATGAACTAGGGAAAAAAAAGATCAGATGAATATAGATATTTGTAGAAATATCCTCAATTTCCCTTTATTTGGATATTAAGCAGCTAATGTATTTGAGCTCTCTAAACCAAACAAAACTATATAGTTTATCACTGAGACTGTAGGTTGTGATAGATGACATCACATACTGGGCTTTAATCATCAGCAGTAAGTGAAGAAATGGAAGGTTCAGGTTGTTCTCAGTATTTGTATTAGCTTCCTGATGAGAAACGCATGTTAGGTGCTTTACAGACAAATAGCTATCATTATAAATCTCTGTAAATTAATCAATAATGTTTGCACCGGTGGGTGGTTCATTCCATCAAGTATCGCCAGCAGTTCCCATCTCAATGGTTATTTCTGTAATTACAGCATGCATGCGAATTACCAGTTGAATACTTTAGTGGCAAATCAATTTGGGATGCAACAAAAACATCTCACACTAACTGGTTATTTTTTTGAGAAGTTCTCCTGGTATGAGTAGTAGTATCTATTTATCTTTGTCACTTATGTGGACACTATTACCATAATAGCTCAGACATCTGACAATCTTGGATGTATTGATCTTGACAATGTTCCGGTGAGGTAGGCAAGTATTATGATTTGTTTAGATTTGTACAAAAGTAAGGAAGGGGACTAAGATTCTACATACCCTGATCATAAATTGCAAAAACAAACCAATGAAACAGTCTTCCTATCACAAATATTTTTGTTTCTGTATTTTCTGTCCATTTGCTGAAGGTCACTGCTAATTGCAGCAATATCACTTAGATTTCGATAACTGTTAGTTGCAGTTCGACAATAAATAACATTGAGTTGTAAAGTGTGAAATGAAAGAAAAAAGATGAGAGATGAAATATTAAAGGAAAACCGAAGGGAATATTAAGTAAAAGAGCAGCATGAAGTGAAGAAAGGTGAATAAAGACACTCTCCTGTTAAAGCCACTTCTTTAAAAATTAAAACAGCTGAGATGATAGCAATGATTTCTAAAAGAGGGTAGGAAAAAAGCAGAGGGAGAAAGGAGAGCACTTGCTAAGGGCTCTATGAAGTTCCAGTTTCTAACAGGATTCCCAAAGGCCAGCCCGACACCACTCTTCAAAAGAGAAGAGACAAGAAAGGGAAGACTGTTTTATTTCAGCTTTTATAATCTTCTCCATCCTTTTATATCATTTCCGGTTTCAGCTAATGCGAGGTGGTGGGCTGGACAATAATGGAGTAATACTCTTAGATTAGTGTAATGGGTAATAATTTCTATTAGAATGCAAGAATTTTATAGAACTGGGTACAAAAGATGATTCAGGACAAGAGAGAGTCTGAATCAAAATTAACCAATAAATAACCAACATTAATTATTAATTGTTGTGGAGCAATATTTGATATTATCTTTGAAATTCAGGCTGAATTTGATTAATGATGATTGGTAACAAGTCACAAGCCACTGATTATTTGACTCTTTCAGGGAGAAGTATCCATTTCAGGAGTGCAGGTAGCCAGTATAACTTGAGAAAAGTTATCAATCTTTGCCTTCTGGGGACATATAAACCTAGTCCTAGACTTAAATTTAAGAATTAAAAAAATAGGCTACTGTAAACTTCATTGGCTGGATGCTGTTTAGTTTTCTCTCATCACATTTATGCAAATTGTGTATGTACAGCTGTAACTATAAAAGTGATGATGCTATCCTTGTCTCATTTGTTTAATTACCTGTGTGCCCTGGTCTTCCTTCTATGATGTCTTACAGTGTCTTATCCATATGAAATATCTAGGTCACATCCCATTTACTGGTTGACTTTAACTTCTCAATCTGACACACAAGGAATTGCCTTATTTTGACAGTGTTAGCAGTCAATAACAGTAAGGGCCTTTGGTGAGTTTCTTGCCCCTGCTCTGGACTTTGTGCCTGGCAGAAGGGCCAGCGTGGCATAAACATGCCCTAAAAGCTTCAGTTCCAGCTGGGTGAGAATTCCTCTGGTACAGGCTCTGAGGCCTGGTCTACACTAGTGGGGAGGGCCGACCTAAGATACGCAACTTCAGCTATGTGAATACCGTAGCTGAAGTTGACACATCTTAGGTTGACTCACCTGCCATCCTCACGGAGGCAGCGGTCAACGATGGGCTCCCCCCGTTGACTCTGCCTTGCGCCTTTTGGCGAGCTGGAGTTCTGGAGTCGACGGGAGTGCCTCTGGGGGATTGATTTATTGCCTCCTGATGAGACATGATAAATTGATCCCCAATAGATGGATCACTATACGTCGATCCAGCCAATAGTGTAGACATGGCCTGAGATGAACAGCCAGAAGGTTGGCCTCCATAGAGCCTTTTGCAAGCTCTGACATAGAGAGCGAGTTGGGGATAGGGCTGCGGGGGAGAGGAGGGGAGGAGCAGGTAAGGGACAGGAGCAGGTAAGGGACAGGGCTGCAGCAAGCAGTACAGCTGAGATTCCAGGTAGTGCTGTAGCCTATATGGCAGTCCAGGAAGGCTGCTATGACATAGGCCTCCAGGGCTACCTAAATTATGTAGGGGGTCTCTCTATCCCCTGTAGCAGCCCAGGATCAGGAGGGTACAAAGGGGACTTAAAGCTGCTGTAAATTTCCAACCCTTCTTGTTGGAAGCAAAGGAAGGCAGGACAGTGAAAGGCAGTGAAGGGCATTCCAGTGTCTGGGCTGTGAATTCTGTGCTATGCCTCTTAGAAGCCTTTCTCCCCTCCCTACCCCCCCCCCCCCGCCCAAATTGCAGTGTGTGTACCTTGTTCTCAGCAAAAGATCCATTCAAAATAATTTTCAGGAAAGGTTCTTCCCAGATCCTTATTCACAGCCCCTTTGGCCACAGTAATTTTTTTTTTTAAACCATAAAATATTTTTGTTTAATTAGGGGGAAATGTTTTTTCCCTCACTCTCTCAATACTAAAAATAAATAAAAAATAAATCAAATTTTCCCTCAAAATTAAAAGAACCCATCACTTTTAGACTAAGCCAAATCTGGAATTTTAGCCCGAAGGGGGAAAGTTTTAGATAGTTATGAGTGACTGAAAACAGTAAACCACAATGGGAAGATTTATGCAACCTTAACTAGAGTGACTATTGCCCATCCCGCTACAATGTGAACCTGGCTGTGAGATTTTGTTACTGTTTTTTGTTCCAAGCTTACAAGTCAGTTTCAAAAAATGAAAATGTTTTGATTGTTGCTTTACATAGAAGATGAATGTTTTTTTAGAGCAGCAGCATCCTCTTTATATTTAATTTTGTAGCACCCACTGATAAAATTTTGGCTACAGGATTGATTTTTCTGTTCATGATTTACCTCATACTCCTTAAAGATAGATATTTATCAATACACACTTTTCTCTTGTTTTCTTATTTTAAAAATAGTTATGGTTTTATCCAGTATGCCATCTAGAGGCACCTTCAGTGAGGATACTTTGTACTGCAGTAGATTTATTTTCATTAGCAGATCAGGCCCCGAACTTTACCCACATTTTGTTTGCCTTTCTTCGCCTTGTATAATGAAGGTTGGGATAACATGAAAATAAATCTTATCTGTTCACCTAAATTATGCTGTAAAACTAACTCCCTGGGACAGCTGTTCCAAATCCTCTGTATTATTGATACCAAAGGAGGATAATGCAGAACTGATGGTATAGAATGTAAAAAGGCAAAAAACCTGATGAAGTGGACCATTTTCATCACAGGATAACTAGATGTTATTTTGAGCACATTTATATTCACATCTTCGTTTTCTTTCATGCTATCTACATACTTGGAATTCTTTCCGTCTCTTTTCCCCATAAGCAATGTCCCTTTCCACATTCAAATGGTCTCTTTACAGCATCTCAATTCTGCCAGACCCCCAAGCAGTGGAGGGATAATTAATATGTTTTCTTAGAATATTCTATAGGGCCCATCTCTATGGAATGTAAATTCTGAGGAGAAAGGAAGAAATTAAATAAACCAGTAATCACCAACTGCAGGAAAGCTTCACCACTTAACCTGCTTAAACTTTATTCACTTACATTATTGTGATCTATCTTTAATATTATGGTAGTGTGGTGGTATCACTTTACACTGTAAGCTCCTCGAGGTAGAGACTTGGGGGTGGGGAGCAAGGTTCTGTAGCACTGTACACTGTGGGTCTGACCTTCTGCCCACAATCCCACCTCCAGCACTAGGGATTGTTTGGGAGTCCTCAGAGGAGACCCTAGGACTTTCTTTCTCTGTGCCTGCCCTGGAAGAAACAAGGTCATTTATTCTGCTCTGGCCTTTCACCTGTAATGAAAGGGGCCAGAGTGGGGATGAGGCTCTTATTCTGAAATGTCTTCCTTGCTGTGTACAGTGCCAAACACTCTTAGTAGTCTAAAAATATTTCTGAAGTATGAGGAAATACATTATACTGTGACAAAGAGTCCTGTGGCACCGTAAAGACTAACTAAAGTATTGAAGCATAAACTTTCCTGGGCTAATACCCACTTCGTTGGATGCATGGCTAACTCTCTGATTTACTATACTGATAGGGACTGCAAAACCCTGATATAGGCAAGTCATTAATTGCCGTACCTAGATGAACATAGTTAGCCACTTTGGAATTTTGCCTATTTTTCTCAGTGCAGTGTTCAGAAAGTTCCTATGTTGGGAAGCCCTGTAAAGGGTTAAATGCATTTCAAACTGAAGTTTTTATATGGAAAGGGGCATTTTTGGGCTTACAGCTCTTGGGGGCCCAACTTTCTATGAAATGACATTATCTGAGTCTCGCTTTTGGAAAGGAGTCCAGCATAATAACTAATCAAATAGTTTTATCTTGGTGTAAAATAGATTTCATAATCAGAACTACTCTTTTTAAAAAAATCATTAGTCTTGAAGAGTAAAGTGAGTTATCTTACTGCTAGTGTCACAAACAGTATCGCTTTTCAACATCGCGGTCAGCAACTGTAATCAAAAATGGTTTTTTTCTGGAATAATTTTCACAGTTTATAAATGGTACAGAGTGCTTTCCACTAGATGGTCATTCAGAAAGTTGTATTGTCAAGCAAAATGGATGGTTTCCTTTTAAATTTACCCTTAGAGGATGGTTAAGTGATTGTTTCTGTGCTTGGAAACTTATTTTAAAGAAGCGGGGAGGAGAATGGCTCTCTGTGGGGTAAAAGTGTATCTTATAAAATACGTTTAAAACTTTGGTAAGAAATGAAACTCCAGATGACATTCTAGCCTTATTTTTCTTATTCTGATGACGTGATAATTTATATATGGAAATATCTTATTTCTAAGTAAAATCTAAATCCCATTGGTAGCTATCTTCTTTAGCTATGTCTTTCCCTGTTCTGACAGGGACTCATGTAAGGGCTTGTCCATATGTAGAATTAATGCGCAGCAAGCAAAGGTGTGAATCTGCAGAACACTAGCTTGCTACACCCCAACTCCTCATGTGGATCCTGCTACCGTGCACTAAAGATTCCATAGTGTGCTTTGACCTACTGCTCTTTGAAATGGGAGTACGTCAAAGCACACTATGGAATGTTTAGTGAGCTATAGCAGGATCCATACAGCAAGTTACTATGCAGCAGGTTGGTATGCTGTAGATACACACCCTGGCTTGCCATGAACTAACTCACCATATAGACAAGTACTGCCGGAGTATCTGGTGGTGAAGTCCCTCTTTCTTTGGTCTATTTCTGTTTTATCAATTGTTTTTGAAGAGGACTGGTGTGTGCAAGGATGGATGTTCCATTTCTTTGCATCTGAAGTAGGAAGCCTGGATAATACTGTTTTTCTTACTGCAATAAAGGTTTCCTTTTTAAGTGCTAGAAGAAAGTGACTCTCTGTGATTGTTTACCATTGTCTGGCTCAGTGAGAAGTATTAGATCTTGGTTCATTAACTAGATGCCATAATTACTATTTCTAAGGTATGTTTTTTTTCTGTGAGAGTAACCATAAAAAAATATACTACTAGTTTTGTAGTGCCTTCCCCCTGCAGAACACAATGTACTTTGTAAACTGTGATTATTTTACATCACAGTATTGCTCTGAGGTAGGAATATTATTTTACAATTAAAGGAAATTGAGACACATTTTTCATTTATAGTAACTACATACAAAGATGTTCCTATCCAGTGCCCAAGGCACCTTTGCCAAAAATTGTTAAAGTTCAGGAGTGAAGCCAAGAGTTACTCCTCACTCCCAAGCTCAATTTGTAACATGGGGTTTATGATCTTTATCTGTTAGTAATAATCTTGTAAACCCTGCAATCAAGTGGGAGAGTTCAATTTGTCAGGAAGATATTTGACTTGGTTCTTATTGTCCCAGCATTTTGACCCCCTTCTCCTAAAAACAAGATAAAAAATACCAATCACCACAATGACACCCTTCTTAAAAGCTCATCTGTTCTGCATAGTCTACAGGGAATAAAGTCTGCACACCATTCCTTTGTTGTTTTTTCTGCTCCTTGTAATGATGTAAACTTACAACATTACGGGCTAGATGTGGCCAGAGTCTGCAGACACATCACCCAGGGGTGAAGCCCAAAGCCTGAGCCCCATGACCAGTGGGGAACTCGCCAGCTGCCTGCTCCTCCATTGTTGTGCCCCAGCTGTCTTCCAACCCCTGCTTGCAGCACCAGCAGACAATACTAAGGCATTGCATCCAGGAGCGGAGGGGGCAGGGGGCTTGGCCTCTCTCCCACCCAGTCACAGCGGGAGAAAAGCCACTGGTGGCCGCATTTGAGAAACGCTGGGCTATTCTATGAAGGAGGATAGCTCATTGGTTAAGATGGGACCTTGGGGTCAGGTCTGCTTTGCTATCCAGGCATACTCTGTCTGCCTAGATGCCCATCTGTGAAATGAGGATAACAGCGCTTTCCTTCCTCACAGGGGTGTGTGAGCATAAGTATATTAAGTATATTAAAGATTGTCAGATAATGCAGTGATGGGATCAATGTAAGTACTTACGAAAGATAAAGGAGGGCCTCTACCTTTAGCTGGTTGAGCAGCAGCTGTGAGAAGCTAGTCCTTCATAAAAAAAAAATCTGCTGGGCTCTCCAACATTTTGTCGTATTTCAGAGCTACATCTTTGGCCTATGAAACAATTTAGTAAATGATCCTTTTTTAGATATTTTCAGATTCATTCTAAAGCTAAAACTGCACAGATATTTTTGTATTTCAGATATGAAAAATGCTCAAGTAAAGCATCCTGTAATAATCCAAACTAGGAATTAAAGGCATCTAGAAGTAGCTGAGGCACTGACAAAAAGAATATGGTTAGCCATCCCTAACTGGGCTTCTTTTGAATAGATTTTGGTGCTTATGAATGTCATCCTGTTAACATGCACTTGAGACAAGCATCACTGACTGGAGTTTCCTGACCAAACCAAATTTTATTCTAATCTACACCCTATTGTCCCAGACCTCAAACAGAACTATGATGCCAAATTTGAGGGATCTTTTTGTGATATGGGCAAATGCCCTTAAGGATTAAGCTGAGCCCCTCCAAACACATTTTGTTTACAACCCAATTTAAACCAGGCATCCAGAAGGGAAGATTAGTGCACTAACCCATTTTACCCATAGCGGTGCTCTCTCTCTTTCACGTATACTCAGGATGGAATACCAAATCTTCTCCCCTAAAGTCAGCTAGATCAATATTTAGGCACCTAAACAGGGGGTCTGCTTTTCAGAAAAAGCCAAATACCTGCATTTCCTCTTGACTTCATTTACTTTTTCAAATAACTGGAGCGGTGCTAAAAGATAAGGAACAAAAAAGCAAATTCCAGTGCCTTGGACAAGAACTATCACATGACTCCTCTAAATAGCTCCAAACAAAGGCTAGCCATAAAGAAGAAGATATCTTGCTCAGGATGAAGGAGGAAATGTGTTGGCATGAATTTGGTGGCCCTTAAGTCCTATCTTAATTTAGCATTTTTATTAAAGAGATGGAAAGGAGAATAAACTGTGTATTAAAATCACCCATTTTTATGTATGTGGTCCCCATTACTGTAGTATATAGGTTCCTCTCAGTCACCGTATTTATGCTTACAAAACCCTTGTAAGGTAAAGAAATGCTATTATTCCCATTTTACAGACGGGGAAAATCTGTGACAGCCTAAATGACTTGCATTCAGGGAGTCTGTGGCAGAGAATGGAGTTGATCCTGGAATTCCCAAGTCCCAGGTTAATGCCCTAACCACTAGACTACCTTTCCTCTCCCAATTGGGGATTGTTAGGAGCTCTAGTGAGGACAGAAACCATAGTACAGAATATTTAAAAATGAGTATTTATTTAGTGTTTGCATATTCGTTGAGCCAAGCAATACAGTTTTTAGTGGCCAAATGGAGCTCTCGGCGCCCACCACGGAATTTGGTTAGCGGGCACTCCTCAACAATGTATATTATTGGTTGATCTGCAGCTTGGATTGTCTCAAAGGCCTCACTGGTTTTGGTTGGTTGCACAAAGGCCTTGCCCAGTCCGGATTGGTTAAAAAGGGCTCACTAACGATGTGGCAGTTTGAAGCCAGGCATGTGAAAAGTGAGGTCTGTGACAAGGAGCTGGTTGGTGTTCCTTGCCACAGGGACTCTGCTGTCACATCCTGGCATGGCATCCTCAACCACAGTGAGTGTTGTGAGGAAAGACGTGTAGCCGGTGAGCTTAAACAGAACAAAACAAACAAAAAAGGATTGGCAAGGGATCAGCGTTCTCATTGGGTCTGCACGTCAAGGCTCACAACTTAATGTTCAGGGTTTATCGACAGCCAAGCAACATACAATCAGTGCTCTTACTTATCAAATATTTGAGTGGTTAATAACAAAATGAGATTTAGCTTGGGAAAAATATTGTGTATTGAATGGGAGGTGGGAAAACCTGTGATGCTAACAGAGAGGTTGGTGTGGTAATAGATTGCAAAATAGCTACGAGTTTGCAATATGCACCAGCATGGATATAAAGGTGAGAAGGGGGCTGGGACCCAGATTACTGGCAGCAAGGAAGCAAGGAGAGAGAGAGAGAGACCTGGAGAGAGAAGATGATTTGTGAGAGTAGGGAAGTAGAGACTTATCTACATTACATTATTAAACCATTTTAACAAAGAGTGACCAATCAGTGCAAAAGGCTGTGTGGATACTCTTATTTTCATTTAATTTAGACTTATTTCAGTTTACTTTAAGTAGATTAGCCATCAGTCTATGCTAAAGAGAAGTAAGCCACTCTTAAACCAATATACGAATCTCCGCATGGGGTCTGCATCAGTTTAAATGGATATAAAAAATTATTGAAATTGAACTGGTGCAACTCTCTTGTGTAGAAAGTCTTCAGCTGAAAAAGTCATGCTCAGGGAAAGCAGGAGTGGGTGCTTAAATGTATGATTAAATTTGGGAAGGAGAGGCTCCAGAAGACATGGACAAGAAACAGTATTACATGAACTGAGTGGGAGTTTGAAATGCAAAATGTAAAGCAGGTAATTAAGTGGTTATAACAAGGATAATTGTAGTGGGAGAGGAGAGGGTGGAATGAACTAAGTGGTAACTGCAATTAAACATCAAAGGATCAGCATTGTGGCAGAAAACACTAGTGAAGGATCAAATCAATGAAGGATGAAAGCCGACAAATTGGTAAAGCGAGTTTGACAGGTGAATCAACCAATTAAATGGTTGTGGAAGGCAATCACATATGAAATAAGGGTGTGCTGAAAGCCTTTGGCAATGTTTTTATCTGTGCTGAAACAAGGGAATGAGGTGATATCCCTCTGGGATATCACCCCCTGCTGCTGCTTATGGGAAAATGGCCACTGTGGTGGGATCTGGGCTAGCAACTCTCCTGGTGCTCATGTGTCTGTTTATTTACAATGGAGACAGTGGTGGAAGTATTTGTGCCTGACCAAGATCCTGTGCTACAAATACCAACCTCCCTATTAGCTCAGGCTCAGCCCAGCCCATGTGCTGTTAGAGAAAAATCTGCTGTAACTAAAATGATCAGTTATTAAAGGCAACTGTCACAAAGCCTTGTGTGATAGGGAGAGGAGGAGGCTGGTAAGTAATGTTCTTCCAGAATTTTGTGTGCTCAATACGCACACTATTTGTGTGATCTTTATGATAAAAAGGTAATCACAGAGGGCATGTGAGAGGGAATACAACAAGCAGAAGAATATACATAAAGTTCCAGACTAGTTATTTGGAATATTTATAAATTATCTGGAAAAGGGGTAAGAAAGCTTGGGAGGAACTTCAGAGAGACCTAACCAAGCTAGGGAATTCATCCAGGTTCTGGTCACCCCATTTCAAAAAGGATACAGGACAGATAGAAGGGGGAGGTTCAGAGAAGATAATGGAAAATGAATAGGGTCATGGAAAAGCTCTCAAGAAGAGACAAAAAAGATTGGGACCATTTAATCATAGAAAGGAGACATACAAGATGGGCCATAATATTCACATGCAGTAATGAATGATATGGAGAAAGGAGAGCAGGCCCTTCTGGTCAAATGTTTTCATAATAGAAGAACAAGGTGAAATTGTTACATTCAATGAAGTTCAAAGATGGCAAATTCAAACCTGAAAAGAGAGGAGTGCTGTTCCACACATGGCACAATGAATCCATAAAACCCGTTGCTGTGAGCTGGCACTGAAGTTGTGTCCAGCAGGGTTCAAAAGAAAGGATGATGTATTTATCTGGATAACAAGAATAGCCAGCGTTATTAGAAGAGTGAATATTCAAAAACAAAAGTTGGAGGTAATATAAAACCATAACACTTTAGAGAGGCATCAGCCAACTTCTGACTATTGGGTGTTAGGTGAAAACCTGCCTACAGGGCAAGTTATCTCAAAACTGTCTACTGGAGGGTTTCTTCCTGTGAGAATCTGGAGCTCATCGCTGTTCTAGAGAGGACAGTGGACTAGAGGGCTCTTTGGTCTGATCCAATGTGGTAGTTCTTTCATTCTTAGAGAGGTAAATCGCTCTGACAAGCAGTGTGGGTCTTTCCTGTAACACTAAGCAGAGGCTGCCTTCTCTCTTATTCCAGAAACGACTTCTTGTCCCTTTTGAGTACTATCTGAACACCCATGGCCCTGGATACAGAGAAGCAGGTTTTAAAAACCCAACGATTAGAACACGAAAGAAGAGAGCTGTGTAATGCCAGGACAGAGTTTGTATCTGTAGGATTTTGGGCCTACTTATTACAAAGGTTCACTTCTGAAACCGCAGAAACATTTGATTGACGCTGGTTCTTAATGTATCAACTATTTTATTCATCCCTATTTTCAACTCAGGTTTTGTCTCTGATTTTGAAGGAAGGATGGTGTAACTACTCCACATGCCTGTAGTTATTTGTTGGCTTATATTCCTTCTCTTCAGTCTTTGAATTTTAACAATCTGACATCTTTAGGAGACTAAGTATCCACATTTGAAGTGGTCTCAGACCTCACATTTAGATTGGTAAAGTTAAAAGTCAGTTAAACCAATACCTTAGTGCATTAACATTTCATTCTTTTTTAATTTTCTATTTGTTTTAAGACATTCATTTAAGGAGAGCTCTTTTTAATGCAATATGTTTTGGTGGGGTACCCTGAAAAATACATTTATTAAACAACTCAATTTATCCAATAGATATTTTTATTTGATTTAAATTTTTGATGTAATGGAGGCATTTCTAAATGATTTTTTCAAGGTATTCTTTAACAAAAGGAAGGATGGTTTTCGATCTAAGACCAGTGGACTGAGAGTTAGAAATTCTGACCTAAATTCCTGGTTCTGATACAGATTTCTAGCGTAACCTTGGAGAAGTTACTTAGTGTATTTTGTGCCTCTGTTCCTCATCTTGTAAAATTCTCCATTAATATTTCTTCAATGCATTAAATTGCTTCAGAGTCTTATCTTTTTGTTTTCACTTTCTGCAAGCATCTGCATGATTCCATTTGCAGGTACAAATACTCCTGGGAAGTAAATATCAAAGCAAAAATTCAGTATTTTGTCCTGGTAAAAGTGGTCCGATGTTCATCCGCTCAGGGAATAGGAAAGAATCATGCGACTTGTCTAGCCAATCGTAAGTAATCAACACAGCTCAAGTTTGGAAAATTATTCAGCAATCCAAAGAGGGGGGAAAAATGCAAAAAGGTATTTAAATCAGGACTACAGCTAAGAAAATGATTTGCTCACAGGTAGTCCATGAGTACAAAATGAGGCTAAATACATTGCAATAATTGCCAAATGCAAAACTGAATTAATTACAAAATCTTAAAAGCTATTATCTAGAAAGCAATGAAGATAAAGCCCTATGCCAAAATACTAGAAAGAAAAAAGTTTTAACTCATTATAAGATTCATAAATTAATAGATTTCAAAGACAGAAAGGACCACTGTCATTATCTAATATGATCTCCTGTATAAAACAGGCTATAGAACTTCCCAAATATAATTCATAGAAAAACATCCAGTCTTGTTTTAAAAATTGCCAGGCTTGATGGAGAATCCACCATGATCCTTGGTAAATTGTTCCAGTGATTAATTTCTCTCTATTAAAAATGTTCAGTTTACTTCCAGTCTGAATTTGCCTGAGTTTAGCTTCTAGCCATTGGATCATGTTATATACCTTTCTCTGCTAGACCGAGGAGCTCACTATTAAATATTCGTTCCCCGTGTAGATACTTACATACTATAATCATGACATAATTCAAAAAAGGAGAGGGAGATTTTGTAGATTAGATAAAATGCAGAGGTTGCAACTGTCAACACAGAAATACTCTGTGAGTTGAGCTAAGAAATATGAAGGGTGAAAGGCTATTTAATAATAACGGTACATTTGAAAAAAATCCCTCATGGGTAGATGGGAATGTAATGCTATTAGAATGTCTTGTAAAAATAGTAAGGTATGATTGAAGGGGATGTTTCAGACTTATGTCTGTGATGCAATATAAACATAAAATGATAATTTCTTGGATTGAAGTCAGAAATCTCTGAGTTAGAGGAGGTCTGGAATCAACCAAAAACCATGCCAGAGTAACGGCATCACAGAAAGAGCTAAGCTGCCATATCAAATGACCACAAGAAGATTACATTTGATATAACATGGAAATCAAAGACACTTGTACACATCAATCAGGGATGGAATGTGAGAGGAAGAGGAGCAGAGTAGATAAAGCTCACAAAAAAGGAAAAGAATTTTGGGTTGGCAAAAAGCCCACGACATCCATCTGCTCTTCCGATGTATTCATCTTTTTTCACTGAGCAGGGCTTTTCCCCCACTTTGTTAGGAACAATATAGAAAAAGCTTAAAGTATCAGACTGAGCAGAAAATGAAGGGCCCAATTCCATTTAAATCAATGGGAAAACCATAGAGTTCACCATGTGCAGGTGAAATGAAAGGCCAAGTGAAAACTGCAAAACCTCCCTCCAGTCACATTGGAATGCAAACAACCTGTCCTATGAGACCCAAGAGAGGAATTAAGAAAATATTTTCCCCACCCTACAATATTTAATTATAATAATATAATGGATGTCATTGAATATAGTGCCTTTAATTCAAAGATAGCACATGTCCAAAATGTACTGACAGTATTATAAGACTAAGTAAAATTATGTTCTGAATATTTGCTGAATATTTGCTTAGAGGTATTGTAGATGCAAGTAAGTAAGTAAAAAAAGCTTCTAGACACAATATTGGAAGGAGTTTCTCCTCTGCCTTCCTCCTTTAACACCTCCACGTGCCCCAGTGACCATATTCCATCTTCTGATCTCCCTTGTGCCCACTCTTACCTCCTCCCTTATCCTTATCTTGCTCTGCACCCCACAATATGAGTCTGCTTTACTCTCCACCATTACAAAAAAAAAAAAGCTTATGATTGTCCTTTCAAGCTACCACCCTATTGCTTTTCTCCATTTTATCTCAAAGCATATTAAGCCCTGGAGGGCAGTCACCTAGCTTTAGGGAGCTCCTAGCAGGTGTAAAGCAGACATAGCCAGCTCCTATGTTTCCCTCCCCACGGCCCCTAGTGCTGGGGATGTGTTGGAGTGAATGGGGGAAGGTGGGGGAGAGGGATTTCCAGAGCACAGTGCTGGGGACATAGCCTGCTGGTGCAGGTTAAAACAGCCGCTGTGCTTAGAGCTGGGACTAGAGACCAGCAGAAAGCCATGATCACACCCTCCCACTTCCCCCCCAATTCTGCTCTGCTGCACCTAGTGCAAGCTGGACACAGGAGAGTCTAGCCCATAAAGTGCTTTATACATACACTAGTGTAACAGCCCGTGTACATGGACCAAAGTGCTTAATGTTGTTTGTCCGGGCCGTCTCTATGGCTCGTGGTGGCGCACGCGTGGCGGCCATTTTGTGTCGCCGAACTACAACTCCCAGCATGCTGTTCGTCTGGGCCGTGTCTACTGCGCAGGACGGCTTTGGACAAACATGCTCTGGCCTTTTATTATATAGGATAAGCATGATTAGTATTACACAGGGTCCAGGGGGGGAGTAAGAACTCTGTAAGTGTCTTGAAGAAGTCTGAGGTCTGGGCAAGTCCAGATGCCCTCTGAGTCCCGGTGTGGAATTATCCTGTGCTTTTTGAGAGCTGGGGGGGGGGGAGGGGAAAGAGGGGGGGAGATACCTTTTCTCTGCCCTCCAAGCACTAATTCTTTCTCTGCTCCCCTTCACCTCAGGCTGTTGATATTGCCAAAGCCAAATTATAGAAAGCTGATGCTGACACCTGGTCTGTGCCGTCTGATGTCAGTCCTCTAAATGCACTGTTCATTTCTACCTAAATATGGCCTGCTCTAGGGAGGTTCTTTTACGTGGGTAGCTGTGGATAGGCCAGTTCTGGGGATTGAAATGTCTTCCTGCTGCTAGGTCAGGGCCCTGCTGTGTAAATGGGCCTCTTGTTAGTTGCTGACAGAAAATATTACCTTTGGAAGTACTAATTTGCATAGCAGAGGACAAAGCTATCTCTGAGAATTGAATCCAGGAGCAGATACACAGGAATTGGTCCAATGGTATTTCGCTGGAAGATTTAATTATGCACATTGGGGCACTACTGATCAGCGGTAGGCTCAAGTTACAAATGTAGATCCTGGCTTCCAGTTTCTCAAAGACTGGGTGTGCGTGTTTGCCTTATTATAGGAAGTTGCTATCTGCAAAATGGATCGGTATCAGGGTTCAGTCTGCACATTATTCAGTGTCAGCCGTGTGCTCAGCGCTGTACCAGGCATAGCCTGTGTCCTGAGGAGTTCACAGTTTAAAAGACAAGGTACATTAGATAGTAATATTCAGGGGAAGACCTAGGGAATGGCTGTAACTTGAGTGAGGATTTGCTTACCTAGTGATTGGATGAAATCAGAAACTCTGAGACGGTGATGGCACAATGCTGAAGTGGATCAGTATTTGTGGGTCTCTTGGGACAAGTTGGTTTTCAGGAAGGATATAAACAGTAGGAAGGGATACTAGTCTGGTTGGGATAGGGAGGTAGTTTCAGGCATGGAGGAAACAGATAGGATCGGAGCAGGAAAAGGAAATGAAGGTAGCAGTGTGGGAGCGATCACTGGTAGAGCAATGACGATAAGTTTGGGAATGCCTCATCCTGTCGGAGAGCAAGGTTCTGGAACAAGTGAGTCTTGAGGAGGAATCTGATGGAAGAGAGGGCGATTGGTGGACAGGAAGAGGAGGGTTACCCAAGCACAGGGGGCAGCTGGGGTGAAAGAGATGAAGACCCTAGTAGGCATAGATAATTGTGAGGCACATAGCTAGTGAAAGAATAAGAGGAAGAGGAAATGAGAGGAGAGATGTTGTGTCATGGAGGACATTATGTAGGATCTTGTAGACAAAGGCAAGGAGACTTAATTGGTTGCATAAGCAAACAGGAAGGCGGTGAAGGGATTTCAGAAGGGGGGGAGGGGGCTGTGATCATAGCAATGAGACCGGTGGATGGCCTGGCTGCATTGCTAGACTGAAGAGAGAAGTGGAGGAGAATGTCACAGCAATCAGTATGAGGGATGGCTTGATCACAGGCAGCACACAATAGCGCACTCTCCACTCTGGGAAGTTCAGGGATTACTGCTTGTCCTTGACCCGCCTCAGGAGAGAGGAGGCAGGGCCATAGCTTTGGCCCCGGACTTCACCAAGCCTGTCACATGAGCCCAGCAGGTTCGGTGGAGCATTCTGTCCACAGGGGCTGGCCCAAAGTGCACATGCCCTGTTTACAGGGAGCAGTACTGAGGAAGATGGGGGACCTGCCTCAGGTAAGTTTTCTCCAGTTGTCCTTCATTGGTGATGCTGCTCTGCACGGCCTCCGACTTGGGGCTTGGGGCTAAAAGGTTACAAGCTACCCCTGCAAGGAGAGAGGATAAAAGGAAAGGAGTGGAATACAGGGGGAAAGCAACGCAGCAGCGGAAGTCAAGCAAAGAGATGCATCTGACAATTATCAGAATAAAATGTTTGCATCTGTTTGGTGTTCAGCTCTCTGCCCACTGCTATTAAATGCAATTTTGTGCATTATAAGAGCAGCCATGTCCCTTCAGACCGTCTGATCTCATCAGAGCTCACGAACTTGGGCCAGGTTAATACCTGGCTAGGTGACTGTACTGGATATCCCAGCTTGCCGCAGGAAGTGGTACGGAAGAGTTAGGCACAAATCCAACTCTGTGGTGCCCCTGGGCAGAGTCCTGGCACCTCCATTAAAGTCAGAGGGTTCTGTGTGAGGAAAGCAATGTGCCTGAACAGATTGCAGTGCAAGACTGTGGCTTTAGTATGGTCGCACTCTTTTCCCCCCGTTAGTCTGGGCTCAGTGCCTGAGCATAGTGCTATGGAGCAATGTATTGCCGGAGGTGCTGTTTTTCCTTTCAGAGAGAGAACTAAGATCCTGAACATATGTGGTCATTTGAAGACCCCCTGATGTCCTTGCCATATTGCAATCTGTTCTGCTTATTTAAAATTCATTGTGCAGACAGTTCCAGTTGGATATATCCTTTTTCACTCCTGCTCCTAAAATGTTGCTTAGTGTTGTTGTGGGCTATTGCACTTAGCCCCGGAAGGGCCTCTTTTCGCTGTGAGAGGAGGTCTCTCTCTCTCTCTTTGCCCGTCACCCCCCAGCCAGGGTATGGGCCCCAACTGGTGTTGATGTTTCAGTAGCAATTGGTTCCCTTACGGGGTGGAGTTGCTAGCCCCACGCCCATTGTGGGAGGAGGTGACTCCTGACAAATCAGGAAAATGTCTGTATTTCTTAGGAATATTACATGCGACTTGGTTTCCCTGCTCAATTTTATATCACTGCCTGATCTACTGAGTTAATTCAAAGAAGACTATGGGGGGGGGGGGGGAAGGCTCTTAAGGAAACCAGAATGGGTAAAATGAGACACAGATAAGACAATCTCTCAGGTAACCTGCTTCAAAGGAATGAGAGAAGGCAATGGCAGGGAAAGAACTTATCTGGCTGGCACCTTCCAAACTAAGATGTTTTTCTCTTTCCATGCCTAGGGCTGAGATCAAAAGATCCTCCAGGATTAAAAGGTGCTTTAGCAGAAAGGGAGGTGGCTAGTAATCTGCTCAGCTGGAAGTCACAAGGACAGAGTGTCAGCATGCCGGGAAGTTGTCATGCAGACAGACTCGAGAGTCAGGGTCAGCAGCTGGCAAGCTGTAAACTTGGTGCTCAGAGAGAACAGGGGATACCAAGGCTAAGTCATGTCTACCTGGGGGCTTGAGCGGGAATGCCAAGCTTAGATAAGACAATATGGACCTCTTTAATTTTATAATTTCTCTCTCTCAGCTGCTTCTTCTCTCACCTCTGTGTACTGTTTGGGCAAATAAGTCCTACTGTATTTTGGAGAAACTGCTTCTGTCTCACTACATACTATTCCTGACCCCAGGCTCATGAAGGAGGTTTCAGGCTAGGAGACACAGGCACAGGCGACCAGGAAGATGTAGCCTGAAGGCAGTCAGAGCAGCTGGATTGCAGGATACCTCTCCAAAGAGAAGTGAAGGCATGGGCCTGATGCTTGAAGGGGGCGGGACTGTAACAGGGTCTCAGAGGAGCAAGCTCCCCAGGGACTCTGACACCTATTTTGCAACCAAATCCTGAAGCCCTTTGCCAGGCAAAAACTCTCAAGGCGGTCAGACCCTGAACACTTGCAACTCCCAGTGACTTCAAATAGAATGTCGTATATTCAGTCTGTCTCAGGAGTTTGGGATTTGCCCTAGTGTTTATAAATGAGTAAGATTTGGGGTCCTTTGCAGTAGAAGGCACAGTAGAAATTTGAGCTATTATAGTAAGAAATGAATTTTTGTTTTATCATAAACCCAAAACTTGATTATTATTTTTTTAAAAAGCATATTGGTGTGAAAGTCATAAGTGTACTCCGTGGCTATTGGTGCACTGTGACATCATGTAAGGTGATGTACTTTGACATAACAAGAAGAAGTCTAGTTATATGAGACAGAAGATGTTGAAAGGCAGTTTCAAGATTTTCCAGTTCAATACTTGATATGAGCAAATGACCATTCTTTAAAATCCTCTATTGGCAGCCATCCCTGTTGCCAGATGTTCTCGCATTGGAGGATGGGGATGCCATTCAAGAAGGGACTAGGCAGGCTGGAGGACGGACCTGTGGGAGTTTTGAGCTGGGGCTGGAGGGGCACTGGGACTGTTTGTTTGCTGATAGAGATGTGGGAGTAATTTCTGGGTTAGTATCTACCTCCACCAAGGCTGTAGGGGAGGGGTCTCCAATCCAAGTCAAGGGGTGGGAGTTTGAAAGCCACATCCAAAGCACGAGGGGCCCTCACCACAGTGGCTCTTCTAAACAGGCGAAAAACTTCATGGGAAATGGGAGGAATTAGTAAATAGCTTCTGTTTGTCTTTGCTACCATCTTTCCATAGCTGCAACATCGGATGTAATCTCAGATGTGTAAATTACTGCCAGCTGAAGAGAAGCTACTCTGTGCTTTGGAGTTTTGGTATTTGCGTTTCCCATAGCTCTCTCACGCCATGTTTCAAGTCACAAACCTGTATCTACATGTGAGACTTCAATGAGGCTCTGCTTGGGGGCAGGGACCTGCCCGCACATGTGCAGTTGCAGAACTGGGGACTCTCTCTCTCACCTCATCCCACTCAGAAGGGGACATTTTGAGGATGGGACTTTTGTCGCGGAGCTTGGAAACTCGGCATTACTCTTGACATCTCATCATTTGATGGCTGTAAACCTCATTGTATCATGCTGTATATGTTTGGATGAATTCCATGTTCATAAACTTGACATTTTATTCTCTGTCTTTTGGAACCAGCGTCAGTGACATTCGACTGAAACAAACAGAAAAGCGGCGTGTTGCCAAAGAACAGGGGTAACATAGATGGTTTGATATGAAGCTAATTGCTCGGGGACACTATCGTCCCTCATAGTTAGATGTGTAATACGCCGGCTGACCCAAAACAGACTAGCGCAGTCATAGAAAGTGGGGATAGATAGCTATAAAAGCAACCACGTGAGAAAGTGATTAGGGCTAGATTTTCAAGAGTGCCTAAGGGGGTGTCTATGCAGCCTGTGAGACAGAACTTCCCAGCCTGGGTTGACAGACTCGGGCTTATACCTGCATTCTAAACAGAGCTGTATGCTCTGGCCCAAGCCGCAACTTTGAAGTGCGGACTATACAGCACACGCCCCAGCAGACTGAGTCTGTCCACCTGGGCTGGGAGGCTCGCTCCTAGGGCTGTGTAAACGTATCCTAAACCAGGTACGAGCACAAGTCCCAGGAGCATAATCTTCCATGACCATAGTATATAAGCACCTCATGATTTGGAATCTCATGATTTATAAGCCAGTCTCAGGACTGCTGGGGGCCCTGACTCGTGGGTTTTGAACACTCATGGCTGCAGTACTGTTGATTAATGTCCACAGGTCTTTTCAGAAGGTGTTTTATTTGGGGGAGGGCTATTGGACGGCTGCCACATTTTTAACTCCTAGAAAAGTGCTGATGATTTTTTTTAAAGGATCAAATAAGCAGTTTGGCTGAAAGTCTAGGACTCCAACAGCAAATAATGAAGAACATTATTCAGTGAAGAAACGTGAACAGGATTTTGATTGAACGAAACATTTTGGGAACATGGAAAATACCATGTAAATCTTGGCTGTGATTATTCTTTAACTAATGTTCCGTATGGTTAGTTGTTGGGACCTTCAGTTTTCAGGCCATCATAGATGAATTGCTGACTTATGAAATTCAAACTTCTTTATACATCTGTTGCTATGGCAGGAAAGTAATCCCCAAGTGAACCAGGAGGTTCAGTGGAAGTTACTATCTGTGAAGTTAACTTGTTTTTTGCCCAGGCAAGGTAGAATGAGAGGCCAATAAAGTTCCCAATGCAATTTCAAAAGGTGCATTTCAAGAAGCTGAAATTAAAGCAAAATGTGGTTGCTCATACCTGCTACTTACTTTTTCAAAGGTCAAGAACATTTGAGGGATGCCACATAAAGGTACATATAGGCATGAGGAAATGAGCATGAGGGATCTGTGAAGGAAATGGGAAGAAAACCGATATCCAGCCACAACCAGAGCTGCCAATACATGTATATTAAAGCAATGTATCAAGTACATTTTCTGTCCTGGAGTCTGCACATAAATCCACATGGGTGGATGCTAAATGGCAAACTTGGCTCTAAATTAGTACTAATCACGATCCATTCTGCACAATGGTGGTAGAGTGTAGTAGATAAATAAAGACACATTAAGCCAAGGCCATGTCCAAAGTTATTTATTGTTCCAGCCAAAAGAGGAAAACTTCCCCCAATGCGTAAACAAAGGGTTGGCAACCTTTCAGAAGTGGTGAGATATCTGTTGAAATGTATGCATGATTTATTTGGTAATTCAGTAAAATTACAAAATTACTCGTATTAGTGTCATCCTTACCTTATGCTGCCCACTAGTGGAAAAGTTCCAAATGTAAAAAACACTTCTCAGAATTAGTAGACGGTGGGCCAAATTCTGCAGTCTAACTGAGTAAATCTCTCATGAGCTTCATGGAAAATAGAGGTTTTAATTACATTTGACACTTTTGAATCTACTCTAAGTGGTGGCCATCTTTCCAAAAAATAACTGCATTTGTGACTCTGGTAGCTGGGAACTTCTAAACCAGTGCTCAGATGTTCAAACTTGGTTACCCTAAAACTGGTTACCTAAATCTTTATTTGTCCATCTACTGAATTCATTGGAAATCCAGACTCAGTTTGGGGGAAAAAAAATAGTGATGCTCTCTCAAGCTTTGCCTGCCAGCCAAGTTCCATGCATTTGTGATACCAAAATGAGATGTCACTCATAGCAGAGAGTGTAGATCTTCATAATATTGTCTTTATTGTGTTTAATATGATCAGCAGTTAAATAATTAATAATGTATATATTTTATATTGGACTTCATAGCTAACAGCTTACTGAGATCATTGGTAACAATCCTTTCAGAGCTATTGTTTCAGGCTTTTTTCTGACTCAGACAGACATAGCTATGTTAGTCTACAGTAGATTTTCATTTTGAAGATTTTTGGGCACCTACACTTGAAATTGTTGGCCTTTGTTTTAATATTAAACATGAAAATTTGTTCCATGTTTGTTATACTGATTATCTATAGAATAGAATAGAAAAGCAATTTGGAAGCTTTTTTAGTGGGATGGCTGTCAACAGTGGTGCGTGTCTGAAGAGCAAGCAGGCTGAGAGAAAAACACTTGAACAGAGCTTCCAGGTGGCTGTACTTTTTACTGTGTTGAAGGAACTTCTAGAACTTCCAAGAAGAGTACTGATTCTGTGAAGCCACTGCGTTGACAGGTGACATGCCTAACAACAAATACATTATTGACAGGAAGCCTCTGTTCAGCTGAGGCTTATAGAAGGTTCAACAATCTTCAGGTGCCGCGCAAATGGGACTAGCTCTTGGAGACCGGGCCTGCCAACAGAGTCATCTCATATAGTTTGTACCTTTTATCATGAAGGACAATAAAGCACTCTCTTGCCAGGCTGAGATGGTGGAAAAATGGGGTATGAAGCCACAATGTTTGTGGAGAGTGAAGATGTTTATCTGGAGAAGAGAGGGAAGAGAGTGGGTTTTCTTCAAGGCACTCTCATTTCAGGACTACTTAGTCTAGACATTGACGGTGGTTTATCCTGAGGAAATATCATCAGATCTTATGAGAGGGGAACATCCTGGCCCAGATTAGGAAGAGCAGAGTCTGAAATTCTGTGTTTCTCCACATAACAAGTACATCAAAGGAGACAGCAATGTAAGTCTCCCCTAGCTTCTTATGCAGTTTGCCTCAGCCATGACCTGGAGGAACGATCACTCATGCTCTTTTAAACCTTGGCCTCTGTGTTATTGCCGACAAGTCTGTTCGTTGTGATGGTGTTTTTGTGACGTGGATGTCTATTGGGAATTGAAGGAGGTGTAACCCACCAGCTCATTCCAGATAGGCCATGAGGGCCTATAACAGTGACTTTCAGTCACTACCAGCTGGGGTCAGATTCAAACGGGTGACTAGTGGAAGCCCTTGAATCTCACTATCAATCTCATGAGTAGAGACGTCTGGAATGTTTTGATTTTGATTGAGTTTTTGTTCTGAAGGGGGAAGGGGTGTGCATGAGTGAGAGAGAGACTGAGGCTCTCTAGCATGGTGACTAGATCACTGCTGTGAGATTTGAGAGATCCAGATTTCCCACATTCAGGGCCACATAGACACAGAAAAACTCAGGTTTTGATCCAAACATGTACTTTTAAACACGTCTGTTTTCGTGCAAATGTTCAAAAAGTCTCGTTTTGCTGCAAAATAGGATTTGATGTCCTCCAAACGGCTCTGCTTGTGAGTTCTTCAGCTTCTGTTACCCACACTATTAAATGTTAACTGTCATTATAGTTATAGTAATGACTAACTAATAGATACCATAATGGCAAGGATGGGAGCAGATTAACCTGCATTACTAAAGATACCTCTAGCCCTGAGAGTTTTTACGGTGTATGAACTGAGTAATATGGTAATGTAACAGTGCTAATTAACTGGAATAGTTAATAAAGCATCACGCTAAACTTTTTCTTAAAAATATTAGAATTCCTTTGAAAAGTTCAGTATTTTCATGGTACACAATTATCTGGCAAATCAGACTGTTGACTGTATTAAAAAAAGCCCAAACATTATATATATTTTTTAAAGAAGAAAAGGTTAAGATCTTCATTTACTTAGTCCTATGAAACAGAGCCCAATAAATGTCACAAGAAAAACTTTCATGTTTTTTTTTTCCTCTCAAGATTTTTTCTATTTTAATTTGTGTGGGTGAGGTTGTCTCTTCCCTGGGGAATGAGTTAGGTAAAAGTTTGACTCCTCTTACATTTATTAAAATCAACATGATTGATCTCTGAGATTTTTCTTCAGTTTTATTGTAAAGATGTTCCATGCATTTCAAGGCACAATAAGCTTGTCTATAATCAATACCATAGATATTACTAGCCACTTAGTGTCAGACACAGGGCAAAAATATGTTTCAGTCCTTTCCATCTAAATGGTAGTAATAGCAGCTACATCATGATTTGTAATAGGAGATTTTTTCTTTCAAATGTCATGAGTTTTATAGAGCAGCTATTTATTGTATCTTTTTTAAATTGCTGTCTCAGGGACGAAAAGGCGAAAACACATTTGAATTATAAATCCTCTTCCCTGATTCCTCTACAGTACAGAGTTCAGATCGATAGCACAATGCAGTGTTTTGAAACATTGTTTTGGTCTTCACTGATCTAGTATATTTTTGTTGCTCTATTTATTTGTAAAAATGTCTTAATTTACTTTGATAACATTTTTTAAAAATGGCCCTGATCCATCAGCGTACTTAAGCTCATGCTTAACTTTAAGCACTTGACTTTAATGGGACTACTTGCTAAAGTGCTTTGGTTTGTCTGGCCTTATATGACTGTATATATACTTGAATTCAGTCTAATTTTTCCTGTATTTGTCAGGGATCTTTTGTATCTAGTAAGTCACTTCACTTCTTCTTATATAGAAATTGTGTTTTTTATTTTATTATTTTTTAAACCAAAATGTTGGTGAAATGAGCTGGGTTGACAGCTCAGGAAACTGAAATCTTTCATTTATCCCCAGAAAAGGTACAGCACAAACAACAGGAGTGCAGGTCCCTGCCCTGCCCTTTGATTCAGCGAGATCATCTCTAAGAGGGGAGGGCATAGCTCTACGTCCATGCTCCTTTGATCCTTGGCATCTTTAATGAGCGTACAAAGAAGGGTGCATAGGCCTTCCATCAGCAAAGCACTTATGCATGTGGTTAACTTTAAACTTCTGAATACTCCCCTGGGCCTTCAAGCACATGGTTGAAGTTAACCACATGCTTAAGCAGTTTGCTGAATGGAGGCATTAATGCTGGTGGTGTTTCATTGAGTGGATGCCTCTCCTGAGACCACCAGGTTCAGGATTTTAAAAAGTAAGAGCAAACAGAAGTGCCAAACTAAGAGGCCTGATTTTTCAACAGGGTTCAGCGCCCGGCGGTTCACTGAAATCAGTGGGAGTTGTTGGATCGTCAGTATTTCTGAAAATTAGGCAGGTGCCTAACTGTGGCTTTAGGATCTTAACTTTTGTCTCTACTTCTGAAAGTGTTCACATGAGCCTGAAATGTTGCTGGCAGAGCGTAACAATTTTCACTATGGCCTGAGTCAGATTCAGTTCAATGACTTGGAGGTAAAATATTTGTTTTTCCATGACCCAATCATTCCCTTCTGATTAGAAGTTTCAAGTGAGGTACTGGTGATTTTTACTTTGACATACGTTTACCTTGGAATCAAATTTGATCATAGTCATATTCTTAGAGAATCTTATTCAACAGAACTATAGTATAAAATGTAAGTTTTGATAATGTCGAAGTGTTTTCCCACCTAAGAGCTTTAAGTACCGTACATGTCAAATGGATCAATCAGCATAGTATGCTATAATCCTTTCATTACTGGTGGTGATTGGAAAATGACAATCCCAATCCCTGCCTCACTAGTCATTTAACATAGAGCTGTTAGTGAGGCCCTCAGGCCCTCATGTTTCAGCAGATCCCTGCTACCGTGGGAGGCAAGGGATGTGGCAGTGAGGACACTTGCCTCAATACCACACACACTTGTTTCTCCCGGCCCTGTGGAAGTCCGGAGTGGTTCAGTTTCGACAGGCTGGAATGGGTGGGGAAGAGGTGGGACGGGACCAGTAGCTCCCCATCAGTTCCTCTCCTTCAAATCTGCAAATGATGCCACCACAAATAACTTCAAACCGAGGCCACAGTCACGCAAGAGGCTTCCTCTTTATGTCTTGGGAATGCAGCCGAGGTGGATTTCAGGAGAGGACGAGGGCTGGGAGATACCCCTTTCCGACAGCAGATCCAATGGGAGCTGCAGGTTTGGGGCTGGAATCACTGGCTTCTTCACTGGGAGGCAAAGGAAGGAGCTGGCAAGTGTGCCCACCAGACAGAAGAATTCGAAGCAGATTACACAAGCTGAAACTGAATTTTGACTCCACTGTGTGGGTTATTCTCACATTAGGGGGGAATGGGCCAGAAGTGTGATGTGTATTTGTCAATTTGCTTAAAATAGAAAACTAATTTCACACCCGTGAGATGAAATACATACTTTGCCGGGTTTTAGAACACAGTTTGTCTTTTGCTATGATAACAGTGTTACATCTACATGCTGCTACATGCCATCTGGGGTATCAACATGCAGTAAATTTCTGAGAGAATCATCATAGAAGTGTAGGACTGAAAGGTACGTCGAGAGGTCAACTAGTCCAGTCCCCTACATTCAAGGCAGGACTAAGTATTATCTAGACCATCCCTGACAGGTGTTTGGCCAACCTGCTCTTAAAAATCTCCAATGATGGAGATTCCACAACCTCCCTTGGCAATTTATTCCAGTGCTTAACCACCCTGACAGTTAGGAAGGTTTTCCTAATGTCCAACCTAAGCCCCTGACCCCACTCTTCTGTAGGAGTGCCAAGCCCATGGAATGAGGCAAGACCCTGTGCCCTGACCTGTTTCCCTGGCAGGAGTGCTGTGTGTGTGGAGGAGGGTGGGGCGAATCCCAGGGGCTCCACAAGCCCTAATCCGCTCCTGCTCATAGTGAGAGTCCAGCTGTATTTCTTTTGTTGTATATGATTTGCATCATGTTATCAGAATGACGTCACATAGTATCAGAATTTCAGAAGGCAAACCATCTTCAAAACTGCCTGAAAGCAAAGATGTATTGAGAAAAGAAAATACTGAAATATGTTTTCCCATTGTATCTTCTTTAGAAATCCCAACTAGCTACAAAATAAGGGTTGTTACTTCTCAGCCTCTTGAATACAGCAAGGATATTTGGAGCAAGTCTGAATTAAGACTCTAAGATTTAATGCCACCTCCTGCTCCTGCATTATTCTGGTATTATTAAAAGAAAATGGTATACTTTCTCCTAGTGGGAAATATAAAGGGTGACTAAAATCATTGCCATGTGATCAGAAAGTCACTTTATATATACAGAATTTTCTTTTTAAAGTTATAAATAGGGTTTCCACATTCAAATTTAAATGCCACTCGGCAAAAATGTCAGAACAGATTTTGATTACATGTACACCCGAAATACCCCAAATCTTAAATCCTTGCATTGTTGAAAATTGTTTGCAGATGGCGTCTATGATCCTTACAGATCTACCATTCTCACTATGCTTTTGAACCCACAAACCCTTACACCTGTGTGTAACTTTGCTCACACAAATTGACTTCAGTGTGCATAACGTTACTCACGTGTTTAAAGTATTTGCAGGATCAGGGCCTAGAAGTTCAACTCCCAGAGAGGCCAGCTTTGTTGTCATTTAAGGAATACCATTTTTATTCCTAAAATAATAAACCAGAACTTGCCTTAAAGTCAATACATCTACGCCCATTTATACCAGAAAATGTGAGTGCGGAAAAATGAGCATGAACCAGAAACCCCTGCTATAGAGGAAACAGATTGAGAATTGCTCTATAGTGATCTGGAAGAAACTGCTCTAGCGTACCTTAGCTTGAGTACTCTAGTGTACTCTAGCTAGCTACCTAAGTAGGCAGCATGTAGCCATATGAAAAGTTGCTGAAAGATTGCCTATATCTTTGAATATTGTCACTTGCTCATCAATTTCACAATAGATTTTAAGAAAAATATACCTCAGTATATCAATGAACTACAGAGAAATAGGAGCTTTGGATGAATTTTGGTTGCTTATGTAGCAACTTGCATAAAAATGTCACATTATTTATGTTCCTTACATTTGATTTGCCACCAATATTATTGGGCATTGGCATTTCCAAATATCTTGTTTTAATAAGCACATAGGTCAAAATGATCATGTAAATGTATAGACTGTAGTAATGAAAAATACCACTCAGTACAGTCAGCTTTGAAAATCCATTGTTAATTAACAGCATTCAATTCTTAATTGTTTTTAACAGTTCAGTTGAAATTGTTGACACAAAATACATTGTTAAACTGCTTAATCAATCATTGTAGAAAAATAGAGGTGTTTGATAGGGACATTCTAGTACAAAGTTTCTGTGAAGCTTCCCATTTGAAAGCCTTGGAGACTTTTCGTTTTTACGCTGATGTTACAAAAATGAGATTTTTTTTGTAAACTTGACATTTCATACCACACTGATAGCAAAGACAATGAGAGACCGAGAGAGACCTTAAGCTTTAAGTGCCCTAGTCACAAAAATATAACTTACCCTTGCACATGCCCCATTAGCATCAAGTCTATTTTTTTTGTACTAAAGGGCACAAAAAGGTTTAAAAGCCGCTGTTTTATCGAACACGACAAGCTCTTAAACTGTAGCGATGGATTATAGAAGGGCCTGGTAAATTACAAGAGCAAAAAGCAGATTTGTCCTAAGAGGAGTTTTTTGCTTTAAACTCCTGTACTCTGCTCTAGGACTACAGGCTGAGCCCCCGCCTGCAGGCTGTGCTTCATTACTTCTAGCAAGTACCTTTACTGCGGGGTTCTCCCTCACACGACTACCTCTGAGAGGTGACTACTGTTCTCCAGTCAAATTTCAGAGTGGCTCTTCCCTTAAAACACCTTACAAAGCATGCATACACCCCACTCTACTGTGTGAATTCATTGGCTCTCAAGAACAGCCTTAAAGACTGGGTGTGCTGTATAAACCATAGGTCTGAGCAGGTTCTGACACTGTGTCAGTAAACAAAGGATACCATTGGATTTTAAAAGGGTCTATAGCAAAATCAGTTTTATCTCGCCAAACTACATGAAAATAAGCAGCAATCTGTAACTATCTGATGAAATCAGTCATCCTGGTGGAAGGGATAAAAATACATCTTTTGAACAATCGCTTACATTGTGGAATTGCATGAGTAGCTTCTCTGTGAAAACCTGTTAGGGAAAATTGTCAGAAATAAAGCAAACACGAGGCTTAGCTATTTCAACTGGTGTGATCCAGGTGTGCAAAACCTCCGACCGGAGGCAATCGTAGCTGTCGGAGCCAAATCAACTTTTAACCACTCAATGACAATCAAGGATGGGCAATTGTGTTGCAGTAAAAACAGTGTATAGATGTGAAATTAATGTGAAGGATATGTCACAGTGCAAAATTTCCACCTGCCCACTAGGTTTCTCCTGAGTTTTTTTTTCTTCTATTTGAACTTAAAAAGCTTCTGTACAAAAAAACCCCTTTAAATTCTTTTCAGTGTATTTTTCCTTCCCAGACTAGGCAGGTACAAAAAGAAAATTAAGGCTGCAGTTTGTTTTTCTCTTGACTGAGGGAAATGGTATTCTTGATGGGCCAGGGCCAGAGCCAATGGAAGTCTTTTTTTTCAATTAATATGATTATATGCACACATGGCTTGATGCAACAATCCAATCCTTACACTAATACCGTACACTGTGAGGCACCCCACTCTGAGTGTATTTGAGAAGTTAGGTACTCCTCTATGGGCCAGATCTTCCGCTGGTGTAAATCAGGCATATCATCATAGTTCTGTTGCATCAAATCAAAACTATTTAAATCAGCGGAGGATTGGTCCAATATGAATAAGGGTGGGAGGATCCACTCACCTGAATAGGGATGTCAGAAGTGGGCTTTTATGAGAAACCCTGATGAAAATTACCTAGGGTCATAAAGCCTTTTGGGAATTTTCAGGACCAACAAAGCGCTAATGATATTAACGAATGAACCTCATTGACTATGACTTTAGATGAAATTCAATTATGTCTTCCCAGACCGAGTAGCTAAAATTGTTTCCTACTTACCTATGAATAACATTCAGGATTTGTAATGGCTTATACTGTTTATATAGAAAACTACATAGCTTTAATCCAATGGTTTAGGGAAAAAAGAATAGCTTCCCACGGTAGTGCACTTACAGGGTCCTAGCCCAACGTGAACATGCTTTTTATATTAACAGTATACCAGAGATTCTTGTGTTTTCCAAGAATCTGCCACAGTCTAATTCAGGCTGAACTGCCAAAAATAGCCAGGAATGGTTTACCCGATAATATTACAAAAGCTAGAATCATTTTTGTAAACAGTTTCACAGTATATCAGTAATGTTTCAATTTCTCCACCCTGCCCTCCCCCAGACTTATGGCTTTTTAGAATCAGTAAAATGATTTTTTAGGGAGACAGTGAGGTCCTCTAAATAGCTGCCAGTCTGGTACACTGAAGAAAATGTTGTGCACTGAAAGGGCCAGATATATAGGGGAGAAACTAATATACTCCAAATATTAAAACAGAAATGCCTATTCAATGTTTTGTATCCCAATATTTCTAGAATTATGTATCTAAACCTACATTAATTACACATCTATGTACATTATTTAGAAGTTCTTTACTACAGTACTTTTGTACATGCTGGGTTTATTACTAAATTTAAAGAGACCGTAATTACATAAGGCATATATACAGTATCCTGTTGAACTGCAGCTCTTTCTGCTCCCCTTGGTCTTAAAGCTGCAATGCCCATTTTCATTGGAGGCATCACATCCTGTTTATGAAACTGTCTTGAAATATATAAAAACTAGGGCCAAGGCCCACGGCATTAACAAACATTAATCACAGTCTTTCCTTTTATTATCCCAGATACTAAGTTTTGCCTCCTTCTCTCTTTTTTTGGTTCCTTTTTAAACACACCTATGGTCATGAACTTATATTTATCCAGAAGAAATATGCAATTATTGGAAGGGCAGAGATTTCATCATATATAAGGGATATTGCAGCTTTAACCCACGTCTTTGCTTATTTTATGAATCTCTTGATTTGTTTGGGCAGGTAGACATTTCAAACCATAAATATTTCTTTTCTTGTCATAATAATAAAAAAAGGAAGGATCAAAAAGAAAAAAAGAGGTGGTGTGGTGAACCTCTGCTGGTTCAAACTTTGGATTCATTCTCTAAGTTTGCCACGTCACCATTCCTTTCGGTTTGGTCTTCGTGGTTCTTTCCCCTCTCTTCAGTTTCCAGGTCGGCCTGCTGGTTTAGTTTGCTGGACACAGACCAAGTCAGGGGCAGTTCTGCTTGGCTGGCCATCTCTGCCAGTTCTTTGGCACTGTAAGACGGTGTGTTGGTCTCGTATGTTTCATGAAAGCTGTTGTAGTCAACTTCATAAAATCCATCCTCCAGCATGAGGACAGGTGTAAAACGATGACCCCAAAGGATCTCGCTGGTTATGTAAGAACTTCGAGCTTGACATGTCATTCCTGTAAAGAGAGAGGGGAAAAAATTGTAATACGGAACAAGTGCCCCAAAATGATTCTTGTTGTTGTGGTTGTATTTAGCACGGAGTGATATGCCAGACATGTCACAAGATCACTGCCCCGCTACAATGAAAACTAAGCAAAAATTTTCCATGTGTCATTTGACAAACTTTACTTTTATTTTTTGTGGGTATGGTCCACAAAATTCTCACATTTATTTTTAGTTGGAAGTAGTCTTGAATTTCATCAGCAAATAATTCTCAGTCTGCAGATGAGTCATAGTTAATTTGCTGAGACTAGTAATCTTGTTTATTTTGTTTCCTGATGGAGAACTTGTGTAACTAACTCTGCCTAAATTAGATGAAGAACTCCTTTACTCTGGTTGAGCTTCTCACTGAGTGTGTGACCCAGGGACTGACTTTGTCTTGCCCAAAGGTTTGGGACACCCTTAAATTTATTCCAAACCTTAAACTGACAAATCTCTCAAGCATATGTTGTGAAAATGTGTGGCATTGGCTGGAAAGGACTGGGATAAACTTCTGCCTTCATTTTTCTTCACAATATGGCTTCCACTGGGACTTTTGCCCTGTGGAATGCTGGAAGGGGCATCAACCCCGAGGAATCCTATGGATCTTGTTAAAGAAGTTTGGGGAAAGCAGCCAAACCAAATTGAAATTATAATCCAGCATGTCCTCTAGATGAGAAAATGTCTGTCCACAGTAGAGATTTGCTTAGGAGAACCTACCTCAAACAAATCTGACCTGAGGAAGGCACTGTAATAAAGGGTTAAAGGAAAGGGACATAGTGGTTGTGGTAAGGAACAGGAAAAAGTGTAAAGAATGGGGAATTGAAGGTTACAAAACCATTTCCCCCCCTCCCCAAAGTGGGATTCTGAGGCAATGATGTAGAAGTTTCCCTTAAATTATTTCCCCATTGTTTGCACAATTTTTGAATAACAGTGGTCAAACAACTTGTATAATATGGCAAGAAAGCATAGTAAATAGCAAGAACATGTAACTGAAGAACAAAAAGTGAAACTATTTAGGAGAGAAGCATAGGCAATAAAAGAAGTATGTTCAGTTTGGAGATAATGAAATGCAGTCTTTAGGGTCTCACATTGCAGCTCTGCAGCGACTCCTGCCAGTCAAGTCATGCAGAGAGTTTCAGAAAGTCCATAAGCCAGTGTCTGAGTATTTTGATTCTTAATAGGGATGTACAAATTACCTTAGACAAAATAATATTGCCTCTACCCCCTTTGAGCCTTCCCTCCATGCTCGAGCAGACTCATTGTTGAGCTCTGAAAACATTTAGTTGACCTCTGTACTTTATCGTTACTTTTCATTTTCAATTATATTGCTTGCCAGTAAAAAGACATTTACTGACCCTTGCCACACTGTGGTACTTCTGCTGCATTCCCCATACTTAGATTTGCAAGTAGTTGCAGCATCTCTGCTGCTGCCAGATGGTAATGGTTGGTGAAGGCTTTTTCATGATAATTGCTGTACCTGTTACCTTTCCCTTTTTATCAGCTAGGAGCAGCAACAGAAGTGCCAATATATCATGAGAGGTTGGTTTCACTGTGTTTGCTACCCAACAACAAGAAGAGGGATCTCAGAAATCTTACAAGATATCCTGTTCTAGGGAGACTTCTACTGCAATTTCAGTCTAAAGAGCGTCTACTACTTTTTGATAAAATTTTTGATAAAGCATCAAACCATTTGACTGCTCATTTGAACTAAAGCTCCAGATATTTGGAGAGTCACCATCATTCATCCTCTCAAACTTCATAAAGACTTCTCTGTGAAATGAAGGGCAAAGTGTGGAGATATGTATTTTTCAATTTGTCTAGTACCCAGTGAGTGAAACATAAACCTAGTCTGTTCTGCCAAGTGAGGGAGGGAGGGAGGGAAAGAAAGATTTGTTTTTTTGGTCATGACGTGGAATGAAAATGAAGTTGCTTCATCCAGGTTGCCTAGGACCTTCATAGAGAGTGAAGACCTGAAAACCAGAGACAGGATCAATGAGCAGGGAAACTGATAAATTGATATTATTTAGGCTTTATTTACTACTTTTCACTTTTGTCCCTGCAATTCCAGACTCAGTCTCTCGAGTTTCTGGACTATATTTCTGGTCTTTCAGGGCTATAAACGAGGAGATTCTTGGTCAAATTTTAAAAGTGGAGTAAAAGTTAATCCACAAAAATTTCTGCAAACATTCAAAGGAAACAACTTAAAAGAAAATGGCCAATTTTTGTGAAAAGTAGTTATGCAAATCTGAGTTTTTTGCAGGCACAAACATGCATTTTTGTGGTCTACGCAACTTTGAATATGTTACCCTGTAGCAGGGTGACTGTATTTTCCAAAGGGAAAATGGGACATTGCATGGGGCTGGCCTGAGACACTCGCCTGTACCCTCTGTCCGTACAGTTCGTCCTGTGACAGACCGCTCTCTCACCCCTCTGCAGGAACAGGCAGGGAACCCTTCTTTGCTCCAAACAGTGCTCTTTTATTAACAGTGCAGGACCCCACCACCAATATATACAGCTTTGTACAGTTCTTCAACTTACAGCTCTACAGCTCCCAGCTCTACAGACTCTATATAGTCCAGCTTACAGTTTACAACTCTAAATAGTTCTTAACACACAGCTCTAACTAGCTCCAAACCACCACCACTCTATACCATCCCCACCACACTGGGCTTGCTTCCTGGCAGGCCTTTTATCCCCCTGAGGAGGCTGCCAGGTGCCACTCATCAAGGCTGATTGCCCTGCAAGCCAGGTGGCTAATTAGCCTTTCTGCAAGGGAGGTTTGCAGGCTTCTGCTCCCTCTTAAAGGGCCGGCAGGGCTGGCTCAGGCACTCCTGGCCAGCACCCTGCCACAGTCCCCTCTCTAGTTCTCTGTCCACCTTTGGATTTTTTTCTGCTTCTCCTTCTTCCTTTGGGTGAGATGACCATTTTCTATAAGGGACGGGAATTTTCTTCTATGAGGAAGCAGCCAGGGGCAAATAGTTGTGATGTTTGGAGGAGTTTTGCATTTTGTCCACCATAACGATGGGGATGGAGCTGTTGAAGAATCCGCAGCTGACGTATTCATCCTCCTCTGCTTGTAACATTATTCTCCTTTTGCTTTGTAGTGCTGTAGTCTCGGCCACCCAGTGATATGTCTGGAATAATATGGAGGCTCACATCTTCCATCAAATATGGCCATTTAAGGGCAAATTTTCAAAGGGTAAAGGCCCATTTGTACTCAGTCAAAAATGCAAGACAACATTAATGTATGCAAAATTGCATTTAGACCTATTCTTGAAGGGGTGTCCCAGGGCAGCAGTGAGGAAACACTTGTCATGTCAGCTACACACACACACTCACTTTTGTTATCTATTCTTTGCAATTTACGAAACACATGTAAAGACTGCTCTCTTGGACAGATCTCTTCACCTCCTTGGGCCTAAAATGGAGAGAATCCTGGTCCACCCCCCCCAGGGGCACTGAGACTTTTAATTAATGTTTGTAAATCTCTGTAGTAGTCTCATGTAGTAGTCTCATCTAATCAGAGCACCTGAAGCCCATTTAGAACTGAGGCTGGCTGGTAGGAACTGGGAGTAAGAAGGTGTGTTGTGGGAAGACTGAGAGAAAGAAGGTGCGCAGTGAAAGACCCAGTAGGACAAGCATGGTCAGATATCAAGGAGGGTGCTAGGAGGCACTGTTTGGAGAAATAGCCCAGGGAAGGGCTATAGCTCCAGTAATATAGGAAAATTACTTGTTGCTGGTGCTTTTAGGATCCCTGGGCTGGAATCCGGAGACTAGGGTGGGCCCGGGTTCCACCCAACCCTCCCCTCTACAAAAATGCTCCTTGAATAGGAAGACGGACTAAAGAGGGTTCTTACACCAAAGCCATTAACTGGCCGATGATGAAGGTAGCTCAGTAAGCTGTAACCCTTGCCTCTAGGAAGGGAGAGAAGCTACGTTGAGGGTCACAGCAAACCTCTGAGGCAAACCCTAACCACCTAAAAATGCAGGACCCCCCTGAGACAAAGCTGGAACTCTGCCACAGCTCATACAAAGTAAGTAATATTCTCTCTAAAATACACTGAAGAAATACTATTGCATTTTAAGTACTCTCCATTTCCCTCTGCTCTTTCATTATGGTTGTTCTTAATACAAATGTGATCTTTTGCCCCAGACGCCAAGATCTGAACTAGCTAAAATGAATGTGACATTCACGGAGCATGACATTTATCAGCAAACTAACAATCACAATACGGAAAAGCTGGTGTAAGCTGTTAGGAAATTATATTTAAAAGTTGACTGAGACAGGCTGCTTATGGTCGTATAATCTACATCTTTGTGGGCCATATGCTACTCTTGATAAGCAAACACCAAGGGGATTTATGCATGTGGATTGAGGGTTTAGAAAGTGCTCCCAGTTGTCGTTCAGGTTAATGGTGAGTCCTCTGTGCACTCAAATATAAAGGCAGATCGCTGAATTATAATAGTTTGGGAACATGCTCTCTCTCAAACCAAGCCAAGTGACAATGTTTTTATAAAGCTTTTCAATAAACATCAGTCTTATTTAAAAAATTAGACATTATTTTGTGCCCAGTAGAAGAAACTTGTACATACTTTAAACATGGTAGACATATGGTTAGCACTTTACAATTTATATTATTTATAAAATTAATCAAAGTAACATGGCTTATAAATCATGTCCTCCTTTCAGCAAAGTAACTATATATTATGAATCAAGTTTTACTCCATCACACTGGGGTGCTACTATATAGCGTGTGTGTTTAATATTGTTACCCCTTTATCAAGCAAGAACAGATTTGGGGACTCTCCAGGTTGTTGTCTTGGAAGCAGAAATTGGTGACATGGAATCAGGGTACTTTCTTAATGTAATTTATTTATTTATGAAATGTGCATGGGTCTTGTGTCCTCGAAGGGAGATAATTCCCTTTTTACAGACACCTCTAGAGATAGAGCCGCCCTGGGCCTCTGTGTTTCCCTAGGATCTCACAATTCTAAATTACTTCATTTTCTCTTTCACCCTAAGTTTACACCTGGGAAGCTCCTCTACCTCAAAGCCTCTCATCTGAGACCAAATGCTTAAAAATAAGTCTAGGTATCCACGCACCTTCTGAAAGTAGATACTTTGTAATAGAAAAAAAACAGAGATCTTTAACTGCCAGACAAACGTGCTCTAACCCACATTGTTTCATTAATGTGTGGGTGGGTATTTATATGTCAATGACCCCTAATGGACATATCAATATATCTGTATGTAGGCAGGTATGTCTACAATGTAAACTAAAGGAAAAATCATGCTATGTACAAAATCTGAGGGTCTGATTTTTCAGAAGCTGAGCATCTGTAGCTCTTATTGACGTCAAATGGAATTGTGAGTGTTCAGCAATCTGGTCCTGTATCTGTATCCCTTTATATACAGATACAATTATTCTGTGGTCTTGGCCCCCCAGTTAACTTTACAAGCTGGGATGCATTATGATCTATTTAGTAGAGCTGGTCAGAAAAAATCCAATGAAACTTCTTTTTTGGACAGAATTTGCTGATTTGTTGAAATCAAAACATTCTGTGGAAATGTGCCGATGAAGTGCCGGAGGAGCTCTGGACCCTGCCTGGTTTCCTGGCAGCTTGCATGGCCACATCCAACGTCTATTCCTCCAGGGCCGGGAA
This sequence comes from Sternotherus odoratus, assembly GCA_032164245.1. Taxonomy (NCBI): domain Eukaryota; kingdom Metazoa; phylum Chordata; order Testudines; family Kinosternidae; genus Sternotherus; species Sternotherus odoratus. The sequence continues at coordinate 165,309,270 of JAVMKO010000001.1, forward strand.
CACCAGAGCTTCCAGAGAGAAATCAGTTAAAAGGTCCTAACATTCCTGTGAAACTCAGAGCAATACCTGGTGAAGCTAATACTGTCAAGTGAAAGGAGCCAGATACAGAGAAGCCTAGGGCCCCACGACAAAATAAAAGCATGACAAGTAAGTAAAAAAACACACAAATGGGGCCTTTATGGATCTGGTTCCACTTGAACTGTTTGAATGGCCCTTTTCAAGGCCTTGGCCAATGTACATCAGCTGAAGATCTGCCCCAATCCCTCTGGCTGGAAAGGAAGGAAGAGGGGGAGAGAGAGAGACCATTGTTGTAATTACTGTATATTGGGAGGCATTCCAATACTATCGCGATGTGCACCGGTGTTAGAACCTAAAACGACATGGATAGAACATTGTTTTCAGTGTGCAACACAATACATTTACTTATTGCTGAAGATTTCCCTTCATCTTTTGTTCTTTCGGTGTTTCTGTATTGAAGTGGTAACCATTTTTTATTAATTGTGATGCTCCTTTGTATACATTTTAATTTTAGGGTGCAACCTTAGCTTAATGTTAATAAGATAGTTTTGGTCTCTTGATTTTACATACACTCAAAACTATGGAACCACAGCCAAACATTAAATAAGAAGTAGATTGCTGGACCAACTGTCTATAAAGTAAAATTAATTGCTGTGTTATTTCTTTGTGGTTTTAAAATTGTCTTTATAGTTCAGTTATAGCTCTATGTCATGTAATAAAAGTTGCCAGTAATAAAAGTTCTGTGAGAGAAACATACCATTTTAGATACATTCCCTATTGCTTCCCCTTCCCCAACCTGGAAGTCAAAACACTGTGGAGAGAGTTGAGGCTTCAAATCTTGGCCTTGGTTATTGTGGGTAGCCCAGTCAATACTTGTGCAAGGGGACCCAGCTTTGCATGAGCCAGCCAAGATGATATATAATGGTGGTTGTTTTTTGGTTCAGATAGGCACACAGAGCTTGCTTTGAAGTCACTGGGAACACTATGCATGTATCTAAACCCAATATTATTTAGTTATTGCACGTATAGGACCCCCAATACCATACAATCAGAGTTCTCACCATTTTTAATGTATTTGTCCTCTTACAAGTCAACAGAGAGACTAAGTGACTTGCCCATGATCACATGGGAAGTCTGTGGCAGAGCCAGGAATTGAACCCACCTCTCCCGAGTTCCAGGGTGAGCATTTTATCTGCCTGCCTCCCAATATATATATAATGTGTGTGTGTAGAAACTGTCTGAAAGATTAAATGAAACAGTGAGACTGACTTTGCCCCCTCTGTCAGAATATTAAACAAGGACAGTGCTGCAGTAGATTGTTAGCACTTTGTCTCACAGCCAGCATTCAAGGTTTGATTAAGCTTAGCATGTACACTGTGCAGTCTACAGAAAATGACAACATGGAATATAATAGTTCCCCAGGCCCATTATCCACAGTGTGGGCCAAGTTACAAACCAGCCCCATGACTGATTAGGATCAATAACAAAGCTGACACCGGGTCCAGATTTGTTAGAGTTGAAAAATGGCACATGTGCCGTTAGTTTGGGATTACATTTGAGTTGCACCGTATATAGGTATTTAGGCTTCTGTCTCAGCACTGGTTTACGAGGCTGCAGTTTTCAGTCTGGTGACCTACTGTGACTTGACACATTTCCTCACAGCAGGCCTAATGGAAGATTTCACACCCACGCACACTATAATGTGCTGTGTCACGCTCCCCCAGTGTATGTGAGTGCACTTTATGTGATGGGAGATACCAACCACAAAACCATAAGAGGTAGAAAAGGCTAGAAAAAATGGATACTGTGGAATCCTGGGACAAAGTAGCTTTCTGGCTGAGGTTCCACGAATTTCAGCACCGGTTCAATCTTTATGTTTTCATGCATTTTCATGGCCTTTTTACTGGGGACTGGTATCTGTCTTTTTCGTTTCAAATTTAGTGTCTGTGATAAAGCATAGCCCACTAGGTGGCTGTTTCAAAATGAAATCAGGATGCCCATTATTACTAGTGCCATATACAGGGGATGCCAGTCTCTTACTGCAGCCTTTTGATTGGCGATGGTCACAAAGTCAAAAAGAATGAGAGGCTGACTTTGACTGGGATGCTCTGTGTCTGAATGAAACTACCTGTGTAGTACAAAAACACAGCTAGGACATTTCATGAGCATTGTCCCATTTAAACTGTCCACTAGAAAGGTGGCTTCCAATTTATGTGGGCTCCATCGGTAGTGTGAGACTTTGACTTACCTAGTCTACCCTGGGGAGGGAGAGGGGAAATTGACCTAAGATACACACCTTCAGCTACGGGAATAGCGTAGCTGAAGTTGACGTATTTAGGTTGACATACCATGGTGTCTTTATGGCGCTGAGTCGATTGCTGCCGCTCTCACGTCGACTCCGCCTGCACCTCTCACGGCGGTGGAGTTCCAGAGTCGATGGGAGAGTGCTCAGGGATCAATTTATCTATCAACCCCCAAAAGATCGATTGCTACCCGCTGATCTGGTGGGTAGTGTAAATGGCCCGCAGTAATGTGGGGCCAGATTCTCTGTCAGTGTAATGGGTTCAGCTCCAGGGAATTGAGAAGTTTCACTCATTTATAGCAATACAGAATTTGGCTCAGAGTCCCTGACCACGTGCTGAATCTTCCACACACACATGCATGCACTGCCTGCTACACTCAGATTAGTGCTAATGTTTAGGGGCTTTTTTTTATTGTTGCATCTCCTTATTACTCCAGAGTGCAGTTTTTAATACATCTTGCTTTCAATCTGACTGAGCACAAAATTCTTTGCATTCAGGAGGTGCAGACTTCCTGTGCATCCTCCCTGTGTCATGGCTATTTTGCACAGTGGAACCAAACTGTTCAGCTGCACTAAGGGCTCACCATACCTGATGTGTGTGTGTGTGTGTGCGCGCGCGTTTGTATTGGGAGGGGGAAAGGGTCAGGACTATTTACCCCTGGAGGAATGGCTGGTTTTATGACATTGATTCTACCTCCAGATGGTGTTGTGTGAAAATGTAAAGCAATGAACTTTATTACACCAAATATTTGGGACCACTACCCAGCTAACAATATTGAATCTTCATTGAAGCCGCAGATCCAGCACACCAAACACCCTGCTGTAGGTATTTTAATCGTTTTGTGAGTTGTGCCTTTTTAAGACTAAATGGGATAAAAGGAAGGGTGGTTACATTTTTTCTGCTGGCTAATCTGTGAAAACTAATCAGATCAAATAACGGAGTCCTGACCAAAGAGAAGTGTGTGTTCCTGGGCTGGTACTCTGAGTCCTTGGAAGCAGTCAGCTCAGATCTGAGGCGTGGGAACATGGAGTACAGTACTAGGATGTTGTATCCTCCTCTGTGTTTGACTAGCCTGGAATATTTACAGTTTCATTGGTGTTTTGGATATTAAACCCACACCAAGCAGGAGATGGAGTTTATTGCTGTATTTCTACTTCAGAGCTGCTCGGAGAAGATAGACGCACTCTAATGCTTGATTTAAAAAGCTGCAATAGTGTGGCTGTCGTCAGTGACTCTGCTTTTAAAATACAAGGCTCGGATGAAATTAAAGACTCGTCTTGACCTTTTGAAAGCCTTTAGAAAATACATCCTGTTGAACAGTGGAATTCCTCCTTTCATTCTGGCCTGCAGATGGGTCTCTCTCCAGTGAGGCTGCGGTGTCACTGGTAGATTTGCTTGCAATTTCCTGAGTAGCAGTAGGGGGCAGGCAGCAAAAGGGGAGTGTTCCAGCTGAGCCTCCTGCTGCCGCTTCACTTGAATTAAGTCTCTGCAAGATATTTTGCTGCTGCAACCAGGAGCCCAGGGGAAGGCTAGTGGTAGAGGCTGGGACGGGGAGGGTTCTTTTATGGCTTTGGGCTGAGTGTGGGAGAGGCAAACTGCAAGTGTATCAACATTTACAGCGTGTCTTACGTTTTTAGATATATCAAGTGTTCTTTTTGGCTCGGTTGTTTCCAAATTAAAGGGACTGGTCAACTAGAAAATCACATTTTGTGCTGGAGTTTCGTCTTTTCTTTCCATGTGACAGCTAAAATCCCTATAGCTGCAAATGTTAGCAAACCAGAAATCCTTTCCAGCTTGCTTATCTGAGCCTTTGAGAACACTTTGTGCAGAGTCAGCTTTATTGTGCCTCTAGTAGTTGGTTTCTCCAGTGCTGAAAAAGACCCTTATAAATATCAGCCGGGGGGAGGGAGGAGGGGGGGGGAAAGGGAGAACAGTCATCTCAAGTGAATCCGGCTGCACTGTGCATCCTGCATTACAGCTGATTCTGTCTCCCTGTCCTGCTGCATCACATTTTCAGGTGGTGTCTCCTCAGAATGGGGAGCAGCAATCATTGGTTGGTAGGACTGGGGGGAACATTGTTCTCCAGGTGCAGCCCCCTGGACCTTTCTGCTCCTTAGAGAAAAGTGTCTCGCAGGGAGGAGACGCTAGAGACAACAGGGGTGTTTACTTGAGTAGGGAAGGGGTGACCATGGGCCAGCTTGGGCTGTTACATTATCCAAACAGGGGAAAGTGGGGAGTTGGAACTAGAGCAGGCGCTGAGCTGCTGGGCTCTGCATAAGCTGGCAGGCTGTACGTCCATCTCTGGTGGCCCAGCCTGCTCACTTTGACCTTCCCTCCATCCTAGGGAAAACCAAGTCAAGTCCTGGGCAGCTGGGATCCCTCTCTGTGCCCCTTAGGAGGCAGGGGAGTGGAGCAGGGCCCAGAGCATCAGTGGCTGCAGTGGAACCTTGTAGAGTGGACCTAAATTAACAAGTGGGGCTGGGAGGGGGCTAAATGATTTGTGCTGTCAGTGTTGCCAACTCTCTCCTGATTTTCCCAGGAAGGATGGGACCCGGGCTGGACCCAGCCTGCCATGAGGTGCAAAGCTCTGGCTCACAACCAATCGGAGGTCTGCCTGGGGGAAAATGTCCTTTGCTTGGCCAGCTACTTGTCCCCTTACCCAGCCCGTCCTGAGGTTCAGCAACCAATCAGAGGTGCTGCAGGCAGACCTCTTGCTTCCTCCTGCTCCTCTTCCCCCTCCCCTGCTCTTAGCAGCCCAAAGCTGTTCTCACAGGAGAGGAGGAGGGTGCTAAGGAGCCCAGCATCTCAGTGCAGCTCCCCTCTTACCTGCCTGTACCCCTCCAGTGAGCACTGGGGACCGGACAGTTCCTCTGCTCCTCCTCGCGATAGCACCTGCCTGGGAAGGGACAGGGGGGAGGTGAAGAGCCTCTTGAGCTGCTCCCTCAGGTGTAAGGGGCAGAGGGACCTTGCTCCAGGCCCCCCAGGCCTGGGAAGAGGGGGTGAAGAACTCCAGGAGGAGCAGAGATGAAGCTGGGGTAGGACATGGAACTGAATGGGGGCTGGGTGGGGACAGGAGTATTTGCTGGGCAGGGGATGGGCAGATGGGGGGAGGGGGGATGAGAGCTCCTGCAGGGAGGCCAAAATCCACTTAGCCAGGACATTTGGGAGTGCGGGTGACACTCTGTCACACCCACGCAGGGGGCGAGCAGGGGGAGTTAAAATAAAGACCAAACCCCACCAAGGTAGTCTTCAAAAAACAAAAGCCCCCTCATGATTGGGGGGGGGGGTGTCTGATGCTCTCTCCTACCCCCTCCAAGCCGAAACTGATTGGGCAAAGTACTCTCCTGACCATCTGTCAACGATTACACAGTGGATTTATTTTATGGACATCATGTGGAAACGGTCTTAAAATGAATGTCACACATGTTGATGGGAGGTGTCACCCATTGGGAGGTTTGAGAACTGAGCGGTATGAGCAGGAAAATCTCTGTGTGTTTACAACATAGAGGTTTCACTTTCATAATATTGCAGCAGAACCACTTTGGATAAGGAGGAGATGTTCGTGTAAGGAGTGTACATTGGGGGGGCCATAGTTCAAATGGTGGTCACAGGGATTCTACTGTGTGTCTGATGGGTGGAATTTGCAGAAGGGGTCAGCACTGGTCTGTTACATGTGACATAATACACAGCACATACAAACCTCAGAGAGGGAGTTTGTATAGAACGGGGAGGCTATATCTAACATGCAATTATAATGGGGGACTGTAAATAAAATGTAACATGTTTGGGGAGTTACTATAATCATGCATTTCAGGGGTGCAGGGGAAAGAAAAAATCTTCAATTAGAATGATACTTGCTGGGTAAGGAGTATGGGCCATACTGGCTATTTTATTTCCCTATTTTAAGAGCTCCATAGTTGTCAGAACTGTGAGTTAAACATTTAATAAAGTATAACTACGTGAAGCTATATCACATCTCCTTGTTTGGTCTAATCAAATGCAAAGTTTGAATTTACACTTTAGGCGGCTTCTGATCCAACATAATCTAAAATACCCTACCTCCCCATCTAGAAAAGCATATATGGAATGCAGAGAAAGTCATCTCTGGTTTTTGTTTTCTTCTCTTTTGTTACCATTCCGTAGCAAATGAACTGTTTTATTGGAATGTATAAGGTAAGATTTATGATCAGTTACAATTTTTAAATTGTTGATTAATACTGGATACCCATCAACTTTGGCACTGTCTATTTAACAAGGATTGAACAAGGACCAGATGCCATAGGTAAATGAGAAGCAGAGCACTGCATTTCTAAATCACTGGTTCAAATTCAGATGAAGTCACTAGTGTGCAGTGACCAAAAGTTATTACCATCTGACAACTGTTTGGTATGCCGTGTAGTACACTTGCTAGGAGGGTGATGCCCTCATCAAGGGTTTTAACTGACACTCTTGTCAGCTTCATTATATCAAATTGGCAATGATATCAAATTATTATCCAATGCCTAGAAATTAGCGCACCAAAACAGGAAAATTGGGTACCTTTGATCCTCCCACGAACACTTCCGATGGGTGATCGAGGGAAGGAAATCTGAGTTCTCGTGCTGGCAATTCTCTAACACATGCTTCATATATTGCCATAACAAAGGTTTGGTACAATTTGCATAGCATTTTCCCTACCAACTGCAGCCCAAACATTTCACAGTTTTACTTATAAAGAATTTCAGAGGGTGGGAGAAATGAAAGAGGCATTGGTACGGGAAAAACGATGAGTTTTCAGCTGAGTCTTGAAAGGAGGTAGGCATGGGAAAGTGGTTTTTAGGGAGAAAAAAAGAAGAAAACTGGAGCTGCAATGGTGAGGTTGTGGGGCATACCACAAAGGAGTGGCATTTCAGACAGCCTCTTGTATCAGTATATCATGATACATGATGGAAATTCTGTGCTTTGAGGTTCCCTTTGGCATATGGGGCCTGGTTCTATGGATATGCTATTAATTCTCCATTTGTTATGGAACCCTTAGCTTTCCGTCTATGGGTCAGTTCACTCCCCCATACCAGTCATGAGATTTATGCTCCTAAACATCTGTTAGTCTACAAGGTGCTACAAGACTCTTTGTTGCTTTTACAAATCCAGACTAACATGGCCACCCCTCTGATACTGGACAGTCATGAGATGACATTCTTCTAACATAAAGGATGCCAACAATAAGATATTTAACAATGTATATCCAATTAACCTAACAAGCAAATTAAACCTTGAATCTGTTGGTTATATACTAGTGTGAAGGATACCTTAGAAATGTCTACACAGAACGCTGGCCACAAGGATGATGGAATTTTTGTGGTAGCTCACATTTGAACGTAGTATTTAATTAAGCCTTGTCCAAAGGGGAAAACATAACCCCTTTTTAGTTGAGTTAGTGATTATAGCTGCTCCCTTTGATTTTTTTCCCCCCAGGTCCCCTACAAACATGAAGCACTTCAGCAAACTAGCTCCAGACCACATTCTCCTTAAGGACAAGCAAAACAATTACGTGGTTTCTTTCTTTGAGCTTTTATGACAGCTGCCAGATCATTGCTAATTTGCAGCAGTTTGTTGAGATACACTTTGGGTGGGGTTTGCCCATCCTTCACAATGCTGATATCCTGTCACTTGGTGTATAAGGTAGAACAAGTCCCAAATCTCAGAGGTAAAATGGGGAAAAAAACTAAAAACAGTCTCTACTGACTAATGAGATCTGCCTTGAATGTTACACAGAAGTTATTTAAGCATGATTTTAAGTGATATGGGACTAAACTGTTGACACAAAAGGCATATGAAAGGCCAAATACTGCTGTCAGCTAACACCAGTGCAAATCTGCACAATCTCTTTTCACTTTTGTTGAATTGCTCAGGATTTACAAAATCACTCCACTGAGGTGTAAAACTGGTGAGATCAGAATCAGGCCCTCAGCCTGGATTAGCTGGAGCTTGTGAGGTTTGTAATATAAAAGCACTACATCAATACAATTATAACAGCCCAGTCTAGATGTCACTGGAGCAGCATTTCTCAGCTGGTGAGTCACAGCCCCTCAGCGTGTGTGTGTGTGTGTGTGTGTGTGTGTGTGTGTGTGAGTGTGTGTGATGAGGCTTTGAAAATGTTATTACAATCTAAAACATAAAGGCCCCAAGAAAACCCTACTCCAAGCATAGCTCTCTGTAATGAGAGAAGGAATAATAAGAGTAAAAGACTCCATGCGGGCCACCAGAGACCTTGCTTTGCTAGTCTAATTAAACCTGGGATGTTCTCAGATACTACAGTGATGGGTGGCAGATAGAGCCGCTTTGCTTCCCCCCACCACCTCAGCTGTGTCAAGTGGAGCTTTAGCTTAGCCGGGGATCTGGGCTGTGGGTGGGAGGATGTTGGTTAACTTCTTGCGGTGAAATTTCTGAGTGGCTAATCCATGATCTGCTCTGGCGTCAGTACAGCCGAGAAAGAAGTAAGGGGGTTTTAATTACTTTTTTTTTTAAAAAGTAAAAGGAGCAAAATGCTAATTCCCAGTGTTCACATAAGCCCTGGAAGGTAATGTGTGAAATGCAGAAAGTCTGAGCTGTAGAGGGCTTAGAAGATCTTTACTGGGTGTTCTGCATTGTTTTAAAAGCTAATACAGAACTTGGACCTGTGCTGTGCATAAAGTATTAACGTCTCATTCATTAGGATCTATCTCTATTTGCTTCCTAGATTTCATTTTTTTAAATTGCATTTTATTCTGGTTTTACTGGAAATGGAAGTCAATGCAAATGTAATAACATGGGAGAATAATATGTCAGTATCTAGAATCACAGTTTGTATCTCATAGAATCTGGAAAACCAGGTGGGAGGAAATTACTTGGGCCCAGAGTGGATAGTAATAATAATTACTTCTGTAATAATTACAACATTTGGAAATGTTGATGGCCAACCTTCCATTAATGGCCGGGCTTACATAACACAATTTTGAACTACCATTTCTACCCTGTCTAGTGGTGCTTCAGAGGGTGAAATAGCTATTTTTGCTGTATCTCTGCAGGTTTCTCTCTCTGTCTTCATTTTTGAATGCCCCTCATTGGAATAATTATTTTAATACTACCACCACTGACTTAATGGGAGTCTGTCCTCTGTAAGGACTGCAGCTTCTGCGGCTGTAAGGCCAATAACATACACAAAGATGGCCGTAATTTTGATTTTGTGATTCAGGTGTTCCCAAAATAACACCTCCCTCCAGCCTTCTTTAAAGTATGCCAGGGAGATCCCTGAATCCCTTCAAATAGTTTAAAAGGTCGGCTGATCATCATCAAATAATGATTACCTCTGTCATATGTGGGGAGGAGAAGGGAATTTAACTGTCAGCAGTGAGAAGACAATTAGCAGACTTCAGAGAGGCACTAGGACAGTTAAGACATTGTTACAAGAAAATAAGTGGGAAATGATGGATAGATCAGGCTATTATAAGCATATGGTGAAATTGAACAACAAATTACCACAAGATAGTAAAATGTGGTGTGCTGAGATGAAATCAACAGTTAAAACTGTTTAGCACCCAAACATAAGGCAAATGTTTAGGTCTTGGAAATTTTTGCATTGTAAATGCAAAATGTCTGAAAAGTCCTTGCAATACAGAAAATTACTGAATTTTCTAATTTTGCAAAAAGGTGAGTAAAATTTTCATTAGTTCAGTGAAATTTAGTGGTAATCTGTGAAATTTTGTTGTGAGAAAAGCCTTAAGAAATGGTGAATCATGAGCTTATAGAGTCCAGCCTCTTCAATCTTGCAAATGTTCCCATAAGTATTGAGAAGTTTAAATAATTTTGGAGGTATAGTTTAGCCACCTATTAATCATACACGAAAGATTTTACCCCGCACAGCAAGGTGAAATAAATGTAATTCACTTGGATGCAAATACAGGGATAATTGCACAACTAATCCTATGATGCTCCCATGACTAAATATTGAGTCAAAGCCAAGTTAGTGCTACAAACATTCCTCAAAAAGTTTTGATAAATACTGTAAATTTCATGTAATGAAACCCCGTATGAGAGAAAAGAAACTGTGGCCAGCTTGGTTTTTTTTTTTTTTTTTTTTCCAAAAAAAATTCTTTATGCTTCTAACCAATAATGAATATGAGACAGTTATAATTTCTCTTATCAAATCTACTGCTCTTGTCGTGTCACACACCTTCCTGGGCAAGAGCTAGACCCATTCTTCACAAACTGTCTCTCAGCCACAAATGAGGTGTCCAAAGTCAGTTGAAATGTAAAGGCCTGATCAGAAGTCCACTGAAATCATGGGAAGTCTCCTATTGACTTCAGTGGCTTTTGGATCAAGCTTTAAGGGAGAGATTTTCAACCGCTCCTAAGGGAAAGGGACTTGTGCTCCTAAATCCTTTATTTAAGTGCATTTGAAAAGCTCTGCATCGGCCTCACTGAATCTCTCAGGGAGGCTCTTGGAGTCTGGCAGCGTGTGTGTGTGTGTAAAATACTAAGGTGTAGGTAGTGCGACCTAGTGGCCAGTTGCCGTCAGGAGACAAGCCAAAGGATGGAGCCAGGAGTTGGGAGCCTGAATAAAGCCAAAAGGCCGATCTAGAATTGTAATGAGCAGACAAACCAGTGGTGGGATCCAGGAGTCAGAACAAAGCCAGGGTCATGGAGGGAGACAAGCCAATGTTCAGAACCAAAGAGCACAGCCAGAGTCATGTCTAAAGACAAGCAAGTGATCAGAGCCAGGAGTTAACTGTCAGCAGTTCAGAGGCAGGCAGGGACTAAAGCTAGAGTGAGCAAGGGAGAAGTGCTGACATGTTGGTCGATCACGTAGCAAGCGAAGAGTGCCTGTTTGAATTCACAACAATGTAGTCTGGTCATTTTGGGGAGAATACAGATCCAAAGTAAACAAGTACTATAAAATGGGCATCTGGAAATGGAAAACTTAGCAGTTACAAATGGGAAAATAAAATCTGTCAGTGCTAGATTTTGATACCCATCTATTGGGGTGGTTTCATAATAAACAGTAGCAGACTGACTCCGTACTGATCCATTCCAACCCAGCTGTTTCCATGAGAGAAATTACTGGTCATTAATGGATTTTAACTGGAGGGAGCTAATTATTCAATTGAAATGAATCCATAACTAGAATCTTAAACAGTTTATTCTGGCTGGGTCAATAACCGCAACTGACCATTCTTCCCTCTTTAGAAAGGTGTGGATTGGCTAGGATCAGATACAGCGATACATGTATAAGAGAATGCCCTTGTTAGGTAACCTCCAGGCTGCAGAGTGTGGTGTACAGGATAGGGTAGTATCCCTTCAGTGGTGCACACTGTGTTTTCCGTTTAGCGAAGCAGCATGGTGTATGTTTAGTGATGTTTTGTGTGCTGTATATAGTTAGTGAACATGGTTGTGTGAACCCCACTGTGCCTATGTGGTTCCTTCATTTTGTGTTTGCTGTGTAAAGATCAAAAGACACAACAAAGAGGTTGCCTAAAATATATTGGGTAAAATTGTTGTCCATCTTGTGATGCTCACAGACCAGGTTGCCGCTTCTGCCAAAGTCCCTAGACCTCACTGAACACTGAAAAATGCACAGCTGGGAACCAATCTGGCTCACCTGTGTGTTAACATTGTTAAAATAGATGTTCAGTTGATAAGAATGAATTTAATGTTTGGACTTGACGAAATGCTTGTAGGATACTGCATGTATTGATCTCACTTGTAACATCCGTAGTCCATGATATATAAAGTTATATTGAGTGTTTGCATAATAAACCTCTGTAATTGTGTCATTGTATAACAAGCCAAACAGGAAAGACGTTTTCATTAGTGTAAAGTGCTGATTCTGTACACAAGAAAACCCACTGAAACCAAATAAGCCATTGTGACACATCATAGGACAAGGACTTTGTTGATTGCTCCCCGGCACTCCCATGAAGATGGGACCTGAGCATGAACTCACCCCATCAGCTTGAACTCTGGGGGAAGGGAATGAAAGTGTCTGACAAGGAGGATCTGTATCACTATGCTGCTTGGAGTTCGGAGAAGGCAATATTTTTAAGCAAAAGCAAGAGATCCCCAAGCAGCTTCATTTGGGTTAACCCTAAAGGACACAGAACCCTTGTAGCCGTTATATAGCAGCTGTTATCACCTTTTGGAACCTAAGATTGTAACTCATTTGTGTCTCATTTGTTTATCTGCTTCAATCTTGTAAATAACTCGCTTATTTCTTTTCTTAGTTAATAAATCTTTAGTTAGCTTTTTACAGGATTGGCTACAGGAATGGTCATTGGTGAGAGATCTGGAGTACAATGAACCTGGGGTAAGTGACTGGTCTTTTGGGACTGGGAGTAACCTGAATAGTCTGATATTTGGTGTAAGGGACCATAGATCACAAAGGCAAACTTGCCTAAGTGGCAAGAGAGACCAGAATACCTAAAGGGACTGTGACCTCATGATACAGCTGTTGTAGTACTGGAGAAATTCATGCTTGATACTGACTAGAGCTGGGGAGAGGTGGAAACAGGAAAGCCCCAGTGAGGGAGGAAAGACATTTTGGGACTTCTAAGTGTGGACAGCTGTGACTGTAGAAGTGGTGAACTTGAGATGGTGACCTGGCTGAACGCCAAGTGATTGGAAGAGACGACATCACAGCACTGGAATAGATGTTGGCCGAGAAGCAAGAGAGCTGCTATGCCATATCTGGCTGTGAAGGGTTGCCTAGTGGTGAGTGAATTTATTTACAAACACCATCAGAACATGCAGTTCTCCCATAGGGAGAGGGGGAGAGAATGAACCCCACACGACAGATGTCACATTGCTTAATGCACTGCTGGAAGGTGCTTGGATACCATTGAGTATAGAGGTGGTACAAGAACCTACAGAAAACAGAATGGAATAATTAAGAAAGAGATGTAGGGTGGTGGAGGGAGTTTTTTCCTAGTTTCCAAGCAGAGGATGCTTGGAGCAAGACCTGCAGGGAACAGTGGCCTGCTAGGAGAAGCCACAGCTGAGATGGGGGTTTAAATATTGGGGAGGCCAGAGGAAGGTTCCTGGAGGAAGAGGCCCTGGGGAAAACTGAAGGATGGGGCAAAAGGGCAGGTGGCTAAGGGCAGATAGCCCATTTAAAGAGGGTTCACATGGACAGAGACCAATAGAAAAGGGCAGGTGTTGTTTTCCCTTATCTGCTGCCATCTTGGGAGGTGGGGCAAGGGGAAGAAGAGGGTTGATTGGTGCCCAGGAGGTGGGAAACTGAGCCCAGTGGTAGGAGAGATGGCTGAAGAGGACAGATCCCCAGAAGAAGGGTCGTGCCCTGACAAGAGGCTGCAGTTGAAGACTGTGTTGGTTTAAGACTTTATTTGATATGCTGGAAGGGGTAAACTCAGTGGGCTAGTTGCAATGCACGGCAGACTCCTGCGTAAGAGCACCATGGATGCCAACCAATGTGTGATAGAAATGTTATGTGAGGGGAAACTGAAGTGGTGGATGGGCCCAGCACTGGTGTAGGAAAAAGTTAGATTATAAGAAAATATCTTACTGAAGCTGTGTAACTAGCTCTGGGTTGCTCTAAGTCCTTATCTTGTGTTATACATTCCTGAAGGCACCACTGGGCCTCATAGAGTTCAAACTCCTATCTTGTCCTGTACATTTCATACGTTTGTCTTACCTCATATATTTTAACTCATATCTGCATGTATTCTTACTCCATATGTACCATTTCAAGACAGGAACTTTGTGTTTGTATGTCCTGTTCTTTCCAGACAAATAAGTAAATAGATAGGGAACGACGTCATAAAACTTTTTCACCTGTTAATTTGCATGGGGCCCCTCTTGCCTCCTCCTTTATGTAAAGAACCATATAAAAAGGCTTGTAGTGATGTATAAGGGCAAGCCATAATTTGAGAGTTGACTCTGTGGCTTCAATTTGCTAGCAAATAAAAACTTGCATTCAAGCTTCCTCTCAGTGTCTGCCTGTCTTTGAAGGTAAATTGGGACCGCCTCCAAAGGAACGAAGCCGTTTGTGCAACACTGGAGTAGATAAGCCCCTACTTCCATGGCTTAGGCTTCATTATACTTACTTTCTTGAGGTTTTGTAAATTTATTTATTGCTTGGTTGCAGAGTTTCATTGGCAACTCAAAGTGCCATTTTTATTCCCCAAATGTTGATATTAAAAGGCAGCACTACTGAAGAACAATTGGAGGCATAACTTTCAGCATGCACGTCGGCCTGTCAGCAAAAAAATGAATATAAGCTCTGAGGATATTTGAATGATGCACTATCACTTCAGCTATGGGAACAGAACAATATCGCAAGCCCAGTCAAGATGGATATCCATTATCAGTGTCCTGAGCCATTCTCTTCCCTCTGTAGATAACGTGTTCTATAACCTGTTGCATGATTCAGCATTTTTGAGGTGATCAGGCTATGAAAATAACACCAGGCCTAGGTGTGGTGGATGTAAATCTGGGGATAAATATGGACTAGCTGACCTGTCCTAAGGAGGGACGGAGGAGAGCTATGACCATTGTTGATTTTTCTTTGTTTTTTTCCTTTCTCTCTCAGTATTAAGTGATGACAGATGCTTACAAGTCAAACGACACACCATCATGCATTATCTGGAGTTGAATACAAGATTGCAATTTGATGAAGGGGTTCTGACAGGTTAGAAACAGCAACAGCATTTTAAAACAGAACTAGAGTGGAGGGCTTCATTCATTTATAACGTATGCCCCTTTTACGTGGATTTTTCCTAAACTTTACTCCCACCCCACCCTGCCATAAAAGCACGTGGGGAGTCCGGTTGAAGCCAGTGGGACTGTATATGTGTTGAAGTACCTTATGGGACAGGAGCTTTGGTGAGGTCAGATTTGGCAGATATAGGGTTGCACTGCTTTGCCAGTTATTCCAAGAGCTGTGGAGAAATGCATGGAACGAAACCTGAAATTCTCACAAAAGCCTCCTGATTTGGGGTTTAATTTCAAATTCTAAACAGCACCAGCAAGTAGTTTGTAAATCTGGGATGATTATTGGTCCTGTGAAATCCGTGATTTCATATTAGCATAAAAGCAGGTCAAACCTGAGTTTCAATTTGAATGCTGGGGTGCCTTCAGGTTCAAAGCTCAAGGTGAAATGATGTAGGTCAGAGTTGAAGAAATGATTCACACAAGCCCTTTTAGAAATTATTTCAAAGGTTCTTTTCTGTGTCACGTGTAAGAATCTCTCTCGGTGACTGGCATCAGGCTTGTTGTGGGTCACTCCAGTAACAGCATCTCACTGGGCAGATTCACATGCATTGGTGTCATTGGTTTGGACAGCTGCCATTCAGTCAGGGGAGTAGCCTGATAGAACCTTCATGGTAGCAATGGGTTTGCTCATGGCCCAGACTCCGTAACCTGTGTGGCTTGGGCCAGAAATCTTTGCACATAGACAAAAATTAAGAGATAGTTTTGATTCTGCAAAAGTCTCAAGGTTAGAGATTTTTTTTTTTAAATCAAAAGTGAGGGTGGTTCAGATCTGGGTCCCACTTCACCTGACAGCACAAAGTGTAGCCGAGGAGTGTTCAGAGAAATGGGTTTTTGTTTATTTCCAGCTAGGATCAGGATTAGATCAGTGGGACCCGGGTTTATGTACAGATTTCTTTAGCTCATGATTGTCTTGATTTATGCAGATCCATGAATGAACAAGCAGCTGGCCCTGATGTGGAAGAAAGGAGAGATCTTGAATTTACACAACACTTCAGTGGACAAACCAATTTTAAAGCTATAAAAGATCCCTCGTGGAAATCCCTTTTCCCAGGTTTTGGGATGCAGACGCTTGTTACGGCAGTGTTCTCAATCTCTGAGTTTACAATGGCAAAGCTGATGGAACAAGAGCACTAGCCATGATCTTAAGTTACTACTACATAACTTAGGCCCAGGTTCTGCATGAGCAGGCTGCTGGGGCACGTGTGGGGCCGTTTGCAAAGACACAAGAGTCGGGCTGCTTGAATGATCTGGGATTTCTTTCATCCACAGATGGATTTCACATTGTACTAAATGACAAACTCCACAAAGATGCAAGCTTTCCCTAGTTAAATGTAGATGGTTTGAAGTGGGATGAAATTGATCATGCCTGGGTTCCTGAGACCGGAGAATTATTCTTCATAAAATGTTGAAATAAACAAGTCTGATCTCTTTTAAGACCCGAAAATACAAAACACTAACTGTGAATTGTTGTTTTTGAGTCCCCTTTTGACCAGAAATAATTTGCTCAGTGCATAAGTACCCCATGTGTGGAACTCCTCTCAAAGTCAGTGGGGGTTCCACATGCAGGGCATATATGGGATTGGACCCCGTGAACTGTACTAGTACCTACCATTATTTGCTGGGCACTGATGTATGCTCAGCATTGTACAGAACATAAGACACATAAAATCCATGCCCTAAGGAATTTATAATGGAAGACCCAGTCCCGCTGCTTGATGCATGTGGATGAACCCTGAGTCCTGTGAAGAGTCTCACTGAAGAAAATGGGGCTATACATGAATGCCAGGGTCCACCTTTATGGATCAAGAAGGCCTTAACATTTTTTTATTTAAAATATTATAATGTAAAACAGAACATTTAATTATTTTAAATAGCTGAGTGATTTTATTATCCGTAGAAAGGTGGCTGTAGTACCAAAACAAAATTGTGATTTCCCCCCCCCCCTTTAAAATACTCTACGCTAACAAACATTTACATGAGCTTTTAAGAGAAGGCCTTTTAATGATAGGCAGTGTTAGCTGTTATAATTTGTCATGTCAGTGGTTCACAAAGTTTCCAAGCACTGATATCTACATGCATAGGTGTACGATAACTATTCCTATCCACATCTCTCTCTCTCGCTCTCTCTCCCTTCCATATCTGTGAAAGTGAAATCCGTTCTCCTAGGATTGATGGTAACTTTTTCAACTGATTACTGGCTTCAGATAGCCACTATTACAAATTGGAAAAGAAAATCATCCCGATGCAGAGATGTTCTTCCATTTCTCTCTGCATGTGGGGTGTTTGCTGCACATGCCCACACATAAATATATCACTTTTGCCTACAGCACGGGACAATCCTACACCTGTGCCAACTTTCCACAAATAAAAATAATTTATTTAAAGTATTTTGCACTCCTGCAGGACTAGAAACAGAAGCTTTAAGCCACAGGGAAGGGGAAATTCTCAGCTTCCCAGTAGGACACAACACTCACTCCTGGACCTGTGGTGCCATTGCATAGCAGGCTATAAAGGTGACATTTTTAGGTAGAGAAGATTTATTTTAAGTCCTAGTTGTTTTTATGGTTTTCTCTAACCCCTACATTTGGATTCATGATAACTAAGGTACTTGATTTTACAGGTAGAAGAATATAAAAAACTGTCCCAGTAACGTTACTTTACTGTATAAAACATTCCTAAAATGACTTCAATGTAATTACACATCGCGTATAGAAAATATACGGGCTGCTGTATGGTACAAAGATTTTATCAGCTCTTGTTTGGGATATCATGCCTAACTCACCCATGACTTCACCATGGATTGGGCCCTTTCAAACTCATGTGATAAATCCTTTTAACCACACCATCATGTCTTTGGTGTCTACTATGGACTTGTGATGGTCGTAATTGGGACCTATGTAATAAATTGCATTTTTGCTGCACTTTTGGCCATGTCTCACCTGTACTCTGCCCACCAGGACATCTCCTAACATTTGGAAAACCACTGAGCCATTTTTTCTTCCAATTATTTTTAAAGTGTCAAAAATATTTTCTTCTTTCCCTCCAAGTAAGTCATTTGCCTCCATCAATTACACTGACCTGAGGTACCAGGCCCAGCTCTAACTTTTTTGTGGCCCCAAGCAAAAAAAAAGGGAGGGCCGGAGGAGCGAAGGGGAGTGGGGGCGGCGTGGCCGGAGAAGCAAAGCGGGGCGGCACGGCCGGAGTGCTGCCCCTTATAAAGTGCCACCCCAGGCACCTGCTTGCTAATCTGGTGCCTGGAGCTGGCCCTGTGAGGTAGTGGCTTGATGGAAATTGGCCTTTGACCGTGGGATAATATCGTGTGAACAAGCTGGGTGAGACGTGGTTGCCTTATGCCAGGCCTGCACAACTCAGGAAGCAGCGAGGGCCATATTACTGCAAAAAACCCAGCTGCGGTCCAACAAGCCCTGCCCTCGCCCCACCCCATCCGCTTCCCCTCAAACCCCCTGCTTATTTTGCCCCACCCCTACTCACCCCCCCTGCGGGCCGCACAGTGAGCCCATTTGGGCCGCATGTTGTGCAGGCCTGCCTTATGCTATAGGGAAATGGAGAATGTTGTATTTCCAGTGGGAGACAGCACTTGTTTCTAACCCAGGTATTAGACTGAGACATTGGACATTATGATTTATAAAATGACAATTTTGTATAATGTTGCTAAAGTGTAATGATTAGTTTTCCTCTTCTCCACTCCCTGTAGAGTTGAAATCAGGTTAATATGGCACTCTGCTTTCTAAGCAGAAGGCTAGGAAAAATATTAAAAGGAAAACGTTTCAAAGCTCTCAAACCTTTCTAAAATAGCTATTTGTGAACTATGTGGTACATGCAAATTATATGACAGCATCATGTGGCATAAAGGTTTCATCAGCATACATTTGGATTTAGCCCCAGAACAGGCCTATGGCATCACAACTCAGAAATAATAATGTAACTGTGTAAAAATGAATGCCCATAAAAATCTTGTTAACATGCCACTCTAGCACATATTCCATAGTATGGCAGTTCTAGTTGTGACTCCAATCTGAGGTTGGTGTTGCAAATGCAGCTAAATTGGGGGCATATTTCAATGGAGTATTCCTTTCCCATACTCTCACTCTCACAGTTGGAACTTTTGTGAGTATTTTAAGAGATGCCATCAAAGAAGTTAAAAGTTAGAACCATTAAAATGTGACCCATTTTTGAAAAACATCAAATATTTTAATAATGGCCCTTTGGCTCCCTCTATTTTAACATTGTTCGATCTAGAGGGCCAGATTCTACACTGGTGTAAATGGGTAAAGCTCCGTTGAGGTCAATGGGCCTGTGTCCATTTACTCCAGCTGAAAATTTGGCTCATACTTACCAAATGTATAGTTATTGATAATGTCCCTAGCTCTTGGATTTGGCCCAGCTGTGCTTAGCACAGGACTCAGTGGGGAAAGGTAGCAGCTCTCTTACTATGGGGCCTAAAATAAAGTCGCCTCAGGGCTATGCCATGACCTATGCCCATCTGCCAATAGTCCCAAAGAGCCATACCAGCCTGGAATAGTCAGAGTGCTGCAGCATTGTGTATGCTCCCTTTCCTCTGCCTACCCCTCTGCTGCTGTTTGCGAAAGTAGGTGGTTTAGAGACACTGTGCTGGCTCTTCACCACCCAGGAAGTCCCCTGCACTAAAGGAATGCCCAGGTGACCAGTTCTGCTGACATTATGGCTCCTCGGAACCAGCAAAATGACACAAAGGGAGCATCGTGGAGAATATGGCCAGTCTCCATTTGGATTGAATTTATAACCTAAACAACAAGGCTGGCCTTGAGGGCACCGGTGGCTGCCAATATTGGCTTTGCCGTTAGTCTTGTACCAAGATAGCTGTGTTTCTGTCTCATTCTGCTTTCAAACCTCCCTCTCCCCCAACTCCCAAGTTCTTCACCTTTTTGAACCCGGATTGTGTCAAGCGAGTGGAACTCTCACACCACAGAGTCACTGAAGTCAACGCACCGGTGCCCTGTATCATGGCTATGGTGGACATATTTTTCATACACATTCTTTCTCTAAGCCACAGGCTGTATCTAGCCCAAGGTGCGTTGGCTATTTATTTATTTTAGCATTATCTTTTCCCTTGTCTCCGTATTTCTGAAGTTTTAGAGTGGTTCTGAGGGACACTTACCCTAAGTTAAAGTATTGAGTTCTGTGGAAGCAACAGCACATGCTACAAACCAAATGAGCCCTTACACTTAACCTAGTTTGTGAATTTTTAAAGGTACATACTACAACTTCAGCCACACAAAACTATTTTCAAATCTACATACAGCTTTGCAATGACAGCCTGATATTGCACCATATTATCTTTTAATAGATTTGAAGGCCAGAAAGGACCATTGTGATCCTCTAGTCTGACCTCCATACATCATGATATACCAGAGCATTTCATCATGTGCAGCCAAAATTTGGGACTGGACGAAATCACCCTCTGGCTCTGACTTTGAAATATTTGGGTGGAAGATGCAACCTGAGTGCAAGAAAGTATGAATTATTATTTATGACTTGCTCTATGTTCTATTATTTCCACATAATACAAATCTCTCTGAAATGGCTGTCTTTTTAGCAGTGCACCGACTGGGTTGGTGTGGTCCAGGAATGGCACCATTCCTCAGAATGTTTAAAATCCACATAGTTTTATTGAAATTTTTAGGTGCATTGGCCCATTCATTCCTCTGAAGAAAAAGATAGGGCAAGGAAGAGCAGGAATGAAGGAGAAGAACTCGCCCTGGAGAGAGCAGCAATGGCTTGTGTCCTATTCCAGAACTGTGCGCATCTTAGGATATCCACAGATCTTGGTGGACCAACCTCTTTCATCTCCCTGCTGTGGAAGAAGCAAGGTGGAAAACCTCAGCTCTGATGAAAAAATTTGGAGGAAACTCCTTGAGATTCCTCTATTGGACTCCTATACTGCTGATAATTTTTCTTGCAGATTTTCCTGATTGGCTTAAAGTTAGTCAAATACGGCGATGACAGGTGACCTTAGAAAAACCTAGATAAGTTGATCTTGGCCTTAGTTACAAAACATGAGGAGGAGCAGCCTTTAGAGCTGTGTGTGTTTGCAGGAGTCCATCAGACTCTTCCATAGTTTTTTCATCTTTTTAATGATTTAATTAACAATTTTTTTAATGAACTCACCCTAGTTCTGTTCAGGGGAGTTATACCTGGTATGAATTTGGCTCTATTTCTTTTTTTCTTACAGACGGAACACTAAACAACAATGTGCAATAGATAGAAAGCTTGGTAGGTCATGGGGGATGACCGTATATAAAGAAGAGGACTAGGATGAGAATTATATCTGCAGTCAGATCAAGTAATTACATAGCAGTATTTGTATGTACCATGAATGCATGTCCATGTGGCAGGATGGACGGCAGGAGAGAGATCGCTCGATCATACCTGTTAGGTTCACTCACTCCGGGGCACCTGGCATTGGCCACTGTCGGTAGACAGGATGCTGGGCTAGATGGACCTTTGGTCTGACCCAGTATGGCCGTTCTTATGTTCTTATGTGATGAAATATTAAAGCTTCGTCTTAGTAAGCTCTGCACTGCGTGTTTTTTACATTTACATGTGTAAAGAAGAGTAGCTTCATAACAGGAGAGTCCCCAGGGAATGGTTTCCTGCAGAGAGCATTGACTCCTCAATAGCGATTGACTCTTTTTTTTCTCTTTTTTTTTTAATGGCATAATGTCCTTTTTTGTAGATAGATCTTCCAGTATCAGTCCCTTGACTTCCTTGTAAATCTTTTACCTGCCTTTAATCTGTCTTAATTAATTAGTATTTTAATTAGAGTCTTAATTGCTTGTTTTGTGAGGTGACTGGAAAACTGACAGGCACCATGCAAATTACATTTATTATTTTAGGACTATTATAAAAGTCCTTTGCAGTGAATGAGAGTCTTTTCATTGGATCCAAGGGGTTTTGGATTAAGCCCATAATATACATTAAGGTTGTGATACAAACTGACAGGAATTTCAGAGTTCAGGCAGAGTTCCATTGCCTCACCCTCGATGGGGAATCATTTATTATCTGCGGAAACCAGGAGCGATATGCTACCAGCATTTTACACCCATTTTGCACAGGTATAAAAGACAAATCAAGCAGCAAGGCTGAATTGGATTTAAGCCTTAGGTTTTAAATGACTTAATGGAGTTTGAATCCACATGGTTTAAAAACTGTTAAAAACACGATTGTACTTTACAGAATAGTCTCCAAGTGCAGTTTGGAGAGTGGAGTGTGGCTGGAATGCTGCCAGTCTGCATAAAATGGTCACCCCAGGCATCTCTTAATGCACAGCATGATAACAAGGTAAAAATTTAGTGTCTGTTTCCAGACCAAGAATTTCAATATGATTGAACGTTTAAATACAACTGCTTTCATTGGAGTGCATGCTATCCCCAGTTATCAGTGCCCATCAAAATGAGTATCTGAATATAACTTTAAGCTCAACGAATTTAGCTTTATTTGAATTTTGTTGTTGTTATCCAATATTTTTGTTTGAAGTATTACTTTCTTCTAAATCTTAAACAGAGACTTGAACACTTCAGTGCACCTATGAAGCCCAGTTTATAAATATCTAGACAGATAGAACGTCTAGTATCACAGACCTGTGTTAACTATTAATTTGCATATACATGTAGTGCTTGCTAGGGGTTGTCAAATACTCTTTGATCAGACAAAGACAGTGCATTGAAAAATATACACAGGTACTATTTTTTCATTTACTTTGCTTGAATGTCCAAAGTTACAGAGAACGACATTAAAGTTGGGGGCTCAGCTAATATGTAAGTTCTATATGGGCAAGGATGTGTGGGAAGAGGGACTTGTGTCTACAGAACAAGGCCGTGAGCCAGATGAGGGCTAGGTTCTATTCTAGCTCTGCCACAGATTTCCTATGGGAGCTTGGGCAAGTTGCTTAACCGCTCTATGCCTTAGTTTCCCTATCTATAAAATATGGAATTTTCTGTATTTTTCCCCTATTTGATTTATTTTGTGTAAACTGGGCTCTCTGATCTTTTGAAGAGCATGAGATCCTCCTTTTTATTTTGATTATATGCTCACACACACAAAAAGCTGCCTATGTAGAATCCTACTACAGGACAAGGCACAGGTCGTTTTGATCCTGACTAGCTTAATCAAGGACAACCCCAGGTTTTGGGGGGTACACAATTGACCTCCACTAGCTACATCAAGGCAGTAACTACCTGTGCCTTGTCTTCACTAGGATTTTACATTAAGGTAATGGTTGTGATGTAAAAAAGCCCAACACCGTTTGTATTGAAGGCAAAGCTCCAGAAATAGGTGGAAGTGGTGTGTGACAGCCTCATTCTGGCCAGGGACTGTGAGAGAGGCTATAGTCTCTGCTCTTAAACAGTGTCACGGAAGAGCCTGAGGGTAAAGTGAGGGCAGCATAGACAAAACCTAAAGGAAATATGTACCATCACAATCCTTCCAGGACACACAACTGGAGCTTAATTCTCAGCCCCTTTACACTGTGCTGGCGGTTTAATTTGAATGTGTTATGTGTTTTAGATGTGCTTCAGTGCTTTGCCAAACTGAGACTTAAATAGATGGATACTGAAATATTAAAAGCCGATTTCTACCTTTTGATTCACAAATTCAATTAGATTTTTTTCTCTGAACCATTATTTTGGGTAAAATTTGATCATTTTTCGTGAATAAACATTTCCACAAAAGCAACTTGATTTTTTTCTCAGCATTTTCCCTGATTCAATGAATACCCTGGGAAAGTTTTGAGATTTTTTTATTTTTATTTTTTATACCAGCTCTAGGGATTGATGAATCTCTTGGTAACTGAGGGGAGGAAGTTTTCTTAGGCCTTCTCTTTATTTAGAATTGCATCTTTTTAAGTTAAAAAAAATAAAATGAAAGAAAATAATTTAATTAAACTGGTGCAAAACACAAAAAGTATAAATTCTTAATGTGACTTAATCCTGTTTTATATTGATTTATCTTAAATCTGTTGTTTACCAAGCTAAACTATATCAGTATAAACCAGATTTAAATGGAATTGAATATCCACACCGGTTTAACCAAATCTGTTCAGCATTAAATGTTTAGTTAAACTAGTGCAGCTATATAGAGAAGGCCTTGCTCTGGGATGTTCTAAAACTGCAGCACACTGAGTGCTAAGATGCAGCTTCTCTGCTAAATTTGGGAATGGTAGACTGGAACAGCCAGCATACAGGCTTATGGGACTTCCTTTAAGCAAACAGAACACCAATAGACCCTCAGAAAATTAGACCTGACTCAATTAAGTGGGTCCCGAGATTGCCTTTTAAGGCGCCAAAGTCCAAGTGGAAGATATGTTGCCTGGTCTCTCCTGTAAGAGACAGACCCTCCTGCCCACCCTTGCAACAAAAAAAACCCCCCACAGCAGGATGAGAAAAGCAGCAGTTGTGTAAAATTGGTGGTTTCTGTTCCTGAGGAAAAATGAGATTTGCATTGCTAAAGGTTCACTACCCGCTGGATCAGTGGTTAGTGATCGATCTTTTTGTGATCGATTTATCGTGTCTCATCAGGACACGATAAATTGATCACCAAAGGCACTCCCATTGACTCCAGTACTCCAGCTCGCCAAGAGGTGCAAGCTGGAGTCGATGGGGGAGCCCGCTGCCACCGTGAGGACAGCAGGTAAGTCGGCCTAAGATGCGCCAACTTCAGCTACATTATTCATGTAACTGAAGTTGCGTTTCTTAGGTCAAACCCTCCCCCTAGTGTAGACCAAGCCTTAGCAGCAAGACACCTTGATTGCTCGGAAAATGGCTTTTCCAGCTGAAAAATGGCCCTCTTAAACTAAGTCAGAGACTTTCTGAAGATGCTCTGATTAATTTATTTGGGCTCCAACATCAAATGGTAAATGACCTACTTAATTAGCCTGATTGTTCCATGACGATTTAGGAAACACTAATTTGGAGTATGGCTATACCCCCAAAATATTCTCACATTGGAACTCTTGATAACCCTCTTCATTTAGAAAGAAAGAACTTGTTTAACTATGTTGTAGACCTATGGTTTGGAAGATGTCTCTCCATTTACTGCAAACCGCAGTCCATGTGAGTGAACGCCTATTAATGTTGGTAGGAATTACAGGCCTAGATCCTGAGCAATGTGTAACTCACAGAACGTAAACAACTCCACCCACGTCCCATGAAAACAAAACTAATACCTGTGACCAGCCCGTTAAGGTGGGTTCATGGCTGCTTTGTGTTATCAGAGTGGTGCAAAGCAGCCAGACTGTACAGGGGAAGCTGATCCTTCAGTTTGCTTTGGTGTGGTTTAAAGTCTATGTTTTTGAGTCTATGAGGTTCATTGAAATTCCGCAGTTTTTCTTTACTCTAACTTCCGGAGAACTTTTGTGTGGTGGCCTCAGGAAACCCAGAAGCAGTGCCAAAAAGGAGCTCCTAGTAACTGCCCCTTTGGATACGAAAAGGGCACATTAAAAAGTTGGTCCATTTTAACATATTTCAAATCTTGTGTGGGATTAACCGCAGTCCATAGCCTTGCCCTCTCTAGTCTGTCAAATTCTTATTTTGAATTTACAGTATGCCTGACAGCTGTATTTGCTGTTTCGTTTATATTTTCTGTCACTT
Source organism: Sternotherus odoratus (assembly GCA_032164245.1). Taxonomy (NCBI): domain Eukaryota; kingdom Metazoa; phylum Chordata; order Testudines; family Kinosternidae; genus Sternotherus; species Sternotherus odoratus. The sequence continues at coordinate 165,334,981 of JAVMKO010000001.1, forward strand.
CTGCCTTCACAGTAACTGTTCTGTTAAATTCTGAATGAAAGTTTTTTGCTGCAGTTGAATGTGAAGAACAACATCCTAACAACATGTCCTAGTGCAGTTCCCTGTGATTTTAGAGAGACCCTAACACTATTAGAAAAGTTTGTTGTAACTGTGATGCTGACAGACTAGGGGCCAGCTCATGCCAGAGCCCCAGGCCAATTCACTTGTGTATTAGTAGAGATGTAAGTGATTGTTAAATGTTTACAAGTGTACTCGGTGTCTAAATGTCATGAAAACTAGTGGGATGTCACTTGCGTTGTTTTCACGTATCTGTATCCCGTTATAGTACAGTAGCAAACATGTACATTGTGTATACCCTGTAACTAAATAATCCATCAAAGGAGAAAGAAACCTCGTGAAATGCAAATGAAGAACTTTAACAGAAAAGTGCTAATTTCTAAGCAAGTAGTCATTGTGTGTGATCGCGGGCCAAAGACTCAAAATGCATTCCTCACTCTGTCATTAAAGGAAAAACCCATGTGGCTAGTGACCCTGCCAGTTTGTTTTCTATGAGAAGTTATAAATATGGATTCAGGGAAAGATCCTGGATCTCTGCACCATTTGGACTCTTATAGGAAGTGTACCATGCACTTAGTGCACTTCCTATAAGTGTACCATGCACTTATAGGAAGTGAAACATGCAAAAATATTTAAATAAATGGTATTTCTTCTTTGTTTAATACCGTGATTAATTTTTTAAATTGCGTGGTTAATTGTGATTATTTTTTTTAATTGCTTGACAACCTTACTTGTTGCTTTGTTCTGAATATCATTAAATAACAGCCATGTGACAGACTGGCCATATCATGTAATATCCTGAACAAACCTTATGGAATGAAGACACACTTTATTGAATTAGGGTTAATACCTTTAGGGTGCATTATATTAAAAATGCAATTGTGTATGTGTCATTGTATATACATTCTCTAGTAGGAAGGGAGGATGCTATCAGCCTTTGAAACCATGTGTGTATATGTGGGGAGATATGTGTATACTAGTGTTATGTAGGGCCAGGGAAGGTTAAACAATAACCTGTAAGCAACCCTTATGGACATATCAAAAGGGTATTATAATGGCAAACAGGCCCATTCTTTGTAGATAGTTATCAAAGCCATGTCCTTCTTCTGAATCCAGCAAATGGACAGGACTCCTGGTCTACAAAGGGCTGCTGTCCTTAGGGGAGGATTGGAAGGATTGGGCCTACTAAGGCCTCATTAAACAAAGTAATTGTTCTGAGCTAAAGCTCTGATGAACTTGTAACCACAAAGAACCCCCTAGGCTGGACTGATGCCAGGTAAACTCATTGGCCTGTGTGTACATTCTTTTATTGTTTCTAATGTTTTCTTTTCAATGGTTTTTAACCTTAAGAACAAAGCATGCTTGCCTAGAAATTGTGTGGGTAACTTGTACCTATAGCAATCACTCTGCTATCAGTCTCTGAGGAGAAGGCAAGCGGGTCTGTTTATTTAGGTAGACTGTCTTTGCTGGGAAATATACAGTGAAGGGTGGGAACTGTGCAGCCTGGACATACCCTGGTCTGAAGGGAGTGAGAGGTGGGTCTCCACCCAAGAGAGGCAACAGCTGGAGAGCTAGAAGCCTGAGAGTGGGTGCCCTGGCTGGACCACTGACACAAGTGTAGTTGCCTGAACGGTGACAACCCAATCTACTATAAAGAAAGTACTAGATCATTTGAAGTAGGAAGTTAGTTTTCTGCAAAACTAGCCCGCAGAAGTCTAGTTCTTCTGCCTGGCTGTCTTTGATACATGAGTAGCTGTTTATGTCTGAACATTATAATTGCCCTGATAGCTTGACAAGAGCCTTCCATGGATTGTTGGATTAATGGGAGAGAGGAGTTGTTGCTATAGCTGCAGTTGTTAGAATTGGCTGGCTACCTGGTGAGACAGGTGTTACCAATTAAAGAAATGGATAATAGCCCAGAATTGAACAAGAGAAGGGAAAATATTTGGGTAGTGCAAATAATATTTAGAGGTTGCAGCTAATGAACAAAATGCAGTTCCTGGTTTATTTTAGTGAGGGTAATTTCGACTTAGCAAAATTTTGGTTGATATTTTCATAACCAACGTCTAAGTCCCATATGAACCTTTTGTCTTATTTTCTAATTGATTTGAAAACTTCAGTGACTTTGGTAGTTAAGTGTCCATTTAAATCAAAGAGTCTCCTAAAACAAACAGACAAACCTGCTAAGGAAGTTCCACCTGCTAAGGAAGCTCCTTAAAAGAAACATCACTTGAAATGAGAATGACTGTGAACCCGCAGCCTTCAAAATTGAGTGCAACTCCCCCTATCTCCCAAACATAGGCTGACCCACTCCACCACACACCAACATTCCTCCATTCTCTGTATTTAATAATTACCCCAAACAAACAAAAATAACAGCCAAGAAAGTTAAAGACCCCCTAAGCTTATTTTACCAGCTTAGGTTAAAACTTCCCCAGGCACAAGCTTCTTCTGTACCTGGAGGAACAATATGCTGCCACCACCAAGCGTACCCCAAGAACTAGGGGCAGGGCCACTTGGAGCCCCCTCTCTTTCCAAAAAATCCCCCCAAGCCTATACCTCCCTCCCTGGGAAAGGCTTGAGAAAATCCCCCTCACCAATCCTGCTAGGTGAGCCTGATCTAAAAGCCTGGATCTACACAATGGAAAAAATCAGTCAGATTCTTAAAAGGAAGATTTTAATTACAGGATAAGGAGATAAACAAAATTTCTATAGGAATCAGTGGAAAAATACTTTACAATCACAAAATGAATCAAATAAAAAACCCATACCACAGAGGAATTCCTCCCACTCTCTGCTGAGTTCAAAGTACAGAGAAAATACAGGATATCTCCCAAAAACCTGAGAAATTCACAAGTGAAAAAACAAATATAAGCTACAGCCTTGACTGGCAAAATTACTTACTAATTGCTGTTTAGAAAGGTTATAGATAGCTGGAGAGAAGAAATGTGTCTGGCTCCTTTGAGATCCCTAAAGTGAATGAGAGACACAGACAAAGCACTTTTCCCTCCCCACAAATTTGAAAGCATCTTCAGTCCCCATTGGTTCTTTTGGTCAGGTGCCAACCAGGCTTCTTTTAGCTTCTTAACCCCTTGCAGGTAAGCAGGAATTCTAGGCTACTTTATGCTTATGACAGTACTCTTGGCAGGGGCTCAGCTACTATAATGAAGGGTGTATAAGAGAAAATAGAACACAAACACCAGGAGAGGACATAAAAATGATAGCTTAGAATTGAAATGGAAGAAATTCCAAAGACTGTACATCTTTTATATTCTATTATTTCCTGAGAGGCTGGTGAGCCAACCCAGAATTGAAACTAGTTCAGTCATAATTCTATTTGGAATGTATTTCAAGCAAATAAACTTTGGCCACACTATGGAAGCACTCTGGTATAATCTATTTTCATCTATTTCCATAATGTATTTCTATTTCCTTTGGTGAGGCCTGGCTGTAAGCAATTCTGATTCCTTTCCCCTCTTTCTCCTCTATCCCCCTAAGAAGTAATTTAAGAACATAAACATTGCTTCTTTGAAAAGCAATAGAAAAATTTGGCCCAAAAATTGTAAACCAAGTAAGGCTTATTCAAAAAGAGAAGAGTCTGAGAGGTTCTGCGAGGGCTGGAATTGCTGATATCCATCTCAAACGGAGGCATTTATTAGGATAGGGCAATCAAAAGGAGGAAGTGTGGCAACCGATTAGTGTGGAAGCAAAAAGACAATAAATCATTCATTCAACAGAGTGGTAGCTAAGAGCAGACACAGCTTTCTACCATGTGTGCCTAGCCAATAGCCTCATTTGCTATATAAATAACATTTTATGTGCACATTTGACTGCTTTTCACACACATTTTCCACAGCTAGTGAGCATGTTTGTTTATGTATCTATAAACCCTTCTGCAAATATTGGTCTCACGCTGTCCATGTGTCAGAAATATAAATGAGTTCTATTACAAATATATTTGTATCATTCTCCATATGAACCCGAAGATGTCTATATAACTTTGCCATGCAATTTCCTGAGTGCCTTTTATTTTTAACACACAAAAATGTTTATAATAGCTGCTGTCTCACTTTTCACATTTTCATTTTCATGAGTGGGGAATTAATTGCCATTGTGTTTTCTAGTGCCCTCCCCCAGTGGTCACATAATGCATTTAGGTTATTAGTGTTGGGACCCATGTTTTGTGACTCACTAAATAGTTGCTTTCTCCAGAAGGCAAAGGGTTTAAATCTTCAAAAGTATTTTTGGGGCAAAGAAGAGCAGCCACAGTGAAGTTTTAAAACTTTGTTAAAAAATAACCCCTGTCCCTACCAACCCGATTAAACAGCCTAGTATTACCTTTTAGGCATGCTCCTCTAGCAGCCAGATTAAAGGCTCTTTCGATCTAAAAAATCTATCCAAGTCCTACATGGAAAACAGCCCCTTCAAATAGAAGTTCTGGTTCATATTCAGTCACAGTAAAAATGTTCATAGTGTAAAAAAAAATTCTAATTCCTCTGTAAAATAATATACAATCAATGGCGACATTTTAATATAAAGCAAAAACATGAGCTGTTGGTCAATATTGATCAGCGGTAACACAAATTGTCTGCACCATGCAAGTTGTGTTCCTACCAGATGGCTTGTCTATGCCAGAGATAGAAAGGAAAATAGAGTGTATATTCCCCCTTCAAAGTGGAACTCTCCTTTAAGGCTCATGGGAACATTACATCCTGCTTCCCAGGAGTGTACAATCACGGGCCAGATCTTCCATATGGGAGAAGCCACTGTGTATCCTGCCACCAGTGTACTCTGGGATTCTAAAAGTGGCTTAACTGGCCCAGGAAGGCTCGCCTCCCTAATGTTGTAGCGATATGAAATTGCCATAGGCACTCTTATGCCCCACCCATCCCCTCCTGCTCACAGCACTGGGGTGAAAATAGAACATGACCTGTGGAAAGAGGGTATGGCTTGGATGTCCCTCAAGTATGCCAGTTCTTGGGTGACTGTGTGGCTTCCTGTAACCACTGCAGCTCATGACAAGTTAAAGCAAGACTCAGACTGCTTCAAAAAAGCACAAAGGAACCAGCACTACTTAGCACTGTATCAGGAGAGTGCAAAGTTGAACTTTAAACTACCTTTGCACACCACTCCCCTGGATAGGGCTCCAACCACTTCAGCTGTAGCCAGGGATCCGGCGTGTGCTCTCAAGTGCAGTATTCATGCCTGACTAGAATCTTGGGCGCTTCTGAATACCCTTCTGGGCATGGTAGATGATATTGAACATTTCTTTTTTAGTCTGAGCATATATCTGTTGTGTTTTACTCAATGCTTGGGAGCGCATGACATTGAGTGACACTTTTGCAGAAAGATAACCCTTCATATCATGTGCACTTGCATTGATTGAGATTTTAGGGTATTTGTTAATCTCAAAATACCAGGGCTCCTGTAAAATATTTGTTTTAAACTCCCAAAAACATTTATTTTGCCAGTCGTCCCACTGCCATTCTGTTCGGTCCTCTATCTGCATTTTGAGTGGAACACTTAATTATGACAACCTAGGGATGAATTTGCTTAGATATGCTGACATACTTTGTGAATCACTGAAAGGCCTCCCTGTTTTGGGATCTGTTTGTACAATTGCCATCTTTCTACACTCTGATCAAAATCCTTTGTTACTCAGGCGGTGTCATGTGTGACTAATCTGATTCTCCCTGATCAGCATTTTTCCTGATTGTTTTTTCTCTCTCGTTGCAGACTATAACAGTCTCTCATTGTGGTGTGCTTCAGTTTGCTCCGAATCAGCAGGTAATGAACAGTCATTTCCTTCAAGTATAAATTCTGAAAAGATCTGGGATTCTCAAAGACCCAGTATGGCCGTTCTTATGTAGTGCTTTGGTACTGAGTCATAGCAGGAGACAAGTCACTTTAACATAGATCTATTAAAAGGGAAGTGGAAACTGCAGAGATTTGCACTTTCTGTAGTTTGGATTGGCCCAAACCCTTGCATCCAAATCTGAAACTACGTTTGCATTATGAAATCTAGATTCTCAGCTGTTCTTCTGAGGCAGTGCTACTGTTTGGTGGCTGTATTCAAATTCTTTGGTTCTATACGAATCCTTAACTAGCTTGGTTTTACTACAATGACTATACTGTTAATCTAGGCCTTAAAAGTTAGGTCAACATATTTATGGTGCTCAGGAGGGATGTGATGTGTAGACATGGCCTTAGTCAGTGGTATTTGCATTTGCTCAATAACATCTAATTTTACCACCAGGCTGAGTTCAACTTTTACTTTCTCCCAGTCTAGTGTGATTTTGCTTGACACACATATTTTTGCCAGCACAAGCGGATCTATATCAATAGGATGTATTCAAGGATCCCAATTCCTTTATCAAGTCATTTAATTATTTAAGAATACCTTTTTGTATCCTGCTCAGTAGACAAGTTATATACTCATTTGATCATCTACATTTACAGATTTATCTTCAGCTCAGGCATATATGGATCTTTCTGTTCCATTATTTCAAATTCTACTGAGAAGTATTCGTCTTTCTCTATACATGCCTGTGTGGCATTGCTGTATGGGCTCATTTTGTTCCTATTCAATGAAACAAGTTTTGTTTGCAATTTGAACATGCATCAGTCACTAATCCCTCTGTGTACGTTTGCTGTGATCACATTGGATTGAGCATCAGTATCCATTTTGAGATTTGCTTTCTGTTCATTTATTCCCAGTGTCACAGACCAGTTTGCTCTAGGATCTTGATTTGTAAATGTATTAAGAGACCCAACAAATCATTGTCAGAGATTTGAGCTCCAGATGTTTATCCATGATGTGTTTTGTTTTTATATTTCCTTGCAATATGTGTTAGGCCAGGGGTGGGCAAACTATGGCCTGCGCGCTCCTGCCCAGCCCCTGAGCTCCCGGCTGGGAAGGCTCCCCCGGCCCCTCCCCCGCTGTCCCCCCTCTCCTGCAGTCTTAGCGCACCGCATGGGCAGTGCTCTGACCTGATGCTCCTGCCAGGCAGTGCTGCAGCACTGTGACTGGCCCTGGGTGGGGCCTGAGCTCCTGCTGCTCTGAGCGGCATGGTAAGGGGGCAGGGCTGTGAGCTCTGGCGGACCACGCGGAGCCAGACATGCTGCTCTGAGTGGCGTGGTAAGGGGGCCGGGGTTGGGGGTTGGATAAGGGGCAGTGGGTTCCAGGAGATGGTCGGGGACAGTTGGAGGGAGAGCAGGTTCTGGAGGGGTAGTTGGGAAGGGGAACAGGGGATTGGATAGGGAGTGGGAGTCCCAAGGCTCTGTCATGGAGCAGGGGAGTAGATAGGGGTCAGGGAAGTGGGGGTTGGGTAGGGGATGGCTTCCTGGGAGGGCAGTTAGGGTGGGGAGATCTCAGGAGGGGGTGGTCAGGGGACAAGGAGCAGGGGGGCTTAGATAGGGGTGGGGTTCCGGGGGTGGTGGTTAGGGGTAGAGGATCTCTGGAGCAGGGGTCAGGGGAGAAGGAGCGGCTCGATTGGATGGGTCAGGATTCTGAGGGGGCAGGAAGTGAGAGAAAGGGTCAGATGGGGGGCGGGGGCCAGGCTGTTTGGGGAGGCACAGCCTTCCCTACCCAGCCCTCTGTACAATTTTGCAACCCCAATGTGACCTTGGGGCCAAAAAGTTTGCCCATGCCTGTGCTAAGCAATATAAGTGAATGAAGTCATTACTAGCGGGGACCTCAGTGTTCAGTTCTTGGTCCAATACTATTCAAAAAATGTGTCAACAATATAGATGATGAGATGAAATCTTTTGCTGGTTAACTTTGCAAGTGTCATGCAGATTGATGGAGTAGTAAATAAGGAGGAGGACAGGTTACTGTTACAGACTGATCTGAATTGCCTGGTTTAAATGATCACAATCCTACAGAATGTGTTTCAAGTACAGATGAATGCAAGATAATACATATGGGAAGAAAGAAATCAGGCTATGCCTTCAGGATGGGAGGCTGTCTTGGAAAGCAGAGACTCAGAAAAGGACTTCCGGGGGCGTCATTGTAGAACAAACTCAACATAAGCCCTATGCTGTGATTAAAAGGGCTAATGCAATCCTTGGATTGAAGTAAAAGGAAAATATCAAGTAGAAGTAGGCAAGTGATCTTGCTTCTGTGTGCAGTACACACCACGGATGAGACTGCTACTAGAGTACTGTGTCCAGTTCTAGAATACAGTGCCCACACTTCAAGAAGGCTGTGGAAATACTGGAGACAGTTCAAAGGTGGGCCACAAAAGTGATCCAGGGTCTGGAAAACTAGCCTTTTGCTGGGGGAGGCTCAAGGAGATCAGTCTATTCAGTTGTGATAGAGAAGGTTGGGAGGTGACTTGATCAATGCGCATGGTTATTTACACATGCAACAGATGTCTGACATTGAGGGGCTTTTCAATCTTTCAGACAAAGGCATAACAAGATCCAGTGACTGTAAGTTGAAGTTAGACTAATTCAACCTTGAAATATGATGGAATTTCTAGCAGTGAGAGTAATTAAACATTGGAACAGCTTACCAGGGGAGGCGGTGGACTCAGTCTTTTGGGGTCTTCAAAACAAGTTTCAATATCTTCCTCAAAGATATGCCTTAATCCAGTTTCTGGTAACAATTCCATGGCCTGTGTATACAGGACGATCATAGTGGCCCCTTTTAGCCTTAGAGTCTTTAAATCTATGAACCTATTGTTTTTATTGTAGATGTGACACTGCTCCCCTCACCCTGTTTGCCTTTCCATTGTTTATATGCAGTGTTGTTGTAGCCATGTTCGTTCCAGGATATTAGAGAGACGAGGTGGATGAGGTAATAACTGTTATTGGACTAGCTTCTGTGAGTGAGAGAGACAAGCTTTCAAGCTACACAGAGCTCTTCTTCAGGTCTGGGAAAGGTATTTAGCTGTGGCATTTTTAGTACAAGATTGAACAGATAGTTTAGCCTTAGCTCTATACACCTGTTTTAAGGCTCCTCTACATTGCCAGAATGGTATAAAGGGCAATCAAAGGGTGCAAATGACAATCAAGTCCTTGATATTTTGAATCTAAAGTAAAACCAGTCTAAAGGTTAAAACAAAACAAGGATTAAAAAATAAGGTGTTAAGATGAACATATCATTTCACACTGGATGCAAACCTCTTTTGGGAATTCCATGGTAGATGTTTGCACATAGCACGCATTTGCATTACCTATGAATAATTGGGAACAGCAGGTACTACAGTATTTCCACATTATGTCTAATCAGGGATTCAGATTAGAATTTTATGAAGCATTGTAAAGCAGTTTATCATGCTAGGTTCTACAGGTTTGATTTATGCTTGTGATAGAATGATAAATAATGGGATGACATGCTCTGGAAAATTTAGACAGTAATAAATGTTATATCATTTTCAAACCAGATCAGAAACAAATGTAATTTCATTGAGCAACCAATTAAACTGAGCATGCTTTTAATTTGAAACCCAACCATACTGCTGATGCCTTTTGCAAATGTAATCTCTGCTTCCATTGTTGAAGTAATTCTTTTAAAGTGAGGTGAAAACAAAGGTTTTCTGTGGCACAAGAGGCACCAAATGGAGTATAATGACCAGTCCAATCAGATTTACAGTATTTTCCCTGCTGAATATAGTTTGTATCTGAAATCAATTTGTTTCCAAAATTAAAATGTATACTTTACACAAAGTATAAGAAACATTACCTGTTGCCTCCACCATGCCTTCTAGAATTACAACAATTTCTAGTTCCTCTTTGGGCAATTGGTCTTTGGAAATCTCCCAGAAAGGACTCTGCTGGTTAATTTCATGGCTGATGATCAGTGGTGAAACCAAAAAGAGACGATCATCCCCTGTGTAATAACCTACGTTGATATCTGTCTGGTTGAGTGGTATAAATTCCCCCTCCTTTGTCTGTTTAGATTTGATCAACTTGGCTCGTATTGATGCCTCCACAATGTGTGAATTCCTAAGGTCCCCTACTCGGAACATCAGGCACAGCTTCCCATCCCGCATGGAAATGACTGCGTTGGTAGAAAAGACCAGGGTTTCTGCCCTCTTCTTGGGCTGAGATATTTTCACAAACATGCAACCAACCATGAAAGCATTGACAATAGAACCTAAAACAGACTGAACTAAAAGGAGAATAATTCCCTCGGGACATTTGTCCGTGATGACCCGATAACCATACCCGATGGTGGTTTCTGTCTCTATTGAGAATAAAAAGGCCGAAACAAACCCATTGAGGTTACTGACACATGGGGTCCATGTATTGTCTCCTATATGTTCCATATCACCTCGGATGTAAGCAATTAGCCACCAGATCATTCCAAAGAAGAGCCACGTCACAGTGTAAACCATGACAAAAATCAAAAGGTTGAACCTCCATTTGAGGTCGACTAAGGTAGTGAAGATATCACTCAGATAACGATAAGTCTCTCTCACGTTCCCATGGTGGACGTTGCATTTCCCATCTTTCCTAACATACCTCTGAATTTTTCTCTTGGTACATACTTTGCTTATGTGTTTTGGAAGATCCTCTCTAGCTTGTTTGGGCAACTTTGGCTGCTGAATCGTGACAGGGCTCTCCACGTCCTGCTCCATTGAGTCTTCTTCAAGTACGCTAGCTGCCATTAAAAAAAAGACATGAATATTTATGTGTATACAGACAAGTGAATAAACACACAACTTCCTTCTGTATTAGCAGTAGGAAACAAGTATCAATTCATTATCTAATAGAAATAACTTTGAAAGGAAACTTTTTCTTATGTCATGGGCCGAGAATAATCTTCTGGGAGATAGCACTTATATAAATGAAGAAACAGATCTGCTTTGGGGCTTAAGTCACCAACATAAGCAGAGAAAATGAGCAATTGTTACACTATTTTATTTTTTTACATTGATGCCATTACTAAGGGGAAAAGAATTAAATACATGTAAGTGGTTCTAAAAACACTTTATTTTCAAAGGAGCCAATTCTGCTGTCATTGACCTCAGTGGAAGAAAGATTGGGCCTTAGAATAATATACACCAACAGCAATTCTAATCGATTTCTATACAAAATAGATGCATTTGTACTGAGCCTAGTCAGTCTCTGTCCTCCTTTCACTAATGTAAAACACACAGTACTTCAGAAGTTGGTGCCATGGTAGTTCACTTGGTTGAGGACCCAAGAATGAGGCTCTTAGTGCATCTTCCTTTCTATGGATGTGAGCCCTATCCACCCTGGTATCTGAGTGCCTCCCAAATATTAAAAAAACAGAAACAACAGTAACAATCCCTTTCGCTCTCCCCACTTCTTTCCACCCTTTTGAGAGAATTAGCTTGATTAGTTTATAGGGTTTTTGTTTGTGTGTGAGAATGTGTGGGTGTTGTGTGTGAAAAACGTACTGAGGGAAAGCTAAGTCAAATGAATGAATTTTGCGCTTCATTCAGAGCACAGGGAGACCAGTGGTTCTTCTGATCTCTTGCATTTTGCCCTCCTGTGTGAGTTACAGCTCCTGCTCTTCCAAACCTCACCCGATTGGCTGATTTTTGTTGTTCCAATAAAACGTAGTGCTCATGGTTGTAGAGGGAGACACAGTCTCTCAAGAAGCTAGCAGCAATGCCATAGAAGGCTTTGACTATCAAAACAGACGCCTTGAACTATCTGATAGGTTCTTGTTCAAAAAGGAACTATTTTGGGGCTTGGAAATCGCTGAAGAGAGAGTCTAGTTCACAGATGCATAGGAGAGCCAGTGCAGACTGCAGAATACTTAGGTGATTTCTTTTTAGCAACCTGTGTAACTAAGCAGATGTTTTGATTCACTTAGAGCTTTTTGGGGTGTCTGGCTTCATCCCTCTGGAGCAGAGTCAGAGGCTCTCTGTAAAATTGTAAGTGCAGGTAAAATACATATGAAAAGAAGGTGTCCTAAAAATACAACTGTGTCTCTACCTCATCCAGCTGTCACCCATGCCCTGGTCTACCCAATAGCCTTTTCTGTGAAATAAAGGCATGAAGGTTGGCAATAGCATTGAAACCTGCTAGCATTTTCATGTTCATGTGGGTTCACGTTATGGACTCCATCCTGCGTCATTTTCTAATCTTGTTACTATTTCTTTAAAATAATTTTATTCCAGCTGATTTCCAGGGCAGCAATGTTCCAACTAGTCAGTTCTGGATGAATTTATCCCAGCTGGTGACAGTGCTGCCTTCTTGGATTACCACTAATGCAGTATAATGAAATAAAAACATAAAAAGCGCATTCATGTAACCTTTTGGGGCTGACTTAAACTAAAGCCAGGAAATTTGGCGTTAAGGCATTATACTCTATGCTTAACTCACAATTGTGTCTAAGGGAATTTCAGTTCCTGGAATCCATAAAATCACTACAGTAGCAGCCCCTTGAAATAGCCAGGAATAGGTTATGAAGCCTCTGTCTTAGAGTTTTAATGTAATGTTAGTTAGACTTGTAATGTCCATGTAATGGTTTATTATATTTTAAATGCTTGAACTATTTTGCTTTCCCATCACAATTAGCCTCTGGAATATGCAAAGGGACACCGTGTAAGCTTTGACAATGCATTTCAGTCTTTGCAGGTGGGCTCTGTTAAGTTTTGTTATTCAAGCAAACTTTGTTGCACAACTCCAGTTCTGAGCCTTTCTTGAGCAGAGACTGCAAATGGCACCAAATAATGCAGTGGAACTAGGAGGAGACAAACACACTAATTTCAGTTGTAAATTTGAACGGATGTCTCCAGAGATGGAACTTCTTAGCAATCAGATACTGCACTCTGTAATCTATTTTGTAGCTGTTTATTAATTTTTGCTTTTAAAGCACTTATTAATACTGCTATTTGCATTTATTTGGCATATTTAATTTGAGGCTCACAAAGTGCTTTATGTTAAGTAAAACTCTCCACACTGAGTGATCTGAAGCACAAAGAAGGTTGAGACCCAGAATTTCCAAAGTGGCCACTGATTTTCTAGTAGAAATGAGCAGTCCGTATGCACCCCAGAGTGCAGAGACTGATAGTGTGAGTGGCCCTCACAGACCTCTCTCCGCAGGGTCGGGGGAAGCCTCTTTTTCACCCATAAGGCTATGCAAGGGCTGCTCACATTCTGATACTTTGCATACAAAACCCCCAAACACTTCAAACTCACTTTTATTAACCAAAGACAATCGCTAACTTTAATCTAAAACTGTTTCAATAGAACATCTTACAAATAGGTGCTCACAGACACATAGATTATGCTGGAGACATCTGCATGGATCTCCAGGGCCAACCTCTGTAGACTGTCGGGTGGGCTCCGAAAAATGTTAAACCTCAATACTCCAACCTTTCCCCAGCTATTCAAGATACCTGATTAATCCTATTATTCTTTTCACTGCCCAAGCAAGTCACAACCAAACACCCCCTCCTTGTGGCTGTCAGCTCTGAATTCCACCAGTAAGAATCTCAGCAGGTAAACACGCTCTCAGTCTGGATTCTAGCTCCAAAGAGAGACACAAGAGCAGCAAGTCCCTAAATAAATGATACCCAGAATGTGTGTCTGTGTGTTGACAAAGATGCCAGGCAAACATCTTTTAAGCACCTGGCAGGATCCCTTGTATATCCCCACAGCCAGAGAAAAGTCACACATGGATGGCGCGGTATCCACAAGACATTTAGTCTAATGATATTTGTACTTGGTATCAAGCCAATTAGCTTATGCTGTTTATCTCATGTCATTCTCTCTGCAGTTATATAATGGTTGTCATAATTCCAGGGACGCAGGAGTGAATGGCTGCTGTCTTCTGTGAAAGCTATTTTTATTCTTAGTGATTTTCTTCATGGCAAATATATATAAATAATTAACCCACATACTGAATGAGTATTTTCTGTGCTGTTTATGGACTGATCTATATTAAACTTGTGTGAACACAATGGCACTGGTAGCAATACCCTAGCTACTTAGCATATTCCGTTCGATGTAATACTCAGGGGGGCATCCCTTAGACAGTTAAATATCATGCCTAAGTGCCTGCAGGGTGCTCCTTTCGCATTCTGTCCAATTACATGAATGTATAAACATAAATAAGTCCCCATACCGGTTCAGTCATATTTAATCATAGCGGTACCTAGCCATGCTCGTTTGTTCCTGCCTATAGTTCTGTGAACTCAAAAAGGAATCCTCTAATGTCTACACAAATAAAGTGGTCTATATACTCCTGGATAACAGGAATATGATATACTAATGAACTATAGTTGTACGGGAAACCAAAAATATAGCTATGTCGGGGTGTGTTATTTTCACACATCTGACCAATCTAGTGATGTTGACTAACGTTCACATTGAGATCAAGCCTACCGTATTTTTCGCCCTATAAGACGCACTTTTTCTTCCCCAAAACGGGGGAGAAAAGTTGGTGCGTCTTATAGGGCGAATGTGCGCCCCGGTTCCCCCCTCCCCGCCGCGGGCGGGCTGCCGGGAGCGTCCCGGTTCCCCCCTCCCCGCCGCGGGCGGGCTGACGGGAGCGTCCCGGTTCCCCCCTCCCCGCCGCGGGCGGGCTGCCGAGGTTCCCCCCTCCCCGCCGCGGGCGGGCTGCCGGGAGCGTCCCGGTTCCCCCCTCCCCGCCGCGGCTATAGGACGAAAAATACGGTAAGTTTGTTGGGCTTTTTCTTTTGCCTATACTGCTGCAGAATATTTGTGAAATTGCAGAAGGGTCCGCTACTCTCTCAGTTAGGGGGTGAGAGAAGAAAAAAAGGCATAACACAGCCAGAGCTTTTGTTTTTAATTGATCCTGTTGCTTTCTTGTGTGATAACTTTTTCCCAATCTGTCCAGAGTGCAGTGGTTTATGTTCCTAGACTGCAGGTTTCACAGGTATCAAGAAACTTCTACCTTCCAGTATGTTCCGTGGAGACCAAGGGAGATTTTCATTTAGTGGTCTTGTTCTCTTGAGAATGAAAATCACTACAATCCGACGAAGTGGGTATTAGCCCACGAAAGTTTATGCTTCAAAACTTTATAGTTAGTCTTTAAGGTGCCACAGGACTTTGTTACCTCTGCTATTCCAGACTAACACGGCTACCTCTCTGATTCTTACAATCTGACAGTGACATCTTCCTAGGCTGGGAGGAATAAGAGTTTGTGAATTCTGCTGTTGAATCGCATGGTGATGATTTACCAGTGCAGATGTATTTACCAATATTATCTAAGGGCATGTCTTCACTAGGACTTAACGTCGACTTTAACGACGTTAAGTCGAACTAAACGTGTACCTGTCTTCACAGGCATGCCCTTAAAGTCGATTTAAAGGGCCCTCAAAATTGACTTTGTAACTCCTGCCTGACGAGAGAAATAGCGCTAAAATCGACCCCTCTAGGTCGATTTTCATCTAGTGAAGAGGCATCTGACTTTAAGCCTCCGACCTCCGAGCAGCCCCGCGGACCCCCCCGCCCACCCGAGCAGCCCCGCGGAACCCCCCGGCTCAGCCAAGTAGCCCCGCGGACCCCCCCATATCTTGGGGGGGGAGGGTACGGCGCGGGGCTGCTCGGGCAGGCGGGGGGGTTCGCGGGGCTGCTCGGGCAGGCGGGGGGGTTTGCGGGGGTTCTCGGGCAGGCAGGGTGGGTTTGCGGGGCTGCTCAGGCGAGCGGAGGGGGTTCGCGGGGCTGCTCGGGCGAGCGGGGGGGGGGTTCGCGGGGCTGCTCGGGCGAGCGGGGGGGGTTCGCGGGGCTGCTCGGGCGAGCGGGGGGGGTTCGCGGGGCTGCTCGGGCGAGCGGGGGGGTTCGCGGGGCTGCTCGGGAGAGCGGGGGGGGTTCGCGGGGCTGCTCGGGCGAGCGGGGGGGGGTTCACGGGGCTGCTCGGGCGAGTGGGGGGGTCCGGCGCGGGGCTGCTCGGGCGGGCGGGGGGGGGGTCCGCGGGGCTGCTCGGGCGAGCCGGGGGGTTCGTGGGTCTGCTCGGCCGGTTGGGGGTTCCGGCGCGGGGCTGCTTGGGTGGGCGGGGGGGTGTCCGCAGGGCTGCTTGGGCGGGGGGGGGGGGGTCCGCGGGGCTGCTTGGGCAGGCAGGGGGGGTCCGGCACTCCCGGCACTGTGGGCTACCTACCCACAGTGCAATGCGGGCTATGTCGACCCCTGCAAAAGTTTAAGGACAGACAGTGTCGACCACTGTCGACCTGCTGTCCTTAGTGGGGACACACTAAGTCGATTTTCTAAAGTAGACTTTAGAAAATCGAATTAAGTGAAATCAACCTACTCCTGTAGTGAAGACATACCCTAAGTAGCTTATGTAAGTAAGAGTCTTTCCTTTCATTTTCCTCAAAGTTCACTGGCTTTGCTCAGAAAAATAAAACTAACAAGTCACAATGAGCTGTGATGTATAATTTTGTTGTTTTTATTAGAACCAAGGGGCCTCAATCAGGATTAGAGCCTGCTTGTGCAAGGAGCTACAAACCTATGAAAGAGCCTAGAGTCCAATAGATTGTTGCCTTGCACTTTGTGCAGTCACACCAATGGAAAGTGGTTGCAAAATGTTACCACTCTGATTGAGTAGTGCTTTACATCCATTTTGCATTCATCTTGCACTAGTGTAAGGGCTTGTCCTCACTGGGGGGGGTGAGGGGGAGGATCGATGGCAGATACATGACTTCAGCTACGTGAATCACGTAGCTGAAGTGTGCATATCTGAAGCCGACTTACTGCTTGTCCCCACGGCGGCGGCAGTCAGCGGCGCGCTCCCTCGTCGACTCCAGCTTGCACCTCCCGGCAAGCTGGAGTTCCGGAGTCGATGGGGGAGCCGCGGGCGATCGATTTATCGCGTCTTAACGAGACGCGATAAATCGATCACCAGAAGATCGATCCGGGACCGCGTTAGTGAAGACCAGCCCTAAATGTCTGTATATAGTGCAGACAAAGACTGGCCCAAATAGTCAGGACTGACAAAGTGTGAGAGGCAGGAATACAACAGATAAGCAGAATGACCAGAAAAGGGGGTGGTTAGTAAATGTCATGCTAGTTACATTTTTTGTGGAGGTAAAGGGGGTATTACACTGGCAGACCTGGTGTGAGTTCATGTCAAGGCATGAGTTGTAAGAATTGTAAGGATGTGTTTGGTGTTTAGACCTTAGGAGTAGCTTGTAGGATGCTGCATGTATTAGTCTCACTTCTCGGTACCCCATGTTAGAAAACAATAGCAAATGTTTTCATTTCATTGTCACTGTGTAACTCATCAGACAGAAAGAAGCCTTCTATAACGTAAATGCTGGCTTATTACGGAAGATGTTAGGTCCTGCCCAAAGAGAAGGCCTTTGAAATCAAATGAGCCACTGTGAGACATCGAGGGTATACCTACACTTCAGTGTAAGACCAGGGTTAGTGGGACATGAATCAGCTGACCTGTGTTAAGGAACCCTGGGTTTGAGACTCTACGTTGTATTTTAACCCTATGTTAAGACTTTTCTAGCCCTTTCTTGAACCTAGGGCTCTGGTGTCCACACTGCAATGTGCAGACCCTAGTCAAAGTAACCATATCTCAGAGTTCCTAGTACCACCCCTCCCAAAAAATATATATGGCCGCTTTAGACTTAGGACCAGCATACTCCCATAGTATAGATGCAGCCTACACTGACAGGAGGGGTTTTTCTTTCAGGGCATGGTTAGACTGGTGCTTTGCGGCGCAAAAACCCTCCAGTAGCGCAATAATTTTCGTAGCGAACACACTTCAAAGGGAGATTTTGCTAAATGACTCACTGTTTAAAGCGCAAGTATTAAACCTCCTTTCCCAGAGTGATAAGCCTTTTTGCGCTAACGTTATAGCGCAAGGGTGGGAATGTGGACACCCATGGGATCTCTTGCATGCCTCCAAGCCATGTAAAGCCATCAGCAAGCCATTGAAGGCCATCAGCAAACCATTAA
Organism: Sternotherus odoratus; assembly: GCA_032164245.1. NCBI lineage: Eukaryota > Metazoa > Chordata > Testudines > Kinosternidae > Sternotherus > Sternotherus odoratus. The sequence continues at coordinate 165,352,894 of JAVMKO010000001.1, forward strand.
AGACAATCAACTTGCCATGTAAGGCAAATGACGTGAGGTGTTGTTTTATAAAAGCGGAAGTAGTTTTGCAGTTTCTCTCTAACAACTCACACAGCAAATAACCAGTGAAAATGCTTGTGGAGGGAACTGTGTGTCTGAAATAGACAGCCTGTCAGTTTTCGCTAACGAAAACTAACTGACAGCCAGATCTCGTCTCCCTGTGAACAACTTCCCAGTTCCCCCCTCACCCCCTCCTTTGCAAAGCACGTTGCACCCAGCTGAATGCTGGGATACCTGCCCTATCCCGCAACTGCTACTGCCGCCAGAAGCGGGACAAATGTATCCATTATTTAGCACTACAAGGTTTCAATCTGTACAGTCTCTAGCGCGATACCTATTGCGCTACATTGGGAAGCGCTACAAATAAACGCACTATAATCTTCAGTCTAACCATACCCTCAGTGCTGGGACACCATCATAGTGTGCTGTGAGAAAATTTTACTGCCCACCCTGCACATTACCAGGAAGCAGCTCACTTTGCAAAAGGCTTGATTGGTTCACTCTGCATTGCAAACCCGGGAGGCTCTCTGATAGTGTGCTTGCAATTCAGTGATCAGAAGTTAATGGGCTTTTAATGCTGAGCTGAGCTGCTGCCATTTCCAAAAGCGGGGGTAGTGGCTTCCATGTTCAACAGAGTGGATTGCAGATTGTTGGGATCGAGAAGGCTAAGGAAATTGTCCCATGGAATTGTGGGATACTTCTGGCTGACTTCCAGGACCTGAGTCAAGCAGGGCTGTGTCTACTTTGCAAAGCAATAGGACCCTGGGTCCTGATGTCTAACTTGAGCTCAGACTTTCCAGACCAGCAGGGTCCTGGGACTGTGGGTCCAAGCCCTGGGTTAGCACAATTGCAGTGTAGATGAAAAGGGGGTTAGGCTTCAGCCCAGGTTCAAGCACGGGCTTATGTTGCAGTGTTGACATACCCCAAAAGAACAAAGCCTTTGTCACTTGCACGCTTCATCCCCTCCAGGAAGAGGAAACCTGCATGTGATCTCATTCCATCAGCGTGGGCTCCCGGGGAGAAGGAGATAAAAATTCCTGACTAGGGGAAACTTGATTCTTTTTGCTGCTTGGATTCTGAAGGGGCAAGAATCACCAAGTGTAAACACCCCGCACACCCAGCTATTTTGCCTGGGTTAGCCCTAAAGACGTATGGAGTTTGCTTAAGATAGAAGTTTGTATCCTCTTTTGGAACCTAAGAGTGTAGCCCATTTGTGTGTCTATGTTTATCTGCTTTAATCTTATAAATAACTCTTTTATTTTTTTTCCTACCTAATAAAGCTTGAATTAGTTTGTTACAGCAGTGGATCTCAAACTTTCCAGACGACTGCAGGAGGCTGACTTGTCTTGCAGACCTCCAAGTTTCACCTCATTTAAAAAACTCCTTGCTTACAAAATGAGACAGAACAATACAAAAGTGTCACAGCACGCTGTCACTGAAACATTGCTTACTTTCTTCTTTTTAACCTATTATTTTAAAATAAACCAACTGGAATATAAATATTGTACTTACATTTCAGTGTATAGTATGCAGAGCGGTATTAACAAGTTATTGTCCGTATGAAATTTTAAGAATCAGAGAGGTAGCCGTGTTAGTCTGGAACAGCAGAAGTGACAAAGAGTCCTGTGGCACCTTAAAGACTAACTAAAGTATTGAAGCATAAGCTTTCGTATTCGTGGATGCATCCGACGAAGTGGGTATTGCCCACGAAAGCTTATGCTTCAATACTTTAGTTAGTCTTTAAGGTGCCACAGGACTCTGTCACTATGAAATTTTAGTTTGTACTGACTTCAGTAGTGCTTTTTATGTAGCCTGTTGTAAAACTAGACAAATAGCTAGATGCGTTGATGTACCCCCTGGAAGACCTTTGTTTACCCCCAGAGGTATGCGTACCACTGGTTGAGAATTACTGTGTTACAGGATTGGCTACAAGTGTTGTCTTTGGTTTGAGATCTGAGTACAATTGATCTGAGGTAAGTGATGGATCCTTTGGGACGGGGAGTAACTTGAATATTGCTGTGATTACTGGTATAAGAGGACGTATAGCACAGAGGCAGGCTTACTGGGAGTGGTAAGATAGACTGCAGTACCCAAAGGGACTTGTTACGTGGTTAGTGAAATCTAATGATAGAATATATAACCAATTTGGAGTTTGTCTCCTGTTTCCTGACAGGCTGCCCTGAGGTTGGCAACCACATTCACAAGTCACCCAGGACAGCATGACAGGGGGTGTTTTGTGGTTTTAGTTGTGTCTTATAAGATCCTCCGTATGCACATGGTAGTATACATACCCCCAGGAGAGCTGGGTGAAATTTTTCAGACTGCACTTTTTTTTTTGCTGAAAAATGCAGAGTTGAGTTGACCAAAATATTTTGTGAATTTGCAGAATAGCTTCAATAGAAAAGCTCCCTCTAAAATGCTCAAAAAATGAAATATTTTGTTTTGCATTTCAGTTTTTTCCATCTGAAATAACTTTCCATTGAGAATTTTACCTCAATACCATTAAAAATTTTTAAAAAAACCCATTCCTCTAAAACAGAATATTTCATTTTGGGTAGAATGAATGTTTTGTTTGACACAAAACTTTTTTCACTTTGGGCTGACCCTGAAGAAACCAAAAAAATCAATTATTTGCACTGCTCTGAAAGTGAGCAGCAGCTCTGTGTGACTTTCAACACTGCAGCTGTTGGATTTCTCTGGTTCCCTAATAGAATACAAAAAAGGTCAGTGCATTTTGCTGGTTATCTGGGATGAGAATAAAGGCAGTTGCATCATAGCTGTGTGAGACTGTAAGTGGCAGCTTGTTTAACACTGTCACTGACATCAAAATTGTCAACCACCTGCCTCACAACATTACAGCATAAATAACGCTGGTTGTCTTGAGGAGCTGCTGTGATGTTTTTTCACTTCTTTTGGCTTCTGCCCCTTACGGAAGCTTTTCAGACAGACTAATCTCTCTCTTTCCTCCCTCCCTTTCTGAATTTTGAACACAATTCTGTTTGTAATTGGGGCAGCGTTTGCTCTTTTCTAGGCTGAATAATTAGACCATCAGTAACCCCATCTTCTTTCCTCTCCCAAAAAACATTTAATCACAAAAACCAACTCCCAGATCCCAAACTGCCTTTTCCATTCCTAGCAATTTACAGGCACAAAGAAAACATAACTGAAAATGATGCTTGAAATGAGGGTCACAGGGTTTTAAGAACCTCATCATTTCAGCTGGGTTGCTAATTTGTTTTGGACTGTGGTATTTTGGTGTCCTGATGCTAGGAAGTACAGAAATGCTCAACGTTAAAAAATATGACTTAGCTCTTACATAGCATGTTTCATTATCTAAGAGCTTTTCAGTCATTAACTAATTATCCCCCCTACTGTCCCTGTGAGGTAGGTAGATAAAAGTTACCATGATGATTTTTGTTCCCATTTATAGATAGGGAAGTGGAGGCTGAAAGTGAGGGCCTATTTCAACACGATGCAGTGCACCATAGATGCCGACTCCGTGGGTGCTCCAGGGCTGAAGCACCCATGTGGAAAAAGATAGTAGGTGCTTAACACCCACTGGCAGTCTTGCTGGTCAGCTCCTCCCCTGCCCTCCCCCAGCACCTCCCACCCACCAGTGGGCCCTGCCTATCAGCCCCCCCTCTTACCTGGCCGCACCTCCTGCATGCCACAATCAGCTGTTCAGTGGCATGCACGAGGAGGAGGAGCAGGGGTGGGAAGAGGCAGAGCAGAGGTTGGAGGTTTGGGGGAAGGGGTGGAGTGGGGGTGGTGCTGGGGCGGAGCAGAGCTCGAGCGACTCCAACTCCCCGGGAAATCCCTATGTTGGCGCCTCTGCAGTGCACACTCAATTCCTGGCATCAAGCAACATGTTGGCTTAGGCTTTAAGGGTACGTGTAGCCAATAAAGAAAAAATGCATGGCTGGCCTGTGCCGACTGACCTGAGCTTGCGGGGCCGTTCTGTTGCTGAGTAGATGTTCAGGCTCAGGCTGGAACCCAAGTTCTGGGACCCTTCCACCTCGCAGGATCCTAGAGCCCAGGCTCCAGACGAAGCCTGAAAGTCTACTCAGCAATGGACTACACGGCAACAGCCCAGCCGAGGGACGGCATGTCAACACAGCAAAGAAAAACCCATGGCTGGCCTGTGCCAGCCAACGCGGACTCACGGGGCTAGCACAGGCCAGCAGTGGGCTTTTCTTTGTTGTGTAGACATGCCCTCTCCAGGCTTTGCATCAGGACGTTAGAGTTTGTTTAGACTACAGTTTGTGGCCTTGTCTACATAAGAAAGTTGCACTCTAAAGGTATGAATTTTTTTAACCGATTAAGTTAAACTAGTCCAAAGGCTATCTAGACAATCCGTTTCATCCAGGATATTTTTAGTTTAATTTTAAAAGGATTAGAAATCAATTTAAACTAAACTGTTACTGAAATAAGAGTTTGTACTTGACTGTCTAAACAGTTTTAAAGACAGTACAACTTTCTCATGTAGAGATTGAACACGCGGGTGTAGACAGAAACGATTAATCTCTCTGTCCAGGAATAAACACTGTGGTGTGTCTAGACTAGCATTTAATTAACCCGGTGCTCAAATCACTAGACAACAGTTTTTGTCTTTAAAACAAAGCATACACAAAGAGAGAACTGCATTTTCCTGACCTGGCAAAAAGACTTAATAGAATATCAAGGTTGTAAGGGACCTCTGGAGGTCATCTAGTCCAACCTCCTGCTCAAAGAAGGACCAATCCCCAACTAAATCATCCCAGCCAGGGGTTTGTCAAGCCTGACCTTAAAAACCTTTAAGGAAGGAGATTCCACCACCTCCCTAGGTAACCCATTCCAATGCCTCACCACCCTCCCAGTGAAAAAGTTTTTCCTAATATCAACCCAAACCTCCCCCTCTGCAACTTGAGACCATTACTCCTTGTTCTGTCATCTGCTACCACTGTGAACACTCTAGATCCATCCTCTTTGGAACCCCCTTTCAGGTAGTTGAAAGCAGCTATTAAATCACCCCCTCATTCTTCTCCTTTGCAGACTAAACAATCCTAGTTCCCTCAGCCTCTTCTTGTAACTCATTGTTCCAGCCCCCTCATCATTTTTGTAGCCCTATGATGGACTCTTTCCAGTTTTTCCACATCCTTCTTGCAGTGTGGGCCCCAAAACTGGACACATACTCCAGATGAGGCCTCACCAATGCCGAACAGAAGGGAAGAATCATGTCCCTCGATCTGCTGGAAATGCCCCAACCCAAAATGCCATTAGCCTTCTTGGCAACAAGGGCACACTGTTAACTCACATCCAGCTTCTCGTCCACTGTAACCCCTAGGTCCTTTTCTGCAAAACTGCTGCCTAGGCATTAGGTCGCTAGTCTGTAGCAGTGCATGGGATTCTTCCATCCTAAGTGCAGGACTCTGCACTTGTCCTTGTTGAAACTCATTAGATTTCTTTTGGCCCAATCCTCTAATTTGTTTAGGTTCCTCTGTATCCTATCCCTACCCTCCAGTGTATCTACCACTCCTTCCAGTTTAGTGTCATCTGCAAACTTGCTGAGGGTACAGTCTATGCCATCCTCCAGATTATTAATGAAGATATTGAACAAAACTGGCCCCAGGACCGACTCTTGGGGCACTCTACTTGATACCGGCTGCCAACTAGACATAGAGCCATTGATCACTACCTGTTGGGCCCAACGATCTAGTCAGCTTTCTATCCAACTTATCGGCCATTCATCCAGCCCATACTTCTTTAACTTGCTGGCAAGAAGATTTGATCGTGATGAGGTTTTATTTCATCCCAGCTGGTTTAATTGTAACATTCCGTTCTCACAAATCTGTCAAGTAATCTCATGGCATTTGATTCTGGACTGCTGAATTTAAAGCCTAGTATAAACATAAAACCCTACTATGGTTTTCAATTTTTTCTCCATTATGTGGCTGTTACCAGAACAGGCTGAACTGATGTCATGCTTTTTAAGTAATTCACATTTTAGATGGCACATGAGCCTTCAGCCGGCAGAGCCCATACATCTTAGTGGAGTTAGCCAACCTCAGCAAGAGCACAAATAATTCAAAGCTTTCACAGCCTTTAGAAATCATGAGCGAAAAGTGTAGTTCCACTTTTTAACTCAAATCCCTTGACTTTTGTATGGGGAAGATCTACTCCGATATGTGTGTGTTCTGTATTTTAGGGATTTGTTCACAGGGATCAGAAACACAGGTTGCTTTTGTTTGAGACACTAGATGAAGGAGCATGCTGAGATAAAAGAGGAATTCTTTGTCTTTTGTAGGCAGGTACATAGAGTGGTACCAATTGAAATGAGTGCCTAATAAAGGAAGTGACCTGTTAGTTGGAAAGATTTCCTGTGAAGTAAATGAGAATGTACCGCCCTTTGAAGTGAGTTCCTGAGAAAGGCATAGACTTGTTCTGAGAACAGACTTGTTCATCCAAATAAATAAAAAATAAAATAAAAATAAAATAGGAAAATTGAGATGATAAAAATATAGCTCACTATGTGCGTAACAGGTTTTTATTGTTCCTTTATTTAAATGCATTTGAAGCTCATTAGAGAAGACAAGGCCCATGACAGAGGGGGAGCACTTTGCCTGGAGTGACACGGATGTTCAGTTACTGGTCGCGGTCTCTGACTTTTTGGCCAGCAGGGATTGGGATAGCTATGAAGGTAGAAGTGTTCAATGGAAGTGAAGGGCAGAAGCGAGGGTGGATTGACTCTTAGTACAATGACCAAAACGTAGAGGACCCTCATGGAAAAATAAAATAGGCCAAATTCTGCCTGCTGGAGTGTGTGTATGTGTGTGTGCACATGTACAGCTCTTACTGCGTTGCACACTGTATGCTATCCAAGAAGGGGGGAGGCCAAAACCAAAGGAAAAAAAAAAGTCCTCTCCAAACAGACCCCAGCCAGCAGAGTTCCTACTTCTCTTATTGTTCTAAGAGGCAGGTGGGTCTTTTCTCTTTCCCTTAGGCAGCAAATTAGGGAAGGAGCAAGTTAGCCGAGTTTACAAGGCTCTTATCTCAGAGCCTTGAGTCATACCAGACAAACTGATATTCAGAAAATAAAGTCTCTAAAGCCCAAATCAGGTTAATGTCCCAGGGCCTACAACCCATAGCAGTCTCCCCTTTTAAAGTTTCATTTTCCTGTTTATATTCCCAGCCCTAAGGGTAGAATCCTCCTTGACTATATCCAGGCTGTCTTGGCTGGGAGATCCAGACTGTCCCTTAAAGGGGAGAACACACATCTGTGGGCTGTCTATAATTTATACTGAACTAGCATTCTGACTCACTCTGATATTAGATGAATGCCACTGAATGGCCACAATAGCCTGCGGGTTTCTACTGTCCAGTTAAATTTCACTGATTACGACAATGCCTTCATCAATGAAAAAAAGAACAACCTGTAAATGAGTCAAATTCTAAGTATGGGTCCCTTGGAAGTTAAAATGAGGGACCTGGCTAATGTGCCTACATTATCTCTGTGATTAGTCAGATACATTTACAATGGCCAGTTTGATATTTTTGGTTAGTATAAATTATAATACTATCAATAATGCAAATGTTTATTTTCCCTCGTATGCAGTGGTGTTGTAGCCATGTTGGTTCCAGGATATCAGAGGGACAAGGTGGGTGAGGTAATATCTTCTATTGGATCAACCTCTGTTGGTGAGAGAGACAAGCTTTCAAGCTTACACAGAGCCCTTCCCACCAACAGAAGTCAATCCAATAAAAGATATTACCTCACCCTCCCTGTCTCCCTATTTCCTCCCCTCTTCATTTTGGCTTATAAGAAACTAGAGTTTCCCTTCATAAGGTGCAATGGTGCTGGTGTTTATAGAGGCTCCCTTAACTGAGTAGTTGCTATTCAGGTTTGCAATGCCAGTCCCCCAGCTGCTGCTGGATGTTCAGATAGCAGCAGTGGTCACCTATTTGCCACCGGGGCTTGGCAAGTAGTTTTAGATGCAAGAGATGTTTGCTTGGTGCATTCAGATGTTTTAGAACTTGATGTAGCAGTCAATGAGACTTACTCTTAAAACTTTGTAAGCGTGAGGATTTTCCTTTTCTTCTTTGTCGTTTTCAGGGAGATCAAAATTAGCCTGTTATTATGGAGAAACTACCACATCTCTATGAAGGAAACCACTGAGACTTCCAGAGCTAGGGTTAGAACTTCAGCTTTGGTTGCCAACTCTTGGCAATTTTTATAACAAATCTTGTGATATCTTGGGGATGGGAGTTGGTTCTCAGTTTCTGACTACTGGCTTCAGTCAGGTGAACTTTTGCCCATATCTAAACTGACTCCCGTCTCGGTCACCTCAATGGCACTGGAGCTACAAGCTGTCCTCAGCAAGATGGCCAGTGTATTTTATGACATTTACATGTGAATATGAGGCTGCTCGAACAGAGGTGGCTGCCTCCCATTATTTCCAGTGGGGCTACATAAAAAGCACTAGCAAAGTCCGTGCAAATTAAAATCTCATACAGACAATGACTTGTGTATGTTGTTCTATATACTAACACTGAAATGTAAGTACAATATTTATATTCAGTTGGTTTATTTTATAAAACATGATTTCTTAGTTCTTCAGTAATAGGGTGCTGTGATACTTTTATATTTTTATGTCTGACTTTGTAAGCAAGTAATTTTAAAATGAAGTGAAACTTGGGGATATGCAAGACAAATCAGACTTCTGAAAAGGGTACAATAGTCTGGAGAGTTTGAAAATCACTGGTCTATGCCAAACCCAATTCTTTATTCTGGGACTGTTACTTCCCTTTCTGCATTCCCCTCCAATTCATGAGACTGACACTTTGTGGAAGGACAGTATAAAAAGGCAGCCACCCCTAGGACTGATTTTCTGCTGCTTTAGGAAGCAGGCAACAGAGAGTGATTACTGTCAGAAGCTGGGACTGGACAACTGGGGATGGATCACTCAGTAATTGCCTTCTTCTGTTCATTCCCTCTGAAGCATGTGGAACTGGCCACTGTTGGAAGACAGAATACTGGGCTAGATGGACCATTGGTCTGACCCAGTACGGCCACTTCTTATATTCACAGTCAGGCTTTTGCCTGACCGTTCACAACCTAGGGAGAGTTCCATAGCTACTATTGCATTCACATTATTCTATCCTTTACCCACTATTTGATTCAAAGAAAAAAAGGAGTAAGTTGGTTCATCTTCTGAGGGACTCTCTCTCCCATCAACAAAGTATCATTAAAGTAAAGCAGAAGAAGCACTGCTCTTTTTGGCCACCGATCACAATTTGTGATTTGTAGGAGAATCTTTGGGAGGGATGGCAAATGGGACTTGCCGGCTTACCTACACAATACTGGCAGCCAGGCAGGGAGAAAGATATAATAATAATAATACAAAGTGACATCTCACTCTTCTGACACCTCAGCAAATGTCTACAGTAGAAAAAAAAGCAGTGGAATAGATACTTCTAATGGGTTGTTATGTAATAGGAGCTCTTGATTCCCTCACATTTCCCTTCCTTGTACAGTTGGACAGCCCCTCAGGATAATTTTATTGGCACTTACAGCATATTAAGAGGTTTCTAAAGACACATCTTTGTAGGAGATGGTATGGCCCAGTAAATGAGGGATGCAAGGGAACCTCGGTGCTGTGTGATCTTGGCTAAGTCACTTAAAGTAACCTTTCAGTGACGCAGTTTCGTCATCCGTACAGTGGAGAGAATGATACTTAACTACCTTTATAAAGAGCTTTCATATCTACAGAGAGATGTGCTGGTTTCTGTGGGATGTTAACAACACTAGTGTTAGTACCAAGGGTGCTTATAATGATTCTCTTTGTTAATCTTTAGCTTGATCTCTGGTCTGTACAGAAAGCTGATGTCAGTTGCTATGGGACTTTTCTATACCTGGTGATGAAAGACCAAACACATGCAGCCTGCTGACAGGTTGTGTCTTCCCAAGGAAGGAGATGGATTTTTTTCTGCAAGCATGAAAATTACTGAGCCTTGGCCACATGAATATATTTACTCTCATTGTCTGCTGCTCACAGGCCCCTCTCCAAGTTCAGCTACCAACATCTGGCAAGCCATTAATAACAACTGACTGTGATAAATGTCTGTTCGCTGCAACTGACTTCAGCATTATATGCCTGACCTGAGTTTAGGCAACCGGACCTTAACAGCATTCACATGTAAATTAGATACAAATCCTTACTGGAGTGGGGCTGCGGTTAAATGGACAATCTCTTTTCATGTGTGAGCAATTTTAACAAATTGCCCTGTTTCCTTGCTTTTGCCTTCCCCCTCTTTTCTCTCTTGCTATTTCCTTGATTATTTATTTCTACATCTAGCATCAGTGTATCGTGTTAGCAGTCATGTCTCCCTGTGAAAGAGTTAAGGAACAGGGTTCTTCTCTGACCCCACCCTTCCCTTCCCTCAGTAGAGATTGGGCTTGATGCAGGAATTGCAGGGTGAAATTATATGTCCTATGTCATACAGGATGTCAGACTAGATTACCATAATGGACCTTTCTGCTCTTAAAATATATGGAACTCCTGCTACTCGTCCTCCTGCCCATGAAGCTGCCACTGTTTTCAGCTCTTCTGTTCTCTTCCTATTTACAAAACTGTTTGGCTCTGGTCAAGTCATTTAACCAGAGTGATTAGTGATTATTAGGGGTCACTAATAGACACCTAATAGTCACATTTTAAAAAGAGTGCTTAGATACTATGATAATGAAGGCCACATAAGTACCTTAGCTAGATTGAGTTGATTTACGACCCCTAATAGTCACTTTATCTATTCCTTAGTTTACCTATCTGTATATGGGGCATGTTGTTCACCTTACAGGGATGTTCTAAGACTTGGTGTTTGTGAAGCACTTTGAAATCCCTTGTTGAGAGGTTGAAGTATTATATTGGCTGAAATATACATAACATTTACAGAAATACTTGTCTGGTTCAACACAGAAGGAGGTAAAGAATGGCCCAATATCCAGATTTGAGCTGCAACAATTCACTTAGCGCTTGTGTGATTTTTTTAATAAGGTGTGATTGAATAAATAAAACAAACTATACAATCCTGTAGACAATGAGGCAGATTCTCTGTGGTGTCCAGCTCCTGCTGAGTTTACCCAGCCGGGACTCGTGGAAAAACTGGCTCCCTGAGTCTCTGCTCCAGCACAAGTTAAAACTGCCTGTAGTACCCAGCAAAAGTTGGAGTAGTGGGGGCTGCAGGAAAGGAGGCGTAGAAGCTGGCTTTGGCAGTTGTTTGTCTACAGGGAAATCCCACACATTTGGGATATACTCAGCAGGGAATTTGGAGGAGCTTTCTGTGTTCCATTTGTGACATGTGAATCACCAGAGAATGTGCCATCTACATGCAAGGAATATAGACAAAGAAGAAAAATGACCATCCTAGTGGAAGCAGCCTGAGTTTCTCCACCTCCTCCAGAGTGTCTGTTCTGTTTTGTTCTGAATCAGAACTTTGTACATAAAGGCAGGGATGATCCTGAAGCCCTATTAACTTAATCTGTGGCTTGTTCTACAAATGGCTTGTCCTCCATTTTGGATTCCTTCTCCAAACAAACATTGTTTCTGTATACAGAGCAGCTACAAGTAGGTCTGCTTCAAGCAAAAGAAAGGTAATGGGAAGAAATAAAATGCAAGAGGGATGTAAAATGCTGGGAGCATATCCTTTCTGTCTACCCACCTGCTATCAAATTAAGAAGTAAGGAGAGAAAAAGGGATAAAGGAAATTAAAGATTTATTCCCTGGAATTCACCAGGGCAAGGAGTATTTGAGACTTCTTTGTCACAGGCCCTTTGGCTTTAATGCAATTATATTTAATCATCCCCCTTGCAAGTACATTTTCACCTGCTTATGAGTCTTTCCTCAGGGTTTTTGTTGTGGTAATTACCTTTGTGTTTGAGTGTAATGATGTGTACAGTTTTGATCCCTAATGAGGGCTGGTTTCGTTTTTGAAGATGGGTCTGAACCAGATAGCTGAAATCTATATTTCAGCCCTGTCTGAAATGTTCACTGGTTCATGGATTCTTGGTTTCAATTTAGCCAGACATAACATTCAGATCCAGATCTGGATCCATGTTCCAACTCAAAGTGTTCTCAAAATCAGCTGCAAAGTGTTGTGTTCAGTTCTATTTGCAATGTATTTTTGTTGCTGTTGCAGAGCTTTCACTACTATATAGAACTCCAGTCACCTGTTTATGCTCCTTCTTCAAATACTGATACAAAAGCAAACCAAAATTCCTATGAATAAGGGTATCTACTTGGTAGCATAAATATATACAATGCTTTAAGAGGAATAAATAACAACAGGAAAGGACTTACCCTCCTCCCCAACTCCAAACAAAAACCAAAAAATGACCCTGCCATGTCTGTACTTTCTTGCACCTCTGGGTCCTTCATTGAGTCCTGGCTTCTCTGTGGCCCCAATCCTGCAACACTGCTATGAATGGGGTTTCCTCAGATGAAACTCATTGCAGAATTGGGGCCTAAATCTGTGTCTAAGGGTCTGATCCTGTAAATCTTTAGGCCCAGATCCTCAAAAGTATTAGGCACCTGACTCTTAGGGTATGTTTTCACTACCTGCCAGATTGGCGGGTAGTGATAGATCTATTGCGATTGATATATCACGTCTTGTCAAGACCTGATATATCGATCGCCAAAGACACTCCCATCAACTCCGGAACTGCAGCTCACCATTCAGGTGCTCTGAATGTGAAAAGTTTCTGTTGTTATAAATTAAAGGCTTCCCAAGGAAAGAAATGTAAGTAGGGTTTTCTAGAGAGGGGGATAATGATATGCTAGTTGCAATGGACTAAAGCAGCAAAGAAATCTCAGACAGGTTGCTTCTAGGTTTTTTTTTAATTAGGTTTTTCATTTGCAGTAGCATCTCTATCTAAAATGAAAAATAAATATAATTTATTTCTAAATTACATTGGGATGGTTGCTGTCCTCTAAATATTAATTCCAATGCTGGTGTTTTGTTTTTTTAATCCCTTGTTATTTTTGGTTGCATTTTTACAACCTTCTGGTTTTTAGAACTTTGTAACATGCATGTTTGTAACTGAATAGGATGAGACACTTGTTACCTTAATATCCTTTAGTTCTCTGTTTTCTAATGAATCATGAGTGCCAAATCTTTGAGTGCTATTTTCACATACAGTAAACCCTCGATTTAACGGACCTCGATTTAACGGACTTCGGATGCAACGGACAAAATTTCTGAGCAAGTCTGATGCATTCCTGATCCATTTCTGGTGGGCTGGCTGCCGGCTCCCGGCTGCCGCCCGGGTCACAGCAGCAGCTGGACTGGCTGCCGGCTCCCGGCGGCCGCCCGGATCCACACAGCGGGCGGGCTGGCTGCCGGCTCCCGGCTGCCGCCCGGGTCCCAGCAGCAGGTGGGCTGCGGAGCTGCCACCCCGACCCTGTGGCGGGCGGGCTGCTGCTCCGACAGCTCATTTAAAAAAAATTATTAAATAACGGACTTTTTGATTTAATGGACACCCCCTCGCCCAAATTAGTCCATTAAATGGAGGTTTTACTGTATTAGAAAGCCTGCAGGACTTCAATTTATTATGCAAGCTCCCTGAATATTCTGGTATTTCTGCTGTTAAAGGGTTAAAGTGGGCTCTCCCCTCTCTGCTGAGCAACCTAGCTACCAATGATAACCAGCTTTGTGCATGGATAGATACGTGAAACTTTGAAATTTTTGTTATTGTAGTAAGTGGAAGATTAATGTGACGGCAATCGCTAGGTGGCGCGATTTCGCTTCTACTGCGTCTCTATGGGAAGGGCCTTGGCTTCAGAGCTTATCTCATGGGAAGCCTCTCCCCAGCTGCAGCTGGGAAGCTGTTTACCTACCCTGTGTGAATCTCAGCTTGTGTGGAACCAAACAGGTAAACTGAGGCAGGATTGCAAAACATGTGATTAGTTATTCATGAGCTATGCATGAGATGCAAATGAGCACGAGTATTTCTGGGTCCGTGTGCCCTTGTGTGTCAGGCTTCTTCCCTGGGCAGCGCTCTGCTGTGTGAGGTCTCCCATCTGCGACCGTGCTGAGTGGGGCCCCCAGCGCCAGATGGTCACTACCTTCAATAAAAACTCACTTCTAGCTACTGTGTGTGAGCATCGTTTCTACGGGACTCTTAGGGTACCTTGCAACAGTTATACATGCCATTAATCACCTATTGAGGCAGGAGAACAGCTTGCTGGAAAATATGAGCAATAAAAACAAAGAAAAGTCAACCAAGTCACAACTGAAATTCTGTTCTGGTTTTGTCAAATGCTTTTTGCTACAACTTTTTGGTTTAAATCATATCTGCCAATAATCAGGATCTAGCACTGAAGTAATTATTCATGCCAATATAGCTATTACCTTTGTTTATTATTATGGACTCTATCAACCTATTGTCCCTCAAATCTGATAGTTGGCAGCTTTTCTGTCAAGTATTAGACTTGTTAGGGCAGACAGACGCACAGCACTATGATCCAGACACTAATTGTTATACACACCATCCTTATAAAGAAAAATGGGCGACAGAGAAAAGCTAATGAGCTCAGGAGTTTGGTTTGAACAAACAGCTAGAGTGAGAGTCTCTGCGCGCCTTTAACAGAGGAGCACCACACTCGCAGCCCAGAAAGATGGAGGGAACTATGGTGGTTTTAAACCACCTTTATGCCCCCCCACCCGGGACTTGTACCAAGGCCTTCAGTGTAACTTAGACATCACTGGGGGCCTGTCTAAGGGTATGTCTACAATGCAGCTGGAGGTATGATTTCTAGCACAAACAGATATACCTGTGCTAGCTCTGATCCAGTGTGCTAAATATAGATATGGAGCCATGGAGGTACCAGCAGTGGGAGGGGCTAGTCACTCCGAGTATGACCCAGTCCAAGGCCCTAAGTATGTCCTTGGGTGGCTAGTGGCTTGTGTCACCATAGTCACACTTCTACTTTTGGTGCACTAGTTCTCTCACAGCAAGTGCAGGTCTGTCTACCCAAGCAGAAATTACACCTCCAGCTCCCGAGTAGATACCTTAAGTTATGTCATCCCCTTTTGTTGCCCTTTGGGTTATGGCTCTGCTTGGAATTTCTGAAGCAACACAGTCTCTCTGCTGACATGAGGGGCACCTGGTGCAGGAGGGTCATGTGTCAGGTCTTCTAAAGGAGTCATGGGGAAGTGGCCTGATGGCTGTAGTCTGCAGTGTATGATCTGAGGAAATCCTCCTCTGGCCAGAACTGGGGCTTTTGAGGGCCTCTTTATGCCACTCTGCCCTCTTGTGCAGCATAAAGAGGCTGGTTAAGATGTGAAAATCTCACTCCTAAAGGTTAAGGAGGGTTTCTTGATTCTGTAAAATTTGGAAACAAAGTGGGGTGGGGGAGGGTAGAGAATAGTTAGCACCTTTGAAATCGCATTTGGTGTTGGTTCAAGAAGGTGGCAAAGGTTTGATGGACGGGTGGTGGTGGTGTGGTTTTCAGTTTCTCTCTGTGCATTACTTTGTTCTTAGGGTAAATAAAAGCAATAATGCCATCTGGTAAATAAGGCTCCAATCCTGCCATCAGTTCTGTGCTGGGGGTTCCTTGCACCTGCATGGAGACCTGTTGACATTCTCAGGGTTCTCTGCAGGGACTTGCCTGCCTGGATCCCATTGCAGTACTGGAATTGTCTCTAATACTGGACACAAAAGTATTATTGTGACAAAAAGAACAGAGCCGTTATCTTTTTCTACATACAGAATCAAGCACTTATGTCTCACGATCACTTCAGCCTTATTGAGAGCATCAACCTTTACACCTGTAAGTGTAATTTTAAATCATTTGTTTTTGTTTTGGAGTCAGGCCTTTCAGTTCAATGTTCTTGGGCACATTTGATGCCTGTACATCTTCTGTGGCACCTTAAAGACTAACTATAAAGTTTTGAAGCATAAGCTTTCGTGGGCTAATACCCACTTCGTCGGATGCTCGTGGGTATTAGCCCACGAAAGCTTATGCTTCAAAACTTTATAGTTAGTCTTTAAGGTGCCACAGGACTTAGCCTGGAATAGCAGAGGTAACAAACACGGCTACCTCTCTGATTCTGTACATCTTCTGTGTTACAAACAATGTATAATTGGCAAACAAAGATTTGGTAGCACTTTGTGGACATAAAACCTTATTTATTGTAGAACACAAACTTTGAACTGAGGTTTTCAAAATAGTGATAAGACTAGTATTAGCATCAAATTTTCCTTTAAGTAGCTACAGAAATTGCTCATGGAATAAATACAAGTTTCAGTTTTAAACTAGCATCCATAACTTATGCTCAGCTTCCCCTCACTTTTTATTTGTTCTACTGCCTGAATTGGAGGGAAGGACTCAGGAGAGGGAGACATTTACAGTTCCTCTAGTCTGAGGAAAATTTTGAGCCTCTTCCATGGAGACTGAAATTCAGTGTGAATCTAATTACTGCATTCAAATCCCAGCAGCATTCTGCCTGAGAACTTCATGGCATTTCTTTTTTAAAACTGAGATTCACTATATTATCCTGTTATACATTTGAAAGTTAAAATAACAGCGTGTTTTTTGGGTGAGATGGGGTGAGGGGAAGGGAGTGTTTCTTGTCCACATAAAATATTTTCAATTGTCTCTTCATTTTCCAATCTGTGCTGTAGGAGCTCTCATATGAATGGTTTTATTAGCTATATTTGATTATTATACTTAGTTTATTTATGTGTGAAATGCTCTGGCTAAGTGTATCTTTGTCCCTCTCCACTGACTGGATCATGTAAAAGAAGTAAAGTCTGCTGTTGCGTCCAGATGTTAGAATGGGCCCTTTGACCTAGGGTATAGAGACCTGTGCATTAGAGCTAGAGGTTTGGGGTTTAGGCCCTACTAAAGACCCACTCATGAGGTCATTATGTTTGTAGTCCTATAAAGCTTCCATGACTCACAACATGAAAAGTTTCCTCTGTGTTTTTAATGTTGCTTTTCCAGCTTCAGATCAAGCTCCTCAGAGCCACATGCAGGATCTCAACTTATGCTCTCGCCACTCACTGGCCAGTAAGGAGAACCTGAAGTCAGAGCTGAGGCAGAGCAAGTCTCAAGGAATTGTAAATCATGCAGTGGATGTGATGCTCCCCTCGTTCCAAGCAATGGGCTAGACATGCATCAGTGAAGAAATTATTTTTCTTAAAACAGTAAGTAGTCAGATGGAGAGGACAGAACTTCGGTGATCTACTGGTTTGGCCATGAGATCGACTGGTGAAACAAGCAATTCTTGCACTTCCTCTAAAAATAATTGGATAATCTATAGAGAACAAGGTAATCAATTGATTTTGTCTCATTTTCAAGTTGTGAGCTGTTAATTATTTCCTGGGACATATTTATGTTGTTGGAAACTACTTGATAATATTTTTGTGATTTTTGTGTTTAAATTTCCCCTCTGAAATTTCAGGATCAATTTCTCAGGATTGATCCTGAGAGTCCTGTGTGAAATACATGGTATCTGAAATTTGAACTGTATTAGCTGCTTATGACTGGTTACATAAATTACAGGATACTGTTCCTGTTCTGTGAGTAGATGAATGAAAATGCTTTGAAACAGTAAATCCTTAGTTCGTGGAGAGATTCAGGCAAGATGGATGAGGGGATTTTTAGAAAATATTAACCTCCTTTCTTTTCAGAGCCACACAAGCCATGGCCAAGGCATTGTTCCTAGAAAAATTAAGCTACCGAAAGACTTTAAGACTACTACAGAGTTGAAAAGGAATGTTGTTTTCTCGCATTCACGCTCAGTAATTTTATTTGCATCTGTGGTCTTAGCTATGAAGGATGCAGTTTGTCCTCTGACAAGAAATTTGGAAATAGTGTCCCACTGCTGGGTCAAACCAGGGCCGGCGACAGGGGGGTACTACGGGTAGAGCTGTACCGGGCCCCGGACTTAAGGGGGGCCCCCTTAAGTCTGGGGCCCGGTACACAGCTGTACCCGGAGTCGTCCCCCCCCGGGCACCGCATCTCCCTGGCCGCTCTTTCCCGGGCTGTGTCCGCGTGTCAGTGGCCGGCTGCCTCCCGAGCCCTTCAGCTGGCAGCTCGTCCCGCGCCCCAGGAGCCACCCCGAGGCACCCCCGGCTGCAGCGCTTCCCCCGCCCACCTGCAGCAAGAGCCGGGCCAGCCCTTGGCGGGGGGGGGGGGGGGAGCCCCCCGGCACCACAGGATGCTGGCTCCATCGCCTCCCCCGCCCTGGCAGCTGCAGAGGACTGGCCGGGCGCGCCGCTCCGTGGAGGCGGGGGCCAGCGAACGGGGCTGGGGAGATCCGGGTGCGCGCAGCCCAGCCGGCGCCGGCCAAGGGGCCGGCGGGGAACCAATGGGGAGGGCGCCTCTGCGTCCCTAACCCCGCCCACCTCAGGTGGGCCACCTCTCTGCCTATCTTCCCCCGCGCCGAGGCGAGCCGAGCCGAACCGGGCCATGGCGTGACGGCGGGGCTCACTGCGGGAGTCGGAGTCTGAGACTCATGGATGGGCAGCTCCTCCGCGCCGGAACCAGTCGCCCCCCCACCCCAGGTAAGTCTGGTAGCCGGCGGGGAGGAGGCCAGGCTGGGCGGGCGGAGAGGGGAGAAGGTTAGGCTGGGGGAGGAGATTAGGTTGGGTGGGCCGGGTCAGGCAGGGGGGGAAGGGGAATAGGCTGGGGGGGGAAATGATCAGAGTAGGGGGCCCCAAAATTTCTGTCGCCGGCCCTGGGTCAAACAGTAGATAAGCCCACATAAAATATGCCATTTCTAGCATAAATATTCATATGAGCTTTCTCTGAGCAAAACTAGACCGCTTATGTTTTTGTACCAATGGCAGGAGCAAAGCTGACACACATTCATTGTTAAATTCAAAACATACTTGCAACATTTTTGCACTAATCTCTGAGCTCTAATATAAGCCAAGCTTTTGAAAATGCAACTGAAAAATGCGGTGGTGAACAGAACCAATGTACCTCTCCTCCTGTCTAATTCTTGCCATTCGCAATTCTGGAAGCTAAATGTTTTTGTCACTTTTGGTAGTTCTTATGGCATAAAATGGAAGTCTCCATAGCAAATGCTGGGAAGGTGACTTTTTACTAAAGTGAAAATATTCCGTTTGCTTTGACACCATTGGCTACTTTTATATTTTGCCAAGCGATACTTTTCAGAAGAAAACTCTCACATCTATTGATACCAGTAGTTAATGACTAGTTTAAACTATTAAGTAGAGCAACAAGACAGTAATTAACAGACAGTAACCAACGATTAACAGAGAACTACATAATTCAATTTAAAGTGGATTATTTGGATTATTCTATGATCAGCTATAGTCAGTGGCTTTATTGCATTTTCATTCTTTCTGATATGAATATAAAGCATGAAGGGTCACTTGTGTTAAAGACACTTTTCCAGCAGTTATTTAGAAGTTCTGCAGAACTGAATAAAGGATGCACTATGAAATCTTTAAAAAGGATATCAGTGTCTCAGCATAACACATCCAACTATATTTAGTATGTCCCTGTGCATCTGTCCCCTACCTATGGAAGCTACAGATTGGGTAGATGTTCTGTAGGTAAAGTCTAACTGAGAATGATTGTCAGGTTTAATTCACTTCAGTACTTCTTTCCAATTGCTGAATTTAATCACAGCATTTTCATAACAGAGTTGTTCTTAACTTTTTAAAATATAAGGATGTAGAAAGAGCTAAGTTTAAAAACAAAAACAAACAAACAAAAAAACCCCAACACCACCACAATTACCCAGAAAAATCAATTAAATTGATTATGCCAGTTTTGGAAAAGGCCAGAAATGCAGATCATGAGATTGAGGCTGTATAAATTGTCAAAAAAAAAAAAATACAGTACTGCTGATGTCAAGCATCCAAAAATTTGGAATCAACCCCCCCCCCAACAATGTGATTGACTTAAAATAATGAGGTTTATTTAAAAAACAACTTTGGGGTATTTTTCTTTGCCTTCTGGCATTTGAGCCTTTAGGGTACAACACACTGCCCATTTCATCACTAGTCCACAACCATGAGGGCTAGAAACTTTTTTTTTTAATGAAGGCTAAGAGTCTCATGCAATCTCTTGATTCCAGAAGCTGGGATTTGAATAAAAACACCAATACTGAGAGATTTGGATAAAATTGTGAGAGTTGAAAACTTTGGAAATAAAACTTTTGGGGAACACTTTGTCCACTGCCCTCTAGGTTCCATATTTGGTTGGGTTACTGCATCTTGAATCTTGCACTGTCCTAGGACCTTGTCTATACTTGATTTTCATTCATTTTGTAACGTGTTAATTAAAACAATTGTAAAATCACTTCCTGAACATTTATTCCTGGTCATGGTTTATACCGGATTGGGGTGAAAGGATAATGGTAGGTATCTAATCACCTGCAAAATGTGTACTTAAAATTTAGCATGAGCCTAGGAAAAAAAGAAGATGGCAATAGCACTTAAAAATCACTAATCTACAGCAGTGAGATCAAACACTTGTAATCACGTCTTTGATTTTGCTACCAAATCATCTTAAACCCTCCCAGAAAACCTGCTTTGTATATTTTATCACACACGGGGACTTGGCAGGCAAGTGGTAATTCACTTTGGACTGCTATCAACATATACACTAAAATAAGCCAGTTGCTGTCAAAACTGTAAATTAACAAGCTTAATCAAGCTAGAAAAACAGATTCCATGGAAACCAAAAGCACCTGAATCAATGCAGATCTAGGGTCATATTCATATTTCCTCCTTTTGAACAGACCATTCCAAGCAATCTGCTGGGGAATTAGGGATATACCTACAGTCTGTGGGGGCCTTTAAGGAGACACATTTGGCAAGCTTTCAAAAAGCCTGAGCCCAGGAGATGGAATCTTTAAAACAAATGTTTTCACTAGCACTGAAAAATGGCTAAGTCTCTCACTGTCTCATCTCTGTCTCTGTTCTTCTCTAAACCTAAAAAGATTTCCTGGTCATTACTGTAGCATTAACAGTCTTTTTTAGAGCTGCTCATCTGATGCCTGCTAACACACAAGGGATAGCAGCTGCTGAATTGCTAACTAAATTGCTATTACTGACTGTAGGGCTCAACCTTTCAAGCAGTCAGTGTGTATGGAACTTCCATGGACTTCAGTGGGAGTCATGCACCCTCAAGGCTTGTAATAACCTGGCTCTAAACCAGTACAAGCAATGCACTGTAGCAGCACCAGACACGGGGATTCTGAAACGAACTAGGAGGCAAGTCTGCATGCAGAAGGCTCTTCCATCTCATAAATATTTCATAACAGAATGAGATGGAATTGTGCATTAAATTCTGGTATGAAATCTGAAATCTCAGAACACTTGCCAGCGTTTCGGCACATTTACATATCTGTAAGGCAGACCACCTTTGTCAAAAATGTACAAGTAGAGCTGGCCAGAGAATGGTTACTCCATTTTGTGACTGCTTTTGAAGTTGGGAGATTTGTTTTCGTTCTTCACTGGAGCAAAACCAAGCCTTTCGAAAGGTTTTTGTGAAACAGACTTGTAGCAAAACATCTGGTTTGGGATTGAGAAGGTTAGTTTTTTGGGCTTGGCCTCTCTCTGATCTGAGAAAAAGAGTCTTCTCTGAACCTCAGAAATCTTCCAATTAGTCAATACATCTCTGCAAAACATTTCAGTTTTGACGAAATAGTATATTTTTCCACAAATGTTTCAACCAGTTCTACTTAGAAAGGGAGCATAGCTTCAGTTCTTGGAGAACTTGTGCTCTCAAGGATTTCTGCAGAAACCAGGCAAAATGTGTGGACTTTACTGATTTGGCTTTATCCTAACTTGGACCATGAAACCTAAGAAAGTGAAGAACTCCAAAAGTGAAGTTTGCACACATTGAATAGAAACCACTTAGGTTCACACAAGTGTGCTATGTAGGTCTAAACTCTATGAGCTAAGTGGAAACTTTGGGAGTGCTGGTGTCTTCAATTAGAGCATTTGTGCCTGGCAAAGGCAAAGTGCAAAAGTTTCCCCCTACTTTAAAGTTCCTATTTCTTATTCAAGTTTATATTTAATCAAACTGTTGCTATCCTCAAGACATTTGGCCTTTTTAATTCTTGTAGAATATTTTTGATAAATAAACAGTTTACCAAAGATGGGGAGGTACTTAGGACAGTTTATTAGGTCAAAAAATGACCAGATAAATTCTCACATCAATAGTATGCTTACAATTTGGGAACAAGTGACTGAGGGAAATTGCCTCCAGAGACATGCAATCTAATCCGTACCTGAATACACTTCCTGATTACCTTGGATATAAACATATTGCAATAAAAGTGTTATGGGGGAGTGGCTCTTCATCAACCAGTCTGGATTACTCAATAATATTGGTCCAATAAGGAAACAGTTGTTCTCTCTGATCCACGTAGTGGATTTTGACTCCAATAATCTGCTCTCCCTACAGTCAGGCATCTGCTCTGATCTGTCACATGGACCTGAGAGGACGTATTAGCCCTAGGAAAGTTTCAGTACTTTGTAGAATCCTGGAAGTTCACTGGCAATAAGTAGATAGTGATTCTAATTATTATATTGCTTGGCTAGCCATAGTGTATAGAATCATAAACATGATATAAAATGGGAAGTTTATGCCTGTGTTCTTTTGGCAAAATGTAAATTAGCCTCTTAAGTGAACTGTTCTAGATTGGGGATTGTAGTGTTAAATAATATCTACCATTAAAGTTTCCGCTTAGTCACATCTGCTATACTCTCCCGCCCATGTATGCATTTTGTCTGACATTGTTTACGAGGACATCAGTTTCAGAGATGCATTAAATCATTTAATTTGATAAGGGACCAGTTGGTACTGGCATCTAGTCCCTAATGATATCATTAGAGTTAGCTGACCTGCTCTCTGACTGTTGTTTAGGTTGTCCAGAGGAACATGATCGCATTGTATCAATCTGTCTCCTCCATCCCTCATTGCTTCCCGCTGCAGTCCCTCCAAAACAAAACAAAAAACTAAAACAAACAAACAAACAAAAAAAACAACTCACTCCAGAGAAAAATAAATGAGCTGCTCTAAGTGAAGCCCAGCCAAATGTTTTCTGTTTTGTTTACCCTTTCTATAAATAAATTGATTATTTTAAGGGTTACTTAGACTCTGACATGAAACACCAGTATTTGTTGCTTTTTACTGCTTGTAGTGCAATGACTCAGTGTAGATTATTAGGACAAAATGCTGTTTAGAAAGGAATGGATACCTCTATGACAGCATCGATTTTGAGTTAACAAAGAATAATATCTAATACTGGAATATTACAAATCAAAGCCAAATGAGATTTTCACTCTCTGCAACAGAAAATCATTAATATATAATACTCAGGAAATGCATTAACATGTGGTAATATGACTGTGATCCTGTCTCCACTCGGCAGAGCTTAGAGAAAACAATGTATCTTGAACTCTTCCCACTCCTTAACCAGACATTTCCTAGTTAATCAGGAGTGAACAATTAAACCAGAGGGATCCTGTTTTTAGACGCTGGCCTTAAACTTTCGGCCTGATTCCGATTCTAGATATCCTGAGGGGTATCCAAATTCAGAATTGGACCCAATCTGTCTCAACTCATCTAAGTTTCATGCTTTCTCTTTCTCTCTTTTAATACTATTTGTCCATAATTTGGGAAAAGGCTTCTCCTCAACCAGACGTCACTGGGATCATATGGTTAAAAACATTTATGCTTATGCAAGTGAAGATCTGCTATAAGCAAAAGAGTCCAGAGTAAGCCTATAGAAAAGACTGATCTATAGGTAATGCAATGCGTTTTCATGCGGGGATTCACTGTCCTTGTATTGCTTAGTCCCAAAATATTGGGAGGAATAGGATTATATTTTGGGGCAAGTCATAGAAAGAAGCCAAAAAATAAGATGGTGGTCATATGAGGTTGGGGTGGGTTCACCAAGGAATAGTAATATCACTTGTTGTACTAGTCTTATGTTCTAACCACTGTGACAAAGTCAGACTGACCAGCTGCAATGGCAGGTATATCAGCCCCAGAATGGTAAAGGCCCTTTTCCCCAGACGCTTAAATGAGGTTACCTCAGGTCAACTAAGGACACCCAAGTCTAATTAAGGGCTGCCTGTGATGAGAGAGAGGGAAAGGAGAGACAAGTTGCAGCAGGGAGAGAGCTTTCTTGTGGATGGAAGGCTGGTCTCCTCCCTATGGGGGAAGTGACTGTTTGGGGGAGGATATGACACCCAGAGCCAGCATAACAAAGCAACCCCCCTGAGGAGTGAGGGAAAGATATTTGTGGTTTGGGTTTGATGGAAGAGGGCTCTCTGGGTCTATCCTGAGGCCTAACTTGTAAAGATATTGAAAAATAAAACCTGAGTGAGGAATAAAAACTCTTCAGAGTGGGAGTGATTTACTCTAGGTACCTCCTCAGCAGAGGAGTTCAATGCTGAGCCCAGCGAGGCAAAGGAGGTGCCCTGCCTTCTGCTCAAGATCAGGTATGGCCACATGCTAAACCATCGAAGGTATTATCAACCCTCCCATTAACATGGGAGGTGAAAGAACTTCTCACTCTTCAGCTGCTTCAAGGGGAAGCAGGTATTGGTCTGTTTGAGGCACCCTAGTGCCCCCTGGGTTCCATGTGGATTCTGGACAGGTGGAGAGAGGTGGCGAAAGATGAAGGCGGGGAGTCAGAGGAGCTAGCAGAGTTTAAATTACATCAGCCCAAGTCTCAAAAACTTCTGGATTTATTGTTAACAGGTTTGGGTCAAATCCAAACCCATATTGATTTCTGACAGATTCAGGTTCCAGCCAAACCTTTTACATAGCCTGGGGACCTAAAGTCCTGCAGTGATTTAGGTTCTAAGTAAAAGGAATTCATACAAGACATTCCTGCCTAGATCAGGCAAAAAACTATAACAATTAAAGGGAAATGTGGTGAGGGTTTTGGTAGGAAAGAAATGAAGTACAGTAAACCCTCGATTTAACGGACCTCGATTTAACAGACTTCGGATGCAACGGACAAAATTTGTGAGCAAGTCTGATGCATCCAAAATCCATTTCTCACGGGCTGGCTGCCGGCTCCCGGGTCCCGCCAGAGTCCCGCCAGCGGGCAGGCTGGCTGCCGGCTCCCGCCTGCAGGTGGGCTGCCGTCTCCTGCCCGAGTCCCGCCAGCGGGCGGGCTGGCTGCCGGCTCCCGCCCGAGTCCCGCGTGCGGGCATGCGGGCGGGCTGGCTAGCTGCCGGGTCCCGCCCAGGTCCCACCTGCGGGCGGGCTGGCTGGCTGCCGGGTCCCGCCCGAGTCCCGTCAGCGGGCGGGCTGGCTGCCGGGTCCCGGCTGCCGCCCGGGTCCCAGCAACGGGCGGGCTGCGGAGCTGCCTCCCCGACCCTGTGGCAGGCGGGCTGCTGCTCCAACAGCTCGTTTTTTTTAATTATTAAATAATGGACTTTTTGATTTAACGGACACCCCCTCGCCCGAATTAGTCCGTTAAATGGAGGTTTTACTGTACTCACCTTCTCTCCTCCCAGAACTCCACTCTCGGGAAAAATACAAATGAAAGAATGGCCAGAAAATCTCAAAGCTTCCTGAGAGCCTGCTTTGCAAGACCCAGAGTCTCTAAAAATGAGAGTTAAACTGTACCATGTTCCAGGGGTAGGTGAACGTTTTTTAAAAGGACATTTTAGACAGGGTGCTTTTAGGGGAAAAAAATCTTTCTCGCACTCACACATACAGTTCTGCTGCTGGGAAAAGGGTTCTGGAAGATGAAAGCATTCAAATAATGCTACTGAAATTGTGTCCTCAGTTTCCTTGTGTCTCTGGACTGTACAATACAATTTCTCTCTTTGCTCCCGTTCACTGCTGTATTGCTAATTAGTGCATCACTGCTTGGGCAGAAGAAGCAGCCTACTGTATTATGAGGAAAAGCAATAGGAAAGAGGCCCAGATTCACTGCAGTGTCCAGGCTCCTCTGGGTGCAGCTGAGGCGGGTAAATAATAAGTGAAGTGCCTTTATTTTCAGGTTTGGCCTGGCATAGTTTAGAGAGCACTTGGTGCTGCTCTAAACTGCACTATCTAGTAGTGCTCCATGGGAGGCTGCCTGCCAGCAGCAAATAGCTGGTGTGCAGTAGTGCTCTGGCAGCGCCCACTATGCAGAAGCTGGATGGGATTTGGCCTACGAGTCCTATGTAGCTGAGAATTCCTCCTGTGCTGGGGGATTGTGAAGCATGTTAATCTTCAGCTCTGAGATCTCTATTTCAGATAACTGTAGTTCAGTGATTGTGTCCCTCTTCTGACAACAGGGCACTGAGCACCAGAATAAAAACAAGTATATTACACTAACAGTATAATAATAAAACACCAACCTTTAAAAAAATCAGAGATAAACTAATGCTGGGGTCCAATGTAGAGAGAGAGAGAGAGAGAGTTAAAGGGAAGGTAAGCAGGGGCTAAGAATAGTCATTCTAAAACACCTGTTAAAAAAAATTGGGGACAGATCCTTAGCTGGTGAAAATCAGCATAGATTCTCTGACTGACTTCATTGAAGCTACACTTGTTTATACCAGCTGAGGATTTTCTCCAAGGTCTTGTGCTGTTTTTTTAAGCGTGGTGGTAGAAAATGAGAGATTTCAGCGAGGAGGGAGCTCTGTGATTGTAGGTAATTTAATTAATCAATTGCATATGCATTTAGTAGCCCCAGTGTTTCTTTCCAATTTGTACAACTGGCTGGTTAAAAGTTCATAGTGGCCATCTGTCAGCCTGAGTGGCTTGTCAGCACAATCACCTAGGAAGTAAAGCTGAAAAAGAGCCTTGGGCCATAACATCAAACCGGTAATAAAACAGACAATAGAATGCCTACAGCCTAAGCCAGCCAATCACAAGACATTTCCACTGAACACTGGCTCATGTTGGAACCAGAACCTACTGGAATGTTCCCATCTGTCCCACAAACACATGTGTAGGTAGCTCTAGGGTACAGATTGCAAACTGCTCTTTTGTTACTATTTTTAAAAATAGTAATCTAATACGAATTTGTTCATTTTAGTGGTGGGATCTACCAAGCTATGGTTGGAAAGCATTGTGCACCTTTACCTTCAGCCAGGATATTTTAATAACTAGCATCCCAGTAAATTATTGGGTGGTAAAATGTGCAATAAGAAGGGGACTACTGTTTTCATAAAAACAAGAATTTGTGTTATCTCGGAGAAGGTGGGTTTTTTTAGCGCTATCTCTTAGAGTTACACAGAAATTATACAGGGCAGTACTTCTGCAGTAAGAATTCCTGTGTCATTTGCTGCCTACATCCATTAAAATATTATCCAGGCTATAAACAGATACATTGTTGTTCCCCTTCCCCCACTTTTAAACTGAAGGTGATAAAACAGGATTTCTCTGTAAAGATGATATTTTGAGTGAGCTAAGAGCTCCATGATGTGAAAATGACCATGTCTCCAAATAAACTGCAGAAACAATTAATCTCATGGTAAGAACAACTTTTATAGCAAGGGTGATATAGTAGGAAATTGTTATTCTGCATCTGAATTAAATATATCTGGATGGCATAGTGAAATGTACACTCTGGTAAATAAGGAGAGAATTTCAAATTATTTGAAAGAGAAGATGGGTTTCTTTAGAATCTGGTTTTGGAACTGGATATGAGATAGTGCTGTGTTAAGAAAATTGCACTCTATCATAACAGGCCAGATCTTTTGATGGTGCAAATAATTATTCACATCTATCAGCAATCTGGTCCAACATCTATCTACATAATGTAACCCCCACAAAAATCTCTATTAATTTAGTGTTAATACTGCTCAAATTATTTCCACACAACAATGCAAACCATAAAAGGCAAGTTAAGGTAATATTCACACCCCACACAACACTCTTCAAGCCATCACAAAGCTCAACAGTACCAACAAACTGACATCTTCTTTAACTCACTTTAAGTTCAACAAAGGCAGCTTCAAAGACAGTAGAAAAGGCTGTCTATATTAAAATTATGGTGCAGGCCATTGCTTGTTGGGCATCTTCCCAGGATGTGGCTGGCACATTGTTGATTTATAGTCATGGGATAAGCTCGTGGATTTTGGTAGTGAATGACTCTCCCACCCTGTTCTGTGTTAGACCTTCTATGCTGATGACAGGTATTGAATCA
Source organism: Sternotherus odoratus (assembly GCA_032164245.1). Lineage (NCBI taxonomy): Eukaryota > Metazoa > Chordata > Testudines > Kinosternidae > Sternotherus > Sternotherus odoratus. The sequence goes on from JAVMKO010000001.1 coordinate 165,381,061, forward strand.
AGTTCACACGGTCAGTCACATCCTTGCAAATGGGCATTAATACTTTGGTTTGCACAATGTGCTTCCAACTTCTCCCTGTGCTTTGTTTTCTATTCCTCAGCTTGTCTTTGGTGAATGACAGTAGCTAAGACCAAGAGCTGTTCGCTCCCTTTGACTGACCTACCAGTGCTGGGTTTTCCTTTTTACTTACTGACTTATCTGACAAACAGGGTTTTCTTGGGGTGGGGAAGCTGATGCCTGCTCTGGTGTGAGCTACTTTTGTGATGTTTCTATTCCTTTTGACATCATTTACAGGGACGTGGTTTGAGCAACATGGCTCCATCCTTTACTGGCTCGCTTGCCTGCCATTTTTCACCTTTCTGGTGAAAGATGAACTCCTTCTATGCCCCGTTCTGTATGCATCTTTTGTTTTACTCCCAAATGTGTCTGCATCGGATGGTTTGATCAGGCCCCAGATTGTTTAAATGCATGTACGTGTTGATCCTAGTGTTCCTTCCCTCACCAGCTTCCTTCCATCTGTTCTACTTAATAGTGAAATATAAATATTTGAAATGGAAAAATGGGAACAATTTCTTTTTTGTTTTAATTTTTAATAAGTAGCTCGAATGTTTCAACTCCTCAGAACCCCCCACCACCGCAAATCAAGACTGCGTTATCATTATTTATTACTTATACATTTAAAATACAATTCTGTACTGCTACTAATGTAACCCACACACCTCCTGGGGGTGCTCTGTCCCATCTAGTGGCACTGAGACCACTCAGGCAGAGAGAGATAAATGAGTCTGCTCCACAGCCTTAGCTAACGGCCATATGTCTTTTAGTTCATGCAGTAGAGGCTCATGTATTCATCTCCAGAGGTCCCAGGTTCAATCGCGATGACCAGGGTATGTCGGCATTACGTTAATTTCTGATAGACTTCAGTGTTATGTTCCTTCAGCATGTGGAGATTTTGTTAGATGCAAATATTATTAGAATTCTCTTGGGTTCCATTGACCATAATGTTGCACTGTCCAATTTGCTCCATAGATACATATCATACTCCCTCCACCCCCGTTGGAAATGGCACACTGGGGAGGGGGAAGGGTTGGATAAGGGACAGGGGGTCCTTGGGCTACTCAGGGGATGGGGAGCAGGGGTGGAGGTGGATATGTGTGGGAGTCCTGGGGGGCCTGTCTGGGGTGTGGATGGGGTCAGGGCACAGAGAGTGGGGGGGGGGGTTGGATAGAGGGTGGGGTCCCAGGGAGTGGTTAGGGGCGGGGGTCCTGGGAGGAGGAGGTCAAGGGACAGAGAGCGGAGGGGGGGGGCGGGTTCGATGGGCTAGGAGTTCTGAGGGGGGTGGAAAGTGGGAGGGGGCCAGGCTGTTTGGTGAGGTACAGTGTTCCCTACCCAGCCCCCTATACAGTTTCTCAATACCGATGTGGCCCTTGGGCCAAAAAGTTTGCCCACCCTTGGTGTAGACATTCAGGCTTGGGCTACAGACTGGACTCTAGGATTCTGAGGTGAGAGCATCCCAGAGCTCGGGCTACAGCCTGAGCCTGAATATCTACACTGCAATTAAACGGCCCCTGGACTCTTGTCAGCTGGCACAGCCAGCCGCGGGTGTCTAATTGCAGTGTAGACATACCCTCAGGCTCACATTTGGCATGAAGCACTGGGTTTGAAGGTGTGGGCAGGTGGAGTTGTAGTGCTCAGTGAATATATGGGCAGAGACATATTGATCAGAAATTGATGTTATTTTATTCTGGAGTTATATTCATTTCTTTGACTCTGAAAGAAACCAACATAGGAATTTCAATATCATGTATTTTCTATGTGTACTTTTCCAATTAGTGGCAGTTTTGTTCTGTACTGGGAGTGAGATGTGGATTGCTTGCTGAGAAGAGTTGGTGGGATTGTTATTGATAAGTGTGGTAGTTGGGGGAGGCTGGGAGCTCTAAAACAAGTTCAAATTAGAAATGAGACACCATTTATTTTTAAACAGAGAAGGTGATGTGCCATTGGAACAAACTACTGAGGGCAGTGGTGTATTCACCATCTTTTGAAAGCTTCAGTTCCAGACTGAATGCCTTTTTGGGAAATATGTTTTAGCTAGGCACAAACTATTGGATACACTACAAAGGGTAACTGGATAGAACTCTATGGGTTATGTTATACAGGACATCAGATTAGAGGATCTAATTGTTCCTTCAGGCCTTAAAATCTACGAATCTCTGAAAAGCCGCACAAAAAATGGAATAAAAAACTCAGCAATGAAAAGTCTGTATTCCTTCCTTAGTACCCCCAAGTACTGCAGGATTTAGACCTTTATAATCATTTTTTTTCTGTAGAGTTTTTTTTTTCCCCTCAGGAGACTTGAGAAATTCTTTTAATTGAAATGGGTGGGTGTCTATGAAATTATTTTTTTCGGTTATGTAGGATGAGTCACAAAGTCTTCTGATTCTGTTCTTTCATATGTTGGCCTCATTATCTTTCCGTTATAGCTTGTTTAATACACTTTGATACAATTAAGACTCCACACAGGTCAATCCGACAGGAGAAGTCATGTACCTGTAAAAATTCTTCAGCTGTGTGAAAATCTTATACAGTACTTGATATATTCTTGCTCTCGCATGCGTTAAGAGCATTGTTGGTTATTTAGGGACCAACCTGCTTTGGGTCTGATCCTCCAGTGTGCTGAAGGCACTCAGCAGTCTGCAGAACCGGACCCGCTAATTGTTTGTAATTACTTAAAAGAAAACAACATAGGTCCTAAGCTGCTGCTGCTCTGACTTCTGAAAGAAGTGTCGTCGATTGACTAGAGCAGTGGCCTTCATACTGTAGTCTGTAGACCACTGCTGGCCATAGAGCACTTTCTGGTGGTCTGCAGAAAACTGACTCTGCTGTCTTCTTCTCTTTGTTTCCTGCTGCTAAATGATATGAAAAGACTTCTAAATTACTTTACTTGGCTTATCTTACTCTTCTGCTTAAACAATTGCTGTGCTTTATGGCCTGGGATTGCTTATATAAATAGATGGTCTGTACAGTTGGGAAAGGGAAGCAAAGGTTTCTCTATCTGTGGAACGGGTATGTCTGCTCTGCAACCGCAAAGTGCCATTAATTTGTAGCTCACGTAGACATGCCTGACCTAGCTTTACTGTAACTAGCTCAGGTACTGGAGCAGTGAAGTTGTGCTGGTGCGAGCTTCAGTGTGGGCTAACTACTTGAATAATAATCCAGGGTGTTCCAGGTGGGTTTAGTCTGTGCTGAAGCCCACGTTACTGCAGCTTCACTGCTGTGTTACCTGATCTAACTAGATTCAGGTTAGCTTGCTTATATCTACCCGAACTGCAATCCCATCCTGCGATTGCAATGTAGCCATACCCTATGAAAATCTCTGAGACCCCCTGATTTTCAGTGTTATACTATATTTGATTCAGAATGACTGCCTATGTTTGGGAACAAGTTTGTAATGAGTCTTTTTTCCCTTATTTTTATGAATCATTTGCCATCTAATGGACTGTATCATCGTTGTGCTTCACATGAGATAACCTTGATGCCATTCTTTAAAATCATTAAAGATTACTGAAAATATGGGATATGCACAAATAGGAATCATGAATAGTTAAATATTATTGGGTTTGGAACACAGTTCCAGACGCGAAATGTCTCAGGTGCAGAAATATTAGTTACCAGAGGCTTCTAGTGAATCTGAATGTTGCAATGGGCAGAGATTACGTGATAGAGGATAGGACTGGTTGCGGTGCTGGAACAATTTGTATAGTGGGGGTGCTGAGAGCCATTGATCCAAACTATAAACCCTGTATATAATGGAAACCACTTCAAGCCAGGGATGCAGTAGCACCCCTAGTCCCAGCACCTAAAGGCCTGGTACTGTCAGCACCCAGACTGAGTGTCTCACCTGTCTCAAGCCCCACGTCCCTCCCGGACCCTGGTGCCCTTTTCCTCAGGGTTTTGCCCCAGCAGTACCCCCATGCTCTGGGTCTCCCCCTCCCAGGGATACCCCCAACCCTCTAAACCCACTTTGCCTTAGTCATCATCTAGCCCCCACTCACTGGGACAGACTGAAGTCTGTAATGGTCACTCATTATTAGCAATGGGGTAGGACCAGATGCCTTTGCCTATTCCCAGGCTGTACCTCTGTAGCCCCTGTACCTTTTTATAGGCCTTCATCAAAGCCTGCAGCCTGGGGGTTTACCAGGCTGGCGGTCCCCAGCTCCTCTTGCCTTCCCCCAGCCCTGCTCTATTTCAAGCACCTTGCTCTCTGACAGCTAGGCTCTTTCCCTCGAGGGCTAGAGAGGGACTCCTCTTGCTCCTGGCCCCCAGCCCTCTTATAAGGGCCAACTTGGCCCTGATTGAGCTGGCCACAGCTGTGGCTGCTTCCCCAATCAGCCTAGCCTTTCACAGCTGCAGCCCTCTCCAGGGCTGCTTTTAAATCTTGTTTTCCAGAAGTGGGGCACGTACCCCACTACACATGGGTAGAGGGATCATCTGAACAGAGCAGCTTGAAGAATCATGACCCAAATTATTCATGACTTGGGGAGAAACAAGACAGTAAGATGTGAGGGAGGAGGCATGGGGATGAAAAGAATATATTATTTCTGTGTAATAAAACCAGGCTTTTTTAGAAAAGGCAAGGGTGCTAACTGAGAGAGAGGTGTTCATGAATAATATAAAGTAATTATCCACTGCAATTTCTCTTCTTGCAGCTGTTCTTTTAAGACTAGTTCAATTTTCCTTTATTCCACATAGAGCCAATCACTAATGTTTTAGACTCTGTAAATACCATAACTTTCTGTCTTTTTCCCTTTTCATTATTGTGGTGCCATACAAAAACCCACATACTGAACAAAGAGAATAAAGCAAAACCCTGAATAACTGCTCATTAAGTGAGGACTGTCCATCCTAGGCACAGTTGACTTTGCAGCCTTAATAATGTTGTTCTAATACAGATATGTGTGTGCGCCTGTGTTTGGGTGTGGAATTTCCTAGGCTTTTAAAAAAGGAAATGGAAAAGACAGAAATTCTGCGATGTGGCATCATATTAACACCCACATAGTTCATCAGAAGGGTAGGAACGGTGAGGAGTTGGCACACGCTCAGTTCCTCTATAGGGATGGCACATGCATTTGATCATGTCTAGGATCTGTGAGCTTCCTCAGTGAAGATAGACTGTTTGGAGATTTTAGCTGATAAAATGGAAGTGTCTACTGCATGTGTGTGAACTGCGATTTGCCCAAGGCTTATAATTTGGCCAAATGTGTGCCGATTTTCACAGGATTGGCAAAAAGCACGTCCCTAACAAACGCCACCCCTCCTGCCAAGTTTCAAGTCCCCGCTCCAAAGCATGGGGGTGTTACAGTATTTTAAAGAAAAAGTCTTAAAACTTTTTAATACAGGCAAAGCAACATTCTCCCCCCCCCCCCAGCTTCGTACTCAGAAATGGCTGAAGTGTTGTGGCTGAAATGTAAAGAAAAAAATGAGCTTGAGGCAAAGCCAGCATGGATAATTTCAGACACAACTGTTCAAGTTCAGCATGAATGTAAGCAACTGAAAACAAGGTCTTAGAAGAGAAAGTATCTGGCAATGTTAGTCATAGATAGTGCTACCAGCCCGACCTATAATACATACACTTTAATTAAAGCTAATTTTGTGGCAATAAAAATCCACTTTAATTTAATTTACTTGCTGTTGAAAAGATCTTACAAAGTGCATTATGCAGCTGCTGTTAGTTTAGGGCTTAGAGACTGTAAATGTCATTACATTTCTAGCTGCCTGTCAAGGTGCTAGCTTTGATCAGCTTCTGTGAGGAGGGAGAAAATAACAAAATAGATCACCCAACGGTTTACTTGTAGAGTGTTGGTAACCCTAAGAAGGGTAGGGTTGCCAATTTGCTAATCACACAAAACTGAACACCCTTGCTGGGTCCCTTTTCTGAGTCCCACCTTCCGCTCACTCCATCCCCCCTCCCTCTGTCCCTCACTCACTTTCACTGGCTAGGGAAGGGGGTTGGGGTGTAGGAGGGGGCTACGGGCAGGGGCCGAGGGATTCGGAGTGTGCGAGGGAGCTCAGGAGACTGGGTCAGGGGGGCTTGAGGTGTGGGAAAGAGTTCAGGGTGTGGACTCTGGGCAGCGCTTACCTCAGCTGGTTCCCAGAAGTGGCCAGCATGCTACGTGTTCTATGTGCTATCTGTGCCCACAGGTCCCCGGCCAATGGAGCTGCAGAGCCAGCACTGATGGGTGGGGGCAGCGCATTGAGCCCTTGTGGCCATCCCTGTACCCAGGAACCAGATATACCGGCCAATTCTGGGAGCCGAGGAGAGCCAGGGCAGGCAAGGAGACTGCCTTAGCCTCGCTGCGCCACCAACCGGTCTCTTAGCAGCCCGTTCAGCTGTGCTGTCCGGAGCCACTAAAGTCCCTTTTCAATGGGTGTTCTGCCTGGCAACCCTAAAGAAGGGTGGGGTGGCCAGAAGTGTGTTCCACTCATATCGATATTAGAAATCAGATTCAACCAGAGAAACTTGACTTCACCTGTCATCCAACATTAATTAAAGCACCAACACTACTTGATTATCCTCCATCCTTAAACATCATGGATTTCAAAATTCCCGCTGTTTCTGAATATGAGTAAATCCCAGTGTCAGACTGGAAAACCCAGATCCTACGATCTGCACTATTTCCCAATTAAATATCACTTTCTCTGCTATGGGATTTAGTCAAACAATCCCAGGTTCAGTGCAGTGGACACAAAGCAGCTGGAACTGGATTCTACAGCCAAGACTTTTAAAGTAGTTATGTTTTATTGAAAAATAAAAACAAGATATTATATAGGTACAGGGAAGTCTTTAAAGAACTTTACTGAAGTACATTATTATGCACTTTATTCAAAGCAGGATGAATAGTCTAAAAACTGGCACTCTGAATAATAACTGGTTCCTATCTAGACAACATATCAAAACACAACCAAATTTTCAAAATACATATTTAATACAGTTTTCATACTGTGGTTATCCCAAAGGATACTTACTAAAACAAAACTTACAGTTTAATGGGTAAATTCACCATTAACTTCTATTTTACCTTTTTTAATTTAGTATTTATTATAGTCTTCAAATTCTTTTAGAGGATGACAATGATTTTTTGATCTACAAGGTGCATTTGTGGGAGGACAGCATAGGGAGAGAGTGCTTTGTGTGAGACTTTATTATGGCTGTTAGAAATTACCTTAAGATTTGATCTTCCCTTTGCTGTTACTGAAATTGAAGATTCAAGCAACAAAGTACAATTAAATACTCTGGATTTAATATGTTTTAATGATAATTCTTGGGAAGTTTCTAGAAAATTACTAATAGTTCTGCATTCTGCTCATTGTCGTTGTCCTATTTGAGTGTATTTTTATACCTGGGAGAGAATCATTTGTAGATTTATTTGGCTTCCTGACTTCCCTTGTTTTGTTCCTCTGAGTGCCCTTGCTGTCCCCTTTTCAGCCACTCTTGAGACATTAAACGATGTGAAGTAATGCCAAACACTTAATCAGTGTGGTATTCCTCTCTTGATGTCTTGCCCTTTAGTAATGAATTGACTTTGGATTGCAACACTTTTTCAAAATCTATATGGGTTTAGAACTCTTTTGTGTCACACTCTCAAACTTCTTATTCTGGGAGCAGCATGAGCTTATTAATCAAGACTCAAGATGCTGTTGAAATCTCTGCATGTGCACAGTTTGCTTTTAAGGATTTACAGCGGATTAAAGAAAATGTAACAACGTGAGGAAAAGTTAAAACACGTTGAACTATGTTTCCAGGTAGCTAAGATGACAAATTATAAACCCTAATAAGTAAAATTAACTACCCCCTAATCAGGAAACCTTTTTAACAAAGGAAAACAGGTGGACACATGCCCTAAACTGCTGTTAGGGAACTTGCAGCAGAGCAGTGACATGTTGTTGTGTTATTAATGTTGTCCTCTGCCACTGTGTAGCTTTAGATTTGCTGCTATTGACAGTGGTGGGGGGATTCTGGCACTTACGCCTGGTAATTTCCCCACACTCAAGGAGGCCCAATGCAAATACTAAGCATCAGGTGTGTACTGTGGAGAAGACAGCATGGCTTCCTGCTGCAGCAGCTCAGCTTCTTCCTGCACGAAGCCTCCTACAATAAACTGTTGAAGGAGCTGATGTGACCTCTGCTCCCCGCTCAGGGTGTGAACCTGCTGAGAGAACCTGCAGTTGCCCAGGGAATAAAAATGAGCAGAGCTTCTCTTCTGCTGTGTGCGCTCCTGGTTGGCCAGACGAGGGGAGTGCCTGAGGAGCTGAGAATCAGAGGATGGAAGAGGAATGAACGGAAAGAGAGAGGAAAGTGGTGGTGGGTAGACTTGAAATGGACCTGGGGGGAGGCTGGCCCCAGAGAGCACCCTAGCAGTGGTCCCAGGCTGGCTGACCACGGGAAACATCCAACAGCAGTCCCAGGGGCCTCAGGACAGGTGTAGCTGGGGCCATCAGCCCGCAGGTGCCCACAGCAGCGGTGTCCTGGGGCCTCCTAGAGCAGCAGCGTCCAGAGCCCCAGGAGCTGCTAAGTTTTAGTCAGGGATATTTTTACAATAAAAGTCATGGACAGGTCATGGGCTGTGAATTTTTCTGTACTGTCCATATCCTGTCCATGACTTTTACTAAAAATACCCATGACTAAATCTTATCCTTAGTTATCATTCTGCTCCCCATCTTCCGCTGTCTGGGAATAATAAACCTTGACTGCTCCTGATTATGAAGATTTTTTTTGATACTTCAGATTCTTTTAGGAATATGAAACTCAGGAGCTTGAACATCTATTTTGTTTGTTGTTTAAAATGGTGTTCTCTGGAATAAACTCGGGGCACAAACACCTCGGTTCTGATTCTCCTCCCAATCACACCAGGTTAGCACTGAAGTCAGTGGAAATACTCCTGATACACACGGCTGTGAGCTGAGAATTGGATTCCTTTTTTTGGTGATAATCCAAGGGGGTCAGAAGACCTACAGTTTTGCTGAAAAACACTGTAATTCAGTACAATATAAATGAGATTATGTGAGGTGCTCAGTCTAAAACAGCAACAAAAAGAGGAAGACTCAAGCGTCTGTAGTTTACATTTATTTTGCTAGGACAAGACTTAAAAGAAGGGATGAAGGTTTCCTGAAAACCAAACCCCGTGGCTATCTGTATCAGTTTACCTTCTGCAGTAACAATTGTTGTTGAAATATGGTTTTCAATCAAGAAGCTGTTTCATTTTTAATAATAAAGATTTTATGAATAGAGCAAACCAATCATTAGCACAATAAGCAGATTCTGATCCATGAAGTTTACAATGAAGTTGGTGAGTGTAACTTACCCATATGTACAGTACATGTGACTTATTTCCCTAGTCATTCAGGTGAAAGGAGCTGGATGTATGATGTGAACCTTGGCAGGCCTATTATTTCCGTTTAATACACATGTGTAACTCTGATGCTGATGGGAGATACGTGCATGTATGGAAGGGAGAATAGGTCTCAATCTGCAGGGTGCTGAACTCCAAATGAAAAAATAACTCTGCTCCCTACAGGTAGAAATCAAAGGCCTGACGGAGACTCTCTGATGTCTATTGAAAGAGATTGTCGGAATTCCGCTTCCACTGCAAGCATCCGACAAAGTGGATATTAGCCCACGAAAGCTTATGCTTCAATACTTTTGTTAGTCTTTAGGGTGCCACACGGCTCTTCGTCGCTTCTGCAGATCCAGACTAACACGTCTACCTCTCTGATTATTGTCGGAATTGTGCACTATTGCAACCAGAACACTCACTGGGTTTATTTATCAATTGATCATGTATGTGGTGCAGCTTAGATCACTTTGTGACAGTCATTTCATGCAGATCAGACATCCAAGATAATACCTGATATCCATAAGAAATTAGCTTGTTATTCTATGGCACAAGATGATAGCAGGGCTTTTGATTAAATGGAGGAAAATAATGAGAGGAAGGAGAAAGGAGCAAGAGGTGGAACTTGAACAATTAAAGTCATTCCACTTATGCCTTGTTGGGTTTCCAAACCACTAAATTTGATATAGATGTTTAATTTCAAAGGAAACTGAACTAAGTTTTCTGGTTGTAGACCAAAGATGAACATCCAGCATGACAACATGCCAGAGCTAACTGATTAATTTTCTCCCAGACCAGTACTTAGCATTCGCAGGGTTAAATGTTTTCTGTAGATTATGCTTTTAAATGATTTAAAACCTCAATTTTGCAGTAATCCCAAAATGCAAGAATTGGAAGACCTTTCATTGTACTAAATATTTTAGGGCATTGTAAGGAGGGAAAACGATTCTTAGTGATCAGACAGTGTCTGAGCACAATCAGAGCAAGCACTAGCTTGGGCCCAATGCCACATTCAAGCTCAGGGCTTGGTTGCACTTACAGATTTATAGCAGTTTTGGTTATACCTGCCCTCGTATACAGCTATAGGGATAGCGCTATAGCGTGTCCACACTGAGACCCACCAGTGGTATAGCGTGGTCACATTTGTGGCACATGCAGCAGCACGGGAAGTGGTGCATTATGGGCAGCTATCCCAGCATTCAGCTGGGTGCAATGTGCTTTTCAAACTAGGGGAATTAGGGGAATGTGTTGTGTGTATGCGGCGTGAGAGAGCGAGTGGTTTTTCTTCCTTCAGAGAGCCTGTCAGCAAGTTTCCTTTGCCTGCTAGTCTTCTCTGTCACACAGACTCCCTCCATAAACATTTGCATTGCTTATCTGACGAGTTAAGAAAGAAACTATGAAAACGTACTTCCGCATTCCTCCAGCCGAGTTCAAAACAAAGGGAAGAGACGTCAATTGCCTTAAATGGCTCGGGGCATCTCCAGAGATCACTTAAAGCGCTTGAAGTGTTAATACCCATTCACACTGGAGATAATACGGAGCAGTCAAAACTCAATAGCTGTTAATCCTCGGGGAAGGGAGGATTACCAGGACTGGTATAATTGTGGGTTTATAGTGCTCTACGTGCCTTGCCAGTGTGGATGGGTAGGGAGTTATAGCGCTCCTGGAGGCTTTATAGTGCTATAAAGTGCCAGTGTAACCAAGCCCTCAGACTTGTGGACCAGCCTTTCCTTCTTTTCTAGCAGTGGGACTGGGAAGGGAAGAAACAATTCCGTAGGAGCCGCTCTCTCCCCCTTATCTCCAGCAACAGGACTGAGATTTAGGGTCAAAGGTTCAGCTCATGGTCTGACCCAGCAGCTAAGCATTCCCTCGGGCTTGGGACCAGACAAATTGTAAGGTCATTCTTCTGTGTGTGCATGTGCCTGTGAATGTAAAAGCGGGCGTGGAGGGCAGGGTGGGGAAGACCGCTGGTGATTTCCCCCCACACCCTTAAAAACCTGTAAACCATTAAATAAAATTTCAAGATGAACTGATAGTGAAGTGTCTGGCTGAAATGCTCATTGATTCTACAGATCACAAAGACCCCTACTGCGTTCCTGTAGTTCTTCCCTGACATCCCAGGATACTAATCTAAAGGGACAGCAGATCTTTCATTACTCTGATAGGACAAACAGAAACCTGTGAGGTTTTTCTGGTGTCATCTGATGAACAATCCCTTTCTTTGGTTCCCAAATCTGATTATTTGCTCCTAGCAATGACATGAAGCTTTTGGAGCTTTTTGAAAGCCAAATAAAAATGGTGAGAACTCATCCTTTATTGTAGTTTAGCTGAATATATCTAGTAAAAAGAATGAATACCACGGAATATATGAAGTCAAATAGGAAGAGAACAGGGTGAAGAAGCTACGACTTGCCTGATCAGTAACGAAGAGTCACAAAGCAGACACTTAGGCTGCTGAACAGCATGGCAATCTGTGAGGGCAGTCTGCTGTGTTGATTGGGACACTGTGGTGAGGTATGCCAGTCTGCCCGTGTGGCTCATAGGGCAGGACTGGGACCTTGGATTTTTCTAACCAGAATTCCTCACTTTCATTTAAATGAGAAAGTTGATTCCGAAGAGCGAAAGGTCTGAATGACAGTCTAGCCGTCGCAGGAAACATCCCCCATCTCTCACACTCAGTTCTTTCGCTTGCCTAATTAAACACTCCTTCGGGCTTGGACATTAGTTGCAACAGTGTTATCACCTGTAATGTTCTGAAGCACAAACACAGTTATTCCCATGGACTGTAGTTTAATTTATGCACCTCCGCTGTGAGATATTTAACCCTTATTGGACAGGATTAAAATACTCTGAAAAGTGCATATTTCAAGGAAGCAATGGCCTTCGAATGAAAAAGCAATGCCAAACTAGAAAAGAGCTACTTTGTCCAGGTTCCCTACTTAGAAGGATGGGGCTTTCACATATCAAACTGGAAGGTAGTTTACTTGTTAGATATTGTCTCTCAGATCTGCATTCTAATCCTTCACCCTCTTATCTGTTTTTCAACAGACGTCACAGCCTGTTTTTATTAAAACGGAGTTCCTTGTTATACGGGTCATGACAGCAATGTAGGCAATGTTACTCAAGGAATGTCAGGTTATATTCTTCTTTCTAAAGTGATTAGAGTCACAAAGATGCTGTGACAAATATTTTCACATGTAAGCCCCCAAGCCTAATGAGTAATGGAGGACGAAGGCAGTAAATTGCAAAATTCTTAAGAGTAATTTTAAGCTGTTCTTGAAAAAGAATATATGGAAAATTATATACATGGCATACTCTCATCTTGAATGTCAGGCAGAAGTGTTTGTGAATATCACAAAGAAGGCTCCCTTTCTCCCCCTTACTCCTATACTCTGGTCTCCATTCTCCACCTGCCAGGGGTTTTGGGAGCCCCCCCTCTCCTTCCCGTTCCAGGTTTCTGTGTACACTTCTATTCCCACCTTTCTTATTTTTTCATCTTCCTTTTTCTTTTCTTCAACATTTTAATGCTGTATTAGGAGGATGAGGAGAGCTGAGATGATGAGTATTGCTATCCACTGGTTCTTTGATCTATTGACAATTAAAGATGTGATTGAAGCTGCTGGCTTTGTTAATCAGATGCTGGGGGCTCTGTGTGTCCCCCATTTCCTTTTTCAGATTTTCACCAAAATCAACAGCATTCTGCCAATTAAGGCCTAGAACTTTCCCTAAAATTTTGGAATTGATTGGATGCAGTATTCCAAGGTTATTGTGTTCCAGACAGAGGAATGTTCTTGAGTTGAGTGTAAGACCTTGCTTTGTTGGGCCAACTAAGAGATCTTAAAAATAAAAATAAACAAATAAATTGCAAAAATAATACTCCCCATAAATGGCCAAGAATGTTGTATAGTTGGGTTCTGCTCTATTCCGGTATTTCAAACTATGGTACTGAAAGGTACCTAGAATAGCATAATTTTATTTCTCTATCTTGAAACGTTAGCATAACAACACAATGCTAGTACACTTGAGAAATAGGGATGCAGATAATCTCCTATAAAAGAGAGTCTATGCATCCACTGCAGTGAATCTTGATGAATTTTATGCCAGCAATTGATTCTGCAGTCTACAGTACCCATTAGTCAGCCAGACATACTCCAGCAACGACATTTGTACTCTTTTTTTACTGCTGTGTTTTTGAAAATGCCCAAAACCCAACCGATAAATCTCAGCTTTCCCATTATTCATGCCAAAAAAAATTCTATCTTGAAGCCTTTTTAGGTGCTTAGAACAAAAAAGCATTATTTCAGTTCAGAAATAATCTAGCAAAGTGGCTGCAGCCTATAGAATGTAGCTGCTTTAATTCCTTCTCTCCTCTGTACTTTGCTCAGGTTCTTTCTCAATCACATCAAATCATTGGTCAGACAGGCCTGGTCTACACTCGGGGGGAATCGATCTAAGTTACACAACTTAGTGAATAACGTAGCTGAAGTTGATGAATTTAGATCTACTTACAGCAGTTTTCACTGCGGTAGGTTGACTGCTGATGCTCCCCTGTCGATTCCACCTGCACCTCTCACGGCGGTGAAGTACCAGAGTTGATGGAAGATCACAATCAGTCAATTTATCGCACCTTCACTAGATGTGATAAATTGATCCTCACTGGATTGATCACTCCGGAGGTAAATGTAGACATGCCCACAGTAAAACAACATGAACAAGTTCCTAAAGATTATAGCTAGGAAAGGTTGAACTATGAAGTTTTTAATTTTTTTCAAAACCTCTCAAAATTCACAATTTTGAATTTATAAAACTCGATTGAGTTTAGAAAACTTTTTTATCTCATAAGGATGATGCCATTAAAAACAAAACTATAGGAAGTCTATACAATCATTTAGGCCTAGAAGAGTATCCTTCAAAAACTCAGTCTACTTAGGTGGGATCACTGAAGTGCTGAACTTCATTTAAAAATATTTCCTCTTGTCTCCCCAAAAATCACTGCAGATTTTTAAGAAGGTGGCATTTCACTTAGACAACTACAGTATGTAATTGAGTACTGCTTTATTTTAATAGGCCTAAGGCATGCGTCTCAAACACTCAATAACAGGGTTTATTTCCTGCCACCCAACAAGCTCCCCGCCCCCCAGAGTTATTTCCTGCAGCCTGCCAGGCTGCCAGAAGGGGGCAGGGATGGGCATTTGGGGAAGAGATTGGAATGGGGGTGGGGAAGAGGTGGGGAAAGAGCAGGGCTGCATGGAAGGGGTAGAGTGGGGGCAGGGATGGGATCAGTGGGGTGTGTGTCAGTGATGCGGCCCTCAGGCCAATGTACTAGTCCTCATGTGGCCCCCTTGGTGATTCAAGTTTGAGATCCCTGGTCTAAGGCCTGATTCTTTAGCTTCTGAATCATGTCTTTGTAAGAACTGCATGCATAGGTAAAGGTTGTGGGATTGGGCCCTTAATTTGAATATTGAAATTGAGAGGCATGATTTAAAGAGACATATGATGTTACTTGCTACTTTTAGGAATAGTGCCACTGACATTTTGTAAAATGACTCCTGAATTGTATAAGGGTAAAGGAAATTGTAGCTTTCTTTTTTGTAGGGAAGGGTTAAGTAAACTGAGTAAGAAAAACAGTAGATTTTCCAACCCAGCAGTTCCTGTTACTGTTGCGTTAAAGTTTCCTATTTGTCTATGTTCTGTGAAGTGTAGGAAAGGGGGAAAGTTGGTTCCTGAAGAAGGATGAAGGGGCAAAGGGAAAAGTGTTGCCATTCCACTTTACTTTCTGTATATCAAACTTTTATTAGATTTGGCTCATTTTCTTATATAGTTCCTGGTCTCTGATCTACAGCTCAAATGACCCAGGTGAAGCACAAGTTTAGAATCTATGAGAATCTCAGACTCTAGCATAGTCAGTAAATGTCATAATAAAGGGAAGAGAGAATATATATATGTATATGTTTATTACAGATCACACAGAGCCTGCTTTTAGATCTAAAATACACAGTGATACAGTTTCAGGGTAACTGAACCTGTAGTTCTCCCTCCATGGTCCCTTCAGGGCCCCCACTAAAAGGGTTCCAGCTCCCAGTCATAACCTCTCCTGGGCAGAACCCCATGTTATCACTCCCTTCTGAACAGGATTTTGACATTTGCACAGCTCCCTGATCTACGTTCTGAGATCCCCAGCAAGCCAACATGGCCAGCACCTATGCTTTGATTTCTCTCTGAAGGCTATGCCCTTGTCAGCAGTTATAAGTTAGCACATATCTCCTGGTAAGCAAATACATTTATTCTTAATGTAAAAGCATTTAAAACAATACATGAACCTGCATGTCTGCCAAAAAGCTTATTAGAGGTCATGCTCAGCTCCAACATAGGGCTCTGGTAGGAGTCAGTTTTTTAACCACTCTCCTCAGCTGGGTTTTCTCTGAGGTTACAAGTTCATATCTGTTTTTATATAAGGAACCAGAACTATGGCTGGTCAGATCAGCCATTTCTTTATGTAGTTTGAGCCTCTGAACTCCAGTCTCCGGGAAGAGGTAATCATCAGCTAATGGCCTCTCTTCATGGAGTAGCTTCAAAATGCTGTTTTTCCCCACAAAACACTCCCAAGGATTCCCCAGGAAACCCATTTAGCCCCTTTATTGCCTCAGAAGTTCATGCTTGTCTGGCACTTTTCAATACAGTCATTTGAACTTGTTATACTTTCCAAGTCTTGTATCTGTCACACACACTAATAAAAACTCCTCCTTAGTGTCACCATTCAAATGAGATGTAACAAAAACATGGTGAAATGTATATTTTGATATGGCAGGTTAGGGAATGATTATATTGATGTTAGTAAAACAAGACACTGAGAGGAAAATGCGAATTGCTGATTTCCATATGGAGAACTCATGCCACCAACGTAAATAAAGCTAACCTTCTTCCCCAGAGGAGTAATGTTTTTGGAAGGAAAATATAGCATTTCAGTTATGAAGCTATAAAAAAAGGCTGTAAAAATTATCAAAACAGTTCATATATGGAACTGAGAAGCACCATGAAAGAAGTGGGAAAGAAACTCAGAATGATAAGTAACAAAGAGTCCTGTGGCACCTTAACACTGAAACTAAAGTATTGAAGCATAAGCTTTCGTGGGCTAATACCCACTTTGTCGGATGCAACTGATGCAGTGGGTATTAGCCCACGAAAGCTTATGCTTCAATACTTTAGTTAGTCTTTAAGGTGCCACAGGACTCTGTTATTTCTGCTATTCCAGACTAACACGGCTACCTCTCTGATTCAGAATAAGTAGATTAAGGCTATAATTTTTTCCCTTGATTAGATGTATCATTAACCCCTTGGAAATGACTTATTTCTGTTTTTCATCCTGTTGGTCAGCCTCACAAAGATATGTTGTCTTGACCCATCTCACTTGCAGAATTTTCTACAATGCACGGGTGGGATTTTTTGGTGATCCTTTGGGAGGCAGTTGGTCAAGCAGAGAGGAAGCTGGATTTAGGATTAGGAGATTTGCATTCCAGTTCTGATTGTGCTGCTAATCTGCTGGGTGAGTTGGGGAAGCCACTTCCCCTCTCTGGGCCTCAGTTTCCATATATGTCAAATGGGAATAATGATACCTTTCTTTGTAATGCTTGATGAGCTGTGGACGAATAGAACTACATCAAAGCTATGTATTTTTCATGCAATTTTGGGGACACAACTCTGTGTCTAGTCTGTCTAATATGCCAACACTGCTACAACAACACTGCAAATAATTTTATACTGTCTTTCATTTGCCTACTAGGTGTTGAAACATGTGAGTTCATATGTTTTTGTCGGGTACAATCAGTTCTAAGATGCTTTTGGTCCAGTAAGTTGAAATACTGATGGAGAATAGAACATACCTCTAAAAGAAAAGTAGGTCATGTAGCGTGTAATTAGGTTCTCTTTCCCTATTGGAATCAGTAGATTAGTCGTCCCTTGACATAGACAGCATAGAAGGGGTTACATTTTCTTTGAATTTCAGGTTCAGTACTTACATTACTGAGGTCATAGATGAAAACCATAAGGTGCCTTGGGGCAAAGTTTGCTATTGATCTATTCTCTTTATTGCTTTGTAGCTGAAGCAGTCCCTTTAAAGAGTTTAATATGTCTGCTTATATGAATGACACATCTCACCTGCCTCCTAAGTAGGTAATGATAGCTGGAAGAAAAAGATCTGCTTTCCTTCATAAACGTTGCTTACTATGAGCTGGCAGTTACTTAGACTATTGTCTCCTTCTAAAATATGTACTGTTCTTCTAGTGTTGTAGATTGAGGGTAGGCTGTGTATGTGGGGTGTGCGTGTGTGTGAGAGAGAAAGAAAGTGCAAAACTCTACATCTGCAGGACAAATCATACGCCTGTCAATGTGATTGCCAGCCAACACATAGTTGTAATTTCTGCTACCTGAACTGCTGTATAATTCAATCATTGTCATTTAAAGTAGTCCCCTCTGCAATGCAACTCGCATTACTCAGGAAAATCTCACCTGCACCTGAGTGGTCTTTGAGAACACAATGCAAAGACTCATTTCAGGGTATTTCCCACTGAAGGCAGTAAAAAAAAGGTCTCTGTATTTGCTACTGGATTCTTAGTTAAGGGCAGTTTGGCACATCCCTCTCAGACCTATCCAGTGACAATATGGAGTTCTGCAGTTTTTGCCTCGGGGGATCAGCAGGCCTGCGAGCAACTGCCTTAGCATCTTACTCTGTGTCATGAACCAAGCTAACACCTTTTCAGCCAGAGAGTTCTGATTCCTCTTTGACTTTACCCTACCCTCCTTCAGCTCGGGCTACTGGAAAAGTGGAAAAGATAGGTCCCTCCCCAATATACATGGAAATTTGCCCACTCCTAATGTTAGGGTTGAACTGAGCATGGGTTTAAGCAACAAAGGGACTATGTGATTGGTCCAGTTGTGAGAAATTAGGGAGGAGTCTCAATTATTATTTATGTGATTATCCAAATTTGAAACCCCAATTTGGAAGCTAAAGAGATACAATATTGCTAGTCAACAAAAAGCGGAACAAATATAGCTTTCAAAGCTGCAGACGGTGAGTTGTCGCATCCAGTGAATCCGAACTTGTGTTTTTGGGGAAGGCTGTTGCACCTGTAAACACACTTCTAGCACTAGATGCATAATTAGTGGGAAGGTATTATTTTAAGAGGGAAAATTCTACCCTCTTGGCTGTCTGCGGAGATGCCTTCCCACCCTCATAATAAACTACAATGTGGTTCTGTGGAATGGGCCATTCCTTATAAATAGAATGAGAGAAGGAAGATGGAGTAAGCCTGGTGCTGTTTTCTTGTGCCAACTGTGTGTGTATGTCGCTAGATTTAAAATCAGTCTCTCAGAGGCATTTTTACTCCTTTTATGGGACAGCAGTGGGTTATGTATGTAGGTGTATTTCCATCAGCACTCTCCCTGGTATGCCAATAAAGTAATATCTTACAAAGGAAGAATGTCCTTATGCCCAAGACACAGCAGCAGGTGCCTGGGACAGCTGAGTTCTAGTCCCTGGACTGTCACAGATCTCCTTGTTGACCTCGGGCAAGTCTTGTAGGCAAAACTGATTTACAGTGGACGACTTCACACACCTACATGTCTCCAGTTTAGCACTCAAATTCAGCTGATATCCTAGAAAATGTGTGGGCCTCAATCTCTCTGTGCCTGACTCAGGTCCTTCTCTGACTCAGGTATTGTGAGACTAAGTTAATTAATGTTTGAGAGGTGCTCAACTATTACAGTAACACCTATAGATAATAAAAATAAAATAAAACTACTTTTCCCATGCTTGAATTTTCTTTATAAATTGGCTACTTTCTTTTTTGCCTTGAACAACTGAAGATGTATTATTAAAGCTCAAGAAATGCAAACACAAAGTAACATGGAAAAATTGTGTCAAACCAACTTAATAGCTTTCTTTGACAGGGTAACAAGACGTGGATATGGGGAAGCAGGAGATGGGGTATATCTTGACTTCAATAAGAGTTTTGATACTGCCTCGCATGACTTTCTCCTAAACAAACTAGGGCAATACAACCTAGATGGAGCTACTGTGATGTGGGCGCATAACTGGTTGGAAAACTGTTCTCGGAGGCTAGTTATTGGCGGTTCTCAGTCAAGCTTGGAAGGGTATAACGAGTGGGGTCCTGCAGGGCTCAGGTCTCGGTCTGGTTCTGTCCAATACTTTCCTCAATGATTTAGATAATGGCATAGAGAGTACACTTACAAAGTTTGTGGATGATACCAAGCTGGGAGGGGGTGCAAGTATATTGGTGTAGCAGTTCTCAAGCTATAGGCTGGGCTTCACAGGGGAGGTGTGAGCTCTGTGTTTTGTTTTTTAAATAAGAGCTCTGGCTGTTATCTCTGGGTGGCTTGGGCTCATGCAGAAGGACCTTGGAGTCCTGGGAGGTGGGGACAGGGACGGCCAGAGCCCCGCCTCCTGGGATTGGGCTCTCCTTCCGCCTCCCTCAATCCCTGACTAGGAGGCAACCTGGGCTCAGGCTCCCCTTCCCACCCTTCTGTCCCTGACTGGGAGGCAGCCCAGGGTTAGGCTCTCCTCCCTGCCCCTCTGATCCCTCACTTGGAGGCAGTGGGGTTGCAGCTGCAGCATAGAAGTATGGGTGGCAATGTGGTGCTAAGTCTGCTGTGAAGAATGATATTGATTAATATCACTTTTCACATTTCCACCCTTCTGTGCTGCTGCGGGCACAGCACTGCCTTCAGAGCTGGGTTCCCAGCCAGCAGCTGTGGCTCTCCCCTCTGCCTTCAGAGTTGGGTGCCTGGCCAGCAGCTGCTGCTCTCCGCTCTGCCTTCATAGCTGGGTGTCGGTATATGTACTTGGGGGTGGGGCGTAAACTACTATTGACAGAGCAAATGGGGAGGCCTATCAAATACATTTTAGAAACACTGATTTTGAGGATTGGATTAAAATTCAAAATGATCTGGACAAACTGAAGAAATGGTCCGAAGTAAACAGTATGAAATTCAATAAGGACAAATGCAAAGTACTCCACGTAGGAAGGAACAATCAGTTGCACACATACAAAATGGGAAATGAGCGCCTAGGAAGGAGTACTGTGTAAAGAGATCTGGGGGTCATAGTAGATCACAAGCTAACTCAATCAACAGTGTAGAACTGTTACAGAAAAAGAGAACAGCATTCTGGGATGTATTAGCAGGACTGTTGTAAGCAAGACATGAGAAGTAATTCTTCTGCTTTACTCTGTGTTGATACAACCTCAACTGGAGTATTGTGTACAGTTCTGAACATCTCAGGAAAGATATGGACAAATCAGAGAAAGTCCAGAGAGAGCAACGAAAAGGATAAATGTCAAGAAAACATGACCTATGAGGAAAGATTGAAAACATGGGTTGGTTTAACCTGGAGAAGAGAAGACTGAAGGGAGACATATCAGTTTTATCAGTTTTCAAGTACATAAAAGGTTGTACAAGGAAGAGGGTGAGGACAAGAAGCAACGGGCTTAAATTGCAGCAAGGGAGGTTTAGGTTGGATGTTAGGAAAAACTTCCTGTCAGGGTAGTTAAGTACTGGAACAAATTGCCTAGGGAGTCTGTGGAATATTTGTTGCTGGAGGTTTTTAAGAATAGGTTAGACCCCCAAACTCCTGTCAAGAACGGTCTAGTTATTTGACCTCTCGAGGTCCCTTCCAGTCCTACACTTCTATGGTTATATGAAGAGTTTGACTCAGACCCAGAGTTTAAGCTGCGAGTAATTCTGTCCTTAATCCAATCTTGCTGTGCCCTGTGGTAACATAGCTTGTCATGCTGGAAGTCTAATACTCTGCTTACGTTTTGAAAAGGCTGTCATGAATGGCAATTAACAACAAAACAAGCCAGCCAGGGCACAGTTTCACTGCCGGATGTATTCTTTTTCATTTATAGTTAAAAGACTGTCTAAAGTTGTAATTAGTTTGGTATAGGTATTTCCTTGTTGCATGGCTAGGTATGCAAGAGAAGATTAGATTTTTAGAATGAGCAATATGGTATTTTACACATCTACATTCATTTAAGCGATAGTATGAATGGTGAGGATACTGTAATATGCTAACTACATTCCTGTAACTGTTAAATTCCATATTTTAACTGATTAGTTTTGTTTTCTGATTGTAGCATTCTTTGGCACAAATCGGTTTCAACTGTAGTGTTAACTTGGACCTCTAAGTTAAAGTTGCTAGTTATTTCGTATATGTATGTAAGTTATCGATATAGTTTTAGGGAGAGATTTTCAAAGGCAGAAAGGATCCTTAGAACTTTGAAAATTTCAACCTTGGAAAAACAGGAGCGTCATTTCAGAAAAATTCAAGGGCAGTAGTGACAAAGTTGTGTCAGCATATAGAATGTTCTCTGTTCCAAAGAGCATCAGGAATGAGGAAAAACCAGGCAATTATTGCATTCATAATGATGGTGTCTAAAGTTGCGGGGTGGGGGGTGGGAGGAAGTTGAAGACAAAGGAGAATATAGACCTATGAAAAATCTTGGGGGAGAGGGGCTACTGACCCCTTTTCCCATAGCTAGTGATGCCTCTGTTAAGAAGTGTTGAGCTAGAATTATGCAATGTATATGTGTATCTATATACATTGTGTGTATGAGTAGTAATATTTAGCTTTTCATTTAAAGATCTTAAAGCACTTTCCAAAGGGAGGTAATCCATTGGTATCCCCTTCTTATAGATGGGGAAACTGAAGCATTGGGTAATGACTGGGACTAGTGCAAAGTGACACAGCAAATGAGTAGCAGAGCCAGGAATAGACTATATGTCACACACAGACTTCCTGTATGATTTTGTGTCAGTTATTTCATCTTCCTGTGACTCACTTTCTGATCTGTAAGATGGAAATACAAATATCTACCTCATAGGAATATTGCAAAACTTAATTGATTGATGTTTCCAAAGTGTGTTGAGATCTTCAGCTGGATGTTACTATATATATGCAAAGAATTATTATTACTAGTTGTTACCTGGAAATGCTTCAGGGAACCATTGCTATCAAAATTGATATTCTCCTCCAGCTCCCACTTTTAAATATCACAACATTAGTTTTATATTATTAGGGTTGCCAACCCTCCCAGATTGGCTGAGTCTCCCAGAATTGGAATCGATCTCCAAGTGGCTACTGAAATCAATCCATGAGATTTTAATAAGCCGCTAAAAGTCCAGTCAGTGGCACAGTGGGGTTGGTGCAGGCTCCCTACCTGCCCCTGCTCCATGCTGCTCCCAGAAGCGACTGGCACATCCCGCTGGCTCCTATGCAGAGCGGTAGCCAGCTCTGTGTGCTGCCCCGCCTCAAATGTTAACTCCACAGCTCCCACTGGCCAGGAACCATGGTCAACGAGAGCTGCGGGGGCAGTGCCTGCAGGTAGGGGCAGCGCGCAGAGCCATGTGGCTGCCCCTGAATGTAGGTGCCGGACATGCTGGTCGCTTCTGGGAGCCGCCTGAGGTAAGTGCTGCCGAGCCGGAGCCTGAACCCTGAACCTCCTCCCGTGCTCCAACTGCCTGCCCCAGCCCTGAGCCCCCTCCTTCACCCAAACTCCCTCACAGAGCTTTCGCCCCAACCCCCCTCCTGCATCCTAGCCCCCTTGCGTAGGCCCAGTGAAAGTGAGTGTGTGTGTGGGGGGGGGAGAAAGCGACAGAGGGAGGGAGATAGAGTGAGCATCAGGCGGGGTCTTGGGGAAGGGGTGAGAAGAGATTGGCCTTGGGGTGGGGCAAGGGTGTTTGGTTTGTGCGATTAGACGGTTGGCAACCCTCTATGTTATTACTAAATGAGAATGATCATTAAAAGGATGTTTTTATCTTAATCTTTATTTTAAGCCCTTAAACATATATGGTGAAAGTCCCTCCTGTGCAGGGAGCCCAGACAAGACCTCTCAATCACTTACATCTCACTTAAGCCTATTTAAGGGGTGGAGAGGTAAATCAGGAGCCATCTATTATGTTCGTCTGTTCAAATCTTTGCTCTTGAGGTCCCTGTGTTCTTGACTGACAGCTCTCTGGATCCCACTCATGTTGGCAGGCTCACGTTAATCATTGGTATGAGAAGGAAACCTGCTGCGTGAAGTTGTCAACTTATAAATCAGAATCGTTTGATGTAATCCTGAATGGATCACTGGGTAGGTTCAAAAGACAAAGTTGTCAGCACAAATCACGTTCTGTTGCATCAAGGAAGTGTAACTGCTGCAAACAGCAATTAGTGTTGTAGATGTGCCAGCATGGAATGCAGAGTATATGTTATTTTCAGGGGCAATTATTGCCATATAGAGACATGCATGACGCATGTAGTGTTACTGTGTTGGGAAATAATGGGTGTATGTATGCAGGGAGAAATGGCCTTCAAATCAGAGCATTCTAATGACTTGTTATACTTAATTGTATTACTGCTAGAGTTGGGTGAAAAATTTTGGAAGAATATTTCATGAGCTGAAAAATGCAGTTTTGGTGGATCTAAAACTACCTGTGCATTTGACACGAATTTGTGGAATAGTTTCAGCCAAAAGGTTTTCAGGCAAGGTTCTTAATGGGACTTAGAATCCCTTTCACAACACAGAAGAAAAAGCCCTCCCTCCTTCCCTCTCCATCCATAACTAGGGTTAGAAGGATTAGATTGTTATTGGTAAATATCAGAAAATATCAATTTCACCGCATATACACAAATAGACAAAAACATTTCCATCAACATTCCAACATTTCCAACTCTAATAACCAGAATTTTACAGATAGGCAAAGTAAGAAAAATGCTGCTTGAGAACTTACTAGAGTTTGACCAAAGCTGTTTACTTTGTATATTTTGACATGATATTCACAATTTGTGTTAATGGTTATAAAGCTTTAACTTTATGAATCTGGATGTCTACTGTTAAATAATTCAATTATTGTCTGACTTTCCCCATGATTTCCCGCAGCTGTAAAAACGAAGTGATAAAAAAAGCTTCAAAAGCATAATTTTGCACAAATGTGAAAATGTAGCTAGATCAAAACCATAAAAATGCTTCAAACTAAACATCAATATTATGTATAAAAACAATAAATTAAAAATCAAATTCTGTCAAGCCTACTTGTAACTTTTAGCTCAGCCGTTAGGGCCCTTAGCTGGGATGTAGGAGACCCAAGTTCAAATCCTCGCTCTGGAACTGGGATTTGAACCTAGCTCTCCCTACTCCTAGCTAAGTTCTCTTATTTCCAGGCTATCCTGGGGTAGATTGCTTAAGGCAAGTCTACACTTAAAACACTGCATTGGTGCAGATGTAGTGCTTTAATGAAGACGCTCTAAGACAATGTGAGAGATCTCCTCTATGTGGAAGGTACCGTTGGTATAGCAGTGTCGCTGGGAGGTGTGCATTTCTCACCCTTGAGTGACACAGTTATACCAATGTAGGTCTGTGTAGTAGGAAGAGAGACTGAGACATAAGTTCTTGTATTAGAGGCTTGGTACAAGGCAGTACCGGTTCACAGAATTTGGGAAGAACCGGGCTGATATTGCAGAAAAACACATTTTTAAGAAGTGCTAGTCACAGAGTGTTCACAAAAATGCATCTTGATATTAAGTGGTACGAGAACATCCTGATATCAAGGATGATACAAAAACATTCCTCAACGATAACAACAGTACACTGACCCCTCCTAAAAGATAAGGTCAGGATGACAGTACATAATAGAGATATTTTGATCGAACCAAAATGTACAGAGCCATGGGTGATAATTAGCCACATCAGGGGGCAGTAACTAACTATGGGGCAATACTAACTTGTTTGTATTGGGGTATAAAGATGTATCTCAGAGGGAATATCTGATCCTAGAGAGGATCAGAAAGTCCTGCCATTCAGTGAGTTGGTCCATTGTTATGGGCATGTATTAGTGGTCTGGTGGAGTCTGTGGGATACTAGTATTGTACTTTGTCGACAATAAACCTGGCTGGGTTCCTTCATCCCTTAATGGATCTTGAGGTCATTGAGTGCTTCGCTGGAGGTCTGCCATGCCAGCTGTGTGTGCAGGGCTGGGGCAGCACCCAGAGAACTCACACATGCAGCCAAATATCTATCAACATCTAACCACAGTCTGTAGTGTAGACCAGACCTTAGTCTTTCCTGATGAAACTGTTCCACTTTGTATAAATACTTAAATAGTCACTGGAGCAGGGACTTGAATTTGGATCCCACCTCACAGCTGAGTTCCCTAACCATTGGACTAGAGAGTTATTCTCACTTTCTCTCTCTAGCCCAATGACTAAGTATTTTATACAAAGTGGAGCAGTTTCGACTGAGAGACCCTCACCCCAGAATATCTAATACCTTGGTGGTGAGGGTCCTCACCTGGAAGTTGGTAAGATGTGGGTTCAAATCCTTATCCCAGAGCAGGGATTTGAACCTAGGTCACCCGCATCCCAGGTGATCCCCCTAAGTGCTGGGCTAAAGAATATAAGGTGGCTACCACCACCTCCTCCTCCTCCAGCTATTTTGTGACTCTAGCCCAGAAACAAATGGTTTGAGTCAAATGAAATGTGTCATTCAACCTGAAATGGACTTGTGTAATATGCCAAAAATTTTGGATTCAATTCAGGCTGAACCAAACCCTTTCCCCCAGATTATTATTATTTAGGAACTCCCAGCAAACCAAAAAATTAGTTATTGACACAGCTGTAATACTGCCACGCTATGTTTTGTGCTCATTCATTCATATGCAGGCTAAGGCTCCAGTCATGAAATGGAACACGTGATACATTCTAGTTGGCGATTACAGTAAATGCCAAAAAGTGACAGAAACTGCTCATTCCTTTATATTGGGAAGTTCAAAAAAAAGCAGGGTCTATAGGAATAGTGGGACTAAAAGGGCCGGTGCCAGTCCAACAGCTCCTTAATTGCAGGCTTTGAAGCAATCCCTGCCAACACTATGAAGTACATTTTAGCACAACTGCATGCTAATCAGAAGTAAACACTCATTTTCAGTCTCGTCTTGTGTTTATTTCTCAAGTGTGCTTTGGAATAATTTAGGTTTTAGCTTGTTTCTGCAGTCTGAATTGTCCTCTCAGGCCTGTCTATGTTCTGAGAAACCTCGCATCATCAGGAAGTTTAGGGAATATATTCTTCTCCTGAGCCCTGATCGTCCCCTCTGGTATGTGGTATGGAGGGGAGCCAAAACATGCAGAAACCCACAGGAAGTGGATTGGGGACACAGCATGGAAGGGAGAGGTAGCAATGGTTCCGAGCTCTCTCTGGCTGGAGATGTGACCACCCAGAGGGAAGGAGTAGTTGGGGTGGGGTGAGAAGGGACTGCCCAATTTGTACATACCCATTTGGATAGCCTATGTTTTGGTGCAAAATCCCTCATAAGCCACCATGCTCCAGAGCCATAGTAACTCCTGCTCTGTTCTTTGAAAACTGTGCTGGCTGTATGTGTGTATGCTGGGCAGGGGAGGGCAGGGTGGCATGACTGTGCAGACTGCTGTATTTGCCCAGGAGCCTGTGGGGGTGAGCAGACAGACTGAAAGCAATGGGAAACCGACCTGTTTTTCTTAGGGATCTAAGCTGTTTGAGTACTGGTGCCAAGCCTTCTCACCTCTCTGCTCTACCAGCAGCCCTGCCCCTGGGACCAGGGGGGACATGTAGGAATGATGGGGAAACAAAGCCCATTGTTCCTTTTCTGCATGGTTTTATGCTGAGATGAATATAAGGCTCAATATACGCACAAAACATCTTATACATGCACATGGAGAGAAGAGGATCGATCTATTCCTGTTAAAGCTACAAGCCATTGTTTCACTAGGGATCCCAGACACCAAGCAGATGTATGTCATCACTGTTGCTTTTCCTGTAGTCTGATATTTACAGTGTTTGAAAATATCACACCCCATACCAGTGTGCTGAAATGAATCTTGCAGGGGAATTTGGAAGTGGAATGGCATGGTAGGCAAACACATGCAATCTTGCTGTAGTTTTGGTTGCTTAAGACATAACTAGGATTTGGAATAGCAGCAGTGAGATGAATCAAGTTAGCGGCACACTGTTTAGGGAAGCTTGCAAAGCATCTGTCTGAACTGCTGAGGGCTTTACCCATTGTCAGTCTCTGATTTGCATAAGCCCTAAAACATATCCTTCAAAATGGAAGTTTTAAATTTCTCAGACATCAGTTATTTGAAATATTGCCTATGCAAATTTGTTAAAATATACATGAAACGAAATTCTACTAATAAATTATTAATTTTGGTAATGTCAGAACTCTTCTAGCAACCTCAAATACATTGAGTAATAAATATTAATGCTAAGAAATAGTGTGCACAATATACTGTAATATATTTCTACATCTTTTCTGTGTGTGCGTATAAATTATAAAATGCATACAGACATTGAAATGTATTGGCTACTATTCAAACTTGATATTTATTTGAGATAAGATTTTGATCAATATTTCCTTTTTTAATTATTAAGTTTCTGTTTAACAAGGTCCTTTAACAAGTTTAATAATGCAGAAGGGAGCTGAAATGAAAGCTTTCACCATTCATTTGTAGAAAAGGGTTTTAAAATAATATTTAATGGGGATTTTCCAAGGAGCTTTTAATTTGCATTTTAAAGCCAAAGTAAATAGTTACATGAAATACTGTCATGTTTTTATAGCCTCCATAGTATTTATTTTTAAACTTTGTCTCATAACTTTCATGTACTGCCTTCTATCAAAACTAATCAAACTATAATATACTTGAAAATGACTTTATTCATTAAGGATGTTACCAGTGTAGTTATAGAACTTGCTATTATATTCTGAACCATACTTGTGTACATTGAAGCTACCCGCAAGTAATAACCATCAATGGTGGCATAACTTTGTGCTTTTGGGATGGATTTGGTAAAGGGAATATTGATGCAGAATGAGAGAACACAGTGTTACCACATTAGGTGAGCAGACAATTTTTTACTTCAGCAGGTGCAGAAAGTTATACAGAGAGGCTGTCCTAGATCTGATTTCGACAAATAGGGAGGAACTGGTTGAAAATCTGAAAGTAGAAGGCAGGTTAGGTGAAAGTGATAAGGAAATGGTAGAATTCATGATTCTAAGGAATGGTAGAAGGGAAAACAGTATAATAAAGAGAATGGATTTCAAGATGGCAGACTTTACCAAACTTAGAGAGTTGGTAGGTAAGATCCCAATGGGAAACAAATCTAAGGGGAAAAACAATTCAAGAGAGTTGGAGGTTTTTCAAAGAGACGTTATTAAAGGTACAAGAGCAACTATCCCAGTAGGTAGGAAAGATAGAAAGTCTGACAAGATACCACCCTTGTTTAGCCAGGAGATCTTCAGTGATCTGAAACACAAGAAAGAGTTCTTAGACAAGTTAGATGTCTTCAAGTCACCAGGGCCTGATGAAATACATCCTAGAATACTCAAGGAGCTGATTGAGGAGATATTTGACCAATTGGCAATTTTCTTTGAAAAGTCATGGAAGATGAGACAGGTTCCAGAGGACTGGAAAAGGACAAATATAGTGCTAATCTATAAAAAGGGGAATAAAGCCAACCTGAGGAATTACAGACAAGTCATGTTAAGTACTCCAGTTAGGAAGGAACAATCAGTTGCAGATATACAAAATGGGAAATGAGTGCCTAGAAAGGAGTACCGCAGAAAGGGATCTGGGGGTCATAGTGGATCACAAGGTAAATACGAGTCAACTTTGTAGAACTGTTGCAAAAAAAAGCAAACATAATTCTGGGAGGTATTAGCAGGAGCGTTGTAAGCAAGACACAAGAAGTAATTCTTCCACTTTACTCTGCACTGATTAGGCCTCAACTGGAGTATTGTATGCAGTTCTGAGCACAACATTTCAGGAAAGATAGAGGAGAGCAACAAAGATGATTAAAGGTCTAGAAAACTTTGTGAGGGAAGACTGAAAAAATTGGGTTTGTACAGTGTGCAGAAGAGAAGACTGAGAGGGGACACAACAATTTTCAAGTACATAAAAAGTTGTTACAAGGAGGAGGGAGAAGAATTGTTCTCCTTAACCTCTGAGAATAGGACAAGAAGCAATGGGCTTAAATTACAGGTAGGGCAGTTTAGGTTGGACATTAGGAAAAGCTTCCTAACGGACTGGTTAAGCCTGGAAATAAAGTGTCCAGGGTAGCTGTGGAATCTCCATCACTGGAAATTTTTTAGAGCAGGCTAGACAACCTGCTGTACTAGATAATACTTAGTCCTACCATGAGTGCAGAGGACTTGACTACTTCACCTGTCAAGGTACCTTCCAGTCCTATGATATCAGGGGCTTTGTCTCATATATGCAACTGTACCCCTGCACCCCCTGGGGAAAAAAGGGGGCCTGATTTTTGACACTTGCTGTCTGGTTACCCTACACCACATTATTCTTCTGCATTGCTACAGGAGAACTGACTGCTGCATTATGGGAGTATTATGTTACTTTGTCATATTATTCTGAAGATGGTGCTAAAAGACTGCAATCTGTTTAAATACTTCCAGTGTGTGTGTGTGGAGAACCTATCACATCACATAGAGTTGAAATTTTGATAGAAATAATTTTCTTCTGAATCCTATTTTAAGACATATGTGTGTGTATGTGTCTGAATATACTGGAGTGAGCCCACACAGTAATGGTTTTGTTAAATATATACGCTTTCCCACAGACTATTTTCCCTCATAGTTTTATACAGCACTTTCTTCGGATCCTGCAGTGCTCATAGATAGTGATGTCGGTGTAACTTTAGCTGATAGTGCAGGATCAGGCAATAAGAAAAACATAGCAGCAGCATGCTGGATTTTCAGATGGAAACAAAGCATGGTAGAATCCATAAATGGTTACTATTTGTCAAAGGTGGACAATACAAGAATTGAGAATATAGTGATCTCATAAAGATAAGGGAAAACACAGGTGATCTCAGATACCACTGCTGGTAAGTGCTGACTTGTTAATGGTGGCCATAGCAGTGATTCCAGTAATTGGGAGATTTCATACAGAGGTCAGATCCTCACATAGTGGAAACCGGCATAATTCCATTAACTTTAAAGGAGCTGTGTTGATTTCCATCTGCTGAGGATCTATCCTTGAGCTTTTGTAGGTTATATGATGGGGGGGGGGGGGTGTTCACACCACACAGGATTAGAAGGGGTTAAGGTGTCCATGTAGGCCATCTAACTTCCCAGGCGGCACCTGGAGGAGCAGCCAGGGAGCAGGGAGTTCATTAAAAGACGCTCAGATGGGCAGGAATAGGCAGGGCCTATAATGCCCAGGCGTTGAGAACAGACAGGATGGTGGGGGAAGAGCAGTTACTTCCTGAGAAGAGGGAGCAGTGTTTGGAGGCTGCAGCGAGATAGTCTGTAGTCACTCTCTGGGAAGAGGGAGGAAGGAATTGGTTTGGCGCTGGTATACCCAGAGAAGGGGGGAACCAGGAAGACTAGGAAGCAGTTCAGGGAAGAAGCAGTGATAGCTGAGATGGTAGAGCCCGGAACTGCTGAGCTGAGGGTCTCTGGACTGGATTCCTGAGTAGAGGGCAGGCTAGGTTCCCCTACTGACCTCTGGGGAAGTGTCACCATCAGGACAGCGCAGGAGAAGACTGCCTGAGACTTTTGTATTGGTGACCCCTTTCACGCAGCAGGCCTTTGAGTGTGACCCTCTTTATAAATTAAAAACACTTTTTTATAGTTAGCACTATTATAAATGCTGGTGGTGAAGCTGGGTTTGGGGTGGAGGCTGACATCTTGCAACCCCCCCCCCAGATTATTATCTGTGGGGGTCCTTCCCATCTACAATTGCAGATGAGCAATCTCTATGTTAAGATTTCCTAAAAAATTCCATTCTAAAATGTCTAGAAACCTCTTCTTTGGAAAGCTCTATGGCTTGCACTATTTGCAGCAAGACTTTGAAATTTGGCAGGAGAGTAGGGTCTAGCCCCAGAACCCTTGCTTTTGCTAGGCTTGTTTTTCAATTATAACTCCTAAACAATTATTTCTGTTTTCCTGGATGTGTCTCTGACACCTCAAACTCAACAAGGCTACAAGTGGGTTTATTTTTCTCCGAAGCCCTCTCCTTGCCCAGAGTTCTGTATCACCGTGAACACAAGTTTTATGATGGCTGTTCCCAAAGCTTATAATTTTAGTGTAATCCTTTGGGTTTTCATTTCTTCTCCTTTCATCCCTTCCTTTGAGTTTCTCTACTTGCTAAGATGCTATCCCATGATCTGGTTATTTCTTTTTACATAACTAACAATTTGTAAAAACTGGTGCCAAGATCGTTCTCTCCCCTGTATTCCCCATTCTTCCTGTGCCCCTCTTCTGTCTTTGCACTGGGTTCCTCTCTTCATTAAATTTAAGGTTCTCCTTCTTGCTTTCAAAAGTACCCCATAACTTTGACCCTGAGTATACTCTGCGCTTTCCTTCATCTTGTTTCCTTAAGACACCTTCTGATGTAATGCCCTTACATGTGAATCAACCCAGCAGTCAATGGGCTGTCTACCAAGAGTCGTCTCTCTTCTCAGCACTCCAACCTTCCTGATTGTGAGTGTGCTTATTCCTTATTGCTTTTTTTCTTCTCCTGCCTTAGGACTCTGAACCCTTCAGGGCAGGGGCTTTAATTATTTGCTATATGTTGCCTGTTGTACAGCCCCTTTTAAGCTGATGGTGACCTATATAGTGGTAATGGAGGCATGAAAAGGAATAGGAAACATTTAAATGCTGTATTCTAACTTATCATTGGGATGCAGTGAGAACTGCCCAGTGTGTTTTTTTTGGATAGTAGCTTGCTAAGCCACAGCGCAAATGCTGTGAATTCCTTAGTGCATCTGTATGTGTGAAGGGGGCTGAGGGAGTGGGAAATCAAAGCAAAATATACCTTGCCTTTTCTTCCACAGTACTCTTGATATTTGGCTGAGATGGGCTAATATTAAAAATTAAGCCACATTGTGTCACACTTCCCACAACTTGGGGCTACAGATTTTAACCATAAGATACGGTGCTTTCACAGTGCCAAGAAATGGGTGGAAATGGTACCAACACCTTACTTAAAAACCCTGGAAGATTTTTTTTTTATTTTAAAAACGCATCTTTGGAACTCAAACTGCGATTTACACTGACAGTGTTGGTGGTAAGCAATTCCATTGTTTCAGTGCCCACTTGAGAAGCTTTTAGCTCTTAGCTTTGCCTCAGGCTATAACCCATCTCAAGCAGACTGAACCAATAGGAGCTGTAGACCTCTTTTAGGCAACACTGCCTTTTTATCTTCTGCTCTCCTCCCTCATCCTGAAGAGGGAGAAATGCTATAAGCTTCTTTCTTTCAATTCCCTCCCTCCCCCCATAGCTTTCTGGTCTATTGTGGTTCCTTAGACTTATAATGCCAGTCTTTCTCTCAGCCTCCCCCTACCAGACTCTGCTGTTTCGGTTCGCTAACATCTCTTGCTATATATAGCCAATTTGTCTAACTGAGGAGAAAAAAAGAATCCTTTACTTTCTGTAGGGAATACCAGCAAAGCAGCAAATATCACCATGGCAACAAGCCTCTCAATCCATCAGTCTCCTCCAGTATCTAATACATAATCTGTGAGGTGGAGTTGCAGTTGAAAATTAACATGACATATGTCACTTCAGGATTTAATGTCCCTTCCTCATGACCTTAATTAGCTTGCCTTTTTCTAATTATTCTATTTCTAATAAAAATTCTATTTTATTTTGTTACCCTGAAGAAGAAAATGTACCATTTGCCTTCATTAAAATGCAACTTTTGACTATTTTCCTCACAAACTTGCCAGAAAATGGAAGTTTCTATAGTAACACATGATACGGACTTAATTTGAAATTATAATCTCTCAACAAAAATGAGGGTATTTCTCCACCCCCCCCATCAGTGAGGTTTCTTTTTAAACTCTGTGACTTTGTCACAGAGGTACACCTCTCTTCTGTTCTAGTGGCATATTTGAAAATAGTTCCTCATTTTAAAAAGAAGCTGCATCTAATGGCACTGTTGAATTTAAAAATACACATTTTCAAGCAATCATTTTCCTTATACATGAGCATACCGAATTCTGTATAATTCATCAGGTTTTGGCCTCATCTTGTGCTTAAATAATTTTAATCATCACGACTACTGTCTATTTCATAATGTGCAGAAAAGATAATTGTGTATTCAAAGGAAACAAGACTTATAAAGTTATGGTTGACTATTGAGATGATTAAATCAAAATGCATTTTAAAAATCTAATTCACTTTTCACCTCTCATGCCATTTGTTTTGAGGGTTGCATTTCACTTAGCTTGGCAAAGAAATTAGACTGCACTGTTTAGCTTTTGTGTCTACTGAAGCTCTACAAAATTTTCCCATTCAGTTCTGGAATGGAGATTCCCTGTTCATACACTGCCTTTAAAGAGCCAACAGCAGGACAGGAGCATTTTCCCACTGCTGACTGGGAGATTTACACTGATTTTTATTTTTCCAGGGATTTGGGGTAGGGGAGGAGGGAGAAGGAAGCTTACTTTCCAACTGCACCTGCGAAAAGAGGAAGTGAGGCAACTGGTTGGCAGGTGAGTTTCCTGGCAAGAGAAAAGGGCCCAGCCACTTTTTTCCAAAGGCTGTTCAGGGTGGAAGTTGGAAGCCATTTCAAATGGTTCATATTTGAAAATTTTTGTCAAATGTTTTTTTTATGGCCATCTTTATGCTTTGGACTTTCAGGTGGTATCTGATGAAAATCCCGTTGCAGTTAATGAGCACCCTTCCATTGATTTCTATGGACTTTGAATCAGGTGTATTCTGTCCACACTGTAGCATTCCGTTGATTATTTGTAATTCGCTATTCAAGCTTTGTCACTGGTCACATAAGGCACAGTTACATTCCTATTCTGACTGTATGACCTTCAATTTTATAAATTACTTACACCCCAAATACATTTTTAAAAATTAAATGATCATCTCTCATAGACTCCATACTCATACTTCATGAGCATTTGTACTGAGCAGTGCAAATGTTCATGAACAGGGAATAATAAAGGTGGTGCAAATAGTGTGACTCAAAACCTGCTTCCTAATTCAATAAATTATTTGCAAACAGGTTTTTATACTATTCAATCAGCTCTATTCAACAATTTACTTTCTTCAAATGAGAAGAAATCAAATGTAGCAATTTATAAATTGAAGTTGCATCACAATTTTGTGTTCAAAGATCTCTAGCGGAGACTTCATTTTTATCAGCAGATATAGGATGTTAAAAAATATCAAACCATTGCATATTCAAATGGCAAAATGCAAACCAGCTTATATTACAGTAGAGGCATAAAACTAATGGGCAGTGAAGACATCAGGCCTTGGATAGCTGTTGTACATTCGCACACCCACCCTCCTCAAAGAAGGAAATTTAGCAGTATGTGGTAATTAAGGTCCTAATACTGCAACTGACTCCATGCAATTGTACCCTTGTGTCCACAGTAAAATCAGTGACACTACACATAAGCACAGGTGTGTGACTACAGAGTTACATGCAGAAATGGAACCTATAAGCCTACTCAAGGATAACAGAAACACATTCAGACTAATGCACAAGGCCATTTGTCCCCTTGGCACATCAGTAGTCAGCTCACCATATAGGGGATGAGGAGAATGGGGGAAGGAGAGGTAGGAAGATTTGAGCCAAAGCCCATTGAAATCAGTGGGAATTTTTCTATTGACTTTAGAAGCATATAGAACAGGTTTTTAATGAACAATCTTTAAAGAATTTTTGTGTGGATAAGGGACATTTCAGTCAAGCAAATCTAGTGGTACAGGTCCTACAAATAAGAAATATTCAGCCACAGATTAATACAACAGCAAGAATTATTTGGGTCTTATTTTCTGGCTGGTAATACACCCCTAAATAGAAAATTGGCACACCAACTCTTAACATTTGGAGCAATATCCCCTAGGAATGAGTTAACTTGATAGGAATACTCTGGCTAGTCCTTTCCTGACCTACAAAGGCAACTATAGGGAAATGTGAACTCCAAACACCATTTTCTGTTTTTGTAGATTTGGTGGGACCAACCTTTACCCAGCTAGCCAAATAAGGAGGCAAACAGATCAATAAAACAGCATCCCAAACTTTCCAAACTGTGGTATCAGTTCTCTGAACTAAACTGAAATGTGCCCTTTCTAAGGACAAGTAATTGTGCTATTTTTTATCCTTTTGATGTACAGTTAGATTAACAAACCCTGCATGACATATGACATGATCCCATTATATTAGCTCCTAGGAGTGATAGAGGAAATCTACTGTATGTAATAGCTGGCTCAGTTTGACAATGGTAAACATGTCAGGCTGTGACAATCATTCTGCTTCTTATGAATGAAATGAAGATGTGATTTTTAAATGTCATGATTTGGGTGCATAATCTTCTCAGTATCAATCATCTACAATAACTGTAGTAGGATATAGTCTCGTGCAGCTATCTCTGAGCTGTATGATTATGATAGATGAGTTGGAAGCACGTGATTATGCAGGCCAAATATGTGGAGGGGTTCTTCTCAATGCAACTATCTTAAGGTGACCTCAGTGAACATTAATACAGAAAATTGTTCCTTGTCTTGTGTTCTGAGTTACAAAGAGAGATGGCAAGAAAATGGAAATCCATTCTTATAAAAATGTGGTGATTTTGAAAAAAATTCTATCCTGAATGGGACTGAAAAATAAAAAATGCAACATTTGTCACAGGAATGGATTTTTTTTAAAAAAAATCCATTTTAAGGGAGCAGAAATAAGAGTTAGAAAGAGAAACCGGGAAGAGCCTTCTAAGCCAGGGATTCTCAGACTGGGGGTCGGGACCCCTCAGGGGATAGCAAGGTTATTACATGGGGCATCACGAGTTGTCAGCCTCCACCCTATATCCCGCTTTGCCTCCAGCATTTATAATGATATTAAATATATGAAAAAGTGTTTTTAATTTATAGGGGGGGGGGTCACACTCAGAGGCTTGCTATGTGAAAGGGGTCATCAGTACAGAGGTTTGAGAAAAACAGCTTTTCTCTCTCTCCAGAAGACAGACTTATATTTTTGGTGTTGGTGCCCCTGAAATCTCATTATGTGTCTTAGTGGATGTATGTCAGTATAGCACAGGACAGGGAATTCTGCTGTACCCCACAGATCAGGGCCATGGTGTAGTTAGTGATCACTACTCTAAATACAGCTCACAAGGAAGAATTCAAGCAACCTCTCTCAGGCAGGAAAACTGTATCTTGTGACTCATCTTATGTATGCAGTGGTGAGGTTTAAGAGCAGGAGAGTCTTATTTATCCATGGGAAATAGAAATAGTCCATCCTGGCCTGAAACCTGATCTTGGATTTTGGTTGTGGACAGATGTCTTGGTCACAGATATTTGCTGTGTCCTTAATAAGCATGCTTAGGAAAGGTAGATTTGACATTGGCAAGGTCCACTGCAACTAGGAGGGGTTTCTTCAGAGGGAGTTAGAATAAAGAATGCCTTTAGGTGGAAGTAGAATTCCTTTTTTGAATGAGGTATCTGGGTAGGGAAGTGGTAAGGTTTTGTGCATTTATGTATGGGTTTACCTCTTTTTCTCATATTTGTAGAGCCTCCTTCAAAGAAGGATGAAAGCCCCTTGCAGTGAGTAGTCCTAGATTCTGCTGTGGGCTTCAGACACTCTAGCCGATGAAGTGATTTGCTACCCTAAACTCCCTTAAGTATATTTGGTGGTCGCTCTGGAGGCAGAGAAGAGGGATCTCTTGGCATGTAGTATAGCCAAGGTATAAGTCTATAGAAACTTTGTTTCAAAGTGTCTGCTTCAGGCCAAAAATTGTTTTGCTATTGGTCAGTCATGTGTCCATCATGGTCCACCTTAATCAAGGCATCCGAGAACCATAGCCATCTGTGTTGGCAACTGGGAGAAAGGGGCTATGTCAGAGCCACGGGGATGGTGGCAAGTGTATGTTCATAATGTTTCATGGACACAATAGCTCCTCAGCCTGCTGTTCAGCTATTGCTGTGAGCATCTTTTGGCATTGGTGGGGTCCATAAGCCTTTGGGGTTTAATTGTAATTGCCCGGCAGTTACATTGCCTTAGACATGGGGAAGCTCTGACCAGTGCTGGCATAAATTGATACTGTGTCCAACACAGAGGCTGGATTATGATATTCTGTAGTTTAAGATATAGAAAGACAGGAAGTGCTATACTGGATCGGACCAGTGATCCATCTAGGCCTGTATCCTGACAGTGGTTAGTACCAGATGCTGAAGACAGAGGTGCAAAAATCTCCAAAATGGGCTGCTAAGGAATAATCTCTTCAAGGGGAAGTTTCTCCCTAGTCTCTAGTAATAACATTTCCTCTTATCTGTTTTAAAGTCACCGCCTTTCAGTTTCATTGCATGTTCCCTTTGTATTCACATTGCCAGGAAGGGTGAATAGAAGTGCCTAGGTCTAAGGTAGAGTGATCAGATGTCCCAATTTTATAGGGACAGTCCCGATTTTGGGGTCTTTTTCTTATATAGGCTCCTATTCCCCCCCTAACCCCTTGTCCTGATTTTTCATATTTGCTGTCTGGTCACCCTTGTCTAAGGTGTAGTTATCTGGGCTGGACCGAAATGGTCTGTGAGAGTCCTAAAGTGGGGGGAGAGGGAATGTGTTTCTTGTATCTTGTCAATGTAGATACTGAAGTCCTCCAGGACTGGGGAACTACACCTCTGTCCCTAGCAACATCTGTCATTTCCTTTCATGAAAATGTGAGGTTTTTTGGGGGGGTGCATAGAGAAGTAGAAAGTCCGTGTTGGTTTTGGCTCTCATTTGACAGACTGAGTAGAAGAAATGAAAGAGAAAGTGAGCAGTGCTGGCCCAGTGCCTAGAGCCTGCTAGTTAAAGACTGCCCACTCTCGCCCTCCCCCACCCCCCAAAGCAGCTCCTGGTTGTGGCAAGGATGCATGCTCAAGCTCTGCAACTGCTCCTGTGTTGGGAGGAGGAGAAAAGCAGCATTTCTGAACACTTAATATATGTGGATTGTGTTGGTGGTGGTAAATTGTCAATTAGGGAAGTAAGCCCTCCGTGCTTATGTTTACAGCTTCATAAGCATGTTTTCTTCTGAGAGGCCCTTGATATTTTTCATCAGCTCTCAAATCTGAGGATGTGGATGTTTAATTAAGAGAAATAATTGTGATTTAGGATTATGAAAAACAGAGTGAGTTCAGCGAAGAGCCACAAAAATGACGAGGAGATTGAAGGGACTAAACTCTTTTAATCTTGCCGCATCGTTCAATGTGTGGTTTAGCTCAGAGATTATTAAAGGGGCCAACTTCCTGCATATATCTGAAGGGTGTAATCATGAAAGAGAGGAATTATTTAGTGTGATATGGGGGGGCCTTATAATTAGTAGTAAAAGGCAAAAACTAAGGAAGAGAAAACTTAGGCTACATATCAGGAAAAAGTTACATAAAATGTGATATTGGGCTGTTGAAGAGCCTCTCTGTGGAACTAGCAGAATCCTCTTAGCTAGAGATTTTTAAATTTCTCCACATTTTAGTGTTTTATTCAGGCTAAGGGAAGCAAAGCATTGGCAAGGGAGGTGGACTGTGTTGTCTAATAGGTCTTTTCCATCTCTGAATTTTTATGATTTTTGTTTCTTCTTTTTATAGTTCTTTTAAAACTTTCAGTGTTTTTCTATTTCTCTTCTTTATAATATATAAAATGTTAAAAGAAAGGTAAAAGAAAAGGTGTTTTTTAAAAAGTTGGAAGATCCAGCATTTTGAGTGGGGATAGCTGGCTGTCTATAACTAGCATAATTTGAGTGAATAAAAGGAGTTTAGGCCCCATGAGATATTGTAAGTTGTGAGTATTGCTGTAGTGTACAGTACCTCCTATCCTGTGCTGAATGCCTAATGTTAGACAGAGGAGCAGCCGAGCAGCCGGAGAGAAGATTGTGATGGGAGGATACAGTCTAAACTAATGATTGAATTGATAACAGATTAGAGGATTTTAAAAAAATTGTCACTAAACATAGCCTGCCAAAACTCACCTCCCTTTGGTTAAGAGTATAAAATAATTCGGATGTATCCCACTCTATCAGAAGAGGGCCATTTATCCTTCACATCAAATCCTTTAGCTCTTACTTCTCTATGGCAAGATTATCCAGACATTGATTCTACGGGTTTTGCAACTTACCTTCCTTCAAAGTCTAGGGTTTTAAAAATCCAGTAGTTTTATGGCACTACCTTATGAATAGCTATTCTCTTCTACCTCAAATACAATTCTTTCAGAATCACTCTTCCCTTAAACGTTCACCAGCTTTGTGTATTCATCATACCATGGTTACAGCCTATAACTTAAATCCATTAGTTTCATATCTGTTTGATGGCTCAGTAAACCTGCAACCAGTCAGACCATTTTGTATAGCTTTCAGAAACACTGAGCCTTGCTTGCACCATTTCACTGTTGTCATCCGCTCAATCTGAAGACAATTGATCAGTGCTTGACAGGGCTGGCCTTACCATGAGGCCAACTGAGGTGGCCACCTCAGGTGCCAGATCATGGCGGGAGGGCTCCACTAAGATCCAGAGTGTGGAAAATTGTGTCTGCTGCTGGTGCATATGTATTCTCTCTGCTCTAGATGCACAGAGATGGTGGAGTGCTGTGCTGGAGGAGGGAGGGCACAAGAGACTTAACAGGCAAGCAGGAGAAGACGTGAGAGAGAATAACAGAAAGCAGCAGGAACTGCAGGGAGAGAGAGGAGGAGGAGCCTCTTATGTACCTCTCTAGGATCCCCAGGAAGACTGGACTGATTAACACCAGCAGCTCAGGGAGCTTCCTGTTTCCTGCTGCTTCCCTGAGCCCACTTGAGGAAAACAATTAGTCAAGTGAAGTAGCAGGAGCCAGTTAGGCCCTTAAGACGCTAATATCTTCCTCCCTCCCTCAGGTCCTGCTACCAGCCTGCTTATTTGTCTCCTTTAATTGAGTGTTGAGAGCCACTATAGCTGGCACAGAACAGCGGTCATGAGTGAAAGAAGAAAACACCCCTCTGGGGCAGGATTCAGAAAAAGAAAGAAGGCAAAGGGAGCTTTTTCATCTAAGCAGGAAGGAACTCTCCTTAGATACATAGACAGTAATGCTCACGGTGAGCCTCCCGGCCCCAGAGAGGATGTGAATGGTGAGGAAATGCCTGATCTTCCAGTTAATCAGAATGCAGGTGACCTGGAAGAAAAGTGTAGATCAGAGAAGACTCTAGTGGAGGCACAAGAAACAGCTGCTGCTGAGTTTAGTTCCTTAAGTCTAGATGATGCAGGACTGTGGACCCATTTGAACATTAGCCTGAGGCACTTGCATGGGCCACAGCAAGTGAAAAACTTATGTTCCCCAAAGGCAATGAAAATAGAAGTTTCTATCCAACACATCATTGGTGTGTGTTTGGGGGTACTTGCTGTGTGCTGAGCTTGTTTGTTTGTTTGTGTGTTTGTTTGAAGGACTGTGTGCTGTGGCTGGCAGTTCGAAGCTCTGACATCTAGAAGCCTCTGTTCAGTGGTTGAGCCTTAATCAGGGGGCGGAGCCAATCAGGAAGACCAGGGCTTTATAAAGCAGCCAGGAAGCGACCAGGGAGCTTGCGATCAGGGAGTGTTGAGAGGGAGTTTAGGAGGGGGTGAGGTAGAATTGTCAGTCTTTAAATCCCTTAACTTGAACTATAATCAAAACTTCTTGATTTAAACAAAACCTTATTGGTAACCTAGGTAGCTGTAAAAGATAATGCAGGCAGAAGCCCAGCAGCAGAGTGGGGGCTATCCAGTTTATTGCACTCAATGCAGCATGTATGATTACCTGCCCTCTGGGCAGGTGGCGTATGTGTGCATTCGGTGCAAGGAGCTCCTGGCCCTCAGAGACCGTGTACAAGCTTTGGAGGCCAGGGTGGCAGAACTGGAGGAGCTAAGGGAGGCAGAGAGGTATGTTGATGAGGCTTTCAGGGACACTGTAGACTTGTCCCACCTGCGCTGTTGAGGAGGATGAAAGACCCAGGGAAGGAGAGTCAACAGAAGCAGAGGGAAACCTTCCCATAGTTGGGACCCTCCTTCCAGGTGGTGTTGGGGTATCCTCTCGCACTGAGGTTACCTCTCTGGAGGAGGGAACTCCAGTCATTAGGAAAAGGCAGGTGTTAGTAATGGCAGATTTGATCATTAGAAACATAGATAGCTGGGTTTGTGATGACCGGGAGAACCGTGTGGTGACTTGCCTGCCTGGTGCAAAGGTTGCGGATCTCTCTAGGCATCTAGATAGATTTATGAGTAGTGCTGGGGAGGAGCCGGTGGTCGTGGTACATGTAGGTACCAATGACATAGGGAAGGGCAGGAGGGACGTCCTGGAGGCCAAATTTAGGCTGCTAGGAAAGAGACTGAAATCCAGGACCTCTATGGTGGCATTGTCAGAAATGCTTCCAGTTCCATGAGCAAGGCCAGGTAGGCAGGCAGAGCTTCAGAGTCTCCATGCGTGGATGAGACGATGGTGTAGGGAGGAGGGGTTTAGATTTATTAGGAGCTGGGGAAACTTTTGGAATGGGGGGAGCCTATACAGGAAGAATGGGCTCCACCTAAACCAAAGTGGAACCAGACTGCTGGCACTTAACATTAAAAAGGTTGCAGAGCAGTTTTTAAACTAAGAGATGGGAAAAAGCTGATTGCTGCAGAGGAGCACGTGGATCGAATAGCGACTTCT
This sequence comes from Sternotherus odoratus, assembly GCA_032164245.1. Taxonomy (NCBI): domain Eukaryota; kingdom Metazoa; phylum Chordata; order Testudines; family Kinosternidae; genus Sternotherus; species Sternotherus odoratus. The sequence goes on from JAVMKO010000001.1 coordinate 165,423,130, forward strand.
CTTACAGGAGGGTCTACTGATAGATATTCTCTAGGTTTTCGTCAGGAGGAGAGGATGGAAAAGGATAAAGGAGAGGTCAGATCAGACGAGAAACTATCGCATAAAGAATCTGACACATCAGAAAAGGGCCGACAGATAAATAGTGACCAGTTTTTAAAGTGCTTGTACACTAATACCAGAAGTCTAAATAATAAGATGGGTGAACTAGAGTGCCACGTGTTAAAGGAGGATATTGACATAATAGGCATCACAGAAACATGGTGGAGTGAGGACAATCAATGGGACACAATCATTCCAGGGTATAAAATATATTGGAAGGACAGAACAGGTCGTGGGGGTGGGGGAGTGGCACTATATGTGAAAGAAAATGTTGAATCAAATGAATTACAAATCTTAAATGAATCCACATGTTCCATAGAATCTCTATGGATAGTAATTCCATGCTCTAATAAGAATATAACAATAGGGATCTATTATCGAGCACCTGATCAGGACAGTGATAGTGATGATGAAATGCTAAGGGAGATTAGAGAGGCTGTCAAAATAAACAACTCAATAATAGTAGGGGATTTCAATTATCCCCATATTGACTGGGTACATGTCACCTCAGGACGAAATGAAGAGACAAAATTCCTCGATACTTTAAATGACTGCTTATTGGAGCAGCTGGTACAGGAACCCACAAGGGGGGAGGCAACTCTTGATTTAGTCCTGAGTGGAGCGTAGAAGCTTGTCCAAGAGGTAACTATAATAGGACCACTTGGAAATAGCGATCATAATATAATAACATTTAACATTCCTGTGGTGGGAACACCACCTCAGCAGCCCAACACTGCGGCATTTAATTTCAGAAAGGGGAACTATCTGAAACTATGAGGGGAAAGCAGTGGATGTGTTGTTTCTTGACTTTAGCAAAGCTTTTGATATGGTGTCCCACAATATTCTTGCCAGCAAGTTAAAGAAGTATGGGCTGGATGAATGGACCATAAGGTGGATAGAAAGCTGGCTGGATCATTCGGCTCAACGGGTAGTGATCAATGGCTCCATGTCTAGCTGGCAGCCGGTATCAAGCGGAGTGCCCCAAGGGTCGGTCCTATTCAATATCTTTATCAATGATCTGGAGGATGGTGTGGACTGCACCCTCAGCAAGTTTGCAGATGACACTAAACTGGGAGGAGTGGTAGATACACTGGAGGGTAGGGATAGGATACAGAGGGACCTAGACAAATTAGAGGACTGGGCCAAAAGAAATTTGATGAGGTTCAACAAGGAGAAGTGCAGAGTCCTGCACTTAGGACAGAAGAATCCCATGTACTGCTACAGACTAGGGACCGAATGGCTAGGCAGCAGTTCTGCAGAAAAGGACCTAGGAATTACAGTGGATGAGAAGCTGGATATGAGTCAATAGTGTGCCCTTGTTGCCAAGAAGGCTAATGGCATTTTGGGCTGTATAAGTAGGGGCATTGCCAGCAGATCGAGGGACATGATTGTTCCCCTCTATTCGACATTGATGAGGCCTCATCTGGTGTACTGGGGCCCATACTACAAGAAGGATGTGGAAAAATTGGAAAGAGTCCAGAGAAGGGCAACAAAAATGATTAGGGGCCTGGAGCGCATGATTTATGAGAGGCTGAGAGAATTGGGATTGTTTAGTCTACAGAAGAGAAGACTAAGGGGAGATTTGATAGCTGCTTTCAACTACCTGAAAGGGGGTTCTAAAGAGAATGGATCTAGATTGTTCTCAGTGGTAGCAGATGGCCGAACAAGGAGTAATGGTCTCAAGTTGCAGTTGGGACGGTTTAGATTGGATATTAGGAAAAACTTTTTCACTAGGAGGTGGTCAAGCATCGGAACGGGTTACCTAGGGAGGTGGTAGAATCACCTTCCTTTGAGGTTTTTAAGGTCAGGCTTGATAAAGCCCTGGCTGGGATGATTTAGTTGGGGATTGGTCCTGTTTTAAGCAGGGAGTTGGACTAGATGACCTCCAGAGGTCCCTTCCAACCCTAATATTCTATGATTCTATGCAAAAATGAGGGGGTTAGTTAAATGGAAATTAATAAGTAAAGAGACTAAAGTGAAATTCCTGCAAGCTGCATGGACACTATTCAAAGACACCATAATAGAGGCCCAACTTAAATGTATGCCTCAAATTAAAAAACAAAGTCAAAGAACTAAAAAAGAGCCACCGTGGCTTAAAAACCATGTAAAAAAAGCAGTGAGAGATAAAAAGGCATCTTTTAAAAAGTGGAAATCAAATCCTAGTGAGGTAACTAGAAAGGAACATAAACACTGCCAAATTAAGTGTAAAAATGTAATAAGAAAAGCCAAAATGGAGTTTGAAGAACAGCTAGCCAAAAACTCAAAGGGTAATAATAAAATGTTTTTTAAATATGTCAGAAGCAGGAAGCCTGCTAAACAACCAGTGGGGCTCCTGGATGATAAAGATACAAAAGGAGCACTTAAAGACGATAAAGTCATTGCGGAGAAACTAAATGAATTCTTTGCTTCAGTCTTCATGGCTGAGGACGTTAGGGAGATTCCCAAACCTGAGCCATCTTTTGTAGGTGACAAATCTGAGGAATTGTCACAGATTGAAGTGTCACTAGAGGAGGTTTTGGAACTAACTGATAAACTTAACTATAACAAGTCACCGGGACCAGACGGCATTCACCCAAGAGTTCTGAAAGAACTCAAATGTGAAATTGTGGAACTATTAACTAGGGTTTGTAACCTGTCCTTTAAATTGGCTTCTGTGCCCAGTGATTGGAAGATAGCTAATGTAACACCAATATTTAAAAAGGGCTCTAGAGGTGATCCTGGCGATTACAGACCAGTAAGTCTAACATCCATATCAGGCAAATTAGGTGAAACAATAGTGAAGAATAAAATTGTCAGGCACATAGAAGAACATAAATTATTGGGCAATAGTCAAATGGTTTCTGTAAAGGGAAATCTTGTCTTACTAATCTATTAGAGTTCTTTGAAGGGGTCAGCAAACATCTGGACAAGGGGGATCCGGTGGACATAGTGTACTTAGATTTCCAGAAAGCCTTAGAGAAGATCCCTCACCAAAGGCTCTTATGTAAATTAAGTTGTCATGGGATAAGAGGGAAGATCCTTCCATGGATTGAGAACTGTTTAAAAGACAGGGAACAAAGGATAGGAATAAATGGTAAATTTTCAGATTGGAGAGGGGTAACTAGTGATGTTCCCCCAGGGTCAGTCCTAGGACCAGTCCTATTCAACTTATTCATAAATGATTTGGAGGACGGGGTAAACAGTGAGGTGGCAAAGTTTGCAAATGATACTAAATTGCTCAAAATAGTTAAGACCCAAGCAGACTGTGAAGAACTTCAAAAAAATCTCACAAAACTAAGTGTTTGGGCAACAAAATGGCAAATGAAATTTAATGTGGATAAATGTAAAGTAATGCACACTGGAAAAAATAACCCCAGCTATACATACAATATGATGGGAACTAATTTAGCTACAACTAATCAGGAAAAAGATCTTGGAGTCATCGTGGATAGTTCTCTGAAGACGTCCATGCAGTGTGCAGCGGCAGTCAAAAAAGCAAACAGGATGTTAGGAATCATTAAGAAAGAGATAAAGAATAAGATGGAGAATATCTTATTGCCCTTATACAAATCCATGGTACGCCCACATCTTGAATACTGTGTACAAATGTAGTCTCCTCATCTCAAAAAGGATATACTGTCATTAGAAAAGATTCAGAGAAGGGCAACTAAAATGATTAGGGGTTTAGAACGGGGCCCATATGAGAAGAGATTAAAGAGGATAGGACTTTTTAGCTTGGAAAAGAGGAGACTAAGGGGGGATATGATCGAGGTATATAAAATTATGAGTTGTGTGCAGAAAGTGAATAAGGAAAAGTTATTTACTTGTTCCCATAATATAAAAACTAGGGGCCACCCAATGAAATTAGTGGGCAGCAGGTTTAAAACAAAAAAAGGAAGTTACTCTTCACACAGCGCACAGTTAACCTGTGGAACTCCTTGTCTGAGGAGGCTGTGAAGACGAGGACTATAACAGGGTTTAAAAGAGAACTGGATAAATTCATGGATGTTAAGTACATTAATGGCTGTTAGCCAGGATGGGTGGGAAATGGTGTCCCTAGCTGCTGTTTGTCAGAGGGGGGTGATGGATGGCAGGAGAAAGATCACTTGATCATAACCTGTTAGGTTCACTTGCTCCAGGGCACCTGGCATTGGCCACTGTCAGAAGACAGGATACTGGGCTAGATGGACCATTGGTCTGACCCAGTACGGCCTTTCTTATGTTCTTATGAAATCCCCAATGATGACAAAGTGGAGAGGCCGTGGCTTATGTACTCAAAAACCCAGAATACTGCATACTGTTTTTGTTGCAAACTCTTCCAGTCTAATGTTCCGGCCACATTGGGTTCTACAGGAACAAAGGACTGGAAAATTCTGTCTAGAAATCTGGCATCCCATGAGAAGGCAGCAAATCACCAGAGAGCATTCCATAGATAGAAAGAACTTAAGATGAAACTAAGGTTAAAGGCTGCCATAGATGATCAGCAACAAGAGAAGATTGCATCAGAGGGCCAGTCCACACTAGGGGGAGGGGTCGACCGAAGATACGCAACTTCAACTACATGAATAACGTAGCTGAAGATGGCATATCTTCGGCTGACTTACCTGCCGTCCTCATGGTGACAGTGGTCGGCAGTGGGCTCCCCCGTCGACTCCAGCTTGCACCTTTCGGCGAGCTGGCGTTCCAGAGTCGATGGGAGCGCCGTTGGGGATCAATTTATCGCATCTTGATGAGACGCGATAAATCGATCGCCAATAGATTGATTACTACCCACCAATCCGGCGGGTAGTGAAGACATACCCAGAGTCTCCCTGCTTTCAGTTCCTGTCCCTGGACTAGCACAGCTTACAGAGGCCTAGAGTTGCAATTTCAAGGAAAATCCTGTGCAAACCTGATCTGGAGCATACTCAGTGCAGATGGAATCTTCAGAGATTTTAGCTGCAAAAGTCTGATAGTCTCTGAGCATGTGCAAACAGTGAATTTTTCAAAGGCTTATAACTTGTCCAAATTTGTGCAGATTTTTCAAGGGGAAAGCAAAAGGTGCATCCCTGACACAAAGGCCATGCCCTTGCCAAATTTCAAATCCCTGCTTCAAAACATGGGGGGCTCTGGAGCTTTTCAAATAAAAAGTCACCAGAATGTCGTTTTAACATGGACAAATCAAAATATTTTTTTATCTAGAATAACTGAACCGTTTTGACTTAAATAAATGCATTTAAAAAAGTATATCAGCCTAAAGCAGACACCTGGCATGGAAAGTTTCAACTCAACTGGTTAATGTGGCAAAGCTATAAGCAACTGTAAACTGGGTAGTACAATGGGATGTATTGGCCAACTTTAATAAATGGATCAATGAGCCCCACCTATAATCATCATTTCTCTTTAGGCAAAGGGAAATGACTCCTTTCACTTAGAATTCAGTTCTTGGCCAGCCTGCCCTTAGTTCTTTTGAGTTTATTTTTCTGAAAGTTTTCTCATCTTGGCAAGGTAGAATTAACGGTGTTGTCCACTCTGATGATAGCTGATGAGTTTTGTTAGGCCCAGATCATGAAATCATATGGTTATGTGGGATGGTCAATGTTCATTTAAACAATAAGTTTCTGTCCCTCACTGTTGTGGAGAAAAGCTTGAAATTTTGAACCTGAAAAACTTAAAACCACAAGGGAAACAAACAAACTCCAACTATTTTAAAATAAATTATGATGGTGGGCTCGATCAAGATTTTTTGCATGATAGGGATCAGCAATACTGCATTAATAACATAGTTTCCTGATTAAGAGAAGGTTTTGTTTCCTTAGTGTTATTTCTCATTATAGCGATAAACTCACAGTAGACTGTCCTTTTGTTAATGCTGTTCATATTTGTATAGAGGCAAGAGAGGCTTATTTATAATTAACTTCTATTTTAGAATTTCATTCTCCTCACAAAACTCAACCTTTGTCATGACGAAGGGATTGTATTTTCATTTTATTGTCCTCTCTGTTCTTTTCTATTCACTACATACATCAGGCTAATCTCATCTGAAATAAATGAGATAATACACCATTATATGTGTGTGTGTGTGTGTATACACACACACACACACACACACACACACAGGCTTTTATTTATTTTAAGTTTGAATTTGCCCAAAGAGAGAGTTAATCTTGAAATGAACTCTTTCAAACTGTACATGCAGTATCAAATCAACAATGATTCATGTTCAATTTAATAGAACATCCTATTCACTGCAGTGGCTTGGTATCCACTGTGAAAGTACTCTTCTGTAATTAGCTGTTATAACATGGCCCTTCCCTTGCTGGAATAAAAGAGCCTGCAAACACATGTTATGGGAAACAAAGATTAATATTCTGTCACCTGAAGGGCACAGACTTCTCTAATTATTCTAATGTTAATAAACCATGATGAAAAGTGAACAATATACCTTGGAACTGGGTATGTTGGAAAGAAATTGAGCTAAACCTTTTTAAGCACAGACTAGTAGCTCAGTTGAATTAGCTTTCTAAGGGCTACACTCCCCCCCCCCCCCCAGATCGGCAGGTAGTGTTTGATGTATCAGGGATCAATTTATTGCATCTTGCCTAGATGCGATAAATCAATCCCCGAAAGCACTCCTGTCGACTCCGGAACTCCGGCTCCACAAGAGGAATAAGTGGAGTCAACAGGGGAGTTGCAGCGGTCAACCTGCCGTCGTGGGGATGGCCAGGTAAGTCGAACAAAGGTACTTTGACTTCAGCTACATGAATAGCATAGCTGAAGTTGCGTACCTTAGTTTGAACGCCTCTCGCTAGTGTAGCCCAGGCCTAGATGTCTTATTCGTAGAATTCAAGCCCCAGCAGGACCACTCTGATCATCTAGTCTGAGCTCCTGTATAACACAGCCATAGAACTTCTCCCAAAAACATCCTTTGAGTTTCTGTAGCAAAGTAAAAATCTGGTTTGTTATACAATCACAGTTTCTGACAAAACAATGTGACACGTCAGTATTCCAGGCCAGTCCTGGCACACAGACAACCTGCCAACCTTAAACAAATTCTCAACAGCAACAGCACACTGCACCACAATAACTCCAACTCAGGAACCAATCCATGCAACAAACCTCGATGCCAACTCTGCCCACATATCTACACCAGCAACACCATCACAGGACCTAACCAGATCAACCATACCATCACTGGCTCATTCACCTGTACATCAACCAATGTCATATATGCCATTATATGCCACCAGTGTCCCTCTGCTATGTACATCGGCCAAACTGGACAGTCCCTACGAAAAAGGATAAATGCACACAAATCAGATATTAGGAATGGCAATATACAAAAACCTGTAGGGGAACACTTCAACCTGCCTGGACACACTATTACAGATTTAAAGGTCACCATTCTGCAGAAAGGGAACTTCAGATCCAGACTGCAAAGAGAGAATGCAGAGCTTCAATTCATTTGCAAATTCAGCACACACACTTTGGGATTGAACCGGGATCTACAATGGTTGGCTCATTACAGACATTGTTTCTCATCTCTCCATGTCCACAGACCCCATTCAAATGCTAGACGAATAATCCACACTCCCTGATCGGAGATAACAAGCTGGCTCAGCTTAATTGGACTAACCTTTTCACCTCCCACCTGGCTCTTACCTACTTTTCTATAACTGCCTGTTTGTGAACACTTCTACTGCCTGCATCCGACGAAGTGGGTATTAGCCCACGAAAGCTCATGCTTCAAAACTTTATAGTTAGTCTTTAAGGTGCCACAGGACTTTGTTAACGTCAGTATTCCAATGTCACATGAGAAGTCACACTTTGTACAGTTCATCATAATGTTTAGGAACACTTTTTGAGACCCATGATTCACTTAACTGGGTTTTTCGTTGGGGAGATCTACTAGTCCCGTAGAATAAGAATAGATACTTAGGACCAGTTCTTGAAAGGGCTTCTACTTGTGTAAATGCAAATTACTTACACAAGTGATTTTGTGTACACAGAAGATAGCATTTATGCATACACAGCCCAACTGTAAAAGGTATACAGTATACTCCTGACTATCTGAATAGCATGGAGTACATGGATTTTGTTCATATAACTGAGAGTTTGGGTAATCAAGAAGGCAGGAGCCATTCTGCCATTCAGCAGCAAGGTGGCCTCCTCCCATAGCTGAGGGCTCAACCTCCTCCTCGCAGTCCTGACTACACCTCTCTGCATTGCCTTGCTTGCTCACTCGCATGAATGACATCACGGCTGCAGAAGGCTCCCTGTACTGCCATAGGGCCAGTGACACCTAATTCCTGCAATCACAAGGTGCAGGGAGGACGCTGTGGTCCTGGTGGGGCAGAACAGACACATCACTTTGACCATTCTTTTTAATGACGTATTTAGTCCATTCAGGGGAGTGCGTTGCCTAGCTACCTAAGTCCCTTAGTCTTCCCTGAGACCAAATATAATCTCCCCCCACCCCCTTACTGGGTAGCCATGCAAGGTATAGAGGGAAACTGAGGCACAGTAGGCATCATAAAAATATTATAAAAAACTCCCACTTCATCACAGCACTTCTTTTAGAACCCTATGAAACTATCACTTAACCTGGAAAATCGTAACCTGGGTCAACTTTCAAGGGCAGACAAAACCTAAGAGAATAGTTTCATTTTTTGTAAAACTGTATCTTAGCATTAGCAAGAGAGAGTAAAATATTTTCTTTTCTCCCTTTTAAAATTCACCATATTTAAGCTCTCCTAGATGAATGCATTGGACAAGCTTTCAGGGAAAAAATAGTCAGTTTCCAGGATCTTCCTTTAATTTCTCCTAGTTCTATTGAGAAATAACTTTGTCAGTTTATGAACTTTGGTCTTACCCTTCCAGGCTCATAAGAAATATAGATAGTTCTCCATCAACCATACCTCAAATTATAGAACAAGCCCAGAATTTAGTTAGCAGTTATATATTCAAACCCATGTACATACACCAGAGCCCTAAGAAATCACTGAGAGGCCTCTCACATACCTCTGAGGGCATAATTCATATGGGTCACATTCTGCAGACATGCATCCTGTGCAGTCCCATTAAATTCCATAGGACTGCACTGAGTGTAAGATGTTACACTATGGCCCTGATCCAGGAGAGTGCTTAAATCATGTGTTTGACTTTAGTCCTATCAACTTTAGAACTAAGCGTAATGCCATTGAAGTCAAACATGTACTTAGGTACTTAGCTGGATAAGGACCTAAATCCACAAAGCCTCAAATAAATCTACTTTAATACAAACACAGGTGTGAGGGAGGAGAAATTTGTCTTTTCCTCACGGGGGGTTGAAGAAGAGAATGATTTGAGGCGTGGAGGTAGGAGTAAGTTGTGGGCTTGGAAGAGATCTTTGTTCCCAGGGAGTATTTCCTATTTTTTGTGCTATTGTATGAAAAAACAAAACAAGTAGGGGAAAAATAGTTGAACTTCCTATATGTACTCACTCATCGACTCTGTCAAATTGGCCATCTTTCTCTTTTGTGCTTCTCCTAGAGACAAAATAAAAACAAACATATATATAAAATACACTTGACTGGAGCTGGTGCTATGTGGGATATTGTCATCTGAATCACTTCTTTCTATATCTTATTTCCTAAAGAATGTTGGAATGATCAGTGATCAGATTTTTGAATAGGAAAATCCTCCAGATACTTCTACGGTGTTTTGTTTTTCTAATTTTGCCGCTGGGTGCTTGAATTGTGTTTGTGAAGTACGAGGCACATATGTGCATTGATAGAGGTACTGAACTTCTTCTATCAAAGAGACGGTGGAGGAGGAAATTGCTTTCTTTTCCACACTGCACTCTACAATGCTTTGTTAAGACATCTCAGTTCTAGTGAACCCCCTCAGATGACACTTTAGATAAAGAAATGCTACTGGAGGGATCAGTGAATCTCAAAGAGAGGTTAGGCAGTTTGAGTGAATGTCAAATAAACACTAAAAGGAACCAATCATCAAGTCAGTCCATTTATCCCTATGGTACACAAGGATGCATACACTCCACCTAACCATCCACTTGTGCTGTTTATTTGCATCAAAAATGGTTAAAATAAACTTCCTAAATGGTATTTCCTTGTTCTGTTCACAATGTTTGGGTCTACAGCTGCTAAGCCTCTCATTGCTAAGGCGTGATCCAAAGCCAATTGAATTCAATAGACTCCCACTGACTGCTGACAGAGGGCTGTAGTTTGGGCACAGCATAGTTTGTTATGCAGACTTGCCCTAGTCAGAGCAGTGAGGGCCTGGTGTATTTTGGTGGCAGTTTGAGGTTTGGTGGCTCTCTCTGCTGAAAGATGTATGCAGACTCAGGTAGTTAACGAGGCAGGATTAAAATAATTCTGGGGCTCTAGGCATGTCCCATGTTGGGACCTTGCCCTGATGTGGCCCCCCAAATTCCTTCAGACCCCACAGCCTCACCTCTGTGTGGGGTAGCTGTAGCTGGGCCTCTTCCATCTGCTAGGAGATGACGTAGAGTCTGTGATCCCCTTTTCCCCTGTGATCTTGATACAGTACTGGCTGCTACTCAGAACACAAATCCTATGTGAACTAATTTGTTTCTATGTTTACCTCAAAACCCAAGAGTTTTACTAACAAAAATCCCACAAAACTTACATTTCTTAACTAAATAATGTTGCACTTTTGTATCTATCACACAATATATTTTGCACTGTGTTTTTGCATTTCCCTTGTAAATTTACCTTCAATGTAAATTTACCTTCCGGTTTTAAATCCTGCCTGACAGAAATCCATTTCAAAAGGCATTTTCTTCTCCTATTGATAATGGCCCATCTACATTTAACAGCCTCTTAGAATTGGTATGCTAATGTACAACTTTTTTCTTTCTTTCTTTCTTTCTGTGTGTATAAATGCATCTTACTTCTGTTCCATTCTATGCATCTGATGAAGTGGGGTATAGCCCACGAAAGCTTATGCTGAAATAAACTAGTTAGTCTCTAAGGTGCTACAAGTATTCCTCGCTTTCTTTATGGATATAGACTAACATGGCTGCTATTCTTGAACCGGTCAGAATATTGTAGGTTAGTGTATTTTATAGTATCAGCATCAAAGCAAAACACTACTCCCTTCGGAAATCCGTTATCAGTATCATGTCTCTCTGTTTTTAAATTACTTAGAATTTGATCTTAAAAACACTTCTGTTGCCCAATTTATAGTTGACAGATGAATGAATAATAAGTTGAAGACAAACTTTTGGCTCTGAAGTCAAAGGACTAGATTTATCAGACAGAAACCAGTTATAATATTAACAATTAAGCATTTAGTCTTCAATATTATTGAACAGCCCTGCTAATGATAAGGCCTCAGAATGAGGGAGGAGGAGACTAGAATATCATTCTGCTTGTTAAAATAAAATATTTAGTGTAATAAAGAGGACTAGGACTAGACAGTTTTGTCATTTGAAGGTCTGATAATGACCAAGTATCTGTTTAGGGAAAGCTAGCACCCAGAAGTCCTAACAGAATGTACACTTTCCTACAATAATGACCTGAAACTCTCACACATAAATGCTTACTGAAGCAGAGACAATTATCTGCGAATCAGTAACAGACCCTTATTGGAGCAAAAACTTGAATTTCAATTAGCAGTCTTGCCATTGTATTGTACCAGTTCTAAAAGAAATCTGAGCAATTCAAGCTTCTAAAAACATTACCAACCTAGATCACTTATCACAGAGAGAACCCAAGGTGACAACCAAGATTCAGCTTGTTAAAGCCATTTTAGAATATTTTCATCATTTTTGTCAACTGGAAACCACTAAATTGCCTTACACTCTGGCATATTTTTTTTCAGACGGTAAAGAATCTGCTTTTGGACCTTAGTTAACAATAGAGCTGGTTTGAAAAAAGAGACATAGTTTATCCACGTTTTTTTCATTTTTTTTGTTACTGTTGAAAATCAAAATCTCTGGAGATTTTAAATTTTCCATATACCTCCAAAAACAGAATTAAATTCTAGTCAGAAATTTCAGCCCATTTTGTTTAAAAAAATTCTGTCAAAATTGCAAATTTTGTGAATTTGCAACCAGCTCCAATGAAAAGGAAGGAATCTAGCTCTTGTTCCTCTAGCTAGATGAGCTCTGACAGAATTTTTTTTTTTAAATGGGATTCTGAACACACGCTGGGAGCAAGAAGTTGCTATTTTTACCATTGTCACTTTTCAGAGTAGAATTGAGTTTCATGTGGAGATTGTTGTATGCAGTGTTGTTGTAGCCATGTCTGTCCCAGAATATTAAGGAGACAAGGTGGGTGAGATAATATGTTTTATTGGATCAACTTCTGTGGGTGAGAGAGACAAGCTTTCAAGCTACACAGAGCTCTTCTTCAGGTCTGGGAGAGTCCTCAGAGTGCAACAGCTAAGTACAGGATCAAACAGATAGGACAGTGTAAGTAGTGACCACATATTTTAAGGGACAGTTCAAGGTGAAGTGGGCCACTAACACCCCTGTAGTCATAGGACAAAAAGTGTGTGTGGGGAGTTAGTGGGTTACAAGGTGGCTGTAATTAGTCATAAATCAGTGTCTTTATTAAGCCCTTGATTTTTAGTGTCTAGGAAAGTTATGAATGTAAGCTCCCCGGCTCCCTTAGGTAGGAGGTGGTACGGAGATGCCACCCCAGTGGAGTACCAGGGAGATTAACTCTCACTCAGTCTCTCCAGATACAGGGAGATGTGGTGTTTGCACCAGTATTAGGCTGGCACAGAATGAACCCTACGGCATGTTGGCTTCATGGACTGATGCACAGGACGTATTAGGGCCAAGACCCCACCTCTTGTATGATCCTGGGGGGCAGCAAGAGCAAGCAGTCCTTGTGCTCCTCTGAGGGCAAGTCTACACTACAGCCCTACATTGGAGCAGCTGCACCACTGTAGCACGTCTGGTGAAGACATACTATGCTGACGGGAGATTGTTCTCCTGTCAGCATAACTCCCCCTTGGGGTATGGTTAGACTGGCACTTTGTAGCGCTAAAACCCTCCAGGAGTGCTATAATTATCTAACCCTACACACTTGCAAGTAACATTTTGCGCAATAAGTCACCGTTTAAAGCGCAACTATAAAACCACCTCTCTGAGAGTCAGAAGGCTTTTTGCGTATTCCCTGTAGCGTGTTAGGGCCAGTGTATTCACTCATTACGCGATAAGGGATCTCTGGCACCCCTCCGAGCCATGTAAAGCAATCAACAAGCCATTTAAGGCAAATGACGTGTAACTGTTGTTTTGAAAACGGGAGGAAAAATGCGGAAGTACCTTTGCAGTTTCTCTCTAACAACTCACAGCAAATAACCACTGAAAATGCTTGCAGACGGAGCTGTGTGTCTTAAATACAGAGCCTGTCAGTTTTCGCTAAGGAAAAGTCACTGACAGCCTGATCTTGTCTCCCTGCGAACACGTTCCCAGTTCCCCCTCAATCCTCTCTTTGCAAAGCACGTTGCATCCAGCTGAATGCTGGGATACCTGCCCTATCGCGCTACTGTCACTTCCGTCAGAAGCGCTGCAAATGTGTGCATTCTTTAGCGCTACAGGGTTTAAATGTGCACAGGCTCTAGCGCGATACCTATTGCGCTAAATTGGGAAGCGCTATACAGAAACGCGCTATAATCTCTAGTCTAACCATACCCTCAGTGAGAAGCAGAAGCTATGTGTCTCCCGCTGACATAGCACCGGTGTGGACAGTGCGGAACTTGTGTTGCTTCGGCTGGAGGAGGGGCTTTTTCACACTCCTGAGTGATGTAAGTTGTACTGACCGAGGGCATGGCTACACTTGAAATTTCAGAGCGCTGCCACAGGAATGCTCCCGTGGCAGAACTTTAAGTTTAAAGTGTGAGTGTCGTCGCGCGCGAGCGATGGAAGCGAGCTCTCCCAGCACTCCTGGTAATCCACCTCCACGAGGGGATTAGTTCTGAGCGCTCGGAGCCTGTCCACACTATTGCTTTAAAGTGCTCAGACTTGCTGCGCTCAGGGGGGTGATTTTTCACACCCCTGCACCAGTAAGTTAGAGCGCTATAAAGGGCCAGTGTAGCCAACTCCTTAGGCGGTAGTTTAGACCTGCTCTGAGTGTTTGGGCTGCTGCTATGTCCTGCTCTTGAACAAATGTGTGATGTGGATAAGATGCTTCCTGCAGGCCCATGTGCATCTCAGCAAGAAGAGCACACAGTCCTGCCCTTAATGGGTAAGCACAATATGAGTACAAAGTGCAGGAGGCAGATTATACCTTTTGTGTTATTAGAAATTGGTGTCTGAAATATATACTGCTACATAAAGCACACTAGCGTGGGCTCCTAAAAATAACTACTTTAAATCCCACCTCTCTCCCTACCTACCCACATTAGTACTGCAGATGGTCTCTTTCATTCAAACCCAGAATCACTGTGTAGGACAGGAGCTGGTAACAAGGCTCCTGCAGGTTGCTCGCCTGATCAAAGCGCACTCCTAAATGGAAATGGGCCATCATTTCACTCAAAGGATTGTGGATTCTCTTTGCCTCCAGGGAATCTGTATTTCTTGTCTTTCTCTGAGCTACACATTCAGCCATGGTTCTTTTTGATGGGTTTGGTGGAGGCTGCAGTACACTTCAAACACCATTGTTGTTCCCTGTTGTTAACCTGTTCCAGTGTACATTGAGAAACCTGAGGATACATGCTTTCTATATGCTGTCTTTAGGCAAAGGTAGAACAGCCTGAGATTGTATTGTCATGAGACTGTGACACTGCACAGGTTGCTGTGACTTTAGTCTAGATTAGTGTCACACGGAATACTGAGACAGTAGCAACTGCATGATTATGCCCTCTTGGCCAGTATACCATGTTTGGCTTCATATCATGCACTGTGTTCTAAAGAAAAATGTCAAGAATCAGAGAGGTAGCCGTGTTAGTCTGGAATAGCAGAGGTAACAAAGTCCTGTGGCACCTTAAAGACTAACTATAAAGTTTTTAAGCATGAGCTTTCATGGGCTAATACCCACTTCGTCGGATGCAAGCAGTGGAAGTGTTCAGAGGCAGGTATAGAAAAGTAGGCAAGAACCAGGTGGGAGGTGAAAAGGTTAGTCCAATTAAGCTGAACCAGCTTGTTATCTCCGATCAGGGAGTGTGGATTATTCTTCTAGCATTTGAATGGGGTGTGTGAACATGGAGAGAGGAGAAACAATGTCTGTAATGTAATGTCCCGGCAGGTTGAAGTGTTCCCCTACAGGTTTTTGTATATTGCCATTCCTAATATCTGATTTGTGTGCATTTATCCTTTTTCGTAGGGTGTGCCAACCTTAAACAAATTCTCACCAGCAACAGCACACTGCACCACAATAACTCCAACTCAGGAACCAATCCATGCAACAAACCTCGATGCCAACTCTGCCCACATATCTACACCAGCAACACCATCACAGGACCTAACCAGATCAACCATACCATCACTGGTTCATTCACCTGCACATCAACCAATGTCATATATGCCATTATATGTCACCAGTGTCCCTCTGCTATGTACATCGGCCAAACTGGACAGTCCCTACGAAAAAGGATAAATGCACACAAATCAGATATTAGGAATGGCAATATACAAAAACCTGTAGGGGAACACTTTTTCTTTTTGCAATTCTTTTTGCAATTCTTCTGTGAATCTAATGGAAGGATAGTAAAACCTATTGTAATGTTTTCCTCAGCTATAATGTTTCCTTTGACTTGGTTGAGCTGTTTAGATCATTGTTCTTTAGTTCAATGTGATGACAAGAGTGATTGTATTATATATGCAGACGTGCACTAATAAATTGGAGGGAGTTTAGCACATCTAGTTAAAACCTCTTATTAGTATTTTCTTACCTTATTATTGGCCATAAATTTCAAACTATGGAACAGAATGCAAATATATGATTTTTATTATACTATCTTTTTGTGGAGTTTTGTCATTTTCAAAAGAAATTCAATGACAAATCCTAGCAATTTCATTGATATATCCTCTTTGGTAATAGCTAATCAACCACTAAATGCAACTTTTACCTCAATGAGATTACACCATCCTACAAGCTATCTTGGGATATCTTAAATTACTTTTCAAAACTGCACAGAAATGGTGTTCTTTTTGATACACTATTAAAAGTGAATAATAGAATTTCATTTTATATAGAGCCTTTCATACTCAAGACATCCCCAAATGCTTTATAGAAATGAATTAGATACTTGTTGTTCAGTGATGGTGTGTAGGCAAATGCAGCAGTCATTATGAGTTATTCGCTCAGCAATAGCCTACACACAGCCTTAGAAAGTAGAGCCTAATTTAGTCAAAATCCTCTCTGACTAGGATGTTGGAGTTACTCTTTTCAAAAAAGTGCCACAGGATCTTTCATTTCCACCTGGACCCATACCAGACAAGAAGAAAAGACCATGTTTAACATCTCATCTGTACGACCTCAAATAAGGCAGCACACTCTAATACTGTGCTGTATTAGCACTTTTTCCATGATTCACATTGGTCCATGAGATATGCACTTGAAAACCTCAATTTTTCCTAGCCACAAAATTCGAGCTCTCACGTTGGGCAAGTTTTTCAGCCCCTACTAGAGCGAAAGTACATAGAATGGAGAATAGTATGTAAAATCTACTGTAGAAAAAACTGAATTAGCTTCATAATATAAGCATTAACATTTTAGGAGCATTTTCATAATCTTTCCACACACTGGTGGTGGTGTGGGATAGGTTTGGGGGTATGAATGCTTTCTAAGAGCAGGAATAACAGGTAAATGTTATTGACCCAAGTTATGCTTAGTATGTAAGACTATTCATTAGTCTCCCTGAATCTGCCATAAGAAGAATAAAAGAGAGAATATTTTGAACAGGAGAAAATATCAAAGATGTGTATTTATGAGCAAGAGAGAGCACAGTGTACTTATTATTCATGAGAAAGAAAGTCGTGTTTGGCATTTTAGGTAAGGACTGAGCTACAGTAAATCACTAACATTTTTGATCAAATAACCTTAAGATTTTCTCATATCTTTACATTTTAAAAAATCCACTGCAGAGAACATGAATCTGAAAAATATTTTTAAGAAGCTACCTTTGGCAGTGAGTCTCAGCACTGCTGATTTCAAAAATCTACTTAATTTATTGTGGTAATGCTGCCAAGATACGCAGGTTATTTTATGAACATTTCCCTTTTACCTTTTCACGCAGTTAAATACTTGCAGTTTCTGCTGTCAGCTGTAGAAAAGATATTTAAATAGCATTTGAAGGCACTGTAAGGAAATAATGGGAACATTTAAAGTTCGTAAAATAGTGATGAAATATCGGGGGGATGGAAGCAAAAGTAAAGGGTAAAAAAAGTGGTGGTATTGTCATGTAATTAAAGGCAGATTTAGCTTCTTAGTATCTTTGCTATGAAAGACAATATATATCTGATTTTCATCTGTCATTACAAAAGTCCTATAGCACAGCTGGAGGTTGTACTTGAAGCCCTCAAGCCCTTGTAAAATATCTCTCTACCAAAACAGCTTGCTAGTTAAAAACACAAAGTGCTTATTTATTTTGATTAGCCAATGTGGTATGTATACGTACTTCTGTCCTTTGAAAACTTAGACTTTTTGGTTTACATCCACTTTAGGCTCCTAAGTCCAAATTTTAGATCCTCAAAACCCCTGCTCAGTTGCTGCCTAACCCAGCTGGCACCTAAGTTTCTGTCAATAAACTCCCCATAGGACCTAAACTTCTCTGAGCATATACAGAGCTACTTAAATTTGTGTGTCTGGTGCCTACCTCATACCTAAACTTCAGCAGGATTCACCACGTAGACATTTCCCTGCCCGTCTTGCCAGTGGGGTCTGAGCTGGTCGGCATGCTCTGAGGCCACTTGTATATTTGGGATAGACAGAAAGTAAGAATAACTTCGTAGTCCAGTGGGTAGGGCACTCTCCTGGTATGTGGGTAAGTCATAATCATGCCCCTCCTCCAATGAATATTTAAATATTTAATGCAAAGTGGAACAGCTTTGACGGGAGAGACTGAGCGAGACCCACCTCAGAATACCAGGTCTCCTACCTGACCTACCCATGGAGCTATATAGTACTCTGGGGTGTACCTCCTCCTTTGTTTGTGAGAAAGCACTGGCTGGGCTTAGGTACTTAACTCTAGCACAGTGCATGGTTGCTGTGAATCCCAAGTGAAGATAAGTGCCTCCCTCCAGCCTCAGTTTAGGCACCTAAGTCACTTTGAGAGCTGGGGCATAGGCCAACCCCCATCCTCAGCATTTCCTATTAGGTAGTTTAAGTGGCTCCATGTTCAGCATGCTGGCTTCTGTAGATCCCATTCTTTAGGTGCATAACTCTCCCCATGCATTGTATAGGGAGCCAGGGCAACTATTTTAGGGCTGTGGATCCTACCGGAATTGAGGTGCAGCGATGCAATGCCTACGTCCCCATTGTGGATCTAGCTCTTTTGAGATCTGGGAGGAATTCCATATAACTAGAAGTTACCAACTGATACCAAGTCTCCAGCATGGAAACTGAAAGAAATCTTTTGAGATCATTCCCTTGGAGCAGCTAGGAGAAATGTAAGGGACATGGATTGCAGCATGGCCCACCCCATAGGAAAACCAAACTTGCCCACAAATCTCCAGCTACCCAAGGAAGACAGATGCTCCTAGAGGGGTACTCAATACTCAGAATAATAATAAAGAAAAATTCTGCAAAGGACAGGCAGACAGCAGAATGGAAAGTGTGCTGTCTTCCTGGAGCCAAGACATGAGACATCATGCTAAGACTGGAAAAGCTTCTGAAGTTTACAGGCAAGGCTCCATTGTTGCTGATTGATATCCTACAACAGTGTCATTAGTGCCAATATCTAACAGATAATAGATGACACAGGGAACGCAGAAAGGTGCTGAAAAAAGAAGAATGTCCAAGTGATCTTCTCTGAGATCCTTCCTGTCCCATGAGGGAAAGAAGATAGAAGGCATAGAAGATTCTGGAAGTGAAGTGCTGACTAGGTAAGTGTTGCAGGATGGAGGGTTTTGGTTCTGTGGAACATTGGTCCATCTTCTGTGGGTAGAGGAGGCTATATAGTTTGGATGGCCTTCACCTCAATAGAAAGGGAACCAATCACCTTGGGACAGGCTGGGTAGAGTAGTCAAGAGGGTGTTAAAGTAATAGCAAAAAGGGAAAATAAAAAGAGGGAAGAAATGAATACGCATTTAGCACAAAATCAAGATCTTGAGGAAATTTTTTTATCAAGGAAGCAAAGGATATGAAGAGAAGAAATTCTTTAATTGCCTATATGCCGGTGTTTGGAGCCTGGGTAACAAACAAGAGGAACTAGAATTGTTCATTTTATGAGCATAAATGTAATCTAGTTGGTATTACTGAAACCTGGTGGAATGATTCATGTGACTGGAATATTAAAATTGATGATAACTCATTTAGGAAGAATTGAATGGGCATAAGAGGAAGGAGAGTGGCATTCAGTGTCAAAAGTGGCATTGCATGTTTCAAAGTCACTGCTTTTGTCTGAGTTATCAGTCGTGAATGCTTGTGGATAAATGTTCTAATAGTAAAGCACAAGATATGGTACAGGCCACCAAATCACAGTAGGGAACAGGATGACCAGTGATTTATGCACCTATCTCTAATATGTGGGAAAAAATGCTGTTTGATCACAAGAGTCTTCAAACTGAGTGACGCATACTAGAGGTTTCATGCTACCAGTACTAAAACATCCTTGGGTTTTCTAAGTATTATAGA
Source organism: Sternotherus odoratus (assembly GCA_032164245.1). Taxonomy (NCBI): domain Eukaryota; kingdom Metazoa; phylum Chordata; order Testudines; family Kinosternidae; genus Sternotherus; species Sternotherus odoratus. The sequence continues at coordinate 165,442,959 of JAVMKO010000001.1, forward strand.
TGACAATTTCCTATCTCAATAAGTGTTGCATCTAATGTGGGGGAATTCTGTATTTGACTTCATCTTCATTGATAATGAGGAACTGATCGCAGAACTAAAAGTTAATAGTAGCTTAGGTACAAGTAATCATGACTTTATTGTGTTTTCACATTATAAATATGATAACATCCAGACTAGTAATATATGTATACATGGCACTTTAAAAGGGCCAATTGTACAAAGATGAAAACAATTATGAGACAGATCAGCTCGGAGGAAGAATTTAATCAGAAAAAATAGGAATAATATTTGGGATTTTTTTAAGATCACTGTACGAGATGCCCCAAAACCCACAATTTCACAGTTGAGGAAGAAAGCCATATTGATTACACCCCCCCCCCCATGGTTTGGGGAAAGTGAAAGCAGCTATTATATATAAAACACATGAAAGAAAGGGAAAGTTGACAATAATGAACATAAATCAGAAGCTAGGAATTGTGGAAAATTGAAAAGGAAAGCAAAGGGACATAAGGAGAAATCTATGGCCAGCTGAGTTAAGGACAATAAGAATGACGATAAGTATATTGGGAAGAAAAAGAATCCTAACAATGGTATTTGTCCATTACTAGATGGAAATAGGAGGCCCACCAATAATATTTCAGACTGGTAGTAGGGCATACATTTTTAACAGTGAGGGTAATTAATCATTGGAACGCTTTACCAAGGTTCATGGTAGATTCTCCATTACTGACCATTTTAAAATCAAGATCAGATGTTTTTCTAAAAGATATGCTCTAGGAAATATTTTTGGGAAGTTCTGTGGCCTGTGTTAGGCAGGAGGTCAGACTAGATGATTGCAGTGGTCCTTTCTGGCCTTGGAATCGATGAGTCTATAAAAAGTAATAATGATTTTCAGAAAGAGAGAGAAAAAATGGGACAAATTCACAGCATAGCAACAAGAACGAGTAGGGGACTGAAGGGGTTGAACTGAGAAGGTTGGAAAAGCGAAATATGCATAGTTTCCCCGAGTCATGATCAAGGGTGGACATAGTAACACTCCACAGGTACTTGAATGTTGTAAGCACCAGGGTGGAAGAGGAATTATTGAGTATGTGTAGTACCTAGGATACTATAAGAGGAAAATTAAGACAAGAAAACTTGGTGCTGAAAATCAAGAAGACCTTCCTGACAATGAGATGAATTAGACTGTGGAATAGCATGTGAAGAAAAGTAATGGATGCCCTATTTTAAAAGTTAGTTTTGACAAAACACTAGAAATAGTGTCTCAGGAAATAATCCTGTATCTCAGAACGTTTCTCAGGCAATGAGCTAATAAACTTTTTCCATCTATATCTTCTGATTCCATGTGAAGTTGTTGTGTGCTATTGTAGTCAGTGTTCTCACTGACTTCAATGGATTTTGGATCAAGCCATTAAGAAAATTTTATCCTGTGCTGAGGTGACTATATTTCAGTGGTGATCCCCATAAATACTCTGTATAAAGACTGAAGTCAACATAAGATTCTGATTAATTTAAAAAATAAATAAGAACAAGACCCCCACTATTATAAAATGGGTTTTTATAAATCCTTACCCTAATTTGAATTGATGATGATCCAAATTTTTGTTTTACCATGAAGTGATCTGTAGAGAGGGACTTTCCCAACTGATTAATAGTCCTACTATATGGTCACATAAATAGTTTAGCCAATCACAATGCAGGATTTTTATATCCCTTCTGTAATATACATCTAAAGTATATTCACAGACTGGGAATTTGAAATGGAAAATTAAGATGAGCACATTTGAACTAATCTGGAAAACATCTGGTTAATTATCTCAGATAATAAGGGCCTAATAAAATATGTTTTGTTAATCACTTGTGTAGTCAAATTAACAGATCAAGCATTCCAGATCCCAAACCATTTCATACCCAGAGCTGACAGTTAACATTGAGAATCTGACAGGGCTTAAATGATGAGCATGTTACAACCTTCTCTTTTGTCCTCTGATTATATGTATTACCGGTAAGTATAACTACTATATGTTAATGAGAAATGGTAACCTCGCTTGTTCTGTGTTCTTCAGTTTTAGCCTTGTAATGCCAATGTAGCTCAGATAATCACAGATTTTAGCAGCCATGTGTTTTTTACACATTACAAACATGTTATTTTAAAAATTGATGTATGTGAAAACAAATAAGGCACAGGATTTGTGACAGGCAGCATGGAAACTCTGACAATGAAAATATTTTCCTAAATATTGTTGTTTACTCTCAGAGACAAATTTAATTCCAGTTACTGATTTTGGTCCTTGGTCCCGATTTATCACTGTATCGCTCCAGTTTTACCCAGTTGTGTCTCAGTGGAGTTACACCAGTGTCAAACTAGAGTAATGCTAAGGTAAATCAGGCTGTTTGATTTTAAAAATCCAGATTTTGGTTAGATTTATATCTTCCCTGTGGAGTTAGCATACCTGCCGCATTGCTGTACCTACTGAGGAACAAAACAGTTTGGTAAAAACATTTTGATTCTTTCTTCAGTTCACATGCTCACAATAATGTCCTTCTTAACAACAATTGCTGTTTCTTAATCGCTTTAGTATCTCCACACAGATAAGAAAAAAACCTCTTTTTTATCAAACAAAAGTTATGTTTTTTGTTTATATTTATTGAAGACTGATACCCGAGCTTGACATTATCTACTTTCTAATAATGTCAGTGTGAAACAAGTCTGCTCAAAATTAAATAATCAATTTGGACTTTAATGTGCCACAATGTTCAGCTTTTCAGAGCTAAGAAATAAACTAATAGGAGCAGCTACAGAAACAGCCAGAGTAGGGATTGGTGCAGTTTGGGGAAGGGGGTAAAAAGAAGCCCATTCAGCGCCACCCTCTTGATCCAGTACTGTTCGCATTATTCTAGGACTCAGGTGGTGTCTCCCCCGCACATGTTGCCTTGGGGGAAAACTGCAGAGGAACCAGCCGGAAGGAGCCAAAGCTGGGACGGTTGGAGATGGAGAACTTTCTGCAGTGTATACTGGATGTTCTCTGCCCTGTGATGCTTGGCTGTTTGCTCGAAACTGCACCCCCCACCTCTTCCTCTCAGATCTCAGCTTCACTCCAGACTGGTCCTTTTTACCCTCTTCTCCCCTACTCTGTTCCCTTCACCCTCCCTCTCTTCCCCCACCCTGTGTCTATTTAGATTTTAAGATCTTTGGGACAGAGACTCTCTGCGTCTGAGTCTGTGCAGGGCAGAGGTGCAAGTAAGCTGGTATGCCCCCGGCTGCAATTTAAAAGGCCCACCAGAGCCCCACTGCCAGAGCCCTGGGGGAGCGGCGACAGGGTTTGGGCAGCAATTTAAAGGGCCTAGGGCTCCTGCCACCGCTACCGCCCCAGGCCCTTTAACTTGCCCCTGTAGCACCACCTCCAATATCCCAGGGCTCCGGCAGCAGGGCTCTGGGAACAATTTAAAGGGCCTAGAGGTGGTAGTGGCAGCCTGAGCTCCGGGCCCGTTAGTCACCTGAGCCCTGCTGCTGGGGCTAGTGGTGGCGGGGCTCTGGTGGCAATTTAAGGGGCCCAAGGCTCCAAACGCCACTACTGCCCCGGGTCCCTTAACTTGCCGCTGGCGCCCCACCGCCACTACTCGAGGCTTCGTTAGTGGTTTAAAGGGCCCAGAGATTTAAAGTCCACGCCTCATCTGGTTGAGGCCCTGCCTCTGTTCAAGACTCCATAGTACCGGCAAGTCCTTTAAGTTACTTTCACCACAGTAAAGGGCCAGGCACAACCATAATAATCATGTTTAATAATATGTACAGAATATGTAGCCCAAAGCTAATCAAAACATTTATTAATAAACCTTCAAAGCAAGTGAATCTCAACTGGCTTTGGTTTTATCATCATGATATTGTAGCTAAGTTAACAAAGGTTTTTTGAGCCTGCCACTAAACCTGTGTTTAGCACTGGAGAGGGATTGATGGTTTCAGATTAAAATGGGAGACACCTAGAATTCAGTGGTTTCAATCTACAGTAAGGCAAAAGGCAGTTTTCTTTGGATTTTGGGTGTGTTGGAACTGGAGTGTCAAAGAGAAACTGAGTGGGGTGCAAACCACAACAAAAGATGTACAGGATGCCCCTGCAAAGAACGTACCAAGTTTTGTGCTTCCCTGAGACAGTTCACATGGCTATACTTCATAAACACAGCCAAGGCTGCTTCCAATGTATTGTGGAGCCTTCCAGTTTTATCATGTTGATTTATCAAACTTTAGTCTTTCCTGAAATAATACAGTAGGTGCCAGAAATAAAAGGTCAGTTCATAAAGCCATCCATTTTGGTCTCTTCTAATTTAATTAAGTGTTAACGGTAATAAAATGTTAATAGTTATTGGCTCATAAGGGGAAAAAAATTACATGCTACAGTGGAACTGAGATATTTAACATTTTATTGCCTATCACTACAAAGGCACCAGTAATTGTTTCCTAAGCTGCTCCACGTCCTTCAACATCTCTTCAGTCCTTAGGGACTTCTTAGCTACAGGTTTCCCCATTCCCTCAAGTGTGGCTCTCACTCATGGGCTCTGTGACATCCCTTTGTTAGACTCCTTTTCTTTGTCTATTTCCAGGGCAATCCTACTTATCTCCCAAATGCAAGATTCCTCTTCTTCCTCCACCTCCTTATTCCTAATATTCACTTTTTTTTTGAGCCTACAAACATAAGGGATTTTCCTTCTTGCAGGCTACACAGGGGAATAATACACTTTGTCTTGGATGTGGGAGGCCTGGGTTCAATCCTCTCTTCTGTCAGAGGAGCAGAAAGGAGACCCCTGTTTAAATCCTACCTCTAGGAGAGTGCCCTAACCATTGAGCCATGGGGTATCCTGAGGTGGGGCTCCCTCAATGTCTTCTGTTGCAGCTGTTTCACTTTGGCTACATACTTAAATAGTCATTGGCTCAGAGAGTGAGTGTGAGAATTATTTTGTAGTCTGGTGGGTAGGGCACTCACCTGAGAGGTAGGAGGTTCAGGTCCCCTGCTCCCATGACTCTCTAATTATTTATACAATGTGGAACAGCATCAATAGATGAGACACCTCCCTAACAATTGGGCTTTTCTGGTGTGTAGGAGACCCCTGTGCAAATCCTGTCTCTCCATCAGGGAGACAGGAATGTCATCCCAGGTCTCCCATATCTAGGCGGATCAGATGTCCTGTTTTTATAGGGACAGTCCAATTTTGGGGACTTTTTCTTATATAGGTGCCTATTACCCCACCACCACCATTTTTTTCATAGTTGCTATCTGGTCGCCCTACCCATATCCCAGGTGAGTGCTCTAGTCACTGGGCTGGAAGTTATAAGGGAGTCAGTTCCTCCTTATGGCTGGATTTTGAATAGACCCTGATCTGGTAGGGGTGCCCTGAGATTAGGTGAAGTAACCTGGGGAATCTCTCTTTTCAGCTGGTTTGAGGATTGCAGTGGGGCTTAGGTGTTGAGAAAACTTAGAATGAGGCAGTGTGCATGTGCCCAGGGGCAAAAATGTGCCTAGGGAACTTTTACAGCAAAAATTTAGGAGCTGAATTAAGTATTTACAGGATTAGACAGCTGCTGAGTGGGAGGCTAGTGGATCTGGGTGGTACCTAAGCCCTAGATTTAGGCACCTGAGCCCCTTTGTAGATCTGGGCCAAAATGTTTGGGTTTGTCTGTCTCTCTTTCTTTTTTGACCAAACAGCAGTTCCTGTATTTAAATTGAGTTTGAAGTTATATTATTACCAACATTTGAGAATATATTATTTTAGCTTGCTTTTGAAATAATCACCAAGAACAATTTGTGGTCATAAAGAACATTTGACTACAATTTGCTATTTTCTTTTGTAAGACTTTTTTCTCAGGCTGTGTATTGTCTTTTCTCCTGATTTCCCCTCCCCCCCCCAAGATTCTAGAATAAGTCTAATATTCATTCAATTATGGTCAGATCTAGCCAATCACATGTTACATAGGATAAGCAAATGACAGTTCTGGTGCTGCCATATTAACCTAAGCATTCTAGCATTGTGCTGAACTGAGGAGAGACATTATCACAGTGTCAGGTTCAAGAATAGCAGCCGTGTTAGTCTGTATCCATAAAGAAAGCCAGGAATACTGGTAGCACCTTAGAGACTAACTAGATAGTCTCTAAGGTGCTACCAGTATTCCTGGCTTTCTTTTTTATCACAGTGAGTTTTTCAGATCTGTTTGACTTGCTTGCTGTATAATAGTACTTCAGATAATTTAGTGCTAAATCTTGCTTGTTTTATAGAAAGGGAGAGAAAGATTTAGGCCAAACAGGTTTTGGTTTTATCTATATTTTCTTTTCTTTAAATCTTTGAGGTGAAGTTCCAGCTTTTCTAAAGTCTGGATTTTTGTAATTCATTCTGCAGCATTACTTGCCAGGAAGGCAAAACGAATCTGCTGCAGGCATTCTTGCCTGCACAGTGAGCCAGCTGTTTCTGCCTGGGACAGAATGATGTGGAACTTCATGAATGATTTCCCCCCTTCTTTTTCAAGAGCAGATCTATCTGTGGAAGTCTGGAAAATGTTACTCAGTGCAACAGTGAGGTCCTGATCCTGCAATTAGCTGCAGACATTTATGTCCTATTTGCATGGAGCTGGGCTGAATACAGTGGGGCTTCATGTGAACTCAGGGATCTACCTGAATAGCCCTCAATTCATGCTCAGGATGTAGGAGTCTAATTTGCCGAGGGACTCTGCCTTAGTATTTGAAAGGGCCAAGATCAAAACTAGGAGATTCATCCTTCAGTTATTGGATTCAAATATCTATTTTTCTATTAGGTATCTGAAATCAACCCTGATAGTAATGTGGCTTCTCTTCTCAGGATGTTTTTCATTTTAGTAAATTAAATGATTGCTTTTTAATTACTAATTATATATGAGTTCTTAAGAGCCATTGCCACAGAGGTTTAATAAAAAACACTTAAAAGGGACATGATACAATAATAATAATAACTGGAAAATCTAAAGTAGAAAATAAGTCGTCTAACAATTGGTCAAAGAAAAATCTATTCATTTTTGTGTTTTAGGACAATAGGTAATTGTTACTGTAACTAAGCAGATATGTTTATTGCATATCACAACAGTAGTGCAAAACAGATGGAGTGTACCAGTGAATCTGGTCTTTTTCCTGAGCCAGGATACAGTAAAATTAAGAACGCAGAAATGTGTTCAGTTTATACCATTGAATGTCCTAGTCTTACATTTTGCTAACCGTGAACTTCATTTTAGCTTGTGCCTATTCATTTAGCTTTGTTACGTCCCTTTGAAATTTGCTCATCTTCTCAAGTCTTGGCTAAAACAAATAATTTTGTGTCATCTGCAGGTTTTGCCATCTCATTGGTCATCCCTCTTTCCAAATCTTGAGTAAATAACACTGGTAAGTATAGAACCACAGGGGCCCCACTGTAAGCCTTTTGCCATGAAATAAATGAATACAATGACTTAAATAAATTTGCCACTAATGAAAAATTACCATTTATTCCTGATTTTTGTTTTGTCCCATTCTAATACTTTATTTTTCACTACATGACTGCTTAGTTTCTTAAAAGCCTCTTGTGAAGGACCTTGACAAATATTTTTAACAGTTTCAATAAGCCATATCAGCTCATTATTTTATCCACAAATTGTTCTTGTAGATAAAACAAGCATAATTTTTCCATTACATTCTCTAGATGCTTTTATAATTCTATTTTCAAGTATCATATCAACCAGTTTTTCTGGTACTGAAGTAAGTAACACCGGTCTGTAATTCCCAGGATCAATATTTAACACCTTTTTTTAAAAGACCAGTACAACATTTGCTACGTCTCAGTCCACTGCCTACATTCCTCATTGTTATGAAATCCTTTCTATTACTGTATCTAGGCTAGTTATTCCCATGATCCCCCTCCAGAGGATGTTGAACTTAATTATATTGTGATCTCTATTATTTAGTGACGCAACTATAGTTACTTCTTGAGATGTGATTCTTAGTTACACTGAAGTTATTGGTAAGTCTCCCAAAGGTGCTGGGTATTTACAGCTACTATTAAAGTTATGGGTGCACAGTACCTCTGAAAATCAGGCCATAAAAGTTTCAATAGGCTTACAGCCATTATTCTTGTGCTTAGTCAGAATAGCTGAATCCCTTCATGGGTAGAGACCTAAATGGCAAATCACATCTGTAAATAGCAATAAATGTGGGTATGTGTAATTATCACCACAGAAAGCATTGTGGTCTCCATGCTCATTAAGTCATATGTCTCTCTGCTTGAGACTGCCAACAAGGGTACCAATTAGTGACAATCTAATAGCTTTTTCTAATGTGGACACCTGCCCATTAGGAGCTACCAACTTCTTAAATATACACTAAACTGTCAGATGGTAATTACATTTTGTTCACTTCAGTCTTTGTCTCCAGAGGAGAAGTCTTTCTGTCTCAGTATCAGTACTTTGAGACATCTAGCACCTAGGTAACGTTTTTAGTTCCTTGCTTAGTTTATGTTTTTTATATTTATGGGCTTCATTTACCTTTATTCCCCAAATGGTGGAGACTTCCAAAATCACTTGTTATGCATAAAGGGAAATGCATTATTAAATTGGTTCTCAAAATCACGCTGGCATTACAGAATACAAATTAGTAGTAGTTAGGAAGTAATGGATTTATCATGTCAGAGCACTGCCTCCATAAAATGTACTACCTGCTATCCAACATATACACTTTTATTATGCTTTTTTTTAAAAGGACACCCTTACTCTGGGGCTAATCTTCAGCAGAATTTTTACTATTTTAAATTATTTGTTCAGCACAGACAATGTGCTTAGCACTGTATAAGACATTCCCTGCCTGATACTGGTAGTGGAATATATCTTCAGTACATGTGGAAAATCACAATGGTAATTTGAGCCAAGTTAGATAATGAGCTCTATCATTACAATCTAGAATAATAATAATTAATACTGGGAGTTCTATTTCTGGATAAATGTATAGCCAAAATATAGGAGCATGATTGTTTTCTCTATACATTGTTAATAAGTAAAATTCACTGTAACTTAAATCTGATTTTCATGACATATTCCATATATGTAGATGTCATTTTGACTCAGGAAATGAATTCTATTTGAATGATAAAGCCTTTATTCCGTTATTCCTTCTCTCTCTCTTTCTCATATGTATTCTTTTTGGATTCAATCTTGAGGTCCTTCATTCAGGATCTGATTCTACCAAATGTACTCACATAAAGTGGTACCTTACTCTTGAGAGTAAGACTATCAAAATCTGGCCCTCTGCGATTAATCTCTTTGAAATCAGATACTACTCAATCACGGCTGCTATTCTTGAACCTGAGTAAAAGAGGTAGTTTTGGGCCCTCAGAAGTTAACCTCGGGTTCTCTGGCCCAATATATTTCCATTACTTGAATAGAAGAATATGAAAGCCCTGAATAGAATATTTTTTCCAAATACTCTGAGGAGATGACATTCAGGATCAAATGAATACCATTGATATTTAGGTTCAAATTTTCCCCCAGCCAAAACAATGGTAGTTGAATGGACGAGTCATGGGCCTTGTTCATGAACTTAAAATGGTAACATCTCCACACTTTAACAGAAACTGCTTTAGAAAATGTATTTGTGACTCAAAAAAAATGACTAAATTCTTCAGTTGGCAGCCAGTTGACATGAGACAGAGTGCAGGGAGTGAAAAGATCACCTTACGCTCCCATTATGTAAAGGCCAATTAGTTCCCCAGAGAAAGTTGATTGAGATAATACAAGAAGCGGCTAGTGGGCTGGGTGGTGGGCCCATCAGCTCAACTCCGATAAAGACGCATAGGAAGGAAGCCCCAGGATAAGTGGGGGAAAAAGAACAGGGCCAACACCAGGACCAGGTGAGTCCAGTCACAAACAGGCATCAGGGAAGAAAGACCTCTGTTCCCCTCAGATCCTGATGGGAGGGCCAAAAGTACAGAGGATATTGTAAATAGATTGTTCCACAGGGACTGGAGTGGTATTGGTGGAGGGAACTCAAAATAAAAAAGGCACCTTGAATGCACAACTAATGGAGTCTGTGCAGTTTCTGTGGGCCAGAAGACCGGAGCAAAAGCCCACCCCGTTACACGATGTTAAGGTCTTAACTATTATGCCAGATCTGGCTAATGCTTGTATGCTCCAGATATTATAAATGAAGGTGGTATGCTCAACACTTAGTACATAAAAGGATTTAAAAAAATTATCTCATTGAGAATTCATACCAACAAAGGGTCAAATCTATCCCTGGTGTGACCTCAGTGAAGGTGTAACTTCATTATAAGGGCTGGTCCCCACTAGGGCATAATGTCGACTTTAGCGACATTAAGTCGATATAAACATGAACCCGTCCTCACATGCATACCATTAAAGTCGATTTAAAGGGACCTCAAAATCGACTTCTGTATTCCTCCCTAACAAGAGGCGTAGTGCTGAAATCGACCTCTCTGGGTCGATTGTCAATTAGTGAGGATGCATGTGACATTAAGCCTCCGACCTTCCGCAATGCCCGTTTGCTCCCCAGGGGACCAGCCACCAGTCCCAGCAGCTCCGCGGCCCCCCCGTGCTCGCCTGAGCAGGTCTGCAGACCCCCCCGCCCGCCTGAGCAGCCCCGTGCCGGCTCCCCCCCCCGCCCGCCCGAGCTGGTCCGCGGACCCCCCAGCCCGCCTGAGCAGGGGTCCACGAAGCTGCGCGGGTGGGCATGGGGGTCCGCGGAGCTGCTTGGGCGGGCGGGGGGGAGCCGGCGCGGGGCTGCTCGGGCAGGAGGGGGGGGGGCGCGGACCTGCTCGGGTGGGCACGGGGGGTCTGCGGAGCTGCTCGGGCGGGGGGAGCCGGCGCGGGGCTGCTCGGGCGGGCGGGAGGTCCACGGACCTGCTCAGGCGGAGGGTGGGGGGGTCCGCAGAGCTGCTCGGGCGGGTGGGGAGAGCCGGCGCGGGGCTGCTCGGGGGGGCGGGGGGGGGGCAGGGAGCTGCTCGGACTGGTGGCTGGTCCCCTGGGGAGCGTGCCCAGCTGCCCCGAAAGGTGGTGCCTGCCGGGGACTCCCGGCACGGTGGGCTATCTACCCACAGTGCAATGCTCGCTATGTCGACCCTTGCAAAAGTTGTAAGGACAGACACTGTCGACCTGCTGTGCTTTGTGGGGATGCACTAAGTCGACTTTATGCAGTCTGCTTTAGAAAATTGACTTAAGGGAAATCGACCTACTGCTGTAGTGAAGACATAGGACATCTCAATTGATGTTCAAACCAACAAAGGCACAAATTTATCCCTAGAATAACTCTGACTTTGGATGCAGTTACACTAGATACTAATTTGGCCCAAGTAAGGAATCTAACCAGGTAAGAGAAAACAGCACCACCACTGCTGTGTTGTTGTTGTTTTGTGTGTGTGTGTGTGTGTGTGTGTAAAAGGGTTAACCTGGCATTACTTCAGGAGAGGGATCACAGCTGTGACTCGCTTGTGGAAATAGGTCTAACTGTTCCTGAGGGGCGGCGCTTAGGCACCACCCTTCTCCTTGGCATTTCTTATTGGCTAGTTTAGGCAGCACCCCACTGAGTATACTGGCTATAGTGAATACTTTTCTTAGGCTCACTTTCCCCATACATTGGATAGAGAGTGTACTTGCCTAACTCAAGAATGAGGATTCCATTGGGTGGTAGGGTCCCTAAACTTAGGTGTTGCAATGCTGAGCCCAAGAGCCTAAGTCCCATTGATCTTTAGTGAGACTTAGGCACCTACATGACTATGTCACTTTTGGAAATGGAACTTAGGCTCCTAAGTCAGTTAATCTTTCCGCTGATGAGCAGGACGCTGCCTAAATACCTTATAAAAAGCTGGGTCTATGTGATTTCGGAACTTAAGCGCCATTTTCAAAAGTGACTTAGGCACTTGGGTTTCTAGAGCCTGGTTTACAAAGTTATTTGGGAGTGTAAAGATGATTATAGAAGCCGAGTGGGATTTTCAGAAGTGCCTGTCTTTTAGGTGCCTAACTCCTATTTTCAATGGGAATTCATGGGATTTAGGTACCTAAGTCACTTGAAAATGGAATTTAGGCTCCAAAGTCACTTAGGTAATTTTGAAAACTATATCCTATGTACTTTAAGATTAGATTCTATAGTCTCTCCTGCTGAAGTTAGTAGGATGTTTGCATGTGGAAAGGCTGCACTATGTGAGAAAAAAATGAGAAGGGAAATGAGCAGAGTGTAATCATGCAAAAAACCTTTTTCATTGTAGCCTTCGGGAGGTTCAGCATAGCTTTTTTTTCAATAAAAGAAATGTTCTAAAGAAAAGAGACAGGAAGGTAATACCATGTACAGTTGATAAGGGTGTGCCTTCACGCATGTGTGAACAATAATGGTAATACAGCTATTTAAGGACCTGCTCCAGGGTCCATTGAAGTCCATGGAAAGGCTCCCTGGGAGTTCAATGGACACTGGATCAGACTTTAAGGGTATGTCTACATTTCAATGAAAGCCGTGGCCCAGCCCTGGCTGGCCTGGGTCAGTTAAGTTGGGTTTTTAAGGGATTGGGCTGCAGGTAGAAATTGTAGAATAGACATTTGGGCTTGGGTTGGATCCCGGGCTCTCAAATTCTGGCAGGAGGAGGTGGGGAGTTAACCATAGAGAACATATTATCACTGGTAAGACTTTCCTTGGCCAGCTGGATCGATGGGTGGGTGTGCTAGAACTGGAAGCCATTGATTCCATAAGAGAATTATAGCAATTTTGTCATTTCTTTCAACTTAAGGCCCATATCAGTTCTGGTAAAAAGAAATCTAAGGTTGGAAATTCTTTAATTGTCTTATGTTCCTCAGTTTTTCCCTTCTACTTCTTTGATCTTCAATAGTACGACCGCTTAATTACTAATGGATACATATTGTTCCAGTAAATCTCAATAGGAGCTCCCCTACAACTGCCTTCTTATTGCTGGGCCTACATTCATCTTCAAAGGTTTTGGCATAAAAGACTATAAAGACTGACTTACAGTGTAGCACAAAGACACATGTAGTTCTTATAGCTTGGATTTGCGCTTCAAACAGGAACTCAAAAAACCATATCTTTGATTTCCAGTGCTCTGTATTATGTTACTCCTCTGCTTGTATATCTTGTCAAAAGTGTAACCTCAAAATAGAGGATCATTTCCTTACCTCAAAACATCAACAGATATGGCCATGTATCGCCTTTTATTTATCTATTTACTCAGCATTTTCAGCCTCAGAAATGATTTTTAGAAGGAACATGATGCAGTATATTAACACCTAATAAAAATTAACTTGGTTACTTGTATACCAACAGCAGCAGAATGCAACTGACTTCACTGCTGCATGATCAGGCCCTGTGAAACTATCCAGACTGAAAGTACTTTTCTTATTTCCATTGTCATATTTGTCCTAAGCTGGAAAATGTGTATTTTCCTCACAATGCTAAGATTGATAGGTAGAGTACAAGAACTTGTCAAAATAATTTATCAAGCTTGTATGGTTATTTAATAAACCAACTTCAAGGTGCGGACTGTACCAAGTTTTATCAAGAAGGAGAAAGTTAACTTGGTAGAGTTGGGAGCAGTGCAAATTTATTAAGTATTCTGCAATTGTTATTACTTATCATGGTGCCCAGGAGCCCCAATCATGGAGCAGGACTACATTGTGTTAGGTGCAGTACAATGAGTTTGTCTAGCTTCAACTTCCAGCCATTGGATCATGATATACTGTCTTCAGCTATATTGAAGAGTCCATTATCAAATATTTATTCTCCTCTAGCAAAAATACCCGGCGTTGCTCAAGGTATTTGTAATTGGAAACTGGGATGTAAAAAGACTACCATGTTTTTTATAAATACAAATTTTGTTCAGAAGTCTCATTTTGTCTAAGTAATTTCATTCTCTTGCATTTAGATCTGGTTTCTCCCATACATTTTCGCTTTTTACGCGGCATAACGAATAGGGTCCTTTTTAAGAAAAAAACAGTGTATTTAATTATGTTTGCGCTACACAACACTAAGCTCTCTGGTTATCTTTATTATTACATCATAACTATGTTACAGACAACAGCATGTGTCAACCTGCTGCCCAGATGATGTTATGTGAGCGGTGTAGTTGATGTTAATGAGCTTTAAAGAATTTCACCCCTAGGGGGGTGTAAGAGGTGAGATTTTAAAAAATTTCGATTCTTACCCTGATTAGGACGCTAAAGCCTATAACTGTACCAAATTTCAAGTATCTAGCTGAAACGGCGTGGAAGTAGTAAGGGAATATACATACATACACACACACACACATACACGCATACACCATTTGACTTTTATATATATAGATATAGACTGTGATCAAATCACCACTTACCCTTCTCTTTGTTAAGCTAAATCATTTTTCTAATTGACATTTCATTTTGAATTGAAATGTCATTCTGAAATGACATTCAAAATATTTTGTTCACCTCTGCTAGTGGTCCCAGGGTCTGAGATGTGTACGTGGGGTTGAAAATTAAAAGCATGAAAACTGTTTTTGACCACCAGAGGTGTAGGAGAGGGAGCAAGGGGAGCTACGGAGACTTGGTGGTGCGTGTGCCCTGTGCACCTATGACCCCATGCCTCCGCTGAGGTGCTGGTGCCTTTCCCCCTACCCATCCCCAACGTGGTGGTTTCGTGCACCCTCTCTGAGTTCTGCCCTTCCCCTGGGCAGGGTGTCTCTACCACGTGTTTCCTACCTGCTCCATGGTGGCTGGCCTGATTATGTCTGTCACAGCGGTGGCTCCAGCCCCTTCTCTGACTGCCACTAGTACTTTTGCAAGATGTGTGGGAGTGGAAAAAAATTACAAGGAGGGGGGCAAAACCACACCACTGATATTTTCCTCTTTTTGGGGGGGCAACATCTCACTATCACCCCTTCACAATACCCTTTTTCTACCCTCCCTCACTGTGCGCTGTGATCCACAATTTGGGAAATGCTGGTGTAGACATTAAGGACACACATCTGTGCTATGGATAGATCTATTCAAACTGCAACAAGGTCAGTTCAGGACATCTCTCTTGAAAACACATAAAAACAGTGACAGAGAGGACCTTTAAAGGAGGGAAAGAGATACTGGAGTGACCAAAATGATTGTATCAGGGCAAATCTAGAGTTCCCCAACAGGAGAGAACTCAGATGACAGGATTATTGGTTCTTTTATGCCACAGAATACGAATTTAGATATATACAACATTCAGAGTAAGTAATTTTTAAATCACTCTGAATTATCTTCCTTGGACAAGCAGGGATCTTGTGGAAGTATTTTTATTAAACTCTTTTAAAGAATTGCAAATAGTGTACAGTAGACTCTCGATTATCCAGGATGATAGGGAAAAATTAATTCTGGTTAATAAAATCCCGGATAATCACCATCCATAGGAAATATGGGGAGAGGAGGTTGGTTCACCAGCCACCCTGCGCCAGGGGGAGGGGGTGTTGGTTCACTGGTTGCCCTGTGCCCTGGTGGGGTTTTTTTTGTATGTGCTTGGGGCGACAGCAAAGCCAGAGCCAGCCCTGTGAGTTGCACATATTTCTTTTTGACATCCTGGTTAATCCACATTCTGGTTAATCCAATCCTGGATAATCGAGAGTCTACTGTAATTTGTTTTTTTGTGAAAAGGTTCATTTTCCCATCCACCATCAGAGATGAGAACTACACATGAGTAGTAAGGGTTCTGTTCAGACGCTTATCTAAGCCATCGATAAAAACTGGACTTACTGTCTCTCTGGGGAGATTTTCAGCTCTGCTGCTGCTGATTCTATCAAATTCACTTAGGGCTTGTCTACATGGGGACACTTAAGAAAATTTATTTGAATGAACTAAAGGTAGGAATTTAAAGTAAATTAGTTAAATTGCATTAAATTCCTATGGTGGACACTCTCGTTCAGAAGCAAATTAAATTAAGCTGAATTAAGACCACTTTAATTAATAGCACCACACTCAAAGGGTTTGTCTACCCTCAGAAAAACATTAAAAGTTAAATGGCATTAAATTCCTGTAGTGGGCACTCTCATTCAGAATTAAAGGTTTGGAGAATGGCGGCATCTTTTATCCAGAGAAGATCACTGGTCTCTAATTCTAATGAGTCCATTTATTTTTAGCCACAATTGAATATCTAGGGTCTCTGACGATCCCTGATTTATAGATTGGTTTGTGTCTTTGCCAGTTTAGATATTTGGTCCAGAGCCTAAACAGATTAATTATAGACTAGAAATGAAAAGGACAGTTTAGAAATCCATTTTGCTCCTGAAATCTGTGGTTAATAGTAGCCATTGCTGACATTTTCTACTATTAAACTTTAATTTTTGTAACCTGAGAACAAGTTATTAGCCCAATCATTTCTCACTAAGTAAAAAAATAAAGTATGGGCAATACCAACATGTAGAATTGATGATTGACATTTATGGTTAAGGAAATAATTTCACTGATATATGCCAAAACATAAAAGCAAGTAATAATCTGAAGGCAGTTGTGATGGGGTAGCCTGTCCACTCCATCACATAGCAGAGCTCTCTAAAATTTTGGGAGGTGTGAGATACAAAGACCAAAGAAATTGGAGATATTGGAAGAAAAGAAATGATCTTGGAAGTAAGCAGTGTTTGGAAGGAAACCCTGCTCCTGTGTGATTGGGGGACCAGGAACCCTGGAGAGTTGGTGGGGCAATGTTCCCGTCTTTCCCACATTAGATATCTGATGCCTCTTCCCTCATAGTGGTGGAGCTGCAAGAAGAAGGCTCATCTGTTGAACTCTCCGGGCTAGAGGACTAACTTGGGGGGGCTGGGGGGAAAGGCCAGCTGAAGGAGAAGCTGGCTAAGGCACTATAGCTGGTGTGTCACACAGAGAAGAGCTGTGGGGACTCCTGGTTCAAAATACATGCACCTGTGCTTTTTTGTTTGTGTCCGTTCCCACCGCCTGCTATGTACATATTTCTACAGACCAACACCCTGGGGGACCGCTAGCTTCCCCAGTCAGCAGGGATCTAGAGCTACTTGCTCCTCCCTCTACTGTGCCCCCCCCCACCTCCTTCCTGGCTGGCTGGCTAATCAGACCTGCAGGTGCCTTCCCTCAGGTGATTTAGGCATGGCCTCCCCAGCCAGCTCCAAATAATTCCCCTTTCAACAGGGAGCTGGGCTAACAGGGGCCTGGCCTACATCTCCTAGGCAGCAACCTGTTACAATCTGGATCAGCGTGGCAGTGTGCCTCTCTCTGACACGCTGCTCTGAGCGGTGAGTTAAGGGGGCCAGGCCAGGGATGAGGGTTGGATATGGGGCAGAGGGTCTTGGGGGGCTATCAGGGGACAGAGTGTGTGGGGGGGGTGGATTGGGCGGAGATTCTGGGGGCGGGGCATTCAGGGGATGAGGAACGGGGGTGTTGGATAGGGTATTGGAGTCCCGGGGGGGGGGGGGGGCTGTTAGGGGATGGATAGGGCTTGGGGCAGTCAGGGGACAGGGAGCAGGGGGATTGGGTAGAGGGTGGGGTCCTGGTAGGGATTAGGGATCGGGTGGTCTCTGGAGGGGGCAGTCAGGAGACAAGGAGCAGGAGAGCTTAAATAGGGGTGAGGTCTTGGAAGGGGTGGTTAGGGATGGGGGTCTCTGGAGGGGGTAGTCAGGGGACAAGGAGCAGTGGGGGTGGATGGGTTGGGAGTTCTGAGGGGTCAGTCAGGGGGTGGGAAGTAGGTGGGGGCTACATGGGGGCAGGGCCAGGCTGTTTGGGGATAACAGATTTATTTACTGCATACACCCTGTTAGTTCTAAGAAAAATGATTTGCTATTAATAATGGAAATGCTCAAAGCCAAAGCAAGTTTGAAATAAGATTTTTTGGCTCCCAAGGACCCTTTAATATCTGGGTAGAGGTGTAGTTCAGTTTACCAATATATGCAATATCTATTGAAAAAGAAAATAAATATATCCTGGCAACTATAGATGCTCATTTAATGTAATTGAAACTTAAGAATGCTTTCTTGTGATTTCTGAAAATCCCAACTAATCACTTGGGGCCAGATTGTGATATCCTTACTTACACAGAGTCGTATCTTACTCCACAAGTATGCCCATTAGCTTTAGTAGGACTGCTCATGCTGAAGTTACTATTCAGTGCAAATAAGGGTGTCTCTGTGTGGGCCATGATGAACATAAAAAGAAGGGGGGAAATTACAAATAGTTTTCTTCATTAAAGAGAAAATTGTGCCATCTTTATGATGGAAAACTCCTAGGTTTTTTCCTCCTTGGGAACTGAATACATGAGAGCTGCAGGATTTTCAGGAGGACTAGGAATATGTCCTTAGGTATGGGCGAGAGAGGGGAGGGAATACTGTCTGCTCTATCAGATCCACAGGCATTGTGCTACTTCAGTTGAAACTTTTCAGATCAGAAACAAATCCATCTGATTTGTCAGTTGGGGGTAATTGCATTTCTAATGTCACTTTTTATAAGAGTGATAACACTCCTGTCCTGGCAAAATCCCAATGTTTGTAATTCCAATCTGTGGTCTTCACATTCCCTCTGTAGTTTCAACTGCAGAAGTGACTGCTAATTTTCCTCCTCCATAAAACTGTTCTGTACTGTCGCTGGTGTAAAATGACTTCTAGGTGTCACCCTGGAGGTGGCTTCATTTTAGGGGTGGGTGAATGATCCTTTTTATATCTAAAGATCCTTAAGAGATAAGTGGCGTCTGAATTTGAGTTATTTATAATTGTACAGAAATTGTACAGAAAAATAAGTTCTGATACATATGATATACATAACAAAATACATACAAACACACTTTTATGGATAGAGGTACTAATTTTAATTATTTCTGGTGTATTTTCATGGTTCACAAATGATTTGGTGCTGTATTTACCACCCTTTACATCAGCTGTCTTCACTGTGGTTTGATATCCATCACTAGCCTTCACTGAACAATAAATTATTAATTTCCAGCTAACAATTGACACTACTTCATGAAAAGTTAGTTTCCTGGATTCCTCCTTATCACATAAGCCTCCCAGTCAAGATTCTGTTAGGGAGGAATAATTCCTCTTTATATTACGTGTTAAACCCCAACAATATATATCCCAGGTTTGCTGCCTTCATTCATGTGGTGTGAAACCTTACTTTGCAACTAGTTACATTTTTTTCAGTGAAGCAAGACGCTTCATTAGGGAGAACTTGAGACCTGAGAATCAGCTGAGCTAACTAGCTCTCCTGGCAACGTGCGGTCACATATGAAAGAATCCTAAACAAACCTTTGTGGTCTTAGTAAACACCTGATGAGAATCCATAGCAAGCGGATCACTTTCCAGTGAGCCCTCTGCCACCTGCTTTGAAGACGCAGGAAAATGTAAGTCACATCAAGTCACCTGCAAAGGACATCATGCACCAGAAGAGACCAACACTAGCAGACTATGTTGCCCCCGCCCCATTTCTGCCTCAAATGCAGAAACGCTGTAAGCTCCAGCTCCGGCTTCCGACTTCCCCAATACCTTGGCTACTGCATCCCAGCCGACTCCCCCAGAGCCACAACAAGAAATGGCAGTCCAGCAATTTACTACTGATGAACGGATTACCCCTCTCCCTTTGGATCACTGAACAGGATGCTATCAATAAAAGAACAAGTGCTGCTTCAAAGATCCCTGAACTGGACCCTACTAATAGGAGGATTGGTGACCCCTCATAACTTATGCAAGACAGCTCTATCTCCAGATGGCTTAGTGCTCCCTCACAGAATGTCTAGCACAATGCCATCATCAGAAGGGTCAGCACCCCTTCCCCCACAGGTAACCTCATGGGATCCTGTCATCAGAAGGGCTATCACTACCTCACAGGTCACCCATTGAGACCCACACAATGTGACCTCATTCCTAGACAGACCTTGTCCCCAGAAGGTCTCACACTGCATCAAAGAGCCCCAGAGAGAACTCATTGAGATAAGGACCAGTGTTGTCCCTAAAATTCCCAAGCAAGACCGCCTCCCTAAGGGCCAGTACCAGTGCCTCCAACACTGTCTTATTTGTATTTTTGTATGCTTGTAATTTCTACATTTCCAGTGTGGTACATGAACTTTTAGCTGTTCTAAAGACGTTGTAAGGTGCTTACCAAACACATCAGAAAATAACTGTCTCATATGCTTTCAATAAAGAGAAGTTCTTGGTTATCAATTGGACTTGTTTAATGTGATCTAACCAGAATGGCTTGCTGATAATACAAGGAGCTTGAGACACTTCTATATCAAATATGCATAGGCTGCTTTTTAAATTTGGTGGTAAAAGAAAAAGTTTCATTGGGGGCAGGTGGTGGTGGGTGGTAATCATGTGTATTTTCCCCTCCCCCACAGATTCACTGTAATTATTGTGAAGGATGGTGTAGTTGCTAAGGCACTGCACTGGGATGCAGGACTTTTGAGTTCTGTTGCCAGCTCTGCCACAGGCCTCCTGTGTGACTTTGGGCAAATCACTTTATTCTTGGTGCTTGTTTCTATCTAATACAATGGGGTGGTGATACATTAGTTAATACTTGCAAGGCACTCAGTGATGTGGGTCAGATAAAAAATCTAGCAATTGACAATCACAAGACAGAGGAGTGTTGCAAACTCAGTTTCATTGGCTGTCACTTTAGAGTTCTGTGTGCACATAAACACCCGCATTTACCATGCACTGTTTAATTTGAACCCCAATTCCATTGCATTTCTGTTTTCCTTGCTATTGCCTATGAGACTTTAGTTGTCTTCCTTTTTCCTCACTGATGCCTAAATCATTATTTTTTTAGTATTGCTGCTAGCATCATAGGTGAGTGAGCAGAGAAGTTAGCATAAAGGAACAGGACATGAGGAAAGGTCTCCTCTCCAGACCACAGTGAGTATCTGTTGTAAACTGTGGACTTATTCAAGAATGTGTATACATCCATGCTGTCAATGGGCATTCTGATCTCAGAGCCACTGGGGAATGTGCAAGAGTGATCCACAGTGAAAACTGGAGGGGAGAATTTTGGTTCTTATAGATAAATTAGGTCCTTCATAGATTTCTGACTACGTTTCCAGTAACCTCAAGGGAAAGAAAGGTTCACAAATGCTACTCGTGAGCTTAAAATATACTTGAAAAGATATATGGTATTGTTTAACTATAATGGAACTGCACAGCTTTCCAGATTTTCACAACTGATCTAAAATCATAGGCATTTAAAGATTTCATTTTTTGCATGCTATTATTTTATTATGCGTGACAGTATATTTAATACTAAAATTTGTCACAACTTAAAAACCTTATAATGCATCCCTCTCTAGGCGGGAAGGCAGCAGGTGATATATAGCATACTGCAAAATAGTAGGGGAAAAAGATTTTTGACTAAGGACACTGGTGCATGGAGCTGAATTGATAGATCAGATCATCAGAGGATGTGGAATAGGTTACAAAACTTTTTACCTTTAGAGCCTCGGTTTATATCTACCTCAAGTCAGCATGTCCAGAAAGTCCCTACCATCTAAGGTCTATATAAAATTATTTGGCCATCTCATTTCAGTTCCTGGCTGCATCATAACTGGATTCACATCACAAATGTCTCTTTAATCTAGTGGGGAAAGGTATAACAAGAACCAATAGCAGGAAGTTAAAACTAGACAAATTCAAGTGAGAAACTAGGCATTTTTTTAACAGTGAGGGTGATTAACCATTGGAACAAACTACTAAAGGGAAGTGATAGATTGTCCATTTCGTGGTGTCTTCCAATCAAAACTGAATGCCTATCTGGCAAATGTGCTTAGTCAAACACAAATTATTGGGCTCAATTCAGGAGCAACTGGGTGAAATTATATGGTCTGTGTGGTATAGGCAGTCAGACTAGATGATCTAATGGTCCTTTCTGGCCTTAAAATCTCTGAATGAGATTGGCAGGCCTAATAGAGTAGAATAAAATAGTAGTAGCTGAGGGCTGAATGGACCCAGGAATAAACCATTGTCTCTTAAGAGCGATCCCTCTATGTTAGGGTTGAGGCAGCTTGGTGGGACAGCGTGGGACCTGTGCCATACCTGTATTGTGGACTTCAGTTTCTAGTGCTTTCTATTCACCGTGTTTCACTAAAACTACATTCAGTGTAGGGGGGAAAAATCTAAATTAATTATTTAAGTTGATTTTGAATCACATGCCATTAATGATGAGTTCTGCAATGTGTAAGTACAATGAACATTTAATACAATGGCAGCTCTGTCTTTATTGGAGAGCAGACCTTTCTGTTGTCCCTGTGTGACACATTCTATCGTTGTTCACCTCTCTTGTTAAGTCAAGATACATTTTTACATTATCTTTATGAAAAATATTGAACCACATATTGCAGTGGTCTCGCACTCTTGGAGTTCTACGATCAATTAAAAGTTTGTGTCCCTTTCCCTTTGGTATTCAATTTAGATTCATGTTACGTGAAAACATGCAGCCATGTATAAATGACTACCAGAGTTCCACCCATGATTCACAAAGAGGTATACACTGTATACGCTGTATACACTGATATACTGCACAACAAATGTATTATTGTAGAAAAGTTCACAAAAAGGAAAATTAGTTTTGGTCTCTGTGGTTTGCAGTTATCTCCCATCCTTCTCCCTACTTATGCCCAATGAAATCTGAAAACCATTGAAACTTACGACTGGGAAGGACCTTGAGAGGTCATTAAGAACAGCCTCCTGCACTGAGAAAGGACTAAGTAAACTTAGACCACCCCTGACCATGCCGTCCAAACTGTTTTAAAAACCTCCAATGATGGGGATTCCACAGCCTTCCAGAAAGCCTATTCCAGTGCTTCGCTGGCCTTCTAGTTAGAAAGTTTTTCTGAAAATTTAACAAGCTCCCCTTCCTACAGGTTAAGCTGATTACACCATATCCTATCTTCAGTGGACATGGAGAACAATTGAGCACCATCCTTTTTATAACAGCCCTTAACATATTTTGAAGATTATCAGGTCCACATTCAATCTTCTTTTCTCAAGACTAAACATGCTTGGGTTTTTTAACCTTTGCTCAGAGGTCAGGTTTTCTAAAACCTTTTTATCATGTGTGTTGCTCTCCTCTGGACTCTCTTCAATTTGTCCATATCATTCTGGGAGTTTGGTGCCCAGAACTGAACACAGTACTCCAGCTGAGATCTCACCACTGCTGAATAGAATGGGACAATTATCTCCTGTGTCTTAAGTACAACACTCCTGTTAATGCACCCCAGAATGACATTCACCTTTTTCGGCAACTGTCTGACATTGTTGACTCATATTCAGTTGGTGATCTTCTATAACCCCAAGATACTTTAACAGTACTACTGTGTCTGAGTTCAGTTACAGTGCATTCCCAGATTCCCTGTTTCTAATTCATTCTGTAAACTTGTATTGAAATAGGTAGAAATACCACATTTAGATATTTCACAGATGATTAAAGAAGATATAAAGGATGAATTCTCCATTTTTTTCTTTTTTCATGCCATTCACCCATGAAAAATGCACTTCTAGCCTCTACTGATGTGGTCTATTGTACTGAATACACAGCTATGATCTAGGAATGTCACATTTCTGAAAGCAATTTGCTATGTGCCCTTTGGCTATACCGTACGCCACTTCCCTGGGCTGCATACCTTTTTTCAACAGAATTGTACCCACTTATACAAGGCTGATTTTTCTCTGTTGTCTGCTTCCCCATTTCTAAAACACTTACCTAGTATCACAGGAGTTATGTAAGAGTTAGTGAGTAAATGTCTGTATAGAGCTTTGAAACTGTAAAGTATAAGTGAAGATTATGACTGGTTAATATAGTGCAAGTAATTTCTGATGTCCTGCCAAGAATACTGCTTTGCAGAATTAGCTCCCTTATATCTGATCAACTGCATGTTTTCAGTTTAGACCTTCAGGTCTTTGATTTGATGCTTTTTTTTTTTTAAATAGACCACATTTAAATCCCATCAGAATGAATGTGATCTATTGGAAATTATTTTTGAAATTCCAGTTTTCAATGCTGAAATTCATATCACTCATCTTTCAAAAGATCTCTTGTCAGACTACTGACATTTTAACTTTAAAATCACACATCTAAGTTGCAGATGTTTTCTGTGTTTTAGTTAAAATTACATATTTGCGTTAGACATCAAAGTGGAATGTATAATATAGCATCAAAGTCTTTCTCCTGTTTTAATGTAATATTATAAACTGGAAAAATAACCCTGAAAATGTGTGTTGATGTTTAATATTTGCTGATGCTTTTACAGAAGAAGTAAAGCTGTCCACCTGCACACAGATATGAAAGTACATTTTGAGTGGGTAGCAGAGAAGCAGTGCATTTTATGACCTATTCATCATGAAAACGTATTGTGTGACTGAGATACATACTAGACTCTAAGGCAACCTGACAGATTTCAACACGAATAAGCACATTCACAGTAGGGGAATACCACATTAGAATTGAAGGACTTGCCAAAAGATGGATTATAAAGCAGCAAGATTATTCAAAGGAAAATGGTATTGTATAAATAAAGGAAGCAATTCTGCAGTCCAGCTGACTCCAGTGCTAGAGATGCCAACATAGTTTCTTGGATCTTGCCAAGGGAGCAGATGCCACTGGCAATAATAATAATAATAATAAATGGCCTTAACATCTGGTTGTTGTTTTCAACCAAAAATGAGGAAGGGATAATGAGTTGTTCTAATATGCATGAGTGAAAGGATCTCAGATTTTTTGAGCAGTGAAATAACCTTGTGTGAACAGGTGCTGTTTCCAACCTGCTTTCATACACATCCTACACAAATTCTAGGCATTTGATTTTTATTCACATTACAACATAAAGTTTAGCTCAAGCTTTCTCTCCAGGCATGGTTTCTCCTAAGATTCCTACCTCAGGTCTGCTCAGCTCACACCACAGATCCTCTGTTGCTCTAAAGAGCTACTCCCCCTCTTCCTTCTCCGGGTGGGGTAATGAGCCACTTCCCTCAGTCAGCCAGGAGAATCCACTTAATCCTTCCCAAGTAGGATGAACACCTGCTAAGAGGATGGGTGTTTCTGGCAGACATGACCAGGTGGTTACACCTCATGAACAGCCTGATTCAGCAGCTATCCCAGTGAAAGATCCAGTCCTGTGAAGTGTTGAGCAGCTTCCTTAGGCCTCAAGAGAAGAGGCCATTTGGTTAAGAGAGGATAAAATATAAATATTGGATTTGGGTGAATGAAAATAAAATAATTGATTTAAATTTCTCAGGGCAGGGACTGTGTTTTTACCTGTATTTTATTCAATGCCAAGTGTGCTCTTAGTGTGTAACAAATACTAAATATTGATAGTCAAACACGTTGCCTTTATCTCTTCTTTTAATCTTTGTTCAAGCACATTGGGTGAAATTCACCCTTGTGCAGAGGGAAAACGCAAACTCCATTTCAAGGTGTGTCTCTGAGACCCTAATGCTGGAGGTGTTATCTTGAACTCGCTAATGTATTTTTAAAAAGGAATTTCTCACTTTATTTTATTGACACAAGGTCCAGTTGTCCACTGCTGTGCACCTTGGATGATCACTTCCCCCTCGGTGAAATGCTTCCATGATCCTTTGGTAGTGCTTTATAGCCACTTTGTAAATGGCCACCCAATGTTCAAGGCTGGGTAGAATTATTTCCACAGTATATTAAGATAATTACTTTTGGTTAGAATGGGTCACTTGATGGTTCCTACCCTCCCTATCGAAGTGGGTAAGTTCAGCTTGCTCCCCTGTGTTTACCACACTGAAGTGACAAGTTAAGCTTGGCTTTTAAGCCTGCACATGCAGCTCTTGCACATGACTAGTTATATAATATTGCAGCGGCCCAGCATGGGGAGGCAAGAATTACTTGAGGGGGAGGGCAGCAGTGGAATGGAGCAGTGCGCTCAGTTTGAACGGTGAACAATTTCAGGCCAGCTTGTGACAACTGAGAAGTTCTGAGCCAGTGATTGCTTCCACTACAAGAAAATTGTACAGGGGAAAAGATGCATCTCTCTGTAATAAACAACCGATTGATTTCAACATCTGCAACCAACAGAAAAAAATTAGAACCACCTCTTGGGGCCAGATTCTTGACCCTGCTGCAGCCCCTTTGTGCTGCTCCAGTGTTGTAAATGGGATGGACAGTTGGCTTAATTTGAGATGCAGGAATATCCACGGGGTGGACACCATGCCTGTGTGACCATCTCACTATGGAGGAAGTACGGTAGGGATGCTGTTGTGCACTGGTGGTCTCCAGCTGGTGCACCAGGCCCATGGACCAATAGCCAGCCTAGCTGTTCTAAACTATGCTATGAATGGGGTCAGCATAGAACTAGCATGAGGACTGGGGAGACACACCATGTCTCCCTTCTGAGCCTCTTCCACACAGTTGTGCCCTGCCCATGATGAAATTCTATATACTATATGGTAACAATTACAGCAAAGTATGGCTGTGGTTATGAAAGTGCCTATTTCAACTCACCATACCTACTTCCTTTGAGCCTCTTTCTTCTCTGGTGTACTGTCTATCTCATGCAATCCCCATAAATCTATAAGATTGCACAGGGCTGAATGTAGCCCTTTATCTCTTTTAATCATAATCTTCTTTTAGAGCACTGACAAAACTGTTACAGAAAAGCAAACTGAATTCTAGTCTTCCTCATGCAGCAGCAATGAAATTGCCGGCTAAATTCCAAATATTGACTCTTTATTTGTCGCAATGCTGTAAGAGGCAGAACACAGCTTGACTTTTCAGAACCCACTTAGAATTCACAGCGCTGGTAGTTAGGGAAACCATTGCTTGACTGGAAACAGAGCACGTGGGTTACAGAGGTCATTGAGAGAAGATAAATATGGAACCTCACAATATCATTTTCACAGTCATGTTTCTGACTATAGCATCGTTTTAAGATTCCGAACCCTAAACTCAACTTTGTTTCTCTATCTTTTAGCTACAGGACTGCAGTGTTCTGTCATTTTGTCCCATTGCCTATAAAAGTGCTTCTAGTTAAACAGGATTATAATGGCTTTTTTTCTTGAGAATTTGAAATCACTCTATAGATGTTTTGAATGTTACTGTGATTGGTGTAATGCTATGAAGTGTATATCAACACTTCCTGTCCCCTGGATGTCCTGGGAGACAAACTATTTAATTTCATTGGGGGGCAGGGGGCAGGGGTGAAAGCCTTCTTGTTGATATACAAAGAGAGGGAAAAGAAGATACACACCCTAGGGAGGGATACTGGCTGGAAGCACTTGTGACAGTGAAGTTGAGAAGGGAGTTGTAGAACATAGGCTGTTCAAAGACAAAGCAGAGCAGGTTTGTTGAATCCCTAGCAAGGGCTTTGCTTTGTGATGATTATTAGATTGAAATGATAATAGCTTCTTTGGAGCCCCTACCTTATCACTGTAAGTCAATCAGAAACTTTCCTACACTATAATAAACCCTCACTACATGACAGCTGATGCAATTGATTCTTATTTTCAACTGTTGTCGTGTCAGAATATGTCTAGGAGAGAAATGTTACTGTGCAAAGGTTCCTCCACTGAGATCAGTGGAGATGACAAAATGTAATTAAGGGATTGATTCTTCTCCCACTGAAATGAATGCTGAAAGTCCCATTCTAGTTGCTGGAAACTGGATAGGGCCTTCCGTTGTGATTAACCACTGCCTGTAAGCAGTAGATATCTTTTAAATGTTATCTTTTCTATATCAAAAAGCAAACATTGAAATATCAGGAGAAACAAATTTATAGTGAGGGCTCATCAGCACCTACCAAATTCAGACCCAAATCTTGAAAATACTTTCACCTGTAACTTTACACACCTGAGTAGTCGCACTGAATTCAAGTGTGTCATGTGTGAGTGAGAGCAGAATAAGGGTTTAACCACTTCAGCAAAACAAAGGTTAATTTTAACAGACATGTCCATTTCCTGGACCCCCCAAAAAACCTCCTCTCTTCATAAAATAAAGTCTGATTCACCCAATAAATGTTCTGCTTTACTCAAAAAAACACAGCTAAGATATATTTTGTGTGGAAATTTTATAAAAAGGAGAAAAAAACAAAAACAAAACAAGAACCCAAACCATGTAGGCTGAGATTTTGTAGACTAGGATGCTTTCCAGGGGGAAATTTTGTCATGAAATATTACACCTCTAAACTGGAATGGGCACTGATGCCTACATCCAGATTTTGCAAACAGCCTTATCTTTATAACAGGCAAACTACAAACCCAAGAAAACTGAATGCTCCGAACTTTGGGATGTTTAAACTCCAGATCTGAATTTTTCAGGCTTAGTCCATCTCTAGTTTTGGGTTAGATTTGCAATGATTTAACACTAATGGAGACACAGAATTTGTCACTAGTATGTGCAGAAGGAATCTGTGGTCATTACTACAAAGCTTCAGTCCACCGGGCCACAGAATAAACAAGCCATGGAGACAAACATCTAGATACTATTTATATACAACTTTTATGCTTGCACGTACTGCACAGCAGTCACCATTCCCAAGTGAACATTTACCGGCAGTTTTGAATAGGAAATCACCATAATTCCGCAGATATTGCTCTATGACAATTAACTGTTGATAAGAGCAAGTTGGTAAGGGCTAGTTTTAATGACCGCCCTGGAGAGATTAATATGATTTTATTTTTAATTTTGACAGATTTCTGGTCCTGTTCACATTTTAATTTTAAAGAGATTTTCTACAGCTGAAATGCAATGGTGTACTAATTATTCCTCATGTCTGCCTGTTGGTTTGCTGAGAAGTATATATTCAGTTTATTTAGCACAGTTCCTGTCTGAAGTGCTAAAATCCTTACACCTACAATTGGTATTATCCTATAACTCAAGGAGAACAGCCAGATGCCCCATTCTGAGGCAACAGTAGCTTCTGGTTATACAAGCTCTGAGGGTAAAGGCTGAATAATCCCTGATTTTTCAGGCCCTTTATTCACCAGCCCATCCCACTTCAGCAATGTACTGAAGCATGCACTTAACTTTAGGCATGTGTTTATGTCACAGCCACTGGGAGTTGGCAGATGCTGAAATGTTTTGCTGAAGATTTGCTGGCCTAGCACTCAGAATATTTGGATTCGATTCCTGTCTTCTCCAAAATCTTCCTTTCTAACCCAGGGCGATCATTTAGGGTGAAATCCTGGGTCTCATTGAAGTCAATGGGAGTTTTGTCATCGACTTTGCTGAAACCAGGATTTCACTCTTCACCTCCACAGGCCTAGTGAACTGGGAGAAGAGGAAGGAAATTTTACTTGGGTGTTAATACTTGTTTTAAAGCAGGAGGAATTGTTTTGACAAACGGATGGAAGTTGCAGACTGGTAGGGGAGAGAAGGAACTAATGCAGGCAGTTGAGAGATGTCATTTTCTCATTCTTCAGATTGATACTTTGAAGAATAATCTGGTAATTGCCCTTAGTTTTGATTGTCCTCCTAATCATTTGGTATTTATCACATGCATAACTTCTCCTTGTTTTATGCTGCAAACAGATCTACATTAACAAGACACTAATTATTTGTAAAGAAAGTGAGGAATACTTGTAGCACCTTAGAGACTAACTAGTTTATTTCAGCATAAGCTTTCGTGGGTTTAGTGAACTATAGCCCACGAAAGCTTATGCTGAAATAAACTAGTTAGTCTCTAAGGCGCTACAAGTATTCCTCACTTTCTTTACGGATACAGACTAACACGGCTGCTATTCTTGAACCTGTCACTAATTATTTGGCTTCTTTCTTTCTTTCTTTCTTTCTTTCTTTCTTTCTTTCTTTCTTTCTTTCTTTCTTTCTTTCTTTCTTTCCTTCCTTCCTTCCTTCCTTCCTTCCTTCCTTCCTTCCTTCCTTCCTTCCTTCCTTCCTTCCTTCCTTCCTTCCTTCCTTCCTTCCTTCCTTCCATAGTGCTTATAAGGGGAAGAAAAAAGGCAGAGGATTTCCTGCAATACTGCAGCACAAATCTGAACGTAGGGATCCTCTATGATAAACACTGCACAACTGGGTTGATTAGTCCACTTAATTAACTGCTCTTTTTTCTTGTCATCATGTCCTTCCTCTGTTTCATTTTCTCAGTCTGTTCATTATTGTTTTCTCATTCAAGAAAGCGAGTAAGAGACTTTTCTGACATTTCAGCACAAATACTGGGTCTTGGCTTCTACCGGGAAACAAGCACCAGAGTTCTATTCCCATGAGTTCCTATGTGCTATGAGCATGGATTAATTCTTAGGACCACATTCTGACACTCTTATATTAAGAAAGAATACATTCCATTCAGTGGGACTACTCATGAAGTACGAATAAGGATATCAAGATCTGGGTCTTGGCGTACACCTGTATAATGTCCTGGTTGAGTCATCAGCTGCATGGCTCAAACCTGAGACTTCTGGATGTAAATACAATCATCTACTCATTGAGCTAAAAGACACTGTTAGTGCAAAAACTGTACCAGCTCATAAACCTATATATGATCCAGCCACTCGAAAGAGATGGAGTCACTTTTTGTACTAATATAGTGTGATAGGGCCATCCTGCCTGGAGTGCCCTCCTTTGGCAGGTCATGGCACAATGGGTGTGCTGCCTCAGTTTCCCTCCTTGTGAGTCCTCATTAGCTTCACTACAGGCTTTCTTGACTCGATACCCTCTTTGATAGCTGGTTTATTATTTTTAAAAAGTAGTGTAAAATAGTCCATAACAAAAAGTCCCAAATATATAGTCTACTTCTCCCCAAAGTGCAAGTAGTCATTAAAATGCAAGACATCTTGTCCCTTGATACCCCTACCTGTACCTTCAAGCACAACTGTGCTGTCTGCCAGTCCACTGGGCAGCCACCCCACCCCTTCCAGCTGAAGTGCAGCCCTACTCTTCCCAGCAGAACCCCCACAGCCTCTCTGCTGGGAGCACTCTTGCCACACGAGTCTCCCTCATTCTTCTTGGCCCTCTCACTACTCTCCAGTCCTGAAGATGTCAGTAGGTTAGCTACTCCACTACACCCTGCCTTTAGCCCTCTCCAGCCTGTTGCTCCAGCTCTCTGGCTTAGAGCCAGCAGGCAGCTATCTCTGCTGCTCTCTGGCCTTCAGCCTTCTCCCAGGAGCCACCCTCTGCGCCTTTCCAGGACTGCTCCAGTCCCCTTGTCTCTGGCAACTCTCATCCACCCTTCCTGACCAAAACAGTCTGCTCTGACTCATTGGGCCCCCTGCCCACCCCACCCACAAGCTCTCTCTCCCTGATCCTTTTTAGCCCCAGATGCTGCTCCTCCCTCTCAACCGGGCAAATGGGAGCACCTATTCTGGCATAGGGTGACTGGACCTACTTCATTTACTGGGACTAGCCACCCTGTGGCATATAGGTTACACATGCCCCTGCCTAGGAGGCTGATCCTGAGCTTCTCAGGTCCACAGCAACTCAAATTCCCTTATGAGTCACCATGTGCCCCTGTGGATGGATCGTTGGCAGTAGGCGTCAAGTTCAGGAGCTCTGGATCTATAAGCACTAGCCTTTACTACCTGAGCCAAAAGATCCAGCTCTGTTATCTCAAAGGGTTTACAGACTCAGACTGTCATAATACAGGCACTAGAGGGGGACAGAGCCACAGAGTGAAAATTGTAGGTTATACGATAGAACCTCAGAGTTACAAACACTTCAGGAATGGAGGTTGTTTGTAACTCTGAACAAAATGTTATGGTTTAGTATGCAAGAATATATTTGAATTGGGTTACTTTTAAAGTGGATATTAAAGTCTCAAATAGGCTACCACCTATCATCACAAAAACATTACAAAGTGTGTTGGTATTACAGCTGCAAAACGCAGTCTATATTCTTACAGGATATAAGGATGACAGTTCAAAGATATTTTAACATGGGTGCTTTACTCAATATAATTTGGAGTCACTTTGCTTGACCAATTTACATGTATCAAACAATCTAGACAAAAATGTTGAAAAATAAATTTTATTCCTCCTTTCAAAAGTTTACAACTGAACATTGACTTAATACAGCTTTGAAACTTCACTATGCTGAAGAAAAAAATCTGCTTTTCCTTAATTTTTGTAGTAGCTTATGTTTAACACAGTTCTGTACTGTCTTTTTCTTTTGTCTCTGCTGCTGCCTGAGTGCATATATCTGGTTCCAAATGAGTTTGACTGGTCAGTTCATACTCTGGTATTTGTAACTCTGAGGCTGTACTTTTCCTGTAAATAATAGGCCTTCAAATCCTACACCAAATAGATAACTTTGGTTATGCTCTTACTGAACTGAGAATGGAATGTATGTATCTGAGGGGGAAGACTAAGGAATACTAGAAGGGAGGATACATTTAAGCATAACATTCCTATGTTTAATAGACTAAAAATGAAATGACTGATTCTAATATACTAAGCAGATAGTTCATTGTCCATCATTCAGAAATAGAACAATCCTCCTTCTGAAGGAATTTATAATCCTATGGGCAGTTAAACCTAAATAAATAGTATGATTCTTGTTCTTTTTTTGATGCTGATACTAGAAAGTGTATCCAATATTTAAATATCATTGAAAAAAAGTTATATTTAGTGAAGAGAACCACTGAATTAATTAGCAGGTTGACACCAGCTACAAATTACTTCTAAACTACTGCTTTACACTTCAAAGCAACCTTTTATTCTTTGCCACTGGCACCGAAGGCCCTGATGCTGCATTGTGTTTGCGTGGGCAGATCACTTCACTCATGCAGAAGCCCCATTGATTTCATTGAGACCCAAGGTGGCTGCCAGGGTCCATCTCCATGGATCTGATTGTAGAATCCCTGCCTACATTAGGAAGCTACAGGATTGAGTGTTTTTAATGGATGCAATACAAAATACTAATCCTGACAGCAACAGGCCCATTAAGACTCTAAAGTCACTTCACCGGGAGAGTGCTTATGCAACTGAGGGCAGAACAGTTGTAGCAGCTAAACAACCTAAATCTAAAAGCCCACAGATAAAGTGCATATTACTGGCCAACAACAATGTATTTTACTGTGACATTTAAACCCCCAAGCAAAATTTCGTGGCTGTGAAAGTCACTACTCGCCATATAACGCCCAAATAAACAAACTTTGTGTGGGGAATTCAGTGGACTTTGGTGGAGATTAAATTAACAAGTCTTCTCACCTACAGGCAGGATAGCTATAGCACAGCACAGTTGCCATTCTAGCTTATACAGACTGTAATAGCCAGAGTCTTATTCATCCAAGATTCCTAGCCACACCGACTGCCTCCCCACAGGTTCTTCTGTATATTGCCATTCTAAGACACCATGACACTCTCCTTCTGCAGTGCACAGGGGGTGTGGAGGTGGCTTGCAGGGCTGTCTCTCTCGCTCTCTTTCTCACACCAGCTCTACTATGAGGCTCAGTGCAGAGGGCTTTGTGCTTCAGAGACTTTCACACTTTTAGCATAGCTGACTGACCTATATTTGAAAGTTGTTCTGGAGTACAAGCAAATAGTTACCTATAGCTCATTGTTCAACCCCTCATCTCAGATGTTCTTTCCACCAGTTACAATATAATTGGATTTCAATTATCAATAGCATTCTAGTATTACATATAGCCCAGAATTTCTAAAAACACAGCTCCAGACTTCATCATCCTAGAAGAAGAAGAGTTATTCTCTCTCCTTGGGTTTAATTGCCACATGATTAGTATTTCTTCTTGAAGAAACCCCACTCTGTTTTAAACTGATCAACAATTAAATATTGATGCTTAATGTTAGAATCAGTAATTTCATTTTTTTCAGACAATTGGACTGGTTCACCCTCTCACTGAGATATATTGAAATACACACACATTTCAAAAGGAACCTTATGTGATAATTCAGTACTAGTCTTTCTTAATTTGCCAATGTTTTTTTCCAGATAAACATTGCCATCATTTAGCAAAGACACTTTAAATTACAATGAAACTAAAAGAAGGAATAAAATAGCAAAGTTCAAATGTGTGTTCTCTACATGTTTAAACAATAACGTTACTTTAGAAACAGTTTACCTTATATGCGGAAGGAACTAAACATCACATTCCTTTTAGAAAGTATATTGACAAAATTTCAAATACATGGAGAAAAATGATTGCACATGTGGAAAATGATAAACATCTAAAAAAATGATAGTGAAGACCCAATGACCCTGGTCCACAAGCCTCCCGAATTCCTTAATTTATTTAAAGTAAGGACCTTAAATAAAGCTTGCCTTTCTGAAGCATTTATATAAGCCTCTAGTGGAGGACATGTTATGACAATGTATGTGGTATTCTATTTCTCTTATGTAATTTTAGAGAGTGAACATGTCTTGGCTTCAAAACGTTTTGTTTTGAAAAGTGAATATAAAACACACTGAAATAATAATGTACTAAAATACATTTGACTACCAATTAAATATTTACTGGAGTAAAAGTATATGTGCCTTTGTAAGTTTATGTTGATTTCACTGTAAATTACACAAGAATTCTTCTCCCGATTAAAAGGTAGAATTGTGGGCTTTGCTGTTGATATCCTATTTATTTCAATGATCCTTTTTTCTTCTTATATTGCTTTATAGATGGTAAAATTAGTTTGTTAGACTGCCAAGTTAGAATGTTGGCTTGTGTAATAAAATTAAGAATCTAAAATCTTATAAGTGATCTTATTAGATGTACTCTAAATACCTGTCTTTTTAAAATGCTTTTCATCTTTTTGCCTGAAGGTGCAACAATATTTGTAGGATTGTCAGAATTCAATTTATATTTTTTATAATTTCAGTGGATAATATCAGTGTTTATTTTAAAGCATTTTTGATTGCATTTAATTTAAGTTTTCACAGTACAGTGAAACCTCGATTTAACGGACTAATTCGGGCGAGGGGGGTGTCCGTTAAAGCCGAAAGTCCGTTATTTAATAATTTTTTAAAATTATTAAATAACAGGACTTTCGGATTTAACGGATACCCCCTCGCCCGAATTAGTCCGTCAACCCGCCCGCCGGGGTCCCCGGCTGCTGGGACCCGGGCGGGAGCTGTCAGCCCGCCCGCCCCCGGCTCAAAAGCGCAGCTGCTGCTGCGCGCGGCCTCAGAGCCCGCAGGGTCCCGGCTCCCGGGACCCTGCAGGGAGGGTGACTGCTGCCGGGGGCCAGGCGGCAGCCCGCCCCCGGCTCGATCCGCGGCGGCTGCTGCCGCGCGCGGGCTCAGAGCCCCGCAGGGTCCCGGCTCCCGGGACCCTGCAGGGAGGGTGACTGCTGCCGGGGGCCAGGCGGCAGCCCGCCCCCGGCTCGATCCGCGGCGGCTGCAGCCGCGCGCGGGCTCAGAGCCCCGCAGGGTCCCGGCTCCCGGGACCCTGCAGGGAGGGTGACTGCTGCTGGGGGCCAGGCGGCAGCCCGCCCCCGGCTCGATCCGCGGCGGCTGCAGCCGCGCGCGGCCTCAGAGCCCGCAGGGTCCCGGCTCCCGGGACCCTGCAGGGAGGGTGACTGCTGCCGGGGGCCAGGCGGCAGCCCGCCCCCAGCTCGATCCGCGGCGGCTGCAGCCGCGCGCGGCCTCAGAGCCCGCAGGGTCCCGGCTCCCGGGACCCTGCAGGGAGGGTGACTGCTGCCGGGGGCCAGGCGGCAGCCCGCCCCCATGCTCGATCCGCGGCGGCTGCTGCCGCGCGCGGGCTCAGAGCCCCGCAGGGTCCCGGCTCCCGGGACCCTGCAGGGAGGGTGACTGCTGCTGGGGCCAGGCGGCAGCCCGCCCCCAGCTCGATCCGCGGCGGCTGCCGCGCGCGGGCTCAGAGCCCCGCAGGGTCCCGGCTCCAGCCTCGGGCAGCAGCAGGGAGCCCACAGCCAGCCCTCCAGAAACGGACTTCGGATGCATCAGACTCTGAAAAATTTTGTCCGTTGCATCCGAAGTCCGTTAAATGGAGGTCCGTTAAATCGAGGTTTCACTGTACACAAAAGTAATC
Organism: Sternotherus odoratus; assembly: GCA_032164245.1. NCBI lineage: Eukaryota > Metazoa > Chordata > Testudines > Kinosternidae > Sternotherus > Sternotherus odoratus. The sequence goes on from JAVMKO010000001.1 coordinate 165,478,862, forward strand.
CATTTTAAAGTTTTCATAATTGCAGGAAATTATGGGAGGTCAGACAATGGGGACAGGGGTACAGACAATAATTACTTATGACAGTAGACATTGCGTTTCAAAAAGATAAAGATTTGTAACTGTTAAAACACAAATTGTCAACATCATATCAAAATATACAAAGAAAATATCCTTAAATCAAACTCTAATAAGTTCTCAAGCAGTGTATTTTTCTTACTTTGTCTATCTGTAAATTTTGATTATTATTGATTTAGATATTTTGGTTCGTGTATACAGTGAAATCGATGTTTAACAAGAGGAAAAATGGTCAGTTTTCAGAATGGAGAGAGGTAAATAGTGATGTCCCACAGGGGTCTGCACTTGGACCAGTACTGGTCAACATATTTATACATTATCTGGAAAATGGTAAACAGTGAGGTGGCAAAATTTTCAGATGATACAGAACTACTCAAGATAGTTAATTCCAAAGCAGACTACAAAGAGTTACAAAGGGATCTCACAAAACTGGGTGACTGGGCAACAAAATGGCAGATGAAATTGAATGTTGATAAATGTAAAGTAAATCACATTGGAAAACATAATCCCAACTATACATATAAAATGATGGGGTCTAGGAAGAGATCTTGGAGTCATTGTGGATAGGTCTCTGAAAACATCCACTCAATGTGCAGTGGCAGTCAAAAAAGCTAACAGAACACTGGGAATTATTAGGAAAGGCATAGATAATAAGACAGAAAATATCATATTGCCTCTATATAAATCCATGGCACACCCACATCTTGAATATAGCATGCAGATCTGTTCAACCCATCTCAAAAAAGATATATTGGAATTGGAAAAGATACAGAAAAGGGAAACAAAAATGATTAGGGGGTATGGAACAGCTTCTGTATGAGGAAAGATTAATAAAACTGAGACCTTTTCCATTTGGAAAAGAGACAATTTAGGGGAATATTCTAGAGATCTATAAAATCATGACTGGTGTGAAGAAAGTAAATAAGGAAGTGTTATTAACTCCTCCTCATCGGGGCTGGCGCAAGCACTAGGTGACCTAGGCAGTTGCCTAGGGCAGCAGGATTTTCGGGGTGGCATTTTGTCGCCCTTGGCAGCATTTCGACAGCAGTTCCTCTGGTGAACCGTGGGGGGGGGGGGAGGGGGAGGAGGCAGCCAGGGCAGCAGTCCTCAGGGCGGTAGTCAGGCGGCGTTTGTCCTGCAGTTTCGGCAGCATTTCAGCGGCGGGTAGCCGAAGCCGCAGGACTGACGGACCTTCCGCAGGCATGCCGCAGAAGGCCACCTATGGCGTCAAAAAAGCTGACGCCGCCACTGCTTCTCATAACACAGGAACTAGAAGTCACCAAATGAGAGTAATAGGCAGCAGGTTAAAAACAAGCAAAAGGAAGCATTTCTTACACAACACATAGTCAGCCTGTGGAACTCTGGCAGAGGATGTTGTGAAGACCAAGACTATATAACAGGGTTCAAAAAAGAATTAGCTAAATTCATGGAGGATAAGTTTATCAATGGCTATTAGCCAAGATGGGCAGGGATGCAAAACCATGCTCTGAAGTGTCCCTAGCCTCTGTTTGCCAGAAGCTGGGAATGGGCGACAGGGGATGGATCACTTGATGGCTTCCTGTTCTGTTCATTCCTTCTAAAGCACCTGGCATTGCCCACTGTCAGAAGACAGGATTCTGGGCTAGAGAGACCATTGGTCTGACCCAATATGGCCATTCTTATGTTCTTAACATTTACTGATAAAAATCTAATCCTTCCAAGAATATTTGCAGCTGTTTTATCTTTCTTTAATTTACATACTCTCTGTTCTGTATTGGAGTTGCAAATACTCAGTCTCTTCCAGATTTAGGTCACTAGCTTGCTCCACCTGAAAAGAACTGATGTTTTGACAACTTTAAATCAGACACTTGAAAAGATTATATCTAGACTTCCAGGCAAAGAGTGCAACTGACTTCAATGGGGTTCCATAGGAACATAGGGGCCCATTCATACTGTTGTCTTTGCAACAGGGCAAAATTATGATCAGTTTGAAACAGGTAATTTATTGCAAAGTGAGCTGTGTGAATTAACTGCTTCATTACATAGATAAAATATACCCTCAAGACTGGGGGTATCTGGATGCTGAATCTGTAATTCTACATATAAAACTACAGTATCTATAGTTTATTGCCTTACAGGACTATGGAAAGATTCAACAAATCTTGTTTGCCTATTGGAAAAAAGAAAATATGGACACACTGAACAGCACAAAGGTGATTAATCCAACTATATGTCCCTGAATGAACAGTATTCATTTTGCTGTATTTTTTTCTAGAGTATATTTCTTTCTTAATGCTAAATAAGAGTAGTTTGGTAAGCTTTTTAATAACATGTCCAGGAGAACTGCAAATAATATACAACTGATTTGAAGAATATTGGTGAACTGTCAATAAGTATAATGAATAATTGACTTTTATTAATTAGTTGAAATTATTTGTCAGATACTGAGAATAAGTATTGATCAGTAGCTGATTTGCAAGCACTTGATTGTAACTATTTGATATTCAAAAGTCAAGCAGTGTCATTTGGCTCCCTTATTCGATGTTGTAGCTTTTAGAAATAATTTCCCCAAATTAATGTTTATGGAAGCAAATTTAAAATTCACTTTCCTGTGAATTCTCTCCCAAGGTTCACTTCAAATATGCTCTTTCTATGACTGTTCCTTCCCCTAAACTTATTAGCATTGCCAGAACATTCCTAGGAGGCGACTGCAAAAGGGTGATTGGAACACAGCTGAGGCAAATTCATTTAAGACACTTGAATGAGTATTTGCAGGATTTTTACAGCATTCGCTCATCTGGAACACTAAGGCTTCTTATAGGTGTTTTTTAGCACTCGACAAAGTACTTAAGCAAGTTCTAAAAACCATCGTTTTAGTATTGTCTTTACAAAACTACAATTATCAGAGACCAGCACATTTTTGATGGGCAGTTTATCTAAACTTTGCTATTTTACCTTGAAAACAATCACAGGTGGAGTTTAGTGAATCATTTTCTTTTGTGTTCGTCTGTTTCTAACAATACAAGGGATTGATCCAAAGCCACTGAAGTCAGTGGCAGTCTTTACATTGACCGGGATCAGAGTCCAGTTGCCTTCTTCCCATCTTTCTGGGGAAGTAAGAAAGTTTAGTCCTGTCTACTGTCATTTTGTTTCCGGCTTTTCAACCTCTTTTCATGGGCCAGTATCCAGTGCACCGACTGACCCCACTCCCCGCATTAGCTGAGTTCCACATGTATTTCCAAGCAGTCTTTGAGATTGTGATTGGCATTAAAACTGTCTCTCTTCCACTTAAGGTGCCCCAGGACTCTTTGTCATCTCTTCCACTTATCTCGCTCACGAGACCCAGCACAGATCCCTGGATTTATGGCCCCGACCTAGGTGCTGAAGCAGCTTCTCGGCTGCTGTTCTGGGTTCTGAAACGTTGGAGTGATTAAACCGACGCTCATGAAGTGACTGATTTGCGCGCAGCGACTCCATTTGAACCAGGAAAGCCTTTCTTAACTGCGACCCGTGACGTTTTCTAGCTACTGGAATAGTTTCATTTCAGCTCCGCTCTCGACTCCCAAAAGCTACTCGGATGCATCTCCAGGAGTGAAACGGAAACGGACGATTTCCAGGCTGTGCAACCCCACGGAATGCTACGACTCCCAGGTGTCGCCCTGTTTCCCATCAGCAGGGAAAACTGTTAACAGAGCGATCGGGGGAGATTTTGGAAGCAGGGATTGCAACAGCTGAACTCTCTAGGGCAGCTCTATGGAGCTAGTCTTAACTCAAGCGTCGTGTCCCGCTCCCCATCCCCACCTCCGAAACGCGTTCCCTGGTACCTGGGTCTCTAATCCCGGGCCGCTGAACAGACTCTCTCGGGACTGGGTGTTCGGCGGTAGCCAATCGCACGCAAACTCGGTGCTTTTACAGTCCCAGCGGTGAGCGGCGTGGTCCCGAGCCAGCTGCGGCACACACGACAGGCATCTGCAGCATCTCCCCCTGACACCAGGAAAGTTTTGTCCCGCAATCTCTGTGAGACTGGATCTGGTTTCTCTCCCCCCCCCTCCTCTCCCACCAGGTCGCCATGGTGATACCGAGCTCCCTCTCCCTCGGATGGAGACAAAACGGGCACCGCTCGGGTAGCAGAGCCCTGCCGGCAGTCAGCTCCCCTGCGGCGCTGCGGATCCGCTCCGGATGGAACGTGGCCCCTGCCCCGGGAAGGTGGGACCCCACGTCACAATGCCACGCTTCCCCGGGGCCCCTCGGACTCTCTCCCACCATCCCCGGGAGAGAGATCGCCCCAGCCCCGCGCCTCCAGGTGTTGCTGCGGCGGGGTCCCGCGGCTCTCCCCAGACCCGGCACGGACAGCGAGAGAAGCGCCTTTGCACCCAGCCCGCGGGCTCTCCGTGGGCTGGAGACATGGAGCTAAGTAACTAACCGATCTCCGATCCGGTCAGCTCCGCTCTCTCTGCCTAGGGCCCCGAACGGTCCTAGTCACACCTAGCGGGGGAAGCCTTCAAAGTAAGAGCAAACATGGGACACAACGGCACCCGAAAGTCTCCCTTTCACTGAGCAGAGATCTGGCTGACATGGCACCAACTTCCAGGGATCTCCGCTCTACATGGCGTTTGCTGCTTAATGATCACACCACACCTCGGGCTGGATCTCACCAAACCCACGAATGGGGTTGTGGGGGTTGGAGGAGGGGGAGGTGTCTGTCTCCGGAAAGCAAAACTTCACATGACTAGGACAACTGATTTCCTTAACTGCCAAAGGAAAACATTGCATGCAACGCCTGACTGCTGATGCCTCCAGCCTCAGAAAGGGAGGCTGCACCAGTCCTTAAAACCACGATTTGGTGGATCTTTCTGAATCCAGTGAGTGTCCCCCCCCACACACACACACTGCCAGTTGCCAGTTGCTAATGAAAGGCATATGAAATTGATCTCCCTTCTGTTATGTAATTGCCTTCTCCCCGGTCCTTCTGTACTAGGGGGTGACATTTCGCCCAGAGTAGGGAATTCAGGGACACCAGAAAAAGGCAAGAAACGGATTTCTTGTGGGAATGGCCAACAGCTTGTTTCCCATTAGCAACTCCGCCGTCTTACCTGTTTGTGGCACGTTGTTTTCATTCAATCATGATTTTCTTTTGGGAATGGAGCAGGATGTTGCTGGCTGATTGTTCACTCAGTGATGGATTAAAGAAACAAGAAGCGGATGCTCAGTTTTACCTCGACCCTGCTCTCTCGCGCCTCCATCCTCCCCGCTGCTCGCCCACCTCTTGATCCAGCTTGGCTTCCCCACATCCACAGCCAGGTGCGGTATTGAAGTCCAATTCGCGCTGCTTTGCTAGGACAGAGTTAAACGAGACCAGGAGGAAATCAGACAGCACGGGGGGGAGGGAAAGACCCGGGCGGAATAAAAAAGCACAGGCAGCGAGAAAAGTGATGGACCACGCAAGGAAACGTCATGAAATCCGCAGATTCAATGAATTCTCCTCAATTTCAGGCGAGCGGCTGCTGTGCTCTCTCCAGCCAGCGCTGTAACAAACAAGCAGAGGAAATCAAACTGTGCGTAGTGCCATCTGCTGGAGTAATGCCGCAACACAAAGAAGGGGGGCGGGGAAGTTACGGGTTGCTTTCTTTCTTTCCTGTCTCCTGACAGAGCAGGGAGACCAATGGAAAGTTTACTGTCTGTAAAGAGCTTTGCAAAGCCAGTCTGGTCTCTTTCCTGCAGTGTTTCTCATTGGGAGAGAAGGAAAGGAGTGTGCAGGGAGGACTGGCCTGGGACTCCTTTTATTTGCAGCAGAACGTGAAAAGGGATGAGGTGGTGGAGGGAGGGAGACCAGTTTTATTGCTTAACTTTGGCCTACGGAGATGGAAAATACCCAACATAGGAAAGGGAAGAAAGAAGGAGGAAATCAGCCCTGCAGGCTGGGGAATGAGTCCCAGGGAGCTAAGAGGGGACCCCTTTGACAAGGTTAGGAGCAGAGTGGCATTGGCAGAAGTGGGGCAGGGGTGAGACCCAGTAGTGGCATCATTAGGATTTCAACAGTATTGTCATCAGAGTCTGTTTTCCCCAGTTTTGATGGGTATTTCCCCCCTTCTTCACCTCAGCCCTGTTCCCTCAGTCCCTCCATAGCATCTTCACACTCCTAGCCCTCATGTACCTACTAACCCCTCCTCTCTCCCCCTCACCACTTTTCATCTCCTTATTTCCCCTTCCCATCCTTTCCGCCTCAATAATGCCCTCTTTTCCCATTTTTCTGTTTCTGTAATCCTATAAAGTAATCATTCCCCATACTACATATAAAGAAAAAAACACCAACAGATTTCCACTTTGTTGGATTTCTTTATAGGTACCAACACAATATTTGCCTGTCATAACTCTGACCACTCTGCTTGTATAGTTCATCCTTTCCGCTCCATCTTTTCATTTGTCTTGTCTACATAGACAGGGACAGGAACTGTCTCTTACTCTGTCTGTTCAGTGCCTGGCTGACTGACAGAATGGGCCCCCTAGGTGCTACTATAATATACTGTAGATAATAATCCCTAATACAATAATTCAAGAGAAGGAGACAGGGCTCTGGTGGCTGCTGACTGCTTTTTCTGAAAGTCAGATCAGTTTTTCTGTGTGTAAGGTTAGTTTCAGCCCCTGCCAGAGCTCATGCCTGCTCCGTAACAGTAGATCTGCAATGATTGTGTAAAATCTCTTCAGTCTCTTCATCTGCAACCCCTTCTAACCTCACCCTTCATCTTTAGACCGCCCTATATTTTCCTAATGTACGGTCAGAGATTTGTTTCTCACAAGAATTTGTGTTGAAATGTATTACCTCATGCTAGCCATGTAAATGACTATGTTCTAGGTTCTTAAACTTTTTCTGTAAAAGGAACCCTTCAGTGAGTGTTGAAAGTAGTAATATAAGGCCTCGTCCTACAAGGAGATTCATGGGAGCACTCCTTGTATCGCTCAGTAATCAGCCACTTTCACATCCCGTCCAGTGTGCTAGAAGACTATCTAATGGAGTGGCAGTTACTCCACATGCCGCACCAGGCTGTCTACGGACTGCTGACCCTGAACTCATCCCTCATGCTTGCATCCTAGATGGAGCTACTATTAGGTGGGTGCATAGGTAGTTGGAAACCCATTCCCAGTGGTTCACAATCAAGCTGGAAGGGCATATTGAGTGGGGTCCCACTGGGATCGGTCTTGGGTCTGGTTCTGTTCAGTGGCAGATAATGGTTCAACTGGTAGATAATGGCATAGTGGTTTGTGGATGATACCAAGCTGGGCAGGGTTGCAAGTGCTTTGAAGGATAATTGTTCTCCTTAATATCTGAGGCTAGGAGAAGAAGCAGTGGTCTTAAATTGCAGAAAGGGTGGTTTAGGTTGGACAATAGGAAAAACTTCCTAACTGTCAGGGTGGTTAAGCACTGGAATAAATTGCCTAGGGAGGTTGTGGAATCTCTGTCATTGGAGATGTTTAACAGCCACTTAGACAAAGACCTGTCAGGAATGGTCTAGATTGGTGTGGCCAACATGTGGCTTTGGAACTCTTCAGAAGTTAATATGTGGCTCCTAGTATAGGCACTGACTCCAGGCTTGGAGCTACAGGCACCAACTTTCCAATGTGGCGGGGGGAGGGGAGGATGGAGGAGGGGGAGGGGATTCCTCACTGCTCAATTCCTGGCTCTGCCCCAGGCCCTGCCCCCACTCCACCTCTTCCCGCCCCCTCCCCTGAGCCTGCAATGCCCTCATCTCTTCCCCCCCCGCCCCCGAGGCTCCTGAATGCCATGAAAGAGCTGATCGGGAAGTGCAGGGAGGGAGAGAGAAGCGCTGATTGGCGGGGCTGCCGGTGGGCGGGAGGTGCTGGGAGTGGGGGCAGGAGCTGATGAGGGGCTGCTGATGTGTTACTGTGGCTCTTTGGCAGTGTACATTGGTAAATTCTGGCTCCTTCTGTGTCAGGGCTCATCCCCTTACTCTGTATGCTGGACACCCAAAGTGCTGCAGGAGAAGACCTTTTATGTTTATTAATTGTTAAATATTTTATGAGTGGCAGCATATGGATGGCTGCATTAAATAGCTTGGAACCACAATAAAGCCAAGCAATCTGCTTAGTGATAAAATGAATGCTCCTTTGTTCTTTCAAAATGGTGCTTTCTCTCTTGAGGCAACTAAACTAAGATGGCTCTTTAACAGGTGTACAATAATCATTTAATACTTAGCCTTACCTCCTCCATCTATTTTATGACTCCAGCAATATGAATTTAGCTGCAGAACCACTCAGAGCCTGTTATTGCTAGTGCTAGCGCACACAGAAGTCAGTGTTTGGGGTTACATAGTCCAAAGATCTCAGGCTAATGCCTGATTAGCATATTGCAGAGGCAGCTCTTACTTTGTAATTCAACAGGGCAGTTGAGGTGAGATGGGACATCTGAGCTGGCAGTCTCGATCTTTTTAGTGGTTGAGGCAGGTGATCTCAGTCAAGGGGCCTCAACTCGGAGACTCACTTTCCCTTTGGCTTACAGCCCGTGAATTTGCTTGACGTACAGGGTAGACTCAGACTTTTCCTGAAGGGACGGTTTATGGAAATGTTGAGGTTTATTTCTGTCTGGGAAGTTTATTATTATTAGTTGGTGTGTCAGTACATTGAATTACATATGTGGTTTAGAGGTTTTTCATACATATGACTTGTGATTGCTAGTGTATTTTTACAAATGGGGGAAATGTGGAATACATTTCTACAGGCTCTGTTTCTCTTTTGCAGGCATCATTTGCACCCACATTTTTTATCTGCAAAAACAAATCTCAGGCTTATAGCTGAGTTTATAACCACCTGATTTGCGCCTGCAGTCAGGTATCTAGAGATCCACCTATGCAGATAGGCATCCACAAAAGAATTGCACTTCTTTATGCAAAATGTAGGTGCAGGTTGTTCCTGGAAAAAACAGGGAGCAATCCTTCTGAAATTTGGTCCCAAATGATTCAGACCTACCGCTGAAGCCAACCAAAATAAATGTTGATTTTTCAAATGATCTAGCTAGTAGTTAAGGGTGGAACTGAGGCCAGAACGTCCCTCTCACAACCTGATCCTGCAAATGCATGTGAGCAACTTTACTGATCCCAAAAGGATGACTTACATACATAAAGTTACTCACATATATATGTAAGTGTTTGCAGGGTCAGGCTGCTAGGTACCTAGTGCTACTCACCCTTCACCTACACTCTACTGTGCAATATAATGAACTAGTCATGCAATATGGTGTATATATAGATGGACTTGATCTCTAGAAAACCCCTGCAAGTGCAATTCAGTGCATGGGAAATAGCTTTGCATGTTTAAAGTCTGCTCACCTGAGCCAATGTTCATTTACCTTAAAAAAAAATCAGTGTCCAGACACCTCGGGGAAGACCAGAAGGTCTGAATCCCTAGAATAAGCAACTGAATCAACTTATTGTATACAATATTACTGTATTATAAAAATGCACAAAGAAAGATCTTTTATGAAAGCTGGTGACCCACTGATGATTAATACCACTGTGCAATGTATATGTTCCCACTGTATGAGGAATTATGAATACTCACTTATAGTATGCTTTAAAGTCTGTGACCAATCAAAGGGAGAAACAGATTTTCTCCCAGACAGAAGGGAAGGAAGTTATCTATCTCCAGTGTAAATTAAGCATTATGGAATCAAAACAACAGAAGCCCCGTTACATATGAATCAGCAGGGGGTTGGGAAGGAAAGGATAACTCCTCTTGTAAAAGGGTCAATGAATTTTGGGAGATATAAACAGAAACAGAGCCATTTTGATATCCTTCCCCTGAGGAAGCAAAGAAACCAAGCACTTTGGGTTCTCTGTTGGATCCTAGCTAAAGGCTGGCCAGCCATGCTGGAAGAATGATTGCTGAGAAAACTACTTTGAACAAAAGACTCTAGTTTGTTAGGTTTGAAGTGTATTTTTATTTTTGTTTGTAACCGTTCCTATCCCTAATCCTTCTACTTGGTATCCTTAAGTCAAAGTTCTTTTGTTAGTAAACTTGTTTTACTTTTATAGTGCTGGGTATTGAGGCTTCTGTGTGTTGTCTTTTTAAAGGGGCAGCAAACTTGATGAGGGGTTGTGAGTGTTTCAGTGAGAGGGGCTGATAGTTGACACCAAGAAATAAAGAATTTCACTGCTTTGCACCTCTCTTTAGGTACCCAATAAACAACAATAGAACATAGGACTTCTTCCACCATTTAGTTCTACACAGGTAGAACTTCACTGCCCTGATCATATCTAAAGAATCTAATCACTTTTGTAGGACATGAGAGGATTTAGAAAAAAGAGGGGAAGGAAATTCACCGGTTTAAATGGAAAGGGTAAATTTCTCTGCAGACTGAAGTCTGACCTGGTCTTTGTACCACCTCGTCTGGAGAAAAACAACGGTAGGAGAGGCTGCTTGGTATAGAGAGCCCAAAGTTTATGAAAGCCTCTGAGTTAACATGATGGCCAAAAGGAAGTCAAACTTAAAAGCCATAAAATATTATTATTACTGTTACTTTAGTAGCTCAAAGCTCATTTAGTAAGAGTTTATAATTAGAGCTGAGAGAATAGTTGATCTTTTTTCTTAATTTGGTGGCTGAACCAAAACATCTACAAAAACCCAACCAGTTAGTTTTGAACTAAAACTGTGTGTTTTGATTTTTTCTTTCGAGAAATTAAAAACAACCAACAAAAATCATTTGGATGAATGAAACTTTTTGAGTGTTATTTTGTATTTACAAAATGTGAAATCAAATTGGCATATCATTTTGAATAAATTCATTTTGACCTTTATAAATCAACAATTTTGTCATTTTCAAAATTTTCATTTTTATTTTTTTCAGCTGAAATGATTTGCTGAATTTGACCCAATTTCTTGAATAGTTTCCATGCGCCGACAGTTTGGGCAAATTTACTATTCAGCAATATTATTTATTAATATTAAAAATATTAAATAACCCAGGTCTATTTATAATACTAGATTGAGGCTCCATTTCTCCACTGGTCATCAGATGCCAATCTCTGAAGTTATTTCACATTCAGAAAACTGGAGTTGTGCAGAAAAAGCAGCAAGCTAGAACTGGAAATGACATGATGCAAGGCACTAGGACTTACACACTTTTGAAGAAACTAAGAGTTTTGGCTCCTATGTATATCATCAAGTAGCAAGTCCAGTATTTCTTTGGTGGATAATCTCAGGATGTCTGTCTTCCTCGTGGCATACTTTTTTGTGTGGAAACTTTTCTGGGTTTGAGAAGGAAATCATCCAGGTCTTGAGAGTCACTATGTTCTAAGAAATATAACCATTCACATTCCTTGTGGGGATGTGGCCACACTAAAAATGCTACAGCAGCATAGCTGCAGCAGCACTGTAGTGTAGACACTTGCCACAGTGGTGGGAGAGGTTCTTCTGTTGCTGTAGTAAATCTACATCTCTGAGCGGTGGTAGCTAAAACAACAGAAGGATTCTTCCATCCACTTGGCGCTGTGTACACTGGGCTTAGGCTGGCTTAATTACATCACAACTTTTCATGGCCCTGAGCAATGTAGTTGAATGAACCCTACCTTGTAGTGTAAACAAGCCCTAAGTCATTGTAGGGCTGGGGAAGTCAAGGTACCTTGGTGACTGAGATGACATTTGAACATCACTCCATTGGAGGAATTTTTGACTTGTGAAAAACTGACAGTAACTCTCTCTGTGTTACCCATCCTAGCTTTCCCAAGTGTAAGGCACGTGTGACTAGACAGTACTGTGCTCTGATGATTCTTGACCTGTGTAATAGCCCTTAAATATCATTGGAAGACAAAATAATTTAGGCCAGCCTTGAGGTTGCACTAAGTTGTCCTGGGGGCTAACCCATGTTTCAGCTGCCCTAGGGATCTTTGGAGCTTAAAGTCACCTTTCCCTCATTCCCCTCAACTTCACTCAGGGCCTTTTTCTTCACTGGCCCATAAAGCATGAGTCCTGACATAAGGCTACAATAAAAGCGTCTTAGGACACTATCTGGTCTGGTCTTTGGTATTGGGGTTGTGGTTAAATCTCCGTTTTAAGCTCAGTCAAAAGAGTCATTTTAGGTTTTGTTCAATTTACTTTGAGTTAGGAAGTTTTAAAATTTCAAAGCAGGTTCTAAAAGGATCCAACAATAGGAAAGCTATCATTTATTTGGTATGACTAAATTGGGAAATGTTGCAGATCAAGCCATTGGAAACTAAAGGGGAGGAAAGAAGAGAGAAAGCTTTCACCCACTGCTCTCTATCTAAATTAGTTTTGCTGCTTGAATTATACCAGAGGGAAATCCACTTTTCCCTCTTTATTAGCCACTAAAAATGCATCAATGCTTCAATTGGAAAAGCTAACTTTTCCAGAATGCAAAGGTAGAGTCTTGTAACCCAGAGCAGCTGGCTGGAAATATGCATGATATTTTAGATTGCTTCATGTAACAAATGCTTCCATTCCATTCATTATTCTTTCTTTTTCTGGAGCTCAGTGTAGTGGGGTGGCTACTTTGCTCCTAAAATAAACGAGGTAAAACAGCCCCAGAGAGGGCTGTTGATGGGAGAAGTAGCAAACTTAGGCTGCAGCTGGGGAAAGCAGCAAAACCCAGGCTGATTAGAATAGCAGCCACAGCTCTGGCCAGCCCAACCAGGCCACAGCTGGCCCTGATAAAAGGCTGAGAGGTAGGAGCTAGGGAGTCTCTCTCCAGGCTGGGAGGGAGCAGGGCCTGGCTGCCTGTGGGACAGGGTACCTGAGGTGGAACAGTGCTGGGGAAAGAGGCAAGGGAGCTGAGGAGCTCCAGCCTAGCAACTCCCCAGGCTGAAGACCTGACGTGAGGTCTACGGAGGGTACTGGGGGTTAGGCAAAGGCAGCTGGTCCAATACCTCCCTTGCCTATGATGACTGGCTCTTACACTGCAGTCTGCCCCAGGATGCGGGTGTTCGTTCCTGACTGGCAGTAGCCGCAGACTGAGGCAAGGTGGGGATAGAGGGTTGAGGGTTCCATGGGGGCTAGCGACGGTGAGACAGGGGCCTGCAGAGAACTCTCTGACAGCTAGTGAGCTAATTCTCAGATGGCCAGCAGGAGGCGCTTCAGCGGTGAGTCCACAGATCCGGAACTATTTTTCACAATTGCCAGGATTTCTCTATGGATTCTTATGTTATATCCCTCTCTCTCACCTTTTGCCTGCCTTGTCTAGATAGATTGTAAGCTTTTTGGGTAGGGGCCTGTCTTTCATTGTATCTTAGCATCGCTGGGTCCTGTTCTCTGTTAGACCTTAGGCACTGCCACAATAAACATGATGATTAAAGATGGGGAACCATTAGAAAAACTATTGATCTGAATATAATATCATGCCAACTACTTATGGAAAGCTGTTCTGCATCCTTAGCAAAGGTGTGGCATCACATCTGCAATTTTTTTACATAAAGCGAGGCAAAATCCCTACTTGTTTTTCCAAATTTCCCCAATAGATTTGCTAACAACCTTCTCATCGGCTACTGTGCTTTGTTATCTGGACAGCAGATCTTTCCTGGACTTTGCTTTCTTTTTTTTTGTAAACTCCAGCACATGCACTAATCAAACGCAAAAACATTTCCACATGCCACTTTAATTAGTCCAGACTTGTTTTATTTGAATCCCCTTCTATTCCTTTTCTGTGTAATTATGACGGCTCTGTTTAAATCACCAGTGACTTCCTTCAGCTGTTTGGCTTGGCTTTCTTAATCAATAATGAATTTTAATTAGCAACTTGTAAGTTATTGTTCTGGGAGATGGGTTTCATGGTTGATTTGTGGTTTCACTCATTTATATCACAGAGAAGAACAACACTGCTTTTCTTTTGTTGCATACAATGCCCCCCCCCAATCTTCCGGTTTTCCTGATATTTGGCTGTTGTTCTTTAAAAGGAAGCAGTAAACTCTTCTGCTTTGTTATGTTATGCTATTTTACAATGTATGATAATGTGATTATGTGTCTCTTCCTGTTTTCCCTAACTTACAGCCTCATTTATCTATATGGGAGAAAGAAAATATCTAGCCAATCAGATTTCCAGTAAGTGAAAAGGCAGAAGCACTGGATGCATATCCTATTGTTATATTTCAGAGAGACAGGTAAGGTATTAAAGAGATTATACCTTACTCTGGTGACAAAAGTCATATCAAAATAATTGATTTTTGTGTCATTAACTCCAGTTCTTCCATCAGATCCAGTGGGTGGATTCCTGCGTCCACGTGAAGTGCCTTTGAAATCAGTGGACCTCCGCATAGGTGTAAGGATTCTCCTGTACAGATCATATAAAAGGATTGGGGCCGGTATTTCTAATGAGTACATAATTGTGCAAATCAGCCAATCAGTATGCATGCAACTCCTATGGACATTAGTGGAAGTTCTATGTATGGACATAGGGTAGGAAATCCCTGTTGGAGCATTGTCATTGCAATGCTAAGGCTGGTTTTTGTGCTCCTCCCCAGATGTCTTACTTATGCAGGGAGTTGAAACCGAAAGCCAAAAAAGTCTTAGCAAACATAGTTAATTAGGAGGAGAGTGCAAAACTTGCTTTGCAAAGTGATAAGTATAAAATGGCCAATTTCGTTCACAAAGAGCTAGTTGTAAAACACTGCCAGGAGACATGAGGTAATGAACAGCAGCTAAAATGCAGCAATTATATACTAATCAAAATGCACCAAGAAGCTTATACATTGTACCTTTCACCCTATCACTATTTCTTAAAACATACACTTTTGAATGTTCGATTATTCATGTACTGGTAGGGCTCCAAATGTGGAACAAGTACCTTGAGCCATTTGTTTGTATAAAATAATAAATTTCTGAACCAGAATGTTATTTGGGCTGAATCTGCTTGTGGCGTGAACTATCCTCTCACACTGAGAGGAACATTGGTGGATGGGTTGGGTTGGATTGGATTGAGAAACCTATATTGCTGCTACCTGTGCTGTAACTATTCTGAGGAGGGAGGATTTAGCATCCAGTGTGATGAGTCTGGCTCCTTTCCAAGGTCCTAGGTTCAGTTAGGGCCAGATTCTGATATCCTGAATTGTGTTAAATAGTACCTTACTCCACAAGTGGCTCCAGTGAACTCACATGAGGCGCTACTGAGTGTAAGGGTATCAGAATGTGACCCTACAGAAGGAATTCTATGAGGGGGGAAAGAAATAAAGAAGCCAGTGCAACAGTTTTAAAGCCAGTATGATATCAGATAAAAGAAAACTGCCCATAAATTACTATGGATAGATTTTTGTTATTTGATGTAAAAGTTTAAATAGGTGAGGTAATATCTTTTATTGGACCAACTTCTGTGGGGGACGGGGCAGCTTGTGAGCTTCACAGAGTTATTCTTCAGGTCTGGAGAGGGAAACCAGACTGTTCAAGCTAAATACCAGGTGGGACAGATTGTTAAACATAAGGGGTTCATATATTGTAGGAGATCCTATAAAATGAATTGGACGATTAACATCTCTGCAGTTGTAGGACAATGGCGGGTTAGTAGGTAGCAGAGTGTGTCACAAGTTGTTGTAATAGGCCATAAAACCATTTCATTTTAACTGATCTTCTGTAACATGTGTAAACCCCTTATGTTTAACAATGTGTCCCAGCTTCTGTTTAGCTGTGACACCCTAGTTACCTTCTCCAAACTTGAAGAAGAGCTCGGTGAAGCTCTAGAGCTTGTCCCTTCCAGCAACAGAAGTTGGACCAATAAAAGATATTACCTCACCCATATTATCTCTTTCATATCCTGACACCAACATGGCAAAAACAACACTGCTAATGAAAACAAGATTTGTCTTTTTATTTTGATGTAGGCATATAAAAAACAGGTATGTATACTGACAAACCATTAAAACACAGGCCAAGATTTTCAAGAGTGGTAGCCTAAAGCTAGGTACCTAAATTAATATTTAGGCAACTAAATAAGTGGCCTGATTTTAAAAAGTGCTGAACTGCAGCTCCCTTTGAAGTCAATGGACTCTCTTCATTTACTTTACGAGGCTTTGGATCAACCCCAGGCGAGCAGGGACCTTGCTGCATGTGTACCCACAGAGGTCCAGGAGGGAGTGCGGAGTCATAGACCTCAGACTGATCTTCTGAAATATATGGGTTTTGAGAGGCTGATCACCCTGCCGTTTCTCAGGTGATCAAGCCCTGTCCCAGAAGAATGATCAGACAAAGCCTCTGAGAACAAAAACCTACTTTCCAGTCCCTTACATAAGAATAACCTGGGTAGGTGATGGTTTGGCCAATGGGCAAAAGAGAGGAAAGATGTCATCTGGCCAGATTCACAGACAATTTTTAAAAGGAATGATGAATCGATTAAAAGAGGAGACGTGAGTGTCTTATCCCTTTCTAAACAAGTAAACAAACTGACATAGTGTGTGGTGAAGTCAACAGCAGTATGTATGAAGTAAAGAATCTTACCCAAAGCTCCAAGAGGGGTTCCAAAAGGAGCTTTAATTAAAGCAAATAGCTGCATGAGTACAAACATGAATGCATTTCTGTTTAATTAAAAATGGGCAAATTGTGCTAATGCTATGTGTCAGTCATACTGCAGTGTTGCATAATTTTGTGCTAGTAATTCTAAATCCTGACACTTCACATATAGATAACATTCTTCCTATAATTATAAATACACTTTGATTTTTTTCCTCGTAAATTTTAAATAAAATGAACTCAGCACAGGCACATACAAGAATTAAATTAGCCTCTGAGTTTCTTGGACCCAATATACAAGATCAGAGATGTGCCAGCTGTATTGCTTTTCCCTCTCCTGCCTCACAAGAAATCTAATGCAATAAAAAGGCATATAACTCTATTACTACTAGCTATCACTTAGTGCTGTGCACTACATGAGGCTAAATAACACATCAAAATAACAGGAGATTGAACAAATTCCCATTCCAAAACCAAGGTGAAAAGGAAAAACCAATAATCTGCTTCTGAGCATCATTAGGGAAGTAGAATTTCTAATAGGAAAAGTCAGTGAGATTCTGTGGGTGTAAAGAGGCCCTGAAGGAATAGGATTCCCCGACATGCTTACTGAGGTGACTGTCATAAGTCTGCCCTCTGATAACCCCCCCCCCCCAAGTCACTGGAGGTGGGAGGGCATGTCAGGTAGGATAATCAACTTTTTAATTTGTGAAAAATGGACACTGAGCACCGGAACCTGACCTGCACCCTGCTTTGCCTCTCTACCTCAAAGCCCTGCCCTCGCTCCACCCCAGCCCCACACTATCGCTCGCTGCTCTCTTCACCTCTCTTCTCCTGCCTCCTCTAGGAGGACAAGATTAGGCCCTTTTTAGACGGGGCCAGAAGGATGTTGTGACCTTGCACTCTATATGCTTTTATGAACATATGCTAAAATGAGTGTGACTATCATGTAACTGGAATATGCTTGTGCCAAAGGTCTCTTGTAAGGTATCATTAAAAAGTTTATAACTTACCGAGTTTGTTCATCCTATTTGTATGTATGTATCATTCTTGTATCTGAAACTAGAAATATGACTATAACTAGGGTTACCGTATTTTGCCAATCAAAAAAAGAAGACGGGGTGTGTGGCCTAGCGCCGCCCACTCCCTCCCACTTCCCGCCCCCCCCCCCCCGAACCTCCAACTCATCCCCCCTTCTTATCCCCTGACTGCCCCCTCCTGAGACCCCTGCCCCTAACTGCTCCCCAGGACCCCACCCCCTACCTAAGATTCCCTGCTCCTTGCCCCCTGACTGCCCCCCCAGCCCTCTGATCCATCTAACCCCCCCACTCCCTGTCCCTTGACTGACCCCTCCAGAAATTCTCTGCCCCTTCTCTAACCCCAGCCCCCCCCTACCGTGCAGCTCAAAAGGGCGTGTGAAAGCTGGTCCCACGTGCTCGGCAGCAGGGGAGCGAGCTGGCAGTGGCTCTGAGAATCCGGGGGGGGGAAAGGGGAAAGAAGAAGGAGGAGGGGGGAGGGTGAAGAAGGAGGAGGGTGAAGAAGGAGGAGGGGGCAGGGGAGCTACAGCTGCCAGAAGCTGCGGGAGAGACGGAAAGTCGAGAGGCTCTGACTGCCGGAGCCCAATGCCGCACTCTGCATAAGGGGGGAATCCTGGACATCTTTAGACTTTTTTACATGTCCGGGAGAATCCAGATGAATGGTAACCCTAATATAACACTGAGGTCTTATTGTAATTATGCAAAGTGTGGTCCATTAATAGTGGCTTGGAATTTTGATGGCTCCTAATAACTAGGACAATTGGCTGTAGATGGCTTTGTTTACTTGTAAGTCTTCCTGTATACCTGTGTGCTGGCAAGGGGATAATGAAATCTTACAGTGACATGTGATCATGTCAGCTGAACTGGAATCAATCTTTAACCTGGGGCTTTTCCATTTAGAAGGAGGGGTGGGAACCCAGAGAGGGACAAAGATTATATAAAGGGGGTGGAAGTTAACAAAGTGGGCTGCAGTCATGAGTAATCCCCTCGCCACCATCTGGTTGGAACAAGGACTGTACTAGGGGAAAGGATTGTGCCCAGACTAGGCATCCAGTCTGTTATAGGAGCTTATTAAAACATCTCTGAGGGTGAGATTTTATCTGTAATCAGTTTTCTTACTGTACTAGGCTTAGACTTGCGTGTTTTATTTTATTTTGCTTGCAATTCACTTTGTTCTGTCTGTTATTCCTTGGAATCACTTAAATCCTACTTTTTGTATTTAATAAAATCACTTTTTACTTATTAATTAACCCAGAGTATGTATTAATACATGGGTTGGGGAGGGGGAAAAACAGCCTTGCATATCTCTCTATCACTGTAATAGAGGGTGAATAATTTATGAGTTTACCCTGTATAAGCTTTATACAGGGTAAAATGGATTTATTTGGGGTTTGGACCCCATTGGGAGTTGAGTAACTGGAGACAGGAACACTTCTTAAGCTGTTTTCAGTTAAGGCTGCAGCTTCTGGGGGATGTGATTCAGAACCCGGTCTGTGTTTGTAGCAGGCTAGTGTGTCTGGCTCAGACAAAGCAAGGTTCTGAAGTCCCAAGCTGACAGGGAAAATGGGCTCAGAGGTAGTCCCAGTACATCAGGTGGCAGTCCCAAAGGGGTTTCTGTGATCTAACCCATCCCAGATGTCCATTGTAAACTTGTTAAGAGCAGTTTCAGTGGTGTGGAAGGGGCAAAACTGGATGGCAGGTTATATGAGAAAAGCAGAGGAAACTCAAGGCAGTTGGAATAGAGTGCACACACAAGGATTCCCTAGGCAAAGTGAAGGTGGGAGATAGAGTTGTAGCTGGAGAGGCAAGTAGAGCCAATGAAGAGTTTTTACAACAATGCACATCAGAATTTTTATTCTAAATACAAAACCTATATGAGTGAGAGGTAAAAGTTTTATTGTCCAAAGCCTAAAATGGAGAAATATCATTGTTATCCTTGAATTAATTCTGCTTCTATTTCTCAGATGTAATCTCTACCACCCACTGGGATACACATCAAATGTAGAAAAATAGCAATATCATATACCCTGGATGAGACTCTCAGGTGGTGTAAATTGTAATTCTGTGGATGTCAATGGAGCTACAATGGCTTACATCTTCTGGGAACCTGCCCCTGCCCCTGCCAGATTGTGCACAAAGCAACAGCCACTTGGACTTAGTAGAATTTATGGGCATCGTGCCATAGAGATGTCTGGATAAGGAAATGGATGTGTTAGGAAAATGTACATCACAAAACCTACATGCTAAGTGGTCTTTTTGCTTTACCAAAAAAGGGAAAGCCAATCAAAACACAAAACCCACACCACACACAACCAAGAAACCCCCATCAACTTTCATGCTGGAATTTTCCCCCTATCAGTAGACCCAGAGGAAAGTTAGAATCGCAAGATACAAACCACCTGCCTCCCAGAAAAAGGGACCTCCCACAAAACAACACTCCCTCCTCCCCCCCCCACCGCCACATTCAAACTCTGTTTGCTTTTTCACAGTACCGACAATGGAAACATACTGAGGTTTAATTTCTATTGTGAAGGCTAGTTAGAGCTCAGTAACTAATATGATTTAATAAAACAGATAACAATGCACTCCTGCTTTCATCTTTTTCAAGTGGATTTTAATCCTGGAAGGGACTCAAAACACTTTTTTAAAAGGTACTTAATTGCTCAAGTATGTGCATTTTAAAAATTTTAATTGTGTCTATATGTCTAAATTAAAACACATACTCTGCTGTAGAGCAGCTGATTTCATCCAGACAGCCAGATTCAAATGACTGAGAAACTTTGCTATATTACCACAAGCTTTGTGATAGTCTAGTAATAAGCAGTTGTGATATACATAATGTCATACATATAGAGGGTGAAATCTTGGCTCCATCGAAGTCAATGATAGTTTTGCCTTTTACTTCAATGGGACCAGGATTTCATCCATAATGAATATGTCTTTATAGGGCCTAAGCTAGAAAGATTCCACCCCTCCACATGCCTTCATAGTGAACAGGATTTATAATTTAGTATCCATCAAAGTAATGATGTTTCTGAAGCTGAAAAGCTAATCTTCTCTTTCCCTGAACACAGCTCTTATTAAAAGGCAGAAGACTCATAAACAGAGGTAAATAAACATGCAGCCCAAATGACCACAGACACAGTCTCCACCAGTCCAATAGATCTGTGCGTGTTTCCTGAAGGGTCTGACAATCTTTCACTCAGTGTGAGTATCTTACATTAGAACTGTTGAATTGTACAGCCAGTGTGTGAAGGAAGGAAGGAAAGCAGGCAGGCAGACAGCCAGCTAGCCTCCCACACATTGGTGCAACATGCCTGCTACAGCTAATACTGCTGAATGTAAGCATCTAAAAATCCACTCAGATGTTTTTAACTTTTCGCTCGCTGCCTTACCTTTTGGGCATTCACTTGCTGTGTACTGCAGGAGGTGTTTAGACAGATGCAGGCTAGATAATTATATGGACAGAGAAATCCTGTGTCTCGAATTAATTCTGTTGAAAATGGTAGGTCAATAGGTAGGGCCAGCTCTTTAAGCCAGGCAGAACAAGTGGTCACACAAGGCAGCAAAAGAATCTGTAAGTGGCTTTGTTTGGGCGACTGAGGGCCAATAAAGGATAAGCGCTTGCTGGTTTGCTTAGGTCAGAAGAAGCCCTAGAGCTGGTCTGGCCCTGTAAATGGGCTAACATTAAAATGTACACCTGGACAGGACTGGCTCAAATTTCCTATAGTAAAATCACCATGAGATTTTTATGGGGTTTCCCACTTAAATTCTAGCCCAGTACATTTTTTTTTTTTAAAAAAAAGGTGCTTACAGAAATGTTGCATTATCAGTAGTAGGCAGTGTGAAGATGCCCTCTTGCTGCAAAATATAAACAGTCTGTGTCTAGGGTTTGCCAGCTTTATTTAGTTGTTTATTACTACTAAGCAACGAGGTATTTTTAAATATCCTTCCCCACTAATGTAATACATCATGTACAATGCTGTGAGTCGGAGAAAAAAATGGCTTAAAGGATAGATAATGGGCTGTAAAGCTTGTCGCCTCTAATCACTGGTTCCAATCCGGGTCAGGTTGGTAATAATCAAGAGTGGTTACTCT
This sequence comes from Sternotherus odoratus, assembly GCA_032164245.1. Classification (NCBI taxonomy): domain Eukaryota; kingdom Metazoa; phylum Chordata; order Testudines; family Kinosternidae; genus Sternotherus; species Sternotherus odoratus. The sequence continues at coordinate 165,500,503 of JAVMKO010000001.1, forward strand.
CGGGTTGTTGTTTGGTCTGAAATTGGTTTGATAGTTTAGATCCATGGACACATATTTACATAATAAAAATATCACTATACATGTTACTCATTGGCAACCTTCCTTGTAGTCTCAGGAAAGAAGCCAAAGGCTGGAATGGGTCTAGGCACTGAAATATCCTCTGCTCCCCTGGTGCAGGGTTGAGGCAGATTTGTGAAGCAGTATGGGGGCTTCTTGCATTGCTGGTGCCTGCCTTGGACAGCCCCTGGTCTATGAAACTTCGTTAGCCTCTTCCTGGCACTGGTCAAGATGGCTGTCTGTCAGTCCAGGAGGAGGAAACTTGACTTCTAGGAACTCTTTTTGCCTGCGGAGCTGTTTTCTGGGGGCTCAGACATGCACACATTTGAAGAGAATTCCTCTGGGCAGCATCCACTGACTCACTCAGCACATTCTCAGAGCAATGGACACGGTCCATGGTTCTTTGCACTCGGTTCCTCTCTGGTTCCGTTACCATCCCCCTAAACCCACTCCTCTTGCTGCCTAGGTTTTGGTTGTGCCCTGCAGTTAGTTGATTTCTGTAGCTTGTTGGCCCTGACTCTCTTCTGAAGATGAGGCCACTGTTGTTCCAGCAGAAAAGCCCATTTCCTAGAGGTCAAATAGACTGACCCTTTTGAACACCAAATCCCTATAAAGTTATTTTTAAAAAATAATACACCAGCTGTCAGACTGTAATGGCTTGGTAGTAACATGACAATGTTGTTGGTGGCCTGAGCCATTCTGAAGCCTTCTTTAGTGGGTTTTAAGTTCCTGATTTGCCAGCATCTAAGGGTATGTCTTCACTACAGCAGTAGGTCAATTTCCTTTAAGTTGATTTTTTAAAGCAGACTGTATAGAGTCGATTTTGTCCGTCTCCACAAAGCACAGCAAGTCAGCAGTGTCTGTCCGCACAACTGTTGCAAGCGTCGACTTAGCGAGCATTGCACTGTGGGTAGCTATCCCACAGTTCCCAGAGTCCCCAGCAGGCACCATTTCGAGTGCTGCACTAAGGGTAGGCATTTCATAATTTCGCGCCCTTTTTTTCGCGCCGCCAACCCCATTTCGAGCGGTGCACTGTGGGTAGGCATCCCATTATTCGCGCCCTTTCTCCGCGCCTCGCTAACGCCATAGCGTGGCAAGCATGGAGCCCGCTGATGCCACCGCTGCAGTAATGGCCGTTGTGAGGACCTCGCGCACTGTTGTGGATTTTATGCTGTACCATCTGCAGAGGCAGGCGATCCGGAGACAACTGCGCTTTCTGGAACCTGATGACAGTGATGAGGAGATGGACCTGGACGTGCACAGCAGGGACAGGGACACTGACGTTTTTGGAAGTAGGGCGACTGACAATCTGGCAAATTTGGTGGCAATGGAGCAGGCTCATGCCATGGAACGCCGATTCTGGGCCATGGAAACAAGCACTGACTGGTGGGATCGCATAGTGCTGCGGGTCTGGGATGACTCCCAGTGGCTCAGAAACTTTCGCATGCGTAAGGGCACGTTCATGGAACTTTGTGACTTGCTTTCCCCGGCCCTCCGGCTCAAGAATACCAGAATGAGAGCGGCCCTCACAGTTGAGAAGTGAGTGGTGATAGCTTGCAACGCCAGACAGCTACCGGTCAGTCGTGAATCAGTTTGGGGTGGGTAAATCTACAGTGGAGTCTGTAGAACTGAGAAATGAAATTGTTTGTAAATTGTTCATGTTTCATATTGTGTTTGTTTCCATATTGTAACTCAGACTCCATTTTTTTTACTCCTGTCTGAAACTCCATTTTAAAATGCTCACTCCACTTTGTCTGCAAAACCCTGATGTAACCTAATTAGTTTAGATGTGTGAATGAGGTACTGATGGAATCAACCTCCAGCCCGTCCTGATGAACCACTGAAGAACAAAGCAAAAGGAGTCTACCTTAAAGAAAAAGAACAAAAGTCCAAATTGAAGAAACATCAAAGCCAGGTCTTAGGCTGAAAGTCATGTCTGCAATTGACAGATAATCAATCAACAGATCCCAGAGGCAGCATGACACAGCAAGACCTACAGATTCTAAATTCAAACTGAAACCCTATAAAAAGGATGAGTGAGCTAGCAGACTTTGGGTAACGTTCTGCTGCCAACACCAAGGGGTATCGGTGCATGCCCGACAGAGACCCAACCCCTTGTGCCAGGCTCTCTTGGCCAGTTAGCCGACACAAGCTACGATCCCAAGCTGCGAACCCAAGCCACGGACTCAAGCTACGTTCAGGACGGGTAACTATATAGCAGCTGCAGAACATCTGGTGTGTGTGTGTGTGTGTTGTGTACACATAGGTATTAAATATTAGCTATTGATTATTGTATTATAATAAACGTGACATTCTTGACTTATCCCCTGAAAGGATCCTGTGTAGTTTTCTGTATAACAGGTCTGCTGTGATGCAAGTAAGCAAAGCAATCATCGAGCTGCTGCTACCCAGGGTTATAAACCTTGGAAACCTGCAATCTACAATAGATGGCTTTGCCGCCATGGGATTCCCTAACTGTGGTGGGGCTATAGATGGGACTCATATCCCTATCCTGGCACAGACAACGAGCCGGCAGAGTACAGAAACCGGAAGGGATATTATTCTATGGTCATGCAAGCACTGGCTGACCACAAGGGACGTTTCACCGACCTGTACGTGGGGTGGCCGGGAAAGCTTCATGACACTCGTGTTTTCAGGAACTCTAGGATATTTAGAGAGCTGCAGCAAGGGATTTTCTTCCCCGACCAGAAAATTTCCGTGGGGGGTGTGTGGAAATGCCGAACGTTATCATTGGGGATCCAGCCTACCCCCTAATGCCCTGGCTTATGAAGCCCTACACAGGAGCCCTGGACAAGGGTGAGGAACTGTTCAACTACAGGCTGAGCAAGTGCAGGATGGCAGTAGAGTGTGCATTTGGCCAACTGAAGGGGTGATGGTGTTCATTACTGATTCGCTCAGACATCAGCGAGAGAAATATCCCCATTGTTATTGCTGCTTGCTCAGTGCTCCACAATCTCCGTGAGAGCAAGGGGGAAACGTTTATGGCGGGCTGGGAGGCAGAGGAAAATTTCCTGTCCGCTGCTTACCAGCAGCCAAACTGCAGGGAAAGTAGAAGAGCGCGCCATGACGCACTGCGCCTCAGGGATGCCTTGAAAACCAGTTTTATGAGTGCCCAAGATGGCGTTTGACAACCCGCTCCCTTGCTCTGCTCGGCCCTAAGCCTGCCGTCCTTGCACCCTCTTTCCCTCCCCCCTCCCGATGCTTGCAGAGGAAATAAATTCACTGTTTTAAAAATCATGCTTTCTTTATTGCTTCATCACAAACACAAATACAGGGGATCACTGGCAAGGTAGCCCAGAATGGGGTGGGGGAGGAGGGAAACCAGTAGTCGCAGTGGTGGAGGAGCGGAGAGAGGAGGGGGGAAGGAGGGAGAGGTGGGGGGCCAAGACACAGCAGCTTTTAAAAGTCTTTTGATAAATTCATCCTGCTGCTGCTTGTGCTGGCTTGTGGGGTAGAGTGGGTCAGTCCCCGGAGCTTCCCCGCCCGGGTTCTCACCCCACGTTTGGGTGGGGAAGCTATGGGGCTTGAGGGGGGGGGAGGGAGGTGGTTAGACAGAGACTGCAGAGGCGATCTTTGGTCCTGCTTCAGCTTCACCAGACACCTCAACATGTCTCTTTGGTCCTCCATTATCCGGAGAAAAGCATCCATCCGCCTTTCTTCGCGTTCCTGTCGTCTGTCTTCGTGCTCCAGTCATCTTTGTTCGCACTCCAGCCACATTTCTTCCCTCTTTTCTCCTGTATTGATTCCTGCCTTGACTGGAGCAATCTTTCCCTCCATTCCATCTGGCAGGTTGCCTCAGCGCGCGAGTTTTCCAGTAGTTCATTGAACATATCATCACGCGTTTTCTTTTTACGCTTTCGTATCTGCGATGCACGGCGTGAGGAGCAGGACGGGGGATTCTGAGATAATTGTGCAGCTGTGGGCAAAGAAAGGTTCAAAGTTATGAGACAGATATATTCAAGGTTATGAGACAGATACATTCAAATGTGGGCAAAGAAAGCTACAAGGTTATGAGACAGATGCATTCTCGGACGGATCACAATGGGAGTATAATGCAACTGGCAACCTCAGTATTCAGAGGCCTGATATGATTTCTGTACAAGGTCATATTCCACACCTAAAAGTGACTGAATGGCTCACAGAAAAGTCACAGCATCTCACACACATATGCGAGCCTCAGCACAACACGGCTTCTGAAATCATCCATGCAGCCAGCCATGGTAAGCTGAAATCCATATTTAAAAGAAGCACTTGGATATTCTAGAGTAACCCCATCCCCTTCCCCTCACCACGAGGATTCCTCCTCCCCCCACCGCGTGGCTCCCAGTGAACTGTGAACTGCAAAAGAAAACCAAAAATCTCTCGCTAAGGGCTGGCTGGGGGTCTTAAGCGGAAGCAACCGCTTGCAGACACTTCAAAATCCCTGCTAGCTACCGCTACGGGCTGGGGGGGGAGGGGTTGGGAGCGTGTTCGGTCTTAAGCGGAAGCCACCGCTTGCAGACTCTTCGGGGGGGGGGGGGGAGGGCGTGCACGGTCGGTCTTCAGCGGAGAAGATTACTTTGCAGCTGGGAACCTTTATCTCCCTACTAATTGCAGTCCGTATTTCAAACAGGCAACCATGAATGACATCACTTTACTTAGAATTTCTCGGAGAGATAGAGAACGCATGCTGCTTGAGTCACTGCAAAGTCCTGGTCCATTCGCCGCAATGCTAGCCTGCTCAATGATACCAGACTATTTACTACTTTTGTGGCGTGGGATGGTCTCCTATCACGGGGGGCCACATAAGGCGGCTCTCCCTAGAAATCTGGTGCGGAAGATTCATCGCTACCTCCTGGATAGCTTTATTGAAATGTCTGTAGAGGACTTCCGGTCAATACCGGAGTATATTGACAAACTCTTTGAGTAGAAACTGACCAGTAATGAAAGCACGCTAAGTCCTTAGGGCAAGTTAATCATTAATAAATGCTTCCTTTAAAAATCATGAGTCATGTAATCCCTTAAAAAAACAACACTTACCCCCTTGGGAGGCTTGGGAGAGTGCTGGCTCCAGGGTGATAAACAGCTCCTGGCTGTCTGCTAACAGGGTTTCTCCGCTGGCTTCCTGGTGCTCCGTGATATTTCCCTCCTCCTCATCGTCATCCTCATCCGAATCCTCCTCAGGCCTGATGATTATCCCATCGGTGGAGTCCTCGCAGACCGGTGCAATGGTGGTGGGGGCGCCCCCCATTATCTGATTTAGTTCATTGTAGAACCAGCATGTCCTCAGCGCGCCCCCTGAGCGTCCGTTTGCCTCCTTGGCTTTCTGGAACACTTGCCTCAGCTCCTTAATTTTCACGCGGCACTGTTGGGCGTCCCTGTTGTGGCCCCTTTCCAGCATGGCCTTGGAGACCCTGGCGAACGTGTTGGCATTCCGTTTGTTGTTGCGGAGTTCCAACATCACGGATTCCTCTCCCCAGATAGCGATGAGATCCAACACCTCGCGATTGGACCATGCTGGAGCTCTTTTCCTCTGGCTGGTCTCCTGTGCTGCTGAGCTCTGCATGGCGACTTGTGCTGCTGATTTCTATGAATGGTGACTGAGCTGTGCAGGTGAGCTGGCCTCGCTGACCAAACAGGAAATGCTATTCAAATGTTCCCGGGTCTTTTCCTGTCTACCTGGCCAGAGCAGCGAGTTGAGAGTGCTGTCCAGAGCGGTCACAGTGGAGCAGTGAGGCAGTCCAGAGCGGTCAGAATGGAGCATTGTGGGACAGCCTCTGTAGGCCAATAACGTCCCATGCGTCTTCACTAGTCCACAATCGACCCAGAGAGGTCGATTTCAGCGCTACTCCTCTCGTTAGGGAGGAGTACAGAAGTCGATTTTGAGGGCCCTTTAAATCGACGTAAAAGGCATCCGTGTAAGGACGGGTACAGGTTTATGTCGACTTAACGTTGCTAAAGTCAACGTTAAGTCGTAGTGGGGACCAGCCCTAAATTCCGATCTGTTCATTGCAGCGCAAACACTGATGTGCAAACAGTTCGTAGAAGTACATATGGCATTAAGAAACTAATGCCATGACTGTGCTTCTGTGCTCCCTTATATCTAACAGAATATTTAATAACTTTAATGTACAGCAGAGTACAGAACATGTTAGTATGCCAGGCATACAGTACTAGGATCACTAGAATTACGATTACTGTTTGACTAGAGTATACACAAACCTCCATACTATGATGGCATGAAGATCCTTTTCCTGGCAATACTCACATAATGACACTATATTGCAGAGTGAATGAAATCTCTAATTTGCTGCTTAGGGCTTAATACAAAGACCACTGATGTAAATAGAAAGACTCCTATTGACTTTGGTGAACTTTGGAGCAAATCCTTAGTGACTATTGACTTTTCTTAGAGGCGGCTTTAAGCACTCTCACGTAATACATTTGTTTTGTGTTTTGGGGTGATGCACAATATGTCTTTTCTATATCATGTGTGGCAGATTGCTGGCACTATTGTGATGGGTCCTGCACTTTCTCTTCTTGTGGGGGGTTCAGGGAGCCATTTCTTTCCCCTAAACAGGGTATTAACTGCCCCACTAGTATCTTAGAGGAGGGTGAGTGGAACGGGAGGGATCCGGGCCTGCCCTTTACTCCGGGTCCAGCCAGGGGCCCTGAGGGTAGCAGTAAACCACCTGAATTAGCTATTCCTTCCCCTGGGCTACTTCCCTCTCCTACCCTTCAGCTTGTGGGCCTTCCTGCCCTCTCTCTACACAAGCCAGGTGTCTCTTTATCTAGGGTCTGGGACGCCTTGGTTCCAAACTGTCCTCCAAACTGCTCTCTGCTGCAACTCCTTTCCTCCTCCCCTGTCTGCCTGAAGCAGAGGGTTTTATTACAGGGTTCCTAACAGGGCCTTAATAGATTGCAGGTTTTCCAATCAACCTGCCACCAGCTTCCCTAGTCCACAGGGAGCCACGTCTCACTTAGCTCTGGGCTTACATATCTCCCCTCAAGCATTCTACCCCAGCTCCCTGACCCTTCTCTATCACATACCTCACTCACTTGCTAGCCTGTCTACAACTGTTGAGAAATATTTTCTTTTCAGCTAAAAAATATTGGCCCAAACCCACCTGTTTTAGGTTTAAAACAGAAAGTTTTGATTTGGAAAAACCACTCCAGTGTCCTATGGAAGCACTCAAGTGCCCCATGCCCCTCTTCTCCTGTATGGGTCAAGCTCCTTTGCCAGACTATAAATCCACAGATGCACCACACTCTCCCTTTTTGCTGACACTCTCTCTCCACCAAAATACATCCTGGGAGTGTCTGGATGTGGCGCATCCTGGGAGATATAAGAAGCCTTCTCTATAGAAGAGGACGGGGACATGAGATACCTGAACTACGATTTCCCTGAGATACCACTTTTCCAAATAAAAGTTTTTTGACAACGTCAAAACTTTCCATGGAAAACAAACATTTTTTCATGAAAAGAAATACATGTCGTTGTCACGGTATTGGAATAATTGGGTACCATATAGATCATTGGGGTACAAAATAGTATGTGAAGGGGGTCATAACAGGTGTCTTATGTGTGTATCTATTCCATATGTGTGTATCTATTTTGTAACTGAAGTTAAAGATACCTGTACTTCAAACTTAGGCTTGGCTCCTGTGAAGGCTCAGACACGCTCAGACACATAACTCGAGCCCATTAAGGGGCCATCAACTGCACAATGAACTGTGGCCACACCCAAGGAGAGGAGCCTCCCCAGGAGTGGGACATGCCTGGGCAAGAACTGAATCATTGAGAGTCTGGTAATTGGACCATGTGGCTGTGAACCTTCAGTTTGCAGCCAGACTCTGCATAAGGAGGAGGAGGGTCTTCACCCACAGGAGGAAGTCTATAAAGCCTGGAAGAACATTCTCCATTTTGTCTTTACCTTCAGCCTGTCTTGCTTCCAGCTCTGAATGGACTTTACTACACAGGTGAAATCTGAACTAAGGTGCTGACCCATCCCTAAAATGGGATGTTTTCTAAAGACTTTGATTTGAACCTGCAGTTTATTCTACCTTTGCTGCAAGCCTGAATTAAGAGATGTGCCATTACTGCATGTAATTGATTTTTTTTAACCATTCTTAACCCTCACCTATACCTTTTTTCCTTGTATAATAAACCTTTAGATTTTAGATTCTAAAGGATTGGCAACAGCGTGATTTGTGGGAAGATCTGGTTTATATATTGACCTGGGTCTGGGACCTGATTCTTTGGAATTGGAGAGAACCGTTTTCTTTATTTGGGGTATTGGTTTTCATAACCATTGATCCCCAGGACAGGTGGCTGGTGGTGGTGATACTGGGAAGCTGGAGTGTCTAAGGGAATTGCTTGTGTGACTTGTGGTTAGCCCGTGGGGCAAAACCAAAGTCTTTTCTGTTTAGCTGGTTTGGTTTGCCTTAGTGTGAAGAAACCCCAGCTTTGGGCTGTAGTTGCCCCTTTGGAAGCAATCTGTCCTGATCTGACACTCACAGTTGGATCCCACCAGGAACAGCACAGTCACAGTCGTCAAAACCAAACACTTCTGTTGAAAAAGAGTTTTGATGGAATTTTTTCAATTAGTCTTAGTCTACATATACCCATCCTCTTGCAAATGGTGAGTAGAAAACTTGCTCTGGTAAGTGAGGGGACTTAATTTAAACCTCAATTAATAAGTAAAGAAAAGGCTCAAGTCCACATAGTTGTGTAGATAAGACGAGGAAGACTTGTAGCATCTTAAAGACTAACCAGTTTATTTCAGCATAAGCTTTCGTGGGCTATAGCTCACTTCATCGGCTGCATAGAATGGAACAGAAGTAAGATGCATTTATACACACAGAAAGCAAAAAAAAAAAAAGTTGTACATTAGCATGCCAATTCTAAGAGACTGTTTAATTTGGATGGGCCATTATCAGCAGGAGAAAAAAAATACCTTTTGAAATGGATTTCTGTGTCTGGCAGGAAATAACAACATTGAAGGTAAATTAACTAGAGAAATGCAATCAATTAGTGTAATGAGAGAACCATTCACAATCTTATAGTTTGGTAGAGAATCCTTCTGAGTGGAGCAACACACGGTACTGTCCTTCTGAATCTGTAGGGAGATAGGTTTAAATTGCCTAAATCATGAATCCTAGGCCCATCACGCTGCTGGAGTGAGTGATCTCCTGGATGATTTGTAAGTGAATGACATTAAGCAAGGAAACTGTGGCATGGACACTGATTGCATGAAATGGTTTGTTGTATCACTTGATCCAGCAATGTTTTATTACATCTGTGATATGTTGCAATAATACCTCATCACTGTTTCTGACTGAATCATTTTGTTACATCCGTTCAAAGCACATGGTAGTTATCGCTATACCAGTGCATACTGGGAATTCTGTATCACTATCACTATGTGCCAGTGCCCGTAAGATGAAAAACATACTGTAGTTGTAGCAACCAACCATTACAATCAACAGTGCTTATAAAATATCTGGAATGGTTGTTGTCCCTGGATGCAAGAGGCTATACAACAGCTGCAAGCTTAGTGTATCAGAATCAAGCCCTGACTTACACTGAGTAGTACCTTATTCTGAATAGGACTACTTGTGGAGCAAAATGCTTCTCTGCCTGAGTAACAGTATCAGAATGTATCCCCATGTATATACAGGGCCACTCTTTATCTTTTTCTTTGTGTACCCATCTGTAGAGATTATAGAATAGGATACTTGGAGCCAGATCTCTTTGGTTATGTTTCTAGCTCTGCCACTGTTTTGCTGTGAGACCTTGAGCAAATCACATAAACTTTTCTTTGCTTCAGTTTGCCATCTTTCACTACATGGGTATACTGAAATTTGCCTCCCTTGCAGCAGCGTGGTGTAACTTCATTCATGTTTGTAAAAGGCTGAAATTCTCAGATAAAGCTTCTACTTTTCTCATACATATCACCTATATTTTATTTTCAGAAATAAGGTATTTGAGGAAATTATAAAACACAAAAGTTTGTGATTCCCTATTGACAATAAGATTAATGTAAACCATATTATTATTTTTCACCTTTAGTGGACAGGTTTGCAAACAGTCCCATAAATCTATGGGATTTTTGTGCCAGCTGCAGCTATTCAAAATTATTTTCGTGAATAAACTGTCACTTATCCAGCATCTTTATTTAGAGACATTAAATAAGAGATTTCTCCCAGCCTGATGAAATACACGTGGAGAGAAATATGAGTGGTTTATTCCCTGCAAACATCTTTGAGTTTTAGCTACTAATAATAACTTAGGGGCAAATTCTACCCTCTATAACTCCTAATGATTTCAGAGAGAGCTCTACATGCATATATGAGGGCAGAATTTTGGTCTTTTAAAGGTTAATAATAATTAGGCAGCAGCTCTGGAACAAGTCAGCTAGGGCACTATTTTTAGTTCATTCTTCGTGACTGTTGTGTGTTCAGACTATGACTTTATGAAAACAGGACTCAAACGATACATTTCAATTTATACACCCACTATACTGATAGATAGCTATAGATGCAGGGATATACTGATATTTGTAGGGTTTATATGTGTGTGTATCCAAGCATCATAGCCATTCCAGGCATTTTACAATTGTTCGTTATAATGTATTATTATAGTCATAGTAAAAGAAATACTTTTCTAGAATTGGCTGCTCACACGTTTTTTTTTTTCTTTCAGAAAATGATTGTAATGGACACAATAAAATCTGTTAATTCTATGCAGTGGTTGGCTTGATATGTTAACATCTTGAATCCATGGAAAGCATGAATCTATAACCCATTTTTTCTGCTAATTACCGTCAGTATATAACTTGAGAACTACTCATGAATCTGCTCGATTGAGCACTGATTGCTCACAGTGTTCTGTTTCATGCAAACAGAGCACTAGCAATTAAAGCAGTGCGCAATGCTACTATGTTTTTTTCCCTTTTTCCTCCCCTAGTCCTAAATTCCTCTTATCGTGTGGGCAAAGCTTTCTGGTAGTCCCCGAGCTCCTCTTGTGCTGAAAAGCCTCTGCATTCTATACTGTGAATAGCTGAAATACTGCAGTGAGCGTTTTTACATTGGAAAAGAGATTTTACCAGTTCTGCTTTTGTCAAAATCCTTGTGAATGATATTTTTGTAATATCACTTGCTCCAGTTTGGATTAAAACTTATAATTAGATCTGGTGCATGCTATCTGTGTTGCATTCTTCTGGAACCTTAATTTTTAGGCAGGGGGTTTTCACACTGCAAACCAGTAAAAGAGAGACTATTAATCCCCAAAAAGCAATTTCCTCTTCCTTTCCTAAACTATATCCATGTTGCTAGTATTGAAATTTATTGTCAGCAGTGTTCTCCTTCACAGGATAGCATGCTCCTCTGCTTCCGTGTCCACTAAAGCACAGTCCACTGAGGTCACGTTGGATATAATGGCAGAGTGACAAAGGAGGGTACTTTCTCTGCATGTTAGGATTGGAAAGGTGAATGGATTTTGAAAGAGAAAGCCCATGTTTGGACAAAAATATTTTTCATAATTAAGATATGTGATGAGTAAAATTAGGAAATGGAAGTTAGTGGAAGGATTTATCATTACATATGATACATTTGAAAGTTTTCCCCAACATGAATTCAGTATTTGGTTTTGTTTGGATCTCATAGTTAGCAAAGATACTTCTGGGATCATGTATGTCTTGAGCTGGATGCAGTTAAAAATACTGTCTGAGGTTCTGCTCTCATTTACATATAGGAAACCCAAATAATGTTATTTCAAGTGATATGGCATAATGGGTCTGCATGTACCTAGTTGTGAGCAAAATGTGGCTTGATAAGTCATCACTTTTCACAACTTTCTTTCCTCAAGGAATAACAACTCAATCCTGCACCCTTACATGTGTGGTCTTGGATTCTCAAAGGAGCTAACAAACTTAGGTGCCCAACTTCCATTGGCTTTCAGCAGGAAATGGCACCTAACTTCCTTATGCTCCTTTGAAAACCCTAGTCATAATTGTTATTGGTAATTGCAGTAATTAAGAACTAGTTGATTTAACTGGGAGTACTCATGTGAATCATGAATATTTATGTGAGTAAGAACTGTAGGGCATGGCCTTCATTCTTTTTTCCCCTGAAAGATGGGTCTTAAAGGACATAAGAGAAAACTTGACTGACGATAGACATTAGTTACCCTTTTTGTAGACTTTTAGACACTGTCACACATGGCTAAAACAAGACACTATTTATTTTGCTCAGTTGTACCACCTCTGTTTCAATATTAACATGATGATGCCTGCCCTCGGTTCAGTATATATATAATATTATATAATGTCCAATATATAATAGATTCATAGATTTTTAGGGTCAGAAGGGATCAACAGATCATCTAGTTTGAACTCTTTTATAATTCAGGCCATAGAATTTCACCCAGTTTCTTGTCTACTGAACCAATAACTTGTGTTTGACTAAAGCACATTTTCCAGAATGGCACTAGGTCTTGATATGAATATATCAACAGATGGAGAATCCACCTGTTCCCTTAGTAGTTTGTTCCAATGGTTACTCACCCTGACTGCTAAAAAAAGGTCCTTATTTCTAATTTAAGTTCCCATCACTGGTTCTTGTTATGTCTTAGCTAGATGAAAGAGCCCTTTAGTACCTGATATTTTCTCCCCATGCAGGTTCTTACACACTGTAATCAAGTCTCCTCTCAATCTTTTTTGGGGTATGATAAGCTAAACAGATAGGGCTCCTGATGTCCCTCATTGTAAAGCGTTCCAGCCTTTGAATATTTTTGTGGCTCTTCTCTGCACCCTCTCCAATTTGTAAGAAAAAGTTAAAATATAAGAAAATGTCTTACTGAAGCTAGGTAACTAGCTCTAGGCTGCTTTAAATTCTTATCTTGTGTTATGCATTCCTGGAAGCACTACTGGGCCTCACAGGGTTCAAATCCTATCTTGTCCTGTACATTTCATACGTTTATTTTACCACATGTGTTTTAGCTCATATCTGCATGTATTCTTACCCCATATGTACCATTTCATGATAGGAACTTTGTGTTTGTATGTCTTGTTCTTTCCAGATAAATAAGTAAATAGATAAGAAATAACGTCATGTTTTTCACCTGTTAATTTGCATGAGGCCCTTCTTGCCTCCTCCTCCATGTAAAGAACCATATAAAAAGTCTTGTAATGATGTATGAAAAGAAGCCATAATTTGAAAGCTATCTCTGTGGCTTCACTTCGCTAGCGAATAAACTTTTGTATTCAAGCTCTCTCCAAGGCCTGCCTGTTCTTTGAAGGTAAATTGGGTAACCTCCAAAGGAAATGAGCCATTTGTGCAACAAATTTTTCAGCATCCTTTAAAAAATGTGGATACCAGAACTGGACAAAGTATTCAATTTTTGGCTTCACCAATGCTGTATACTGTCACCAGTAACATAAGGATTGCATTATCCCTTTTTGAAGTAGCACTGGACTGGGTGCTCATGTGTAGTTACTTGTCCATTCTAACCACTATCTTCTTTTCAGAGTCGCTACCTTCCAGTATATCATCTCTCCTTCTGTAGGTCTGGTCTGTGTTTTTGTTCCTGGATGAATGACCTCGCACTTGTCTGTATTAAAATGCATTTTGTTTTAATGGGCCCAGCATACAAAGTAATCCTGGTCACTCTGTATGTCTGCCTTGTCTTCATCATTATTTACCATTCTGCCAATATTTGTACAATCCGCAAATTTCATCAGCAGTTTTTTATGTTTCTTCCACTCCTACTGACATCAATGAGAGCTGATCATGCAGAAAGAAATTTGTCTGCATATAGCAAGATGTGCAATGATTCATTTGTATAGTTTTCTAAATACTCATTTGCTATTTCCTTCTGTTGGTTTTCCAGCTTTTGCAATTCAGAGATTTTCCAGAATGCACTAATGAGAGGTACGTTACATTCTACAAGCAGAAAGCCAATTTAAGTTAGTCCAAATCCACTGCTTATTATCTGCTAAATTTCAGCAGTGTACCATATGGTGAGGAAACAGCAAGGGTGAATTATATGCAGTACAATTATGGTATGAAAACACAGTCATTTTTGTTACTGAATGGGTCTTAAGTGGAGATTTGTACATAAACTAACCACTTTTTTATTTTGCATATGAAAATACACCAAGGAGTTTTTACCATCTGTATATCTTGTAGGAACAATGTCCTTTGGTGTCATAAAAGATTGGCCAAAGCAGACAGCCTTCTTGATGGCATTCTTAACTTTGTCTTTTTTTCATAAAGTTTTAGTTAATTCAATAAAAAAGATCACTTACGAGTGTATTTTTTAAAAATCCATACTGGTGCATCAGTTTATATTGCATCTATAGTAAAACATACCTCATCTTACTGCATGCAGAGGAGGTGCACTAGATGGTCCATAATTTGTCAGATGTCATATGTAGCTCCCACTAGTTATCAAGTTGCAGGAGCATAGACTAAATTTAGAGTTTTATACTTCCTACCCACAAAATCCACAGCAAAGCTGCTCCATATAGTCCTATCATAATAGGAGCATTGCACTATAGAAATGTGTAGAGCTGGAAGGGGCCTCAATAGATCATGTTGTCTACCTCCTCCCCCTACCTCCTTCCCATACTTAGCTCATCCCTGACAGGTGTTTGTCTAACATGTTCTAAGAACCTTCAGTGATGTGGATTCCACAGCCTCCTTGGTAACATATTTCAGTACTTAACTATCCTTATAGTTAGAAAGTATTTCCTAATATCTAACTTAAATCATCTTTGCTGCAGATTAAGCTAATTACTTCTTGTCCTACCTTCAATGGACATGGAGAACAATTGATCTCCATTTTTTTTATCACAGCCTTTAATATATTTGAAAACTGTTATCAGGATCATCATCAGTTTTCTTTTCTCAAAACTAAACATGCCCAATTATTTTTCATCTTTCCTCATAATCTTTTATCATGTGTGTTGCTGTCTTCTGAACTCTTTCAAAACTGGATAAAATATGCTAGTGGAGGCTTCACCAGCTGAATAGAGTGGAACAATTACCTCCCATGACTTACATATGAAATGACTGTTACTACACCCCAGAATGACATTTGCCTCTTTTGCAACTGCATCACAATGTCTCCTTTGGAGTGATTTGCTATACCAACCATATCTTTTTCTGCACTATTACTGCTTAGCAAATCATTCCCCATTTTGTAATTGTACATTTGATTTTTCTTTTCTAAGTTCAATACTTTGCACTTTATTGAATATTATCTTGTTGCTTTCAGGCCAATTAATCAATTTGTCAAAGTTGTTTTGAATTCTAACCTAGTTCTGCAAAGTGCTTGAAACCCCTCCCAGTTTGGTGTCATCTGCAAATTTTATAAGCATACTCTCAACTCCATTATCCAAGTCATTAATGAAAATATTTAATAGTACTGGACCCATGACAGGCCCCTGAAGAACACCGCTAGATACATCCTTCCAGTTTGACAGCAAACCATTAAAAAATGACTCTTAGAGTGTGCAGTATCAGAAGGATAGCCGTGTTAGTCTGGATCTGCAAAAGCGACAAAGATTCCTGTGGCACCTTATAGACTAACGGATGTATTAGAGCATAAGCTTTTGTGGGTGAATACCCACTTCGTTGGATGCATGCATTGGAAATGACCAGAGGCAGGTATACATATGCAGGTATAAATATTCCTGCCTAACTTATCTGAATATTTTAAACATGTTTTACTCTATTCTGTGTTATGCTGCTTTCCCTTGTTAATATTAATTGTGTCAAGCATCTGGTCACTATTAATTTTTTATTAAAAACAGACACAAACTAGGCATTAAATACATCAGCTATCTTGAGGTCATTTGTCATTAGCTCTCCTTCCTCACTAAGGTAGTGGACCTACACTTTCCTTCATCCTTTCTCTTCCTCCTAATGTATTTACAGAATATATTTATAGGCATTCAGGGATGGAACCTAGGCATCAGCATGTGGTGGTCTATATGTCTATGCAGGTAGTGATCCCTTTAACTCAGCCATGGCTTTTTACTCATAGCACCAGGCAGATTTAGTTGAAATAATCTATGTAGGGGTGTGTGCTTTCAGGGAGTGCTTTTACAGAGTGTGTGCCCACTTTCGAGGCCACTTTGCAGTTCCAAAATTTGTCTTGAAGATCATGTAGGTAGCGTCTTTCCTGTGAAAATGATTGTTTCTAGTATTTCCCAACCCCACCTGAGCTCCAGCTGCACCAATAAAAAAAGGGCAAGAAGCTGATAGAAAAATGAATGGACTATCTGGAGTGACAAAATGAATGTGAATTCCTGAAAAACAGTGGCATCGATAATGGGCATGCTCTTCACTAGCATAGTCATTCATGATAATATATGGCTGGTGAGTCATTTAATGTAGGAAATTGTATTCTGCTTTGTATTCCTCAGTAATCAAAGCTTTAATGTACACTAATACTCATGCTGTGCACTGTAGGTTTCAACATATTTGTCATCTCAACATTTATATTTTAGAATAGCCCCCACAAGGTTTTATCCTTGTTATTAAGAAACAGATACTGTTATTATTCTCCCCATGGGGGTGTGGGAATCCATATTTTAAAAAGGATTAGCATCAGCCAGTCAGAGCTCATGGATTCTGGACAGCTATGGACTGACACCTATACATCTATTCCTCTTTAATGCAATTCCCTGTACTCTGACTTGCAGAGGAATCCTGTTATGCATAACAGTTGTGCAGTTATTTCTAAATCATATAGTATGGAAATGTCTGTAGTGTGATTGGCCAATAATAGCTCTAAGTATCAAAGCACAATGGTTATATTCAGTAGCATTCTCAGTGGAGTGATAATTGGCTATTGTCATCAGGGTACCTTATCCATATACCTACCACACACATGGGAGCCTCAACTGTGGATCCTTCTTCCCATCCTAGTCACCCCACAACTCTAGATATAGCATACAATTAAAAAAAATTACTGGGAAAGTGAGAGTTTTGCATTATTCAGTTGGTGAGGAAAAATCAAGATGGCGGGAGTTTCATGGGTGATAGTGCAGAGGGAGTAAAGCAATGGAAGTTGGAGTATAAGGAGTAACCAAGTATGTTATGAACAAATGATATGAACCTGTAAGCTAATTACAGCAGAGGGACTTAGAGTAGCCTGTTAGGGTCAAAGACAAGAATATATGGAGAATATTTTAGTATAACACTAATAATTTAATGATGTTTCCTCTTTATTCTGTAATAATTGTCCTGGGCTAATAAACTCCTTCCTTTATTGGTCTAGGAGTTTGCCTAGCCCCAGATATGGTTATCATCTTGGGAACAAAAAGCATGTTACTCTTTAAATCTATATATATAAAAGTCAAGTGGTGTATGTATGAGTGTATGTATGTACGTATGACTGCGAAGTCCTCCCGCACCGTTTGAGCCAGAGACTTGAATTTTGGTACAGTGAGGGGTCTTGGGGTCTAGATGCTGGTAAGGGTCGAAAAATTTTCGGATCTCACCTCTGACGCCCCCCAGGGGTGAAAGTCTTTCAGGGCCAATCACATCAGCTTGGCAGTTAGGTGGTGATGATGTCATAATACCCCCCTCCAACAGACACCTCACTCGCTCAGCTCACCCCTCCCTCCTCCAACGGAACCCCGGAGATCCCTCAGTTCTCTGCCCCTCCCACCTCCCCAACGGAACCCCGGAGATCCCTCAGTTCTCTGCCCCTCCCACCTCCCCAACGGAACCCCGGACTACATCAGCTCTGTGCCCCCCCCACCTGCGAAGGTCCCCGGAATCCCTCGGCTCTGGGCCCCCTCCCCTCCTGCGACGGATCTGAGTTGGGTTTGGTGGGACGGTAAGTGAGGTGGGGGTGTCGGATTCGGTCGGGGGGGGGTGAGGTGGGGGTTTCGGGTTTGCTTCGGGGGGTGGGAAGGTGTCGGGGTGGGTGAGGGGTGAGGGGTGGGTGTTGGGGTTGGTCAGGGGGTGTCAGCTGTCTGCCACCTCCCCACCTCCGACTGACCCGAGCAGCGCCGGGCACTTATGCTAGTAATACATAAGTTATATTGAATGTCACATTAAGTGTATGTAGAAAGTGACTTTGATACTGAAAAATCTTTGATAAAATCATGAAAATCTTATGAGCTACCTTGCTTTTTAGCAGCTATTGGATTTATGCTATTTTTGGGTCAAGATATTAGGGAAGATTAATATCAATTTGAATGAGACATAAGAGTTTTAACATAACATAAATTTTATATTTTTGAATTTTGGGATGGGTTTAACAAACAAAATAATTCTTTTTGTTGATGTATAGCTGTTCATCTTGAGAAAATGCACATTTGATGGAGTTCAAATGGACAAGTCTGACCCAGATTGCATTTTATAAAAAAGGAGCCAAGGAAATATTGTATGGCAATTAGAAAGTAATATCAAACATCTGGGACTGTGTGGCTCAGAAGATTTCTAATATTACTATAGAACTCTTCACCACTAAATCATTATTTCAAATTCAGCCTACTAGTTGTCCTGTACTATCCTTCTGGATAGATTGTGGAGAGAGAGAGAGCGAGAGCAAACTTAATATTCTCCACATGTAAAATATATATAAGGCAGATTTTGAATTGAAAACAATGTTATAGCCTGAAACTCTATCTATCTATCTATCTATCTATCTATCTATCTATCTATCTATCTATCTATCTATCTATCTATCTATCTATCTATCTATCTATCTATCTATCTATCTATCTATCTATCCATCCTTCCTATTAGGTCCTGCTTTGCAATCCTTTCCATTCACAAAACACCGCTGAATTACACATACAGGGTAAATGTAGGCTTTAGCCCTTGTATGCAAATTAATTATAAATATATCTAACTTTGTATTACATATTGTCTGTCATGTTCAATCAAGGTAACTCTTCATAAACATTCATATTGTTGTGTGTGTGTTTGTGTGTGTGTGTGAGAGAGAGACGTACATATAGTTCTTGAAGGTGTAGGTTATGCTTATGTGCAATAGTTCAGATGAAATATCTGACCAGGAAATGAGAAATGTATGTATTTTCTACATAATCCTCTAATTTGAACAAAAACACATACAGGGATAAATGTGCACAGATATCTGCGAACCTAAATTTAACATAGGAGACAGACTCCAAAACCATTAGCAAGTTTTCTCAGTATTCTCCAGTAACACATAAGTATGTTTGCATAAACTAACTTGTAGTGTGGGAGACACACACCTTCAGTTATTATAGAAAAGGCCTGAAATTCCTCCTCTCATCTTTTATTCAAGCTTTTATTCAAATTACACCTCTGCCATAAATGAGAAAGTGTTCATCCCTACTCACATATACACATTTTATAAGCTAGTGTGAAGTATAGAAAAGCCATAGTTTTATAAATTAGGCCTTCTGTATGTGGAGATTTTGTGCAGCGATAAATAACAGCTCTAAATATTTAGCAATGAGCAAGGCATGACATATTCCTTAACATCCATTTCAGCATTTTTTTTAGTGGGGAACCAGATTTCCTCCAGGCGAGACTGGAAGAGTGCAGACTGGTTTACACTTTTTAGTTAGCATTTATGTGGCTAAGATATTGACACACAAGTGGATCTCCTCCCTCTGCTCTTGTCGATTACTGAGAACAAAAACATTTGTATTAAATAAAAAGGAAAAAGGATCTTTATTTTCAGAAGCAATAGGCCACAGTATGTGAAATAATTGTTTTTAAGTGGCATTATTTGTTTGAATTATTAAAATGTGAAGCCTTGTCAGACTAAAATTCAGTTCCAGATGTATGTGTGGAGGGGGCCAGAGGGAAAAATAGCAGGTGCACAAATTGGTTCTGCAGAGCTGTCTAAGTCTGTGTGCTATGCTTGTCCTCTCTGCTTCATGGTGTCAATTTGATGATTTGGGTAAGGGATCGGTGGATATGTAATTATCAGAAAATTAGGAAAATAGGAGGGAAGACTAGAATGAGAATATTCTGTGGAATATGAGGGAGAAATTTGTGTGTAAATTCTGCTAGAAGTGTTGTTGAACTTGCAAGAAGTATATATATGGGCTATTGGAACAGAAGTTTCATCTTCACATATGTTGCCTGCAAGACATTTGAAAATAGTTAGTTATTTTGTATAACTTCTTGCAAATTATAGACTTACTGTTGGATACATTATTTTGCCATGTTAATTACACTGAGATTCTCTGTCCTCTTATCCTAGTAGACAGTTTCTGTCAAGCTTAATAAAACATGTAAACAAACACTTAAAATGGAAACCAGATTTTAAATTTTTTTTGCATGGGACGTTAGTGATTGTGAAAGTTTCTGGATGGCCAGCCCCACAGAATGAAATCCTTTATTTATCCAGAGGGCACATAAAGCATGGAGAGTGGCACTGCAAGATTTTCTATGCTGCCAAAGTGTCTTAGCTCTCACCTGGACAGCTCTCACTGATTTGACTGCTGAGATGGTCCGCCATTTTCTATATCCATTCGATCTGTTGCAACTCCCAGTAAGTTTGCTAATTGATCCCATTTACGATGGTGATTTTGATGATGTGACACTTTTTCTCTTACAGTTGGACTGAGAGCATCAATTTATTTTATATAGCCCATCAAATAGCCAACCAATAATAACAACTTTCAGTCTCTATTGGTCTGAGCACCACTGGCCCACATGCAAAATATTGCATAGCCTAGTACCACTACTCTGAGTCATCCAGTCCCCCAGGAGTTGTGTTTTGCAGGCAAGCATTTTGTTTTGAATTTTGGTAAGGTGTCAATCCTTCAGAAAGTTAGCAACAGTAAATAGGCATGGAAATGGACAAAGCTTATTAAGTTACCATTCAGGTATATTTTATTGATTTCTTCTGTGCGTCTTAATGGAATTTGATGGGCAGGTCTAATAATAAGTGTATTTAATGTGATCTATAAGTTGAGTCAGCTGTGAATCTTCGGATGTTAAACATAGACTGATCTCTTTCTAGCTGTGGAATTTTGATAGCTGATTCAAGGCTTAGGCTAATTAGCGTTAGCGAGAGTCTAATATTCACATCAGAGCTGATATGAAAAGATTCCCATTTTCTCCAACCAGGGATTTCAAGAGCTTTGTATTTACATATTTAGAACCCACATGTACCAAGGCCAAAGGCAAGGCAATTTATTCACCTTGGACAGTTTTAAGGGGCACTTAATTTCAAGTGCAATGTACATTGTTGTTTATGGGACAACTGAGATATTTTGAAAATATATAAGTTTCAGGGTTGGCTAAGGGGAACTGGTAAAAATGACTGCAGTTTAATCTTCAGGCTGAAAAAAGAAACAGACTACTTTGTTTTAGTACGGTATGATATTTGTAAGAATTTGAACAACAGAAATACTGTGGACTGAATCTTTTTGTTTCCTCAGATTTCTTAATCTGAGGTTAGATGTTACTGTTTTATAGTCTGCAGTTACACTATATTTGTACAATTACACAACAGTGTTAGAGTTGGAAGTGAAATCACCTAATTTACAAATGAACATTAGTTATTTAAAAATTGCTATGTGGTGTATTGTAATCTCTCAAAAGTTTAAAAGTTCTGAAAGCTCCAAAATATCCCTCATACTCCATACTTTTTACAAAGGATAGTCCAAATTGATTCTGGAAAATATGAATCCATTTGAACTCCATAGGGTTAAACATTCTGAATGGCACAAATTTCTTTAAGGCGTAAGTTCTTTTAAATGCCCTTCAAGTTCACTGGGAACATGAACTTGATTTCACAGTTCAGCCATCAGAATTGGCCTAGAGAGGCATACAAGCAGTAAGACAAGCACTGACTGAAGGAAGATGATCAAGTTTGTGTAAAGCAGCACAGTCAAAATGGTAGTCTAGGTGAGTTTGTGGATAGTGAAGAGAGGATCTCAGAGGAAAAGATGGAAGTTTGGCAGAAGTGAGTGACAAAAAAGAAAGCCCTGGCAGCACAATCAGAATGTCGGGAGTAGAAGTGGGATCTGGATACAGAGAAAAAGGGAAAAGGAGCTGTAGCAGGGTGCTGCAGCAGAGGCACCTAATTAGCCCCTGCTCAGCCAGCCCCAATCAGGGGAGGTAGGTTGGGACTGGGGAGAGCCCAATGCCTGACCTGTGAAGTGGCTGCACCTGCTGGCTTAAGGGCTATAAAGGCTGGAAAGGAGGCAGAAGGTGGGAGGAATGGCCAGGGCAAGGTTAGTCTCCTGGCTGAGGGCTGCTGTGACTATAAAAGGAGCCAAGTAAGCAGATAAGATTGTATATAGCTTAGCACTGGTGGTGGCCGTCTCTGCTTTGTAAATAATAAAGACACAGGTGCTGTACAGTTGAACCCTCTCAGAGCTTTATTTGGGTAGCCAGTGGGCTGCAGGAAGAGGGGAGCCAGCAGACCCTGTTACAGGAGCTTAAAACAGACACTTGGGAGGCATGGGAGAGTGAGAAAGGGGTATGTACAAAGAAGATATGGTCCTCACCTGCAGCTTTGAGGCTGCATATGTGCTTCCATTCCACTGTGCTAAGTAAACCATGGGGATAAAAGTGATTTATCTGTAACATTTCCTAAGATATGTGGCCCTAGGAATTCTGAGTGATCATCATTTTCTCAGTCTCATAGTTTCTCCTTGAAGATTTTATATCTTAATTTTTTTTAAAAAAAAATCTCCGCTTTCTCTTTCTTTGAATTCCCTGCTGTTCATTACAGTCCATAAGGTCTTATTACAAATTGGTAATTTAGGTGATCTTAATTATTTACCACCTTACTGCCTTGGTGAAGACATTATACAGGTAGTCTCAGGAAGAAGGAACTCTAATGATAAAGTCTTGAGAATGTCTGTACTGTTCACTCAATGGGAAGTACAATACACCACAGCATTTTATATCAGTTAGGATACTGAGAAGGCAAAGAGAAAGCTGTTTGAATGAGCTAAGGGGATTAACTAAATGAGTGTCACAAACACTAGTACCCATAAAACATTCACAGTGGATAGCATCAATTTTTTCACCTTGCAACTGTAGAGAACTGGTTCAAAGAATATGTTTCTAAACTGTAGCTGTTGTAAACAATACATTTGTGCCTCTACTGTGAGTTTTAATGCTGGTTACAGAAGCACTGCATAGTTCAAACAGAACTTGTTTCTCTCAGAATATGTGACTATCATCAGTTGACCTATGGGTAGAGACGGTAGTTTTAATTCTTGAACCACTAATTACATGGGAGCAGATAGCCTCCCCCTAAGCAGAACATTGGTGTGGGTGAGAGGAGTCTTTTCCCACATCCCCAGATTGTTCTGTTGGGGAATGGGGTTTTCCCCCACCTCTCCTTGGTCTGGCCTCCATAAACAATGGATCACATGTGATATGCTAGAGGCCAGGGGCTGCTAGAGGCCACTCTGAACCTCCTGCCCAATGTGTGCATGATTCAAGAGCTTGGAAAGGTACTATATTGCCCCCTTCTAGCTGTCAAGGAGGAAGTTGCACATAGCACACCCGTATCCTCCCCTTCCTACCTACCCTGATTCTCCCTCTCCCTATGTGCTCATCCCTACACAGTTAGTGCTCCACCTAGGATTTGGGTACAGGTAGAACTGGTGCAATAGAGGCAGAGGTGGAAGATCAGCTTTCCCAGAGGATGGCATGCTCTAGAAAACCGTATGGATAGCAAATGTCTAAGTGAAATCTTCTGTATAGCAATTGGGACCCTGGACCTTGGACTTTTCATTTGATTTCTCTTTTGGGAGTGAAGTTCAAAAGTGACTTTGCAATTCCTATAAAAATGTGCTTGGTGTGCTGGGAAACGAGGTAGGTACTATAAGGGGCAAGAGGAATGTTAAAATGATGGATTGGTCAGAAAACCCATCTGCTTTCTTAGCAGGGCTCCTGTTACCAGTGTCCCCTGTCTTTTAGAGATTGTCAGTGGAAGAGAAAAAAGGACCTTAAAAGAATAATCTCTGTTGTAATTCCTGGTGTCGTCTTGTAATAAATATTGAATAAGAAAAAATTAATAATAAAAAGCAGTACAGGTTAAACAGCCTAAAATATTCATTGGGCTGAAGCTCTGTCCTAATGAAATACAAGAGAGAAAAACTCTTTTAATCAAATATAACTTTAAAAGGGACATGTGTCCCCTTACTAGCATTTTTCATTTAGTTTTGTATCAACTGGAGGATGTGCTTGGTGGTGATATATTCATGTACTCCAACTAATTATGTCCCTTATCAGGCTGTCTAAACACAGGCATATACAACACCGTATAACTGCTGAAAATATCAAAACATGACTGGGGTTTGCCTTAATTATGAGATTGCAAAGCCTGAGTATTTTGGGCAAAGGTAGAAGACCCATTTTATGAATGTGAGCTCAAAACCCGATATCGTCCAAGGATTCAATTTAAATCTCTAGTATTTTTAATAATGGTGAAGAGCAGGCCTGGCTGGTGAGAGGCAGAGCACAGCAATTTATGAAATGATATTTGGGAAGATTACAAATGTTATTTAAGGAAGTTGGCAGAGAGAAAACACTAATATGATGTAGTTTGACAATGTGAAAACATCAGATGAATGCAAATGACCCTCTAGCATTTTATTGAAAGAAATTTCAGGATCTTAAAAAGAGATAAACTGGACTTTATTTTCAAAACAGACCATGCTAAATACTTGTCAACATCTAACATAAGCCGGTTGACCTTTTAGGATATAAAGCTGAGGTTTGTTTTTGACATGCTTTTAAAGGGTATATATTTGCCAGGTTTGCCAGCAGAGTTCTTCCAGTCAGACTTTAGAGGAAAGTACTATTCGGAAGGGGATTCTGGACAAAGGACTATCATTTAACTTGTACAGAAAAAAAGACAATGTAGAACTTTGCTAATCTGCATGTTATGCTGCACATCCATAAATATGCAGTCTTTGCCTACTTCTCAGCAAAAGATGTAATGGCAAGATGTTGTAGTGTGGTCTTACTATTAAGATTTTGTGATTTAAAAAAAATATTTATTACACTAAATTTACCAGTACAGTCTTCTGAATTATTAACATAAATAAGGAAACTAAATGATTGTTGTCAAAATAAATGAACAAAGTATATTATGTGATGCATTGTTTGCTTATTTCTTGTCTTTGTTCACTTATTCTTTAGTTTGCAAATGATAGAACTCACAATTCATCTGCCAGCCAATACTGTGAATTAGTAAGATTCTACTGTATGTCATCTATTTGTACGTCATCTGTAGTACATAGTGTGACCGATAATGTATGTTCAGTTGTTGGATATACATCTAAATTTGTTGTTGTTATTTGTGATGATGATAAACTTGAAGGTTGTGCATGTCATTAGAACCTCAGGATGAAAGTAAAACTTTAGGATGCTCTGTGTATATTTTGGGCATACTTAAAAAAATACTTTGGAAACTGGGACTAGTCTTGTGATTTGTGATGTTTAAGAGAAAATCTGGCTGTGAGTTGTCTTCACATTTTGGACAATAGAGTTTAAGTAGCAAATTTTTTTGCTTTCCAATCCCAGTCATTAAAGTGGGGAGCGATTTTACAGGAATGTGGGTTTTCCCCTTCTCTGGTCCAGTGACCGTGTATATACTCAAATTGTCAAGTGAATATATGTCTATAAAAATGTGTGGCTGCAAGCAGTCATTTTCACTGCTTATGTTTAAGGCCAGCTGCATGAGTAATAAGATCGCGTGGATCAGTGGTCTTCAAAGTGGGGTGCACGTGCGAGACCATCCCCGGGGGTGCGCAAGACCCCACTGCGGAATCCTCCCGGGAGACCGCTGAACTTGGTGGTCTATTTTTGTGCCACCGAAATGGTGCAGCAGAAAGCGGAAGCTTTCTGTTCGGCGACATTTCAGCGGACATACCCCGGGGGGCCGTGAGCAGACACCGCACTGCGGAAAGGGGCTGCGGCCAAAAAACTTTGAGGAGCTCTGGCATAGATGCCTAATGACCACTAAGATCTGTATTCATTAGTTTACATCACCTACTACCTTTTGTAGCATGTTTGCATGGTTGATGGTCTACATATTTTCTATCTGATTTCCCAGTGCTATAGTAAATTTGGGCAAACCTAAGGACACTTTACTGCAGTATGGATACTGAAATTCCTTCTACATTTTGAAAGCTATTCTCTTCTCTTGATTTACCACTGTACCATTCATTGACACTAACAGGAACTGATAGAATAAATTAAGGCCCTGATCCTGCAAAGCACTGAAACACATGCATAACTGTAAGAAAGAGAGTAGTCCCATTGACGTCTTAAGCACATGTTTAAGTGTTTGGTTGGACTGGGGCTCTTTGTGTCAGCATCTTCTAGTACCATGTATTGTATCATGCAGCTCGTGTCATACTATAATAAACTAAAGGTTCTAAAAGCCTTACTTGGTCAAGCTGATATATGGTTCAGGCATATATTTGGCAGAAGGCATTATGCTAGCATTCAGTTTGTCAAGCTTACATGAAAACTTTGATCATAACCGTTCTGCTCATAACTTCACAAACTCTTGGGGTGGAATTGCTCTGGTGGCAAACAACTGGGTTGCCTGCACTTGATTACAGGGTAGATAGATTCTTTCTTGCTATGAGGAATTTTCATGCTACTTTAGGGTGGAAATCACTTTGAGCCAGATGAAGCTGCCTCCTCCTTTTGTGGAAAGTTATTGCAGGTTCAGAACTCCAGGCTTAATTTTTAGGTATTATTTTCCTTCCCGTTACGGGGCCTGCTGAACTCCCAGGAAGTGTTGAGGGAGAGAAATAAGGTAAATATAGCAACTGAGTCACCTCTAATAAGGACGCCAACTAGATTAAAAAAAAATCAGTCTGTATCAACTGGGACTCATTGATCCTAAGTCATTGCTAGGTGATTAAAAAATGCAAAAAATGTGATCTGTGACCCCCAAACTTCTTCTTCCTGGATTAGTCAATAAATTCAAAAACAAGAGCTGAGATTCACTCTCCTCACATTGCTGTATAATGTACTGCACACCAGTTTGTTGTTCCCCTCCATCCCAGCATTTCGATCCTGCCACACGAGACTTTGCAACAAAAATATGAGAGAGCCTCATTTCTGTAATAGATAATTGTAGCCCCAACATCTCCTGGTAGGTCTCTAACACCCTGTCAGCCTTACTGTCTCCTGAGTCCAACAATGGCATGCACCCCAGGAGAAAAAAATCAAATTTCAAGTGTCAGGTCCCTCTTGAGAATGTCACCCCTCCATCTCCTTTAATAAAACTAAGTGCCGCATCTGTGGAGAGTTAAATCAAGAATGCCAGCCACCACTTGAACTGCTAAGCCACTGCACTGAACCACCAAAGAAAAGAACTGATTCAAATGGGTGAAATTGGTATGTGGAACAGCATACCACAGTACATATGAAGAATAGCAGAAGAAGCTGTGCTGTTTCTGAGCAACTCAAACGCAGAGAAACCCTGTTGACCACAATATTGCTGAAAGTCTAGAAACTAATTTCTGAAGTGAAATCTTTGTGTGATGAGTCCGTGTTCAGGTTGCTGATGTGCCAGGGGCAAGGGGACTGGGTAGGGTGACCAGATAGCAAGTGAGAAAAATTGGGATGGGGAGCAGGGCGGTAATAAGGTCCCATGTACGACAAAGTACCTAATATTGGGACAGTCCCAATCATATTGGGACATCTGGGGAAGAACATTTCAGAGCTCAAGAGATATACTGATTGCTTGCCAGAGATTTTCAAAGTTACAAAGAGTAGTTAAGATGCCAAACTCCCAGTAATTTTCAATGAGATTTGGGCACCTGTTATCTGTGTCTTTGAAAATCTCTCTTAAAATTTACATTTAACTTCCAATTTAAATTTAAAATTGTCAAAGTGAAAGATGGTCAGATCTTTGCACTCCAAAATGTATTAAGGTCCTTCCTAAGGTTTCTTGAGCAGATGACTGCCACCATTCTCTGTAATGTCCTGGAGAAGGGCTTTTTAAAACTTAGTTTGAACTATACATCACTTTCTGTCCAGGGCCAATCCAAACCAATCAACAAAACAACATTTAATGTTAGATCATCCTCAGATTTATGTATTAAGTGGGAAAATAAGAGAAAACTAATTTGAACATACAGTATACATGATTGTTTCCCCAAAACACTCAAGTTGGACACGGCCCAGGGTTCAGAATTGACCAATGGGAGCCTAACTTACACTGTTCTGCTAAATCAGAAGAGTCTGAGCTACAAATTTAGGCAATGCACAAACACTACCCTAACATACAGCAATGGAAATATAATTTAGTGAATCAATAAATGAGACACATGTCTTCTTTCAAAACAAAATAATGTACAGAACATTAAATCATGTGCTTTTGGTGACAGAGTAATGTTGTAATTTGTTGACCTGGATTTTGTTATTGTTAGACTGCAGTATCCAATTTCTTTTAAGTGCCAGTCTAACTGTAAGTGTGATTTCTCTGCGCACAGTGCTTGTGCTACTGATAAGAAAGAGAGATAAAGACACAGAAAGATAAAAAGACCACAATTCAAATTTATGTCCCTCAGCAAATCCTGTATGTGGGGGCTCAAACTAGCACTTGGGTGCCTAAAACTGGTATTTTGAGTAATTACCTAAGGAGCCCAAGTTTAAACTGGGCTCACAGGATCATTTCTGTGTTTCTCTATATAATTATGTGTCTACAGTGTCTCTATTTTAAAAAGTCAACATTTATCAGCCACTACCCCATGACAGAATTCTAAATGTAGAGAAATTATTATTGATCCCTTGATTCGAAGATGATCTCTACCATGGATTTACATATGGTCCTGAGAGGACTCAGGAGTCTGATCCTGGAATCACCAGCAGTAGGTACAGATATTTCCTAGAGGGTCAGCTGCCTGCTGGGAGAAAGCTGTTTTTCCTTCCTTCTCTCTATCTTTTTTTCCCCCCAGCTTTGAGGGCAAGGCACTTCTCTTTGAAGTGGGTTACTGTCAGATGGAAGATGTGGCACCACTGAGGTCGGTTAGTAACTTATGATGTCCACATCAGTTTTCTTGAGCTATGCTTCCGGTGTGCCATCGTAGTGTTTCCTCTGACCACCATGGGATCTCTCACCCTGGGTGAGCTGAGAATAGAGGACATGTTTTGGGAGACGAGAGTCTGACACCCACATGCAATATCCAGCCCAGCAGAGTTGGTGCATGAGAATCATTGCAGCCGTACTGGTGACATTGGCTTCAATGAGGGTGCGGGCATTAGTGCAGCGATCTTCCCTCTTATGCAAAGGATCTGTGACCCCCAGACACCCCAAGATGCATCATTGTCATGTAATCAGGAGATGTTTTGTACGAAGTATGCCTTGTGAGGCGTCATTCTAAAAGTCTTGATCTGCTAGACTTTAATATCTTATTGGATTGTATGTGCTATCGTTGTATGTGAAGTTATGAAGTTTGGCTAGGTATGTGTTGCTGAAACATGTCCTGAGGTTGAAAAACACCCACAAGCAGCCTTTCAGGTACAACAGTAAAAAGGTCCAGACAATGTTAATGGCCTATTGAGGAAATGGACACAAGCACAAGGATTACCCCAGGACTGTGTACAATAGAAACCCCTCAGAGATAGCACTACACAATGGGAACTGTTTGACCCAGGTCACTGCAAAAGAGCTTTCCTGCAAGTCAGAAGAAGATATAAAGGGGTGACAATGACGACATGATGATACCTCACTCTCCCTATGACAACACAGCTGGAAACACCTGAGGGGCAAGGAATGAACTGTGGGAAGTGATGGTCCCAGACTAGAGGGATTTTTAGCCTCTGTATGAAAACCCGGGAAAGCCAAGGCAGCTTGTTCCTTAAGAATCTGCCAGCCTTTTTATCACTCTGGGTGAGAATTTTCTAATTCACAGTGAATGAGTGGCACAGTCAGGATTAGAACTCAGGACTCCCACCCCTGTTCTCCAGGACTGGCCTTACCATGAGGCAAACTGAGGCAGCCGCCTCAGGTGCCAGACTGTGGAGGGGGGGCGTCACTAGGACCAGAGTGTAGAAAATTGTGTCTGCTGCTGACGCATATGTCTTCTCACTGCTCTAGATGCACAGAGATGGTGAAGTGCTGTGCTGGAGGGAGAAGAGACCTTTCAAAGTTTTGGCCCAAGTGAGGGAGCATGGGGCGTCATTTGAGCTCCAGACCTTAGGTGCCAAAATGTTGCGGGCCGGCCCTGCTGTTCTCATTCCATTGCACACTTCTAAGTGTGCAGATGGCTAAAGTGTAGGCAGCAAATGTGCCTTGCTCTGGATTAGCAGCAGTGTCTTCGGCCTCCACTATGTCCTATGTATCAAGAAATGTTAAACACATTTATGCCAGTCAAAACACCTTCAAAAGAGGAGTTTGAGAACGTACATTCATAACTCTGATAGACACTAAAAAATTGTGGTCTCAACAGAGACTGGTTTTATGGTTCATTACAACAATTTTAAACCTACAAATCCTTATTTGTCCTGTGAGTACAGAGGTGTTGATTGCCAATGTTAAGTGGTTTCTTGCAACATCTTGCTATCTCCCCTTGTATTTGCTGTGACATTCTGGTTACCTTTTCCAGACCTGAAGAAACTCTGAAACTCAAAAGCTTCTCTCTTTCACCAACAGAAGTTGGTCAATTAAAAGATCCTACTTTATCTACCTCATCTCTCTAATTAAAACTAAATCAAAAGTGGTTTTTAAATCTTATTTAAAGCTCTCACGTTTTCCAGCCAACTTATTCACCATGCAGCCTTTGTCATCCTGGTTAAAGAATAATTTTTGTTTTGGACATGTTTCCATTTTACCACACACCATCCGCCTGCCACTGAAATCAATCCAGTAACTGTTTTGTCTGATGTTCTTTTGAGTGGGTTACTGAAGTGAGACCTCAGCTGTAACATGAGTTATGTTTTGTTTCCTTTGTTGTTAAATCCTGTTGTCCTCTATGCACACATTTATAATACAATGCAATGTATTATTATAATGATTTTTAAATGGACAATAGGAAGCCATTCAACCACTTATAATTAGCACAGAGCTTCCAGCACTCACATGGATATTGGCACTTGATACGTTTTCTAATCTCCTGTATCAGGTCTGTTTCAGAACATGCTAACTTAGAGTAGTGTGAGGAAAGCACAGTGGCTTCAGCTTGGAAAAATCATCCCCAGAGGGTTGGGTTCCCTCAGTGTTGGGTTCCCTCACTATCCTTTTTTTTATAGTCTAGCTGTGATGGCAGTGAGGAAAGGATCAGATTATGTTGGGGAAGATGCTCTCATGCTGTTTACCTATTAGCATTTATAGCCCATAGGACTACAGTATTTGTGTTTCAAGAGGCAAAGAAATTAAAGGAGACAGTGAGAAACATCCCCTACCCTGGTTTTGGCAGTTTAGGGATGTTAGTTAATGATTGTTGGGTGCAAATCACTCTTGTGTATTTACCTCTCTCCATTGTGAAAACTGACTATTTATTCCTACTTTTATTTTCCTATCTTTTAACCAGTAACTGATCCATGACAGAATCTTCCCTCTTATCCCATGGCCGCTAATTTTCCTTAGCCTTTGTTGTGGCATCTTGTCAAAGACACCTTCTGAAAGTCCAAGTACACTAGATCAATTGGATCCCTGTTATCTACATGCTTGTTGACACTCTCAAAAAAATCTAATAGATTGGTGAGGTATGACTTCCCTTTACAAAAATCGTTGTTGACTCTTCCCCAACAGGTCAGATTCATTTGTGTCTGATAATTCTGTTCTTTACTATAGTTTTAACCAATTTGTCTGATAGAGAAGCTAGACTCACTGGCGTGTAATTGCTGGGATCACCTCTGGAGCCTTTTTTAAACATTGGCATTGCATTAGCTATCCTCCAGTCATCTGGTACAGATTCTGATGTAAGTGATATGTTACATACTATAGCTAGTAGTTCTGCAATTTTATATTTGAGTTTGTTTAGAACTCTTGGGGGAATACCATCTGGTCATGATGACTTATTACTGTTTAATTTATCAATTTGTTAAACAAGCAACGGAACAGAAAGCCCAACAGATGGGGGAGGGGGAAGTGACCTATTTTGTGCACTGGAGACAGAAAACATAGCAAAATGTGGGTTACTCTTATAGCTAGTGGAATACTATTAGAGATGATTGATGGAAAAAATCATCAGATATAGTCATCAGATTGTGTGTGAATATTTTTCCATTATTGGCACACACTTTTTATATCACAATTATCCCAGGTTTGCAATACAAACGACACACCAGAAAAGGTTGTATGTGGTTCTTAATTACCGGATATGGGCCTTATGTATGGACAAACATAATCCGTCATGGGTATATGTGAACTAATGGGCTATCTCACCAGCCCAGGAAAGAACTAGTGTCACACCTAAGGCTGTTTCAGACCATTGCCTAAGGGCACAACTTATTATTCAATCATACAAAGCATATGAAGCAACAAAACAAAGCAATATCCTGCCCAGAACATGCTGCAGTCCCAGAGCTCTTTGTCTTTGCCTCTGTCCGCTCCAGTAAGAAGACACACCCTGTTTTTCTAGCCCCTGCTGAGTCATGTGACAAGCAGGCTGCCCTGTTGTGACAACTGGTTTATAACTTTTGCCTGCGTAGGAATTTATCGTGGAAAGTAGGTTAAGTTATTTTTACTAAAGAATGTTATAAACAGGTGCAAGAGAAGCAAACAGGAAAGAACAGAGAGACTAAATTAGCCCAATCAAAAAAGCCACATTGATGTAATTCTAGGACTTTGTTAAAATCATATTTGGTAAAAACAGAAGCTGTGGAGAAAGAAGTTAAAGAACCAAAATTGGACAGGCCTCAGCAGCAACAGCATAGCAGGCTGTGTCCCCTTCTGAGCCGACTTGCCCTTCCTGGTTTCTACCCCTCCTTAGGCTCATTGCCTTCCCAGCTTTTGGCTCTGGTAACGAGGCTGGGGGGGGGGGCAGTTTCCAGGGTAATCCTAGGTGGTTGCCCAGCCACAACCATTTCCCTGACTGGGGTTAGAGTGGCAGGAACTGATTAGGGCTCCCCCTACAGCTCCCTGCCACACACCTCCCCCTGTAAATAACCACTGGGTTGATTCAGCCCCTTCTCCCCCTCCCCTGGAGGTGATTTTGGGGCAGCCTACTATCCTCCGCTGGGAGGTCCCCTGGATTCTCCTAGCAGGGTTTGTCAGTTCCCCACTCACAAACACCACAGCATGTGAGGGGTGGACCACCCCATAGTTCCACGCCTGCCCCGAGATCTGCACACCAATCACAACCAGGTGGTTGCCCTCCCAGTTACTCCCCCTTCTTGCTTGGCAGGGGAGCCACTTGGGCCTGTCTCTCACACCGGCCATTCTGGACCTCTGGTGCAGGTTCTGAGCTCAAGGGGGCCTGGCCCTTGTTGCCAGGAAGATCCTCCTGGAGGCATTCCCTGAGGCCTTCCCCCTTTAAACCTTGGAACTCCTCTCCTGGGGTTTCCACAGCGGGACACCCCTTCAGTCACTTGCTCTCCTCTTCCCTCCTGTCATCTCTCTGGCTTTGTTGTCTAGTACCTGCTTCTGCAACACCAGCAGACCAGTTCACCCAGGCAACTGGGAGTCCGCTTAGCCTCCTCTCTCTTTATCTCTGGGCCTTTCCCTTGCGGAGGTTCTCGATGCTTCTTCCCCCAGTCCAGGTTGCGGCCTGTCCATGCCTCCCTTTGGGGAAAGTTCACCTCAGCATACTCCATCACACCTCCATCATTTTGACAGTGGCCTCCATGGTCATCAGTTGGTGCCTCTGGACTCAGAGACGCATGTTCTCTGGGAGGCTCTTCACAAATTGCTAAAGAATCACTGGGTTCATTATTTCTCCCACTGTCTGGGTTTCAGGCCGTAGCACCTTGTGGCCCAGTCAGTTAATTTTTGGGCAAAAGGTCAGAGCTGCAAATTCCCTGTCCACTGGGCCACCCAAAACTTTTGCCTGTACTTCTTGGCTGACAGCCCTATCCAGTCCATCTCATAATCTTTGGCCTGGTCATTGTTTAAGGCAATATAGGTTACCTGCACCTCATCAGCCAGATAAGGAGCCACTCTTAGAGCCTCATCCCAGCCTGTGCCCCTGCCTAACCACTCAAAAGTACATAGGAAGGCATCGGGGTCTTCGGCAGGGCCCATTTTACATAGACCCAGCCCGGTCGTGCAGTTTCCACCCGGTGCAGGAGCTGCTGCTGCATATTGGCCTGCTCCTGGATGAAGTCCTGGAGAGGTTTTTGTTGTTCAGCCTGCCACGTGAGTAAGGCCTGCCTCTTGGCCTCGTGGGACTGGTAGAAAGCCTGCAGGGTCTTCTGCAGCTCCTCCTGGTGCTTAGCCAGCCACTGCACTGTGCTCTCCATTCTCGCGGGTTGCCACTCTCCAATGAGTCAGGACCACTTTATTCCTCTGTCTTGTCCCCACCACCAAACTCCAATTATTTACAGATTATTTACAGGTTTGGCCTAGCACAGGACTCAGTGACAACAGGCTCCTTCTAAACCTACTCTAGTCTCCTGCTCTTGCCACCTCCCCCACCCCCCGACTCACTGCCTCCCAAGCTTTTAGTCCCTGTTAATGAGGCTGGCAGGTGGGGCCAGTTTCCAGGCCAGTCCTAGCTAGTTGCCCAGCCCCATTTTCCTGATTGGGGCTGGAGTGGCAGGATCTGATTAGGGATTCCCCTGAAGCACCCTGTCACATGTCTCCACTATCTTTGTTGACTTCATCATCCTCCCATTCAATCAAGCCCTCAACCATCTTTGGCCCCTTCCTCCCTCTTCCCTCACATATCTCGATAGAGTGCATATGTTTCTGCTTCTTCCACCATGACATTTCTAAAATTTGTCTTTTTCTCTTTGTCCAGTGCGCCAAAACTCCCCTCTAGGCAGTGGCAGCGTCAAGTTTTTTGCCACCCTAGGTGGCGAAGCTAAAATGCCTCTGAAATGCTGCCAAGGAGGGGAGGAGTGCCGCCCCAATTATGAGCAGCACTCCTCTCCACCCCCAGGCATTTAGCCAGCTCTGGGAGGAGCAGCCACCGACAGCCAAAGCAGCCAAGCAGGTATGGCCGCCGAAATGCCGCCTCACAAATCGTACCACCCTAGGCAGCCACCTAGGTCGCCTAGTGCTAGCACCGGCCCTGCATCTAGGTCTTCATCATCTGTTGTCTTGATTACTGTGACGGGTTGGGATCACAGAATTCCAGTAATGTCATACATATTTTTATAGGCACTTCCCCATAAAGCCTTATGGGGTACACTATTACAATTACCATAGTCTCTTCTCTGCCAGACTATCCAATACCCACATTCCACACTACCCCCCCAATCCATTCCGAATGCACCTTCTAAAATAATGTTTCTTGTCTATAATTATGACTATATCACCATCCCCTTTCATGTTCTTCTACTGATTCTCTTTTTTCCTACGGCATCAAATTCAAGTGTCATGTCCTCAGCTCCACAGCCTGTAGAACTACCTCAGTGAATCAAAGACAGAGCTTTGACAGGAATATTTCTGAAGCACTCTGCATCTATGCTTACTGGAATGATGGACTATTTGTCACTCAGACAGAAACTCAAGCAAGAAGAGAATATTATCTTCCAATCACACTTACATTATCTTCTTATTGTTTTCCGTGAACTCTGCAGCGGGGGTTAGAGTTATGTAATTCTATGGCAGATTGTAACCTGTTAACTTATTTACTAGAGCACGCTACAGACTCTTACCAAGTTTCAGGGGCAATCAGCAATTCATCACTCCCAACATTCCAGTATATCTATATTCCATCTAACAATTTCTCATTCTGATCTATTTTATTAGTCCCTAAGAGTGCATCAAGAATTTGCTTTGGATCGCTTCCCAAAGCACAGGCTGCCAAAAGGATCTCCTCATCTATGTGCCTCCAGTTCTCTTGTGCTCACACTTGCAGCTTCCCACACATCCAATGAATCAAAAAAAATCACAGCCCGCGAGTGAGTAGTGTTCTGTCAGATTCCGCTGAGGTTACTGTACTAGACTGCACTTGTTAAGGTTGAAGTACAGCCTTATTCAAAGAGTGCCCAGGATAAGATGCAAAATTTATTTCCCTTAGGAGCAAAAATATTTTTGTTCAGACTCGTACATTTCTTAACCTTTAAATCCTTGCCGAAGAGCCTGGCTGTCAAGGGAAACTCCTTTCTCCTCCTCACTGATCCCCCACTTCTCTTCCCCAAATCACATTCTTCTGGCTTTCCTTATAGTCCTACATTCATCCATCAACCTTGGGCATGTGTGGGTGATCTGTAGTGGCTCCCTTTTGTTGCATTTTAACCCTTTTGGGGGGGTTGTTTGTAAACAATCTCTGTAAAGTTAACATCCAAGGAGCTCAAAGGGGCATGCTCCATGCTTTCAGTTCATTTTCAGTCATACTCCTCTCCCAGACATCCCCACCCCAGGGTTTACTCCTGCAGAAAGGAAGACTGCAGAAATAGTGCAATTTTGTGGCCTTAATGCACCCCCTCTGGGGGGACAGTTATGCAAGTTTCATTCCTAAAGGAAGTCTCTGGCCCATGTCATTGTTGACCATGGATGGATTTGAAAAGGTCAAAGATTAGTGTGTGTAGTATTTCTTCTTCGGCTTACAAGCTCAGAGCAAATTTACAGTAAGTCTCTTTCATAACATTTTTATTGCTTCTAGAGTCCAAGATTTTATGATTTTTTTGTTTTGTTTTATGAAAGAGTGTTGTGGCAAAGCTTTGGCCTTCTCCCTGTGGGTACTGCACTTCCAGATGGTTTGTGCTAGCCTCAGAGGCTCACTGTGATTAGTTAGGGGAGGTAGAAAGGGGGGGAGCCCAGGCCCACCCTCTACTCTGGGCTCCAGCCCAGGGACCCTAATAGTATCAGCTAAGATGGCTGACCTTTTAGGCACCAAACACAATACAATTCCCTGGGCTACTTCCCCACAGCAGTCCCCGCTTCTTCACACTCTGCTTCCCCCTTACTGCAGGGCCTCCTTCCAAACTTCCTCTGCTCCAACGCCTCCAAACTGCTCTCTGCTCCAACGCCTTCCAAACTCCTGACACCCACACCCACCTGACTAACTAGGAGGGTTTTTAACTGGTTTCAACCAGTCCCTGATTGGCTTCAGGTGTCCCAATCAGGCTAGCTGTTTCTGCTGCTTTCTAGAACCTTCTTAATTGGCCCCAGGTGTCTTGATTGGCCTGGAGTAGCCTTTGTTTGGCTATCCAGGGAACAGAGACCTGCACATCCTGAGGCTGATATACCTGCCTTCCAGCACTCTCCTATACCCTTCTGGTCTGACTCCATCACAGTATTTATTTTAATAAAGGCTTACATTATGCTACAGTTATGACCTAAGTCCCCAGTCCTATAGACACTTATGTATGTGCCAAAATTTAAGCATGTGAGTGGTCCCGTTGACTTCGACAGACCTACTATGTTATAATTTACAGTAGTGAAACTACATTGTTTTGGATTATTATTGTAGGGTTCATTTGTTTGTTTTAATATGGAATAGTTTTTCTATAGCATCTTTGATATTCAGGGTATCCCAAAACACTATGTAGGAATCAATGCATTCTGCAGCAAGCGTCCTTGATTTCTGTGAATCTCCACTAATAAATTCTGAGACAATTTTGTGGCAATATTAGCACAGCACAGACTCACTGCAGAAAATATTATTTTAATTAAATGCATCTAGCCATACAGTACAGTGTCCAATTCCAAGTATAAAACTTTGAAACACTTGTTCTTTGATCAAATACAAGATCTATTTAATAAACTCTTTATTATTGGCATTGTAGCAAAGAAATACCACTCAGTATGGATGGCCTACAGATCGCTCCCACTGCCACCTCCCAGTACAGGTGTGTAGGCTGCAAAAAGCTTCCTTTGTCTGCTTATTCCCTGACCATGAAGTTGCAATGGCAGATTTTTGTAGCCCATCCATCAGGTGTGAACAAAGGCAGGCAAAAACATGAAAAGACAGTGTGTAACCAAGGGAAAGAATATACAATTTATAACCCGATGGGAAAGTGAACATGTTTCCATTTAAGGAAACTCTTGGAAAAAATATACACTAGTATAAGCTTAGAAAACTAAATTCAAGTAAAATATAAAGTATCAAAGAGAAACTTATTTTCATCAGGAAGTTAAAGGAAAAAGCTATATAAAACTGGAAATAGTTATTTTAAAATAGGCAGTCCTTCTAATATGATGATCGCTAGTTTTTCTATCCATCGGAGGAGTTGGCAAGATCACCAGAGAACTGATAATTTTCAATGATCTGTGGGAAATTATTATGATTATTATGATTTCAAATGAGCATGATTTCAATGATCTGTGGGAACTTTGGTAGTTTCAGCTGACTTCCTAGTGAACAGTTATCCACATCACAATTTGCACTAGTTGGCAACCCTGTTGGCATCCTACACTGAGTGGCCTAGAATTCAGTGGGTAGACTAAGTCTCCGCTATTAATATAAATATGTTGGGGAACATAGTCACAGAATTGCAGTGTAGCCTAGCTACAAAACGTGATTAAAGTCCAGCCTAAAGCATAAAATGGAATCATGTTTGTAACCCAACAGGTTCCCTGTAGGCGGGGCCTTAATGATCCTCTTTCCTCTAGTGGCGGTTACTGCAGGTCAGGAGTGAGGCAGATTGGGGGACGGGACAATTGTACGGTCTGACTTTGTTGTGTTTATTTGGTGGTTACAGGTCAGTCTTCGGTTCTGCTAATCCGGCACTGCCCACGGACTAAACTCAAAACAAAACAAAGAGCATCAATCAGCTTTTGCAAAAGAGGTAGGCAGAACTAGACAGGCCCCAGAGCCTCCTTAAATCCAGAAATATTACATTAGCAATAGGAAACTCAGTAGCGATTATACTGGCTGAACGGTTGGACCCTTGTCTTAATTAAATGATTTCTTATTTCCGCTCAGCTTGTTTATTTAAAAACCTCCCCAGCACAGATGTTCACTTGACTAGGTGTCAGCTAAAGTATCTTTCAAAGTGGTAAAAACAAATTACACTGTTTGCACAGAAGAGTTTACAAACTTGCAGCTCACAGGGATGGTTTTCACCTGCCAGCCTGCAATCTGTACTAATAAAAATGTGTGATATCAAAAAAATAGCAAATATGTAGAATTTGCTCAAGTATGGTAGGACAGGGCAGGAGACTTGCTAGAATTCACAAATTGTATGTGACAAGTGAACACAGCACCATGTGTGCATGGAAACAATGAATTAGACACTTGCCTGATTCAGCAAAGAAGCTGTCATCTACATTTTATCTGTCCTTTATTTTTATTTCTGACAAGATTGCTTTTGATCAGACACTTTTCCCCCAACTCTCTCCAAAATTCATATTTTTTTATTTTTTTATTTGTTGCCAAGCAAAAAATTTAATTTGATGCAACATGAAGCTTATTTCTGACATCCAACAATGCAAAAATATTGAATCAATAGGCAGTAAAGGTTGAACAATTCGTCTTCAGTTTGTCCCTATAAAAACAGATGAAAATTTGTAACCTGGAACAAAAATATGGACTTTGAAACACATGCTGATCTTGTGCTGTTTTGAAAGAAGTGCAAGTTCATGCATTTAGGGACTAACAACAAGAATTTTTGCTATAAACTCACAGCATATGAGTTGGAAGTGACAGGAGAGGAGAAAGACCTTGGTGTATTGGTTGATCACAGGATAATTATGAGCCACCAGTGTGATGCGTCTGAAAAAGGCGAATGCAGTCCTAGGATGCATCCGGTGAGATATTTCCAGTGGAGACAGGGAAAAGTTAGTACCATTATACAAAGCACTGGTGAGACCTCCTCTGGAATATGGCATGCAGTTCTGGTCTCCTGTGTTTCAGAAAGATTAATTCAAAGTGGAACAGGTGCAGAGAAGGGGTACTAGGATGATCTAAGGAATGGAAAACCTACCTTATGAGAGGAGACTCAAAGAGCTTAGCTTGTTTAGCCTAATCAAAAGAAGGCTGAGAGAGATATGATTGTCCTCTATAATAACATCAAGGGGATAAATATCAGGGAGTCAGAGAAGTTATTTAAGTTGAATGCCAATGTGGACACAAGAACAAATGGATATAAACTGTCCATCAACAAGTTTAAGCTAAAAATTAGATGAAGGTTTCTAACCATCAGATGATTGAAGTTCTGGAACAGTTTTCCAAGAGGCGCAGTAGGGGCAAAAGACCTAACTGGTTTCAAGACTGAGCTTGATAAGTTTATCGAGGGGATCATATGATGAGATTGCCTACAATGGCATGTAGCCGATCTGCTGGCAGCAAATATCTCCAATGACTGATGATGGGACACTATATGGGGAGACCCCTGAAAAAATTTCAAATGGAGGTGTGGACCCCTTTGGAAATCTTAGATATAGTCTGTGGACCCTCATGGGTCCATGGACCACAGGTTTAAAACCACTGTTCTATCGTAATGAGGACCTTTTGTGGACCCTTTACACTTAGTTTGAAATGCTCCCCTCCCCCCCGCCCCCGGCCATGTGTCCATGGACCACAGGATGAAAACCACTGTTTTAAATCAATGAGTCCAGATTCACTGGTGCGCTTCAGCTGCTATGCACTGCTTCAGACACAGAGCAGCCATATACCCAGTTTAAATGGATGGTTCAGATACTTTATGGCTGCTTTCTGTCACCAGAGTGGTACAAAGCAGCCAGAATATTCTGGTGAATCTGGCTCATCAGCCAAAAGGTTTATTGGTTTTGAATGCATATGCGTGTGTAAGATATAATATATAAACTTCCTGTGTGCCTGTTGGCTAGGAGCGCTTAAGAGGAGTAGACGCTGCAACTTGTTCTATTGTGCATTTTTTGTACCTAAGTTTGGCGATAGAGCAGTTTTACCTGCTGAAAAGAGCTACTGTATAAATAGCTGTCTGGGAGTTGAACAGAAACAGTTGCACGATTTTTCTCTTTCCTTGGTGAACCCTTCTTTGTTAAAAAGCCGACATTCATTACAAAAATCCTAGTGTATGCTTTTAATTCTTCTGTATCCACCAGTGGATGCAGATTTTGGCAATAAGGATGAGACATTCAACTGGGACTGATTTGTCCTGGTTGAAAAATTTTCTTTTTATTCCTAGAAAAATAATTGTGAATTAAATCCACAAGAGGAAAAAAAACACTAGGGCCTTCCAAAAATTGTTAAAATGGCTGTGTTTGTGGTAGAGGAGGGCTTTATTTCAGTGAAAAGGGAAAGCTTTATGCGGATATTAATCTTTTAAAACAGTATGTCATAGCTCATGAAATTGCAACTGAGGAAAAATGTAGTGAAGGTTTTGGATTGCAATGAGGAGGAAAAGGTATGAGCGTTGACAGATTTATCATAGTGCGAGTGGTGGAATTCATTGATTTTTAAAGAGATATGAGGTCTCTTAAAAAGAAGTTTTGAAAATATTCCAAGCTCTACTTGTAAAATCAGAAGGGGAAATATTTTCAGAGTACCTGGCAAATTTGAAGAACATGTCAAGAAAATGTCAATCTAGGCCATTCCTACATGAACTATTGCATGACAAATTTGTTCGTGACAGGTGAAGCTCTAAACTAAGACACGGCTTGCTGCAAACTGGATATACTGAAGAATTAATGGTAGCGTTTGCCGGATTTTTTAATCAGCTAAATGAAACATGCAACAAATGGAGAAATCTATTTGGCAGAGGTCTGATCCAAACAGTTACAGTCAATGGAAAAACTCCCATTTATTTTTTGGGATTTAGATCCGCAAGGGGTCAAAGGGCTGTGATCAGGCACCAGAATCACACAGCTGGATCCCTGATGCCCTTGCAGAGCTCTGTTGGTGGCAACTGGCACCAGCACAGATAGTCCTCTGCAAATATCCCATTGCAGGATTGGTGCCTTTATTTGATTTAACACACACAAAAGTCTCAGAAATATCTGTAAATGGATATAGAAGATTAATCCAATGTAACAGGCTTTCCTATCAAGCTCAAGGCAGAACTCCAAACACCACACAAAGCTGAGGGGGCCTGGCTCATAGCTACCCTTCATAAACTGAATTGCCGGGTTCCATCCATAAACACAATTGCCAGTTTCTAGCTCGGTCTGCCAGTATTAATAAAACATCATCTGACTTTTTTATAATTCACAGGAACATTTGCAGTCAGATATTAAAAATGAGCTGGCCCAACATTCATTCGTCTTGTTAAAATGATGGAACAGACTCTTTAAGCTACTTTAATAGGCAAATCCTAAAGCAACAGCAGTTTTCATATCACATTTTTCCAGTGTAGTAAAGAATTCTCTTTTCACTGCTGAAAGTCTAAATTGCTAGTGCAGAAAAATCTTCATTACAATGCTGAATCCAGAGAGCTGACATTTTCCTAATCCCTCTGATCTCTTCCAAGGTTGTTGTATGCTTTGATTTCTTGATTTACTGGTGGTTTTTTGTCACTTCCTGGTAGAAATATTTACTCCAGGCTACATCTTCCCATTTTCCCCATCTTTCTTCCTCTGATTTCTCCCTCACTCTGTAAAGCAGTGGTGGGCCGCCGTGACCCAACAGGGTAATCTGCTGGCGGGCCACCAGACAGTTTGTTTACATTTGCATGGCTGCTCACAGCTCCCAGTGGCTGCGGTTTGCTGTTCCTGGCCAATAGGAGCTCCGGGAATCAACGGCCAGAACATCCCTGAGGCCCATGCCACTTCCTGGGCAGCCCTGCAAATGTAAACAGGCATGGCAGATTAGTAACCTACCTTGTTTGCTGATCATTCAACTACTAAATATCTTGTTACACCTCACCTTTGCAGGCTGCTGTTCTTCTTATTAAGGTCACAAAGTCTAAAGCAGTCAAATTAGAAAAATCTATGCAACCTTAATTTCCCCCCCTTGTGCTCATACATTATGATACAGTCTTGAATTACATGATCACATACTATTCTTCCCCCATTAATGAATAGGATGGTTGGAAATCACTGAATGGGTAGCTCTTCAATTAGTTTCTAGCTTCGTCATTCAATGTTTGGCAATGGCCTTATTTACAACACACCATTAACATTCTGAACTTAATTCTGAATTAGTACTTTCTTCCCAGATTTTCTATGGCAGTTATCACCGTAGTATCTGAGTATTTTAACAAGATTAATGAGTATATTTTTATAACACCCCTGCGAGGGAGGTAGGGAGGTATGTTTTTCCTTATTTCACAGGAGGAGAACTGAGGCACAGAGAGATTAAAGAGAAAATAGTAAAAAGTGTCCAACAATTTTCAGTGCCCACCATAATATGTCTTGGAATTGGTTTTCCAGAATTTAATATTTTTAAAGCACTTCATATGTTTAAAGCACTGTTCCAATCAACTTCTGCTGCACTCTGGCCCCATGTGTCTCACATTAGGCACCCCAAGAATGAAGAACATACAATTAATGACCATCTGTGAAAAGTTTGGTTTGAGTGACTTGCCCAGCATCACATAGAAACTGGCAGAATTGGAATCCAATTCTCCAGGGGGGCGTTCAACTGTCTTTCCCATGACACCAACCTTTTTCTCCCTACAGCCCCCCACTTAATTTACTACACTTTCCAACTTCTGCAACAATTGAGGTAGAGTTCCTACAAACACCAGCCTCATTCACTACACAACCCATAGCACTCAATCGAAATTGGATCAGACCCTAATTCTCCAGTTGTCTCTGATCATGGTATCTCACTATCTAACCCTCCAGTCCTAAAAGAAGTCAAATGTATGCAAGATCTGACATGTCAGGTAGCAATACCAGTGATATCTCAAGATGGCAATCAGTGACAGATTCCTACACACCTGTTGTCTAGTTCAATTTCATTGTACTCCCCTGGGAAAGGAAGTAAGTCACTTGTTTAAAATTCATTTACTTAATTTTGCAATTTAGAGGAATTCTTAGCTATTGTCAGGAATTCATTTGTCAAATGATTGCTAAGGTGGTTGTTTTCCTTCAAAACGTCATGGGGATTAATGGCACCCCTACCATAAAAATAACTAGAATGGTACTGTA
Source organism: Sternotherus odoratus (assembly GCA_032164245.1). Lineage (NCBI taxonomy): Eukaryota > Metazoa > Chordata > Testudines > Kinosternidae > Sternotherus > Sternotherus odoratus. The sequence continues at coordinate 165,544,598 of JAVMKO010000001.1, forward strand.
GCAGGCAGCTGACTCAGCAGCCTGCTGAGCCAGCCCCTGCTCCCTCCTTACCCCTGCAGAAGCTACAGGCCTCTGCAAGCAGCCTGCTGAGTCAGGCTAATTGGCCAGCTGGCTGTAGCTCTGCACTGCAGAGGGCTTGATGGGCTCCACCTGGCAGCCTCCTCAGGTATATAAGCCCTGCTAGGGAGGAAGCCAGGGTGGGTTGTGGAGCTGGGAGAAAGAGGTAGGAAGGAAGGAGGTAAGAAGGAAGAGTGAGAGAAAGGGAAGAAGCAGGGTAACAACTAGCTGAGGCAGCAAGCCTGAAGGGGCTAGTGAACCCTGAGGCCAGCCAGAGACGAAAGGCTGAGCCTAAACTTGCACTGGGGAAGAAGCAGTATATAGGTGGTGGGGATTTGTGCACTGTATATATAGAATAAAAAGACACTGGTGAAGCCACAGAGCAGTCTCCGGCTGATATTTTGAAGAGGGCGGTCAGGGGCCCGCCTACAGGTACACATCTGATGTTCCATGCATCTTGTTACATAGTGGGGAGAATGGGAGGGAGGACTCCGGGCCCTACCGCTGCCCTGTCCTGGGCTTGCCCATGTGTATAATCTCTCTGTGGAAAGATTGTGGAATTCTTTGTTTCCCTCATTGTGTGGAGAACTGAACTCTGGAACTAAAGATCCTTTCAAATCCAGATGCTACATGTGCACTAAGTTTAATAGGTCTGGCATTTGTATTTGTACATGTGTAATTATAATCACTTAATATTTAACATTTAGGTAGAGCTTTACATTTCCAAGGTGCTGCATGGCTGAAATTCACCCCTGTGCAGACGGCCAGCAAAAGGCCACTTGGGTCTCACTTAAGCCTAGAGCACAGCATGGTGGGGTTCCCCCAGAATCTGTAAGGGAAACAATGTTATGTTATACAAAGCACACGGGATATTTCATAAGAGGAAGGCAATATGCCATACTTCATTAAGACTACAACACAGCATATGCTTTTCAGTCACACACACACACACACACACACACACACACCCCTGCCAGTTGATGTTCATAGTTACCAGTCTCTTGGTGTAGCGTGAGTCAAGCTAATGGCCAGTTAGACTGATCACGAGTGAGAAGCTGGGGGGTTTCTGCTGGTCATGATCTGATGCTCCAATGCTTTGCAGGACTGAACCCAGATTTTCATGGCAAAACACCCAAGCTTTATACTTGTAATTTTTCATTTGAATCCATGCATTTTGCAAAGTCATCCTGTAATCATTAGTTCTTAAGTGGTGTTAATCTTGGAGTTTCCAACTGTCATCCTTTGGTTATTGTCGGGCTTCCCATCATTATCTTCTATTTGTTGTCTTGCCTTTGGGGGTGCCTGCTCACCTCTGAGGCCCATCAATGCTGCTTAACATGTTTAGCGTCCGATACAATGGATATTTACTGATTGTCTCCTGGTCTTTTCAAGTCTCTCACTTTTCTTGACCCCCTTTGGATATTTGTGATGGCTTCACACCTATCTCTTTCTGATGCATGTATTCCTCTTGCACACAAACAATCAGACAATCTCTTACAGAAATCTTTAAAGGTAGCAGAATACAGAATACATTGTAAATTAAGCCTTGCTAAATCTTATAACTAAAAAAATTCACATTGGGGGCTTCAGGCCCTCAACATTTCATTAACCTATTTATCATAACAAAATTATGTTTCTTACTAACGAAACTTTGTAACAAGAGGTGCTAATTGTAATTGTGTAAACATCACACTGTTTCAGACAGTCATTCCTTTCTGTTATAAAATGAAATTAAAGTTTACATCGATTCTTATAACAATTAGTACAATTATAAAATCCTACACCAGTGCAATTCAGTATATTCAATGATCTGCTAAAGGTGTTAAACAACGAGGTGGCAAAGTTTGCAAGTAATACCAAATTACTCAAGAGAGTTGAGTCCAAAACCAAATGTGAAGAGTTACAAAGCAATCTCACAAAACTGAGTGACTGGGCAATTAAACAGCAGATGAAATTCAAAGTTGATATGTGCAAAATAATGCACACAGGAAAAAAATAATCCCAACTATACATATAACATGATGGGGTCTAAATTAGCTGTTATTACTCAAAGAAGAGATCTCTGAGTCATGGATAGTTCTCTGAAAACATCTGTTCAATATGCAGTGACAGTCAAAAAAGCTAACCATTAGGAAAGGGATAATAAGCCAGAAAATATCATAATGCCACTATATAAATTCACGGTACACTTTGAATATTGCATGCAGTTCTGGTTATCCCATCTCAAAAAAGATATATTAGAATTGGAAAAAGCACAGAGAATGGTAACAAAAATGAATAGGGGTATGGAATAGCTTCCATATGAGGAGAGAGAAAAAGATTGAGACTTTTCATCTTGGAAAAGAGATGATTAAGGCGTGAGGCTAGGATAACAGTCTGTAAAATCATGAATTTTGTGGAGACGGTGAATAAGGAAGTGTTATTTACCCCTCCCTTTACATAACACAAGAACATAGGGTCACCCAATAAAATCCATAAGCAATAGGTTTAAAACAAACATACAGATGTACTTCTTCACACACTGCATAGTCAACCTGTGGAACTCATTGCCAGGGATGTTGTGAAGGCCAAAAATATAAGTGGGTGCAAAAAATTAGGTAAATTCCTGGAGGATAGGTCCATCAAAGGCTATTAGCCAAGATGGTCAGGGACATAACTCCATGCTCTGGGAGTTCTAGATCACGTACGGCTTTTTACATTAGAACCTGTTCAATTGAATGAGTGACTGTTGGCCAGGATACTGTCAACAACTCCCTTTTTCACAAAAAATACACAGCTGTCACTTGAACTGCAATCAGAAATATGCAGAAGGGACATCAGCTGAATGCGCCATCACACCAAAGCTAGTCCTACGCTTGGAACTAGGGATTTGATTCTCAGCTTGAGTAGCCAAGCTTGCACTGACTCATATTAAGCTAGAACACTAAAAATAGTTTAGCTGCAGTAGCAGGGGCAGTGGCAAGAAGCCTGAGCTAATTGCACCAAGTATAAACATACCAGGACCTTCATGCTCCTATGTTACTGCAGCTACCTTACTATAGTTAGCTTAATGAAAGCTAGCACAGATATGTCTACTTGAACTGGGAATTACACCTACAGCTCTAAGTGTTGATGTAGCCTTGTGCATCTCATCAAAAACATTACATATGTACTGTGTGGTTTTAAAATTAAAAAATAGAGTTCAGCAGTATCCATACTTTTCTCTATAAAAAGGTTTGCTGTTTGGGTCAGTTCTGAGTTCAGGAACATGGCCAATTCATAATGGTACAATTCTTCTTAAATTAGGCTTTGAATATATAGCTATTATAACTTTAGAGTTCTGTATATAGGTAATAGAAAATCAGATTCACAGGAAATTTTAAAATTTTGAAATGATCTCTGTTTCACAGGGTTTGAAATATACCCAATTATCTGTTATTGTTTACATTTCCATGATATTTTTATCATTTATTAAATCAAAACATTTATCCAAAGAGTGTTCAAAATCACTATCAAACACTTATGATTACCAAAACCCACATTTTTGTTCAGTAACTGAACACAATTGTGATAAATATTTTGATGATAAAATATTGATTAAAATGTGACAAACATTAGTGGAAAAAATGAATTTTTTTGATAAAATTCTTTTTTTTTTAAGAAAACCTTTTTTGGTCAGAAAAACTTTGTGCTAAAATGTATGTCCAGCTCTAGTTGTGTATTATGCACCCAGGTATTATTCCCCAGCTCCTCTTGCTTTGCCCCTTGCCCTGCTTCACTCTGGGTACCCCGTCTAGCTTCCCCACTAGCCAGGCCTGTCTGCCTCTACAGACAGAGGAGAATGTCTCTGTTCACCAAACTGAGCCTGTTTATCAGGGCCAGCTGAGCCCTGACGGACCAAGCCACAGCTGTGGCTGCTCTGTCCAATCAGGCTGGAGCTTGCTTGCTCCCAGCCACAGCCCTTTCCTGGGCTGTTTTCAGCCTGCAGCTCAGTCTGCTTTCTTGTTTTATGTGATGAAATAATGCATGTTCTGATCAGGCTCCGATTACAGACTTATTGTGAGATAAATGCAGTTTTCCAATTATTGCATTTTAAGCTGTGTTTATGACAGACTGTTTGACATATTAGGCATACCGAAGAGGCTAATAAATGGTATTACTGAAATCTATGTGGAAAATAGCTCAAATCTTAGGAAAGAGGAAAACTGTGTTAATTATAGAAGGAGGACTGAATTCTGAAAGTGCTGGAGGGGCTGTTTTAAGGATGTTTATCTTTATGAAAAAGTCAAAAGAACATGTCCATATCACCAAATATGTTTAATACTTAGTCCTGCCTTGAGTGCAGGGGACTGGACTAGCTGACCTCTCCAGGCCCCTTCCAGTCCTATGATTCTATGATAAATTAATCACAGCTGAGCAGTTGTTAAACTGATATCATCCCAAATGTTTTCAAAGACATGAAAAGGAATGAGCCACATGTTTAAACTCGTGCCATAACTAGGAGCAGGGCGACAGATGGGATTAGTGACATCACATCCCAACTGTGACACTTATCTTGCTCTATAATTGTGTAACAGTGTGATTCTTGTGTGTTCTGTTTACAGGGTTCAATTTAGACAAGGATGTGTATAGTCAGTTGCCATCTTCAAGGTAACGTATGGAATGGACATCTCCAAGGAAAACACCAACATGCCTCCCTTGAAGGTCTATCATACGCTGACCCAAACAGCGAAAATTCTAGAGATGGCCTGTTGCTCTGAAAAGGAGCCTCCGTACATTTGTCAGTGTGACTTGTTTGAGGTGGATACCATCCTGTGTGGACTACAGGGAGAGGAGCTGCAGAATCCGTCGTCATCATTGTGCCTGGCCAGGCTGACCAAATGAAAAACTCCAATGATGAGGGTGACCTCTGATGGAGATGGCCAATTATTTTATGGTAACTAATCAAAGAAAATATTTATCATTGGAGTGTCAGGTAACAGATCCAAATTTCTGTTTTACCCGAAGGCAGTTTGTCTTAATAGGAAACACTGATTTCTCCTGTCCCTACTTTTGAAACACCACCATCATTCCAACTGACCCAGTTGATCAGGATTTAACTAGTCAGAGTACTCCAACATTTCTTGTTTATATTCCTACTTTGGGGTCACAACTGAAAAAACTAATGAGTCAAAAAGACACACACCTCAGATAGATCACCAGTGGTATAGACAAAACAAAGCAATCTATCATTTGGGCAGTTGATGAAGGTGATGAGGTCTTAACAACCCTTTGGATAGAAACTGGGTTAAAGGGATGGATTATTATCCAAGGAATTGCTATAGGAACTGTTTTCATTGTTTTGGGGTGCATGCACTGTAAAATCAACACATTTAAAGAAAATGAACAGGGAGCTTCTCAACCCATGGAAGTAACAGATACTGAGTTGGCCCAATTTGTACCTGCGATACCTGCAGGAGGTATATATCAGGTACCAGAGCACCCTTATGCTGCCATTATTCCACAGCAGAAGGCAGTGAGTGACCTTGAAATCTTCCCTGCAAATAAGTAATCAGGACATTCCATGTGCTGGGGTTCATTAGTAATCACCCCATTGAAGGGGGGACCTGTAGCCCATAGGGTAAATTTGTCCCATTATATTTGCCCCAATATATTCACTGGCTTGCCTGTTGTTATATTCAGCTGTACACCACAACTAAGCTGTAATGCAAGAAACCTACTTGCCTGTATCCTGATATCATCTGGAATATAAATTAGCATAACCTTTGGCACACATATTTGGTTACCTTTAGATTGTGGGAACTAAGAAGAGCTTGCTCAAGGGAAGGGGTTAGAATGTTCCACTCAATGCAGCACAAAGTCCTCAGCCAAGGGTGTGAGTATGCAAATCTCAAAGCTTTTGCGTACACTGATATCACAGATCACCCTGATCCGGTATTATCTTTATCTTGTTATGTGGCTTGGATCTTTTCTAGCTTTTGCTATTATTTTAATAAACTTATCTAAGGTTTTACTTTGCCCTCAGTGTGAGTGTCTTTGTTATCCACTCTGAGACTCCCCACAAGATATTGAACCCCATAGTGTGGATTCTGTGTAATCTCATTCTGGGTGAAGAACCGAAGTGTAGTCAGATCAATTGGTCATTAATCTAAACATTATCAACCTTAAAAAGCGTCAGGGAACAGACCCTAAAGATATTTAAAGTTAATTAATAAGGCCTTCTCAGGATATTGCAGAAAATTGCCATTTCTGTCACACATATATATGAATCAAATTTGGGAATAAATATCTGGTATACTCCTTTATCTCGTTATCAAGATAAATGAGAGGCTGTGAGTTAAGCCTACATTTTTAATGACTGTTTTTCTGTTTTTCTCTTCTTCACAAGTTTTTCCCATCACAACTAAGCTGAAGTGACGTTTTCCTCTTCTGAGCTCAACTTAAATCAAATGAGTCTCTAAACAGTTTCTAATTTTCTACTGATCATTGCTACTTTATAGCTCTGTAATAAAAAAAAAACTCCTCTGGGTTGTAAATGAACATAATCTCCTAAAGAATTCTAAATTCTCCTTAACATTGTTCTTATTTGCAACAGCTGTTTTTTCTCTTCCCTAAGGTAGTCCAAGCCTTTAGGAATCTTAAAATTTTTAAAAATCTTCTTCCTTTTAGGATCCTGTAATATTTGTCCTTCTTTTGACAGAGTGGCTGATTCCCTTTGTGTTATAGGGTTCAGTTTTATTTTAATGATCCTTTCTGATGGATTATGATGATGGGTATTTATATGAAAAAAAATATTCAGCATTTTAATACCCAAATATTTCTATATCAGTATTTCTGAAACAGGAAGTCTGACCAGTTTATGAATGTATAATATGTAAGTTAGATTCTACTAAGGGCATTTTTATTTATTTATTTATTTATTCATTATTTTTTTGAAATGCCTGGTTCACTTAAGGTTTGGGAACAGCTTCATCAAATTGTCCTTGCAACTAAACATCCAGTCCCAAAGTGATCCTTATAATGTTTTCCTTATATTTCTGATTGGCACTGCATCCTGCAAGCCATATCATGACTCTAACACAGAGACAACTATGTAGGGTTGTCTAGGTGGAGGCCCTGAATATAGCATTTTTGGGAATGGAAAGCATTTTTTAGCCATATGCTTATAGCTTACCTCAGAAGCACACATAATCTCCTAAAGAATTCTAAATTCTCCTTAACATTGTTCTCATTTGCAACAGCTGTTGCAAGAGAGAACATGGATCCCAAAAAAAGATGCACAGAGAAAGGCAAGAAGCAGACAAAACATTGAATGTCTTCTCATTGAATGTGCTTGGAACCCATTAGCTGTATTGAAGATGGTTAGCATGGCTAAAAACTATTGGAAACGACACATACCTTTGGTGCCAAGAAGACATGTAGAGGAGGACAGGCAAACTCTAGTTATTTGCACAGTCTGTTTATGAGGACCATGCAGGTCAGAGAAAATCTATCCATCTATCTATATATATAAAAGCCAAGTGGTGTATGTATGTATGTATGTATGTATGTATGTACGTATGACAGCGAACTCCTCCCGCACCGTTTGAGCCAGAGACTTGAAATTTGGTACAGTGAGGGGTATTAGGGTCTAGATGCTGGTAAGGGTCGAAAAATTTTCGGATCTCACCTCTGATGCCCCCCAGGGGTGAAAGACGTTCAGGGCCAATCACATCGGCTGGGCGGTTAGGTGGTGATGATGTCATAATACCCCCCTCCAACAGACACCTCACTCGCTCAGCTCACCCCTCCCTCCTCCAACGGAACCCCGGAGATCCCTCAGTTCTCTGCCCCTCCCCCCTCCCAACAGAACCCCGGAGATCCCTCAGTTCTCTGCCCCTCCCACCTCCCAACGGAACCCCGGACACCATAAGCTCTGTGCCCCCCCCCACCTGCGAAGGTCCCCAGAATCCCTCGGCTCTGGGCCCCCTCCCCACCTGCGACGGATCTGAGTTGGGTTTGGTGGGATGGTAAGTGAGGTGGGGGTGTTGGGTTCGGTCGGGGGGTGAGGTGGGGGTGTTGGGTTTGCTTGGGGGGGTGAGGTGGGGTTGTCGGGTTCGGTTGGGGGATAAGTGAGCCGGGGGGTGTCGGGGTTGGTCTGGGGGGGTGGGAAGGTGTTGGGGTGGGTGAGGGGTTAGGTGTGGGTGTTGGGTTTGGTCTGGGGGGTGGGAGGTGTCGGGGTGGGTGCCCAGACCAAACCCGACACCCCCCCCGGCTCACTTACCCCCCCACCAAACCTGACACCGCCACCTCACCCCCCACCAACCGCAAACCCCCCTGACCAACCCCAACACCCACCCCTCACCCCTCACCCACCCCAACACCTTCCCCCCCCCCCCAGACCAAACCCGACACCCCCTGGCTCACTTACCCCCCAACCGAACCCGACACCCCTACCTCACCCCCCCACCAATCGCAACACCCCCAGACCAAACCCGACACCCCCCGGCTCACTTACCCCCCGACTGAACCCGACACCCCCACCTCACCCCCCCACCAACCGCAACACCCCCAGACCAAACCCGGCACCCCCCGCTTCACTTACCCCCCCGACCGAACCCAACACCCCCACCTCACCCCCCCAAGCAAACCCCACACCCCCACCTCACCCCCCACCAACCGTAACACCCCCTGACCAACCCCAACACCCACCCCTCACCCCTCACCTACCCCGACACCTTCCCACCCCCCCATACCAACCCCGACACCCCCCGGCTCACTTACCCCCCGACCGAACCCGACACCCCCACCTCACCCCCCTCACCAACCGCAAACCCCCCTGACCAACCCTAACACCCACACCTCACCCCTCACCCACCCCGACAACTTCCCACCCCCCCAGACCAAACCCGACACTCTCCCAGCTCACGGTGCACTGTGTAGCACACAGATTATTAAATACACTGTTCGGTCGGGGGATGAGGTGGGGGTGTCGGATTTGCTCAGGGGGTCAGGTGGGGGTGTCGGGTTCGGTCGGGGGGTGAGGTGGGGGTATTGGGTTTGCTTGGGGGGGTCAGGTGGGGTTGTCGGGTTTGGTCGGGGGGCAAGTGAGCCGGGGGGGGGGGTTGGGGTTGGTCAGGGGGGGTGGGAAGGTGTCGGGGTGGGTGAGGGGTGAGGTGTGGGTGTTGGGGTTGGTCAGGGGGTGTCAGCTGTCTGCCCCCTCCCCACCTCCGACTGACCCGAGCAACGCCGGGCACTTATGCTAGTCCTATATAAAAAGATGAGGGCAGAGCTGTTTCCTGCATGTTCGAGAGCTGACCAAACCTCTGTCATCTCTGGAATGAAAGTGCAAACCTGGTGAGTGAAAATTATTGCTGCTCCTACTAACAATAATGTGCAGTGTTTGCTGACCATATGTTTGGTGGTGGGGAAGTGTATGCTGCAGACAGTTGGGGTCCTACTTCTCTTCCTACCTCCAATTTTTTCCTTTCAATTTTGGTAAAATTTTTGAGCCTGATCTAATGAGAATCAATTCACTTTGGCTCTGACCCTTTTGGAGGAACTGTTCGAATACTTATATCTCTGTATGGCAATATGCCACTTAGCTAGTTTTTTTAAGATTGCATCATGGTTTTGTCACAGCTTTTGCTTTTCCTCACTCAACACAGCTTAACTCATGTAAGAATATGGTATATTTTGAGTGTAATAAGGCTGAATGTATATTTAGAAGTGAAGTGTAGAAGGTTTATATTAGAAAAGGTTGTATGAGTTAATTTATATTTATATACTGTAGACTTTTATAAGGTTTAGAATGTAAATGAAAGGTACATCTATAATCTATTAGAATTGTCAGACTTTTCTGTAGCATCATGTATTTTTGTATTGACTGGGCCTGAGGCGAAAGCACTCCTTTGAGCCTTTTCTCCTTCCCTCTGAGAGGCAAATATATATTACAATCTATGTGTTTTATGTATAAAGTGACTTACTGAAATCCACAAAGGTGTAATTGAGGAGATAAAAAAAAATTCTTTCAGCTGTCCTTGCTTAGGCACTGTTTGTTAGTTGAAGTTGGTGTGTGTCTGCGTGTGAGAGAGAGAAGGACAGAGAGGGGAGGGATGAAAGAGATACCTGTGATGGGTTGGGATCACAGAAACCCCCTTAGAAGCTGCCACCCGATGTGCCAAGGCTACTCCTGCCTCAGTTTTCCTGCCCAAACAGCTTAGGACCTCAGTACCCTGCCAGGTCTGAGCCATATCCCCCAACAGCCATGGGCTTGCCTGGAAATAGGCAGAAGTATTCTTGCCTCTGGCACTCAGATGCTCAACTCCCAAAGGGGTCAAACCCTGAATAAATTTGTTTTACCGTGTATAAAGCTTATACAGGGCAAACTCATAGATTCTTCGCCCTCTATAACGATAGACAGATATGCACATCTGTTTGCCCCCCCGCTCCCTGGTACCAACACGTACTCCAGGTTAATTAATAAGTAAAAAGTGATTTTAATAAAGACAGGAAATAGGATTTAAGTGGTTCCAAGTAGTAACAGACAGCACAAAGTGAATTACCAAATAAAATAAAATAGAAAACGCAGATCAAACACTGATACAGTAAAAAGCCTCACCCTCTGTGAATTCCTTCTTTCAGGCTAAACTCCGTTAGCCTGGGTCCAGCTATCACTCGCACCCCCTACCCCCTGCAGTCACAGTCCTCTGTTCCAGTTTCTTCCAGGTATCCTTGGGGGTGGAGGGCTGTTCTTTGAGACAGCTGAAAACAAAATGGAGAGGTCTCTCCCGGGTTTATATAGACTTCCTCTTGTGGGTGGAGATCCCCTCCTCCTTCTTCTGCAGAGTCCACATGGAGACTCAGAGCACATGGTCCAGTTGCAGGTTTGAACCAGACTCCGCTCGTTACCAGGCAGGCCGCATTACTGAGGAAGCTCGGGTGTGGACGGGTGTTGACAATGTTCATTGTTAGCTTGATTGGTCTTAACTGAGAATAAATAGCTCTCAGAGAGCTGCTCAGCTGCTTCCCAAAGTCTACTTACAACCAACCAAGCACATAGCCAATATTCATAACTTTGAATACAAAACAGACACATACATACAAATAGGATGAACAGATCCAGTGGATCATTACCTTCACCTAGATATGTTACATGGCGTATATAGCAAAACCATATTCCAGTAATGTCATGCACATATGTATAGGCACCCCCCAATAAAGCCTTATGGGGTATGCCGTCATAATACCTTTGACTATATTCAAACTTTTTGCTTGCAGTAATTGTCTCAACAGAGGCCTGATCCTGTTCTCATTGAAGTAAATGGCAAAATTCCAAATGTACTGAATGGGAACGGGCCCTTATTAAGCAGCATTCCTTTTTCTGGAGCCCTTGACTCAATTTGCTTTAAACGTAAAAATGCTTTTTATTATTTCAAAGAAATGAAATTCATATAGGAACAATACAAACCTAATGACATCCAGACCAGACAGAGAAAAGGGTAATACAAAAAAAAAAAAAAAGATAAAGAAAAGAATAGAAGAAGGGAAAATCAAAAGAGAACCAATAAATAGTGACACTACATGAATGTAATCCAAGCCAAAGACTATGTAAAGATGAAATTAAGGTTGAGAGTACATGTATATAGTCCCTTTCCTCCTGTTCTCTGAATCCCCCCGTCCTTACATCTCCCTATATTCCCTGCATTCACCCCCCACAAACCTCTCCCTCCTGAACTACACATTTCCTGGTACACATGCCACTTCCCTCCCCTCCTCCCACTTCACATTTCCCCTACATGCACAAACTCGTTTCCCCCTCCTACCATTTCTGTCAGCCATGGGTAGTGCATTAAAATATTCTCCTTTAGAGAAACTCATGAAGGATCCGCTATTTCAAAATGGCCACCACCCATTGTTTCCAGTGAAAGTGAAGCCAGCAGCCATCTTTGCTAAGAGCAGCCTGTTGCCTCATCCCATGGAGAACAATGGAGACATACAGTCATTTTGAAAGAGTGGGATTCTCTGTAGTGTAGCACTTGGGGCAGGAGAATCAGAAAATTCATTTTGTACTTAAAGAGTGAGTGATTTAATTTTGGGGAGGTTAAGGTGTATTAGTTGCACACAACAAAATGTTTGAATCCTTGCTTTAAGTGCAAAACTTTACCTTAACTATGGAATCACAAGCAGCACTTCCACAGTAATAATGCTAATAATTAATAATAAACATATTTATATTACCATAGTACAGGGGTGAGCAAACTTTTTGGCCTGAGGGCCACATCACGTTTGCAAAATTATATGGAGGGCTGGGTAGGGAAAGCCCCGCCACCAATCCAGATCCCTCCCACTTCCCGCCTGCTGACCGACCCCTCAGAATCCCCAACTCATCCAACCCCCCTGACCTTGTCCCCTGACTGCCCCTTCTAGAGACCCCTAACTGCCACCAAGGAACCCCACCCCCTATCCAACCCACCCTGCTCACTGACTTCCCCCTCCAGAGCCCCCCCAACCACCACCCCATAACTGCAGCCCCTATACCCCCCTTACCATAACTGCTTGGCACGGCTCCGGGGGAGGGACGAGCATGCAGCCCAGGACCCCAGAGTGTTCCCTGCGTGGCACGGCTCTAGGGGAGAGGGGAGCATGGACCCCCGGCCCTTCCGGAGCGCTGCCCACGTGGTTCGGGGGGGGGGGGGGGAGCATGCAGCCCCGGCCCCTGGAGCAGTGCTGGCGTGGCGCCATTCGGGGGAGGGGTTGGGGGCAATCTCTCTGGAGGGGGGCTGGACGGGATGGTCTCGTGTGCCAGATTTGGCCTGCAGGCCGTAGTTTGCCCACCCCTGCCATAGTACCTATGAGCCTCAGTCATAGACTAGGACCGTATTGTGCTATGCACTGTGCAAACACAGAACAAAAAAAACATTCCTTTCCCCCAGGACTTCATCACAAGCAATGAGTATGTCTGTTTGAGAAATACCATTAATTAACAAGAAACATAAAGTGCTAAACATACAAATAACAAGAAGTATTAAGAAGTCTAATTTATTTTAAAAGGAATTTAGTAAAAAATTCCAAAAAAGGTGGACCAGAAATCTGGAAAGGTGTTTACCTTTAGCAATGTGTTGAAAAATTAACCATGACTGGGAGCTGATGTCACTTAGAATATGAAGCACTTAGAAATTATAATTATGTTTGCAGGACATCAAATATTTGTTTTGTTGTATAACAAGATGTTCTAGGCTTAATATATTGGCATTATTTCCCTTTTATTCAGCTATTTAAGTAACTGTGAATGCCCACTTGATGTACTTTGTGATTTAAGCATATTGCAACAATGTCTTTTGCTTCTCTGGAATGTTTTTGTGTTTTCTTCTTGTATTCATTTGCATAATTGTTGATTCTTGCCACGTAAGAGTTATAAAGCTGTTTCTTTGCTTCATTTTGTTTTCTATTAGGTGTTGTTTGGGTTGGAGAAACTCCTAATTATGAGTTTTATTAGCTAATTTGTATACCCGTTTAACCTCATTGAGTCTGCGATGATTTTTGTACTTTCAATCAGTGCTTTCAGAGCTTTATCAGAAGGTACCATAACACACAGGTGTTAACAAGCCATTGGTCCGAACAATGCTTGAGCACTGACATAAGTTTTTCATTTTATTTTTAGATGGTATGGTGGGGTGGCTACCCCACCCCTATGAGAGACTGGGCTGGAGCAGGCAGGTGTGGCTGCACAGACTGGAAGCCAATGGGAAAGGGCCTGCCAGGAACCAATCAGGGTTTAGATTGGAGGTGACCATCCCATGGCAGAACAGGACTTTGCCTGCAATTATATAAAAATACTTGGGCTGCTGTAGTGTGAGGATATAAACACAAAGAACCATGTCTTAATCAGTTACTAGAGAACTCTGACTGGGAAGTCCCTCTCTTTCTCTGGTAACCATGGAGGACCAGGAACTCTATAACTACTTCACATATCCCTTTCTTTATAATAAAAGTTTAATACTTAAATTATAAACACACACAACTCACAATGAACTTCACATTCCTTTACACTATTTACATGACTATGTTCCCTTATCAGTTCCATTTAAATAGTCCTGATCAGCATTTGAAAGGTCAAGATTTTGAGAGGCTGTCAGTCTTCCAGACTGTGTTCTCTCTTGTGTTGAGTCTGCATGGGGAGTTTCCTGTGGAAGGAGCTCATTCCATGACGGAGTATCTGCAGATCCCAGATGCTCGCTTTGTTGTATTGGTAAATGCTGAAGATGAACCCAATTCCTTAAATGATGTCTCAATTAGGTAGGATGTGGGAGTTTTTGCCAAGTTCAGAACAGAAATATCTGGGAGCTTTTGAGCCAAACTTTGTTCCTGGTCTCAGATCAGATAGTAATTTTATTCTGTGCCAATTTTTTTTTCCTACAAAATTTTTATTTTAGTACCCCATATTCAAAATTCCTTCAGCTTGGGCCACCTGGGTTTAAGCTGTATTGGTGCCACAGGCAGATGCACCCTTAGTCATCTTCCTATCAGAAGTTCTGCTGGCAATGGTTCAGACTCAAATGCTGTTGGCTGGTATGCTAGCAACGTTTTATATAGGTCCACCATTTTTTTTGTGTGTGCAAAAGTTTGCTGAAACTCTGCATTGCTGTCTCTAACTCCTCATTGCTCTGGGGTAATGTGGACTAATAGTACAATATCCAAAATTAAAGTCCTGTGCAAATGCTAGGAATGTTCCAGATGTAAATATAGGTAACAAAGAGTCCTGTGGCACCTTAAAGACTAACTAGTCTTTAGTTAGTCTTTAAGGTGCCACAGGACTCTCTGTTACCTCTGCTATTCCAGACTAACATGGCTACCTCTCTGATTCCAGATGTAAATAGAGGCCCATTATTTGATGATGCCAGGAACCCCATACCTAGGAAATACTAACTTTAGGATACCTGTGCTGATGAAGTCTGTGGAAGTGTAGCTAAACAAATATATCTGGAGAAGTAATTGACTATAATGATGTATGTCTGTCTTAAATCTGTTACTACCTATTGCCAAGATCTGTCAGGTAGCTCTGTGGAGAGTAAGGATTCTGGCTACTTATTTTTCTTGTTACATGCTTTGCAGCCCTCTATTAAAATTTGAAGCCACTTACTCAGACCAGGTCACCACACCGATTGCTGTGCTTGTGCTCTTTACTTGTTGATACATTGGTGTCCTTCATGGAATTTGGAGATCATCTTTTTCTGAAGTACTGTAGGGATAAGAATGTGCCATCCTTTCAAAAGCAGGCCACCTGCTATGTGAAAGCAATTCAAGTCCTGCTAGGATGGTAGTAATTCTATTGGAAGGTGACACTTTGACCCTACCCTCTTTGGAATAGTTGAGTAAGTTTCTGGCAAGTCTCTTCCTTTAGCTGTTCATCTCTGTTTTGCTGAAGTTGGCTGGCAGATGCTGGAATTGCTGCCAAGACAAGGTCAGTAGAGATGTTATCTTCTTTCTGTAAAGTCTTTTCTTCTTCCATTGGCGCTGCTTAATCAGGGCATGTGCTGCTATGAGTGCTTTCCCTGGTATGTGTCCAACATTGAAAGAAAACCACATCAATTGTAGTTGAAATCTTTGAATCCTAGGTGGAAGGTCACTGAGTAGTTTTGAATCTAAAAATGCATCTAAGAGCCTGTGCTCTGTTTTGATGTTAAAATCCAAGTCAAACAAATATGTATGTAGCCATTCACAGACCCAAATGGCTACTAGAACTACTTCCTTTTCTACCTGAGCACACTGCTGCTCACCTTTTGTGAGGTTTCTTGATATGAATGCAACAGGTCTCTGTTCTCCTTCTGGTTGCTGTTGTGTGAGCACTACTCCTAAACCATATGAGGAAGTCTCTGCTGCTACTGTTACTGAGTATTGCTCCTGAATGGTAGAGATGTCCGTGATTCCTTTAGTTCATTAAATGCATTTTGTTGTGTGCTCCCCCCCTCCGAGATCCACAGGAAGGGGATTTCTTAAAGATTTTGTTAGATGAGCTAAATTTGGTAAGATTTTTCCAAAGTAATTTGTCATGCCCGGAATTTCCTTACAGCAGAAACATCTTGGGGGTCAAATAAGGCAAATACCCTCAGTTTGTCTGAATCTGGCCGAATTCCCTGTTTGCTAATTTTGTGTCATACCAATTTTATCTGCTTCTTTCCAAATTCATATTTATTATTCAGAGGGAGGCCATGTTGTTGGAAATGCCTCAAAATTGCATGTAGTCACTCATCATGTTATCTCTGCCATACACCAACACATCATCTGCATGGAAAAGGACACCGGGCAAACCTGACAGGAGCTGAGTGTGTCTCTTCTGGAAATGGATGCTGAAGGTAAGCTAAAAGAAAGCTGATTGAAACAGTACCTTCCAAGAGGGGTGAGGGAAGTTATTAAAGGTTTAGAGTCTTTAGCAAAGAGGATTTGTCAGAAGCCTACTTTAGCATCTAATTTTGAGAGCCCTTTGGTGCCATTGTTGCCAGGTGTGGCTTGGTGTCTTGCCACAGCTTTTCCAACTTTCTTTCCTATCAAGGTTCTTTGGTCTTCCACTCTCTAATTCTGCACTGTTCTTAGGTTGTAAATTTGCTCTGACTGGTCCTTTCACATTTGTCTTCACTGTTTACTGTGGCAGTGTTGTCTGATGTCTATGCTGCTAGCATGTAAGTCAAATTGCTGTTTCTTTATGGTTTCCTTCATTCTCACTTTTGCTATCGCTCTTGCTAGCGTGAGTCCTCGGTGTAACTGAAGCTGTGCTGATAAACTGGTGTTTCTTATGACAACAACTATTCTGTCTCTTATTAGTTCTTTTAATGTAACATATTTGTACTGGCCAGAAAGACTATGAACTGCAGTAATTGAAGCCTCGGCTGTTTCACCTTGTTCCTGGTACCTCTTATTAAATCTGGCCTTTTCACATATACTATTCTGTCTGCCTGTGAAAGAGGCATCAAAACTCTCTTACACTTTGGTGTATTCCTTTCCTTTTAGTGAGTGGAAGGGCGCACAGAATATTAGCAGCATCACCACCCAGGGCAAATATAAGGGCATTTATCTGGTATTTTTGAGCTTTCTCTATTAAATCAGCAACCAGTGGGAATCTTCAAATCTCTGGATCCGGCAAGGCCAGTCCCCTGAATTGCCAAAATCAAACATCTCTCACCGAGCCATTTGTGCCATGGGCTCCATTGCTGCACTGAGACAGGGTCCTGCCTCCTTCCTGCTGCAGCTTTCACAGCTTTTCTCCCCGATTTCCCAGCTCATTTAGCACTCTGGCAGCCTGGGAGTCGTTTTTCTATTCCATACTGCCCCAGAGAGAGATTCACGCAGTTATGACACAATGTAGTGTGATGACATAAACACAAAGACCTATGTCTTAAGCAGCAACTAGACCAGGAAGTCCTTCTTTTTATTAAGTTCTCACTGCAGTACATCCTGGTCCCCTCTGGTAACTGTGGAGGACCAGGAGCTGCATAATCACTCTACAGATGATTTGGGTCAGGACCACAGCAGGGAGTCTGTCTTTTCTGCACTTTCTATGACCTGTAGAGGCAGCATGATTTGAATTCAGCAGAGATAAGAGCCCAACCTAGAGGGGAGGGTGAAGGGGATGTATATTGGGACAAGATGCCAGAGGTCAGGGGGAGATTGGAACAAGAAGCCTGAGGGTGGGGGAGGGAAACTGTGAGTGGGGTGTTTCCTTTCTGTGAACAGTTGTATTAGTGAGTGCTATGAGTGTGCATGTCAGCATATAGCAAATATGAACATGCACTCAGGCACTGTTGTGTTTCTCCCATAGTAGGCACAGAGCTAGTGTTCCAGACTGGATGCAGACAAAGCAGTAGTGGGAAGAAGAGGAACAGCAGCAGGTGCTGCAAAATACTATTTGGTCTAAGGGGAGGGGAGCTGAGTTGGGAACCGTCGGTATGTCATACACTGCAATGTAAGACCATGCTTGATGCTGGGCTCAAGCCTAACCATCCCTTGCATCTACACTGCAGTTGTGCTAACCCAGGGCTTCAACCCAGGCTCCCAGGACCCTGCAGGACCAGAGCGTCCAAGCTCAAGTTAAACTGGGACCCAGAGTTGGAGCCCTATTGCCGTGCAGTGTAGTTGTAGCCCCACTTGACTTTGATCCTGAGTGTCAGCCAGAAGTGTCCCACAAATTCTGTGGGACAACTTGCTTCGTCCTCTCTACCCCAACAATCTGCAATCCACTCTGTTGAACACTCCCCCACCAAGTGGAGTTCAAAATGGCAACCTGGAATTTGGTGCGAAAATGGTGCGAGTATTTGGTGCGAAAATTTGGTGCGAAAATTTGGTGCGAAAATTTGGTGCGAAAATGGTGCGAGTAGCTTGCTGTTTTAAGACATGGTTACAAATAAAGTGAATTATATTGTCAATAAAGGTTATTGCTCTCACTAATCACCTCATACAATTCCAATTTGAGACAATACAGCTAAAAACATATTCAGGAGCAACTAAATGTTGGTAAGCTATTTAATATGGTACAGCAATTCACATTTCAATCAATTCAATCTGTATAGCCACTTTGCCCTATCTCCACCAGATTAATTAATAATCATGAGGTAACAAAGAGTCCTGTGGCACCTTAAAGACTAACTAAAGTATTGAAGCATAAGCTTTCATGGGCTAATACCCACTTTGTCAGATGCAAGCCACTGCAAATTATACTCATAAGGTTGTCCACTAATTATTTGAAGTTTGTGTGGGTGCCTTAGTTGTGTGATTCCCCACTGACCTTTATTGTAGTTGCCTCTCTAAATCACCTCATATTGCTTTGAAAATTTTATATGACTTTTCAGCAGGTGACTGCATTGTTTCTCAGAGTCTTGCTATATTGTTACTTTGCCTCAGAACCTCTGACACAGGCTTCCAAGGAGATTGACATTAATTTTAGTTCATTCGTTTTACTTGAAACTTGAAAATGGCCATTGAATTATCTAAGTGAAGTGAAAGTTATGCAAAGGGCCTTTATATTTTAAACTGCTTTAAATTGAATGCATTTCTTCTCATAATCCATTCGTCCTGTACTGTATTCACTAAACGTTATGCCTGGGCAAGATTATCTTAGTCAATAGTGATTAGTGAATTCTACAGTGCTGCACAGGACAGTATGAAAATAAGTTTGGCCAAATGTTATTAAAATAGGATAGAGCTATAGACTCATAGAACTGGAAGGGACCTTGAGAGGTCATCTAGTCCAGTCCCCTGCACTCGTGGCAGAACTAAGTATTATCTAGACCATCCCTTATGGGTGTTTGTCTAACCTGCTCTTAAAAACCTCCAGTGATGGAGATTCCACAACCTCCCTGGGCAATTTATTCCAGTGCTTAACCACCGTGACAGTTAGGAAATTTTTCCTAAGGTCTAAACTAAACCACCCTTGTTGCAATTTAAGCCCATTGCTTCTTGTCTTATCCTCGGAGGTTAAGAAACACAAATTTTCTCCCTCCTCCTTGTAACAACCTTTTACATACTTAAACTGTTATCATGTTCCCTTTCAGTCTTCTCTTTTCAAGACGAAACAAACCCAGTTTTTTCAATCTTCCCTCATAGGTCATGTTTTCTAGGCTTTTAATCATTCTTGTTGCTCTTCTCTTGTCTCTCTCCAATTTGTCCACATCTTTTCTGAAATGTGGCGCCCAGAACTGGACACAATACTCCAGTTGAGGCCTAATCCGTGCAGAGTAGAGTGGAAATATTACTTCTCGTGTCTTGCTTACTACACTCCTGCTAATACATCCCAGAATGATGTTTGCTTTTTTGCAACAGTGTTACACTGTTGACTGATATTTAGCTTATGGTCCACTATGATCCTCAGATCCCTTTCCGCAGTACTCCTTCCTAGTTAGTCATGTCCCATTTTGTATGTGTGCAACTGATTGTTCCTTCCTAAATGGAGTACTTTGCATTTGTCTTTATTGAATTTTATCCGATTTACTTCAGACCATTCATTCAGTTTGTTCAGATCAAATTTAATCCTCTTCCCCAAAGCACTTGCAACCCCTCCCATCTTAGTATTGTCCACAAACTTTATAAGTATACTCTCTATGCCATTATCTAAATCACTGATGAGGATATTGAACAGAACCATAAAAACATAAGAAAGGCCATACTGGGTCAGATCAAAGGTCCATCCAGCCCAGTATCCTGTCTACTGCTAGTGGCCAGTACCAGGTGCCCCACAGTGAGTGAACATAACAGGCAGTGATCAAGCGATCTCTCTCCTGCCATCCATCACCACCCTCTGACAGAGGCTAGGAACACCATTCCTTACCCATCTGGACCCAGAACTGATCCCTGTGGGGCCCCACTCGAACATGTCCTTCTAGAATGACAGTAAACCACTGATGATTACTCTCTGGGAATGGTTTTCCAACCAGTTTTTCATCCACCTTATAGTAGCTTCATTTTGGTTGCATTTCTGTAGTTTGTTTATGAGACGGCCATACGAGACAGTATCAAAAGCTTTACTAAAGTCAAGCTATACCTTGTCTGCCTAATAATGATGGATGGATGTGCAGAGTGTTCACTACAAGGAAACTGCATTGATCTACAACCCATTCGTTGTTATAATGTGTTTTGAGGTGATGGAAAGATGTTTCTGAGAGAAAGGGAAGTTTATTGTCTCCTTTAACAAAGATCCGGCTCCAGCACTGTGTGTGATTTTGTTTAACTAGATTAAACCATCAAAGACCAAGCCAAGGTCCTAAATTTAAATTACATGTCACCAAGAAATAAACATGAAATTAGATTAACAAAATTTTAAACCAGTGCAACTCTGACAGAAACGAACGTACAACAGGAAATCAAGTGGAATGTTTCGAACATGTTGATTGATTTACAAGTCATGAACAAGGACTATTAGGTTAAAGTATAATGCTAATGTACTAAATTAAGAATTTCCATGTAAGAATGTATTCTTATCTCTATATTTTATTGGGTTTTTTGTCTTTCCTTTTGGCATATTCAATTATTTTATCCAAACAATTTAAGTCTTACGATTGCTAAGACTTTCTCAAGATAAAGCACATGTTTTTGTTAAACAATCTGTCAGTTTGAATTTTCCCTGGAACATAATACGGGTTGCTGAGTCCAGGATATGGGGTACTTGGGAGGTGCTGTAACCTTATTACCCCCCTACTGCTGGAAGTCTGGTGCTTAAGCTCTGAAAGCAAGGTGCAGATTGCTGGAGGCGCTAAGCTAATAAACATAAGAGCATAATCTCTCCTCATATGGGACCTGTTCCAAACCCCTAATCATTTTAGTTGCCCTCATTTAGTGCCCAGTCTTGCTAATTTGTCAAGAAACCTTCCTGTCCCAGGGAAGATGTATGATAACTGGGAATGAGGAGAGCTGCGTTCAGTTCCTTTTTCTACCTCATGTCACTCTATTTATGTTAAGCTCTTCTAGGCAGTTACTGGTTTTTTAGCATCTAGCATAATGGGGAACAGATCTCAACTGAGACCTCTAGGCGCTACCATAATATAAACAAAATCTAATAATGATGGTGGCAAGCCATCCAAGAAATGTCAGCGTTGCAACACAGAATGAAGGAGGAGACCAGTATATTGAGGCAGATTTGAGTATTCTTCACCTAAAGGTGGTTGTTGAAATGATGGGACTGATGAGGTTGTCAAGAGAATGTGTAGGAGAGGAGCAAGCCGAGGAGAGAACCTTGAGGAATGGATTGTAGCGTTTGTGTGCATGCTGTCAGCTGCAGGATCCCATGGGCCAGGATACTGATGTTAATACCTACTTTTAAAAACGTCATCTTTAGCTTTCACCTGAACTGCAATAAGAGATGCAGAATGGATGTCTCTTGAATGTACACTCACACCATATATATCACTGTCTATCTCTATCATGTAAAACATTACAAATATACTGCACAAAATAGCCATGTTAGAAAATAAGCAGTTCAGCCATAGAATATTGCCGTGTTTTAAAAAAAAAGCCACATTAGAAAAGGGTTGTCGGTGTATGGCAATTTAAACAAAACCTCTAATGTTGTCCTCTAGTGCACTAATGTTTATAAAAACAGTGCTTTATGCATGCCTGGTTAGTGGAGGCCTGGCCTGCGTTGGAGTTGGATTGCTTCTGCTTTCCTGTGCTTTTTCTTATATTTAAAAAAGAAAATACATTTCAGTGCTTCATACAAATCAAGTTAGTGTATTCTGGGTTTCTTTATAAAAGCAGATCTAATGGTGTCTGGTTACCAGAGTTTGATAAAACATGGCATGTAACAGTGGATGCAAAAGAAAGATGATATAAAATAAAAGCTGTATTGCCAAATAACTCAAAGTAAACATCTGACAATTTCCTTTTAAATGACTATTCCAATGGGAAAAAGTTGAAAAGTATATGTTTAGAATGACGTGCTACATTTTTATACAGATATCAAAGGTGAATATTCTTGAGGGACTGACCAGTCTGGCCAATCTCTTAGAATCTACTTGGTTCTGAAAGAAACACTTACTGTATATGCCACTGAGGAGCAGAAAAGGTCTGTTGTGTAGATTTGAAAAGTTGGATTGAGATGGAGGGACAATAAAACTCATTTAGTCTGTATCCATTGAGCAAATAAGAAGAAAAAATAGTTGTTGCCTTTCGGACCTATTTCTTCAATTTGAACTCCTTGGACTAGCTTTTTATGACAACTGTCAGTCCCAAGAAGCACTGTAGCTATTTGTTGTCTAACCTAATGTTGTGAAAGTTTCTGTTCTGATGGGATTTAGTGTGTGTAAAGGGTGCCTGGTTTAATTCTAGCTAAGCGAATGTATCTTCATTATGAAAACCTTTAAAGACTATCAGAATGATGCTGTTTCTTCAAGATGCCGTTTCCTGTCAGCAGCCCTCCTCCCGTCTTCCCTTGCTGTTTAAATATCTTAAATTAGAATAATCTCTCTTATCAGCACAGATTGGATGAATCATGAAATAAACGAATCCCAGCTGGGTGGTCCCACCATGGATCTAGCACTTACTCTGCTCATCAGTCTCAGGTGGGATTTGGATCTGTATAGACTTGTCTATTACAGCAGTGTGGAGAATAAGATTTCCTGAAAAAATATAAATGAAATGAGGCTCCGCAGCACTGAACAACCATGATGTGAATAGCACCAAAGTCAGCTCATCTGCTGAGCTGTTAGGTTACAGTTCATTACTTGCAATTAACGGAAATAATAGGGTGTATGTAGTGCGTGTGGTTCTTACAGTGCTCTGCACTGAAGTTTGCTTTGCTAATGGGTATGTTTTTACTCTAATTTCAGTGTATAGCATTATAAAAATGTAAAAATTAAGGAGAATACTTTCATTAGCATTTTTCTTCCATTACCTATCTTCCAGTAAATCCTCTTGAATAAAATGGTAAAAATTGTGATTTTTAAATCCATGTTTAAAATTAAAATTATTTTTTAAAATTTAAATCAGATTTTTATATACAGGTTGCTAGTATTTTACTTCAAGTTTTATAATCTCAAATTGTTAAAGGTTGATGTTTTATACTCCTTTCTTTAATTCATTTCTTCATGAGTAGAATTTCAGTTTTTATATAGATTTTTTCTACTGATAAATTTTACTGTGATAAGTCCATCCGTGTGTGTGTGAAAAAGCTGAGGACCACACTAATATCCCTAGAGTGAAAACAATACAAACTCAAATACAAAACTGCTAAGTCATATTTGAAAACAGAATTACTTTCAGATATATTGAACTTTCACAAGTCAAGAAATCTGAAATGCTTTGATCAATCAGGATTTGAAGTTTGTGGTCAGTAGGAGTTGTGCTTCTTCAACCAGTCAGGTGCTTTTGAAAATCCCACTTATAGTTGCCTAATTATGGGTTTAGAAGCCTTACGTTAGGATCCTGTTTCAGAAAATTGTGGCCTGTGTGTATTAAAGTGTTCATAGTAACGTTGCTAATTATTGATAATCTAAGTAAAATTTCATTAACACAGATGCAATTTTGTTTTGAAGTGACAGTGGTTCCATTCCAGTAAGACGTTTTTCATAAAAATACATTTTTAGTCCATGAAGCTGTAAACACTCATTCACATTAACTTTAAGCACATCAATGGTTCCACTGAAGTCCCTGTTCATATGAATAGAGTTACATTTCTGCTTAGGTGTCTGCAGGATCACCACCTTAATTTTCAATATTTTGTTTGCTATAGAAATTTTGTAAAATTTAAATACAATATCCTATCAGTAGTGGTATTAATATTTTTATATATCATATAGTTCATTATCAATTTTAATATAAAGTTTCAATAACAATAATCAAATTAGTTTTTAAAACCTTTGACTACTAGTATCTCTGGAGAATATTAAGCAGAATATAGACATTTTTAATCAGCAGATCCAGATAATTTGCATGCAAGAGTTTTAAAAGAGCTGGCTGAGGAAGGGAATTAATGTTGTTTTTCACTAAGTCTTGGAGAAAGAAAGCTAATGTTGTGCCAATTTTAAAAAGGTAAACTGGGTGACCTGGGTAATTATAGGCCTGTCAGCCCTGACCTGGATGTTTCAGTTGGGGTTGGTCCTGCTTTGAGCAGGAGGTTGGACTAGATGACCTCTTCCAATCCTAATCTTCTATAATTCTATTCTATCTATGGTGAGACAACCGACTGATTTTATTCCTTACCGTCACCATATGTTCTCCATTCATGTTTTCTCACTAGAATTGACATCCTAGTCTCAGTTTGGCATGTATCTTACTTTCCATACACACAAGAGATCCATGATTCTTATTTGACAATAGTTTAATTTTTCTTTCCTACTCAGGACAAATGGACACACATGAGGTAAATTCTGGTTGGGTGAGCCCTAGGTATCAGCCCAATGTTCTAGAAGAACTCTGCTAGTAAACCTGACAGTGGTCTGTGCCTTCATTTTAGAGGAGTGAGCTAGAGATGTTGAGTTAGTAACCTTCATAATTCCTTTTTGAAGAAAGGGGGAGGGGGAGGGATTCACTGCTTGTGTTTTTCCACTATATTTTAGTAACATATTTTCTTCTTTAAATGTCCTTTTCTTTTTTCAAGTCAGTTTCATAAATAATTTACTACATTTCTTAAAATTATCATTTGTTTCTTAATTTAGGCCATTTGTTCATAAATACACTTATATTTTCAGCCTAATTTAATTAAAGTTTCTGCACAGTGTCTTGCCAATTTTCCACAAGGAATGGGCCCAAAATACTACTGTATACCTTTCATATTAAAGCAGATTTTCAGGTATGTTGTTTTGGATTCTGCTTTACTGTGGGAATATTGGCAGGATAGAGAGAGACATATCTGAGGTTGTCAGTGAATTTGAGAGCCTTTCCAAGTACGTCTTGGGGGAGGGGAACTTGTTCTTATATTTTGAATTTCTGGTGAGTGCCTTGATGCAGCTTTATTAATAACGGTAGCCTTTTTGATAAGGTGACAGCTGGTAGAATAATTTAATGGACAATTCTGCAAGCTTTTTTTCCAGAAACAAACTGTTCAAATTGCAAATAAACGCTACTGGGTACAGAATCACACATTTCTGAGATGCTAATAGAAGTTTTTCAATTTATATTCCCAATAAGGATTAGCTAAATAGGCATTTTAGCCATTATAATTATTCTTATATCCATAGCCTTAAAATACCTTAGATGATAATGCTTGTTGGTTCATGAATTTATTACTTGTAATATGGCAAGGGATATTTAGATTCACTGGCCCAGTTATAGCCCATGAAGGCTTCTAATATCATAACATTTCACTCCAGGTTGGAATTTGGTTATTGATTTACCATGGAATCAATAGAAAATCTGCCAAAATCATGATGTGAGAAAACGGAGTCAAGTCAATGTGAGTGTGCAGGTTTGGCTTGTTAGTTGAACCAAATATATCTGTCTCTCTATTTCTCACACACACAGACACGCACTGAAATAAACAATATTCTTCATAGCGAATGGCTCACTGTGATGTGTTGCAAGAAGAAGTACAAACTCATACCAGATCAATGAAAATCAAACATAACCCTCCCTCTCCCTGGGATCCCAGTTCAGCAGAACATCTAAGCATGAGTTTATCTTCATTCCTATTCAGCTAAGCACGTAAGCGCATGAAGTCAATGAGACAGACGTTAGTTCTTAATGCTAAGCATGTGCGTAAGTGCTTTGCTGAGCAAGGTTAGACTGCTGTATTGAGGTTCTGAATCAGCTAGAGCTGTGAGTCAGAGTAACAGAGTCGCATGTAATAACCAAAGCTGTGTAAAATGTTATACTTTGAGCAAAACCTTTAGAAAACATGAACACTGACTTTTGCTTGATGCTGTTGGCAAAAAGAATTGACAGATCAGATTTCACAGCATTTTAACCCATTTCTATTTTCATTTATTTCTTGAACAAACAAAATTTTAAAGATATACTTGTTGGAATATGCAATATAGTGGTAACTGTCAGTCCGAGGATATTAGAGAGAAGGTAGGTGAGGTAATGTCTTTTACTGGACCAACTCCTGTTGGTAAGAGACTCTGTGGCTCCAAAGCTTGTTTCTCTCAACAACAGAATTTGGTGAAAAGAAAAGATGTTTACCTCACCCACCTGGACTCTCTAATACTTGTTGGAAGGCAAAGTCCTTTAATGCCTGGTTCTGCCATTAAAGGACTTTGTTTCTGTTTTCTCATGTTTAAATCTTGTGAAAGTCTTCAGTTCTACACACCAAATAAAATTAATTATGTAATAAATGCAATGCAATGATGCTAATCCACTATTAACAGTTTATAATAAGGCACTCAAAATTTAGAAAATGGCGGAGAAGTAAATGCCCTAGTGACCGATATTAGTCACACTGAAGATGGCTGAGGTGTAAGTACCTAATTCAGAGCCCCCTGAAGTCAAATGGAAAGGCAATCTGACTTCAGTGGGCTTTGGATCAGACCCTAAATCTGCAAGTGCAAGATGCATGGGGAGCATGGTTTCCAGAGTGTGGCACATTAGTCAGTTGACCCCAAATGTCCCTTTGTAATCAGCATCACCGAGAGCCATAAATGAGTGCCCCCTGGCTGAGCTATGAGTCACACTGCTGACATAGTAACTGTAGAACAGGGGGCAACAGAAGTCACTTGTCAGCATCCTGCCTGGAGAAAAATGAGCAGGTGGTATGGTGGTTGTTCCACTTCCACACTCTACTCACATTGACGTGGTTTATAGATCATGCAGGTGCCTGGGGGCTTACATGCTCAGCCTGTCTTGTGTTTTGGTGGTTCTGCTCTCCTTCGTGACTATTGGCTGTGGCTCCTATGTGCAAGTGGGGCCTACTTGGTCGCTCTCCTTTCCCCCCCCCCCCCCATTATGGTTTTTGCATTCGTGATCCTTGGGTGACACATCCCTGACACGACTGTGGGACTTGTGTACCACTCTGGAGTTTATCAGCTCACTTATCTGTGAGGGGAAAGCCACTCCCAGCTGAGAGAGATTGCTGCCAATACCCTTTCTCTCCTGGACAGAGGTGCTGTGTGAACATACCGGTTATGATCTCTGGATGACACCAGCTGTCTGCCAGGCATTTGCTAGCATGGGCACTTGACTTTTCTAGGATTCTGTCATGGCCCCACTCAATAGTTCAGTCCACATGCTGCTGCTGATGGCACATGGTCTTGACAGCCATGATCCACCAAGTGTGGCTTTGGATCTTGCAACAGTTTCCTCTTTGGGCTCTTTGTAGTGACAAGGACAGCAACTGGGTGCAGACCATGATACTGTGCGCACCATCAGCATGGCAACAGAGTGAAGGAGCATAGGGATTGGCCAGACACAATGCTGAATGTGGCTATGATATTTCCTCTGGTGATCTAGGTTTGCTTCACCTTCTCCTTACATTTGCAGCACATACTGTGGCCCAAGCAGCAGAGGGTGGCATCTACTACTCCAGGGGTGTGCAGTGGCTGCACTGTTAGGTCACAGTCTAGCCCAGAGTTACAGAGACACACAGAGGTTTACAATAAACATCATAAAATCTTCGACTCAATCCCCTCCCCCCCGAGTATTATAGGGCCTATTGTGATATCCTTCCTCCTGGGGTGTAGCACATTGCTCCTCTAATAGCTAAAAGGAATTAATCATGGAGTAAAGTGTTACTCCGTGTGAGTAAGTATGGCAGAATCTGGCCCATAAATTAAAGAATAAAGACACAAAAAGGAAGGTAAGTGTCATGACCTTTCGGTATGTAGTTCTTTTCTGTTTTTGAGCTGGGACATAGACAGGGCTTTTTGAAAATACCACATGAAGAGTAATAAATGAAAATGGTGTTGTCCAACTTTTAAAAAAATATATCTATGCTGTAGCCATCTCCCCTATTTGTAAGCACCAAGAGATGCAATGTGTATGTTGGAGCAGTTGATAGTCATTTCCCTTCCATCCTTTCTTTTCTTAGTTCTTATTTGTTACAATCTAAAATAAAATACAGTACAATGGGAATAAAACAATAAAAAATCAGAGTGCTGAATTCCTTCTTCCTAAACAGTATAAAGCTGCAAAATACAGCCCCCTTTTTCAGCAAAATGAGAGCGAGGAAATCCTCCTCTTCAAATATCTTTTACATTTCCCTTTAACCTATTGTCAAGAATGTTAAATCAAACCCCAATTCAAAGAGTGAATGAAGGGGAGGAACCATTCCCTCCTTGTGGGAATCTAACCACATTTCCCTTGTCATCATGACTGCTAACACAAACTCCAATAAACACATTTGCCCCCCGATTCTTTTGCATCACCCATTAAATCCCCATTACTGTATTACATCTCCCAGAAATGGAATAGAAGGAGCACCTTTCAAAGGATAAATGTTGAAAAAGTCCATTCTGAGGGGTATCTGAATTGGAATACATATTGGTGGTGGCTTTAGCCCTGCAGGAGTGGGTAAATCCTGACTAGGTGGAAACTGGAATCAATGCTAAACATGCAACATTAAAGAAATATAAGCATATGCAACAAAAAAGAATAGATGTCAACATGTCTCTAAGCCTAAGAGTTTCCATATTGGTGCTTCCCTGGCAAAATAGGTAATTTATTGCATTGTTCTGTATAGCTAGTCACATACTCAGGGCTTGTTTACTTAGGGAATTAGTGCGTGGCAAGCCAGGGCATGCATGTCCAGCCCATGTCCAGCTTGTGGTGCACTAACTGGCCATGTGGGCGCTTCTGCTGTGCATTAAAATTTCCCTAATGCACTTTGACATATTGCTGTTTGCACTATGGACATTTTGGTGTTTAGCAGTAGGATCCACAAGGCCAGCTAGTGCTCAAATCGTACACTGTAGATTTACACCCCAGTTCAGTTTGTTACACACAAAGTCTTTGTGTAAACAAGCCCATAGTGAGGCAAGTTCATTCTCTGGATGCACGTGTGAATCTGTGACCAAAGTCTGAAAGCTGCCTATGGGCATCATCGGGCAGAATTTGCGTCCAAAAAGGTACAAGTGTAGCCAAATTGGCTGAACACAACTACAAATGTACTCCCAAGCAGGGCAGAATTTAATTCAGAGATGCAGAGAAGAAACTAAAGCCATTGCTCACATTAAAAGGTTCCAGCTGATGACATGTGCATTGGGCAACTAACGTTCTGGGAATGCGAAGAAAAGTCCATCACTGAGGATTACAGTGTCAGGGCTGCCATTCTGAATTTCTTTGTTAATCCCTCTGAGCACGCTATGCTAAGCAAAGCCAGAATTGCCTTTAGTCGGGTTAGTGCTTTGGCGCTCATGTACTAGCAATCAGCACTTCTTCGAGGAGGAGCGGGCAGGGAGCGAAGCTGTCAGAGTGATTGTGTCCATGCAGTAGCTAATGATGGGGATCTTTGCTTTGATAAGCCTTCGCATCTCTGGCAGTGTAAAGGAACTGGCGCTCTACTTTCTGAATATCCTGTACAGCAGGAGAGGCTGGCCTGTGTCAAAGTGCAAAAGGATTACATAGCCTTTTGAGGGGAGAGATCATTTTACTGGAGGGATATAGTTTGTGTCTCTTACTGCTAATGTTCCTCTCCTCTTGTAGCGAGGTGGGAAAGGGAGAGCGTGAACCAGGATGGATTCTAATACACAATGTGAGAGTGGTCCAGGGGAGGGAAGAATAATTTCATGACACTTAGGGTTGTGCGAAGACCCAACATCACCTCTCCTACGCCCCATCCCCTGTTTTTCTTCCTCTTTCCGAATGAGACCTGTGCAGAAGGATGGTGGGAGGAGTTGGTGGCTGTGTACAATCCCGTCTAGGTCTGGGAGAGGAAAGGGAACTGTTTGGTTCTGTGAGGAAAGTCTGAGTAGTTGATTCTCCCTGTGATTCTTCCAGATGTTTTTTACTGGTCCCAGTCCCTGGTGTCTGTCCTCTCCCCACACTAAACCACTCTGCAGAAGCCAGGAGAAGCAGGGATGGGACGCCCTCCACCCCCACCCCACCCCGCCACACTCTGGCGTTTGCACAACACAATGATGTGTCCCTTAGCAGTGGAGAGGTGACTGGCTTGTGGTGTTAATCCAAAAATTCAGGGGAGAAAATACACTTCTGGAGTTCTTCTGTTTCCCCATCCCTTTTGCTGCTGTTTGCTGGACACAGGGGCCAGACTTTCTGGTGACACTGTTGGGCTAGAGGGTGGGTGAATGTTTTCTGTGGTTCTGTGTTCCTCTTCAATTGCTATCTTAGAATATAGTCTATATATAATATAGAACTTCCTCTCTAATTGCCTCCTAGTCCCATAAGTATAGTTCAGCAAACTTTTGGTGTAGTGAAAATTCAAGCTGGTTCTTCAGGTTTAACAGCAGGGCAAATGTGGTTTGTCCATCTTTATAGCCCACCAAACCTCTCCACTCAGCAGTATGTTGAGGCATCACCATTAGCAGAAACATCTGTCTGGCATAGGTGTCTGGGAGTCCTCCTCAGTCCAGAAAAGCCACTTCTCTTTTCCATTCCAAACTGCTATGTTCTCCAAGGGATGTCCAGCTTTTAAAGAAGAAAATGATGACTGGTAACATGACCCCAGAAGGAATGGAAGCACATTGGTCCCTTGTTGCACTATAAACATTACACCATTTTAATAAAAGTAATGCACATACTTTATCTTCCTCAGCTTCTCCCTTGTGGGCTGCAAAAGTCCCTTTCAGGGAGAAATGAAAGCTACCCTTGACTTGGCAGGACATTATGATACCAACAGGGAAATCAGGCCAGTGGTAGGGCAGGAGCAGTACCACAGAGATAACAGAGGAAGCCACAGAAGGATTGCGGAAGACTATGCTTCTTGACATAGAAAGGAGTCCAAAGTAATTCAGCTTTCTTAGGGAGCAACAGACTCTTAGATGGGGGGAGAGGCATTCCTGTAAATGGAGAGACAGCACAGGTAATGAGAGCATACACAGACAGAACAGGATCACACACTCATGCAGTCCCTAGTCCAGCTGGTGATGGAATGGTTTCAGGACCCACCCGCATTGTGACTGCTGCTCTTCTACGGGAATAGGCATCCTCTTCCAACTGCTGCCCAGGCTGCTGCTGAGGCAATGAATCCCACCCTCTGCCCTGACAGGGAGGAGCATCCTGGATGCCCTGGACAACATCCTCACAGGTACTCAAAACCCCTTGGAGGGGAAGCCCCAGAATATTCCGGATCGGGAACAATGAACCTGATCCAGTCTCTGTAGCCTAATCTGTGTTTAGACCCTGAACCTCACACAGGAGATGTCCCTGTTTGTCCCTCCGCCCACTAGTCTGTGGCCATTCCCCACCTTGTCAAGGGGATGGGGGAAGGTTGAGGAGAAGAATGTTTACTCTTCTTGTGGAATTTGTTCTTCTTCTTCTGCTTGGTTCATTTGTTCCTGTTACAAACTGGTTTCTAGCTATATGTCTGATGTAAGTAAATAAAAGTTACTGTTCACTTCACTTGTGTGTGAACCTTGTTTTCCAAGTATGATCAACATGATACTGTCCAGAGGTCTGGAATAGAGTAGCAGAACTGATAGCACATCTGTGATTTCTTAGAAGTCTGGTGCCATAGAAATGCAGACAATTTCATCCCTCCCCTCAGCCATGAATTTTGTTAATGTTAAACAAAAAAAGAGAGAGAAGAAGGGGAGTTCATGACAATGAAATAAGATGTGAAACCATTTTTGCTTTCCAAAGCACTAGAATGGAAAACAGAAGACAAGATAAACGAAATTTCTTTATGGCTTCCTTAATGATTTAAGTAATAATATAGACAAGGGAAGCAAACCTAAATTAACATTAAAGGGAAATACTTCCATGCTGAGTGGGCACAGCACAGATCTGTTTCTCAAAAACCTGTACACTGAGAGGCACTTTTATAACCTCATCCTCCCTCTTCCCCCTCACACAACAGTCACCACTGAAAACAAGGGAGTAATGAGGTAGAACACATGATAAGTAGCATGAGCAATGGTGCTGTGAGGAAGAAATGTGTGAAGTCCCTCCCAATACCTTACAAAAAATTACTTTAATGCAGAAGTTCTTCCCTTAAAACAACCCCAAACAGAGCAGTTAACACAGAACAAAAACACTGCTCAGTGATGCCCCTTGAAGTGTGTTAAAATTCTCCTCAGAACAAAACTACAGCCAACGCCGTTAACCTTGAGGGCTCTCCCCCAGTTGTCTACTTGCAGTTAGTGTATTGTCATCGGCTGCTGGGGATTGTAACCCACTGAACTGTCTTGCAACAGAAGCATGTGGAAATGCTCTCCTGACCTTTCCAGCAGTGCCATAGTGTCACAATAATGTCCCTCAGCACAGTCCCAAGTCACCTTCTGGGTCCCTGCTCTTCCCTGATGTCTGAGCACACAGAATTACAAATTTCCTTGGCCCAATGGGACAAAGAAGCTTAGTGCACATGGGTGGGAGTGGACTGCCTGTACAGGCTTTGAGAAACAGATCCATCCCATGCCCACTAAATGGGGACATATTTCCCTTTAGCCTCACATATATTGTGCAAGGCACAGCATGCCACAATAATCTGAACTGCATTGCCCATATCGGCATCCAGATGGATCTGGAGGCATCACAATTGGCCTGTAGCCATTCAATGGCCCACTTCACCACCACTCTGCGGCTACTCATGTTGTTTTTGAATGCCCCTTTTCTTGGTCCGCGATGTTGGGGTCTGGCTTCATGAGCCACAGTAGAAGCAGTATGCAGGGGCTCCCAAAATAAATTTTGGCACAGAAACATTGTACTTAATCACATCATTATGGGGGGGACCTTCTCCCCCCCAACTCTCCTCTCCCTCTGCAATATAGCCCCAAACTTCCTGAGCACCCTGGCATCACAGATCTTTCCCATGTGTCAATATTCATGTTCTTGAACCAACCGCTGTGGTCCACAAAGCCTTGGAGAACCAGTGAATAGTAATCTTTGCAGTTGACTTATTCACTGGCCCCCTTCAGTGGGCAAAGCATAGGGTGTGTGTTCCATCAATGACCCCTGCACACTTTGAAAACCCCATCCTCTAAAATCCTACAGTAATGTAAGGTACTTGGGTTATGGCCACCACCCTTGGGTAGATCACAGTATTGATAGCCTGGCAAACCTGTACAACCACCACCCTGACAGTTGACTTCCCAACCCTGAAGTGGTTTGGAACTGACCAATAGCTATCAGGTGTTGCCAGCTTCCAGCTGATGATAGTTACCTGCTTCTGCACTGGTATGTGTTTCTGAAATCACATGGTCTGGTGTTGGAGGAAGCTCCTTGCATAGCTTAATGAAGGTCTTCTGCCTCTTTCTGAAATGCTACAGCCACTGGTCATCATCCTAGGTTTCCAAGACAATGTAGTCCCACCACTCTGTGTTGGTTCTTTGGGACCAAAAGCAGTGGTCCACCCCGGTCATACCATTGCAATTGCAGCACTCCACACAGCTGTTCCTGGTGACCACAGTGGATTTTCATTCCCCCACTGGCTCATCTTTCTTTGCCATTCAAATTTTTCTGGACCAGTTTCGTCCAGCATCTGGTACTGCACTGCGTGAACATTTGTCTAGCAAGCAGTAGACTGAGCAGAAATGTATTATCATACACTTGCTCCATGTCTCCAATACAGTCTGGAGGGAAACATGATGGGGAACTGCCATCACCAAATATGTAAAGGTGGGATACAGTACCAGCAACACACAGCAAGGCGGTTCCTAGGGTGTCTCCTGTGACACTCCATGACATATGAAATGGTAGCACTACCATCACATACCAAAGCAGGACAGTGTAGCTGCGGTTATATACACAGGTGTGGGGTTGATGTGCTAGCAGTACGTGGACAAGTACCCAAGAAAGTGCACAAGTGTAGATGTAGCCCAAAATCTTGAGACTTTATTGCTTGAGCTTTGTTAGCTCAAAGGCTGTAATGGGCGCACACGTGCTGTGTGGTCCAACCATTGTGGAGGAAGGGTGTTGAGGGGTAAATTTTAATTTGGGATAAACCTAGTGTGAGTGTCCTCATTCTGATTTCAGTGTGCAGTGAAGGCATCCTTTGAGAACAAGGCAGTGGGGTTCCAATTTCCACCTCTCATACAATGCTTTTCTCTTTCAGTTGCAAAGTAATATACAGTAATAGTTCATTGTAGTAGTGAGCACAAATATCATCTGGTAATAGTATTCTCTCTCATTTTATAATTGCCTGGGGAATTAAGCATTTTAAGGTGGTTTAATGTATTCAGATTTTTTATTGTACCAAGTCCAAAAATGTATTGCCAACAAAGATAATTTTAACATTTTATTTTACAGTCAGGGCAACATCATGCAGTATTTAGTTTTAAGAAGCTACTTGAGGTTATAATCTGGGCAACTATTGTGCAGCATTGAATTTTCTGGCTTTGGATCATGAGATGCGTGTGGTGAGGCAGTTCTCTGAGCAGCTAGATGGCTCCTATCTCCTTGACCCATGATAGTCAGGATGCAAACTTGGGTATTTGCAGAGACTGCATTGGTTGCTTTGGCCTAGGGTGACCAGATGTCCCAATTTTATAGGGACAGTCCTGATTTTGGGGGCTTTTTCTTATATAGGCACCTATTGCCCCCCCCTTCACCCCATCCTCTATTTTACACTTGCTATCTGGTGACCGTACTTTGGCCAATAGTCCTCTCCTTGTGATGGCGCATGGGATTTGTGCTGATGTTGTTATCTTTGATTGCATTGATCATATGATGTATTGTGACTCACCTGGGAACCCAAGCAGGAGCAGAAGTGGCAGGCTGCCCTTCAGTGACTTCATTTCGCTCTCTCAGAGAAATGCCAGATGGTGGTTTAGGGAAATTGCCCAAAATTGACCTAAGGGTGGTTTCCTGGAATTTTGCAGGGCTGCATCTTACCTGCATCTCTTGATCAATGGGGACATTTGTAGAAGAATTAGTAAAGCGGCATGCACAGTAGGTTGTTGACACTCAGCTATCTCTATTTTATCTGACCCTGCCAAGGCTGTCAAATTCTTATGCCGTGTTTGCCAGAGATTGTGATATGGATAAGATGAATAAGGCTGAATAAGACATAAATGATGATGGTTGGATGGGGGAAGCAACTGGATGGTGTAGCAATGATGTTACCTGTCTCTTTAACTGAGAGCACGTATCTATCCTGTATTATGAGAGATTTCAGGATAGAAGGTATTTTTGGACTGATCGCTGCTGTTAGACAATCACGTCACATCAGGGAATGCAATGGCCTTTTTTCATCCGCATAGGGCAATAATGTGGTGTCTGTTTCTTTCAGGTTCCAATTTTGCTATCATGATCCTTGCTTTTGTCACCTTGAGCTCAGATTATTGCAATGGGCTCTAGAGGTCAGAGGGAAGACTCCACACAGCTCAAGCCTAAAAGTGCCCATGTGGATTCTGGGGAACAAAACCCTTGTGTGAGGGTGATACACAGTAGCAGTAACCAGTTTCAGTCTATGTGCTGGTATAATGGCTGTGGAGGGACTATATGGTAGCCCCAAAGCCCGTCTCTGGATTGAGGGCATTGAATGTCTTCCTCCTAACACTTCGGAGAACCTCAATGAAAACCCGATTCCTCAAACTTTTGGTGTGATGGGTAAATTCCACACTAAGCTTTTAAGCATACTAATGCCAATTAGAATTGCTGCATGAATAAAATATGCTAGAAGATTCATTTTCCATCCTCTGCATTTGATGGTTAAGACTCTTAATATTAACTCTGGTACGTGTGGTACAAAGCGTGGTTTTTGTTAGATTTACTTGGAAATGAAAAGATTTTTTTGTCTTGTTTTTTCTGGAGTGGAGTATTTATAAGCCTGTTAAGTTCTAAATCAAGTACGTAACAATTTAGCTTAAAAGTTATAATTAAAAGATCAGTTTAACTGTCTGTTCAGTTTCTGATCCATGACAGCCTCTATTTGATAAACAGTACAACTGTTAATAATATAATGACTATAAATAGGAGCTAGGAAAATGACAGCATGGTATATTTGCTTGCATGCTAATGAACATGCATTGTGTGGGTAACTGGGTTATTTCAGACAGGGAGTACCATGAAGGGGGGAATTCAATTTTCTGAAAACAAATGCAGGGTTACTGTTGAAACTGCGAAGATGTAAATGGCAGCAACCCAGTGAACCATTGACCTGATGGTGGCCTGTAAAGCATAGGGTGCCATCCAAGGACATGTTGTCAGATGATTTGTATCTGCTTTTTTGGCCAGCAATCTGTAGTGCAGATTATAAATCTGTAGTTGTTAATGTGCTAGACTGATGATGGGACCTATTCTCCCAAATATATTTAGATATAACTTGAAACTCTGCTCTGTTGCTTTGGTGTAAATACAGAATAAGCCCCGTGAAACTGATGGAACTGTTCCAGATTTATACCAGAGGGACTGAGAACACGATGTGTCCCAGAAGCTTTCCTATTATTGGCTCGTTCTTTTACTTTGGGTGAGGGAGTTAACAGTAACATATAAGTGGGGGGTGGGTGTCAGCCAAAGAAATACAAACAACATTTCATTGGGCTGTTCTCAGTTTATATTTAGATTAACATGAATATCTCTACATATATTTCCACATGAGGTGTTTTCTTAAAATAACTCCATTCGCCTCGTCACCCAGGAGATGACTGTGGCACTATTCCGAAATTAACGGGAAAAGGCACAGGGAGGCGGATTGGCTTTAAATTCATTAATACCTGGAACAAAGCTAGGGTTTAGTTCTGACTCTCATCTGACAGATTTTAAAAAGCTATGCTCCTGTATTCGTGGTGCAGTGTTGTTGTGCTTGTACATTAAGAACAAGTTTAATATTTGATTACTGAAAAAAGTGGATGATTAGAGAGAAGGAATTCCACACAATGTCCAAAGTACTGTGACATGAAGGTTATGGGTTAAAGTCACCACTGTGAAGAAAGACTCAAGAGGGATTTAAATGGTGCATAGATCTCATGCCGGCTCTTTATATAGGAGTGAATTTCATCCTAAGCAAACTAGGCATGTCTGTCACCAGAAGGAGTGCTTGCTTAGAGTGCTGCTTCTGGCGTTGATGGGAATTTTTCCATTGGTTTGGGAGAGAGATAAGGCCCAAACTCAACATCCAGATGGGAATTTACATTTACAGCTTCTATCTACCTAAGTACTTGTAGGACTCCCACCATCTAAGAATGAGAGTACCTCCAGACAATACATATTGATTGACAGTGCTATGAGATTAGACGGTGCCCCAGTCATTACACCTATTTAAAAATCAGACTTGCTAAGTGTTCCTTGCCTGGGTGCATGAGCTATATTTGACATGATTTTACTTTCAGATTTTTTTTGTCTTGTGACAATAACAACATTATAATGAGGAATCTAAAAGTTGTTCCACCCGCAGCAATTGCCAAAGAGCAAAGACGGCTGGTTGTCAGGGCAACGGTAAGAGCACACTGTGAGCTGCCTTCAAAAGTCTTTTGCTGACTCTTGTCTTGCTGCTTTTTAATGGGTCATTGATGCTCTAAATTAATTATCATGGGCTAGATAAAATGTTTTAGCTGGTTTAGTGCTTTTATTTGGAAAAAAAAAAAAAAACTCTCATATCACTCCAGCCTTGAGACTACGTTTACTATTTTCATGCTAAATCACATTCCAGTAATGAGAGAAAATATTCAGATGGAAAACATATCTGTGGCGGTCCTGTAGCATAAAAAGAGCCAAATGTAGTGTTGTCCCCTCTCCCTGACAAATCATATTTACCGAGTCACATGCTAGCATTTTAGTTATTACAGACTCACTTTTCTCTATTCCTATTTACAGGCATGCCAAGTGATGTATGTCCCAGTGTCTCCGTCCCGGTGGCCTGTATTTCTGCCTCCATGTGACTGTTGGATCCGCATACTCAGGGATCCACCTGGCCTTCCAAAGTCACCCCAGCACACTCAGATGTTGCTCACCCTGTGGAGCTGCACTCTAGTGTGCAGTTTTGGCCCAATCCTGAGTCCCTGCTGATGTCTGCAAGAGCTGAGGGCAGTCATCGCCGTGGTGGATCAGCCCCCTACTGTGCATAGCTCCTTTCCTGTGTTACTGTGTTCAGGACTCTATGTCTCTGAAGGCAGTTGTGGTGGATGTACCCTGTCTAAGGAATATATGCCCCACCATTTTACTTAATATTTGATTTCATTTGGTTAGTTTTAATTACAATAAAAGGTTATCAGCAATTATTTAATACAATTAGATTTTTAACAGGGTATACTGGGCTCCTTGAAGCAGATTTATGGCTTGGCCAATCCTGTTCAAGACAAAGGGCATTCTGGGCCTGGGAATCTAGAGGGCCACATGAGAAATTGAAGGCTGGGCAGCAGTGCCTAGTGGGAAAATGAAAGGAAATGAAAGAAGAGCTCCCTGCTCCTTGGAAAGAGTGGCTGGGGAGGAGGTTGCTAGACTTATTATGAGAGAAATCTGGTAAAAGGAGTAGTAGCTGGTGGATCTGTTCTGGACAAACCTGAGAAGA
Source organism: Sternotherus odoratus (assembly GCA_032164245.1). NCBI lineage: Eukaryota > Metazoa > Chordata > Testudines > Kinosternidae > Sternotherus > Sternotherus odoratus. The sequence goes on from JAVMKO010000001.1 coordinate 165,583,587, forward strand.
AGTCTGGGACTAAATGACTAAATGTCATCGAGAGAAAATGAGGTGGTTCTGGAGCAGCATGACAAAGGAGTTTGCTCATCTGGGGTTGGGGGAGGGGATTTTTTTTTTTCTGGGCAATAACTCTGGGCATTAAAGCAGGGCTTGTGGGGGCATTTGCTTCCCTTTATGGGCCCAAGGTTGGAGACTCCAGTAGTGGAAAGGAAGATGCCCCTTTTCAATCCCATGCATCAAGAGGGGAAGGTTTCTCAGATTCTTGATGGAGGACCATCACCCAGTCCGGGAGAAGAATGGCTTATTGATAAATATTGGCTTCTTGACTTCTATTTCCAAAACATTTCTGAGGCCTGGGCTACACTAGCCGGGGGGCGGGGGGTTGAACTAAGGTACGCAACTTCAGCTACGCTATTCATGTAACTGAAGTCCAAGTACCTTAGTTCGACTTACCTGGCCGTCCCCACGGTGGCGGGTCAACGATGGCAGCTCCCCCATCAACTCCGCTTACTCCTCTTGGCGAGTAGCACTTTCGGGGATTGATTTATCGCATCTAGGCGAGATGCGATGACTCGATCCCCAATACATCGAAGATCCCCAGTGCATCGAATACACCCATAGAACTTTCTTTTATGCAGTCATATGGCACTTTGAACTAAACAAAAAGTTCAGGGGCCAGGTTATGTCAAATAGTACCTTACTCCACAAATAGCACAGCTGAAGTACTCACACTATTCAACATGATTACAAGTGCTGGAATCTGGTAAACTACTATTACTAGCTCACCTGATGTCATTAATGTTTCTGCAGAGGTCTCCATTGAAATCAATGTTGCTGTTTTGAAAAACCCTTATCTATCCCTGATTGGCCAAGGCAGAGCATTACAACATAGAATTCATGAAAATTTAGGGTTGGAACGGCCTCGAGAAAGGTCATTTAGTCCAGCCCCCCGCTGTGAGGGGGGACCACGTATATTTAGACTATACCTGCCAGGCATTTGTTTAATCTGTTCTTAAACCTCCAATGATGGTGATTCCACAACCTCCCTTGATAACCTATTCCAGTGTGTAACAGTCCTGGTCAGGAAAAACTTTCTAACTCTATCCAAACTAAATCTGCTTTACTGCAGATTAAGCCCATTGCTTCTTGTTCTAGACTTTGGTGGACATGGAGAATAATTCACAACCATCCTCTTTAAAACAGCCTTTAAGACTATTATCTGCTCCCTCATCAGTCTTTTCTAAATAATCTAAATATGCCAAGTTTTTTAAAAACTTTCCTCATAGCTCATGTTTTTTAAACCTTTTATCATTTTTGTTGCTCTCTTCTGGAATGTCTCCAGTATGTTCACATCTTTCGTGAGCACAGTACTCCAGCAGAGGCTTCAGCAGTCCTGAGTATAGTGGGACAATTACCTCCCATGTCTTACATACAACACTCCTGTTAGTACATCCCAGAATGATATTCTTCTTTCGTGTTGTTGGTTCATATGTTTTTGATCCACTATAACCCTTTTTTCCTTCCTAAGTGCAATACTTTGCACTTTATTGAATTTCATCTTGCTGAATTCAGATCAATTCTCCAATTTATCAAGGCCCTTTTGAATTCTAATCTTGTCCTCTACAATGTTTTCAAACACCTCAACAAATGGGGTGAAGTATCTAAGCAAATGCTGATGAGTGGTTAGGGTTTGTAGAGTTTTGAATACTTGGCCTAATACTAATCCCTTTAACAACACTCAGGCACTAATTATTTGTCAGCTTCTTAAAAATTATTGCAACTATTTGAAAATAATTACAGTACTAGCATTTTTTCATTATCTTAGGCCAATCCTGTGTCTGTTACATGACTAGACTCCTATCCGTCAGTGGGGTATTAATAAAAGTAAGGCAGTGTTGCTCAAACTGGAGTTCTCCCTCTGGGTTGGGTACCAGACAAATTTGGGAAGGGTGTTGGGGTAGGGGCAGAGAAGACAGGGGAAAACTGCCTGACTTCATATCCACTTTGCTTCCTCATTGCAAATGTGGTCTGTGGGTAAAATGGTGGTTATCTGCTTCCTTCCTTCTCCTGTTGCAATCCCTAACAGAGCGGGCTACAGAAGTAGATCGTGTATACATAGCTAACCACGCAGAATGGCTGCCTGGACTTGGGGTGTCTTACCTGGTCTCAGAAATACTCTGCACAGGTACAAGAGCACATGTTGGGCCTTGGAGCCACCACTAGACTCACCCCAAGCAGCACTCAACCTTCTGGTGAAGGGGATAACGAGCGGGCAGCCGAAAATACCCCAGAAAAAGGATGGAGATGTGGAGAGAATTGACAGAAAAAAGAACTAGTGACGTTGTAGCTATTCCTGGTCAGGGCACAAGAGGATACAGAGAAAGGAGGGGAGTTATCTGGCGAAAAAGGCTCGGAACCAATGCATTATGGCAGTGGTTCTCAAGTCGTTTCAGTCCATGGACCACCAGGCCAATCAAAAAAACGTTCATGGACCACCTCCTTATTTATTTATTTAATTTTTGTTGAGACATGATGTCACGTTACTGAAATTATTTGGGATCATATAGATCATTGGTGCAACCAAGGTCCTGTAGTGGCACCAAATATTGTGTAAAGGGGGTCATAGAAGGTGTCTACGACCAGGTTATGGTCTGCTAATTATGATTAATCTATCTGTATGTGTGTATCTTTTTTGTAACTAAAGTTATGAATATTGGCTATATGGTGACTGTATGTCAAACTTGTGCTTGGCTTCTGGGTGAAATCTCAGACAAGCTGTTGTTAACTCCGCTGGCCTGACTGAAGGCACATTAAGGACCATCAGCTACACAATGAACTTTGTAGACGCCCGTCAACACCCGAGCGTCTCCAGGAATGTGGCCTACCTGGTCAGAAACTGAATCTTGGAGAGTCTGGTAATTGGACCATGTGGCTATGAACCTCCATTTTGCAGCTGGACTCTGCATAAGAAGGAGGAGGGGGGTCTTCGCCCACAAGAGGAAGTCTATAAAACCTGGGAAAAACTCCGTCCATTTTGTCTTCTACCTACAGTCTTCAGCCTGCCTTGCTTCCACCTCTGGATGGAACTTTGCTGCACAGGGGAACTCTGGCCAAAGGGTGCTGACCCATCCCTGGAGGGGATGCATTCCAGAGACTTTGATTTGAACCTGCAGTTTATTCTACCATTGCTGCAAGCCTGATATTTGCCATCATTGCATGTAATTGATTTATTTTAACCATTCCTAACCCTCACCTATCTCTTTTTCCTTGTATAATAAACCTTTAGATTTTAGATTCTAAAGGACTGACAACAGTGTGATTTGTGGATAAGATCTGATTTGTATATTGACCTGGGTCTGGGGCCTGATTCTTTGGAATTGGGGGGAACCGTTTTCTTTATTTGGGGGACTGGTTTTCATAACCATTGGTCCCGAGGACAGGTGGCTGTGGGTGGTGATACCGGGAAACTGGAGTGTCTAAGGGAATTGCATGTGTGACTTGTGGTTAGGCAGTGGGGCAAAACCAAAGTCTTTTCTGTTTGGCTGGTTTGGGTTGCCTTAGAGGGGAAAAATCCCAGCTTTGGGCTGTAACTGCCCCTTTGGAAGCAATTTGTCCTGATCTGGCACTCACAGTAGGTCCCACCAGGAACAGCACCGTCACACATGATTAAAAAGAGCAGACACATTTGGGTTTGAAATGTATTTATTTCTTAGACGGAAGTTACCGGCAACACAATGCGATCTCATCCTAGATGACGCTACGGCTGACATGCCGTGTGCTTGTGAGCACGGCATAAAACAGCCTACACAGGAGTGGCTGCTCAAGCTATCTGACTTTGGACAATATTCGTGTGGACCACCAAAAAAGTCACCATGGATGACCAGTTGAGAACCACTGCATTATGACAAGGCGTTATATTAATAGATTACTTACACTGAGTAAAGTGGTCCATTTTTGAATCCCCCTGTCTGCAAATATTGAATGGACTTGGCTTGATAATCAGAAAATAGCTTCAGGATCCTAATGATTTGGCACCAGTATGTGTTAATGATTAGATGTATTGCAACAGATTGATTCTCTAACTTAAGAGAATGCTAGCAGTGTCAAAGGAATGCGCTTTCCTGTTTTAGAAAATAATTACATGCTTCATATACTTAGAACTTGCTCAGATGGGTGCAATCCACTTCCCAGTTTTGGATAGTCAGGGTTGCTTTCTATTCAGAATGCTTTTCATGCACAGTAGTCCAATATTTTGACACAAACCAAGCTGTGATTTTGTTAAAGCAGGATCCCATTTTAAGGAGGACTAATTGATTCACCTTTTAATCAGCTTTAAAAGAAAATGACCATTTCTGTTCAGCTCCCACAAGATATTGAACAGTTTTATATCTCAGAATATTTAATACAATTTTTGGATGATTGTTTATTAATTCACTACTGAGAACATTTCTGGCACTTTAATAAATCTGCTGAGTAGCTGGGACATGGGGTGGAAACCATTTGTAATTTATCTCACTATGATATTAGGTAGTCCATGGGAGAGGAGACTAAAGCTTTGGGCTCACTTTAGCATTAACATACCAATTGCTTTGTTCATTTTAAATGACAGACTAATGACTGGTTATTATATTAGCTCTATTCCAGTGATCAAAATCTCTACAAACTTGCTCAGCTTTTCTATTAATAAAGTGATTCCAAGAGTTAATTCGGTTACACTCGGCAGTAATATCCTGGGCTGTTTGAAAATAAAATGGAATGCACAGTCATAACCTCCCAAAAAATCAAATCTGAATCTGATCCTCTACCCCCACTCTTCACATAAGCATCTCTCTTCAAAATATTCTTTTACTTCTCCATCAACATGCTATTTATTGTATTGCTTTGTAGACATGGTTATTATAGATTTCATACATTTTCCCACACACAGGGGTTTGAGCTGTCAGCTAGGAAGTTTGAATAGAAAGTCAGAAATGATCTGGTTAATAACATTAATGCTATGCTGGCATAATACAAATTGTATTAAATATCCCGAGATATAAAATTGTATATTATACAATTATACAACATCAATATCATGTGTGAGCTGAATAGAAAGAGTCATTTTCTTTCAAAGCTATTGTTTTTGTAACTAAAAGACCTTTTTATTTAGTGGGTTAATCTCTGCTCACTTAGTAGTCCATTTCAAAGGGTGTTTGGTGTTTTCTGGTGTTTAAGCCAATGGGGCTTTAATGCTTTCTCCTAAAGTTACCAAATGATGTCTAAGACCTAGAGACAACATTTTCAACCCCCTGTGCCCAAATGTAGGCACCTAAATAAAAGCTTTTTCAAAGATGTTGTGTACCTGTAGCTCCCATTTAATTCGCTGTGATTTGTGGGTGGTCAACCCCTCTGAAAAGTCAGACCATTTCCATCTGTTAAGGCAGGGTCAGCATGAAAAATACTCTGTTAGGGCAGAAAAATGTATCTCATCTTAATTAGAAAAGGAGACATTATATCAAAGAAAATACAGTGCTGATCATTATCAGTTCAATATAACAAAACAACAATTTCTGCTTAGCAGAATAACACTAGTTCATCCCCATATTTAATCCATAGTGTATTAATTATATGGATAATCGTATATATATGGATGTACGTGTAAGCACCTTGATTTGAAAAATTTGGCCTCAGTAAGAAACCCAAACATCAAGAATGTAGTGGTGGTGTTTTCTGGTGTATTAAAGATGGTAGTGTGTTCAGTAATAGCAGAAAGATTTTGCCTAGCTTATGCTGTTCCGCTATCCTTGAACACAATACAGACCTAGCCTAGCTGAGGAATACAATTTCATTCTTAAATGATCTGCTTAGATACCTAACTGACACTAATTTCCTCAGAAATAATGAGGCTCATTAATGATTTGAGAGGGGTTAGGTATCCATCTGTCAAGGACTATCAGATGGGGACCTCACCCCATCTTTTAGTAAAGAAGCTACTCTATGCATGCTTTTCCCCCCTTCTCTTTTTTTTAAAAGACACTTCAGAAATTGGCAGGCTTTCCTCAGCTACTATGTACAAGTAAAGAGGAAATTAGTACTCTACAGATTAAGTATGGGGATGAACTACTAAACAGTAATTGTTGTTTTGTTATATTGAATTGATGATAATCAGCACCATATTTTCTTTGATATGTTTCTCCTTTTTTAATCAAACCGAGATACATTTTCTGCTATAACATAGTATTTTTCATGCTGATCCTCCCTTAACATAGTATTTTTCATGCTGATTCTGCCTTCATTGTAACTTTATTACTATAGAACATGCAAACTAAAATAAAAAGTGAAAGTTCCATTTTAAAACTATTTGACAGGCAAATAATATTTGTGTGTTCTCCTGAAGCATTTATCATGCTGACTGCTCAGTAAACTGCTCAGTAAACTAATTTGTAGGAACAGAGTTTTACTAACCCTTATTCCCCAAAGAACCTGACAAAACTGTACTAGCAAATAAACATGATATTTCTTGAAAAAATTACAGTCTTCCCACCTGCTGTGCTTAATTTCAGGATAATGGTTTCAAAATGACTCTCTTGTCCATCCACCATTCTGTGCACACTTTAATCAAAACATTTAAGGGGAATTTGCCCTCATATGCAAAGAATCTTTGATCTCTGACATACTGTTAAATGGTTTTTGGTGAGCAACTGTTTAAGCATTTTAAAGCTTATTTCCAGTTTCTGTCTACAGATAGCAAATGGAGAAGGAAGAGCAAATGAGTTTTATTTTATACATGCTCAAACAGTGTCTGAAGCTACATGCAAATATGGTTTCAATAGAGACTCCCCCTACTGTTAGCCTGTGTCCTGGAGTAACCAGCTGCATTGTGAGCAAACTGGCATCCCTGTCCCGTCACTGCTGATGTGGCTCCATCTACCACAGGTGCTTTTCTGGTGTTGGCATGTATTCAATGTCTAGCCTGAAGTATATTGGTGGATCACACATTCCTCTGAAGTGTTTCCATGGAGTGAACTTAGAGCTGTGCTCATTCAAACATTTGGACGGTGTTTTGAGTTTGGTAGGTTGCAGCTCCAAGGGTTCTTCGATCATTTCTTTTCCTCTCCTCCTGTTGTGATTACTCCTAGATTGCTAGGATTGTGGATTTCCTATCTGTGTGAAGCTACAAGGCTTTCTTGCCATTGGTATGATGCCACATACTGACTGGGCCAGCTGCTACATATTTCTCTTCTCGTTTAAATATAGTTGGCTACCTTTCCCCTTCATTCCTTCCCATCAATCTCAAGGCAACATTTGGCTTCTGGTTAGCTAGTTCAGTAACCATCGTGAAAAGTGCAGCACAGCAATGCCTTAGGTAGGAGTAAAGCAGAGACTACTCTGGGCACGTGTCATCTCTGAATGCTACCGGATTTTAAAGTTGTCAGCACGTTGGTGGGTTATGTGCCTCTTTCCTTTGGAGCACCTTCTTTGTGAATGGCTGAAATACAAAATTGGATGTGGATATTAATGTTGTGGAGGTAGCAAAACTGTCATTGGTTCCAGTTCTTCCCACAGTGTTATGTTTTGTCTCACAGTACGACACTGTGTTACACAGCATTGTATTACACCTGGTGCCTTATTTAATAGGATTTTGGTGACTAAGCCAGAAACGAAACCCCAGGTAGCTTTTGAATTGAAAAATACATCAACAACTTGCACACCAGTTTTGTGAAGGTGAGGTGTCTTTTTTTTTTCTTTTCAACACAGCATTTGGTCTCCATAGCACTTAATTTGTCTTCATTAGAGAAGAGATGCTAATAGTCAGTCATTGCTTGTCCACATGAGTGAACTGACAGATCTTCACTGTACATCACTGCGGAACCAATGACTTGACACAAACATGCTCAGCATTCTTAACGGAGAAGAAGGTTTCATATTGCAGTAGTCTCTTGTTATTTTTTTTTTGCTTATATGAAATGTTTAAAGAGCATAAATATTGTCTGTTTTGGAGGTCAGAACTCATTCATCTTAATCTCTTAACTCTGTTCCTTTCAAATCTCTTCCGTTAGCTCAGGGTTCTCAGCCATTAGGACACTATCAAAGCAGTAAGTGTTCAGAGTTCCATCAGCCTTTCAATCTTCCTTTCCTTCTGGCTCTCCTGTGGGTTTCTCTATTACTGTACTGGTGGCATAAAGTGCATTGATCACAGCAGATTTACCTGACCTTATGGCTTGCAGAAGATGGTAGCTCTGGGTTAGCAGGTGTAGTGGACTATGAATAGGCATCAATTTGGAGTGTAAGGAAAGGGTTAAGAATGGAAAATGAAATGGTAGACTGTAATACGGAGAAATGCTTTAGGAACTATTTCGGGTCAGATTCTCTGCTGCATGCAGGTTCTGCTAGGGTTAGGGCTGTCAGGGTGCCAATGACAAAGCCTTTGTACCAGGTTGCAGCAGTTGCTCTAGACTATGCTCAGCAGGCTGTAGTCCCTTAGGGACTGTATGCCAGCTCAGGATATCTGAGCCCATTTTGCTCTGGAGACTTTTTCCTGCCTCCAACACGCTCCCTGTACCCAGGGCTATGGGGAAGGAGGTCTAAGAGCCAGTAATTCTGGCTTGGTCTGCCAGAAACGCCCTGCTCCCATGACAGTACTTAAGGAGTGGAAAACACCCTCATGTGCTAACCATGCATCCCAGAGAGAGAAAAGCAAGGCCAGGAATCTTACTCTGTATGTTTCCCAGAGTGCAAATCAAAGAGTATTTTAAACTCTATGTCCAAAGCTACTGAGTTTCCTCTGGTGGTCTAACAGGGTCCAAACTCTTTGGTCCCTCATCCAGCAAAGTTTCCATTGACCTCAGTTAAGGACTGCAGAATTTGGCTCAATAGAACTGTTGGTTTTAAGGAGGTACATTTTATAACTCTCAAAACCGCACTTTTTAATCATGAAATAACATGGCAACTGGCCCCACTGAAGCGGTCTCCAAGGAAACACTATCCACCCCTCTAACTCCCACCAGCGTGACAGCAGAAATGGCAATGTCACCAAAGAAGTAGTTGCTTCAGCATATTAATGTTCCTGACAGGTCTCGATTGAATGTGTGGCTGTGGTAAAGGGGTTCGCTGGTATCCGAATGACAGCATCAATGACTATATTTACCCTGAAATAAAGGGTGGAGTAGCATAGTGCAATATAATGTGAAGCTGCATGATTATAACATTCATGGACGCCATCAGGAGTCCAAGAAGAGTTTAAACACTTCTGTGAAAGGAGCCATGTACCTGGGCGGGTAGAGGGACATTCATCAGTAGTTAAGTATATAGGAAATTAAATGCTTTGGTATACAGTGCAGGTTTAATTTCAAAGAACCAGTAAAAAGCAGGAGAAAGCAGGGTTTTTACAACTGTAGTAATTGGCAGGAACATGTTATTATTTACAGTAGATGAACAGCATTTCCAAAGTAAACTATATACATGCCATGCATCAAAATAGGTATGTGTGCTTTTATAATTGAAGGTGTAAATGACGTCAGCCTGTCTGCCACAAGCAGCACAGAAAATAAGCTGCTGTTGTCAAAAGGATCCTGGCTTCCTGGGTTCTCCCAGCTCTGTTTTTCCGGCTTTGGTTCTCACCCATTGTTTAACTGTAGATTTGGGAGGGCACCAGCCCCCTGACCTCTTCATGAATGCAGAGCAGCACTTTGCAAGGCTTCCTGGAGCACTCCGCCAGTAGTAAAGAACGGGGGGACATTGAGAGAGACTCCCAGATGGTTTGCAAGGGAGCCCTAGTGGGTTTTCAGGGGAAAGGAGATGAAACCAGAAGATGAATGAACACCAGAGAAGGGAAGGGAGAGAGCCACAAGCAAAGATGATAGGAAGGACAGTGCGCAGGCGAAAAGTTGGCAGAGAAAGAAATGAAGCTAAAAGCTTGTGACGTGTGCCTTAGGCTTGTCCCCAATTTATACATCAACTTACAACTCAGCCTGCTGAGTCTGAGGCCTGGCCAAAATGCTTTTTTACTATTTTGTGTAGTAGGTGTAATTTTTATACTGAAATAGTTAAAATATGGTGTGGACAGAGATCTATAACTATAGTTTATTTCAATAGCCATACAGCTATTAGCACCCTTATTCTGGTATAATTGCCGATAGTAGGGAGCTGTACCATTTTAACTAACTACATCTTTTTCTCGACTGTGGCACAGAAACTGTGTGTAGATGGAGGGAGTGTAAATTGGTGTGTCCTATAAAGCTGACTCTGCATAGGAAATATATATTTCCTATTCTGGTTTTAAAGAGCACCAATACTCATGAAAATACTTCTAAACATATAGTAATAATGACCAACAGCAAAATGTGAATCTTTTCCTTACCCAGGACACTATCTCTTCTACACTTGCCAGTCTACTCAGGATAAAATTCACCACTGTGAAGACATGCAGCATGAGACTTATGTACAGTCTAAGTCCCACTCATTCCCTATTTTGAGAGCTTCAATGTTGCAGAAGCCTTGTGCTAACATCTGCCCAGGCCTGAATTTCACTCTCATTTCATTAAACTCTTCCTGGATGTTCAGTTCACCCACCAAATTCCAGTGTTAAATTAGTTGAAGACTCTGTGTGTACCTGCTTGATTTCAGATAATTTATTAAATACCAGTTTTGGCCCATATCGTCTATAAAAACAACTTTAAAAAACCACAAGCACTTTTCAGTGCTAAGCATTGTGGCAGGGTGGGCTTGACCCAGCCTGCCGCCCCTTTAAGAGGGAGAAAAGCCCTCTGCAAACCCCCGGTGCAGGAAGGCTAATTAGCCACCTGAGGTGCAGGCCAATCAGTCTGCATGAGTTTCACCTGGCAGCCTTCTCTGGGGGATATAAGGCTGCCAGGAACAAAGCCCAGTGTGGTGGTGGTGTCTGAGCTATCAAGAGCTGAGTGTGTTTGTGTGAGCTATCAAGAGCTGAGTTTGTATTATTGTATTAGGGGCTGAACTATATAGAGTTTGTAGAGCCAGAACCTGTGGAGCTATTGAGAGCTGGGTATTAATGAGCTGTTTAGAGCTGGATATTAATGAGCTATTTAGAGCTGGATGTTAATGAACTGTTTTAACCTGTATATATTGGTGGTGGGGTCCTGCACTGTATTATTAAATTAAAGGGCACTGTTTGGAGCAAAGAAGGGTTCCTGCCTGTGTTCCTGAGGGGGGTGAGAAGGCGATCTGTCACAGCATGTAAAAATCACACTTCCATCTTTTCCACTAGCTTTCATACTGTAAAACCACTGTGTGCTTGATTCTGTCTGTCCTTCTGCCTTGGTGCAAAGGAAAAGGGATACGAATGCAAAGAGCCTTCTCCTTCTTGCCTCCTTTGTTCAGAGGTCATATTGGGAAGGGGAATGAGGCAGTGGTACTTTTCCATGTACTGCCTATCCAAGCTCCACTCACTTAAGATGCCCAAATGGGATGCCACTCTCAGTAGATTGTGCAGATGTTCAAAGTATCCTGGTTTTGTCAGGCTTGGCTTCCCCTCACTGAGGTGCAAATGCCCTTCTGGGCTTGGCTCCTACTTGATTGCGGAGGAGGAGAAATAAGTTGTGGTATCTCCCAGATCGACACGTCTGTGGCACCAAAACAAATGGTTTGCTCACCATAGTCTTCAGTTATCCTCTCCTTCGTGTTTGTGCTATGAAATAGTTCACATTGTGGACTTTTTAAAGTGCCATCGCTGTCCTCTGAGTTAACCTGCCTTGAAATAAATGGGGCAAGTCACACTTACTATCTCAGGCTCTCTGCAAACTCAGGCAGATGCTGCTGCCCTGGTTATCATCTTTTTGATGTTTTTTCTTTGCAACCATAAAAGACTTTTTAAAAATGGAAAGCTGAGACTCTGGAGAACAAGGAAGCAACTTGGGAGAGATGCTGGTTCACCGTATTTATCCAGTTCAAGCTCTGTCTATGGAGAGCCAAGCACAATCTCAGGCCTCATGTTCCTGGTGAAAAAGGATGAGAAGAACTACAGCTCTACTAAATCTTGTGATTCTTTAACAATTGAAATTAATGAGATCTTGACCTCTCCCGCAGAAAGTCTCACTATGTTGAAAGAAGTTCTGGCCACCGTGCAATGTTTCAGGCCTCCCACGAAATCCCTTCTCTGATTAGCTGTCTACCTCATTTCCCTGCATTTTGGGGAAGAGCAGGCAATCAGAGCTGCTGCAGCCGGCAGGGAGTGCTGCCTCTCCCCTAAGGCGCTGATACATTTTACAATAGCAGGGGGAGCAGCGAATGCCATTTTCACAAGTGGGGGGAAGGAGGGAGTAGAAAGTTTGAAAGTTCAGGGTGCCTCTTCCCTTCTGCCCCTGCAATAGTAGTCTGGGAAGAGTAAATAGAGGACCCCCATTGGAGCTGCTAAGGCTTGGGAGGAGAAAGAATCTCTGTAACTGTAGGAGGATCAGAGAGGTGCTGGGGGGCAGGGCCGGCGACAGAAATTTGGGGGCCCCCTACTTTGATAGTTTGGGGGCCCCCCCAGCCCAGCCGGGCCTCCCCCCAGCCCAGGCGACAGCGGATGCGGGCCCCCCCCAGCCCAGCCCAGCCGGCGCTCCCCCCCCCCCCCGGGCAGCGAGAGTGGCATGAGCTGCCCTTTCTTCCCCCCCCCCCCCTCCCCCGGACAGCGCTGCTGCCGCCGGCCAGGCTCACAGCTCCTGCTGGGGCCAGGCTCGCTTGTCCGGGGGAGAGCCGCGCCGCCTCCCCGCCCCTTCCCCGCTCACCAGGTCCGGCGACAAGGGGGACGACAACGGGTACAGCTGAGTACCGGGGCCCCCCTAAAGTCGGGGGGGCCCGGTACAGCTGTACCCGTAGTACCCCCCGTCGCTGGCCCTGCTGGGGGGCAAGGAGCAGAGGTGGATCTGGACGAGGGGCACAGAAGTAATTGATGTGGAGTAAGGAAGCACAACACTGATGTGAGGATAGGGGGGCACATAACTGACGTGTGGCTGGGTGGGTGACAGAATTAAACATGGTGTATCAGGAGAATTGAGGGGATTTCAGGGGAAGCTGGAAGCTCTGCACAAGCAGGCAGCACCACTTTGTACAAGTTGGTGTCATTTGATCTCACAGTCACTTGGGTCCTCTCGTCAGAGCTCCTGTGGCAGGCAGCAAAATCACCTATCAATTGGGGACAGTTGGCAGTGTTGTAATTGTCACACACATTGGGGGTGAGCAGGAGAAGATCAAAACTCAGATCAAACTAAAAACACTGTTTAATTTTTGGCCCCAGCATGGTGCGATTTAAACGATATTATCTCACCCACCTTGTCTTTCTAAAATTGCTTCTTGGCAAAGACTGTGCATTCCAAGTTTTCCGCATGGAGAAGATTTGTCAGTGAGCGTTGAACCACTGACAATAAGGATTTATAGGGGAAATTGTGGCACCAGGTTACCAGAAGTTTTGCAGCATTGTTGGTTGCTGTTAAATATCAAGCCACTCTTTTTGCTATGCTGTAGAAATAGATATTGCTAATAGTTATGTATATAGTGCTGCTACACTTATAAAAGCGCGTGGGAGAAAGTCAATGTAGAGCTGGAATCAAGTGAGTATTTAATTGTATTTAATCTATATGTATATGTAAAACTGTGTTTGCAGATGAAAATGCTTCAATCATTCAGTAAAATCTGTATCTGGAGTACACTGTCTTCCTTCAGTGTATTGCCACCTCCTACACAGCAATGGGGAATTCTCTGTGGTTTTACAATGTATCTTTAAGCTGTTGTCTCAGTCCTAATTATGTCTTCCCTGGATGCTAATTACAAAATGGAAACAAGACAATTCAGACTTTGGCTTCCTCCTTGGTGTAAACCACCCCGAGTTCATGAGGTATTGTTTTAAAGAGGGTTTGTATCTCACAGAAACCCTGTTAACCAGAAGCTGAGATGTGAGAGCTTTATGGCAGGTCTTCACTTAAAATGCTGCACCTGTGCCATAGTAGGGCTTCTGTGAAGATGCTACTACACTGCAGGAAGAGCTTCTCCCCCAGGGCAGTTAATCCACCTCTGTGAGGGGTGGTAGCTACGTCAATGGGAAAAACCCTTCCATCAACATAGTGCTGTCTACACTGGGGGTGGGGTAGGTCAGTATAAGTGCATCACACCGGGGGTGTTCGTGTGGAATTTTCACACCCTTGAGTGACGTAGTTATATTGATGTATGTTTGTATCGTACACCTGGCCTTATTCCTGTCTATTCTTTGAGGATACTTAACCTGTCTCATGTCAATGTTGGACTCCACAGAAGCAGGGCCTTTGGAATGTGGTAGCCCCATGTGGCAACTTCCTTTAGAAATTCTGAGCCAGACCCTGAACTCTTTCCTTAGGCATGGGAATCCTTGCATGGTGTAGAGCCACTGTAGCTTTGGGAAACAGCCCAGTCTCCATCTCCCCCCATGATTGGGGACTGTAAGCGGGCGGACACTCACCCCGGCGGCGCCTCCTGCTGGTCGTCTGGGGAATCAGCTCTCCAGCCTCCAGAGCGCCCTCTGCCGGCCGATGTCCCGCTCCTACTCTGGCCCCGTGTCCCTCCTGGACCCCGGTGCCCGCTTGTTGTCGGTGCTGCACCCCTGCAGAACCCCCTCAAGTCTAAGGGTCTCTCCTCCCCAGGGAACCCTCCACCCACTATCCCCACCTTGCCTCAGACTTGGCCACTGCCAGTCACCACTTGCCCCTGCTCACTGAGGCAGACTGCAGTATCATGGCCTCTCATCACCGGCAAGGGGGGTTGGCCTGCTGCTTCTACTGCTAGCCCTGGGCTGCCCCCTGCAACCCCAGTACCCCTGGGTCGGGCCGTCTGCCAGGCCCTACAGCCTGGGGTTCTCAGGCTAGAGCTTCCCCAGCTCCCAGTGCCTTGCCCCAGTCCAGGTACATTGCTTAAGGCTCCCCGCAGCTAGGCCTGTCCTCCTCTGGATACAGAGGAGACTGACTCCCCTAGGCCCCTGCCTCTCAGCCTTTATACAGGCCTGAGTGTGTTTGGGGCGTGGCCACCCAGCTGAGCCTGCTTCCCACTCTAGCTGGGCTTTTCCTGGCTCCCGGCCACAACCCCTTCCTGGGCTGTTTCAAGCCCTTCTCCACTGGAGTGGGGCAGTCAACTCACTACAGGGACCATAAATGTGGATTCAAGTAACCTTTGCCTGCTGCTTACTACCAAGTCTCCTGCCGTGTGCAGATTGGCTGAACCAGAAAATCAGGGGCTTGATGTTAGACTATCTGCTAGAGTTGCATAAACATTTCCAAGTTAATTTTCAAATGTAAGTTTGAAAGTTTAGTTTGCCATCAGAACCAGGATCGATGGGTTTAGGCCAGGGAATCTGAAAACATGTGTGTTACAATGAACGTGCTTGTAATTCATTGTGAAACCCAGAGGCTTATGCATAGAATTAATTTTACCATTCCAGGTCACTCTGCAAGATACACAGATGAGAGGCCTCTAAAGTATTTTCTGTACAGGGCGGCTGCGTATATTAGGACTTGGAGAATTTTTGCCTTCAAAAGTATAGGGAGTGAGCTACAATTACAGCTTTGGTAGCTACACTTTGTGATAGCCTAGGAAGGAAGGAGATGCGCGAGGATACTGTCACTGATGGCTGTCGTTGCAGATGTGATTTGTGTCTGGCCTAGCCCTTCGACTAGTGATTCTAGTGCTAAGTGCTGCTTTCAAAAGGGCTTGTTCCTGTCTACCCAAGTAGCTGTGCTGGAGAGGAGGTTTCAGGCGTGTTCTGTAGATCCAGCCCCAGGACTCTAGCATGGCATCTCTTTATGGGTGGCGGTGGTGAGTTCAATCACCACTTCAGAGAAGCTGTTGCATTTTTATTTTTTTGCCAAACTTTAAGGGCACCTGTGATCAGGAACCAACACGTTCTTACTCAACCCATCTGCTCTCACAAGTTAGATTTGAACATAGTGAGAAACAAATACATTTAACTTTTGCCCTGCAGGGTCAATACAGATATGGGCAAGTGGGCTGGATTTCGTAGTATCTTGTCTGTCATCAAAAGAATCGTTAACGGTGGCTAGAATGTTTCAAGTAAGCAACCTGATTATTATTATCATTATTTTATTTTATTTTATTTGGAACCCCTGAGCACCCCCAGTTTTAAAAAATAATGGGAGCTGTTGGTGCTCAGTGCGTATGGAAAATCAGGCTACTTTTACACAGATGCCAAACTGTGATCATAGGCACTTATCTTTGGGTCCCCGCTTTTGAAAACTTTGGTCTCAGTTCTAGTTGCAGGATTTTTTTACTTTTACACATAATGCCAGAGCCAAAAGGAAAGAACCCAGCTTCATTTTCAGATCCATAGCTAAAATTTTTGTACTCTTTCTTAGGAAAATGAGCAAATTTGATGTAGAACTCATGAGACAATAACCAAGGAATCCCACCCTACCACTTAATTGTGTTGTTTTTCTGGTGACTAGAATGATAAATTAACAGAAGATCTTCTTTAAATAGTATTGAGAAGTTGGCCTTTTTTTAAAATTCAGTCTCTCCCATTTCTTGAAATGTCCCAGTAATACAAGCAAAACAAAACCCTATACTAACTAACTTTAGAGCCTTTGGAAACCATAGCCATGGACTAGGGAACTGGCATTCTAACCTCTTGGAATGTTTGAAATGGAAAGACTTCTGGTCTGATGTCAGAATATTGATGCAAGAGTTGCTTTAGAGATAACCAGCACTATATGGTGCTATGGAAATATCATCCTTTATTGAAATGAAAGCAAAATAATAACTTCCCCATCTTCCTGTCACTCTACATACAAAGATCAGAATCTGATAAATTATCAAAAGGGCTGTTTTAAAAAATGAATCTGAGACCATCAAATAGGGTGGCCCCTTGGAAAATCAATCCTCTTTCTTTTTCTTCTGGCCTGATCCCACTTGCATTCTTCAGACTAAGACCTGGGCTATACAGGGGGAGGGAGGGATTCAAACTAAGATACGCAACTTCAGCTACACTGTTTGTGTAGTTGAAGTCAAAGTATCTTAGTTCGACTTACCTGGTCATCCTCACAGAGGCTAGGCGACCGCATTGGCTCCCTGGTCGACTCTGCTTACTCCTCCTGCCGAGTACAGGCATTGATTCAGGAGTCAATTTATCATGTCTAGACAAGACGCGGTAAATCAATCACCGATATATTGAACACTACCCGCCGATCCCTGTCCCCATGCACATGTTGTCATCCTATATTTTTGCTACGAAAGCAGTGGCTGCAGCCTTTTGTTTCATGCTCATATTATTCATTTTATGATAAAGACCAAGCTAAGTGTAATTTAAGCTTGGAAAACCTGATTAATGATCAACTCCTCTGATAGGGTGGCTAGCTTATTTATTGGAAATAAATACAGAGTTGGACCCAAGTGTGTCAGGAACAGGATTGACTCTTTTGCAGTAATCCAGGGAAAATAGCTTTTGACGGCCAAAGATAACCACTGCTTTTTATATTGTCTTGCATGTTAGAGTGCTCACTTGCAATGAACATAAAGCAAGGTAAATACCAATGCATGAAATCTGCTCATAAATCAGCTACCTCTGCTGCAGTGTAAATATAGCATCTCTTATGATTGGAAATAAATATTTACTTGGTACATCAAGCCACATAATTAATTAACATCAACTAGATGTGTAATATATGATAACCGTATTACATAGGGTTATGTCCTCAAAGTTTTTAAAGATCTTTGGCTTTCTTGAACAGAACAAATCTACATAATGTGTGGTTTTTAAAAATCACACTTCTGTTTAACCTCCATATTTATTTCTTGTCTGTGTAGGGGAGGGCACCATGTGGCTCTCTGGCATTGGGCAGGTCTGCAGAGGTAAGGAGAAACACGGCTGAAGGGTGATATTTTTCAGATAGGACAGGGGGTTGAGTGTCAGGTAGTGGGTCTTTATGCAAAGCTTACAAATTGTATGTGTTCTAGGCAAAGATAACAAGGAAGGCAGAGTTACTACTTGTCTGACTAGTTAATCTATCTGAGTTTATTGTGAAGCTCTACTCAACTGTAGCTGATCTCCAAGGTTAAAAGAAAAAGATTTGGTGTTTACAAATTATTTTTCTGCAAGTTATTGTAAAATTCTTCCTTTTTCAATATACACGTGTAAACTGAGTTTGGACTAACCTTATCTTCCTCTTCCAGTTATTGTGATTTTTTTCTCTCCAAAGTATGTAGAATCTGTAATCCCCACTTGACAAAGCTCTGACAATTAGCACAGCAGCAAAGGAAATTAATCTCACACAACTCATCCCTTCATAGCCCTTTATGGTTACATTGCTCTGGAGCAGTGTTTGTGAAGATTTTTTTTATTACATTCACCGAGGGATCAAATCTGGTTCGTAACAGAGCAAATCAATAACACTTATCGAAATACCATGTGTGTGCAACAAAAGAATTCCCCTCTGGAGGTTGCTCTCACTTTTTGTTTTCATTCCTTGATTTTCTGCAGTCTTTGCAGAAACAAACTATTTTAGAAAATATTTGTATATCCTGGAAGCTAGGGTGACCAGACAGCAAATGTGAAAATTCAGGACAGGGGTAGGGAGTAATAGGAGCCTATATAAGAAAAAGACCCCAAAATCAGGACTGTCTCTATAAAATCAGAACATCTGGTCACCCTACTGGAAGCCCATCAAAGAAATTAATACAGAAGTTTACTTGAGTTGTAACATCATAGAATTTAAGGCCAGAAGTGGCCACTAGGTCATCTAGGCCAGGCATGTCCAAAGTCCGGCCCGGGGGCCAATTGAGGCCCTTGTTCTAATTTTAACCGGCCCGCAGACTCTTTTCTAAAATCAATACTATGAGGCCCGCCAGCACTGTCGCCAACCAGTGCGCGGAGCCGCAGCCGAAGGAGAAGGGCCGGGTTAGTAAGAGGCGAGCGGGGGGGGGGGGGGAGAGAAGAGCGGAGGTGGAGCCGGGGCCGGGGCACGAGGCGAAGCGAGGCGGAGCCGGCGGAGAAGAGCGGAGTCGGAGCCGGGGCCGGGGCACGAGGCGAGGCAAGGCAAGGCAAGCCGGGGGAGGGGGGGAGTGAGAGCACGGCCGGAGCGGGCGGGGGGGGAGGGGGAGGGAAGGAGGGGAGGGGGAGGGAAGAAGAGCGAGAGCACGGCTGGAGGGGAGGGGGAGGGAAGAAGAGCGAGAGCACGGCTGGAGGGGAGGGGGAGGGAAGAAGAGCGAGAGCACGGCTGGAGGGGAGGGGGAGGGAAGAAGAGCGAGAGCACGGCTGGAGGGGGGGTGGGAAGAAGAGCGAGAGCACGGCTGGAGGGGAGGGGGAGGGAAGAAGAGCGAGAGCACGGCTGGAGGGGAGGAGGGAAGAAGAGCGAGAGCACGGCTGGAGGGGGGGTGGGAAGAAGAGCGAGAGCACGGCTGGAGGGGAGGAGGGAAGAAGAGCGAGAGCACGGCTGGAGGGGAGGGGGAGGGAAGAAGAGCGAGAGCGCGGCTGGAGGGGGGGGAGGGAAGAAGAGCGAGAGCGCGGCTGGAGGGGGGGGAGGGAAGAAGAGCGAGAGCACGGCTGGAGGGGTGGGTGGGAAGAAGAGCGAGAGCACGGCTGGAGGGGAGGGGGAGGGAAGAAGAGCGAGAGCACGGCTGGAGGGGAGGGGGAGGGAAGAAGAGCGAGAGCACGGCTGGAGGGGAGGGGGAGGGAAGAAGAGCGAGAGCACGGCTGGAGGGGAGGGGGAGGGAAGAAGAGCGAGAGCACGGCTGGAGGGGGGGAGGGAAGAAGAGCGAGAGCACGGCTGGAGGGGGGGGGAGAAGAGCAAGAGCACGGCTGGAGGGGGGGAGGGAAGAAGAGCGAGAGCACGGCTGGAGGGGGGGGGGAGAAGAGCAAGAGCGCGGCCGGAGCGCGGGGGGGAGGGGGGTCGGCCCTCACACATCTTCACCTTACCAAATCTGGCCCTCTTCCCAAAAAGTTTGGACACCCCTGATCTAGGCTGACCCCCTGTCTACCACAGGCCACCAAACCCCACCCAGCACCTGCACGCTAACCCTACCAACTGAAATTAGAACAAAGCATTACAGCCGCAGGAGACCAGACTATTATGTGCCATTGGAAGAGGAGTGACCAACGTGCACCAGTGCTTGAGGCCCCTCCAAAGGCAGGGCAATGATTAAATGAGATCTACCCAGATACTCTTGGCAAGTAACTCACACCCACATGCTGCAGAAGCAGGAGAACTCACACCCTCACCCCACACACTATCACCGCCAGTCTGACTTGAGCAAAATTCCTTCCAGATGCCACAGATGGTGATGGGTTAGACCAGGGGTGGGCAAACCACGGCCTGCGGTCTGGAGACATTTTAAGCTGATCCACAAGCTCCCGCTGGGGAGCCAGGTTGGGGGCCACACCACATGGCTCATCCCCACTCTGGTGCTCCAGCTGGAGTGCCTGGGCAGGGGCCACACCACGTGGCTCCTGGAAGCCCCGGCATGGGCCCGCTCTGATGGTCGTGGGCCGATCCATGCCTAGAAGCCGCAGAAGGGACATGTCACTGCTTGGAGCCTGCATCTCTGAGCCTCTTCCCATGCTTGAACCCCCTGCCGCTCTCCAAACCCCTTGGTCCCAGCCCAGAGCACCCTCCCGCACCCTAAACTCCTCATCCCCAGCCCTACCCCATAACCCTCACCCCCAACCAAAGCCCTCACCCCTTCCTGCACCCCAGCACCAACTTTGTGAGCATTCATGGCCCACCATACCATTTCTATTCCCCAATGTGGCGCTCAGGCCAAAAAGTTTGCCCACTCCTGAGTTAGACTCTGAGCAAGAACCAGCCAACCAAGCACCAGAGAGAGAATGCTCAGTGCCACCTCAGAGCCCTGGCCCAATCTGCCCTGGTGTCCCATGTCCAGCTGTGGCTAACCCTGATGCTTCAGAGGAAGGAGATAGGGGGAGGAATCCTTCCTGATTCCTGCCAGTAGCCAGTTGACATCTAGAAGCATGAGTTTTAGGAACATAAGACAAACTGGAAGTGAGCCTCAGAGCTGTTGATTCCTGCTCCCATCCCCACTTCTACCCCTCACAAACAACCGTGTCACACACCTGCACTCAAATTTGTCCATCTCTCTCATAAACTAATTAAGTTGTTTGCTCCCACAGCTACTACTGGGCGTCTGTTCCAGAATCTCACCCTTCTGATGATTAGAAACCCTCTTCTAATTTTCAGCCAGAATTTATTCATGGACAATGAAAATCCATTTGTTCTTGTGTCATTATCCATTAGTTTAAGAAGCTCTTCACCCTCCCTGCTATTTACTCCCCTTATGTTTTTATAGAGAGCAATCATATCCCTTCCTAGTCTTCTTTTTGCAAGACTAACAAGTCAAGGTCTTCCAGTCTCCTCTAATAAGATGGACGCTCCATTCCCCTGATCATCCTAGTAGCTCTTCATTGCATCTGTTCCAGTTCAAATTCATCTTTCTTGAACATGGGTGGTCAGAATGGGTGATCAGAATTCTCATTTTACTCTTACACAGTATGCCAAAGGACGTCTTACCAATGTCTTGTACAATGGCATTAATATTTCTCTATTACTACTGGAAATATCTCGCTTAATATATTCTCGAATCACATTGGTTTCACAGATGTCCATCATTGGTGGCTCGTAGTCACCCTGTAATTGACTCACACATCCAGGTCTCTCTCCTCTGTCACTTCCAACTGATGAGCAAAAATGTTCTTAGCTCCTAAATCCATGACCTTCTCCTTTGTACTATTGATTTTCATCCCTTTTCTGTGACTCTGATCTTCAAGGTCATCCAGCTCTTCCTATATAATATTCTGATACTCCTCTGTAGTGTCAGTGCCTCCCAACTTTGTGTCATCAATATATTTCTTTAGCCCTCTCCTGATTTTTGTGCCAAGTTCATTAATAAAAATATTGAACAAGGTTGGTCCCATGAGGAATTAGCCCTCCAGTTCGATAATTCATCTTTTAATTCAACCCATTGCTTTCTCCCCTTTAGCCAGTCCCTTATCAATGCTTGTACAGATCCCCATCTTCCCAAACTTAACAATTTCCCATGTGATACCATGTCAAATGTTTTACTGAAGTCCAAATATATTTGCTCTACTGCACTTCCCTTATCTAAAAAATCTGTTATTTTCTCAAAGAAGGAAGGCTGATTAATCTGGTTGATCTAGATTGTTAAACTCATGTTGCTTTACATCTCCTTTACATTTAACCTCTATGCATTTAATTGTTAATTCTTTCACTGTTTATTCTAAAACCATACATACTGCTGAGGTCAGACTTATAGCTCTGTAATTTCCCAGATTATATTTTTCCCTTTTTAAATATAGGGACATTAACTATTCTGCAGTCATATGGTACTACCCTGAAAAGAGATTTATTACAAATCCTTGCTCTTGGACATGCATTCTCATATGCCTGTTCTTTCAATATTCTGGGATGGAAATTATCTGATTCCCCTGATTTGAGCACATTAAGATCTTTAAGTTTTTCTTCCGCCACAGATGTGGTAATTTC
The DNA here is from genome assembly GCA_032164245.1 of Sternotherus odoratus. NCBI lineage: Eukaryota > Metazoa > Chordata > Testudines > Kinosternidae > Sternotherus > Sternotherus odoratus. The sequence goes on from JAVMKO010000001.1 coordinate 165,606,065, forward strand.
CATTTCTAGACATTCATTTCCATCAGTTGTACTTCCTTCATGCACATGTTCCATATTAGCTTTGTTATTGAAAAATGGAGACAAAGCATTCATTTTATTCTTGGGACATACCTAGATTATCTAAAATCTCCTTCCCAACAACACAGCATAGTGGTCCAATCTTGCCCTTCATTATTCTCTTTTTATTTATATAACTAACCCCCCCCCCCCCTTATTTACTTTAATGTCCTTGGAAAGAGCCAATTCAGCTTCACTTTTAGCAGTTCTCACTTTAGTCCTACATTTTCTAACCTCCATGATGTAGCTTTCTTCTCTAATCAACTCCTTTTTTCCATTCCCTATAGGCTTTCTTCTTACTCCTAATTACCTTTCATAGAATCAAAGAATTGCAGGACTGGAAGGGATCTCAAGAGATCATCTAGTCCAGTCCCCTACACTTATGGCAGGACTATGTATCATCTAGACCATCCCTGACAGGTGTTTGTCTAACCTTCTCTTAATAATCTCCAATGACAGAAATTCCACAACCTCCCTAGGCATTTTATTCCAGGGCTTAACTATCCAGACAGGAAGTTTTTCCTAATGTCCAACCTAAACCGCTCTTGCTACAGTTTAAGCCCCTTGCTTCTTGTCTTATCCTCAGAGGTTAAGGGGAACAATTTTTCTCCCTCTTCATTGTAAGAATATGTATGTACATGAAAATAGTTATCATATCTCCCTCAGTCTTCTTTTCTCCAGACTAATCAAACAATTTTTTTTCAATTTTCCCTCATAGGTCATGCTTTCTAGATCTTTAATTATTTTTGTTGATCTTCTCTGGACGTTCTCCAATTTGTCCACATCTTTCCTGAAATGTGGCGGCCAGAACTGGACACAATACTCCAGCTGAGACCTAATCAGCGCAGAGTAGAGCAGTAGTATTAATTCTCGTGTCTTGCTTATGACCCTCCTGCTAATACATCCCAGAATGATATTTGCTTTTTTTGCAACAGTGTTACACTGTTCATTCATAGCATATTCAGCTTGTGGTCCACTATGACCTCCAGATCCCTTTCCAAACAGTGCTCCTTCCTAGGCAGTCCATTCCCATTTTGGAGTATGCAACTGATGCTTCCTTCCTAAAAGGAGTACTTTGCATTTGTCCTTATTGAATTTCATCCTATTTACTTCAGCCCTTTTCTCCAGTTTGTCCAGATCATTTTGAATTTTAATCCTATCCTCCAAAGCATTTTCAAACTCTCCCAGCTCGGTATCATCCACAGATTTTATAAGTGTACTCTCTATGCCATTATCTAAATCATTAAAGATATTGAATAGTATCGGACCCAGAACTGATCCTTGCAGGACCCTCCCTGATATACCCTTCCAGCTTGACTTTGACCCACTGATTATTGTCTGGAAATAGTTTTCCAACCAGTTATGCACCCACCTTATACTAGCTCCATCTAGGTTGTATTTTTGAGGTGGTTATTCATTCAGGTGAGTCTGGAGCCTCTCTACAAGATTTTTCCCCTTTTGTGGGATGCAAATTTCAAATAGATTTTGTATAGTTGATTTGAAGACATTCCAAGCCTCCTCTGCTTTTAAATACTTGAGATTTTCAGTCCAGTTGATTTCTTTAGCTAATTCCTTTAATTTCCTTAAGTCTGACCCTTGGAAATAGACAATCATAGCCAATGACCTGGGTTTGATTATTCTCCCATGTTCCATTTAATTTAAACGGACTCAACTTGTGATCACTCAATCCAAGGTTATTTCCTACGACTCCCCGCCTAGGATGTCCTCACTACTTACTGAAAAGAAGTCTAAAATTGCATCACCTTTTGTTTTTTCAGTGACTATTTCAGGAAAGTAACTGGCATCTATCATGTCCAGGAATACGTTGTCTCCCTACCAATATTGGTAGCATGTGCTCTCCAATCTATATCAGGGAAGTTAGTCTCCCTTGATGACATAATTCCCCAGAGTATTTTTCTCTCTAATAATACTTAAGGGATCACTGTTCATGTTTGAGCCTGGGCCCTGGGGGAAGTCTATAGCAGACCCCTAATACTATCCCAACATATTTTGATCCAACAGTTTGTGTTGTCCATACTATCACTTCCTATTTCGTTACCGTGTACTGCTTTGTTGATGTGCAATGCTACCCCACCACCTTTAACTTTATTTCTCTCTCTCTCCTGAGCAGCATGTGGCCTTCAATAGCTGTCATGAATGCTAATTCAGCATGTTCCTGTAATCCCTATAATACCCGGTTTGACCTTCTGAACCAGTGGGTTCCAGTTCCTCCATTTTAATGTCCAGGCCCCTTGCATTCATGTAGGAGTGTTAGGACCGGAAGACATTGTGACGGGCAATCACTAGGAAGTGCAGTTACGCTTCTAAGTCAACTCCAGGAGAGTGCATAATGGTGGTATTATCTGAGAATGACCTTGCTGTTATCTGTGTGTTTGGGAACCAGTTCCCAGCTGCATGAGTGTTTACCCCGTCTGAGTGAGAACGACTGCGTGGGAAACCAAATGGGGAATCTAAGGCAGGACTGCGTAATCAATAAGTGTTGACCAATCAGTTTGTTGCATGCTATTAATGAGATGAGTACGTATGAGATGCAAATGAGCATGGGTATATCTGTGCTAACACACCTCTTTGGGTTGGGCTTCCTCTTTGGGCCTCTCTGGACATCGCCCGGGCGTGTCAGTCATCTTGTATTGCGGCTGTGCTGGCAGATAAGCCCCCCAGCACGAAATGCCACCCCCTCCAATAAACTCACCACTTTCCAACTAGCCACCTGTGTGAGGCCTCGTTTCTCCCGGCAACGAGATAAGCCCCCTGCAACAAGGAGCATTTCAGTTGTTTCTCTCAGGCCTCACCCAGTTTTCTTGCTTGTGACATTCCTTTATCCCTTACAATACCTTCATTTAGCTGATTTTCCTATTCCTGTGTATTGAAGTCAGGCATGGAGATTTCATGCATCACTTCCAACTTTCTCCTAGTTTAAAGCCCTTCTTATCAGCCATGCCAGCCTTGATCCCAGAAGATTAATACCTCAGGTAAAAAAATGGAGGCCAGCGGTCAGGGTGGGATTTTGATGCATTACCTTGAGCTAAGCAAACTCTTTGCTTGAGATTCAAACTCTGTTAAGCAAACCTTTTAAAGCTTTCCCTACAATGTCTGGCTCTGCATTTCTATTTTCTGATCCGCATGTGATGGCTCAGCTGAACCCTCCATTTAGAAGAGGCCTTCTGTCTGCTCTGTGAAGGATGTTTTAGATCAGCTGCATTTCTAGATCTGCTGCAGGAGTGCAGAAAATTAACAGGGTCGCTTTCAGCACTGCTCGGTTTAACAAACTTTCCTGGAATGTGTGAAACCCCCGTGGGAGAGGGATACTTTCTCAAAAGCATTAGAATGGCAGTAGAAAGAGGGGGAGGGCACACTGTGGAGGTTTGATATTGATGAACAAATAGTGTTACAGGCTGTGAATGCTTGAAACAATCTGCCTGGTGAGCAGGGTTTCTTTACTGCTCCCCAACTGATATCCAAGGAAGGCTTAATTACTGTTACTTTAAAATATATCTGCTCAGGCTTCAACTCTGCCTTGAGGCCCTGTTCAGGAACAAGCATTTTTAAAGTGACAACACTAAAAAAGACTATCCTGCTTTTTGTTTCCCTCCCAGTAGCAGCCTCTTCTCAAGAAACAGCTTTTAACACACAGCATGTCCATTTCAGCCAGACTGCCTTTGGCTGATGCAAATGGGCACAGAAGTCAATGGAGCGATGCTATTTACCCCAGCTGAGGTGCTGGCTCATGATACGTAACAGAAAAGATGAGATGTCTGCCCTCTTTCCCTCTCCTACAGGCAGAACTGGGCCATAATCACAAATAGTTTAAACTCATTTAAAATGAAAAATCAATACTTAGTTTGGATTCTCCTCTCCAAAAGCAGCAGACTTCTCCTTGGTGACAAGACTAAAGGTATTGTAAATAGTGTCTTCCTCTGCCCTGACTTTCTCTGCTACCAAGTCCTTCTCCATACCCACTCCACTGACCATTTAACAGGAAAATTACATAGGAAATTCAATGAAGCAGCTACAAAAGAAGCCTATGAGGGTATTGGTTGAACATAAAGGTGCACTCCTCTTCCATATGGGCTTACAGGGCATTCTTAACCAGAGCCCAGTTGTGCAGTGAACCAAATCGATGAAGCTCAAATTGCAGCCAATTTAAAATCGAGCATTGCACTGAAAATCAGCAGGCTTGATCCTCCACTGCCTTGTATTGTTTACACTATGGGTCAGATCCTGAGTCCTACAATATCTACTTTGTGCTCCTAGCCACGAAGCCAGTTTGATTGGCGTTGGCCTGGGGATTCGCTCAGATATGGTGACTCCCCAGCACAGAGGTGCTCTGTATCACTTCTCCATGCCACATGTTCACATTCTAATGTAGGCATTCTGGTGGGAGAGCTAGTAGAGTGGGGAAGTTGCAAGGATATTTTTAATGAGGAAAATACTGTTTTGTTTATGTCTTCACTCCTTCCCCTCCCGAACTGGCTGAATCCTCCTGGCACGAACTTTCTCAGTTTTAGGCAGACTGGAGGGTGTGAATCACTACCACTTTACTTCAGTCCATTGCTGGTGCAATTCCACTGAAATCAATGGAGTTAAAGTAGCATAAAAGTTGGCTCACACATTGCTGCTTTAGAACCCAGGCCTAAATTTAGCACCTTAAAAGTGAAAGTTATGGACATGTGAAAACCTAACATAGGAATGGAAATGCTCCTACAAATGTAACTCTAATGACCACTAGTACTTACAGTGTTTTCTCTAACATCTGACGGCCGCTGGAGTTCAATTGTTATCTTTGTGTGAGAATGGAATAGCTTATCAATGTGGCCCAGTGGATACTTGACTGGGATTCAGACTCAAATTTTATTTTTGGCTCTGTCACTGACTAGCTCTGTGATCTTGGGGAAGTCACATCACCTCTGTGTTTCAGCTTTTCTAGCTGTGAAATGGGGATAATGATGCTTGCCTCCTTTGTCAAAGTGCTTTGAAATTTATGGCTGAAAAGGGCTCTATATGTGAGCTAGGTATTTAAAACCCTTACCTTTTTCTCCTCATCACGGGGCTCATTTGTGCTTGTAAAAGCCAAGAGGTAACTTTCTTTTCTTTCTTTTTGGCTATTTCAGAGTATGGATAAACAAAGGGATGAAACCCCCAAGATCAAACCCTTCCAAGGCACTGTCAATTTACCTGCTTCCTCTCTGGCCTCAATGGAATTCAAGCGGATTGTAAAACCAAAGGGCCAGTTGAACTGTACAGTGGTCACACTTTAAAAAAGCAAATGAAAAACACTCAACTTTTAGGGCTATAACCAATTCCAGCTGCATCCTCGTGTCATGAATGGGGAATATCACTCCTTACTGGAAAATGCTTTTAAATAGAAGAGTCCTTTGAGTATAATCATTGTAGGTGCAACAGTGGAGTTAGTGATACTGACCCCACCATGTGACCCCTGGCCCCTTTGCAGCAACCTGAGTCTTGCCATTGTGGGGCCAGGATTTCCATGCAGAGTATTTTGTAACCTTGACCCCTGTCATGGAACTGGGACCAGGAAATAAAGACTGGTCTCCTACCAACATTCCTTGTGTTACAGCTTTATTATAGTAACTAGACTTTATCAAATACACCAGAAAGAAAGTAAAGGCCCATCGTTACAAAAAGTGATGCATTGAAAATGGGAGTCTCTCTATACAAAGGCTGGGAATGTAATGGTCTGTCATTTTATCCAGTCTGCTAAATTGTTGCCTTTAATGCAGTTCACTGCTTTTCTTCAAAACTATAATCTCAGTTTTATGACTTAAGTCTATAGCATGCAAACCGTAGGTCTATAGTACAGGTGTTCCAGAATCAGTTAGCATTAGGTAATCCAGCAAGTAGTCTTAGGGGTTCCAGGTTTTTTGCATGCTATCTTGATTTATTCCACTGTTCGAGCCATCTGTTTCTCACTGTACCTACAACACTTTCAGGCTTTTATTTGGTCATCTATTCTGTGGTACTGAAAGAGGAGTGTTGATAAAAGGTTACAATAAATTGTAAAGGTTTACTGATGATTCGAATATTTTGTTCCGTTTAATGAATATTTTTTTATCTTTGTGTCAAAATGATAAATTACATTTGGGAAGAAAATTCTACTCCTCCCCCCCCCCCCCATTTCACTCTCCAAGCCAGTCTGAGACCAGATGGTGACATTTTCCTTCATTATACTCCTAATCCTTCCTAGGAATTGAATACTCATGAAAAAAATCACACCAATTACAGTGGGTTTGGGGCATAGGTTTTTACCATAAAGAAACATAACCTGAAATGCCTTGATGGTTCTTTTATTATAGAAGAAATGTGCAAATGAATGAAGAGGTGCTTAGATTTTTAATTGTGTCAACTTAATACTGTTTTGACAATGGAACTTCATGTAAAAGAAAGTCTCTTGTTGTTTTTTTTTTAAATGAAAAAGTTCTAGCTGCATTGCAGCTGTATTATTTACTAACATAGCTGGCGATATATTAACATGGACTGCAGGTTTACCAGGGCTGCAAATATATGTAGTTCCTCCAAGATTTTAATGTTTGTGTTTGCTTTTCATAGTTAATCTATTGCCCACTAAGTACATGATAAAGATGGAGGATTGTGATATGGTGTTCACTGCACACTGGAAAGGAAGGGGTTAAAATTAGCCTAGGGAGGCTGTACAAAGCACGGAGCAACCAATCAGGGCCCAGTGGACTCACATAAAAGGGAGCTGCAGGACAGAGCAGCATCAGTGACTGTAGGGAACCCAAACAGAGAGGACTATGTTCTTAGTGGGTTACAGGAAGGTAGCACCTCGGACGGGGCAGCTGCTGGCAGGGACTGGGGGAGTAAGAGGGAGCTCCTGGATGGCTGCTGGGTTGTGTTGGCGGAGGCCCTGAGAAGAGGGCGAGGAATGTGTTGGGGCCCTTGGGAAGTGGCTCAGGGAATTGAAGCAGCACTTGCAGAGAAGTTAAGGAGAGGCAGCACAAGGAGTAGTGGGCTGACCCATGTCCTCCTCCTCCCCTGCCCCCCCAGCAGCACTGGGAATGTGGCTGGGTTATCTAAGATGAGTTACTCCCCTCCTTCCAGAAGAGGAAAATGTGGATGTTGTCACAGCTGGAAGGCTGAGTCATGAAGAGGACGCTGTGATACTTGGATGAGGCAGGGCTACAGGCGGAGAAGGCAGTGGGAGAGCCATCACCAGGAGAGGGCATGCCTGCAGAGAGAGATCATCCCCAAGGCGGCCAGCAGGAAGTGCCGCTTGGGGAGTGAACTCTGTCACAAGGATAGAAATGGTCAAAAATTGCATCAATGAGTTGGCAAGAAAATACAAATTTCTTTACACGCACTTCCTCCCAAGGATGTGAGTCAACATAACCCCTCGAAGGGATAGCAAAGTGTCCCAGTCCTCATCACTGCATCATGATTGCAATCAGTAGATAACTTTTCTTCCTCATGTCTGAGGTTAGTCCCAGCTGGTTCTACGTTCAGCTGTTGGAGGTGAATACGGATTCTAAACTAAGAAGAAAACCAAACTGCTACATTTGGGTTTGAGTCTCAGGCATGAACACAATTCAGTTTGTGTCCACGGTTTTGGTTCAGGTTTGTCTCTAAAAGCATTGAACATACTGAGAGGCTGAAAGAAGAAGAAGGACTCTGTGCACTTTAAAATGATCCCATCTTCCATAAGCATGTAACAGAAAGAGAGGAAAAGAGGAAGGGGAGCCCCTCCATCCCAAACAGCTAATAATGCATCACTCTCCTAGCACTTTTCAGCTGTAAATCTTAATGCACTTAACAAACATGGCTAAGAATTTTTACCACCATTTTACCTGTAGCAAAAATGAGGCTTAGAGGTATAGAAACTCGCTCAAGTCACAGAAAGAATCAATGACAGACCTGGCAGTAGAACATAGGTCTTTGGGTTCCCACTTCAGTATCGTTTCCACTGGCTGGGATAGTGCGGTACCTTTCCATCCACATGGCATCTGAACATCTAGTATAGCTCTTGTTCTTTATTCAGTTACTAGTGTAAAAGCCCGTGTACACGGGCCAACGGTAACGGCTCGCTGCCCCCCCCCACTCAGCTCTCTCCCCTCCCCCCTCCCAGGCCCCCCTCCACTTGCTCAGCCCCCCTCCCCCCCACTCCAAGGGCCCCCCTGCTCGCTCAGCCCCCCTCCCCCCCCACTCCAAGGGCCCCCCACTCGCTCAGCCCCCCTCCCCCGCTCAGCCCCCCTCTCCTCCACTCCAAGGCCCCCCCCACTCCAAGGGCCCTCCCGCTCGCTCAGCCCCCCTCCCCCCACTCCAATGGCACCCCGCTCGCTCAGCCCCCCTCCCCCCCACTCCAAGGGCCCTCCCGCTCACTCAGACCCCCCTCCCCCCCACTCGCTCAGCCCCCCCCCCCAGGGCCCCCCGCTCGCTCAGCCCCCCTCCCCTCCACTCCAAGGGCCCACTGCCTGTGCCTCCTGCGCCCAGCCACCCTCCTGCCCGCACTCCCTGATCCAGACCCTGCTTCCCTCTCGGCGGCGCACGCGTGGCGGCCATGTTGTGCTGCCGAACTACACTTCCCAGCATACCGTTCATCTGGGCCGTCTCTACTGCGCATGACGGCTTCACACAAACTTCTCTAGTCTTTTATTATATAGGATTTTGTTCTAATGTTCCTCTCCTACACAAACGAAATGTCAGATTTCTTGCATCTGCAGCTCTGTTTCACTGGAAATACCATCTCATTAACATCCATTGACAGTTCTGTAATGCACAGTTCATTAACTTATGACCAGTTGCTACCTATGCATGTCCTCAATGAGGTATTTTCATTTTTGCTTTGTTGCCTTGCGCTTCTATCCATGTAATTAGTACACATGGTCATCACCATGAAAATCTTTATAGTTTTGCCTTTTGTTTGATTAATGTTACCAAGGTATTTGCAGTATTCCTTATGGTCAGCAAGTTCACTAGTGGGTGCTCTGAGTCAGAAAGCCCTAACTTATTCAGAGCAAATGGACTGTACATTTGAAAAGGTTCTGCATTTCCCTCCTCTGTTGGCTTATGCTGCATCCACTGCAGTAGCATGTTCTCAACCCATTTGAAGCAGACAGACTCTGTGACTGAAATGCCACAGTCTGACTAGGACGCAGAGTGGAGCTGCACTGTTCCAAGAAGGCACAAATCTCTCCCCGTGCTTCTCCCTGCATGTAGGTAGTGCACATTTTGCACCAGCCATTAGGCTGGTGTGAAATGAGGCTAGACGATGGGGCAACAGCTCAGAGTTCTGTCTGCTCCCTTTTTAGTTTCCTGCACTTACGGATGCCTGGGGGAAAGAGCAGGAGTGAGCATTAAGGGCCTAATCCAAAGTCCATGCCATGTAATGAGCTCACTGACTTCAGTGGTAAGCATTAGCTGTGGCATTCTCTCCCCAAGTACAGGGACTGCTACTGCAAGTGGCAGCTGTGTAGCTGTGCTGGGGCTTGATTTCTACCTTCTTTACCGGAGCTGTTTAGTTAGTTTTCAGCTATGGATTTTAACTTCCTTCTATGTCTTTTGGGGCCTGATTTCTCCCCATTGCTACCCTAGTTTTACACCACTGATTCCACTGACACAAATGGTGTGGGGAGTTGGGCCCATTGTGTGTCAGGACAGTGCAAAATTCAATGCCACATCCATGATGTCTTCACTGTACTATGATTCAGGCAAGTTACGTCTTAGTTCATTAATGTGCCTTCAAGTCCCCGGTGTTCATTGGAGGCAAGCTTCTTAATCAGAAAATCGATTGCAGACCCGGTACCAATGAGACGTTTTAGTTTTATGTCCAGCCTGGGCATCTATTAAAGGTTCCAAACTGTATCACAATGACAAGTGCTGAAAAGATATTGGGACAAGGCATTGTGGCAGGGCAAGGGTAAAAACCCTGAGACTGCTCTGCCCCTGCAGGCTAAACCCTGCTTGTGGATAGCAGGGCCAGGGGCAGATGCAGGAAGCAGCCTGCAAGAAGCCTGGCTGGAAGCCCTAATGAGGGCTAGCTGGCAGCCCCAGGATGGACAAGTTGATCACAGCTGAGGCAGGGAGCAGGAAGGGCTAGAAAACCTCTGACTCATGATCAGTCAGGAGGCCAGGCAGGGAACAGGAGGCTGCAACTCTGTCTCCTGGCTGCTAGGAAGGTGCCTGGAAACCCAGGAACCTAGACGGGGGATGACTGTCGGGGGCTTGGGGAGAAGCATGGTTTGTTGCACTGAGGCCGGGGAACCAGTACTGTAAATAAAGGACACTTGGGTGAAACACTGAAAGTAGGTGTGGAAGCCTTTATTTTCACCAGCCAGAACACAGGATGCAGGGGCAAGGCATTGAGACCTACGCGGACCCTGTGACCGGCATTTATGAGAGAAATGGGTGATACAGCTAGTATGTTCATGCTAGTAGCCAGGGCACAAGCAATCTAGCTTGAACAGGCTGTGATGTAATACGTCGGTGGAATCTTGAGGTAACAATATATTTGTTTTGCCACTGCTAGAACTGATGGATTTACCTACCTCCCTCTCTGTCAGAGCTGAAAATCTGGCGCTGCATCTGGAAATGACTTCATCAACCATTACGGGAAACACTGATTCAATACCGCTGGAAGGTCATTTCTGGCTTTGTCGCTTTCTGGTCGAGATGTTCACAAGGAAGCTGATGGAGTGCTGCAGCTCAGCAAGCTTTCTTGAGTATCCAGGAATAGAAGCAGATACCGACTAATAAAATATTTGCCAATCTTTAATTCTGAGAGAATGGAATTATGGTATAGGAGCACTGTAAGTCTAGCAGCATTAGAAAACACTGTAGAAATGAGGCATGTTTTGAAGAACAGAGGCGCCATCTAGTGGAAATAACACAGGGCTGCCACACTGAACTGTAAAAGGAGAACTTGTACCTTCTTCACATCACACAAAGAGCAAGGTGACCAAAAAGCATAAATGGTTTAATAGCCACTGCAGGACAGACATCCTGCCTTGGGGCTCAGCGCATGGGAATGAGAATCGGAATCTTCTGCGCTCTAATCCTGGCTCTGATCGGTGTAGTCTATATGGACTTGCTGCATGACCTTGGACAAGTTATGAGAAGTTTGAGGCCCAGGTGCTACAGAGGAGCATTCAGTGCACCTGGAGGAAGTGTAGAGGTGGCTTCATTCCAGCTTCTCTTTTCTGTTGATCCTGTGAGGGGAGGTGGGGGCAGCTTCTGAGTGCTCCCAAGGCAGGTTGTCAATTTCAGGGTCATTTCAACTTTTGAAGGCAGAAGGCACTGGCTCCAACTCCTACACTGCTGGGGGTGGGAAGATGGGTCACATATGGCTTCTATGACAGGGCAATCTTAAGCTGCTGCCTTAACAGAAATTTAAATCTTCTTTAGTTTACCCGATGCTGAGGATATGCATCTTAATGTCTGTGGGCCAGATTCTAGCCCTTGCTAAACGTGCTCTGTGTTGCACTGATGGTTCAAAGCAGCTTTAAAGCTGGCTCTACACCACTGTCCCTGCTCTAGGCACAAAATGGTAAGGTCAGAATGTTGCTGCACTCCAGCAATCCCCAGCCAGAAGGGTCTCTGGGTGCTGTTGTTACTAGTGCCGTTTAGAATAACCCTGGGGCTGCTCTAAGTTGTTTCTTGGAACCAACCCGGTGTCTAGTAGCCTTAAGATCTCAGCAGATCTGTGCCAGATATACCTGGCCCTGAAGATATGGCCCTCTGTGTATATTTCTCCATCAGTAAAATTGGTTTAATGCTATCTTCCTATCACATAAGGGTGTTGAAAGGGTTACTGAGTGAGTGTTTGTGTGGTCCAGTGTGGTGTATGTGTTTAGTATTTACTTTTAGGGATTGTAAATCCATAAATGGATCCTGATAAAATCAAGAGCCACAAAAATGAGGTCCAAGTCGCAGACCCTGGAAGTGGGAATATGGACCTATATTGAAAAAAATGTATATAACACATGAAACCAGTCTCATTTCCCTGTTCCGTCCCTTCCCCTTTGTTGCTCTCCCATTCATCTCAAGCCACTTGAGTCACTTGTCCCAAAACAAGGATAGAGCCTCTCTTATTAACAGTCTGACGATTGTCTGCCCATGATGTAATTTTGCTGACTGTAGGGCAGGGGTGGGGAACCTTTTTTGTGCCAAGGGCCATTTGGACATTTATAATGTCCTTCACGGGCCGCTCCCCCCCCCCCCACCCCACCCCGAGGAAGCCCAGGCTGGCAACAGGAGCTGAGACCCCAGCTGGCAAGGGGCTAGCGGGGGAAACCCCAAAAAAGTGGCAAGCGGAGTGCTTAGCCCTGCACTGCTTTGGGGTTTCCCCGTTGGCCCCTTGCCAGCCGGGGTCCTGCCACCTGCCCCAGTCAGCTCCCGCTATCAGCCTGGGTGTAGGGGGTGATGTTGCTTTACCCCCGCCCAGCCTCCCCCCACCTAACTGCTTTTCTTCCCCGACCCCTGCCTGGCCCGGCCTACCCCACTGAAGCTAACCTCCTCCCCCCTCCCAACCCAGCCTCCTGCCCCCCATGCCTGACCCACCCAGCCCAGCCTCCCCCCACCAAGCCTCCTTACCTCCTGCACCCACACCTCACCCACCCCGGCCTCCCCCCCACACCCCATTGACCGTCGGCTCCCCGCGGCGCCGGCGGCCCCCCCCAGGTTCGAGCCGCACCCGCCAGGCAGCCCACGCGCGTCCCTGGCTGGCGGCTCCCCGAGGCGCTTCCAGCCTCTTTGCTGAGTGCGGAGCTGCCTTGGGCCGCCAGGCGGGGGCGACTCCGTGTTCGGCGAAGGGGCCCGGAAGTGCCTGGGGGAGCCACCCCCACCTGGTGGCCCGCGTGCGTCCCTGGCCGGCGGCTCCCCCAGGCGCTTGCCGGCCCCAGCGCGTGGCCACGCCCGCCTGCCGGCTGGAGCGTAGAGCTGCCCCCGCGCGTCCCTGGCCGGCGGCTCCCCGAGGCGCTTCCGGCCTCTTCGCTGAGCGCAGAGCCGCCCCAGGCCACCGGGGGGGGTGGGGGGGGCGGCTCCGCGTTCGGCGAAGGGGCCGGGAAGCGCCTGGGGGAGCCGCCGGCCAGGGACGCGCGCGGGCCGGACGGAAGGCTTTGGTGGGCCATATAAGGCCCGCGGGCCGGAGGTTCCCCACCCCTGCTGTAGGGGAACTGGCATGGTTCAGCTGAGTAGGAAAGGTGGGAGGACAAAGTGGCTTCTGCAACATCTGCATGCTGTGAGCTGGGGCTCTTTACTGGCCTCTCCAGGAAGCCTATAGAGGGGGAACTAGCTGCCTACACTGAGGCTTTGGTTACACTTACAGGATTATAGCACTTTTGGTTATAGCTGTACCCATATACAGCAATAGGTGTAGCGCTATAGCATGGGATGGTGTGGCCACATTTGCGGCACTTGCCACGGCACAGGGAGTGGTGCATTATGGGCAGCTATCCCAGCATTCAGCTGGGTGCAACGTGCTTTTCAAACGAGGGGGGCGAGGGGGAAGTGTTGTGTGTATTCGGAGGGAGGGAACTTCATGCTGTCAGTGAGTTTTCCTTAGAGAAAACTAGGAGGCTCTGAATTTCAGTCACACAGCTCCGTCTGTAAACATTTACATTGCTTATCTACTGAGTTAAAAGAGAAACTCTGAAAAGGTACTTCCGCATTCCTCCTGCCATTTTCAAAACAACACAGAGATGTCAATTGCCTTAAATGGCTCGTCAATTGCCTTAAATGGCTTGGAGGCGTGCCAGAGATCACTTATAGCATAATGACTGTTTACACTTGCCATAACACGCTACAGTGGTAGCGCAACAGCCCTTATTCCCCGTGCAGATGTAGTTTACAAGTAGCGCGCTATAAGCTCAGACTTTTAGCGCAATATGTGCCTTGCCAGTGTGTTCGGGTACAGAGTTATAGCACTCCTGGAGGCTTTATAGCACTATAAAGTGCCAGTGTAGCCAAGGCCTGAGCTACCGACCTAATGGAGCCTGTAGGGTTTGCTAGTGAGCTGTTGACAGCACCACAGTCCTGAGGCCACAGTAGTAATAATGGAGGGGGTTGCGTGGCTGTATCTCATGCTGACCCTGAGCTGAAGATTTACTTGTGAGAGCCTGTGATGGGGTGTTCACCCCACACTAGCCTAGAAGGGGTTAATGAGGCTGAGAAGGGGCCAATTAATATGATAGACTGCAGCTGAGTGGAATTAGATGGCCTAAGTAAGCCTTTGAATGATGGTGGATCCCAGTTGAGAAGGAAAAGGTGGTACTAGTATAAAGCCAGGAAGGGAAATGCAGTGAAGGAGCCTGTAGCCACTGGGGAAGTGGCTCTATCTGGGCAGTGAATGGGAAGGGTGTCTGCAGGCCTGCTCCTCGAGGGATGCAGGGCCCAGGACAAATCAGTCCCTGCCACAGACACAGGAAATAGGGTGCAGTGGGTGCTGCATAACCCTCCGGGCTCCTCTGGCTGCTGGCCCCATGTGCTCAGAGTCTCGGGTGCCAGCCAATCACACTGGCCCCGATTCACCATACCCAAGGGATGGCTCTGGCTGCCTGATAGGTTACTTGATACCCTGGAAGGGGAAGGCTATGGTGACCTGGCCAGGCCAAGCCAGGAAGTTGCAGGGAAAGAGAGAGAGAGAGAGGTGGCACAGCGCACAAGGAGCAGGAGAAGGGGGCATTGGAACCAGAAAGAGCTAATCCCCAGAGCGACCAGGAGGAAGTGCCATGGAAGGGAGAGGATGTTGTGACATGACCAGCTAGCCTCTTGAAGAGTTTTCACCTCTTAACCTTCACGTACACTGCTAAATGCCAGAGCTGCCCAACACCTCAGAGCCTTGAGCCTACAGTAAGGAACTTTTCCAAAACATGTCCACTGTTGCTAGAGCCAGTTCAACTCCATTGGTGGTACCAATGCTGAGATCCTTGGGGTAGACATGCTACCACCTCCCAGTTTCAAACACTGTCAGTTAGACCTGTGCTAAGCAGGGTTAGGCGAGGCAGTGTGCTTCAAATGCTGGTGGCAACCAAGAGCCTGTTTACACTATGGTCTCCTAGCACCCTCAGAGCCAAACCTGTGTTAACAAAGATGTAGATAAGACTCAAGAGTCCATCTGCATGAGGAAAATTACCTGCTGTTGCCAGAGGTTGTCAGCAATGGATCGGGCCTTCCCCCGATCCCCCTCAAATGGTGTTGAAAAGATTCATAAAGGCTAATGTTGGAAGGGATAAAACATTTTCAGCACTATTACTGAAAACATGCTGGACACCTGTTCTACCCGGCAGCTTTTTATAACGGTGTTGAAAATGATATTTGTTCCACAGACACTAGCAACTAAATCATTTTTATCACCAGTTGAGAGGAAATGGTGCATAAGGGAAAGGGGGAATTCTATTGCTGACAATGGTTGTCAGCAACAGGTCATTTTCCTAGCATAGACAGACCTTTAAAATGTTTCCAGATCTCATGGAATAACTTTGGTTTGTGCTAAGCCTATTGGTGTTTGGTTTGCAGCAAACTCGTTCTGTGTAAGAGATGTTATTTATATTTCACTCTTCGGCCCGGCAAGAGGGATTTCTTTTGTTAGCCTGCCGTGTCCTTTTTGCAATAGTGCAGCTCTTCTTTATTCTTTATCGTCTTTATCACTATGGTTTATCATCTGTCTTCCTTCTCCGTGGCTGAAATCAGATGAATCAATGATCTGCCTGACCACAATCCCAACAGATGCTTTTAGGTCATATAGTCAGGTACTGATTGTTACCACTGGAGGGGGGGAGGGGGGAGGGAAACCACATCAAGGTAAAATGATTCATTTTGCTTTTGCTTTTCTGGAAGCTTTGGGTGTAAGTATGGAAAAATGGTCTCTGTCACCAGTATTATTGTTTCCAAAATGGCAAATTTCAGCCCAAATTCATGAAGAAGATCACAATTTGCTGAACAAGTGCATAATGGAAACATGCTGCAGTACGAAAATACTTACACAAGGTCAAGATGGGTCAGTAACTGAATGAGAGCCACAGTGACTCCATCACTTTGAGATTTTAGGATGAAAGGCTCTATGGAACGGTGAAGTAGTAATAGCAAAAGCAAATAAAAATTAGATTAAACTTAGAGTCATAAAACTGGATTCACTCTGGAATTTTCACACAGCAAAAGCCATTCAGCTCACCAAATAACTCTCAATACCCAGTCACAGTTTGTGATTGCTGATGACTTGGCATGTCTGGCTCCCTATAGCCACTTGTGTACCAATATCAGGTAGTTGTGCAGGACTCATATTTAAAGTTCAGAAGCTATCAACGTTCTTTTTTCTAGTCAAATCCTTTGCTCCGGTAATTTATCATTGACATTTTCTCCTACCAATGAACAATATGCTCTAAGCATTCTGGTTTAATTGCTGTTACCGTATTGCTCTTGCTTTGCTGCAGATAATGTTTTGTCTCTGACAGGAAATATGCTAACCAATTCACTGAAATTCAGATACTGTCAACCCTGGTATTACAAGTAGAATAGCAGCTAGATGGCATACATTATATTTTCATCCCCAGTCTGCAGAATGCCCATAAATAACTTGGGGAGAAAACATGATGCTTATATAATTCATTGTCAGATAGAAAAGCAATCTGTAACACGGGGGGGGGGGGGGGGGGGATGTGAGACTCTTCCTTGAAAACCATTGTGGGATTCATTTTGCTTGCTGCAGTTTTGTAACTTGTGCTGTCAGAAAATTGGTCTTCAAATGTCTTTGGCTGCTGATTCATTCTAAACCTTGGTTTTACTTTCCAAACCAATGAAGTAAAAGTCATTCTTTAAATCGGACACCACCACCTGCAAATGGAAACGTGGATGTTGGTATGTGCAGATTCCTTATGCTAAGTTCTATCCTGAGTTATACCTATGAAGTTTCTGTGGACCCTAGTGTGACTGCACAGATGTGCCGGAGAGCAGAATTTGGCCTGTAGGAAGAAACAATAGTGGGTCTTCTTTTGTGCTACTGTAATTTCTCCAGTCTCTTTTTCCTCCTATATTAAATGTTCTTAGCCTATGGCTATGCTTGAGAGCTGACAGCGGCACAGCTGTACTGATGCAACTGTGCCGCTGTAAGATCTCTTGTGTAGCTGCTCTATGCCGACAGGAGAGCTCTGTTGTTGACATAATTAAACCATCCCCAACAAGCGGCAGTAGCTGTGTCAGTGGGGGAGGCTCTTGAGCTGACATAACGCTGTGCACACTGGTGCTTCTGTTGGTGAAACGTATGTTGCTCAGGTGTGTGTTTTTTCACACCCCTGAGTGACGTACGTTTTGCTGACATACGTGGTAGTGTAGCCATAGTCTTAGATTTAATTTTTAAGAGCGGGAAACAAGAGAACATGCTCAGGTCCCGAGATTGCCTGTGAATTGACGGCTGCAGGGACAAAGTTGATGAAGAGGTTGCAGTGAAAGAGGATGTTGTTTCTGGGTTTTCTATTCTTTCTTTATCTCCCCAGAACCTTGTGATCAGCTATTAATGTCAGATCAGTAGATTCATAACCTTCCACAGATCAAACCATTTACTAAACTGTCTCTGGTCAAAGGCTTCCATTACTTTTGTGATGCTGCATTAAAAAGGAAGGTGGCCATCTATGCCAATGTTGTCACCAATGTTAGCGATACCATTGTGATAAATCATGTACAATGTATGTCTCATAAGGTAACATTGGAAAAATTAAAATCTGCTAAATTATTATCCCATTAAAAGTGTGTATCGCTATTGTGTATGAAGTTATGAAATTTTGCTGTATGCTTGTTACAAAACATGCTGTGTTCCTGGGTAACACCCACAAGACAGATTTACATCACGACCAGCCAGCCATGTGTTGTTGATGGGCCATTAAATAGAATCACTCTTCCAGTAGCGCACAGCCCCCCCCCCCCCCCACCAACCACCAAGGATGCCTCTGACAAAGGATGCCCATGACACAGCAGGGCAGATAGAGCATGTGATCCATGACTCCATGTTTGAGCCAGTCCATACAGATGGACTGGGGGTATAAACTGAAGAGTGTGACATCACCTCAAGGCCGCTTTCCTGCTCCACATCTCTGGACTGTAATTTCTAACAGGGGAGCTTTGAGCAATGACTGAGAACCCCAATATTTTGGATGTACCAGAGAGACTTATTACAGACTGGCAGATTTAACATCCCTGTTTATTACCCTGACCACAGACTCTGAAATCAACTGTAATATAAATCTGTAATTGTGTGTCCAGGAAAGTTGAAGTGTTCTCCTACTGGTTCTTGCCTTCTTATTTATACCTGCCTCTGGATACATGCATCTGACGAAGTGGGTATTAGCCCACAAAAGCTTATGCTTCAACACTTTTGTTAGTCTTTAAGGTGCCACAGGACGCTTTATCACTTCTGCAAATCCAGACTAACATGGCTACCGCTCTGATTCTTGTAATATATATGATTCTCTTTTTTTATAGTAATAAAGCTTTAGTTTTAGGTTTGGTTTTTGGGGTAAGGTCTGCCATAGACCTGGATGAGTGGCTGGCTCTCTGGAGCTGGAAGAACCTAATGTGATTTCTGTGATAAATTATTATTAAAACCAGAAGTTTGTTTTTTCTGGGTGACACATGAGGGGCTATAGCACCTGAAGAGAACAGTATGTGGCTTCATAACAACTAGTGTGGTATTTTGGAAGCACACATTAGTTACTGGCTTGGTGACATGTCATGATACAGTATACCACCAGTTGTTTCAAGCAGTCTGACCTGAGACTGGCACTTTTAGCTATGTCCCATACCAGGCACTGTGACAACTTTCTCTCCTGGTCATAGGGACTGATCTAAAGCTCATTGAAGTCAATGCGAGACTTCTATTAATGTCAGTGGGCTTTAGAGCAGGCCCCTAGTGAAGGGAGAATCATCTCCTCTGGCAGTGCTAGCAGTAAAAGCTGGTAGGAGGTAGGTAAAATTCATCTCAGGAAAAATATCCATAAGGCCCTTGGAGTTTCCATGTTTCAACTCAAAAATGTCCTTATAAGTAATTCTGGCCTGGAGAGGCACAGGATTCACTCTATGCAATTAATTGGGACA
Source organism: Sternotherus odoratus (assembly GCA_032164245.1). NCBI lineage: Eukaryota > Metazoa > Chordata > Testudines > Kinosternidae > Sternotherus > Sternotherus odoratus. Next base: position 165,625,196 of record JAVMKO010000001.1, read on the forward strand.
TTTTCCTCCAACCCTTTTGCCATTTTCCTGCCCTCTATAGGATTTTATTGATGTCTAGTTTTGTGGTAGAACAACGAATGAAGACTGGGTTTATGGCTCCCTGGGTAAAAAGGTCCTAATTAGAACTCTGAGGCTAGCGAGGAGGAGGTCAGAAAGCGTATGTGCAGCTTTCACTTGCCTGTTCCTCCCTAGCTTTGTGCCATTCCTGGTACCACTGAACCATGTGATAAGTGGAGGGTTAGCCATTTAAGAATCTCACCCTGATCTGGACATTTTCATAAACTACAGCCCTACTGCTGCTCAGTTTGAACTCCTCCAAATCTCTCAGAACGGCTGAAATTACTAATATAAATTACATGTGGATTTTTATGCTGTATTGTATGTCTTTCAACATGAAAATATGCCACCCTGTTTTCTGTAATAGCCTAACAGTCTGTCTCTGATAAGAGGAGTAGTAGACTCCCTGGGTTTGTTGTTATAGGGCCCATTCCAAAGCCCAGTGGAGTCAATAAATTTTTTCCATTGGCCTCAATGGGATTTAGAGCAGAACCATGCTTCTGGTAGCATGGCACACCCATGGAACTGATTATACTGTGTATAGTTACTGGGTTTGTTAGCCATTTAAAACAAAATATTCCTATTACAGCGTGAACTGTCAACTACTCACTTCAGCACATCTAAGAAGAAAAATACAGTGGAACCTGCTAATGGTGAGTTAACTATAGTAAAACTCTCTTTACAGTGGCTTGGAAGTCTAATTGTTTCAGTGAATTGCAGTGTGTAAATGGTAGTTCTGGCTAGTAACATCTTTTTTTGTGAAAAATAAACTGCTGAATGGAGATTCCACTGGATAGGTAACTTAAAAAAAACACCCAAATAATCCAACTGAAACCTACAGTATAGCCCTTGGGATCTCATCTATAACATCAAATTTAGGGGGTTGTTTTAATTTGATCATTTTGTGAACAGCTACTGGTCACTATTTTTTTTAAATTAAATCATTATGCCTTATCCCCCAAATTTGCCATTGCAGCAAGGGGTAGTGCCAAATCCTTCAATTTGTTCGATCTCCCTACTCTGATTAGAGCTATGTAAGACTAAATAATTAATAATAAAAATACACACCATTGGAATAAACACCTAAACTCAAGGGAACCCCCTTGCTAATCAGAGCAGCCTGAGTATTAGAAAATAGTCAGTGGACCAGGCTCTCTGTTGTGCAGTCATTTACACTAGTGCAACACAGAGTGGGTGTAACCTCTCCTAAATCAGAATAGTGGCCATTCACACTTCCTTTGCACTGATATCAAGGAGCCCACTGTTTTTCTCATAATCAGCACCCCAAGCGTTCTCCCCTACCCCATCACAAAACACCTTCCTGTGGTTGGGGGTTTTGACAGAGAGATTTTAATATTATTTCAGTCACTTCCATCAACCAAACACAAATGGAGTCCTGTCTTAGTCTAAGACCTGGTCTACATCTAAAACTTAGGTTGACCTAGTTCCATTGGTCAGGGGACTGTGAAAAATTTACACTCTTAATGCTGTAGTTAAGTCAACCTAATCTCCAGTATGGAAATGATTAGGTTGATGGAAGGATTCCTTTGTCAACCTAACTGCTGCCTCTCAGGGCTTGTCTCCACTTACTGAGGGATTGATGCATGGCAGTCAATTCACTGGGGGTCGATTTAGCAGGTCTCTAGATTGACCACTGATCACTTGCTCATCGACTCTGATATTCCACTGGAACAAGAACCATAAGGTAAGTCGATGGGAGAATTTTTCCTGTCTACGCAGTGTGATGTAGACACCACAATAAGTCGACCTAAGGTACATCGACTTCAGCTATGTTAGTCACATAGCTGGAGTTGCGTAACATAGTTCAACTTAGCCTCTTAGTGTAGACCTGCCCTCAGAGAGGTGGATTATCTACATCGATGGAAATCCCCCTTCCATTGTTGTAGGAAGTACCTATGCTATGGTGTTACAGCGCCACAGTTGTGTTGCTGTAGTGGCTTTGGTGTAGACGTAGCCTCAATCACTGCTTTTCAGTACACCTCTCAGTGCCTCTCTCACATGGACTCTTGTGCTGAGAGCCAGGAGGAGAATTCATACTAATTTGGGCTGAGCCATCAATTTTAGGGCCCGTCAGCAAAGTGCTGAGTGCTTTCTTCAGTATCCCACAGAAGATACTTAGCATCATTCAGGATCGAGCTCCTAACATGAGGCCTTGGGCAAGACCCTTGAGTCTCTTGTGCTTCAGGCAGCCAACTGGTTTGGAACAGACAATACCTGCAATGTAATGCTTAAAAGCCTGCTTCTCTACTTTATAAGTACACTTGAACTGGGTAGTGGGTTTCTCAAGGTAGAACAGTTCAGGTGAGACTGGGGACAGAAACATTTAAAATCTGGAATAATCAGAATAGCATTCCATCAGGGTGTGTAATCTGGTTATTGCGATTAAACACAATGATTATTGAATTAATGAATGTTATTTCTGTCCTCCCTCAATTCTACTTTCCACAAAAGAGGTTGGGAATCTCCTGCTCCTTCTGTCTGACACTGTTGCTCTCTCCACTCTGTAACTTTAATAACCTTTTTTCACTTTAGAGTCTGATCAGCACTAAAATGTACTCTGTTTTCCTTTTCCTACCTTACTGCATTCTATTCGTCCCACGTCTTAACTAGTCTCTAGATATATTTCTTTGCATAAGTATAAGAGGCAGAATGATCTAGTGGTTAGAGGAGACTAGAAATCAGGATTGCTAGATTTGCTGCTGCTGCTGGCTCACTGTCTCGACACAGTTGATCCAAAAAAGGCCCACATTTTCAAAATAGCCCACTAGTCCCAGGTGCATCAGTTTTTGGCTGCCTAATCTGAGAAGCAGTATACACGTTTTTTAAGAGGTACTGAGTAGTTGTGGGCCCTCATTTTCTCCAGCTGAAAATGTTAGGCTCAGCACATTTGAAAATTGGGCATAAAATATTTTTATTTCTATTTTATCTATTTTGGAGGATTTATTCTATTTTTCATTTTATAAGATCGGCAGTTGCCATGGCATTTGGAAACAAAGTTGAGCATCCAAAAATGAGATGATAAAAATGAATGGATATTTTTTAAAATATTGGCCTTGGTTTCTGTGTGCCTCATTCTCTATCTGTAAAATATTTTATTTCTGAGGGGAATTTAATGTTCAGGGCATAGCTTGAGATCCTCAAATGAAAGATGATGTCAAAAGTGTGTAGTTGCTATTATTATCTTTACCCTTGTAACTTTCATCTTTCTATTATTTAGCTTCCTCTCTTTCTGTTATTTTCCCTTTCTTGCCAGAATACAAATTGCTGTAGCCAACTTTGCAAATCATTCTCATTGGCATATCTTTTCCTTTATTTGTAGGTGGTGTCCTTCATGCAAAAGGAATTGCATTAATTATAATAAAATTAGTTGATCTAGGGGGAGATGTGATGTAGCAAGGTTAGAGCAGTGGACTGGGGAATCAGGACTCCTAGAATTTTTACCATGGACTCATAGGACCTTAGGCAAGTTACTTAGACGAGTTAGAGGACTTTCTGTCCAAGGGGGCCTCCAGCTCTTGCAGAAGGTTTGGAAAGACTAAGGTCTCCATAAAGGAGATGGGTAATCTCTGGTGCTTTTTTTGTGACAGTTTTACGTTGCTGATTCATAATTAGTTTGTGATCCACTATGACCCCCAGATCCCTTTCCGCAGTACTCCTTCCTAGGCAAGCATTTCCCATTTTGTATGTGTGCATCTGATTGTTCCTTCCTAAGTGGAGTACTTTGTATTTGTCCTTATTGAATTTCATCCTATTTACTTCAGACCATTTCTCCAATTGGTCCAGATCATTTCTGAATTTTAATCCTATCCTCTAAAGCACTTGGAACCCCTCCCAGCTTGGCATCATCCACAAACTTTATAAGTGTACTCTCTATACCATTATCTAAATCACTGATGAAAATATTGAACAAAACTGGACCCTGAACCGATTTTTGTGGGACCCCACTTGATATGCCTTTCCAGCTTGACTGTAAACCACTGATGATTACTCTCTGGGAACGGTTTTCCAGACAGTCATATACCCACTTTATAGTAGCTTCCCCTAGGTGGTATTTCCCTAGTTTGTTTATGAGAAGGTAATGCGAGACAGTATCAAACATCTTACTAAAGTCAAGATATATCACATCTGCTACTTCCCCCTATTCACAGCGGCTTGGTACCCTATCAAATACAGCTATTTATCAAATAGCCTATCAAATAGCCTATCAAACACAGCTATTGGGTTGGTTTGACATGATTTAGTTCCTGACAAATCCATGGTGACTGTTACTTGTCACCTTATTATCATCTAGGCATTTGCAAATTGCTTGCTTAATTATTTGTGCCATTATCTTTCCAGATACTGAAGTTAAGATGACTGGTCTGTAATTCCCCGGGCAGTGCCCTAAATTAGCTAATCAGAGTTGCCGCCAAACAGCTGTAGATGGTGGATGCTGAGCACTCACTATTTTTTTCCCATGGGTGCTCTACAGGGTTGGCCCCTATGCCCAAAAGAGAAAGAAAACCACAAACAGTCAAAAACCAAACAGCGAAACTAACTCACTCACCCCAAGATTAATACTTGCACCTTGTTTGGTCAGCAGGGAGATCTCCTTCTCTCCCTCTCAAACGTCCCTGTTTGCTGTTCCCCCTTTGTTATCTCCCTACTGACTTGCTAGGTCCTCACTTGAAGTCCTCACTACAGAATATGAGCCTCCGGCAGGAGTTCCTTTTGTAGAATTCAATACAGAGGAGAATTCAAAGCTATTAGAAATCAATATTTTTCTTTTAATACAAGTTTGTCTTTGATTGGATGATAACAAAAATGTTTGCAGGAGAGTAATGAAAATAGTAAGAAAAGAAGCTGATTGAAACATTCCTTTATCCCCAAAGGAAATAATAAATGCAGCATCCTTCAGATACAATTGTTTCTAAAATAGCAGATAGAAGGCTTGCTACTGCTCTCATTGAAGTCAATGGCATCAGACCCATAATGAATACAAAAATTAAAGGAGAGTACGTATAGAAAAGGCAGCCCATAGCAAATACTACTAAATCATGCACTTTACAGAGGCAATCTTTCAAACTAGCATTCAACCTACTAGATCAATTAATTTAGTCCTACTGCCAAAGCAGGATTTTGGATTAGATTCAGTAACTGTTTCTTTAGAGTAGGAGCAGCCTACTGATGAGCAATGCATAACATTGTCGCATAAGGGAAAATGAAAATTTCTTTGTATAGTGAACAAAGAAAACATTGTTGAGAAAAAACAGAAATAGCTCAGAATTTCATAATGCCTCATGGGAAAAAATGGTTGTAAGCAATTGTAAAATTCATTAAAAAGACCTCTCTGATTATTAAAAAGACTGTGCATTTCCCAAAGGATACAACAGCCATATGTACTGTGGAATAAATACCGTTCACTAAGCAACCAGAAGATGGCATAAATGCAGCGAGCCTGATGTGAGGAGGAGTTCAGATGCCTGATTAGATGTTTCAAGGATCAGACAGTGAGATTGCATCTAGAATACTGTGCTCAATTCTGGGAACCTCACCAACAGACATAGACCCATTCAGAGAAGAGCAAAAATGGTTAAAGAGAGATGAATTTGGGAGGAAAGATTTAAAAAAGCAAAATCTCTGTGGGTAGGTTAAGCAACGATGAAGAGAGGATATACCTATCTACAGATATTTGAAGGATACAAACAGCAAGAAAGGAAAGAGAGAATTTGAGATGGATAGAAGGAATGGAGTTTAGGTTGCTTATCAAGAAAAGCATTCTATCAATGCGGTCTATTTATTTTATTTTATTTAGCGTGTGCATAGTTGTCTAGCCAAGCAATGGTATCTTCAGTGGGGTGATGTAGTTCTTCTAGGCCACCGCTGCACCTGGTCAGCAGGCATTCATTGACAATGTGCATCATCATCTGTATTGCGCTGCAGCTGCACAAAGGGCTGTCACAAAGACACTGGTTGGCTGCACAGAGACCTCGCCCAGTCTGGAACCTATTCGACAGAGACCATTGGCAAGGGGGCAGGTCAAAACCAGCTGGGCAAATTGTGGGGCCAGCGATGAGGGACTAGGTGGGGATTATAAGAGATAACCATTCCTCTCACCAGAGTTTTTCCACCCTAACATCCTGGTGTGGTAGATGAGACCATAATGGGTGATGTGATGGCAAAGGTGTGCAGCTGGTGGTTTAACAATGTCATTGTGCTGCGGAAGGATTGTGTTGGTACGTACTTTCTCCAGTAACCTGCCAGTGGCAACCTCTTATCTACTATGAGGAGGAGCAATATTGCTCAGAACTGGAAACCATGGGAGTGGAGTAGGACACAGGGTACTAGAGATGATGCGCATGGCAGCATGTAACTGTGTATCTACCAGTTTGGTGTGTGATGATTGACTCCAAACTGGTGCACAGTGCATTGGTGAGGCCTCATCTGGAATACTGTGTCCAGTTTTGGGGCCCACACTACAGGAAGGATGTGGAAAAATTGGAAAGAGTCCAGAGGAGGGCAACAAAAATGATGAGGGGCTTGGAGCACATGACTTATGCAGAGAGGCTGAGAGAACTGGGATTGTTTAGTCTACAGAAGAGAAGACTGAGAGAAGATTTGGTAGCTGCTTTTAACTACCTGAAAGGGGGTTCCAAAGAGGATGGATCTAGACTGTTCTCAGTGATACCAGATGAGAGAACAAGGAGTAATAGTCTCAAGTTGCAGAGGGGGAGGTTTAGGTTAGAAAAAACATCTTCACTAGGAGGGCGTGAAGCACTGGAATGGGTTACCTAGGGAGGTGGTGAAATCTCCTTTCCTAGAGGTTATTAAGGTCCAGCTTGACAAAGCCCTGGCTGGGATGATTTACTTGGGGATTGGTCCTGCTTTGAGCAGGGGGTTGGACTAGATGACCTCCAGAGGTCCCTTCCAACCCTGATATTCTATGATTCTATTCTATGATACTTGGCCACAGAATACGAGGTAGCAAAGGCTGACATCCGCAAAATTGAAGCACGAGCACCCCATGACGAACCTGCCAGTTTGCTAAGAAGATTGTTGCACATTTTAAATTACTGATGTCTTCTTCAGGTGGGCACGGTAACTCAGTGTGCAGTCTAAGGTCACATCTAGATATGCTGGTTCCACTTCATGCTTCACCTTCTGACCATTCAGATAAACATTCAGTTCTCGGGTTGTGCTGGCATGATGAAGATGGAACAAATTGGAGACTCTTTTATGACACTTGGCTGGAGGCACCAAGTCTTACAGTAGTGAGCTAACTCTATTATGTCCCGGTTTCAGGTGGTATCAAGCTCATGAAACATCTGGACCTGGGTACCGCAACAGATGTTAAGAATCAGAGAGGTAGCCGTGTTAGTCTGGAATTGCAGACGTGACAAAGAGTCCTGTGGCACCTTAAAGACTAACTGAAGTATTGAAGCATAAGCTTTCGTGGATGCATCCGATGAAGTGGGTATTAGCCCACGAAAGCTTATGCTTCAATACTTTAGTTAGTCTTTAAGGTGCCACAGGACTTTGTCACTTCTGCAACAGATGTTGTCTGCGTAAATGAATTTTTGAGACTCCGTTGTTGGCAAGTCATTGATGTAAAGGTTGAACAGGGTTGGAGAAAGAATAGAGCCTTGGGGCAACCTATTGCTCTGTTGTCTCCAAGCACTTGTCTTCTTCCCCATTTGGACTCTCAACTGCCTATCGCGGAGGAAGAGTTCAACGATGCCTGTGACCCAAGATAGCAGAACCCATGTTATCTTCACAAGCAGGCCAGTGTGCCATATCGTATCGAATGCCACTGTTAGATTGATGATAACAGTGTCTGTTTTCAAGTTTCTCTGGGAGTCATTTTCAACAAATGTGGTCAGCACGAATACTTGGTCACTTGTGCTATGGCCTCAGGCAAAAGCTGGCTTGGTGAGGGCTCAAAATTCTCTCCAGGTCAGGTAATATGTGCTGTAGGACCAAGCACTCCAGTGGCTTGAAGCACGCCGACAATAATGATATGGGATGATAGCTTGATGCTTGACTTGGGTCCTTTTCAGGCTTTCAGGGGCCAATGACTTTTGTGCTGCGCCATACGTTCGGTAGCTTACCTTCACTGATGATCCTAATGAAGAATTTCACAAGCTGAAGCTGAGCACGGGGGCCAAGGTTTTTCAAGAATTATATTATTATTTTCAGGAATGAGGTTTGTTATAATGTGGAATAGATTCCCAAGGGAAGGGCAGGAAGTGCCAGCACTTCAATATTTTTTTTAAAGGACAAAACAGAAAATTCAGTGAATTTTCAGTGGAAGCTGGAATCATTGACCTGCCAGGTCTTTTGTATCTCTAATCTCTATGATTCCATGAAGAAAGGAAAGAGCTGGTACTTGTGGTGGTCAAGAGCTTGTATTCAACAATTTTATGTGTTTTTTGTATTGTGGTATCTCCAGTCACGGATCAAGACCTCATTGTACTAGGTGGTGTACAAACACAGAACAAAAAAAGAGCTTGCCTTCAAAAGTTTACAATCTATTATTAGAATATTATGTAATACAGTGGTAGGAACCTGCTACAGTCTGTTCTACTCCCCACTCCCAACCTACTGTGATGATGGAGGATGACCTCTGCAGCTACACACCATATCCATATTCAGTACTGGTGACATGTTTTGGAGAGTGAATGAAACTGGTGAATTGTGATGTTTCCTGAGAACTGTAAAAAAATATCATTTTCTGCCAATGCAAAGGGCTTTTCCCCATCAAAAGGAAATTCGACTTTATCTCAGTGGGAAGTGGGGCAGGAGGGAGTTGGAACCTGTAGCTCAATGGGAAAATTGGTGTTTGCTGTAGGAAGTTTCATCAGGTGGTTCTTGTCCTCATGACAAGCAGCACTTAAACACTTGGAAAGAGAACATTTGGACAGCAAAAGAGTTTGTGCAGGCGTGTCAGGAGACAAGCTCTTTGAAAACTTCACTGAAACATTAATTAAGAATGTTAATATAAACCCATGTTCTTTCAAGTTCCCATCCCGTTATTACATTATGTTCCTAAATTTGTGCCTGCATTACCATAGAATTGTTGCCAGCAAAGCTCATCTCACGTCATCCCTTATGAAGTGGTCAGGATTAGACGCCTGATTCTTTGGTTCTGGAGCCCCATGACAAGTAGCTGAGAATTCTGGGAAGAAAAGGAAGCTGGGGATTCTACTACTAGAAAATGTAGAGTAGAATTATATCTCATAATATCTTTGTGTACTTGCAGCCACTATGCCTATTATAGCCTGCTCACTTGGTTTGTGTACCAAATTAGAAGATTAATGAACAGAACTTGTGGTTAAGGTATGGACGAGGCATCAGGAAATTTTGGTTCTGTCCCTGACTGAAACACTTACCTTTTGTAAGAACATGGACAAATCAATTAATCTTATGCCCCATCTGTAAAATAGGGATAATAATGTGCTCTCACATGCTTTGTCTTGCCTGTTTAGACTGTAAGGTCTAGAGAGCATAGATTTTCTTTTACCACGTCTGAGCAAAAAAATCCATCCTGTTGGAAATTCCAATATGTTGACATGTTTTCATCACAAATTGGGCTGAAACTCAAGATATTTCAAACTTCCAAGGAATGAGAAGTTCTAAGAAAAATTCCATTCAGAAATGTCACAGCCAAACATTTCGGTCTGTGGAACAGAATTGTAACATTTAGTTATGAGGGAGGTCAACACTAAACTGTATTTCCCAATAGTGCGACACTGCCTGATAAGAATTATAGTTCTGGGTGCCTCTTGCCCTCTTGTCTGCTATGGGCTGAGCTCTCTGGTTAAAGTAAATCTGCCATGATGCACGGTAACCATATGACTGCCATTGGTCAGTCAGAGAGGAGATCATGTTGCGTGCCATAGGAGATATAGTCCAGCCAAGGAGTCCATCCCCTAGGGGAGAATAGTGGCATGAAGCGCCTAGAACTACAACTCCCATTGAAACAATGCAGCACTGCAGAGAAATAGAGTTCAACAAACCAAAATACTTCAATTCAGGTCAAATGGACTGGAAATGAAATATTTTGCTTGGATTTACATCAGGAAATTGAAACATTTCAGCAAGATCAGAATTCAGTAGAAAATGTTGATTTGGCAGAAACTACATTTTCTGTCAAAAAATCATTACAATGGAAAATTCCCAATCAGCTCTAATGTTTACATACAATGCTAAGTACAATGGGATCCCCAATTAGGGTAACCAAATGTCCCAATTTTATAGGAACAGTCCTGATTTTTGGATCTTTTTCTTATATGGGCTCCTATTACCTCCCACCCCATCCTGATTTTTCACATTTGCTCGCTGGTCACCCTACCCCCAATCTTGGTTGAGGTCTTTAGTTCTACTGTGAGTAATAAAATAATTCATTTTACCAGAAAAGAAGCATTATTAGTAATTTAGCTTTCAGAATCCTAGTCCAGGCAGTAGCCTGCTTCTGGCTTAGTATTGCAGTTTTTAAGGCTGTGTTGCAACGGCATTTGCTAGTTACATTAATCATTGATATTGTAAGCTTGACAACTGTGAATGAAGAATAAAGATTTAATGAACGTTAATGTAGGAAGAGACTCTTCCCATGTACAAGAGCTGCAAATACAATGTTTATTTCACAAAGAAAGTAGCAATTCCCATTTCTTTGTTTAAATTGCATAGGAATGGCTATCCTGAAGATAACTGGGCACAATTGATAGTCAAGTGTCTCTGAATCTGAGATAACTTTGTGCCTCTTGCTTTTCAGTTGTTTTGACCAGAATTATTTCTGAAGAACTCTTCATCTCCATCTTGATGACCTGTCTTATATGTAAATATCAATTACGTAGTTTAACATTTAAAAATATAAAAATCAATTGAGTCCCATGGTTTCATCCAATTATAATGCACACAAATGGAACAGCTTATTGAGACCATACAAATTGGTAAGTGCATCGCAAAACTTATGAGTAACATCTACATCTACAGAAACAGTTGAATGTGTTTTCTGTACTCCTAAAAGAAATAATATACTTCACTTATAATAGAGAAAATTAACTCCCAGTCAGACACCTAGGGCAATTTCAAGTAATTTGACAAGAATCATGGTTTGAAAGTAAGTGACATTCTCAGTGTAGCCGTACATGCTTGGTGAATAAAGTAATCAGAAGGATAAGCTGAGTCATAAGAAAACGCAGTCATAAAAGAAAATTAAAAACTAACTTTTCCCCAGAGCCTCTGAAAAAAGTTCTCAAAATCATTTCTAGATGTCAACAAACTCATTTCAGCAGCATAATTATTATTATCACCACTGTGCTATAAAACTGAAAGCTGCAAGTTCTTTTAAGAGATTGGAATACATTGAAATATATACAGAAATGAAAGTTCATTAGATTCAAAATGATAGCTGTCTGGTTGATCCAAATTCTCCAGCCAGCCATCTTATTCTCCTTAAAGAGAAAGGGAGACTTGTCCGGTGGTTTTAGCACAGGACGAGAGCAAGGAATTCCTCAATTTTAATCCAAACTCTGTCTCAGACCTGCTGTGTGATAAGGAAGGTCAATGAAGTCAGGGGAGTTACATAAAGAGTGAATTTGCCCCCTCCTTCTTTCAGTATGTTTCTGTTGCCCTTCTGGTAAACATGGATAATACATACTTAAATACCTAATGTAGGTATTGGGAGGATGAATTACTTGAAGTTTATAAAGTGCATTATATAGTAAATGGTTATTATTATCTAACACATTTATGAAAGTGACTATAACTATGGAATCAGACAAAAGTTTTATAACCTTTTTCCACTGATCTTATTCCCAAATATACCAGCAGCTATCCTAAAGCAACAGTATTCTGCTTTCTCTTACAAACATTAAAAGAGTACTTAATTTGGTTTGCCACTCTCTTGTAGAATGTTCCTATAATTCAAACATGTGCCGCACTCTTCTTCTACAGTCACGTGTTCCCAGGCATCCCTTCTTTAGGTCATCTTTCCTATTTCCCAACCCTCATAACCTTTGGCACCATTATTGAATCTGACCTCAAAGGTTAGCTCAGGTTTACCCTCAAACTTGTTCTCTGAACTACAATCTCAGCTGGACCTGAACACAGCCTCCTTGGTGAACCTCTAATTTAAAAGATTGACTAGATTTTTCTGTGTTACTTTATAGTTGTCCTGTTCCCAATGGCTTAATTCCGGGGCCAGTTGACTGTATTTTAGACTTGGGCAAAATGCAAGAATTTACAGTTTAACCATTCAGACATTAAAATAACATTATAGATAATTTATGGGATACTGCTTGCCAAAATGGTGTACATACTGTCCCTTATAGTTTGCAAGTTCACTGCTGTTCACCCATGAGACTTGTTTATTGCTATAGCTTGGTCAGCTGCCAGTTATTCTCATAATGAAGACTGAGCCTAAATAGTAACCAACATTCAACCGTTTCAAGCACAGGAATCAGATCAGCAAAGGAATTACACTGGGAGCTTATTCTCGGGGTATGTATGTAGCCAAGGCAAGCAAACTGAAACCTCAATAACTAAGGGGCAATAAAACATACTGTTATCTTACAGCAAACATTGTGGCGGCACAGGACCTGTCAGAGGGGCTATTCAGAGCAGTGATGGTGTGAATTCATTCAAAAGTCCACTCATAGAAAGTCTACTAATAGGTCATGTTGATTGATGGTGAGGTAGAGGAAAGAAGGGGGCGCCCAGGCTACAGAGGGAGTGTGTGAGGGGGAGAGTGGAGTAGTTTTTACTGAACTTTCCCAAAGGGTTAAAAAAATTTAAAAGAAATTGGATTTGATTCAGTTTCAGGGATGCTCAAAGAATCAGGTTGGTATTTATTCTTAACTAAACCAACTTTTCTATCCATAGTATGCACTGTATGCCCTCCTGAGGCAATTCTGAATTTAGGTCCTGTGATGGGCTGTTCACTCCGCACAGGACTAGTTTAAGGTGGCCAGGTAGGCCTATTAACTCCACAGGCTGCACCTGGAGAGAGAACCAGGTTGCAGGGAATTGATTGCAAGCAAATTCAGCTGTGCAGGAATAGGTGGGGCCTATAACGCAGGAAGCTGGCAACAGACTGGAGTTGCTACCCAGGCAGAACAGAGCAGTCACTCCCTGGGAAGTGGGAGGAGGGTTAGGCGCTAAGACACCCAGAGAAGGGGAGAATCAGGTAAGAAGCAATTCAGGGGAGAAGTATGGACTGGGAGAGTAAAGCCCAGAACGACTGTATTGAGGGTCCCTGGACTGGAAACTGGAGTACAGGGTGGGCCTAGGTTCCCCGACTAGCCACTGAAGGAGTGGCACCTGAGGTGGTAAATGGGAAGACTGCCTAGGACAGCTGAAGGAAAGACTTTGATATACCCCAGAAGGGGGGAACGCTGAATGACCCGGCTGAAGGGACCATCCCATCACAGGCCCCAATTCAGGAATACCCATAAGCACATGCTTAACATTAAACATATATTTGCTATTTTGCTTTGACTTCAATGGGACTTAAATATGCACTTAAAGTGCAGATATTGAAGTTCACATCCCTATGTTTTCCTGAATTAGGTCTTCTCTAGAAACAAAGAGCTTAGTTCTGCCAGGTTGACTTCAATGGGTCCTGACTGGACTAAGCAGTGACCATCAAAAGCTCTCAATATCTTGCAGGATCAAAGCCAGAAAGAGAAAAATTCCACAGCAGTTGTGGGTGTCCATGCAGCAGCGGGGTGGAAGAAGCATGAGTTAGTCCAAAGGAGAAGCCTTTTATTTCTTAAACAGCCCTGGGAGTAGATAGGTTAGTAACGTTCTGTGATGATGACCCCTCTAGTTTTCTTAAACTTTGACAAGGTAATTCTGGAGTTTATTGGAGCATCATGTTAAAAGCACAATAGGATCTATTTCATAGTCTCTCTTTTGAAGCAATATATTATTCACCCTTAGATTACAAAGAGTTGCACTCAGAACAGTCAGTGGTCTGGAGGTTTTTGGAACAGGCACCAACATGCAAGGTCACTGTTTTCATATCTTTACAGCAAAGATAGTGCTCAAATATCAGCCACCTTGTGTTGAAACCTTTTATGTTCCTTAACTAGAACTAGGAGAAGGATATCGTGGATGATCAAGTATATCATGGATGCTCCTAAGCTATCACATATACCTCTGTAAAGTTTGATTTTTTTTTCAGACTGTTAAACCCTGAGTCAACAAAGTGTGTGTTTATATCCATCTCTGTTCACCAAATGCATTGGAGTATATCTTTAAATGATATTGACCTCAATGAGAGTTAAGCATGTGCTGAAAGGCTTTGCTGAACAGGGAAGGACTTAAGCACATTTGACGATCAAGATCATTCTCAAGTATTTTGCTGAATTAATATCTTAGTCAATTGAACAAGACCTATAACTCAGTTGTGCAGCCTTTACTCATTTTGGAGAGCACTTGTTCACCCCATAAGTCCCCATGTGCAGAAAGCTTGCACAATTGGGCTTATTGTGATCCGACAATATAAATATTCATTATATTTCTCTCTGTTGCCATATGGAACTCAGAAGTCGGGAAGCCAGATTTTGCTCTATTAAGCACGTAAAAATCTAGAGTAACTCCATTCAAATCAGATGAGTTATAACCTGAATTTACATTAGGGTAAATTGTTACTGAATCTGGTCCAAGCTCACTGTTCAATGGTAAGGAAACAACAAATGAAAAGCAAAGGAGAGAAGACTGCGACATAAGCTGTAGACCACAAAGACAGGAAGAGGACTCATGGTGGATTTTAACCATCCATAGAGATGCTGGGTAGGAAATACAGATAAACAGGCATAACCAGAAAGATTTCTAAATTGCACAGAGTAGAAACAACTTCTTGTCCAGAAATTAGAGACTTCAGCCAGAGAAGAAACCATCCTAGATCTACTTCTTCCTTACAGGGAGGCATTGATAGAGGCTAATAGGTGAACTTGGAACCAATGACCTCAAACCACTTCAACATAGTAAGGAATGGGAATCAGCAGCACAAGGACATTCGGTTTCAGAAAAGTAAATTTGGGGGAATCAAGTCAGCTACGGATTAAGATGCAGTAGAAGTAAGAATTAAAATCTACTAGTGTGGAGGAAGGATTGAGAATTTTGAAAGGCATATGGCACAATATTTCAATAGTGCCACAAATATATGTAGCATTGGACAGATATAGGTCAATGCCAAACACAGGTGCCTGCCCTGAAAGGCATTGTTTCACATGGATAATAATATTCTTGGATAGGCTGACCATACGTCCCGTTTTGAACGGGACAGTCCCGTTTTTTTAATGTTTTTTAACCGTCCCGTCTTTTTGACCAAAATATCAATTTTGTCCCGTTTTTGGGGCAGGACTCAGAAAAAACATGGAATCATAAAATGTCCCCCCCCGCCGCCGCCGGCTCGGGCCCCCTGACAGCTCTGATCTGCCGCCTCCTCCAGCCCGCCGCCAGCTGCAGCCTCCTCCTCTCTATTCCTCCTTCCCTCCCTTCTCTCCATCCCCCCCTTCCTCCCTGCTCTCTCCCTCTGTCCACTGCCTCCTCTCACTCCCTCCGTCCCTTCTCTCTTCAGAAAACCTGGCCGGCAGCCCCCCCCCGCCGGCTCGCTCCGCTCCCAGCTGCGGCTCCTGACAGCTCTGATCTGCCGCCTCCTCCAGCCCGTCGCCCGCTGCAGCCTCTTCCTCTCTATTCCTCCTTCTCTCCATCCCCCCCTTCCTCCCTGCTCTCTCCCTCTGTCCACTGCCTCCTCTCACTCCCTCCGTCCCTTCTCTCTTCAGAAAACCTGGCCGGCAGCCCCCCCCCGCCGGCTCGCTCCGCTCCCAGCTGCGGCTCCTGACAGCTCTGATCTGCCGCCTCCTCCAGCCCGTCGCCCGCTGCAGCCTCTTCCTCTCTATTCCTCCTTCTCTCCATCCCCCCCTTCCTCCCTGCTCTCTCCCTCTGTCCACTGCCTCCTCTCACTCCCTCCGTCCCTTCTCTCTTCAGAAAACCTGGCCGGCAGCCCCCCCCCCCCCCCGGCTCGCTCCGCTCCCAGCTGCGGCTCCTGACAGCTCTGATCTGCCGCCTCCTCCAGCCCGTCGCCCGCTGCAGCCTCTTCCTCTCTATTCCTCCTTCTCTCCATCCCCCTTCTCCATCCCCCCCTTCCTCCCTGCTCTCTCCCTCTGTCCACTGCCTCCTCTCACTCCCTCCGTCCCTGCTCTCTCCCTCTGTCCACTGCCTCCTCTCACTCCCTCCGTCCCTTCTCTCTTCAGAAAACCTGGCCGGCAGCCCCCCCCCCCCGCCGGCTCGCTCCGCTCCCAGCTGCGGCTCCTGACAGCTCTGATCTGCCGCCTCCTCCAGCCCGTCGCCCGCTGCAGCCTCTTCCTCTCTATTCCTCCTTCTCTCCATCCCCCCCTTCCTCCCTGCTCTCTCCCTCTGTCCACTGCCTCCTCTCACTTCCTCCATCCCTTCTCTCTATCCCCTTCTCCATCCCTCCATCCCTTCCTTCCTCCCTTCTCTCTATCCCTCCATCCCTCTCTTCCTTCTCTCTATCCCCCTTCTCCATCCCTCCCTTCTGTCCACTGCCTCCTCTTCCATCTCCCTTCTCTCCATCCCTCCTTCTCGCTGTCCCTTGCCTCCTCCATCCACCCTGCTCCCTACCCCCATCTTCTCTCATCCATCCATCCTCTCCCTTTCTCACCTTCGTGCCTTCTCTCCCTCCGTCCCCTCCATCATCTTCATCCCTCATCCCTGTTCTGCTTATTCCTCCATCCATCCCCCCCAACCCCCCTCTGCCTCCCCCCCGCCCGGTGCTGGGGGGCCCAGGTGGGGCCATGCCCCCCCCCCACACCCTGTCCCGTTTTTGCCCTCCCAATGTCCCGTTTTTGTCTAAAGGAAATATGGTCAGCCTATTCTTGGATTAACCTGTTGTTTAGTGTAGCGCTATGAGGTTAAAAAGCCAGTGTGTTTCGTCCTGCACATGGTGTTGTTTTAGTGGGGAATGAAACAATTTGGAATCCTTCTGGAGAAAAAATGCAGTCTAAATCTGTAGTAAGTTATTATGAAATTCTGTCAGCTGCTGTGCTTGGAAAAATGAGTTTTGACATAGCATAAGTAGAGAATTAGGAAAGAGCTGCTGTACACACACGCACACTTGCTGAGAATACATATCAGTAACTTTGAGGAGAAGAAAAAAGTTTAGGAATGTTGCAATTACCAAATATCATTAGAAACCCATTAAATTCAGAATCAAAGTTAAAAGGATCCCAAACCTCTGAAAGTATGAAAATGCCCTTTTAAGGCATCCAAACAATCTTAAATTTACCCCACTGGTGGTGCCTTGATCAAAGAAACCATAATCTGAGACAACCTTATCCATTCGTTACAAAGATGTTCATCCCACCAGTGACGTCAGACTCTGTATAATGACCTTTCTAAAGCATTCCTGAATGTGTGGTCATGTTCTTGGAAGGCTATCTGACACCTACGCTCAACCTTAACTCCTGCATTATATAAGGTGGGGGTGGCAGGGTTGTTCATTTTGTTTTTTTGTCTAGAAACTTCCTTGTTTTTGTTTTTAATGTCAGTGAACTGTTCATTACCAGGGCCCCAGCAGGGGGAGTGAGAAGGGCAGAGACCTGCTGCATGGGTGTTGGAGAGCATCAGGATATAGCAGGATAGGTGGGGTAGAAGTGCTTTGTTGTCCAACATTTACTGCCTGAGGCCAGGTGAGGAGAGGGGAAATGGTTCTTCACTCCCCAGAGCCCCTCCTCCTCCTTTCAACACAAGGGGTCTGACTGGGCAGTTCAGTCACTCAGCGAGCCACAACAACCATAGGTGCTCCTTTCCAGCCCACCCTTTACATTTCACACCCCATGCTCCCCACTCTGGTCTCCACCGTCTCTCACTCCCCTCCACATTCCTCTCTCTCTATTTGCTACTCTCTCCCCACCAACCTCTTGGGATTTCATCTCTTTTTCTCCAGAATTGTAGACAATCCTCACAAGCAGGTTAGACCTTTCCCGGGACAATGAAACTAGTTTGTCTGCATTGATGCCTTCCTGCTTGATGTGGCTTCTGTCCATAAGGATCAAGAGTCAAAAATACTGCTTTCCTTGGAAAAAATGCCCCATGATTTAAAGCTGCCCTAAATAGTCATATGATACTATCACATCTGAGGTTCTGAAAACCTACCATTGATGAGACTATGAGGCCCCACCAAAAGAATTTAGAATTCTAGAATGCTAGAAATGAATGTAAAGTTCAGGCAGTTTGTGATGAACAGCAAAAAAACAAAAACAAAAAACCCCCCACCTTTAATCAAGTGCATTCCAAATGTTTGGGGGAGAGGACCTCTTTGTGCATCTGGAAACAGATCAACTTTTGCCTGACGTAATGAAGGGGGACTTGAAAATATAGGGCTTATAATGGGTGTCTAGACTCAACTTTAACTAAGGAATGCCTGCCAACACCTGTGTATTGCTGCACATGTCCAGAAACAAGATGGCCATACCCACCTCCATCCAGCAGCACATTCCACCACATTTTCTGCTATTTGTTTTACTCTACCCAAAAGTGTGCTAGGCATATTACAGACATATAATTAGACAGTTCTCTGCCCTTGTATGTGTTTTATTGCGAGGTGTCTCAAAAGAGCTAGGACTGAGGCATGGCTTTTATAGAAGAAAACACTGACCACAAAGAGTAAATTAAAGTAATGGTTTAAAAAATGAACTGCTAATTCAACCACATCTTCAGTGGAAAAATTCATATTACAGCAAAAACACAAGCATATTTCTCTCTCTTTTGTGAGTTTAAATTGGAACGCCACGCAGCTTTTATTTTGGACTGAAAGCAGAGAGCTCTGGAGTGAGAATTTCTAGCATCTGCTTTGCTGTGGCAGCTGTACAGTGAAAAAATGGCATTTTTGTTAAAAATTCATCAGTTAGCTCAGATGTTTGGCTTGAATTTCCTGATCCTTGATCTTCATGTTGCAGCTGAAAAAACTAATCAATATACTGACTTTTCTTTTCTTTTCTTGGAGCAGTAATTACATTTACACTTTGTTTACTGCAATAGTTGAGAGATGGTTTCAGGACTCTGTTATGATTTTTAGGTCTTTCCTCTTGCAAAAGATTACACGATGCACAGTTTGAAATGTGATGAATTAAATAGTCATGTGCTTTCTTATTTAATATAACAATTGCTTTCTTATTGCCTACTTCCCAAGCATAATCCCAACACACTGAAAACTAAGGGCCTGATCCAGCAACCACTGCAATCAGTAGGAGTCTTACCAGTGACTTCCATGGCTACTACATATAGCTCCATAAGAATGGGCAGATTTCTAGTTGCTTGACTCGTGCGAGTTCTCTCATTGGCTTTAATGGGACTCTTCAGGTGAGCGGGATTTGTCCCTATGACTATATTACAGGTTGGCTAGACCTTCAGTTATTCTCTAGACTTTAACCACTTTATTGAGGGGTTAGTAAAACTAACTGAGCTAAAAGTTCACACTGATTATTTAACAACTTGCTTTGACATGCACTGTCAGGATTATACTCATCAAGAGCAGTTAAAAAGTTGCTAGGCCATTGTTAATATGTAAAAGTAGTCGAATGACAAATTAAATATTAAAGAGGATGAAGGTGAATGTTAAAGTTAAAATATTAAATATTAAGTTAAATATTACATATTTGTCAGTGAAGGTGCTAATATCTGTTGTTTCCTTTCTGTAGTTGCAGGTAGAGGATTGTTCTTTGAACTTGTGTTTATGAAGAACAAGGGTGAAATCCTGGATCCGCTGAAGTCAATGGGAAATTAGCCATCAACTGGAATAGAACCAAGATACATTATAGCTACTTTTACTTTTCACCCGTAAGTTTTATTGTTAGCACAACCCCTCCCAAATAACATCTTATTATTCTTGCAAAAAACTAATACGATGTTTTTGTTACATACAGAATTAACACATCTTTATCAAAAGATCAAAAAAAACTTCAGTAGATTACTTAAAGTTTCTGATTTGTGACTTTCAGAGCTAAATGTGTCATGCTGGTATCACGCTGGGGGTTAATTTACAATAGTCAGTACAATTACTCTGCTAACTTGCATTCATTCTATGGCAGCAGTCTTATTAAACTCAGTTTTAGCTGAAACCAGTTTTTCAGCCACTACAAGAAGGAGGATGCTAGTAAATAAAGGCCTCAGTGGACAAATAATTGGAGTCAGTAATCAAGTTCACAGCTTAACATATTCATGTGAAAAATGGCGCGTGTTGTAATGAAAAAGGAGAGTGATGTGCTGCTTCACTCTTGTGATTTGCATTGTGAGCTTCTTTGGGTAAGGAAATGGTTTGCATACTTTGTCAGAAGTGCCCAACAAGAAGGGAGCTAGCTCCCTGCTAAGACCTCACACAGATGGTCTGGGGGAAGTGATGAGACAGGCATGAGGTAGTAAGTTCCATTCAGATTCTTAGGTTATGTCAACAGCTATAAAAAACCTATGGCACAGTCTCAGCTGATTCAGGCTTGTGAGGCGTGGGCAGTGGGATTAAAAATAGTGGTGTAGAATCTATGTTCAGGCTCACGCTGGAGCCTGGGTTCTGAGACCCTCCGCCATCACGTGGTCTCAGAGCCTGGTTCCAGCCTGAGCCCAAATGTCTCCACTTCAATTTTATAACCCCATAGCGCAGTGAGCCCAAGTCAGCTGACCTGGGCCAGTCACAGCTATTCCACAAGGCTTTCATGACTGTGTGAGACATATCCATGTTGGGGCATGGAATACAGGAAACTTTATAAGAACGGCTAGTTGTGAGACATAATAGAATGGTGAGCTGGAAACTGTGGGGACTACACACTCGTATTGAACATCTGGTGTGGTAACCTTGGCTGGGGATGTTTCTCTCTCTTATTTCTAGTTATATCTGATTGTTTTATTCCCCTCTCTTCTTATAACAAATACACATTTAAACCCTCAAGAATAAAACCTTGAGGGAGAAAATTCCCCCTTATAAAAATGTCTAAGACAGCTAATCCACACCAACAGCATTTAGACATTGGCACACTTTTGCAGCTATATACAATTATAACCCTCAGTGCTGAGGAGGAAACATTTGAGATGAATCAACAGACTTTCATGTGCCATGCACAGGGCAGGGCCACAGGAAAGCTGGTTTTAGGTATGATATCCATGATCAACAACAAATACTCTAACAAAATGTGTTCTTAAAATGGACACAGTACAAATAATTCACCTGGGTTCAGCAACAATCTCCAGTGTGCTGGAGTCTTCCATTGGCTCCACAACCTGTTCCTACTTAGCACCGGTTGGTTCCTAGGGCTCTGGCAATCTCAACAGCCAATCTTGGTCCTTGTTAGTTGGAAACCAATTCTGGAACAGATTCCTGTGCATTGCTCACAGCCTCTCTTACACTTCATGAATAGGAGATTGTGACTTTAGTGGCCAGGTGTAAATCCCATCAAGAAGTTATACTTAAGACGACAATCTGTCCATTTTTATGTTTTGCAAGACATGTTAAAGTTTTGTATATGTTCTTGAGGGCTTGTAATCTGTTCACAGTGGGAGCAAGTAGCTACAAAAATCACAAACCAAGTCAAAGGCTAAGGCTTTATACTCTCTTTTGTTACCTTATTCCCTGTGATCTATCATAGAGTGTGCAAAAGAGGGCCTCATCCAAACCCACTGAAGTCAATAGCAAGTGTTGCATCAGCATTCTGGCTGTAAATAGGAAAACAGATGACTAAAAATAGTCAAATAAGGAACAGTGCTTCAAACATGAAGGAAAGGAAGATGATACAGGGTAAGTTCTGCCTTGTCTTGCACTAGGAAGAAGAGAGTTTGGGAGACTCTTCTCTGCTTACCTGTTGCCCAACAGTTAATTTGCATTGCATAAGAAGCAGGTAGAATGGTGACTTAATGTTCTAAGTCCTATGCTGGTGATCTAACTAAAATGTCAGGGATGAAGTGTTTGTTGACTGGCATCTTGAGGCCTGGCCAAGACTCTAGCACCCTGAGACTCGGCTGGCATCACAAAGCAAGTGCTTGGAGTAGTGCACTCCTATCTTTTCTGGACTGGCTGTAGGAAAGACTCTCGGAAACCAAGTTAATTGAGCTTGCATGTTTCCAAGGGAGACGTCACAAGTCTCAAGGGAGAGGGAGGATGATGGGAGTGTATATAGTTATGGTTTGAGTACATAATCTTATATTGTGTTTTTATTTTAACCTTTGGTTCTCCTTGTGTTACTTTGAAACCTCTGCGTTCTCTTTAATCATTCTTGAAGGTGTCTGTGTAGTCAAAATATCATGGCTATATTTTTAATCTTCATTGTCGATTATAGATAAATTCTATCACACATTGGCGCATGTACTGTATATGCATTCATAAACACATTCTACTAAATTCAGCTTAAGGGAAAAAACTTAAAGCTTAATTAAATTCTAAATCTGTCTGCTTCTGAAATACAGTATATACCTTACTCATCAATCCTAAATGAAATTGTGAATTAACAGATATAGGAGAAATTACATTCCACATAATACTTTTCTGTCTCCATTTAATTCAGCTTCTGAAATGCACCAATATTTTTCATGTGAGATTTCAAAGTTATAGTGTTCAGTACATTCTTTTATTTCCTTAGAACTGTAAACAACAATTAAATGTCTACACCCCCCAAAAAAATCAGTGTCATCTAATATATTGTAAGATCAGCTCGGGACATTGCATTAAAACAAAGGAAAGCAAACAAGTATATTTAAGTGATAAAGTGTTTTTCTTTGTTCTACTGCTAAGATAGAATATACACACAGATATTTATTGTAGAGCCAAAGTGATCTGAGAAGTAGTGTACTGGAATAAGTAGAGTCCAGCATCTAGGTCAGGGGTCAGCAACCCGCGGCTCCGGAGCCGCATGTGGCTCTTTCATCCCTCCGATGCGGCTCCCTGTGTGTTCTAATTTTAACCGGCCCGCAGACTGTTCTCTATGCGGCCCGCCAGCACTGTCCAACCAGTGCGCGGAGCCGCAGCCGAAAGAGAGGGGCGGGGTCAATAAGAGGCGAGCGGCGGGGGGGGGGAGAAGAACGGAGGCGGAGCCGGGGCCAGGGCACGAGGCGAGGCGGAGCCGGCGGAGAAGTGCGAGTCGGGCCGGGGCCGGGGCAGGAGGCGAAGCGCGGCGGAGCCGGCGGATAAGAGCGAGCCGGGGCCGGGGCACGAGGCAAGGCAAGGCAAGCTGGGGGAGGGGGGGAGTGAAAGCACGGCCGGGGGTGGGGGGAGGAAGAAGAGCGAGAGCACGGCCGGAGCGGGGGGGAGGGAGGGAAGAAGAGCGAGAGCACGGCCGGAGCGGGGGGGAGGAAGGGGGGGGAGGAAGAAGAGCGAGAGCACGGCCGGAGCGGGGGGGAGGAAGGGGGGGGAGGAAGAAGAGCGAGAGCACGGCCGGAGCGGGGGGGAGGAAGGGGGGGGAGGAAGAAGAGCGAGAGCATGGCCGGAGGGGGGGGAGGGAGGGAAGAAGAGCGAGAGCACGGCCGGAGGGGGGGGGGAGGGGGTCGGCCCTCACACATCTTCACCGTCCTTACCAAATCTGGCCCTCTTCCCAAAAAGTTTGGACACCCCTGATCTAAATGCAACACATTATAGTTTGTTTATACATAGCATAAAGGCAAAGAAAACGTTATATGCAGTGTTATTTCATTTTAAATGTCAAAAGGGTTTTGTGGCTCCCAGTGTTTTCTTTACTGTGGGAAACGGGTCCAAATGGCTCTTTGAGTGGTAAAGGTTGCAGACCCCTGATCTAGGTGGAACAGCTCTCTCTCTCTCTCTCTCTCTCTCTCTCTCTCTCTCTCTCTCTCACACACACACACACACACACACACACACACACACACACGAAAAATCTGGAATCCCCTGTATGTTCCACTCTAATAAACTGAATGCTGATTTCTCCCTAATTTTTAATGATAAATTAACAGTAACTAATTACTGTGTTCATATCAAATACCAGTGGGATGTTTCCCATAAAACGTAATGACAAACCTGGGATTTAAATACCAGTCTATTAAGAGTGAAAACACTAAAACATTACCAGAGAATCAGAACGGTAGATAACAATCCTTTATTTGTGTAGCTGATTTATCTAATTAGAGTAGAGGCAGCATGTGTTTTCAGTGAATTGCTGCTTTTGCCTCACTAATGCAGCAGCTGGGATACATGAAGTCAAAGTCAAGGTCTGAATTAACATTCCTAGGGCCATTATTAAACTAAATGAGGGCAAGGAGAGGAGGCATAATGACAGTGGCCTCAGGCATTTTACCTGCAGAGGTCAGGAGCAGGTATACTAGCTCAATCTACTATGTGCATCAAGTTCTACTAGTCCTTGCTGCACATTTGGAAAAAATGTAGCATGCTTCTTCCAGGGCAGCTGGTTTCTTTGTCATTGTCTCTCTCTTTTTGCTGCTCAGCAGATTAGTGAAGAAGAATGCTGGGCATTTTAACAAGAGGAACCTGTGGGCCACAGCACATCAGGGGCGCTGACCATTAAGAATTACGGGTATCATATTGCTGGAGGAATAGACCTGTCAAACACTTGAATTTGGCTGGAGTTTTCTGGCCTCAGGTCCAGTTCCTAGGCCTCTCCCCTGGGTTGTGCTATTTTCTGGCTGCCTTTCAGGGTAGCCATGACCAATAGTAGAGATTCATTCCCTTCTTCCCTGCCCAGCCATCCAGCTCACTGAGCTCTGCACCTCCACATTGTCCAGTGAGCGAGAGAGAGAGAGAGAGAGAGAGAGAGGAAGTTGAGGGAATGGCTGAGCAGAGGAGGAGGAATGGGAGAAATTAGCAGGAGAACTGTGGGAGGGAGGATGGGAGTCTCAGTCACCAACCCAGCAAAATCAAGAGCAAGCTGCTCAGCCTGAATGTCTGCAGAGGTGCTGCTGAAAAGAAGAGCCCTGGGTACTGAGGAGGCAAGAAGAATGGAAGGGGGGGTAAGGTTGGAATTGATAGATTTTAGGGGAATAGTGTAATAAAGTCTTGGCCACTTAACCTGTGGTAATTAAAGGTGCCACGATACTACTTCTTCAGAATAAGGCTGCATTAACCTTGATGTCCTGGCTGCAGGGCAGCTAACTTAATCACCCTGTTCAAATGCATATTCTTCATCCCCTCTCCCCAGCAGTCTCAGTTAGAGCGAGGGCTGGTTCTTCCATAAGCTCCCTCTGTGCTGCCAGAGAGATGTGAAGAGACCTTAGTGTACATGAGACCAGGGCTCTCGGCATTCTTCGGTTTGTGTTTTGGAACTGCAGTGCAGGGTTGCTGTGCGCTTCCTGTGGTTTTCCGCCTCAGTGGGCTACACTTTAGAAATGGCAAATTAACTCCAAGCATGTGGGATAGGGTGGCCAACTTTCTAATGTCTGAAAACTGGACTCCCTGCCCCTGTCCCGTCTCTTCTGCCAAAGTCCTATCCCTGACCCGACTCTACCTCTTCCCTCAAGGCCCTTCCCCCCCACCTCTTCCAGCCCCCCGGCTCCTCCCCCCCCCTCCATCCCTCTCTGCTCTGCCATCTTGACTCCAGTATGAGCAGCCCCAAGGGACTTGCAAACCCCAGCTCCAGCAGGTCACCTAGCAGTTCAGGTCAGAAGAGTGCTATGGCCGCACGGGAGCAGCCAGGCAGCCCTGCTGGTGAGCTAAGATGTGGCCCCTGCCTGGTAGCCCCCCTGCACTGTGTGAAAATGAAAATTGTACTGAAGCTTCTTAAAGGATTTGCTGCGTGTCTATATCTACACCAATATAGGGGCTGTCAAACAATTTTTAAAAATCACAATTATCCACAAGATGAAAAAATAGTCACAAGTAATCACAATGTAATTACACTATTAAACAATAATAGAATACCAATTTTAATGTATTATAAATATTTTGGATGTTTTTCTACATTTTCATATATAGTGCTTTCAGTTACAATATAGAATCCAAAGTGTACAGTACTCACTTTGTTCTATACATGTGTCATGCAAATTCCTGTTCTCACTTCAGGAGACATTGTAAATAAGAAGTGGGCAACATTATCTCCTGTAAATTTTAACAAATTTGTCTTTCTTAACGATTGGCTGAACAAGAAGTAGAACTGACTGGACTTGAAGGACTTAAAGTAGGACTGAGTGGACTTAAAGTTTTACATTGGTTTGTTTTTGTGTGAAGTTATGTAAAAAAAATCTACATATGTAAATTGCACATTCACAATAGAGATTGCACTACAGTACAATAGAACCCCGATAGCGCGAATCCGCTTATAACGTGGGGCGCGTCTGGATCCTGATGGCTGCAGCGGGTGCTGCTTTGATGCAGCGGAACTCCACAATACCGCGACCCCATGTTTACCACGATAGATTTTTTTGGACCCCGATCATCGCGGTATTGCGGGGTTCTACTGTACTTATATGGGGTGAAGTGAAAAATACTATTTCTTTATCTTTTAACAGTGCAAATATTTTTAATAAATATAAATATAATTGAGCACTATATACTTTGTTTTCTGTGTTGTAATTGAAACAAACATATTTGAAACTGTAGGAAAATATCCAAAAATATTTATAATACATTTAAATTGGCATTCTGTTATTGTTTGAGTGCGATTAAAACTGTGATTAATTACAACTATTTTTTAATCTAGTTGATTTGTTTTACATTAATCATTTGCATTACCTGCCATTGACAGCCTATATATATCTCCCTGAGATTCACCTGCCAAAGTCCTTCATAGTAGGCCTATTCCTAACATGACAGAAGAAGCATAAAGGAGGCAGTACTGTGCTTTGATTAGTCAATATGCTGAGGGGAGGCAGAGGAATGAGATGGAAAGGAGACTACATGGAAGTAGCACTTAAGAACAGAGGAGCAATTGGTTTCTTCCCCCCCCTCTAAGGGAATATAATGAAGGGTGTGGTACAAGGAAATAAGATATGTCCAGGTACCTTCTGAAGGCTGAATGATTCACTCTTAATCTGCATATATATAGTATCATACTTGATGATTTTGATTATTTTATTACTTTGTTTTTTGGCTTCAGAAACTGCTGGCAGAGAGTGCAATAGCCCTCCAGTCTTTACCTGTTTGGGAGATAAGGGGCATATTCTTAACCTCCTCTCACTAACAGTCAGCTGGTCTCTTCTTGGCTAGAGCTGTGTGAAATGTTTTGTTCCCAGTGCAAGTGAAAGGCCATGCAAACAGTCACCTGTAGAGAGTGAACCCAAAACCAGAGACAGCAAGGTGCCTTGTGAATTGTTTTTGAGACTGCAAACTTCTTGCCCGAATTAGAAGTGAAATGCCTTGTTCTGCCTGGGGTAATGTGCAAAGGTTAAGTTTAATGGGTTCATTTCAGGTTGATTGCAAAAGATCCCCTGGTATAAGCTATAGAGTAGGTTCTCTGGAACTCTGGCAGAACCAACTGAATTCCATATAGTCATATTGCCGGCTGTGGTTGTGGGTTCATAAAGGGTAAAATTCAGACCTGTGCAGAGGGCTGGCACGTAACTAGACTGTAAGTGGGATTTGACTGGTGCTTTCCCTTTGCAAATAGGCAAATTACACCTCAAGAGAAATTGTTTCACTGAGCTTTGCGTACCTTTTTCCAGGAGTAAAGCTACTGCATATATCGTAACTTTTACAACAACCTCTCACATATAAAATCACTGTCTTGGTATCATCAATTAGCCAGGGAGGGAGGGATGGAATATAATGTTTTGCATTTGTACTAATGTATTTTTATTGTGTAATTCTGATTTTTCGTTCAGGGACCAGGCTCGTGTAAACTTAAAGCTACGCTACTTTCCTTTCTTTGTCCAGCTTTCTGTCTCTAAGGATATGTGTGCACTGCAATCAGGAGGTGTGATTGCTGCATGTGCACTAGCTTTGATCCAGGTAGCATAAGCTAGCCTTGCTCACCCAGCATCCTGGAGACATATTTGAGCAGCCAGCCCATGCTGCCTCAGTTTCACTGGGATTATTACTCAAGATCTCTTTGATCGTGCTGAGGTATCATGAGCTGCAATTTCACCTTCACCTATCTCATCAGTATATTTTGCAGACCCACATTTCGTATTTGTTAGACCAAGATAAATCTCTCTTTCATGCCAACTGCAAAAAGAAAATAAAAATGGGCCAGCAGTAGCAGTGCCAGAGCAGAAAAAGCCAGGGAAGCAGCAAGCAGGAGGTTTGCCTCATAAAAAGGAAGCTTTTGGGGGCTGAAGTTGGTCTTTGGGTGATGGCAGTGCTGGGGCAAGGGTGGCATAACTGTATCATGATCAAAGTAGACCATCTAGTTTTACATCAAAAATTCAGATGCAGTAAAATCTAAGATGAAGTAGAAATCCCTGAAGGCACTCTGCCATTGGAGCAGAGCTGGGTGGGAAATTGTTTTCCAAGCCTGGGCATCTTTGCATGAGTTCCAAATTTTTTCCTTTCTCAAATCAAGATGCAAATTTGAAATCTCAAAGATATTTGCAAACTGACAAACCAAAATTGTGTTTGTTTTGAGTCAATTGAAACATTTTATTTTTTCTTTTTATCTTTTTTCCTTTTTTCACTCTAATTAGCTGATGTTTCTAAACAATGTCATTTTGAAACTGAAAACCAGATTTTTTTGTTTTGAAATTGCCAAAATGAAACGTTTTGACAATTGTAAATGTTTTGAGGCCTTTTTTTGGGTAAAGAAATTTGTCAACCATGCCCCCATTTTGTGATAAGTTTTGATTGAGAGAAAATGAAATTTTTTGACAAAAATGAGAGTTCCCAATCAGCTTTACATGGGAGATGCAGCGTTAGCCAAATGGTAATGACCTAATGCCAACTTTCATCTGCTGCAACTTGGCATTGAATAACATGCAATATGCATGAGATGAATCATCACAAATTACACTTTATGAAACAAATGTACTTGTAAACCCAGACATCTCTGGACAGCTCTAGTTTTCGCTATTGCCTCTAGAGAGGCTTGTTTTTTCTGTCTGTATAGTGTCTTTCCAACATGTCTTATGGTGATGACACATTCAGGAGTGTGGGCACATGAAGTGCAGACTCCCTAGAGTATTATGGTTTAATGCCATATTTTACTTTTGCTTTGGGTGCTGCTGCTTTTCTGGTTCCTTACTCATACTTTAATCTGTGATTGCTACAGCACTGGATAATGAACATTGATACGCACTTGCAAACTTGGGTATCTGAAGTTAGGCACTGAAATTCTTATTTAGAATCCTAAATAAGTGACCTGATTTTTCTGAGCACCCGTACTTCCCTTTGTCATCAGTATAGATTGTGAACACAGCATGTCTGAAAATCAGGTCACTTACTTAGGCATCTGCTGGCTGCAGGTGCCTAACTAAGAGTGAAATCCTGGCCCCATTGAAGTCAATGACAAAATTCCCATTGACTTAAACAGGGTAAGAATTTCAATCAATGTCTTTGTCCCCTCCTGTGTAAGACACCACATGTAGCTGCCCTGTCCCAGGAATTTTGAGACTCACAGTTCTCTCTTGCTCCAGAGAGGAACCAATTTATACTGGCTTATAACAGTAGTAGGTTGCTTCCTACTCTGTGCCAGCTTAGGTGTTGCAGGGGTGGGAGCCAAAACTTCATCCATTCTCTTCTCACCTCTGTCCAGTCTCCTCTTGCCTGTATGTAAGTGTCGTGGAGGAGGGGGAGGGCGATAAGAAGAATGACCCCATGGAGCCTGTTCTCCCCAGCAATGCACAGAGGTCATACAGGGGAGAAAGGTACTGCTTTACTCCTTGCTTAGCTGCATGGAGAACATTAGTGACATATTTTTCCCTTTTAGGCATCAAGTTTGAAAAGCCGATCCTTGTTTTCTGTAGACACCCACTAAGCTGGCTGATTCCCTCTCGTTGCCTTAAACAGAGAAAATCCTTTCCCCTGCTTTACTGATACCTTTTAGCATGTTTCAGATATTGGTGATCAGCACCATCAAACCAAGAGTTTGAGAGAAATATACTCTGCTAATACGAAAGCTCTATATAGTCTGCATTAAAGGAGACCCACACTGTGTGGGAGAGAGGGAAAAGGACAATCATCCTTAAAATAACTTTTCCAGTTAATTATTCCCCCTTTCTATCTGCAGCCACCTGAAAACTTTTTAAAAAAATCCTTGCAGACTTTAAAATTCTGAAGTCCCTGATTATTTTTCATGCCTGTCATTTCAGCTGCAGATGGCTTATGGCAGGTTTTATTTTACCTCAGAGGAACAAAACACACTGTACAATCTTCCTCCAGCAAATTGTCCCAGCGACTGCCTGAAAGCAATAGCCTCTGTCTCTGAAGGGATTTTGTTCAAACTTTCTAAAAGAATTCACCTTCAGGGGAGAGAGCAACTGTGGAAAAATGAAGCCCCAAAGGTTAATGTTTTGCAATGTTTGAGCATGTGAAAACAGAGGGTTATAATGGAAACTATTTTTCAACTATAGGGATAATAGGTGTGGCCAGGACCTACTATCACATCTTCTTGTGAAGAAAAGCACTGCCTCTCCATGTTTGCAGTGTTTTTTAGCCCTGTGGGTCCCAAGATATTAGGGGGATAAGGTGAGCAAGGTAATGTATTTTATTGGACCAACTTAATTAGAAGGAAGAATTTTTTTAACCCCTTCGCAACCCTGAATTGAGCAGGATAAAGGATAATAGTTCCCTTTTCTCTACATTATTTTTTAAGATTGAGTAATTTTAACTACATCTGGAAATAAATGTATTCTGTGACCTTCCAAGGGTATTTCTTAACTTTTTCCATGGTAGAAATAAAAAGATCTCTCTGAGACAGTATTCCTAGAAATAATCATTGTACCAGATTTGAGGTGCAGGATATGTGTACTCTTCTTTTTATTACCATCACTTCTTGGACTTTTAATAACAGCTCATGGACACTATCAGCCTCAGTAGTTTTCTAAAGGCTCAGTTCTGAAGCCTTTCTTAGCAACATATTTGCAAAAACACAGATTTTATTTCCTTTGATTACAGTCAGATGATGAAGAATTCTCAGATGTTTATTCAAGATGCTGTTTTCCAGGAATATGCATTTGGAATGCAATGAGGCACTGGTTTGATATGGGTTTTTTTTAGTTCTGTTTACAGACAATCAATCTAGTCTGTGGGCATTTGAAACTGATTGTACTAATTCCATGGTTTGATGCTCAAATCCCCATGGGCCGGATACAATTCTAGTGAATTCAGTGGAAGAATTTCCATTGTTTCAGTGGATGTTCGGTCAGGTCCCATATTGCTGGTCCATAGAAACCATTTTCTAATTAAATTAATCCATTGTTTGCACTAATTTTCCAAAGCAGGGTTCCTTTGAACGTCCTTGGATTGCAGAAGTGATAAATGTGTTTCTCAGTGTTTAGGTTTATCAATCTGAAGCGATTTCCTTGTTTGAGAGGTAGATATCATGGCCTTGTGGGGAAGAAACCTCAATAGAGGTTTTTCATTTTCAGCCGCATTGCACAAAGCATTTGTGTCATATAGATACAGCCTGAGAGACCTGGCTGAATCATCTGGATCCTTCTGTTCCTCATCCAAGAGGAGGGAAAGAAGGGATATGCATGAAGCATCTGTGTAGGTAAATATGTTACAAGCAGGTGGACAATCTGTTCCACTGAAACAATATTGTGTGTGTGTATTCAGCGAAAGCTCATTTTGTCCTCCCACCTCAAAATACAGCAGATGGGCCAGTCAGCCACTCACCAGAAGAAAAGGATGTGTTTGAGTTTCAGGCAAGTGAGGTGAATTTTGGCTGCTTTGAAGTTGCATGAACATATCAGGCAAAAAAAACAACAACTTGAATCTGAGCCTTTTAAAATTTCCTTTTGGGGGGCTTGAAGGCCATTTGCATTTGAATTTCTGCATGTAAATCTAGCCCTTCAGTCTTGGTTCTGGGGCACAATCTTGTTCTAAGCTTGTCCTAAATCCGGTTTTTTAACTGGGTCAGGGGTGAAAGTAGACTGAGGGACTTACCAGTACGGTGCTGGACTGGGGCTGGAAAGGGCGGGGCCTCAGGCAGAAGGGGCGGTGCTGGAGGGGTCAGAGCCAGCCCCAGCCTGCCCTGTACCAGTAAGTGCCTCCCCCTGCAGCCACAGCTAGGGGCTCTGGTGGTGGTTTAAAGGGTCGGGGTGCTAGCGGTGGCTGAGCCCTGGGCCCTTTAAATAGCTGCCAGACCCATCACTACCCCAGGGCTCAGGCAGCAAGTCTCTGAGGGCTATTTAAAGGGTCCAGGGCTCCCCTGTTTCTACTGCCCTGGCCCTTTAAATACCTGCCGGGTTAAATACCTCTGGGGGAGCAGAGGCAGCAGGAGCCTTGACTCTTTAAATAGCTGCTAGAGTCCCCCAACCCCCACGCCGCCGCCGCTACCCCAGGGCTCCAGCAGCAGGGCTCTGGTGGCAATTTAAAGGGCCTGGGGCTTCAGCCGCTGCTGGGAGCGCCAGGCCTTTTAAATTGCAGCCTCGGGAAGCCGGGGTACCCCGATACGGTGGATCCACTCTTGCCGGTAAGCCATACCAGGGCGTACTGCCTTACTTTCACCTCTGAACTGGGTTTACAATGGAAGTTTTCATGTAACTAACAAGATATCACTTCTGTTGCTGCTCTGATAATGTGACCAATCAGGTGGGGAAACAAATAAATTCCTTACCATGCACTGATAAGAACCGTCTCATCAATAGCTTACCGGGTGAAATAAAATTACTTGATAAAAAGGAAGGAATTTTCAAAGGCATTAGTTAGTGGGGGTAACTCTCCTCCCACGAAAGTCAATGGAAAATTTACCATATACTTCAATGGGAGCAGTTAAGCCAGAGGTGGATGCTTTTGAAAATCCCACCCAAATCTTTCAGTGTGATGCTCTTCAAGTGAAAAAGAAACCCATTCCGATTATGTCCTGTTATTGGCATGCCATTGCCAACTGTCAACCAGCGCCAGAGTCTCTCATCCCCATCCACCCTCAAAGAGACAAAGGAGGGCTTGTCAACATACACAAACTGTATCGCTTTAACTATACCATGGTGCCAGCCCCCTTGTGTGGACTTCTGTGACATCCTCAAAGAGATGACAAAAGCAAGATGAAGACACAAGTGGAGAGCAGTGACTACCATGATGACACCTCAGGTGCCACAAGGACTCCTCTTTGGTTTTACATAGCTAGGATTTCTCCTCTAAGTCACCCAGTAATATCCCAAGAACTGTCCTCTTCAGCACAAGCAACATTCAGGAGAGTGAACTATATTGTGAGGTTAGCCTGACCAACTGGTCTCTGCCTACTTAGGTGGGTGTCTTAGGCAACATGTACTGGCTGAATCAGTGGTTTCAGTCTACCAGCTCACCTAAAATAGCTCTAGCATTTCCAGAAAACATCTTGTCCCTTGGAAGCAATGCCTTCTGCTGCTCCAAGCTTTTGAGATGCACCACAAACTCATTTTTTCTTGTCCCCATATCCTTCAATAATACTTATATGTGTACCTCACCCAGACCCCTTGATTCAAATACCTCTGCAGGACATTCTGATCAGGATCCGAGCAGTGCATAGTGGCTCCTATTTCTGTAATGAGCTGGGCCAAAATCTTAAATCTGAATTCCCACAAACTTTGGGAAGTTTTGAATCCAGATTCAGATATAATTTCAGATCTGCACTTCATGGCTCAAGTACATCCATTCTATTTAGGTGGAAGTAGCTCCCTCTTCTTAGCATCTTTCTTCCATTGCTTAACCCACCCAGTGACCCTGAGATTTCTAATTAATGCACATAATTAAAGATTTAAGAATTTTTTTATTTGTTAGGAAATAGAACTTAGGGATGTATTTTGGGTAAGATGTGTCTCTGCACTTGTTTATGATGATAAATTGTAACACAACTTTTGCTACTTCCTATATATTTTGCCTAGACAAATTGCGAAATGAAATGTGTATATTTATTTTTGTTTCAGAGGGACAGTAAAACATTTTTCTGACAAATTTTTGATAGGGAAAAGTTAAAGCTCAACTGTTCATTATGACTTTTGTTCCCCCTTTGGGATGCATGCAGACCCATGTTGAACTGAACCTTGACTAACACTTTTTTGCAAGTCTGAATTAACTGGATCATTTTCTGCCTGAAATTTTTGTTTTCTTCTATCTCTTCCCTTTTCAAAAACAGTGTAAGAGTAGAAAATACCATGAGAAAGTCAATTATTATCATTTATAGATCCAAGAATATACAGATAAACAGCTGAACTTCTGGGATGTTA
Organism: Sternotherus odoratus; assembly: GCA_032164245.1. NCBI lineage: Eukaryota > Metazoa > Chordata > Testudines > Kinosternidae > Sternotherus > Sternotherus odoratus. The sequence continues at coordinate 165,659,522 of JAVMKO010000001.1, forward strand.
TACTCTTCCCTATCATTGTTCTAAATGTTAGCCATAGTACTGAGGTACAATAGAAGAGCTTACATGCAGTGTAAGTGCTTTAAATCTGGGGTCTTATATTCACAATTCTCTGTAAAGGATCTTGAATGCTATAGGCACTGTATATAATAGATTAGGCAGAAAAAGCTACATTAAAAGAAAGGCATTTGCGTTGCAAAGCCAAGCACACAAAAGTTGGAAATGTCAGATTTATATTTACCTGTGGACCTTAATTCTACCACTTTATGCACTGAATGAGGCAAGCATCCTATGGAAAAAATAATAATAATAAATAATAACAGATCATGTAATTAAAATCTGTATCATAGCACATTCAAAAGGGCTGAATAAATATTTACAGGCAACTGTAAAATAGGCATTTCCTAATTTTCAAGTGCTTAACTTTGCAACCTTAACATAACTTTTTGCAAGTAATTTACTAGGTTTTTATAAAAAGGGAAAAGGTAGATATCTATCATCATGCATCATTAACAGGGTGTGAACTATGAACCTTCAGCACTGCAGTACAGACAACTTCCACTTAAGATAGGGGCTAAAATGCTTCAGTTTGCAGCAGAGAAGGCTCTTATCACAGAGGAAATATGTTGCTGGTGCATGTTCTGGGTCCAAGGTATGATTGAGGGGGGTGCTCAGCGACCTCTGTCTCTCTTTCCGTCCCTCTGGGAGTTGGAGGAACTGCTGCCCCATTTGCTGCCCACAGAGGGGGGCTAGGATGCTGAAACCATGTACCAGCCCTGGTGAGGGCCCAACTTGTCTCTCTCTTTACCCCCACTCCACCCACCTTTATACCTGCTTTGGCAGTTATCAGGCTTTCCCAGTACCGTGTGTGGTGCGTTGGGGGCAGCGGGTGCCTGACACTTTAGAATATTCACATTCAGTTATGATGTTGGCAAGCTGCCACCATTTTCCTGAGGAACACAAGAGAGCCGGGAAATAGCAATTTTAATCATTCATAGCTCAGCTAACCCTGAATGGAATTTCTCTAGCTCAAGGGCTCTATCCCTGCCCAGTTCCAAAGGCCTGCTGCAAACAAAGGGGAAGTTACAGCATCTCAACCAAAAAAAAAGAAAAAAAAAAGAGATCACTGGTCTCCCTTTATAATGCAAGGCACTAGACAGCCTAAATATAGGGGTTGCTATCACCTCCATCTCTCATTATAATTAACAAAGGGACACTCCGTGCCACAGGTCTAAGCACTGGGGGAGGAAAGTATGTGTGAGTGGTGTGAGTGGTTTGTCTCTGACAAGGAAATAAAATCACATCTTACTTATGTTCTTCTAAATTTAAAACAGCTGTTGCCTGCTGGCACTGCCTAAATGCCTACATACTCGACCACATGAAGGCAGAATTCCAGGCCTCTAGTTTCCTATGGTTGCATATCGATGACAGGATTGTTTGTTTACCAATGCCACTGTGGAAAAACGAGCTTTCACTTCTGCGAGTATGTTTTCTTTGAAGTGAGATGGTTGTGATTTTGTTAGTAAAAAGCCATACTCAAAACACCCCTTGCTCGTCAACATCAAAGCGGGCAAGATTAATCTAGCATCAAGTGCACCATCAGAAGTCTCTATGGTTGCTTGTCTCTATGAGCTGTTGCGTTGGACCGGCTTGCTGTGCCATAATTCCGTGAAGCCGGGATCTGGGAGGTTGTATGTCAGAGAACAGTATCCCAGAGCCAGAAGATCAGTGTTTCCAGTGCTGTAATGTCTTCCCTTTTGTTTCTGCTTTTGGGATTTACTTCTGGGAATCCCATCAAACAAGCAACTAGCGCCTAAGGCACTACGGAAGGGTTATGGTTGGCAAAACACTTATACCACGTACTTTTCACATTCAGAGGCACCCAATTTTCCCCAAATCAAATCTGTGCCACCTCGCTTTATTTTCTGCATCTGGTAAATAACAGAGGAAGTGGCACACAGGAAAGCTCAGAATAAGTCATCAAAAAGAAACAGTGTCGTGGCTAACCAGCTTGGAAACATTAGTGTTCAGGGATTTCAGCTATGACCATGGTTGTTATGGTTCAGTGTGCTAAAATAGTCCTGGTATAAATTCATTTCAGATGGGTTTCAGTTTTCTTTGCGCCAGAAGGAAGGGGATCATCAATAATGTTGACTTTTTTTTTTTTTTTGGTCTCTATTCTTTTTTTCACGTGTGCAAAGCTTTGTGCCCTTATTTGTTTCAGCAAGAAGGCCTTTGAGGGACTTTGCTCAGTGTGGCTAAAGTTTCTTCAAAGATTAACTGACATTCTTTAAAAGTACATCAGTTTCCTTTTAAGCAGGTATTTGCTTACCACGTAACTGGGTGTTGAGTTATAAAGTTTGCTGGGCTCAGCTCTAGATTTCCTTAAGACATACTGCTGACATCACCGAATCTCCTCTCAGATTCCTTTCCCTCTCTCTCCGGTTTCCTCCTTCAGGTAATTCCAACTCAGACTCTTACCAACTTGTTTTTGACTGACAGTGAATTAAGGAAGACTTTTTAGGGGGATAGAGGGGGAATGTTTAAAATATACATATGCGCTGTACCTAAAGGATACTCATTCTTTTATAAACAGTTGTTTGACCTGTCATGACGATAACATCTAGTAAGGAATCTGAACATTGATCTTTCACAGGTAAGAAGCAACTGGTTTTTTAAAAAATTGCATACATGCTTAAGAGAGGTTTGAAAACTTTGTGTTTCAAGTAAAGCTTAATGAGTCCATTCTTGTCCTATTTTAATAATGTATGGTTCCAGAAACTATCTGCAAAAGAAAATCTGCTTATTAGATCATGCCTGCATGTGAAAAATAGAACTATATAGCAGTTTAGTGATGGTGTAGCAAAAGCTGTCATGTTTTATTCTTCCTATTGATGCAGTATTCCAAACATTCTGTTTACAATGTGTGTGGCGTGGAGTGGGAGGGATATTTTGGTCTGTTAGGGGATAATACAAGAGTTATCTTTGCAAGACTTTTCCTGTTATGGTGTTTTTCTGAAGACATTTTTAATGACTTTTGTTCTGTTAAAAATCTGCTTTTGCCAATTTTCAGTCAGTTATTTCTCCTGTTTCAGTGGAGAAATCGGTTTTTGTTTCCAAAGTGGGAAACTAGACTGAAACATTTAAAACTCTCTGGTGCATATCTGGATAAGAAAGAATTTATAAGTTCTCTGTGGTAGATATAAGGACTGTAAACAATTCTGACTTGGAGAGCATTATGCACTTCCCCCCAGCTCCTGGATGGTATCTTTATACTTCTCCCTTAAGTGCATAATGAGTCTGACTTACTGTCAGCAATCAGAATCTTAGATCTGAGTTGCAAATTCCCCATTACTTTTGTGTAGTTTAGTTGTATCTTCCTGCTATTATTTTTCCTGTAGAATTTATGCTTTAAACATATTTATAGTTAAATTCATTTTTACATGTCATGTAGGTTATGAAAATACAACAAAACTAGCTTTTCTACATGAACCATGGAGAATTATATTATCTTTGTAACTAACATTGTTTCTTCACTTTACTTTTCTTATATTTATAGGCATTTCTAGAGTGCTCTTCATCTTAGTATCTGAGTGCCCCTCTTAAACGTCAATATTTTGTTTTTTAATTCTGATTTGATATCATCACTCATGATTTCTTCTTTCGAGGCAACAAGGGCATTTTCAAAACCGAGAGCTGCTACAGAAATGGCGTTATTTTTCTCATTTGTAAAATGTTGCTCTGGGCTCTCTGCACTCGGGTAACCAGCTTATGCGGGGAAGGCTCAAAATATAACTTAGTGCAGTTGGTTGTACATTACAAACTGGCATCACTTTTGCAAACTGGAGCACTGAGGAGACCAAAACTTCCAAAAGAATTCCATGTGGGTAAATTAGGCATGGACCAGAGACAAAAAATGCAACAGATAACTTGGCCTTCGCTCTTTCAACACTTCGGTCCCGTTACTTTTGATAGCCTCTCAAGTGAAAACAAATAGTGCTTTTTACCTCCATTGCTCATGCAAAGAAAAAACCAACAACCATGTCATCAGCTTGCAGTACTGATTGGAGCTGAAATTTGGGTTTGCACAGATTTTACAAAAGGTGCTCTGACCCCTATTCTCTCCCCTGACACAGGCGGCTTGGCTCTAACTTTTTTACCTCCCCAAGCAAAAAAGCGGGGGGGGGGGGGAGAGGAGTGAAGGGGAGGACAGACGGAATGCTGCCCCTTACAAAGGGCTGCCCCAGGCACCTGCTTGCTATGCTGGTGCCTGGAGCGGGCCCTGCTGACACACATGACTAGCAAAGACTAGCTGTATTCTTTGGGTACAGGTCGAGACCAAAAAGCCAAACTTAATCATTTTGCACCCTGAACCTCCAGGACATTTGGAAATACACTTGGATTCTATTAGCTTTTAGAAGAACTGGAGTGAATTGTGGGTCGATGGGTTTGTATTGAATTTGGCAGGGGGTTGCGGTCAAGCAATCTTTATTTTATTGCCTGTAAAGATATGCATGTAGTTAGGGAAAACAGTGACTGGACCCTCAAAGAGTTAAATTCAAAATCTCTAATCTGAGTTGAATCCATTAAATGTCAAGTATTTGAAAGCTGCCTTCCTGCTGTGATGTCCCTAACTCACTGGCATGAAAGAGCATTCATGAGTTACTTGAATGAGTTACTACAGACTCCAGGATCACCTCACTGCTCTGTATATCTGGACTACTAATACGTTAAAAGGCTTGGAACTAAGACAAGAGTGTGCACTATCGGAGTAAATGGCATTGGTGAAAAAGACAGCACTCTTATAACTGTGAGCATATGAGTTTAAAGTGAAAGGCCACACCATTCTCTCTGTATCTTAACATGCATGGGATTCAATGCAATGCATACCAGCACAAACCAGCTGATAAATTCTTCATAGGGGAGGGGGAAGGAATATCAGCACCATCGTTCCTTGCCCAGGAACATGTGAAAGTCCACTGCATGGACAGCACATATTTTGAGCCTCACTAAGCTGGAGGACAAGGCCAGGTGGAAAGGGAGCAAAACTAGAAAGGGTGGTTCTACGTATCCTCATCCCCCTAGACGCCCGTGGTAACTTTTGTGCAATTTGCAGGGGCAGAGTTAGTTTCTGAAAAACTCAGCTCCATTCATTTTTGCCCACCTCAGGGAGAGTAGTTATGGTCCAGGGCTGAAATCCTGACTCCAGGAAATCAATGGCAAAACTCCCATTGCTTTCAGTGGGGTCATGCTTACACATCAGGTGTGGCATGGAGCAATGCTGCTGTGGAGTAGGTTGGGACCAGGGAGTACCATGAAGGGCCAGGTGCTCCATTCGGATTTACTGAGTTCTGCAAGAGCATAACCTAGGATGTTTCAGGGCCAGAGGTGAAAGTAAGCCGGTGCACCGTGGTACAGGCAAAAGCTCGTGCACCGTACCGAGGACTGGCTTTAAATTCCTCAGGTGGCAATTTAAAGGGCTGGGGGCTCTGCCAAAGCCCCACAGAGTTGGAGCCCTGGGGAACTGGTGGTGAGGCTCTAGCAGCGATTTAGAGGGCCCGGGGCTCTGGCTGCCACTACCGCCCCAGGCCCCGTTAAATCACCACCAGAGTCTCAGGGGTTGCAGCGGCAGCCAGGAGTCCCGGGGCTCCGTCGGCAATTTAAAGGGCCAGGGCTCTGCTGCAGAAGTGGTGGCTGGGAGCCCCTGACCCTTGAAATCACTGCCTTGGGGTAGCAGCAGCAGTGCTCTGGTGGTGATTTAAAGGGCCTGAGGCGCCTGGCTGCCACTACCGCAGCGGAGCCCTTTAAAGCTCCGCCCGAGCCCAGAGCCCTGGGGTAGTGGCAGCAGCTGGAAGCCTCTGGGGCTCTGTCTGTGATTTAAAGGGCCCAGGGCTCCGCTGCAGTAGTGGCAGCTGGAGCCCCGGGCCCTTTAAAAAGCTCCCTAGACCCAGGGCTCCCAGCCGCCTCTGCCCCCTGCTCAGGACTACCGGTAAGTCCTATAAGTTACTTTCACCCCTGTCGAGGGTCCACCAGACTGAGTGATGAGGTAAAGCCCATCCTCCCACCTGCATGATTCTATGGAAATTCTGTGATTGTAAATTCACCAAGTCTTAAGAATATCTTTTGCCTCCCTGTGCATTTCACCATGGGGTGCCATGTTGCACTGGTGCTCTGGGAGCTACACTGGCATCCTTTGGATCTCTTTGTGGAGCTGCAGATATTAATTTTGGCCTCTGTAGCTCTAAATGGCTTTGGAAATGCCTCCTTGAGAGACACCTCCCCCCTCCTTTGCCTGTGACACAGATGCTGCAGCTGAATCCTGCAGAGGTGCTCAAGCTGGAGTGAAAGAATTGCGGGTGGGTTACTTTCCTTAAGGTAGGAACTTGCTCCCCACCTGGCTTAAAAGAGCCCAGTTTGTTGATCTTCAGGACATGTTACAAAGTTCTTTTCTCCCTCTTGCTTTTAGGAAGGGATGGGGGACACCTGAGGATTAGCAGCTGAGAAGGATGAGATATTTTCACTTTAAAAAAAAAAAAAAAAGCTTGGCTGGTTTACTTTTGTTATGTAGTGAGGATTGGCAGCTGGACTTGCTATATGCATGGTGGTTTTAAATTAGTGTAAAATGTAGACAGAGCTTTGGCTACCCAGCTTTAAATGTCACTTATAAATCAAAAGTGATAAAGTACTGTAAATATTGATCAGCAGTGGCACACTAGTATGTTCTGGTTAGATTCAATTTGTTTCCACAGCTTCAACTCAAGTGCTTTTCTACCAGATTAAATCACAGCGTGTTACTCTTCTCTAGTTTCATAGATTCCAAGGCCAGAAGGGACCATTGTGATCATCTAGTCTGCCCCCCCGTATAGCCCAGGCCATAGAAATTCCACAAAATAATTCCTAGAGCAGAGTTTCTCAAGTCTTATTTTCATCTACACTTTTTTTGATCTGAACGTAATGCTTTTTTAATTAAGGATATTTAGTAATACAAATTATCTGTTGAAACAATGAGTGAATTTGTAACGGACCAATGTACAACACAGCACACTTCGTTCAATGCATGTTAAAAATGCTCTGTGTTGCTTTTCTGACTTAAAAGTGGATTACAATGAGCTGGTGGAAAAACAGAGGAAAAAATCACAAATATTTCATCAAACTTTCTCCCCTGTTTCCATCTCAAAATTGGGCTATCTCATTAAAAATAAATACATTTTTGAATCCTTCGACAAGCTCTGTTGTTAATAGATAACTTTGTGAACAATAGTTAAGGTCCTCTCAAAGGCATAATTCATCACATCAAGGTAAATTGATCATGGGAGATAAAGGCAAATGTAGTCATGGCAGAGCCATGGATATTGTACCGAAGGTTGGTTGAACATTTTTCATCAAAACTGTTTTCCTGTCAAAACTGGTTGGGTTTTTTGTTTCTTGGGGCAGGCTGGAGGGTCAATAAGTCAACATTTTCAGTGGAAAATGTCAATGAAAACTAAACTCTATTTGTTTTTGTTGACATTTTCCATGAAGCTTCCTCTCAGTTTTCTGACGAGCTCTGATTATAATGCACCACCGCCTGGTCCCACTCCCATCAGCTTCACTCTTCCTCTCAGCTGGTGAATCCATTGTCATTCTCTAGCCCCAGCAAATAGTCCTTACTTCCCTGCTGCCTTAGCCACCTGCAGCCATCCACAAAAGCATTTGCTCTAAACGCTAAATCTATTAACAGTCCACTCCCCCGCCCCCCAGCAAAAACAAAACAAAAACAAAAAAAACCCTACAAAAGCAGCCACTGCAGGGAAAAAAGGATGAGAAATAATGGAAGAAAAATCAATGTGATTTCTGTGGTTTTCGTGGAAATGTGAGTCAGAGTGTCCCTCATATAAATAAGGCCCTGGCCGTGGTGTATGTGTGGTGATACTTAGATGTTCTAGCACATGTGTAATTTTCATTCATTTTCTTAGGAAGAAATTAACTGAGGCACCATTTGCATAACATTTCATGCAGTGAATTAAGTGAATATGGGGGACTGGGTGATTCGGAAAATTAGTATTTGATTTCCATCTGGCAACTGGTTAGTGGCCCATCTGGAACATGCCCTTGGTCTCATCTCTGTTCCTGGTATACTGATGTTACATCATAAAACCCACTGCCACCACACTCGTCTTCTTTGGCAGTCTCACAGGAGAGTCAACAACTGAAATGGCACATGAAGTGCTGCTTCACCAGTAAAAGTGGAAGAACATAGAGCAGGCACTGAGGGAAAATGTGCACTGCCATTGTTATCAGTACACTGTGGATAAACGATTTTCTTCAGCCTGATTTTTTTCATTCCCACCAAGGTCCCTTTACACTGGCAGAGCGGTGTAAAGAGATCTTGGTGCAAGTGAGAATCAGGCCCTTTGCCGCTAGTGAGATCAGTCAGACAGAATTCATGAGCACTAACTTCAACTTCAGATAAATTAAAAGGCAAACACAATACAGTAAAACCCCGATTTAATGGACCCCGATTTAACGGACTTAGGATGCAACGGACAAAATTTCGAATGCATCCGAAATCCGTTATTCGGGGGCTGCCGGCTCCCGCTCGGGTCCCACCTGCGGGCAGGCTATCTGGCTGCTCCCGCCTGCGGGCGGGCTGGCTGTCTGGCTGCCGGCTCCCGCCTGCGGGCGGGCTGGCAGCTCCCGGCTCCCGCCTGCGGGCGGGCTGGCAGCTCCCAGCTCCCGCCTGCGGCGGGCGGGCTGCCGGCTCCCGGGTCCCGCCTGCGGGCGGGCTGGCTGCTCCCGGCTCCCCGCTGCCAGCATGCCCGGGTCCCAGCAGCCGGGGATCTGGGCGGGCTGCTAGCTGCCGCCCGGGTCCCAGCAGCCGGGACCCGGGCGGGCGGGTTGACGGCTCCCGCCCGGGTCCCAGCAGCCAGGACCCGGGCGGGCGGGTTGACGGCTCCCGCCCGGGTCCCAGCAGCTGGGACCCGGGCGGGTGGGTTGACAGCTCCTGCCCGGGTCCCAGCAGCTGGGGACCCGGGCTGGCGGGTGGGCTGCTAGCTGCCGCCGGGGTCCCAACAGCCGGGACCCGGGCGGGCGGGTTGACGGCTCCCGCCCGGGTCCCAGCAGCCTGGGACCCGGGCAGGCGGGGGGGCTGCTGGCTGCCGCCGGGGTCCCAACAGCCGGGACCCGGGCGGGCGGGTTGACGGCTCGCGGGGTAAGTAAAACCTCGATATAACGGACTAATTCGGGCGAGGGGGTGTCCGTTAAAGCCGAAAGTCTTGTTATTTAATAATTTTAAAAAATTATTAAATAATGGACTTTCGGCTTTAACGGACACCCCCTCGCCCGAATTAGTCCGTTATATCGAGGTTTTACTGTAGTGCAGTTGTGTTTACTATGCTTACTTTCCCCCCAGCACTTTCTTATTTTTCTTCATATCCTTGCTCTTCTTGAACTAACTCTACCAACATACTTAAAGCTACATACGTCTCTTCCCTTGTGCATTTCCCATACACAATAGTGTGAGTGATACTTCAGGATTCGAGGGTATATGGCCCTTTGAGTTCACCCCTTTTCAGGAGTGTTGTGGCAATTGAAGTATGTACTGCACAGTAAATTTGGATTTTCTGAAACAGAAAATTTTCCCTTGGGTCTTGATTTATTTCTTTCCAATATAAAATAGACAAGTTATGACTTGAGTTTCTAGGCTTCAAAATAACATTTGCATTAATTTTACAACATCATTTTCTGTGCTCCCATATGATGGAGAACTTGAAAATACTACTCTGATGCCATTTGTCAGTGTTTGTCCTTTAGTGGAGTGCAGAAACCAGTTCAATGGAGCAGTCCCATTGATATATCCTCTTAGAGTATCCTGTAAAGGAGTTTTGTTTTTGCTGAGTATAGTCATGATTTTCTAGACTCACAGTTCTAAGAGTGGCTCTATGTAGATTGTATAGAACACATCTCTCTTGGAAAGCTTCTAAGTAATGGCTAGAAAACAAAAACAAAACAAACCATTTACTTCTAGATACTTTAGACAGTCTTATGAAACTAGTTAATCATTTTAAGCTGTTACAGTAACTTTCACTGTTCAAGGGTGAAAGTGCCACAGAGAGCAATAACCTCTGAAAACATCAGTTAAAGTACATTGCTTAAAAACACAGCCTGTAGGAGCTTAAAGGTTAACATGGGAATATATTAAAAGGGCTTGAACAACAGAAAGACTATTGCTTCTCAGCCTTAGAAAATAATGGACCCGATTTTCAGAATCTGCTGAGCATTCAGAACTCGAGTTGAAATCAATGGGACTTGTGGGTGATCAGTAACTCTGAAAATGTCAAGATGAAAGGAAAAGGCAGACAATGCAGAGCAGCATCTGTCAGAGGCTTGTAGTGACATCACGTGGCTCTAATTTTGTCTCTTTTTCTATTGGTTATTGGCTAATTCTCAGTGAATGCGAATGTCACTAAGAAACAATAGTAGAATTAAGAAACAAATAACGGTTTGGGAGATCAAAGTGATGTTACAAAAGATGTAGGGCTGATAGTGGACAGAGAACTGGATGATTTTGCAATGAAATGTGCTACTAAAAACAGCCAATACCATTTTTGGAGTTACATATATGTCGAATCATAGAAATGAGGGCTGGAAGGCTCCTTGAGAAGTCATTAAGTCCACCTGCTCTATACAGAAGGAGGGCAAAATAAACATAGGCCATCCCTGACATGTATGTGTCCAATCTGACTTTAATAATCTCCAGTGATGGGGATTCCACAATCTACCTTGGAAGCTTCTTCCAGAGCTTAGCTATCCTCATATTGAGAGTTTTTTCTAATACCTAACTTAAATCTCCCTTGCTGAAGATTAAGCCCACTGCTTTCTATCCTATCTTCAGTGATCACAGTCCTTTTATAGCAGCTTTTAACATATCTGCTCCCACCCTTCTTTTCTCAAAATGAAACACACCCAGTGTTTTGAACCCTTCCTCATAATCGGGTTTTTTAAAACTGTTATAATTTTAGTTGCTCTTCTGCGGACTCTCTCCAATTTGTCCAAAGCTTTCCTAGAGGGTGGTGCCCAGAATTGGACACAGCACTCCAGCGGAGGCCTCATCAGTGCAAGTAGAGCCGAACAATTACCTTCTGTGGCTTACATACAACCCGCCTGTTAATAAGCCCCAGAATATTAGCCTGTTTTGCAACTGCATCATATTGTTGGCTCAGATTCAATTTGTGATCCAGTATAACTCCCAGATCCTTTGCAGCACTTCTACCACCTATCCCGTTATTCCCAATTTTTGTAGTGATGCACTTGATCTTTCCCTCCTAAATGCAGTACTTTACACTTGTCTTTGTTGAATTTCACTTTGCTGATTTCAGACCAATTTTCCAGTTTATCAAGGTCACTTTGAATTCTAATTCCATCTTCCAAAGTCCTTGCAACCCCTCCGAGTTTGGTGTCAGCTGCAAATTTTGTAAGTCTACTCTGCACTCCATTATCCAAGTCATTAATGAAAATATTGAGTAGTATTAGACCCAAGACTCCCCCCTGCTTGACCCCACTAGATACACTTTCCCAGTTTGACAGCAAACCATTGATTACTACTCTTTGAGTACAGTCTTTCATCAGTTGTGCACTCACCTGAAAAGTACATCCATCTAGGGCACATCATGGATTGGGGAGCTGCGAGTCCTGTACGGCATTAGATAGGTGAGACCACACTCCAGTAGGAGATGGAACTAGATGGTTTAACATCTTTTTCATCCCTTATTTCTGTGACTCTTTGGTCCTGAACATCCATCTGAATTATTCAGGCAGGTCTTGTTGTCTGTTGCTCTGTCTTAATGCCGACACTGGTTTGTATTTTTTTTTTTGCATCCTTCCCAGTGATGTAAGTTATGCAGCAGTAAGTCAGTACAAGAGAGTCTAAGGTGGTACCGTTTACATGAAGAGGAGATGGAAGAGAGGGTGAACTGGGGCAGGAAAAGTTTCAAAAGGATAAGCCACAACCCCACACCCTTATCTTATATTTTCAGTTAGTTGTTTTCCTGTTACGCCCCTCTCTTTTGCCTCCTCTGTGCATAACTTACACCTACTTGCAGATATATAACTTAAATTCATAGATGTGAAGACCAGAACATTTTCTTAGATCATCTAGGCTGATCTCCTATAGGAGCCCTATATCTATCCACCTGATGGGGCTTCTGTGGGATTTGAAGGTAGGTCCTTTGTCTCCACGAGCAATACCTCCAAGCTACTAAGCCACGCACAGCTCTGTATGTGGTCCATAATTTGAATGTATTATTTATACAGTGCTGCAGTCAAAGACCAGAATCCCTGCCCTGAAGAACTTCAGATCTAACAGCACAAGAGGAGTATGATACCGGACAAACAACAGATACAGGTACTCAATAGGCAAACATAGGGTCGCATGTAGCTACTACAGCTCAAATACTTCATCAAACCACATGTGTTTTGAGAAGTTGTTCTGAGAGCAGCCAAAGATGGCATTTTACACATGTTAATTGAGAGGGAGTTCCAGCCACATGGAGTGGTAGGAGAGAAATCTCAGGGCAATATATCAGCAAAGGAGACAAAAGGAGCAGTCGGAAGTGAATCGGAGGAAGTGGGGGACCAGATAGGAGTGTATGAAGGCAGAGTTATGGGAAACTTTGAGGGCGAGCTATGCTTTTGTGCAGTAAGGGAAGGGAAGGCTGTGCAAGTACTGAGGAAAGAGGAAGTCTTGGTCAGAATAATGGGACAGAAAAATGATCTTTGCAGCAGCACTTTGGATGGGTAGACCGTAAGGTAGAGGAGAAGGGATGAGAACACGTGGTTGCAGTAGGCAAGTTAGGAAACACCTAGCTAATGAACCAGAGTTTGGCAGCTGTGGTTACAAACAGATTCCACTGAAATACACTACTGCAAATTAATGCTCATGGGTCTGTCTTAGTTTGTTTGTTTTTTTATTATCTATCACCAAGAATAGGTGACTCATAGTGTGCTATGTAGTAAAAACAAGAAAACATTTCCTCATTTGTAAGTATATAGTATTTTAGCCTATAGTACCTTTCAAATCAAGCTTCAGAACTCCTTGTTAGATTCACTTCTCTTTAACAATTAATTATAGAATAAGACCTACCTTTATATAGGATTATCAGTCAATGAGACCACATATGGCTGTTTTCTAGGGCTGATCAAAAAATTGGGATTTCAATTAAATAAAAACCTTCCATTAAAAGTGTTTGATTTTGATGAAAAATTTACATTTTCCATCCAAAAACAAACACCTGAAAACCAAAAAGTTTTCATTTGAAATCTGAAAACTTGATTCAGAAAATGCTGTTGTGTGTCTCATGGCAGGGATGTGATTTGGTTTTCTCATGACCCATTCTCCTTTATGGACCAAGACTCCTATGATGCATGAGAACAGAAACAGGAGGCATTCAAACTACAACTCCTCTGAGTCACTGCGGTAGCATTGCTGACTAGAAATATTTTGGTTTTCGGCCGCATAATTTAGTTTTCAATTATTATCTAAAAAGTTATAATTTGTTTTCATTGAAAATTTCAGCAGGAAAAAACCCCACTTTCCAACCAGCTCTCATGTTTAAATTGAAATGTTTCTCTATTCTCTTCTGTGATACACATTATGAAGCCATTAAAAGCATGATAAGTTATTCTTGTCAACCAAACACCTAGTGACATAATAAGGTTGTTGGGGAAGAGTCACATTTGCTATTCTGATAAAGCAGATGACTTGGAAAACATCAAAGTGTAAGTTCTGACCTTCTTGGAATGTGGAAAAATTAAGACAAAAATACTCCTATATAATAATCGGCTAGAAAAGTTTGTGTGAAGCCGTCATGCGCAGTAGAGACGGCCCGGACGAACAGCATGCTGGGGGTTGTAGTTCGGAGGCACAAAATGGCCACCGCACGTGCCCGCCTGAAGGATCCTCACTCACATGGAGCTAGAGCACCAAGGAGCAGTTATACATATAACGTTAGACATAGTTGGAGGGAGCTGAGCAGGGGGAGGAGCGTTGGAGGGGGGAGGGAGCTGAGCGAGGGGGGTCATTGCGGGGGAGGGAGCTGAGCGAGGGGGATCGTTGCGGGGGGAGGGAGCTGAGCGAGGGAGGGTCGTTGGGGGGAGGGAGTTGAGCGAGGGGGGTCATTGGGGGGAGGGAGCTGAGCGAGGGGGGCCGTTGGGGGGGAGGGAGCTTAGCGAGGGGGGTCGTTGGGGGGGAGGGAGCTGAGCAAGGGGGGCCGTTGGGGAGGGAGGGAGCTGGGTGAGGGGGGGCGTGCGTTGGGGGGGAGCTGGGGGAGGTGTTGGGGGGGAGCTGGGCGAGCGGGGGGGCGTTGGAGTGGGGGGTAGGGGGGAGAGAGCTGAGCGAGTGGGGGGGCCGTGAGCCGTTACCGTTGGCCCGTGTACACGGGCTTTTAGACTAGTTTAATATCATTACTCAAGTCATTGAATTTTGTAGAGTTTTAAGAGTAAATTTGCGGAGCTCTGAAGAAAGAACAAACCTATGTCTCAACAGAACATGAAAAAAATATCCAGTTTAATTCTTCAATAATCAAAGCTAGACTTTCTCAAGTTCCCTAGTGCATAATAAGATCATTGAACTTTTGAGCTGAGACAGGATGATAAAGAAACCATAATATAGATAAGATGGTGTGTAAATAAACAAGCCATACAACCTCCCTTCAGTGAAGTTATATATATCTGCTGACTTTGAAAAACAGGTTGGTATTTATCTTGTTGGGAATGTACCATTGTTCTCTTAATTATGTTGCAGTGCAGCATAACACAGGCTTTACAAGGGTGTCCTAGGGAGCCATAAAGTGAAGAGAAAATAAATTAGGACTGAATACCACACTTATCCCCACAAATAAAGAGCTTAGGCATGGATTCTGCTACCTGTACCTAAGGTGAGTAGTAACTTGTTCCACAAATAGTTCCACTGGCTCAGAGAGTGCCCCAGAGATGACCCATGCGGGGACGCTCACGGTGCTGCAGCCTTTCTCCTCTCCACACTGTGGATAAGGAGAGTGCTGCCAGTCCAGGAGCTTTCACCTCTCTAATCCCCTGCCATACTGGATTAAAGGGAGACTCTGAGGTTACAGCTGCAAGCTACCATTTTCTTACAAAGATCCCTAATATTTCTCCCCGTTGAGCTTTGATTTTTGTTTACCCTTCCTCGTAAAACATCAATGCATTCAAGAGGGTTACTGGAATATTTTGTATAAACAGAGCCAGGAGCCACACAATCTAGTAGTTTATGATATTTTCACTTCATAATTATTATTTTTTAAAAAATCTCTGAAGCACTATGTATTTATGGCTTGAAAACACAATCAAATAGTTTGGGATTCCAGCACCATAAACTTCCTTCCACAGGCAGCATGAGAATGTTCTCATTAACAGTTGAACGCTCATGTTTCTGCTCTGAAACAACAGGTATAACCAAATTCCTCTGGAGGCCTTTCCTTCCTCTCCCCAGAAATGTGCAGAAGTGGGGGGGGAGGCATTTTTTCCATTCATTGCATGGAGAGTATGAAAACTTGGCACACAACTGAGTTATGTACTGGAATTTGGGTGGGTCTAGGAAAAAGCACAGACTTCAGTGGAAAACATATATGGGTGTGTATGAGAGAGAGCCTTTTAAACCATAAATTGATCACATGTATGGACTGGTGAGGAAAGAAACAGAAATTTGCCCTGAAATAATACACTCCGCTGGTACTGAAAACAAGCACTACTGCCCCAATTTGAAAGTGCCATTGGCATTTTCAGTATCATTCCATTCGTTTCATAATGGCAGGTGAAAGACTCCTCTTTTGCCCAAACAATTAAAATGCTTATGTGAACTGTGTAACTCTTTCAGTGCTCCTTACAAGTTCAGACTGTGGCTGTAAGTCATTATCTGCATGGGTGAGGGTGAAGGCTCAGTGGCACATGCACCAGCAGCTGCTACCGGAGTTAAGCAGTCAGCCTTGATCCTCAAAGGTGCTTAGATGTGGAACTCCCTTTGGGAGTTAGGTGCTTCAGTACCTTTAACAGTCTGGGATTAGGGCCAAATTCTCCGTTCTGCTATAGCCCCTTTGCACCTCTTCAGTGAGCTTAGTGCACTGCTGCAGTCATAGCTTAGAGCGGCCTCTTTGGGGACACGAATTGCGTGTTTGTATAGCCCACTGGCAAAACTCGGTGGGCGTTTTGATGAAGAGCTTCAAGATTTAGCTCAAAGAGAATACTCTGTATTTGTTGGACATTAGTGGTATGGCTACGGTATCACAAAGGATCAGTTCAGAAGTTCCATTTGTGTCACAATCTAAAGACTTTTCCTACCTGAATTTAGCAATTCTGTAGGCAAGAACTGCAAAGGAATGTGTATTCAAAACCAGATGTTTCCAAACCGGGCCTACATCCAGCAATACCTCACAAATTAACTCTTGGTTAATAGGCAAACCTGCTCATACGTGCAACTGCCCGTTCTCAATCTACCACTCAACGCAGATGCAGGAAATGTGTGTTGCACAGATAGATCATGTTAGCAATTACATGTCTACATGGTGGGGTAATTCACATTACAGGGATGTAATTTCTAAAGCACACTACTGTGCTGCACATTAATAGGTCGATGTCGACCAGGAGTGGGCAAACTATGGCCGATGGGCCACATCCGGCCCATTGGACCCTCCTGCATGGCCCCTGAGCTCCTGGATGGGGAGGCTAGCCCCCAGAATCTTCCCTGCTGTTCTCCATCCCCCCACAGCCTCAGCACATTGAGCCGCCAGCACAATGCTCTGGGCCAGGGATCGGCAACTTTGGCACACAGCCCGCCCCTCCCCCCCTCCCCCAGGGTAAGCACCTTTGGCAGGCCTGGCCAGTTTGTTTACCTGCCACATCTGCATGTTCGGCCTATCGTGGCTCCCACTGGCCGTGGTTTGCCACTCCAGTCCAATGGGGGCTGTGGGAAACCACGGCCAGTGGGAGCTGCGATGGGCCGAACCTGTGGACGCGGCAGGTTAAAAAAAAACCGGTCAGGCCCACCAGGGGTGCTTACCCTGGGGGGGAGGGGGGGGCATGTGCCAAGGTTGCCGATCCCTGCTCTGGGCATTGGGGGTTGCAAGCTCCCGGGCAGTGCAGCTGCAGAGCCATAGCCTGAGCTGGTGCTTTGTGCTATGTGTTGTGTGGCTGTCCTGATGCAGCCCCGCCGCCAGCCACTCATGCTCAAGGCAGCACGGTAAGGGAGCAGGAAGTGGTTCAGGGGGTGGATAGAGGGTCAGGGCTGTCAGAGGGTGGGGAACAGAGGGGTTGAATGGGGACAGGGGTCCTCGGGGCAGTCAGGAATGAGAAGAGGGCTTGGATGGGGCAGCAGGGGGCACTCAGGGGTGGTGGTTTTGGGGACGGTCAGGGAAGGGGCGGGTGGATGGGGAAGAGGTTCTGGGGGGGCCATCGGGAAGTAGAGTGGGGTTTGGATGGGGCAGGAGTCCAGAGGGGCCATCAGGGGGCAAGAACCAGGGGAGGTCAGATGGGAGCACAGGCCATGCCACGCCTGGCTGTTTGGGGAGACACAGCCTCCCCTAACCAGCCCTCCATACAATGTCAGAAACCGAATGCGGCCCTCAGGGCAAAAAGTTTGCCCACCCCTGGTGTAGACCCTGCTGCTGCACCAAAAGTTACTTTTACAAAACACACTACTGGTCATTTAAGAGAGTACTATGAGCTAAGATCAAGTGTAATTAGTTTCTTGACCTATCGAAGGCTGTGATCAAGTGTCTTGATGTTTTTGGTCTTTTGTCTTGAGATGAAAACCTTGTCTCTGTCTGTTGGCCTGAGAAGTAAAAACATTATCTAAGTTATATCTCCTCTAAAATACTATTATACACAGTGAAAGCTAATCTTAGGTGGTCAGAGTAAATGAACAAAGTATATGTACTGATGCATCATCTGTAAGGTGACTACATATCCTGATTTTCCCAGACAGCACCAGTTTTTTGTTTCATCGGTTCACATGTTTGTCTGTTTAAGAGCTAAAGGGTGTTTGTTCAAGCCTGAGTGGAATTTGCTCTGTGTTTACTAGAAACAAACAGTCCAAAGGAACAAGTGGTTGTGTGCTTTACCACATTTAAAGCGAAAACTCAAATGCGAGTGGCCATTCTTGAAGCTGTTCTTTGACTCGGCATGCGTGTTCAACGTGCCTATTCAGTAATACCTGATCAGCTCATTCAAAACCTGAAGCAGCTGCAAGAAAATCCTCCAAACTGAGTAACATGCATGTGTTGCTGCTGTTTCACAAGCTGGCAGTTGGACACACCAGCATACAATTTCAAAATAATGGGGGCTGGGATTTCACCCCTTAGGACAGTGGGAGTTTTGCCATTGACTTCAGTGCAACCACATTTTTACTCACCGTGTACTGTTATCATTTGAATGGCTGTCGCAGTCCAAAAAATAATGTCTACACAAGTGTTCCAGTCTTTCATTTTGAAAATATAAATAGTTTTTTTTTTATTGTGACTGTTTACTGATTAACAAAGGATGAAATTCACCCTTGTGCAAAGGACCAGCATAAAGTCTAAGGCACCATTTACTTCCCACGTACGCCTGAGTAGCTTAAGTGGCACTAGGGTGACCAGATGTCCCAATTTTATAGGGACAGTTCCGATTTTGGTGTCTTTTTCTTCTATAGTCTATTACCCCCACCCCCTCCCGATTTTTCACACTTGCCTTCTGGTCACCCTAAGTGGCACATAGATCTTGTACTGGCCAGCATATAGGAGTGAATTTAACCCAGACCGTAGTAAGTTGTAGGGTGTTTTCTAGCTGCTCATGCAAATTAGTGAAATTCTGCTGTAATTGGATTTAATGCTGAATGCTGTCATACGGCATGTGAAGGCAGGTCTACACTACAAACAATGCAATGCTCCGCTGCAGCGCTTCTGATGAAGACTCTCTAAGCCAATAGAAGAGAGCTCTCCTGTCAGCTTAGTAACTCCACTTTGGAGAGGTGTGGTAGCTAGGTCAGTGGGAGAAGCTCTACCACTGACAGAGCACTACATGGGGAAGGGTGGGGGTTAGGTCAATATAATTGCCTCGCTCAAGGGTGTGAATTTTTCACACACCCCTGAGCAAGGGAGTTATACCAAAGCAAGTACATAGAGTAGAGCTGGCTTGAGTTAGTGGTTAGCAAAATGAAATTAAAGCTTTGCTTTAAAAAACAATAGACTTAGATGGGAAAAAAAGATGCTGTAAGAAAAAAGATGCTTTAGCTGCCTTTCCACAGCATGAACTTGTTCACACAGGCAATGGAATTCTTCTGCATAGCACAAGCACTTCCTGAGAAAACCAGTTTATAACCAGTTTTGAGATTAAACCTTAATAAGAGGAGTTAGCCTTTCTTGGAAACCCACTTTATAATATTGTAAAATCGTAAGAGCAGATTCACTGGTATGTTCTAGTCATGCAAAGCAGCCATAAATCTGATTTAACTAGCAGGTTATGTCAGATTTATTGTTACTTTGCATAGCAGCTGAAGCATACAGGTGAATCTGGCCAATAGCTCTCAGAGATGGAAAACTCTAGTAGTGTGATTGGATCGCTCTCATTTCTGGGAAAGCATATGTTGTATTCCCCCAGCTAGATTAGATTCTATCCACATTAGAGCTGAGCGGACTCAAAGACCCAACTGACATTAATGACTTTGTACTCCTTGTCCCTTGTCTTCCTTTATGAAGCTGTAGTGTGGTTTTAAATAGCAGGCTATGCTTCCTGGATACTAGAAGAATTTTATTATACGAAGATATTTCCAGGTTGATGCAATTTTTTTACTTCATCATAAACTTTCTACTAAGCTCTCTTCAGCGCTATGCTTGGTATTTTCATTTCAGTGTGTAAAATAAAATCATTTTGGAGATAGGGAGAGAGAGAGAGGTCTGGGAGTACAGGGGGAGTTTCTCTGTTTATTACTCCCACTCATTCTTTGTTCACTACTGATGATGCTGTGCCGTCTAGGTGCTGAATAAAGGAGTGAGTTTGTTACAAAATCTGCCATAGCAAAATTTTGACACCCTCCAGTGAGCCATACCTTGCTGCCACACCTACCCTCTGCTATGAAAGCAACAGTGTATTGGGACTAATTAAAAAAAAAAACCCAACTTGACTTGTAATAGAGCACATGCAGGCAGCAGTGAAATGAATTAGCAAATAGTTTACTGCAGCTACCTAAAAGGAAGAGCTCTTCAGAGCACGTATGAGTGACACACTATATGGAAGCACAGCCATTCTCCTCCAGCATGGCACCGTGTAACTCAGGCCTGCACAACTCGGAAAGCAGCGAGGGCCATATTACTCGGAAACCAGCTATGGGCCGGAAAGCCCCGCTCTCACCCTGCCCCCATCCGCTTCCCTCTAACCCCCCCAATTGGCTTTCCCCACCCTTACTCATCCCCCCGTGGGCTACACAGTGAGCCAGTGTGGGCCGCATGTGGCCCCCGGGATGCATATTGTGCAGGCCTGGTGTAACTGATTTACGATGTTAGTTCCTGAGGGCAAATTGTGCCTGGTCAAGCCATGCATTACTCCTCCTGCCTCCTTCCCCAAGCACATGGAGAGCAAACTCAGGAGTGAATTAACCCCCCAGGGATAAAGCCCAGCCCGGGCTAGGGAAGTCTCTTTAAGGAGGGCTTCAAGAACAGTGCGTGGTCTTGACTTCCACAGACGCCTTAAGATCCTTGGTTGTGAGGACCAAGCCCCCTTTTCCTCAGTGGAAATGCCTTGACCAACTGACAAGAGGATCTGTGAGGGGAACTTTGTGGTGGTCCCGGTGCCCTTGTGGGGTTTTCCATGGAGGGTTGTGATCTGGGCCACATATAGTAACCTCCCCTGGAGAGCGAGTAAGTACGCGAGATGTAGCAGCGGAAAGGTCTGGTCTGTGAAAAGAGAGAAAGAAAGAAGAACTGAAATTGGTGACAGGGGGACACTGCAGCCTTCCCTGGGCAAAATCCTGCACTGAAAGATCAATTATTCGGGGACCTAAACAAATGATCAGCCCAGTGCTCCGCTGTTATCAACTGTCCATGTTCTAGTGAAGTGAATGGAGCTACCCCGATTTACACCAGCGGTCGTATGTAGTTCCTAGAAAGCCAAACAGATGGTAACACATTGATCACGACTCGTGCCTGTGGGCCAGCTCTGAACCAGTGACCTAGAAAAGCTCTTATACCCCATACTAATTCTCTGAGTCATCCAGGTTGTGGCTTATTCCTAATTTATTGACAATGAAGAAATCCTGCCCATTAAAAGGCGATACCTATAGGTGCCACTGTACTCTCCATTTCATTAAGTGTCACTGGGGCCTCAGACAGGCTCTGGGCTGCTTCCTTATCTA
Source organism: Sternotherus odoratus (assembly GCA_032164245.1). Taxonomy (NCBI): domain Eukaryota; kingdom Metazoa; phylum Chordata; order Testudines; family Kinosternidae; genus Sternotherus; species Sternotherus odoratus. The sequence continues at coordinate 165,680,892 of JAVMKO010000001.1, forward strand.
CTCACTGAACTCCTGCCTAGGAAAAGCCCAGTGTAAGTTAATACTGTTGTGTGTTACCGAGTTGTCAATTTTGTTAACAGTTATGTTCCCAGCAGAGAGCGGCACATTTTAAAATATATTTTCTCCACTCTGCACCAGTGCTGCATTAGGAACGCTGGTCGGGGTTGAAATGGCCGAGACGTTAAATGGAAACATGAAAAACGAGTGTAATCTAGTTGATTTTAGATGCATTGTTCGCCAGTGAATTGAACATTCATCTGCAGGCCGGGAGACCTGGACTCTCTTTCTGGCTATGCCATGATGTGCTGTGGGACTTTGGGCAAATCGCTTTACCTTGCTGTGCCTCTGGTTTTTCTTCCCAATTTTTATCAGCCTTGTCTATTTGGCTTCTGAGGAGATTGGAGCAGGGAGTGGCTCCTAATATGTGGTTGTACGGAGGGGGCTGTGCTAAGTAGAAAATGGCTGAAGTAAACATTGAAGAGCCTATTCCTATTAATGTTAATAAATCAGTTTGGGGAGAATTATGATGGTCCTGCGGTTAGGGTGCTGGCTTGAGAGATCTGGTGTGTGTCACAGACTCCCTGTGTGACTTTGAACAAGTCAGTTAGTCTCTCTCTCTCTCTCTCCCTGCCTCAGTTTCCCCGTATGTAAAAGGGGATAATAGCACTGCCCTACCTCACTGAGGTGCTGTTAATAAATACAGGACTCAGATAGTGTGGTAATGGGGGCAGTATAGGTCTGGCAGATGGATGGAAGTGTGGCACAACTAGAATTTTCCTGAGGAGGGGCAAGGACGCTCCCTCCCCAGCTCTGCAGCCCACCCCCAAGCTCTCTCCTTCTGCACCTAGACCTGTGCTCGTCTGCCTGCACCCAGCTCCACATGCACTCCCTTCTTGCGGTCCCAGATTCACTCAGCCCCATGTGCTGTCTGCACCCAGCCCCGCAGTCTCCCTGCCCCCACGCCCAGCTCTGTGCTCTTACCCAGTGAGGCAGTCAGGCTGAAGAGCACCATCCTCACTAGGCCTAGGCAGCTCTGGGAGCCCCAGATCCCATCTTCCTTCTGCATCTCCACTTCCCTCAAAAGCACTGAAAGCCCCGCTCCAGTCCTCCCGCCACGCTGAGAATTCCAGGTACCCCCTGCTCCACTTCTCCCCAGGAGCTGGGAGCCTCCTATGCCTATGGGCACCAGAAAGACTACAAAAGTTGGGGGGCCAACCAGGCGCGTGAGGTTGCAATGCTATTCCAATGTGGCCCTGCTGTCCAGGGAGTGGTGTTGCAATCTGGTGCATGGGAACACAATGCCACTCAGATTTCCTGCTCTGGTCAGGGGCCTAAGAGGGTAGGGTGGCCATTGAAGCATCCCCAGGACACAGGACATCCAGCTCAGTTACATGAACTTCTGGAATGGTGTGCACCCTCCGCCCCCCACTGTCACAACCCCACCGCTGCACAGTCACACCACACAGAGGATGCCATTTTGCAGAGCTTGCTGCCCTACCCCCCAGCAGCATGACCTCACATGCACAGTCGCGCCACAGGGGGAGTCTGACTTGCTGTTTGTTAAATGCTGGTGATCAGTTTTGCTTAATGGATGACGATGTTTAATTCTGGAGCTCAGCGACCGTGTAAACCTTAAGCTATATACATAGGTAACTGAAAACAGGGTGTGATAATGGGACGTGTTGGACCACCTTCACTATAGATGGTGCTATCAGCCTTGCCTAACATAAGATACTTGTAAAGCAATAAATAAAACTTGTAGGAGACCAAGATACTGTGGTGGTGAATGTGGTAACACGTAAATAGGGGGAGGGAAGGGGATAGCTCAGTGGTTTGAGCATTGGCTTGCTAAACCCAGGGTTGAGAGCTCAATCCTTGAGGGGACCATTTAGGGATATGGGGAAAAATAGGGATTTGGTCCTACTTTGAGCAGGGGGTTGGACTAGATGATCTCCTGAGGTCCCTTCCAACCCTGATGTTCTATGATTCTATGAGAGCCCCTTTAATTCAAAGAGCTAAGGAGGGCAAGACAGGAAAGGGATACCTCCCAGGACAAGGGAAAACAGGACACCAAGGAATACCTCACAGGGAAAAGACACACCCCAGAGGGAAGAGGGCTTGGGGATGGAGGACCCCAGGAGGGCACACTAAAAGGGTAAGGGGGAAAGAAAGGGGGAACCTCATACAGCAATGACTACTGAACAAAAAATGGGGAGGCTCTAGGATTTCCAGAGTTCTAATCCTGGCTCAGCTACTGTCTTGTTATGCAGCTTTGAATAAGACATTGGCCTCTCTCTCTGCTCCTTTCTGCCTACATAAAGTGGGGGAGGGATGCTTGCCTGCTTCCCAGCAGTGTTGTGATGTGAGCATTAAATAGTGAATAGTAAATAGTAATGAATTCAATAGTAGTGAATAGTAAATATTTAATGTGAGCATTAAATAGTGTTTGTACAGCACTTTGAAGCTGTAAGTGATACAGTGGGAAAGTGCTAAATATTATTATGATAAGCATGTTCAGCTGATAATGACGCTTTGTAACCTGCAGTTTAATTCTAGCACTCCGAGCCTCAGCAATGGAAAGTGTGACTACATAGTGAACTAGTGTCTGTTTAGACTTGTCCTCCTAAAGAGACAGGTAAGGTTTGCACAGAATGTACTGAGGGAAGGGTGATGGGAGGGCAGAGCTGCGCTCAGGAATTAGGAGTCAGAATGCCTGGGTATGCTAATAAAGAGTAAAGATGAAAGCGCTTTGAACTTAAGGAATTTGAAAAAATAATATCCCAGCAAGAGCCACATAAAAAAGTACTGAACATTTTGTTACTGAGGAAAAGTCATTCATAAAAAAGTTTAAACATAAGAGGTTTCTGGTGACGCTTTGCATAAATGTTTGTCTCTGTTCTAGCAGCATTTTATAACTTGTTTCATACAACAGAAAAACAAACTTTAGTAACAAGTTAGGTTGTTTAAAAAAATGGTGCTCATCAAGGATTCCACATTGAAAGCTCGATGGACAGTGTAAATTGTCATTACGAAAGGTTTCTTTTCTCCTGCTGATAATGGCCCATCCAAATTAAACAGCCTCTTAGAACTGGTATGGTAATTTACAACTTTTTTTGGCTTTCTGTGTGTATAAATGCATCTTACTTCTCTGTGTTTGATTCTATGCATCCGATGAAGTGGGCTATAGCCCACGAAAGCTTATGCTGAAATAAACTGGTTAGTCTCTAAGGTGCTACAAGTATTCCTCATTTGCTGCTATTCGTAAACCAGTAAACCCTCTGTTTATCATAGAATCATAGAATATCAGGGTTGGAAGGGGCCTCAGGAGATCATCATGTATCTACTGAACATGAGCAGTGGCAATGAAAGCTTCCCCCTACTGCAGGGACTACGTTCCTCAAACCTGTTTGAGGGTCTGATCCAAAGCCCATTGAAAACAACGGAATCTCTCCATTGACTTGGAAGGATTTTCTATCTAATCTAATCTAATCTCTCTATGTATCTTCTTTTATTCTTCTGTCCATCATTGTGGTACCTGAGCATCTTACATATAAAATCAATAGCAGTGGCCCTGAGGAGGCCCTCGTAGAGCTATGAATCTCTGCTGGACACAATGGAACACCCAGACTTCTTTGGTTGGACCTCATCCTCGACCACATGTCAGTCAGGCAGAGAAAAACCTATGAACACCCATGACTTGACTGGAATATTTTACTCCCTTTGCTGAGCGATGCATGTCTAAGGTCAATCAGACACAGCTATTCATATCATCCATTGGACTCTGTTTTATGTGCCTTAGTATCAATTGGTGTTTAGGAAGAGGAAAATGGATGGGCTATTAAATGGCTAGCTTCAGGAAGTAATCTATCCCCCACTGGCAGATATATTTATAGGCATGAGGGTCCAGCCCTTTTACAAATATAAAGCAATTTATTAAAAAAATATTGGCACTGTTGATCAGATGGGCTATCAGCCTGCCCTTACCTGTAGAGGGGACTGTTACTCCAGCCTGGAATCTAGCCAGGAGCCTAGAAGTAACAGTCGCTGGAAGAGTCCAGTGTTTCAGGTGACAAGGCTCTGTTACTGGATGCTGTAGCCTAGCTCATTTTCAGGTACTGCTCACCTTTCCAATTCCATGTGTTGGAACATGGAAGAGAGTCTAGCTCAGGGGTGGACAAACTTTCTTGCCCGAGGGCCACATCACGGTTGCAAAATTCTATGGAGGGCCAGGTAGGGCAGACTCTGCCTCCCCAAACAGCCTGCCCCTGCCCCCTATCTGACCCCCCTCCCACTTCCTGTCCCCTGAGTGCCCCCCTCAGAATCCGCTACCCATCCAAACCCCCTGCTCCTTGCCCCCTGACCAACCCCTCCAGAGCCCCCCCCCATCCGTAACCACTCCCCAGGACTCCACCCCCTATCTAAGCCCCCCTGCTCCCTGTCCCCTGACTGCCTTGACTTCTATCCACACCACAGACCTGCAGAACTCCCACTCCTATCCAACCCTCCCCCCCCATTCCCCTTCCCCTGACTGCCCCCCCAGGACTCCCTGCCCCTTATCCAATCCCCTGGCCCCAGCCCCCTTACCATGCTGCTGAGAGCAGCATGTCTGGCCGCTGTGCCGCCCGGCCGGAGCTACACACGCTGCCTTGCAGAAGCATGCAGCCCTGGCCCCCAGCGTGCTGCCCACACGGCAGCGTGGCTGTAGTAGAGGGAGGGACAGTGGAGGAGGGACCGGGGCAGCCTCCCCAGCCAGGAGCTCAGTGGCTGGGCAGGACAATCCCGTGGGCCAGATGTGGCCCATGGGCCATAGTTTGCCCACCCCGATCTAGCTGGTCGACTGTCACAGAGAAGAACCTGCCACAGACCAGCACTTGTGTAGCCCAGAGGGATGGTGGACAAAGTTGTGAGAATTTCTGAGACACTTGTACAACCCACTGAACCTTGTCTGACTAGGACTGCCAGCTTTCTAATCACACAAAACCAAACACCCTTGCCCCACTTCTCTAAGGCCTTCCCCATGCCCCGTCCCTTCTCCAAGACTCTGCCCCCACTTGCTCCATCCCCCCTCCTTCGCTTGCTCACGGTCCCCCACTCTCATTTAGTTCACCAGGCTGGGGCAGGGGTTTGGGGTGTGAGAGGGAGTATGGGCTCTGGGCTGGGAGTACAAGCTCTGGGGTGGGGCTAGGGATGAAAGGTTTGAGTTGTGGGAGGGGACTCTGGGCTAGGTCAGGGGGCTAGGGTATGGGAGGGGAGGGCTCCAGCTGGGGGTGGGGCCAGAGAGAGGGATTTGGGGTGCAGAAGGGGGCTCCAGGCTGGGCAGGATGGTGGGCTCTGGGGTGGGACCGGGAATGAGGGGTTTGGGGTATGGGTGGGGTTACGGGGTCCCGGTGTCACTTACCTGAGAAAGCAGCCACCCGATCCCTGCAGCCTCTAGGCACATGGGTGGCCAGACAGGTCTGCACCGTGCCTTCATGCCTGCAGGTGCTGCCCATCCCCAGCTCAAACTGGTTGCAGTTCCCAGCCAATGGGAGCTGTGGAGCCAGCACTTGGGACTGGGGCAGCAAGCAGAACCTCCCAGTCCCTGTCCAGTCCAGCACTAAGGGGCTGCAGGGACCTGGTCGCCGCTTGCAGGAGCAATGTGGATCCAGGGCAGGTAGGGGGCCTGCCTTAGCCCTGGACCCCAGCTGTGCCGCCGAATGGACTTTTAATGGCCTGGTTGGCGGTAGAGTCACCAGGGTCCCTTTTCGACCAGGTGTACCGGTCAAAAAAACCAGATGCTAGGCAACCCTATGTGTGACCTGCCAAAGATCTCAAGATGAAAAAGGTTTGTTTTCTTTTTTTCAAATGCTGGTAGCTTACAATGGCTAAAAGAGCAATGTACATTTTAGCCATTTATAACCAAGAAGAGAGCGGAGGAGTCTCCATTGGCAAGGCATATCTGATGGATAAGAAAGGAGGCATTTGATCAAATAATGCTTTTGTAATACTTTTTAATCGATCTGTGTAGGACCAAGCAGGTCCTAAACAAGAATAGCTAGTTGTACAGTGTGAACATTTTTGTGTGTATACAAGTGTATACAAGCTCTTTGATAATGTGGCCCTTGGAGTCAAGGTGCCGATTGTCAGTGGTTTGGTACATAACTCTAAGCTTGTTTGATCTTGTGTGCACTAAAGTCCTTTACCAGTACACACTCTGGTAGGGAATCTCTCTTTTGGTGGTTTCAAAGTTCTGACCAGAAATCTGGAGGGGCTAACTGTTGGGCATTTCAGTATTATATACATCTGACTCTGCGTCTTCCCTCCCTTTATTATGCTACTGTTTCTTTACGCTGTCAATTAATTCTGTAGTTAGAGTTTGGACGGGGTTTGGTTTCTTTTTTAACAGGGTATTTTAGCTAAGTAACCTGACAGTTTTCACTTCAGTATAAACCAACTAGTTTGCTCCCTTACAACTAGCAAATCTTATTGTTATTAGGAATGTTTCTGTGAAAAATGTAAATTTGTTGTTTTAGGAATGTTTGCTGATTCGGGAAAAAAATTGAAAGGAAAAGAAGTAGAATGAAAGCTGGCCAGGGAATCAAGACAGAACTAAAAACTTCCAGATGTAAGGAAGTCACCCTGTAGAAATATTTTAAGGTGCCTGTATGAAATGAGAATATTAAGGAAAATATTATAATGACATTATATAACTCAATGACTTGCCCTCATTTGGAATACTGTATTGGTTACCCCATCTCAGAAAGGATATTTTCTAAATTAGAGGAGGGTTCAGAGACCAGTGAGGAAAACTATTAAGGACATGGAAAAGCTCCTATATGAAGAGAGATTGAAAGGATTGGGACTGTTCACCTTAGAGAGGAACTAACTAAGAGGGGATCAGGTAAAAGTACATGAAATAATGAATGACTTAGGGAAGGTTGATTGCTAACTTCTGTTCAGTCTTTCTCTCTAATCTCCACAAGAACAAGGGGACATTTAATGACATTGGAAAGTGGCAAATACGAAAAGGAGATGCTTATCCAGACAATTCACCATGAGCCTGTGGAACTCATTGCCACAAGATAGCACAGAGGCGAAGAGTTTAGCAGGTTCAAAAAAGGGATTCGCTATTTATCTGAGTAACAAGACTATCCTGTTATAATAGAAAACATTCTAAAAACCAAGAGCTTTGGAAGGGATAAAGCCCCTCAAGCTTCAGGGTATAAGCCAATCTCTAACTATTTGGGTTTGGAGAAAATTTACCTTAGGTGGAGGTTATCCCATAGCTGGTTACTAAAAGTTTCATTCCTCTGAAGCATCTGGCACTGGATTAGATGGGCTGCTGGTCTGATACAGTATGGCAATGCCTCTGTTCCAGTATTCATGCAGCAAGGATGACACCGAACAGAAGAAGTACTTTTACTGTGCAAGAAGACCAACAGGAATTTCCCGTGAGAGGAAGAAATATACTAAAGGAATTCAAAATTGTGCAGGGATAGATGATGTAACCGGGAAAATGCAGGAAGTCAGGAAAAAGTCCAGGATCAGATGGGATCCATTCCAGAATACCAAAGGAAGTATCTGAAGAGCTGAGAGCCTTGGGATAATATAGAACTACAAATCAAGAGAGGAGCCTAGCAAAGACCAGAATGAAGCCATTATACTTTGTGTATAAGCTAAGAGAGATCCAGCAACCTACAGATCTGTAAATCCCCACCAGAGAAGTGGAGAAAGGGCTAGGGACATCAGGGACAGAGTGACAGATTGCTTGAGTGAAGGGGTGAGCAGGAGGTTACTTTGAATATTCTGTAGATCACTTACAGCTAAACTGAAATCTGATGTCTTTGGAAAAGGCAGCAACATGTTGTAACTGTTCCCTGCCATGAGCAACCCTGAGAAAGAATCAGGCCTTAATTACAGTTCCTTCCCTGGCTCCTCCCTGCTGTCTTGGAGGAATCTGTTTTGCTATAGCCCACTAGGATATGTTTACACTGGGCTCCCGGGACTTAGGCAAAGGGGCTGTTTAATTGTGGTGTAGATGCCCAAGCTCTGGGACCCTCCCACCTCACAGGCCCACCATTCTCCACCCCACCCCACCCCCAACTCAACTCCACTAACTGGTGCACTGAGGGGAGAGGGCAAGACCTTGGCTCTCTTCACCTGTGCCTCACAAAACTGCTCAACTGGGAGGAAGTAGCAGCTCTGGGGTGCCTGCTCTGCCCCCTGCACACAAAGCAGCAATGCTGGTAGGCTGCATAGGGGAGTAGGGCCAGCCCTTACTCCGCTGTGTGCCCTCAAAGTCCAGGTACAATTTGGCCTTTAGAAGATTAAAGCTACTTGTGGCAAAGAACTAATTGTAACCCATCACTTCTCATGAAGAGAAGCAGAGACTACAGAGAAGTGAGCTTTTGAGGCAATAGGATTGATATTAGGACAGATTTTAGACACTTTTTATATCAATATCTTACCATGGGAATGCTTGATGTGGGCAGTGGAGCCTCTTGACTGTATGGCATGCATTTTTTCCTAATGGGTTTTGCACTGAAGGTTGCATATACGTACATAAGCTATATTTTCTCCGGCAGCACCATTTGACTTCTGGGCTTGTCTAAACAGCAGTTGCTCATACGCTGCTGTGTTTTGTTTTGTTTTTTCTGCTTCCTCCTGTAGTTCTTTTTAAGATCACTTGGTCTTTTTATTTTCTGTTGATCTGGACGTGCTGCACAGTGTGTGCAGTGGTTTGATTGTCACATAAAAGGTTTCCTACTGGGAGCATCAGCGCAGTCCTATTATTTTTACATTTTAAAACTGAGCTTAAAATAAGGAGAATGAGTTTTAACTATTAAAACTAAATCTGAATGAATTACAGTGTGACAATACAAATACAATTTCAATTACTTTCCCCCTGAAAAACAGTCATTTGGTTATCAGTGTATTTAATAAAACTCTCTTTTATTGACATAACAGGAAAGTTACAACAGTGAACAATTATGTTGTTGTCCTGGGCAGGCACAACCCCCACCACAAATAGGTCTTGAGTTTCCTGTGAGTTTCTTTTAAGTAGTTACAAGGGAGAACTTTTTTTTTTCCTGTGGTTCATAAAAAAGAAACACTTATTAAAGCTTCTTTTTAAGCAAAACAATGGAACAAACCAATGTTCATTGTATGAACTGCCAAAAGCACAAAGGATGCACAGCAGGCTTTTTTTAGAGCAGGAAGTTTTGTTATTGGAAACTACTACCGTAACATCCCCTGTCCTTGCACTACGTAACCACTGTCTTGTCCTGGAAGCAGTGTTTCTTTATTTGCCTCATCAAACTGGCACAGACAACCTTCTCCTGCACTTTGTGGGCTTTGTTCCGTCCTGAATGTACTTCCACTTAATCTCCATCTGGACTAAACTTGGTTCACAGTAAACAAACTTCTTGAGTCCTGTGCTCCAGTGATTCCTGTGTTTTCACAGGTCAGGGCCTAATGCTAGAATGCTGAATTTGTGAACTGTCTCCTGTTTTCCACTGACTGTTTGAATTTGGAGTGCTATGTGTTACAAAGAACCTTGAAGAGTTTTCAGGTGCAAATACTTCTTTCCAAAACTCTCCTTTATGTGTTCACAGGACTATGCTGTTTCCCTGTAGCTTACTTATATGTTTAGGGAAGAGCTACACGTGATTGATTAAATCACGTATGGAAGTTAATTAGCCATGAACAAAATTTGTTTTGCTTATTTTGACTCTGTTGTTTTGCTAGACAAAGGTGGTCCGGCATTCTAAATCAAGCCTCAAAATGTGCTTCATTTTAATGAAATCCCTCTCCTGAGTGCATGAGTGGGAATAAATGCAATAGTCAAAACAAGTCTCTCCTGCTTTTTGACAATATATGAGAAGAATTTTACCTCATGCCTTTTTAAAAAACACAGTACTAACATAGGATTTTAGCTTGGTTAAATTTCTTTTCTAAGCTACTATAAAACACTCCATTTCTCCTTATATGGCAGTCACTAAAGTCAAAGTATTACTTTTTTTTTAAAAAAGTCAACTAGCTTTAATATCAGACACTATTTGATAGTAGCTTTTTGTTCCAAGAGCGTTCCTTTACTATACATATGTAATGAGATCATGATTGTGTACCTTCTGTCCTTCTGTGTTTTTCGCATGATTCTTAAGGCTCATGTACTTTGACTTTGTTAAGTAACTGAATTCATTTTTTTTTTCTTAGAACTGAGGAAGTGAAGATGGGCACTACTCACATCAATACGTCGAGTGCCCCTCTCGTTAACGATATCATCAGTGCTGACCTCAAGACACACAGACCCCGGGTGATGTCCAAAAGTGGTCACAGTAATGTGAGGATTGACAAAGTAGATGGCATATACCTGCTCTACCTTCAAGATTTGTGGACAACGGTTATAGACATGAAGTGGAGATACAAACTTACGCTGTTTGCTGCCACTTTTGTGATGACCTGGTTCCTCTTTGGAGTTATCTATTATGCCATTGCATTTCTTCATGGAGATTTGGAACGGGATCCTTTCCCCCCCAAACATATGCCTTGTGTCAAGGAAGTAAACTCACTAACTGGGGCATTTCTCTTTTCTTTGGAGTCCCAGACAACTATTGGTTATGGCTTCCGTTTCATCACAGAGGAGTGCCCCCATGCCATATTCCTCTTAGTTGCTCAGCTGGTCATCACAACCTTGATTGAGATCTTTATCACGGGTACCTTCTTGGCCAAAATTGCAAGACCCAAAAAACGGGCTGAGACTATTAAGTTCAGTCATTGTGCTGTAATTACCAAACACAACAGAGAGCTTTGCCTGGTGATCCGAGTGGCAAATATGAGGAAGAGCCTTCTGATTCAGTGTCAGCTGTCTGGTAAACTTCTTCAAACCTATGAAACCAAAGAAGGGGAGAGGATCCTGCTCAACCAAGCCAGTGTCAAATTCAATGTTGACTCCTCTTCAGAAAGTCCTTTTCTGATTTTACCTTTAACCTTTTACCATATATTGGATGAGAGTAGCCCTTTAAGAGATCTCACGCCCCAAAACCTAAAAGAAAAGGATTTTGAACTGGTTGTCCTCTTGAATGCCACAGTAGAATCCACTAGTGCTGTCTGCCAAAGCAGAACTTCTTATATCCCAGAGGAGATCCACTGGGGTTATGAGTTTGTACCTGTGGTTTCTCTCTCTCAAAATGGTAAATATGTTGCTGATTTTAGTCAGTTTGAGCAAATCAGAAGAAGTGTAGACTCTACTTTTTATAGCATGGACTCTGAAAAACAGAAGCTAGAAGAGAGATACAGACAGGAAGATGAAAGAGAGAGAGGACTGAGAACAATATTGTTACAGCAAAGCAATGTTTGATTGTATGAGCAAACTTTAACATTCATAACGCATACTTACAAACTGAAACAAAAGCATACATTATATAGTGTATGGCTCTTAAGAAAATACAGCAGAGACCTCTTAAGCAAGTGCCTTGGTATAGAGTAAATCTGTCCTTTTGTCAAGCCAAGCTGTTAATCGAGTATTTGTTTTAATTAGGTGGGATTTATTTGTTTATCATAGTGATTTAACAAAGTTGGATTTATTTTGAGAATCTGCCTTGTACCAGCTGTCAGATCAGAAAGACTACTTTCCATTTGGTAAGTGGAGTTTGATACCGTGAGAAGATTTCTTCACATAGATATTTGCCATGGTTTAATTATAACAGTAATTAAACAGGGATCTCAAAGTTAGCACAGAGGGCTTCCAGAAGGAAATGGGATCCTTTAAAATGTTTGTTTTCATACCAATGCTTTATTTTCTTTAAGTGGTCTTAACTAAGTTAATATGAGAGAAGTGTGGTTCAATCAATGCAGGCATAGCATAGCTGATAAACACATCCTTTTAACTTGAATGAGAGAAAATGACTTGTTCACTAACAGCCCTGCTGGGCTTTGTTAAAAGGGTGTTCTCCACTCCATTAGGGACCATTAGTTTCTTGAACACTCATTTGTTTTTTTACCATGTTAATGGCAGGCTTGTATACAACATCTAGGGAGGGAACTGAGGGCAGCTAACACAGAATCAAAACAGTAATGAACTAAGTTAAAACTGGCTTTGCCAAGACTTTTGTTTTCATAAAGTGTAAATAATTTCTACTACCGGTAGGAGCCTAACAATACATTTTTGAAGGTTGCTTGTTTTGCAATGGGCCATATTTAATTTTTGTTACATGAAATCTTGATCACATCTGTAGCCAATATTTACTGTTTCTGACCATTTTAATGGACAAACATTCCTTTGATCCATTTCAGTTTTGATCTATTAAACCATTCTATTAATAAAGGAATGTAATTTGAATGTTTGCTGATTTCTTTGTGGTGCAATCAGAACAGTAGCATAGCTAGGGGGCGATCAGGGGGAGCAGCTGCTCCCCCTTAGCTCAGAATTGGCAATGTGGCGCCTTTTTGACTCACCGGCACCGGGGGCAGCTAGAGCAGCTATGGCACCGTTCGCTCCCCCTGAGCCCAGAATTGGGAAAGTTGTGCCTTTTTCAGTCAGGCATGGCACTGTCCGTGATTGGGGCACTTCTTTCGGAAGCATTTCGGCAGCAATATCCATGCACAGAGGTAAGGGCGCTGAAACGCCGCCGAGAGCATTTCATACAGCACCTTTTTTCTGGTGCTCGCTCCTCCACGTAGCCAAACCTGGCTACGCCACAGAGTCAGAAGGTGTGGTAGTTAGGACATGCTTGGCATATTCATTTACATACAGGAAATTCGAAGATTACAGATTGACTCACTTTGAATAGTCAGGGAATGGGGAGAAACCAGTGGTGAGTTGGAAACATACTTGCTGCATGAAGAACAGCTGTCCGGTATAATTTAGAAATGAGTTTCCTTTCAGCCCCAGGTGGGCTTTTGCCAGTGGCGGTAGTGAATTCCGGAGGCCCTGATCCGGAAAACCTGGCACATAGAAAAGCCTCTGTTGACCTAACTGTGAGCTTTGGGTGTGTCGTGTATGCAGGCTGGGCCTAGATCTGGGAAGCACTGGGTCCTGCCATTAAGGTAAATCATTTTTGAGTTTCCTTCCAGCCCTACATTTCTATGATTTTATGCGAAGAAAAATGTTCCTCACTTGCTCATGACCAAAATTAGAGCTGTGCAAACTCTAAGGGATATGCTCTAGTTCAGCGGTTCTCAAACTAGTTGAGACCGCGACCCCTTTTTGTGATCCGTGGTGGCGCGGCGCGGCGCGACCCCTCTGCCGAAAAGCCGCCGAATTACAAAAAAAAAAACCCACCAAAAAAATAAAAACCCGTGCATGCGCCCCGGTCCCCCACCCCCACCGTGGGGGGGGCTGCCGGCTGCGCGCCAGTCCCCCGTCGCCGCCGCGGGCGAGCTGCTGGGAGCGCCCTGGTCCCCTGTCCCCACCACGGGGGGGGGGGGGCTGCCGGCTGCGCGCTGGCCCCCAGCCCACCCACTGCGGGGACTGGGGGCCGGCGCGCAGCCAGGAGCCCACCCGCGGCGAGGACAGGGGACCGGCGCGCCCCTGCCCCAGTCGCCACGAGTTGTACGGGGTGTATGTGATGGGGTTGGCGCGATGATGTCATCACGCCGGGTACTCGTATGTGGGCGTATCTGCATGTGGGCGGACCCGCCTGGAGACGGATAGAGGAGCGGTGTCTCGGTTCCTAAGACCATCGGAAATATGTGTTTTCCGATGGTCTTAGGCGACCCCTGTAAAAGGGTCGTTCGACCCCCAAAGGGGTCGCGACCCACAGGTTGAGAATCGCTGCTCTAGTTGAACTACAAGTCACTAGGCTAGATGCAGACATCACTGGGTGCAATGCTGTGACCTGTATTACACAGGAGGTCAGACTAGATGATTATAATAGTCCAGTCTGTCCTCAAACTCTATGAATCTACTTGTACCAAATAATAGTAGAAAGTTAGCCCTTATTTCTCCTGCTCATAAATTAGCTTTGAGTAGGCTTTGATTTTGAAAATGTGTTAATGATTTGAAACTGTACAACCCATGAACAAATATGAAGAAATTTCAGTCTATGGGTTGTTTCTGAACCATTTGCTTCATCAATATCTTCAACTCCTCGTTACTAGTTTTTCATGAGGTTTAGTGACTAAAGTCTGCTACTTCCCTGGGTATCTTAGGAAAAAAAGAAATTAAAGTGATTTCCAGGTGGCCTTGAACACTTATGGTGGGATCCAAAAGGTATTTAAGTGCCTAAACCCCAGCACCTAGGCACCTGAGTCTCAGGGTTGGGTGCCAAAATTCCAGTTTTCGCTACACTCTGATCCACAAAACTCCTGCCAAGCCCTGAAGGTGCTAAACTTGCTTTAGCACCAAAGTTTTCAGGGTAGAAGTTCCTTAGGTGCCTACATGACTGCCTCTGAGCACAAGCACCACTGCCTCACCCTAAGGTGTCTGGAATTTGGATGCCTGTCCTTCACCTATGCCTCACGAACTGGGAGCGAATAGGCATTCAGTTGCCTATCTCATGTGCAGGGCCCAATCTGACAGGCAGCCTCTGAGCATGCCTACTGGATCGGGTCCCATTGGTCTCTCTAGCCCAATAACTATTTAATGATTTATCTACAGTGGAACAGTCATTGGGCTGGAAAGAAAGAACGACTCCATAGCCTGGTGGTTAGGGCAATGCTTCTGGGACATGGGAGAACCAGGAGTCAGTCCTGCTGCTCTGATCACCCTTTCATTATTTATCCCCAATGGAACAGCTTCAACAGAAGAGACTGAAGGAGCTCCACGTCAGAATATCCCATATCTCATGCTTAGAGCACCCTCCTAAGAGGTGGGAGATCCCTGTTGAAATTGTTTTCCCCCGCTGGAAGAGAGGGAGGAATTGAACCTAGATCTCTCACATCCCAGGTGAGTGCTCTAACCCCTGGGTTAAAGGTTATAAGATGGGTGACATCACCAACACCTCCTCCTCTAGCCATTTTGTGTGGCAGCATGTACCTAACTCATTCCTGCAAGAAATGCCTGAGGCTAAGGTTACACTACAAGGATTATAGCGCGTTTACCTATTGCGCTATATGGGACGCACTATAACCATTGCGCTATAGGATGTCTGTCGTGGCCACATTTGCTGCAGCTGCCATGGCACAGGGAGTGGTGCATTATGGGCAGCTAACCCAGCATTCAGCTGGGTGCAACGTGCTTTCCAAAGGAGGGGGGTGAGGGGGAACGGGGAACGTGTACGCAGGGAGAGAATTTCATGCGGTCACTGATTTCTCTCTACGGAGAAGTAGCAGGCTCTGAATTTCACTCAACACAGCTCCATTGGTAAGCAGTTTCACTGGTTAATTGCTTGAGTTAAGAGCAGAGTTCTGTAAAGGGACTTCCGTATTCCTCTTTCCCTTTGCAAAACAACACAGAGGTCAAATGCTTTAAATGGCTTGTTAATTGCCTTATATGGCTCGGAGGCGTGCCAGAGATCCCTTATAGCGCAATGACTGATTAGACTTGCCATTAAACGCTACAGGGAATATGCAAAAGCTTTTATTCCTTTGGAAAAGGTGATTTACAAATAGCGCGATAACATCAGAGTTTTAGCGCAAAAAATGTGTCTTGCCAGTGTGTTCGGGGGAGATTTATAGCGCTCCTGGAGGCTTTTTAACGCTTTAAATTGCCAGTCTAACCAAGCCCTGAGACACCTAAACTGCATAATCCCAAAGGGTGGGTTCCTGTTTGTGAATTGCTGAGTAGAGCTAGATGCCTATCTCTGAGAGAGGGGACAGGTTTAGCACACACTCCTCTGACCCATGTCTCCCATTGCCTAGTTTAGGCGGCTCCCTGACTAGCATCAGTGGCTTTTGTGGATTCCATTCCTGTCTCTCCACAAATTGTATAGGGCGCCTAGGCACCTTACTGAGCATCGTTACTCCTATGATTTTTCTAAGCATCTAAAAGTTAGGCACCATGATGCTCAGTTTTGCAAAGCCTAAGTCCCTTTGTGGATCCCACTGTTAATTTGCACAAGTATTTGTGAGTAGAGTTAAGTGAATAATTGATTTTATGGTTCAGTGTCTAAACCGAAAAATCTGAAAAAAAAAATTTGGTTAGTTTCAAATTGAAAGTGAATTCTCACTGAAACAAAAAAAAACATTGTGTTTGGATTGAAGAAAATATTTAGACTGTCATTTCATTTCGCAAATGTTTTGAAACAAAATGTCAAAAGGGTTAGTTTAAAAAAATGAATATTTTGTCAGGGTTCCTTCAGCCATACCTATTCATCAAATTCAACCCAAGTCATTTTGAATTTGTGAATAGTTTCAGTGCCCCTCAACATGCATTTTTTGGCAAATTTACTACTATACACTGAATTCTTCTCCCCCGTCCCCCCCCCCCCCCCCCCCCGGTTCTACTTGGGAGGCCTTTGCTTTCTAAACAAATGCAAAACTTCTTGCAAAAATGGCTCTCGTTTCTATAGACAAATTAAATGGGTCGTAAGCACTGAAGTGAATTCATGATCTTATATTCAAACAAATCTCCACTGTTACATTTGGTAGTATTTGCCTAGCTCCAGTGAGTACACTTCCTGTGACAGACAGCTCTCAATTCAACACAGGTATGATGACTGTGCATCGATTGTGTCTGATCCATAATGTAAAGCAACACAAAAGAAGGTATTGTGTAGACTGTAACACTTGCATATTCGATATTAAAATTCTGCCTGGCTGGAATATAACTTTTTATCTGTATGTACATTTTTACATGAATAATGGAAGATTATGCTTTTACTAGGCTGGTCAGCCAGCAGCCTATTCTGTGAAACTATCAGATTACCAATTCTGGGTCTTCTGACTGGAGAATATTTCTGCTGAACATCCTGTACCCAACTGGCTTGGAAAAACTTTTGAAACATTTCCAGTGCTTTATATAGTTTGTCAGCAGAGGCTACTTGGAATTGTCTTGTTCTGAGTCACCACGTTGTAAATAGAAACAAAACAATGTAATCCACAAGCAGTACAGCAACTGTATTTTGTATATATTGTATATATTTTTAATAATAAACTTTTTGATGATTATTGCACATCTCAACAGATTGCATAAACTGAATTAAATTCATTCAATTTTATCTTCTTTGATTCTCAGCCTGAACAAAATGTGATATGTGTCTGACATCATTAGAATTGATATGAGCTAAGTATACAGCTGTAGGTATCTGCTAGAAGTTTGGATCAGACACACCAACTTCAGATGAATATTTTCATAAACAAGATACTATGGGCCTGATTTTGTACTCCATTAAATTTATGTCCTATGGTGGAGCCTTAGACCGGGAGTTTTAAAGGAGCATGTACATTTTCAATATTTGTGCACAGCTTTTCTACTACAAAGTGTTAGCTTCCCATTGTTCCATTCCAAAGTCTCTCCCCCTGTACTGTACATGTTAAGGATTGAATTGTTTGATTTCAGATAGGCTCACAACTCACTCACTTTCCTCTGCTAAGATGATATACCCTTGAGAAGAGTAAAAAGTAAACGAGGAGTAAAAAGAGTAAAAAAGTAAAAAAACGAGGAGTACTTGTGGTACCTCAGAGACTAAGGGTACGTCTTCACTACAGGAGTAGGTCGATTTCCCTTAAGTCGATTTTCTAAAGTCTACTTTAGAAAATCGACTTAGTGTGTCCCCACAAAGGACAGCAGGTCGACACTGTCCGTCCTTCAACTTTTGCAGGGGTCGACATAGCCCGCATTGCACTGTGGGTAGGTAGCCCACAGTGCCAGGAGTGCCGGACCCCCCCGCCCGCCCGAGCAGCCCCGCGCCGGACCCCCCGCCCGCCCGAGGAGCCCCGCAAACCCCCCTGCCCGCCCAAGCAGCCCCGCACCGGACCCACCGCCCGCCCGAGCAGCTCCGCGAACCCCCCCGCCTGCCCGAGCAGCCCCGCGCCGGACACCCCCGCCCGAGCCCCGTGCACGCCCGAGCAGCCCCGCGCCAGCTCCCCCCCCCCACTCAGGTGGGGGGGGAGGGTTTCGCGGAGCTGCTTGGGCAGACGGGGGGGTCCGGTGCGGGGCTGCTCGGGTGGGTGGGGGGGGGTTTCGCGGAGCTGCTTGGGCGGGCGGGGGGGGGGGTCCGGCACGGGGCTGCTCGGGCGGGCAGGGGGGGGTTCGTGGGGCTGCTTGGGCGGGTGGGGGGGTTTGCGGAGCTGCTTGGGTAGGCTGGGGGGGGGGGGGGTCCGGCGCAGGGCTGCTCGGGCGGGGGGGGGGGTCCACGGAGCTGCTCGGAGGTCGGAGGCTTAAAGTCGTTTCCCTCCTCACTAGATAACAATCGACCTAGAGAGGTCGATTTTAGCACTACTCCTCTCGTTTTGGAGGAGTACAAAAGTCGATTTTAAGAGCCCTTTAAATCGACTTTAATGGCGTCCGTGTGAGGACGGGTACATGTTTATTTCGACTTAACGTCGTTAAAGTCGATGTTAAGTCATGGTGAAGACATGCCCTAACATATTTATTTGGGCATAAGCTTCCATGGGCTCAAACCCATTTCATCAGGCAGCTGTAGGTAACTAAATTTACTCAACACCTACATGTTTTCAGTAAACATTCCCTAATCACCTAGGTTTCTGCCTCTGAGTGTGTGCCCTACCCTCCAGTGCTAATTAGCCAGGTGACTAAGCCCCAACGTGACATACTAAATGAGGGGAAGATAGGTGTTACTTGCTTGCATGGCCCAGTCCAGTAAGCATGCTCAGATTTCACCTTCCCCATCTGGCTCCTATAGGACAGCTTACACAGAATAGCTGAGGGGCAAGAAGGTGTTCCCTCATCCTTTTTAGCCTAGTGGTTAGGGTACTCACCTGGCATGGGGAGACCACCTGCCCCCAGTTCAGATCCCCCATCTGCCTGATGAGGAGAAAGGATTTAACAAGAATCTGCTACTTCTTAGGTGAGTGTCCTAACCACTGGGCTGTGGAACGTTCTGAGGGGGCTCCCTCAGCCTCCCCTCCTGCAGCTGTTTCACTATGGACAAATCATGAAGACCCATGATCCAGGCAGGGCCGGCGACAGAAATTTTGGGGCCCCCTACTCTGACCGTTTGGGCTCCCCCCAGCCCAGCCAGCGCTTCCCCCCCCCCAGCTGACAGCGGCTGGGGGGGGGAGCCCCCAGCCCAGCCGGCGCTCCCCCCCCCACCGCCTCCTTGCCTGCCCCCCAGCCACGCCGATGAGGCCGGCTCCCCTTGACCCCTTTTCGGTGCCTCCACTCTGCTCCGCCACCGTCAGCGCTGCACACCACCAGGGTGGCGCGGCCGGGCGCGCTTCCCCGGGCCCCCGATGTGGTTGGAGTCTGCCGGCCCGTCAGCCGTGCGGTGCGGTGCGGGCGCTTGCCGCGCTTGTCTACAGCGCAGTGCTGGGGTGGCCGGCAGCGCCCGCCCAGGATTGCACGCAGTCAGCCGCGGGCACGCAGCGCGGGCGCCGCACCTCTGCAGTGGTCCAAGCATCGGGGGCCCCCTTTAAGTCTGGGGCCCGGTACAGTTGTCCCCCCCTGTCGCCAGCCCTGCATCCAGGAGAAAGGAGAGTGAGCACAGGCATGGGATTGGCTCTGTCACCTGGTGGTTAGCGCGGTCACCTTAGAAGTGGAAGAACTTAGGATCACATCGCATGCTCCCGTGACTTTATTTATTATCCACAGTGGAACAGCTTCAACTGAGGGAACTGAGGGAGGCACATTGGGCTAAAAGTTATGAGGGAGCAGTTCCTCCTCAAGCCTCTTGCACAAGCAGTGGAGCCCTTGCAGCGGAACCCCAAAAGAGAATTTGCAGTTGAGTATCCCAAGCAGAGGAATGCACCTCCCTGGAGCCTGGATTTAGGAGCCTAATTCCCGTGGGGGAGGAGGGGGGGAAGGGGTTAGGACACGTCC
Organism: Sternotherus odoratus; assembly: GCA_032164245.1. Classification (NCBI taxonomy): domain Eukaryota; kingdom Metazoa; phylum Chordata; order Testudines; family Kinosternidae; genus Sternotherus; species Sternotherus odoratus. The sequence continues at coordinate 165,700,753 of JAVMKO010000001.1, forward strand.
CCTGCCTCTGCATCTCTCATTGGCTAGTTTAGCCAGGGAGCCACTTAGTGTGCTGATTTTTGTGATTCCTATTCTGAGGTGTCCATCTCTTTTCATGCAGCCTTTGTGAATTCCAGTGACTTTCTAGGCACCTAAATGTTGAGTGTGGTGATGTTCAGCATCGACAGACCCAAATTCCTTTGTAAATCTAGCCCTTCAAGCTCAGGAACCTATTGGCATGATTTCCCTTGCTTACCTCTACAAATAAATCACAGAGAGACACTAATGGTATGTCTACACTACAACATTAGCTTGATTTTATAGAAGTCAAGTTTTAGAAAGCGATTTTATACAGTTGATTGTTTGTGTCCCCACTAAATGCATTAAGTCAGCAGAGTGCATCCTCTATACCATTACTAGCATCGACTTGTGGAGTGGTGCATTGTGGGTTTCTATCCCACAGTCCCCTCAGTCTCCACTGCCCATTGGAATTAATACAATGGGCCCCAAAGGCATCAAGTTCAGTTCAGTAAGGTTTAACTCATTTCAATAAGGTTTGCCCAGGATATTGTTATATCTGTCGCACTGACTACACTCAGTAGACATGGAGAACAATGATTAACCCCCCCAAGTTCCTAGCTCCTAGTTAGGTGCTCTATTAGTTAGGCCATGGTAGGTATGTGACATTGCTGCTACTGTCCATACAGCACACCACTGGAATCTGCTCTATCAGTCCATCTGGATGTTTTTATTCCAGTTCCTGTAAGCAGGGATATGTCGCTATTAAATACTTACTTTCTTTTGCATCATTTCTATCATCACTGCCCACCCGCATAGCCCTTCTCTTTATCTCGCTTTTGCCATTCTTCTTCCACGTGTTCCTGGTCAGCCCCCAGTCCCTAAGCTCCCTCCCACACACCCTAAGAGACACTCTCGCCCTCCTCCTGCAAACACTGCAGGGCTAAGGGAGCCATTGTGGCTCGCCACAAAATTCTTCAGCTGAAAGACTGACGGGAGGTGGTTTGCTGACATTCTCTAGCACAGTTATTCTGAACCCATCTGTGATTCCCATAATGTGATTTTGGGATCCATTCCAAAGCATCTTAATGTACAGCTTTTGTGAAGTTTCACGTTGCACTGGGTTCTGGCTGCATTTCTTTATCAGCTACAATTAGAGTAACTGCTTTAGTCACACAAGCCAGTGGCTGTAAACCTCTAGCAATATTTTATAACCACGAGATCTACAAATAAAAGGCGTTAACTGGTAGTTAAAAATAAATTTCTCTCTCTCACACACACAGACACAGTTTCTTTTCACCCATAGCTTCTACCAAAGAGCTTGTTTGGGGAAATAATTTTTTTGGATAGACTTAAATAATAGAGATCTGGTGCAGTGCAAGAACACATTGGCCCAGAATCATGTCTTTTCTGATGAAACGTGATTCAACATAGTCTTAATTTTTGTGTGGCTGCTGGTGAGCAATGTGTTAGGTGATGGGACACACTTTCGCAGTAACTATAATGCAAGCGAATGGATGGTCTAATTACTAAATGGAATTACTCTAAACGTGCATTGACTGGTTATTGACCTGACCCGGAGATACAGAAATGGAACCACTAACTACTGAGTATTCCATTCCCACTCCTGTGCTGGTGTGGGCTGCAGTGCTATGTCTGGTCAACATGATGGTCTATGCCACAAATTTAATACAATTGGAAAACCACACTTATGGCATGATCCAAAACTCACTGAATGCAAAAGAAGCCTTTCCATAGGTTTCAATAGGGCTTTGCAGAGTGTGAGCCAAATACACTATTGAACTCAACTCCACTGCAGTCAATGGAATTGTGTCCTGTCAGCAGTGAATCTGGCCCCATAATCTTTGTTCTATAGGCATGGGAGGCTGCATCATTCAATAGTTGATGCTATCAATTAAATTTTCATGCCCATCAGCACATAGACTACACTCTGCCCAGTTACACTGTGAAGAAGGTTTTGCTTTTTCACTCAATTATTTTTAAATTTGTTCTTGTGTTTCAGTGCATTGTTGAAACATTAATTATTTGCATGGATACTTTTGATTCTTTTTCTTATATTTGTGAATCACTGCCAATAGAATAAAGTTGATTACATGATTATTAGTGGACTGTTAATAGAGGAAACGTGAAATCATGTGACTTGTAAAAGTTCCGATAGAATATAATATGAGACTTTAGTAGATGTAGCTGAAATTTAAGAGCTGTCTGAATACTGACCTTTCCGGAACAAGAGTTTCCATGCTGTGCATATATTAGAGGCACTAGTCTAGATCCTACAGCTCCCATTGGCCGGGAATGGCGAACCGAGGCCAGTGGGAGCTGCGAGCGGCAGAACCTACGGCCACTCGGGTAAACAAAACATCTACTGACCAGCCAGGGGCTTACCCTGGCCAAGCCACGGAACAAGTTTGGGAACCCCTGGGTTAGACAAACACCTGTGCAGGGGTGGTCTAGATTTATCTGTCCTGTGCCAGCACAGGGTGGGGTGAAATAAAAGATCCCTTGAGATCGCTTCCTGCCCTATGAGTCTAAGAGTGAATTTTGTAAACCATGTGCGATATTTACTCATGTGCAGAGAGTTTGCCCAAGACCAATCCAACATTAGACACTACTTCAGCAAAGCACTTAAGCACAGGCTACCTTTGAACCTGTGAGTGGTTCCAAGGAAGTCAACAAGACTTATGTGCATAATGTTAAACATTTGTTGAAGATGTTTTCTTGGAGCCAGGCTTTAAATCCCACTTAATCTCAAAATAGGGTTTTAGTGAGACAGACGTGGGGCATTGTCCCAATGCTGATCCTCTACACTGGGATGAATTGAGTCCTAAATACATAGTTTGGCATTCACAACATGAATGCAGATCAGCAATTCCACATGCTTCCTAGCAGTGTTCTTCATTTCACAACCTAGTGCTATCATTAAAAAAAATCCTATTTGTTCCTTCATCTGTTCAACCATGGCTCAATTTTTCATTAGCTGTACTATTTTGCTGTAAGGGAACGTGTCAGATCATATTGCCATCCAGTCCAGGGTCTGGTCTCTAATTTTTCTGTGATAAGTCTTGGCCTTGCAAACACTCTTGCCACTATTGCTAGGAATTGTGCTTAGCTGAACAGAGTTCATAATGGAAATCACAAAGAGTCCTGTGACACCTTAAAGACTAACTAAAGTATTGAAGCATAAGCTTTCGTGGGTTAATGCCCACTTCATCGGATGCAAGCAGTGGAAGTGTCCAGGGGTAGGTATAAATAAATAGGCAAGAATCAGGTTGGAAATAACAAGGTTAGTCCAATCAGGCTGAACCAGCTTGTTATCTCTAATCAGGGAGGGTGAGGTATTCCTCTAGCAGCTGAACTGTAGGTGTGAACTCCGAGAGAGGAGAAGCTGCTTTTGTAATTAGGGAGCCATTCAAAATTTTTGTTCAATCCCAGATTGATTGTGTCAAATTTGCAAATGAATTGCAGCTCTGCAATTTCTCTTTGCAGTCTGGTCTTGAAGTTTTTTTGCTGCAAGATACTGACCTTTAAATCTTTAATTGTGTGTGCAGGGAGAGTTCATAATGTGTTTTCTCACTCTTTTTCTGAATCAACTTTTGGTGCTTAGGAGAGGCTGGCCTAAATCCCAACCGCTAACATGCATCCTGCTAGCTCAGCAGATGAATATTTTCCATTACTCTTCAGACTTACAAAGCCATGGACTGAAACATTCCTTCTTCATGTCCCCTTCCTGAAAAACATGGAGGCAGATCAGCCCTAAATAGCTAGCTATTAGGCTCATCTGTCATTTCCTTTGTTTGCGGTATTGACTTGTTATGGTGCAATCTTATCTGAAAGGTGAAGTTTCTGTTTTTTCAGGGCAACATGTAGCTTGGATTGCTAGCAAATTACCTGTAAACTAGCTGACAGAGGAAAAATCGCTCCCAGGGAGACATAGCCTAACCCAGCTCCCATGGACCTCAATGCAAGGTCTCCTATTGCCTTCCATGGGAGCTTGACTGGGGCCCTAGAAAACAGGCAAGGACTTTTTATGCAAATTGTGTTTGCAACCTGAAGTCCCTCACAGACATAGTAGCTAGGGTGACCAGATGTCCCAATTTTATAGGGACAGTCCTGATTTGGGGGTCTTTTTCTTATATAGGCTCCTATTACCCCCTATCCCCTGTCCCAGTTTTTCAGATTTGCTGTCTGGTCACTCTTGGTTAACTAAGCAAAACTGCACATGATGCATACAATTTCCACAGTACATTTCCTGCAGCTTCCTGCATTTTTGCTAAATGTCGTGGAAGCATGAGCCAGGTTTCAGGTAGCTCCCATTTCATTGGGTGAAATACATCTCTGAGCAGCAAACTGCCCGCAAGAGGCCTTTCTACCTTTTAAGTCCTGACAATAGGGTTAAATGGAACTCTTAAGCAGTGGGAAAGCCTTTGTGCAGGCCCTCTGCACATGGGTGAATTTCACCTATTTTGAATATTTTACACTGTTCTACCAGAGACTGTAAGGGCAAATTCTCTCTGAGGGGAGCAACTCAGTATTCGAATCTCAGATGGAAATAGCTGATCCTCTCGCTCTTTTCACATGTTTAATGTTTCAGGTTTTGAGTAAACGTTTCTGCTGTGATCTGGCAACTGTCTGCGCAGAGTTCCTCCGTGTTTGTTCTTCTTTTTGCACATATTCTGAACTCTCCGACTCCAGGGTCAGAAAGCTACAGGCAATAAATTAAAGGCCAGATTCTGCCACTCTTACTCACAATGCGTAGGTCCATTGACTGCAGTGGTGCTGCTCAGTGAGTAAACTCAGTGTGAGTAAAGGCATCAACATCTGGGCCTCAGTAACCCAATACTACTACGTGTTTGTTTTACCCACACGCTGTTCCATGTCAATTATAACGTACCATGGAGAATTCCAAAATTCGGCTTTAGAATTCTTTGGCGTTTTGAATGGGTGAAGAATCAGAGAGGTAACCGTGTTAGTCTGGAATTGCAAAAGTGACAAAGAGTCCTGTGGCACCTTAAAGACTAACTAAAGTATTGAAGCATAAGCTTTCGTGGGCTAATACCCACTTTGTCGGATGCAGGCAGTGGAAGTATTCAGGGGCAGGTATAAATAAGTAGGCAAGAACCAGGTTAGAGATAACAAGGTTAGTCCAATCAGGCTGAACCAGCGTGTTATCGCTAATCAGGAAGGATGAGCAATCGTATATGTTCATCTGATGAGATTCCTTACCAGGAAAGCTGTCCCCCTGAGATTTCAGTCTCCAGGGAAGCAGGGTCATGATCCTGAAGGGTCCTGAGTACTTCCGTGCAAAGCTGCATATCCCCAACCTCCATGAATTTCAATGGTATGACTCCAGCACTTTGCCAAGTCAGCCCGTGGAGCTGCAATACAGAACCCTTGTGTTTCTAAAACCAGTCCAGAACTAGAACCATAGAAGCAGATTTGGATTTGAGAACTGAATGTGCGGTCCCTGGAAATTTGAAAGAGATTTCAGGCCCATGTCTGGTTATGCCCAGCCACATAAATGTGCATTATTACTTAGAGCTTGATCCCGCAAGGTGCTGAGCAACACCAGGAGGTGCTGAGCTCCCTTAACTCCCATTGGCTTCAGTCTGAGTTGAGGATGCTCAGCACATTCTGGGCTGATTCAGTTTCTTACAAGTTCAGGCCCTTCTTAGACCATTTCCCCCCAATATTCTCGAATAGTTTAATTCAAAAGTAGATTCTGTCCTTAAAGGTGCCTACCTTGGCCCCCTCTTCTCTTAGACAGTAAATGTATATTTTGGCAGGAACAACAAATCCTGCATGCAGACAAGCAATTTCATTTGAAATAACTAGACCTTCCCACCTGATATGCTTCATGTTGCAAGCTGATGCTGCCATTAACAAATTGGTCTGCGCTTTTATCTGTGCAGTGCATAGCACCAATTTTCCATTACTTTCACTACTTAGCGAAAAGGGAAAGGAGCCAAAGCTTTGGCCTTTAAAATGATTATATTGCAAATGCATATTCCATGCACAGTGTACAAATATGTCTGGAACATCTTACAATTGTTTAAAATCTTATGTGAAGTTTTGTTAGGACCCAGCATATACCTTCAAAAACCAGGAGATGTGCCACCAAAAATCAGAAGATTGGCTTAAAAGTCAAGAGATATTTACAAATACTAAATGTTTTTATGCCCTTCCCATAGCAATATTGGTGCACAGGCCAGAAACCAGCCACTTCCATTCCCCTCTATCATTGGCTGCTCCTGCTTCCACTAGCTCGAACTATACACACCCAGGAGTTTACAGTCCAAATGGACAAGACCATCAAAGGCATGACAAAAGGAAGGATTATCAGCCCGTTTTCAAATGGTGGACCTGACACACAGATACTTGCCCAAGGTCACACAGGAAGTCGGTGGCAGAATGGGAACTGAACCCGGATGCTGAGGATATGTTTACACAGCAATCAAAGGCGTGACTGCATCATGTATAGCCATACCTGAACTAGCTTTACAGCCTCCTTCTGCCCATAAGCCAATCAAACCATAGCGATTAACCAACCGACAGCGACCTCCACCTTGTCACAGTATAGCTTCTCTACACATAGGGCCTGGTATGAACATAGTGTAAATGAAGTAGACTTGCAAATCTTCGAGGTTGGCCAGCACAGCACCTGTGTGGGGCTGAATTACATTCTATACAAGCCTCAAGCGAGCCTCAGCACAAAATTTGCCTCAATGCCTATAGTTACATGCCTGAAGAGAAAGGGTATGAAGCAATTTCAGTTGTGTGTGCTAAATAGGAGAAGCTAGTGTTCTTGAGATCAGTTGGTGAGGGCCTCCCACAACCTGGTACAGCCTCCCACAGGTGGTCGAATGAAATACTGTACCAGTCTCGGTTCAGTCAGACTCAGCACCTCACATTGCCTGGTTGTTACATTCGAGGGGATGCTGTGTTGCACTGAGAGAAAACACCACGTTCTCACAAACATCGGTGAATACTGTACCAAATGGTGACTTTCAGGATTCTGTTTCAATTGACATTCAAGGAAAAGCTAATGAATGCAGTGGTCCAGATGAAATTGTCTACACTATAGCCTTCGCTAGGAAACAGAAAGTTGAAAGGCTCTGTGATGGAGGTATTCACCCTACAACATTCCTGGAGGGGTGAAGGTAGGCTAGACAGGCCAATTAACCACCTAGGCTGAACTTGGCGGGGAGCCAGGGATCCATAATGTTTTATTAAGGCTCAAGCTCACCTGGGCAGGAACAAGTGGGACTTCCATAAAGCGAAGAAGTTGAGCCCAGAAGGAGGCTGCAGGGGGAAATAATCTGCAGTCACTCCCTGATAGGGGGAGGTTTGTTAGAGATTACAGGTGGAGCCAGAGGGGGAAGTAACCACAGGGAACAGAGAAAGCTTAGGTGGGTGCTAAACCCAGAGGTAAGAAAGAGGGGATAGGACAGAGCCCAGGGAAGTAACAACCAGGTCAGTTGATCCATAGTTGCGGAGCATAGGGTGTGTGGGCTGGAACCTGGGGTAGTGTGTGCGCCCGGCTTCCCCTACCAGTCACTGGGTACATAGCACATCTTGGGATGTAGAATGGAGGACTTCTTGGAAGGGTAGAGGAACAGCTTGTCCAGAGAAACACTGACAGACCCTCTGGAAGGAGAGAATTAAAGTGCCCTGGCTGGAGGGTCGAGTCACAAAGAAGAAGAATACCCAGACCTGGAGGGTGATATGGAGACAACCGGCTGAGTGACTGCAGGAAGGGGTGTCTGACCAGTAGCAAGTTAATCCCCAGATGAGGCATGAGGTGAGTAGCAACCCCATTATAAGGTCCAAATGAATAGGTCCCCCCGTGACCTGAGCTAGAAGTTGGCAACTACCACTTATGTGCCTAGTTTTGTTTTACAGTGGAAAATAAACAGGAAATAGTTCAGTAACTGGAGCATGACTGGAACAAACTCTACTGTGGTTAAAAGCCTGTGCATTGTGGATACATAACACTACTCTTCGGGGTTGGCAGGCGTTTTGCTTTGATAATGAAAAATGTTTGAAAGTAAACTCCCCATAGTTTAAAGAATTCATATAATCTATCAGAAATTATAACCAACCTTTGAGCACAAGTATGAAAGCCTATATTATGTTTGGCATACGCAGTAAAGCCTTTCCACCTATAGTTCCCTTAATGTAGCTCTTTACCCTCGTGCATAAAGAACTTCTAATGCCTCTGTTGCTCTGTGACAGAAATGGAGGTGATATATACCCTATACTGTTGGACCTGTAAGCATCTGAGAATAATGACATGCAGCCTAGTTATTGAAAGAGACTGTATAATTTTTTGTGGGGTAGTAGCATATTTATTGAGTGCAGTAGGGGCTGCGGGAAGAATAAACAAACAGGGAAGTAACATAATGGCTTTCTACTGAAGACCATCTAAGTCAGTGGGGGCAACCTGCGGCCCATTGGCCACACATGGTAATCCGTTGGAGGGCCACAAGATGGTTTGTTTACATTGACAGTCCGAAGGCATGGCCACCCCCAGCTACTAGTGGCCACGGTTCACTGTTTCCGGCCAGTGGAAGCTCCAGGAAGCGGCGTGGGCTGTAGGGATACATTCTCTTTCCATCCCAAGAGAGGAGACAACTCAAGGCCTGAAACTTAGAGCTGAGTATGCACTGAGAGACCAGGAAGGCTCAGAAGCACCGTTTAACTGGTAACTGTGAAGGCTTTATGGGAAATAAATCTGAAAGCAATCCTATGGACACACTGTGTTAGATCTTTTCAGCACTCCTCCCTTGTCCTTTATTAACAACAAACACTCTCCCTTGTCTCCTGCTTACTGAGTTAACCTGCTCTTTGTTGGCAACTTGGCACGGTAGCTCAGGGACCCGCCTTTCAGCCAGCACCCTTTACTCCCCACATCCACATGATCTGCACCCTACATCTCTGTTGTAGCTTCATGAATTTCCATGGTGCATAGTTCTGGGTTCCCAAAGAAGTGGACTAGGTTTAGCATGTGCTTTCTTTGGGCAGGTCTACACTACCTGCTGGATCGGCGGGCAGCAATTGATCTTTCGGGGGTCAATTTATCAGTCTAGTGTCGACCCAATAAATCAATCCCCGAGTGCTGTAATGTCAACTCTGGTACTCCACCGCCATGAAAGGTGCAGGCTAAATCGATGGGGAAGCAGCAGCAGTTGACTCAGCACCATGAAGACGCTACAGTAAGTCGACCTAAATACGTCAACTTCAGCTATGCTATTCTTGTAGCTGAAGTTGTGTATCTTAAGTCGATCTTCCCCACACACCACCATGCCCCCAGTGTAGACCAGGGCTAAAGGTCTTTAACTCAATGAAGAGTGTAACATGCTGACCTTGGCCAACGTGAGGAATGAGCTTTATGGAACTGTGCAATTTAGTGGGATGACTTCTTTTCAAGGACCAAATCCTGCTCATTTTACTCATGTGAATAGTTCCATTGATGGGGACTGAATCGAGATGAACACGATTTGACTCTAAGATATAAATGGGGCCCTATTCAAACATATTTTGATTAGAATCATAAAAATATAGGCCTGGAGGGGACCTCAAGTGTCCACTTAGTCCATCTCCCCTATGCTGGGGCAGGACCAATACCTAGACCTTCCCTGGCAGGTTTTTGTGTAACCAACCTGTTCTTAAACCTCCAGTGACTGGGATTCCACAACCTCCTTTGGTAATCTATTCTAGTACCTACTTGTCCTTATAGTTCAAAATTTTTCCTAATATCCAACCTCAATCTTCCTTGCTGCAAACTAAGCTGATTATTTCTTGTCCTACCTGTCACAGTTCAGAGCACCTGCACCTGAATTTCCCCTTAATGGATCAGCAAGGGCACCCACTCCCAGGCGTCCAGCTCCCCTGGTCGTCACCTCTCTTGGGTGCAGATCCACATCTCTCTTCCTTCTGACTGGAGAATTCCCAAGCCAAACAGTTCTCTGCCTTTAGTCTGTTATTCCCAGCAAAAGATAGTTTTCCTAGACAGGACTGATTGCGCCTATGCAGTACACAGTGTAATTGCCAACAGTTATAAGTTATCACACATACTTCCTATGCAAGCCTATTTTATTCTTAAGGAAAAAGCACTTCAGCGAAAGCATATTAAAGAACCTACATGTATCCTGGTAGTCTTACAAGAGCTCACCCCAGCTGTCTCCAATATGGGCTCTGGCACATGAGTCCTTCAGTTCCCAAAAGGGATCCCTTTTGTGGTCACAAGTTCATCATAGCCTCAGCTCAGAGCTAGCACCCAGTCTTTAGTGGGACCACAGTAAGCCAAGTCTCTCCGACCCTTCCCTAAAGCTTGGGGCCCGCCATGGATCAGGAAGAAGGTCCTGAGCCTCTTTAAAACTAGGCTATTTTTCAAAAAAATCTTTTCTTTGTGTGTTGGTCCCTGGAGTATCTGGTTTGAACTAGGGCTGCCAATTTTTTAATCCCTGAAAACGGAACAACCCTTCCCCTGAGGCCCTGTCCCTTGTCAGTCCTTCCTCTGAGGCCCTACTCCCTACCCCACTTGTCATTCACTCCACCCCCAGCCTGTCCCTTACTCCCCCATCCCCTGGGACTTACCTGCCACTTGCAGAGCCAGACTGGGAGGAGTTGACATGGAACCTGCCTGGGTGCCCAGTTGGGCCATGGCAGGGATCAGCAAGGGGCTGGGGAAATGGGTGCACAGCAGAGTGGGGGAGCGATCACTGGAGCAAGGGCCTGAGGTGGAGCGGGGGTCCCTCCCTGGAGCGAGGCTGGGGTAGGGAAATCAGGACACAGCAGGGCATTGGGAGATCCTCAAAGCAAGGGTTGGGAAGACGTCGGACTTGGGGACCCAAGGCAGGGTGTGCATTGCACCTGAGCAACACAGCTCTGGGTACAGCTCTGTGAGGAGCATTGTTGCTCATAGTGTTTCGGGACAGAGGTAGGCCAGGGCGAAACAAGAAAATGACATCTACAGCAGCTTAAAGAGCTCTCCTAGAGCTCTGAACCGCTGGAGGGTTTTTCATTCTAATTTTAGGGGGACAGAGACTGATCTCCAATAAATTATCCTAGCTCTACAACATGACTATAATACGGCACATACTATACCTTTTCCGTTCTGCAATCACTCTGTGCTGATCATTTCCAAAGAAGTATTAGTCCAGCAAAACTGTTACAAAACAAACCTTCGTAGGTTTTTTTTTGTTAACCTACATTCCTTGAGATAGCAACATTCTGCTGCAAGAACGGTTCTTCAGAATTAGCTAGGCAGGTCTAACCAGGCAGGTCCAGGTTTCTTTTCAAACCAAATCCAATCCCAAACCCATGCAAAATGAAGATTATGCTGGGGGCAGAGGAAAGCACTTTGAAGAGTTTGTAGCCAGGGTGCAGTCTCCTTTGGATGAAGGAACATCGCCACAACTGATCAATTCAGTCCATAGTTTAGGAGGCGCTTAGACTCCTCACTGACACTGAGCTCTCACATGGCAGGACCCACAAATAACTCTCCCTATGATTTCTGGTTGACTAGGAGATTGCATCTCATCCTGATGGATGATGACTTGGTCTGGGTTATAGAAGCCGGTATCACCTGCTGTTTGGGCTACAGCAATTAATTATACCTGGGAATGAAGCCATCAACTCTTAGAAAACTCCAGCTAGTACAGAATATTGCAGCATATCTCCTCAGCAAGAGGGATTATCAGGAGCACATCAGACCTGTCCTCCATCCTCTGCATTGGCTTCCATAAAATATCAAGTCAAAGACAAGGTCTTGGTCTTTATTTCCAAGCTGCTCAATGGTCTGGGCCTGGCATATCTAAAAGATGACCTAAAACTCTGGGGTGCTGACTGTGGTTGACAACTTCACTCCTCGAGCACAGTGAACTTTCTTCCATAAAGATTGGTCTGTGCAAGAAACAGAGCTTTCTCCGAGGCCAGTCCAAGACGGTGGAAGGAATTCCCACAGGAACTAAGGACCATCACAGACCTCACCACCTTTCGTTCCAAGTACAAGATGCACTCCTTTGACCTTGACTTTTCTAACATTAAACACAGAGCAGGGTGTGTATAAAAAAACCCCTAAACCTACCAAATCAAAACGGTCCACTGCATACACAGTTGTCCCTGGGGAAAGGATCACAACAAGAATGAAGCATAGATCTTAATCATGTCACTTAATGCACTACTGGAAATCACTCAGCACAAGAATCTATAATGAACAGAATGCTCATTGAAGACAAGAGAGTCTTTCCATTACCTGCAATGGTCGTTGGCTCAGGCCATTAGAAAAAACGGTTTTCTGGTGGGCTCCATTCCCAAAGCAGAACCAAACATGCAGCCAGTGGGGGAATGTGCTAGACAAGATGAACTTTGGCTAAAAAAAAATTAAAATCAACTTCTGCGCTGGCTCTTTTTGGCAGCATCATTCAAAGATCAGCCATAAAGAAAAAGGAAAACTCGTTACTCAAAACATGCATCGCAAAGTGTATGAAATGTTAGGTTTTACAGTTGCAGCGTGTTTTGGGAGATTGAAAGATGATACCTTCCTATGCAGTAATGGGAACAGGATGAGAGCCTGGTAGGCCTATTTGTGTAAATGCAAAACACTCAGACAATGACTCTGAGAAGCAGCTGAGCCCTCCTGCTTCCTTTGATGAATAAACACCTCTGCTTCCTCTTCATTCACAAAAACAAGTATCTGGCTGACAAATGCCTCAATTTCCTCATAAGAGATGAAGAAAAGCCTAGGTATTTCCCAGCCGCGTACATCCCCCAATTATAGAGCTGGCATGCATCGAGGAATCGTTTCCTCTTGCAACAGCTAAAACTTCACACAGTGGGCCTGGTCCGCAGCTGGAATAAATCAATTTACTTGCACCAGTTTAGTCTGTGTCCCAGTGTGTAGCTGGGGAAGTTCAGAACTGCACAGCTCCATCAGTGATAACAGTGGTGGAAGCTGTAGCCTAGAGAAGGCTCAGGTGTTTGTACCACCATGTAGTCTAGCCCCAATCATGCTGTTGTAATAATTCATTATCAATTACCCTTAATCCCCAATCCCTGCCTCCCTAATCTGAATAGGGTTAGACAGTGGTTAAAATCTCCCATGCCAAGTCTTCTACCACAAATAAAGCTCCATTAGTATGTAATGACATCTGATTTTGCCTAGAGCAGACAATGAGAAAATCCCTACGATTGTTAGAAGCAGCAGCCTTTGTTAGCAATCTTCTGGCAGAAAGCAGAGTCCCTGGTCCTCATGCTTCTCTCTACTTGAGCAAATCTTGCAGTTATCGTGCAAAGACATTAGCTAGCATTCAGTGTTCTTGGCCAGCAAAGCTAGTCTCCAATTTCTAATCTCTTCTGTACTGTGATGCTGATCTTTTTATATTGAAAAGGTTTGTTCTAACTTGGCAGCAACTTAGATATCCTATGGTATCCAGCTTCAGTAGATCACAGACCATCAATTTTATTTTGAGCCTCTTGCAGGCTCAGAGAGAAGAAGAGTGACTCAATTTATGAACTGAGACTGTACAGTTCCTAGCCTTTTGTGGATTCAATGCATGCTCTGCACAGTGGCATGTTTTAGACACAGCAATCTCCCCTGATATACACAGAAGGGAGGTAGATTGTCTGCTTTGGGCTCTTGGCATCTGGGGTCGAAAAAGGACTTTGCAAGAGGTAAAAGGTGAGGCTATTTTGAGGTGTTTTGCTAACAGAACTCTTTGTTTACCTGACTTGTCACCAGCCCTGAAAGTCATACAAAATTATAGTGTTTGCTCAAAGAAAGACACCCAGGGAGCGAAGAAATTCAGATGCTTCAGAACTTCAGCATACACGTGTAAGTATCCTTTTTTCCTGCCTCCCTTCATTTTAAAGGAAGGTCAGCTGGGCATGGGATGCCTTTCATGTGTCTCCCTAGCAGAGGGGCCAGAGAACAGTGGCATGAGTGACCAGCAGTGTGCTGTAGATGGATACAGTGCCAGAAGTAAGAGATGGAGTGAGAGAACTTTGACAACCAGAAGGGTCATTGCTGTTTACCTCCTATATTGGCATAGCTGCAGTGAGTGCCCTGGGGCTGAGCAGTTTGCCAGGTGTCATGGATTGCACCTTGCCTTCATTAACTTCCCATAGTAAACACAGAACAGAACACTCATGAAGTCAAAGCCAACTGGCTAAGTATTTGACTAGCTGCACCTATAAAGCAGCATGTGGATCAAGAAGGAGGCAAGAGTGACCACGTAGAATTCCAACTTTTATTGCACAAATGTCAACAGCTAAATAGTAAATGCACAAATGTAAAACAGGTAAATAACGGAGATGTCATAACAGTGGAATAGGTCAGAATGTGGGACTCCATTTCTGGACTGTATTGTTATACAACAAGTTCTGAAGGGATAGAGAGGAGATCACCCAGTGCTAATAAGGCAAATAATTGTTCCCAGTTTCGTATGGTGGAGAACAGAAAATACAGAAGCAAAGGGGAAATACATACAACTCAGAAGCGGTAGCAGCAACAGCAACAACCCACTGCAATCTGCAGAGAAACCATGGACACCGCTACACCGCTTTAAGGGGTGTATCATACTCCTTGCCTTGCACCACTGGCAAGCCCCACTCCTCTCTGCCCCCTTCAGTTCTCCTCTTACTCACACTGGGTGTCGCTACTTCAGATTAAAATTAAAACTAGATGTTTTAAGATGTAGTCTCCCTTTACTGTCACCCTTTTTTGCCTGCATAACTCCACAGGCACATGGCTGTCAGTTTAGCTGAGCAAAAACATCTTTCTTTTTTTTTTTTTTGAGGGAAGAAATTTTAAACGTGATTTTTTTCACCATCTGTGCAAACATGAAGTAACCAAGTAAGCCAATTTGATTACACGTCAGCTGCCTCCTCCAAATGCATGGGCAAGGGAACGGGAACGCTTACATGCCTCTAAATGCAGAATATGGTAGCACATGTGTAATATTCTTCACACAGCTGCAGCCAAGGCAAAGCTCGTTGCCTTTCCACTTTTTCTTCAGAACATTTCCTCTGTTATCAAAAAAAAAAGCAGCAAGTGAGTGGAGTGTTGAGTTGATTGTTGAATGCTGATCAAGTGCTGGTTGCTGCGTGATTTTTGGCTGAAGTCAGTGGTTTGCAATGCTGGCTGATTCTGAGATAGCACCAGAAACCATTGAACAGGTGGCAGGTCTTGAACAATAGTCAATTACCCTTTTAGTCAAATATTTGTTCACTTGTCCAGACAATGTTTTCTTGTGGAAATGTGTTTACACGGTGTCCTTGAGAAGGACACTTACGATAACCTGGACAGAGTTACGTGTAATTTTGGAACAGTGTAACACACACATTTACTTCTTGTTTCAGACAAAACTCTAGCTGCCACTAAGGAAAACCCCCCAAAACAAAAACAACCCTGAGACAAGAAAAATGTCATTGATTATTTAATTAGTTCTTGTAAAAAAATCCCCCAAAGAGTCAATTTCAGTGTTTTAATTAGAAGCACCACTTCCTGCCCTAGATTGCATAGGATTGAATTATGATTTACAAGATATAATTTTGTGTTTAATACACTGAATTGGGACTCTGGGTTCAATTCCTACATCTACAATATGTTTCCTGTATCACTTTGATCAAGTCTCTTAGGGATGGATTATTCAAAAGTACTTTCGTGACTAAGGAGTACTAGTAAATGGGATTCATCATTAATCTCTCTGTGACTCTATATCTCCTTTCTCCTACCCTTTGTCTGCCTTGTCTATTTAGAGTGTTGAAATACTGAGATGGGAACTAGCCCTTACTAAGTAAGGGATTAGTTACACAATAGAGTAATGCGCTCTATGGGGTGGATTTCTCAAGTGCATTATGTATTGTACATTAATTGGTCCAGGTGGAGCACAATAAAGTTTCCCAAGGGTGCTTTAACCAGGTATTGCTTCCAACAGCATTACGTTAAAGCAAACACGCAGAGTCTACACAGGGTCAACACAGGGTCTACACTCAGGGTCTACACCAGTTCATGTGCAACCTAGTTGTGCCCTTGAGAAATCACACCCTCAGAGAGTACATTACCCCATGGTGCAGACAAGCAAGCCCTAACTTCTTTTTTTCCCCAAGCACTTAGCACAACTGGACTTTAATCTTTGTTGGGGCCTCTGTCTAGATAGTACTATAATGCTACTAAAAAGTGACAGCCTAGCTCTTTTGGTTGCTGAATTATTCACAAACTCCTCCTCCTTTCCTTTGCATGTATTCCTTATTAAATATTTGCTGAATATTTAGGCTAAATAATTTTCAGCCTATAAACAGCTTGGCTACACTGACAGCCTTGTGCCTGTTGAGTTATGCAGTCAAAGAGGGGTGATAGGCAAAGGGAGACTACAGTTTAAAGCATCTAGTTTTAATCTGAATCTGAGTAGCTATACCCAGTGTGAATAAGAGAACTGAAGGGGGCAGATTTGGGTGGAGCTAATTATTCCCTTTCGCTATTGGCAGTTGATTAGCTATGAAGTGTGTGGGTTCGTTAGAGGATATATTTTTTTCTGCTTCCTGAGTGGGAGACTGATCATTTTTAAATGGGATAATAACAAACAGCAAATAAACTGTGCACTGCTGGCTAAACATTGAATTTTCAGCTGGCTAACATTTGTGCTAAAGTTGGTGAAACAAGGAATCTGAAGATTTTCACAGCTACTCTGCAGTTGTCTGAATATTCATAAATAATAAGATGACCCCATGATTACTGGTCTCAATATAGGGGTAACTGGAGGAAATGCTATGGCCTGTGTAATGCAGGGAGTCCGATTAAATGACCTAACAGTCCCTTCTGGTCTTATGATCTGTGTATCAGAACAAGGCAAGCTCACTTCCCCTTTTACAAAAATATTCCTGAGTCAGATGTACTCCATAAGAGTGGCTAAATTGCTGCAGCAGCAATCCTACTGGTGAAATCCTATTTTAGCTCAATAGTTATTTTTTGTCTTTTTTTCACCTGAAACTCATCTGATTTCCATCTGTTTTATCTTTTAAAATCTCATTTTCTATCAGGAAAAAAAACACTTTACAAAGTGTTTCTTCTGCTAAAGGAAGAAATGTTACTGTTTCAGGGAGCCATCCTCTGTTCTATAGTGACTGTAGAGAGACAATTGAAAAACAATTACTATTTGGGGAATTCTGCTTTTGTTGTGTGGCATGGCTTTTTCAGTTATAATATGGCTCTGTGTTTCTTCACCATTAATCCTTCATTGTTTAGAACATAATATCTCATTTGGGGTTCCCTAAAGGGGCTGACAGTGCACAGGGCCAGGATAAGAGGGAAGGGGTATTCAGACTCACCCTGGTCCACTGAGTCCTAGTCCAGCGCCCTGACAGAGATGGGCAATCCTGCCACTGGGTTGATGGGGACAAGAGTGGTCACTCCATGTCTCGGCACCACAACCGGACTAAAGTCTTGTTTCTCTGGGCTACTTCCTACCGGCGTAGCTCCATTGCCACTTGGGCCTGATCTACACTAGCAGGGAGGGTCAACCTAAGATACGCAACTTCAGCTATGTGAATAGCATAGCTGAAATTGGCATATCGTAGGTCAACTTACCTGCTGTCCTCACGGTGGCAGCGGTTGGCAATGGGCTCCCCCATCGACTCTGCCTTGTGCCTTCTGGCGAGCTGGAGTTCCGGAGTCGACAGGAGTGCCTCTGGGGATGGATTTATTGCATCCTGATGAGACATGGCCTTTGATTGGACCTCAGCCTTGCTATCAGGCAACCCTTCCTCTGGTCTCTCCCCAGGTGTCTTCATCTCTTGAAGTAGTAGTTGGCCTTTTCTTCCTGCTGATGGTTCCAGGATCCACTGAGGGCCTAGCTCAGGTGGCAGATTACGACATGGGCCAATGGGGCTTGTGCCCTGGGGCCCCAGTCAATTTGGGGGCCCCCACATGTGCCCTGGAGCTCTGATCCAGCCCCTCTGCTCTTCCTCTGCCTGTCCCCGGGCCCCTGCCACCCTGTTCCTCATTTCCTCCTCAGGCCCTGCCAGCTAACCAGACTGGAAGCCAGAGCCCGCATGTCCCTCCAGCTCAGGCGCAGCAACGGGGCTCTGTGCACTGCCTCCGTCCTGACGGCCAGCTCTGCAGCTCCCACTGGCCAGGGCTGCTGCCATTTGGCTCTGCGGGGGTGGTGCCTGCAGGAGGAGGTGGTGTGCAGAGCTCCCTGGCAACCCTTTCACCTAGCAGCCAGAGGGACATGGCGCTGCTTCCTGGGAGCTGTCTGAGTTCAGTGTTACTCGGAGTCTGCACACCAACCCACTGCTCCAGCCCTGATCCCCCTCCAGCACCCAAACACCCTCCTGGATGTTGCACCCCACCTCCTATCCCAACCCTCTGCCCCAGCCTGGTGCCCCCTCCTCCGCTACGAACCCCTTGGCCAAAGCCTATAACCCCTTCCCGCACCCCAAACCCTTCATCCCCGGCCCCAGCCCAGTGAAAATGAATGAGTGAGAGAGAGTGGGGGAGAGCGAGTGACAGAGGGAGGGGGACCTCAGTGAAGGGATGGGGCAAGGATGTTTGGTTTTCTGCAGTTAGAAAGTTGGCAACCCTATGTGCTACCCTGGGTTTGCTGGAAGCTGTGGTCTTCATGAGCAACCATGGTACCCCACCTACTGCTGGCACCTCATTTGGGCACCAGCTGCTCATGCAGGGGATGAGGATGAGCAGCATTGGGGCTGGGCAGAGCCTTTGCAAAGGCTTTTCTAGACCCTTCTCTGCTCAGAAAGTTCTATCAGGGGCTGAAGCAATGAAATTAGTGGGAAGTTCTTCTTCACACAGTCAACCTGTGGAACTCCTTGCCTGAGGAGGCTGTGAAGGCTAGGACTATAACAGGATTTAAAAGACAACTGGATAAATTCATGGAGGTTAAGTCCATTAATGGCTGTTAGCCAGGATGGGTAAGGAATGGTGTCTCTAGCCTCTGTTTGTCAGAGGGGGGTGATGGACGGCAGGAGAGAGATCATTTGAGAAATCACCTGTTAGGTTCACTCAGTCCAGGTAAATCTTCATCCACCTCTGCTCATCTCCCCACCTCTGCCTCCTCCCCTGGTCTGGCCACAGCTGAACTGTTCTTATACTTCCTGCCAGCCCCTCTATTTCCTAAGCCCCTCAGGGGAGCTAACCCCTCTCTGTTCAGGAAGGAGGCCACTCTGCCTCACTACAGACTTCCAGCCAATCTTCCAGTGAAAGACCAGAGCTGGCATTCCTAACACTGATAATGTGAAAAATAGCAGATAAAAAGCCTTAAAAAATAAAAGCCAACCAAGCTGCCAGACCTAGTTTCTACCTCATAAAGAAACAGAAACATGCGCAGGCCAAATTATGTAAATACACTTCTCTAGTTGTCTTTAACCAGAGAACATGCAGATGCTTACAGGAGATTTAACTAGAGATGGGTCTAAGAAGACATCGGTTGGGTCCAATGTCAGATGATTAGGCTTCAGTTTTGGTTCAGATTACAGGCCCAGACAGAGCCAGGGTTTGAGATTTGGCCACTTTCCAACTTTGATGCCAGTTTACCCCTCTTTCACAGGCATTGAATGAAACGTCAATGGAATGTGTACACCTAATGTAGACAGGCGCATTTGTAAATGGCATCCACCTATCTGGATCGTGCTATGGATGCAGGGGGGCTGCCCAGGTACAGCTCAGTGCCAGATTATTTGTTTCAGTTATTATGATAATTTGTTACCCTGCAGATTTTCACAGCCCTTCTTGACTGATAGACTGTTCCGATACAAGGAAACACTTCTGGTATAATAATAATTTAGTGTGCCCATACTCAGTGGCCTCTGAGCAATTAACAAAATCTAACTAAAATAGCTATTCCATTCATTACTGTACTTCGGAAGAAATGCAGCTATAGAAATGACCATGAGTATGCCAAGGCAAAGGTATTGGATCTCCTATGCCAAATCTTGCTTTCAGTTGCTTCCATGGCACTACATTAAAAGCTCTAGCCTACGAAGAGCTGAGCTGTGTGGTCCTGAGCCTCTCTTCTCATTAAAGTCAATGGGAATAGCAGGCACTCAGAACCTCCCCTCCCCTCCCCCCCACACAAAGTGCTCAGCACCTGCAGACCAGCTCTTAGGCCTTGATTCAGTAAAGCAATTCAGCATGTGCCTAGCTAGAAACAAGTGCATGGTCCCATCAAAGGCAATGGGCCTTACACACATGCTTAATTGGTTTGCTGAATAGGACTTGATTTAAGCATATGCTTAACATTAAGCATGTGCTTATGTGCTTTGCTGCTTCAGGGCCTCAGAACATTTTCATTTGGCGTCTATGTTCAGATTAACTTCTGTGGTTGAGAGAGGACAGGCCTAGGAATTAAATGCAACTCTATCCATTTTGGCCAAAGAGAATGCAACTTCATGGCGCCTGCTGCGGGCAGCGGGTTTGTGTTTGGGGTGTCTAATTATGGTGAGTATTTTTGTTTTTAAGTTCTCTGCAACTGTATTGTTAAGGAAGGGGAGCGAATGAAAGCAACATCATTGCAGCAGCTGCCCACAGCTCTGCCAAAGGACCTTAGTCCCGACCTGCACCTACACTGCTATTTCAGAGCCGGCTTCTCGCGAGCAGCTGACAAGACTGTGCACAGTCTTGCCAAATTGTAGGATGGTCCTGAAACGTGCACAAAATGAGGTTTCCCAAGGTGAAAGGCTCATGTTCTAACCCGCTGCACCACCTAGTGTCTGGATACTTTAAAACACTCCCACAGTGTACCTTGTACTCCCAAAATTTACACCCTGAATTCTTACTCCCTTCACGTACTGTCTAGGCATGAGTAGTTTTTAAATATGCTTTATAACCTTAGTTATCTGTCAGGGAGACACACTTATGGATTTATCAAAGTCAACAAACCTCTGACCTCTAGAAGGGCTGTAGAAGTGATTCTGATGCAATGAATGATTATCCCTAGAACAGGGCAGACTCTCCTTCACGTCTGCACCACCATCATCAGTATCTTCTTCTTTATAGTGATCTTTTCCAGTGCCATCATTTAGCATGACAAATTAAGAGACTTATTAGAAGCCCTGTTCCCTGCCTGGAGGAACTTAAGGTCTGTAACAGCTTTGCTGAACATAATACAAAAATTAACAAGGCTCTCTGCCTTATTAAAAAAAACACAAGCATTTTAATAATAGGACAAAATGTATCTTGCACCTCAGGATCAAAGTAACACAGTGCTCAGGTGTGGTAATGTCAATTGAGTAGTGTGTGACATCTGTAAGTCTGTTCTCTTAAAATTATGTATCTATGACTCGAAATCCACATTACTGCTGGTGCTGTAGTCACATATTTAAGGATCCCTCATACTCCATGTTTGATAATAGTTCACAGACTACTTTTCACATTTGTGTCTCTAATAACACGCAACTATTTTAGTGACAATTCTTTCGCTGTGCAAGGCATATGAACTATACACACGCAGTGATGCACAATTCCCCCAGAAGTAACAGTATCCTCTCTTTTTGAACACGTGAGTGGGATAATTACCTTTCAGAAGCTACCAGCCCCCATTTGCAAAGAACAAGAGGACTTATCCTGCAAGGACTGTCTATGGCTTGAGATTCCTAATTAATAGTTGCCAAAGCAAACAATAGTATATGAGTAGCTAGGAATGGGACCATCCAAAGACCTAGGGTTTATGCATCTATGATGGCTGTTGAGCATCACTCTAAAGTGGATCTTTTCTACAAGGTATGACCTCAATGTTAAAAAATGTTGTGACAATAGAATTGATGGTACAGTGTATTAAACGCATCTTTCTTCAGCACAACAAGGAGTCTGGCTAAACCTTTTCTCGTTGCCAGAGTTAGGTTCTTCTCCACTTATCTTTCGAATGTTCCAAAATCTTTCTAAATACTGTGAAGAGGGTGTTGCGGTTGGATGGTAGAGTCCATATTCTTGGAAGTTGGCATTTGTCCTGTTCTTACAGGTAAAAACTACTGATTTACTAAACTGATAAACAGCTTATTTTATACTTTCCAAAAACTGCAGGAGAATGCAAGTCCCCAAAGATATTTTATTATTTTAATCATGAACATATTTTATAAATACTATTATGTAAAATAATTTGCTTTTACAGAAACTTAAATCTTGAGACTAAATTACCAGACAACCCTGTCACTTAAACTACTGATCTATGAACAGTGATGCTAAAATAAAACTACTCAGAACAAAACCTCATAGCATTAGTATTTTATAGCAGATAATAGCAGGTCTCAGTAGTCTAATTCTTACCTTCCAATATAATATATTTCTAAATCTCACATATATTTCACGTTTTTCTGCCTTATAAACAAAGTTCAGTATTGTCAAAAACAATCAGTTCTTTTCATATCACAGAAGAGATCCTTCCTTGGTCATGTATTCCTCTGTCTTACATTCCTCAGCATGTGTAAATCTCGCCCTGTCTTATTCTGTCATTATTAGCCATAACTAAGGGCCCTTTAGCTATGGTTTGTCCTGTTTCAGTGGTTCTGTTTCTTGCAGGAGATGTTTAGCTATCTTTTTCAGTGAATCCTAGTGCCATCTTTTGGGAGAAAGTTGTATATACCATGACATGAAGCGAACACAAGTAGCAAAGAAAGCGAGGAATACTTGCATCTTAGAGACTAACTAGTTTATTCCACTTATTTGATCTATTTCACATGGGACCAGGTTGTCCCTGGCCCTTGAACTGGTGCCCACCGAGGAAAGGATGCAAGGAACTTCACCACTTATATGCCCAGTGCAAGGGTGCTGAACAATTGCAATCCCTTCACTAAGGGAGTCCATGGACTACTCCCTCCATGCAAACCATGGGCACAAGTCACACCAAAGGTGGTGCTGGTTGGGAACAGGGGGTCAGGCTATTTAATTTGCCTCTCCCTCCTAAGAATGGTGCAGTTTGAGCACTCCCTTTGTGCCACTGAGGCATTGTGAATCAGCATTCCCACCAACTCTGGGCTGGGCCAATAGGCAAAATCTAGATTTCAGGACAGGCATTTCAGGATTATTAGCACAGGTGACATCTTAAAACAAACAAAGTGACCTCCTTTCCCCACTCCCCAAGCTTTGCTCAGCCCAAGGAGGTGGAGAGATGGGGATGGGAAGGGAGGTACCAGAGAGATGGTTATGTCTCCCTTTACAAAACCTGATCCTCTTAAAATCTATATTCTTTAGCATATTAAATAATAGATATAACACCAGTAAAGTGCTGTCAGGGAAAATACAAGTCAGGTAAAGTCTCTGAAGTGACTTGATTAGCAGGTGTATTAGAGGAATGTAAACCAAGTAACTTCTAACTCGCTGTTCAGAACACCGCATGTGTGAGTAGGGAGTGTAGTGATTGTGATATTACTGCAACAAGAGTTACAAGAGTTCCAGCAGGCTTTGCATGTGGGAAAGATACATCTAGTGGCTACAGTGGGAGCATGTGGGAGTGCAGCTCACCCCTTTTGCTAAAAGCAGAAGTAAAGTTCCCCCTCCTTTCCCTCGCCTATACTTGGATGAGCTCAGCTACGTAAACATAAGAACATAAGAATGGCTGTACCGGGTCAGACCAAAGGTCCATCCAGCCCAGTATCCTGGCTACCGACAGTGGCCAATGCCAGGTGCCCCCAAATGAGTGAACCTAACAGGTTTTGATCGAGTGAATTCTCTCCTGCCATCCATCACACCCCTCTGAAAAACAGAGGCTAAGGACGTCATTCCTTACTCATCCTGACTAATAGCCATTAATGGACTTAACCTCCATGAATTTATCCAGTTCTCTTTTAAACCCAGTTGTAGTCCTAGCCTTCACAGCCTCATCAGGCAAGGAGTTCCACAGGTTGACTGTGTGCTGTGTGAAGAAGAACTTCCTTTTATTTGTTTTAAACCTGGTGCCCATTAATTTCATTTGGTGGCCCCTGGTTCTTCTATTATGGGAACAAGTAAATAACTTTTCCTTATTCACTTTCTCCACACCACTCATAATTTTATATACCTCTATCATATCCCCCCCCCCTAGTCTCCTCTTTTTCAAGATGAAAAGTCCTAGCCTCTTTAATCTCTCCTCATATGGGACCCGTTCCAAACCCCTTATCGTTTTAGTTGCCCTTCTCTGAACCTTTTCTAATGCTGGTATATCCTTTTGGGGATGAGGAGACCACATCTGTACATGGTATTCAAGAACACCATGGATTTGTATAAGGATAATAAAATATTCTTGGTCTTATTCTCTATCCCTTTTTGATGATTCCTAACATCCTGTTTGCTTTTTTGACTGCCACTGCACCCTGCGTGGATGTCTTCAAAGAATTATCCACGATGACTCCAAGATCTTTTTCATGATTAGTCATAGCTAAATTAGCCCCCATCATATTGTATGTATAGTTGGGGTTACTTTTTCCAGTGTGCAATACTTTACATTTATCAACATTAACTTTCATTTGCCATTTTGTTGCCCACTTAATTTTGAGAGATCTTTTTGAAGTTCTTCACAGTCTGCTTTGGTCTTAACTATCTTGAGCAGTTTAGTATCTGCAAACTTTGCCACCTCACTGTTTACCCCTTCCTCCAAATCATATATGAATAAGTTGAATAGGATTGGTCCTAGGACTGAGCCTTGGGGAACACCACTAGTTACCCCTCTCCATTCAGAAAATTTACCATTTATTCCTCTTTGTTCCCTGTCTTTTAGCCAGTTCTCAATCCATGAATGGATCTTCCCTATTATCCCATTGGAACATCGAAATGGCCGTTTCCCAGATGCAGACCTCCAAGGATTTTGTCTGCACTTTCTACAAAAGCTTTCCAGGAGGGATGCTGGGGCTGTGTCCTTTCTGCCTCCTCATCTCTCTCTGGCTCTCAGCCTCCCCATCAGCTTCAGGAATGGAGAGGCAGAGAGCTTAGTCTCCCCACTTCTCAGGTTGGAGGGTCCAAGTACCCTGGGCTTTCTCCATTTCCAGCAGCCAGGCTGGAAATTGACAAGAGCCTTCCAGGAGAGCAAGTGGGAAGCCAACAAAATTCTATTCCAGGTCTCCCACAGTGGAATTTTTCTTAAAATCCCTTCCTGAAAAAAAGCCTTGGGTTTCTTTTTTTCCATCCCAAACCAACACAAAATGTTTTTCAAATATGTAACATTTTTCACAGAAAGGAATTTCCATTTTCCAGACAGCTCTAGAAGCCAGTGCAGCTTATGGAGCCAAGGTATCCTGTGTTCTGCCCATGAAATGTTGAAGAATAAACTACAAAGAAGGGAATTTGGGAGTCACTATAAGGAAAGACTTATGACTATTTAAGTGACCTCTACTGTGACTTGCCTTGGTCTCATGCATATAGGTTTCAAATTTTAACCTTAACTTATAATTTCCTATATTTTTAATTTTTAAAAAACCCTAAGTTTCTTGTAACGTTGACACTGAATTTCCTGTTTTTCTAGGATTTTTTTTCTTTTAAATAACTCCAATACTCTTGCAACCCTTTTTGAAAAAATACTGCAGTATAAGCTGGAACCTTCTCTAGAGCAAGGCTCTCCTATTAGTGATAGAAAAGATCGTGCAGTGTGAGATCTGGGGCCCAGTGTCCTTTGTTCCATGTAAATACTATTAGCTCAGAGGCAGTGATTTATTTTATATTGTGCTGTCTGTCTCTCCAAGAGGATGCCTAGAGGCTAACTTTTTAAATGAAAACTTAGGACTCAAGTAGTCATGATATTCTAATATCCAGTCAGAACCATCATTCCATTTTGACATTACTATTTAAAAATCAGAGCTTAGGGTGGGTTTTTCAGTAGTGCTTGAGTGACAGGTTCACATGTCCCATGGAGAGTCAGTGGGACTTGTGCACCTAAGATACTTTGGTGCTTTTGAAAATCTCACCCTCAGACAACTAATCTTTGGTTCTGGGCCCTAGCCCTTGACTAGCTGAATCTAATAAACTGCTTTAATTCTCTCTCCTTCCTTTCCATTTTTATGTTACACATTGGCAAAATGAAAGCTAAAAGACATTTGGGACTCTGCTGAATATATTTTTAGCCTCTTAGAATTAATGAAATCATTGCCTGATTTGTTTCAGACTTGGCAGAAAAAATCTACAATAGCCACAGACAAAATGTGCTAGTTCTGCAGCCAATATTCAATTTGTTGAGCGTTTTAGGGAATTTAGTTTGTAATGGAAACTAAAATGCCATATTAACTATAAGAAATCTGCAGTAGCTCCATAATGAATTCCAGCTCTACTAAGCAGCACAAGAAGCATCCATGATATTTAAGGTGCTGTGCATTCTCCACAAACTACATTAAAAACAAAAGCAGGGTTTAGCTCCCCCACCCCATCTATTGCAATAGTAAAATTCTTCATCATGCTTGTGAAAAAGGAGACCATGTTCCTTTGAGGAGAACACAGGGTCTGGCAAGCAACAAGAGACATGACATTGTATACAGTAAACACCACAGTTGTTTGGTATACATTTAAAATGACAAGATCGACCCAAGCAATTTACTGAGGGCTGAGTCAGCATTTCATATGGCTTAGGACAAAACAAGAAAGATGTATCAGCTGATGCTTTTTACAAAGTCAGGCGTGATTTATTATATACTCTAAATGTAGCATTGCAATACAATGGCTAATTGTTATGATAGGTTGTTAGAAATATGAAAAAGTTGTTTAACTTATTTTGCATAGAGCTCTTTGGTGGTTTGTAAATTAGCAGTGGACATTATCCTGCACAGCGGTTCTGCTTACAATCTGCATTGTAATGAAATTGTGACATGAAACGTTTGTGGAAGTTATAATGAAATGTTAGATGAAAATATACTAAAGTGGTAAGTGAAGAAAGAGAAATCATGTGTAACTTGTAGCGTCTTCAATCTCATCAGCTCCCGCAGGTTCAGATATCATTTCCATGCCGATGACTTGCAAATATCCGCCACTAAGTTTTCTCCTTCTATCCAATCTCATATCCCAACTTGTCTCTCCTTTTGGATGTCTTGTTAGTATCTTAAGCCATTCTTGGCCAAAATGGAATTCCTTATTTTCCCAACAACTCTTTTCTGCTCTCTGCCTGCCCCCGTCACTTTCAAAAACATCAGCATCCTCCTCCTTATTGACTTTCACTGCTGCAGGGAAAGGCTCCAGCCGTGGGGAGGCTGGCTTGGGATTATTTTTGACATCTCCTTCTCCCTTAGTCTACACATCCTGCTGTGCCTTCCTCCCCCTCAACATCTCCAAGATCCGGCCTAGACTTTCCATTCCTACAGCCTCTGTCTCACAGTTCCCAGCCTTTTCCATCCATTATTCGTTCCTTGCACAATCGTCGCTGTAACTTCTTCCATCCAGACCCCTATGTATGGTTCAGCAAGGCCCCTACCCCGTCCAAATGTGAGTCCCTCTTAAATACTTGCTGCTGTGCTGCTACAGTAAATTGAGTTGCTTTCTGTATAAATTGCTATTGTTGTTTCCCTTCACCTAACCTCTGTTAAAAGAGCAGTGTAGATGGAGGCAGGTTGGCTTGGGTGTAGAGAGCTATGTATGGTATATACTGTAAGGTTCTGGCACGTCTTTACTCACCTAAGCAGCACCTCACTATCTACACTCCTCTTTATACTTATGCTAAGGCAGCATGCAGTGTAAGTGCTCCGCACACCACTATAAGGTGTGTGCAGTCTAGACATACTCTTTTTCTCCTCCTTTTGTTCTTGATGTTTTCATGACATCCATTACTCCCAGTACTATGACTGTGCCAAATTCAGGACAGACTGATAAAAACAGGGCAGACACGCCAAAACTGGTAGCTTATTCTATAATTAGATTTCATCAATCTGGTAAGTAACAAAGAGAGCTCCCGCATCACTGCTCTGGTTTAACAAGAAGCTAAAAAAACAGTCCCCTAGGCCTTCCAGTACCTATCACCACCCAGACATCTGGTCTCTATGATGAGAGGTTACTGAAAACCAGATTAATCATCCATAAAATTCTTCTAATCCCAAAGGATCAGCCACTCCCCAGGTCAAAATATATACCTTAGATCATACCAAATACTACAGTTGTAGCCAACTCTGTAGTAACTAAAAACTAAAGGTTTATTAATATAAAAAGAAAAGAAGGGAGTTATTGATTGGTTAAAGGAATCATATACATTACAATCCATTTCAGAGTTTGCAGGTCATGATAATAGCAGTGATGTTACATTGGCTTGTTTCTAATTAGTCTCTCTGGTTCACCCATCAGACTGGGGATCATTAGTCCATTGGTCAATGTTCTCCTTTGTTAGAAATCATATCCAGAGATGTGGAGCAGGAATGAAGACAAAGAAGTGATGTCACAGCCTCCACTTGTATATCCTCAGCTCATGTGCATGGAAAGCTATTGAAAAAAGATGGCGGTTTAGATCACATGTCCTTACATGCCTTGCTGAATCACAGAGCAGCCATTGCCACAGTGCCCTCAGAAGCATCTCCAGTAGCAGGCCCTCTAGGCAAGCTTATTGTCCTTAATGGGCCATGGAGCAAGGAGGGCAAGGCGGGCAGATGCAAATCTGTCTTGGGGCATCACCCAAGAAAACAACATGTTTGAGATACAAACGCACAGTCAATATTCATAACTTCAGATACAAAGATCCAGCGTGGATTTAAACAGGATAATCATACTTAACAGATTCTAATTTTTCCATTGATACCTTATACGACATACTTTGTGCTGTGGGTACTGAACTAGTGATCGTTCATTTTACACAGCATCACACTTACTGTATGAGGAGCCATCTCTGTCACCTTCATAACAGTCCCGAAGATCAATCTTTTCCATGGAACACTGCAGTTTGAATGGTTATGGTGGGTCACTGATTTGTTCGGAATCTCCTGCCTTTTGACTGTCAATTCAGTTTGGCAGGGACTCTGATTTGCTTGGCACAGTTCAGCTGTTGCAGAGAGCCATTTACAAACACACCACTATGAAAGGCATGAAAAATAATAATTTATAGAAAACAGAAAGTCCATTCCAAGGAAGGGCTGTGAACTACCTAGCTAGGTAATTCTAGGGTCTCACTGCAGTATCTGAGTGCCTCCCAAGTATTTTCTGGATTTATCTTCACTACCCCACTGTGAGATAGGGAAGTACTGTTATCCCCATTATACAGAAAGGAAAAATGAAGGAAGAGGACAATTAATGTTCAGGATTCTACAGGAAATCTGTGGTAGAGCCAGGAATGAAATCAAGATCTCCTGCATCCCAGGTCAGTGGTTTAACCACAAGACCATCCTTCCTAACTTGTTCAGCCAGTCAACATCAGAAGGGGCCCAAGAAACCTCCCTCACCCTGCACCAGGGCCAACGACATTAAGTCCCTTTGCTCTTCAGAGGCCTGGCTGCTCCTGTTCCCCCCTGAGGAGCAGTATACTGAAAAGGGGATGATGTAGTAGAGGAATGGGCTCACACTACACCCTCCACAGCAGTCCACTCAGTGAAGCCAGTGTCTCAGGGAGAACAATCTGTTCCAACCTGAAGATGCTAAAGAGCACAAAATGGCCACTGAGCAAAACATGTCTGCCAGACTACCACTGACTTTGGATCAGGCCCACTGTGTCTGCCGTAGATACAGATTTTTCAGGTGCTCCTCCTGGAATGTGCAACTTCACCTGACTCCTTACCCAGAGCAGTGTCATGAATGCCAGAGTTTTACTCCAATAATAGTGAGCTAAAAATCAAAACCAGTGGGATAAATTGGCTGGTGTAAGTGACTGCGTAGGCACTCACAGTGAAGGGCGACGGTTCAAAGGTTCTACAGTGAATAAATAGGTGAGAGGCAAACGACTGACATGTAACAACAAAAGCCACAAACAGGTGTAAAACTTTTCAGAAATCAACGGGGAACTGTGTTTAATGATCTTTATTATCGCCAGCACCATGCAGCTTCCCTGAAGATGATGTGATGCAGGGTTAAATGCTGTGGGTTAGCGTCTGTGTGCAGGATTTAACGTGATTATGGCGCAGACAGCAGTCTCCCTGTCAAATATGTGGCTTTCCTGTTCCAAATCGTGTAAATTTCCAGTTCAGCATATGTCTGGTGAATGGGAAGTGACATCTACCCTGAAAAAGGGCCACAATTTATGTAAAAATATCGGGAATTTGCAATCTAGAAATACTTTCACAAGTGGAAGCTGTCATTGAAAACGGGAGGCAACGTTTATATATGTCTAATATGGCCCTCATCTCATAAAGTTTGGAGACCCCTGGTTTAGACTGCAGCATATCTTGTGATATGGAGCTCATAAGTAGATGGTTAGATACACCAAGGGAGTGTGAATAGCCGTGCACACCAAAATGTTGTGCTGTAGCTCCCCCATGTGGATGCTGCAGGCACGAACTTTAAGATCCCACATTTTCACTAAGACTCATACTCACTAATTAAGTCTCACTCTTCAAGCAGGACTACGTTAGTGTGAACCTTTAAGTTCGTGGCTATTACAGTGCAGCACTTTGGTGTCTGATATTATTCACACCCCCTTGGGTTTGAACTCAGGGCAGTGTAGACATGCCCTCAGACACTCTTGTGGTTACCATCCTGCACAATGACCCAGGAAAGCTATGTTCAGTTCCCAGCTCTCACAGCCTTTTTGTGTGACCTTAGGCAAGTCATTTAATCTCTCTGTACCTCAGTTCTCTTTCTATAATATGGGGATAATATTTAAAGTTGACTGGAAGTTAGTTTATTTCTTCTGCAGACAATTTAAACTTTTTGGCAAAATATTGAAAACCAAAATATTTTGCCTGAAAGAAAAATTGTTTGATTCGGTGCCTCATGGGAGCTGTACTTTGGGTGCCTCGTGCTCCCATTATCCTCTGTAGGCTGGGCTCTCAGTGGTTGGACAACATCTCCCAAAATGCACTACAGCCTTCCCTCTTGGTGAGGGGAAGCAATATAGCATGGAAATCCCTGGCTGTAGTACAGGGATCGGTAACCTTTGGCACGTGACCCATCAGGGAAATCGCTGGGGGGGGCTGGGATGGTTTGTTTACCTGCAACATCCACAGGTTAGGCCGATCACAGCCCCCAGTGGCTGCAGTTCTCTGCAGGAAGCAAACCACAGGAGCTGTGGGAAGCGGCGTGGGCCGAGGGATGTCCTGGCTGCTGCTTCCCAGTCCCCATTGGCCTGGAACAGCAAACCGTGGCCACTGGGGAGCTGTGATTGGCGAACCTGCAGACGCTGAAGGTAAACAAACCATCTTGGCCCCCCAGCGGATTTCCCTGATGTGCCACATGCCGAAAGCTTCCAATTCCTGCTGTAGTGTATCATGGGAAATGGAGTGCAGTGAAGGAGCTTGACCCAAGGAGGAGAATGGGACATGAGACAACCAAACTACAACTTCCACAAGGCACCACGGCCACATTGCCGAATCAAATTGTTTCAGCTTGCGTCTGGAACATTTTAGTTTGTGGCTAAAAACAGAAAACTTCACATTTTGGGAATTCAGTTTTGATGAAAAATAAAAAAATGTCCAGATACTTTTTTCAAAAAATGTTGTTTACATAGAAAATCCATTTTTCTGTTGCCACACAGTTTAAATTAAAAAATTTCAACTACCACTAGTAATAATACCTCCTTTCTTCTAACCTTTGTCGGTCTTGTGTATTTAAAATGTAAGCACTTTAGAGGCATGGACTGGCTCGTAGTATATGTATGTACAGCACCTAGCATAATGGGGCCCTGATCTCAGTTGGCGTCTCTCAGTGCTACTGCAGAACACTACTAATAAATAATAACTGCAGGGACAAGGGTAGGAAAGAGAGAATTTTAGTTCTATTTTAACTGGGTCTTCACTTAGTTTCCACTTCTGTGGATGCGGGTTTGAAACTGCAAAGTATTGTTGCCTGTGTTTTTGAGGGCCTAATGATTAATACTTTGCTGTTTAAATACCTGGCTTGAGGGTACAAAGGGGCAGTTATACATATTGCTACAAATATCTGTAGCTACAATTCATTCCAGACGCAAAAAGCTGGTGTGTAAGTTGCACCCACAAAAACAGAGTGCATTTTGAAAAGCATGCCTATACATTTTAATTCGGCTGATTAAAAAAGTTTTTTTTCCCCAGCAGTTTATAGATGTGAAAGCCAGAAGGCATCATGGTGAGCATGTAGTTTGACCTTGTGCTGGGTAAAGGGAAACTCGGAGCAGCACTGAAATTTCCAAATAAAGGAACAATTCATCATGAGTAAATGTATTTGGAATCACTATTTTATCTATTTGTGCTTTACAACAAAACAAGAATACACAATCTCTTCCCCAAGGAGTTTACAATCTGGCAGGAGTGCAGACAAAATGGGTCTGAAATGAACAACATCTGACTTACTAACATGAGCTGGAGGTAGCAAAAGGATCTTGTAGTAATCATTTGGAAAAGCTTAACAGAGGTTATGCTGTGAGGAGGGTTTTGAAAAAGGAGAAAGAAGTTGTTTAATGAACAAGAGTCTGTTCCAGATGAAACGGGTGGCATGGAAGAAAGCACAGATAGGAGGGGGTGTTTACATAGGGTTGAATCCTCTAGTTCAGGGATTGGCAACCCTTGGCATGCGGACCATCAGGGCCAGCATGATTCATTTACCTGCCGCGTCCACAGGTTTGGTCGATCGCAGCTCCCACTGGCCGTGGTTCGCTTCTCCAGGCCAATGGTGGCTGCAGGAAGTGGTGTGGGGTGAGGGATGTGCTGGCCGCCATGTGCCACTAGTTGCCGATCTCTGCTCTAGCTACTCAGAGTTGAACATTCATAGAGGCCAAAAGGAGTTCT
This sequence comes from Sternotherus odoratus, assembly GCA_032164245.1. Classification (NCBI taxonomy): domain Eukaryota; kingdom Metazoa; phylum Chordata; order Testudines; family Kinosternidae; genus Sternotherus; species Sternotherus odoratus. The sequence goes on from JAVMKO010000001.1 coordinate 165,733,558, forward strand.
GTATGTGGTGTAACCGTAGGATCAAGATTAGCCGCATAAGGAGAAGGCTGCAGTGAAAGACGAGCAGGTGACCAAGTCTTGTACAAGAGACATCAAGATTGGTCAAGTTTAAAGCCAGCAAAATCATCATTAACAATTATCAGGAGAATAAATGGATTGCTTTGCAAAGCTAAGTATGTCTAGTTTGGCTAAGTGCCCGTCAAGGGGGACATGCTAACATAAAAATGTCCCTACCAATGGTCTATCTAGCCCTGTATCCTGTTTTTCTACAATGGCCAGTGACAGATGCTTCAGAGCAAGTGAACAGAACAGGGCAATTATTGACTATTGCCAGTCCAAGTTTCTGGCAGTTGGAGATATAGGGACACCCAGAGCCTGGAGTGAAACAAGATACAAATATTTGAAAAATGTAAACATTAAGGAGGGATAAAAAATGATGTAGTGTGATGTATGGAGGCATGGCTGGGTAATAGTATTGCTGAAAAAGATCTGGAGGTTATGTTACCCGCGGTTATCTGATCCTAAAGCTATGGTAATTAATCTTTAGTTTCCAGGTGGCGGCAAGACATAAATCAATGAGGTGGCACACACAAGAGTGCTTTCACTCAAAAATCCTTTTTAATTAGTCTAGAGCACACATAAAAACCTAGCAGTAGTCTTAGAGCACCCCAAAATATAGTTACCCAAATTCTGAGGTGGTATGAGTGACAACAGCAGCTCTCAGGTGGCCAGCCGTCTGCCAGGCTGGGGAGAAGAGTGTATCCTGACTCGCAGTAATCCAAAACTTCTCTAAAGCACACTCTCTGGGCTGGTCCTCACTACCGGGGGGGGGGGAGGAGGGATCGACGGTAGATCCGCAGCTTCAGCTACGTGAATCACGTAGCTGAAGTTTGCGTATCTGCAGCCGACTTACCTGCCGTCCTCACGGCGGCGGCACTCGGCGGTGCGCTCCCCCCGTCGACTCCAGCTTGCGCCTCCCGGCAAGCAGGAGTTCCGGAGTTGACGGGCGCTGCAGGTGATCGATTTCTCACGTCTTCACAAGACACGAGAAATCAATCATCAAAAGATCGATCGCTACCCGCCGATCCGGCGGGTAGTGAAGACCAGCCCTCTGACTAAACTCTTTTATAGATAACTTCAAACAAAACTACGGCTCATAACAACACCTACTGGGCTGTTTCCCTAGCAATCACAATGATCTCATTATCTTTATTTATCAGCAAGAAACTTACAGTTAGCTATCTTTGCTAGTAATACTGCTGCTGCAGTGATTTTTGTCTTCCTCAGCAAGGCTAAATTCTTTCTTGCCACATGGTATCCTCACTTCCAGCCTGTGGTGGCTAGATGAGTAGACAAGATGGCTGCAAGTTATGTCAGGTCCAGGTCACGTGAAATCCAGGTTCTCTTGTAAGTTATAGTGAATCACAAATTGAATATGAGCCAACAATGTAAAACAGTTGCAAAAAAGGCTAATGTCTTTCTGGGGAGTACTACGACACAGGAGGTAATTGTCCCGCTGTATTCGACACCGGTGAAGCCCCAGACGGAGTACTCTGCCCAATTCTGGGTGCCACAGAATCTTAGGAAAAAATCTAGACACATTGGAGAGAGTCCAGAAGAGAACAACAAGAACTATAAAATGTGTGAAAAACCTGATCTATGAGGAAAGGTAAAATCATTGGATATGGTTAGTCTTTATCTTTCCCTGATGGTAACTCATTCTGCCTGCTCTCATTAAAATCTCCATTTTGGCTAATCCCTGAGAGCTTCTAACTGCATAATTCCAGTTTGATGAGAGGGGGACATCACACGTGGGGATAAGAGCATCGTCTGCATACTGAAAACTATAAAATTCACATCACCTCTGTGTTCTCAAGCAACTTCTCATACAGGTGAGCAAGATGAGCAGTCAATAACAATAGTTTTGAGAGGTGTGACCCATCCCATTACTTAGAGAGAGTGGTTGACACAGAGGACCACTAATGAGAAATGTCAACATTTTAATTTTTTTCATTCCTCATGAAAGCAGGTAAAAAAACAGATCTGCACAATCTACTGTGAGCGATGAATCAGTTTGGTACCATCAGTAGCTGGCATTTGGGAGAATGCCACAACTTTTCCTCCCCTCCTGATCAAGAAGGAGCCCAGGTCATGGAATCTGGTAGAACGGAGCCCAAAGAGCATGCATGATCATACTTTGAATATCTACACAATCTGCTATGAGGAGCACCTCCTTTGGTACCCTATGTGATCTGAGTTTATTTTGTAGGAGGCGCTTGGAAGATTCTGGTTTCAAATTCACCCTGTGTTAGAATCAAAAGAAAGGTGTAAAATATATATCAAGGCTCATTTAAAGATTAGGTTCTGTTTCTCTTGCTCTGTTTAGAAGTTTACACAATTTAAGCCTAGTTGTAAGAGTTTTAGCACAATATGAGCAAGAAATGTTCAGCACTCACTCACAATTACTGAGTCATATGCTGTGTACATTTGCTGTACACAGTGTATGCTGTACAGCATACACAGTGTATGCCCAGCATACACTGGGCACACATACACCACATGTACTCCCTTCTGTACCCTGTTTCCCCGAAAGTAAGACATCCCCCGAAAATAAGACGTACTTCCAGTTTTGCCTCTCGCTGTAATATAATGTAATGTAATTTTGGGAACAAAAATTAATATAAGACACTGTCTTATTTTCGGGGAAACACGGTATGTTCCACTTCATGCACCTAATGAAGTGGGTTTTAGCCCAGAAAAGCTTACACACAAATAAATGTGTTAGTCTCTAAGGTGCCACAAGGACTCCTCCTTGTTTTTGCTGATACAGACTAAGACAGCCACCCCTCTGAAACCTGAGTCTTTTTGTCTCCATGCAGAATATACAAAGAATCTAGGGCTTGAGACTAAGAAGATCTGCAGGATCCAAGTGGTGGAATATGCTAGACACAGAAAAGGAATGTAAAGGTTGCTGAGGAAGCTCTTAGAAGTTGGTAATTGGAACCATCTGTGCTGTGGGCTGAAATGGCATTTAGGAATCATCCACTGAATGTGCTGGCCATTCTCCTGACCACACTCCTTACCCTCTGGCCATGTCACTTACACCAGTAGCAGAGACAGAGGGTTGGCATTGCCCCTATACTGAAGCAATCTTCTTATGGCCAGCTCAACTGGATTTACAAGCACAATCCCCTGGGGAGGCACACCCAAGGATCTTGCTCTTAATGGTTAAGAGGTGCAGCCTACACTGACCACAGGTTCCAACATGTTGTGTGATACTCCATCTTGATCCAAGCAATCTCTGCAAGGGTCAAAATGGAGGCATTGTTCCTGTTGCAGACGAGAGCAGTAAGGAGACGTATTCTAGAACTCTATGGGCACTATCGTGCTCACTCCCAAGTCCTTTCCAGATGATTTCTTTAAATATAGCTGCTTTTTATTTGGCTTTTAAAAATGTTTAATCAAAAGGTGGTTCAATAATAAACATCTTTTTTTTTACTGTAGTGTGCACAATGTACTATCAAACATTTGTAGAAATGAGTTTCCACAGAAAAGCAAACTATTATGTAGGTGTGCCTGGCTTAACTTTCTAAAATAGCAAGTGACTAACCTTTTCCAGTAGTGTAGTTCTTGTAACCTTTCAGTTAGTTTTTCTTTTTTTAAGAGCTGTATGCTCTGAATGGATCTTTTCCAGGCTACTACTGTATGACTGATCGTGCTGTTGCTTTCAATCTGAGTAATGCTCAAAGTCTTAAATGTAATCCGACATTTACAAACTATTGCCAAGATACCCAGAACATGGAGGTCTGGCAGCTAAGTTCTTGTTGCACTGCAAGGATGAACAAAATGAAAAACGGTTATGCAAAATATTCACAATAAAAGAGGACACCAACCCCATTCTAACTAAATGGTGCAGAAGAAAAGCAAAGGGGGGGGGGGGATGGGACAGCATTTGAAGTCTTAATTTATGTATTCTCCACAAATAAACACTGTCTGCTGTGGAGAGCCATTCATAAATGACAAGCCCAGCTCCCCAGTTGGTGTAAAAACTGGAAGTATGCCATTATATACTAAATGTGGATCTGGGCCCTCATGTACAGTGTGGAAATACTCTGAATCTAGAATATAAAGAAAATATTCTACCCAGTGTAAACACTAATTAAGGATTGAAATGACAAACTGAGATGCTGTCATTCATTCCATTTTAAAGTGAGGAACAATGTAAGTTATTCATTCTTCATTCTTCATTTTATTTACTAATAAGAACATAAGAATGGCCGTACTAGGTCAGACCAAAGGCCCATCTAGCCCAGTATTCTGTCAGCCGATAGTGACCAATGCCAGGTGCATCAGAGGGACTGAACAGAACAGGTAATCATCGAGCGATCCATTCCCTGTCACCCATTCCCAGCTTCTGGCCAACAGAGGCTAGGGACACCATCCCTGCCCATCCTGGCTAAGAGCCATCGATGGATCTATCCTCCTTGAATTCACCTCTTGGACCAGATCCTGTGCTCCACTTAGGACTAAATCAACAATTGCCTCTTCTCTTGTGCGTTTCAGGACCACCTGCTATTGTACTGTAATGATACAGTATGTGTTAATAGCAAGATTCTATGATAGTTCAATAAATTCTAATATAGTACTAAGACGTAAGCTGGGATTTCTCATATGATGATGAAAAAAGAATTTCTGAATCACAACCCTCCCCTAGTGTTCTAGACTTCATTTTCATGTTTGGTCACAAAGCCATCAAAAGTTTGGCACATTTGACAATCTCCACTCAAGAGAAGCTCAGGGCAGGAGCAAGAGAGGTGCTGCGGGCAGAATTCAGGTGTATTAACAGAACGGTGTGGATTTGTCCCTCCTTTTCATGACTGCTAAAATTCATAAAGAAAAAAACCCCAGAATATTTTAAAATATTAAACCATTATTTAAATTTAAAATATTTAGGAATATCTAATAGGCATCTTGGTCATTACAAATGCAAATACAGACTACAGTGTAAATCTGAATTGCCATGCTAGGCCAAGCTTATTTTATTACATACATTCTGCATTCTAAGTACTAATAAGTTCATAATGTAAACATTAAGCATACAGAGTTAAAATTCAAGGCCACAATATTTTTGATTGTCCCTTTTTTGTGTCTTTGGTTGGCCGAGATCAACTCGTAGTGTATAAATGCATAAGTTATATAATTATTATATAAAAAGGAAAAAATAACATTGACTTGTATACTTCATTCTGACAAACGCACAGCGTTTGCGACTCAAAAAAGAAAAACTGGCGCCCGCCTAACAAAAATAGTTCCATGATATCTGATTTTGGCAATTGGGGGTTGTCTCTTACCTTAAACCAGTAGAAAACAAGCTCCCTTAATAATGATGAGGTCCTAAATGTTACTTTTAAATATCAGACACTTCCAGTTTTACATTTTTTCAAGAGATGCATCATTCTGATTTCTGAATTCTACTGCTTTTCCCTTTCTCAACTTAAAAAAAAATCAAGTCTATTCCTTCTATAATACTGGGAATGGTATAATACTGATCAAAATATTTATCAAGTCCAAACAAGTAATTCTTTATAGTCCCAACACTACCAAGTTTTCAGTCTCTTCAGTATCTACTGGTAAAGAAGTTTCTTTTCTCCCATTCTCATCTCCATCCTCCTCTTCCTCCTTTCTACTTCCTGTATCAGATGCAGGCCCTTGATCTACAGTCATACTCTTGCCTTTCAGCACATTCTCAATTCCAATATTTGGCTCAGGGTTCCTGTAGTATTGTCAAGCAATCTTAAAGCTTGGGTTGTCTTCACAGTTTGAAACAGCTGATACCTTTACAGTGAATGGAATGCCTTTTGAGTTTAACCAAAAACAATGCTGTTGTATTCCAAACCAGCTTCCACGCTCAACGAGTCTTTTTGATATGTTTCCATTTTTTTAAATACAGGAGGGGTCTTTTTGGTTTTGGGTTTGTCGTTTTTTTTTTTTTTGGTTGTTTTTTGTTTTTAATGACTTCGTATACTGTATATTAGATCACTGTAGAATGATCCTTATATTGCTGTAGTATAGTCCCCGTTTGCATTAGCAAGATATCAAACTTTACACAGAAGCTTATCAACTTTTTAAGACCACTTTCTTTTGTCGGTTGTCCTACATTTCATGCTTTTACCTGCAACAGTCTTTTGTTGTTTGGTCCAAGGATTCGATGCCCGTATACATTACATTTTAGCATCTTTATACTTCTTGAATACTTTCCCTACTACAAAGAGTCTTTTTGACATTTTTCCCCCAGTCAAACTTTTCATGTCTCTTTAGGCATTTTAATTCATGTTCTCCAATATAGTTCATCATAATTAATTGGGTACTATATTCCATGGAGAAGTGTCTCTTATTTTTTTCCTACTTAGTAGTAGGTGCCAAGGTGAGAAGGCATATGGGTGGCTGGAAGCCTAGTATTAGGGTAGATACTTCCAGTTGGTGAATTCCAGTATGTAGTAGGGGCAGCAAAAAAGCTGGAGGAAGTTACAGGTAAAGCAGGAGGGTGGGGAGCTACAAAGTTCATCTTCTGAGGGTGTGCATGGTAGGGGCTCATGTAGGGTAGGTCTGTTGGATACTTATACATGGATGACTCTGGAGGATGAGGCTGGAGGGCCTGAGCTATTCCATGGAAGTCAAACTTGTAAGCATAACGCTTACCATGGACTTTAGTCATAATATTTTTGTCATAGTAGTAACGGAGCGCACGACTGAGTTTGTCATAGTTCATGTTGGGTTTGCTTTTCCTTTCTCCCCAGCGCCGGGCTACTTCATCAGGGTCAGTCATCTTGAACTCTCCATTGGTGCCCTCCCAAGTAATGCAATTGGAATTGGAGCTATCAGACAGCAGTTCCAGCAGAAACTGCCACAGTTGTATCTGTCCACTCCCTATGGTTGAGGGGAAAAAAAGTGAAGAACCAATGACTAATAACATTAAGACATCAACATTTCCCGACTTTCACATATGAAATCCAAGTGCATTTTCACCACAGATCCCTAATTAGGAAATGTTGCAACCTCTGTGCCTGTATCCCGGTCTAACTAATGCCTGTCTCCCTGCCTATCTGTCTGTCTCTCTCAAAAAAATATCTGCACAGCAAGGGCCATAATTTAAAGTATTGTTTCCCCTATTTGGACAGGCAAAATGCCATTATGTGCATGTTTAATAATTATCTCATGTTATTTACTTTGGAAAAGTAATGGTGAAATAATACAACACAGATATAGGAAACTGATCTCTAAAGTTCAGGGCAAACAGCGACTGCTGAAGTTACGATTCCAAGCACTGGTATTTCTCCCTTCTTTGGAAATTAAATCTTTAAGAGAAGGAATTTGTATTGCTGTTGACAACTTTGCAGTAGGACTCTACACAACATTATAAAAATAAAATACAAACCATTTAAACAGTTGGCAGTAGTAGTAGATGGGTCTCGCAACTGATATTCATATAAAAAAGTAGCATTTGATGACAAAGCAGCGCTGATACTCTGCAACAGCATTCAATGCTCTGTAGACTGCAGTTGCAATGTCAGCAGAATTTGCCAAATAGATTTTTGGTGCTAACGTCTAAGTAGTCTATATCTCTGTCCAAAATTTAGATTTTTTAAAAAAAGCAGATATGTGGGTCTAGTAAATGAGCATTTCTTTAGAAAGTTTATAAGAGTGGACTATCATATCAATCTAAAGTCACATCTGAAATATATTAGCAGTTTATACTTCAGTGCAACTGAAACTTTTATTCCTTCAAATGATATTTATGCAAACTGTTCTTAATGAATTTCTTCTGTTCCATTAACATGATTAAATAAACAAACAAACAAAAGAATCCGTGGTATGAGCAAAGCATGCACTTTTAATACATGAAATATAACTAGAGGATTAGAGTTTGAAAATCAATAAACAGTCCAGCACTGGACAAAATACAAATTTCTGAATAAACAATCCAACATATGTTTTAATATAAACACTTGTCTTCCAAATGTAATATATAGTCATATGAAAATAAATGGTTTCTGTCAATTTCCTTTTAATGAGAGAGTAATTTCACCATTTTATAAATACACAAAACTTGTTAAAGTGCAGAAATAATAGTTTATAGAAATTCCATACCCGTGGCTCTCCCGAAATGTTAACATGTATCTCTATCCAGGGCATATCACATTAGCTCATTTCACAATGCCATCGGCACAAAGCTAGCAAAAAGCCAGTTGATGCTATATGTGCCACGCTGGGATTTTAAGGGAGTTAGATGCCCAATTTTCAATGAATTGTAATGAGATTTAGACACCTAACTCCATTAGCCCTCTGGAAAACAGCAGTAGTTCTCTCTCTCTTTTTTTTTATGGAATACAAAAATCTTCATCTTAAAATACAAACTAAACGATAACTTTTTTTCATGTAACTATACCATACAGCTAAATGACAAGGAAAAAGAGTCTTTAGTGTTGAAATACTCCTAACCTAAACAGGTCACTACAATATTCTCAAAAGAATCATCATGATGATTTGATCATTCTTCCAGAATGAAATCTTATCAACAATAGGAAAAGGGAGTAGAGAGAAAGGAGCATACTAACTTTTGGCTGCTAAAGAAGGGGTAAACAGTATGTGGCATATGCATTGTTAGTCTATTGGAGCAGATTCTATTCTCGGTTATATTGTTGTCAAACCAGACTGACTACATGGAGTCAGATTAACAATTAAATCAGTCTGGTCCAATGTATATCAATAACAGTTTACCGGGAAGTTCCCTCAACTTCTCCCAGTCTCCACCGCCCTCACCTTTTAACATTATAGGCCATAGTTCAGATTGTGTTCAATAAGATATTCCTGGATGGAATGCCATATTTAAACAAAATCTTCTGATTTTTCTTGGAACTATTGCCTGCTTTTTTCAAGTGGGAGGATGTCTTTGAGACCGCTAACCCAGTTGTTTCTTTCCAGGGGGGATTCTGCTTTCCCATTTGCTCCCATTTTACTGCTGGTCAATTCATAAAGTTGTTTGTTTAAAAGTCTCTTGTATTTGCCTAGTCTAGTACGTGGCATCATTTCTGCAAATAAATAAAAATGGTGTCAAGACAAAATGCTCACTTCAGTGATTTCACTTGTGATATGAACCACTCAACACCAGGATTTTCATAGCTGAGGCCATCCTGGGCCAGATCCTTAAACTGGATGTTAAGCTTCACCCCCTGAGGATCTGTGGCCCCATGTATGGAACATATGAATGAGATGAACTGCCATTAGTTATTATTTTCTAATAATGAAAACCACAGTGTGACTATGTGGACATGGCCTAGGTCACTGGAGAAATTTGTCATGTTGCACACTGGCCAAATATTCACTGCTCTCTCTTCCTTTCTAATCTAATAATGGGACTAATCTTACTTGCCTTGTTCTCTTTGGATGAAATTCAACCCTGTGCAATGAGCCACTGCAAGTCCAAAGCACTACTTAAATCTCACTTAAGCCCTCAAAATAAGGCTTAAGTATTGCATATGTCCTGCACTGACCCTCCTTGAATTCAGTGCTCATATGATTACCAATCTTGCAATCCACTAGCTGCCATCAGCATCCACTGATTAATTCCTATTTATTTTATGGGAGCTGAGAATGCTCACTGCATTCGGAACTTTGCCTTCAGTCTGAAACCAGTGATAGAGATAAAATGTGAAACTTGAAGAAAAATCATCCCTCAGGCAGCAAAACTCCTTCTCACCTGGATTTGCAAGACGGCTGCTGGTTGGTCCAAGAATCTGATAGGGATCTACAAAAATATGGATAAAAGCAAAGACTTAAAAGGTTGTAATTATATAAAATCATTTTTGAAATTCTGGTCTTATTACAAAAGGGGCAAGAAACCCGACTTCTTGTTGCAATATTCTGCATTTGCTTGCCAACAAAAAGACTACTAAAAACAAAGCGAAATTATTACCTAGTTGTTTTAAAATGATATGTGATTTACTTAAGAATTTTTCTTCTTGTGTTCCGAGTTCATTTTAATGAAAAGTGTTTTTAGAATAAGTTCAAAATGGAAAAAGAAAGGAACAGAGTTTCAAAACATGACCTAAATTAAGTGCACACAAATATGCATGCACACCTTTTTTCACATGTAACTGTCACAGATACATACACAAATGCTCAGCCTACTCTAAGGACCTGCAAACTGTGGGGTATCACATGACATCGTCCTGCCCAGGTCCAGTGGTTAAAATACACGGAAATAGGAAGGGAGCAGCCAAGGAGAAGGAAGAGCTGTTGAGGGAGTGCTGCGTATCCAAAGCAAGGAGAGGAGGGCGAGTGCCCTTCTAGATTTAGCAGAAAAGGAGGAGTTGCCCCTTCCCGTCCTTCCTTACTTTATATCAGAGATACTCAGACTTTGTGAGCTGCCTGTGGCTCTTTAATGTGTCTCCTGCAGCTCTTTGCAGCACATGATATTAAAACACTGTGTGGTTTAATCATTAACAAATCAGGATGCTTTTACTGTGTTATTAGCCAATTGTAGTTCATAAGATAATAATACTTGGTCAGTCATTTTGGTGTGAGAATAATATATGTGATGCTGTCTAGCAATTGCCAGCTCAGATCAGAGCCATCGGCCAATTCATTTTTGTGTGACTCTCAAAGAAATGTTATGTGGGGTAATAGGCATAGGCCAATTCACTTGTTAAAACAGAACAAATGGCGTTATCACTTACATTTACATACCATATGCCATGGAAATTACATTTGCTCTAAATTAATGAAAACCAGTGAAATGCTAGTATTATTGTCTTCATGTATCTATAATCAGTTCTTGGCTATTACATAACATATATCTTACATATAGCCTATAATTGGATAACCTTAGATTTAAGTGTGTGTTCATGTTAAAATGGTTGATGTGAACTTCATGAAAACTAATGAAAGAATGTTACTTCCTGTTGTTCCTCAAAGAAACGTTGCATATATCAGTAAAGGACTGAATGGATGGAAATGAAGAAGCTTATTCACTTCAAAGACAGGGTCATTTAGTAACAATGGGAATTCACAGACTGTCTGCATTATTTATTCTTCCTCTAAGGAAAGACTCACATGGGTGAAGACACCTGTCAGATTGTCTTCTGGGTGAAGGATCTATAAATGCTGGTTTAAGGGAATGAACTGAACTGTTTTGGATTCTAATAGGGTGGAATACTGAACAAGTGGACAGAGATGCCCAGAATTACACTGGGCAACCCTGAGGAACTTTTGGAAATCTAGCAAATTACTACACCTCTTTTAACATTTTAGACTTACAAGCTTTGACTCACCGGTTAATTAATTTGATCGGTGTTAACCTCTCATTTACTCTCATTTCTTTTCTTAGCTAATAAACCTTTAGTTGGGTTACTAGAGAAATTGGCTTCAGCGTTGTCTTTAGTGAGATCCAGACTGTCAATTTAACCGGGCTCTTTGGGACTGGGAGTGATCTAATGTGATGTGGTATTCGGCATACTGACCAGTATCATAAAGTCTAGAGCCTAAGAGAACTATTTGTAACTCTATGGTAAGACTAATATAGTAATACAGGAATGCACATTTGTTACTGTCTTGGTGAAATCTATTATAGAATATATCACCAGTTTGGGGTGTCTGCCCTGTTTTCTGACAGTCTGATTTGAGATTGGCACTCTCAGTTCTGAGCCACTTCAGACACTGTGACAAAATGTACACTAGTTTGAACTTGCAAGTGATTCACGTCCCATAGTACATATAACAAAGTGATAGATCCTGCCCTAATGGGTTGTGGCCACTATTTCTGTGTGACCTAGTTTGTTTCACATCACTCATTTTTGTGCACTATTTTTGCATGAACAAATAGTAGAATTTACAAATGCAAAGCAAAACCTTGAATGTACAAAAATACCACCCACTAAGTGCTTTGCAAGTGCACAGCTGAATGCATGCAGTGGAGGTTGGGTTGAATTGCCTACAAAAATTTGATCCATCAAGGAATATGCTACATAAGACCCATGGTTGGGATTTTCAAAGAAGCCAAAGGGAGTTAGGCACCCAACTCCCATAGCATTTCAATGGCTCTTGCATGGAATTCCTTTAGGCTCCTTTGAAAATCCCAGCTCAAATCAAGAAACAAACGGACAAGGGATTCTGTTCCACAAATATCAAAGCCAAAACTAGAGGGCAGTAGAAGAGCTGCAAGTCTTTCTCCAGGCCCTGAGTTCTCTGACCACTTGACAGCTGCTCTCAGTTGGCTGCTAGTTTTACAGCCAAGAGGATACTCAGATTGAGTTCTTTATAAATGTAAAATACTAATCACACAGCAATTAAATGTTCTCAAAAAGTTTACATAAATTACCAATATAATTCTTGAAAGCCTTTGGAGGCCCAATTATATTAAACTGAGAAATGCTGTTTTGACAAACAGCAATAATAATACTTCTCAAACCACATACGTATAAACAATTCAAGCTAATGGAATGCAGTCATGCACATATTCATATTTAGCTATAACGAAATCCAGAATAATGAAAAGTCCATTTCAAAAACACAGAATCGTGTGTCCACCTGAATCCAGATTATTCTGCAGGTGCACTTCATCTGCCATTTCTATCATTTTGCCATTAGTAAAAGCCATTACTGATTCAGAATTTGTGATGTACTTTCTCATTCAAGGGACAATCTAACTTAATACTATGGGTTTCTGTCCCATATAACAAACTAATTGCTTGGCAGGCACAAAACGCTTCTGCCTTTCAAGATTACTTGAACATAATCTAATACTTTCTCCTGATGGCTACCCAACAGAATGGAAATCCTTCCAGCTTTCAGCCCTGTATTTCAGTAGTCCAGGATTTCAAACTCTAGTAGGATTGTGTGAGGAATTCCAGTTCTATCTATATTTCTCTTAGATACTGAAATTTTCACTTCTGTACATTTTTCTGATGCTCATACTCCAATCAGCTATTATGAACAGAATCCTGTGAAATCCTTAGATTCCACATCTTTGTACTTAAACTGAATACGCGTGCTTTGCTTAATAGCTCATCGAGCCCCTTAACAGCAACAAGACTCTTATAAGAATTACTAAAAGCAAGTCACAATGAGCTGTGACAGAATGTTGACAACTTGGAGGTCCATCACATCCAGCTTTCCATCAAATTGTTAATTTGTATTCTTGAGTCTTTGATTTGTAGATCATGGGGGTCTCAGTCTGAGTTAACTGTACACACAAGACACGAATACACAATTCAGCCACCATGCAGGATGCTACAATGAGCCCTGCCACAATGAGGAGGTCTCTGCTAATTGCTTACATCTGCTCTTGCAGTTGGGTATTTGTTGGCAGACTACAGTACACTTCAGATCACATTTAATATACTCCATTTAACCCAGATCCAACTGAAATAAAGTTACACACACCTAACTGAGGTCGCTGGTCTTCTGTTTTGGGCACTGTTGATGATGATGGTTGGGTAACTGAAAAATAGAAAAATTGATACATTTATCTATTTTTTCTAGTTTGAAAATCAATCACCAAAACTGTTTTACATTGAGTGGGCTGAACTCATCACTGGCATAAGTAGACACAACTCACTGGACTTAAACAGCTCAGCACTTGCTGACATCAACTATGAGATTTGCCCTGATATGTTAAACTGATCTGACCTGATCATGCTCCCATTAAAATAAATGCAAACATGCCTGTGACTTCAAGAGGAGCAGGTTTGGGTCCCACTGGAAGTACATAGTTGTTACTAATAATTACATATTGCATAATATTCAAAGGTTTATTGGACTTGTCTGCTAAGACAGTATCAAATATGAGAAATTCTAAGGCAGAAAGTCTTCAGCTTAAGGCAAGTTCTGACACTGTTTGACCTTTTTCAACACTACATATATCTGTTGGTTCCTGTCAGAGGTGGAAAAGAAACAATCAATTTCTCTTAAAAAGTGTACATGTAAAGTTACTTTTTGAAGGGAGCATATATCGTTTAACTTGCAAAGAAAGGGCTCTGTTCTTCCTTATATGTGACTAACCCATGCAGGAGAGAGGAAAATCTATGATTTTGAATGATTTACGGGTAGTGTTTCTTCTGAATTCTTCCATTGTGGTAGAGGAGGGGTGTGTGTGTGGTTTCCCTCTCCCACAGTAGAAGGATCTAGTATTTTAACCCCTTTTTCCTTGTGGATCTCATAGCATCCACTGGCAATAAGGGGCTTGCATTGTGTTCTCCTGCAGATTGGGGTGGGGAGACTCCAGAGGAGTCCAGCTGTGGCCTGCTTCCTTCAATTTTGTGGAGCTAGAATCCCAGATAGTCCCCATGAAGGAGCTTTCTTGGAGTGGGAAGGGAAGGGGATTATACTACAGAGGCAAAGTTCCCCTTAGACTCCTCTCTGCATGTAGTCACGGAAGAGAAAATGGGACCCCAAACCTTAAAGAACAAACTTGAGAAGGAATACTCAAATCACTTTTAAAACATTTCAAACACTCAGTAAGTATTAACCTATATTTTGTGCAGAGTCTACAGTGATTCTGCTTTATACCTCTGTTTGATTTATTGGTAGAGCTAAGGATTTTACATTGATCCCAACTCTTGTTACTTTTTCTTTCCTAAGTGAACAATATCAAAAATAGGTCTATTATAGGTGGATTTTCAAATTTGGGTGCCTAAGTTTTAAACACCCAAATTCTTATTTAAATTCTCAGACCAGCCCTTTGATACCCAAGTACCAGTTTCAGGCACCAAAATAATAGTTTGAATACCCAAATGAAGAATTCTGTGGCATAACATAGGTGCTCAAGTTTGGATGCCATTTCCAGAGGAGATACACCTGACATGAATTGGGCCCCCATGCTAGAAAGTAAGCAGGTGCTTAACCTTTTGACTGAGGAGCAGGGTGACTATGACTTGTCCATGCTGACCTTCTGGCTTGTTCATATGATAAATCTGTAAAGAAAAATAAATTGTCTCAAGTATATATGGCATAAAGTGTGAGACATTCTTAATGGCTAAATCACTAGACATGGGAGGGTTACTGAAATGAGAGAGCCCCATTGCCAAGCCCCTGGTCCTTTCAGACACCTCTCACCCTGACAGCTGCACCTGGCCTCCCTAACTACCTGACTCTTTCTTTCTCCTCTGCAGCCTACTCAACACACTACTGCAAAAAAATCTTCTCTCCCCCCCACTGCTGTGGCCAGGTCTCTTCTCTGGCTTCTCGTCTCCTTCCATCTCATTCAAATTTATTGTCCTCACCTTCAAGGGTCTCCACAACTCTGCTCTTGCCTTTAATCTCTGACGCTCCCCTCCTCTCTCGCTTCCCCCCCCCCCCACACACACACACTTCGACTGGGATGTAGTGGGAGGTGTTGAGCAGGCCCTTTGATAGCTCACACTAGAGCCTGGCTGACCAGAGTGGGTTCAAGGATCCATGGAGGCTGGAGGCAGGAGTGTTAGTCACTTGGGTGAGATCTCCCATCACTGTGTGTCGGATGAAAGTCTCTTCTACCATTCATTGTTTTAAGAAAATGGACTTGGGTCTTTTTTCTGCCTTGTTAGTCTGCTGCTGTCACTCCTCGAGATGAGGCTTGGTAGCTGCTGCTTGCAATGTGGAACGAAGAGCTACATATGGTCACATCCAGTGGGGATATTAGTGGTCGGGGACAGTATAGCACCAGTTTTGTTATTATGATGTTCCACTAAGTAACTCCTAAGACTTTTGATTAATATAAAAGAAAATGAAGTTTCTGTTATGTAACTTTTTAATAAATACATTATTTATTCTTATTAATCATAGAGCATTTGGAAGTATTTGCTCTGTAACTGAGGCAATGGCTAGTCCCGATATCCTTTGAACCCAGTGGGGCTGTGCTAAATATCCTGTACCTCTGCAATACCTACATCTCTGCCCTTGTCTCCTACTTCTCCCTTTGCATGTGTCCTTTACTCTGTTAACTCTGCTGCTTTCATTTGCCTTTTGTTCTCCCACCTATGGCTCTTTCTTTTATTCTTATGCTTGATACAGTCTCTCTCATTCTCTTTTTTCAGAACCATTCACAAATCCCACCTGTTTTTGGCTAACAGTTAGCCTATGGCTTACACTTGAGCATTCGCGTTCCCCATTGCCATTCCCATAAAAACAATTTCAAATAGTTGCTAAAAGAAGCTGAAACACCCTACAAGTTAACATGGTAATGATAGCTCACGTCTGTAACCTTCAGAGTGCAATGCCACCCAACCACTTCAGAGGGTGGGAAGCGATGCAGGCAGTGATTGGGACAGCCCCAGTTCAACAGGGGTGGAGAACACACAGTGAAGGGACACAGAAGTGTCCAGCCACTCATTGGCTAGCTTGGGATGAAGGGATTGGTCCCTCATCCTTCTCTTTCATTAATTGCAACCTTAGGGCAGGTCAACACCACCTGCCGGATTGGCAGGTAGCGATCGATCTTTTGGGGGTCGATTTATTGCGTCTGATAGTCTAGACAGGATAAATCAAGCCCCGAGAACTCTCCCGTTGACTCCGGTACTCCACTGCTGTGCGAGGTGCAGGCAGAGTTGATGGGGGAATGGTAGCAGTCGACTCAGCACCATGAAGATGCTGTGGTAAGTTGATCTAAGTATATCGACTTCAGCTATGCTATTCCCATAGCTGAGTTGCGTACCTTAGGTCAATCCCCACCCCCCACTCCCAGTGTAGACCAGGGCTTAGTCTGGGACATGTGGAGCCTCTTTTTGCTCTTCTCCAGTAGCTATAATATATATAATATACTAACTTTGGGCCTGCTTTGAGATCTCAAGAAAGGGAATAAAATTCACCTATGACAAATCGGTGTTGTCTTAAGGTAGGAGCACAGACTCTTTTGGATGGATGGCAGATTCTTAATAGTGCCTTAGCTTTCTTTTAGAAAGGTTGTTTGACGGTCTTTAAAAATGAAATCAGGTAGGAAGTCGTGAACCAGTTAAGAAGGCAGTTTGGCTCTGAGTGTGGTTTTTGTATATCTGTCCATTTTCAGACACTACTAGCGAGAGAATGGAATGGAAACAAAGTGTAATGGGTAATTCACAACCAAATTGCCTTTAATTTATTTAGTCTGTTTGGCTTGAGTGTATAACTGGCATTGCCATCACTGTGGTCTGATGGAATCTTACACTCTCAAAATTTCGGTTTTGCTGAGATACACACTTTTTGTTTTGTATTATATTTTAAGTAACTGTGCCTTTTTATCCCTGATTTTTCTCATTTTATACCACATTCTTCTCTTGTGGAAACATGGAGAGTTGGACAAAATAGTGCTAATTGGATAGGTATCTATCACTGATCTGAGTAACTGTATATGGTACTATTATAATTATTTATTATAGTATAGTTGCACCCAGAAGCCCCAATCAAATTGGGATCCAATTGTGCTCAGTACCATTAAAGCATATAGCTAGAGATAGTCTTCTCCCTGGAGAACTTACCATCCAAAAGGAAAATGAAGACAGATTCAGGGTCAAATTGTGTGCTGTGTCTAGCTTCTACTGCACACAGCAGAAATGGAGGGTGTGCTGACAAGAAGCTGATCCTGATCCTCTCCCCAGCTTTGGGTGAAGATTAGAACAGCCTGGGGGATACTCTAGTCTAGACAAGTGCTAGGTGGCTATGGTCCACAATGAATTGTAAACCAGCTGAGGACTGTCAGAGTGCCACGAACGTCATCCACTCCCCTTTGCTTGATGCTGTCTGCCCTGTCATACCTCTTTCCTCCACCTATAAGCCCTGTGCACCAGGAAGTATGGTGGGAGGTGCACAAGCTGGGCATGCTGCACCTGCTGGGAACCTTTCCATGCTAGTCGTATTCCCAGCTAGGGGTTTGTGAGCAGTGAGTGCAACATCTTGAGCTGGGTCAAGAATCTAGCCAAAAGGGAGAGGGAGTAGGACACAATAAACTGCATATTAAGGGCTGTTGCATGGTACTTGTGCATCTGCATATTAGTGCTAGTTGTTAGGATTTTATTTTTAAAATACCACATACCTCAAATTCATTAAGAAGTATAAATTTAGTACTGTGAGAAAACTCTTGAGTAAAGAGGCAAAACACATCCTCGTACCGTTGTGTGACTACGCCCTCTTTTAAAGGAAAGATCTAGCTCTCAGACCTACTTGAAACAGCACCAAAATTAAGACTTCATTCTTAGTTCAGGATCTGGGAGTTTATTTGGACAATGATTTGTATTTTGTTAAACATATTGCTATCATAGATAAGCAGGTCTGTTTTTACTCATGAGAAATTGGTACAATATGTCCTTATCTAGAACAGATCTTGTAATTCACTCTCATTTGATGATACGTTTAGGTAATCCCATATTAGTCCTCGCTGAGCTACTACAGTGTATCACTTTTAACTTGCAAAAAATTGCTGGTATTCTATTGTCAGGAGAGCTGAAGAAATATGACTTTGCCTTTCTAATTCTTCAGGAATCTCACTCACTTCCTATTCTCCATTATATTAATTTAACAATGGTAATTGTTTAATTTTGATTCATGCTCTGGAACTGCTTCCCAATGTTTGGCTGATGCATTCTAGTTGAGATTTGGATCTTGTCTGAAAATTAGAGTTATCAGGGATTTTCTGCTGAAAGAAAACTAAGAAAACACCTGTACCCAGGTACCCCTGTGCCCAGATTTTACTTAATTGTTTTGATTTTCTGTTGGGAAAATCAAAATGAAATCTTACATTTTAGTTCAGCTGGACCCAAACTGAAATATTTTGATTGGTTGATCTGATCCAAACCATTTCATTTTGAATCAGTTCAACATTATACTGCATCTCCCTTTGGTGTTGCATAGCCTTGTGTGAGCTATAGTTCTCTCCTCTGGGCTAGGCTCCCTGGCTAGACTACATTCTCACATGAAGCAATGTGGTTTCCCTTCTGGCCAAGTCCTGTGGTGTATCATGGGAGTGTGGGGGAGGGTCACATGGCAGTGGGTATAATAACATTTTATTGTATAACTCTTGTACATGTTGTTTCCGGGACTGTATTAATGTATTTGATCATGTTTTAAATATACCGTTATCAAAACTCGATTCACAGAATTAACAACAAATAATTAATAAAAAGACAGACATAAAGGAAATACATATATAAGAAATTTAATTTGATGTAAGGAAATCATACTTGATTCCTCTGTATTTTTTTAAAAAAGATGAATGAACCATCCAGAGGAGTATGCATTAAGGATAGGTACATAGAAATTGCCATACTGGCAAAGTCCTGTTTTCCATCTAGTCTACAATCTTGTTTCCAACTATTCAGAGGAAGACTGAAGACTCCACACAGTAGGCAGATGTGGGTTAATCTTCCCCCAATGTAGTCTTCTCCTACCCCTAATTAAAGATTAGTGAGAGCTCTGAAGGATCAGGTTTCATATCTGATTCACATTTGTGTTGGTAATTACTACTCCAACTGAGTATTCTTTTTATCCATATACATGTCCAATCTCTCATTGAATCTTGCTAAGCTCTGTGCTTCAACAACATCCCATGACAATGAGGTCCATGGTCTACTTATGTATTATGGGAAAAAGCATTTTCTTTTATCAGGTTTTAATTTGCTTCCTCTCAATTCCATTGAATGTCTTCTCATTCTTGTATTGAGACACATGGAAAACAGAAGTTCCCAGTCAACCTTTTCTAAACCTCTCATTATTTTGTAATAATTTTATCATGTACCTCTGCAGTGGGGTGACCACCCGCTCCCTGCCCGGAAGGGCTGGAGTAGAGCAGGGAAGGGGTTGTGGCTGGGAGCCAGCCAGCTCCCAGGCTTTGAATGGGAAGCAGGCTCAGCTGAGTGGCCACGCTCCAAACACTCAGGCCTGTATAAAGCCTGAGAGGCAGGGGCCTGAAGGAGTCTCCTCTGTCTTCAGAGGAGGACAGGCCTAGCTGCAAGGAGCCTTAAACAGGGACCTAGACTAGTGCAGGGCTGGGGCCAGGCGGTAGGAGCTGGGGAAGCTCTAGCCTGAGAGCCCCAGGCTGCTGGGTCTAGCAGAAGGCCCGTCCCAGGGGTACTGGGGTTGCAGGGAGCAGCCCGGGGCTAGTATTAGAAGCAGCAGGCCAACCCCCCCTTGCCGGTGATGAGAGGCCATGATACTGCAGTCTGCCTCAGTGAGCGGAGGCAAGTGGTGACTGGCAGTGGACAAGTCTGAGGCAAGATGGGGATAGTGGGTGGAGGGTGGAGACCCTTGGACTTGAGGGGGTTCTGCAGGGGTGCAACACCCTCAGCTAGAGGGCACCAGGGTCCGGGAGGGACACGGGGCCAGAGTAAGAGCGGGACATCGGCCGGCAGAGGGCGCTCTGGAGGCTGGAGAGCTGATTCCCCAGACAACCAGCAGGAGGCACCGCCGGGGTGAGTGTTGACCTGCTTACAACCTCTCACTGGTCATCTCCTATCTAAGATAAAAAAAATCCCTGATTTACCAATTGCTCACTGGAGGAGAGCTTTTTCAGGATTTAAACCATTCTCATTACTTCTCTCTGAATGCCCTTGAATTCTGCAAATATAATTCTGGAGATGGGGTGACGAGTACTGAACAAAACATTCTAAATAAGGCTGCACTGTTGATTTATACAGTGGCACAATAATCTTTTCCATATCATTCTCCACCCTGTTCCTTATGCAGTTTAACATTTTGTTAGTTTTTTTGACAGCAGCTGAACACTGAGCAGAGAGCTCCATTGAGCAGTCCATAGAGATGCCCATGTCCCTTTTCCTAAATTAATGAAGTTTAATTTAGAACTCAGTAAGGTAAAGGAATATTCAAATGTTTCCCTCCAATTTGCATTATATTGCGTTTATTAACATTCACTTTCAGCAGCCATTGTATTGCCAATTCATTTAGCTTGGTTAATTCCCACTGACGTTCCTCACAGTTCTTTCTGGATTTAACAAATCTAAATAATTTTGTACTATTTGCAAATTTTGCTTCTTCACTTTTGTCACAGATTTTGTCACCATCCTTTTCCAGATAATGAAAAATCAGTTATCCTAACTGAACTGTGAGGCACCTATTGTTAACCTTTTGTCACGATAAGAGTTGATCATTTGTTCCTATTTTTAGTATTCTGTTTTAGCCAGATTTTGATCCATTACAATATTTTTCCACTCATCCCATTATTTCTTTAGTAACCTCTTGTGAGGGGCTTTGTCAAAGTCCTCTTGAAAGTCTAAATAAATTATGTCAACTGGTTCTTCTATATCTAATACTTTATAATATCTAATACTTTATTGATATGTTCAAAAAAGACTAATAGATTTTTTTTGCAGAAATTGTGCTGGTTAGACCCTATTACATTATATTATAGTGGTTAGACCCTATTATATTCTAGGAAAAACCTTGAAGTTCGTAATATAATAGGTTCTAATCAGCATAATTTCTGCAAGAAAAATTGTGCCTTGCTGTTCTATTAGACTTCTTTGAACATATCAATAAAGTATTAGATAAAGAGGAACCAGTTCAATGTTTAACTATCATTTCAACCAGTGCAAGATTTAGTGGTGATTAATTTCCTGGAATAATATCTAGAGCATTTTAAAAATATGCATACACCATTTGCTATCCTGCAATACTCTGGTGCACTCACTGTTTTAGTGAGAGATTGAGTATCTTTACTAGCAGCTCAGTCCCTTCAATTTTAAGTCCTTTCAGTACTTCAGGATATATACCACCTGGACCTGGTGACTTACTGCTTTTTAATCACTTTCTTCTGATGCCTCAATCCCTACTAGCACCTTCTCTTTATTATTGGAAAAACAAAGGTCCAGGCTAGGTATCTTCCCAATATCCTCAGTGGTGAAGGAATCCTGTAGTTTCTCAGCATTGTTCTTTTCTTCCTTCATTGTTCCCTTTACCCCGGTGATCTAGTAGACACTCATCTTCTGTCACTGGCTTCCCATTTCTGATATACTTAAAGAATCTCTTGTTGTTTGTTTTTATATGTTTATATCCTTGTATCTAGTTATTTTGTCTCAAAAATAAACAGTAAACAGAGAGAGAAGAGACAAATAATAATCTGAATACCACTCTCTTACATAGCATTTACTCCAGTAGATCTCAAAGCCTTTGAGGTCAAGGTTAGTATCATTATCTCCATTTTACAAATGGGAAAACTGAGGCACAGGCAGGTGAAGTGACTTGCCCAAGATCACTCAGCAGGCCAATGGAACATGCTGGGAATAGAACCTAAATCTCCTGAGTCCCAGTTCACTGAGCTATCCAGTAGGTCACACTGCCTCAAAAAAAAAGATGACTATGGAAAAACAGACTCATTAAGCTGCTCTTCCCTCCCACTTCATCCTCCACAGGGGACCACATATACTTATAGATATATATTACTCAACATTTATATACTGTGCTATTTTATAGAAGACATCTGAAAGAGAAAGGGGTGGTGAGAGTGAGCAAGATCACATCACATAAAAAGATCATCATTCATACCTGGCCTAGCTGTAATTCTTTGTGTCGCTTCTGGATAAACTGAAGTATTGGGGAAAATAAAAGCTGCACCTCCTGCAGGAAAAAAGTGGAGACAAAAAAAATAAGGACTATTTTTTCCACAGTCAGTGCTGTCACTGGTAACTGTATTTCAGCAGGTCAATGTATTTGACCTGCTGAAATACATTGAAATCAATGTATTTGATGAAGCATATGAATAAATATTTTGTCACCCAGGAGTGAGGTGTATAGGGCCTGATTCTAGTCTCCTTTACATCAGTGTAAATCCATTCAAATTAGTGGAGAAACCCCAGTGTAAATCAAGATAAATAAGAAGAGAATTAAGTCCATATTTTTTAAATTTAGAAAAACTGGCCCTAGATTTCAGCATAGCTGTTGTGACGTGCAATTTATTTTACCTTATCTTTATTTAGTGTGTACATCTCCCTAACCTGTGGATATTTTCAGCAGATAACCTAGGGCCTGATCCAAAGCCCATGAAAGTCAATAGGAGTCTTTTCATTTACTTCCATGGGCTTGGAATCAGTCTCCAAGAGAATGAATTCTTGGTGTACAGTGAAACATTGCAAAAATAACCAGTTTGATGCAGAAAACGATGTCTGACTATTTCAGGAATTTAAATAGCTCTAACCATGTTAACAGATTTATAGTTATCATGGCTGGAAATCTGAAAGAAATCTAAGAGGATTATATGACTTTTAAAAGAAGTTGGACTCTAATCCCCTCAGACTCCTTTGAAGTTCCCAACCCAGATTTTTATACAAACTGAACCAAACTGAACAAATATTATTATTTCTTTTTCTTACATATTGTATGATATTGCTTACATAAATGCTGTATATGTAGCTGCAGTGTATCAATAATCCCAGTGAAGTAAATGTGGATTATTTTGTTTTGGGCACAGAAACTAAGAAATCTCAAGACCATTGCAATTACACAGAAAAAGGTAACAGGGATTCACTGAGAAACTACTGGATAACTGTGCATGGAAGTTCACTGCTAAATTAGGATTGTGACTGACAGAGATGGAAAAGACCCTCAAATCTATCTACTTTTAAAATGAAATTGAAGGGCTGTTCCAAAGTCCATTGAAGTGAATGGAGAGGCGCCCACTGCCTTGAATGGACTTTAGATCAAACCCAGCGGCCCTAGATAGAGGATATATTGGATATGAAATATCTGATCTTAGCAAAGAGCATTTAATGTTGGAGTAACTATTCTCAATTTTTCAGGGAAACAGTGCTAATTATTACAGTGAAAGAGAAAAATTGCAGACTATTTCACTTTTTTTTTAATATTAGCTTTTCCATTTCTTAAATAGTTGTTATTTCTGGTCACTGTAGGTAACTAATACCCTCAGGCATGATAACGTGATATTCAAAACTTGTATTTAATCAAATTATAATATATAGCATTCCATGTCACCCTCTGTTATGCAACTGCTAGAACAAAGCAAAACTTCCGCTTATTTTTTTCATAAATACTTTGAGTGAAATCTTTTAACATCATAGAATTTTTGTGAAATAAATATTCTCTTAAGGAGTGTTTCATATTCGTCACCTACTTGTCCAAGGTTGCTCATAGGAGGGTGAGAAGTAACTTTTTAATTATTTTAAAAAATAAGATTAAACTTTGCTGTGACTTGGTGAGAAGCCCCATATTATAGACAATGTGATGGAGGTTATGTGCGTGTCTATAAAGCATTGTACAGAGAGAAGAATCAGCACTTAGGACTTCAGAACAGAACAAGACTCAGGGAAGCAGCATGAAAACCTGGGGACAGGAAGCAGTCCATAAAAAACATTCTCTCCCCACCCCCTGACTTTAAAAAGGCCCAAGCATAGTAGTAATAGGGGATAATGGCCTAGCATGGTAAAAAGGGATTTTTTCTTTAAAAAAATCCCACACATCTTTTACATTTTGTGAGATTATAAAACCCTCTTTAATTTAGCAGGTTTCATTTTATTGTTGATACAGTCTAAATTAAAAAATTAAAACTGGAAATACTCCATCAGCAAAATAGTCAGTATTGTCTTCTAAAATGGGGAAAAGCAAAATCCCTGCTTATCCAGTTCTTTTTGTGATAAAATCATATTTAAATGTGTGATACAGTATACTTCATAGACCCATGATGCAGTATACTGTATGGCAGAAGCAAACCAGACTTAGGCACCAATACTGCAAGGTGATCTAAGCGGGTGGACTCCTGACCCAGTACAGTGCTCCATTGACTTTACTGGGGCTCCATGCAGGCAAAAGGATCCACTTGTGTGAATCTGATAGGATAGGATCAGAGCCTTAGAGACTAAGTGCAATTTATTGTATGTGGGCGGACCCTTGCACCTGCCTGGGTATAAGAGTTTGCACACAGGAATCCAATTGCAGAATCTGGTCCTAAATGATCTCGCCTCTGTTCAGTGTATGTGTGGAAAACTCCCATAACTGCTAATATGAGTCTTACACAAATATCAGGGGAGAATACACAGTCTCCCTGGTGATTTACCATTTCCATTTTTTAGCATGCAACTCAAACAGGAATCCTGTCCTTTTAGAAGATGACCTATAGGAATGGGAGTGGTGCCAGCATTACCTGTGTTTCTAGCATGCATTAACCGTGGAGAGTTTTGTAAGGCCTTATCAACATCATCTGAAGTCAAATGTGGAAGAGGAGCTACAAAACAAAACAAGAAGCAACACCAAAATGAAAAAAAAATTGAGAATTATCTTCTAAAAACATTTTTCCCCCGATAGGATTGTTTTAAAGCAAGTCTACTAACAATCAGTTTAGTTCTTCTAGTTGTGGGGGAGGTGTGTGTGTGTGTGTTAAAGCTTAAACTATGGTATTCATTTAAATAATATTATTAATACATAATATTTCAGTCTGATTGTCAATGTGTGTGTATAAAAGACTGCACCACACTGGTGTTGCAATGTTTGTTTTACTTTTAAAACCATATTCGCTAATTTTAATGTTTTAAATTATGCAAAGACTACAGCCTTCAAATCGCTAATTCCCTGTTCCCTTCTTCCCCCTTAGAATGCTAGCCATGAGCTACAAATCCTTTGGTTTCAGATTTAGGAGATTCTGTTCTCTTCTCCATGAATGTATACAACTCCTATTAATTTCAATGAGAGCTACATGCACCTATGCAGAGTAGAACAGACCATATATGTTCATAGAATCATGCCTGGAATTTTCTTTATAAATCAATGTTTTTACTGTCATTTAGGGTTCTCATACCTAAAATGGAAAGAAGAGTATGTGACCAGAAAAAACATCATCACCAAAAGTCCCTTTGATTTTCTCCCTACAGCATTGTGGACGAATGGGCTGGGTTTCAAATTAATTTTTGCCTAATATGGACATTTGGAGATATTCTTAAGATAACTTCTGAAAGTAGTCACAATGAGCCTGATCTAAGGCCCACTTCAGTCAATGGAAGTCTTTCCATGAACTTGAATAAGCTCTGATCAGGCCCTACATAATATTCTCGGAAGCAGTAACATTCGAGGTAGGGAGATTTGAAATCCAAAACTGAAAAAGCACTACAACTGGAAATGCTGTTGACAGATTTGTTCTAACCCTCATAAAGAATGGAAATTATCTTACTCTCTCTGAGGTAATGTAGGTGTGAGAGGAGGATATCTGCATTATAGCTTGGGGTGAGTCTCTGGAAGTCATCTTTGGTCATTTTACATAGTTCCTTCCCATCGATGTTCTGGAACAACAAGGTGTCAACGTCTGGAAGACCATATTCCTTCACGGCCCATTCCAACCACTGACGTACATGGTCGGTACTCCATAATGTAGGATCTGAATGGTTTCACAAAGCATAAAATTAGAATAAATAGAATTAAAGAAGATTAGGGTTGGAAAAAACCTCAGGAGGTCATCTAGTCCAGTCCCCTGCTCAAAGCAGGACCAATCCCCAACTAAATCGTCTGAGCCAGGGCTTTGTCAAGCCAGGCCTTAAAAACCTCTAAGGATGGAGATTTCACCACCTCTCTAGATAACCCATTCCAGTGCTTCACCCACCCAACTAGTGAAATAGTGTTTCCTAATATTCAACCTAGACCTCCACCACTGCAACTTGAAACCATTGCTCCCTGTTCTGTCATCTGCCACCACTGAGAACAGCCGAGCTCCATCCTCTTTGGAAACCCCCTTCAGGTAGTTGAAGGCTGCTATCAAATATCCCCTCACCTACAACATTTCATTTGACTCTTAAAGTTTTATATTTTTATGTTTATCCAGGCAATATGTAACCTGTTCATTGTCTTCAATTTTCTTTTCATGTTTAGTCAGTAATATACATAACTTGGTGAGTGCCATACGCTTGGTATGCTTTTGTTTTCATTAATATAGGGTTCATGAAAAGGGGGCTTTGGAAAAACATTAGCCCTGGGCCTGCAATCGCATTAATCCGGCCCCGTCCTAGCATGTTGTGATGTACAGTACTGCTCTATGTTGCTGACCAGATCCTGCCTTGCACTAGTTTTTGTTACTTATATCAGATACTGACAAAACTGGCTATGGGGAAAAAATGAACAGATCCAAATCTTTGCCCATTCCTCTCCTGCCCACTCTCTTTCCTCCTCCCCCGCCACCAATTTTTTTTTTTAAGAGCAGAGCAAAATTTGTGGAATAAAGTTTTTCACCAAAAACTGCAGATTCATGTTGACAGAAACATTTTGCAATTTTGTGTTGAATTCACCAAATTCTTTCCTTTGAAAAAACCCCTCAAAAATAAAATCTCCCCAAAAGTCAAAATATTGAAACAATTGACTTTTTGATTTGAGAAACTTTTCATTTTGAATGTTACTTCAATTAGATCTATATAATTTTAAAAGGTTTAAAAAATCAAGGTAAAGAAAAAACATGTTGCTTTGGAAAGAACAAAATATTTAGTATGAACCCCAGAATTAAATTCTTTTGACTTTTTTGATTCCCCCCCCCCCAAATTTTCTAAAACTTCTGATTTGGTTTGACATGAAACGATTTTTTCCTCCAAATTTTCAGTTCATCCACAAAAAATCAGTTATTCACACAGTTCTAATCCCTAACTCCAACTCTATCATCACTTTTCCCTCTGAATTCCCTCTTTCCACTACCATCCCACAGAATCCAATGAATTTAGCCTTTGACCTCTCCCCTCATTGTTTATTTGTATAATGATAGTGTCTAGATGCCTCTACCAATATTAGGCCCCATCAAGCTATGCACTCTACATACAGATAGTAAGAGACTGAAGAGCTTGTATTTTAAAAGGACAGAAGATCTTATAAGATATATCATTCCCAAAGATGGTGAACTGAGAAGAAAGAGATTATGTGACTTGCCCAAGGTCATACAGGAATCCCATGGCAGAGCTGGGAATTGAACTTTGACCTTCGGCATGCCTGTGCAGTGAGTGTCTTAATCTCAAAACCTCCCTTCCTCTCCTAATCAGTCTTAACCCATTCTGCTCCCCAAAGCCATTCTCAAAGGTCTGTGGTGCTCATCAAAGTCTTTCAGGCTGTATGCAGCTACTCACTTCAACTTCAATGCATCCTGGGCTTCCCATTTAGTTATGCTACACCCATTTTAAGCCTTTGAAGGTCTGAGCCCTTCGCTCTTTGGAACTTTAGAGATGCTAGTCTGAGGGATCTTGATGATCTTCATGGATAGAGAGTCTGGTTACTGAGGGAGGAAAGAATGCGTGCATGGTGTGGGGAACTAGAACCAGAGTTTGTTATGAGAGGATCAACGGTTGCTTGGTCCTGATCGGGATAACAGAAGAAGTCCATCAATTAAAATTCAGTTTAAATTGAAGTTAACATCCAAACCTTCAGAGGTTCGCCAGCCATTTTATTATATGTACAAATTTTGGAAATGTTTCTTTTTATTGGTGATGAATCTGAATAGGAGTTCTGAACTCTGTCATTATCTTAACTGCAAGTTATAAATCCTGTGTCCTGATTTTCCTAAGCTTTGCCACATCATCGTGCACACTGCACTTGTGGAAGAGAAATGAAAACACCTAGATGTCTGACAGATGAGTTTCACCCAAGTAGGTTTTGTACAGTTTACAAAATAACTGGTTGTAACTATGATCATCTTGCTCCCTAGCTCACATTTAGATTCATCTCAAAATAAATCTCAACGGAGATGCTAAAAGGAAAAACAACTTTATCACCTTTACAAACCTACAGTAATTAAAAGATTGGAAAAGTCAAGAGCTATCATTGAGAGAAGTGTTCATTTTGCACAGTTAAATATAAATGTTATCATGTTCAATGTTGCTTGTTTCCAGTTTTGCAGAAGGCTTTATCACTGAAAGAATCTCTTTGCTACAGTTCAGAAAAAGCCCTGTCTAAATACATGTGGAGGATTGTGCAATGTGTGTGTGTGTGTATATATGTGTGAGTATGTTGCTTGACAAATAACCGATGTAATTACAGCTTGCAAAATTAGCCACAGCTAGTACTCTTGCAGACCTTAACAACTGAATAACTGTAAAAACATTATGCAATGTGGTAGCAGCAGGAATGTTTCATACAAAATCATTTCTGCAGATCAATAACTAATAATAATAATAATAATTATAGCAAATAATAATAATAATAGCAAATGATACTCTTCTGTCTACATGACGTAGATGTCCTGTGCATATATTTATATTGCAGCATGATTGTCTATTGTTTTGAGTTTGGGCATGTGCATATTGGGAATAAACTTCATATTGCAGAATGATCAACACCTGAGGTACCCAAAGAAGACAGGGCACAAAGTAGTGAATGCCTCCTTGTCCAATTACCTTCTGAATTCCATAATAAAGGTTGCTACCAGCTACTGAATGTATCAGCCATGCCACTGTCTTACAGGGAGTTGTCAATTTGCCTATTAAAATGTATTACACTGCTCAAACACAGAGACTAATCTAGACATATGGATTATTATACATTGCTTAATTTCACAAATGGGGCCTCTTTTTATTATGCTTAGGACCAGGCTGCATTTGTCACTTGCAGGGGGTGGAATTGTGCAAGGAACATTTCCTCCTCTTGTGTACTCAGCACAAGAGTCAGTGACAGTTGTAGCCTCTATGGTTGGGGGAGAGCAAGGGGCTGCTAGGGAAAGCACCCGAGGCAGGAGGCATCTGAAACCTCCAAAATGTGGGCAGCCTTGGCTGATGAGGTGGCTTTATTTGTATATTTCTCAACTCATTCTTCATAACAATTCTGGGAGTTTAGTCGTCTTTCTTCCTAATCTTTCTTATCAGACTGTCTTTGTCTTTTACATGTAGCCTATCTAGTTTAATTAAAAAAAACAACCTTGGGTAATCTTTCAATCTTATCAGGTTAACAGATTTCCTAGTAATATCAGTAACAGATTTTGCTACTTAAAATGGGGAGGGGGAAGGTCTTTTAAAGCTTCTAACCTGCTGGGACAATCACTCTTCGTTCATTAGTTGTCATGTTTGGTGGTGGAACATGTTTCTCTTCCATATAGCTTCCATAGTTCATCCCGATATTGTCTGAGCCACTGACCATCTTCCCTCCTTTTGCCACGCTGCAGTCATCAGGGGAATTCCTAGAAAAACAATCAGAATTTGACTACATTATAATAACACCATCACTAATATTTTTATTAGTATTCAAATTGCCTATGAGAGAGACTTTATTGTAACGGCCGAGCAGTCATCTGGGAAACTTGGCAGCTAGTACTAAGAAACCTTGCTTCTGGTCCCTTAATTGATTTTGCTCTGAAAATAATATTGACTTAAATGAAATTACACCAGTTGACACCAGCTGAGGATCTGGCCCTATATTTGCAAATGTACTAGGGCCAGTAATTAATTTATTTTAAAGAGGTGGGGCCTGAGGATTTAGACTTAACTGCCACAGACAGTGACCCTGCTTCTCTCTCTAAATATGAGCTATAGAGAACATGGCAAAATACACAGATATACTTAAAGCCAGAGATATTACTTAGTTTTGGAGAACTTTCTACCTCAATTGTTGCCCTTGTTTCACTAGGTATGTGCTCAGTTCCATTAGATGCATATCGGGTAGTGCAGACACTTCTATGTATGCCCGTGTAAAAGGGGCTTTTGCCAAAGCCATGATTCAAAATACCACATTCAGGACTGGGAAAGACTTTCAGCTCCTGTCTAACACAGTCTCCATGGTACTGTAGTCAAGCAATGGACGTCTGCAGAGGATCTGCAACCAGACACTTTTTTACTTTTGGCTTTGCTTTCTGAATGGAGCCTTTAGAGTTTAACGTTCCATAGGGGGTTCCTTAATGGCCTTTTAATGGCATCACAATTTTCTTCCTGCCAGACACAGGCATTTTTGACCCTTAATTTAATGTCTTCAATGTGTTTCATCATATAGACAAATATTGCTTCAAAAAATCAAAAGAAAGAACATAACCACAGGGGAATAGCTTTTAATGTAAATAGGGTGGGTTTTTTTAAGTTATACAGTACTTATATCTTAAGCCTTCATTTAATTCTGCTGTTGCAATAATGCATCTGTACTGTGGATGTATGTAATGGGCAGCAGGTCATGTTGATTAGAGAGACATTCTGTCTAAACAAAAATTACACTCTTAAAAGATTTTCTTCTCCTGGACATTTTAACCCCATAAACATAGTTGCACCTCAATCCTGGCTTCTCCCAAACCCGATCAGTTTACACTCCACAGAACCTGCAGTGTTCTTTGTGTATTAAATCATGGGGGTCCATTTCAGGCAAAGTGGTCCATTGACATGGTCCAGGGGCTTTAGCATGGTCCCTTCAATCTGCCCATGAACACTGTGTGCTGTCCCCAATTCAGATAATTTATGCTCTTGGTACAAACAATGTGTGTGGGTATTAATGCAGAAGACCACACATTATTAGATTATGCACTCTTTTACACTTGTATTTTGCACTTGTATGGGGACAAAAGTGGGAAGAAGACACACAATTTGGCTCAGAGTCTAAACACCATAAGTAAAAGAATGAGTGAAAGGGTTTAGTTCTTAAACATGTACAGCTATATTAAAGTATTCTTGTCAATTAAGGATTCATTTTAAAAATGCTGATTTTTTGCTGTTCAAATATCAATATCTAAATAAAAGTTCAACTATGAGGTCCCAATTCAGCAAGTTACTTAAGCACATGCCTCACTTTTAGCTCAGGGGTTCTCGAACTGGGGGTTATGACCTCTCAGGGGGTCGCAAGGTGGTTACATGGGGATTGTTAGTTGTCAGTAAATTAAATGACTCCTCCTCATTTTTAATGTGGGGGGGTCATACTCAGAGGTGTGCTATGTGAATGGATCACTAATACAAAAATTTTGAAAACCACTGGGCTCATAAATAGTCCCATTGAAGGCAATGTTAGGCATGTGCTTAAGATCTTTGCTGACCTGGGGCCAATGTAACCAAATTGTTTCAGTAGGTATGAAAAAAGTTTTGTGCTGAACTAATTTAATGCTTGGTGGACCTATTTTTTTTGTCATAACTATGCTGTGGCTATGCCATTACAAGATACTGTCGACAGCATACAATTCAGCAAGAGAGAAACTTCTTGAGATAAGGCTTTTGCAACTTTTGTTCCATTCAGTGTGTATCTTTTAGGCTGGTCTTGGACAGGAAATTAGGCCATAAAAAGCGCAGTTTGGACATTCAGCACACTTCTTAAAGGGACTTTTGTGACAGATATTTTACCCTTTATGTCTAAATTTCACAACCCAACTATTAATATAGGTTATCTGAATGTACTTTATAATAATCTCATATGTGCATTTCAATAATACCTAGCAATTATATAGCATTTTCCACCATAAATTTGACGGTATTTAACAAAGAATGATTTATACATGAGGAGAGGAGGTGGAAAGAAGATATGGCCCAAATTTTCGAAGTGTCCACAACTTATTGGTGTCTCCATTTTTATTTTATATTAAATTGCATTTGTGCAGTACTTGAATATGGCATTTAATTTTCCAAGGTGCTGAGTACCCACATATCCAATTGAGGTCAACTGCTATTGTGGGCTCTTGCATCTCTGAAAATCAGGCCCTCACATGCCTCAGATTGCAACTTCCCATAACAAGATACACATCTGAAATTTTGGCTGCAGTGACTTGCCCAAGGTTACAGACTGCCAGGAAAACCCCTCCAGTCCTCCTGATGTCCAGTCCCATTTTGTATCCATTGGAACATATTGTCTTCCAGGTCCCAGAATGTGATTTCACTAGATCTTGGGTGAATTCTGTACCTGTTTCTTATTTAACAGATAATCCTTCAGTAACAAAGGAATAATCAGAGCCTTAGATAGAGGACATTGCTTTAGCTTAACTTCCTATGTTTGGATATATGCACATAGGGTGACCAGATGTCCCAATTTTATAGGGGCAGTCCCAATATTTGGGGCTATGTCTTATATAGGTGCCTATTACTCCCCACCCCCGTCCCGATTTTTCACACTTGCTGTTGGTCACCCTCAATGTACATGCTATGTAGTAGAGTGCTAGGTTTCCACAATCACTGTGCCAGGCCACAGGCCTGAATAACAGCCATGTGGGTGGATGTAGGAGTTTCAGAGCAGCTCTGGCCTCCAGAAGGGTGATGGATTTGACCACCGTCCATACACAGTCAGAATACTTGAGCATTTTGAAGAGAGTAAATTTCTTCCCCATGCACACCTCAAAATATAAATTGAATTAACTACTGCAGCCTGTTAAACCTTATTTCTACTACACAGTGGCAAATAGACCCCCCAAAAAATTATTCCAGACATGGTTACATGTTGTGAGGAAGTTTCTTAGAAAATATTTTTGTGGCTGAAATGTTGGCTTTTTCTGTTTACCATTAACAAATAGAAATGACACCTGTTTATAAATGAGATTGCACACTTAACTATATTTATAGTTAGAAACACAGACCAAATTCTGCCCTCAGTCATCGGTGAAACCCTTTTGAAGTCAATGGCATTACATGGTGTCAATGAGGGCAGTTTGGCCTGTTCATTGATTTTTTGTATGATGAGATTATTTTCAGTGGTTTTGTTTAACAGACAACTAGTGATATCCTCTGATTTAATCTTCAAAGTTACTTAATTTTCTTTTTCTATAAAAAGAATTTGGGATTCAAGGGATTTAAACAGATTGTTGTATAAAATACATCGGTTTTAGCCTGCACCTTTTCCACTGGCAATCATGCATTAAAAAATTATTGTAAACACTAAATAATAAATGATGTGAAAGATCCAGTAGTAACAAAAGGCTTTTGGCACATTGACAGGACTGCTAGGGTGGTTCTCTGATCTGACTATAAACAGAGCAGAGGTGGTAAAAATAATCACAACTTAAGTTAGCATATTTCATTAAAATCCAGAAGCAGATGGTCACGAGTTTGGTCCCTTATTCTAATGGATAAATGACTGAAGCCCCCATTCAGAAAAGCATTAAAACCCAGGCTTAACTTTCAGCAAATACAAACAAAGCTAAAGGGACTACCCAAGTCCTTGAAGTTAAACATATTCTATATTGCTTTACTGAACCGGACCTAATTCAGAAAATGAAACTGACTTTCATAATATGAAGAGTAGAACTGAAAACATAAAGCAGGGCAGCCACCAGCAAAAAATATTTTTACTACACAGAACAACAAGAGAGGGATTGTCTTTAAATGTTTTTTTTAGGACATTTCGTAAGTCTGCGTTATTTCTGAATCATCAGGGGACTGAGGGCAGTGGAAAAGTTGCCTTCATAAAGTATGCCCAAGTACAAAGGGTGCAGCTTTGCAGTGATTCATTCTGAAGCGCAGGCTTGAACTGAAACATGAGATGTTTTTCTTCACAGCTGCATGTTATTTTTGCCCTTTGTAAATATACTTTGTTACACCTGGAATTTACAAAAGCCCCCAAAAGGCTACAATAGTAACAATACTAATCAAGAACAGTTTAGCAGAGCTCTTAGTGTTTTGTCAGGTACTGAGCTAATTCAGTTCTAAGTTCTTGCTAAATGTTTGTTAAGCAAAATATTTCTCCATCGGCTTTTAGAACTGAGACTATTCCCTTTATTTAGGAACATTGAAAATCATGATGATTTTATAGGGGAGATTTAGAGTACATTCCTTCTCTCATTGAAGCCAGTGGGAGTTTTGCTATTCATAGGTTCAAGAATAGCAGCCGTGTTAGTCTGTATCCATAAAGAAAGTGAGGAATACTTGTAGCACCTTAGAGACTAACCAGTTTATTACACCATAAGCTTTCGTGGGGTATAGCCCACTTCATCAGATGCATAGAATGGAACAAACAAAAGTAAGATGCATTTATACACACAGAAAGCAAAAAAAAGTTGTTAATTACCATACCAATTCTAAGAGGCTATTTAATTTGGATGGGCCATTAT
Organism: Sternotherus odoratus; assembly: GCA_032164245.1. Classification (NCBI taxonomy): domain Eukaryota; kingdom Metazoa; phylum Chordata; order Testudines; family Kinosternidae; genus Sternotherus; species Sternotherus odoratus. Next base: position 165,768,467 of record JAVMKO010000001.1, read on the forward strand.
ATCCTGCTGATAATGGCCTATCCAAATTAAATAGCCTCCAAAACCAGGCCCAGGCAATTCCTGCTGCAGGCTCCCGTAGTCCCTCGTTATGCTATCACTCCCTCTTTATGCTATCTCCCTCTTTATGCTATCACTCCCTCTTTATGCTATCCCAACACCTCAGAGAGCCTTCCAAAGAGCAGATGTGAAGAAGTATCCCTCAGAAAGGCAGGGACAATAAATGTAAGTTATATTTGACCAAAATTACACCATTTGAAGACCAAACGATATTTAGTGTGTTCCAAACTATACTCAGTTTATTCTCCTTTCTCTACACAAAGGTAAATTCTACTGAGTAGAGGTGCTCAACATTTTTTCAGACAAAAGCTTTTCTTTGAAAAATGGCCTTTTTACAAAACAATTTTCCTCTACCAGGGTTGATTTGTATGACACTTTGCAAAATTTTTCACGACATTTTTAATCAATATTTTTCATTGCAACAGTTATGTAAACTACATGGCCAGTTATGAGCCTAAATCACACATACATACGTTACTGTAAAAATGCCCACATCAGCTGCAAATTGCCTTAGCAGATGAATATGAAAAAGATTGCTGGGTACCAACACTACTTGGGACACCAGGAGCAATCAGGGAACCAAAGCCAATATTTTGCAGAAAGGCTGGAGAAACAGCTAGAAACTTTGCAGACTCCAGAGCCTGGCTCCATTGGCAAGAACTGCAATTCCTTTGCATGCAAACTAGGGTGACCAGACAGCAAGTGTGAAAAATTGGGACAGGGAGTAGGGGGTAATAGGAGCCTGTATAAGAAAAAGTCTCAAAAATCAGGACTGTCCCTATAAAATTGGGACATGTGGTCACCCTAATGCAAACTGAAACTATCGAGCCAGACTTCAGTAATGATATCAGAAGATCAAACTAGTTGACAGAGTTCAATTAATACTATCTATGTCCTTCCCCATGTCAAGCATAACTGAAGTTATGGCTAATTGGTGTTATATGCACATAGGTAGGCAAATACTGTGGGTCTTATTCAATTCTTACTTGAGCAAATTCCCACTGAAGTTTGCAGGGTTTGAGCTGCATTTGGCCCACTGACAGAACACACTCCTATTTTTGCATCGCCTCTTTCTTACAAAAGCTTCATGACATTCTTTACACATAATTACAATATAATACAGACATGAAAATACCCCCAAAATCAAGTACCGGTAGGTTATATTATGTCCCACCAACCACTCTGAGCCCGTCCTGTTCCCACTGAAGTTGATAGGGTTTGTGCCACTGAATTGAACAAGAACAGGTTTCTATAAAAATGCTTTAGAATATTTTCCCTCCTCCATACCTTATTAAACTATTTCCCAGGACACATCCTTCATGGTAGTTCCACTGCTGGCACTTTTCAGTGCCCATGGAAAAGAATACCAGTAATGGACTCATCCAATATTTACTATTAGCTTAGTATTATTCCTCTAAGATGAAAATTCTGGGCTCTGCACACTCTCTGGCCAATTCCGTCTGCAGGTGAGCATTTCATACAACTATGCTTGTACATGCATATTCACTGTGTATTTGTTTCTTGCTAACCAGGATAGATCACTCATTTTTGGAGCGTATCCTAAATAAGAACATGGAACCCAAGGTGTTGTTATAAGTGGGTCAATTCAAAACTTTCTGTTATTTCATATACAAGAGGATAAAGCAAATTCCATATACCAGCATATACAACCTCATTGACATTCTACAGGCAAAACAAAAGATGCTAATTTACCAAGATGTCTATGTAGCAGCCATACATTTTCAATCAAACAATAACTTTTTGCTAATTGAAACAATTTCTCCTCCCCTACCACTGCCTTTTTCTGGCTATCTCACAATCCACAGCTGCTTCCAGCCTTAAGGCCATCATAGCAAATTAAGGCAGTCAGCATCCAGCTCACTAGAGGCCAGGCAAGCTATAAATATTACCAGCCCTGCTCTTTGTGTTCACAGTGCAGGGAAACAGCTGGTTTAAGTTTGACTGCACGTTGTCATTTCTCCATTAGTGCAAACACTTCAATATTTCTTATGTGTGAGGTTGGAGTGAAGAAAGGGAAAGGAGAGGGGGGAACTAACAGCCAAAGCTAAGAAATGATGTTCTGTATATACATAATTTACAATTAGATTACTGCCAGGGAGAATTCTGAAGTCTGATACAGTGTTAGTCAAGCCAAAGCCACAATAACTTCCCAGTTGGCCTATACCTTTCAGGACCCATTTTCTCTTGTTTTTCTTTTATTATTTTTATAGAAACTCTATTATAATGGTAATGGATTACATATCTCAAATTGTATTTCATTTCAAGAGCTTATAAGCCTGTTGTGTTTGTGGTTTCATAAAATACTAGTGTGTTGGAAGTCGGGGCCCTTCCCAAACCACATATTCCTTCTTCTGTGGGCAGGGATCATATAGAAAGCTAGCAAAGTACAGAATGCCATGCATACATAGAAATGACATCTTGTATGGAAACCGCAATCCCCAGTGTCTGTGGAATGTCTGCTGATTTTAGTGATTAGCATATTTGTGCTGTGAAATTGATGTGCACAAACATGTTAAGTTAAAAAAGATTAACCCATTTTCTTTATCTTAGTAAATTTAAGTTCATAACTCAGTTAGACACCAAAAGCCATAGACTTAACACAGACACTGGTTTTATGATTCATTACAACAACTTGTAACACACCACACTGCCTTTACCCTTAAGTGACCACTTCAAATTCTTTATACATAATAATCTAACCCCAAATTGCCCACCTCATTTCAAGTTATTGCCTCCAGCATGTGTTGCCATCTTCTGCTGAACAGTCTCTCTCAATCTGTATTTACCTCACACACTTTGCTTCCTTCCCCTCACCTGAAGAAGAGGCCTGTGTAGCTTGAAAGCTTGCAAATTCCACCAACAGAAGTTGGTCGAATACAAGTTATCACCTCACCCACCCTGTCTGTCTCATATCCTTTGACCAACACTGCAAACATAAACATCTTTTGTCGTTAAAGTACTATTATCTATTTCTCATTATACACAGCAGATACTACTTATATTTTATGGATTAAACTGTAAATGTTCAACAACACACTGTACTGGCATATGAAGCAGCAGAGTTTTACACAGTTCTATATTGGCGAAACTGACCCCTGTGCTGAGGGCTACCACAAGGCCTACATATTAAGATATCAAAATAGGGCATAAGTGGGATTTAAATACTGAATAGGCCTCAGGGCAGGCTCCAGGTGCCAGCTGAGGAAGCACGTGCTTGGGGCGGCACATTTTAAGAGGTGGCATTCCCCTCCCCCATTTTCTTTTATTTGCTTCGGTGGCGCTCCGGACTCTTTTTTTTTTTTTTTTTGCTTGGGGTGGCAAAAAAGTTAGAGCTGGCCCTGATAAACCTTGTGCTGCACCTCTGCCCATGGGTGCGTACAACCTTATAGGAATGATCATAAAGGGATTTACAGAGCTTAAGTTCAAAATTTTCAGGAGTCTGAGGTTAAGGTCATAATTTAAATGTAGGCCCCCATTTTTGAAAATTTCGGTCTAAATGTTTAAAAGTGAAAAATGCAATCATATTCAGCTATTCTTCTACATTTTTATGATTTCAGTAACAATTGTCAATCTGAGATACATCTGTTTCAGTTTAAAGTAAACCAGTCCTATTGGATTGGGGAGTCAAGTGATTTCTTCACAGTTCGCACCTGCCAGACCAGAACCACATCAACCCTGCTAAGACAGCGTAGTGACATAATTAGCTTTTGAGCTGCATCAACCCCAGCCAAAACCACACCAAAAACCCTACTCTAAAGATGAGCTGGATAGACCATTTTCCCTCCTCCTTGGCAGTATGTTAGTTCCAAAACCACAGCCAAATCAGAAACAATGCTAAATTGGTGCTTTTCAGAGCAATGAGCTGCTTCATAAAGCAGACAAACACAAATCTCTGTGTGAAGAAGATACTGAAGTTTCAGTTTTCTCTGTCTGGCCCACAGCCATCAACACCAACCACCCAGTCAGTGGGAATAAAGGTATCTGAGTAGGAATATCCAAGACCAAATCCCTTTCCCAGGATTGCAGCTGCCTTATGGAGCCTGCTCAAATAAAGAATATTAGATAAGTCATCCCATTAGATAATTCTCTCAGTTTTCTTGTGAAGTGAAATAGAACCTGATCAGCCTGTTGAAGTCATGGAAAGACTCCCATTGATTTCAGTGGGCTTTGGATCAGGTTCATAGTTTACTCTGTGCCAAAGTTTTAACCAGAATACTAGCACTGAGTGCCAGCAGTAAACTACCCAATGATGGAAAGGACAGCTTCAAACACCAGCTGAGTGGCTGTACTTCAGTTATGGAAAAAATATGCAACTGAAAAATGAATGGTATTAAAATGATTTCTGCTAGGTAGATTTTTTGTTGTTAATATTTAAGATGGATAACAAGTATCTAAATAATAAAATTAGATCTACCTCCCAGTCCACTTAATCCCAGTTATTCTCTTTCTCTCCTTTTTGTATGTAAAGTATCAAACAGCTATTATTTAGAAGATCTTAAAACAATGTTCTAAGGATGATAAGAATGAGAGGCAAAATACTGGGGGTTCTAGATTAAGAGAAGTTTTCCATTGTACAGTATGTGTTCAGACTTGCCAGGATGTTTGAGGCAAATATATATATGTGAGGATTCCCAAAAGAGCCAACCAAAAAGATGTATAAAAATGATCTTTTCATTTTCAAGTGTTTTTCAAGCAACACTACAGCACAACTGGTGACATCTGAAAAATACTTTGCAAATGATATGGACCTTAAAGCCAAATAATTATTTCTGCCATTTGATTAAAACAAATAAATCAGCAAAGCTAATGCTGGAAAACTTCTGCTGTGATTTCACTACAGCTAATTTTCATAATGCTTTTTAGGAAATCATTACATTTCATAATAGATGGAATTCATCCCTGCCCTAAGGGTCACAGAAGACCCTATACACCACAGAGGCCCAATTTTAAATAGACAGGCTATTTATCAGATACCTTAAATCCCTTAAGTAAGAACATAAGGAGACCACTAAAGAATCAGGGGATTTAAGTTGTACACAGGGCCTTGTATACAGGGCCATCAACCTGTGTAGGCATTTGAATCACAGTAGTTTTCATCCTCTATGTAGTGTTGTGGCCTGTCTACATTAATTTTAATGGAAATCTGCATACAAAATTTATTATTTATAATTACAATAGATAATTTATAATAGAAAAACAATTAACAATATAACAAATGCAATCTCCTGATTTATACAGCATTACTCCATTAACATACTGAATCATTTTCAACTGATGTTAAAAACAGAATGCCAACACACAGTATTGTTACTCTGAAAAATTTGGGCAAAAGGTTGGCTGTATAATGGTATCAAAGGTACTATTTTATTGGTGTCACTTGCAGAAATGTAATGGCTGTATTGATAATGGACTTGAGGGAACTGTGAACTGGATACAGTGTATTATGATATAAAGTATATGTGCAACAGTATCAAGGTAAATGACAGCATTAATTCCAAATTTCCTTACTTTACTTGGTTTAAGGTAAGCCCTTAGGGCTACATTTTCTAGTGTTGTGCACTTGGATTTAGTCTTACAAATACTGTTATTGTTCAAGGAAACTGCATATCTAGTTCCCTGTGCAACACACTCCAAATAACTCCTTAATGTTACTTTAATGTAGTTTCTTTGGTATTTAACAGTAATAGTTTTGGAAGTTAAATTTTTCCAATATAATCCACAAATGCCCTTATAATAGGCACCATTTTGTATTGAGGTTGAATGCAGTGTAAGTACAGCAAAGTTAGTTGCTGAAGCTTTATCAGGGAAAGAGTTTAAGTGGAGTATCAGAGAGGTAGCCGTGTTAGTCTGGAATAGCAGAGGTAACAAAGTCCTGTGGCACCTTAAAGACTAACTATAAAGTTTTGAAGCATAAGCTTTCGTGGGCTAATACCCACTTCGTCGGATGCAAGCAGTGGAAGTGTCCAGAGGCAGGTATAGAAAAGTAGGCAAGAACCAGGTGGGAGGTAAAAAGGTTAATCCAATTAGGCTGAAATCAGCTTGTTATCTCCGATCAGGGAGGGTGGGTTATTCTTCTAGCATTTGAATGGGGGGGGGGGTGAACATGGAGAGAGGAGAAGCTATTTTTGTAATTATATTTCTTTTTAGAAAGCATACTTTGTTCTTGTGTTGTTAGAGTGTCTGTACACTCTTAACATTATATATCCTCATCCAAACTATAGATTATATGGTCAGGAAGCAGTATAATGTCATCAGAAGGAACTTTTCAATATTTTCTTGCTACATACAGAACAATATGCAACTAACCACATTGTTTGTGCTCCTTGGTAGCATCTTGCACTCTTTTTTTGCATGCTCTACCTTTCATGCTATACAGACCCAGTCTCCCTTTTAGAAATATAATTAGAAGAAGATATTCTGAAGATCCCAGATGAACCACTTAATAAACATAATTCATAAATAAATAAGCACATTATTATACATATACAATCTTATTCTCACATACACTACAGTCCCTTTACACTGATCTGGTAAAGTGGCCCTTAAGTGGGTGTAACTGTAACTAGAGCAGTGTAAAGGACTTCCATTGGCCTGGAGCGGCAAACCAAGGCCAGTGGGAGCTGCAATCAGCCAAACCTGCGGATGCGGCAGGTAAACAAAGGCATGCCAAAGGCTGCCAATCCCTGATCTAAGTAAAGGGGACATGATTTTCAGAGGTGTTGCTTTCTATCTTTTCTGTTAGCGAATCTCTTTTGCAGTGATGTGACAAAACAACACCTAGCTGGTTTTCTCTTGCACTTGACCTTGTTAGGTTCTAGTTGTGATAACTTTTGGAGCCATTTACTGCATGGCATGGAACCAAAAGAAGCATGTGTCCCTTTAGCCCTTTGGAAATTCTCACCTGTGCTATAAGAAGAAAGTCCAGGACAGTAGAGCCTTATATTACAACTTAGATTGAGCTGCATTTTTCAGTCCTTTTTAAAGAATATTTGGTACTACTTCAAATTCAAGTTTTTTAAAAACCCTGTAGTATATTCACTGATGTAAAAGAGTTAAGTACAGATTGTTTTTTTAGTACCAATAAAATAATAGCTTTCCCTAGAAAAAGTTTATATTATCCTTTTTAAAAAAATATTTTCTCTCGAGTCTGAACCTTGACTATACCATAACCAAGAAATTTGGACCTTCACAAAAAATAACTGGCAACCCCTGTTGTAGAGATTTATAAATTCTCCTGGCTGTCTTTAGTAAGTGCAGTATCATTCGTCAGTTTTGTTTTGCTCTGTCAATGTGGCATGTTGATGAGTACACAGTAAATAAGTTCAACCTTACTTCTAACATAGTCTTCACTTATTATTTTAAATTCAGTGTATTAAGAATTTTGTTCCTTCCATTTAGATACAGAACCAGAATTTGCTATGGTAACTACTTTAGAAAATCATCGTCCTCGCCACACATTTTTTAAAACTGTAACAGTGACTTGCATTATCTTCTAAGGCAGTAGTATGACCTGGAATACAATTTAGAGCGCCAGGTCACAGTGGTTCATAACTAGAGAAGGATGGTAATTTGGTATCTTCAATTACTCTATTAGGTGATTCTGTCAAGATAAAACACCACAGGCTCCAACCTTGCCAGCTCTGCAGTGAGTTTGCATCACACTGTCAGGAGAACCTGGCCATGTGGCAATGCGAAGTGGGTGGGGATAGGGAAAAGGTGTGTGGCTAGGTGCTCTGGTGACTCCTGGGTTGCATAATACCACCTCTTGTGGCAAATGACAATTGATGTGATTTTACGCAGCCTGAACGTCAGCCTAAATTATACCACGGAACCAGCCCAATTCACATCTGGCTCAGTATCACAGCATGGAAAGATGGCTTTAAGTAGGGTGACCAGATGTCCTGATTTTATAGGGACAGTCCCGATATTCAGGGCTTTTTCTTATACAGGGACCTATTACACCCCACCCCGTCCCAATTTTTCACACTTGCTATCTGGTCACCCTAGCTTTAAGCCACATTTGGCACCCCTTCCTGAACCACACTGCATTTTTTAGTTTAGCCAGTGATTTGCTCTCATATATTTAAACAAAATGTGTACCTGTGTTACTAATAGAGATGGCTTCAAGCTATAATTTTCAGACTGGTGTGGATTTCAAGCATCCCAAAATCTGGGGGAATTCTAATACAGAATTTTGGTTTGGCCCATCATAAAAATGGGACTAATTGCAAAATTCAGATGGACTCACATTATCCAGATTTCTTCTAAATGTGGGAGTGTTTGAAGCTAAGATTTTGCACCCCTAGTTATTAATAATACCACAGACAATTACAACAATAATAATCAATAATGTTGTTAGTTTACTCCTGAGCATTTCACTGAGCTTCCCCAGAGAAACTATAACCACCACTATTAAAACTAAAGGGGAATATTTAAATGTAATATTCAGGAGGAGGAAAAACTGCTTATTTTTTTAATTGATAAAAACATTTACATTCTTATATATGAATAAACCTTTTTAATAAACAAAACTAGAAATTTGTCTCTAAATGATTGGACTTACAAGAATACTACATATACTGTAGTTAGCATTGTATAACTTATATTTCAGTTAAATGTTAATTGTTGTTACACTATTTTTTTTGACAATTTGGTGGAAATTCAGAGTTGACCTGAGTAGAATTTTCTCTCCAGTTTTGAAAATGTATTTTATGATGTTAATGATATACAATATACTGTACAGAATTCCTCTCTGAGTATCCATGACTGCTGGATTGCTTTATCATGCCTAAGGCACTGATGTTTGGCAGTGCAGCAAATATGACCAGAACCACAGAGTATGTGACCTTTGCAAGCGGGCGAGTGTTTTGTTTTTTGTTTTGAATAATCTGAGTGTAGGAGATTAGATTAATGTGTGATTAAATGCAGGTGTTTTTTTACAAGGCAATGGGAATTTGTACCTTCTATTTATAGACAGCTAGCAATTTTGCATAAAAATGCAAACTGTTTCTAGAGTAAGGCACTTTAAACATGAGGTCCCCGGTCACCCTGTGCAGTCTCATGGGAATGGGAGTAAAGATCAACAGCTCACTCTGTTTGTCGTTATAAGGACTTGCTTCTTGCATTGTCCTGTTACATTTCTGGCAGAGACAGCAGCTCAAACACCTAACTATTTGTTACCATCATTTTCTCATATCAAGATCAGGTCAGGATCACAAACCCAAGAAAACTCTTCCAGGGCTCCTTTTGGCCTAGTGCAACCTTTTAAAAATAACACAAAGGCATTTTTAGCTAACCTGATTAAAATAAGATACAATCTGTAATAATTTAACAACAAAAGTATACTGGATGAGTCATTTATCAATACAGCTAAATAAAACTAAACTATTTGCTGGAAATAATTAGCCTGTTTTCAAATGTGGCTTCCAAAATAGTCTTTCAAAGTCCAATCAGCCAATCATAGCTTTTAATTTAACTACAATTACTTTAATTGGATGAGGATAACAACAGGTGGCTTTTGAACAGGGCACCTATTCCTTTTTTAATGTTCACAAACTTTTTGCACAGAAGTGGCTTTGTAAATAAAATCCATTTTCCCAAAATTTCATAATGAATAATTATGTGAAACACATGGGCAAAACACTCTCTAATTTAGTACAGCTCTATTGATCAGACAGTAAAAATTCTTAAAAGTATATTCTCCCACTAAACCCCTTTTAGCTTCTGAAATTTTTTTTAGTCAATATATTGTATCAGATATATTTTCTACGTCTACCATCACAATACTATGGATACAACTTAAGACACAGTAAAACAGCAAAAACTACACAAGCCTCAAATTGTTGTGGTGTCTTTTCCCCTAAATCCCTATTTTGACATGAATTGATATTTCCACATTATATCGGTATGTATAGGAGCTCAGACACTACAGTGGTAAGAACCATGTAAGTTCCTTGATAGATAAGGTACAGATAGATAAGGTACAGATAAGGTACAGATGCATCATTGCTAATCATTTTAAACTCTGGCCCCATTACCTTGACCCATTAATCTGATTTGGGTTACATTCCATCTTGATGGTGACTCTGGCTGGTGGTTGTGATAACCAGTCTTGCTGGGGGACACGCGGACTCATCTTTGATGTCTGCCCATATTCGCTGGAAGAGGAGGCAGTCATCTCTGTCTTAGTAAGGTGTGGCGTTCCGTAGGCACACTCAAACAAGGACTGGTCTTCACTCACTACTGATAATGCTTCCTGAAAACCAAAGGGGAGAAATCAACATGACACTGTGTCAGAGAAGTCACACAGATACTACAAAATCCCTTAACACAAATAGATAGGTCTCAGGTCTTGTGGGGTATATACATTAATTGTTTGTCTGCATGCTTAATATTATTTATTTGTTTTACAGTAGCAGCTTTAGGCCAGGGCCCTATTGTGCTAAGCACTGTACAAACCTATAACAAAAAGACAGTACCTGCTCAGAGAATTTAGCTGTTAGTAAGTTCCAATCAGGAACTAAAATGCACCATGTCCAAGCTTTATTAACAGGTTGGAAAAGATGACTGAAAGCTAATGGCTATGTAGAACACTCCAGGAGTAGCACTAAACTTAAATCTTTCACTTCCAAGGCTTGAATTTAGAGGTCAGATTCTCAGCTGGTGTAAACTGACATACCCTGCACTGACCTTAACAACTTGACACCAAATGATTATGTGGTTCTTGAAACTTCTGCTCCTGGAATCCTGGTATCTTTGTATCCTGAAATTCTCATATACCATGAATGGACTGGATGGCTTAGCCTTAGGGGATGTGTAATGGAATACTGAGCTTTCACCTGTCCAATAGGTCATTAGATCACCTCGCCCCAGATTAAGTGACCAAAAGTCTATTTGGAGCTCTTTCTGAAATGAGTAAATGATCTCTAGTCAGTTGCTATAATGAATTTTTGACATCAGAAAAGCTATCACCACAATTGATTTTTATTTATTTATTTATTTATTGGTCTCAGTAGAGTGGCCAAGGATTGGAGATGTCTGGAGAATATACTAAATTCTTGCCCTCAGGGTGCTTTCTAGGTCATGATTCAGGCACTGTGGTGGGACGAGTGTGGTGGGGAAGCATGCTCTGTCACTGTGCTTTTTGGTGGAGAAACAGAGAAGTTCAGTCTCCTGAGTTGTTTAACTAGCATCTTTAACCAACACTTAATTAACTAAACTTTTAACACATTTAAAATAAAGAAATTAAAAAGCCATCTTTGGAAAAAGAAACAATGAGTACCATGCATTAACTCCCCCTGTACGATGAAGAAGGTTTGGTTTTGCTGACTCCTTGGGAGTTTCTCTTCCTTCTTGCCTATAGAATTAGGACCAATTTCTTTCCTAGATAATACAGTGCTGTGGAGAAGAGATATGGCTGGCTCCAACCTCTATTTCAGGGATCCTGCTCTTTCTATCAGCAAAAACAAAATGAAAGCCAGCCTAACATTTGTTGCTGGCTGCAGAATGGGTGCTAACCAGCTGGTGAGCTGGACATCACCTGCAAACCACAAACCATACTACCTTGAGAATGTGACATGTTGACCACCCCATTAACCATCTCTCTCTCTCTCTCTCCCTCAGAACACTTCTTCAAGCAGTGTGTATAGATCCTACTTTGCTGCATGTGTGGGAAGAGGTTCTCTACACTCTCTTCCCTCACTGTGGTGACAGCGTGGTTACTGCACCTTTATGGCCCACAACATTCTGGGTGGCAGAGTTCAAAAGATTTGTCGTTTTGAACACAGCTGTAGCTCTAGTTAATTGGAGACTCAACCTGACAATGAAGCAGTGCTGTACGTAGCGCATAAGCAAAGACCGTCTCTCTTACTGTGCCATTGGAGCTAATGTGGTTACTTTATTTCTTCTTGTTATTATGAACTAATTAAAGTAACTGTAGCTCAGCTAGAGGGCATAACTGGCTGGCAAGATTTTGGGGGACATAATACCAACTTTGTGCACCCATACAGCCCAGGGCAGGTTTGAACGCTTTAGTGCCAAATTCTGCTCTGGCTGATACAGAACTGACTAGCGTAGATACTGCCCAGTGGGTCCTTTGCCCCAGGGATCAATGGTAGGCTAGCCCAAGATTCCAGGCAGAGACCCCAGGTACCAGACGGAGGTGATTGCTTGGCTGATCCTTTGGACATTGAGCAACATACAACCCCAGCTGACAGCAGCATATGACCTACTCATCTAGCAGTTCCCAGCTAATGGGAGTGCAGAGCCCCGTGGTCCCCCAACCTGAGAGCCAGATCTGCTGGCTGCTTCCATGGCACAGTGTGCAGCCAGGGCATGTAGGGACTAGCCTGCCTTAGCTCCGCAGCACTGCCAACTGGACTTTTAATGGCCTGGTCGGTGGTGCTGACTGGAGCCACCAGGGTCCCTTTTTGACCGGGTATTCCGGTCGAAAATCAGACACCTGGTCACACTAATTTCGGCTGGGAAAGTCTGTGGAGAGCTTCAGTATATATATATTGTTCCTGGAGTGTGGGTTATCTGATGGGGCCTTCTGCCCTCAAAGCCTGGCTCCAAAGGTTGGGCCTGAGGGAGAGCTGGAGGGGAAAGGGTTGTGATCCCTTGATGCTGCTGCTGAGTCAGTTACTAAATTAGCCAGGGATCCTTAAATCCAAGTTTTTTTTATTTTCATGTAACAAGATTTAAAGTAATAAAGTTACTCAGGGGGAAAATATTTTGTTTTACAAAGTTCTGAGTAATTTTCCATGAAAATATACACATTCCTGACTAGGTACCCACAGCACTGAACAGACTGACATCCACTGTCTGACACTGTTTTCTACCTGCTTCTTTCTCCTCTGCTCCACTGAGGAGTCAATACAGGGACTAAATAAGACCAACACATTATATAATGTTAACTTTGGCCATACTGATTAATATAAATATGTATAAGAATGTGTGAATTATACAAGAGAAAGCAGAAGCAAAATTGCAAATATGGCAAGCCAGGATGTTGTTATATATTGCTTACAGATGAAGCTACCTTCAGAAGTGGAATCAAAATGCCACTTATTGATTTTATTTACTTAATCTCCCACCCACAATTGAATAAAAAACATGATTTATTCAGCATTAAAATAAAACCTGGCTCTGAATAACATATATTAAGACAATTTTGGACTATCGATAGAAAACAAATGGAGATTATAAAAGATGAGATTTACTAAATTTGCATATATTGGGATAAATAAATTCAGTACAATAGTATCTACCTTACATCTTAATTATTTTTCAATATGCTACCAATGCACAAACACATTATATCACACAAAGGGGGAAAAAGTATAGATATTTCAACTTTGTGTGTAGGTTATACTGACCATCAGAAAGACTATGCCAATTAGTTAGGATTACAGTGGATAATTTCGAGACTGTGACAAAAAAAACCCAAACAACTCCCCACCCACCCACCCACAAACAAACCCAGGAGACTGAGTCTAGCTTCATATGTCAAGAAAATATTCAATTATAGATGATTTCCAAAGAAAATATGCACAACTCAATATAAGAATTACTCATCTAATGTAGTAGTCTATACCCCATCTTGTGATTTAGCAGTTATTACATTTGTATGCTTCTGTCATCTTCTGAGCCTGCCTGCTGGGGTACCTGATGTGGAGGGCTTAGTGGCAGAGTGAGCTCTCCGTTACAACTATTCAACCTTTACTGGTTCCCTTGATGTTTTCCTATTGAGCCCTGGGTGACACCATATGCCTCCTCTCTCCATTGGGAAGGATGTAGGAACACAGGGTGGACAACAGAGTCAGTCTTATTTCATCTTTGAGCCAGGATAAGTTGGACTGGTTGACAAAGCATTTCCATGAGTTTGTGGAGTCAACAGATGTAAAAGCATGACCTGAAACAGACTATCCTTATTTCCTCCATGACTCATCATCCTTCTCCAGCACATCAGCGGAGCCAGGATTGAACCCCAGAGGTCGATGGGAATTTTACCATTGACTTCAGTGGGGCTTGGATTTCACCTCTGGAAATATGCAACATGCTTAACTGCCATTCCAGAACTCCTCCCGTCTGCCAGGATTCATGCAATCATATTTTCTGCCATCTGCTTCTTTTCAAAGTACAGTGGCTGCAGTTGAAATGTCATGATGTGTCAACAGCTACCACACAATTATATCTGAGACTACCACAGCTTTCCCCTGTATTTTAAGTAGAAGATACCTGTGGTACATGTGTGGGCACTGTGTGGTGAGAAGTGGCAAATACTGACTTTTAATGGCTTTTGTTGTAAGCTAAATCCCTATGATGGTTTGAGCAATTAATGACCAAAGGCACTTCAGAATTTAGGCCAATCCTCAGACACTGCAGAGACGAAGCAATACCTAACAATGTGAGGATGGTTCACAATAATAAGAGAGACAGCCTTATATTAAAGACTAATATTCGTACAGTAGAAAATACAAAAATTATATTAAGAAATATGGAAATTGTCTCTTGATTACATAAAATCTTTGATTCAACAAGCAATATGGTATATAAAAACAGACAGTAAATAGTCTTAATCTCTTCCTCCGATACTTGTGCCCGTACTATCTATCTTTGATTTCTCTCTATTGATTAAGACTGTGATCCTGAATTTTTAGGTTTTCTCCATTTTCAACAAGTTCTATAAATGGCCAAATAATAGTTATAAAAACATTATTTACTAATTCCTTCATCAATTGTCAAAGAAGTTATTTGGGAACAGCTTTTTATTATTTAAGCAGCTCTAAATTGCAATGAGTAAAAGGGACTTTCATATGTCATTCACCTCAATCATGAAGGCTAGGAAACGAATACTCTAAGTGCAATTTCTCATATTTAACATTTTGATATAAAATATTTTGCCATTAATTTACAAACACAAATGTAAAGTAAACATCTTTAAAAGTTTAAATGTAAAAAATTATTAAAGAGTAATGTAACTAATTCACTGCACACTAGATAGTGCAACCTTGCTTCTATTGGTGAGCATTTATTCACAGAAGTAGCCCTATTGTAGTTAGCTGTATGTGCTCGCCAATGTGAATAACAGTTGCATGATCTAGCCTTACATGCATTAATACTGTAACTGATCAACAAAATGTAATTTGGAATATGAATGTCAGTTATATTTCTATTAAATATTTTCATTGCTAATTTTAAGGCTAACTTTTTTCATACCCATATGTTGTTACCCAACCAGTTTAGCTGCTTCAAGTAAGTCAATGGGGTAAAGCAAAGTAAATATTAATATATTAGTAAACAAACCCATTAATAGACTTCCTTTAAACTTGCCAAGTTTTGTACCCTTATGGGAACAGCTACACTAATGGATGGATCATCTTCCTGGATTTCATGACACCTCAGAAGTTAAAGCTTTCAATTCCAGTAACTAATGGTTGACATGACACGGCATGAAGAGATACATGCTACCATGGCAGACAGGAAAGATTATATGTGCATGGAATATAATGCTTTGATAAATTATGAAAAATAAAATTCATATTAGACAAATATTTTCAATTTTGGGGGTGTAAATTCCTATGAGAATATCACCAGCACAAAAGAAAATACATTTTTCACACAGAGATTTTTTTTCTCCTACTCCACAATACTTGGCTTCTTGCTTCTCCCTTGAACTTTTTGTTCTAGTGATAAAAGCACTAAATGTCTTTTCATATTTGTTTTTGGGTTTGGTTTATACTTTGCTGATAAGTGAAAAAGATAGAATAACAGACTGACAAATAACTAGAACAATAGATACAGTAGTGCCTTTAAAATAGGATAAAATAATTAGGACAAAGATGTTTATTTAATCAAACACATAATTACTTGGCCTGGAAAGTAGAATATACAGGAAACAAGACCGAGATACTCTACATTATGAAGGGTATACACAAACTGACCAATTCCTTTTTTTACTCCAATCTCAAAAATTGAGGACACAGGGAAAGATTTTTTTTTAATCCAGTAAAATTTAAAACCAATAGAAGAATATACTTCTTAATGTGGCATACCATTAACCAGTGTAATCTACTAACACAGAGGATTACTGAAAAATATACTATAGCAGGATGTTAAATGAATTTGGATAATGATATGAAATAATGGTATTATCTTTATACCAGGTACAGAACATACTCCTCTTTGTCTCAGACTCATTTATGCAGTTTGCTCCCATATCATCATATGGTAGACTGTTCAACATTCCAATAACATACTAAGAGCCCAGTCCAACTCCTATTGAAGTCAGCTGTAGACTTTCCATTCACTTTGATAGGAGTTGGATCAGACATAAGAATAGGAATTCTTAATATTTAGTTTCACTCTTTCCTCCCATTTTTTTCAAATATAGCCATGTTTCCAAATATGGCACAACGACTCACCCCTGTAGCACCTCCTGCCGGCTGTCTGGGAATTAGCTCATTCCACCTCTGGAGCACCCTCTGCAAGCCGGTGTCTCGCCATCATTGGTCCCCTGTGTCCCTCTCAGACACTTATATCTGGGATGCTGCCCCCTGCACACTCTCTCTAGGTCTCCTCTCCCTGGGGAACCCCCAACCCTCTAGCCCCACTTTGCCTCAGTCTATGGCTACAGACATCAGTATCAAGCCGCTACTCCCTGGGGCAGACTGCAGTGTAAAAGCCAGTCATCATAGGCAAGCGTTTTTTTGGACCTGCTGCCTTTCCCTACAGCCCAGTACCTTCCGAGGCCTACTTATCAGGCCGCAGCCTGGGTGGTCGTCAGGCCTGAGCTCCCCAGCTCAGCCTGCCCCTTCCCCAGCACTGTTCCACCCTCAGTACCCTTAGCTCCCACCAGGCAGCTAGGTCCACTGGAGGGAGACTCTTTTGCTCCTACCTAGCAGCTCTTTTATAAGGGCCCTTCTTTATTACAGGTGGAACAGATATCCTAGATTTGTTTTGGGCCCTTTAGCTACCTGAAATCTGTAAGGAGATGATTTCTCATTCTCCTTATGTCCCAGAAAAAACCTATCAAATCTTTTGAGCCTTTTCTTGCAACACAGACCTCCAGAACCACAAAGTGAATTTGTTGCCCTCCACTGTACTTTTTCTATAACCTGGTTATCATTTCTTAAAGTATATCTGCAAAACGTAAATAATGTTCCAAGTACAGTCCTTTTTAGCCCCTTAAGTAGAGGAACTGATTGCTTTTAAATGTATTGACTTAAATACATAAACTTTTTATGGCCCTATTTTCATGACATTCCTCATCATCACTATCAGTTCCTTTTCCCCTCATCTAACTTGAATCCATATTATAATGCTTATTTACCTGGATATTCCCAGAGGCATAAGATTATATTTCCCAATATTAGAAATCAAGTTCTAGACATTTTCCATTTCCCTTGCTTATCTAAATACTACAGGTGGTCAGAAAATGGAATTTCTGTTTAGCAGGAAACTGACATTTCAAAAAAAAAATTTTTTTGTTCAGAACTGGAACAAATAGTTGAAATATTTTTTTCACAAAATGGAAATTCTGAAAAAGTGACATAGTGATCTAAATTTTTGATTCCAATAATGTCAAAATAAAACATTTTGACAATGTTAAATTATTATAAGAAAATATTAATTATGTAGAATATCAAACATAATATACCAATATATGAATATAGTATAGAATTAAAATTTAATATAATATAAAATTCTAAATGAAATGAATCAAAATAATAAAGTCAATATGAACATTTCATCTATCAAAACCAAACATTTTGTCACTATCAACTTGAAAAAGTTGAAATAATTTGATTTGACATTTTCCCAATGAAAATGTCACCATTGACATGATCTGATGAAATGTTTCAATTTTGACAAAACTGCATTTTTCGATGGAAAACTGTGCTCTCAAAAATTTCTTAACCAGCTCTGCTAAATACTTCCTGTTATGTCACTCTTCACTGTATTAATCTTCTTACTTACATTTTATAACATCTGAATATTTGGCCAAATGTTTCCTTAGCTCCATTTTTCATGTACTAATGAACATGTTAAGTAGGCTTTGTCCCTGCACTTCAGCTTATGAAACCCCATGTCTGCATCTTCTCTCCATTCCCCCAGCCGTCTATCTAGTAGAATTTCTAGAAGGTTTAGGTACAATAGCAATAAACGATATATATGAATCCAAAACCACACAGATGTATGTGAAGAGTCATGGGATGTATGTGAAGAGTCAGTTCTCCTTCTTGCTTGAATGTTTAAAAGGATCTAAAAAGGAAGCTTCATGTTCAAGAACCAGATAGCAATAGTTGACAGTGAAAATGAAAATGTTTTCAAATATTGGAGTGGGTGCTCAGCTACTGTAAATTGGTATTACTCCACTGATTTCAACGGATTTACATCCCTTTAACCTGGCTGAGTATCTAGCCCACAATGAGTTAAATAGCAGTTTTCTGAACTAAGAGTCATTGCATGAAATTGTGGTCATAAAAACGACTCAAAGGAAAAGATCAGCCCATGCTAGGATAAGAGCATACAGTACAGACTAATTAACTTTTTCAGGTGATTTTTAGCAAAGCTTTCAGAAATTCATCGCTCCATCTTGCTACTTTTATTGTGTTCTTTAATTTACATACATTCTTTTTTAAAAAGTTTATTCCACATACCTTTAGGAAGTAGCTCACTGGGTAATAAAGCTCCATCACAGGCTAAAGAATGTTATTTCTACATTACAACAGATACCAGAGGAGGGGCCAGGGGCCAAACAGTCAATGGTAGCTCACAGAACATTGGGCAATCGTTCAGACTGACAACTCCACACTATTCAGGTCTGAAACATGCAACACAGGGTGCTGGAGTAGAGCCCTGAGCGGGACTATATTTTTAATCCCATCTCTATCCTGTCCTGCAATACCCACTCCCACATTGTTTCTTGCATTTTTTATCCCACTCTTACCCATAAAAATCTTAGATCCTGCAAATCCCACGAGAGAAAGAGAGAGAGAGAGAGAGAGAGACAGAGACAGAGAGAGAGAGAGACAGAGAGAGAGAGAGAGAGAGAGAGAGAGAGAGATTTCCCCATGCTGCTTTAAAACAAAACAAAAAAGGTCAATTATATATATATATATATATATAAAATATAAATGTTACCACTAAAAGATTAAAACAAATCTTGCTTAAACCACATAAAAATACTTTAACTCCTGTTATAATAGTCATCAAATCTCTTTCTAGCTCTCACTTAAATTCAGTTTTTAAACCTTTACTTAAAAAAAGAAAAGAAAAATTGCTTTATATTGCTGAAATTATATTTATCTCGAACTGATGAGAGATTTAGTGTTTTCCTGCAATTTCCCACAGTCAGTTTTTTTCCCCACCCAATTCTGGCCACAACAGAGTGCATTTTACCTGCTCCCTGTACTGTGGCAGCAGGTCCTGTGGGACCCACGGGATCCCAGTCCCACTGCAGGGCTCTACACAGGCCGAGGTTAAACTGCTGAAGGAGTTTCAGCCCAAACTTGCAGCCTAATTTATAGCCAAATTTTTGAGCCTGGAATTCATTGCATCAGGCAAGAGAAAATGAAACGAAAGTCTACTGATTAATGCTGAAAACTTGCTACAGCTTATATCATACCATTCTTACCATCTGTTCTGACCATCCTCAAAAGAAGCATCATCAACAGACACACAATAGTCTGTGAGGAATATGTTGGAAAAAGTTACAACCTAAAATGCAGCCACCTGGTTCAGGAGATGCAGCACACCTCTGGAATGTGTTTTACCCATACACCTCTGAGATGTGGATTCATTAGAGCAGACTGAAATCCACGGATTATATTCATGAGAGAGTTCAGGAACAACAAAAAGCTTGTAACAAGATAGGAAAGACAGATGTTGTCCCATGAGAATCTTATTGCTAGTTCAGTTAACATCCTCCACCTATCTGAAAAGGGCACTTGGGAAGTCAGTGGTAATCCAGGTAAAGACCTGGTGCTGCCACTTATCTAATATCTTGACTGCTTGCTGGGAAAAATACAAAGTATATTTTGAAAGCAAGGGAGAGACACCACTACAGTCCCACTTGTAAATAATAATGATGATGATAATAATAATAAAATCCAATCCTAAATCAAAGCAAGTTTATGAAATTTAAGGCCAGATTTATCTAAGAGAAAATGCCCTGGGTAGGTGAAGTCTGATCCTGCAGCCCTTATTATGTGAGTCAGTCTCTTGACTTCACTGGAACTAAGATTGTGGATAAGGGCGGAAAGACTAAACCAAGAGGTGTTCTATTTTGTATTGTAATGAAAATACTGTTTTTCTAATTACTTGAAATGCACAAAGCTTCAGTATAAATTATCAGAGAATTTTATAGAATATAATTTTCAGAACATCAGCAAGCCCCATTTTTGCCAAAGACACTGCTACACATACTTTTGTCTTAACATCTTCTCCAGGAGATAATATTTATAGCATCGGGCATTCATCTATAGATCTCAAAGTTCTTTATAAAGGAAGACAAATAGCATTTATACTCATTTTAGAGATGGGGAAACTGAGTTATAGTGCCCAAGAATCTGGGAATAGGTGCTAGGTCTTTCTGACTCCTAGCCTAGCACCCTCTATTGGGCCATTCCTGTCTTCAGTGCATAGAGACAACAATATAACATCCAGGAGATTTGTGAACAAATCATCATCTCCATAGATCAGAAAATCTAATTTATTGCCTGACTATAAGACCTCCCATATTACAATGCAGTGTTTCACAACGCACCTCAGAATAATTTTAAGTAACATATACAGTGTTAGAAACTAAGGTCCCAAATAATAATTAAATGATGGAAACAGAAAAAACATTTCACTCATGCCATGTTCATCAGACAATATAAACATTGTCTCCTAAACACAGTGTACAGCATTGTTACGTTTTCTTTTAAGGTTATACGGAAGTCTTGTTCAGCTACAAAGATTAAAGCCCCAATCCCTGCAGCTGGATTAGTATGGGCAGACACCTGTAGAGTCCAATTGATCTCTGAGCATGATTTCAATAGGGTACCCAAGGGAATGGAGTTCTACTCACACAGAGCAAGAGGCAGGATCATAGCACAAGCGGTTACATTACGTCTCTGATAGGGAGCTCACCTCAGAGATCACAAGACTGGGGAATAAGCATCCCACAATAAAACAAGACATTCTTCCAGCTATGCACAGGTGGCTCTAGTGCCTTTATTTCTTTCACACAAACAGAAAGGTCTATTGGTCAATCCTTAATGGCTCAGATAGCTCTAACCTTCGTGTATTAATTGGCCACTTTGCTATTCAAGCAAGTGGCACACTGTGGTTTCTGGCCGGCTCAAGCTTGCAGTACTTTCATCATTATCTTAGTTACATAAAATCTCTAAAGTGGGCAAAGGTTTATGGCCTCATGCACTGATGTCTCTGAGCACAAACATGTTTCCTATCCAGAAACAAATTGCTGATTATTGAGCTATTCTGGCCAAATATCAATCACATGACAATGGCTAAGTATTCAGATGTCGCCTGCTCATCTAATTACATGACATTTCAAGAATAAGAACTAAAATGTATAGAATACAGCAGAGAAATAAGGGACAGTTCTTATCTTATTACCATGGTTTATAATAGTTATAAAGCTAATAAACAGAAAAATTAAAGATAAACACCTCAGATACCGAACAGAAAAACTAGAGTGAGATTTTCAAAGGCAAAATGAGAATTAGATGCCCAAATCCCATGACTTCCAATGTGAGTTAGGCACCTGCCAAGTTTTTGTGCCTTTGAAATTCTCTTCTTTAAGGAACAGAAAGCCTAAAATCAATGTAGTTAGACTGGTTCAAATCTGAAGTATCACAATAATCAATCAGGCCTGGGACAATTAGGTCCAGACAAACTCGAGTGCCAAAAAATACAATTGTATTCTTCAGTAATCCCATTGTATATGTAACATTAAAGAATACAGTAAAACCTCGATTTAACGGACTAATTCGGGCGAGGGGGTGTCCGTTAAATCAGAAAGTCCGTTATTTAATAATAATAAAAAAAACCGAGCTGTTGGAGCAGCAGCCCACCCGCCACAGGGCCGGGGCGGCAGCTCCGCAGCCCGCCTGCTTCCGGGACCCGGGCGGCAGCCGGGAGCGGTCAGCCAGCCCGCCCGGGTCCCGGCTGCTGGGACCCGGGTGGCAGCCGGGACCCGGCAGCCAGCCCGCCCGCAGGCGGGACTCGGCCGGAACCCGGCAGCCAGCCAGCCCGCCCGCAGGTGGGACCCGGGCAGGAGCCGGGAACTGGCAGCCCGCCTGCAGGCGGGACTCGGGCGGGAGCCGGCAGCCAGCCCTCGACAAATGGATTTCAGATGCATCAGACTTGCTTAGAAATTTTGTCCGTTGCATCCGAAGTCCGTTAAATCGAGGTCCGTTAAATCGAGGGTTTACTGTATCTCGCTTTGAATGTTTATTTTAGTACTGCCATACTGTAAAACACTAACAGTGAGGCATGTAGGGCTATTTCTTTAAGCAATTTAAATGGATTCCTATATTCCTTTTCATTCTGATATTTATTCTCAGCTATGAACTTTGAAAGCCATCAAACTATTTTACCCTTCAGTTTTGTTGATAACTTTTGGAACTCAAAAAAAGCTAAAGAACTGAGAGTACTTGGATCAAAAAGTACTTTGTTTCTGTCGGGCCAGTGCCAGCATGCTGCCTCTCCCGCACTACTCCAGCATTGGACCTTATCAATCTGAAAGAACAGCCAGCCTTCTACTTTGTTAAAAAGTACAAACATCTGTTTTTGTCTCAGTCGTCTTTCAAGCAAAGATTCATTTGGCAAAATGGGTGGCAGGTTTTTAAAGTGGGCCACAGCCCAAAAGGAAATGAGTTGAAGCTGCATGCCACACTTGCTAAGAACTTTCCTTGCTATTAGATCAAAATGATATTGTGAAATTTAGTCTCGCGGCCAAAATAGCTGCACCACCCCATACAGAGACATCATTCTAGTCTTACAATCCTATTCTTTCTATGCATCTATACTGCATCGCTGAAATGACAAGTAGCCTCAACAACCTAAATACCATGTCTTGAAGAATTGTGTTTTATCAAAGCTACTCATCTCAATATGGAATTACAGTTTGTATGTGAATGCAGTTTGAGTCCTTGTGGTTTTGGATTTGCAATTTACTTACCCAGGAAATCTCAAAACAAAGATGTTTTGATTTTTCTTTATGATGATTTCTTTATGAGATGATTTCTTTATGTAATTTTTCTTTATCTTATTCAAGATTCCAATGAAACTGATTAAGCGAGGACGGGTTCCAGAGACATATTCAAAGTTACATAAGATTGCAAACATTAATATCTTCTTCCCACCACTTAACCATAACCTACGACCACGTATATCCACAATGGGTGGGATCCACATAGGGACTTAGGGCCTGCAATGCTGAGCATCATGGTGCCTACTTGTAGGTGACAAGAAAACCACAGGAACAACACTGTGATCCACAAATCCCTATACAGTGAATGGGGAGAAGTTGGCACCTTAGAATGTGATCTGCAAAAGCCAGTATGCTAGGTGGGGGCTGCCTAAGGTAGCCAATGGTAGATGTTGATGAGAGGGGTTTGAGCTACGCCCTGCCCCTCTCTCAGAGATAGGGTTGTAAGGGCTTGGTTACACTTACAGCTTTATAATAGTTTTGGTTATACCTGCCCTCGTATACGGCTATAGGGATAGCGCTATAGAGTGTCCACACTGAGACCAGCCAGAGGTATAGTGTGGCCACATTTGCGGCACTTGCAGCGGCACGGGGAGTGGTGCATTATGGGCAACTATCCCAGCATTCAGCTGGGTGCAACGTGATTTTCAAACGAGGGAGTTGAGGGGGAACGTGTTGTGCGTATGTGGACGGAGCGAGCGATTGGATTTTTGGCGTGCTGAGAGTGTGTCAGCAAATTTTCTTTGAAATACAAAGCCTGCTAGTCTTCTCTTTCACCCAGGCTCACTGATTAGCCGAGTTAAGAGATAAGCCCTGAAAACGTATTTCTGCATTCCTCCAGCCAAGTTCAGAACAAAAGAAAGAGACGCAATTGCCTTAAATGGTTTAGGAGCATCTTCAGAGATCACTCAAAGCAATGTATTGTTAATACCTATTCACACTGGAGATATTACAGCACACTCAATATGCTATAGCTGTTAATCCTTGGGGAAGGGAGGATTACCAGGACCGGTATAACTGTGGATTTATAGTGTCCAGTGTGGACGGGTAGTGAGTTATAGCGCTCCTGGAGGCTTTATAGCACTATAAATTGCCAGTGTAATCAAGCCCTAAGTGTGGGCTGCAGGCAGGCACCTAGCTCTGCTTAGTGATCCTCAAATGGAAACCAGCTTGGAGTCAGACAGGTTAGGTGCCTCAGCAGTTTCTTGTAGGAATGGGTTAGATGCCTGCCTCACTCTGCACAAAATGGTCAGCGGAGGAGTAGGCGGTGGTGCCTACCTTATAACTTTTACCCCAATGACTATTTAGGTATTTATCCAAAGTGAAACAGTCATTAGGCCAAAGAAAGAGAGAGAATAACTTTGTAGTCCAGTAGTTAGGGCACCCATCTGAGAGATGGGAGACCTGGGGGCCAATTCCCCTTGCTGCAATCATGCTTTCATTATTTATGGAACAGCTTCAATTGGAGAGATGGAGAGCACTGCGGAACAGGGCCTTTAATAGCTTAGTGGCAAGAGCACCTACCTGAGAGAAGGAAGACCCATGTTCAAATCCTTTCTCCCCTTCAGGCAGAGAGGAGAGGAAATGAACCTGGGGTGTGAGGTGGGTACCTCCCTCTGTGGTCAAATTCTGAATTGGACTGGATCTGGTAGGGGGCCTCTGAGCATACCTACTGGATTGGGGATCCTTAGGTGGCTGCCTATTTTCCCCAGTTCATGACCATTCTGGGGCTTAGGTAGAAGATGTGTCCAGACACCTAGAGGGAGACAGTAATGCACTTGCCCGGGGCAGAACCGCAGATGCAAAGGGAAATTTTACCCTGAAAAATTAGGCACCGAGTGAATTTAGGCATCTACAAGGTTTGTTGGGAGTTTTGTGGATTGCAGCGGAGCTACGACTGGGACACAGGGAGGTACAGAAACACCCCTGAAGCATTCTCTAAAACCAGAATGATTTTTTAAGTGGGCCCACTGTATATGTGCAGTATGACTTCTTGACATGGTAGCTTTTACAGTGTATAGCCTAACATATCTTCTTACAATAGTTTGTAATCAATATCTTAATTTGTACTTAAGTACATTTTAATTTTCTCTTTTGCTCTGATCAAATGAATATCAAGTTCAATGCTATAACAGTAAGGCTCTAATTCAGCCACAAACACAATCTGGTCCCAAAAGGACTTCAGCACACGCATCAAGTCAAACAAATGCTTAATAGTTTTGTTGAATAGGTATAGATTTATGCATGTGTTTAACTTTAAGCAGTGTTTTGTTGAATCAGAGCTTCCATTCAGTAGAATTTTTTTTTAAATGTAGCCAAAGTACAATTACAGGGTTCTCTAAGTGGTACAACTGGGTCAGATCGAGTATTACTTATATGACTTATTAAAGAGATCTGACTTGTAATATATTGTATCATACATGTAAAAGAAAGAAAATGTATATGTAGATGGTCACTGCACCAAAAAATGGATATGAGTAAACCTCAGCAAGCTATGCATATTTGCACCCTTAGCGGATTTAGAAAACCATAGATTAGTTGAACTTCTGATGCTTGATATAGTCAGTTCAATTAGAATAATTGTTTACAATTCTGCTTCAGGACATCTTACCATTGCAACATCACTAACTTCTACAGTCAACAGAAAGGACCACGAACTGACATCAGTGATTCAGTTGTGGAATGAGGGAAATACATAGCCCAGAGCATTTAGATATTTATATTAGAGTAGGAAACATTAAAGGTGCTCCCCTCCTCCCCCAGCCAAACTCAAGGCACAATGGAGACATTTGAAATGTAGTTAAACTAGATGACTAATAGTCTTTGTATGTGAAATGAAGCAGTATTCATACAAAGCTTAAGATACTTCAAAAGAAAATACTCCAATTTGTTTATCTTCCACGTATTTTTATAAATGCCACAGAAAATATTGTATCGTATACATTAAAACATACATCTGGGAGGAATGCAATCAGTTGCTCTTTTATTGTTTCCCCAAACAAACCCATTTCCTACAAGCTGTTCCCATATCTTTTGTGCCATATCCAACTTCCCAGAAAAACAGCAGGAAAACAAAGTGTGAACTCAAAACAACCCATTTCCACAGAACAATGCACTATACCAAGGGGGGTGGAGGGGACTAAAACAAAAACAAAGCAAAACAAAAAACCTGCTGTTCTGGTACTGCTAAGGGACTTGAAGAAAAAAGGAAGGAGGAACTTTAAAAGTCACAAAGAGGAAGAGTTGTGCAACTGCAAATATGCAGTAAGCATATTGCCAACTATTTCAAAGGATTTGAGGTTTCAAAATAATACAGAAGCTTAACTGATTTTCACCTTGAGTTTTAAGGTGCCAGGAACACCTTTACACGTCCAAGATCCAGAAACAGTTGTACTATTTTATACAATGTACAAGTCATGATTTCAATTGTTTCAGTAATGAATGTAAACAAATGCAGTTTATGCTTCCAGCAAAAATCAAAGTTCATAACACAAAGTACAGCAAACAACACACATTATTCTATAAGAAGAAGAATACAGAAAATGTAATTAATTTAATTTATTTCCTGGATGAACTGTGCAATTTTTGAAGTTGATGAGACGCAGGAAAACCCAACCACTGAGCTCCTGTAGGTATTCTGCACATAGTTCACGGAGACAAGTTTGATAAAAGTCCATGACAAATGTCAGTGTTGTTTCTAAGTCTTGTTTCCATATCGGGGTTGTCAAGGACACAGGAACAGAAAATAAGGAACAGAATTAAGTGACAGAATATTTTAGGTGCCCTCCCCAAAATAGTGTTGCAAGTCAGAAGACACCATTTTTAGAACAAACTTGGCAACCAGTGCCAGCACTAGACACAAGCAGACTAAGCAATTGCTTAGGGCCCTGAGCAGCTCAAGGGACCCCCCTATTCACTTTTAAATATGTGTTGGGGGGGGACGACAAAAATATTCCTGCTTAGGGACTCCAATGGGCTAGTACTGCCTTTGTTGGCAACTATAATACATTTTCCCCATTAATGAATCTGTGCAATCTGAGAAATGACTTGAAGTTGAGCCCATGCTGTTCTTCCAGTTCAGAAATGAGATTGATATTTGTTTTCTATAGCTAAAAGGTGTAACATAGATTCTGGAATCATTTGCAATGAAACTCTATTGTCTAAAATAATACCATGAATTAATGCTAGCTTGATATGAAGGTGAAATATGTACAGTACTCTATTGGGAAGATGATACAGGAATATAGGGCCACATGCAGCACATCTACGTTGACTTCCCACTGTGGATTTTCTAACACCATGGGTGTTGTATCAAGAAAGAGGCTTTCCTCCTCCTCTTATTATTAATCATGATTATTATAGTAGTGTCTAGGGACCAACCAAGAATGCGGACACCTTGTGGTAGGCACTGTACAAACACAGAGTAGCAAACAGTACCTGCCCCCAAAAGCTTACCATTGAAATAGATAAGGCAGACACAGGGTAAGGGAAGGAGTCTAACACACAAGCAGAGTGAACAATGTGGATGGCAGCAAATGGCACATTAATTCTAATTTTTATCTTTGTAAGTAAATTTAATGTGGAGGGGATCAGTTAACTGGAAAGACAAAGGAAGGAAAAGGGGACATTGAAGGGAAAGGGATGAGGGAGACAAGGCAAAGGAGAAGAGGGTAAGATAGGCAGGTGTGGAGAGAAGCTGAGGTGAAGAGACCGTGGGTATATCTACACTGGAATAAAAGACTTGCTGGCCAGTGTCATTTGACTGTGGGGCTAAAAGTTACTGTGTAGAAGATGTTTGGGCTCAGGCTGAAGCCTGAACTCTGAGGCCCTCCCCCTTTCCAGGATTCCAGAGTCCAGGTTCCCAGAGTCCAGGTTCCAGCCTGAGCCTGAATTTCTACCCCACAATTAAACAACCCTGTAGCCTGAGCACCACGAGTCAGCTGACACAGGCCAGCCTTGTGTGTTTAATTGGGAAAGAATTGGGGCAAACAGTCAATCAGCACAGGGCAGAAAAGGTCATCTCAAAACTGCAGAAAGTTCTCTGAATCCGAATGTTTGAAGCTCCCTGCTTTGGCTGTTGTGCAGTTGATCCTACTGGCTGGAACTACTGGCTTGTTGTTCTCTGCATTTGCCCCACAAGGCCACATGACAGGTCAAAAGGAAGGTATCTCCTCCTTTCTGGGCAGCCTGCAGCTGGCCAACACAAGCTTAAAAATGGCTATTTAACAGAAAGGGTTTGTTGGGCTAGCACAGAAGGGCGATGCATTAATTCAATACATGCCAGTGGCAGTCACTCCTTATTGCACTCTTCTATGGAATTTCCCCACTGAGATTAAAGCTCCCCTCCCCTAGCAGAAATTGCAAAGAAGTACAGGTGGCAGTACCCTGGCCTGCACTTCCTGGAGTGAATTTCCCATGCAGCACACCTATAAAAGTGAAGGTGTTTCTACACCTGAAAGAATCCCGTCTTTTAGTGTAACTGCTGACTTGACTTCTTAGAAAGTAATGAACAAACCAACACTGAACACAAACAAAGGCTGTTAGTCAGTGGAATCTAGGGTGTTTTTGTTTGTTTGTTTCCCATGACAGCCCGAAGGTTGAAATTTGACAGTGCGATGTTTTAACGGGAGTTTTAACCATATCGTAAACAATTAATTTAGACCAGGTCTGGGGTATCTGTGGGCACTTAACAAGTTTGCAAGCTAGCCACCACTTATATATGCCTAACTATGAATTTAGTGCCTAGCATTAGGTACCCAAGTGTGAATTAAACATCAGTAACTACTGATGATTTTAATCAATATTTGGAACCAAAGCAAAAGGGGTTCAGATATACATATGTAAAGGTAAATTATTACAGGCTAGTCCTACCCCTATTAAAGTCAATGGCAAAACTCACACCAACATTAGTGAGACAGAATTGGACTGTCTGGGGGTCTTTTAAAAATCTGAAAGCCATCTGAAGCCTTTGACCCAAACACATCTCCTGAGGGACTGTAAAAAAAGAGTACTGCCTTCAAAACAAGCTCTTTTGTATGACAGAAACAATCAGATCCGATGCTTCAGTGAGACAACTGATCACTCTGGGTTCACAAGGATCGTTTTGCTTCCTCGCATAGAGAACTGCACCGCTGTCCACGTACATTATAGACCTGTCACGTTCCTCTGAAGCATCAGGGCAAAGGTCACGATTGAAGGCACGATGCTGAACTTGGAGACCAGCTCTTGTTGATGGTTAGTTGTCACTGGAATAAAGAATTTGCCTTGGCTACATGGTGCTGTAGCTCCCTCCTAATTACAATGGTAAACATTTTGGTCTCAAAGATGTCTACATACTCTACTTATTTAGTTTCTGCCATGTCTTTCTGTGTTTGTGCTTTCTCTTACAAACTGTTTGGTATGTTTTGTGTACTAAATGGTAGCAGAAAAAATACATACTCAAATACATACACTATACAATTAATAATTTGCAAATCAAGTCCTGGGTTCTGCGGTTCACCAGGTACAGTTCAAGGCATCACTAACACGAAATGCTCTGACAAGGTGTTAGCGCTGAAATCAACTCTTGCAAAGAAAACCATCTTGCTAATCTCAAAACTTGGCAGTTAAAACATCTTCCATTTTGCCTTTCACACTTACTCTTGTGAATATTTGTATTGACATTAACGGGACTAGTCTCATAAATAATTATTAATAATCCTCTGTATTTGTGTGCTTCTCAAAACACTTAATAAATTAAACTTCATGGTGGTCTGTAAAGTACCAGTATCTGAGTATTACTACACCAACTTTTACAGCTGGGGTAAAGTATAGAGAAGTTAATGCTTACACTGACTTCGGTGGAAGCTGTGTATGTTCAGCACCATAAAAAACAGGCAGTAGATGTCTCAGGTTGAGCACTTAAAATTAGTGGACACTTGAAAATTCAAACCTTGGTGACTTGCTGATGGTCAAACAGTGAATCTGTGGTAAATCTGTGAATATATTCCAGGAATCCTGACATCTAGTCCTCTGCTCTAACTACTAAAACTGCATTTAGAGAACCTATTTTGGCTCATGAGTTTTTTAAAAAAATAATCTACCTACCTCTATTGCATTTCTCAACCTATTAATTAAAATACAAAATGTTCCATCTTCCTGCCCAAATTAATTACCAACTGTTATATGAATTTATCTCTAAACAAAAACATACAAAGGTTAATAGACAACTAATAAGTAGCAGGTTAATGAGTTAAAATATTGAAAGATGTTCTAGGGGGGTTGATGTATTTTTCTTTTGGCAATACTATTGCCCAGGTGGGCTGGGGAGGAGGGGAAAGACCTAACTTAGTAAGCAAGCTCCTCTAAAAAAATATGTCATCTAGACCCTAATCCTAGATCCTAGGTTAAAGCTAGATAAACTGTTCTATTGTGTGTTTCAGGGGCAGTGAGGGATGGTTAGAGAAGCTGATTGTATAAGTCCAGTATAGTCCTGCAGAGGCAGGTATTAAGAAGCCCAGAGAAGCTAAAGGGAGATGGAGATTGCAGAGCCATAGAGCTAAAGAAAGAGGTGAATTGAGAGAGAATTTGAGTAATTTGGGTGAGACAGGAGGCAGAGGTGGCAAAATAAAGTCCTAGAAGAGAATCAGAGTAATCTGGAGAGGCCCCAGAAGGTGATTAGAATGCAGGCTGAAATCTGTGAGACTGGAAAGTCCCAGTAGGGAAGAGGATATTAGAAAGACCTCAAGAGTGAGGAAAGGAGATCAGAGGGGACTGTAGAAATCAGAGAGAGAGTCAAGATAATATCTAAGTGGATTTTGGTGTACTGAAGATATTCAGAGTAAGCCAGGGAGAGGAAAAAGAAGTTATATGAGAGTCTATTTGTTAGAATTGCTAAAACTCAACCTGCAATCAGAAAGCTTGCAAACCATAACCACCTTCCTCTGCTGCTCCCTAAAGTTTCTTGGTGAGTTATATAAGCCCACAGACTTCTGCATTAAAGTTCCCTTGGGCTCCAGAAAAATGATGTAATTGGCATTTGGTATTTTAATAACTGACAAGAATAGACTTGATATGGTTTTAAATTTCCATAATGCACTATTGGAGAAGATAAAGCATGAGAAAAATACAAGTAATTTGTGAAATAAATTCTTCAGCTCAGATTTCTTCTGCTCTTCAGATAGACCAGGAAATCACAGTACAGTCTCTACTAAACCAGTACTATTAAGAAATGTCCTTGTTATTATATGTGAATCTTTGTTCTACTGGCACTTTTGTTAAAAGTTCAGTCTAGTACAAAAATTGGAACTGAAATGGTGTGTGCAGGGAAGTCCATGAAATTAGGGCTCATTCTGTGTATTTTCTTGAAGTTTAAAAAATCTGTCAGAAACCACATCCAGAGAATAACAATAAGTAACTGATCTTCATACAGATATGTTTAGCATACTCCAGGTTAAAGTACTATATTTTTAAGAAGACTCTGACAATGTGAATGTGACATATTAGACCAGATTGTACCTGGCTGTTCCACAGCTGGGTAAGACTAGGTGCAAGAAACCTTAATTGCCCTCCTGGGTAGCATCTGGACACAACCGCAGGACCCATACTCCCAGGGATACAAACACTGCTCCCTCTGTCCATCTGCAGGGTGGCACTGGAAGGTGGCAGGGCTATAGCTCCAACCCTCACATACAGGCCAATGGATCAAGGGGGCGTGGCAATATATATATACTCCTTCATGCTAGTGAGTTCCCTTTAGGGCTGTGGTGGCCCTATCCCACCCTCAGTGCAAGGCTATGATTAAGCAAATGAGACTCACTTTCTGAGCCAAATCTTTTTAAAATGGAGACTCAAGGTCTACCCAGCTGTACACACAAATACAATCACAAATTGCTAGTGAGGTGCCTGACCATTGGTTTGCTCACGGATTTGCCTGATTTACACTGATAATTGTGAATCACAGGCATAAGTTTGTGTGGCTCTTATTTGCTTGTGGATATACACCTCTTGAAAAGTTGGCCCTCTGTTTTCTCTGTGTCTGTTAATATATAGGGCTAGATTCTCATACACACTGGCCTCAGTCTGGCAGCATAAACAGGCCTTAGAGTGGGTGAGACTGTAATTTACACTCACTTTAGTGCAAATGGGAATTCAGGATTCAGGCTATAACATCTTCTTTGCTTTTTTAGATGTCTGCTCTGTGCTAGGGTGATAATTTCAGGTAATCTTTCTGAAAAACTTCCAAATCCTTTTCCCCTTCAACATGGGAATGATTCAAAAATTCCCTTGCTAGGTTCTTTGCTGTCTGAATAACTGCTCCGTATTTAACACCATTGTGTTGCATTTATCAATGATCATTCCAGTCACCTGAGCAATCTTTTGCAAATCTTTTTTAAACAAGTTATGTTGCTCCTCTTCTTGCTCAGTCTCAAGTTCGAGTGTCATCTACAAACTTGGACATTTCATTTTCAATATGATCCAAATCCTATTTTCTGTACCCTACTCTATTCTATAATAAAGGTCTTAAGAGGCCAAATCCTAGGATCCCTGAGGTCCAACTTGGTAAGTTTCCATGTATGGCTATTTTTTGACTCCTGCTATAGACAATGCAGTGTTGTTGCCAACTCTCATGATTTTGTGTTTCACAATATTTAGTGTTTTTCTTAAAGCCTAAGTTTCTAGAGTCAGCTGAATACACAAGAATCTCAGCTTTTACTTCAAAGCAGCCCCAGAAAGCAAAGGTCCTTTGAATGGAACTGAGTATGTGTATACTCCAGAAAGTTTACTCATAGTACGTGATGAGTGTTCTCAAAAAAGGAAAGTGAATCTAGAGGTTACCATGATGCATAATCCAGGTAGCTTGGAAAGGACATAGGCACCGTTATAAAGCATGGGGACTTAGAAATTAAATGTCTATGACTTGAATATAATTTTATAGATGGTACTATATTTAAAAAGGTATTTAACACCTATAAACACACATTCAAAAGGGAAGGGTCTATACCTATGCAGTCTCAGCATACTTGCCAGTTCCACAATTTCAGAATGTATAGCCTAATGCTTGTACCTGCTTCAATCCTGATCAAAATCAGGCCACTTATTAAGGTGCTTTAAGAACCTAACTTCAGGCTCCTATTTTTGAAAATAGTGGCCACTGTTTTTAAATACATCCTAGTAACCTTGAATCCTCAGGCAAATACAATACAGTTAGAGATGGAGAGATTTATCAGCCACTTTTCTTACCTTAATAGAACCAGAGATGGCCCCAACCTGTAAAATTTGGACCCGGATCTAAGCTTCTGCAGAGTTCTGCAGAGTTAAACTCAGGCCCATATTTAATTTCAGCCTTGCAGTTATAAAAAAATAAATGCTTGAACGCCTAGAGATTCTAAATTAAGGTTAAAGTTGGGGGGGAAATCCCAAATGTTTGAAACTCTAGAAATACAGGGTTAAGAGTCCACAAATAAACTTAACTCCATATTGATACCAGAGAAACCTATACAACCACACTTTGTACCCTTTTATCAATTTCTGTATGAGCCACACCCTCCCACTTTAATAGCCCATGCTTTACCTAATCATTGCAGCTGGTTAAAACTAATAATCAAACCTTCTTTGGATGAAAAATGGCTTTTCAACAAAATTGAAATTTTGTGAAGAAAATTCTGATTTTGTTTAACTTTTTTAAGGGAAAAGAACATTTCTCACAAGCTCTACTAATACCGTGTGAACTACAACCTCACTGCACAGGAGCCCAACCTTCTAGGAATGAGCTATTTAGAGCACATCATGTTGCTTCTTACCTACCAGACACAGGGCAGGTCTACACTGGAAGTGCTATATCGGCACAGCTGCACCGCTGTAGCACATCTGGTGAAGCCACTCTATTCCGACAGGAGAGTGCTCTCCCATTGGCATAATTACTCCACCTCTGCAAGGGGCAGAAGCTATGTTGGCAGGAGTGCATCTCTCGCTGACAGAGCACCGATGTGGACAGCGCTTAAGTCACTATAACTTCTGTGGCTCGGGGGGGGAGGGGTTATCTTTTTTACACCTTTGAGAGACATAAAATAGATTGATTTAAGTGATAGTGTAGACCTGCCCACAGATCAACAACCAAACCCTCCCACTCCAGTTCGGAGACAACACTATTTGCATATCTCACCATGTATATGTGATCCGCAACCACCTGTACTAGCTAACATTCCAATACCTTTTTAATACATATTACAGATACCACTGTAGTTAAAAGTGTACAAGTAGTGCTTTGTCTTGTAAGATAGGCTTTAATACAGCAAATCATGGAAGCATGTAGTTAACTTTAGGCATCAAGAAGATCACTAACATGCTTTAAATTAAGCATGTGCTTAAGTGTTTTGCTGTATCAGAACTATAATGCCCATGCACTCACCAGTTTTCGTCCTTAAGACTCTGCTCAGAGATCTCTTTTTAGCTGTATCTAGAGCCTTGAATGACCCAGAGCACTATGAGCCTGAATCAACACCCATTGTAGTCAATGGAAAGACTCAACACCTTAAATGGACAGGGATTTTGCTGATCAGAAGCCAGGACAGGAAGCTCTGAGGAAACATAAGAGCTACCCTGTTTGTTGGATTGAATATTTGTTTTTTGTTTTGGAATTAACTGATTGTAAATCTGCAAGGAAGAAACTCGGTAACCAGAGACTTTGCCAAGTTGTGTTATTTTGGTTATATCAGAACTCCTGAAATAAACCCAAACTCCAGAGAGTTTTCTGTGTTTAGACCTGTGCCTCCTGTGAACTCACTCACTCTGGCTAGCTGCTCAGAGCCTCGCTGAGTTTCCTCACACCATTACAATGCTGGGTAAAATGGAGATTTGGTTACGTGTCCAAGGGCACATTATGGGTCTGGTTTTCCTCTCACATTCATTTTACACCACTGTAGCTGCTTTCACTTCAATGGATTTAATTCTAATTTACACCAGCATGAGGGAGTGGAAAATCTGATTCAGTGAGTTCCGTGGGCAGAGTCAGAAATAGATTCCCAGAATTTCTGATTTTGAGTTCCGTACTCTCATCACTGAGCCACACTGCCTCCTGCTTAAACAAATATTGATTGAACCACTCGAACTTCTCATTTGTTTTCTTCAAGAAAAGGGCCTGATTAAGCTTATTGTGAAGTAATCTTTATAGAGTACAGTAGCACACCACAGACAATACACACCTCAGAAATATCAAATTGTTCATCTGAAGTGTCAACAAAGAGACACAGTATGGGAACTTAAAAAATCATACATTTAGAAAAGGCCTGACATGCAAAAGGGGGCCTCTGGATGAATCAGTTTGCGTTTGTGTTCATTAAGAGCATCCATTCAAATACTCCTGATTGTTTCAGTTGTTTATGAATCTCGACCTTCGTAAGGCACTAAAATGTGCTGTCTCCTAAAGATGTTCCCTGCCGATATGACACACACTTTGTATTGTTTTGCTGCACACAAGCATTAATATCCCAGAGGTAATCCACCCTTCTTTTAACGGCTGATGACAGGTCGAATGGCTGAGCAAAAATCAGTTGAAGGAAAAGGAAGTCTTGTCGGAAATGAGATTAATCTTGTAACGAGTGTTCAGCCCTGATAACCCATCTGTGCAGAGAACTGCTTTAACTGGAGAGCAATTAACCTTCACCTGACAAGCTCTGTCCAACTGTTATAAACAGCATTAAAGGCACAGGATCCCCTTTTCTTTCTTTTTTTCTGTGTAGACTAAATAATCAGATTTTTCATTCCGTGAAAACTGTATGTGCAACGGTGCATTCCTGTCAAATCTCACGAAAAATTATGAAATGGCGGTAGGCTTATGGAAACGCTATGAACTGTATCTTCGACCTTTGCCCGAGATGGCTGATCTAGTTAGCAAAAAGAAATGGTTCTGACCACTTCCAGCAGCTGTTGTACCAAGGGAATATCCTACATATAAGTTATCAGCGAAGTTGGTGTGAGTATGTCAAAGATCAACAATAACAACAAAAATCTTTGCAAGTTGACAAGAGTGAGCGCAGTCTGCTTATGTTAAATCCCTTTTATTTAACAATCCTGGCTGGATGGATTGCGTCATCATACCACCGTTGTGCTTCTTAAGACCCACATTTAGGAACAATCTAGATTTTTGCCATGTGGACTGGTGGAGTTTAGGTATGCTCCAGAAATTAGCAGGTTTGAGGTTAATGTAACTGTGAAGACTGCTCAGTACATGTCTGCCTTCTTCTGCCAGATAATACCAACAGGTTGGTTGGAGCACAGGTTATGTCTGAAAGTGTCTATAAGTCTAATTCTAAGAGCTGGAGTTAAAATGCCACAGTGTTTTAAAAAGTAATATCACTTTAAATAACTGCCTTTCTGAAAATTATTTCCATCATCGCTGTAGCAGTTTAGGGGTAACAGAACTTGGATCTATTTTTCAAAGACAGGCCACAATGTGTATGATATAGAACAAGCTGAGTGGCATAGCACTGCTCAACCTTGTGGGCAAAGGCTAAAATACTGATCTCAGTTATACCAGCAGGAAACTGGAGTGATTCCTTGGAAGTCAATGAGTTACTGGCTGAACAATTATCAGAATCTGGTCCAAAGACAGGAAGCAGGTTCTAAATCCCTGAACAACTGATGTAAAATCCTTGGCCTGTTGAAATCCATGGCCAAATTCCCATTGACTTCAATATGGCTGGGATAGTATTCCAGGTTTCTAAAAGATTTGTCCTTCTATTCATGTATCTGAAACTACTTACCTAAATATTACTATTACCATTTGAGTTTTTATGCCTTTGTTTCTCTTTCCCTTGATCCATGTTTCTCTTTTCCATACCTAAAGTCCATACTTGCACATCAGTCACTGCCTAATTTGTCTGCCCAATAAGGCAAAAATTCCATTTCAGTTAGTTCAAATGAGTGTACCTTGCATAGTAGATTACAAGCGCCATCTATGAATGTATCAGGTACGTGCCCTAAGCTACATATTGGACACATCTGTGTTAGCTCTGGTTAGAGGTGTTAACTGGGTGGCAGAAGCACATAAATAGGGAAAGTAGGGAGTATCCCTTCCAAGTCTCCTCAGTTCCTCATTCAGTCTCCCTGGCCTGCCACCAAACCACCCATCTCAATCTATAGATCCCCTGCTCTGCAGAGGGCATTCCATGTGGCTGCTCCCCTCCCCATTTCCACATGGGCAGGGAAGAGTCTTTGGTTAATACAGAACCCATGAGAATAGATGTTTGTGTAAAAAATAAGTAGACATCACGGAAGGAAAAGACTCTTCTAGTCTACCTTGCCGCTACTGAAAGATTGTTCCCTACAGTATACTTTCATAATTTTGTCCACATGTTTTTAAAGATTCAAGATCTCTAACCCATGAGGTTATGAAACAAAATAAAACCCAGTCTTGGTATTACTACTACCACAGCACTAACACGCGGGGAGGGGATGGAGGAAGGCCGGGTCTCAAAGAATCCCAAAGTACTTTACAAACATAGCATAACGTATGGGGCTACCGATGCGATAAGACAGAATTTGTAGTTGTAACAGCTAATTCCTGGTCTTTACGTAAACAAATCTGGTGCACTGTGGTTTAAATTGAAACAGTGATAGCTAGAGAATTCCCATTATATTGAACACTTAGTGGTTAGTTCCTTTTAATGAATTAGATATTAGCAGATAGGAAGTTCCTATTGAAAGCATTTCCTGTATTGGTACTCCCTGATTTGGCAAGTTATCGGGGTAGGAAATGAACACAGGAAGTATCTGTCTACAGACCTTTTATCATCAAGGTAATTGCTGTGGCAGCATTTTAATGTTTATCAAGGTAATAAACATATAGTCTAAAAAAAGATGTTTTTCAGCTCTAAAGAACAAGGCTTCAAAAAAAAAAATCTTACGTGATATCATTGTATTTACCGTATTTTTCGCCCTATAAGACGCACTTTTTCTTCCCCAAAACGGGGGGGAAAAAGTCGGTGCGTCTTATAGGGCGAATGCAAAAAAAAAAAAAAAAAAAAAAAAAAAAAGCGCCGACTCGCTCTCCCGCCACGCGGGCGGGCTGCCGGGAGAGTCCCGGTTCCCCCCTCCCCGCCGCGGGCGCGCTCCCGGCAGCCCGCCCGCGGCGGGGAGGGGGGAACCGGGACGCTCCCGGTAGCCCGCCCGCGCGGCGGGAGAGCGAGTCGGCGCTTTTTTTTTTTTTTTTTTTTTTTGGTCCGGCGGGGAGGGGGGAACCCCGGCAGCCCGCCCGCGGCGGGGAGGGGGGAACCTCGGCAGCCCGCCCGCGCGGCGGGGACGGGAGAGCGAGGCGCTTTTTTTTTTTTTTTTTTTTTTCCCGGATTTTTTATTTAAAAATGAGGGGGCGTCTTATAGGACGGAGCGTCCTATAAGACGAAAAATACGGTAATCATAAACGTCAAAATAGCACTCAAATGCCATCATCTATTCCCTCTCAACAAAATTGAAAATGGTGATTAAAGTGAGAAATTTCCTTTTTCTAGTGGGAGTGTGGTTTCTAGGGGGACTGCACTACTGATTAGGGAAGAATACTGGAATCAGGACTCTTGGGTTCTCGTCTCAGCTCTGGGGCTCCCTCATTCTCTCTGATGGTTGTAAAGTCCTTTATGGACACATTTTCAGGTGATACCATCTTAAATAATCATTCTCCCTCCTTGTAATTTATCATCTCTCTCTTAATCAAGCTATGTACATTCTGCTCTTAATAAACCATTTTTTTAGCTGGTGTAAATTGGCTTAGTTCCATCAAAACCAATGGAGCTACACCAATTTACACCAGTCAAGGGTCGCCGTTCCCATCAATGGAGTTATGCCCTGGGTGAACTTGGCCCATTATATCTACTGCATTCTCTCCATTTAATTTGTCTGGCACAATGCATTATTTACACACTGCTTAGTGTGCAGGGTTTGTGTAATCTTTAGATGTTTAATGATGTTGTTTTTATGTTAATATTTATTCCATTATTTTACTAGTGAAAGAAGTGAGACTCTTAGGATGATCATTTCCACACTGTCTTTCACTTCTAGGTCACTAGTTCAAACTAAGCACAGGCGAGCAAATGGAAAATCATTTCCAATATCTATATCATGATCTAAGTGAAATAAGTTATTGTGCTCATTTCTATTCCTAACGGGATTGCTATCCACATAACCAAAATTGTCAGCACTGCTCTCAAGGGAGAGAGAATATGGAAAGCAGCAAGAAGAGTCTGCCCCTTGTGTGATGGGTACTTCCTCTGACTATGGATTTCCAAGACAAATCTCATCAAATATCCTGCAGCTCCTATTTCCCCACACACCCTGATGGATATTCCTATGGGACTGTACAACTTCCTAAATTACTAAAAATAAAGTGGGGATGAGACATTTATCCAGCCTGAAAACAGCTTATTCACGATATTGCAGACTAGGTCCTGATCCCATAGACTCATATCCCACAGTTAGGTATAAGATTCAGCAACTGTATATGTAAACTCCTTGGGGCAAGTCTCCTGGCCACTCCTCTGTTCCATACAGTGATGAGCACACTCAGAAATCAACAAATAATGTAGAATTAAATAACAACAGTAAAATAAGCAGAGTATATGGCAATTTGCTCAGTCCATTACCATACACCCTTTCAATGCTGACAGTCAAAATAACTGCAGCTAACACTCACCCTATTCCATCACTATCCAGCAAAGCTACTTTTTAATTAGCTGATTATGGGGCTGATCCAAAGCCTACTGGAAAAACTCCCACTGACTTCAATGGGCTTTGGATGAGACCCAGTGTACCCCACTATTTAATTTTACTTTGCTAAAGTAAATTTTTTTTCCATTTAACTGATTTCCTAAATAAATCTGCTGCGTTGCTTTAGAAAGCTAAATTATATGGAATATTCATTTCTAAATGATGGTATGATATATTCTTATTGGATTATGATTTGCCATTTCTAAACTAAACATTTTTGTTTTGCCTTAACATTGCTTTAAAATGCCTCTGCATTTCTCAGCAAGAGATCTCCAATGTGTTCAGAATGTTTAATTCTACCAATGTTACTGCTTCAAAGGCCTGTTGAAGTCTCATGGAACTTTTTCAAAAACATGCTGTTTAGAGATAGCTTAGCTTCTGTTAAAACCAAACCAAACAAAAATCCATTAGTATTTTTCATCCCTTCTTCTTTACTTAAAGAGTCATTTATATGGAAACTGTATCTTTGGATCAAAGTCAGGCTTGACGCAAGCAGGCATAAATCAAGTGGAGTTACAACAGGGCTGAATTTGGTCCTCTTTTTTTTGGTTTATTTTATAAGATTTAATCTGCTTCTACTTGATGTCATAACTTTATGTTTGTGGCACTATAACTTTGTTCTGGAAATAATTGTGGGCCGTATCCTGTAGTCCTCATTTGAACGAAACTCCAATTTAAATCAGACAGTTTTGTCTCAATTAATGACTACAGTGTCAGGCCAAAAGGCTTTAAGGCCCTGATTCAGCAAAGCATTTAGCTGTGTGCTTAACTTTATGCAGATGAGTAGTCCCATGGAAGTCAATGGGGCTATTTACTTGCTTATAGTCAAGCACATGCTTAAGTGCTTTGTTGGACTGAATCCAAATGAGGAACAAGCAACAAGGACCCATGAACTTATAATATTTTGTTTTCATGCAACTAACCGAAATACACAATAGTGCACAAATGATGTTTGCTGTAAAGTAATTACACCTATCTCTAAGCAGAATATTTCTCAAAGCTTTCCACAAGACGTCAGCGGGGTTTGAAACCGCCTCCAGTTGTGCTTGGTTTCAAAAATATTTGAAATAAGCATTTTGCCTTTTGAAGGAGGGGAGGGGAGCAACAGTGCTATATAGAGTAGCTTGCAGTCGAAAACTAAGATTTCTGATGAAAGGTTTTTGTATTGTATATATTGATTTAATCAGTATATCAATGGACCGGGGAGACCTACAGAATTTGTAACACTAACCCTAGCAACCTCAAGTATTCCAAATTCCTACATCAAATATATAGACACTTTATCTCACAAACAATAGCTTCCAAGTCAACCACACAAAGGAAACTAGTCATAAAAAGAACAGGAGTACTTGTGGCACCTTAGAGACTAACAAATTTATTTCAGCATAAGTCATAAAAAGGAGACTGCATATATATTTAGAGGTAGATTAGGTTAAGAGAACTGTCCACATGTGTAATTGATAAGCCATTATAAAATGTCAATTATTAATTACTCAATAGCTTTTTCTTTTTAAAAACAACTGTAATTGCACTGGCAGGCAAGGAGAACAAAATAAGTGGACCTGCGGTAGGATATAGAATTCAAATTTCAGTTGAAAATAGATATTTTTGCATTTGACATTCCTTCCATCACTGAAAGGTGATAGAAAAAAAGAAATTCAAGATAAGTGTGTTAATATCAACCATAAGGTGAGACTGGAATATTTTTTACGTCATTCTGAGAAAGAAAAATAGAAGCCTACAATCAATGGCACTGTATTTATTTTCTATCCCTCATTTTCTGTATGCAGTGTTCTGCATACACTACACACATCTTCAGGTTACAATTTGCGCTGGACGAAAACACTGCCTCTTAGTATTTGATTTTCCAAGTGTCAGGATGACTTCTCTGCTTGAAGGAGCATTTTATCCTTCAGATGCCA
Source organism: Sternotherus odoratus (assembly GCA_032164245.1). Taxonomy (NCBI): domain Eukaryota; kingdom Metazoa; phylum Chordata; order Testudines; family Kinosternidae; genus Sternotherus; species Sternotherus odoratus. Next base: position 165,810,425 of record JAVMKO010000001.1, read on the forward strand.
AAAAAGATTTAGTCATTTATATGAATAATGAGAACATCCACAGTGAAATGGGCAACATAAATAAACAAATTAGAAATATAACCCCTCATACTTCAGGGTTTAAACAACCACTAAATTAAGGGGATTAGGAAGAAACTTTCTCTGAAGGCAGATTATTCTACACTTTTCCATCATAGGGTTTCTTGCACTTTCTTCTAAAGCAGCTGATATTGACCAATGGTGGATACAACCGACTCAACTCTGGACAACTGGTTTGATCCTGTATGGTTATTCCTAAAGCATAAATGGAATAATTTATTCAAAAGTCCAGGATTGCTGTCAAAAAAGCTTATGAGTCTATTGAGTTTTGCCAATTAGTTTGACATCTCATCCCAGGACATTCTGCTTTCCATATAGTCGGGGGAGAGTTATTAAGAGATAGTGGAGCGCTAGAATTCATTAGCTCATCCACATATTAGCTTTTTTACAGGATCACAGAGATATCGCATTCATGACATAGACCCCTGATCCTGGAAACACTCACATACATAGTTAGATTTAAATATACCAAGTAGTCTCAATAAAGTCCCAATAAAGTCGAGTGGAATACTCCTGTGCTTACAGTTAAGAGTGTTAAGTGTTTGCAGAATTGGGCCCTTAGGCATTTTAAAGAACAATGAATCAATGAATTATACTGAAAGTCCACCCCTCTGTTTGTATAAATCAATATCAATTTCTACTCAGTTATAAATAAAAACATAAATATTCTGAGCCAAACTCTCACCTTTGATGAATGTGAAAGACTCCCATAGAAGTGACTAAAAGCCACATGCATAGATCCAATCTGGACTATTTAGAAGGCTTTTAATCTTTGGCCCAGATCCTCCGCTGGTGTAAATCAATGTATTCCATCAATGAAGGTACACTGATTGACATCAGCTGAGGGGCTGTCTTGTTATTCTGAAATGGCAAAAAAATGAGAAATTATACAGTTGCTTTTTACATTTTAAGCCTATAGACAAAAATATTTATTTCTGATCACTCTCTCAAATACTTGCTTCATTCACTCTATTTAGAACAGGAGTTGAACTTCTTGGGACTGGAAATGATCTTCATGTTAAATATACTTCCTTAGTTTAGAGTCTAAAACTTTTTATAATTTCTCCCCAGTTAATTTACAGAGTGGACAGACATAAATGAAATCCTGGTGTTAAAACTAAGGACTTTCCAGCAGAATAGGGCCAAAATTCCAGAGGTCTTAATCAGGCTAAACTCCATTGCAGGATTTGGCCCAAAGTGAGGTGGCAAAATCTAATTCTTATTTCACTTTGCTATCTCTACTGAAGCTACAACTTAAGGAACTGCCGTGTAAAATGCTAGTTCTTATCACTGTGCTGGAAGGCAGTAATATAACAACATAATAGTGTTATAATAGCTGTTAACATTGACCTCACTATAAATATACTAAAGAAAAATATAGAAATATTAAAAAAAAACTTTATACAGCATGTAGATATATTGTGCCTTCAGTTTTTAAGCAAAATTTCCCACTCACATCAGGAGGACCGTCCTGCTTAAAAGAAATGTCAGTTCACCATTACTAAACTAATACACAGCACTTTCTCTTAGCAGCAAACACGCTGACTCTAGGAACCTCAAAATTTTCATATAGAGCCTGATCCTGCAAAGTGCTGAATGTCTTCTGCCAGGTGCTGAGTGCCCATAAATTGCCACTGAAATCAATAGGAGCTCAGCTGTTGCAGGAGGTAATCAGCATATAACATGTATTGGCCTAAAATGCAAAGTAGATTCCTATTTTGATCTCTGTAGGTAGACTCTTGAAAGCATCCCTCATTACAAAATGATAAGAACAGACTGCTGTATAAATATATACAAACAGACACATGCAGGCACACAATTCAAATAGTCCTCAGGCAAGATTTTCATATTACAAATTCTTTAACAAAAGAAGCATCAAACACCTAACAGATTCAAACAACAAAGCAGAAGGTATTCTGGAATCAAACATCAGCTTCAGTTATTTAGTGGCCTAGCATTGCTACTGTCCTATATCATTTACTAGATCTCCATCATAATTGAAAAAAGTATAAAAATATATAATACCTCAAAGTGATTAAATATCTCAGTCCTGTATCTGAAGCCCCCCCTTTCCCCCACTGATGCAGAGTCCTTATTGTATGTGTAGTTTTGTACTTCACATAAAACTGGTTTCATTATCACCAGGCATTCAGTTACAGTTAGCTTTCTTCTGCAATTAATCATAGCTATTGCTATATCTGTAACTGCTATCTATTGCAACATAATACAGCAAAAATTAGATAGATTTATTCAGCTATCTGAGCAAAGAAACCTGCAAAACTCAGCAAAGCAGTCGTTTAAACAGCTGTTAAAATAATGCTTACTCATAAAAGTTAGTTATGAACCAATGACAGAATTTGTTTGTCCAAAAAATAAAGACAAAAAGCACACCCCAAGCAGAATGCCACCACCATTAAAACAACATTTAAGAAAAATCCTGAATATCAGTATAGAGTTTCCACAAAAATAAAACTGTAACATCTGCATGACTCAAAACAAGAGCTGATGTCTCTTCATTTCCATTTGCAAATGTTTGTGTCCCTGTCAATGAGGGAAGCATTTAAAAGTATCCAAAGGTTCAGCATTCTGAGGAACCCGCTTTTCTTTCTTTCAGTGAACAACCTATCCCGTTACGGCAATCCAGATACACATCCAAGTTGTCAGAAATGATACCTACAAGAAAATTCGAAGCTCTCATAAAAGGGCTTTGCATATGCAATCCACAGCACTGAACAGTGAATTTAAAAAACCCATTTTTTTTCCCGAGTTAGAAGTTTTTAAGCCTTGCGGATGGTTGGAGTAGGAAAAAGGAAATTTACTAGGCAGTACAAAGGAAATCTTGTTGTCCTCTATTGTGGCAGTGGGGGTGTTGCCCAATTCTAACTTATCTGTGTTGATAAAGGAAACCAAAGAACATATTATTGAAAAAAGGTCCAATAAAAATGTACCCCTTTCTTACCTTAATAGTGCTTGCCATAATGTGATTAAGATTATTGATCGCTAATAATTGTTAATAATAATTATTGCTTCGCTCTGACCAGAAAGAAGTTTTGATGAGGTTGTTTAGAGCGGATGAGATTGTGCTAACTCTGGGAAATGAAGTCAGCCAATGGCAGGAAGAGGTTTCTATTGGTCCTGGCTACTGCAGCTCGAAGAAACAGGATATTTGGGAGCGAAGAGATAAGAGGTCCTAAAAACAATGTTGTTTTTCTTGATGATATGCGGCTACCAGATTTTTTTAAAAACAAAACCAAAAAAAAAAAAGTCAATTGCCTATGACAGCTTAGGCAGGTGTGATCTGATGTGCAGTAAGTGTGACATGCCACTATGAAGCAGGATGCAGATGTCAGATGAAATGGGCCAAATTCGACAGGGTTTCATATAGGCTATCCCCTGGGGATTTACCGATTGAGGGCCAAAGGCAGACTTGGTATATGCGGGTGCAACACCATTGACATCAGGGAAGTCTAATCTATTTACACCATGTCTGAATATGTGCATTAATCTCATGCCTGGTTACCTGAGGTATTGACAATTTATATCTTGTCTGATCTATTATACTGTTATTTGTAGCTGGAAAGCAAATGAACTGAAGCCCATAACTTATTCCCCCTCTCAACTGAGTGTGTACATGCTGCGTTGTTATTAATTATTATTCTTTATATTATCATAATGCGCAGGAGCCCCTCGCATAGCCCAGAACTCCTTTGTGCGAGGTGCTGTATAAACACGGGGGGAAAGACAATCCCTGCCCCCAAAGAGTTGCTTATGATTGCTGAACTGCTGGCAATTTTATTTTATGGCCTTGGGGGGGATGAAAAAGTTATATGATATGGACAACGTTAAAAAACATGCACACAAACACTCAAACTCAGTGTTCCCAGCTCTTGTGTTTTTATTGTAAGTCTCAAAACATTTGATGTTTTTGTTAGAGCCCCAGCTCCTGGAGGCAAGAGATGATGTGAAAAAGCTCAGCTTTCAGAAAATAAAAAATAAAACAAAACAACAACAAAAAATAAGCTTCTAGCCTCCGTGGTTTAGGAGACAAGCTATAAAACGTGGCTCATAAAGGCTCAAAAACCAGAAGGAAAAATAATAAGCACCCAACATAGATTACTTTTAAAACTCATGATTTTTTTAAGCCAATCTCATGGTCTTTTGGAGTCCTGACTCATGTTTTCTGACTGCTTGGAAGGACAATATTGAACTATGGAAATGTGTTTGGTTTTTTTAAAGTAAAAGCTAAAATTGTTTTGGGGACTATCGTTTTGCCAGTTTTCCCTTGTTAATGACCGTGGGGGCTGTAGCGTAATGAGGAAACAGATTTCACCTTCCACACAAGGGAAAATATTCTCTGCCCAGATGTTGCGGGCATTGTAGTAGAAGCAGGGAAAGCAGCAGAACTGGTGTGCAAGAAGGAACGGGATTCTCAAAGGTATAGCAGGGAGTCTCTACCAGCTATGTGCTATGAAACACAGCTCTGTAGGGTTGACTACATGTGTTACAGAGGGAGGTTGGTGGCTCTGTGACCACACTAATCCACAGTCATTACCCTTGTGGAAGGCAAGCAAAGCGGCCAGGGGAGCTACTGCAGCCTCACTCCATGGGCGGGGGACATGATTCTCCTCCCCTAGACATCTCAGATCTCTCCAGTAGGAGAGCCTGATTACCCAGGCTGAGTGGTGGGAGCAGGATTTACCCCACAAGGCATACTTTAAAGGACTGAATAGATTTCCCAAACAGCTATTTTAAGTTTGACCAAAACTCTGATGAAACAAGAAACATTCCCACTGTTAGGATGTTAGCTAAGAGTGGCCTCAAACTTGCAATGGGCAATCGGCGTCGCAGAATCAGGGCCCCACAGGATAACAATAACTGTACTCAGGATTTTTGCCACCTGAGCATATAGTGCCTCTCATAATGGGGCACAGAGCTCTGCCTGGGACTTCTAGGTGCTATCCCAATTAACAAATAATAATAAATAATAATAATAATAATAATAAAGTGGTGGCAGGAAAGTGGATTGGAAGCTTCTTGGTGGGTGCACACAAATATCAGACAGTAGAAAACTAAAGAGCCAATGCCTACAAGCCAATCCTCTCTCACTGTGCCACTACCCTCCCATTTATGAAATAAAGGGAAAGTAAAGCTTCACTGTGTCACTGATGACCATTTTCTTAGTACTGCCCCGATTGGCATTTAATGGACCTTTTCACAACACAATGCAGCACTAGAAAAGTAAAAAGTAGGGGCCAATTCATAGTGCAGGACCTGTTCCAAGCCACGGTGTGGGAAGATGGCAGGTGTTCAGGGAAGTAAGGGGGAGAGTTGTCAGGGTGGCCCTGTACCCCAACTAATGCCTGAAGAAGAGCCTCTGTGCTGCTCTAACAAGAGTTTCATGACCCGCCCTGATTTGGGCTCTGCACCAGCACAGGGATAAGTTCTGCCCATAACTTTAGTTATGATTTCATCTTTCACTCTAAGGGATTCATTCAGAGCCCCACATTCCTTCCAGCATTTCCTGCCTGGCTTTGATTACTCATTTACAGACCTCTCCTCTGCTAAACATTATATTTTGCTTCAAAGCGACCTGCAAGAAAGCTGCAACTGTAGAAAGGTGAAGCCAACAGGTGAAGCCAAAAGGTGAAGCCAACAGCTAGATGTGACAAAAAGAATGAGGGAATGATTTAATGTTAGTGCAGCATGTCTGTTGGTAACATCAGAATAGTTCAGTTAGTATTGTGATAACATAATTTACTGTCTGCCTATGGTAATTTATATATAGTCCAAAATTGTACTGCACGGTATCTTTTCACAATCTATGTCAATTTAATTTAATTATTGGGCCTGGGCAGAGTAGGTAAATTGTGGTTATTTTCCCATTTTCGTTATGAACAGTAAGATAAGAAAGCAATTTACAGTAATTGTACTTCAGGGGGATGTTGATTTCCTCCCTTTTCATCTCCAAACAATGAGCAAGACATCCAAAAGATTAGAACCTTTTTGTCGAAATTTTCAAAGCATTGTACAATGCTTGTGCTGGGTGACTTCCACTCGAATTAACTTCATAACTTAGTTTATGTTTGTGCTCAAAAATATGATGTAGCTTGAAACATCAGTTCCAGCTCTCCAACATGCGTAGAACCTGAAGAAGTTCCCACACAACCATTTAAAAGCCTTTGTTATAGAATCCATAACGTGCTAAGAATTTTGCAGATTTTCAACCTTCGCCAGAGAATTTGCAATCTACCTTACAAGCTAATAAGCCCAGGCAGAGCCCTGAGCCTACGCAGAGCCTGTGACTTCATTAGGGATCCTCACTGGCACAGGGATTTGCCTGTGTGGATTTGATTGCAGGGTTGGGCATTGGTATTGAACAGGCAGGAAAATACTGGCCCATCAAATCACAGCCCATATGAAACAAAAACAACATAAACATTTTTATTACTTAATATCTTTTCTGAAATTGTTATGATTAAATAGAAAGTAAGTTATGTTACATTATATATTATTTCTCATGTTCAATAATGGTTCAAAGATTTTTAAAATGGCAGCTTTTGTCAATGAATAAAATAAAGACATAACTGCTAGGTGGATAAAGACTGCTAGGACCAACAAACATTCCCACCTCAGATTTCTCTCTTCACTCTGTTAGTCTGTATCCACAAAAACATCTGAAGAAGTGAGTTTTTTACCCATGAAAGTTTATGCCCAAATAAATCTTGGTCTTTAGGGCTCCTTGTTGTTCTCTTAACCCTGTCTCTTGTCTCTTGTTTTTTTATCTTGTTGCTTGTCTCTGTGTTTTTCTTTTTAAGTTTTCATTCACATTAAAACCTGCAGCTATAAATCTGAGTGTAGCAAAGCACTTAAGCATGTGCTTAACTCTAAGCACATGCTTAATTTTAAGCAGATGCCTAAGACCCTTGACCTTAACAGGATCTGAGCACATGCTTAAAGTTAAGGATGTACATAAGTGCTTTCCTGAATAGGGATAGACATAAACATTTGCTTAAATGCTTAGCTGAGTCAGGATCATAGGTAGCAAGCAGTGATGCAGTCTTTTCTAAACTTAAACTTCTTATTTATTAGAGGGGACTCAGAGACCTGACTTGACAAAGGCTCTGACCTTGCAAGTTACTCCAGACCAGGGGTGGGCAAACTATGGGCACCAGGCAGAGCGTGGTGGGGTGCCAGCACGCGACTGGGGCTGGAGTGCCGGGCAGAGCAGGGCTGGAGCACAGGGTAGAGCGCGGCAGGGCACTGGCCCCGCTGTTCTGGACTGGAACGCCTGCTCCACTCTCATAGGCTTAGGTTACACTTACATGATGTGGCAGGGTGCTGGCCAGGAGTGCCTGAGCCAGCCCTGCGGGCCCTTTAAGAGGGAGCAGAAGCCTGCAAACCTCCCCTTGCAGAGAAGGCTAATCAGCCACCTGGGCTGCAAACCTCCCCTTGCAGAGAAGGCTAATCAGCCACCTGGGCTGCAGGGCAATTAGCCTGGAGGGTTGGCACCCCTAGGTTAGGAATGTTTTCGCTGTACACTTTATTCAGCTGGTTGGGTGTGTTTTAAAAATATGTGCAGTCCATGTTCTGAGACATGTAAGGATATGAAACAATTTTCTTTTGGGAAATTTCTTTCCCCCATTTTGGTCTATACAATCCCCACCACACTGGGCTTCCTTCCTGGCGGCAGCCTCAGAGGGATAAAAGGCCTGCCAGGAAGGAAGCCCAGTGTGGTGGGGATGGTATAGAGTGAGGTGGTGGTTTGAGCTATTCAGAGTGTTTGGAGTTGTAAGCTGGACTATATAGAGTCTGTAGATCTGGGAACTGTACAAAGCTGTATATATTGGTGGTGGGGTCCTGCACTGTTAATTAAAGAGCACTGTTTGATGCAAAGAAGGGTTTCCTGCCTGTTCCTGAGAGGGGTGAGAAAGCGGTCCGTCATACGTGGTGTCAGAGGTGGGATCGCTACACCAGCAACCCAACTGGTGGCCCTGAGATGGAGGGAACCCTGGAGTGGCTCGTGGAGAAGCAAAAGCAGACCCAGCAGGCCATGCACGCCTTGCAACAAATCCACCAGGTCCTGCACTGTTAATTAAAGAGCACTGTTTGACGCAAAGAAGGGTTTCCTGCCTGTTCCTGAGAGGGGTGAGAAAGCGGTCCGTCACCATGATTATAGCGCTTTTGGTTATAGCGGTACCCATATACCGCAATAGCTATAGCGCTATAAGATGCGATGGCGTGGCCACATTTGCTGCAACTGCCACGGCACAGGGAGTGGTGCATTATGGGCAGCTATCCTGGCATTCAACTGGGTGCAACGTACTTTCCAAAGGAGGGGGGTGAGGGGGAATGGGGAACGTGTACGGAGGGAGAGCACTCCATGGTGTCAGTGATTTTTATCTACAGAAAAGTATCAGGCTCTGAATTTCACTCACACAGCTCCATTGGTAAGCATTTTCACTGCTTTAATTGCTGAGTTAAGAGCGGAGTTCTGTAAAGAAACTTCCGCATTCCTAATTCCCTTTGCAAAACAACACAAAGACGTCAATTGCCTTAAATGGCTTCTTAATTGCCTTAAATGGCTCGGAGGCGTGCCAGAGATACCTTATAGCGTAATGACTGATTACACTTGCCATAACACGCTACAGGGAATATGCAAAAGCTTTTATTCCTTTCAAAAAGGTGGTTTACAAATAGCGTGATAAGATCAGACTTTTAGCGCAAAATGTGCCTTGCCAGTGTGTTCGGGGGCAGCTTTATAGCGCTCCTGGAGGCTTTATAACGCTGTAAAGTGCCAGTCTAACCAAGTCCTCAGGCCGGAGCGCCCGGCCAAGCATGGCGAGAAAGGAGCGGGGGGAGGGGAAGGGGTTATATAGGGGATGGGGTCCCAGGGGTGGGTGGGTTTCGGGAGGGGGCAGTCAGGGGCAAGGAACAGAGGGGGCTTATCTAGGGGGTGGGGTTGTGGGGGGGGCAGTTAGTGAGGGGGGATCTGCAGAGGGGGCGATCAGGGGACAAGGACGGGGGGTTGGATGGCTGGGAGGTTCTGAGGGGGGCAGTTAGGGGGTGGAAAGTGGGTGGGATTGGATAGGAGGCAGGGCCAGGCTTTTTGGGGCAGCACAGCCTTCCCTACCCACCGCACCACACAATTTTGAACCCCAATGTGGCCCTTGGGCCAAAAAGTTTGCCCACCCCTGCTCCAGACCCTGGTAACGGCAGTGGAGCTTCACACAGGCCCAGGGATCCAACCATGCAAAGTTACATGCAAGACTGAAACCAAAATGGGGGAAAGAAATTTCCCAAAAGAAAATTGTTTCATATCCTTACATGTCTCAGAACATGGACTGCACATATTTTTAAAACACACCCAACCAGCTGAATAAAGTGTACAGCGAAAACATTCCTAAACTAGGGGTGCCAACCCTCCAGGATTGTCCTGGAGTCTCCAGGAGTCGCTCTTTAATTAAAGATTGATCTTTATGTGGTGTGATGAAAACTCCAAAAATGTGTGCAATCATAATTAGCAATCCTACCCTAAACTGACTGATTTTCAAGCTGTAGGTAGGATTATTTCAGACCTTGGATTCTATAAATCATGAATATGAGAGTGTTAGAATGTGGGAAATCTATATTTTAACATGAGATGACACATATGTTTTAAATAGATCTACAATTTGTCTTGTTAAGGCTGCAGTCAGGGAATTTAACCAAGAATGTTGTCCTGGGTCCAGCCTGACTAGGAGGCCTGAGATGAGCTCTTTTTGCCCTCTTCAGGGAGGCAGTAATACCACAGCACACTTTCCCCTCACACGCACTGTTCAGCTGTTTAGCAGGGAATGGGAATAATGCCCCCATAGATAGCACCATTTTTATTGCGCTCTTAATGTCTTGGTTTTTTTACTTTTTACTTTTAATTTTTAATTTTACTGTGCTGTTAATTTCTAGTTTTACATGTCAGTTTTGCATTTCCACTTTTAGATGTCTCCAAACTCCACCATCAATCTAACCCCCACCCTTTTAGATCCCACTCTTACTCAACATTTTGTCCCAGTCCCTGTAAGTCTTGGCTGGGGCCCAGTGTTTTCTGAAATGTATTAGACTATAAATTCAGGTGATTCCCTATTTCATAACAATATTCATTCAGACAGAAGATATTCCTTAATATACATCCTTTGGGTGCAATATGAAATGCTACATTAAAAATTTCAAGCTGAATTATACTACTTATGGCCTGATATCATACTTTTTACACAGGTAAAATTTCCTTTGACTTCCTGGGGTGCTTTGCCTATGTAAATAACACAACATCGGCTTCTTGAACATTAATACTAGATCTGGTTGGGAAAACATCAGAAAATGCAATTATGCTGAAATAGAAATGCTTTGTGAAATCATGTCAATAGCATCAAAGTTTTGTTACAGGAAAAAATGGGAGAGGAGTCAGGTCTAACAATGTCAAAACTTCCCGTTTTGACCTTTGCAGAATGAATTTTTTCAAAAACAAACAAAAAAAACTTTTTCTGTAGAAATTTTTTGAAATGTGTGTTATATATAAAGAAGTCAAACTTGAAATGAAACGTAGATTGTAAATACAAAATATTTAATTGATCCAAAATTAATTGTTTTCAGAAATTTCTTTCATGGAGAACTTTGAAATGTTGGATTTCATTCCAAATAAAAACAAACAAAATTTTTGAAATCTCAAAATCCTCCACAAAATATAATTCCCACTCTCAACTCAGCCCCAATTCATATTTTATGAGAATGATAGGCATCTGCTCTGTGAATGATGCTTATCTAAGAATTCAGTCAGATAGCTGAGACATATTTCATCATGAAAAATATGTAAAGAGTCTATGCAATGATTCTGTAGTGTGGTGTGTCAAAGGGCTGATTGGTGTATGGTGGGGTTTTAAATGATCACGAATCTCCATACTGGAGTCAGATATCAGCACTGAGTAAAGAATTTATATATAAAAAATTAGGGTTTAAAAAGTTAATCGTGATTAATTGAACTGTTAAACAATAGACTAACAATTGGAATACTAAATATTTTTGGATGTTTTTCTACATTTTCAAAATGTATTGATTTTTATTACAACACATAATACAAAGTGTGCAGTGTTCACTTTATATTATTTTTATTACAAATAATTGCACTGTAAAAATGATAAACAAGAAATACTACTTTTTAGTTCACCTCATACAAGTATTGTGGTGCAATCTCTTCACTGCAAAAGTGTAATTTAGAAATGTTGATTTTTTTGGGTTACATAACTGTGTTAGGGGGAAAATCAAAGACCGTGTCATCCCCTTACCTGAAACTCCGGGTAGGACGGAGATAGAAGGTAAAAGCTCAAAAGCTGTCAGAGACCAACGAAGAGGCACACAACACAACTTTGATCAAAGAGGAAACTGAGTCACCCTCCTTTCCTACAAGAAGGGGAGGCAGCAGTTTCTCTGTTTATTATGGGTATCAGGCAAACTTTATAGAATATATCACAAAGGGGAGGGGGAATGGAGTGAGGTAACTAGAGCGAGGTAAGTAGTTACTTGAAGCATGCGCATCAGGAGACCATTACATCAGTCAGAGGTCATTGCCCGCCTAATGCAGCTGTTCTCCAGAAGGAGTAATAACAAGCGTATAATGCAATCTAGAGATAACAGACTAGCTACAAACAGCAAAAGTTTGCACACTTTGGAGATTCATAGCCAAAGCTACATTCTGGACATTGATAGCACCACAATACCTCCTTAGTGTCAAAGAACCATTTCATCTTACCCTCCATAAAACTCCAAGCTAATGATTTTACAACAATGGGGAGTTAACTGTGTAATTACTGGTTAGAATTTGATTTTGCCTGACAACTGCACTCAAAAACAAAACAATGTAAAACTTCAGAGCATACAAGACCACTCAGTTCTACTTTTTTTTTCAACCAATCGCTAAAACAAATAAGTTTGTTTGCATTGATGGAATAGCACCTGAAAGTGAAAACAGGCATTCGCATGGCTCTTTTTGTAGTCGGTGTTGCAATGTGTCAGATATGCTAAACATTCGTATGCCCCCTCATGCTTTGGTCACCATCCCATGCTGATGATACTCATTTTTTAAAAAAGTGTTAATTAAATTTGTGACTGATCTCCTTGGGGGAGATCTGTAGGTCTCCTGTTGTTTTACCCCATTCTACCATATATTTCATGTTATAGCAATCTCAGATGATGACCCAGCACAAGTTCATTTTAAAAACATTTTCACTGCAGATTCGACAAAATGCAGCGAAGGTACCAATGTGAGATTTCTAAAAATAGTTACAGCCTCACCTAAAGTTTTGGAATCTGAAGTGCCTTCCAAAATCTGAGAGGGACAAGGTTTTATTTTCGAACGCAGGTATTTTTTGGGTATAGAACCTACATCTCTGTAAGTTAACTTTCATGATAAAGTGATTTCACTGCAGTACTTGTATTAGGTGAATTGCAACATATTTCTTTTGTTTTGTACAGTGCCAATATTTTAAATAAAAAATAAATATATGGGGCGTACTGTACACTTTGTATTCTGTGTTGCAACTGAAATCAATATATTTGAAAATGTAGAAAATATTCCAAAATATTTAAATAAATGGTATTCTAGTATTGTTTAATAGCTTGATTATTTTTTTTAACTGTACGATTAATAATGATTAATTTTTTAATCGCTTGACAGCCCTAATATAAATAAAAGTCTATCTTGACATGGGTAGTTTCAAAGTATCAACAGTAACACAGTCTTTTCTACCCATCAATCTATGGCACCTGGGAATGATGCTAAGTAACTTATTTTTACTTCAAATTTTGGTTTGAATTCCTAGTTAAATGAAAGGACATTCCGAAGTTCAATTTCATCCAAAATTTAATTTTTTTAAAAACAAACTTATATAAAACCTAAAATTAACAGAAATGATTCCACGATTTAAAAAAATGAATTTAAACTTTTGTTTTAAAACATATAATCATTCCTGTGCAGTGTTTGAAATCAAGTCTATCACAAAGGTCCTGAAATGACACCACTGAAGTTAACAGGAACTTTGTCATTGACTTCAGTTAGCACTGGATAAGGATCCAAGAAATTAAGGCCCCAATTGTGCAGTTTACTTAATGCTGATTAACTATATGCCTGGGCAGAACCTCAGTGACTTCACTGAAGCTCTGTAAGGGCAAAGCAGCCCCCTCATCCACACATGTTGTCAATCATCTTAATGTTAAACTGTATAAACAACAGTGACTGACCACATCGATTTTCATTGTCCAACCTGTCAGAAATACGAAAAGTAAACAGAAGTCTATAAATAGTGTCAGGCAAATTACATTCTTAAAATTCTTTCCTTTTCAATATTTTAAGGTATTGTTAGTATAATAAATTAATTAATTTGTTTGCTTACAGCATATATTTTTTAAAGTTGGCAGAATGCCTTTAAATATAAATATTTTCAAGTAATGTCCTCCCAAAACACTTATGGATGACTTGGCTCAGTCCAAAATGGGGAATAACTCAGTTAGTAAAGACTACAACCTCTTGAAATATATCAAACAAAATTATCTGGATGCAAAAAGCTAAGCATTTTCCCCACCAAAAGTAACAGGTAGCACCAGACAGCATACAAAATAAGTAGAAAGGAATAAAAACAGTTTTCACTGCATTATTTTTAGATATACATTTTCATAAACAGAAGGATTTTTTTGATTCAGTGCATGACACATCAGGTCATTCCATCACAGCAACATGTAGTACTGCCGCTTACTCAACTAATTCTTTGTAGAGTTTTTGTTTTTTTAAAAAGCACAGTATTCTGATTAAACATAGCTCTGAGCTTTTCATAGTTTGGCCAAGTTAAACCTACACAGTGTGTGATGGGAAAAATGTATTCTTATCAAGTTTTCACCAAAAACTCTCCACCAGGACTTCCTCTCTCTAACTCACTGTTTTCCACTGACTCAAAAAAAATAATACCAGTAAATCTGTTCACAGGAGATTAAATTCATCCCTTCAAACAACTAAAGCTCACATAAATGGGCTTTAAGCAGGGAAGTAAGTGGGGGTGCATCAGAAAACCATCCACCTTCACAAGCCAGGGCCAAACTGCAGGGCACGCCTTCCATGTCTGTTACTTCAATCTATAGTCTAAAATGATAGCTGCTGTCCCTCCATACTCTCACGCAGGTGTTTCCAGCCGGTGGATCCATGCAACCTCCGATCCAATGAAGCTCTATGCCTACATTTTCCATAAAAAGCTTCACATTTCTAATTTACTGCATTATCAGATGTTAAATAGCAGAGAGAGAGAAATAACTCGGAGATTTTGTTTTTAATACCAAATGATATCCCTATAAAAAGGAACATGCAGTGTGAAATTGGGACAGCATGCAATGCATGCCCTAAGTAGTGTGCACTACTTGTTTGTTTCAATTAGATTACTCTGAACTGAATGTGAGCTAGATAAGTTCTGGCTAGTGTTGTTTTGTTACAATAATTGTCACTAGATGGTGCTCAGTGCCCCTCTAAAAGAAATGCTTTGGTTTGTCTCATGGGGCTACTTGCATTGTTTGCTACACAATTATAGGAAGTCTCTCTACCTAACACTGAGGATCACACAAAAGAGAATGTTCTACCAGAAGCAGATTTCTTCCCATCAAAGAATCATATTCAAGCTCCTTGTTTTTACCTTCAGTGCTAATCACAAATTTGCTCCTTTCTGTCCTTGCCATCTCTCTTGCACCCTAAACCATCTTCACTCATCCCAGCTTGCTTAGCTGACCACTCCCTTCATACCCTTCTCCTAATGCTCATATGCCTTTCATGCTAACCATATACAAGGAAGTGCCATCCTCCCCTTATCTGCCCCATCTCTGCCCTCTCCGCCTTTGAATCCTTTTTTAAAATCCACTTTTTCAGGGAGGCTCTCAGGTATAGTTTCATATAAACATAAATTAAAAATGTGTGTCTGAAAACTGCACCCTGTCTTACTGTCTTCAGCCTTACACTCACCCACTTTCAACCTGCTTACAGGCCAGCTCTCTCTCACTCATGAAAAATAAGACAGGCATGGGAGTCCTGAGAATATCCCCAGCTCTGTGTTCCTTAGCTACTTGCACAGCACCCATTATTGTTGTAGCTGAGCATCTCACGATATTTTAGGTATTTATCTCCACTCTGCTCCTGTGATATAGAGAATTTCTATTATCTCAGTTTTACAGGCGGAAAACTGAAACACAGAGGGACTAAGTAACTTGCTCAAGGTCAGAGGAGAGGAGAATTGAAGAAGTGATCCCAAGTCCCAAACTAGCAGCGTAATAACTGGACCTTATTTCCCTCCCAGCTTTGCCACAGACGTCCTTTGTGATCCTGTATAAGTCACTAAGGGTACGTCTACACTGCATTCTAAACACACGTCTCTGGGTCCTGGGCTTGTGGATTCAGTGTTTCTAAGCCTGCACTTGAGCATTCACACTATATTAAAAAACCTACGTTTACAATCACTGGACCTGGGGTCTCACACCCGTGCTAATGCATCCACCCTGCACTATGCAGATTTCTGTCATGGGGCTGTGGCTTGACCTGCAACCACACTGCAAAGTGACAGGGCTTGGACTGAGTCACAGGGGTACTTAGGATCTGACCATGCACCCCAGAGAGGGTCCTAGGACCCAGTTCCTGAGTGCTTGCTGCCCTGAGTCAGACTGATTTATATGTGCACAGAAAATCAAACCTGAGTCAGAACCGTAGCTTAGTGTGCAGTGTAGACATATCATTAGCCTTCCTCTGATTCCTCTTCTGCCTCAATTTCCCCATCTGTAAAACCATGACATTATACCTCCCTATTTCAAATGTGTGATGTGAGGATTAATATTTATTAAGTGCTTTTAGATCCTTGTTAAAAGAACACTATAGAAGTAAAACACTATTAGTATTATGTTAGATGTTAATTTAATGCTATTATATGTGACTATTGTGCCACAAATCAAAAAAGAAAATTTAATGCAAGAAAGATAAGTGAGGTCAAAGATAATGATTTTTTTCATTTTTTCCAGAAATTTTTTAAAAATAATTAGGTTGCATTTTTTTAACTCAAATATATACCACAGTTTGAATATTTTAATATTGAGCACTGCCCTTCAAGTCTTTTCATCCCTAGATAATAAGCCATTTCACACAGACAATATGGCTGGCCTATTGGATTTCGATACCATATTAGTGAAGCTGTTTCAAGATTTTCATCTAGAATGGAACCCATTAAACTGTCTCACATATTACTTTGGCTTTTATGGCACACTTCGTAGAACTGCAGGACTCTTTTTCTTTCCTCCCCAACCAGGAAATCCCTAGAAAATGCTTTCAACTGCTTTAAATGACCTTTCACCTCTGGGCTTTTGCCTAATCTGTAAATTTGAATACAAGGTATGGCTGTACTTTTTTTAGTAGCTAGCTCAGTTCCTTAAAGGATCAGACATGCACCTAAAGTTGTGACTGTGTACATATTGTGCTTCTTTGTTAGTGACTGTGAACAAGAAACAGATGTGAAATATCTGTGTTTGGAACCTAGTGACCCACGGAGACTGGGGCTAATCCAGATCATTCTTAATAACTCAAAACTGCCACCCTTTGACCACCTAGACTTTTCTTTGTTTCTTTCTTTTTATTCAAATGCTATGGGACCTGCACAATGACCATTTACATCCATTTCTATTAACTATGTATCTAGAGCTGGTCAGATTTAAACCAAAAGTAGGTGGAGTCTTCAGGGGCATGAAAAAAATATTCCAACTTCAGATGAGCCTGTTTCAATTCATACGACTATCCTCAAAGAGACACAGAAATAACAGAAGCCATAGGTACATAGAGACAGTGTTGGCCTTCCATTTTATATGATGCATATGGCTATATTATATGCTTAGATAAAACATGTATACTCTTTCCTGACTTAAAAAACACATCTGCGATGGCCTTCAGTGGTTGTGTGTGGGACTTGCAGCTAAAAAAAGGTGATGGGATGATACATTTACTAGACTCCCTTAAAAGTGCACATTTTTCTGGTCAAAACCATAATGTACAAATTTTAGCTCCATGGGGAGTCATTCATGTCCCTGTATTTCCAAACACTAAACACATGTTGCATACGGTAAAAGTAGAACCTCTTCACGTATCTCATAACCACAAAATGAGTGCATTCCAATTAGGAACATATTTACTTAATTGTATCACTGTAGTTTAGACAGTAACTGGAGTTTTTTAAAGCATGGAAAGGGGAAGACAGGATAGCCATTGCACAATTCTGTTGTGGCAATGTAATGAACAAAAAGTAAATTGAAAGTCTGCACCCAGCCAGTAAATGTGACAGTAGCTTAATTCTTCTAGGAAACATGCCTCAGGCCGGACTTGTGTGGCCCACAAAGAAAAACATTCACGATTTTCTAAAATTCTCCCTTCCAGTTTCTCTGCTACTGCTGCCTAGCATGGTATGCTATCCCTTCCTCTGCGAGAGATTCAAAGCCCGTGCCACCATGTAACTTGTGACCAACCAATCAATACTAATGAACACAGCTCAAATTTTGAACATCAAGTATTGAGCTAAATATAACTATTCACGAGCCATAAAGCAAAGCAAAATAAATTGGTCGAGTCACAAACAAAAAGTTTGTGGAAATTGCAATTTGTTTATGGATACTTCCGGACCAGGAATAAGTTATTTGGCAATGAAAGCACTGATTCTAAGTAAAATCCCATGTGTTAGAACTTTGTAATATAGGTGTATGGATGCCCATGGATGCCTGGTTCACATAGCATAAAGTGCTTTTTTTGGTGATTGCAGTAGTTCACTGTACTTGGCATCACCCAAACAGTTTATGAAAATACTTTATACAATCAAAATGGAACATCCCAGGAAGCTCTTATAAGTTTGCAATAACATGACATCGTGGGTATGTGAGACATAATGATAAATACTGAGTGCTTCTAGCATCCAAGAAATGTCACTTTGAAAAAGTTGTTCCTGCCCTGAATATGTGTATGATCGTTTTACTAAAACCTCAGTGTATTTGTAAACACATTTTAAAAATAGAAACAAGAGCATCATGTGAATATTTTAGGAAAGTCATGGTAAAATGAAATGCTTTGGTTACCACAAAATAGAATATCTGATCATAATGACTACATGGATCTGCAATGAAATAAGTCAAAAAGATGGATAGAATTCTTGATCACTTGAATGGAAGTGGTTGAAGAATATAAAGGAGGCTTATCTGGTTTAAGAAACCAATGCACCCAGTTACCTGACATGGTAATTATAATACAGGGATCTTAGAAAACTGGGAAATTATTATAATCTCATTGCATGTTTATAAAGTACGGGTAACATACCTGATGTTTTACAGAAAAGTAAAAACGAACAAGCCAAGGTGACATCCTGGCCCTGTAGAAATCAATGGCAATACTCTTGTTAATATCAATGAGCCCAAAATTTTACTCAGGGCATATCTACACTGCAGTTAGACACTCATGGGCTCACCTGTGCCAGCTGACTTGAGCTGCAGGGCTCAGGGTGTGGGGCTGTTTAATTACGGTGTAGATGTCTGGGCATCGGCTGGAGCCTGGGGTCTAGGACCATGTGAGGGTCCCAGAGCTCAGGCGGCAGCCCAACCCCAGAAATCGACACTGCAATTAAACAGCCCCACAGCCCAACCCCCGTGAGCCCATGTCTGCTGGCACAGGCCAGCCGCAGGTTTTTAATTGCAGTATACACATAACCTCAGAGTCCTTGCCATGACAATCTAATTTTCTAGCTTAGACAAGTATGTGCCTTGTGTGTGCATATATGCACATACACACACCAGGTATGAATAAATATATATACTGCATATGTGTGCAAATATGTATGCATACATTTGGCTGACATGTAAATGGCAATATAACAATATTACAGCTTTTTAGGAAATAGTCCCAGCATATTGGAAGTTATGTTTCATAAAGACTATCAAATCAAGTGCAAAATTAAGTCTGACAGGATCAAAACAAATGGGGTACAAAGACACATGTTCAGCAGAAGCTAAAATTCAGATTTTGCATAAAACCGTGCAACAGAAATCCACATAGAATACACACATGGCACATTTTTCAATTTAGTCTTGTGAATTCCACCAGCCTTATTTCCAGGGTCAACCTGGAAACTAAAGTGCTGCCAGATACCTCCACTGTCATAAGATTACCAGGTTATTAAATTTTTTGTGACTTGTAAGGTTAAGATGAGCAGAAATGGATAAATCCAAGAGTCAGTAATCGATAGAATTTAATGCATGATCTGAGGCCATAGAATACATCCCTAAATCCTTTTTCCAATATGAATGTCTCATCAGACATGCTAAAACACATCTGTGAAATTACCTCATAGACCAAAATTTGTCAACGATCAGAACTAAGAAAGAGACGCATCATATTTAGTTAGAATACAATGGAGCTGAAGTTGAATTTTATATTCTACATCTTTTACGCATTCAGAATGGCAAATATACTAACAAGTTCAGTATTTTGGATCTAATCCTGAAAAGTCCTGATAACCCTCCACTAATGGCACTCAGCAGCTTGCAGGGTCTAGCCCATAATTGCTAGGTTCTCACAAAACTCTACACACCAAAAGTTTCAAACACCATTTTCCTTCTTTGTTTGGGACCTGCTCCTGCTTCCTCTGATGTCAATAGTAAGTCTTCCATTGACTTTAACAAGTGAGGAATTAGGCCCCTTTCCACTAAAATGTTAGATTTTCATTACTCCATAAAGGAAAGAAATTACATTTTTAATAATCTTTACATAAAGTATTGTTTGACAGCTCCAAAAACAACTGAACTGCCGGTAAATATTCATGTAAAGAACATGCAACATTTTGTTCTGTACAATATTGTATACCCATTCATACCTTTAATTTTTTAGGCAGGTAATCTGCTATTCGTTTGGTATGTTTTCCCCCTTATACAGTCCCATGTACACTTATTGCTTTCTGATGGAGAAGCAATAGCTTCCTTTTACACCTACTACCAGCTGCCATTATATAGTCCTATTTTAGTCTAGAAACTTACTCTTGAAATTTGTTTGGCTTATGAACTGCAAAACTTGCTATGAGCAAGAAGACACACATTAGTCAACTCAGTGTCAATTATAATGACCTGATACCCAAAAAATGGTTTGGCCAGTGTTCTTCAATCTTAGTGGGAAAAAATTCCTTGAAGTTCAAAGTAACCAAGATATATTGTTTCCTTATCTATTAATTTTTCATTGCTTCTAAGTTCTTAAGTTTAGTAAATGACATGACAGGTAACTGCTCTGTTGTCACTTAAAAACATTAACTATTTTTTAAAAACTTTCTTTTTGGGATGCTGGAAATACTACAGTTTTAAGTTTCAATCCAGCAGAGACATACACATGTGCTTAATTTTATATGATGTATTTTTTACACTACAATTCCACTGATTCAATGAGACTGCTCACAGTGTACAAGGTTAAACATATGAATACGACTTCATGTATTAATAAGGCCTTAGATGTTTAAAACAAATTAGTGCCAAATTTTCACAAACCACAACTGGGCCTCATTCACGCAACCACAAATTGGAGATGCAAATAACTGAAGACACTGTTTTGCACTCCTAATTTAGGTAATTTAAATACTTGATTTATAAGTGCCATCAGGTACTTAGGTTTCCAAGTGATCAAAACCTCTGGTGCAAAACTATCAGCTAGCTTCTGAAAATCTGGCTTTTCCCGGGCTGATTTGGAAAGCTGTGATGTATTGTTCCAAAGTTATAAAGATAAAGACAACATAGAGGAGAAACCTTAAAACAGTCTCCATATCATCTTTTATTAAAAAACTGTAATCAATGTAGAAGGAGTGAAGAGTGAATTTTCCTAAATTTGCTATACAGTTCTCCACAATTAAGGCATCATTTATTTGTATCTGAAATTAGTGACTGTGTTTGTTGAAAAACACAAGAGCCCTTTCAAATCCAGTTTTGTATAAAAATGGCAGTGCTGTCTTTCTGAGTTGAGATACGAGTAATAGTCTCAGTATCTTACAAGATAATGACACCAAATATTCATCATTTTCTTATTAGTCACTGAAAATGTATAATGTATTTTGATTCGATTGGACCACTCTCAAATGCTTGCAGCTTCAGACAATTTATAAACAAAAATGCTCAACAGAAAAACAGTCAGACATTAAAACAACTGTAGAAAAACCCCAGCTCAACCCCACCACCCAATTCAACCTCAGATATCAATGGTCTTTTACACGTATTGAGCTGAAAGACCAACTACCTACATATAATCAGTATTCAAAGAACACACAGCAATGTAACAGCTGGATGGAGGCAGCTAGGCAATTGTATGTCTTAAAGATACTTAGTAATCTTATGTCAGGTTTATTCAGTCTCTCCTCTGGATCTTCCAAACCTAAGATCAACGTCAGTCATTGGGAAGATAGCCTTCTGATTCAATATGCTAATACTCGAGCCCAGTGCTTTGTCCAAAGGCAAAGCTATGGGCACCATCTTGTAAACTCTTCCCACATGGATAGTGTTTATCAGACCTTAGTAGAGCTGCTTTAATGAGTAGAGGCTCTTTTGTGGGAAGAATTTACAGGATCAAGCTACATATGGATCAAGATACATATGTGTACAGGTTTTGTTTTTGTAACATAGTTGAAGGCAGAACAGTTTCAAACAATCCAGTTCGCTGTCATTTATCTTGTGGCGAAGTTGGGGGAGAGCTGATATTCTTCATTTCTTTATAAGAAAACAAGCTGTCAGGTGGTTTGAAATTATTAAGTAGTGCACCTAGCTAGACCATGTAACACCATTATCCTCTGCCCCCATAGCTCTCACCCAGCCACAGACAAAATGTTGGATGCAACGAGTAACGAAAATGAGGTGCACAACAAAGTTATTCTGGTAGGAAAGTTAAAATGTTGCAATGGTCCTTCCTTGAATTTTTCTGTAACCTCAGCTTCATCATGAGCTTTTATTTCTGATCAAAATGATTTTGAACACTAGAGGTGGAATATAAGGAACTTTAGGACTGAATGAGTGACATCTCTTGGAACGAAAAATATTTGAGAAGTATGTGTACATCCTTTCTTGTGTCCTCCCTATTGGTTTGTTATACACCACTGGAGATTTCTCCTGCTCCTATCAAAGTCAATGGCAAAACTCTTATTGATGCCAATGGAGTTAGGTCAGGCCTTTCTTGCTCCTTGTTTCAAATTAGGCCCTGATTCAGGAAAATATCCCTGTTCAGGAAGGATATTTAGGCACATGCTTAAGTGATTTCCTGGATCAAGGCCTTAGATTATAAACTCTTCAGAGCAAGGACCACATTGTTTTATGTCTGTACAGTGCCTACCAAAATGAGGGACAAATTGTTTCTGGGGGCCTTTTGGTGTTATTGCAATATAGCTAATAAATAACAGTAATAATACTATGTAGAGTATTTCTGTAGAAAGTATATTTGAGCAGGCTTCATTCAAGTCAACCATTTGCAGATCACAGCTGTTTTTCTATCAATATCAAAAGCATAATATATTCTAGGCAGTGCAAAGTTTGCCAGTTCTCTCTATGACAAAAGAATTTGGAATGTGATATTTCACTTAGGCTTTGTCTACACTACCGGCTGGATCGACACGTAGTGATCGATCTATTGGGGATTAATTTATCACGTCTCATCAGGACGCAATAAATCGATCCCAGGAGGCATTCCCGTCGACTCCAGAACTCCAAAAGGCTCAAGGCAGGGTCGATGGGGGAGCCCGGCAGGTAAGTTGATCTAAGATACATTGACTTCAGCTACGGTATTCACGTAGCTGACGGTGTGTATCTTCGGTCAACCCTCCCCACTAGTGTAGACCAGGCCTTAGAACCACATAACAGAAGTGTCAAAAAACTTGCTAAATGGTTCTAATCAACTGCCAAGAAGTGAGACTTTCCAGTTTGAACTTCTATTAGAAAAATAAATAAAAAAAATGCAAGAATAAAGTATATATGCAGTAGCACCTTCTAATCTGAAAACAGTTGGCTACCTTAGAAATAATTAGCCTGCCTATAAAAAAAATCTAAAAGCCAGCAAATAAAACTCCACGTAGTTGATTACTAATTAGAGGTGCATGCACTGAAGCACTCTGTAATTGACAGCTGCATATGTATATGCAGCTACTTTGTTTAGGGCAGTAATCTCATCAGTTAACTAGAGTCAAAACTGGTCAGTATGTGGATAGAAAATCTCTAAAGAAAAGCCAGAATATAACAGGAAAATGTTAGTGATTCAGTAGGTGGCACATATCCTTCTGAATTAAATATATAGTAGAACCTCACAGTTACGAAGGCCAGTTACGAACTGACCAATCAACCACACACTTCATCAGGCAGCAGCAGAGACAAAACCAACAACAAACGAATACAGTACAGTACTGTGTTAAATGAAAAAATAAAGAGAAAGCTGTATTTTTCTTCTGCATAGTAAAGTTTCAAAGCTGTATTAAGTAAATGTTTACTTGTAAACTTTTGAAAGAACAACCATCATGTTTTGTTCAGAGTTGCAAACAACCTCCATTCCCAATCTGTTTGTAACTCTCAGGTTATACTGTATTTAGTTGAGTTTATATAGTGTTAGCGAGCAGAGATTTGCTGCAGTAGCTATCTTTCACAAGAGATCAGTTTGAGTTATTCTTTTCTGTGTATGTAAATTTCCTTTTTGTTTTGAACAGGACAATATATTATTCATATCTTGCTCTAAACTGCAGTGTAGTGTTGCTGTGCATGGCTGAACTGTTGCTACTTTTGACACCATAGATTTCTGTATTTCAATGGCAAGTGAAAGATTACCTTAATGCAGTTGTGACGGGTTCCCCCTGGGGTACCACCAGGAACTGAGGTGCCACTGAGCCTCCCCAGTGGTGCAAGTAGAAATATTTTTTTGCCAGTATGCTGCACTTATGGGAGGGACACAAAGGGGGGGGGCATGTAACTCCTTCCTGCCATGCCCCCAGCCCATGGCCCCTGCACTCTCCCTGTCTCCTCTCCATAATTTACATCCATCCCACGTTACCGGGGGGAGGGCTCTGTCCTCCTCCCACTGTGCCAGAGACTTCTGCTGTATGGACCCGAGGCAGGAGATGCAGCTGTGTGGAAGGGCTGGGGGCCTGGCTGGGGGAGGTACAGCAGACATGCCACAGGAGCTGGACATTCTGCTCCTTTTTGCTGGGCTATCCTGGGAACCACAACAGTGAAAGAAGCAGAACGAGGAGCCACCGGGCAGCCCCATGATGGAAGCTCCTCTGGGACCGCTTCTGTACTACCCCCAACCCTATACTCCAGTGGGGCTGCTATACAGATGCCAGGCAGGAGGACTCAGAAGATACAGCTGTGTGGAAGGGCTGGGGACAGGCTCCTCCTGCATCTTTCCTGTATGACATAGCGGCTATAAATATCTTGCACCACCGTACTGGCACCACTGGAGCCCCCTGACCACCAGCCTAGGTTCCCACTCACACTGTGCTACTGTGACAAGTTGCAAAACCCTCCAGCCAGAACTTTCACCAGCATTCACACAGGTAGAGTCATACCCAGCTGCATTTACACACAGGATCTCTAACTACCAGCTTCCAAGTCTGGAACCCCAGAGGAATACCATCCTGCCCTGGTCAAATCTGGCCAGTATATGGGGTTAATATCCAGTCTGCCTCTCCCTCAATGTGAAGATAACAATGCACACTTGTGGTAAACCCAAGCAGAGATTTTCCCCAAGCACTCCAGTCAAAGCTCACTGGTTTAGATTAAAACCAAAACAAGTTTATTAACTACAAAAATAGATTTTAAGTGATTATATGTGATAGCAAACAGATAAAAGCAAATTACCTAGCAAATAAACAAAAAATGCAAACTATGCTTAATATACAAAATAGATTGGATATGAATCAGCAGATTATCACCCTAAGAGATGATACAACCAGGCTGCAGATTCTTAAGGGGCAAGCTGCACTTGCTTTACAGATTGGAATCCCCAAGTGTTTCATTCATAGGCCAGAAACCCCTTTAGCCTGGGTCCAGCACTTCCCCCTGTTCAGTCTTTGTTCCTCAGGTGTTTTTGTATGAAGAGTGAAGAACCACAGATGATGTCACTCCCTGCCTTGGATAGCTTTTGCAAATGGCGGGAATCCTTTGTTCCAAAGCTTGGTTCCCAAACCAGTTTGTGGAAAAATACTGACATTCCAAGATGGAATCCAGAATCAAACATCCTTGTAGAGTCACAGCAGCCATTACTTACAGGCTGTTTGGAGTGTTCTCAGAACGGCTCTGCAAGTGGTAGATAAGCTTCTTCTAAGGCCTACTGTTTTTCCTGATGACTCATTGTCCTGTATAGGCCTTTCCCAACCAGCTATCTAGACTGAAAGTATCTTGCATAGTGGGCATTACCCAGGTGTAACAACATTTGAAGTACAGATACATAGTCAATATGTCAATATGTTAATATTAAATCAATAATATTAAATTTAAGCACATATTTAAGTCCCATTCAAGTCAATGAGAATTAAGCACAAGCTTAAAATTAAGCATATGCTTGAATGATTCCCTGAACCCAGGCTTCAGAGAGGACAAATGGAAGCTGGGAAGTAGCCTGATAATGATAAGCTTAGGAACAAGTGGGAAAAGAATTCAAACTAGGATTAATGGAGGATGATAAAAGATACTAGGAATGTTCTTAGAAAATCCATGAAAAACCCATGATTGCAGCTAGAGGAAGTAGAAATTGAAGAAGCCCTTGAAGAAAACCTTGGAGAATGACGTTAGAGAGAGAATTGGTTGATTTGCTCTCTTAGAGAAGCACAAACTAATGAAAAGGAACAAAGAGCAACAAAAGAGAACAGGGATACATGGTGCTGCCCCAAGATGATTCACAGGAGGAATTAATACAAACTCTTTGAATGTACTTTCTTGATGTTGTTAAATCATCTGGCAAAAATCCTGGGAAGTCACTTAAGTTGGAGAAGAACCAATGAGCACACAGAAACGTGCATTAAAGTTTGTGGGCCATATCCCAAGAGGTGCTGAGGATTTGCACTGTCTATCAATTCCACTGAAGTCAGGGGGCATTGCAAGTCTTCAGCATCTCTCAGATCTGGTCCACTAAGAATTACAGCTGGATGTCTCAATAGAACAAACAAACAAACAAAAAAACAACAACCCTGCAGCTTCATAAAAGCAAGGCAATACTGTACTTATAAACAAGATCATTTTGTTGGAAAATACTTAGATTCGACTCAAGTTTGGATATCCTCCAACAATGCTTAGAACAGCAAACCATCATTTGAAGACACATAACTGAGGAAAACCAGCTTTGCCGAGTCCAAACCTTGCATAGCTGGTGACCAATGGTGCAAATTTAGCTGGCCAGGATGCCAAAGAATTGTTTTAAAAAAAAT
Organism: Sternotherus odoratus; assembly: GCA_032164245.1. Classification (NCBI taxonomy): domain Eukaryota; kingdom Metazoa; phylum Chordata; order Testudines; family Kinosternidae; genus Sternotherus; species Sternotherus odoratus. The sequence continues at coordinate 165,836,995 of JAVMKO010000001.1, forward strand.
CTAGAAATCAGGTTCATTAGAAAATTTTGTGTGGATAGAAATCAATCTTTTGATCTACAACAGACAACTTTTACATCTTGAATAAATAATCTTTCCATTAATAAAATAGTTCTTATAGTTGCTGGTGCTACTGGAAGAATGAATATCTAGTTAAAGAACAATACTGCCTCTTAAGAAGACATTGACTATTGAAGATATCAAAGGCAGTGTATCCAATCCAATAGCTCCCCTTTTGTCTTGCTAGCTATATATAAGTACTGATGATAGAAATGGGCCTGAGCAATACAATTCAGCTCTGGATTCAGATTTTGAATTCCACAAAGTATGGCATAGTTTGGTCTTTTTAGGTTTTGCCCATTGCCCAGATAAGGGCTGGCCATGAGTCTGTAGCCAACCCAACTCCCTACAAATTTCAATTGTGTCTGAAGGATCCAAGTTTTTAGTCTGTGCCCATCTCTCTCATAGATGTGAAAGGCAATGTATTGCCACACTCAAATACGAGGCAAAGGAAGAAACAAACAAAAATACTGCACAAAACTGTTGTAAATTGATTGACAATGGGCCTTATCGTGCCCTCTCTGAGAAAAACCCAATGGGCAAAGCTCTAGAGATAGCATGTTATCAGTTGGGAGGCAGGAATGTGTGTATGCACGAGAGATGCTGGGAGCAGGGATTTGTTCCCATGAACAATACAAGTAGAATAGCTCAGTTCACCAATCCTGAAGAATACTGAGATACAAACTACTGTATGTCTGCAGAGGGCTGGAGCATTTGCTCAGAGTCCTCAGGCTCCACCTGAGCCTGAGGACTCTGCGAAAACGACAGGCTCCACCTATTTTTTTACGGTAGCATGGCTCCCTGCCTGCATCTAGAACTTCTCTCTGCCTGCCCAAAACCTCTCCAAGGGAGATGACTGGCACAGAGTGGAAACAACAGTTGTTATTTCCGTCACAGCTATTCAGTTCTCTCCCCTATAGTATTTTCCTCTACCTTAGTAGTAAGAGATGACACCACACAGAAAGGCCAATCCCAGGATGCTTCTGCCTGGCAATGATCTCACCTTAACTTGGAGTGAATGATTGCATGATATTTTCACTGAAGCCCTTCCATGGGATCAGAGGGAGGGGGAATGATACAACATTCTGAACAGGGACCAGCTACTACTCTCTACACTGCCTAGCACAATATATACCTATTCTTGGATGGCCACTAAGCACCACTGTGATGAACATTATGATGATTATTAACAATAGCACCATCCACGGTAGTGGGCTCTCTATTATTGGGTTTCATCTTCTCTGTGCCCGAGAAAAGCTGCTCTGATATACCTCAAACTGCTGATATGGGATAAAACATCAACAAATCATTATAGTGTTCTTGTGAATTGCTGGGACTGAGAAAACTTGAATTTAGTTTCAGTACAGCATAATGCAACATGTGATAGAGTAGAAGTGGATGAAATATTAATATTTTATTTCCTCAACTGATCTTATCACAAATGTTTTAAACTGCTTTTGTGGCTACAAAATCATTGGAAGCATACCGAGAAAAGTAAATGATTATGTGGATATTTTAAACTGAGACTGAATTTTAAGAGAGATAACACAAAATCTCATTTTCCTTTCTGAAATTAGTTCTGTTGCTTTGAGAAGAACATTAAGTAAAGGGGTAACTGAGGTTTCCCTTTGATGTAGAGGAACCTTCAGGGAGTACAGAATCAGCATCCGTTGATCCACAGCCAGGTTGTTGGGTTCTTATGGGATCGCTGCAGCTGGTGCAAGTTAGAGTATCCCATAGGCTGTTCTAAGTAACTCCTGCCACTGTTTGGGAACCAGCCAGCCCAGGATCCGGTGAGCAGGATGGTAACTCATAGACACTTCCCCCCCTCCCCCCCTCTCCTCAGCTCTGCTGAGCAGTTAATATTGAGCCCACAGGGTTTAGTGCAATTTCTCTGGCTCTGTACCAGCAGCAAACTAATAATGGGCTGTATTGTGCAAGTTGCTGGGAGGAGCTGAGCACCTTGACTCTCACTGATATTGGGTGGGAGCTGAGGGTGCTTAGTATATCAAATATTCTGGAGCTTACTGTGTCCCCGAGTCATGCTGCCATGGGACGATACTATTGTGAAAAGATGTTCAGATGAGACAAGGTGCTGTTGGTATGTAAACTGACATGAGTGTTAAGAAAAAAGGAAAAGATCACATTCTCTCTACTTACACACAAGGGAGAGGATGTCCCCGATTTGTCAACTGGAAAAGGACACAGCTGGTTAAGGGGGAAAAAGCATTTTCAGTTTGATAAAATTATGACAAAAAATTGACACAATAAAGGCCAGTTTGTCAAAAGTGCTCAGCATTCACCACTAGAACCAGATTTTTAATGATCTCAGCCTGCATCTAGACACCTAAATGAAGTGTCCAGACGTTCACGAGCATTCAGTACCAAACATGTTTTTGTTGGTTATTTTTGTTTGTTTTGATTTGTGAGCAATGGGAGCTTCTAGAGAGTGAGCTCTTTGGAAACCTAGCACCAAAAAACTATATAAGGTTCTGATCTGTGTGAAGGAGAATTCATTAAATAAAAAGTGCATTCTTGTGCTAGCTTGTGTCAGCATTTGCTTTATTTTAAAGAGCTGCTGCATAGACAGTTTACCTTTGGATGCTTCCTGCAGTGACCAGAGTGCTTGATTTTCAATATTTTACAATGAGACACGTTGGAATGCAAAAGGGTAGATTTTAAAACTATCTCCATTTAGGTCAAACCCCAAAAGAGGTTGCCAAAATGATCAAAAGGTACTTTTTTGTGGGACTTCCAAATGTACATGCCATCAAAATCTGGTGCACAGAAATAATTTGAAATGAATCTTCTAAAAAAGGTTTTGAAGATGCTTGCCAGTAGAACATTCTGCCTCACAGCTATAATATCAGAAAAAGCCATTCAAGTTAAATTAATATATTTGGCCAGACAGCTATATTAAAATTCTTGTTGTTTTTTCTGTAATAATGGTAACCGTGGTATGACTAGCCCTCTTCAAAAATCTGTATCGTTTTTGCCTTTCTTGCCTACGGTGCATCATATGGTTTTGATTTCAATGAGCTGAATTGGGCTACCTCATTAAAACAAACATTTATGCAAAACAAAAGGCTGTGTATCATGACACAGTGTATGTAAGCCAGCTTTGAAGACTACAGCGTTTCTAAGAGTGTTTCAAAAGGAAAATGTCCATCTACCCAGCTCCACCTGTATGTAACATTTGTGGATGATGTCAGAAATATTCAGTGCTTCATTAGATCCTACAGCATGGGCAAGTGTTCAAAATAATACAAACTGCAAATGAGTAAAAATGCTACTGAAGGGGGGCAGGAAAATGGTAGGAGAGCATTTCTTTCTCTCTCTCTCTCACACACACACACACGCTCTGTAACAGGATGTTTGGTTTCTATATCCCCCCCCAAAATTTAGTGTCTTTTGTCTGCACTGCTGGACAGCTCCACTTTCTCTACAATTGGATATAACACAAGGAAACCCCTTCCTCCCCCCCAAAAAAATTGTAAGGAGACACCGTGCCCCCCCCCCCTCAAAACTGAACATCTTGGGAATGGTCCCTTTTGAACTCTCATCCCAAACAGCATTGCCTTCTGCATCTTTGCCACATAGGCCTTCTTTTTACAGTGAAACACTGCTCATAGAGTAGGGGTTGGTTTTTTTTCATGAAACTAGGAGGGTTCTGCTCCACGTGAATTGTAGCCAATGCAATTGTGTAGGGAAAGCAGCATATATTAAGAGCTGTAATTTTGGACTTAGAGAGAGCTGTTTTAGGATAGATCTCCTTATAGTGTCTGTGAGATGAGGCAGTACAACTTTTTAAAGACTTTTTACAGTGCTTTGTCTACAGCCATGCCACCTCTGGCTCGAACCCTATCAGATCTCATAAGATAAGCAGGGTGTGGCTTGGTAAATGCATCGAAGGGAATTTTAAAAGGAATACACAGCATCTGTAAGAGGTGCACCCTTATTTGGCCGAGTCTATTTGAACCAACGTGCCACCAAGGTACTGAAGGAACTCTTGTGGTGGATGCTGGGACTAAGATGCCTAGCGGATTTGGATGCCCAGTCCCCATTAAATTTTAATGAGAACTAGGCATCCAAATTTCTTTGGGCCAGAGTGAGATGAGCTTATATGTATTATTTGTCTTGTGGTGTAGCACCAAGAATCCCTAGTCAGGGACCAGACCCCATTGTGCTTGGGGCTGTACGAACACAGAACAAAAAGACATCTCCCCCCCCCCCGCCCTAAAGAGCTCTGATTAATACCTTGTAGCACAAATTGTTGAAATGTGTGACTTTTCTGTGTGTACATTTTTGGTGGCTTTTTTATAAACTGTAGTGCTAAGGTTGATGTTTTTCATCTGAAGCCCTCAAACTGTTTACAAGGCAAATTACATCATCGCTACTACAGGCTTAACAGTGTTTACATCAGTTGGATTTTGGAAGATCATCAAGATGTAATAGAATCTCAGTGGTTATCGCAGTTGTTTAATGTGTTCCTGATGTTGATACAGTTTCATTATGTGTCAAAATACTTAGATTTACGCAGGCAATGATACAAATATTTGCATATTTTAATGGACGTTAATTGTTCGGTATTTCTAACACATGGTCATATTTGATCACTTTGAAATGAACTTCGTGACTCTCGAAGCAAATTAAGGAACTACTACTGGACAAAACTCAGTAGGACTTTTGTCAGTTCCTTTAAAGCATGCTATTATTAGAGACACCAAAGATAAATCAATAATAGTACAGAATTACCTAGAAAGCCTGTGTGTTAGGCCCTTCATTAGAAAGAACTATTGTTGAGTAGCATGCCCCAGTAATTTTAAAATTAGTCACATTTTTATTTTAAGTCATTGACATAAGAGTGTAAATAGCTTAGGACAGTGGTTCTCAACCAGGGGTACACGTGCCCCCAGGGGTATGCAGATGTCTTTCAGATTCCAGAATTATCTAGATTACTATTTCTCAACCTGGGCATTGTGACCCCCAGGGGGTGTGGGACAGGATACGAGGGTCACAAGTGCAGGGCTGGCATGGGGGGGTGGGGTGGCAAGCAGGGCTACTGCCTGGGGCCCCATGCCACGAATCTAAGATGCCCTACAAATCTAAGTTACATGCTTCAGACCCAGGAGGTAGGGCTCAGGCTTCAGATTTCTGAAAGAGTTGCAGTGATCTGGAAAGGTTGAGAACCACTGGTTTAATGCATTTGGAACCTGGGAGTGCAAAGGAGGATTGTTTCAAAGTCTAGTCCAGTGTATGTCCTTCTACCCTCATAGATGCCCTCCTGCTTGGAAGTTCTGTCCCAAAAGAGGATTAATTCTGAAAATGACAGGGAAATTGAGCAATGCCACATTTGTTTCTGGATGGAGTGTTTATAGAATTTGAATCATCTATTCAAGAAACAAAAACAATACCTTGTGATTATGGGGACCAGTCAGATAGCTTGAATGCTGAATTGTAATCATCATAATGAATAGTTTATGAGCAATTCATAGACAGAAATTTGCTCACACAAAAAGTTGAACAATTTCAGAGAGCAAATACAGTAAATCCTCGATTTAACGGACCTCGATTTAACAGACTTCAGATTTAACGGACAAAATTTCCAGTCCGTATGTCATATGTGAAAATTAACACCCTGTTAATTTTAAAATGCTTTTAACCAAGATTTGCTTATAATTAAATTAACAGGTTATTTTTTGTTATTAATTCACTGTTACAGTAGACTCCCGATTATCCGGGTTAACTGGGCTGCGGATTAACCGGGATGTCTAAACGGGTCGGTAGGGGAAGCCCCAAAGCGGCGGCGGGCTCAGCCTTAGCCTGCTGCTGCTTTGGGGCTTCTCCCACTGGCCCCTTATGAGCTGGGGTCTCAGCCTGCTTCCAGCCTGGGTGTAGGAAACGCAGGCTGGCAGCGGGCTGAGACCCTATCTGGCAGGAGCCTGGGGGGAAAGACCAAAGCGGCAGCAGGCTCAGTGCTGAGCCCACTGCCGCTTTGGGCTCTCGCCCCAGGCTTCTGCCACCTGCCCCACTCAGCTCCCGCTGCCAGCCTGGGTGTGGGGAATCCAGGCTGGCAGTGGGAGCTCAGACCCTGGCTGGCAGGAGCCTGGGGGAAAACCCCAAGGCGGCGGCGGACTGAGCACTCAACCTGCCACCGCTTTGGGATTTGCCCCCAGGCTCCTGCCAGCCGGGGTCTCAGCCCACTGCCAGCCTGGGCTTCCTACACCCAGGCTAGCAGGGGAGCTGACTGGGGCAGGTGGTGGGACCACCACCATCCACCCCCACCCCCAGGGCGGCCGGCGAAACACCCCCCTCCCGCCCCAGTAGACGCGTGATTATCCGGGATTTTATTAACCGGGATTAAGGTTTTCCCGATCATCCCGGATAATCGGGAGTCTACTGTATAGCAAACTTTTCTGTGAAATTTAAACTTTTCATATATACTTAATTTTAATTACACAAACGTGTCTACATAAGTAAAACAGGTAAACTAACTAATTTGTCAATTTTTTAACATACGCATTCGGAAAACCTACTTTATTATATAACGGACTTTCGGCTTTAACGGACACCCCCTCGCCCGAATTAGTCCGTTATATCGAGATTTTACTGTACATAGAAAATTGCTGCATGTTCACGGACAATTCAGAAACAAGGGAAAAATAATAAATTTACCGAAGACACCCTAACTTTTTTGACAAAAGTGGGCATTTGTCCCACTCACTCTTGCCAGCTGACCAAGTCAGCAAGAGCAAACGGGACAAATGCCTCCCTTGTGGAAAAAAAGTCAGGGTGGCTGAGACAGGGCTTTAAAAAGGGACTGATCTGGGACGTATGGTCACCTTATCCTTAACTAGTAAGGAAGGATTTCAAATTATAATTTTGGGAGGAGGTTTTCAAAAGTGCCTAAGTGAGTAAGGCAGCGATCGATCCAGCAGGGGGTCAATTTATCGCATCTAGTATAGTATAGACCTCTGAGTGCTCTTCCGTCAATTCTGGTACTTCACCAGAACGAGAAGCACAAGCAGAGTCAACAGGGAGCGTCAGCTATCGACTTGCCGCAGTGAAGATACCATGGTAAGTAGATCTAATGTTGACTTCAGCTACACTATTCACATAGCTGAAGTTCCGTATCTTAGATCAACCCCTCGCAGCAGCATAGACAAGCCCTTGGAAGCGCAAGCCCCATGGTGCTTTATTCCTTTAGGGAATATGGAAAATCTGACCCCTCAAGACTAAGTTAGGATCCTAAATCCTAACATAGTCACATAAATATAAGTGGTCTGGTCTGCTTTACAAAGAGTACCCAAATATCCCAATGAAGGCAATGGGAGCATTGAAAATCAGAACAAGTAAATTTAGGAGACTAAATATTAATTAGGAGCCACATTTAGGCCATAAAAGATAGTGGGAAGAGGAGAATGCCTTCTACCATGAAAAATTAGCATATTCCTTTCCTCTTTTCTCTTCCTCACTTAACACAGGCAAAAATGACAATGTAAATCCCTGATTCTGCAATTAGATCCACACCAGCCCAAGAGTGGATCTGAGTTCAGAGCTGTCTTTATGGCTCAGTGCTTCAAGAGGCTGGTTATGGTGTTGAGGAATCACGGAGTGCTTAGGTGTTTGCAAGACATCTGCTTTACTCAATGTTTGGGTCTAACCAGCTGGCCCTAAGACAAGAGCTGCAGGGTGCCCCACTCAATCTCCATTTGGAAAGCTCATCCCTTAAAGGTACAGAGCCCCTAGACGCTTAATGCCATGAACTCCCATTGCAATCAGTGACAGTGGTGGACACTCAACAGCATACGGGAATACTCTGCATCTTGCAGAGTCAACCTCTTAATTACTTAGACCTTGATTCTGCAACATACTCCATGCTGCATTCAGACCAAGAGGACTCTCTGTAGGCATCGAGCTCTGTTTGTGCTGAGTTCTCTGCAGGTGCAGGTCCTTAGTCCATCAATTTGCTGGATTACTTCCAAATAGCTTTGACACACCCACCAACTATCAAAAAGAATAATTACATAATCCAATTCACTTGTGAACACGCCAGAGGCATTAAGGTAGGTCTCATGTGACTATCATTTTACTGTGAGATGTTAATCAATTTTATTAATATTTTTTTTAATCATAACTATTTCCTCCTCTGTGATTCCTAGTGCATTCTGTCTATGTTCTGTCTATCCCATCACAGGACAGAACTCTGCAGGGCAGTTCCATTTTTAGAAAGTTCTTTGACTTTCTCTGGCCTGTGCTTATTGGCTATTTGCATCAACCCTTCCTACCTCCTCTGTGTCCTCTTTCCAGTTAGCTGATCTCTTCTGAAGTCACCACACCAGTGAGGTATTTCAGAAACTAATCCTATGAGAACTTTGCCTGTGGACAGAGGTCTCTATATCAGCCAGGTCCCAGGTGTGTAATGGGTTTACACTTACACATATGTGACACAGATCCTTAATGTCAATGTTCAAGTACATTTTTTTTCTTTATTGCAAACTATTTGCCTGTCATAAATGAAATAATGTCTTCAGTTCTACCACATGCAGAGTGAGATAGATAGAGGAAATTCTACTTCCAGCCAAGTCAGTCACACTTTTGGCTCTAGAACAATTTTCCTGAGTCTATAAAGCCAAAAACTAAAATACTAGCAGTCCTACAGCTATAGGTAGAAATTCCAAGATTGTATTCTCATTAAAATAAAGTCATTCTCACGCGGACACAGTTGATTGTAAAGCTTACACTAACTGTAAAGCATACAATAGGTGAGCATACATACTATATGAACATCAGTCAGGAGAGGAACAAAGAGTGATTCGTTCATGAAGATCACTAGCAATATACAATAAAACATCAGAAATCATGAACTCACACTCCAGTTTCTCTCGGGGGCGGGGAGGAGAACACTTATATGCACACGTCCTATTCAACACAACTCCACTCACTGTGTGATGGTCCTCATTCTTGAAGTCTCTCGCAATAAAAGCCTTCTGAAGAGAACAACTAGATCCAGTGAAAAGTTCCTGGATTATAGGAACCCAGTGACTAAAAATATGTTTTGGAGAGCTCTCTATCGTGTCATATATTTTATTAAATCATAAGACTTTGCATACTTTTTAGAATAAAAACATCACTGCTGAAAAGGAATTGTTGATTCATTTCCTCAGAATACAATTTTCCTTAGCATAGAGCACAAAGTTTGTAGCATCTATGCAAACAAAGCCAAATCTTTCAATCTTTACTCAGGCAAATATCCCGTTTATTTTAATGGGAGTTTTGATGAAGTGAGAAGTGAGTTAGAACTATAGAACTGATGCAGTATTTGCAGATATTTGAATGGATAACAAACAAAAACAACATAGCCCTCTGGCAAACCATCAATCCAACACTATCTAGGATGCCTAAAATATGAAATCACAAATTTCTTTCATATCTTAAAATAGAGACAAAACCAAAAACTATCAAAGTGCCTGTCATAGCAGTTTTTGAAATCTATCCATAGAACTTACACAAACTTTATTGCATTTATCCTCACAACACCTAGGCAAGTTAGGGAACATTGATATCCCCATTTTACAGATGGGACTGAGGTACAGAGAGACTAAGTGATTTGTACAAGGACACACAGGAAGTCAGTGACAGAGCAACAAACTGAATCCATGTCTCCCAATTCCCACGCTACTGCCATAGCCACTGGACCATCCATCCAGTTTTCTCGTTATCAAACATCTTTTACTTAAAATCAACATAAAGAGGTCACCCTAGTTATGCCCCCTTCCTAGCCTCCGCTGTCTACCTTCTGGGTTGGGCTGGGCTGCCCTTCCATGTGTCCACTTGGTGAAAGCAAGGATATGTCGGTTTTGTTTTCTGTTATCCTAAAATGAGCCAATGTGGACTCTGAATGTGACTGCCCCACCTTTTTTTTTCTTTTCTTTTTTTTTGCAATGTGCTATAAAAGTGTGAAGTATTATTAAGGTCAGACAGTGGCAGAGGTGAGAGTAGGAGTCAGGATGTCCTGAGCTGTGTGCTCATTCCTAAATGCTGCAGCCCTCTTCTTCTGGCAGCTGCTGCATAATTCACAAGTGTGAATTTGAATGAAAGTGGCTTTTGAAGTTCTTGAAAACCTTTATATAGTGAAAAAAATACTTAGGGGCAGCTTGTCAGCTGGTGTACATTAGTGTAACACCACAGAAGTCCATGACACTAAATGCCAGTTTACACCAGTTGAGGATCTGGCCCTTAATGGGAAACATCATCAAAAATGTTGAAATTCTGTATAATTGTTCCAATTTAACAGAAGTTTTGCAGCTTAAATTATTGTTGAACACTTGCCATGTTAGACCCCAGAATTGGCTCCATTTCAGTGATGAATGAAAGTGATTCCTATAAAAATAGTTTGTAAAGCAATCTGGGATTCCTTCAGGATAAAAACTACACTATAAATGTAAGTTATTCACCATATATTGCAAGCAGCCAAAAATACTTTGCCTCCTTGACTGCAAAAATTTCACATCTGTAGGAGGCATATGAATACCTCCTAGTTAGCAATGATACCATCAGTGTAAATAATGAGGTTGTGAATTTGAATCCCCTTTAAGAGAAACTTGGTTTTTTCTTTTTTTTTCAAAAGAACTGATTCACATTTATTTACTTAACAGGCTCAGCCAAGCACTGACACAGCATTAAAGCAGAATATTCCAGACTCTTAAAGCTACAGGATGGTTATATATGCTTACTAAAACTGCTTGAAAAACTAAAGGTACGAGTGAAATGAAAATTACTATACAAAATAGAGTTCTGAAACTTTAAAAAGCATCATGTCCCATGAGACCAAAAGCTACATTTTTCACATTCCCCAAGAATCATGAAAACACAGCTGCCATCTTGAATTTTATAAACCTAAAGAGCTAATTCCTGTGGCTTTGAAAGCATCACTGTGTAGTAGGACCACAGATTTTATTGTTCAAAACACATTTTAAAGCTGTAAAACTGGCCATTGTGATTACTCAGATGGACCTAATCCAAGATAGTAGCTGTAAATACATTTGGTGGGCTTTTTCGTCATTTATTTTATTGTTATGACTGCGGGTGGCAATCAATCTTTTGGCAATTGATTTATCGTGTCTCGTTAAGACGTGATAAATCGATCGCCAGCAGTGGCCCCTTCGACTCCGGAACTCCAGCTTGCCGAGAGGCGCAAGCTGGAGTCAACAGGGGAGCACGCCACTGGCCGCTGCCACCATGGGGATGCCAGGTAAGTCGGACGAAGATACGTCGACTTCAGCTACGTTATTCACGTAGCTAAAGTTGCGTATCATCGGTCAATCACTCCTCCTAGTGTAGTCCAGCCCTCACTGTAGAAAGTGAAAATCTTTACTCTAAAGTAAGAAACAGCTGTATCTTAGGGTATGTCTTTACTACCCGCCAGATCGACAGGTAGTGATCAATCTATTGGCGATCGATTTATTGCGTATCATCAAGATGCAATAAATCGATCTGCAGAGGCACTTCCGTCAACTCCGGAACTCGAGCTCGCCAAAAGGCGCAAAGCAGAGTCGACGGGGGAGCCCACTGCCAACTGCTGCTGCCGTGAGGACAGCAGGTAAGTCGGCCTAAAATGCACCGACTTCAGCTACGTTATTCATGTAGCTGAAGTTGCGTATCTTGGGTTGACACCCCCTGCACGCCAGTGTAGACGAAACCTTAGGGTTGGGCTACACTGCCCACCGGATCCGCAGATAGTGTTCGATGTTTCGGGGATCGATTTATTGCATTCTGCCTAGATGCGATAAATCGATCCCTGAAAGTGCTCCCGTCGACTCTGGAACTCAAGCTTGCCAAGAGGAGTAAGCGGAGTCGACGGAGGAGCTACCGCGGTCGATCCAACATCCATGGGGATGGTCAGGTAAGTCGAAATAAGGTACTTCGACTTCAGCTATGCGAATAGCGTAGCTGAAGTCAAAGTACCTTAGTTCAACCCCCCCCGCTAGTGTAGCCCAGGCCTCAGTATCTCCATTCCTCTAACGCCTGGGCTACACTGGCTGGGGAGAGGGGGTTGAACTAAGGTACTCAACTTCAGTTATGCTACTTGCATAGCTGAAGTCGAAGTACTTTAGTTCAACTTACCTGACCGTTCCCACGGCAGCTGGTCGACCACGGCGGCTCCTGCGTCGACTCCGCTTACTCATCTTGGTGAGCTGGAGTTCTGGAGTTGACGGAAGCACTTTCAGGGATTTATCGCATCTAGGCAAGATGTGATAAATTGATCCCCGAAACATCGAACACTACCCGCCAATCTGGCAGGTAGTGTAGCCCTACCCTAAGTAGGCAGTTATAGCCATATGGCCTGACTGATTCAAACCAAATAGAATAACATGGATGATTTGATTCAAATTACTTAGGTTGAACAGATGTAATCGAGAGCTGAATTTGGCATGGCCTGCATAAACTAATAGTAATGGAGACTGTTTGAATGAAACATGGGGTATTGGTATTATGTAGGTTTCTTAAGAAAAGAAATTACATTGGAGCACAGGTTAGCTTGGGAGACTGGAAATGGGACACAGCCTTCCACAAAGTTATTTTAAATCCAGCTCAGTTCAGTATCGATCAAAAGTTGTTACCAGCAGATGGCTGGCTATTCACTGGCTTATACAACATGCATGTTACAGTCTTGGATCTTAAATCTTAGAAACCGCCACTATAATTATGCCCACTGTTGGCAAAAATAGTATAGATAAATAGCCACCCCTGCCAATGTTTGGTCCAGGTCAGGAGTGAAGCATGCTGGCAGAGCAAGTGGAGTTGGCCTGAAAATGGAAATCCCTTTCTGCAAAACAATTTCACATTGGGTGGGAATTATCCCAACCCAGGAGAAAATTTCAAAATGCAAAAATTTTAGTGGGAAGAGTTTTCAAGATAAAAATCTATTTGGTTGAACAGAAGCAGAATTTTTCAGTTTTCCCACTGCCCACTAGAAATTGACAAGAGCCTTCCAGCTCAGCTGCGAGGGAGGCAGAGAACTGGCATGTTCAGCCTTCTCACCTCCCCCCAGCCCTGCGGCTGGACATGCTGAGTGCCCAGGCTCTTCGCCTCTCTGGGCCCAGGGTTAGGGAGAAGGTTGAGAGTAGAGAGATAAGGCGTTGGAGGACTCAGCCTTAGCAGCCCTTAAGGAAAGCTTGCCAGTTTCACCAGGGAGAAGATGAAATTGACAAGAACCTTCCAGGCAGGCAGCTGGGAGCCATCATTTCAATGGTCCCAAAGGAAAATCAAAATTTTCTGCAAAACTGAAATTTTAAAAATTTAAAGTTTCAGTTTTACAAAAAGGGCACTGAGTTCAGACACAAATAAAAACATGCTATCCAAGTGGAAACGTCATACTGAAAAAAAACCCCATCCTGTGGGATCCACAAGTAAACCTCAGAGCTCATTTTAAAAGACATTCTATAAGATCACATGAGAACCTGGCTAAACAGGTTACAATAATAATAATAAAAAAAAACTAAAAGAAAAATTCAGGTTATAAATTAAATTGATTATGGATGCAATTTAGACTTGTGTTACTGATATGCCACTGAACAACAACTATTGTTTTATATCCCACTTCTCTATTCCTGAACTCATAAAAGGAAAGTAGGTCATTCTTATAGGGCTAGAAGACAGCAATGCTATCAGCTGGGAACATACTGTAAAAATAAGTCAAATGATTCACAGATAATCAGAATTCTCCTCTGCATCAAATTGAGTCCAGGTTGCCTTCATATTTAAAAAACAACAACACTATACAGTATCTAGTTCCATACCCATCCCACTCAACAAACCCATTAACAACCAGATAAACATAGAACAGACAATGATAGTGGCATCGACAGCAAGTATGTTGTTATTAATTATTATTATTAATAATAATAATATTTATCACATGCAACTGCAGTGTGTGAGTGAGTGACTGAGTGCACTGGTCCAGGTAGATCCACAGGGCACCCCTCTATTATGCTTCCCTGGAGCTCCAGTCAGAAATGTAACATAGCATATAGCTGTATTACATTTTGAAGCTTCCCTTTTTGGCCCTCATACACATGACAGCTGGACTCTCCATTTAAGTGGCAGCATGGTTCCACTGGAGCCCTTAAGGAGGTCTCCTGCAAGAGATTCTTGAGAAGAACAGGCACTCATGGAGGGAGGTTTAAGTTCTGTCATGAATTAAAGGCTGATTTAACAAAGAGTAGGAGGCCAATTCTGAATATGGAAGGAGGTTAACAGTGATGTGCCCAAAGATCTGTACTAAAATCCATGTTTAATATATTTATTGAAATCCCAGTAACATTTATGCATAGCTCAAATTGTTTTATCCAATGTGGGTTACTTTGCATGTAACTACCTTCAATTTCATCTGTCCCCATGTTGCCCTATCACCTGGCTTTGTGAAGATTTGGCTTTTGGAATTTCCTCACCGTTCATTTAATTTTGAGTAACCTGAATAACTTTAGCACATTTTTGCTATCACACTGCTCACTTACTTTTCCAGATACTTAGTAAATATATTAAACAATACCAGTCTTAGTATGGAACCTGCAACACTCTGTTGCTCATATTTGGTGCCATGCTGAAAACTGAATATTTATCACTTTTCTTTTTTTTTTCTGTCTCTTAGCCAATTTCTAATATATGATTAGAGCTAGGTGAATGTTTTAGTCAAATAGTTTATTCACAAAAATGCTTTTTGGGGCTGACAAACTTTTTTCAAATTTAAGTTGAATTTGGAAAATCATTTCAGCAAATTAAAATATTGGGGGAGGGGGATTTTGAAAAAGTTAAAATAGTTCATTTTGCCATTTGCCTTATTACCCCAATGGCTACTTAGGCTCCTTGAGCTTTTTGAAAGTCTAACAACTCTCCTTCCTTTCTCCATTATTTTATTGGATCAAAAAAATCTAGTAAATTAGAGAGTTATGATATTGCTTTACAGAAGCTACACTGGTTTGTCCCTTTCCTATCATTTTCATCTAGGCGCGTTAATTGCTTTGTCTTTACTCATTGTTTTTTATCCTGCAGTACAATTTACTGGTCTGTAATTACCAGGACCATCCCAAATGCTTTTTTAAAAAAAGTAGGAACATTTGCTGCTCTCTAATCCTCTGGATGAGTAACTGAGTCTACTGAGTGATTGATGTGTGTTTGTGTATACCAGGTCCTAGTGACTTATTGCTATTTAATTTGTCAATTTGTTCCAAAGCCTCCTCTGTTGATGGTAGCAGCTGAAGCAAAACAATTTGAATTGCCAGTGGATGTGCAAATAGGTTTTCCTTATCAATGAAGAGTGGTCAAGTTTTAGGTAGTGGGAAGGGGAATTATCTCAGCAAAATTCAGTGACTTAAGCAGTGAACCAGGCAAAACTGGTTTTGGCTGAGTACCCTTTCGGATGGTTTTGATGAGCACTAGTGTGGTACAAATGTAAAATCAGATAATCCCTTGAGAATCCCTCCAGAGAATGCAACAGCCTCAGACAGATGATTTGTTAGCAAGTTTGACAGCGTCACAGGAATTTTCCTGAACATTTTTGTTGCCCTTTTCTGTATCTTTTCCGATTCCAATATATCTTATTTGAGATGGGGAGACCAGATGGCCCTAAGTACTTGTGGTCCAGCTTCATGGATGGACAGGTGGATCACAGGTTTTGGGTGGACAACCAATCTTTATCCCCTTCCTTGAGGTTGGGGGTTGGCTGACAGTGTCAGTTGGCATGGCACTTGTACCCTGTCTTTACCTTTTCTAACTGGTTCCTGAATTCTTGATCTACTTGGAGGATGTGTGCAGCAATTGCAGCAATGGTGGGTCTGGCAGTCAAGGAGGATTTGGGGGTGATACAGATGGTAGAACCCATACTTTATGAAGAAAGGGGTCTGCTATATCGCAGCATGTGTGGAAATGTAGGTGAATTCTCCATGGAGAATGAGTGCCAGCCAATTGTCTTGGTGGTAATTTAGGAAGCAGCACAGGTACTCCTCTGGAGCCTGATTGACTTTGTCTGTCTGACTGTTGGCACTTGAGTGATAAGCAGTTGAAGTACAAGGTAAGAGGCCCAGGAGGAACAGAAATTCCCACCAAAAGCAGGAAATGAACTGGGTACCCTGGTCAGATTTTAAATTTTTATTAACATTAATGTTAAAATTATGTAATACACAGGTTAAGGAAAGAGTGTCTGTACATCTGGAAATAATGCTTAAATTATCCAAATATACAAAGGGGCCAGAGGGGAAGTGGCCCAGGGAGATGGAAGTAAGAGGGGAAAGAAGGAGGGTAGGGAGGCTGCCACCAAAGGATCCCTGGGTCAGGACCCAAATAGCGGGCGGGTCTGAGTCCCTCCCTTTCCTCCTTGTGCTGCACCAGGCTGTGGAGCAGTGGCCGGGTCAGGCTGAAATCTGTCCCCTGATGTAAGGGGCTAGACTTGGGGGGTTGTGGCAGGCTGAGGACAGTGCAAGGACTGCTGTTACACACACACACACACCTAGAAAGGGGTGAGAGGGACTTGGGGGCACTGCCAGAGGTCAATGTCCTGAAGAGGACACCATGAGCAAGGAGCAACGTAGGTTCAGAGGACAGCACGGCAGACAAGAGGACGCAACACCACCAGCAGAGGGTGCTCCAGGACTGTAAGATTCCTGGACTGAACAGCAGGAGGCACTGTGGTGGTGAGTTCCAAACCCTTCACAGGCCCTCATTAAGGTGACAGTTTGAAACTGTTAACTGTTTCCTCTCATTCATGAACTCTTTGACCAATTATACTCTGCCCGAATTTTTACAAAGTTAGACCTTTGTGGGGCCTAGAACCTGGCATAGGTGCAGGAAGGAGATGAGTTGAAAACTGCCTTCCATACCTGGTATGGACCCTTTGAATACCTGGTCATGCTGTTCCATCTGTGTAATGCACCTGAGACATTCCAGAACTTTACCAATGACATTTTCTGGACATATTAGATCAGTTCATTATTGTCTATCTCAATGACATTATTTTTTCAAACAACCAAGCACAGCAAAGCCAGCATGTGTGGCATGTCTTGGAAAGGCTTCGCCAACACCGCCTGTATGCTAAGCCAGAGAAATGACAGTTTGACCAGGACACAGTAGAGCTTCTTGGATACATTATCTACCCTGAAAGGCTGGCTATGGACCCCACAAAGTGACAGCTGCGATTGACTGGGTGACGTCCAAAGGATGTGTATATTTTCAGGTTCCCTCTCTCTGAAATGTAACCAAAATATGCTCTATGCAAGTTTTCCTGTACCTTGGGGGGGATCTCACTTTCTCTGATAACAGGAAGTACAGCAGCCTCTTCTTATCAAGGACTGTGAACGCGAGGATAGTAACATTTGAATGTCAGGATCAATTTATGTAAATATTGCATTCCTGGGGACTCATAGAAGATTTACAGTCAAGACGAGCAACCACACAATTAAACTCATTAAAGTCATGTTGATTCACAGACGCTCTCACTTTCTTTTGTGATTACCATTTCAAGACAATAGAGCATGACTTTTGCTATTACTGAATCTTCTGAAGTCAGGATCCTGCAAAGAGCTCCATGCAGGTGCACTCTGTCCCCTACCCCACGAGGCCCACTGAAATTACTGAGACTCTGCACCCCAGTGCCCAGGTGGAGCTCACTGAAGTAACAAGGCCACAGAGACCAAACATAGAGAGAAAGACAAGACTTGTCTTCTTGTAGCGAGGGGGCGTGGTCTCCTCCCCCCTGTCCCTGATTGATGGAAAGAGAACCATGACCCATGACCACCTCCTGATGGGCAGAACTAGAACACCTGTGGCTGCCCTGCTGGAAGCAGAGGGGCAGGACAGGAACCAGAACTATAAAAGGCAGGCCCTCCAGCTCAGTTGGGGCAAGGAGCAGGACCTCTTCGCCCCCTCCCCCCCCCCCCCCCCCCCCGCACCCTCCTCAGCTGCTGGAGCCCAGACCTGGTAGAAGCCACTATACTGCCCAAGGCCTGGAGGAGCTGCTGGAGCTGCCACCAGGGACACTGAGGACTTGTTGGAGCCGTCTACCCCAGCAAGGCGAATGACGATCCCGGAATCCAGGTACCCCCGGACTGGGAGCATAGGATGGAGCCCAAGGAAGCCAAATAGGGTTTGTCTGTGTTATTGACTGCAAGCCAGCCAGTGCGTTGAGGATGGATCTCCCCGCTGACCCAGTGGCAAACCACTCTGCCATTATTAGGGCTCTGGGCTAGGATGCAGTGGAGTGGGTGGGCCTACATCCCCCTGCCACCCCACCATCAGGAGTGGCAGCCTCCCCAGCTTTAAGCTAGGAGGACTGAATTGGTCTAACGCCAGCCCAAGCTAAAACGCCAGATGGTTTCACTGACTCTCCCATCAGAGAGCTAATCTCCCCTAGACTCCTGGGCAGCTCAGCCTAACGGTAGGGCAGAGCTCTTACGTGACTGATGCCAAGCCCTAATTGAGGGCATTGGACAGATAGACTCACTACTGCTCTACCTGACAGGAGGCCAGAGCCCTTTAGCTGATTACGGCCCCATCCTGATTGAAGATGCTAGGCCTAGAGACATGCCACCACCCTGCCTGATTTTGGGCCAGACCTATTAACTGTGTGCTGCCCTGCTCTAGCAGTGTCAGGGCTACTAGACCAAACTGCTGCCTAGCCTGGCCTGAAGGTCAGGGCCTATTAACTATTGGCTAATTTACCCTCTGAACAGAGCAGTTCTAGAAGCATTACAGCGAGGGGGTGTGGTCTCCCCCCTTGATTGATGGGGAGAGAACCATGACTTCCCTACACTTCTATAACTATTATTTGTACATATGCAACACATATTATATTTAGTAACTCAAAGCCCTTGCTTTCAAATTACAAATATATTACAAATGCCATCAGTAATTTAGTTTTCCATCTAATGGGGGAGGGTAAGTAACTTTTCTTGATTTATTTAAGCTTAAATTATGTTGATTTATTTTGATTGTCACTTCAAATATATTTCTGGATTAATAACTGGCATATCTGAGGTCATGTTGGGTTAGGAATTGGTGAAGGGAGACCGGAAGAGAAGTTTTGAACATGTACTTTGTCAACTCTGGGCCCAATTGGCAAAATAACACACGTTATTCTTCAGTTTATTGGAGCCGATCTGAAACATTTTAATAAAAGTGTATGTCATTGTTTATCCTGAGGCATGCCGGTGTTAAAGCTGATAGGTAAGTTTAAGTTAAAGCTTAAGGAAAATGAATTTGTACTTGGAAGATGCACAGAAAGATACCCAAATAATAAGCACTGGGTCTAGAATTAGTAAGAAAATTAAAAAACCCAGAGAATCCTTTAAAATAACACAATTGTACTTTTAAAGTCTGGTAACCTTAAAATTTCAACATTGGAATTTGATTTCTTTTTAAAGATTCTTCCCTCACAGTCCTTGCCATGGGATCCATCCCAACATCTGGATAACAGAATCCATGCTGACAACTAATGCACATGTGGAAGAGTGTGCCTGCTACTTTGCTGCTCCTCAGAACAGACATACTGTCTCTGTCTCCGGCTCTGACTGTCTGTGTCCCCTCTTTATTAAAAAAAAATAAGACTGCACATGTCTCTGGTGTGGATGTGACCAGCCTGCAATATTGCAGGCTCTCTACACACAATGTCTGGTTTAGGTGATACCAAGTGATCCCTACCCTAGCTTTGGATGTTTGCTGGATTATTAACTGGCACATCTGGCTCTCTCCCTAGGAGGGTGAGTTCTGCACAGCCGCAGGAATTTCTTTCATACACCATTTTTATTAGCTTTTCAAAAGAATAGGGATTACCACTGGAAAGGAAGACATCAAGAGCATTTGCTGGGATATAGGTTCCCTACCTGTTTACCACATAAAAAGAACTCTTTCTTTCTTAAGAATTAATATTTTTCATTTGTACCAGCCCTTTTTGTTTCCTCTTATTTGACAGGTCCGTTTCATTGAGAAATGGCTCTTGATTTGTGATCTTATAAGAACTGTAAGTAAAATGTGTTTTCAGAAAACCATGAAGACAAATGAATCTAGAGATTGGGGTATATTTTAAAATACTCATCTCAGATGCTGTTCTTCCCATGTAGACCACTACATTCACATTCTGATCTAACAGCTATCTTGTTTCATTATTTCCCTGTACCCACTCCCCAGTACTCTGCCTCCATCTGTTGTCTCTTGTCTCATACTTAGATTGTAAACTCCTTGGGGCACGTGCCTCTACATGCTTCAGTTATACAAATAAATAATGAATAATAATAATAGAGAGACTCACTCTTCATTATTTACCATTTCGCCATTTTAGTGTCATCTGCAAACTTTATCAGTGATGACTATGCTTTCTTCCATAAAATCATGGAATAACAAAACCATATAAATGATGGGTGTCTCTAAGATGCATGTGGAAAATGCAAAGACCATTGACAGAAATCGGTTTTGAAATCTGCACACATAAAGATTGCACGCTCATCCAGCCAGGAGAAAGAAAAAGACCATGTGATTTATCTGACCAGTGACAATCCAACAACACAACTTGAGCTGAGTGAATACTTGGTTTTGAACCAAAACTAAATATATTGATTGTTTTCCCTCAATGAAACAAAAACAACAAAAATCTGGTTGAACAAAACATTTCCAATGTTTTTGACATTTTTAAATTAATCATTTCAACATTTCTGAAATTTTTATTTTCAGTTTGTTTGGGTGGTTTTTGATTGGAACGAATAGTTAAATATGACCCAAATCTATGAAACTTTCTGTGCCCAAAGATAATGTATTTTTCAGCAAAAAAAAAAAAAAAAAAAAGGCACTCAACTCTAACACAACACAAATTTCAAATACTGAGCATCGGACACTTGCAATGAACTGTTCACAATTAATCCAGAGTAAAAACCAAAATTTTAAAAAAATCACTCAATAAATTTGAATGAACAAATTCAAGAATGCTACACTCAGCTCATAGATATTCTGGGAACAGAAAAAAGGAGCTAAATTCACCAGAAATTATGATTTCTTTAGATTTATTCAAAGGAAAACAGGGGAACCTTTGCGAAGCTCTAGGTGCCCAGTCATAAATTGTAAAAAAAAATACAATTCAACAGTAAGCAGAAGACAAAACTCCACCCGCCCCCACAAACGTGAGCCCCCTTAAAGCCCATCACAGCAAAAATCCACTCTGAATTATTCTGTCAGCTCTGGTTTTGATGAAAACATGCTTCATGTATTCCATGCATGTTAATGGAAATCCATATAGTTTAGTGTTGCTTGACTATAGACTTGCATTATTACCTTCTCAATGCCACCAGTTCTGCCAACAGATGCACCAGTGCTAAGACCCATTGAGGGGGATTTTTTTTCCCCGTTCCTCTGCTTTTATTTATAAAGAAGACATGGTGGAAGGAACTTTAAAATGTGTTTAGAGGACACCTGCAGGCAACTTAATAGGCGGGCTTGCTTCTGTATCAACAGGCAATCCTTGTATAACTTGATCATATCATTCATGTTAAAACATGAGGCAGGACAACCAGTGAAATGGATAAATATGACCATGTTTCAAGTTTAGAGCATTAAGATTTTTATACAAAGTAAAATAGGACTCCCTTGTCGTAAGCTACAAAAACAAATACAATTATACAGATAACAGAACACAAAACTGCCCTCCCCACCCCCTGCAGATTTAACCCTCATCAAAGCCCAACCTCCTCAACAGCCCATGCAGTCAAGATTCCTTGCAGTGTGCCTGGAAGACCTGCAGACAAGGGCTATTTCAGATCAGAAGGAAGATTGTAGCAAACCTGAAGGCCCCTCACAGAGAATGCTCCACCACTGGATCCTTCCCCCCCTCCCCCTTTGAATTAAAGGGCATTCCCCTCTCCTGATTGTAACTGGGCAATTGGCATATTGAGACAGGTCTCAGGCCATCAGGAAACACAGCATCAGATTTCTGCCTCAGTTCAGGGCTTGCACTTATTTTGAAAGACTGTTTATAAATGCATCCTTCTGAGAGAGAAATCTAGAGAGAACTATGTACATCCAAGTTCTCCTATTCCATGTGTTTAAACTCCTCCCAATTAGAGGACTGTGATCAAGTGAGGAATCCTTATTCATTCTGGTTCCACTTCTGTACTTGCATGAGATCTTATGTATTTTGACCTCTTTGGCTATGTATTTAAAATTAAGGCACTAATTAGATGCCATTGGTAAAATTATCTCTATTTTCTCTTTAATTTATTAGCCATTTAAAAATAAATCTTGGAGTTAAATGTTTAATTATATAATTGCTTCCGTGGTGTGCATTTGTTATTTTGTGTATTATCATGTAATAAGTTAAAGGATATTTTCTTCTGTCTGAGTTAATGAGGTTTGTTGAGAAGTATCATATTCTGTTGGTGGATTGGCTAGAATGCTGCGAGAATAGTTAAGAGAGAGACTTTTAAAAGTGCAACTGGTTTTCTGATGCTGTAAATGCAAATCTGGCAGTTTCCTGCCAAAAGTTCACTTCTCTGTTTAGTTTTTCTAATTAAATGAATTTAATTGCTCTGCACTTGAAGCCTTATCTAATCTTTCCCCTGACTGCCTGATTTTGGATCAGCCCCTTAGAGTATGTCTGCATAGAAGCAAGGAGATGCACACACACGCTAGCTTCACAGGGGCTAGGGTGCTAAAGAGAGCAATGTGGCCGCATTTAATTATGTGCCAACCGCCCGAGTACATACCTAGGGAATTGAGTGGAACTGCACTTGGGAGGCTAGTCCAAGCTGCTGTATGTGCTGCTGCAGCCACATTGCTATTTTTAGTGCACTAGCCCAAGCAGAGCTAGTGCATCTATCTACCCATGCTGGAAATTACACCTCTTAGCTGCTGGGTAGACATAGCCTTATTGGATTCCATTCTAATCAGTGCTCTTTTCAAGGTTCTCTTCTGTGATCCCATTTTTCTTCCATTGTGAGCATGAAGCATAATGTCAGCTTTTTGTGCTTTTGAGAGTAGAGACTCTTGCACTTTGTAACGATGAACAAGGATCACTCACTTGAGCAGTCTTAACTTTAGTGTGCAGCCATCTGCCTGAGCAAAGACTATTAATGTGAGCAAGGATTTGGGGATCAGGCCCCATGGTAGAAGAGTTATGTGAGATACGGGAATGGTCACCTTCAGGGATCAAATGGTCTTTCCTATCCCTAAATGTTCCCTAATGATGAGGAGTAGCAAGACATGTATGCATGCAGATGTGAGTTGTGTTTATAGACTCCCCATTAAAACAAATATACCTCAACACTTCTTTATAAACAGGATCCCTAGTATTAAAGGGATCATACTGTTGGAAAACAGTTCTAGCTTTGCTAGATATAGGAATTCTGAAGTTACACCGAATTCTTAGAGGGTATTATTTGCATCTGTTACCTTTACTAGATTTTTGTTTCCTGAAAAGCTTACACCCAGGATAAGGGTATGGTGAAACAAAAATTGTGTTGGTTCATCATGGAATAACCTTAATGGACCACATTTATTTCATTCAATAATAACATTTCACTTAAAATAATATTTTACTGAATTTAAAATAGCAGATTCCAATGTCTCACAAAGCCTTACTGTTATGAGAGCAGGTGCTAATGACTGCCATTAAATCAGTCTTTAATCCAAAGACAATCACACACCTTGTTAAAGTTAATGCATGTGCCAAACACTCTTTCAGACTCAATGGGAAAAAGAATTGAGCCCCTTTTATGTAGTAAAGACAGCTGGAAACAATGGAGGGACTGCCCAAGGCATATGGAAGGTCAGAGTTAAACTGAATGGGCGGAGGGGTTTGTTAGGCTGTAAATGCAGGGGCTAAGGCTTTGATTCACCATAGGCACCTACATCCAACTTTTAGGTGCCACAGACATTCTCAAAAACACTGCTGAGCTTTTGCTAACCCTGTAGATGCCTAAATTTCTGCCAGTAGCCATGTGCAAACCCGAATAAGCCCTGAATCAAGCCCACAGCTATTAAGCTGCTTGGAGCTGTAATGCAGTGACATTTCAGACTAGACATTCCTCTGCCTATGTTGCCCACAGGTCCCGATCCTGCCTTAATTATTGCATTTGCTAACTTTTGATTGCTTGACTTTTTGACCTTCATGTTTTTTAACAGTTTGTGTGTGTGTGTGTGTGTGTGTGTGTGTAATTTCTTACATTTTTTTAAAAGCAAACAAAAAAAAAACCCAACAGAATTTCTATCATGTGGGACCATATTGACACCCACATGCGTCATTAGCAGGGCTGGAACCTTTCGATTCACAGCACAACTCCTGCCATGTGAGCTAACGCTGTCACCGAAAAAAGTAGCAGGTTGTCATCCTCCGTGTGGCCGCACAGTAAAAGAGGACAAGACACAGTTTGTCAGGAATGATGAGACTCAGGAATCTGGGGTTGCATTCCAGGTTCCAGACGGAAGTGTTCTCTAGTGGACACAGTCCCCTCTGCCACTGTTCACCTCACTCCTGACCCCTTCTGCTTCCAAGGAGTAAAGACTAGTACATCATGAATGCAGCAGCTTTCCTCCCACTCCCCTGCAGCCTGTCCCTCTCCCAGTCTTCTCTCTTTTTCTCCCACCATGGTTCATTCTTCCCACAGCTTAATTATCCCTGTCAGACACCATCCCCTTTGGTTTCAAAACCATAGTCTTCTACACTATGAGCTGAAGGAGAATCTCCATCAGTTGTAATAACATTTGAAAGTATCTGATTCCATCCAACACAGGAGAGTGGAAAACATACATTCTAGCAAGTGTATTAAAAATGCATTAAGTGCTTTGCAGTATGCCCCTTCCTGCTTATGAAAGAGATAACTGTTGTTTAAAAGTGGTTGTATTTAAGGAATTATCCATGCTATTTGTCCCCAGAACAATAGAGATTAAAGTCTCTCTAGACCATCTCCTATCAAAATAGCATGCTTCCCTTTGAACATGTCATTAGTACTGTTTTCCATCTGGCTGTTGGCAAAGATCTTGGATTTGCTCAGAAATTCTGAAAGTTCATCAGTTATAGCACACAGAAGCCATTATCTCTCTTTTATTTTACCAAGATGATGTTTGCTTGGGGATGGGAGGGGAAGGCTGGAGAGAGAGAGAGAGAGTGTGTGTGTGAATGAATATTTTTGACTGCTGTAATCTCTATGGCAATAATTATGTCTCAGTCCTGAATGCAAAATGGATGTAAAGCGTAACCTCATCTTTGAGAATAAGGAGGAACCAGTATCCAGATACATGTATGAATGCCAAGATAACAAGGTGGTTGAACTAACCTCGTTATCTCTAACCTGGTTCTTTCCTACTTATTTATATCTGCCTCTGGATACTTCCACTGCTTGCATCCGATGAAGTGGGTATTAGCCCATGAAAGGTTACGCTTCAATACTTTAGTTAGTCTTTAAGGTGCCACAGGACTCTGTTACTTCTGCAGATCCAGACTAACATGGCTACCTCTGATTCAACATAACCATTATAACTCACCTGTATTGACAGATGAGTTACATGTAAGTAACTAACATGTAAGATACCTCCATCTGAGGCATTAGGAGGTACAGTGGAGGGATACCATACCAGACTTTGTCACCAGCAGACTGAGGTTCACATGAATGAACCAAACTATGGAGCACTGTCAATACTGCACTTCACCCACACTGCCTATTAAACCAGGTCCTCGCCAATATCTCTTCCTTTCATGAGCACTCAGAATAAACCATCAATATCATTCAAACATTTGAAGAAAAAATTCAGGTTAGGAAAAATAAAGGCAGCACAACTGTGATCTGCTAGCAGCACTGGGAAGAGGGTTAGGAGATTTAAAACTGACTCATTACACCACTAGTAAAAGTAGCACTAAAGAAATAGAAAGTGTTGCTGGGATAATCATTAATGTTTGCATATAAGGGCAAGTGTAAACTCTCACACAGAAGACCCTTCCAGGTATGATGCCCATTAACATATCAATAAGCCTTACGTTCAGGATTAATGTATTAATGATTGGCAGGAGCAATCGTTTCATTTTATTTTGAGGTAAAGGGAGCAAAGTATTGCCTCTGATACCTGTACACTGCAACTCACTAGTAACCTTCATGGATCTTCTATTCAGCATAGGTTTCCTCCCACCAGGTTCCAAAGTCTGAGTTATTTAGAGTTATTTTCTAAAATTTCCAATTTCCTCTGAAAAGCGCTCCTTGCTTTGATTATAATACAAGATACAGCTTTCAAATGTGTATCTCCAATACCAAAGATTCAGCGTGCCAAAGTCTCTTCTCGGCTACACCTACAAAACCAACAAGGTTGCACAGGTCTGTGCCCACAGAATGTGGCCCATGGTTTAGAGTGTTTCTTGACAAGTCTCCAAAAAAAGTGCCACCATTGACCGAGGAAAATAAAGCATCCCCTTTCTCTTCAACTTCTCAAATGTAAAAGCACACAGTACAATCAACAAATGTCTCCACTACATTGTACCTTTTTAGATGTCAGTGAATCCTGCATCTGATAATGACCACTCTGAAGATCACAGCTCAAACATACCCAGAACAAAGCATCACAAATAAATATGTTCCCCCCCCCCAAGGGATTTATTCCTCTCTTCTTGTTTTGTCATCCACCAAAAAGACAATTTTGAACCACATAGCCATATAAATAAATATAAATGGAGATATACCAATCTCCTAGAACTGGAAAGACCTTGAAGGTCATCGAGTCCAGTCCCCTGCCTACACTAGCAGGATCGAGTACTGTCCCCTGACAGAGTTTTTGCCCCAGATCCCTAAATGGCCCCCTCAAGGATTGAACTCACAACCCTGGGTTTAGCAGGCCAATGCTCAAACCACTGAGCTATCCCTCCCCCCCTATGTGGGCTAGTCCCTCAGCTAATGTGAATCAACCTTGCTCTGACTTTAGTAGATCTTCACCCATTTACACTAGCTGAGGATCTATCACAATAAATGGAGTAACCCCATTATTACTTATTCATAACTTCTGTCCTCAGAAATCCAAGTGAGGGATCCAAATTAGAGGATCCTGCAGGAAAGAACTTAAATATCTTTCTTGAAATATGACTCCAGAAATTCCCTCACAGCAGTGAAACATGTTGAATGGATCATAGCCAGGCAGCCAGAAAAACACCAGACATTTGCAGGCCAGGTTGCTGAAAACAGAATTTGGCTCTTAAAAAATACAGCTTTTAGTTTAACTATTGGTGTTTTATAAGTATATTCCTTTAAAAACAAGCCATGCTCATCTGAGGTAGCATTTGCACAATGTGTTGCTATGACTACTGTTACAAGTACTTGTTTTTAATGGATAGCAGAGCAAAAAAGTCAAGTAAAAACCTATGTAAATGGCAATTAGTCTTGCCCTTGCAAACAGATAAGTTAAGCTCTGACCTTTCTGAAAACAGCCATAACCTCTCTTTTGGATATGAACAGATATGCTGTTAAGTTAAAAGTCTTTTTTTTAAAAACCAACAAAACCTTACTTGGCTCCTTGTTTAGCTTCTCCACCCTTAAATGCTAAACAGTGAGATATCCACTTATCGCGAAGGACAAGTACACCAAGAGCAAAAGAGAAAAAGAGCAGTCCATGTTTTCCATGTGTGTACCCTCCATAAAAAGCTAAGGGTGTCTTTTCTGGATTTGACCCTTAATACATATGCCACAAAGGAACTTTTGGTTGAATTTGAACCTTCTGTATCAGGCCTGGGCACTGGCAGTCCAGCTCAACAGTTAGAACCAGGCTGAGGGAGCTGGAAACCAGAGCCAGAACCCCAGTCAGGAACCAGAGGCAAAGGTCAGAGCTAGACTCCGAATCAGAGTAGGAGCAAAGGCTGGAGCAGGACCGGAGCAAAGCAGAAGCTAATGCAGGACTGGAGCAACCACAATCACAGCTGTAGGCCAAAGCATTAAGCAGCCAGCAACTGCTGAACTTAAAAGCAGGCCTGCTGTTCCCCTTCAGCCAATGGGGGGGAAGGGGAGAGGCCAATCAAACTGTCCTAGCACAACCTAGCTGAGATCATTAATCTGCCTGGAGGCTGTGCTGTCTAGTCCTCAGACTTGGTTGAAGATGCTCAATCCTGGTATTCTGTTAATACCAAAACACATCTTGATTATGTGGTACCAAGGATAAAATTGTCTTTTATATCATATTTTGCATCTAATTCCTTACAGCTCCAACTTAAAACAATACCCCTCTTCCAGGAATAAAATATAAAGGAAACCTGTGCTGTTTCAGACAGTACTGGATGTCATCATCTTTTCAACACACAATCCTGCTACAGCAAAACTATTTTGGAAGAGTCAGGGCACTCAAGCTTTGTCATAAACACTTGGGCATGGTGCCAAAAGACTTTCAACAAATCAAAAATGCTACAAATGAATGTCCAACATGAATTTCTTTGTATTAAACTTTTTGAATCAAGAGAATATCTTGATCTTATTTTAAATAAAATAAACATCTTTGTTGTTTATAGTTACCTACTACACCAATCTCATGTGACTAAGCACTACTTATTTGCTAGTAATAACTCTGTCTAAATGACAAACTCAGGTCCGAATCCTGCAATCAGTTATGTGCATGATTAACTTTACCCATATGAATAGGGCCCTACCAAATTCAAGGTCCATTTTGGTCAATGTTACAGTCATAGAATTTTAAAAATCATAAATTTCATTATTTCAGCTATTTAAATCTGAAATTTCACCCCGTTGTAATTGTAGGGGTCCTCACCCAAAAGGAGTTGGGGGTGGTTGCAAGGCTATTGTGTGGGGGGGATTGCAGAACTGCTACCCTTACTTCTGTGCTGCTGCTGGCAGCGGCGCTGCCTTCAGAGATGGGCAGCTAGAGAGGGGCGGCTGCTGGCTAAGAGCCAGGCTCTGAAGGCAGAGCCGCCGCCAGCACCAGCACAGAAGTAAGGGTGGCTCCCTGACAAGTCTTTGTCTAACCTGCTCTTAAAGACCTCCAATGATGGAGATTCCACATCCTCCCCAGGCAATTTATTCCAGTGCTTTACTACCCTGACAGTTAGGAAGTGTTTTCTAATGTCCAACCTAAACTGCCCTTGCTGCAATTTAAGCCCATTGATTCTTGTCCTATCCTCAGAGGTTTAGGGAAACAATTTTTCTCCCTCCTCCTTGTAACAACCTTTTATGTACTTGAAACCTATTATGTCCTCGCTCAGTTTCTCTTTTCCAGACTAAACAAACCCAATCTTCAATCTTCCCTCGTAGGTCATGTTTTCCACACCTTCAATCATCTTTGTTGTCCTCCTCTGTACTTTCTCCAGTTTGTCCATATTTTTCCCAAAATATGTCACTCAGAACTGGACACAATACTCCAGTTGGGACTATATTAGTATGGAGTAGAGTGGAAGAATTACTTCTCGTGTCTTGCTTACAATACTCCTGCTAATACATCCCAGAATTATGTCTGTTTTTTTGGAACAGTGCTATACTGTTGACTCATATTTAGCTTGTGATCCACTATGACCCCCAGATCCCTTTTCCAGAGTACTCCTTCCTAGGCACTCATTTCCCATTTTGTACATGTGCAACTAATTGTTCCGTTCTAAGTGGAGTATTTTGCATTTGTCCTTATTGCATTTCATTCTATTTACTTCAGACCATTTCTCCAGTTTTTAAAGAGCATTTTGAATTTTAATCCTATCTTCCAAAGCACTTGCAACCCCACCCAGCTTGGTATCGTCTGCAAACTTTGTAAGTGTACTCTGTATGCCATTAACTAAATCAGTGGTTTTTAAACTGCGGGTCGCAACCCGGTATTGGGTTGTGGACTGTAAGGCACTAAGTCGTGGTGGCTCTGGTCAGCACCACGGACTGGGCCATTAAAAGTCCTGTTGGCAGAGCTACCCAGCTAAAACAGGCTAGTCCCTACCTGTTCTGACACCATGCTGCACCATGGAAGTGGCCAGCAGCAGGCTTGACTCCTAGGGTGGGGGCCATGGGGCTCCATGCACTGCCCCACTCCGAGCACCAGTTCCACCCTCCCATTGGCTGCGAGAAGGTGGGGTGGTGCCTGTGGGCAACAGCCACACAGAGCCACTTGCGCGCCTCACTCTGGAGCCGGACTTTCTGCTGGCTGCTTCCAGTACGCAGCGTGGTCCGCAGTGCCAGGACAGGCAGGAAGCATGCCTTAGCACTCCCATTGCAGTACTGACCCAGAGCCGCCCGAGGTAAGCCCATGCCTCAATCTCCTGCCCCAACACAGAGCCTCCTCCCACACCCAGAACCCCTAATTCCTGGCCCCATCCCACAGCCCTCACCCCTGTACCAGCCCTGAGCCTCTTCCACATCCCAAATGCCTCATCCCCAGCTCTGTTGGGTCGTGGGCAGCAACAATTTTCTTCAACTGGGTCGCTAGAAAAAAAGTTTGAAAACCACTGATCTAAATTATTGATGAAGAGATTGAACAGAATCAGATCCAAGACCGATCCCTGTGGGATCCCACTCATTATGCCCTTCCAGCTTAATTATGAACCATTGATAACTACTTTCTGGGAATGGTTTTCCATCCAGTTATGCTCCCACCTTATAGTATCTCATTCTAAGTTGTTTATGAGCAGATCATGAAAGAAAGTATCAAAAGCATAACTAAAGTCAAGATATACCACATCTACTGCTCCCCCCCCCCCATCCACAAGGCTTGTTACCCTGCGAACCAAAGCTATTGGTGGTTTGACATGATTTGTTCTTGACTGACTGTTACTTATCACCTTATTATCTTCTAGGTCAGGGGTCTCCAAACTACGGCCCGCGGGCCAGATGCGGCCCGCGAGGCCCTCTCATCCGGCCCGCGGAGATCTTTTTGGCTCCGCGCTGGGGCCTGGAAGCGCCGCGCGGGCCGCCGCCGCCAGCCACGGGGCCTGGAAGCGCCGCGCGCTCGGCCGCCGCCGCCAGCCGCGGGGCCTGGAAGCGCCGCGCGCTCGGCCGCCGCCGCCAGCCGCGGGGCCTGGAAGCGCCGCGCGCTCGGCCGCCGCCGCCAGCCGCGGGGCCTGGAAGCGCCGCGCGCTCGGCCGCCGCCGCCAGCCGCGGGGCCTGGAAGCGCCGCGCGCTCGGCCGCCGCCGCCAGCCGCGGGGCCTGGAAGCGCCGCGCGCTCGGCCGCCGCTGCCAGCCGCGGGGCCTGGAAGCGCGCGTGCTCGGCTGCCGCCGCCGGCCAGGGACGGCTCGGAGCTGGGGCCGGGACGCGCCGCACCGCCACGCAGTTGCAGGGGGCGAAACAAGGAACCACCCACTGCCAGGCGGCGAACCGGTCTGTGGGGAGAGACCGGGTTGAGCAGGTCAGTTGGGGGGGTGAGAGACCTGGCTGGGTGGGTCAGATGGGGGGGGGGGAGGGTTGGAGGAAAGGAGGTTTTGGGGTGAGAGACCTGGCTGGGTGGGTCAGTTTGGGGGGGGGGTTGGAGGAAAGGAGGTTTTGGGGTGAGAGACCTGGCTGGGTGGGTCATTGTGGGGGGGTTGGAGGAAAGGAGGTTTTGGGGTGAGAGACCTGGCTGGGTGGGTCATTTGGGGGGGGGGCTGGAGGAAAGGAGGTTTTGGGGGTGAGAGACCTGGCTGGGTGGGTCATTTGGGGGGGGGGGGGGGCTGGAGGAAAGGAGGTTTTGGGGGTGAGAGACCTGGCTGGGTGGGTCAGTTGGGGGGTGGGTGGGAGGGAAGGAGGTTTTGGGGTGAGAGACCTGGCTGGGTGGGTCAGTTGGGGGAGGGGGGTTGGAGGAAAGGAGGTTTTGGGGGGAGAGACCTGGCTGGGTGGGTCAGTTGGGGGGTTGATGTGTAGTGTTCATGTGTAGTGAACAGGTGTTCATCTGTAGTGTTCATGTGTAGTGTTCAGGTATTCATGTGTAGTGTTCAGGTATTCATGTGTAGTGTTCAGGTGTTCAGGTGTAGTGTTCAGGTGTTCAGGTGTAGTGTTCATGTGTAGTGTTCATGTGTAGTGAACAGGTGTTCAGGTGTAGTGTTCAGGTGTAGTGTTCAGGTGTTCATGTGTAGTGTTCAGGTGTTGTGAACAGGTGTTCATGTGTAGTGTATCAATGTGTTATTAAATAATTGAATAAAATAATATTAAATAAATAATTAAAAACAACATCCATGTTTTGATTCTTTTTTATTTGGACCTCGAGTGTGTTGTCGGCCCCCGAACTGCTATTTGATAGCTAATGCGGCCCTCGGGCTGAAAAGTTTGGAGACCCCTGTTCTAGGTAATACAACAGTGAAAATAATTATTTTTTTATTTTGGCAACTGAGGCTTTTTTCTGTATATCGAATGTAAAAGATCACATAATGAAAAAATAGTCACTCTCATTGCAAAGAAATGTCTACAAATATTCATACTGGCCATACATGCCCTCCTTTTGTGTTCACTATCAACAAATGTACAAACTGTCAAATTGTAGTCACTTAGACCTTCCTGGAAAGTGAACTTCAAAGTTGCAATTTTAAATGTGCATGAATGAGTATTTTCTCCAGAAGTATATGAGCACACATTCAGTGAAGTAAAGTAAAGTTACAACTGAACAACACTAGAGCAATGACTAAATTGAAGCCAAATTACTCTAGCCCTCTGAAAGAACAGAAATTAGAGATAAAAAAAGACATATTAGGCCAGTTAGTTTATTCCCCTATTAAACACATGACTGTTCCCTGTGGTATATTTTAGGTAATTCCTCTAGTCCACTTTTAAAGTCTTGACCAATGAATTATCCGCTAGTTCCTTTTGAAGAATACGTAAGTTCTATCATTAATGTGGAGTATCTGAAGTTTTTTCAACTAGTGCTGATTTCATTCACTCCCCTCCACTTCAACAAACATGATAAACACATGGATTGGCTAAAATACGAGCCCCAATGTTAATATACAACCAACATCTGCATGTTTTGCTGCTGCAAACAGATTCAATGTCTTACTCCTATAACTATACAGTTTGCTTGCTCAGCAGTGCTAGGTTGACAGAATAACATAAGTCTTCTGTGTCTATAGTAAATGGTTTTGGAGCACATTTGGCTATGGACGTGTCACAGGCTTGATTCAAATTTAGTTTATAAAAAGCCTAGTAACTGTTGCTGGAAGATGTAGGACCTATGTTTGTGTGTTTTCTAAACATATAGGAAAAAATGGTTGATTGCAATTGCCAGCCTGTCAGAAGCATTCATTATTAGACTTGCCGCAAAAGTCACACACAAACACAACCTCCGCACCTCCCACCCCTTTGAAATTCAATTCCCAGTGCGAAAAAACTGCTTCTGGTGCCATTTTTGGCAAAATATGTGAAATTCCGTTCTTTTTGGTGTTATCTTTGGCTCTGAAAATACCAACAGTCTGCAAAAATATTTTTTTATGCCTTAAAAACATCTGAATGGTTACCATTCTCATATCAGATTATTATGCACATCAATATTTTACTGCTCATATTCCTTAACAACATCTGAACAGAAGACGACTGTGAAAAGTGGCTTTTCCCACAGCCATATACTTTTGTTTTAACTTACAACTCAATAAAAAAGAAATTTCAGAAGTGTAGTTATTCTATATTGTGGCTGCTGACTAGTATTTTTCAGTTGACTGAGTAGGAACTCCACAAAAGGTAAAAAACCTAACAGAACTATAAGACACGACCAAGAAAACAGAAGAAATTTAATCAGATACTGTAAAACTCAATGTTAAGATACACATAAAACCCGGACGATTTTAATACTCAGAAGTGGATATCAAAAGAAACATTACATTTCATTTCAAATCTGCTCAGCACCAAACTGCATAGTCAATCTATTTCTCTTACTGCTGCAATTTTATTTATCAAGTGATATCTTTAGGTGGCTGGAGCAATGATAACCTAAACAATAGAGTCTTCAAGTACTGGATGTAAATAAATATCAGTAGGCTTTAGACACTGGTGAGGATGCATTTCTTTACTGGACAATGACAGTTCCAGCAGTGTTCTTTAGGAGGTAAACCTGTCATTTCCAAAGCAGTTATGAAACTCTTCCCAAGAAATGCCTTAAGAATGATATAATAGGCAAAAATACAGTATTCAACGTTAGCTTGTTGGGCTCAAGTAATACAGTACTGCATATGTTCTATTTCCAGAACTGTAGTGTTCTTAATAATATAGCAGCTGGCCACATTTGTAAGTCTACTTAGATAAATATTATCTGTTCCATGATAGAAGGGTAAGAAAATGCTTTGGGCTCTAATATGATGTACACAGTAGAGCTCAAAAAATATTACCATTTTCAAGATGTAGAAAAGCAGTGTTGCATTTTGGACTACATCCCAGTCCCGCTGAAGTTAGTGGCCAAACTCCCACTGATTTATATACAACTAAGAATCGACTCTTTTTTTATGGGTTTTTGGTTTGCTTTGTTTTCTCTGTTATGTGCAGTTTCCTGCTGCCATAAAGTCAGTGGAAGTGTTGCCATTTATTTTAACAGAACAGGATCCGTGCTGTGTGAGCTTTGCATTTTCCAGGTGGATTCACTTATTGAACATCATGAATTTTAAGCAAAAAAAGCATAGCTCTATAATCCACAGAGAATGATCCTCAAAATTCGATGTGATGGGACCAACTGAAGTTTATTTCAGCCTTTGGAACAAGTACCCCCAAAAAGTTAATATTGTGAAGTATTTGATGACATACAAATATAAAGAAATGAAAGAGCCGATACAGTAAATTGATGGAATTTAGAGCCATACAGAAGGCATGTAATATGAATACACAATCCTTAACATTATTTTTTTCTGAACATTTAAAGGCTTACAGTCAACAGAAAACTTACCTTGATATGAGCTGCTGGATCTGGGACAGTCTGAATCATGTCCTTTAAGAAGCCAATGTGTTTACCAGTTCAAACCCCAAGGCAGCTGCATAAACAAGAAAACAAAATCACATAGGAGTGGGTATGCTTATATTTATTTTCAATAAGACTCTAATTTATTTTCTGGAGAAGTAAGTTTTTTTCCCCTATAGCAACTACAACTGATGCTGCAAGTAAGATATTATTGATTCTGTAGCCTCCATTAAGGTTTATTTGGTAAAGGAGAAAATGTCAGGGATTGAACCTGTGTTCCTTATTCAGAAAAATTCTCCTTTGAACGTAATGGGCAATTCTCCCTGAATAAGAATGGTGGCATTAGGATCTAATTGTTTAGCACTGGCATTCATAATATAGGGCAGAGTTGCTCTAGAATTTCTGCTTCCCCTGCAATATAGATGCAATATAATTGGTGCAGATCCTCAGCTGATATAAATAAGCATCCCTTCAGTGGAGCTGTGCCCATCTACAAGAGCTGGGGCTCTGGCTCATTATCTAGTTCAATAGCATTTTAAAACACAGAACTTTTGAAATTCCCAATATACGATTGATAGTATTATTTAGATCATATTTTTATTTTTTAAGTAATGTCTCTTCTAAAATAACATATTGCTCAATAACAGGAACATTATCTATGTGCTAAGAGTAATGGTTTATAGTAAGAAAACAAAACACAAAAACATAATTTTAGTTTCATTTAAAGTTTCATTATTCTCTGTTTTCCCTTGAAAGCATAGAAAATCCCCATTTTCCATGCAGTGATTTCTTTAGATTCTTGAACTCCTTTTTGTCTTTTAAAGTGACAAGATGATATCATTAATACTGTTCTTACAGCTAAGATAATTTGGGGCTCAAGCTTCTATTTGCTTATCACGGCCAAAGGCTGATATCTTGACTCATTGTGTTGCACCTTACTGGGACCACTTGTGGAATAAGGTATTACCCAGTGTGATTAAAGGTATCGGAATCTGGCCCTTAGCGAATATTCCTTACTCTAAGGACCCAATCTTACTCCCACTGAAGTCAATGGGAAACTTTAAGACACAATTCAGAAAGCCCAATGAAGCAAAATTCACAGTTAGGTGAACCATGGGTTCAGTTTCCCCAGTGTAGTGAGCGGAAGATTATCATTAGGGGGTGCAGTTATGCTTCTGAGTCACCTCCAGGGAACGTATAATTAAGGTTATCAGCATGAGAATGGCCTTGTGTTCCTGTTATCTCGTGTGTGTGTGGCTGAGAACAGTTTCTCGGGTGTGTGAGCTGTTTACCCCATCTGTGTGAATTTCAGCTTGTGTGAAACTAAACAGGTAAACTGAGGCAGGACAGCGTATAATCAACAAGTGCTGGACAGCGTGTAATCTACAGGTGCTTGCTGCTTGCTATTCATGAGATATGTTTATGTATGAGATGCAAATGAGCATGAGTATTTCTGTGCTGACACACCCTTGTGTGTTGGGCTTCTTCCCTGGGCATTGCTTGGATGTGCCAGGGCCTCCATATCACAGCTGTGCTGACCGGGGCCCCCAGCACGGTGATGCCGCGACCTTCAATAAACTCACTACTTTCCATCTAGCCACTGTGTGTAAGCCTTGTTTCTACGGGACTCCCTAGGGTACCCTGCAACACCCAGGTAGCCATGAAAGATGGGTTGTTGGAGTGATTGTGTTCTTTGGAGATTTCTCTCCCATGTGATTTGAAGTGTTGGTACAAATACATGCAAAACGGATGTGCAATTTTTATTATTTTTTAAAAAAAGTTAATTATTGAACAGATGAACCTAACTCCTTAAGGACTGTCTGGGATGATGTGGAAGACCTTGATAATTCCCTAGAGGGGGAGGACTATGTGTAACCTGGCTGGAGGGCTAAGGCATGAAGATGAGGCGTGGCAGCTCCTGAGGAATAAGAGAGGGGCCATAGCGTGAGACAGCAGGCTGAGGAACTGAAAGAAGAGGGTCAGGCTGGTCAAGCTGAGCCCAGACAGAGCCAGCAGGAGGTGCTCCAATATTGAGTACAGACTCCCATGGCACTTTCAGTTATGTTATCATGCAGCACCAAGCAAGCATTTTCACCTTAAGAATAAATGTATTACTGAGAAAACATATTAAAAACAAGAAAACCGGCTGGCTAAAAAGCTTCCCAGAGGTCACCTTAACTCCATCTTGGGCTCTGGTAGGTGTCTGCTTTTGAAAACCCTCCAGTGGACCGCAACAATATTTAAACTTAATTCAATAAGTTCTCCCAAGGGCATGGCAGGAAATTGCCATATCTGTCACAACACAGACCTAAATCATCATTTATAGCTTCATTGGGCCAGAAATGGTGCCTTTCTAGATCCTAAGCACAACTTTGTATTTCTACCTAAGCAAATTATTGCTTAAAAACACCTTCATTATATTTCTTGTTTTCTTTTCCTCCCTAATAATAAAACCATTATTTAAATCATTTCACTTCCACCTTTACTGGTTGGCTATAGACATTTCAGACATCTGGTACTAGCTTTCTGAACAAGACAGTATTTTTTGTCAGAATTTCCCCCACCCCCGAGTTTCATGCATGTTATGTTTATGTGTCGCAATCTGTCAAAGGGTCTGCCCTTAGCTGTATATTTTGAACTGTAATCTTTGCTAAGCATGCCTCTAGTTCAGGGATCGGCAACCTTTGGCACGCAGCCCAGTAGGGAAATCTGCTGATGGGCCAGACCGGTTTGTTTACCTGCAGCGTCTGCAGGTTTGGCCAACTGTAGCTCCCACTGGCCACGGTTCTACATGGTTGCTCAGCACCTTGCAGTAACAAGCTCTAACGCTCTAAAGGCTGGATTCAGGAAAGCATCTTTGTCCAGGAAAGTAAATAAACATATGCCTAACTTTAAACATGTATTTAAGTCCCAAGTTAAATATGTGCTTACGTGTTTTCCTGAATCAGGGCCTAAATGGTGAGCCATAGCATATTTTAGTGTCTACTTTAACTGTACTTCAGCAAAATTCTTATAGTTCCAGGTGTCCCTAGTTTACACAAAGTTTCACCCACTTTGTTTTACAAGTACATATACAGAACATAACAACATAGCATTTGTTCATTAGATACTAAAGTATGGGGGACAAATTCCACAGTGGTGTTCAGGTCCATTTGAACTCCAATGAGAAAATAAAAATAAAATGATGGCACAGGATGACTATGCATTTTTACTGTCATACTCCCTACCAATAATATGTAAATTCCGTATTTGAAGACCAATATAAACAATAGAGTCTACTACCCTTTCCAGTCATACTTGCAACTCCAACTGGACTATCTTGAAGTTGTATGCATACATCAAAGAGCCCAGGAAATATGAACATATGTGATTAAATTGTTTTTCCCTTTTATAGTCTTATGAAAAGGATCAGACTATTTAATGGTACCCAATGATAAATTCTTAGTTATTTGGAAAGTCTTCTCTCTACTCTAGAGGGTCTACTCACCCACTGTTACATAAATAGGTATTTCCCCTGTGCAATCTTTCCCTTCATGATGAGAGCATAAATTATTTTTCACACATTGGCACATTACGCATACCTAGATGCAAGTTCTATTCACTCCACTAAAACAAATTAAGACAGTATGTCCTGCCATTCAGTTTAACAGATGAACTCAGATTTAGACCCAAATTCTACTCTGAGCTACATGTACTGAAACTCAGAGCCAAATCTGGCCTTTAGTATAATTTAGAGTTATATTCTGTCAGTGCTTATTTTTGTCAATTCAAAGCATGCAGTTATCCCAGGGGTGAATTTGGCCCACAATATCTATCTGCAAAATGTATCATATGCAAATTCCACCTTGTTGCATCTATATTCATCATGAACCATAATGGAATCCTCAGTGTATGAAAACTGAGCTGCTACATTTCATGGGGCAGATTCTCAGTTGGTGTAAATTGGTGTAGCGCCACTGAAGGCAATGAGCACATTAAAGGAACACCCCCAAAACAGCCAGTTATAGAGAGACGGATGGTGGAATTTTATTCAACAGCCCCCTTCAGCTGATAATTACAATTTAGGAATAGCCTCTTATCACCCCTTAAAAAAGGCATAGTCAAACAGCAATACAAAAACTTACACTTCATAACTACGTAAGTATGAGATAATATGAAAAGCTATGAATGGTAGGCAGCAGTGGAAATTTTACTTAAGTACACACGTGTAATGTAGTGACTAATGTGATTGAACAGAGGTTTTATTAGCAGGAGGACTTTGGGATCATTACTATTATTCACAAAGGTGAATCCAAGAGTGAATTATACAAATCATCCCAAATGAGGACCAGTAAAGCCTTTAAACCTTACCATGACATCATGCAGTCTGTGTATGCCATATATTTTACAGGACTCTATTTGAAGATATTTGAGCATTTTTTAAATGTGGAGCTATATTCACTCTCTCGGTTCTATCAGCCCCTGCCAAAGGAATCCAGGTTAATCTCACTCTATCTTTGCATCTACATCTATCCGGCACTGGTAAGGCAGCGTGTTCGGCAACACAAGGTTAGAGTACGCACAAGATGTGATGATTCAGCACATCCCCTGGACAGCCTGTATCAGACCAGCAGCTGTGTAATTGGAGCATATGGATACTGCCAGAAATTAAAGCTGCTCTCCCTTGGTAAGTGAATGCCTTAGGTGACATAGTTGTTCTGCTGTTGCAAGGGGTGCAATTTTCTCTTCACTATTGCACTCAAAGGTGAATTAAGTACTGTGTTGGTACTCTTAAAGTTCAGGGGTGAAGTCCTCACCTTCTGTAGCCAATGGGATTTTTGCCATTCACTTCATTGGGGCCAGGATTTCACCCAGACTTAGTTATCATGTACAAGGCTCAGAAGGAGAAGAAAATGATTTAAATAATTTTGGAATCCATGTGTCACGTTACTGAAATAATTTGGGATCCTATACATCATTGGTGCAACCAGGGTCCTATAGTGGCACCAAGTCTTATGTAAAGGGGTTCATAATAGGTGTCTACGACCAGGTTATGGATTGCTGATTATGAATATGCCATTGATATGTGTGTATCAATTTTGTAACTAAATTTATGAATATGGGCTATATGATGCCTGTACTTCAAACTTGTGCTTGGCTTCTGGGTGACATCTCAGACAAGCTGTTGTTAACTTGGCTGGCCTGGCTGATGGGCCATTAAGGACCATCAACTACACAATGAACTTTGTAGATGCCTGTCCACACCCGAGCTTCTTCAGGAATGTCACCTGCCTGGTCAGAAACTGAATCTGTGGAGAGTCTGGTAATTGGACCATGTGACTATGAACCTCCATTTTGCAATTGGACTCTGCATAAGAAGGAGGAGGGGGTATTTGCCCAGAAGAGAAAGTCTATAAAACCTGGGAGACACTTCCTTCATGTTGGTCTTCAATCTGCAACCTTCAGCTAGCACCTACCTCTGGATGGGATTTTGCTACACATGGAAGCTCTGACCAACGGATTGATGACCCATCCCCAGAGGGGATGCATTCCAGAGACTTTTATCTGAACCTGCAGTTCATTTTACAACTGCAAGCCTGAACCAAGAGATTTGCCATTACTGCATGTAACTGATTTCTTTTAACCATTCCTAACCCTCACCTATACTTTTCTCCTTGTATAATAAACCTTTAGATTTTAACAAAGAGTCCTGTGGCACCTTAAAGACTAACTAAAGTATTGAAGCATAAGATTTCGTGGGCTATAGCCCACTTCATCAGATGCATAGAATGGAACACACAGAAGTAAGATGCATTTATATACACAGAATGCATCTTACTTCTGTGTGTTCCATTCTATGCATCTGATGAAGTGGGCTATAGCCCACAAAATCTTATGCTTCAATACTTTAGTTAGTCTTTAAGGTGCCACAGGACTCTTTGTTACCTCTGCTATTCCAGACTAACACGGCTACCTCTCTGATTCTTTAGATTTTAGATTCTAAAGGATTGGAAACAGCGTGATTTGTGGGTAAGATCTGATTTGTATATTGACCTGGGTCTGGGGCCTGATTCTTTGGAATTGGGGAGAACCGTTTTCTTTATTTGGGGTACTAGTTTTCATAACCATTCGTCCCCAGGACAGGTGGCTGCTGGTGGTGATACTGGAAACCTGGAGTGTCTAAGGGAATTGCTTGTATGACTTGTGATTAGCCAGTGGGGCGAGGCCAAAGTCTTTTCTGTTTGGCTGGTTTGGTTTACCTTAGTGTGGAAAAAACCCAGCTTTGGGCTGTAGTTGCCCCTTTGGAAGCAATCTGTCCTGATCTGACACTCACAGTTGGATCCCACCAGGAACAGCACCATCACACCATGAAAGAAAGGAAAATAGCTGTTCTGTACAGAATAACGTTCCAGAGCCAGGAGCAATTGTTATGGATTCCAGGGAGCAAATGAGAATCTTCTCTTTCCATATAGGCTTGTGAGATACTGTTCCAGCATTGAAAAGTGACTACTGGGCACCTCAAAGGAGTATTTTGCAAGAGGTAAATTCCTCACATGACACAATTCATGACAATTAATAGTATTGCTAGAGAAAATCCCAGATTGGAATTGTAGGAGTGATTATAAATCAGAATTTATAAATCAGGGATAGTTTGGGCAGACTCAGCCAATGTGCCATCTACAAACATCCCTGCTCTTCTAGTCCAGGGGCTTTCTTGAACGGGGGAGGCAGATCTCCTCAGTGAGTGGTATAGCACTGGCTGGGGATTTTGTTTCTTTTGTGGTTGAGTAAAAACCATTTTAATTTTTGTTTCTTTTGTCATAATCCCTGAACTCTACAAACCTCAAGAATAAAACCTTGCTGAGGGAATATGCTTGATGAAATATTTTCATTTCAGAGGCAGCTGCTTCATCCACACCAGTGGTTTTCAACCTGTGAACCATGGACCCCTGGGGTTCCGTAGACTATGTCTACAATTTCCAAAGGATCCACACCTCCATTTGAAAAAAAATTTAGGAGTCTGCAAATGAAAAAAGTTTGAAACCACTGATCGACACTATCAATTTACACTATTCGAACAAGATTTCATCACTCTAAATGAAGGGAGTGAGTAAAACAACAATATAGAACCAAAGGACCACATTCAGAAGTGGATACATAAATCAGAGC
The DNA here is from genome assembly GCA_032164245.1 of Sternotherus odoratus. NCBI lineage: Eukaryota > Metazoa > Chordata > Testudines > Kinosternidae > Sternotherus > Sternotherus odoratus. Next base: position 165,879,027 of record JAVMKO010000001.1, read on the forward strand.
ACCTTACAATCCCCCACAGCCAGTTAGATCTCCTTACACCCACTCAATCATCGTATGAGGAAATACAAATTGATACAATTTACACCTTCCTTCAGCTCCTCAGAATGTAAGTTACATCAACATATACTGATTTTCACAGCAATAGTGTTGGAAGTTGAACAGGAATGGGAAGGGGTGTCTAATACCACCAAATAGAAACATTTGTGAATTTTGTCCAGAAATTTTAGTAAATTTCATTTTTGAAAAAATATTAAATATATAGTAATTTCTTTGGAAGCTGTACTTAAATTAAGTATTTTTCTTTTTTAATTTAAATTTGTGCTTCTAGTAGAGCTGGTTGACAATTTTCCTTCAAGGTTTTTTTGAATGGAAAATGGCTTTTTGACAAAATGGAAGTTTTTTCTCTCTCTCTCTCACACACACAAATTCATTTTCAACAGAGAAACAAACAAAAAATGTTGATGAAACTCCGAAAAGCTTCAAAAATAAAATTTTCAGCAAAAACGATTTTTAAAAAATATTTTCTTTTCTTTTTTTGATGTAACAGGTCAGAGTGTTGGCATGAGGAAGGTAGTAATTGAGAATGGAGACATATGTAATCATTCTTCACACATCTTTCACAAGCTAATGACCTGATTTTGTAGGCTCTTGGATGACCCAATATTATCAATGAATGCTTTATGTATGTGCAAACAGATGCTATCACCCTTGTGTCTCTACCCCTGCAGCAGCCCTTAAGCAGTAGTTAATCCATCTAGGAGATGCTGCATCCTTTTTATAAAACACTAGTGAAAATACCCGGCGTTGCTCGGGTTTGTCGGAGGTGGGGAGGGGGCAGACAGCTGAGCGAGTGCGGGGTCCGTTGGAGGGGGGAGGGGGCAGAGAGCAAACCTGACACCCCCACCTCACCCCCCTGACCAAACCCGACACCCCCACCTCACTTACCCCTCGACCAACCCCAACTCACATTTTCACCCCCCCACCCAAACCCAACACCCCCACGTCTCCCCCCTACCAACCCCAACACCCCCTGACCAACACCCACACCTCACCCCCCATAGACCAAACCTGACACACCCACCTCACTTCCTCCCCCAACCAAACCCGACACCCCTACCTACCACCACAACCAAACCCGACACCCACACCTCACTTACCCCTCGACCAACCCCGACCCCCCTCGTCACCCCCCCAACCAAACCCAACACCAAACCTTACCCCCCCACCAAACCCAACACCCCTGACCAACCCCAACCCCCACACCTCACCCCTCACCCACCCAGACACCTTCCCACCCCCCCAGACCAAACCCAACACCCCCGGCTCACTTACCCCCCCCGACCAAACCCGACACCCCCACCTCACCCCCCGACCAAACCCGACACCCCTACCTCACTTACCCTCCGACCAAACCCAACTCGGGTCCGTTGCAGGTGGGGAGGGGGCAGAGAGCACTTCAGGGGGGCCCCGGTACAGCTCTACCCGTAGTCATCGCGCGGCTGTCCCCCGGACAGGCGTGTGTCCCCGGCCGAGCAGTGAGCCCGGCCGGCGGCAGCGGCTCAGTCCGGGGGAGAAAGGGCGGGGAGGAGGGGTGAGCAGCAAGGCAGCAAAGGCAGCAGCAAAGGCGCTGTCAGCTGGGGGGGGGAGGGGAAGGGAGCGCGGCTGAGCTGGGGGGGGGGCCCAGCCGCTGTCGGTTGGGCTGGGCTGGGGGGGGGGCCCTCTGGGCTGGGGGGGACCCAGTCGCTGTCGGCTGGGCTGGGGCCTCCCCAAACTATCAGAGTAGGGGGCCCCCAAATTTCTGTCGCCGGCCCTACAGAGAGTTGAGGGATTCCGGGGTCCGTCAGAGGGGGGAGGGGGAAGAGAGCTGAGCGAGTGCGGGATCTGTTGGAGGGGGGGAGGGGGCAGAGAGCTGAGCGAATGCAGGGTCCGTTGGAGGGGGTATTATGACATCATAACTATGCCACAGAGAACAGCAGCTGCCTAGCTGATGTGATTGGCCTTTAAAGAATTTCACCCCTGGGGGGCATCTGAGGTGAGATTTGAAAATTTTTCGACTCTTACGGTCATCAGGACCCCAAGACCTCTAACTGTACCAAATTTCAAGTCTCTAGCTCAAACAGTGTGGAAGGAGTAAGCATACACCCATAAATACATACATACACGCACGCATGCATACACCATTTGACTTATATATATATAGATAAAGCTAAACTGCACACATTCTGAAGGAGTAAAATCAATATTGTTTGTAGGTAACAAACCTCCCTTTTAGACCAGTGTCCCGTTCCTTGGAGATGCACAGGGACCAGTGGAGCAGTATAACAGACACTGTGGAAAACTCTGTTTAGAACATGGAATTATGTTGAGAAATCACATTTCCACTATGCAACACAGGTAATTCATTTTAGCTGCTGCTTATTTTAAGTTCTAACCCTCAGATCTCATTGCAGGTTATAGCCCTAAATTAGCTATTCCACAGTAGGACCAGGCAAATATGTTTTTATTATTATTAGCTCTTAATATAATATGCTTCTGACCAATAACATTTTTTATTTTTTGGAAAAATACCATGTCTTTATTCAAACCTATAACTTGGATTATGTATCAATGTGGAATGCAGTGCAGCTATTCCTGAACATTCCAACTATGTATAACAGAGTTTGGAATTCCCCAAACAGTATCTCTTCACTCCAGGCCATTTACAAATGTGGTTAAAATGAATGAAGTAATATCTTCAGAAAGGAAGGAGACTTTTGAGTCACGTCTGACACATTTAACTACAATAACTGCTTTCCATAGTTCAAAGTTTTAACTGTCTATTTCAATACAGTGTAGAAGTTTTTGATAATGATTAGTCCCTGATGCTTATCCTGTTACAGGATACTTATACACATGCATGAAATACCTTGGGGAGAGTAAAGAATGTATCCACAACCTTGTGGGTTCCAAATGGAAAACCACAGAGTTCACCAAAAAAGCTGCTGGATCGAATCAAACTCTTGCTTGGTCTGTTTTACTGCCATTCTGTTTCACTCCAGATCAGTTGTCATATTTCTATATCTACATTTTCAGACTATCTGCTAACCTGAAGGTACAGAGCAATAAACTCCACAAAAACAAAACATACCACACTGGAGTGACCGCCGTGTAATTTCTGTCTGAAGGTTACAATTATGCACACAAGCACTCTACAGAAATACAACTTTCCAAAGAAAAACAGGGCCTCGCCTGAAAGTAAGGTGACGTCAGGACAGGAATATATCTCCAAATGGTGGTTCTCTCCAATTTATGCTTAGCTCACGGTTAAAGACAAAGCCCTTTTCAAAAGCTTTAACCATTGCAATACTTAATCTCAGCTGAGGGAACATTCATACATGCAATAAAAAGGAAAGAAATACTGTGCAATTATTCCAAGACTGAAATCACAAACTAGGGAAATGGAGTATCTTTTGTTAAAAGGTAAAAGCAAATAAGAGTATTTTTGAAAGAATAATTATGAAATCTTTCTCAATAACAATGGGTAACCAAATAGATATTCTTTAGATCAGGGGTAGGCAACCAGGCGGCATGCATGTTGAATTTCAGTGGCACTACACTGCCGGGGTCCTGGCCACTGGTCCGGAGGCGGGGGACACACTCTGCATTTAATTTAATTTTAAATGAAGCTATTTAAACATTTTTAAAACCTTCTTGTATGTAAAGTAAATAATGGTTTAGTTATATATTATAGACTTATAGAAAGAAACTTTCTAAAAACATTAAAATGTATCACTGGCATGCGAAACCTTAAATTATAATATATATATATAATAATATAAATGGAGATATACCAATCTCCTAGAACTGGAAAGACCTTGAAGGTCATCGAGTCCAGTCCCCTGCCTACACTAGCAGGATTGAGTACTGTCCCCTGACAGATTTTTTTTGCCCCAGATCCCTAAATGGCCCCCTCAAGGATTGAACTCACAACCCTGGGGTTAGCAGGCCAATGCTCAAACCACTGAGCTATCCCTCCCCCCCAAATTAGAGTGAATAAATGAAGACTCGGCACATCACTTGGTGACCCCTGCTCTAGATTGATACCATGTATCTGTTTCCTGCAAGCCTTCTATGGGCTGAACTCCCTTTGAGTTTAAAGATGTTCTACACATAGAGGATTTGCATAATCAGCCCCAGACTTGGTGTTTGAAACCAAAAAGTCTATGACTTCAGGCAGCTCTCCCCAACTAATCTGGGCTACCTAGGAATGTAAAGGAGAATTATTATTTCTCAGCTTTCTATATTTTTTAATCAAGTCTCTCATACTTTTCATTGCAAAGACAACTCTGAAAAATGTTATCAGGTCACTGGTTAGAAGTTTATTATGGATTTTTTCTGGAGATCACATGTTTTCATCAGAGCTAAGTTAGGGTCCACAAACACCCTGGTAAGAGGTCCTTTTGTGAAGATCCTAGATCGCTTTCTATCAGCTATCTATATCACCGTTTTCCATTCACTTAAGAGAAGACTGATTTATATATACTCACTGAAAGTGCTGGATAAAAATCAAATTGACTTTGCTTTACACAACACTAATTCAAATATTAACATTTTCAGTCATATTTAAGCACTTACCATAAGGTTGATGCTATCTAAATAAGAAACAATAGCATTCTAAAATATCTAAATAAAACTGGATGAATATCTCAAATTTTCTGTGAATATTTACTTGGTTAAATAATTGAATTTGCATCATCAGGGATAGTAGAAACCACACATTTTAAAAAAATATTAGAAAAATAAATCAGATAAATATAGATTAGGTTTTAACCTCAAACTTAAGTAATTACATAAGAAAACTAATTTTAAGAATTAGTCACCCAATTCTACAGCGTGCAATACCATGTGATCTATGTATCCAATCAAAATTACACAGCATCACTTAGATTTTAAGGACTTGTAATGAATGATTCCACAAACTATAGACAGACCAAGCATTACTCATAGAAATTGAGTGAATAATTTTGAATAGCAAATTCAAAGTAATTGTAAGCTGTCTGCAGACAATTCATGAACCAAAGCAGAGGCTAGATTTATTGAGTAAATTATCTCCAGCGAATTATTCACCCATTTCTGCCAAACATGGCAAAGTTCTGTCATTTTATAGATTAGCATGAGTATATAATGACTAAAATTATTTTACATGAGAAATAGAGTGCAAGCTCTAAGCAGCTTAGTTTAGATATATATGAGCAAGAAATAAAATATAGTTAACATCTGCTCTATTTCTCTTGTATTTCTCGTCATTGTCATATTCAAAAAATACCTATTGTTCAGCAATACAATTTACCAGAGAAAAATCTGTTGTATTATGGAAATGAAGGGTTCCATGACAAGAGGTATGTCTCAGTGAAGTGAAAAGTCAACTCCCTACCCACAAAATTTTCTATGAGAAGTATTGTTTTGTTGTTTTCTCTTACACTTGTGACCACATTCACTCTTGATGGTTTAGGGTAGTGCATACTGCACTTGTTTGCAACAGCCTTGACCACCAAACCCCAGGGAATTCACCCAAAGGAACACTGTCAATTAAATCAGACCTTGTCCTCCCTGGGGGAGTCTGAACAAGTAGAAAGCTTATAAGTTCCTTCAGGACCTTCACAGGAGGAGAGTGCTGAAGAGATGTGCTCACGTAGCACATCCCCTGACTGCCCAAACCAGATCACCTCTCTCGCCACCACTGCCAGCTTTATTGCCGGCATAGCCCAATGGACCTTTTGGTGGTAAAGAGGAAGTTTTAACTACATTGCACCACTGTAGCCTTCCCCCAGCAAGTTTTCTACCAATGGAGTCTGTTTGGTCACAGAGACTCCCTTGGGACTGTCACCTGATGTGCTGAAGCTACTTCTAAGCCCGTTTTCCACTGCCAACTTGAGACTCCAGAACCCTGTCTTGTTGAGCCAGACATGCTAGTCTGCTGCAACTCAGAGCCAGGTCTGGTCTACGCCCCCAAGCTGCAGACTTTAACCAAAAACTGCTTAGCAAGTTATGTATCTCCAACACGCAGATACCCACCTCCCAATCCCAAATAAATCCATATTACTCTGTATAAAGCTTATACAGGGGAAACTCATAAATTGTCCACACTCTATAGTACTGATAGAGAGAGATGCACAGCTATTTGCTCCCACAGGTATTGATCACTTACTCTGGGTTTACTAATAAACAAAATGATTTTATTAAGTATAAAAAGTAGGATTTAAGTGTTTTCAACTAATAATAGACAGAACAAAGTAAGTTACCAAGCAAAACAAAACAAAACATACATATCTAAGCCTAATACATTTAAGAAACCAAATACAGGTCTTTTTCTTATATAGTCTCCTATTGCCCTCTACCCCCTGTCCCAATTCCAATAAGCTTCTTTCAGAGATTAGACTCCTCCTTACTCTGGGTCCTTTCCCCTGGTACAGTTCTTGTTAGTTCCAGCTCAGGTGGTAATTAGGGTATTTCTCATGACTGGCAGCCACCTTTGCACTATCCACTCTCTTTTATGTCTTTAACACAAGGCAGGAATCCTTTATCTCTCTCTGGGTTCCCACCCTTCCTTCTACATGGAAAAGCCCCAGGTTTAAGATGAATTCCTGTATCATGTGACATGTTCACGTCCTGCGAGACTTCATTACCCGCTGGCTGGCCCACACACAGGAATACAGGAAGGCTTACATGTAAACAAAGCCATTTACAACCAATTATGCTAGTTAATGGGAGTCATCAAGATTCCAAGCCACCATTAATGGCCCACACTTTGCACAGTTACAACAGGACTTCAGAGTAATACTTCATATTTCTAGCTTCAGACACAAGAATGATACATCTATTCAAAAAGAATGAACACATTCAGTATATTATAAGCTTTGTAATGATACATTACAAGAAACCTTTTGCAAAAAGCATATTCCAGTTACATTATATTTACACTCATTAGCATATCTCCATAAAACATATGGAGTACAATGTCACAGAGCCCTCCTGGGCCTGAGGTTACAGCAGCTGAAATACTGGGCTTGCTATAACACATGTTTTTCTGAAACAGTTAACTCAAAAGCAGAATATTTCAGTGTAAATTTTATTGCATGGCCTGATTGAAGCACATTCTCCATATCATACAGAATCTGTTGCAGATACTCCATATGGACACAATCTTTTCTTCTATTTATGGGCCCAAAGTCCTCCAGGGAGTGTGTGACAAATCCAAATTATGGCACCGCATGCTTAATTTTTGCATCCTGAGTACTGACATAGCTGGAAGATACATAAACACATATATAATCAACACACTCCATACTGAATATGCAGCTAAGAAGGCACATGTATGTTTTTCCAACATGGGTTTGGATTAAATGACACTCATCGGATCTGATCATTCCTGTCCTAGAGCCCTGCATGGAGGGTCCCCTCCACATACAAAAGGTTACTGAGCTGATTCTATCCCCTACTGGGCATACACCACAGGGCTGGGGTGCACAACAAAGGAGTGGATGACAAATAGGTAGGCTGAGGAGGGATGCAAATTACCCCAGCTGGCAATGTGGGAATTCCCTGGAAGAAATAATACAGCCTGATGCTGTATTATTTTATGTCTGTGAAGGAGCAGAGAGACTGCTGCCAGACACAGCAGGGGTTAAAGAAACCCCCTGGGCTCAGCTAGCCATGTCCCATTATACCTGCAACCAATGCCAGGCCTGGAGGGGGAAGAAAAGAAGGGAGCCTGGCTCAGTCAAGGGCTGACTGGCGAAGAGGCAGAAGCTCCCTGTATGCCTGCCTGAAGGCAAAGACTAGTGAGCTGCCTGCCAATGTAGCCACTGGAGGCAAGTAAATCTTCCCTTGCCAAGGGGAACCTACAGATAAGCCCCAACTGTGGGGCACCTGAACTAGTGGGGCCATGCCCCAAACTAAAAGGATTCGCATAGGGAGCAGGCCAGGAAAACAGGCCTGAATCCCCCCCCCGCCCCCTCCTCGGACTTTTCTCCCAGCTGGGAGAAAAGTCCATCTCCCCTTCCATCAAAGTCCATCAAAAGGAGTGAGCAACACAGGACCCTGGGCCAGGACCTGAAGGAGGAGGAGTTGTCAAGTCCCCCTACAGCTTCCCTAACCAACAATCTAGCCATTAAGTTGCCTGGCCACTGAGGGCCCTATCACACACATCTTGGGGACTCTGGGAGACTCTGAGACCAGAAGTTTGCTAGGAGGCCAGCCAGAGCCAACACAGTGGCCTCCATGCAGATGTCTCTGGTCTCCTACAGATCACTGGTGGTTAGCCTGGGGGACCTAATCAATGAGGGAGCAAATCCCTCCTAAATCCCAAAAGAATGAGATTTTCCCTCCATACTCCCTTCCCACAATGGAATGGATGATCCAACCTCCTGAAAAATGTTCCAGAAGTTTGTAAATTAGAGAACTGATGGAATACGGGGCCAGCATTTCCTAATTTTGGTGAAATCACACCCCACTTTGTTGTTTTCAAACACTGACATGTGTCCTTAAATTAGGGTTACCATACATCCGTATTTTTCTAGACACATCCAGCTTTTTGGTTCTTAAATCACCATCCAGGAGGAATTTTTAAATATCTAAAAACATCCAGGATTTTGCCGCAGAGGGAGAGGGAGCTGCACTGTGGGGACAGGGGACAGCAGGGACTGAGGCTTTGGCCTCAGGGGAACAGGTGGGAGGTGTGGGTGGTGGGAGTACACAGGCAGAAGATTCAGGAGGAGCACTGGGCGGCCGCACAGTCGGCCAGAGAGAAGCAGCACTTTGAAGGGTAAACTGCTGCTTCTCTGTTTGGGGAGGCACAGTCTTCCCCATCCGGCCCTCCATACAGTTTCTCTCTGGCCAAAAAAATTGCCTGCCCCTGCATTATACAATGTGAGTTGGTAGATATTGGTCCAAATATACCCCCGAACCTCCGTGGAGTGTCCTCTTTTTTGAATGTTCAAATATTCTAATTCTACTTAAATGTTTGGAGTTATGTTGTCACCAATATCAGCCTGTCTGCAGTGACTGACACTTTTATTTTTTTATTTCAAATGTATTAATATAAATAATCTAAATACAGATGGTGATGGCTCTTTAAAACATTTATCAAATAAAAATGATATTTTTGATTGCTGTTTTATGCAGAACAAATATATGACACAAAACACAGTGTATTAGTAGGTTTGAAATTCTTCTGATCCATTTTTCCTTATATTCCTTTATGCTTTTCATCCTTGTTATTTGTCTTTGGCATAAACCCCTTATTTCTATTGGTTTAATTTCTGTTTTTAACTTTTGGCACCTCCATTTCAAATGTCTGAATTTAAAAAAAAAACACAGCTGTATAAACATCAGACATTTAGAGAGGAAAGTGACTTTCAATAAGTGTTGACTTTTATTGCAAAAAGCTCTGGAAAAGTATGTATCTGAAAGACTGGCATTTGCATTGCAATTTAAATCCAGACTTATTAATAAAAATCTGAATACATTATAAAAATAGAAATATGGTACACCTTTAGCTAAACCAAGTATGTTGGAAGGATATAAGTCATCTTTAATAATACTTTGATTTGTGGCCTTCATAGCTTTGTTTTCATTTTATTTCAAATGCATTTGAAGAATGTCTATAAATAGCTAACACTGACTGAATACAGTATATAATTTTAGACTTATTTTTTTCAGCATCTGGATTCTGCAGCAGTTAGTGGATGGACATATGGACCCCTCACTTGTGAAGTTGTAAATTCTAAATAAATCCTTAGAATAATTATTTTTGTGTGTATAAATGTACTTCCTATCAGTGAATGGAAAATCACGTAATAAAATGTACAACACATTATTTCACATCTACCCAAAAAAGGTGCAGGTTGGGTTAGAAATGTACAGGAATTCCTTTCAAGTTAGTATGAAACTCATTAGGCCTAATACTAGATAGTTTACTTCTTTATTCCTCAAAACTAGTGTCAATGATTTCTTTAATATTCTATTTAGAAACAAAATACAAAAATAATGTACTCAGAGAACTGAGTCCGCTCACCCATTAGGAGAAAAGAAAAAACAGGTGGAATTTCTGTAGGTTTGGCATTTAGATTACATAGAATTGTTAAAAAGAAGTGCTAAAACAAAAATTATAAGGATTATTGTTTAAACTAAGATAATAAAGGAATTCAGAGTTAAGGCATTTTCAACTCGCCCTGGTATGCATGGGTGAGGAAACCTACATATGCCCAAAACTTGCAAAGACTTACACACATGCTGAAGTCTGTCCACTGACTGGAGTCTCATAGAAGTGAATGGGGAGGGTTTGACTGAAGATACGCAACTTCAGCTACATGAATAACATAACTGAAGTCGGTGTATCTTCAGCCGATTTACCTGCTGTCCTCATGGCAGTGGCGGGCGGTGGGACGCTCCCCGTCGACTCCAGCTTGCGCCTCGCGGCAAACTGGAGTTCTGGAGTCGACGGGGGCACTGCTGGCAATCGATTTATCACATCTTAATGAAACGCAATAAATCGATCACCAAAAGATTGATCGCTACCCGCCGATCCGGTAGTGAAGATGTAGGTAGTGTGTAAAACATGTACATGTGCTTTTGCAAAGCCAGGACTATAATTGTCCCTCTGGGACTCAGAAGTTGGGTGGTTTTCATTCATGGACAGGACTCAATGGGATAACTTAAGTTTATCTGTCCAGGGTTTCAGCTGACCTTTCTAATAATAAATTTGTAGAGTTGGTCAGGAATTTTCAAACTAAAGCTTTTTTCATAAGAAGATACCAATTTACCACAACCTAACTGTTCACAGGAAGGGGTCCATTTCAACAAGTTTCCCAATAAAAAAAATATTTTTTAAGTTTCACAATTATCCAAACATCTCCTTTCAACATTTTTGAAAAGCTAACTTTTGTTTTGCCGTTCAAAATAACTTTATTTTTAAAAATTAATTAATTTATACATGAACTGGTTAAAAAAATAAAAAGGTCAAAATTGCAATGAACATTTCAAAATTATTGAAACAAAACATTTCAGCGGATTGAAAATGAAACTGTTTCTGATTATCGATTTGTGAAAAATTCCAATATTTTGACTTTTCAGATTATATTTGATTTCGGATGCAGAAACAAATTTGAAATCTCCAAAACTTTTACAAGATGGGAAAAATGTCTTCCACCCAGCTCTAGAAATTTGGAGGAGGAGGTTGGATGAGAGAAAGGTTTGTTAACAAGCAGAGTGTCCTTTTATATTAAGTTGATTTCTAATTGGTTGTTTTTATTGACCTAAGGCATGTAAATGGGCATCAACATACATTTCTAAAATAAATAAGCCAATTTCATGGTCTTGGTACACTATTACTGTGCCTTTCGTCCTGCTAGATTTCCAAAAGCACTTGATCAACAGAGGGCTCGAGCATGCTCACATTAAAGGGCATGGCAAAACTACCATTGATTTCAACAGTGCAGCATCAGAACCTACCTTCCTATACAGGAATCACTTCACCCACTTCTGAATACAATCATCTCTGGAAAGAAACAACAGCTGTTTGAAGAGGGCATACTAACCCCAGAAAATAGTTTAGGCTAGGAAGTGAAAGAAAATAACTAACTGAAACTACACTGGCAATTTTAGAGACAGTAATTATCCAAAATGTAATTTTAGCTAGGACATCAAGATTAAAGCCCCTCTCACCTATGAAAATGGCATGGAATCTTTAATAATCACAGGAAGGCATGACCTGTTTTATATCTTATCTGAAATTTGGCCCTTCCACAAGCCCTGGACACTATACTCATACAAAAAAAGAGGAACGAGAACTCCTCTTATTTTAGGCACTTACATGGCTAAGTGTTTGAAGTACATACATACATTAAGGATTATGAGATTAAATACCATGGTATTTAAGCGACAAAGAGTCTTGTAGAACATTATAGACTAACAGATCTTAGGGATCATGAGCTTTCGTGGGCTATGACCAACTTGAGCTTTCGTGGGCTATGACCCACTTCATCAAATGAAGTGGGTCTTAGCCCATGAAAGCTCATGATCCCTAAGATCTGTTAGTCTATAAGGTGCTACAAGACTCTTTGTCGCTTTTGCAGATCCAGACTAACACGGCTACCCCTCTGATACTAGACACCATGGTATTTAAGTACCTCACAATCCTTAATGTATTTATTTTGCAAATAACCCTGGGAAGCAGGGAACAGAAGAGGGGAACAGAGACACAGAGAGACTAAGTGACTTGACCAAGATCACATAGAAAGTCTGTGGCTGAGCAAAGAATATAATATAGATCTCCTTAGTTTGAGGCTAGCAGGCTACCTTTCCTCTATGGATCACCAGTACCACTTCCTGCAGAACCTTGTTTTATCCTTAAAGATCTCTCATCAAAGTACTAGCCTGACCTAACTTTGTTTAGCTTATAAGATCTAGTGAGATGACAGCTTCAGGTGACATATCCAATATTGTCCCATATTTCCACTCCATCCCCTGCCCTCACCACATGCCCTACGTACACACTTCCCCAAACTGCAGAATCACATCTTTGATCTTCTACCCCGACAAACACATGTCCAATAAATAAACCTCTCTCAATCTCGGGGGGTCCTTTTCAAATGTACTTGCCTTTCCCATCTCTTGATTTGAGCAATGACTATTTAAATGCTTACATAATAAACGTTTCCCTTTGTTTTGTTCCTCCAAAATACAGATCCCACATTTATTTCCCCTGCTAAATTATGATTAATTCTTATTTAATGTTTAGGTGGTCCCGAAAGAGAACCCCTAAAATTAGGGATGTTCAAAATCTGAATGTAGACCCAGGTCCAAAATTGTGTAGATATAGCCTATCTCCAAATGAAAAAGCAAAATGGTCTTTGTGTTTTAGCCTCTCTCCCACATAGCTGCAGTTTTACCCCCAAACCAAGCCATATTTTGCAGAATGAAATGAATACTTCCCTTATTTTATTCCTATACTTTTCCCATTCTGCTGCAGATTCCCCACAACTCCTCCTCCCCACGCACACACTTTGCCCATATTTTTTTGCAACGATGATATCTAAAATCTTCTCTCTCACTCCAGGGTCTCACTCCCATCCTCATGTTCAGCCAAAACCAAGAACATTTTGTCCAAAAATTATGCAGTCTCTCCCAGAGCTTTTTCCAAAATCTAGCTGAACAAATCCTTTGTGCTGATTCTAACCAACTTCTACCACACTCAGTAATAATGAGGCAAACTGAGCATACAGCCTGTATGTCAGCTACAGAGACACTGTCAACAGAGTTGGAACCTCTAGGGAGACTATTCATAATCACTACATCTTTGCCTCTGGTGTCTCAAGCACAATGAACTCCAATCTCAATAGGGAAACAGAGCAAGCAAGAAAGGATATGGGTCGCTCAGTTGAGAAAAGAGACGACTGAGGAGGGATATGTTAGAGGTCTATAAAATCATGAATGGTGTGGAAAAGGTGAATAAGGAACTGTTATTTATCCTTTCTCACAATACAAAAACTAAGAGTGACCCAATGAAATTAATAGGCAGCAGATTCAATACAAACAAGAGCACTTTTAAAATATCAGTATGTTGTAAAATTGGCAAATCAGGCAGCAAATGGAGACACCTACTGTAATACCTATGATTTAGCTGTCCAGATAAAAGATTAGGGCTGTCAATGTTGCTAATTAATGAACTTCACTTTCAACAGTACAATAACTCATATCGAACCATCCACCAGTATTTACTTTAAAATATTTCCAGAACTTCTGAGCAGGAACTCGTGAAGTTGCCACCATTTGGTCTCTTAGGGGGGTGGAGGGGGGTAGCTCTTAGTGGCTGTAGAAGAGAAGAGGAGGCCTTAAAACTATGCAGCACTCAAGGATTCACACAAATTTTTCAGTCCTCACCAATGGGATATCTGTGCAAACAGATAACAGATACTCCCTCTCCAATCCACATTGCACGAAACTGCAACAATTTCCACTCAGATTTTTGCTAGGAAATCTACCAGTTTTCTAGGAGGACATATTGCACAGGGTGACCGCTCCCAACTCTACCGTCCACTACTCTCATCCCTGCCTTACCTCAGTGATAGTCTTCACATGGAGGAGCATTCATGGGTTCAGGAAAAGAGGAATCATAGAAGTGTAGAACTGGAAGGGAGGTCTTCTAGTCCATCCTCCCATGGAAAGGCAACACAAAATATACCTAGACCATCTTTAACAAGTATTTGTCTAACTTTTCTTTAAAAACTTTTAAGGACGGGGATTCCACAGCCTCTCCTGGTAACCTATTCCAGGGCTTAACTACCTGTAATACAAAGTTTTTGCAGAAGATTAAGTTAATTACTTCTTGTCCTACCTTCAGTGAACATGGAGAACAATTGATCACCATCCTTTTTATAACATATCTGAAGACTTATCAGGTCTCCCCTCAGTCTGCTTTTCTCAAGACTAAACATACTTATTTTTTAAACTTTCCTCATATGTCAGGTTTTTTAAATCTTTTATCACTTCTGTTGCTCTCCTTTAGACTAACAGATAAATAGATTCTAAGGCCAGAAAGGATCATCATAATCATTTAGTCCAGTGGTGGGCAACCTGCGGCCCACGGGCCACACATCACCCGGCAGAATAATCCACTGGCAGGCTGCAAGACAGTTTGTTTACACTGACCTTCCACCGGCATGGCCGCCCACAGTTCACAGTGGCCACGTTCGCAGTGCCTGATCCGGCGGGTAGTGTAGACTTGGCCTAAGCTGTGGACCTATACTTTCTTTCATCTCTTTCTTGTTCCTAATGTGTTTATAGAACCTCTTCTTATTGCTTTTTATGTCCCTTGCTATGTGTAATTTATTTCATGCCTTAGCCTTTCTAATTTTGTCCCTACATGCTTTTTCAGTTCTTTTGTACTCATCCTTAGAAATCTGTCTACTTCCTTAGAAATCTCTACTTTTTGTAAGATTTCTTTTTGATTTTCAGGCCATTAATCATGACACAAATTTTCCACTTCTTCCATTTCTGCAAGTTTTGGCCCCTTTACATTTTCCTGCACCTTTGATCATCCTTGCATTGTACACAGGGGTCTGGCTATTAGTTCTCACTGCACTGACCTGACATCAACATTATTCAGTACAGCTAAAAGTATAAATGTTAAGAACTCCAGTATGGGGGGGGAGGGGAGAATATTAATCCTTTACAGGAACATTATTGATTTAAAAGGTAGTCAAGTTCAAAAACTGAATTAAAGGTAGTTTCAGGTATAGTACTTGCTGCTGTGAACCCCTGACAATTTTTGTGGTTTTAGAATCACATTTTCCTATATTTACAATGTTTTTGTTTGTTATTGTGTGAAAAGCCCACAAAAACAATAGGCTGAACTGATTATACAGGGGTAACAGTGAAAGAGACTGCACACAAAGTGGTGTCAAATGCACAAAGTAAACAAACCGGAAACATATGTTTCCTCTAATCTCTGTCATTTATAATCATCATATATATTACTTGTAACAATAGTAAGTGGTTTTAAAAAATCATGCAGAAGTGCAATTTTAAGTTGATATATCCTGTTAAAGAAGATACTTCAGGCTTCAAAATGTAAGATGATAGTACTCCTATAGTTAATTCTAAGTTACAATCCAGTACCAAAGAAAAATTGACTTTTTTTCCATTCAATATACTGTGAAAGCAAGACTCTGCTCTGAGTTACACTAGAAAAAAAACTGGAATAACACCACTGAAGTCAATCTATCTTTGAATGAATCCAGAGGGAGAGAGAGAGAGAAAGAAAATGAAAATTTCCTGAGCTTAAAAGAAGCAAAGAGTAAAAACTGCTATGCGCAATTATGTGAATATTAATTATATTAAGAAACACCAAGGCACTACAGGGATGACCATTCAAGGAATAATGGATAATTAAATAAATTAGCCCCACCAATCTAGAGAACTGCAGAAATAGGGTAATGTGTATGTCTACTCTGCAATAAAACATGTGTGGTTAGCCCATATCTACTGATTTAGGCTGATAGGGCTCGGGCTATGGGGCAATAAAACTATGGTATAGACATTTGGGCTTGGGGTGGAAT
This sequence comes from Sternotherus odoratus, assembly GCA_032164245.1. Lineage (NCBI taxonomy): Eukaryota > Metazoa > Chordata > Testudines > Kinosternidae > Sternotherus > Sternotherus odoratus. The sequence goes on from JAVMKO010000001.1 coordinate 165,895,124, forward strand.
TGATGCCAGTTCAGCCAGTAATCTGAGGACTAGGCTATACACAAACTTGTACCAAAATAATTAAATCCATTTTAATTCATACCTTTTATTACTTCAGTACAAGTCTCATGATGACATTCTCATTTCAAAATAAAGGTGCCCAATGTCAATTTAACTTCCATTTGGTTTACATGGGGTAAAATCAAAAGCTGGGACTTGATGACAGGCGATGGATTACTCGATAATTGTCCTATTCTGTTCATTCCCTCTGAAGCATCTCTCACTGGCTTCTGTGGGAGAACAGGATACAGGGCTAGATGGATCATTGGTCTGACCCAGTATGGTCATTCTTATGTTTTTAGAACAAAAAGATAGTCTCTACCCCAAAAGCTTGCAATCAGTGTGAGTCTTTCTATGGAGTTCAATGGGAGTTGGGATAGGGCCAGAGTAACCCACTTACGGAAACTCACCGAAGTACAAACATAGTCCAAACATCTGAAATCAAAACCAAACACAAGTAGAATCATAAATATAGCATTTTACATCTTGAGCAAGTCACATGGACAATTGAAGAAAGTTGCTTAAGAAAAGAAAACAAACATTCATGGTGCTGAAGAAAGCACTCAGTTCTATAGAAAAGAGTTTGCAAAATAAGACTTTCTTGTATTTAAGGATGAAAACATATGCATTCTGATAAAAGAGGAAATGACCTAAATTGTCTCTCTCTCTCTCTCTCTCTCTCTCAAAAAAAAGTCAAACTGCACCCAAATCTTTAGTGAGGTTAGGAAAAGTTCAGTATTGTTTATTTAAATGTATGTGCTTCTCTGCATTTCCTGATTTTGAAACCAGACTTTTTGAAAACTTCACAGGAAAAACTCATCTCAGGGCATTTCTGGCTTTCATTTTCTCAATTGAAAAATGTTCAGACGTGCTGGATGAGCATACTTATCTAAATAACCTCTGAATATTTTGAGGTTTGAGCATTATCACTAACAGACCACTCATATGTATCACATTTCCTCAGAGAAGTGGAGAAGCTCCAACCAATTGGACCTGATTCTCCATTGCTCTTCACTTCATATAGTCATTTTATGCTGCAGTTCATGTAAAATCCTACCATTCTCTTCTGCTAGTGCCTGGTAGTGTCTTGAACTGGATGACTATATGAGATGAAGGGCAACAGAGAATCAGGCCCAAGGTTTTCAAGTGCCCAATATAAAGTCTCAATTTTGATTTTAGAATCCCTAGCTTCACAACCATATGGACCACTCTGATCAGTTATTTCCCTATAATTAACAACTCTTAATATATCTTGCCTGATGGCAATCATTTCTGTATTCAGAATATCAGAACTCAGAACTCTTTCCATGTAACTGTTATACACAAAGCCAAGGTAGCACTAGGAACCCAGGAGAAATTCATCCTCAAGAGGAGTCCATGTTCCACAGAGCCCAAGATACAGTACTACCTTCTTTCTGTGACACTCTACAACAAAGGTAAGAAAAGATCTGGCAAGATCTGGGCATTCAAAGAGTCCTGAAAAAATATATTGCTACAGAAATACGGCAGTTCGGGAAATCTAATTCCCAATTTGTGACCTTCTGAGTATGAAACAGAAAAGACAGAACACATGGCCGACATTTCTATTTGGATTCACAACTTCATTAGAGAAGCATATAAAGCAGAGAATATTCTTATTTATTTATTAAAATATTTTAAAATACACCACCTAGGCACCCAAAGGCTCTGGGTGTCTATCGTATGAATTAAAAGTTTACAACATAAACAAATGAAAGGACTGTCCATAAGAATATCCATCTCATTCCACACCCTTTTCACCAGCCTTAACATATCGGGGGGGGGGGAGGGGGAATGATTTTTGCAGCATGCCAAAGAGATTAACAAATCTGAGTTCTGACAGACAGGGATGGGAACAAAGACCCCTCCCAAAGAACACCCCGCCAGCAGCTTCTTCTCATTTCTATTGAGACAGCCCCAGCACCTTTGCTGATCTCAAGTGCGGCAGTATATCACAAGGAGAGAGAGGAGATCCTTCCCATGACTGCCTCAAATTATATAGGGCTTTACAGGTTAAAATCAACACCTTAAATGCACCCAGAAGCTTATATTAGAAACCAACACAGATCAGAGCACTGGTCTAATGTGGTTCAAGTGTGTGCATAGGTACAAATAAAAGTTAGCTGATGACCAGGTTAATAATTTTGTTATTTTTAGTTTTGGTAATCTTTGGAAGAACTCCGTGGCAGGAGTGTAGTAGGCAGGTCTCCTCCTCCACTAACCTACCAGAGACACAGCTGTAGATGCTTCTAGTTCAATCAGCAGATGGAAAGTGACCACAAATAGAGAATATGATAAGAGGAATTGCTAGGAAAGGAACAAACTTTTGCTTTAAAGAAAATACTGGTTTTCTTAGGAACATAGGAAATGACAAGGATAAAAGAGGAGCAGGTGACACATTCATGTCTGTTCCTATTACCAGAACCACTCAGTCACATTATGAAGCAATTTGTAGCATACAAAGTATTCTAGTTTAAACCTCTCCAGCATTACACGGTGCATGAAGTTTCAGTACAGGTAACAACAATACAGTGTGCTCTTCACTACCAATGTGTTGTACAGTTATAGACAATGTGGGTCACCTATTTAATCCCTCTCTTCTCTTGGAAAACCGCTTTTACACTGTGAAAGGCACTTACAGAGTGATCACTGTAGAGTGCAATGTAGAGAGCTCTAACAACAGCTTTGTATAACCCTTCACAAGGCCACACATTTGTTCTGCCTAAAGGGACACAGACTTTTGTTTTAGATTGAAAATGGGGTGCATCTCCAACCACATACACACAGACTACGGTAAGAGAAAATATATACTCAAAAGTTGCCTTAAATTTGTCCAGCATATGAATAGTTAATTTGCAGTGTTTCGACATTTTAATCCAAAGCTAAATGCATCTTTAATAATTCAATGCACCAGTCCCTGCATTTCTACATGGACCTTTGCACTGTTTCAATCTATTCAGGCGCAATATACTTTTTCATCATCCTCATGTAACCTCTCATGGAGAACAAATAAGTCAAACCATGTTGTTTCATTTGAATGAAAACACTCCCTTTTACTCTCCTTTACCATTTAACCAATGTATCCCAAGTAGGGCTGTCGATTAATTGCAGTTAATTCACACGATTAACTCAAAAAAATTAATCGTGATTTAAAAAATTAATTGTGCTTAAGCCGGACTGTTAAACAATAGAATACCAATTGAAATGTATTACATACTAGCAAAAATACCCGGCGTTGCTCGGGTCCGTCGGAGGTGGGGAGGGGCAGAGAGCTGAGCGAGTGCGGGGTCCGTTGGAGGGGGGAGCGAGTGCGGGGTCCGTTGGAGACAGCATACCTGACACAGTGCAGGGTCCGTTGGAGGGGGGTATTATGACATCATAACTATGTCACAGAGAACAGCAGCTGCCCAGCTGATGTGAATTGCCTTTAAATAATTTCACCCCTGGGGGGCGTCAGAGGTGAGATTTGAAAAATTTTCGACTCTTACCCTGATTAGGACCCTAAGACCTATAACTGTACCAAATTTCAAGTCTCTAGCTCAAACGGTGTGGAAGGAGTAAGGGAACGTACATACACGCATACATACACGCATACACCATTTGACTTTATATATATAGATTTGGATGGTTCTACATTTTCAAATATATTGATTTCAATTACAACATAGCCTATAAAGTATACATGCTCATTATATATTATTTTTATTAGAAATATTTGCACTGTAAAAATGAAAAACAAAAGAAATTGCATTTTTCAATTCACCTCATACAAGTACTATAGTGCAATCTCTTTATCATGAAAGTACAACTTACAAATGTAGGGTTTTTGGTTACATAACTGCACTCAAAAACAAAACAATGTAAAACTTCAGAGCCTACAAATCCACTCAGTCCTACTTCTTGTTCAGCCAATCGCTAAGAGAAACAAGTTTGTTTACATTTATGGGAGATAATGCTGCCCACTTCTTAGTTACAATGTCACCTGAAAGTGAGAACAGACATTCACATGGCACTGTTGTAGCTGGTGTTAAAAGATATTTGCATGCCAGATGTGCTAAAGATTCATATGCCTCTTCATGCTTCAGCCATCATTCCAGTGGACATGCTTCCATGCTGATGACTTTCATTTAAAAAATAATTTACATTAAATTATTACATTAATTTACATTTGTGACTGAACTCTTTGGGAGGAGAACTGTATGTCTCCTTCCCTGTTTTACTTGCATTCTGCCACATATTTCATGTTATAGCAGTCTCCGATGATGACACAGGACATGTTGTTTATTTTCAGAACACTTTCGCTGCAAATCTGACAAAATGCAAAGAAGATACCAACGTGAAATTTCTAAAGATAGCTACAGCACTCGACCCAAGATTTAAGAATCTGAAGTGCCTTCCAAAATCTGAGAGGGACGAGGTGTGGAACATGCTTTCAGAAGTCTTAAAAGAGCAACTCTGATGAGGAAACTACAGAACCAAAGCCACCAAAAAAGAAAATCAATGTTCTGTTGGTGGCATCTGACTCAGATGATGAAAATGAACATGTGTTGGTCTGCATTGCTTTGCATAGTTATTGAGCAGACCCCGTCATCACCATGGACTCATGTCCTCTGGAATGGCGGTTGAATCATCAAGGGACATATGAATCTTTAGCACATCTGGCATGTAAATACCTTGCAACACCAGCTACAACAGTGCCATGCAAATGCCTGTTCTCACTTTTGGGTGACATTGTAAACAAGAAGTACGCAACATTATCATCTGCAAGTATAAAGAAACTTTTTTGCCTGAGCAATTGGCTGAACAAGAAGTAGGACTGATTGGACTTGCAAACTCTAAGGGTATGTCTTCACTACCCACTGAATTGGCGGGTAGCAATCGATTTTCTGGTGATCGATTTCTCGTGTCTGATGAGGACGCGAGAAATCTATCACTCGTGGCTCCCCCGTCGACTGCATAACTCCAGCTTGCCAGGAGGCGCAAGCTGGAGTCGACGGGGGAGCGTGCCGATGCCTGCCGACGCTGTGGGGACGAGAGGTAAGTCAGCTGCAGATACGCAAACTTCAGCTACGTGATTCACGTAGCTGAAGTTGCATATCTGCAGTCGATCCCCTCCCCCCCCGTAAAGTGGAGACCAGCCCGAAAGCAGGGGTCTCAAACTCATGGCCTGAAGACCATCTGCAACTTGCAAGCCTCCCCAGTGTGGCCCGCAGGGCTCCAGCAGTTTTGAAGCCAGGTCTCTCCTTTGGCCCCACCTGCCACCCCCAGGTGCTATTCCCTTCTCCCCGCAGGGGCCCCGGCAGCGCAGTGGAGTTGAGTGGTGTCTGACTGCTCGCTCCAGTGGCTGCCAGCCCCTCTCTGTGGCCCAGGGGCAGGGCGGGGCTGTGACTCCATGCGCTGCCCCTGCCCTGAGTGCCCCTGCAGCCAATGGGACACTGTGGGGGCAGTGCCTGGTGGCAGCAGCATGTGTAGGCTCTCCAGCCTACCCCACCTTGGAGACCGAGGTAAGCGCCGCACCCCAGACCTCCTCCCAGAGCCTGCACCTCGTCCCCATCCCCCCTGACACCCAAACTCCCTTCCAGAGCCTGAACCCCATCCCCACACCCCCCATCCCCCAAACTCCTCTCCCACCCAAACTCCCTCCCAGAACCTTAGGCAGGTTGGGGGTGGAGTTTTGGGGGATGGGTTCTGGGAGGCATGAGTGACATTAGTGGCCTGCTGGGAGGATCTGAGGACTGGCACTGGCCCTAAGGTAAATTGAGTTTGAGACCCCTGCGCTAAAGTTTTACATTGTTTTATTTTTTGAATACAGGGGTATTTTTGTATATAATTCTACATTTTTAAGTTCAACTTTCATGATAAAGAGATTGCACTATAATACTTGTATTAGGTGAATTGAAAAATAATATTTCTATTGTTTTTAACAGTGCAAATATCTCTAATCAAATATAAAGTGAGTACTGTACACTTTGTATTCTGTGTTGTGATTGAAATCAATATATTTGAAAATGTAGAAAACATCTCAAAATATTTAAATAAATGGTATACTATTATTAACACCATGATTAATCTCATGATTAATCATGATTAACTTTTTTAATCGCTTGACAGCTCTAATCCCAAGGCAACTTTTCTGGGGGGATAGTGATAAAGTTTGCAATCCTTTAAAAAAAAAAAAAAAGAACACAGAAACATGTATTGTGCTACAATGAAGAACAATGAGTAGGAGATTCTCCTAAATTAACTTCCATAGTCAAGAAGACAAGTAAAATCTGTCCACAATTCCATTATAATAATGATGGGATTACAGGACAAAACAGTCAAAGGCAAAAATTAAAACAATTGTTTTCCTGCTCAGAATGTTTAGTCCAAGCAAGCAACTAGCTGCATCTTTCTAATTTTTCCCCTAATATAGAAATGTTCTAAAAATAGACCTGCCCAAGATTTTCAAAAGTGCCTTGTGATTTTGGGGGCCCATTTTGAGTGATATTAAAGGGGCATGATTATCAGAAGGCTCTGGGGACCCACCTTCCCAAAAATAGGTCTGAAGTTGGACACCCAAAAATTTAAACAGCAAAAGTTGTTAGTCACTTTTGAAAATCTTGGTTTGGATGCATTAGTTGGGGGTAATTTTCCCTTAAGTATCAAATTAACATCCCCACACTAGTTCATATAAGTCTCTATCTATATTTGTATGCACTTAGAATACAAAATCTGAAACAAAATTATTTAGCAGCAAAGGCCTTAGGGCTGACACTGCTGGCTGCCAAACCCATGGATAAAATAACTTAAGGAACCAGAAGAATTGACAGAATATGGGTCACCAGGGGGTCCAAATTTATTTTTCTAAAACCATGCTACATATTTGTCCCAAGTGGTTGTGTAGAACTATGATATAGACAGGGGTTCTCAAACGGGGGTCGGGACCCCTCAGGGGGTCAGAAGGTTATTATGTGGGGGCTTATGAGCTGTCAGCCTCCAACCCATTTCACCTCCAGCATTTATACTAGTGTAAAATATTTTAGAAGTGTTTTTAATTTATAAGGGGGGGGGGGTCACACTCAGAGGCTTTCTGTGTGAAAGATATCACCAGTACATTTTCTGGAGACCAATAAGATGTCAATTACCTCAATGGATTAACCATTTCTTTTTATTCTGCTCCTTTCAGCAGCCATGCTGCTAGGTACAGGCTTCCTGGATCTTTGTGGTTGTTTGGAACCGGAGAGAGAAGGTCAGTTGTGTGGCAATGGTGGAAGAGAGTGAGTTGGTAGATGTGTGATCTCCTAAAGTGAAAGTGAGCAATGACAGCTTCTAAATCTTGAAAAGTACCCATGCAGTTGAGAGGTCAAATGAAAGCATCTTGAGCTGATAATGTGAGTGACCAGGGGCAGCCTTTAGAAATCTATGTGTCTGATTGACTGGAAAGGATAGCTATGCCTCTGAGATCCATTAAGGGGAGTAAATCCCCTTCATATCTACTCACCAGCATGGAGTTCTACGATCTGTAGCTGGTGCTGTTGTGGAGGACACTGGGGTCTAGCACAGCATTGATCTCTCTATATCTCTTCTTCGTGGTTAAAAAAAAAATGATGACATAAACTCCAGGCAGTTTCTCCTGTGGGGGAAACTTATTATATCATTTCTAGGGAAAGTAGGTGCTGGAAGATGTTTATACATCCTCGTCATTTTCTGCAGGTCCTCTGTAGTCCTTGATTGAATGAACTTTTCCTGCATAATCAAATTTCTGCTCTTTATTAACCTGAATATCCATTTGTTTTTGGTGAATTTCTTCTGATTTGTAAGGAAATTAAATAGATGCCCTCCAGTCACATGGGGGTCCTCAGCCTCTCCAAGATTGCCAGGCTGAGGGTTTGTTGTTAACCAGAGAAAGATTGTTCACAGGCTTCTGGACGAATTTTTCTCCCCTGAAATGCTTGTTCCCACACCTCCCTCTGTGTTGGAACTTGATCTCTTCCATTGGCCCTGGTGTCACCATATGAGAGAAAAGAAATGTGACTTCCATTGAACTATTTGAATCCTCTTTATCATCCCTTAAAGAGGAAGACATAATTTCTTCATTGTTCAGAAGTCTCTACCAACAACTTGTCTAAAGATTCTGCCACACAGATGACTCTCATACCAACCCCAGCCTTAGAATTAGTGGGCCATTTGGAGGCATTGCTGGAGAATCTCTGGTGATCCTCAGCCTAGGTCCCAGCCCAACTGGGGACATTGCCTGCTATGGTAGCTTACAGCAGAACTGAGGCTGTTTTAAACTATGCTAGAGATTGATTAATGGAGGATTGGCTCCAAGATCAGAGATCTACAAATAGCTCTTTATTTACAGCTCCCCTACCCCTCAACTGCTCCCAGTCCTTATTGGGCACAGCTGAGGATGGAACCAATTTTTCTGGTCCATGATGGAGCTGATCTTGCAAGGAATACCCACTCTTTCCAAGCTGCTAGTGCCTTTCACTCCCATTAATTTCAATGAGACACCACAGTGCTCAGCATTTAATTGTACTGGAGGCACACAGCTTCATCCCCCACACCGCAGAATTAGGCTCTTACAGTATCTGCACCAATTACAGTGACTTTTCTGGGAGTAGGATTGGGCCCTGAATCAGCAAAATAAATGAATGTATAAAACTCATACAACCTTGCAGTTCATAAAGTAAAGCTGCCTTGATGGTGCCAGCTAATTCTAACTGCTCTCTGCCAAGGTTTCCCTCTTGTTATGAATACACAGTTTATCCTAAGGAGCAGCATACATCATCTTTGGTAATTTTGTTACTCCTCTTTAGATTCACACAGCTTAGAATGAATCAGACCCTGCAGGAGATATTTGTGACCTCTAAAAATCAATCAATATATTTACACTTCCAGAATCTTGGCTCCTTCTGGGATGAAAAGACCATAAGACCCAACATATAGTTGTATAAATAAATGAATATGTAGGATTTACTAATGGGAGCTCTTTTGACTCATGGAAGTCTGGAAAAATCCTCACTGGTCTATTAATAATAAAGCATCAGTAATACTCAAAATGATAAACTCTTGCACTTCCTGTCTTTTCAAGGTACCAGAGAGACATTTTTGCTTGTAACAATAGTATAACCAAGACCCTATATGCTCTGCTGCAAGCTGCTCTTCAATTCTGCAGCAAAGCAGCTCGATTCTCTCACATTCCAATGCAGGAGACTGGACATTCTGCGACAGCTTTAATATAAATTTTAAAAGTGAGATATTTATTGAGGTAAATATGAAAGTGCCCAATATAGTAATGATCAGCTGAGAAATAGTTAATGATGTTGACATTCACATTGACAGCATTAGGTTTCAGAATTAACTCCCTCTGATGCGTGGGGCACTCCATACTTCTCAGAACTTGTGTTTCATGTTATCTGCAGACTTGAGCAGATATAACTTCATTGGTGTACACTCAGTTCACATTTTTAAGGTTATCTTTGTAACCATCATGTTTTGAGACTTTGGGCTAGATTCACAAAGGGACTTAGGAACCTAGAAAATCACTGGCATTCACAAAGCCTGAGGTAAGAGCTCAGGCTTCCAATACAATGAAAGGAAGGAGACAGGCACCTAAGAATGGGATTCACAAAAGCCTAACACACTAGGCAGCAGCTCCCTACCTAAGTTTGTCATTTGTGAGAAACCAAGAAGATGGGTGTGTCCTAAACCTCACCCCTCTCAGCCCTTATGTCTGCTTTGGATTCTTAGCTGTGCATCGTCTCTTAGAATTCAGTGTCTAAGGTGTTTCTTGCAAGAAGCAGAGGAGGAGGACCATCTTCATCATAACTTTTAGCTCAGTTGTTAGAGAACTCACCCAGAATGAGGGAGATCCTCTCCCACCCTCTCCTCCCCTCCCCCAGATCAAGTGCCCCCTCCAGCTGAAGGGATTTGAACAGGGATCTGTTACAGTTCAGGTAACTGCCTTCACCACTGGTTTATGGCATGCTCTAATGTAGGTCTCCCTCAACCTCTCCTGTGTAAGCTGTTCCATTGTGGATAAATAGTTAAAGCCTCACTGGAGCTAGAAAAGTGGAACCTCTGTCTCACACATGCTGGGTGAGTGTTCTAATGACCAGGCTACAGAATCAGTCTCAAGTGTGTGTTTCCGTATGTGCGTGTGTGTGTGCATGCTCTCTCTCTCTCTCTCTCTCTCTCTCTCTCGCTCTCTCATTAGTTAATCCACAATGAAACAGCTTCAACAGGAGAGACTGAGGGAGTCTCATATCAGAATACCCCCTAGCCCAGTGGTTAGCATACTCACCTCAGATGTGATAGAGCCCTGTTCAGATCTCTTCTCCTCGTGAGGCAGAAGGGTGATGAAGTGGGTGTCTCCCACACACTGGGTTAGTTCCCTACCTACTAAGCTAAACGTTGTGAGGGAGGTTGTTCTCCCCACCCCCATTTCACGTGAAGTTAGGTATGCTCAGAGCAAGCCTACTCACAAAGGGGAGGAGTGCCTACCTTACCTCAGTTTGCGAATTCCCCTGGGGTTTACGCATCCTGATGCCTAAAGTGAGGCAGCAGTGCGCATGTGCAGAGACAGAAACACAGGTGCCTAGGGAAACTGTACTACAAAAACTTAAGTGCAGAGGCAGTTTAGATGCTCTACGGGGCTCAGCAGCAGCTGAGCAGAGGTTCTATAAATACCAGTGGCACCTAAAACTGGGTATTTAGATGCCTGAAATTGCAGTTATGTGCTTAAGTCCCTTTGTGAACTTAACTCTTTAAGCTTAAAGTTTTTATCATGTAGTGCAGTTTTACTGCAAGGACTGGATTTTGGCAGATTAGATGGCCAAGAAACAGCAGAGTACTCAGGGCTCTGAACATAACCAGTGTTATTAGTTACTCCCGTATACCGTGCACAGTTCTAAGTAAAGAGATAACTTCATTATAGAAAAAGAATTTGTTTTTCCCCATTTCCCCTAATCTCTGTCTACAGGTGTTTGTCTTCATTTATGAGTTCTTGGGGAATGGACTATTCCTTTCTGTCTGGTTAGAAAACATCTATTACATTGTGGATCTGACAATAAGCACCTAAATAATATTATATGGAGATTTCAGGTATCATTTCCTTAATTGTTGAAGAGACACTATCATGGCGGTAAGCCCTAATTTTGACCACCCTTTCTTTTTTCTTTGCATTGTTAGCACAGCCTATTTTATTCTTTATATGTGTTTTACTTTTAAAAAAAATGCTTCAGTGATCATTCAGTAAGTGAAAAACTCCCCACTCATGAACAGCTCTATACTAATAAAGTGTGTCCACACAATGAAGGTAATTTTAGTAACAAAACACACTTCTATATTATAATATAGTGCTCTTTATACAATTCAATAAGAACTCTGCATTTACAGGGATTGCATTTACTGCATCTATAGTCCATCATAGCAACTCTTTCTTTTCTACGCTACAAGACCCTTTGTGTAATCGTGCAATAGTTGCAAAAGAGTGGTTATCACAAGCAGTGCTACATAAAGTGTATTAAAGTAATCCATCCTAGAGGTAAAAAAGATAGTGATCATGAAGGTTAGGTCTGTGAGGCTGATCCTGTATGTGAGTAAATTGACTCACAGAAGTAGTCCTTTTGTTTTCAATGTGATACACAAATGTACAAGTGTTAACAAGACTGGGCCCTATGTTGTGAATTAAACATTACAATTTCCTGTTACTCTATTCTGGAGATGAAAAAAAGTCATTCCTGACATCACTAAAACTTGGATTCTCATGTTCAACTCATGGTTCAAAACTATCTGAGCGTTGCAGTAAACCCTGTGAACCTGCTTGGGGCAGTAGATAGAACCACATTCAAATAGGCAAGATCCTGCAAGGATGCAAGATGCAATGAGGTGTCCTTAAGTTCTCCCAAGCACTTTAGAACTTGGAGGAACTAGTTCTAGCCAAAATGCCAGAGAAATATTTAAATCTCTTGGAGAAAAAAGAAGTTAATTGTATTTGGATCCCAATCTTTTCCTAAGCTCCACACAGGGAGAACCTTGCATTCACATGGAATCCCAGTGAAGGAAGTACTCCATGAAAGTGCAGAGGTCCACTGGCCCAGAATTCATTACAGGCTCAAACCTTGAAACCACCAGGGCTAGAGTCTGACCTCCTTGCTCACATTGCATTGACAAATGGGCCTAGTATATTATTTACTAGCGAAAATATCCGGCGTTGCTCGGGTCCGTCGGAGGTGGGGAGGGGGCAGAGAGCTGAGCAAGTGTGGGGTCCTTTGGAGGGGGGAGGGGGCAGAGAGCAAACCTGACACCCCCATCTCACCCCCCCGACCAAACCCGACACCCCCACATCACTTACCCCTTGACCAACCCCGACTCACATTTTCACCCCCCCCCACCCAAACCCAACACCCCCACGTCACACCCCTACCAACACCCCGACCAACACCCACACCTCACCCCCTGTAGACCAAACCTGACACACCCACCTCACTTTCCCCCCCAACCAAACCCGACACCCCTATCTACCACCACAAACAAACCCGACACCCCCACCTTACCCCCCCCCACCAAACCCAACACCTCCTGACCAACCCCAACACCCACACCTCACCCCTCACCCACCCCGGCACCTTCCCACCCCCCCAGACCAAACCCAACATCCCCGGCTCACTTACCCCCCGACCAAACCCGAGAGCCCCACCTCACCCCCCGACCAAACCCGACACCCCCACCTCACCCCCCGACCAAACCCGACACCACTACCTCACTTACCCTCCGACCAAACCCAACTCAGGTCCGTCGGAGGTGGGGAGGGGGCAGAGAGCTGAGCGAGTGAGGGGTCCGTTGGAGGGGGTATTATGACATCATAACTATGTCACAGAGAACAGCAGCTGCCCAGCTGATGTGATTGGCCTTTAAATAATTTCACCCCTGGGGGGCGTCAGAGGTGAGATTGGAAAATTTTTCGACTCTTACCCTGATTAGGACCCTAAGACCTATAACTGTACCAAATTTCAAGTCTCTAGCTCAAACGGTGAGGAAGGAGTAAGTGCACATAAATACACGCATACATGCATACACCATTTGACTTTTATATATATAGATTACATGTATTACTATACCACCTAGTCATGGACCAGGGTCCCAATGTGCTAGATGCTATAGGAAACACAGAACAAAAAGACAGTCTCTTCCCTAAAGAAATCAATGAGTGGAGTAAAGTACTGTTCAGCATGAGAAAGGTTAGCAGAATGTGTCACTAAGAAAATAAACACTATTTGGGGAGGGCTAATGTACATTTGGATTTGGGCAAAAAGAAAAAGAACTACTTAATTTTCAGATAGTTTTTATCTTACATTTTAGGAATGGTGTAAATGTGTTTGCCTTATCAGTACAGTCTTTTAGAAGAGCTCTCTAAGAGCTAATTATGGAATATTATTTTAGCTATGGCTGTCGGGTTACCGCTTCTCTCAATCCACATTTAATAACTTTTTCTCCCACAAATAATTTCTACAGAAGAATAAATTACAGATGTCTAAGTTGAAGCCTTACAAAAAGTTTTAGCAACTAAAAGGTAAAAGATATCCAGAGAGAATTATAATCAAATTCCACATATTAAAAAAGGTCTCCACATGTGGCCTAGAAAGAAACAGCCAATTCACTACAATTGTCTGCTTAACAGGTTGAGCCTCTATCCAACTGGTAGCAATCAGGCAAGACACTGGAGAGGGCAGGAAATCTAAAATTAGGTTTTACTACCTATAATGGAGGATTTATGGGATAATTTAATTGGCAGTCTTGGGACTGAAACCCAAGGTGGGGGAACAAAAACATCTTTCTGGACACACTCTATGAACTTTCCTGTGGTGGGTTGAAAAATGTAGGCATGGGGAACTTAGTTTAAAGATGCAATATCCCTTTTCTAATGCTTAGTATGAAGGGAGGTAAGGAAGCAAAGCATTGATACACACTGATTTTTCTTCTTTTTTAGGAAAAACATTCTATTAATTGTTTCTTGTAGTGGAACAGATCTTTAGCTACACACAGGATAATAAATGGCCCGGAGTTAACAGAAGGCTGTAATTCACTCCAATGCACTTCTGACATCATAAACCACAAGAGCACTGCACTAACAGTTTACGGACTGAAACAGATTGAACTCAGCTTTGTATTCATTCACTCCGAGACAGCTATTGTTATTTATAACATCTGCCGGGCCATTTTTATTTTTTTCAGTGACATTTACATATCTTTTAAAGCTAACTCATAACACAACAGTAATAAACTGGTGGTATTTTTTTCCTGTGATATCATTGAAAGAGTTAATATTTTGTTCTGTGTCGAATGAAAGGGTGTTGTGAACCTCTGGTAGTAAAACCCCTTTTCTCAGTCATCACAAGCGTTCCATTGATATCCATGCACGTTACTGATTTATTGTCCATGGTGTTTTACATTGAATATATTGACTAAATGCTGACTTGGTTCAGTGATAGGGAGTATGGGCACTGATCAGTGCATCTATTGCAGAAAGACTCCTGGAGGACAGGGATTTGCTTGTGGCAGGACAGGAATATATTCTTTTGAGTGTCCTACGTGATGCCAGCTCTTGCTTTCTGTTTACATCATCATGACTCAATCCTACAAGGTGAAGACCAATCCTGTGAGATGCTGAGCACCTGCACGTCCCACTGACTTCATTGAGAGTATGCTAAGCTCCTCAGAGGATTGACCCCTAAATACAAGAACTGTCTGGGGTGGTGGGTGAGAGAACGAACAACATGTGTCAGATGCTAGTCACATTACAAAATGCACTACAGGAAGGCCCTCAGATACTATGGTGATAAGCATGGTATAAGAACCTATACAGAATATAACAGAAGAGAGAGTAAACAAATCAACACCGAGAAGCCATGCAGGGACCAATTCATTATCTGGGCATGACTTCGAGTTCCTTTGAATGCCATGGAGAGAGGAAAAAAATTCCTACCCCCAATTTCCTTTTTTCCTCTGTTTACCAACTCAAGAAAAGTCAGGATTTAATTCCTAGTACTGAAACTCAAACACTCAAAGGCAGATTCTCAGCTGGTATGAATTGTCATAGCTCCTCAATGCATGTGAGTCAAATACCTGACTATGATTATTTTGCTAAAGTTACTTTCATAGAAGTGTTAATATATACACATCTACATTTTTACCTATCCTTAACTAACATCTTTTTTTTAAAAGTATACTCTCTATTTGCATATATTTGCATAAATTCAGTCCCAAACAATTAGCAGCATATAACTACCAATGTTAAAGTTATGCTATAACAAAACCTCAATGTGGTGGTATGCATTTAGGAAGAGGTTAGAGTACTTGATAAGTGCCATTATAGAAAGAAGCTAAACCATGCATTTCTATGCCATACTCAAATGTTGTTCCTATTCTGTTTTCTGGTGATGAATTCTAAGATGGTAGAGCAATGTGATTAGCATTTTTACCTATAACTTATTACTTGAAGTGTCAAAAGCAAATGCAGAAAGTCAAGTCAATTTCCACAATGCTGTACTGATGTTCTTAGAAGAATAATCACATCTTAAGATCTGTACACTGGAGAGTCATGCATACTAAAATGCATTCCCATTTCTTCTGCAAAAAGGTTTGCTTTGACATATTGGAATAACCTGGTAAATTCAGAACAATCTCCATGGGTAGTTGTGGGCTACTGCTCCTCTTTCCAAAGTTTTCTTAAACGTAGGGTGTCACAGGGTACCAATCTGTCACCTCCACTTGTCTATGGGTGTATTAAGACTAAGAGGGTTATTAAGGAAGGATGAGGTGCAGTATTTTCAGTATGCTGATGACACCTCACTGTACGGCTGTATCTCATTCAATTTGAATGATACAGTTCAGCACCTCAACCAGGGCCTTGCTGAAATTGGGGCATTGAGTAGAGTGAACCAGCTGAAGCTCAGTCTAGACAAGACTGAAGTGATGATGGTGGGTTAGAGGAAAGAGCCTGAGGAGACACCGGAGGTGATAGCAGTCCCTTTGATTGACGGAGTATTTCTGATGTTCATTACCAGTGAGGTAACCAACTTTGGAGTGATTTTTAGGCCCTCCCCCCGCCCAGTTACTATTTGATGGTCATGTAACAGCAGTAAACCACTCGGTTTTCTATCATCTGCCTCTGGCTAGGAGGTTACAGCTTTTCCTTTAGTCTGCAGACCTAATCACTGGGATCGATGGTTGTGTCACTTCATGATTAAACTACTGTATTGCACATTATATGGGCTGCTATGCCATAAAACCATTCAGAGACAGAAGCCAGTGCAGCAACAGCTCACTTACAGAGCGGGCATCTTGCTGGGATCATATGACACCAGTTCTCCATGAGCTGCACTGACCACTAACTGATCTCCAGAAGTGAAACCTTGGTTCCACTGAAGTCAGGGGCAAAACTCCCATTGATTTCAGTGGACCAGCATTTTCCCAGGTGGAGTTCAAGGTGTTGGTTATGTCATATACAACCCTAAATGACCTGGGGACTGGATTATTTGAGAGATCATGTCTCACAATGTCATTATGCCACAGTTGTGGTCAGCAGAGCCATCCAAGATGGACCCCCCACCTTCATTATACAAGAGATAGCAAGACATTTGTAGAGTGGCCCCCAGGATACTAGAATTTGTCCCCACACGCTTCATCCAAAATAGCCCAAATATGGTGACCCTCCATGCGTGGTGCAAAGAACATCTGTTTGATAGGGTTTTTGAAGAGCAATGATGGGGTAGAAAGAAGCTTCCTTTTTCAGAGGGAAGAGGAGGGTTTCTGTCTGAATGATTGTTCTATTAGAGCTGGTTAGAAAAATTGCACCAAAACTGTTGGGTTTTTTTCTGTCAGAATTTACCAGTTTGTTGAAATCTAAGTGTTCCATGGAGATTCCTGTTTTGATAAAGTTCCTCCTAATCAGAATTAATCCAAATTACAAAATATCAAAATCCTCTATGAAACGGAATTACCTTTCTTTGCATAACTGTAGTTTTAATGCTATGGGGGTTACGTTATAATTGTCATTAAGAGACAGAGTGCTTAGAGCCTTTCTGTAGACATCTTTTAAAATTATTTAAATCAAAATAAATTAAATACATTTAATACAAATCTTGGAAATTACTAGTTAACATTAGCATCTATACAACTCCCACATGATTTAGCATCACAACTACACATAATACACACCCACAGCGACATCCTACACACCACCTCAACTTATTCCCTTCCAATACAAACTGACACCCACCCTTAGACACACAAAGGCAAATGCATATAAGTACCGTATTTTTCGCCAGATAGGACGCTCCAGCGTATTAGACGCCCCCGAGTTTTTGAGTAAAAAAAGCCGGACCAAAAAAACCCACACACACAAAAAGCGCGCCGCTCTCCCATCCCCGCCGCGCGGGCGGGCGCTCCCAGGGGTCCCGGGGCCCAAGCTGCTCCCGTTCCCTGCCGGCCCCGAACACATGCGGGTGGGCTCGGGGGGAAGCGCCGCCCCGCCCCGCCCACCGGGCCACCTGCAGCCGCCCCAGCTCCAGCTGCTGGTCATATATTCGGCGTATAAGACGCCCCCCCTAATTTTAAGAATATTTTTGGGGGTTAAAAAGGCGTCTTATACGCCGAAAAATACGGTAGCTTTGTTGGAGATTTCGTCTAGAGCTGCATGAATCTAAACTTTGAACTGTCATTGTAACCCAGCTACTTTTTAGCTACAGAGAGCCAAATAAATGTCAGACTCAAATTATAAGTTTTGAAAAGGAGTTATTTTCAATTGCAAACTCCTAAACTACAGAACAGATTTAGGCCCAAATCCTGCAAACACTTATATACGCATGTCTAAAAGTTTGCAGGACCAGAGTCTCACTTATGACTTTCCAGAAAATTCAGGCTGTATGCAAAGAGTAAATGTTATAAATCTGGTGTTCATACAGATTTGTTATATATTAAACTAGGATTTAATCCCCAATCCTGCAATGAGCTCCACACAGGCAGACAGACCTCTGTGCTTATGCAAAACTTACTGTAGAATCCAGGCAAACCTCAAGGCAACCTCAGTTATGGAGCTACCACTGATGCCTCCATCATTTTATAAGCAGAGAGTGAGAGTCCATAGAAGATTATTTTTTCGCAAAACACCCCACAATGTACTTTCCCCCACTCTGTCCCCTCTCCCAAGGCTCCCACTCATGCACCAATCACTGCTCTTTGCCCTCCCCCAAGCACCTCCCACCAGCCACCCAACAGCTGATCAGCAGCACAGCTGTGGCTGCTGGGTGCTGAGCACCCACTATTTTTTTCCCCATGGGTGCTTGAGCCTCAGGGCATCCATGGAGCCAGCGTCCATGGTTTTAACAGTTTTACATGTTCTTATTTTTTAGGCCCAATCCTACTCCTATTGAAGTGAATGTCAAAAGGCTCCCTGATTTCAATGGAAACATAATTAGGCTTTTTTCGGCCACTCTTGCAATCCTTCACTGTATGAAATTCCCACTGAATGAAACAGGAACTCAACGCATGGAGCGCTTATGAGACTCAAGTGTTACATCATTGTAACATTATTTAAAGGCAATCCTGGGTTTTTATAATATTGCAATTTTCCATTTCAATAGCTCATTCATTGGTGCAATTTAATATTTTAATTTTTCTTCCATAAAATCAATTTTTCCTGATCTATTTTTTCCCCTCTTTGGGGATAACTTGATTATATCACAGTAAAGAAGAAAAGCTTTGTGTCTTAAACATGCACTCCTTAGTGCCTAATTTAAAATATGTGAAAAGTTATACACCAGGTCAGCGGCAGGGTGTGGTACATTATTTTTTGTCCCATGAAAAAGCAGCCTCCATCTGTGAGTGAATAAGTTGCCTTTTCATGGAAATACTTCAGAGAGCATTTCCATAAAAATCTGCCCTGGCACAGTTCTGTTTCTTTTGCCTTTTATCCAAATGTGTTTCTTCTTTGATTTTTGTTTTGAATAAGGCACAATGGCCATTTTAAGGGGGAAAACCCCCAAACTTTCCATTTTTGCACAAGAGAAAACTCTATAGTCAATGTAATGCAGCTGCATGAAACCATCAATAATAGCTACTGTATGTGTATTTAGAATCAAGGCTAGTCTGAGGAAACATTACCACTAACATCTGCCTTTATTAAAAACAATCATCGCCCCAAACACTTCAGTAGCGCACTGCTGTATGCTGGAGTGTTTTGGACCATTTCTGCAGAATCCTGTTCTGTTTTTTTATTATAAGAGTATAGCCCCCAACCCTTCCCCCCACCCCCAAAAAAACAACAACAACAGACAGGGCCACTGCTAAAATAGACATCAGAGTAATAAATGGTAGTACTTTCTATGGTCTGAGCCAACTCCCATTGAAATCAATTTAATCCAACTCCCACTGAAGTAAATGAGAGTCTTTCCATTAACTTTGATGAGAGTTAGGTCAGACACCAGTTTGACTAGCACACTGGGGGTGGGGTGGGGTGGGGTGGGGGTCGGGGGGAGAGTGGCAGGGAGCAAGGGTTGTTCCTCCACGCACACACTCAGGATCTGATCCCACATAATTCTCATTGATATCATTGGAAGCAAGACTAAGCCCCTCATTACTGGAATACTGATATATTCTGTGCATATTCTGATGAAATGACTCAAATGTGAATACTAAATTATTACCTAAATTTATGAGTTTCAGATTTTCAGGAGTGTTTTCTCTTCACAGAGGCCGAAAAAGGACTGTATGGGATCAGTTTGATGAAGTTGGTTTTATTCTCTGGGAACCAAAATGACAAACCACTAATCACTATTTTTTATCATTATCAATTATGAGTCTAATTATTTTTATTTGAATAATAATTCAAAACCATGTATGCTTTAATGTTTAGTTATTAAACTGTCTGGTTGTAGTGTCTTTCCTTAGGAATGCCGTTGTGTAATGTTACATGGAAGAAGCATTTCTGAGACCTTTCAGTAATTTACATCCCAATAAAAATGTTAGGCGCTCTTTACTACAGTTCCTTGAAAAAAGCCAAAATGTCTATAACTTGCATAAAAATTGGTGCACTCCAACTCTCCAGTCTAGTAGCCTAAACTCAGGACTGGCAGCCATGAACTCCTAAATTCTAATTCTGCCTCTATTACTGAACTCTCCTCTGTGGTCTTATGCAAGTTACTTAACTAGTTCTTTGTCTCAGTTAATGTTTATAATGTTCTTTGGAAATATTTGCCCTGATCCTCAATTTGGCCTAGGAGTGCATGATCCAGGAATCCTCAAGATGCTGGCTAAGCTGACTTTAGAGCAGCTTTGCAGCAGCAGAGCAGAACAAACTTGTCATACTGCCAGGGCCGGCGACAGGGGGGTACTACGGTTACAGCTGTACCGGGCCCCGAACTTTAGGGGGGCCCCGGTACACAGCAGTACCCGTAGTCATCCCCCCTTGTCGCCGGGCCTGGAGAGCGGGGAACGGGCGGGGAGGCGGCGTGGCTCTCCTCTGGAGGGGACGAGCTCGGACAGCGGCAGCGGCGCAGTCCGGGGAGAAAGTGCGGGGAGGGGGGAGGGGAGCAGCAAGGGCGGCTCGCGCCGCTCCCGGGCTCGCGCTGCCGCCAGCCTCTGTCAGCTGGGGGGGAGCGCCGGCTGGGCTGAGGGGGCCCGGCTGGGTGGGCGGGGGGGAGCGCCGGCTGGGCTGGGGGGGGGGCCTGGCTGGACTCGGGGGCTCCCCAGCCGCTGTCAGCTGGGGGGGGAAGTGCCAGCTGGGCTGGGGGGGCCCCAAACGATCAGAGTAGGGGGCCCCCAAATTTCTGTCGCCGGCCCTGCATACTGCAAGAGTGGAACTGGTCTGTTAAGGACTGTTATTAAGGCTACTCATAAATATAACTATTCGCTGTATTAAAGTACACACGTGCGCAAAATGGGAGTGAGCAAGTCGACAAGAGGATGGAGAAAAATCATTAAGAATCTGTCATGAAAGAGCGAGTTACATTCATTCAAGGACAGCAGATTGAACAATATCAAGTGCACATGCAGAAGCTACGGAAGGGGTTGCTTCCATCTCCATGACTTACAACTATGCAACAGATACTTCCTGTGGAAACTGATCCTGGCAGGATAACAATGGTCCTATATTTTAAGGGGTAGGATGGAGAGTTATTCTTGACCTCTCACTCCAAATGTTTTCCCCTTCACAAATGGCATGAATGTTTTCTTGTTGCATCAATTTTTTGAACAATCTAATGTGGCCTGCATAAGTAACTTTATTTTTATTTGAGATCTTCTTTCAAGATATTTAAGATATTCTTTCATGGTAATGGGGCTATAACTGGATCTTAATTTAAACAGAGGGCATTTTTGTAGGAACTTGGGAGAGTGATGTTTAATGACTTTCTGCACCACTAGTTTTCCCCTAATTGCGAAGGAAATGGGTTTGCCTTAGTCCATTTCCCCAAAGCATTCATTATTGCCAACAGCACAGGATATAGGAACAGCATCCTTTAGACCATCACATGCCTCATAAGCATCAACATGAACAAACTGTGTTGAGATAACGCCTGAGCCACCTTTGTGAGCACAGCACACTGATACAGGCTAACTTTTGCTTCCTGAATAATATAGAGAGTAGGAACACTTCAATTAAACAGCAAGGACAGATGACTCTTTAAAGTAACAAAATGTTTAGCAACTATGTGAGCCTCATTCAAGGCTTTGTGAGGAACTCAGTAATTGGTTGGTCTCGGGCAACTGAAAGTCTCTAGAGTTAACCTCATTGCAGAAAGCCTTGTTTTGAGTCACTCAGTTCCTCTGTGTTCAAAAGGAGATCATTCCTACTTGTATTTGAAATCTGTAGTCAAGAAGGCAACCTATATTATAAGGCAGATTCAGGTATATGATCTTATATTGTAGTCTATTGTACTTTTTATTTGTATTTCATACATCTGTTTAAGTGAATTTAGAGCTCATGAAAGGAAATGTATTGACGGCACTGGACACTGAAATCCTCCATCCAAAGACCAGCAGGTGCAGTCTAATGTTCCCTACATTATGCTCAACTCTATTCTAAAGGGGACCTAACAGGTCTGAGAGAAGAATTCTATCTTCACCTCCATTCATTCTTTAGACTCTCTGCTAAGATTGCCAACACAGGTGTCCATTAGCAAAAACTGTAGTGGGAATTTTTATCCCAAGTACATTATTTTTATCCCTTTTTTTCTTCACCACAAAAATCACTCATCCCATTTAAAGGGAAGGAGAAAGGGAGTTGGTGTGCTAAGAACTAATCAAACTTGTGTGCTTTGTAATTGTTAATTTTGTCATATCTTAAATGCCTATCACATTTTAAAGTGACAAAACAAACAGTATTGTGCAGTGCAAGTACTTCTGGTCCCATGGCAGAAGGTTGGGGGAGATGTTAGAAGTCAATGACAGCACAGTTCTACTGAATTTTTGTGGAAAGGGGCTGCAAAGTGACAGGAATAATAGGAGGCACAGAGGCTGAATGCATATAGTCCTGTACCTCTAGCTACAGGAAAAGAACCCATACAGAGGCCTGGAAACTCTGCACATCTGTACTGGAGAAATTCCTTCTAATTCTTCTGTAGAAAAGGCAGGATTTGCTTCCTGTGTGGAGATACATGTGGACGTTCACCTCCCAAATTCTGCAGATCTTGGCAGATCTGCAAGATTTCATGGCTGAAGCCTCTGCCACTTCCAATGGAAGAATTAGGGTGAAATCCTGGCCCCTTCAAGTCAGTGGAGAAATACCCATCATTTCCATGGGATCAGGTTTTCATCCAGAGAGAACACATGCAAAATTTCCAACCCCCTTCATCCTGGGTTATTTTGAACTAGGGAAGCATAGGGACTCTTTGCTATATTTTTTTATTTAAAACCAACTGAAAATGTTGACAATGGTCAGAACCTATAACAGGGTGGCTTACTTATGGGCTGGAGAGTCTAGAGCTAAGCCAGGCCTGATTACAGGATGAGCCAAACCTGGGTTGATCAGGTGATTCCCCATATATAAATAGCAGCATGTTTCAGCAAAAGGGGGGGGGGGGGGCAGAGTTTAGAAGATTTCAGGGAGCAAGAAGGCCCCTGAGTGACAAGGGAAAAGCTGGAGTGAGTGGGAGAAAGCTCTCCAGGCAGGGAGGCTTGGGAGAGACTGAAAAGGTCAGCTGAGCTGAAAACTGAATTTTTGCTTTGTTATTTTGGGTTAATCAGGAAAGAGGCACTGAGCTGGGCTTAAGACCTAGAGGACCAGAGTGTACCAAAGGTCTTAACAAAGTGGGCCAAGAGAGAAATTGTTTGAATGATGTGTGGACTGTGAGTTCTTAAAGGGCCCTAAGGAAGGGGAAAACAGAGGGAGAGTGCTGTAGAATGAACTCTATCTCTGAGGGGAGTGTGAATGGTGGCCAACTCTGTTACAGAACATTTAAACACTTCTTCTGTCTTTTGATAGGACTACTGCTCTGGGAGTGGATAACGTGACTGACAAGTCCACATTTGTGGTTGAAGTGAAGTATATGAATGGGTTTGAATTGTCACAGGCCAGTGAAGATTCTTAGGCTCCCCACTTGCCTCTTTTAAAACAGACTAGTGCTTAGAAATTTACTACCATATATTTAGGAGTAAGTGGCCTTTTGTGAATCCATTTCTCTCTTTAACCTGGTTGCTGATTCCATGTCAAATTGTGAAACAGGGGCCAGATCCAACTTCCACTGAAATCAATAAAAAGTCTCATTTGGGGCAGATCCTCAGCTGGTGTTCAACAGCATAGCGCCATTGACTTCAGTGGGTGCTGGCGTAGGCCCTAAAAGCACAGAAGCAGTGAATGTTTTAGTCTCACTTGAATATCAGCATTACCACTTTAGGGTTTTGGTTGCCAGTAATTACATCATTTTATCAAAGACCATAAACACTCATGGCTTATGCCACTGTGGTTCCAAACTCATTTTTAGCTTAGACCACTCACTTTGCAAATTCTAAGTGTAACCTGCAGTGAATGATTACAAGAGTCTTAATACACATCTCACAAATTTAATTGCAAAGCCCATATTAGAACTTTTACTGGGAATCTAGGATGATTGAGAGTTATGGATTAATTTTACCATTGATATACAGACTTGAGGGGAATGGAAATCACACTCCCCTCTTCCCCCCCCTCCTTCCCCCTGCCCGAAGTTGAAATGATCCAAACAGGAATCTTCTTCCCAGCGAGTTCACATAGCTTCTTTCAATATTTCTCTTAAGTGCAGTATGGTCTGATGCCATATATTCATTACAAATATCACACACAATTTGCCCAGTTTCGAAGTGGATGCTGAAATACAGCAAAGCAACCCTCTCTCACTCACATTTCAGCTTTCCAAGAGAAGTGCCAGAGCAAGTATGTTATTTTAGTAAGAGTTTAAAGGGCACTTATGGGCAGAAAACTGACTGTATAAAAATGGCACCTTTTTACTCAACAGATCTGTTCCCTTTGAGTATTCTGAGTCATGTCTGCTTACTTCAGTGACTGAAATAGATTTTTCACTGCTTTTCAGTCCTCTTTAGTCCCGCAGAACCACCACAGAAATGAGAGATTTAGAGGGATTGTAATCTGGGTAGCAACTCATCAATAAATGTGTTCACTATATTCTAGTTGCAGAATCTTTACCACTGATATTGTTGCACAAGCCAGAAGGAATAGTGCTCAGTGATTAGTTTGCAAGGCTAACAGTTAAACACTTTTCCCCAGTAAATTTCCATGGAACTCACTGAAAGCCAACTACTCCCCCACCACCCATGCTAGCTCTTGCCGAGTTACTTTTCAAAATATGACCACAACTTCAGAGGTAAACTGCACCTAGTGGCTCGGCCAACACTTTGAGGAGTCACATGATAAGATACCACTCAAGTAAAAACAACTCCATGCAGAGGGCCAGCACAAAGCTTATGTGCTGCTTTAGCCCTGCTCTGAGAGTGCAAGTGGGGCTTGAGAGATTTAAGTGGCTCAGAGGCCTTCTGTTGACCCTCTGCACCAGAGATTCAGTAAAATTCACTCCATGTTTAAAATGTCAGACACACCTAAATACTTTAAAAAAAAACAACAACACAAATTGACATTTCTAAGCTATCTTGGTTCTGTCATCAGCAGAATGGAATCTCAGTACCAGTACAGTATGTCTGTCTTGTTTCAGAACTAACACTAAAACATTCTGTGGATAAAACATTCACATTTTTGACTGAATTTAAAATACATATCACACCAGAAAGCACAAAATAGCTTTTCTTGGAGAAAGTACTATAGAACAAGGGTGGATTTAGCATCTGCGTAACTGGCAAATTTTATTGCTGTTTTGGTAATACATATGTATTTTTAAGCAGTGATCAGCTCCCAAGCCATACTGCATTGTGTATCTGTAGAAACAAGACTATTACATGTTATTAAAACCATAATATGCTAACTTTAAAGCAATTTTATTATTCATTTGATCTCTTTACGATCAGATGATTTTTGTTCAGTCTCTCTGAAATCAGCTGCTAATATCTTAAGGCCTGATCCAAAACCTATTTAAGTCAATTGGAGTCTTTCCATTAACTTCACTGGACTTTAGATCAGTTCCTAAGGGTGCAATTCTCATTTCAATAAAAATCCTATTGAGTCAATGAGTGATTTACCTGAATAAGGAAAACAGGATCAAAATCTGAATTTCTGATGTAACAAATCACTTCTGCATGTGCTTAAATTCAAGCACATGCCCAAGTGCTGTGCTGAATTGGGGCCTTAGTGATTTTTACATAGATCTGTTCCTTATAGTTTCAGCATGTTGACATACATATTGGTGGCAGACGATTTAGCTTGTGTTGTTTGCAAGAGATGCCGAATATGGTGTGGATTGTTGGCTGTAAAAATACTAGATAACTTGTAAATGGAAAGAAAGTTTTTGAACCATATTCTCTGAATTTCACCCCAGGCAAACATAATGAAATCGGTATGTGCATGGGGTGTAAATCAGGGCAGAATGGGGCCCTTAATTTTGTACACCAATTGTTTCTGTTAAAATCTACTTTTGATGTCACTGGAACAAATGTATTCTAAGAAAACCTATAAACTTTTGAACAGTCAAGTACATTCAGAGCAGCAACTGTGATAGTAAAAGTTTCTTTTGAAAACTCATGGCTTAATTTTATCATACCTATTTTACAGGGGTTCTGCAAAAAAAAAAATCTGATTCTTTCTAAAGCAGACTTTGAAGTCCAGTCCCACTATATGTTGTAATGAAATATATCACATTACTTTTGAAGTAACGCCATAAATCCTCAGTAGCTAATTTCTGTTTTCTATAGAGAATAGTCCATTTCATAAACTGAATTTTAAATCAAAATTTAAATCTTTTAAGGAGTTGATCCAGAACTGACCATGCTTCTTTAGAAAACTGAAATTAGCTTAGAAGCCTTTGCTTCTGCATATCCAGTCATTTCTTTCCTTATACAGACCATTTAAATTTTCTAAATAATAATGCAAAGTATAAAACTGTGCTGTGCTTTTAACTAAAGCTCAACTTTTTTAAATAATTCACTGTACAGTTCAAGAAATGTTTGCGACTTTCATGTATAAATTCTATTTGTTACAATAATCATTTATTGACTGAATACACTGAAACTGTTGAATGAAAGAAAATAGTTTTTAAAAAAATAGTTTGATCAAAACATGTCCTACATGCTAAACATATCTACTTTTAATCAGCAAAAACAAATTAGCCAACACACAGCTCTACAGCTAATCACACCACTTTCCTAGCTTTGCTGAAGTTTGTAATCTGCATGATTCATAATTTAGAAGATATGAATATGTATAGTAAGTAGCACAACAGGGTCCTGATCCTCACACAAGACCCTCAGCAGTACCACATAATATAAACATGAAATAAATAATTCAATCTGGCAATTGTCACAGACTTAATAGTTCAGGCAAACAGGCTGGACCTAGCTGTTATAGAAAAAAGACAGGCAAGACCATATTAATTGACATTGCCATGCCAGCAGACAGAAACAGGAAGAGAAGATAGCAAAGTATGGAGAACTCTGCCACAAAGGGGAATGTTTATGGAAAACTAGAACAAAGACGATTACTGGAGCACTTGGAGCGATCCCTAAGGGGCAGCTCAAGAACACGTTAGGGGTGCAAGACATCATGATCAGTAACCCCCAGAAGACAGCAGTGCTCTTGGGCACTGTGAGAATTTTAAGGAAACCCAAAGAAGACTAAGCGCATTTGAGCACCTAAAATGCTGGATTTCTGAGGAGAGTTTAAACTCCAGACTGTCCAAACCTACAGAGTCAGTTTGTGGACAGGATTGATTGGTGATTCCTGATGGTAGCTTTCCCCCCTTTCATGCTTAAAGATCTTGAATGTTCTGAAGGCTGTTTATTTATTTATTTTAAAATCCCCATGATGTAATCCTGAGGGGACAACAACAAAAACGTTTTGCTAATTACACAAAACCTTAGAACAAATGGCAGTTATGGCCAATTCATGGTGTTTAGTGCATAGCTTGAAGTAAAAGACATTTGTGCAAGGGGATCTATGCAGGGGCATGACAGAGAATGGAAATTTACTCCTCACCAGCCTGGCCAGGACTGCTATTACCAGCAGGGTCGAAGGGTACCAGAGCCCTAGTACGGAAGTCTACACAGCAATGAAACAGCCCCACAGCCTGCACCCAAGTCAGCTGGCATGAGCCACATGCAGGTTTTTCTTTGCTGTGTAGATATGCCAAGGTGCTGCTGCTATTACAGTCCAGGCCATTTGCTATAGTAGTGACTGTAACTTACTACGTCCCCTTGCTGTAAATGAGGTTGTGGTATTATTCTCTGACCCACTGGCCGTGCTCTGCTTCCACTCGGCTGTCCCACCCACAAACCCTTGCCCCCTGCTCTCAAGCAGAGGTCACCTATTAAGCCATTGCAAAGCCCTCTGAACAACCTCTCCACTTCCAGGCTCCTTGTGAAGTGATAATACATCTGCACTCTTGTAACCTTCTGCAGAATCTGCTTTTTACTCCAAAATTTTCAGAATCAGGGCCCTAAAATCAAGTTTAATCCATATTTAGCATCTTGAGTAACCAAGCCCCTTATCTGAGAGCCTAAACATGAATTTAGCTGCCTAAATTTAAGCACCTATGGTTGAAAATTGTGGATTAAATGTCAGATTCTGAAAAAAGGTGAATGCAGTGAAATGCAGTGAAAATCAGTGAAGGGAAATCATGTTCATCTTTAAGCCCAGCCCTTTTTAAAAAGGTAAGTATTTTAATTATTTTAACAATACTACACATTTTCAGAACATAAGAGTAATCTACTGGTTGCTATATTAACGGCACAAATACAAGCATGTCACCAATTGATGGACAGTTGAAATTAGAAGTCATGACACTGAAAGAATACTTTAACAGCCACCCAAATGCCATGATGATAGGCTCCTGATGGATTAAAACATCCTTACTCAAAAATAAAGTCCCATCCTGAAACCACATATACACACAAGTAACCTCACACATGACTAGTCACATTGGAGTTCAACGGGGCTACTCCTGTGTGTATTAAGTAGTTGCAAACTTGTGGCCTTAGTTTAAAACTACTCTCCATCAAGACATATTTATGACTCTTTGTGTATTGTACTTCAAGATAAAATGAAAACATATGGTTATTGTCTTCTTTTTGATAATACGGCTTATAAATATTAATTTTCTTATATAACAAAAATAACTAGTGATTTTGTTCTTTTTTTCTTGGAGAAAGTTTTTCTTACTGGAATGAAGTTGTGCCAAGAAGGGATTTCATCTGATGCAAGCAGCATGTAAGAACAATCTATTTCTCCTAACAAATTTCTAAATTAAAAAGCACTAACAGAGTGTGGTTGCAATGCAACTTTGAGGGGGAAAAATCTTTAGTGCACAATCTCCTATGCTATGCAGGCAAAATAGTTATTGAAGTTAGTGGGAGTTTTGCCTGCATTAGATGTATGGGAATCAGACTTTTAGTGAATCCATTCATGTTTATTCTAGATCAAATATCACTTTAGTTCTTCAGTCAACATAAAAAATGTCTAACTCAGATATTTTGTTTTTCATACACACATCTATGTTAATCAGTAATACGCATGTATGTTCTGTATCTAAAGAAGTGTATAGCCTTTAGTTTTTATTGTTAAATTACTGTTTCCTATACTCAATCAAGTCTAACAGATTATACACACACCACTATTTATAAATAGAAGAGGTTAAAATGCAGGTTAAATATAACAGATATGTCCACCGCTCCATATTTAGACATACCCTTTAATTTTTTTTCTATTGCCTATTTTTTACTTACATTTAAATTTAGCAATGTAATTTTAGACTGCCAGCTTTCTACCTACACTAGTCTTACTATGCTACCAAGCAAGCATATTAAATTTTGCCCTTCTACCTCGTCATCTTACAGAATGCCAAATCAAATGTGAACCCGTTTCAAACCTGAATTCTATATTCAGACAAAATTCTCAAAGATGTTTGACGTCAATGGGAGCTTTGCCTGAGTAAGAAGTGCAGGACCAAGACCATAGGAGGAAAAAAATACTCTGTTGGTTGTGAAAGTGAATAGTTGCAGGCTATAATGAAAACCAGAGTAAGACATTATTGAATTTTTTAAAACCCATGGATGAATATTAAACTGAAAGTGTCTTACTAAAATGTATCTTATGTACAAAATCTCTTTAAATTAACAGATAATAAAGTTGCAAATATAAAATAAAAGAGCAACTGCATGTTAGAAAAATGCACTGTGCAGCATTAGATATGCAAGGCTTGAGCTTGCACCAATGACCTCAATGGAAGCTATACCAGGCTCACAGGACCCTTTCTTGCAAACGCTTCCTATAAGCAACTTCTACCTGGAGTTGGTCCCATTGACTTCCACATAACTATTTGCTTGTTTAAAGGAAGTAGGCATAACCCTACATTTGTCCATTTGCCTTTTCCAGAAAAATGTATTTACCTGAAAATAACCAGTCCCACAGTAATTAAAACATTTCTAAAAGTTGTTTTCAATTAAAAGGTCTTTTTCAGTCTCACTGCATTAAAAGGCTGTGCTAACCCATTCTGTTAAGTCCTCCAGTATTTAAGAATTGCACACACAAGTAAAAGGAAAGGAAAGAAATGTAACATGTTGGTATGCTCCGATACCATCATGCCAAGCACATATAACGAGGAAAGAGATGAAACCATGCTTTGCTGAGTGCCTGGACACTACTGACAGTGCATCATTAATGAACTACTCCGGTGAGAGAGAACTAATCAAATTAGCCTTACATCTAGGTAGGGGAGAGTTGGCATTTTGTGTGGAGTGGAATAGAAAGGGATTTGCCTCATCAGTGATTAGTTATTTTGCTCACGCAATGTTGTTGGATCACGGGTTGTTATCCAAGGATTTTACATTTGTTACACACGTGCATAGTGCATGCACAAAATACGTTTTCCATATAACAGAAGATACCAAAGTCACATCAGTGCCTCATGTCATAATGCCAATATAACAAAGAATATTTTCAAAGCAACAATGATTTTAGCTATGGAAATTAAATTGGCATTTCAGATAGAAAAAATGTAACCTGATAATATACAAATAACAAATTTACCACACCAAAGTCCATCTTGAAATTTGTGACAACATCCATTTTGCTCTCATGGCTTATTTCACTTAAATCTCTGTATGGAATTAAAGTCTTGTATTGTTTGCGAGTATGACAAAGAATTCAAAGCAAACTTCATTAAAAGTATTTCAAAGAACAGAAATAAAAGGGATGGGGAGACACTACTACAAAAGCAGAAGGAGAAAGATGTGTCTAATGTATAAGACACATAGCTAAAATATGTATTTGGGGACTAAAGACTGCACAACATATAATCAAAACTGAGTAACATTTTAGCAGCACTAAAATCCTAAGGTAAAAAAAAAACACTAAACACATCTAGAACTTACACTGACAGATCATTTATAAAATTCTTGTAACATGTAACTCTATCCAGTACTATATGATTTGTTTAACCTTTGGGAATAAATTGGGGGGAAGGTAGGGGTGGATGCTATTCAAAACTAAATCCTGAAATGCTGTTTGAGTTGAGGCTTTTTTTCCTGCAAAGTTTTGCACAGATTTGTAGCAAGTTAGCCAGTGTTTGCATGAGTGTGTGTATGAAACAGTAATATAAGGCCTGAATTATAATTTAATTTACAAGATTCCTATCTTTTTTAAAAAGTCTCTTTTAAGAAATGGATAAGATATTCAACCTCAAAATATCTTTGTATCACATCACTTTAATTGCGTATTGGTTTGATTTGCCTTTTCTTATTTATTTTAATTAAGAAGGTGTTAAACACTCAATTTAAAATCTCTTCCCTCCCCAGTTAATCAGAATGTATTTATCAGGTATGACAAAGAGTCCTGTGGCACCTTAAAGACTAACAAAAGTATTGAAGAATAAGCCCACAAAAGCTTATGCTTCAATACTTTAGTTAGTCTTTAAGGTGCCACAGGACTCTTTGTCGCTTCTGCAGATCCAGACTAACACGGCTACCTCTCTGATTTTTTATCAGGTATGAGTTCAACAGTACCTAAGCTAATATAATTAAAGTTTTGATTTCTTGTTTTAGCCAGAAACTGTCTGTTCAGTCTGCTGCATGTGCTTGAATAAAACTATGCAAGTGGATAAAGGGTTAAAACTAAGGAATGTGACAGTTCTCCATGTGCAGTCTAGAGACCTAAGTATTCCACTTTCCCTAGTGAACTCAAAATTACATAGACAGAATGTAAATTACAAACTATGACTGTAACACTAATATTTTGTTAATATATAGTAGGATTAGAATTTTGACTAAAAAGTTAGAGTTTACTTGCTCTTCTGTAGATTCATAGTAAATACAATCATGAATGGAAGTTTATGCTGATTTTAACTTGTAGTTTTAGTTTTGTAACTATGATTATATTCAAAATAGGGCTAGAAAGTCATCTGATCACTAAATATATTTATATCAGTGCACTTAATCTAAAATGTACCACAACAAATTCTGACTCTCACTAGATAATCTCCGTGTAATGAAAGCTTTACCGAAATAGATCTAATCTATAACATCATTTAACTTTTGCAACAGCTATACAACTGTAAAGGTACAATTGATACCAGTTATTTGAATCATGGATTGTAGGAGTACAGAAAAATATTGGTGCTGCTATTCTGAAAAAGAACAAAATATGGAAAGATCATAGGGAAATAACCACAAAGCCAGCAGCAAGGCAGAAAATGAAGTGTATGAAGAAATGAAAACTAAAGAAAGTTTAACGTGATACGTGTGTGGAGAGTGGACATAAAGACATACTTCTCCTGCTACCATTCAGTATCTCAAATGATCAAACCAAAAATAATATGCACTTAGTAGTTGACATATTCAAAGCACACAAGTGCTTGAAAAGGCAAAGCTGTGGAGAGATGTGGGGTTACTGAGAAATCTCAGCAATAAACACGCAACTCTGAAGGCACAAAACTTCTCTTGCAACTGTTCCACGTATCATCTCTCCAAGGTGATGATGGCGCATATTGCACAGCTATACGCGGTGTCCTCCACACATGCATGGGCTGTTCAGAAACTCCCTCCGAAGGATGCCTTCCAGCCACTCACCCAAAACCAAGGCAGCGCCTTAATTCAACCCTTATTGCCGGGCGAACACCGCCGAGCACACGTCCCAGGTTTCGGCTGCCCTACGGAAGGCTCCACATATTTTCCAAATAAACAGGGGATCTAGCCCCAGGACCTTGCTGGTGGCAGCACGTTTTTAGCGGATCCTTTACCCCCCCCCCCCCCACACACACACACACACACCTGGGGCAGTAACGTGACCCACATTACACACCCCATCCCAGAGGCAGGAAACTTTCCCTGCGGAGCCCGTCACCCCGCTCGCCTCCCGGAGCAGCACCTGGCCCCCCCGCCCCGCCGCCCCCTCCGAGCCCCGCGCGGGGCTGGGCGGACACAAGGCGGGCGGCTGCCAGGCTAAGCCGCCGCTTGTCCCGGCGGAAGTGCGGCCAGGGAGTGCGCCGGGCTGCCAGCGCTCCCACCCCGGGGGCACCCCCAGCCTGGCAGCGGGCTGAACCAGCCCCTCGGGCGCCCGCCCGCCCGGCGCTCCCCGGGAGGCAGCGGGACTGCGCCCGGCTCCCTGTCAAACTTTCTCTCCCGCCCCACCCCAGTCCCCGCTGCAGCGCTGGGGGGGGGGGGGGGGGGGGGCGTCCCGTGCAGCTCTCCCCCCTCCCCCCAGAAGCAGCCCGGGCGGGAAGGAGCCGGGACTTACCGGGAGAGGCCGGGCGCGGGGCGAGTCCGGGGCCGCGGGTGAAGCCAGTGGCCGCCGCCAGCGTGTGAGCGAGCGAGTGCACGGGGGAGCCGCGGGCTGCACTGACTCACTTCGCTCGCAGTGGGCTCGGCCCAGAGCGCGGGCCCCGGGCTCGGCGAGCCTCCCTCCTGCTCCAATCATGGGGCAGGGCCACTGCCCAGGCTCTCCCCAGCTCCCTCCGTGCGGGGGGACCAGCCCCGCCGCGGCCAGCCCCGGGCGCTCCGAGCCCACGGCACGCGGCCGCGGGTGGGCAGGGACCCAGCGGGGGGGGGGGGGGGGGTAGGGGGAGAGACCTGCTGGGCTAGAAAGAGCGGGCTCGGGGGTGTCCCTGCCAGCCGGGGAGCCGGGTGCTCAGAGGGGACGGGGGGAGAGGAACGAAACCTGAAAACTGCCCAGACCGGGCTGGAGGAGAGAACCCAGGCGTCCGGGGTATTTCCCCCCGGAGCCCCGCACTTTACAAGGCAGGGCTGTCTGCAAAGACTGCCCAGAGGTAAAGGACTGCGCCCCGATCCGGGGGGAAGCCAACGGGAAAGGGTAACAAATACCTCGAGTCAATGACAGACAAGTGTGGGGTGGGATGCAGGGCAACTATTTACGCCCGACGTCCTTTGCCGGTCACAATATTGGTCCACTCCTGTAGAGATGGGGAGGGCGATGTTGAGGAAGGGAAGGGAACGCAGGCACACTGTGGTAAGGACAGTGAGTTCATTACAAAAATAAACCGAGAGGAACGCATCAGCGATGGAAAGGATGTTTAAAAACAGGACAAAAAGAAAAGGGGCTGAAGTGAGATCCATCAAACCACGTGAGGGTCTGCTCCATGTCACTTAGATTGTAACCTGCCCCCCACCACCGCCACCACACACCTACCCGCCACAAAACAGAAAAAGAACTTTAAAATTAAAAAGGGTCCTTACCAAAGTGTCTTTTCTCCCTCATCTCCGTGCTGAAAGGGCATTTTCCCTCCTTTATCTTGCGCAATGTTCCTTCCGTTCATTTCATGTTGCTCTCACTCATGTTCTGAAAGTCACCTCTCCTGCACTTTCCCAGCTAGGTCCCCCAGCTAACAGTCGGAATCCAGAGCCAAGCATACAAAGAAGAAAATCGAGTGCTCCTTTAATGATCAGAACAATAATCATAATTAAAGGTGTCTCGGTTTTTAAAGCAGGGCTACATAATGTATTAATTGCTTACTATTACCGTGCAGTTTTATTGAGCATAGCACACAGAAGTCCGATTGTGAGTGAGGAGTGTTTTCAATGAAAGTGGAGTTATTTTAGCTGCAGACATGTTTACATTTCTGTGGTTTAGTCTATAACTTTCTCTTTTTCTTGCTTCAGAATTCTGCTCTATGAAGCAAAGCCCTTAGCTCCCAGACATTCCAAAAAGTCTGCCAAAATAATGGGGGGGAACCCACACAGAGAGACCCCCAAGTCTGGGTCAGGCTCAGGGCTGGATATGGGCAGAGCTAGCATACCCCCCTCCCCACTCTCCCTCCCTCTCCAGTTTAAAAGCCTTCAGGGTTCCATTTCCTGTTTCTAAGGAAAAAATAAAGTGGGTCTAGTACTGATTTTAGATACTACCTAGACCAGATCTTACAGGTTCCGAGGACCTTTAACTCTGTAGATGGCAAATGGTGCTTGGCAATGCATGAATCTAGATGTCTCACAAGTGTTCTAAGACTAGTCATATGAGTGAGACCAATTTTAGCACATCATTGATTTTTGAATTAAATGAAAGGTGGGACAGAACAGGACACATTTATCCCAGACCTGATTCACTTTAATCAATTTATGGAGACTGGATAATGCATCTTTGTGGGTAACTTGAATGCAAAATAAAATGTTGGATTAGGCCTGTCAGTAAGAACTGTTATTTAATTGGCCCTTCCTTTCTATTAAACACTATTAGTGCTACAGATAGTTAAGTGTGGACAGAGTGGCTTTATTGAGTTATAACAAGAGCATATGGGGCTTTGGGGCATTACATTCACCATTTTCAAGAAAAGCAAAAAATAGCAACTGGTTCAAGTTTAGGACCACACTTAAGGGTGAATAAAGGAATAGATGGGGGTACCATCTCCCCAGAAAACCACTGAGTCCAGTTTTCCACTTTAGATGATCGAGTATATTATCTAGATAGAGACAAACTAATCGGAATATACTATTTCTGTAATAAAAGGTTACATCTCAGGGGATCCAGAACATAGAAGAGAAAGAAAGAAAGAAAGAAAAAGAAAGGAAGAAAGAAAGAAAGACACTGTTTCCATCATGATCAAGGTGGAGTACGCAGACACAAACCTGGTTTGGTGGCTGTCAAAAATCTGGTTCTTTTAAGTCCCCCACTCTCACTTCCCTGGAACACCTAGCCCTGTACTAAGAATAATCTGACTCCAAAGCTCCATTCATAAGGCTATGTCATAAATTGTGTTAGCTGCTTAGTCTGTGGTCCATTGTTTCTAGTTTGGTCTATTACGTAGTGGTGCAGATCTATGAATGAGACAGGAGAAGAAAATGCAGAGCTACTCTGCTCGCTGCAAGGCACATGGTCAGTTACCCCCGTTCTTTGTCTCCCCAGTCCTACCAAAGTCTTTTTGTTTTAAACTTCTCCTTCTTTATTTTATTTGTATATTTGGACCTTTCAGGTTTGAAGGAGCCACAAAATGTTATCATTTCCTAATACTTCAAAAAAGAAAAGAAAATCCACTCCCCCCCTGCCAAGATGTTTTATATTAATTTAAGTATTTGTTGCTGGATAATATCAGGCTCTTTCTCAATGAAATGTCCTGCGTGGGCTGTCACACCTGCTAAATATAATCCTCTCTTTCTTTTGATATTCTGTAAAGGGCCTTTAAAGGATCACATCCTCCAATCTGGAGATTTAATTGCTTCATCTAGGTTTTTTAAAAGCCTTGTAAATTTCTGAATTTGGTTTATTTCAAAGCTGAAAGGGAGGCTGGATGAGGGTGCCAAGGCTGCAATTCAAAAAAATAGTCAATGTTCAATGTTTAATATAACATCAATACTGTTATGAGTAATAAAATCTCCTTTTTATCATCTTGTATGTTCAGTTCTTTGGGCAGACACTCCATGAGCTGATTTTATGACTTACCATTGAGTTAAATATGAAAATAGTAGCCCATTTCGATATGGTAAATGCACACCAGGGAGGAAGTCACAGATCCTGTTTTATAGAAGGTAATGGAGTGAGATTACCCATACTAATATACGTAAATCTTCAGAGAATATAAATCTAGCATGAAGAGGGACCAAAAGAATCTTTGTTCGACACAGAAAGTAGCACAATATATTAAGGTAGTTATAGATTTTATAGTTACTTTCTATGGGTGGCTACTGTATAATGAAATAATACTAAGATTCAGTCATTAGATTGACAAATGAAATAAATATGATTATTTGCCTTTATGACTGATACATGGACTGAAATGTCCACTAGTTGATGCTCTTTATTCCCAAAGAATGGTGGCTAGGTTGGGATACAGACAATGTCATGCAAACTGGTACTCAGTCTAGAACTTTTGCAGCGCATGTCAGATGCAGTTCTTCTGTACATACAGCAGTTCTTAATAACACATGGCGACCACAAACTGCTTCATAAAATTGCATAATGCATAATTCCTATCAACTTGCTTAACACACAGAATAAGATGATATTGAACATATTGTGCATCTGTCACAGTGTTCTGGTGACAAAGTTTCTACAAAAAATGGATCAGGATATACGTGCGTGTCTACCAGGATCACTAAAATATTTTCTGTTTTAACTAGGATATTCATTAGTACAATTACCTTTGGATAATTTACTGCAATC
Source organism: Sternotherus odoratus (assembly GCA_032164245.1). NCBI lineage: Eukaryota > Metazoa > Chordata > Testudines > Kinosternidae > Sternotherus > Sternotherus odoratus. The sequence goes on from JAVMKO010000001.1 coordinate 165,932,421, forward strand.
TGCAAATATGTCTGAGTTTTTTCTGAGTCATTTTTTAAATGGAAACATCCAATAGTAGTGAATTATTATTGTAATGTGAAGATTCATTGGTTTGTAAAAAGATTATGGAGATTTTTGTCTACATTTACAAACTGGTTTTCATTGTTATTCCATTTTGCAGGCAGACATATTAGCTGAAGTTTTTAGAAACATACTACTGAAATATTTTGTTGATCTTCACATGATCTTACTTGCATAGTCTACAGGCTTTAGCCACTGAAACTACTTTGACTTCATTAGAACAAGCTTCCATCCCTAGACTACTTTCATAGAATTAACCACACTTCCTTCTTCAATGGAAATTTAGGGTATAAAAAAAATAGAAATGGGCCCTGCTAAGTTAATGATTGCTGGCACCTCCATGATTATTCCAATTTCCCTTTTCTCTAACCTGGTGGGAGATGGTCCTACTCTTCACTGGATCAGAGTTCACATTGCCAAACACTGGTTAATTTACTGCTATTTAGACTTTAAGGCCAGAAGAGACCATTGTGATCATCTAGTCTGACCTTCTGCACTTTGCGGGCCACAGAAGCTCATCCACCTAATCCTTTAACAGAAACATGACCTCTGGCTGAGTTACTGGAGTCCTCAAGTCATGATTTAAATACTTCAAGTTACAAATCATCCACTATACACACTAGTTTAAACCTGCATGTGACCGATGTCCTTTGCTGCAAAGAAAGGCAAAAAAGGCCCCAAGGTCTCTGCCAATCTGACCTAGGGGAAAATTCTTTCCTGACCCCAAATATGGCGATTAGTTGGACCCTGATCATATGGGGGACACCTGGGAAAGAATTCTCTGTAGTAACTCAGAGCCCTCCCCATCTAATGTTCTATCACTGGCCATTTGAGATATCTGCTACTAGCAGTCGCAGCTCAGCTACATGCATGACACAGACCAAAGACCTTCACCCAGTAATTTCAGAATAAAGCCCATAACTTCTGTTTCACTATTCATTGATGGCTTAAGAGTTTTATAGAATTGCTGCCTACTTTTAAGAACTAGTAGCATGGGATTGGATGGGGATGTCAAGGTTCCAAGACTACTTCCTGTTATGTCACCACCTCACTTTATGGATTTGGGCAAACCACTTAACCTCTCTGTGCATGAGTTTATGCCTCTGTAAAATCTGTATATTTATTGACTTTACGGAGATGATGTGTCTAATTTATTATATAGAGCCTCAGATGAAAGGAAGATCTATAGAAGTTAAAAGTTATTTATGATTATGTGTACAGTATTACCAATACAAATATATTGGTAAAAATATGCATTAGAAGCTTTCCTGTTAGCATAAGAACCAATGTACAAAAGGTAAACATTCATCTATAGATGAAACTCAAACATACATGGGAAAAAATCACTTTTTCCAATATATAGAAGACAAAAACAACTTCACTGGTTACCTTCCACGTTAAAATCAAAAGGGTTAACATTTTCCCTTTAAAACATAACATCTAACATCAAGCCCTTTTTTGATAAAAAGGTGACACATCGATCAATATCACCTCTCATAGGTATGGATGGCATTCATTAGAAAAGGTTTTCTCTTGTAAAAATGACATTTAAAGCAAGACAGATAGGAGGATATTTTCATACATCCCTCTCTCTACATACAGCCAGATAACTATTTTTTAAATGTATGAGAAAAGATAACTATTGGAATGTTCATAATTCCCTTAAGTCACAATTTGGACGTTTTGACAATCTCTGACTCTCTTTGACAGGACCCTAAGAACATTGGGATTATGTTTTACAGAAGGATGACTTTTAATGGCAAAGAGATGTATTCCTTGTGTGTTAAGAGTACTAATGAATACTAAAAGAAAATACTTCATTAGAAGAAAAATAAAAGCTCATCTGATTAACAAAAAAAATCAAGCAATTTTCATATAATCGTTTTAAGAGGGAAAAGGTAATTTCTTCCCTTCTTCAAGCTGCTGGCTAGGTTTAACTAATAGGAAATATTCTGTAAAGGCCTGGTTCAATGTTCATTGAACTCATTAGAAAACTCCATTAACTTCCACAGGCTTTGAATCAGGCCCCAAACTAATGATGGATGATCTCAGAAGCTTCAGAGGTTTGATTTGGAAAATAATCTGAAAGTTGGGATGCTTCTGTCACGGAGTGCCCGGGGCAAGGGTCTGGAACTTGCTCCCTACGAAGTGTCCCCTCTCCATACACAGCCTGTTTCCAAGGCTAGGAGCTTCACGGTTACCCACTTCAACCTTCCTGGGTCTGACCTCGGAGCATTCAGCACCTTCTGCCCCTCCGTGCGCTTCCCCCAGTGAACCTACCCAGGCGGGGTCCTAAGGGAGCCCATGGAATCTGCACCCCAATTCCACAGTCAGACGTGACTTTCAGCCAGCCAGTAAAACAGAGGTTTATTCGATGACCTCTACCTGGTCTAACACAGACCAAACAGCGAACATGAGTCCTCAGCTGGATCCATTTTGGGGGCCAGAGAGCCAGATAGCTCCTCTGCCTTCCCTGCCTGACTCCAGCTAGCTTCAGCCTGAAAACTCCTCTCTCCAGCCCCTCCTCCCCACTCTCTCAGCCAGGTCAGGTCACCTGACCTCCCTCCACCAGGTTCAGCTGGCCTCTTTGTTATTCAACACTTCCAGCCAGCCCTTTCAGGTAGGGGGAAGGGCAGGCCCCAAGACAGTTTATGCTCTCTCTCTGCTTTGCAACAAGAAATGCATAGGGGAAACTGAGGCACGCACACACTACTACTACTCCATCACAGCATCCCTGAACATTTTCTAAAGTATCTTAATCTCCTAAATTAGAAATCTGAGCTACAACTCTCATGTCAACCAGTAGTTCTTTGTTTTTCCAGACTACTGCACCCCTTTCAGGAGTCTGATTTGTCTTGCGTACCCCAAGTTTCACCTCACTTAAAAAAACTACAAAAACAGACATAAAAATATAAATGTGTCAGCACACGATTACTGAAAAACTGCTTACATTCTCATTTTTACCATATAATTATCAAATAAATCACGACCCATGGGGTGAATAACAATGATATAGTATATAGAGCAGTATAAACAAGTCATTTTCTGTATGAACTTTTAGTTTGTACTGATTTGGCTAGTGTTTATTATGTAGTCTGTTGCAAAACTAGGCAAATATCTAGATGATTTGATGTTCCCCCTGGAAGACCTCTGCATACCCCCCAGGATATGCATACCCTTGGTTAAGAATCACTGATGTAAACAACTCTTCTTGTCGTATTTTGGCACTTCTCCTTCCTGGCCTACCTACTAGGAAGAGCAGATTCCTGCAAGCAAGACTAATGAAAAAAACAAACTCAGCAAACTTTTTTTAGCTGTTGGAAAAATTCCATTGTTCTTCCCTTTGAGTTAGATGGTAATTGGTCGTGTAATTTCTTATTTTATATAAAACATTTCCCTCACTTCCAATTTCAAACCAACATTTTCTCTGCTCACTCCCTGGATGAAATTAATAATTAATAGTCCAGTGAATAATCGCAGAAACATTGATCACTGGCTGCATCTTCTCAAGAACTATGAACTTCTTCAACCACAAGGTAAAAGTTAAAAAAAATTAGAGACAAATGATTAATACACTTTCAGACCATTTGAAAATTCGGACCATATAGACTCAGCTCATGATTTTAAAATTATGACTTTACTTAATAAATGAAGTTCAAATTTGAACTTGCTTTTAAATATAAAAGGTCCTAACTTGCCCTCATCTGAGTAAAGTAAGGGAAAATCTGACTTCTTAAACATTTCTATTTGTAAAGTATTTGATAAAGACAATCTTTAATAATCTTAAGTACAATAAGGTTACTTGTTTATTATTTACACATATACTTTGTTCTTTTTCCATTGCCTTTGATTATCTGGTATATTTGAAGAGACCAGGGTGTAATAAAAACTAAATTAAACAAGGACTCAATATGCACTTCCATATATTTTTTTCTATCATTTAAATAAATGCACTATGTGGATCTTTTCTCTTCTTTAAATTAATCTGCTCTATTTTCTGTATTTTTCATGTTCCACTGCTATAGGACAAATTCTGCCTTCAAGTCTATGGACTTTGTTCCTATAAGGGCATAAATACAATGATGCAGTTCTATACACTGCTCTGCCTGGCTCATCTGTGAATAACTGGCAGTGAATGGGGTTTCAGTAGCCAGGCTTCTGGCATATATGATAAGTGTTTTACCTATTCTTATGTCTATATACAGATCTGTATGTACATAGCTTTGTTCTACCATGTGCCACATCTGCCTTGTTAATCCGGCACAGATTTACAAGTCTTTTTTATTTTTTTACTGAATTTATCATAAACCAGAATAATAACTGAGATTATTATTAGAGGAGGAATAAACAATCTTTGCCTGAAACTTCAGGCTACAAGGAGATTGGCCAACATATGCAGTGTATGAGCAGGAAATACCATGTGTGTGGGGCTGAGTATTATATATAGCCAGACATACTTTTCATATCAAATTTGTGACTATAGGGGTCACAAGTTACATATATCCTGAACCGTGTGTGTGTGTATCTATCTATCTATATATTATATAAAATACATACAAATTATAGGATAACTTTTTGCTGTTTTGGTGGCATCATTTTGGGACATGTCATGGATCTCACTGAAGTAAGACCACAAAGGAGGTTTTCCAATGGCATCCTACCTCTGCATACCTCACTATCCAACCAGTATCACATTCCCTTTACTTCACTGAGTCATGCCACAATAAATTGCAGTTTTCTTTAGTATGAGCAATGTATATTCTATTGCATGCTTTTCACACATGGTTTTCTAAAATAATGAACATGAAGAATGTGATTAATATGTAGTAGTAATTTGTACTGGATTATGCTTGGATTAGCTATTAAATGAAGACTTTTGTATCTGTCACAGATTTTAAAATAATGCATGTTGGAGAAGCATACGTCACTTGTTGGCTCATAGTCTCAAAGTATTCCAAATCTACATGGTATCCCTGAGTACTGGTTTTATATTTGGATCTCGGAATTAACTGGAAAATGTTTAAAGTCACTTGTATGCAGACAGTTCCCAATTGATTCTGAATTTGAGCAGGCGCCCATGCATCATTTATTCCAAAAGCACATTCAATATATTGCACTCATGACATGTGCTTCCAATACTCTGTTTTCAGATAGATGTGTAAGAGCAGGCGATTAAGATCAAAACCTCCCTCATTTTGTCTAATCACACAGATAGCTGTGTTAGACATCTAAGCCTGTCATAATATGACCCCTCGAGGATGACAGTATCGCAGGGCAACTACAATTTTGTATGCAGGCTGGTGAGAAACTCACATTTGTACATTCTATTTTTTGGTGCTCTGCATGGGTGGGATGGAGCTCAGAATGAGGCCCTTAATGATTTATCATATATTACAAGGAATGTAATAGCAATGAACAATATTACAAGAGACAAGCCAGAATGCAGGTGTTACCAAGTGAGATTGTAGCTCTGTGCTATGCAAGTCAAACTACAGACTAGATTATCAGATGGTCTTTGGGCCTCAAAATCTATGAAATCTGTACAATGTGTGATAGCCCTCCATATGAAATTCCACTAGCAATGCAAAGTCTGCCTAGACACATTGGTTTAAATTCTTCCATGACTTACAACCTGCGCAATCCTCATTTTAGTCAGTTGGGCTGCATGAGTTGTAACTCAGTGCAGAATAGGATCCTTAAAACAACAACTGGGATGGCCCTTGTATATCTATATCTACTCATGTTGATATGGTTAATTAAATTAAAATGGAAAATTGAATGGGGATAGATAGTGGTCAACAATAAACCCAATGTGTTTTAAATTTAGCAGCATAGTGTAGTTAATAGGGCCGCCGGTCAAGAGCCAGGACTTCTGAGTTCTATTCCCCTTGACTCACTGTGTTGCTGCTTTAGGCCTGGCCCTTCATTTTTCTGGGATCTCAGTTTCCCCATCTGTTCAAATAGGAATAATATTATTTATTCAACTTGAAAAGCATGTTGGAATCAGTGGATGAAAAGCACTAAATGTGATAACTTTAGGATGAGATCTGAGGATTATTGTTTAACACATCTTGATTTTACTGCAAAAATTGAAATAAAATACCTTAATTATGATGGAATTTCTGTGAAATGTCTGGTTCATGCTCTTTCATTGTTTGCAATTGCATAGAAATCTTCATTTAGGAATCAAATTTTTGGGTTAACTTCCCCTTAGGTTTATGAGAAAATATACTTAAGACTCAAAATCTCAATAGTTTTGGGTTCCTGTTCATAAAAAAGGGGCCAATGTTTTTTCAAAAAAGTTTGCTACAGCATGTGAATTTTTTATTTAAAAATGGGCCACTTTTCCAGCAAGCATGGGAAATTTTGAGCCAACACAATACACTTCCATTCAGAAATGAGTGAAAATAGGCCTATTTTTGAAGCCAGAGTACCAGTCACCTAGAAAATATGCAAAAGGACACATTTTCACTGGAAAAACAGCCCTTCAATTGAGATCTCAAATGAAGCATAATTTAAGGCATAAAAGGAACAAATGAACATTTTTTCAAATGAATCCCATGAAACAAAAAAAATTGAATTTTCTAGACTAAAAGTCAGAGTAACTGTACTTTGAGTACTTTTTGGAAGACATAATTATTCCAGCAAACAAAATCTGCAGCAAGTTTTCAGGACAAATGCTTTAGAAATGTAGTTCAAAGAAAGAAAACCTAGTTTATTGCCTATGTTACACAAAAGCATCTTTCTGTGGAACTGAATCATTTCTTTGGACTTTTTATCAATATTGACACAGTTGAAATAAAACAAACTGTCGTCAGATAAAAAGCTGATAACAGAATATGCCGTTTACTGCTATCTGAGACCATATACAGTTCCTTGAAATTATCTGTGAAATCATTTTAACTTTATTTTCTTTTTGGTAAAGAATTCTTTATTGAGGATATAATGTACAATTTATAAGGATTAAGACAATGCACTTAAGCTGCAAGGTTCTCTTAGAGAGTTTGTTCTAGTATAAATCTGCTATCCTTTAACTCTGATTATAAACACTCTCTACAGGATATGCACCTGGTTCTGGCCTGGTGTATATTATTTCACTCCCCAAAAAACTTTATAAAAAGAATATACCACATTTCAACAGCAATATAAATAATGTTGAAGTTTCGGATCTCTTGTGCTGCTTTATTTTTTTTTTCATCTGAACTGAACCACACCTCTCTAAAAATACTCATTTTCTTAATGAAAACCATATTTTTAAGCATTTTTTGTGTGCATGACCTGCTGACATGCCTGCACAATCTTTAATGTCAGTTTCAGACGACACGTGTCTTATGAAAGTCTGGGACCCAGCTCTTGTCTGGGCCTAAGAGATCTGTCCCACATCTTTATGAGAAAGAGGGACAAAAACTTCTGTTTTTGGCATTTTATATTGGAGTCTGTTTTAAGCTAGGAGGGAAAAAAATAGCAACGTAGAGTCTAGACAGAAGAGATTGGGTTGAAATCTGGAAGCTATTCAGTGAGGCTACGGCACATGGCAGCTTGACTGCAGCAAGGGATCACATTACACTGCCTAATTACACATGAAAAATGTACACATCACTTTTCTTAAATGCTTGGAAAAATAGATGTTCAGATGGCAATTGTGAACTGTAGTAACTGAGCCAGTTGTACATACTTGGAACATTTCACAAATGGCATTTCAAAAGCCTGCGTGCTTTTTTACAATGTGATTTTTTTTGTATGTTCATAAAATACATTCTAAAATAGGTAGTCTAAATTTAGCAGATGGTTGCATTCTAAAGGAAATATTTAAAAATACAACATGTGAGATGGAAGAATGAGAGCCTGATCCTGATGCCTTTTAATTAAATAGCAAATGTAAATAGACTTCCACCGGACAATGGTCCCCATCTATAGGCTGACCATACGTCCCGTTTTGAACGGGACAGTCCCGTTTTTTACATATTTTCCGACCGTCTTTTTAATATAAATATCAAATTTGTCCCGTTTTTGCTAAAAAAAACGGAACATGGCTTATTTTAGGGACCCACGGCCGGGTCCCGCCTCCTCCCACGCTCTCCCGCAGCCCTTCAGTCCCTTTCCCTCACGGCCTCGGGCCCCCCTCCCCGGCCTGCTCCCCCTCACTGCTGCAGAGCCCGTGCAGCGCGATTGGCTGGGCCGCCCCCACGTGGGGCGGAGTGGAGCTGCTGGCCGGGCAGGGGCTGCCTGGCGCCTCGCTCCCCCCCCTCCCCCGTCTCCCCCATGTGGAGGAAATGTGATGTGCGGCCCAATGAGGGGGCGGCGCGGGAGGCGCAGGCGCGGGGATTGCTGAGCTCGGGGAGCCAGGGGGCAAGGCCGGCAGCTGGGACGGGCACCAAGCGGAGCCGGAGGCAGTGCGAGCCCGGGCGGGGAGGAGGCGCCGCCGCCCCGGGCCCCATGGAGCTGGAGAACATCGTCGCCAACACCGTGCTGCTCAAGGCGTGCGACGGTGGGGGGGGGCATGGGGTGGAGGGGGGAGGGAATATAGGGTAGGGGGGCATGGCTGCGTGTGAGGGGGCAGGGGGAAAGAGGGGTGCGTAGGGGCCGTGTGTGAAAGTGGGTGGAAGTGGGGGGCACAGGGTTGTGTGTGAAGGGAGGTACTGGGGCTGCATGTGAAGAGGGGCACAGGGGAAGTGGGAGGGCCATGGCTGCTTGTGAAGGGGGTGGTAGGTGGTGGGCATGAGGCTGTGTGTGAAGGGGGTACTGGGGTAGTGGGGGGCATGGAATGGGGGGCACAGAGTTGTGTGTGAAGGAGGGTACTGGGGGGGTCCAGGACTGTGAGTGAAGGGGGTGGGGGGAAGCGGGGGGCACAGGGTTGTCTGTGAAGGGAGGTACTGGGGAGTCCAGGGCTGGATGTGAAGAGGGGCAGGGGGTGGGTAGGGGAGATGGCAGGTGGGTAGGGGGTACTATGGTTAACCCCCTCCCTGAACACATGGATGCGGGGTTGGGCCAAGCCTCAGAGCCCATACGGGGCATCAGTCTTCAAGGCACAGCTAAGGCCTGGGCAGGTGGCTGTGGCATGCGTGGGCGATGCGGTGGGGTTGGTGAGAAGCCGTGTTTCTGCTGCAGGAGATATAGGGAGAGGACTTGGTCAGTCAGAGGGTTACTGATAGTGGAGGCGGTTGGGGGCCTGCCCGCAGGAGGAAGGCAGAGTGGCTGGCCTGGGGGAAGCTCTTGTTGCACAAACTTCCGCCTGTGAGATGCTACGCAGGAAACTGAGCCATAGCCACAAGCTGATGTGGTTGGGGTAGGCAAATAGGGGGTCATTTGAGGTGTTTGAAGAGAATCATGGAGTGTGAGAAGTTTTATGATAAGGTATTGAAAGACCGAAATTTGCTGCGTAAGATTACTTCATCGGAGAAATATTCATGGTACGATCGTGGTGAAATACAGTCCCCCTTTACGTCTACCTAAATTTTTGTATGAGTTCTGTCACTGAAGAATAATTGTTAGCTCAAGTCAATATGTTCATGTAATAAAACTTTTTTTATTGTCTGACTTTTTCATGAATACAGAATATTACATAACCCCATCCCGTTTTTGCTATCCCAATGTTCCGTTTTTGTCTCAAGGAAATATGGTCAGCCTACCCATCTAGCACATATTTATTCATCCTTTGAACTGTACTTACATAGCCCCCAAAACATTTCCTCACTCAGTATTAGCAAATCACATTTTAGATCTTCAGTTGGACTACTCATGTGAATAAAGTTAAGCATGTGCCTAAATGTTTGTAGAATCATGTCCTGCGACTGTGTACACACACTTGTCTATGAAATGCCTAGAATAGGAGAATCAGAGAAGCATGTACACACACAGCCACCCATCCACCTCTTCACCCACTGACTTTAATAAATTCAATGTTTTTCTTAGGCATTTTTTGTCTATTATGACCTCACCAGTTTCAGTGACACACCACAATAATTTAGAAATACTGTATGTTATCATAATATAATGCATCATTTCATTCAATCTGAATGGTTCTTGTTCCTCTCTAGTATAAATAGAAACATTTAAGAAGACTACTTTCAGAGAAAAAATGGCATTCTTCAAGATATTTTCCGAGAGTAGCTATTTAAATTCCTCATCAATAGCAAAACACAAAATATTAGATTTGCAGGAGAAAATGTTTAAGGTTGTGTCTTTCTGTGCATACTTTAGTCTTTTCTGGAAGAATCCACTGAAACAGAAAATGAAGATAAAGGTCCACTAGGGCCCATTTCTGCAACTTGTATGTTGAATGATTTACTCCTGCAATATGACTTGGGGTTCTTCAAGGGTTTTGGTTCAGATCCACTTCGAGAGAATAGCTTCCTTAATGAGGTCAATATAGTATCTTTTTTTCTTAAAATTATCCTTATTTAAAATGCTTCAATTAATCAATTTACTATTTAAAAGTAAGAAAGGGAGGCTGGCAAGGAAAGGCCCAACTGAGAGACCCTTCAGGCATAAGGGTAGGACTCTTTCCCTTTAAGTGGGAAAGAATTCCAATTAAACAGTTGCCCTGAGTAAGCACTGAGGAGAAAAGAGATGCCTGAAAGTACTACAATAGCAATGCTCCCAGTTGACTATACCATCTGAGTATCGACCAATACTTCATTTTTGGTGCCAATGGACGGTCAGACTTCGACCAAACTACTAATCCATCCTGGACCAAGAAGAAAGAACATCACGTAGAGTTTCATACCAGTTGTTACTATTATTACTGGAGATGGAGTCAAAATGATATCACTATCCAACTCATCCAGCAGAAAAGTCCTTTTGAAATGAATATGACAGTTTATGGAAATCAGAAGAAGAGGCTTCCTGGATTATTTGGATTTGCAATTCCGTCTACTTTTAGTGAAGCTGTTTTGTCACTCTGGTTATACTTCCACGATACCCTGTGGTGCCTTGTTAATCTTTCTCCTTTTATGGCATTGCTAAGGAAAAGGTGCACAACTATTTAAATAGATCACTTTTGTTGGAATCCTAAAACACTAGCAAAATTCCAGGACGAGACATAACCTGTTAAGCTGCAGCTAAGAAGATGCCTAGACTCTGTTGATAACTAATGTACAAGTCCCTATATGGACCCAAAACTGTTAGAGTCATCACAGTGACAACTTTAATACCTGCTCTGGCATGTATCATACTGGGTCTGCTGGGAGGTCAGAAGTGGGAGAAGGCAGGGTAACATCTCAGGAGGTCTGCACACCCTGTGCTCCATGCAATCTCGCGGTGTTACACTGTAGTGAGAGATAGGTGATGGGCTTGTAGAAGAAGCTAGAGGTGATATCCTTAGATCTACTGCTACATTAATTAACAAGCCATTTCCCTCTCCTGGGCCAGATGAGTATGAATCCCGGGGAGTAGTGCTTCCTTCCATCGATAGTCTCCCCAGAACTCTCTGGCACACAGACCAGTAAAAGGGGTGTGCACTGAGCTAAGACTTTGTCCCTGTATCAACATTAGAAAGACAATTGTCCTATACACCATTGTGTCACTATGATCTATGAGACTACTTGCTGCTATGACAATTCTCTCATGGTTTAAACCCTGAGCCCTCCAAAGACTCAAATTCATGTGTAATTTATTAGATTGATAGCAGATGATACAATGAATTAGCTGTTTATGACGAATTTTAAATCAGGTTAATGAAACATTTTCTCTTTTGCTGATATTCTAAAAAAGACCAGTGATAGAGGAGGAGGAATGATCACAGGAAACAAATCACTTCCTGCGGTCATTTCTCTGACCACAGCTCTGCTATTTTTAACAAACCTTATTAAAAATTACAATCCTGTCTTTTTTGGAATCTGTTTTACTGAACAAGTACAAAATAAGTTGAGGCAAGAAAAAATGCACAATTTGGAGTAGATCTTTATTGCAACCGATTTAGCAAAACAAGCCACATGGGAATGAAATGGCTTTCTGGAACACTTCTTGTGGTCATTTCTCTCTCCATGTGAACGAGAGAGATATTTTAAGTAAGACAGCTGCATTACTTCATGCAAGAGTAAATTATTCTAAGCATTTTTACACAACAGAAAATACAACTACTCTGATGTTATTCTACTATTTGTTAATCTCTGGCTCAGTATCCAGCTTTAACATGTTCATTTCAAGATGTTTGTGCACAGGAGTTACATAGTTAGATAGAGGGAGTTGAGCAAACATTCAGATTTGGATTTGAATTTTGATCATTCCACCATATGAGATCATTTGCGTCACTGGTTTTGCTTTAGCCTATTAGAGAACTACATGCCAGATGCAAAATTTCAAATGGGATCCAGGTTCAGATTCTGACCCCTTATCTACCACAGACTGGGATCTTACACGAAGAAAGAGCAAAAGTTAGGTGAAAGACTGTGGCACAACAAGAGTTACAAGTATAAAAACACAGGGGGAATGGATGGTTCAAAGGGCTGCTAAATGGATACTGTTGCAGGGGGCTTATCTCCTTGCCGGGAGAAACGAGGCCTCACACAGGTGGCTAGTTGAAAAGTGGTGAGTTTATTGAAGGGAGCAGCATTTCGTGCTGGGGGGCTTATCTGCCAGCACGGCCGCAATACAAGATGACTGACACGCCCGGGCGATGTAGAAGCCCAAGGAGGAAGCCCAACCCAAAGAGGTGTGTCAGCACAGATATACCCATGCTCATTTGCATGTCATACATACTCATCTCATTAATAGCAAGCAACAAACTAATTAGTTAACACTTGTTGGTTACGCAGTCCTGCCTTAGTTTCCCCATTTGGTTTCCCACGCATTCATTCTCACACAGACGGGGTAAACACTCATGCAGCTGGGAACTGGTTCCCAAACACACAGATAACAGCAAGGTCATTCTCAGATAATACCACCATTATGCACTCTCCTGGAGTTGACTTAGAAGCGTAACTGCACTTTCTAGTGGGTGCCCGTCACAATGTCCTAACAGATACCAAGATTTTTACTGTTAAGACCTTGATATAAATTTGGTCCAGGTCACTAGTGGATTGATTTGTCACCACGAGATGGCTTTCCCCCCCCTTGGTAGCCCATATAGGATAAGTAGGCAATAGCATTTCAGTTTCTAGTGAATAGTTATCCTTATTGCTAAAACATCACCATAATTAACACTTACTGGATTCCTTATTACTGGTACCAGAATATGGTTAAATAAATGTAAACAACTGATCGTCCTCTCAAGCTCATGATGCCTCCAAGTTGAATCAATGCAGGGAAGCTTTCCCTACTGCTTGATGCCCTGGCAGCTCCTCTTCTGTGGATAAATAGATGATTTCACAGGGTTACCAATGTGACATTTTTTACGAGAACTAGATTCACTAAAAAAAGAGAAAAAAACATAATATAAAATAGAAACATCATTTGTGGATGAGAGTTTATAAAGCGTGTTAATAATGCAATTCTAGTAAAAGGCATCTTGGTGAAGGAACAAGCAACGAGAGCTCATTATAACCATTAGTTTCAATTGGGAGCAGAATTGGCCTTAAACAGGAATAACTGCATATATGTAGGGGATATTTTTCAGCTTTAATGATAAGATACTTAAATATATTACTTACCCCACTGTAAATTACAGCATAAATCAGGCACTAGCTATTTATTAGAAATTTGACACACATTCTCTCGCGCGCTCTCTCCCCCTCACCCCCAGTTTCTTATACCTCACTCATCACCATCATATCTGAACACCTTTAGACTATAAAGTGAGGTGACTAACAACCGTCAAGAAAAGTTACTTCTTCATTCCGCTCCCTGAGGAAAATCTGCAGAGGTTTTTTTTTATTATTATTTGTTAGGCTTTGTTGTTTTAAAGTGTATTGCTCTAGGCTTTTGTTAGGTGGAAGCCATATTGAAGAAGTGCACTTTCCACTTGAACCAGAAAGTAGCCAGAGTTGTGGTCGCCCTTATGTCCTGAAGGAGTGAATGTACATCTATCTGCACTCTGACAAAAGACCTATCGCATGGCTGGCCTGGAGCAGTTGACTCCAGCTCGTGGGGCGCAGGCTGTGAGGCTATAAACTTGTAGTGTAGATATTCAGACTCGGGTTGGAGCCCAGGCTTTGAGACCTCAGGCGTGCAATTGGATAGCCCCCCAGCCCGAGCCCCATAAGACCCGGGCTCTGAGACTCAGTGCTGTGGATTTTTTAATCACAGTGTAGACATACCCCGAGTTCTGGCTGCCAAGAATGTCTGCCAAGGACTGGCTGCCAAGAATGTCCTGTCCCATATATAAATTAACTTTACCCCATACAGTGAGCAATTCCTTTGTACCAAGAATTGGAATGGTTAGGAGTCATCAAGGTCCCAGAGATTTGGATGATCATCCTGGGCCTAGATGGCGTAGTACTTTCAAGACAAGGACTGAAATCTCCAACTCGATGTGTTGTTCTATAAAGGGCCCCTGCTTTTTCAGCTTCTAACTCTTGTTTGTGATTAATTCACACAACTATTTCGATTATATTGAAAAGCACATGATATTTGGTGGGGTTATTTTAAGTTCCTCATGGGCTCAGAATTACTGACACCCCACACTTGTACTCATTTAAAGTAGTAAAACATTTCTGTAGCAAAATGAGCCTCACCGCTGTGGCGCCTTCTGCTGGGTGTCCAGGAATTAGCATGCTTCCTGCTCAGCGCGCCCTCTGCAAGCCTATGTCTCACCTTCCACTGGCCCTGTGTCCCTTCTGGACCCCAGTGCCCTTTCTCTTGTACCCTCACACTTTGGGTCTCCCCTCCCAGGGGAATCCCCTACCTGCTAAACCCATCTTGCCTCAGTGGCTACTGCCAGTCACTATCTAGCCCCCGCTCACTGGGGCAGACCGCAGTCTGTAAGTGCCACTCATCATTGGCAAGGGGTTAGGACCAGCCTTTGCTTATTCCCAGGCTACACCTCTGTAGCCCCAGTACATTTCTGAGACTTTAACAAGCAGCCTGGGGGAGGGAGGGTTACCAGGCTGGAGCTCCTCAGCTCCTCTTGCCTTCCCCCAGCCCTTCTCTACTTCTGGTACCTTGCTCCCAGGCAGCTAGGTCCTTCTCCCTCCAAAGCTATAGAGAGACTCCTTCCTTCTCCTGGCCCACAGCCCTCTTGTCAGGGGCAGCTGGGCCCTAATTGAGCTGGCCACAGCAGTGGCTGCTTCCCCACTCAGGTTTTCCCAGCCACAGCCTTCTCCAGGGCAGTTTTAACCCCTTCAGGGCTGGGGCAGGGTGATCAACCTGCTACAATTTCCCATTATATTCAAATGGGACTGAAGCCACAGACATCCCTCAGTCAAAATGGCTGTTATTCCCCTATAGCTAGGGTTTGAAATGCTACTTCCCCTTACAAAGACAGCTACTACCTGCTATTGTTTCCAATGGCATTGAAGCCAAGCTTTCTTCAGAGAAGATGGCTGCTCCCAGTGCTCCTGGGCTAGGAATAGACAGGAAATTGTCAAGAGATACGGAAAGTAGGAGGCAGGATGCAACTTAGGTGTGGGGCTACGTCAGGGAACTCTTGGGGGCTGATGTGGGTGGAGTGGAGTGGGTGTGGCAGAGAATGTGAGGGATATTTTAAGAGGAAAGCAGGGCTTGAATTTGGGGGGAGGGGAGTGGGAGAAGTAGGGAAGTAGCGATGTGCTTACAAACCAAGAGCCACCTACTTGAGATGCTGAAGTGAGATGCCACTTACAGCAGATTGTGCAAATATTCCAACTACAATTGTGCATGTCCTGCTGAATTCCTCAAGCTTGGCTCCACCAATAATCATTATTTTAAAAACTCGTGCTTTTCAAACTGATCTCATGATTTCTGGAGGTCTGACTCGTGATTTTTTGAACGTTTGCTTTGGCAATACTGTCTTAACCAGAAATGTGCTTTAGGGCCCTTGGCGCAGGCAAAACTCCCCTGGCAGTCAAGTGGTGTTTTGGTGCCTGAGCTAGGATTGCAAGAGGAGACTCTTAAAATACAATCATGACATCCACCACTGAAAATCAGCCCCTGTGAGATGAAATGCAGCCAGGGCCGGCGACAGAAATTTGGGGGCCCCCCCAGCCCAGCCGGCCCCCCCCAGCCCAGCCGACAGTGGCTGGGGGTCCCCCAGCCCAGCCTGCCCCCCCTAGCCCAGCCGGCCTCCCCCCCCCCCAGCCCAGCCGGTGCCCCCCCCAGCTGACAGCTGGCGGCAGCGGGAGCGAGAGCCCGGGAGTGGCGTGAGCCGCCTTTGCTGTTTCCTCCCCCCCCGCCCTTTCTCCTTTGGACTGCGCCGCTGCCGCCAGCCGGGCTCACTGCTCCTGCTGGGGCCAGGCGCGCTCGTCCGGGGGAGAGCCGCGCCACTTCCCCACCCCTTCCCCGCTCTCCAGGTCCAGCGACAAGGGGGGACAACAACGGGTACAGCTGTGTACCGGGGGCCCCCTAAAGTCGGGGGGCCCGGTACAGCTGTACCCGTAGTACCTCCCTGTCGCCGGCCCTGTGCTGCAGCTATTTAAGGGCACGACTCTGTTTGGTTCTGAGTGCTCCCAGCTACCACTGAAGTCAATGGGAGATGAGAGCATTCAGCATGTCACAGGAGGTGTTCAGTACCTCATAGATGGAGTCTTACGAGCACACAGCAGTGAGAAACAGACAAGGTGAGGCATGTCTTATTTAGCTGAAACTAAAGGGGGGAGTTGTACATCAGTAGAAAAGAGAATGACACAAATTGATATTTAGTTAGGACACCAAGGCTAGACCTCTGAAACTTGAATGCCACGGGAGCTTTACCGAACACAAGCAGTCAGGCCCTCTGGTTTCCATCCATACTATGGCACCTTCTCCAGCAGCACAATATTCCCTATCACAATAATGAGGTATTATAAGAACAAAAAAATGGTCATACGGGGCTAGACCAATAGCACATCCAGCCCAGTATCCTGTCTTCTGACAGTGGCCAATGCCAGGTGCCCCAGAGGGAATGAACAGAACAGGGAAATTATTGAGTGATCCAGCTCCTGTCGTCCAATCCCAGTTTCTGGCAGTCAGGCACCGACTGAAAAGAAAGAGTGCAATCAACTGAATTGCCAGAAATAACTGTCTACGGTATTTAGATGTTGCCAGGAGTCACTGTGTCTGGAGTCAGACCTTTGTTTAATTTGTCAGTTCTGGCTGTACAAGTTGGCATGGCTGCTGAGCGAACAGTGTCTTTCCCAGTCACCTTTTCCAGCAGTACAGAGTGAAGTAAAATGAATGTCCCCAGAAGAAATATGCAACTTTCCTCCTTCATGAGCATATCATATTTTGTTCTTGTATTTATCCCTTTCTAGAAACAGATGCTCTCTGATTAAACTAAAAGGAACGCACTAGCATTGTGACACAAAGAGAACTGGAAATGCTCTTTGAACATGACATTCATATTAAAGATGTAGAAGGTCAGTTTCTTTCTAAGAACTTTGCTCCTTTTTCCTTCGCAAAATTGTCATAATTCAGAATATGGGAAAGGAGCTTCTCAGCTTTACTCAGGTTTTTAAGGATTCCAACTACTTGGAGTTTTTAAAAAGCGCAGTTTTAAATTACTGTTTTTCCAAAATATTGCATAAAGGAACTATTATGACTGTTCATATAGTCCTTTTGACAGCAGGCAATCTATTTTAAGGCTCACATAGCATTTCTCCAAACAAATCCTTGTACGAAAATGAAACACCCCCGGGGCATGATGAAATACCAGTTAGCACCTTTATAAAATCTATGTCTCAGATTAACTACACTACAACTCTGGTAGATCACAGCATTACTAGTCTTATACAAG
Source organism: Sternotherus odoratus (assembly GCA_032164245.1). NCBI lineage: Eukaryota > Metazoa > Chordata > Testudines > Kinosternidae > Sternotherus > Sternotherus odoratus. Next base: position 165,950,266 of record JAVMKO010000001.1, read on the forward strand.
TATGGAGCAGATTTCTGTTAATTCATCTCAGAGAGTATAATTGTAATGTTCCTCTCATCCTGATAGACCTCCAACCCAAGGCACCTAGATGTCATACCCCTTCGCAACACTTTTATGGCAAAATTCTATTCCATGTGGCTGTTCTCATTTACACTGTTCGGTCCTTCCTATGTGCTTAGAATTCCAACTTTGTATATACAGGGAGGGTAAAATATCAGCTTTGAAATCCGCTATATGGATCTGAATAAAATACTGGCCTAATTTTGCATTGTCCTTTAGATTTCAAGATGTCATTGCATAGCTGGAAAGAGACAGGGTGTGTAAAATAGACTGAAATGCAGACTCCTCCCACCTGTGGCCATTTCCCACCTACTCGAATCAGTAAACCATACAATGAAACACTGTAAAGATCAGGTTTTAGCACCTAACACTCAACAAGAGCCTACCATTCAGATTAGAATATTACCCAGCTTTGTTCTAAAGTACTTGTGTCCCCCGTTACCTAGTATCTGAGCAACTCAAAATCTAACATTTTACCTCACAACACCCTGGTGAGGGAGGGAAGCATTATTAGCCCCATTTCACTGATGGGGTAATTGAGGCATAGAAATACTAAGGCTACATCTATATTTGAATTGGGAGGTCTGATTTGCAGTTCACATAGACATACCGGCACTAGCTCTGCTTGAGCTAGCACTTTAAAATAGCACTGTGGCCGCAGCCTATCCACCCCAGCTACAATCTTGCCCAACCTCTTGTGTACTTCCGTGCACAGCTAGTCCAAGCTGCTGCAGACAAACTACTATTTTTAAGCACCAGCTCAAGCAAAGCTAGCATGGGTACTTCTACACTAGCTGGGAATCAGACCTCTCTGCTCAAATGTAGATGTATCCTAAGTAATGTGCCTAAGATCGTACAGGAAGCCTGTTGTAGAACAGTGGTAACATTCTAATCACTAGACCATCCTTCCCTATCAAGCAGCAAATTGCTTTCCTCCCCTGTCCCATATTATTTACCTCTAAAGATCTTGATAACCTTCTTGAATTCTTAGCTCAAACAGTATAGTTCTTATCATTAGTAAATAAAACAATAGCAGATAGAAAATTTAGCTGAGACATTGTTTGTTATCCCTGTGGCAAGATTCATATTTTTTAATAGTTGAGATTTTTGGTTTTTTGGGGGGGATAGAGACCATCCCATACAGCAAAGTAAAGTGAACACACACACACACACTTAATCATGCGTAGAAAGATTTACTGTAGGATATATTTTTAGGCAATTTTTCAAATGGCAAATTTCCACCAGGGTATGGCACTTGCCATGTCATCATTAACTATACAGAAAATATTAGTTTAGAGCTGGCCCACCCAATTGCAAAGGGAAAGCGTTCCACCCAAGTTCAAGAGGGGATCAGGGTCTCTCACTGTGTGGGCCAGTGGAGACTAAGCACATTACACACATACTTGGCCATCACCACCAGAAAAAGCCAAAGGCTTCTCCTGCCCTGTGCGTCTTGCAGGATTGATTCTGGAGCCGAATAGTTTTCAGTTGCACAGGATGTTGTTTGGCTGCAATGAAAGATGAAAAAAAGATGTAGAGTCAATCACTGGAAATGAGAGGTTGGATTTAAAGAGGATTAATATGACAGCCAAGGCTATGAAGGGTGGTGGAAAACCCAGGAGGCCCCACTGCTCCCGTCTAGTACATGTCTGCCAAGTTATACAGATTTGCAGTGTGACACATGTCTTCCATTTTGTATCACATGGCCATACAAATAACTCATTTGTTCACATGGCTTTCTGCAAGCTGCTTCTCCCTTCTCTGTGAAGGGCCAGCACCACATGCTGTGTTTTACTGCATGGCCTCTTCCTTCTTTTTTTGCTTAAAGTATTTATTGATTTTAAGAATCAAAACAACATAAAGAACTCACAGAGGCTACTGAGGTAATTCCTCAAGCACGTGACTCCTCTCCCTTTACCCATTCTCTTTTCTCCTGGTTCACAGTTCATGTATCTGTTCTCAGATGGAAGTGCAGCAGGAAAGGTAGCCAGAGTGAGTCTACGGCCCTGATTCAGGACAGTCCATAAGCACATAAGAAAGGCCATACCAGGTCAGACCAAAGGTCCATCCAGCCCAATATCCTGTCTTCCGACAATGGCCAATGCCAGGTGCCCTGGAGTGAGTGAACCTAACAGGTTAGGATCAAGTGATCTCTCTCCTGCCATCCATCACCCACCTCTGACAACCAGAGGCTAGGGGCACCATTCCTTACCCATCCTGGCTAATAGCCATTAATGGACTTAACCTCCATGAATTTATCCAGTTCTCTTTTAAACCCTATTATAGTCCTAGCCTTCACAGCCTCCTCAGGCAAGGAGTTCCACAGGCTGACTGTGCACTGTGTGAAGAACTTTCTTTTATTTGTTTTAAACCTGGTGCCCATTAATTTCATTGGGTGGCCCCTAGTTCTTATATTATGGGAACAAGGGAATAATTTTTCCTTATTCACTTTCTCCACACCACTCATAATTCTATAACCTCTATCATATCCCCCCCCCCCCCCAGTCTCCTCTTTTCCAAGCTGAAAAGTCCTAGCTTCTTTAATCTCTCCTCATATGGGGCCCGTTCTGAACCCTTAATCATTTTAGTTCCCGTTCTCTGAACCTTTTCTAATGCCAGTATATCCTTTTTGAGATGAGGAGACCACATCTGTATATTCAAGATGTGTTTATATACATGCTTAACAATAAATGTGTGCTGAAGTCAATAAGGACGGCTAATCCACCCTGAACACGGCCGATCCCTGGGGGGTGATGGGCAGAGACAGAGAAGTCAATAAGGAGGGGCTTAAGCATGTTCATGGTGTCCTGAATCAGAGCCTTAGAGAATTGAACGACAAGTCATTCATACTGAAGTACAACTTCTGTTTTGTTAAATAGGGGAATTGTGGGGTGGAGAAGTGAGGGGGATATGAAGGCTTAAGGATATCAATACATCTTCTAAGATAGGAAATAGTTGGAACAGATCAGAGATATCTGTAATGGTAAACAAAGTGGAATCCATTTATTAAATTCCACACCACTCGCCCAACCCCAGTAACTCTTTGGAGAATCTGTTCTCTACATCCCTGAAGGTGTTCTTCAGATAACACCTCAAACTTAACTGACTCAGTTTAAACAAAAGTGTTTATAGAGCAGGGGAGGGAGGAATATTTATGTTTCCCCTTGCTGCAAACGTGTTTGTTTCTTTCAGCCATTGCTATCAGTTTACATAGGTTTACACTGGTTTATGTTTTCAAGATTATCTTTCCAACGATATTATGGACTAGAAACTTGCTATTAAAATGAAAGCTGAGATTCTCCTCTATTTTTCTTAGACCTCCCATATCCAGGAGGCCCACTGACACAGGTTTGACAGAGCTTGCAGGCAGCCCTGCAAATGGACCAAATAGTGCACAGATTTAAACTAAAAAACCTACTAATATATCAATGTTACTGTTTAACATTCGTCACAATAATTTCTCCATTCTGAGCATAAACTCAAAGGCTTTGTTCTAATCTGCCCAAAAAAGAATAAAAGGCACCATAAGTGGTGGTAGCAGAGTCCAAAAGACCCTGGCGGAAGCAGGACACCATCCCTAAATTGTAGCAAAAAGGACAGTGCTGGCTAGCATAGCAAAGGCCTAAACTCTAGACCCAATTCACAACATTGCACTCATTAATACAGTGGAAACTGGTCTGACAATGCAAGATCTTGTCCAATACTCTGCTCTGCACAGGTAACAATCCTATTCGCATTTCCTAACTTTTCAGTGCTTGACTTTGCAACCTTCATAGTATTCTTTTAATGCAGTGTGTGTGTGTGTGTGTGTGTGTGTGTGTGTGTGTGTGTGTGTGTGTGTGTGTGTGTGTGTGTGTGTGTGTGTGTTAAAAAGCACAAGCAATATTAGCTATATTACCCACATGACACCAATGCGTGATATTCCATCTGTATCTTTTACACTGATATAAAACATTGACCCCTCACCTCTGGCAATTAGTTTAAAGAAAAAAAAATCTAAGCAACTTTACCCCTCATATGTTTTTGGTGAGATATATTTAGGTCAGCAGACTTGAATTAAATTATTCAGCCATCTCTCAAACCTCAGGCTAGATGGATACATTGTAAAGGAATGCTTAAATAGCATTTTTAAAATGAATCAGAGAGGTAGCCGTGTTAGTCTGGAATAGCAGAGGTAACAAAGTCCTGTGGCACCTTAAAGACTAACTATAAAGTTTTGAAGCATAAGCTTTCGTGGGCTAATACCCACTTTGTCAGATGCAAGGTAATTAGTCCTTCATTAGTGTAGCTGAAAATGTACACATCTTTTGGAAACTGTAAACATATATGGCATTTAGCAGTTCACATAAATAGATTTATCAGATATAATTGTTTCCATCTTTGCCATGTCAGTCATGACAAAAGACAGACACAGTTTCCTGCCTTTTTAATAGGGTTACCATTCGTCCGGATTCCCCCGGACGCATCCGGCTTTTGGGTTAAAATAGTGTCCGGGGAATGTATAAATATCTGCAATTGTTCGGGATTTTCCCTCTGCAGAGCGGCAGCTGACAGGGCTGCTGGCTGGATTCAGCCATTGGCATGGAGCTCCGCAGCCACAGCCCACCCCTCTGCTGCAGCTTCCCATCACTGGCCAGCTCCTCCCTTTCCCTCCCCTCTCCCTCTCCTCCCACTTCGCAGACCCTTCTCCCCTGCGGGGACCGGCTGTTCAGGGGAGCACGGCAGCATGTCGGCTCCATGTGGAGCCCAACACCCTGTTTTGAGCAGCAGGGTAAGGGGGCAGTGGGGGTTGAAGGGGTTTCTGGACTCGGGGGCACTTAAGGGACAGGGAGTGGGGGGGTCGGATGGATTGGGGGTTCTGTTGGGGGTAGGGGGGATAAGGGTCAGGGCAGCAGAGGACTGTTAGGGGGTAGGTTCCTGGGGGGCAGTTAGGGTAGGGGGTCTTCAGGAGAGGGCAGTCAGGGGAAAAAGAGCTGCTGCAGGAAGGCTTAGATGTGGGTGGGATCCTGGGGGACAGTTAGGGACAAAGAGCAGGAGGCTTAGATAGGAGATGGGATCCTGGGGGGCAGTTAGGGGTGGGGTCTCAGGAGGGGGCAGTCAGGGGGCAAGAGGGGGTCGGAAGTGGGTGGGGACAGGACTAGGGTGGGGGCAGGGTTAGGGTGCCCCCCCATGTCCTCTTTTTTGATAGCTGAAATATGGTAACCTTACATGACTCTCCCATCTCCACCACACAAAATGTATACCTTTTTTTGCATTATATAGGGGGAAACAGACAGATCACAATTCTTGCTATCCCTGGTTTAGTTATCTCTTGATTTCAGGGGTGTGTAGTTTTTAAAAAAAATATTAATTGACATTTCTACAAAACTTAGCAAAGATGTCATGAATTACTAAACATTAGTTTCATTTCTTCTCCCGTGGGTGGGTCTCATTATATGCCGAACACGTTTATCAGATCTCCGATTCCTCAGGCCCTGTCTACCTGCCCAAACCATCGGTTACACCTTTCATTTTCAATTTTTACTTTTTACTGTTAAATGTCTGCTACTATAGGATACTTTAAAAGTAGTACATAAAAGGCAAGCACTGAAGCATGGCTAGACTATCAAAATCCATATAAGCAGCAGATACGTTATCAAGTCCTTTTAAAAGTACAACGCTGCACTGCCACCAAGTTCACTCAGATTCATGGGGCCAGATTCAGGTCAGTCATTTAAATGGGTCCATGGGTGAAAATTAATGCTACACAAACAGGCTGAAGGCCCCAATTCAGCTCTCACTAAAGCCAATGGAGCAAGTGCCTTGTCAGTAATGAGAGTTAGACTGGGACCTTATTGCATTCCTATATTTTGACTGGCAACACACTGACCCTAATGCAGATTATTCCCGACAGTTGTTGTTGTTCTTAGCATTAATCCCGCACTACGGCAGGGTCCGCTTCGGTCAGCATATCCGCCTCCATTCAGAGCTCGGACAGGACCAGTGATATGGAAGGGGTATACTCCAACCGATGCGTCGCGCCACCTGTCGTTGGAGGCAGTTTATACCTACTGCCAGGTGTTAACCTACAGCACCTAGGCTTCCCAGGAATTCCCCATCCAGGTACTAGCCAGGCCCGACCCTGCTTAGCTTCCAAGATCCGACAGGATCGGGCGTGTCCAGGGCGGTAGAGCCATATAGATTATTCCTGACAGTAACAGGAAATAATATAGTAGGTCTGGGTATATAGTTCTCATTGTGGAATCACAGGGCACATGTAGAAGTGACAAAGAGTCCTGTGGCACCTTAAAGACTAACTAAAGTGTTGAAGCATAAGCTTTCGTGGGCTAATACCCACTTCATCGGATGCAAGCAGGGCACATGTAGATATAATTTTGTCAATGTACTGGAATGCATTGTAAAGGGCCCAAAGAAAAGCCTTTCCGTGGATGTCTAAGGCTCACTGTGGTCCTCAAGGCATAACCTGGCACTGCAGTCTCTCCGCCTCACTCTTTTCCTCAGGGCTCCCATGATCTCGGGTAGTGACTTGGCTCTCCAGCCAGATCACATTGATGCGCTGGCCCTTTCCAAGTCCAAAAACATCATAAAAGCAAACTAATTTTCAGCTCTCTTCCTTGCACATAGGCCCCAGTGGCCTCTCTTACTGCCTAACTGCCAGCACCCGGGCGCTAATAAACCCACCACTCCAGGCCCGCTCTACCCTCCTACCATGGGCCTTCAGGCAATTCCTGGCCTGAGCCAGACTTATTGCCCCACATAGGAACAGCCTGTCTACTATTCTCCCAAGCCTGCCCACCTGCGGGGCTTTCTTCCTTTTAAGTCCAGCACACATATGCGGGTGTAACAGGGCTTCCCAGGCCTCCTGACCCTCAAAGAAAACCAGAGCTCAAGGCAGCAAACATCTCTTCTGCCTTTCCTCTTCCAACTGCAGGTTTCTTGGCAAGCACTTGTGCACACACAACAGCTAGAATTTATCCTATTATATCCAAAAGCAAAACAATGTTATAATTGCTCTACACTTTCAGCATATTCTTTCCATCTTTTCTTTTATCCCAATTTAGGGAACATCAGTAATGACAGGTTGAGGAGGTGTTTTATTCTCCCCCTGAAGTTTGTCGAATTAAAAAAAGTCAATGTGTAACAACAACGATAAGGAAACACAGTATGTATTTTTTTCTTAACATGAACACTTTGGATCCAGTTCAACAATATCTGCAATCCTCCACACCACAGAAGCTTCAGATGCTGCCTCTTCCACAGCCTGTCTAAAAGAAAATTGAGCCCACGGTACACAGCTGAAAAGCAGAGAGTCTCTGCAGATCTACTAGTTATGAGGTGTAAAGGTAGGGGATTGATGCTGGACTAACTCATATGAATTACTCTCCAGGCTCTTCTACACCACAGTTCTGAGCTGTCCCAGCTCCCTTTGCTGGGGCTGTTAAATATCAGGGAAACAGAAGAAAAACTTTGTTAAGTTAAAATTCTAATTTTTGTCTCACTGAAATTTCTTTCTGAGACTTTCTCTTCTTGATTTATGCCTGAGGTGGGGAAATATCCCCTTTCTTCAAAACCTCTGCTGCTGTGTGCTATCCATTATACAGGATCAAATACAATCCCGTTGAGTTCCATACACTGGACTGGGATTTTAGACCCCAATCCTGCAATTGATAGCTCCTGGGTGGAGTGCTGTGGCTGCATGGTGCTGCACTAACTTCAGTGGGGCTCATTGTGGGCACAGTTATGAGCCCACGTTGGATCAGTTGTAGGTTTGGAGCTTAGATTGTCAACTTTTCAGGGCATTGTGTCCTGGATATCTACGATGCCTTTTAAGTAGTAATTACAAGTCCTGCTACACCCAAAACTGTGATTAGCATGACTGTATTTGAATGCTAACGATGCAGAGTTGTCACAACTTCTTAAATACTTAAGTTAGTCTAGCTCTGCTGATTAGGGAATATGCATTCACAGTCTGGGGAGGGGAGTCACAGCCAACCTCCTTGTCTATATAGTTAAATGGAAAAGAAATATTTCAGGGTTCCCAAAACCTTTAGGTTGTAACAAGGGGTCGTGGTGAGGGAAAGGCTAAGAACCGCTAGTCTACCACTAGCTCTCAAAATGTGGGTTGTGATCCCGTTTTGGGGGTTACCAGGGCTGGCATTAGACTTGCCAAAGCCCAAGCCCCACTAGTTCCAGCACCTATGGAGGGAGGAGCAGGTGACTGGCTGAGGGGTTTCTGGGATTTTAAGCCATTCCTAACAATGGGTGAAGCAGCAAAGATGGAGGAAGACTTGTAACAGCCAGAAGTTCCCTCTATTGGAGCCTCAATGTCCTCTATAGACGCAAGGGAAGAGAATGGCCCACCTGACCCGCTACAGCAAGGAGGAAGGCCCAGTAGAGTGAAATACAGGAGGTGTGAACCCTGGGCTGACTCCCAGATGGTTCTCTGCACACACACAGTAAGGCCAAACCAGCTGTGCTATGGAGGGTGCCCTCCATGCTCTCAGATGGGGGTTAGCATATTTTCTTACTCTGACATTCTTTTGAAACTAACCTGGGTCAGCATGGCACTTCGTTAGAAACATGAAACTGATTTATTCCTCCCTCACTGCAGCAGAGACATAACAGAACAGCTAGGGGGAGAGGTAACAGACAGGCAATTGTCATCCCTACTTATCTACTTTTCCATTTAAAATTAATAGTTTTTAGTGGCAATGATCCTTTTTTTGTATTTTGAGAGACATGGGATATATTTAAGATATTAAAATTCAGTAATAATGAGACCAGGCTTGTCAGTGAATGAGACATGTTAGTGGACATTGGACATTCAAAAGTAACAAACAGGAATACTTTTTGTTCAAACCATGAACAATTTATTATTGGAAGAAAAGTGCAGCAGACTCATCAATAAAAAAGGGCCAGTGATCTGAAGTGACCATCATCCCATCTTCTGAAAACCGGGTCACGACGTGAAAAGAATCACAAATAAACTACTGATAAATGTCACCTAAGAAGAAATATTGTTTTCATTCCTTCGAGGCACCTGAGTAGAGCTAAGAACAGAAGGGAAGGGATGAGATGGGTGTGCAAAGTATACTCACTGTCTCTGTTTGGAGAGGAGTATCCCCATGTTATCCTCCTGCAGGAACGCATATGCCCACTTTTTGCCATCGGTGGAGATGCAAATAAGACGTGACATTGATTGTATCCTTTGTATTCTCTGTGCAGTTTACCATATCCACAGGAAAGTTAGTACAGCACAGAGCACACAATTTTCAAGAAAGAGACTGGCTCCCACATAGAAATCTAAATAAAGTGGCCAGATTGTCAAAAGTGCTCAGCACCCAGAAGCTTCCAGTAAGAACAATGCAAGCCGCTGGATACCAAGCATTTTTGAAAGTCTGGCCACTTTAATTAAGCCTTGTTTAGACTATGGGGGGAAAAATCATGTTAATTACTATGTCTGAGGGCTTGTTTATATAGAAAGCTAGCGTGTGGCAAGTCGGGCAGTGTTAAATGACAGCAGACTAGTCTCTGTCATGCATTAACTGGCCATTTGGACCCTGCCTGTATGCACTAAGAGTTCCATAGTGTGCTTTGACGTACTCCCATTTCAAACAGCATCACATCAAGGCACGCCACAGACCTTTTCGGGCTCTGTAGCAGGGTCCACACAGTTATTTAGTGAGCTGCAGATTTACACTCTGGCTTGCCATGCACTAACTCTCCATGTGACAAGCCCTTCACTAGTCTCATTTGAAACTCCATTTAGGACCTAGTGTCAATGTAGTTTAATGCCTCCGTACCCACGCTAGCTGGTTGTGGGGTCAATGCTATTGGGGAAGTCTACATCACAGCAGAGGTTATTTGAAAATTCGGCCAACAGTGCTTCTCTAGAATCATTCACACTTTACAGTGGATTTAGCATCCCTAATCCCAGGTGTTCAATAGTCCCAAATCAAGCCTCAAAAATCATGAGATTGGCTTAAAAGTCACACGATTTTTACAAATGCTCATCTTGGTGGGCACAAAGGCTGTGTCTTGGAGAGAGCTGGGCACACTGGGTGGGAGTGAGGGCAGGGGGAGATCTCAACCCAGAGCAGCTAAGGCCAGGGCCGGTGACAGGGGGGTACTACGGGTAGAGCTGTACCGGGCCCTGGACTAGGCCAGAGGCTAGGCCTTCCCTATGGCAGCAGAGAGAGCACATGGAGCACTGCCTTAAGTCCGGGGACCGGTACACAGCTGTACCCGTAGTCGTCCCCCCTGGGCACTGCATCTCCCTGGCCGCTCTTTCCCAGGCTGTGTCCGCGTGTCAGTGGCCGGCTGCCTCCTGAGCCCTTCAGTCGGTGGCTCACCCCGTGCCCCAGGAGCCGCCCCAAGGCACCCCCGGCTGCAGCGCTTCCCCTGCCCACCTGCAGCAAGAGCCGGGCCAGCCCTTGGTGGGGGGGGAGCCCCCCGGCACCACAGGATGCCGGCTCCATCGCCTCCCCCGCCCCGGCGGCTGCAGAGGACTGGCCGGGTGCGCCGCTCCGCGAGGGCGGGGGCCAGCGAGGCGTGGGTGCGGGAGGGAAGGAGGTTTGGTGGGGGGGAGGCTGAGCTGGGCGGCTCAGACATGGGGGGAAGGAGAATAGGCTGGGGGACCTGGGGGGCCCCCAATGATCAGAGTAGGGGGCCCCAAAATTTCTGTCGCCAGCCCTGGCTAAGGCAGTGCTCCATGTGCTTTCTCTGCTGCCATGCCCTCTTGCTGCATGTGTGGGGGGAGGGGCTCTGCACCCTGTCCCATCTATTGATGTTGCTGTAGGGGTGCTGGAAGACTGAGGTGAGGGAGCCATTGTGGGCTCTCTGTCCCACTCTACCCTCCTTTAATCTAGCTCTCCTCTGATGCCAGAGGCTAGGCCTTCCCTATGGCAAAACTGGCAGACTGCTGCATGGGGTTTTTTTCACCTTACATCAAGCAGGTCTAAGTTACAATCATTGCTAATTTAGCAGGTTCGAATCGGTGGGTTAGAAGTGTCCACTGGATGTCCCTGTAAACCAGTGGGCTGTCTGGATCTTGGACCAGAGTGCAGCAATGCATGGTGAGGGGGTTTGCCTGGATATCTTGCTCAGTTTATTTACCCCTTCCTTAGCTTCCCTAACTCCTGCCTACAGGGGGTGGCACTCTGCCTTCCAGTCAAAGTATTTTGGCAGACCTAAGGCCATAGAAGGAACATGACCTTCACACACGCCCTGAGCCTTGTGGTACCATTTGTGCCAGTTTAAGTCCTGCCAGGTAGGTTGGTGGTAATTACCGCAGTTAGGTAATAGATTTAAATGAAGTTGAGGCTTCTGCATTTAACCATACTATGGTGTCAGACAGACAAGTATATAGAACAAGTTGGCAAGGCTAGGTCATGGTCCCAAAAAACTCCACTATACTACAAGTCAGGTACAGTATACCCACTTCCAAAAGCACTTTATATACATAAGGCACACCCATAAGAACAGCCATACAAGGTCCATCTAGGCTAGTATCCTGTCTTCTGACAGTGGCAAATCCCATCAAGCAAGCAAGCGTCCTTTATTAATAAAGATTTCCAAGTGCACACATTTAGGGGGACTTTGTTCAAACCAATGGAGTGAGCTAAAGGGAAATAATTAGAAAACATGAGAGCTCTCTGATTAGTCTGAGGTAATATCCAAATAGCTCAATAGCGATTTGAACAAGCTCTGAGAATTCTCCTTTGATGCTCATGACACTCTTTGAAGTCTTTTGAGAGCATTGTGGGATAGAGACAGAAAGGGAAAACACTGGAAACAAAATACATGCCAGCACAAAGCAACTTGTGAAGAAGGAGAAGCTACCTTTTTTCTTAAGGATACTGACTTCACTTTATGGCTCTGAAAAAAATCTGACCAGTAAGGGCACTGGTTTATTTCTGAGTAGAAAAACTGCATAGTATGAAATTTAACTAATAATTTAGCTGACATTGCTAGTAGTCCCTTAAATCAAGCAGCTTACTCATATTCCTCTGAAGTCTGCCAGAAACCTTTGCCTTTTTGACATGAAGTTCTCAGTTTGTCTACCCAACATGTGAACATGAGGATCCCGCCACCTATCCAGCCCCAACTCTGTACCTCACTGTTATCTGACCAAATCAGATCTAGAGGCGAGAAGGTAATTCCATTGCCATGTTAAGTCAATATTGCATTCTCTATTAAATCTGCCATCACGTATTCCAATGAATGCCAAATAAAGAGTTCGTTTCTAAGATGAGGATAGCCATCCAGTGGGAGCTGCATTGAGACTGACAGTGCATCATGATCCAGCAGATTTGGCTCAGTCTGATGCTCTGAGACTTAAAGTCTTTTTTCCATGTCTGCCATTTAATCCATGTTATTATCTGCAAGTCACAACACCTCTCTAGGCCTCAGCTTCCTTTATTGTAAACTGGGGATAATGCATTGTAAAGGGCTCTGCAAATCTTGCATAGCTATAGATGAACAACTGCATAAGAGTAGACTATTATTATTTCACAATGGCCACTAACATGACTATTATGTAATACATAGTTAGTTAAACAACCACAAACAAAGAGTAAGTATTGATATTGGATTGGAGGGAATCTCAAGTGGGGTTCCACAAGGATCTGTTCTGGGTCCGGTGTTGTTTAACATCATTAATAATGGCCTGGAGGTAGATATAGAGAGCACACTGATCCAGTGCATAGATGACAAAGCTAGAGGAGGTTGCCAGTAATTTGGAGGATAGAGATAAAATTCAGACGGATCTTGATAAAAGGTGAACTGGGCTGTAAAAAAAGTGATATTCAAAAAAGACAAATGTAAGGTGATACACTTAAAGAAAAACCAAACACACAAATACAGAATGGGGGATAACTGGCTTGGCAGCAGCACTGCTGAAAAGGATCTGGGGGGTGTGATGGATCACAATCTCAACATGACTAAGCTTTGTGATAGTGTTGCAAAAAAAGAAAAGAAAAAGAAAGAAATAGTATGCAAGTCACAGGAGGCGATAGTACTGCTCTACTCAGTGTTGGTTAAACCTCAGCTGGAGTACTGTGTCCAAATTTGGTCACCAATGTATAGAAAGGATGCAGAGAAACTGGAAAGGATACAGAGGTGAACGACAAAGATGATCAAAGGGATGGAATGTAAGCCATGTGAGCAAAGGCTGAAGGAACTGGGTATGTTTAGTTTGGAAAAAAGGAGTTTATGGGGGGATATGATAGTGGTCTTCAAATATTTGAAAGGCTGCCATAAGAAACACAAAGAAAAGTTGTTCTCTCTTGCCCCAGAGGACAAGACAAGAAGCAACAGGTTCAAACTACAGCACAGCAGATTTAGCTTAAATCTCAGGAAAAACTTCCTAACTGTGAGAACAGTAGGACAATGGAAACAAATGCCTAGGGAGGCTGTGGAAAAGCCTTCACTGGAGGTTTTCAAAAGGAGGTTGGGTAGCCATCTGTCATGGGTAGTTTAGACACAACAAATCCTGCATCTTGGCAGGAGGTTACGTGATCTTTACAGTCCCTTCTAACCCTATGATTCTATTAATACTAATTCAGTGACTGATTTATAGAGATCAAAGGCTCAATTAGCAATCCACCATGGATTTGATCTCTTGTAGGTAAGTTACAAGGACTCATGAAGCTACATCTGAGTTCCCAGTGAAGTCCTCTATTCCTTCTCCTGAGGACGGGTTGAAAGGTTGAAATCTATTACAAACCTAGTCTTATTTGCTGTGGCCACTTTTTATACTCCTCCCCACTGGCACAATACCAGCTAAGAGAAAGAGAGAGGACTATTCTGTGTACAATAGCATCTGCTCCTAACTACTGTCCAGTGCCAGATCGCTCTGGGAAAAAAAAAATCTAATTACTCATTCATAGCTGGGGTTTAATGCATCATACTGTTTTGTGGCACTTTCACTACAATTGTCTTCTTGGGTTTTATACATTCTTTGGAGAAGTAGAATAAAAAAATTTAATGCAATTTCAGTTCTAGTGTGCGATGCTGGATCTGAATTTTACCAAACTGAATATTTAAGGGTGCTCAACTTTAGTGCATTAGCTTCACTGTACAATTTTACCCTCTGCCAGACCTGTTTAATAGACTCAGAGAAATCTAGGGATGGAAGACACCTTGAGAGGTCATCTAGTCCAGCCCCCTGCACCAAATACACTTAGGCCATCCCTGACAGGCGTTTCTCTGACTTTTTCTTCAAAACCTACAACAAAAGGGATTTCACACCCTCCTGATTCCAGTGCTTAATTAACCTTATAGTTGGAAAGTGTTTCTTGGTATCTAACCTAAATCTCCCTTGCAGCGGATTAAGCCCATTACTTCTTGTCCTGCCCTCAGTGGACATGGAGGGCAGTTGATCACCATCCTCTTTATAGTAGTCCTTAATGTATTTGAAGACTTATCAGATCCTCCCTCATTTTTATTTTCTCAGGACTAAACATACCCAGTTCTTTGTTTTTTAAAACCCCGACCTATGAGGAAAGGTTTATTTATTTATTTATGCTCTCCCCTGGACTCACTTTAATAAATATGTGGACAAACTTAAGTGTGGCACCCAGAACTGGAGGCAATATTCCTTACCAGTGCCAAGTAGATTGAGACAATTACCTCATGTGTCTTACATATGACACTCCTGTTAATAGAGCTCAAAATGATGTTAGCCTTATTCACAACTTCATCATATCGTTGGCTCATATTCAGATTGTGATCCACTATAACCCTTCGATCCTTCTCAGCACTAACAACTGCCTTGCCAGTTTTTCCATTTTGTAGCAGTACATTTGAGATTTCTTTGATATGAGAAGCATTTTGCACTTGTCTTTATTGACCTTCATTTTGTTGATTTCAGACCAATTTTCTAATTTGTCAAGATCATTTTGAATTTTAGTCCTATCCTCTAAGTCAGTGGTATCCAATAGAAATTCAATGCTAGCCACACTTGTGGTTTTGAATTTTCCTTGTTAGTCACATTATAAAAAAGCCACATGCATTAGCTACAATTCAATAGCTTATTAGCCACATGTGGCTAGTGGTGAACGTATTGGACACCACTGCGCTACGTACTTGCAACCTCTCCCAGCTTGGTGTCATCTGCAGATTTTGTAAGCACACTCTTCACTTCATTAATGAAAATAGTGAATATTACCAGATGCAGGACAAACCCCTGCAGAATGCCACTACATATATCTTCCCAGTGTAACCCTTCTGCCCATCAGAGTTGGCAGCAACAAGGGCCGGGTTCAGTATCCACGGGTTCCATTCTAAGGACACAATACAAAACCAGCTCGAGCCCCCACCCAGTGACCTGGGACAACAATATACCACCCTTCTGGGCGCATCTAAGAGGCAATACTTCCCCTCTCGCAAGCACAGAGTCTGAGTGTACCAAAACCCTTTTAATGACAGAGAGAAACACTGTGGCATATTATTGGGTAAATACCACAAACAAAAGTCACAAACCAAACCATGAACCAGAATCCCCACACACACGCCAATGGGCAGTGTCCTTTCCCTTGGGTTCTTGAGTCCCACAAGCCCCAAAGTCCCCAAAGTCCCAAAAGTCCAACAGCCCCAGCAGAGTTCAAAAGTTCACAGCAGAGTTGTACCTCCCCACCGAGGTGCGGGGGGGGGCAGGTTATGGGGCACCTTACGTGGTCAGAGGCCGACTGCCCTGCCTCTCCAGTCGTGCTGCAGTCCTCACCATGGGCCGTTGGTCAGAGGCCGACTGCCCCGCCTCTCCAGTCATGCTGGTCACTCTGCTAGCCGCCCTGCTAGCCGACACAGGAACTGCTCTGTCAGCGGCTCGACTCTGCTCTGCCCGCTGTCTCAGGAACTGGTCCACTAGCCGGCACAGGAACTGCTCTGCTTAGGGCCCCCCACTTAAGATAAAGCTCAGTGATTTTTCAGCTCTTAAGTGATTTCAGCTCTTGAGTGATTTCAGCTCATAGTGGGGGGCCTTAGTGCAGAGGCACCACCAGATCCAAAGCAACCTCAGCTCAGTGGGCTGAAGTTAGACTCCTAATAGAAGCAAAAGTCAGCTCTAACATTCCACAGGGGAGAGAGGCCAGGTGCAATAGGCCAGTAAGGCCCTCAGACAAGGCCCTCACCACAAGGTATAGAAGCCTGTCCATAGCCTCTCTCCATTCAGTGGGTTTTGGAACCCCTGTCCCTTGTCTAGTGAGCGCTACCTAGCTGATGGCGAGTCCCTCCAGCATGCCAAAGGCCAAATACATGTCCCAACCCCTCATTCACACAAACAGCACTCTATCATTCTTGCCCCAATACTACAGAAACTGGGGGTCCCACAGTAGCCAAAGTGACCATCTTGGCTGTTAGAGTGCAGGCCAGGTGCGGTGGGTGTGTCTAAGCAAATAAGGTGTTATTTTCCAAAAGTCATTGCAATTCCTGCAACTCACCACCGGATGCCACCAATCCCGACACTGCTTACATCAGTGTAACAGTGATTCTTTGATAGCTACGCTGAGTACAGTCTTTCAACCTGTTATGAACTCACTTGATAGTAATTTCACCTAGACCACATTTCCTTAGTTTGTCTATAATGGGGGTCGGCGACCTGCAGCACGCAGACCAAAGGCGGCATGCGAGCTGATATTTAGTGACACTCTTCTGCCAGCCAGGGTCCCGGCCGCCAGCCCCTTCAGCCTGCTGCCTGACTGGATGAATGGAACTTCAGGCCAGCAGCAGGCTGAGTGGGACCAGAGGCCAGGATCCCAGGTGGCAGGGGCCCGGCGGACAGAACCCCAGATGGGCAGCGAGCTGCCGGCCCTGCTCAACCTGCTGCTGGTCTGGGGTTCCATCTGCCCCCCACTCTGCCAGTCTGGGGTTCCCTCCTCCAGCCCCTATAAATGTAAAATGTATTATTGGCACACAAAACCTTAAATTAATGAAGACTTGGCACACCGCATCTCAAAGGTTGCTGACCCCTGGTCTATACGGATTTTAGTTTTTCTTCTTTTCTGGATTTACAAGAAAAATTAGGCATTCATCCAGTTATTGGTATTTTACATCATCAATTTAAAAAAGATACTCAAAAAAATCCTTAACTCCCAGCCTCTCTTATCCACTTAACCAGGGGTGGCCAACCTGAGCCTGAGAAGGAGCCAGAATTTACCAATGTACATGGCCAAAGAGACACAGTAAACGTCAGCAGCCCGCCCCTTCCACCAGCTCCCCTGCCGCCACTCCCGAAGCCTTCCAACCATCGATCAGTGCCTCTCCCCTCACCCCCTCCTGAGCAGCTATTTTGTGGCATGCAGGAGGCTCTGGTGGGGAAGCAATGAAAGCACAGAAGGCTCAGGGGAGGGGTGGGAAGGGGTGGAGTGGGGGCAGAGCCTGTGGCAGAGCCAGGGGTTGAGCAGTGAGCACCCCCTGGCACACTGGAAAGTTGGCACCTGTAGCTCCAGCCACGGAGTCATGCCTATACAAGGAGCCTCATATTAACTTCTGAAGAGCCACATGTGGCTCTGGAGCCACAGATTGGCCACCCACGCTCTTAACTGTCTTTCCAATGGTTTTTTTATGTGTAACAACACAGAATATTTTCTAGTGACTAATTTAGTGAATGTAGCTTTCTACTAATACAATGCCTATGAGTACATCATTTTCCTTGCATTTACTTTTTTAATTTTAATTCTCTGCCTTGATCATGGAAGGTTATCAATGAATATACAATATTTGCTGCTCAAACAGTGTCTCAGTTAAATTGGTAATTCACATGGGGTTGTTGCTGTTCCCTGATTACAGCAGCAATTGTGGCACAAATATTCACATTTGTGCATGCAAAATTCAGTTTTCACAAATGATGTACGTTTTCGGGGGAAGAAACAGCACTTTTCATTATATCTGTTCAGCAGCTGTGTGGGCACTATTAGAAACACTACTAATAATGCTCATGCATACAACTTTGGAAGTCACTTTCTATGAATTTGTGCTGGTGAAACTCAATCACTCAACATGTTCAAAGGACATGTACATGAAAAAGGACACAAATATAGACAAAACACATTCATTTATAAACCTCAAGTATCTTAGGACAGACAATGTGTGCAATATTCATCAAGCCCAAAAGTTAAATAGCCAAGGGGGAAAAAACCCATCCATCAATGTTTTGCAGCTAATTGATTCACCTTAACATGAAAGTGGATCATAACACAAGATTAACATGGGAGCAGGGACAAAATTCTTCTCTAATCAAGGAAATACAAGACTATATCACAATACTATAAGGCTACCTAGTAATGCAAGTCTGAAAGTTATCACATTGCAACACCCTGAGACAGTTTTCAGAGTGTTTTGGAGGCTTCAGTAATCATGACTGGCACTTTACAGATTCGTGTTAGCTAGGTTGAAGCAATTTATGGGCCGGATTGTGATATTCTTACATGCATTGAATAGTACTTTACACCATGTGAATTCCCATTAAAGTCGATCAGGCTACACTACTTAATGTAATGGTGCCACAGTCCAGTACTATGTTATCGTTCAGATAATCTAGGAAACTAGAGTATAGTTTTGAAACAAAGATAGATAAGATTTTAGAGAACTGTCTTGGGGAAAATGAAAGATATACTCCTCTAATTCTTTGATAACCTTGTCGGTTCTACTCTGCATAGGATTTGAATCCAAAGTAATCCTATGTTTTAGGATCAAAACAGGAGATGAAATGTATTATTATTATTATTATTAAGAATTAGAAAAGCCATATAATTAGAAAGGCCATATTTGCCTTATCAGACAGCTACTTATGAGAGATGTCTTCAGATTGGCCTATACAGGGGTCTCTAAACCTTTCTTGAAACTTGTTGACTGAAAGTGACACAGACTAACAGATTGTATCACTCCCCCTTGTGCTCCCTTTTTTATTTCATCCACTCGTCCCCTTTGATGATAGTTATACTTTTTATTACTTTTATTTTCTATGTAGCATTAAGTATCAATCGTGCTTCAGAGTATCTGTGTCAGCTCTATTTTATGGAGCAGGAGGACTTGATCACAACTATACGTTTCTTTGTGACATTATGATTTATGGCACTGTTTTTAAAGCAATAAGCTTTTTTATTTTTAATTACCTTGCAGAAGCATCTTATGTCCAAATTCTGTCTCATCCTCTCCTCATCTTTATGTGCTTCCCTTCAAACCAGTTCCAGATGCCATAGTCATGGATGAACGTTTCATAACTAAGTAGAGCTACCTTCCCTCGAGTGTCTGGGTTGAATTTCTCTATGGATAACAGGTTCTTTAGTTGCACCTCCCAGCTTTTGATCACTTGATGAAATTTCTTTCTTACTGCATGTTTCAATTCCAGTGAGTTACTTCTAGTTCTCGGTACCCAAATGGCTCTCTCACATGTGTCCATCTTGTTCACATTTGACTTCTGCTCCCTCACTCCTATTGCTCTCCCCAAATCTGCATGGTCTCTGTACCTTGGTTCTCATTCTCTAGATCTCACCCATTTGCCATCTCTTGCTCTCCCATTTTATGCATTTTTCATTTGCTGACTCCTCCATCTTCCCATCCTGTGTTATCCAGACTTTCAACCCCTCCCCTTATTCAACATTCTCTCCTTATTCTTTTCTGTTCTACTTGTCTAGTATACACCTTTAAAGTCGCTCAAACTTCCCATGTGCATAAGAAGACTATTTGTCCTACATGATCACATGACAAATTCATGGTTGTGTTTATTTGTCCTCTGTTATCTTCCATGACTTAGTTTTCCTGTCATTCCATAGTCTGTTTCTTTAAGGGTGTCACTTCTCCACCCAGTACAAGTGTTTAATATTCCTGTTGTCTTTTTCGCAGAGAAAACTGGAATAGACTTAATCTGATGAATAATTAAGATATCTTTATATTATTAGAAATGCTGATTTTAGATTAAGGGTGATGATTATTTTCACAGCAGAGAATTTCACAGCTATGAATGATCTACCCTTGGGATAGATAATATGGAGAGAGATTAAATAATTCCTGCTACTTTGCTTGTGGGATTCTGCTTCTGCTGATCAAATTCTTTAAAGTGAAACATTGATATTTCTCTAAAAAGTTAAGATCAAGCAAAATTTAGCCAATCTAAATACTGTTTCAGGTAAATCTTCACATTCACTTTATGGGTGACATGGCATTTAATCCTCATATTGTCATTGTGTCCAGTTGACCCTTTTTCTAAAATCTGACTGGTACAATCAAATATTTTATTATGCTTAAAGAGCTAATTTAACGTCTGGCATAATGCCAACAAAGTCAATGATATTGCTTTGGCCTAAACCAAGAGTCATTTCCCCTGTGGTAAGCACGACTGATCACAGGCAAAAAGCCAAAAATACTACAAGTGGAAACAAAAGCAAAAGTCAAAACCCCAAAGTGGAAGCTTCTCATCTAATCTTGTTCCTAGCACTGCTAATAATTAGAAATGGGACTAAATCAAAACCTTGGCTCCAAAACCTTCTAAACTTCTGGGGCTTTAGAGACCAAACAAGCAGCTAGACCCAAATTTGGGATCCATAATGGACTTGATCTGGGGGTTTGGTACTGATGTCCCCTGCCCCACCTAGATTTTGAAATCTAGATCAAAGTTTCATGATTTAAACCCATCATGATACAAAGAGAATTTGAATATTGGTAGATTCCTCCTTCATCTGTTGTAATCACTGTTACATGATTAGGTAAACATATTCAGTATGGAAGACTAAAGTGTTTTCTAAAGTAGAATAGGGATTTCATCACTGAATCAGATACTACCACTGGGTGCAGAGAATGAGAATGATGACTGGGTATGCAACCATTTACAAGAGATCAGAGTGAAATTAGAGATAATCACTCATATAGTGGAGATGAGTGGTCCTATTACAAACTATGTAGAAAAGTTTTCCAAGCTTGCTTTTATTCAGTTTTAATGCTGACTGAAAAAAAAATCTCTTCATCTCACTAAGTTGGTTTTACAGGAAGAAGATAGTAGGATGAAATTTTTCATTAGTTTAATCCTTAGTTCCAAGAAAGATAGGTTCAGTGGCTAGCACAATAGCCTCAAACTCTAGAGATCTGCTCTACTACTTTTTGTCTGATCTTGAGCAAGGGACTTAGGCTCAGAACAACAAAGGTATTTAGACACCTAACTCCTATTGATTTCAGTAGAAGTTAAGAGCCTAAATATCATTGAGGATCTGGACTTTAGTCTTTCTATGCCTCAATTCCCCATAAAAGGGGAATAAAACAACTTCCCTGCTTCACAGGGGGTTGTGAGGTGTTCACATACCATGGTAATGGGAGCCATATAACTGGCTTGCGAAATCAAGCTTTTGACATCATTATGCTGCTGCAGAATGAAGACACAGCCAATCAGGTTGGAAACAAAAAGAAAGAAGAATTATTTTAAGGGTGGAACTTTCAAAAGGTGCAGCAGGAGAGGACTAACTCTGCTCTCACTGAAGTCCACTGTAAAATTCCCACTGTCAATGGCACCAGATTTAGGCCCATTCTCAGCACCTTTGAAAATCCCACTTTAAAAATAATGGGACAAATGCAAGGAAAGAAAAAAAAATGTTTTTAAGAACTTGAGTGATCCTAAACCTGTAGAAGAAACAAGAGTCCTGTGGCACCTTAAAGACTAACTAAAGTATTGAAGCATAAGCTTTCGTGGGCATCCGACGAAGTGGGTATTAGCCCATGAAAGCTTATGCTTCAATACTTTAGTTAGTCTTTAAGGTGCCACAGGACTCTTTGTCACTTCTACAATTCCAGACTAACACGGTTACCTCTCTGATCCCAAACCTGTAATCATCTCAGAGTCAAATTTAGCATTAGAAATTAAAAACTGATACAATATTTCAGCTGCGTTAGATAAGGACAAAAGGAAGCAGCAGTTATCAGTTCCTTTCACTACTTCTTTAGTTCCTTCTAGATATATTGGGCCCCACCTCTCCAGTTGTTTTTACACCTGATCAAGTCCACAAATTTCAGTGGAGATACTCCTGATTTGTACCAATGTAAGAACCAGACTTGCCCAATTCTCTCACTTTTTAGGGCAGGGGTGGGCAAACTATGGCCCACGGGTCAGATCCGGCCCGGAAGCTCCTCCTAACTGGCCCCCGAGCTCCGGCTGGGGAGGCTGCTCCAGCCCCTCCCCCACTGCCTCAGCGCACCACACGAGCAGCACCCTGGGGGCGGGGAACGCGATAGGGTGTCTGGCTCCAGGCTAGACACGCTGTGCACTCCGGCGGATCAGCGCAGCCCTGTGTCTGGCTCCAGGCGAGAGACGTTGTTCTGATCGGTGGCATGGTAAGAGGACTGGGGCCCGGTGGGGGCAGAGGGGTGGGGGTTGGATAAGGGGCAGAGGGTCTCAGGGGATGGTCAGGGGACGGGGAACAGGGGCATTGGATAGGGCTTGAGGTCAGATAGGGGCGGGGCTAGGCTGTTTGGGGAGGCACAACCTTCCCTACCTGGCCCCCCACACATATTTGAACCCCAGTGTGGCCCTCGGGCCAAAAAGTTTTCCCACCCCTGTTTTAGGGGTATAGATTTTTATTTTCTTCCTAGCAATATCAGCTGGAGTTTGTAGCTCTTTCTAAGATAGTACTGGGTCTTGTGTTTTTCTTTTAACTTGAAGTACACCAAGAAACCATCTTCCCTGGTCCCATGCACCATACAGCTTCACTCTCCTTCAAATCTCATTGCTCCCAGCAAGCTTTCAGACACTGGCCTACACTCTTGCCATTGGGGACACACTATCAGGGCCTCCCACGCTGTCCCACAGGACCTCATTTAAGGGATATGGGGATTGTGGCAAAATTAATAACACCCCAGTGGCGTTAACTCTGACAGATTTTCTGTGTGGTTTGAGTCTGATGTGTATTCCTTCTTCAGCACTGACTTTCAACCCCCAAAATGGATCTCTGTCAAGTCTGGACTAGGGGGATCAGGGCAGCATTGGGGAGACAGACAAGTTTTCTCCCATATTCTTCTGACTGGGCCCAGTCAGGCCCTGGGAAAATATTACTGTAATGAATAACTGACTGATATTTAGCAACATAAAGCCTTTTGAAAAAACTAGCAAAAGGTCACTATGTATTTTCTTCTCAAGAAAACCGTGTGGGCCATGTTTATACAAATTAATGTTTGCACAGAAGAGGGAAATGCTGGAGAAGGGATCTTCACTGTGCTTGTAGCATACAGACACAAAACATTTTCTGTTACACAAAGGCAAACCTGTCAAATTACTGACATCACAAGGGAGATTACCACCTTTAAGCTGCTACTTCTCCGAACCCACATTACTTTAAGGGAGACAAAGCTCACTAAAATAATATTGAATAAAAAACAAAACTGACCATACCTCTAACAGTTGGACTGGCGTTGCAGCCACTTCATCTCTTTCATGTCTTATGTTGAAACCTGAGTACAAACGCAGGCCATCAGCATTGAATATTCTATCGTGAGGTAATTCAGCCACTAGCTCTAATCTTAAGAATACAATGATAGCAATGTGCTTTCTGTTTCCATAGAATGTGAATATCACAAGCCAGTAGACTCTAAATGCACATTTAAAACTGAAATGCCTGGCACCAGAGAGCTGTTTACCAAAATCTCCTCTGAAAATGTTCAACTCAAGTGTCGTATAGAACAGTTAATAACTCATGGCAGTTGCACAGCATAGTTGCTCAAAGGAAATATATTAAAGAATAACTACGTTATAAGAACAGGAATACTTGTGGCACCTTAGAGACTAACAAATTTATTTCAGCATAAGCTTTCATAGGCTATAGTCCACTTCATCGGATGCATAGAATGGAACACACCGTAGGTAAGATATATATACACACAGAGAAAATATGTAAAGGTGGAAGTTGTGATACCAATTCTAAGAGGCAATCTCCTGCTGATAATAGCCCATCTAAATTAAATAGTCTCTTAGAATTGGTATGACAACTTCCACCTTTAAATATTTTCTCTGTGTGTATATATATCTTACCTATTGTGTGTACCATTCTATGCATCTGATGAAGTGGGCTATAACCTATGAAAGCTTATGTTGAAATAAATTGTTTAGTCTCTCAGGTGCCACAAGTATTCCTGTTCTTTTTATGTATATGGACTAACACGGCTGCTACTCTGAAACCTGTAACTACGTTATAAGTTTACTCATGTGATATCTTCACCACTATGATCCTTAGTGGATGGATATTTGTGCCCTCATTTGATACAGACAAAAAGCAGAAGATTTAGGCAACAGCAAGTGGAATATAACAGCCTTTTTAAACTTTAGGGGAAACAATGCCAGGTGCCCAACCTTTAGACAAACAAAGATGCTGATTCCCTGGTGTGATTTGCCCTCATATGTCACTGGAGCAATGTGTAGGAAGAACGCTGGCTGAGATGGGTTGCGGGGAATAGACTGCCCCAGCCAGTGTATAGCCATTACAGAAGTTCCAAATTGACTCCTCTGCCAAACCCTGGTGTGCTGGGGGAGGGGGTCTGAGACAGTGGTAGGAGGCAGCACAGATGACTTAAGATCACCTTTGCACCTCCAGGATCCTGGACTGGACCAAAGGCTGGCACAGCCCTTAGTTCATACAGCAACCTGCCCATGGGATACTTTGCAAGCTAAAAACAAGTTACTGGGAAGCAGGTAATGGAGAATTACTGGGATCCAGCACAGAATGTGACTCTTGAGTCTATCACTTAGGAGAAGAGAAAGTAGCTCCGGGGCAACCAGCCAAGTACTAGTGACAAAAGCCTTAAGTACCAGCAAGCTATGCACATAAAGTAGTAATACAAAGCACTATGCAAGGTAACAAATATAGACACCCATGAAAATGTTAAATTGAATTAACAACATGTTAGACATATAGCTTGGTTTCTTAGAAAGTGTATCCTCAAACAGGCCTTTACAGATGATAAAGAGGTCTTTTAGTACAAAAGGTAGGTATTCATGTTGCAGATTTGATCCTGTAGTCTTTGCTTATCCACATATCCCAGAAGATTTGAAAAGTTCTCTGCAGTCTTTACAGTCATAGTGTGATGGAATTGTGCTAAAGAATAAAAACCAGAAAGTGAAATAAAACTGATTCATTTATTTTCATTTCCCAAGGTACTTGAAGCATGAAAAGAAAGTACACAACACAGTGAAAACTAAAATAGATTTCTAAAATTCTTTCAATTTGAAAGTCTAAAATATTAGTAGTAATATATATAGGAAAGTTTAAAATATATATACAAATGCCCCACCCCAAAAAATTGATTGTTACAACAGATCATTTTCCCTGTACAAATATTCAAATTGATTTATATTCACAATTTTGAAAAATGAGAGATTATTCTTTGTGCCCCATTTCAGAGTTATGCATTACACTACTATGCCAGCATCAGCATTTGCAGCTGATGCCTTGGAAATGTTTTTTCTTAACACTAAAAATAAAAGGAAGAGAAGTTAGCAACCTCACACACCAGAATGTCGTTTCCTTTTATTAGTGCCTAATGTGTACTGGAAAAAAAAAGAAATGCTTAAAACAGTTCCCATCTCAACCAGCTGGTGGCACTATAAGTACTTACTATGGTAAGGATATTGTAATGAAAAGTGAATATCCACTGCATTATAATTTTACAACATTTAATCTTTTATCTTTATTTATGAGTCCTTCATAAATGGTTTAATTTGCATGAATTGGCCATATTGAGCCCAAACTTAGGCTAAGAAATATCCTGTTAACAAGAAGTAGGCTAAGACTGTCTCGTGGAGTTTAAATACATGTATTTGGTTAAAAAAAATCATTTGTAAACCATTTTATAGCAAAGAAAGAAAACCTGGTGTGCTGCCAAATGATCTCTCTTACTATGACACTAAGATAAAAGAGTTTTATATAGAAATAAATCAAAGAGACAAAATTCAGGGAATTGATCTCAGAAGTGCTCCTTGAGCAGATAAAGCAGTAGGATATACAGGATAGCAATTTGGAATATTATGTAACATCATCCATTTAAGACATGTACACGATATAACAAATATGTGTCCTCTATAGTAGAGTAAGGAAAGGTATATGCTGCTCAGGAACGTAGGTATAATACGTAGCAGTCTGGGTATAAATATGGATGCTAAAATCCTGGTTCCATTGAAGTTAGAACTTCCATGGACTTCAGTGGAGACATTTCACCCACCGAGTATGCAGCAAAATATAAGAGCTTGAATTTCCTCTCATAGCAGCCTAACTCCATTGGCTTCAGCAGAATTATTTCTGATTTACAACTGAGTGGCTGGAGAAACAGGAATAAAGTATGTCTGGAAGTAAACTGGATGTCTAGCATACATAAAATAGGAAAGGAAAACAAAACAGGCAACAGAGTGGACATAATGATTAACTCAGTGCTGTTGCTGAAGACAAATTCAGCAACATTTTCCCTCTTTTTTAACCATATTTAACAATGATTTCTCCGGAGCCTCATTTTTTCTTTTTTCATTATTTTTGCAGTGAATCCTTTTCAAGGGATATTTATTCCTCTTTCACATTAGTTTTTTAAGTGTACTTTTTATTTAAGATGATACCTTCTTGAAAGTGAAAAGGTTTTCTTTCAGGATGATTTGTGTTCCTCCTTCTCTGATATTAACATTAAATGTTACTTAACAGTTATATAGTGCTTTTCATCAGGGGATCTCAATATGCACTACAAATGAGGTCAGTACCATTATCCCCATTTTACAGAGGGAAAGAGTGAGGCAGAGAGGCATAATGAATTTTGGCATTCATCCTGCAAACACTTATGGATATTAATTTAATGGGACTGCTCCCAGTACATAAGGTAACTACAATTGCTTCCTTTTCTCATTGCTTAAATATCCTAGGAAAAAAATCTGGACTGAAGACAAAAGTATATATCTTTCAGTGAGGTTTCCTCAGAGAAAAAAAATAAAATGAATGCATGAGCTAGGAAAACCATTTTCTCTCATTTGCAAAATACTCTGAATGAAAATGAAATGTTTCTTTGAATTTAATGAAAAAAATTACAGTGCAAATTTCACTGATATTTCAGCAATAAATTTGAAAATTAATCAATGCACTTACAAGAGCCTGATAAAACCAATAGTTTTCACTTTTTAGTAGCAGAGGGGAGTGTGTGAGGGAACAGGGGGTTGGTTGGTTACAAAGAGCTTTTCACGTCATGAGACTCCCATTGCTCAGTGATATGGCTAAAATCAGCGTTGTGCCTTGAAAGTGTAAAGATAATATGCTCACAGAGAGTGCATTAGTGTTCATTTTAATGCAATAAGGAAGACAACTTAAATGAGTGTCAGAAAACAAACAGCTACGCACCCAGAGCAAAATGGTATTTTATGACACTGAGTCATACTTGTCCTTACTCTTCTTAATTACTTTAAAAAAAATCCACAATAAGAAATGTGAAATGAAAGTGACACTTAGGAGATGAGAGTAGGGATGGAGATGGGGGGATAATAGGAGTCTATATAAGAAAAAGACCCAAAAATTGGGATGGTTCCTATAAAATCGGGATATCTGGTCATCCTAGAAGACCGAGAACCAGCTCCTAGTGAAATTGAGAAGAGGTCCCCTCCTCCCTCCAGTCAGACTTGCAAGGACAATCCCAATAAGAGTTGTGTCCACTGTAGGTGTCATGGAAAATAATACTTCCCTACTTCTACAAGCAATCACTGCTATCTCAGAGGAGACAGTCCCTAGCAATGGTAGAAATCCTGGGCATAAAACTTGAGTCTAATCATGTTTATATGAGAGTTTTGCCATTGATTTTGTTGGGGCCAAGAGCAGGTCCTCTGTTTTCCACATTTCTCTATGATGGGTAATTCAGAGAATGGGCGCAGATAGATGAAATGGAGCTCAAAAGTTCACCTAAGTGCATCAAGTTGACGTGGCTATTAATTTTAGATCAAAGATATTCTTAAATGATACTTTTCCTGTTTTTCCCAGGAATGCACAAAAAGCCAGACATTTCCTAGAGCGAATATTCAGGGTGACAAACAATTTGCTTGTGGGAGCAGGAAAATGCAGTAGTATCTTCTTGGTTTGTTTCTTGAAAGGTTTAGAAAATAAATTACTTCTGGTTTCCCACTGAAAACCAGAAGGAGAAGTTCTGAAATACCACAGTAAAAGCTGTATTTATAAAAATATCAGCTGAGTTTTGCAGACACCAAAAGCATGGATAATTCCAATGTTTCAGTTGCCTGATTCTTGTATCTTGCTCCTTCGGTTGTTATTTATACCTATGCACAGTGAGTTCATGCTACCAGATCAGCACTTTACCAGATAATAGCACTTCACGCCCACAAATTTCGTACAGCATTATGAGTCGGACCCAATGAAGTCAATGGAACGACTCTCATTGGCCTTCAGTGGACTTTGTATCAGGATCTAAATAATTATATTTGCTGCAAAGCAGCAGAGAATTAGGCCAAACGTATACATCTGCACTCCATCTTCTGAAAACTACTGATTAGCCCAACATGTGTTGAGACTGTCATGTAGCTGAAATTTATCATGAAAGGATTTTCATCCAACATGACCCCTTTTAATGCTGAGCAGCTTTCTTCATTTATGGTATTCATTTCTCCGCATTTTTCCTTTGCCAGGCCCTGCCTCAGCTCTGCGTTTCTCCTTTCCTTCCATAATTGTTCAGACAGAGAGAGAAGTCCATAAGGAAGGAGCAAACATAGCCTTTGGGCCCATTCTCTAATATTTTCCCTGGGATCACTCCCTACCAAAATGAAAGCATGCTGTTCCTTAGTCATCTCTATCTGGAGAGCGCACACATGTGGAGAGAGGCATCCTCATGCTTCCACTGAAGTCAATAGCCAAACTCTCATTGATTTAAGAAGGAGCACGACTTGGCCCCAGGTTAGGTGTGCTTTTCACCCCAGGAATATGATGGGGAGTTTCACAAGGCACTACTTAGAGGAATAGCACCAAAGCTCCACCCTGGAGTTTGTAGATTCTGTTGGATTCATTTCCCCCTTCTAAGCTCTTCTCCTTTTTTATAAGCAGAGAGAATTTCTTTTACTTGCTTTAATCATTTTCCTCCCCCTTGTCTCAACATTTGTGCATATCCTCTTTTATGCAGGAACAGTGATGCATGTTGGATAACAGATCCAGCAGAACTTGGATTTTAAGTGTTTTAATGCTGTTCCCCCCCCCCCCCCCCACTGTTTACAGCTTTTAACCTGGCAGGTGGAGCCCCCTTCTCACCCATTATCCTTTACCCACTCAGGAAAGGCTGAATAAAGTAATGTCTCTTTAAGCACCAATCTTGGGTCCTATTTTTGTTTTGGTGAGTATAGGCTGACCATACGTCCCGTTTTGAACGGGACAGTCCCGTTTTTTACATATTTTCTCACCGTCCCGTCTTTTTAATAAAAATATCAAATTTGTCCCGTTTTTCGTAAAAAAAAATGGGACGCGGCTTATTTCAGGGACCCACAGCCGGGTCCCGCCTCCTCCCGCAGCCCTTCAGTCCCTTCCCCTCCCCGACCTGCTCCCCCCTCCCCTCCACCGCAGCCACTGCAGAGCCCACGCGGTGCGATTGGCTGGGCCGTCCCCACCTTTCGTGTGCCCGCAGCTGAACAGCGGCGCGATTGGCTGGGCCGCCCCCACGTGTGGCGCGAGCCGGTTACAGCAGAGCCCGGCACAATGGCAGAGTGGAGCTGCTGGCCGGGCAGGGGCTGCCTGGTGCCTCGCTCCCCCCGTCCTCCCCCCCACGTGGAGGAAACACGGAGCCCAGCATAGGTAGGGGCTGGGGAGGGGGGCTCAGCAGCGGCGGGCGGAGTGGAGCTGCTGGCCGGGCAGAGGCTGCCTGGTTCCTCGCTCCCCCCCCCCCCATGTGGAGGAAACGCGGAGCCCAGCGTAGGTGGTGGCTGGGGAGGGGGGCGCAGCGGCGGGGCCTGCAGGGGTGGGATGAGCTGGGGGGTCAAGGGGGAGGTGGGAGGCTGTGGGGAGGTGGGGCTGTGTTTTGAGGCCATTGGGGAGGTCTGGGGGGTGTATTGGTTGCTAGTGGGGGGCCTATGGGGAGAGGTTGTGTAGGGAAGGCTGTGGGGGTGTAAGGTGTTGGGGGGCCTGGAGGTGGTTATGTGAGGGTTGGGTATTGGTGACTTTATGGATATGGGTGGGGGGGGCATTGTAGGGTTATATTTGGGGTGTGAAGGGAGTTATAACCCCGCCCGTTTTTGCCATCCCAATGTCCCGTTTTTGTCACAAGGAAATATGGTCAGCCTAGGTGAGTAACCTATATAAAGGAGTCCCACTTATTCACACACATTTATTCGCACAAAGGGGACAGAAAATAGAGGTCTCCATGCAAAGAACTTTACAGAGACAGGCATGTAACATTCAGCATGTCTGCAGATTAACCCTGCCTGGAGCTGAACGCAAATGTATGCCTGTCTCAAAAGGACCATATACCTTCTGGAATTTATATAACACATGGGTCCCACAAGTCAACCTGTAAGAACAGGCTGAACTTTCAGAAAGACCCCCAAGATAACCAGTAAGCTCTAACATTTTATTAAATAAGCATAGCAATTGAACACACCCTACATTATACATAACCTGAGTCTCATAATAAAGGGGCCAGTGAGTTTCAAGCTATAAAAGTCATTACAAAAAAAGCTACAAGAAGCTTCTACCCCATAATGAAGTCACTAAGTATCTTTTATTGGCAAATTGCATTTTTCACCAACAATTCAATAGGAGTGGGGCTCAGTTTTAGTAGTCAGCTATCTACCCTACTGAGATAAAACCCTACACCTACCTTTCTTCAAACACATACTACATGAACACAAGTGCTCCACAGGTCATGGTTGAAAAGCAGATCTAGGATAATTCCCACAACCGCAAGCAAAAGAGTAACTATTAATGGAATGATGTCAGATTGGAGAGAGATCTCAAGTGGGATCTGTTCTGGGTCCAGTGTTGTTTAACATCTTTATTAATGACCTGGAGGTAGGTAGAGAGAGCACACTAATCACATTTGCAGATGACACAACACTTTGGAAACTAGAGCTAAAATTCAGAGGGATCTTGATAAATTGGAGAACTGGGCTACAGACAACAAGATGAAATTCAACAAAGACAAATGTATGGTGCTACATTTCGGGAATAAAAACCAAATATACACATACAGAAGGGGGGAAGGGGTAATAACTAGCTTGGCAGCAGCACTGCTGAGAAGGATCTGGGAGTTGTGGTGGATCACAATCTCAACAGGAGTCAGCAATGTGATGTTGTTGCAAAGAAAAGCAAATGCAGTTTTCAGATGTATTAACAGAGGTAAAGCATGTAAGTCACAGGAGGTGATAAGAGCACTCTACTTGGTGCTGGTTAAGTATCAGCTAGAGTATTGTGTCTAATTTTGGTCACCAATGTATAGTGACCAAACTATGATGTGAAATAACTGGAAAGGATTCACAGATGGACCACAAAGGGAAGGAATGCAAGCAATATGAGCAAAGGCTAAAGGAACTGGGTATGTTTTGTCTGGAAAAGAGGAAATTAAGGATGGACATGAGAGAGGTCTTCAAATACTTGAAAAGATGCCATAAAAAAGATGGAGGAAAGTTGTTCTCTCTTGCCACAGAGGGTAGGACAAAAGGCAATGGGTTCAAACTACAGCATAGCAGATTAAATCTCAGGAAAAACTTCCTAACTGTAAGAGCAGCAGGACAATGGAACCGACTGCCTAGGGAGGCTGTGGAAACTCCTTCACTGAGGATTTCGAAAGGAGGCTGGATAGCCATCTGTCTTGGATGGTTTAGACACAACAAATCCTGCATCTTGGCAGGGGGTTAGATTAGCTGACCTTTGTGGTTCCTTCTAATCCTATGAATTCCCCATTATTATCAACATACATGAAACACCACTCAGCTTCTAGTGCTACCTCAAAACACAGCAGTATACATCTCCTGCACCACAAAGGATCACAAACTATGTACATCCCCTGAATATAATATACATCCCATGCATCCTAAAGGATCTGAATCTAAATCCAAATGAAAATAAAATCCACTTATCTAATATCACCTCCAGACCTCAACAGAACTAAATAATTTCTATACCCATGACAAGAACAACACCTGCCAAAACCAAATAATGCTCAAAACACTAGGCTAAAACCTAAAGCCCCAATATGGGAATTACTGGGAAGTAAAGATCAAAAAACATCACCAACCATCTAGATTGTAAGAGATTGTCACTCAGAACTAGCATGCTAACAGACTGCTTCATTACCATGAAATATACAAAGCCACAGCAGACTCTTATCAAATACCATGTCAGTGACCATAAATTAAGAGACAGACATGAGATGACAAAGTACAGTATGACCCCAAAGAGAAACAACTTGACAGAAGAGACTGAAATAGAGAGATGCTTTCTATTTCCATGCTGAAAATAAGGAGTGAAAGAAAAATATTTCCCCAGAATTATGACAAATAAGAGGAAAAGCCCTACAGAACCCAGAAGGGAAAGACAGAAGATAGTCTAGTGTTAGATCTAGTAATCTCTTTCCAAATCAGGAATGGATAATGACAAGTGGACACTGGATAAAATCTCAAAATACTCAGAAAAGATTCTTGATATGCTGTATCTACTTCTGTTTGCAGTGGTGGTGTAGCTGTGTTGGTCCCAGGATATTAAAGGAATAAGGTGGGTGAGGGAATATCTTTACTGGACTAATATTGGTTAGTGCATGAGACTAGTTTTCAAGCTACACAGAGCTCAGGTCTGAAGAAGAGCTCTGTGTAGCTCAAAATCTTGTCTCTTTTGCTAACAGAAAAGATGGCCCCATAAATGATAGAACCTCACTCATCTTGTCCTGCTTCTGAGAGTTCCCTAAAGCTTTGGCTCTTTCACACTTTGGCAATACATATATAAACTTGTCATGTCAATAAAGTACTATTGAACTGAATACTCTAAAGTGCTGACAGGGGGGGTCTGGAAGGCCTGGGGCTGAACATTCACGCTGGTAGGGTAGAATTAGTACTACTGCAGAATTTCAAAGGCCTCTTTGATCTTCCTGGGGGATTCCTCCTTCATTCAAGATATAGGCCATTGATTTGAGAGTAGTGCTGATAAACAAGACTAGCCTTTTTATTAGAGAGACACACACTCTCTTCCGCCTGCAAGGAGGGCACAGGTAGGAGACTTTTAAAGCACTGGGCTGCTTATCATCTCTCTTGAGGAGGCAATCAGCTCTTGAACACTGGAGAAAGTACTGCAGAACTTCACCTTTCTGCATTTAAAATGCAGAGGCCCAGCCACTTCATCAGTTGGGCATGCAAAACTCCTCTTTTCTAGGCTTTCCCTGAAGTCAAAAGGACTTATTGGGCAATAGTGACGACCCAGTGAGAGGTGGTCAGATAGGAATTTGAAGACATTTTGTGTCGCAAAACTAATACAATTAGGATAGTCTTGTGGTATTGTGAGGCCACCTTGCTCCAAGGTTAAAGTTTTGAAGGATTAAGAAATAATGAGAGTCAACTATGGAGAATAACTGGAAGAAAAAATATACTGAGCATATTTTTATTCTGCAGCTCTCTACCTACCCTTTATCAAGTATCATACACCCATGAGAAATAAACCACCTTTATTTATAAACCCTTCAAGTTATGGACAATACCTTCTATAATAAATAGTTTCTTCATTAATCCAGGTATTCAGGCTGAGTGTGAGACCCTCATATACAAAACCATTCAGATGTGACTTGTGTAAGTAAAATTTTTTATAGGCATAAAGATTTGTAATTATATGTTTGCTTTTAGTATATTATTCAGCCACTGGATGCTTATATGCTACTTAGAGTTCCAGACAGGTTACAAACCTTATAAACAAGAGACATGGATCTGGAACTCAAGTTGTGTAGAAACCTCTTTGTCAGTATTAGTTTTATTTAATTAACACCTATTTAAGAATAAATGCAATTGCTTATATCATCACAGGCTCCACATGGCCTCACTTGCCCCCTGTAGTCAGTGACAGCCCATCTGCTTGCTCTCACTCCCAATTTCTCACCACTGTAAAGAGGGTAATGGCTGGAACATTTTCTGTTTTAATCCCATGTACCCTCAAGGGCAAATTTTGTGAGCCCCCATGTTTCCAGCTAAAGAAAGACAAGATGGATTGTGGTGTGAAA
The DNA here is from genome assembly GCA_032164245.1 of Sternotherus odoratus. Taxonomy (NCBI): domain Eukaryota; kingdom Metazoa; phylum Chordata; order Testudines; family Kinosternidae; genus Sternotherus; species Sternotherus odoratus. The sequence goes on from JAVMKO010000001.1 coordinate 165,984,502, forward strand.
AGAGTGCTCTCTGCCCCCCAGAGACTGATTTTCAAAGCTGGTTATGTTTAAGAATGGGGGGTGAGAGTCTTTTTTTAATGGAGTCTAGCACTATAGAAAAATGCAAGTACAAAACTTCTATACTTTTGTAACCTACATAGCAAAACAGCATGTTCAAATTGACTGAGAAATATGCTTACCAGATGTTAATCAGTGGCTAATCACAGTCACTCAGTTACTAATAGGGCTTTGTACATGTAAGCCCCTTTGGTTTAGGGTAGCTCAGTTTCTTGCTGTGATGAACACTGAAGATATCATCATCAGTATTTACGGTAGTATTCCAAACTTTATTTTGCTTTTTTTTAGAAAGTGGCATTCTGATTCATGGAAGATTCCCTCAGATCTAAACTAGAGATCTCAAACCAGAATTTGCCAGTGCACCATAGCTGAATTACCAGTGTTTAACGCGACTATACTTTTACATTACATTTGTAAGGGATTTTTTAAAAATATATTTTAATGGGGCTTTCTTGGTTCTGCCCTTCCTGAAAGGGGAAGGTGACATGGCTAACCAACCAAACACTCTAGAGGACATTACAGTTGTCCATTTAGTTAGGTTACAAGAGATGGGAGAGCAGAGAAACAGCACATTTTTCAACAAACTATGGTGATAGAGGGGGCTGGACATCATTCAGAGGACCTGTTATGACTTCATGCCTGTCTCATTCTCATGGGACAAAATACTAGCAGTGCCCTTTAGGATGATGTCTGTGAAGTATGGTGTGTGTGTGTGTGTGTGTGTGTGTGTGTGTGTGTGTGTGTGTGTGTGTGTGTGTGTGTGTGTGTGTGTGTGTGTGTGTGTGTGTGTGTGTGTGTGTGTGTGTGTGTGTGTGTGTGTGTGTGTGTGTGTGTGTGTGTGTGGAGCCTGCCTTGCTGCTGGGAGGGAAAACTTAAGGCGTCTGACTCTTCTAAAGTCCTCTCTGACTGCTTCAAAACAGTAAAGAATAACTTCCCACCTCCATCAGCCAGGGATCACTGGTACCCCAGAAAGATACTAATTGTCTAGTGAAGTGACAGTTTAGAAGCCTATTTCTCTCTCCACAGAGAGAGAAAGTTGCAGGATGCACAGAGGACGATCCAGAAGAGTGGGTGCGGAAGGCTAGGCGGGACTCATTTTTATGCGCTTCCTATGCTCGGCAGCATCACCCCACCCCACAAGGAGTGGGTGGGGAGAGCTCCACCTCCCTGCCACACCAAAGGCGTCCTAGTGCAGCTCCTTTGGAGACAAAGGCAATGTAAGCACCGCACTTATTCTGCATCACCACAGGCCAGCATTTGTCTCATTGTGGATAAGAGTTCTTCACCCACCCTTACATTTAAAAAATGTATCTATCTGGCCATCCTTTAGTTCTCCGATATTGTTCCACTGGAACACATGAATCCCTTTTTCTCCCCTCACTGCATCCCCATTTGTATGGCATAGCTCCAGTGACCGTGAACTTTTAAAAACGGCCTCCATTTACCATGTGTATCTGCAAATCTGCTACCAGGATCTGTTTGCAACCAAAAATGTTTTCATATGCCAAAGCCAACACAGATTTCTCACTTCTATAGCTGAATTACACCAATAATTTCCAAGTTATTATATAGAGTATATTGGTCAAGGTGCAGTAGCAACAATATTCTTACAACCCCACCATCAATAACTAAACTTTTGAACGTAGCTATTGTTAATTTCAAGGGTAGTCTTAAGAGGGTGGTGAAGTGATTCAGCCGTTAGACAAACGAGCTAAGGATATAAATAAAATCTTCAAGAATGAATCTCAACCTTCATATAGTCTTAACAACATTGAAGGGCAAAATAATTTGCTTTACAAGTTTTCAGTGGAAATGCTTTCACTGGATTCCACTGTATCTGCCCCTGAAGATATTCATTACTCAGAGAACAAAATGTAAAGCATCAGAAAATGAATATGGTTTCTGGATGGTTACTTTATGAGAGCCATTATGAGAGCAAGGGACAAATTTTTTTAAATGATCTGTGTCAGAAAATACAGTGGCCATGCTTGCATGTAGAACTGCAACTGACTATGCAAGTTGTAGCTATATAAAAATTGCACTATTAATATGAGCATATGCATTAGCACCTGAACACCAGTTTTCTCATATAACGGCTTGATTTTTCAGATGTAAGTGTGCACAAGTTTATGCTCATGTTTTATGCATGCACGGATCCCTGTCTTTTGAAAGTCTGGCCCTAAGCTTCACTGGTTGGAAGATCCCCTGGTTAAGATAACAGTAACTGTCTTAATGTTCTGATAAGAAATATCAGGGGGGGGGGGAGGGCTAAGGGAAGGGGCTTGTGCTTCAAGTGTGTTACACATGCACTAAAATGGAAGTTTCTGATGCAATGAAATGTACACAAGCGTATGAGTTCACTTCTTCCCTGGGGTGTAAATAGCACTTTGACTCTTTCTGGGAACTCAGATATGCCTTATGGCCCTGACCCTGCAACCCGATCCAGGCAAGTGGATACATGTGGCCTCCCAATGAAGGCAGTGGGGGAGAGGGAGGTCTGCATTAATACAGGGACTGCCCATTGCAGGCTGCATGATCAGGACCCACATGAATGGAAATATTCAAAGAAAATTAAACATGAAATGTCAAGTAAAAAGCTAAAAAAGTCAGACTGTCAACAAACAGTTTTTCGATTTGGTAAAAGCTTGAGTGAATTCAAACAAAGGCCCCGAGTCGTCAAAGCACTTGTGCTTTATTGAATGGGGAAGGATTTAAGCAAGCGCTTCGGGCCAGATTTTTAAAAAGTATTTAGGTGCCCAACTCCCACTGATTTCAATGTGACCAGGATTTTGCCCCAGACGTCTGTTTGGTTTTGTGCACTGCCCACACGTGTCTATTAAGTTTGAAGTCAGAGCATTTATTATCCCATAACGTGTTGATAAGCTATCCTTCGCCCTTCCCTGTTCTTAGTTGAAAGACTAACTTTCTTTTACTACACAGTAAAAACAAACCTACCATATCAGGTTCATTTTCTTTTATATGGTGCCATCAGAGTGTTTGTTCTTCTTTATCACTGGGATCAATATTTATCCATGTGGGTGGAAACCGTTCTCTCTGTGCGCCAAGCTGTTATTGTGTTAAAGTTTAACGTCACCATCGGGGTAGTAAATAGTAGCTAAGTCATGCTTCACCAGTAATGCTTTGTTTAATTAAATAATTTACTGAGTTAGACCCAACTGTATTTTTTTTTTTTTTAGAAGGGAACCCAAGGACAATGAGTTTTAGTCATGGTGAAAGTTCCACTTTTAAAGATTTCAATCATTTGAATGATGTTAGACTGCCCCGGCTGATTCACGTCCTATTCTTTCTGTAACCTACCACCCTTTACCCCCTTGTTTGTCTCATCTACCTGTTATGTCTTGTCATGAAGATGTTGAGCTCTTTGGGCCAGGGACTGTCATTTTCTATCTATTGTACATTGCTCAGAACAAGACGACTCCAACCTTGTCACAATATAAAGTGTTAAAACAATGATGACACAGCTGCAGCTTCAGAAACACTGCGCTGGACTGTGATTTTAGATTGGCTGTACACCAGAATGACTCCATTAACTTTGTAGTGTCAGTCCTGGTATGCAAAGGTATGAGAATGATCAGACTATGGTCTGTTGCCTCTATATTTGCCAAGTTTCCCTTTATTCAACTGTGTGAGCTCCTATGGGCAGGGACTGTCTTTTTGTTCTGTGTTTGTACACACCTAGCACAATGGGGTTTTGGCATGTGTCTAGGGCTCCTAGGCATTACAGGAATACAAATTATAAACAACATTTTCCCGGTCTGCTATAGAGAAGAGGTACTATGTTATCATTTTCATTAAAACATATTTCCAGGTACACTATCTGTTGCAAAGAACATCCATTTTGAAACACTAAGCCAGCATCAAAGGGTTAATTACAATGTTTTTGTTAGGGTTCTTTTTTTCTGAATTGTATTAAATATTTATCTACCTTTAAAATTTTAACAAAAGTTCTAGTAATAATTAGCTACTGATGGGTAAACCAGAAAAGGCTCAAAGTTCAAATGTAGTTCAGATAAACACCCAAAATGTCAGATACTTATCGGACCGGTACCCAAACTGTCCATACCTCTTGAGGCTGCAGAACAAGGCTACAAACCCCCAAAGCTTCCATCTGGGAGTTCCAACATTCCTGGTCACACCATAAAATCCACAAGTGACTTTTCTTGATGTTTCTGCACTTATGTTTCTGGTCCTGTGTGGAACCAAGGAACACAAAAGGTGTGTGAGAAATAATGGATGGGAGTGGGGACAAAGTTATCTCCCTCAGGAGACAGCTTTCTTGGGCATCAGCCAAAGACTGTGGAATGAACTCCCCACTCAAGAACTATGGACCATCACAGACCTCACCACCTTCTGCTTCTAGGGAAAGTGCATTTCTTTGACCTTGCATTCTGTAACAAACACAGAGCAACATATATAGTTTAAAAATAAATTCCCAAACAAAAACACTACACTACACAACAGTGCTCCTGTTGGGGAGATGAGAAGAGAACAGATAGTAGCTGAAAGGGCAATGGAATGAGCTATGTTGGGAATCTCCCTTCTGGATCGCATCCCAAATGAAATGATCAGAGAATGCAACGGTATGAAAGATATTGTTGTGGAAAGCAGACATAAGATGCAATGGGTGGGCCACACAGCAAAGTTCATAGACAATAGGTAGACCACAATTATTGCTGAGTGGTACCCACGAAAAAACCACTCGGCCAGCCTCCAAGAACGTGAAGGGCAAGAGCGCAAGAAGAATGGTGGACGTGTTGTGGTCGCCACAGTCTTAATAACAGCTGAAGACTGATCGATCCATGTGACTCTTAAAACCCATACACTCACTACTTGGTCTGGGGAGAAGCAAGGGGAACCCAGGCCCACCCCCTTCTCTGGGTTCCAGCACAAATACCCTGTTTTATATGGATAAGGATTGTTCCTCCCATCCCTTTCCCACTTCCCTGAGCTGCTCCTACCTTTATTATCCCACCCGTTGACATCTTCACCAGTTCTCTGGTCTCTGCTATCCCAGCCTTTATCTGTGGTTCTTTACAGCTTCTCCTTAGCCAGCTGTGATGATGCTTTCCCAAAGACCATTCCCAGCCCTTCTCTGTGACAGCTGGACTGTTTTGCGAGTATTCTCTCTGCCTGTCACCTTTAGAACAATCAATATCTCTCTCCTCCAAACAGGCACTGCCCCTCACCCCTTCCTCTGAGGCTGGAGTTAGTGTCTCAGGTCTCTTGCCTTTGAAAAGTCAGCTACAAGGCTTTTGCCGTCTTCCTTCAGCTGACCCCCCTTTCTAATTAACCTTCCAATCTGGAGGGCTCAGCTGGCCAGCGTTCTCCCATCAGTGTCTGCACTTGCTGTGAGGGAGAAGGCAACATTTATGCTGGCTATTTTCTCACAGTTCAGTCTCTGATTAGTGGGGGAAAGAGAGGACTCTTGCCCTGCCCACTCTGCCAGGCTCCTGATCCCAGGCCTTTAAAAGAAACACTTCCTATTTTTTTTTTTCAACCGCTGATTATTTCTGGCACCACTTCACCTCTATCCCTATCCCTCCTTAGGTTCTTCATTAGGCCTTCCAAAATTCTTAAAAGGCCATGCCAGGCATCAGAATGAGCTGAACTCTAGGCACTACTGCCCTAAGGGTAGCCCACCCCATCACATAAGCCTTCGTGGTTACTCTGCCTTCTCAAGCTTCTCCCTGCAAGTGCACCGTAAAGGCTCAGAAGCCAAATAAAAATAAAACAAAATGCACTAAAAAACCCCACACACAACTCATGACTTAAGTTAATCTCATGTTTTTGAGGCCTGGCTTGTGATTTTTTAATGTTTAAATTTGGCAATACAGATTAATTGTGTTATTTCCTTTACCTATCTATCCATCCATTATAATGGTGAATTGATTTGTTTTCCTCTTTTTCAGATCACATGGCTATTTTTGTTCATATGAATTATTGCAACACTTCAAAGGGTTTTGAGATCCTAGAACGAAGGATCAAAGTGCAGAGTATTATTTTGTGGCCAGGCTGTGCCTCATTTTTAAAATAGAATTCCTCACTAAAAACACAAAGACTTTCTTTTAAGGACTATGGTTGGTGTGATATGACCCCTTTTATTACTTTTAAAATATTGAGGGAAAATGTAAAAATTCAAACAGATGCCTGTTCCTTTTTAATAAAGAACAGAAAACACCAAAGCAATCCACTGCAGTAGCATTTAATTTCAGAAAGGGGAACTACAAAAAATGAGGAAATTAGTTAAACAGAAATTAAAAGGTACAGCACAAAAAGTGAAATCCTTGCAAGCTGCATGGAAACTTTTAAAAGATGCCCTAATTTGGGGGTATAATTTAAATGCATACCCCCAAATTAAAAAATATAGCAAGATGACCAAAGAAGCACCACTCTGGCTAAACAACAAGGTAAAAGAAGCAATTAGAGGCAAAAAGGCATCCTTTAAAAAGTAGAAGTTAAATCATAGTGAGGTAAATAGAAAGGAGCATAAACTCTGGCAAGTAAAGGGTAAAAATATAATTTCAAAATAAATGTTAAGTACAGCTAGCCAAAGACACAAAAAATAGTAGCAAAAAATGTGTTTATGTAGATCAGAAGCAGGAAGCTTGCTAAACAACCAGTAGGGCCACTGGACAATTGAAATGCTAAAGGGGCACTCAAGGATGATAAGGCCATTGCGGAGAAGCTAAACAAAATCTTTGCATCAGTCTTCACGGCTAAGTATGTGAAAGAGATTCCCAAACCTGAGCCATTCTTTTTAGGTGACAAATGTAAGGAACTGTCCCAGATTGAGGTGTCTTTAGAGGAGCTTTTGGAACAAATTGATAAATTAAACAGTAATAAGTCACAAGGACCAGTTATATTTAGTAATAGTTATAACTAATTATAGTTAGTCTTTAAGGTGCCACAGGACTTTGTTAAGGACCAGATAGTATTCACCCAAGAGATCTGAAGGAACTAAACGTGAAATTCCAGAACTACTAACTGCGGTGTGTACCCTATCATTTAAATCAGCTTCTGTACCAGATGACTGTAGGATAACTAATATGATGCCAATTTTTTTTAAAAGGCTCCAAAGGTGATCCCGGCAATTACAGGCTGGTAAACCTAACTTCAGTACCAGGTAAATTGGTTGAAACTACAGTAAAGAACAGAATTATCAGACGCATAGATGAACACGATTTGTCGGGGAAGAGTCAGCACATCTTTTGTAAAAGGAAATCATGCCTCACCAATCTACTAGAACTCTTTGAGGGTGTCAACAAGCATGTGGACAAGGGTGATCCAATGGATATACTGTGAAAGCCTTCAAAAAGGTCCCTCACCAAAGGCTCTGAAGCAAAGTAAGCTGCCATGGGATAAGAGGGAAGGTCCTTTCATGGATCGGTAACTGGTTAAAAGATAGAAAACAAAAGAGAGGAATAAGTTATCAGTTTTCAGAATGGAGAGAGGTAAATACTTGTATCCCCCAGGTGTCTGTACTGGGACCAGTACTGTTCAACATATTCATAAATGATCTGGGAAAAGGGATAAACATAGAGGTTACAAAATCCCCAGATGATACAAAACTACTCAAGATAGTTAAGTCTAAAGCAGATTGCTAAGAGTTACAACGGAACCGCACAAAATTTGCATGACTGGGCAACAAAATGGCAGCTGAAATTCAATGTTGATAAATGCAAAGTAATGCATATTGCAAAACGTAATCCCAAGTACACATATAAAATGATGGGGTCTAAATTAGCTGTTGCCACTCAAGAAAGATCTTAGAATCATTGTGGATAATTTTCTGAATACATTCACTCAATGTGCATTGGCAGTCAAAAAAAGCTAACAGAATGTTGGTCATCATTAAGAAAGGGATAGATCATAAGACAGAAAATATCATATTTCTTCTATATAAATCCATGGTACAACCACATATTAATACTGCATGCAGATTTGGTTGTCCCATTTCAAAAAAGATACATTAGAATTGGAAAAGGTAAAGGAAAGTGCAACAAAAATAATTAGGAGTATGGAAGAGCTTCCAGATGAGGAGAGATTAGTAAAACTGGGTTTTTTCAGTTTGGAAAAGAGATGCCTAAAGGGGGATATGATAGAGATCTATAAAATCATGACTGGTGTGAAGAAAGTAAACAAGGAAGTCTTATTTACTCCTTCTCATAACACAAAACCTAAGGGGTCACCAAATGAAATTAATAGGCAGCAGGTTTAAAACAAACAAAAGGAAGTATTTCTTCATCCAATGCACAGTCGACCTGTGGAACTCCTTGCCAGAGGATGTTGTGAAGCCCAAGACTAAACAGGGTTCAAAAAACAACTAGATAAGTTCATGGAGAACAGCTCCATCAATGGCTATTAGCCAGAGTTGGCATGGATGCAAAACCATTGTCTGAATTGTCCCTAGCCTCTGTTTGACAGAAAACATGCAACTCCCATTGAAGTTTTGATTCACTTGTATTCAAGGGCACTATGGTTTTACTCTGAGACCTAAAATTTTTCACCCACTGCAATCCCAATGAAGCACCAAGGCTGCTGTGGTGTAAACCAATGCAGAGTTTGGCCCCAAGTATTTATCAAATAATATTCTTGATATGCACCGTTTGTTTGTTTTTAGTATCAAAGCATTACAACTGTATAATTAAATGATGTGTCGTACAACGAAAACCAGGAGGGTAGGGCTAGAAAGATTAATCCCATTAAGAAATTCTTAGGTAGTGAAGAGGAAATACAATTAGGCAAAACATATTAAACACACCTACACAGAGAGCTGAACATCTCCCTAATGCATTAAAACGCCTGCATGCATCTGAAATGGGCAGACAGACATCGCTTCCTTTATCCAATCAAATTAGAAAACTACACTCAATAAATTCCCCTGGAGAAATATTACATCTCAGAACATATGGAAAGAAATGAATTCTGAAGCTGAAAGGAAATCAGTAAATTATTTATTGTGATTTTATAATAGCATTGGTTTAAGATTTTATATACTAAGACACAATAGAAGGTTATTGATTACGGTCTGTACTGGAAGATGTGGAAAATTTAAAAAACGGCACAATTATGACACACTTCCGTTTATTATGGAAAATTAAAAAGGCGTTGAGTATAATTGGAAATAAGACACATCGCCCAACCTAAATTAACCCTATAGGTGTGCAAGAGAGAGAAAGAGAATTACAGCACGCTGATTAGTAATGAGTTCCTGGATCTCAACACCCCAAGAAGAGATCTGAAATGGATTGCATTACCGAACGTGCCTAAAGGCAAGTATGACAGCATTCCACATGACAGCAGTTGGGATGCAAAGCTCAGGTTTTTCTACAGCCAATAAGGGCTAGTGTAGTATTGTTGAGAGAGGAAAAAAGCAATAATATTATAAATAATATATTATAAACGTATAGAACCGGTGTATGCACATCACTACTGGACTTTTACTCAGGGCAATGAAATGTGTTTGGGATCTTGATCATGCCCCAGCAGTTTGCATGTGGCAGGCATCCTCTAGGTGTGGGTCACATCCTTCCAGGCAGAGGAGAAGAGTGGTCAGCTGGCTGTGTGCCAGAGTCTCTGCCTTGCCCCATATCACACATTCTGTGGAGCTGTAAACAGTGGGGAGTGCTTGGGGTTAGGTGAGCACAAAGTGAGAAAGTGGGTGTCTGGCTGGTGAGTCTCGTCCACATGCTCAAGGTTCAGCTGATCACCATATTTGGGGTCGGGAAGGAATTTTTCTCCAGGGCAAGTTGGCAGAGGCCCTGGAGGTTTTTTGCCTTCCTCTGCAGCAGGGGGCATGGATCACTTGCTGGAGGATTCTCTGTACTTTGAAGTCCTTAAACCAAGATTTGAGGACTTCAATAGCTCAGATATAGGTGAGAGGTATGTTGCAGGGGTGGGTGGGTAAAATTCTGTGGCCTGTGTTGTGCAGGAGGTCAGACTCGATGATCATAATGGTCCCTTCTGACCTTAAAGTCTAGGAGTCTATGAGAATGAGCATAATTTCACCAATACCCCTCTGAACATTCCTCAAGGTTCCTTTCCAAGAATCTTAATGATGGGAAAATACATGCCAGATCAGTCCAGGTGAAACCAGTAGAATGTGCTGTCCATTGTTATTCATGTAAAGAACTGGATACAGCTAAGGTTAAAGATAGGGTGGGCACAGCTCCATCCCCTCTGATAAGAGAATTCCCCCTGCACTCCCTCTCGGGGTTTGGGGGTGCTAATTTTCCTTAGCGCTCCATTTCTGCCTAGCTCTTCATTGGCTGTGAAAAGAGTTTGCATCATGCCAGAAAGAGAGAGAGAGAGAGAGTCTGCAGTGGAAGTAGCAGGAGGAGCTATCCCTGACTGGAGAGTTTAGGGGATTCCAAACCTTCCTACAAGTAGCTGGAGTAGCACCAGCAACTGATGAGAAGAAGAGAATGGTCCAAGCTGGGAGTCCCAGTGTCGCCAATACCTGTGATATATGTCCTCCAGCCCCACCCACCCACATCCCTAACCCACCCACTCTCTGCTACTTTCTCCCATCCATGGAGAGCTGAGCCCCCTAGGGCAGGAGGGTGGATACATTTGTTCTGCCTGAAGTACATGCAGAGCGGAGAGCATGATGTTAATGAGAGGAAACAGCACAGAGCTCATTTTGTGGGAGCAGCATGAGAATAGTTCCCAAACTACAGGAGCAGCTATAATGCCTCCTACTGTATTCTCAATGAGCTGGCACATCCAACAGGAAACCCATGACGAGTGGCAAATATGCAGAGTCTCAATATTAGTGTTCAATACAACACCAAGTTACCCAGGAGCTTTGGTGTAAGTGCCAACATTATATGAGGTTTGCATTTCAGAAGGTCACTGAGGACAGTGGCTCTCCACCTTTCCAGACGACTGCACCCCTTTCAGAATTCTGATTTGTCTTATGTACCCACCAAGTTTCACCTCCTTTTAAAACTACTTGCTTATAAAATCAGACCTAAAACTACAGAAGTGTCACAGCACACGCTTACTGAAAAATTGCTTACTTTCTCATTTTTACCATATAATGATAAAATACATCAATTGGACTATAAATATTGTACTTACATTTCAGTGTATAGTATATACAGCAGTATAAACAAGTCATTTTCTGTATGAAATTTTAGTTTGTACTGACTTTGCTAGTGCTTTTTATGTATCCTGTTGTAAATCTAGGCAAATAGCTAGATGAGTTGATGTATCCCCTGGAAGACCTCTGTGTACTCCTATGGGTATGAGTACCCCTGATTGAGAACCACTGATTTAAGATACTTCCTTTTTTCCCTTTGTTCTTTTTCCATTGGCCCAGAAATGTTCAACGCCAGCCATGCTTCTCGACCATGGATGTGGCTTTCCTGGTAACCTGCAAAGCTGTTTCTCCACTATGAGAAGGGACACAAGACACTTCCTCCCCTCAGGACAGTACTCTTCCTCCAGAGCATACCCATCCTGCCTAGCGAAGGCCTGAACTCATTACACAAAACTAGGTCTCCCACTAAACTGGCCTGGCATTTTCCATTTTTATTGTTCTCTTAAGTATATGTTCTCTAAGGTAACAGTGATTATTTACATGATCATGTACTTAAAGAATAACTTACTTTTTCCTAAAAGAAATACCATATCACCTAAGACCAAAGGCAGCAGGATCATATAGTCAAAGAGATCACAAGAGTACAAGACAGGTTATATATAGTCCAAAGACTTTAGATAAAATTTTCAAGAGCGCTTATTGGTTTAGGAACCTAAATCCTGTTGAAAGTCAATGGAACATAGGTTCCTAAATCACGTAAGTGCTTTAGCAAATTTTACCCATAGAGCCTAATTCTATTCTCACTGAAGTCTGTAAAATCAGTGGCTAAACGCCCAGTGGGAGAGAAATCATGGCAGCCAAATCTAAACAAATAGATTGGGTCATCTAGCCCTATAAAATTCTGTTCCTCTACAAAATTAAGAAACTGAGACCAATGTTTTACTTCATATAATTGAATTCCCTTTTTTTCTGTAAAGATAAAGGAATATTAATTAATGTTGTTATCAGTTTTACTGAAATGCTAATTATTAGGTAAGTAGAAACAGCCATTGTTTAAAAGGAAAGATGTGTTTGTTTGTAACTCATGTCATCTCTCTCTTCCTCTAGCTTTTGCTAATATTGTTTAGGTAATGGTATGAATTGTTTAGGCAAGATCATACCAGACATATGTACATGCAATCTTTAGAAGGACGTTCTGTTCCTTATTCCCAGGTACACAAAATATCATGATGCATACTTAAAGCCTGCTATAACTTGTTAATTGAGTGTGGAAACAACCCTGGGGGATAAGGCACATTTTATTACATAATTTACATTTTGGCCAAGAAAAAACATTGATCTTATTAAGCTGGTTTTAATAAAGTCAATATTTTATGATAGTATCTTCCTTCCAGTTGCTGTTTCAGCATGCCAAGTTCTGTATCACATTAGCCAATCACCATAAAACAAACAGTTGTTGGTGGACTTCTTATTTTCAATTTTAATTTTTTGGGACAGAGTGGGAGGTGGTTTATGTTGGCTATTCCTTTGTACTCTCACCCCCAAATTCTGATTATGAAGGAGAATTCCAATACTGCCATTAACAAGTGATTAGAATGAGAGTAGATCAGAAAGAAATGCTCGGGGCCTGTCTTTGCTCCTGTAGCGAGGGGCGTGGTTTCCCTCCCTGACAGATGGGGAGAGAACTGTGACCGCTCACTGGTGGGCAGAACTGGGACACCCACAGCCACCCCGCTGGAAACAGAGGGGCAGGACAGGAACCGGAAATATAAAAGGCAGGCCCTCCGGCTCAGGGCAGAGCTGCCAGAGGAACAGGACATCTTCCTCCCGCTGCTGAAGCCCAGACCCGCTACAGTGGGCCACTACAGTGCCAGTGGGCCACTACAGTGCCAGAGACTAAGCGGGCCTGCCAGAGCTGCCAGACATTGGGGACACCAAGGAGCTGTTGGGGCTGCCACTGGCTGTTTACCTTGTGAGATTAATGACAGCCCCGGAACCCAGATGCCCCCTGACTGGGAGTGTTGGAAGAAGCCCACGGATACCAAAGAGGGCTCAGTTGTGTTACTGACTGACAGCCAGTGTATTGTGGCAGGCCAGAGCCCTTACCTGATTGCTGCCCCACCCTAATTGAGGACCCCAGGTAGATAGATTCACTGTTGCTCTGCCTGACTGCAAGCCACAACCATTAAACGATTATGTTCTTTCCTGATTAAGGGCTCTGGCCTTATAGACTTACTGCGACCCCATTCTGGCTGAGGGCTGGGGTTCACAGACTCAATTGCTGCCTGGCCTGGACTGCAGGCTTGGGCCTATTAACTGTCAGCTAATTCCCTCCTGAATGGTTTTGCTCTAGGAGCATTGCAGTGAGGAAGCATGGTCTCTCTCCCTGACAAGCAGGAAGAGAACTGTGACCCCCTTACAGCTGCAGAGTTATAACTCAAGTCCCATCCCAACGAAAAGAACCCTTAATTGCCTGTCCCAGTACTTGCAAATACTACCAAAAAATATTTTAAAAGCCCTTAACTTGAGCATCCTAGTGATTTTAACTCATGTTGGCTGGCCCATCAAGAGGTATGAGCTAAACCTCAAGTTAGTACAACTCATTAGCTGCTAACATGACCACTCTTGTGTGGACATAGGCTAGTTCCACTCAGGTGCCACTAGTCCTCCAGTGCCTTCCCACAATTCCCCTCATGTGCCCAGAAAGGATAGACAAGTTCTCCCACAATTTATTGGGAAATAATTCAGAGTGCCTAGCTTGCTGCAGCATAAAGAACTCTGTGATATGTGGACACAGCTACACAAGTGTTGTTTTGTAGTGTAGCCATTCTCAAGGTAGACTAACTCAAGAGAAGTCATGCCAGTGTAGTTAACTTTGCAGTGAAGACATAAAAACATGACCCTCAGGCCATCCCATTGGTCTTGGTAACAATGCTAGAAGGTTCTATTGTTCTAGAGGGTTTTGTGGTATCTGATCATCAGCACCTAAGTGTATTCTGCTCCCACTCTGAAGAGTAGTGAGTGTCTATAGCAAATGACTTTGAAACAAGTGTTAGACTGGAAATGGTGAATGAATAGCACAGAAAACCTTGATAGTCCATTGAATATTTTCTGCATTACACCATGATTGAAACCTCATTATATTTATGTATCTTCTAAGTGACTCCATGCTTTTCAAACTATTTTACTGTACTCCGTTGTACTGTTTCTGATTTACAGAATTTATTTCTTTATTATGGAGTGAGATTGTGTCTTAAAACACTGACAGAAAAACCTCCACACACATTTCCTATCTTATCCTAAACTACATATAGTATCAGGATTATAGTGTATAAAAAGGGGGAATCTACAGCATGGCCCATCTACTACCATGGTCATGTAAAGAATTTAATGGTCATGTAAAGAATTTCCCCTTCCTGTCCAAGAATAAGATCATGAGAAAAAGTCTGAGGGGAACCTCATGCAGTTTACCTCAGACTGTTTTATGGATGGTGGTGACTTGTCCCTCCTGGAATGAGAACAGGGTGAGCAGGGAGGAGACTTTGTTCCTCAACACCAGTTCCAGAACCTCCTGCTTTCCTCTCTGACTCTGTGCCCAGGACTGCTATCTGTCTATGGGTCTGGGTTCAATGAAGATGTCCTCCCACCCCATGAACGCCATCCTGCAGTGACCTTCTGTGGCTCTGCATACAGAGGACACACAAAAGGCCTGTGGAACATTGAGTATGAAGCACTGGCAGCTAGAAAAGCCATCTTTTATCTGTAAAATGAACCAACTGATATGCACATCAGCATTAAGACTGAGCTGATGATGACAATGACAAAGAGATGAACGCCCATTATATTTTGACAGGCACTTTTCGGAGAAGGACAGCACTCCAAACTTTTCAAAGATAGAGGATGCAATTTTATTACATCACAATTTTTTGTTTAAAAGCTGGGTAATACTGGTTAAACACATTCCATAGAGAGCAGACAACCCAAATCGGCAGTGAAGCTAAATGTAAATAAAGCTAAGGTTATAGAAACATACCACACAGCAGAGGTCCCAAGATTAACAACAAAAACCACATAAAGATGAAATATTATAACAGAGAGAAATACAATAATACACACTTGACGTAGTTCTTATGTCAGAGATTGCACGAATATCATATAAGTACATCACATATGGAAAGTTGCTGAGAAAGATGGTAATTCCATCTTTACTTGAAGAAACTGAGCTACAGTAGAGTAAAAAAACCCAAACAACAACAAAACTAAAAGGAGACAGAGCTGGACTCTTCCTTATGAGAGCTATTATGTATCCAGCCCACATAAAGTTCAGTGTAAAGCCATGTTTGCTTGTACTTACAGGATCTAATTCCGATCTCACGTACACCAGTTAAATAAGGAGTAACTCCACGGAAGTCAACGGAGTTACTCTGGTGTAGAACTGTCATAGGAGAACCTTTCAAACTTTACAATGTCAAACTGGACATTGCTCCTGTTAATCCTCTTCAGAATGGTACAGTAGTATACTACTTCTGTTACAACAACCACTTACTCAGCATGCATCCCACTTCACAAGCTGTATCATGTGACACTGTACTGAGGTCCACTAATAAAGCAGACTGAAACATTTTCCGTGTTTTTTTCAGTGGAAGATGGCTTTTGTTTCGTTGAATTGGCCATTTCTTGACAACATTGGGAAGGGGGGAGGAGAATCCTTCATATAAAAAAAATTAACGTGTTGAAGTTTTTTGGTTTTCTAAAAAAACCAAAACCCACCACATTTAAACAGCCCTGTAGCTCAAGCCTGGTGAGCCCAAGTTAACTGACACAGGCCACAGGTATTTAATTACAGTGTAGACACACTCTGAGGGACCCTCACTAGATACACTCTCCCAGTTTGACAGCAAGCCATTGATAACAACTCTGAATACAGTCTTTCAACAAGTGGTGCACCCACTTTATTAGTAATTTATTCTAGACCACATTTCCCTCGTTTGCTTATAAAAATGTCATGCGGGACTGTGTCAAAAGCTTTACTAAAATCAAGATCTATGAAGTTTACTGCTTCATCCCCGTCCACTAGGCCAAAAAACCTGTCAAAGAAAGAAACTTGGTTGGCTGGACGTGATTTGTCTTTCATAAATCAGTGCTGGCTATTCCTTATAACCCTGTCTTCAAGGGGCTTGCAAACTGATTTTGTAATATAATTTGTTCCAATAACTTTCCAGGTTTCAAAGTTAGGCTGACTGGTCTGTAAGTCCCTGGCTCTTCTTTGTTCCCTTTTTAAACACTATGTTTGCCATTATCTAGACTTCTGGGACCTCAATGAGTTCGCGAAGATCGTCGCTAACAATTTCCAGATTGCTTCAGCTAGTTCCTTAAGTACCTTTGGGTGCATTTTATCAGGTTCTGCCACTTCGGATACATCAATCTTAACTACATATTTGTTAATGTGTTTTTCTCTGTTTTGACTTTGTGTTCTTTTCCCATTGTTAATCTTAATTGTGGTAAATATTTGATCATATTTGACCTTTTTAGAGAAGACTGAAGCGAAATAGACATTAAACACCTCACCTTGTCATCAGTTATTGGCTCTCCTTCCACACTAAGTAAAGGACCTACATTTTCTTTTGTCTATCTCTTGCTCCTGATGTATTTCAAGAACTTCTCCTTATGGCCTTTTATGTCCCTTGCTAACCCATTTTGTGCTGTGGCCTTTCTGATTTTGTCCCTATGTGCTTGTGCAGTTCTTTTGTACTCCTGTAACGGGGTCACCACTCACCCCTGCGGTGCCTCCCGCTGGTCATCTGGGGAATCAGCTCATTTAGCGTCCAGCGCGCCCTCCGCAGGTTGATGCCCCGCTCCTTTGCTGGCCCCGTGTCCCTCCCGGACCCCGGTGCCCTCCAACTGTGGGTGCTGCACCCCTGCAGTACCCCCTTTGGTGTGAGGGTCTCCCCTCCCCGGGGGAACCCTCTACCCCCTATCCCCACCTCGCCTCAGAGTGTGCCACTGTCAGTCACCACTTGCCCCAGCTCACTGGGGCGGACTGCAGTATCATGGCTTCTCATCACAGGCAAGGAGGGTTGGCCTGCTGTCACTATCTCCAGCCCTGGGCTGCCCCCTGCAACCCTGGTACTCCTGGGTCGGGCCTTGTATCAGGCCCGGAGGCCTGGGACTCTTGTCTAGAGCCTGCCCAGCTCCCTCTGCCCTGCCCCAGCTCTGCCCTAACCCAGGTACCTGGCTTCAGCTCCAGCAGTCAGGCCTGTCTCCCTCTGAATGCAGAGGAGACTGCCTTTTTCCTCTAGGCTCCTGCCTCCCAGCCTTTATACTCTGGCCTGAGTTTGGGGCGTAGCCGCCCAGCTGGGCCTAATGCCCAATCAGACCTGAAAGGCCTGCTGGCTCCCAGCCTTAACCCCCTTCTGGGCTTTTTCCAAACTCCTTTTGGGGCTTTCCCAAGCTCCTTCTGGTAGGGGGCGGGTGGTCACCCCGCCACAACTCCGCCTTAGCAATTCATCCATGTTTCCATTTTTTGTATAATTCCTTTTTCATTTTCAGATCATTAATTGGAGCCATGTCACTTACTATACTTCTCATTTTTCTTTGAATCAGAAGAGCTTGCAGTTGTGTCTTTTATATTGTCTCCTTGAGAAACTGCCAGCTCTCCTGTACTCCTTTATCCCTTAGAACCTATTTGTTCTCTGAGCTTGTTAAAGTCCATTGTCCTTATTTTGCTCCTCACTCCTTTCTTGCCTTAGAATCATGAAATCTATCATTCCATGATCACTTCCACCCAAATTGCCTTCTGTCTTTAGATTTGCAACCATTATCACCAAGTCTTGTGTTCTGGATATTTCTGGTATTTATTTTAGAAACGTCTCATCCACTTCCTCTTCCTGATTTGGTCTATAGTAGATCCTTACTCTGTCAGCCCTTGTTTTCTCCCTTTCTATCTTTACCCACAGACTTTCAACTGGTCTGCCTCTCCCCTCCTTCTTGATCTCAGAACAAGTGTATGTATTCGTGATGTATAATGGAATGCCTCCTCCCTTTTTCTATGCCTGTGCTTCTTGAATAAACTATATCCCTCTATACCAATATTCCATTCAGGAGCTACATCCCACCAAGTGTGATGCCAATTAAGTTCTAATGTATTTTATGTACTAATACTTGCCATTATTGCTGTTTATTCTCCCTACTTTTTGCATTTGTGTATAGACCTTTGAGGTTCAGCAAATTCCTCCACTGATTTCCCTCTTGTTTCTCCTATGACCCTATTGTAGTTTTCTGTGTTCCCCAAGCCCTACAATGTCTAGGCCCCTCTTAAGATGAGTTTTCATATGCTTACCTATGGGTTTTTGTCATCTGTCCCTTTTGAATCTAGTTGAAAGTCCTCCTCATTATATTGGTGAGCTGGTGCACCATGCTCTTCCTCATAGTCAGGTGGACCCCATCACTTCCCAACAATTCTCCTTCCCAGAACAACACCCCATGGTTGAGGAAGCTCTATCCATTTTGGTCCATGTACAGTTTTTATACAGGAAAGCTACAGACAGACTAAGTCTGGAGACACACCATATATTTCGACTGGTTTATACAAAGGAAACTCTGGAGAAATGGAGTAGCTTCC
The DNA here is from genome assembly GCA_032164245.1 of Sternotherus odoratus. NCBI lineage: Eukaryota > Metazoa > Chordata > Testudines > Kinosternidae > Sternotherus > Sternotherus odoratus. The sequence goes on from JAVMKO010000001.1 coordinate 166,003,245, forward strand.
CCCAACATAGCCTTTGTAGTGTATTATTAGACTTTAGGCTTCATCTTACCAACAATGAAACAAAAATCAATGGGAATTTTTCAGTTAACTTGAATGGGAGCAGTATAGGGCTGTTTATTGAGGACTTACAAAACAAACAAAACCAAACAAAACAAAACCACACAAACATAGTCACCCTTGCTCTTTCCCCTGCTCCACTTCCCATACCAATGTATAAACAGAGGCAGATTTTGTACTCATTTCTCAGCCTGAAATGAGCTGTAGGAGGTTAAGCAAGTGAGCTTGGAAAGGCTTTATGGCCAGCTTGCAAAGGTCTGGCAAACAGCTCATTTCAGTGCTAACAGCAGCCAAATGGTTCTGTGCACTCTGATCTGATTTTTGCAGTGTTCTACTCTGCCAGATGACGTTTTAGGCCTTGGATGGTTTCACTCTGTTTGCTAGATTTAGTTTCAAGTTTATATGTAAACAGCTACTACATGAGATGCCAACACACTTTGACTAAGTCTTTCATCATAAAATAATTCTGTGCTCCCACACAAATCCTACAGATGCTTCTGACTCGCTAGCAAGGTATCATTAAAGTCCTGGCTTTTATGTGAGGTTCTTAGGAGCTATGGCCAGCAGTGTAGCCTTTCAGGGTGGGGGAAGGGGGTTGGCATGCAAACAATAAAGCAAGGACCTTAGACCAGTGCTACTCAAAGTGGTGGTCCCTGGACCAGTCCACGGTGAGTTTCCAGGAAAGAAAGAAATAAGAGTATAATTGAAAAATCACACTGGAATTCCACCAAAAATAATTATCAGTCGATAAAGTTGACAATATTAAATACTATGTTTTCAGAAACACATAGTATAATATTGATAATTATGCCATAGTGTTATAGCATGTTTTGCATGAGACGCAGGAGCGCGCACTTACCGCACTCCTTTGCATATAAAGACCGCGCCCCACCAGCAGTTACCATTGAGAAGTTGAATAAAGAGTGTCATATGGATCTCTGCGCATTTGTCATTTGGGACCCCGTCCGAACCCACTGAGCTGAGAATGTCAGTACTAATCATATTATAAATTTTTCTGATCTGATGTGCTACGTGCCTATGCGACTATGATAATAATATGGCACAAATATTGTACCAGTCCCTGGCACATTGGAAAAAAATTGCCAGTCCACCACATCAGATAGTTTGAGAAGCACTGCCTTAGACAACATGTTGGTAGATTAATGTGATGCTGTTCACAGTGGATGTAACACAGTAGTTTAGCACCCTTACTGTTGAGAATGGTGCCTCAGTTGTGGTTTTTTGTGGGGAGGACATATGCCGATTTTCATTTTTCCCATCTGAATTCCTCAGATGAATTCCTCTACTAAGTGACCAGACAGAGCCAGGAAGTGGTGCTTGTAAACATGAGTGGTACAAAGTATAATTATGACTAAGGTACGACTGATCTAAAAATGGAACTTTGGCTTAAAATGAGAGGAGATTTTATACGGAGAATAATTTGCAAATAGATCATACTGAAAGCTGAAATCAGTTTACTGCTGCTATTTTTCATAATTCCTGTTCAGGGTTGTATGATTAGAAAGGAAGGATGACCTTGTTGCACTAAACTGGAACTCTGAGGTCTGGATTAATTTCACAGCTCTGCCACAGACTCAGACAAGTTGCTTAGTTTCTCTGTCTCAGCTTCCCATCTTAAGAAACAAAATCAGTATAATATTTTCTCTCCCACTCTTTGCATCTCATGTCTAATTGAACTGTAAGCTCTTCTGGACAGGAACTCTCTCTTACCAGGTGTTTGTACAGTACCAAGCATAGTGATTTCAGTTCGGGCCTGTAGGTGATATTGTGCCACAAATAAGTAATCTTCTGGCCTACATATGGGTCCCAAAAGAATCTGAACACAGTGGATCCTATACAAGTCTGTTGTATGAGGACCCACAGCTATACAAGTCCACCAGCCAAGCTGTCTGTTACTGTAGCCCTATCGCTGCAGTAGCAACTCTGGCACATTCTCCAATGCGTTTGTGTGACTTAGGGCTTGCCTACACTTAAAACACTGCAGCAGCACAGCACTTCAGAGTAGACCAGGGGTGGGCAAACATTTTGGCCTGAGGGCCACATCTGGATATGAAACATGTATGGCGGACCATGAATGGTCACAAAATTGGGGGTTGGGGTACAGGAGAAGGTGTGGGCTCTGGCTGGCAGTGCGATCTCTGGAGTGGGGCTGGAGATGAGGAGTTTGGGGTGCAGGATGGTGCTCTGGGCTGGGACTAACGGGTTCAGAGGGCAGGATGGGGGGGTCGGGGTTGGGGCAATGGGAGAGGCTCAGGGGTGCAGGCTCTGGGCAGTGCTTATCTCAAGCAGCTCCCAGAAGCTGTGGCACATGCCCGCTCCAGCTCCTACGCAGAGACATGGCCAGGCAGCTCTGCGCACTGCCCCATCCCCACAGCTCCCAGCAAACAAACAAGAATCAACAACAGAAATGTTATCATAGTGCAAAACCACAGTCTTTGCCTACCTCTATCATAACTTTTAGGGATCTCAATATTATACTGAGGATCAACTGAAATTGCACAACTAGGCAGCTTCTAGCCAAGGAAGCCAAATGGGCAACATTAATCCGCTATTTAAGTCTTACAATAATCATATCTCATTTATACAGCCCCTTTCTTTCTGAAGTATTCCAAAGTCCTTTACAAAGTATATAGATAGCAGAATCACATCATCTGCCATTGAAATGCAGCAAGCTCTGTATTGAAAGTAAACTTGACAGAAAATGTAAACCCTTTAGGTTATAAAATAAACAAGAATAGCATATCAAATTGAAACTGTGGAGGAGACTTAGGCAGAATGTAATTATACAAATTGGAATTTGTCAAGAATGCCACAGATTAACAGCCCAACGCTGCCAATAAATAAATGCCATACTATAATTATTAATTATGGGTGGTGAGGAGCTCAGTTTTATGTGTGAGCCTGAAGACTGAAATGCTCCATGGATATGGAGTTGGAACAGTGGTTCAGTAATGATTCAGAGAGTGCCACCTACTGAATCACTAGAAAGACTTCCTGCAGCTCCCGACATGCTCCATGATGGAATGTCATCCAGTCCTGTTCGACTTGTGAGATCTGATAAGGTCACAGCCTGAAGTGGTTTGTCTAGAACCTAGAGAATGGGGCTTCATGCAACTGGCAACATCCCTTACCTATACAGTAGACTCTCGATTATCCAGGATGTGGATTAACCAGGATGTCAAATAAAATACGCGCTACACGCAGGGCTGACTCTGGCTTTGCTGCCGCCCCAAGCACACACACACACACAAAAACCCCACGAGGGCGCAGGGCAGCCAGTGAACCAATACCCCCTCCCCCCTAGTGCAGGGTGGCTGGTGAACCAACCCTCACTTCCCATATTTCCTATGGATGGTGATTATCTGGGATTTTATTAACCAGAATTATTTTTCCCCTATCATCCTGGATAATCGAGAGTCTACTGTACTAACAAATGAGAAATATGCATTTTGCCACACACTCATACATATACAAAAACTGACAGCACTAATATTTTAATTCCACTTACATGAAACTAATTAAGCACAGGTGTTTTATCTGTGGGTTTGAAGTTGTCTTCACTTTGGAAAGGGATATATTAAAGTCTCTATGCCTCAGACATCTTAGAAGAGCAGGACAATGCATTCCTTTGCACACAGAATTGATACAGGGCCCTCAGAAAAACAGGTCAAGTTAAACTAAAATATTTTCCAGTCAATTATTTTATTATTTAATTAAGTATATAGAGTAAATTTCAAACTTCAGACTTTCTTGTTTGTGGTTGTTGTTTTTTTTTTAAATAATTTTTCACTGAAAAATGTCAGATACAGTTAATACTGAGTCATACATCTATACCTCTCTTTTGGCTCTCTGCTTTGTCTTTCCCCAAAATACAACCACTATGACACTTTGGTCACAAAACAACAACTGCAGTTTTGTCCCTCTTAGCCATATAGAAAATGTTTTTATTTAAAGATACTCTGTGACAATAAAAACAAGTGGAATATTAAAAAGAGCATGGTGCACCAGATCAGCTATGAATAATATAATATGCAGTATGTATATATCCCAATAGTATAAGATGCAGTATGAATATATCCTAAGGAAGGCAAAGCAGCCATTGATTCTTGTCACTGGGTGACTTGGCTGCTGAATCCTGCTACTAGGCAATGTGGCCACTGACTCTCACCACTGGGTGGCACAGTCCCAAATATCACAACTAGGCAGTTCTGCCAACATTGGACCCAAAACCCCCTTTGACAAGTGGATATATATCCTTTTATGGGAACTGCATACCCATTGTAAACATGCCACTCTTGGGGTTAAGACAATGGGCCTGTTTTTTTCGTCCACTACCCCTTCACATTGCTTCAAAAACCATAAAGTGACTGTAAAACCTGGCTTAACCAGCTACATGGAAATTCCCCTGGCATAGAAGGAATCCCTGTGTGGCACAGAGCTGGCATCACAGACCTGTGTCACCTTCTTGCAGCCTACAATTCAAAGTGTCACATGGGAGATGAGGCATAGCTAAGTTACTGAGTACCTCTATGTTCTGGCTATTCCCAGACACCAAAACTGTCTCTTGAAACTAGGGACCTATCTACCGACCATACACCCCTAGTTGTCACTTACTATCCCACACTGGAACTCATACAAGGTATCAAACTATTACAACCTATATTTGAAGGGGACTGTAGCAGGGCGGTGACTCACCCTGTGGCGCCTCCTGCTGGTACATCCAGGGAATTAGCTCACTCTAGCGTCCGGAGCACCCTCTGCAGGCTGTAGTCCCGCTTGCTGCTGGCCCCATGTCCCTCCCTGGACCCCGGTGCCCTCTTCCCTTGGGTGCTGCAATATGCAGTACCCCCATATTCTCAGGGTCTCCCTCCCCAGGGAACCCACACCCTCTATCCCCACCTTGCCTCAGTCTAGGCAATGGCCAGTCACCACTTATCCCCATTGCCAGTCATCACAGGCAAGGAGGGTTTGGCCTGCTGCCTCTGCCTCTGTAGTTATGGGCTGCCCCCTGAAACTCTAGGACCTTTTTCTGGGCCTTCCCCTTAGGCCCTGCAAGTTTCCAGGCCGGAGCTTCCCCAACTCTTCTTGCCTTCCCCCGAGCCCTGCTCCACTCTAGGTACCCTGTCAAGCACCCCAGCGGCCAGGCCTGTCTGCCTCTGCAGCCAGAAGAGACTCTGTCTCTGTGTGTGCTTAAACCAGCAGCCCTTTTATAAGGGCCAGCTGCTTGCTAATTGGGTCTGGCCCCAGCTGTGGCTGCCTCTCCCAATCAGCCTGGGAGCTTGCTTGCTCCCAGCCACAACCCTTTCCGTTTTAAGCCCTTTTTCCTGGAGTGAGGCAGCCGCCCCACTACAGGGACCATATCTTGAAACAAATATTTCCTGCACCCCCTCTTATGGGCTTCAAACAACCCTCTCAATCTCATCAGAAACAATTTCCCCACAGACAAGGACACACCAACTCAAAGCAGCACCACCAGACCCTGCCAAAACAACAGAGGGAAAACCTGCAGACATATCTCCATTGCAATGGTGATAAATACCACACACAACACACCTTTCAAGATTCATGGGGCCTACACATGCCTTTCACAACATGTGGTGCACATAGTGCATTAAAAGCCCCAGTAACAACTATGTGGGTGAAATCAGACAAGCACTAAACTCTTGAATGAACTTAAGGGGAAAAAAGTGACAAAAGACAGATAAAAAACACCATGTTATCCATGGCAAACACCTTTTCACAAAAGCAACCACTCCATATCTAATCTTTCAGTATTCATCCTCAGCAGAAACCTGCACAGCTTCAGAAGGGCAAGCCTAGGAACTTAAATTCATAACACTGCTAGACACAAAGTCCATGGACTTAAAACAGGGACACTGGTTTCCTGGCTTATTACAACAATGTGTAATACATACGGCCTGGTAACCCTCAATGGCCTTCTTCAAAGTCATTTTGTATAACAGTCCCACTCTTATTGCCCACTCCATCTCAAGTGACCTCCTACAATGTTACCCCTTATGCTTAACTATCTGTCCCAACTTGTATTTAGCTCAGACACTCTGATTTCTTTCCCCAGATCTGAAGAACTCTGTAGATCAAAAGCATGTATTTTCCACCAATGGAAGTTTGTATCTTCCACAATGGAAGTTGGTCCAATAAAAGATATTACCTTCCCTCTCTCTCTCAAGCTCGGAAAAGAAAGAAAGAAAGAAAGAAAGAAAGAAAGAAAGAAAGAAAGAAAGAAAGAAAGAAAGAAAGAAAGAAAGAAAGAAAGAAGATATAGTTACTACTGATTGGGTCTCACTTATTCAACAAGCCAAAACATAAAGTAGAAATAACTCCATTTTTAGAATTTAATATTTAGCCCTTTGATGGCAGAGGGGTTAAAAGCTTTAAGGAAAAATAATACTCACACTATCATCAGAACCTGTACACCCTGACAAATTTATCTGGCTCATTACAGTTGCCATTTTTTTGCATATATAATGTAGAATAATTAGAACTATATATTTTAATGCGACCTCTAAATTAGGGCATGTAATTTTACCTACACAATTACATGTGTTTGCAAATGGAGATTGGGGGGATGAGATATTATTATTTGCAGGCAAGATTTTGTATGAAAAAATTATGCGCTGATTTTGAAGCTCAGTTGAGACCACTTTAAAAAGTCTAAGACACATGGGAAGTAGGAACCATAGATGTCAGTTTTGTGAATCTGAGCTGTTTCCTAATCTCTCACCATCCCAGTAAGTCATTTATGAGTCAGGGTGGCTATTTTATAAAATCAGATAACCCCTCCTTATAAAATGTACCAATCACAATAGACTACTGTACTCCTAACTTTCTCTATATGTCTATACACAATAATAACTTTATAGTATAATACCTTAAACACTGTGGCTCATTAAATCATAGGAGACCACACATAGGTTATGTACAGTATGAAATACATGTTATGGTGAAGCAACTAAGAGTATAATTGTTGAGGACAGTTCAGAGATGCATGGCTTCCTGAGGAGAAATTGCACATCAGAGACAATCTCTGAGCAACCCTGTGTGCAGAGGGACACCATACTTTAGGGTGTACATTATCTTTTCTGCCAAAGCTTTGTCAGGCTGCAGGGAGCAATGTGGCTCGTTGGCCTGCACAGTTTCCACCATCTCCTATTGTACAGATTCCAAACACACAGAGCACCTCTGTTGAGTCCAACAAAAGGGGAATACGGTATTACCCAATATGGCCAAATCTCCCTTCCATGCTGAAGAGGAAACATGCATCTTTGCATTGGTCTTTACTGCAAAGGATGTGAGGGGAGATCTCCATATCTGAGCCATTCTGTTCAGGTGACAAATCTGAGGAACTGTCCAGATGGAGGTGTCAGTAGAGGAGGTTTTGGAACAGAATAATAAATTAAACAATAATACTTCACCAGGGTCAGATGGTATTCACCCAAGAGTTCTGAGGGAATGCAAATGTGAAATTGCAGAACTACTAATTGTGGTATGTAACCCATTACTTCAATCAGGTTCTGCACTAGATGACTCCAGGGTAACTAATGTAACACTGGTAACAAAGTCCTGTGGCACCTTAAAGACTAACTATAAAGTTTTGAAGCATAAGCTTTCGTGGGCTAATACCCACTTTGTCGGATGCAAGCAGTGGAAGTGTCCAGAGGCAGGTATAGAAAAGTAGGCAAGAACCAGGTGGGAGGTAAAAAGGTTAGTCCAATTAGGCTGAACCAGCTTGTTATCTCCGATCAGGGAGGGTGGGTTATTCTTCTAGCATTTGAATGGGGGGTGTGAACATGGAGAGAGGAGAAACTATTTCTGTAATTAGCAAGCCATTGTAGGTCTTTGTTCAATCCGAGATTGTTTGTGTTGAATTTGCAAATGAATTGTAGCTCTGCAGTTTCCCTTTGCAGTCTGGACTTGAAGTTTTTTTGCTGCAGTATGGTGACTTTTAAATCTGTAATTGTTTGTCCAGGCAGGTTGAAGTGTTCTCCTACAGGTTTTTGTATATTGCCATTCCTAATATCTGATTTGTGTGCATTTATCCTTTTTGTAGGGACTGTCCAGTTTGGCCGATGTACATAGCAGAGGGACACTGGTGGCATATAATGGCATATATGACATTGGTTGATGTGCAGGTGAATGAACCAGTGATGGTATGGTTGATCTGTCTTTTAACAAAGGCTCCAGAGGCAATCCTGGCAATTACAGGCCACTAAGTCTAACTTAAATTCCACGCAAATTGGTTGAAATTATAGTAAAGAACAGACTTATCAGAAACAGGTGAATATAATATGTTTGGGAAGAGACAACACAGCGTTTGTAAAGGGAAATCATGCCTCACCACTCTATTGGAATTTTTGAGAGAGTCCACATGGATATAATCCAGTGGATGTAGAGTACTTGAACATTCAAGAAGCCTTTGACAAGGTTGCACACCAAAACCTCTTAAGCAAAGTAAGCAGACATGGAATAAGAGGTAAGGTCCTCTCATGGATCAGTAACTGGTTAAAAAACAGGAGACAAAGGGTAGGAATAAATGGTCAACTTTCATAATGGAGAGAAGTAAATAGCAGGATTTCCCAGGATTCTGTACTTGGACCTGTGCTATTGAACATATTTATAAATGACCTGGAAAAGGGAATGAATGATGAGATGGCAAAGTTTGGAGACAAGACAAAATTGCTCAAGGGAGTTAAATCCAAAGCTGACTTCAAAGAGCTATAGAGGGATCTGACTAGGCAACAACATGGCAGATGAAATCCAGTCTTGATAAATGCAAAGTAATTCCACTGAAAAACATATTCTTAACTATACATACACAATTAAGGGATCTAAATTAGAAAGACCTTGGACTCATGGTTAGTTGTCTGAAAACATTGCTGTATGTGCAGTAGCACTCAAAAAAAGCTCACAGAATGTTAGCAACCTGTAGGAAAGGGATAGATAATAAGACAGAAAATATCATAATGCCACTACATAAATACCTGGTATGCTCACACATAGAATAGTGCACACAGTTCTGGTTTCCCCATCTCAATGAGAAGTATTAGAATTGGAAAAGCTGCAGAGAAGGGCAATAAAATGACTGGGGTATGGAACAGCTTCCGTACAAGGAGAGATTAAAAAGGCTGGGCTGGGACTGTTCAGCATAGTAAAGAGACAACAAAGGGGGACTATGAGAGAGGTCTATGAAATCATGACTGGTGTGGAGAAAGCGAATAAGGAAATGTGCTTCCCCCTTCACATAACACAAGAAACTGGGGTCACTCAATGATAGTAATAGGCAGCAGGTTGAAAACAAATATAATGAATTAGTTCTTCACACAATGCACAGTCCACATGTAGAACTCATTGCCAGGGGATGTTGTGAGGGCCAAAAGTGTAGCTAGGTTAAAAAAAAAGAATTAGCTAAGTTCATGGAGGATGGGTCTATCAATGGCTATTAGCTGAGATGGCCAGGAACCAACCCCATACTCTGGGTGTCCCTAAACCTCCAACTGGACAACAGGGGATAGATCACTCAAACTTGCCCCATTCTGTTTATTCCCTCGGAAGCATCTGGCACTGGCCACTGTTAGAAGACATATGGCTAGCTGGACCCTTGGTCTGACCCAATATGCCCATTCTTAAACATGGCTTTCTTGGGGACTATTTAGTCCATAGGATTTTATCTGAGTGCAGGTCAACACTTAAAACACTGCAGTGTTGTAACTTTCACACTGTGTGCCAAGTGTGCCACTTTCACACTTCAGTGAAAACACGACCTATGCCAATGGGAGGTCTTCTTCCATTGGTGGAGATACTCCACCTCTGCAAGAGGTGGTAGCTGTGTTGGCATGAGATGCTCTCCTAGCAACATAGCGCTGTCTGCACCAGGAGTTTATTTGGTTTAACTGTGTCGCTCAGGGGTGTGGATTTTTTACACTGCTGAGCAACATAGCTATACTGACCTAATTTCCTAGTGTAGACCTAATTTTCTTGAGTGGCCTGAGTAGGGATTGATAAACAGGGCCAAAACTAAGACTACAGAATGTAGCCACTAAATATACAGGACCTGATCTTCAGTTAGTGTAAACTGGCAGTTCTTGTGAAGGATGAGCTGAGGATTTGACCCAATAATGTGATCAAAAATGCAACTATATAGTTGACTTTTGTTACTGATTTTTAATCAGGCTACACATTTCATCAGGATTTCTTTTAAAATTATTTGTGTGCACATTTTAAATCTGGACTCTGAGGTAGTTTTATTCCATCGACTTGGGGTTACCCCTTGTATTTCAGTTTGAAAAGCACAATTCCCTAGTCAGGTTTCTTTCAAATCTGTATCACAATACTATGGTACCAGGAATTTTCAGCATGTTTGGAAACAGATTTGAAAGCAGGGGATCAATCTCATTTACAAACATCATAGAAACCTGTTAATGTGTTGACACCATACATGGTGCGACATCATCTAAAGCAAGTTTACATTTTGGAGCATTACATAAGGCCCTGTGAAAGACAATATAGCAATACTTCAGAGCCCACATGGACTTGCAAGCCACATAGACAGTGTAGCATTTGAGCTTAACTTAAAACCAGGAATATTCTTGAATAGTATCAGTATAAAGCTCCATCTAGTTTTGAATCCAGTTTAGTGTGAATTTATCAGCATCTTTGCTTAACGAAGTGACAAAGAGTCCTGTGGCACCTTAAAGACTAACTAAAGTATTGAAGCATAAGCTTTCATGGGCTAATACCCACTTTGTTGGATGCATGCAGTGGAAGTATCCAGGGGCAGGTATAAATAGGTAGGCAAGAACCAGGTTAGAGATGACAGGGTTAGTTCAATGAGGCTGAACCAACTTGTTATCTCTAATCAGGGAGGATGAGGTATTCCTCTAGTAGCTGAATTGGAGGTGTGAACAGCAAGAGAAGAGAAACTGTTCTTGTAGTTAGCTAGCCATTCATAATCCCTATTCAGTCCTGAGTTGATTATATCAAATTTGCAAATGAATTGCAGCTCTGCCGTTTCTCTTTCCAGTCTGGTCTTGAAGTTTTTTTGCTGCAATATGGTGACTTTTAAATCTGTAATTGTGTGTGCAGGGAGATTGAAGTGTTCTCCTACAGGTTTTTGTATATTGCCATTCCTGATATCTGATTTGTGTCCATTTGTCCTTTTTCGTAGGGACTGCCCAATTTGGCTGATGTACATAGCAGAGGGACATTGCTGGCACATGATGGCATGTATTACATTGGTAGATGTGCAGGTGAATGAACCAGTGATGGTATGGTTGATCTGGTTAGGTCCTGTGATGGTGTTGCGGGTGTAGATATGTGGGCAGAGTTGGCATCGCGGTTTGTTGCATGTATTGGTTCCTGAGTTAGAGTTATTATGGCTCGGTGTGCTGTTGCTGGTGAGAATATACTTGAGGTGGCAGGTTGTCTGTGGGCAACCTCAAGTATGTTGGCAACCCCTGGATACTTCCACTGCTTGCATCCGATGAAGTGAGTATTAGCCCACGAAAGTTTATGCTTCAATAATTTAGTTAGTCTTTAAGGTGCCACAAGACTCTGTCACTTCTGCAATTCCAGACTAACACGGCTACCTCTCTGATTCTTTACTTAAAGAAATACTTGTGTGCACGCCTGAATTTTCCTTTTTAACCATTAAAAATAAATACAGTAGACTCTCGACTATCCAGGATGATAGGGAAAAAAATCATTCTGGTTAATAAAATCCAGGATAATCACCATCTATAGGAAATATGGGGAGTGGGAGTTGGTTCACCAGCCACCCTGCACTAGAGGGTGGGGGTATTGGTTTACTGGCTGCCCTGTGCCCTCGTGGGGTTTTTTGTGTGTGTGCTTGGGGCGGCAGCAAAGCTAGAGCCGGCCCTGTGAGTTGTGCGTATTTTTTTTTACATCCTGGTTAATCCAATCCTGGATAATCGAGAGTCTACTGTAAATAAAGGGGCAGCAAAAAAAGCATGACCAAACAAATCCTTCATCACAAACACTGAGCACACTGAGCACCAGTGATAATGAAAAGAGGTTTTGGAAGTGGAACTCCCAGAAAAAGGGTCCCAGAATTAGTATAAAGGCTAAGGAGTCTTCCTCCCCCACTGCGTGTGCAGCCCATGTAAAGGCCTGGTAAAATTGCAAACCCTGTGATCGGAGGTGCGCAAGGGTTGCTTGATCCACACTTTTCATGGTGTGCCCAGAATCCCAGTATGGGGCTGGGAGGAGGCATGGCTCTGCCTCTCTTTTGCATTGATAAATAGAGTCAGCAGGCCATTCAAGGAGGAGCAAGAGGGATGCCACAAAGGGGTGTTGTAGGGGGCACATTCTCTGTGTGCCCTAGGAAGCTCAGGGAAGCCACCTTCCTCCTCAAGGCAGAACGCTTCCCCGTGTTCTCCCTGGGGCTGTCCAGTGTGACACCACCCCCAACTCAAGGCTGTGCCTTTATATCACAATCGAGGCCTTAAATGGTAAGTGTGACTAGCAATGGCCATTTTTGTAAGCAATAAAGTGACCGCATTAAATAGGAAGGAAGTTAGACAATGATTCCCCTCACTTAGGTACAAGTTGACAACATCAAAAGGATTAGTAATTAGAAGGATGGTAATGTTTTTCTGACTTCCCTTGAGACATTATTTCCTCTTTTTCAACAGCTTATTCTCTGTTGCTATAAAGTATCATTTTGTCAGACTCTAAAAATATTTCTGAGCTGGTTAAAAAAAACCTGCTAGTCATTGCCCTCTCCCTGTAGGTTTGTTCAATTGAGAAAACAAAGGTGCCCCCCCCCCCATTCAACAAATCACTTAGACGTGCTCAGAATTAAGTTTTGAAGTCAATAGGACTTAAGCATGGTGCTTAAGTGCTTTGCTGAACTGGGTTTTAATGCAAAACATTGAAGAGAATGATCCTAGGGTTACCATACGTCCAAATGATAGGAGATTACCCCGGACATGTCCAGCTTTGGGGGTTTTAAATAGCGTCCAGGAGGAATTTGTAAAAATCTAAAAAGGTCTGGGATTTCCCTCCCGTTGCAGAGCGTAGCGCAGCTGACAGGATGGCTGGGGCGGATTGAGCCGCTTGCTCACATCGGGGCCTCCAGCAGCCAGAGCCCCTCCCCTGCTCCTGCTGCCCCTCCCCTCCCTTGCCTCACTGAGCCAGACATGCTGTTCTGAGTGGCATGGTAAGGGGGCCAAGGGGGTTGGAGAAGGGGCATGAGGTCCTGGGGGGGGGGGCAGTCAAGGGACAGGGAATGGAGGGGTTGGATGGGTCAGGGGTTTGGGAGGGGGCTGTCAGGGGCGAGGGAGCGGAGAGGGGTCAGGGGAGTCAAGGGACGGGGAGGTTAGATGGGTCAGGGATTCTGGGGGGGGCATTCAGTGGACAGGGAGCAGTTGGATAGGGCGTGGAAGTCCTGGGGGTCTATCAGAGGGCGGGGGCATGGATAGGGGTCAGAACAGTCTGGAGACAGGTAGGGGGTGAGGTTTTAGGGGTCAGTTAGGATAGGGGGGTCTCAGGAAGGAGCAGTCATGAACAAGGAGAAGAGAGGCTTAGATAGGGGGTGGGGTCCCAGGAGGGGGGCAATCAGGGGACAAGGAGAAGGGGGGGTTGGATGGGTTGGGGGATTTGGGGGGGCAATCAGGGGGTGGAAAGTGGGAGTGAGTGGCTGGGGGGCGGGGCTCCCCCCAGGGAGTGCCCTCTTTTTTGAATGTTCAAATATGATAACCCTACAGGAACTGTGTAACCAAGAACAGAATTTGACATGAGCCAGTTAACTCTTTTGGAAATACAAAATCTCAGATCTTGCAATAACTAATTTAACTAGCATTGCCTTTTGTGTAAAAGGCTCTACATCCAAGAAAAAAGGTTTTATAATGAACCTTTTCAAGTCTCTAAAAATGGAGTGGTTTACAGTAATGAGTTAGTGATACAAAGGGTACAGTGACTGTGGAACCTATCCACAGCTCCCTATTACAAAGGCAAAATATGCCACTAAAGGTAAAGGATTCTAGTCCAACTCAGAAGGAAGTAGATAAAGAACAAAAGATTCAGTTTTGGGAGATTCTTTAAAAGCTGTGCAATACTCCAGACCCTTCTCCTATTCTCTCTCTCGCCCTGAGTTTTAGCCCCAGTGGTAGTTTGTAAATCCGTTGATGACAAAGAAGTGCATTCTCAGAATGCGGGTGTTAGATTCCATCACACCTTCTTTGAAAGTTTTAGGAAGCTTGTTAAGCCTACAGGGAGGGATAAAGAACAGGAGATATCTTGTCATGTTGTATCTTGCACACAGCTCTAAGGCAAACACTAACAGCAGCACTAACGGCATGGCTACACTTGCAAATTAGCGTGCATTAAAGCAGCCCCAAGCGCCCTAACTCATGATGCGACTACATTGGCAAGGCACATAGAGTGCCTGGACTCTATGGGTATGTCTTCACTACCCGCCAAATCGGCGGGTAGCCATCGATCTTCTGGCGATCGATTTCTCGCATCTGATGAGGACGCGAGAAATCGATTGCTCGCGGCTCCCCCGTCGACTGTGTAACTCCAGCTTGCCGGGAGGCGCAAGCTGGAGTCGACGGGGGAGCGCGCCGCCGACCGCTGCCGCCATGAGGACGGACGGTAAGTTGGCTGCAGATACGCAAACTTCAGGTACATGATTCACGTAGCTGAAGTTGCGTATCTGCAGTCGATTCCCCCCCCCCCCCCACGTAGTGGAGACCAGCCCTACAACTGGAGCACTCCTGGTACTGCACCTCGATGAGAACCATAACTCTTGATGCGCCCCAGCTGGAGTGCCGTGGTACCCGTGTGGATGCCCTGGTCTGTTAAGGCGTTCTGATCAGCCTCCAGAAGTGGCCCACAATGCCTGTTCTAGCCACTCTGGTCATCACTTTGAACTCTACTGCCTGGAAACTCCTTATACAGAGGGGTCAACACTGGAATCACATCGCTGCCACTTATCCCCTTACCTGAATATTAGAGGTTTGAATAAAAAGAGATTCAGATTTGTACCCCTTCAGTTAATTGATCTTTACAAAATTAAATACCTAACTGATGTTTTGTCCAGCTCTATCTAGAAAATTAGTGATTTATTCTTCCATATTTTTGAGAAGGTACATTACAGCTAATCTGACTAATTACTTTAATTATTCAAGTCCCTATTTTAAATGCAAGTCTTTCAGCATACTGTTGGTGGCTTTAATTAATCTTAATTATGCACATGTCACATTCCAGATATATAATTTTCATGAATGATAGATGAATGAGTAAAGAGAGGAATTCAGATCACTAAATACAAGTTCACATTTTAATTTCAATTAAATAAGTGTGCACCCCAAATTTAAAGTAGTGTAATAGTCATTTCTATAAATAATAGTATGTAGAGGAGGAGGAGCTGATGACAGATAGTGGAGAACCAGTGATTAGGAATGACTCCAACGTTGTTTACTATTCCCTAGAGATGTGTGGGTATTAACATTTGAAATGACCACTTCATCCAACTGCTTCAGTGCACGTTGCCAAATATTTGTCTTATCTCCATAGCTCCTCTCTGGAAGTATCTTTAAAAGGATACTTCTGGGTGGGGCAACAGAATGTCGGCCAACAGCAAAACAACACCCACTTTTGCAGAACTGATCTCTATTATTCACCTACCAAAAGGCACACTTGGTATATTTTGAAGTCAAAACAGTTAAATAAAAAGAAACACAATAATAATAAAAATACACCACACCACTCGTAATGTTCAGTACCCAGCTCACTAAACTGAATTTTATTTTGGCTGAAAAGCCACTGACCTGATTTAGGTAAAGTGGCCCCAATTTTTGTTTTTTAAAGTTTTTTGTCCTGTGAACAAGTGCTACAATGTGGTCTAATCCTTCAATGGGGTATTTCTCGCCCTTCTTGACTGCTGCAACACCCACCTTTCCCCATTCAGAGTCATTCAAAACACTGCTGCTAAAATCATCTTCCTGGCTTGTCACTTCGGCCCCTCTCTCCAAAACTATCCTTCGCATCAAACACAGACTTTTGCTCCTTACCGGGACCTGGCCTTCTACAGTTTAGTCCTTCCCTACCTATCTGCTCAACCCGTTTTATTCATCTATACTGCCCACATTCTCATAGATACTTAGGCACCTAACTCTTACTGATTTCAGTGGGAGTCAAGTACCTGAATGTCTTTTAGGATCTGGGTTGTGCACCTGTGTGCCTTCTTCCTTATGCAAATCAGAGGTCACAGCAATCTAGATGCCTAAACATTGTCAAGTTTTTTGTAGGTGTCATGGCAGAGAAAAGTTTTAGGGAGGGATCTGAAGGAGGACAATGATAATGGTGAGATGAATGGCCTGCTGAAATTCATTAATTCCTCTTCTTTGTAGTATATAATTCCTGTTTTGAAAACTGAAAGTTAGGCTTACACCATATCCAATCAACCGGTGTTTCATTGCTGTTACCATAATTAGCCCTCTCCAGTCTCTCCCTTGTCTACTACAGCCACCTGTTCCATCTTGTCAAACTAAATTGAGAAAATCTTTGGGAGCAAGGACTGACTCTTACTCTGTTTATGCAGCATCCAACACCCTAAGACCTGATTCTTACTGGGAACCTGGAAACTCATGTAATACAAATCAATCATCATCCATCCAACCACCGATGAATCAGAGTCATAGGACTGGAAAGGACCTCGAGAGGCCATCTAGTCCAGTCCCCTGCACTAAAAGCAGGACTAAGTATTATTCTAGGCCAAGGGTTCTCAAAGTGGGCGTTGGGACTCCTCAGGGGGTTGCAAGGTTATTACATGGGGTGTCATGAGCTGTCAGCCTCCACCCCAAGCCCTGCTTTGCCTCCAGCATTTATAATGGTGTTAAATATATTAAAGAGTGTTTTTAATTTATAAGGGGGGGGGGTCGCACTTAGAGGCTTGCTGTGTGAAAGGGGCCACCAGGAAAAAAGTTTGAGAACCACTGAAGATCATCCCTGACAGGTGTTTGTCCACCCTCCTCTTAAAAATCCCCAATGATGGAGATTCCACAACCTCTCTAGGCAATTTATTCCATGTCTTAACCATCCTGAAAGGAAGTTTTCCCCAATGTCCAACCAAAACTGCCCTTGCTGCAATTTAAGCCCATTGCTTCTTGTCCTATCCTCAGAGGTTAAGAAGAACAAATTTTCTCCCTCCTCCTTGTAACAACCTGTTATGTACTTGAAAACTGTTATCATGTCCCCTCTCAATCCTCTGTTCCCCAGACTAAACAATCCCAGTTTTTTCAATCTTCCCTCATAAGTCATGTTTTCTAGACCTTCAATCATCTTTGTTGCTCTTCTCTGGACATTCTCCAATTTATCCACATATTTCCTGAAATGAAGACAGTAATAATCCACATTACACAATATGATTGCCACTGTTTATAAGACAGGGCTAGGGATGAGATCCATTAAAGATTTTCTCAGTAAATTTAGTGTTGATGAAAGCTGCCAGATTTCAAGTTCTCTAGGCTGTATTTATTTTAGGGTTTTATATTTATAAATCTGTACCCGTCCAGTGCTCAGAATTTATAAAATACAGCTGTAAAGTCAAACAGGACCACTTTCTGATAAATCTTCCCAATTAAAAAACAAACAAAAATCAAAATTCCTAAAAAAGGCTCAATTCCATCCCAGAGAAAGCCTGGGAAATAGATACAATTTGCAGTGAACCCTGAAGTCCTAGAAAAGTAGGTTTTGTTGAAGTGGGGAGAGGAGCAGGTTCTATAGGGCAGGGCTCTCAGTGAAAACACTACCACCAGTCCCCTTCTGTTTAAACCTAAAACGAAGTCCCCTGATCATTCACAGATCAGTTATGGTACAATAAGAGGTAAGGCAAGTGATAAATAATATGCATTTAAAACAAAGATAACAGATCTGACTGCTCTCTAGAGACAGATGAGTGCCCAGTCTCCATGCTCTTTCAGCCCCAACCTTCCTGCCAAGACTTGACCAACGTGGGTACCAACTATAGTGGTCAGTTGCCAAATAGGTGCCAGTGTGAAATCACCAACTCATTTCACATTAGCCAGTGAAGAGCCTACAGACAGTAACAAGTTCCAGACACTTCAAATCCAAACCAGATTAATGCAGGTATGTTCTGCATCCTATCATCAACACTGAATCATCCAGTTCCAACCCAGTCAGGACATTACTTATGTGTGTGTAAGTGATTTGTTATTCTGCTCATGCCAGCAATATTGCTCCTGGTAAGCTATGCAAAACAGACACAAACAAATAACCTTCCCCTCATCTCTCAAAAAACATTATGCGGAAACTTTGCTGACTCATTCTAAGGAGTCTTCATATACTGATTAGCTCCGTGTGTGTGTGCATGACATGTGAAAGGGGATGGAAGCAGAGGAAGGAAATATCCTTAGAATACTCAAGATGCCAAAAGGAATCAAGTACATGGTCATTTTAAGCCCTCTTCGCCTCTGTCTCGGTAATTGAACTCTCCACTGGAGTGTGAAAGCAAACAGGATGCAGATTCACAAAGAAAATCAGGAAAGCTTTTCTAGTCAAAATGTGTGCTGTTGGAAGCAGCTATATTTATGATTTTCAGTGCATTTTAACCACAGTCTTTTCTCAGAGTCGTGTATTGCACAAAAGCCAATCTCTCACTGTTTAGGATTGATCGTTATCTCCTCTGCGCCGGTGTCCAACAAATTCCTTTTAGAACACACCTTGGTAGATTTTGAAAGGTCTGCCAGTAGAAGAGATGGTCTTGGTGGGAGTTCTGAGGGAGACTGGGAGGGGCAGCAGATGGTGTGAATGTGAGACAGGATATTTTAAGAGCTAGCTACCAATAGTTTTGCTATTTGAGCATGCCCACCAGGACATTGGAGTGGTGGTCCCTACAATCTCACAGGGGCTGGTGGTCTCACACTGGAATGGTGGCCCTTGCATGCAATTGGCTTTGGTTTCCAGAATTACTGGAACTGACAAAGCGTGTAAGCTGCTGCAAGGGCACTGAAGGGATTTAAAGAAGGCAAAATCAAAATCTCCATATTTTGAATTTTTTATTTGGTTGAGCAGAAAACAAGATGGGATTTGTTCTTCTCAGACCATAGATCAGCTCAGAACAGCTAGGTTCTCCCTTGTATACCTGGCAAGTTTGAAAGTGATTCAGGTCTCCATAATAAAGCCTGTGGAACTCAGTGGAGTTGCTCTTGCTTCCCTCTTCTCTGAACTTGGCTCAAGAGATTTTCTATGTATGTTAAAGCATAATATTTCCAAAGCACAGATTCCATATATGAATCAAATTAGAGCTGTACAGTGTGTACTGATTGCTAAAGGAATGATTAATTTATAAGTTATAGCAAAATACATGTAACCCTTCTGCCCATCAGAGTTGGCAGCAACAAGGGCCGGGTTCAGTATCCAGGGGTTCCATTCTAATGACACAATACAAAACCGGCTCGAGCCCACACCCAGTGACCTGGGACAACCATATACCACCCTTCTGGGCGCCTCTAAGAGGCAATACTTCCCCTCTCACAAGCACAGAGTCTGAGTGTACCAAAACCCTTTTAATGACAGAGAGAAGCACTGTGGCATATTATTGGGTAAACACCACAAACAAAAGTCACAAACCAAACCATGAACCAGAATCCCCCCCCCCTCACACACACACACGCACGCAAATGGGCTGTGTCCTTTCCCTTGGGTTCTTGAGTCCCACAAGCCCCAAAGTCACCCAAGGTCCCAAAAGTCCAACAGCCCCAGCAGAGTTCAAAAGTTCATTAGCAGAGTTGTACCTCCCCACCGGGGTGGAAAGGGGGGGGCAGGTTATGGGGCACCTTACGTGGTCAGAGGCCGACTGCCCCGCCTCTCCAGTCGTGCTGCAGTCCTCACCATGGGCCGTTCCATCAGGTGCCCAGGAACTGCTCTGCTGTCTCCAGCCGCTCTGCTCTGTCGGCCGCTGTACGCCGTCAGCCACTCCACTAGCGCTGACCCAAATGGCTCCGCTCCATCCACGGGCGGCAGCTGCTGCTGCTGCACATTGCCAGCCACTCTGCTAGCAGTCACCCAAACTGCTCCCGCTCGGTCTGCTGCGGCACCTGTATCTGCTGCTGCTGCTCATCACCAGCTACTCTGCTAGGGGTGACCCGGACAGCTCCGCTCCATCCACTGCTGCTCATCACCAGCTACTCTGCTAGCAGTGATCCCACTGGCTCTACTCCATCCACTGCTCAGCAATACAATTTCAGCCCCCCTACAGGGCTTAGTAATTTCAGAAAGTCAGCTCTAACATTCCACAGGGGAAAGAGAGGCCAGGTGCAATAGGCCTGTAAGGCCCTCAGACAAGGCCCTCACCACAAGGTATAGAAGCCTATCCACAGCCTCTCTCAATTCAGTGGGTTTTGGAACCCCTGTCCCTTGTCTAGTGAGCTGATGGCGAGTCCCTCCAGCATGTCAAAGGTCAAATACATGTCCCAATCCCTCATTCACATAAACAGGTTAATCAACACTTTATCATTCTTGCCCCAATACCAGAGAAACTGGGGGTCCCACAGTAGCCAAAGTGACCATTTGGGCTGTTAGAGTGCAGGCTAGGTGCGGTGGGTGTGTCTATGCAAATAAGATGTTATTTTCCAAAAGTCACTGCAATTCCTGCAATTCACCACCAGATGTCACTCATCCTGACACTGCTTACATACATAAGAAATATTAATTAAAAACATTTTTGTACTCATCCTATCTTTTCTATAAATCTGTCAGATTAATAATTTAGGTTATATTGTAACAATAAAAAACAGCAGTTTTACACTGTGGTAACAGTAGTGAATTAGCAAAGTTATTTTCACAGGAATCCAAAGTTTTCAGACGCTGGGTGAAAGCATGCATGTACTAAATTGCAATTGTTGCTTATTCAGAAAGGGCCAGATTGTGACCTCTTTACCCACACCAGTGAGCAGCTTCTACAAGTCCCAGTGAAGTCAATGGGACTGCTCAGTTGAGTAATTGCTCACACAGGTGCAAGGAGTAAGAAGGCCAAAATTTGGGCCAAAATCTGAATTCATCCTGGTGTGGAGAGTCAACACACTGCCCCCCATTGATGAGTCTGCCTGCTTAGCAGCTGGACAAGGGCTGTACTGCAAGGAGAATGTTTACTTGACAGCCTAAACCCGGTGGGAATGTTTAGACAAAATGTATTTTTCATTAGAAAATACTGATTTGTTGTAAACTGTTCACAGGCAGGAGTTGGTTTGGACCAATTTCAAATTTTTTTTGAAACAAGGTTAAAAAATGGTCAAAATATCCCACTTTGAAATGGAAGAGTTCTGGTTTGGTCAAAATGACTTTTCATTTCAACATTTATAGTTTTAAAATGTAGGGTTTTTTAATGATTGAAATAAAAATGAAGTGTTTCAGTTGACATGGTGCAATTTTTTTCCCACCCAGGTTTTCAGTTAACAATTTCTTTTGAAATTGGACCTTTTCATCCTGATTTAGGATAGGATTTTTTAATACACCATACAAACAAACAAACAAACAACCCTGACAATTCTTGTAGGACAGGAAAACCATTTGCCATCCAGTTATACACCAGCTTTGCATAGGCTAGAGCAGGAGGCCGCATTGTGGGTAGGCCATGGAACTGACCAATGGGAAGGGTTGTGGATCAGTGTTTACACAGATCCAGTGGTGCAACCAAAACCCTGGGACTGTGAATGCTATAAACTGGAAGATTAGCCAGGGAGGTGGTGTTGTCAGCACTGGACTCTATGGCAATCCTACACATTGGCCCTAGGTTGGGCATGGTGCTGGATTTCACCTTCCCCACTGACCTACGATCCACCCAAAAGAAGTCCAAGTATTTAGGTTCTACATACCGTACGTGGAGTGAATTTCACTCAAGTAGACCAATGCCTAGGTCAAGTGACACTGACAGTTTATGATTCATAAATAATACTCTTAAACTGTTCTGTGACCTGACTTACCAAGTTAATTGTCTATAAATGTTTTAAAAAGCCATCATTTCCATTCTTCTAACTTCATTTGCTGTTTGCACATAGATATTCTTCAATGAATCTTAAATGAGCAATGTTTTGTCTGTCTGAATTCCGATAAACATAGGACAGGATGACTAATACAAGCATGTAACACCTGGGGAATGTGAGCAATTCATTGTTAGTTACTGATAAGAGATACAGTCATTGCACCTGCCCAATTTTAAAAAAGTGTTTGAAAAATAGAACAATCGCTGCTTATAGTTGTATAAAAATGGCTTTGTCTTGTCAGTGTTCTGGAATGCATATAGGTGTAGATATTAAGGTTTCTCTGGTATAAAAATGACTAATTTGACATTATGACTTTAGGGATGCAGAAGCAAAAAAAAAAGAAAAAAAAAGGCAGAAGATGCCACTTAGACAAAATGCCTTAGTGAAGAGATGTCTGTTAGCAAAAGGTGGACAATTTTCCAGGTACAGTATACCCATCTACTCATCAGGTTGTCCCTGCTACTATCTTTAGCTTGCCAAATATTTCTGGCATTTAGCTCAAATTCTTTGGATAGAAGGACCTAAATTGTTCTCTATGTAGGAAATATCCCCATGCAGGAAACTGGAAATTTAAAATAGAACTGAAGTGGTGTGTAGACCTCATGCTAACCCTCTGCACAGTGATGAATTTCAACCAACACGTGGCTTACCCCCTGGCAGCCCTAGCTTATCTGAGTTCAGAGAGCCCATAGAGAACCCTGTGACTGCATGCATTTGTGTGCAGGTCAAAATAGTCAAACACCTTCCCCCACAATGCTGGTACTGGGAGCCATGTGTCTTTTGGGTGCCTCTGGGTAGCACCTGCCAGAATTTGAGCCATAATGTGAAGCATGGCGTATGAATATAATAAATGTTTATTTTTCCGTAGCTACAGTAGGGAGCAGATTCTCCATTGCTTTTGGGTTGCACATTGAACACAGGGTAAAAGCAGATGTGCACTCACTTGTAACGTTTTCTTACTTGTAATAGAACAAGAAATTGGATGTGATACCATGTTCACTTTTTTTCCTTGAGTCCCCACCCATCACCCCCATTATCCTGTAACTTGGTACATAAAACACATAGTCTATATGTAGTAGAAGAGTGGGGGATGTAAGAGGTCTGAAGAGGGATTTGTTTTAGAATAATGAGAATAGACAGAAAAGTTGAAAGTTGCTAAAAAAATAAAAATCAACCAAACCTTTACCATTATTAGGCTGATCCACTAACAGGTGGCAAAATGTCAGCAGTTAAAGGATGTAGGTAAGGCAGAGCTTCTGAAGTGGCATCCAGTGACAAAAACTCTCACTTGCCCAGAATGCTGTAGCTTACAGAACAAGAAGCAAGCTTGGTATCAGGGGCTTTTTTGATTTTATATTTTAGAATACCTTCCTAAACGTATCTGGGGCAAAAGCAGCCATCCTGTCAAAGTACCAAGAGCAATTACTGTAACCTTAAAAAGGTGAACATCCAAATATGGAAAAAGGGTATTGATTAAACCCTGGACAGTATTTACTGGTGAAGGAATCATTCAACTGTGCACATCCATGGAAACCTAATTAACTTGGGTGATGAGATCACATTAGTTATAAAAGTCTGGGACAACAGCATGGTAAGTCTGTACAGAGGAAAGGTAAACTCATAACAGAAAGGTAAGCTTATAAAAGAAATGAGCAATATGTGAAATGCAAACAATAAAAGATATAAAATCTTTCAGTTGCTGAAAGGAAACATCAAAAGACACAATCTCTTGGAAAACAAGAGATCCAAAAAACAAAAACCAGTGAATATTCTCGTCAGTTTCTGGACAAATTTGGCCTTAAAAATATTAACATATGCTTTTTATTTTATGCCTCCAACAGCACCAAAAGAAGTAAATACTCTAAATAGTTTGGGCAATCTCTTAAGCAATAGTGAGGCTGAGTAGTATAATGACTAAGCTTTTACTTTAATATGAAGACTTAGTTTTTCAAATTGTATGATACATAATAAAATTAAAGTGTTATGCATCTCCATCAGTCAAACTGCAAAAGTTATGCTCAGATCATTTTCACCAATTAAAAAGCCACATGAGCATAAAAATCTTTGAGTTTTTTTAAGTATAAATGACTGAGTTGTAAGGTTTATTTAATGATCATCACATTTATCCAACACAAGTAGAATATATGATGTTGATTCTTTTGTTCAAACTTGCCCAAAGAACTTTGGCATAGTATTTGCCAGAGGAGTAAGTGTTAATGCCAGTCTGCATGTATTAAGAGCAATGACACACATGAAGAAGTTAATGTACTGTACTGACTCACTGAAATGTCTTTCAAGACATTACCTTCATTAAATTTTATTCTACAAATAATTTAAAGTCTCTTCTTCAGATGGAATGGAATGCACATTGGCTTGAAAGGTAGATTCTGGGAGGGTCACTTGTCTTACTTTTACTCTAACTATATACAACCAGTCTTTTGCTGGGTATCAGTTGATTAACATTATGGCCTAAATTCATCTCTGCTGTAATTTTATTTAGTTCATGGAGTTGAGGAATTTGGCCCTTTGTTTTGTTTAAATGGTAATAGAATTTAGTTTGGATGCTGATGTTTTCAAACTGAGAAAAATAGGCATTTAGCCTTTCGAAATGTTATTTCCCCAAACCCTTAAGCTATGACCTTATATGTGTCCTTTGTAGTTTGATTGGAAGTTATCTGTAAGGTCTGCACACATATGGACTTTTTAATCCAAGAAGATTCATTTTATAACAGTACTTAATACAAGTGATCCATTGTGCGAGACTCTTGCAGGTGCTTTCAAAAGGGAGACAGCACAGGTCTACCATCCATAGGGCTAGTCTTCACTAGGGGGAGTAGATCGACTGTAGATATGCAAATTCAGCTATGTTAATAATGTAGCTGAATTCGGCGTCTCTACAGCCGACTTACCTGCCGTCCTCACGGCGGCGGCAGGCGGCGGCGCGCTCCCCCGTCGACTCCAGCTTGCGGCTTTTGGTGAGCTGGAGTTCCGGAGTCGACGGGGGCGCCGCTGGCAGTCGATTTATCGCGTCTTGACGAGACATGATAAATTGATCACCAAAAGATCGATCCCTCCCTGCTGTAGTGAAGACAAGCCCATAGTGTCCCTGAGCAGGGACTGCTGTCATCTGCAGTCTTGAGTGCAAGGCCTATTCCAAGACAGTGCAGCCAGCACTGTTAGGCTCTTCAGTGGGAAGAGAGTGTGTGGTGAGAGTGGGGCCAAGCCTGCCCTCAGGCTCCCCTTCCCTCCCCCATGCACCCCACCGGGGAAGCTGAATCAACACAAAGGTGAGCACATGCAGCATCCCTTAAAAGCATGGCAGGCTTCCACCCCAGTATGTTCTCAGAGTCCCAGGAGGAATTTGGGGGCAGTCAGCTGTAATTCATCTGGGTGCACATTGTAATGAAGCCCCTCCTCGTATCTTCCCTCTCACACACACTGTGTGGTTTAAACCATAAATCCTTAGGGTCCTATTTTGCTCTGTCTTGACATCAGTGGGAGTCGAGCATGCACTTCAAGAGCAGAGAAATCAGAAGGAAATTTGATATACCCTTCTCCTTTTGAGACCTGAGGTTAGATATAAAGTAGCTGAAGCCAAATTGGTAAGATTAGCCCAAATTATGCCCCCAGATAAGTATCCACAGCTTTCAGTGATATCAATGGGAGACACATAACCAAGGGGAAAATTTGACCCATTAAATGTCCCATATTTAAATATTTTTAAAGTTCAGCAAATTCTTTAACTTGGAATCAGAAAGTCAGAGGGACAGACATTTTTTGAGTATTTAGAAGACATTATATCAGGGAAAGTCAGGAAGCAAGCCAGAACCATCCCCCAAATCTGAGGACTCACTTCCATCCTCACTAGAAAGACACCATATGATGATGTGTACTGAGAAAAAGTATTCTTTGGAAGAACTACTGGAGATTCCCCATGCAACACGAGCTCCTAGTAAATTTGATCCTAACACATCTCTTCCCTTTTACTGCCTGCTGTCACACCTTCCTAGTAACTTGGCAACACTGTGAGAACTCAGCGGCAAAGAAGGTGCCAGTCTCCCACAGTGGTTTCACGATGAAGATTCTCAGTGGAGATTTCACAATGGCACTGACGTTGTGATTATTCATTGACTTATGCAGCACCATTCACGTGTCACCGTGTTTTATAGTAAGTTAAAACAAATAAAAATGGGCAGCACCCAAGACAAGACAGAGTTGCATTAATACCATGTGTTTCTAATCAATACAAAGCAAGTTCTGATGTAAATTTCAATGTTTCAGTTTAAAATGGCATAAAATTATCTATTTTGCAGCTAAAATAGTGATGTATGCATTAGTTTTAATTTATTATTTATTTTTTAGTAACTAATTTAAAAGATTTTATGTTTGCATAGATTCCCAGGATTGAAATGATCAACAAAAAATAAGTAACTTCCAATCTGTCATCTTATCCTTTCTGAGAGTTGCTTCCCCTCTATTAATGGTGGCATAATTGTTCTTGTCAGTCTTATAATTAAAATCTCTATCCAGCTGACATGCAGTTTATAATTGTTTCCCTTATGGGTTTAGCATATGCCACTCTATTAGATCAGGAGTTTCTTGTATTAAGAAATGTCATCATCCTAATCAAGCCATTTTTGTGTCTCTCTCAAAAGTGTGCTGTCATAATTTTCCTGATTTGTGCACATTTGACAGAAGGAATCAGGTATCAAGCCCGTATCTAGAGGCTGGAGAAAAAGCTATATGGAAAATACACGACGAGGAAAGTATTAAATTCAAGAATCTAATTTTGAGGAAACTGGTCTACAAGCCATAGAGTACATACCTCCAGAACCACAAATTGCAGGGAAGCCACTATTTAAGGACAGCAAATAGGGGAATTATAAAGTTGTACTACCAGCAGTAAAAGAAGCTACAATTGTTAATGCCAAAAATCCTGATTCTGAGATGTGAAATCAATGTTCAAATGGTAGTTTGAATTCCAGTACAGAAATCTGAACATAAAAGTAACAGTTTAGTTACCAAGTTATACCAAGAATGAAAGCAAGAGCTAAACTAGAATGCGAGTTACAATAATATTCTTCTGCATCAGGGCTATAGTACTTTTCATCTGCAGATATCAAAGTGCTTTATAAGGGGTTACAAAGAATCATTATTATGCACAAATTAAAAATCAGGAGACTCCGAGAGATTAAATAGCTTGCCCAAAGACACGCAATGGTAGAGCAATCAATGGCATACAACCTATGTTTCTTAACATCCAGTCCAGTGCCTTATCGGATGGACCACTCTACCTTCAAATGGTTTTTAATGAAAAATTGTTCAAAAAGTTGACACTTTAAGGCCCTTGCATTCACTAGGGGAAGCATCTCACTTTCCAGGGACAAGCAGATTTTTCAAGGCCAGAAGAGTACACACACCATGACTGATATCTGCTTCTGATTCAAATTCACAAAGCCAGTTTTAAGTGTACATCTGACAATTATTTTAAATTTGCTTTTAAATGTTAAGGTATCTGAAACTATTGCAGAAGATACTATATACAGAACTGTTGTTAAAATGAATAGAACATTAGAATGGTTGACTTATAAGAACAAATTCTGTAAGAAAAAAAACATACAATCATTCATACTTTTTTTTTTTTAAGGTTTCACTCTCATAAGTCTTTGGTGGGATAAGAGTGCTAATTAAAACCAATGAGAAAATATACAAAAATGAATTCTCTTCACTATGGTCTCAGAGTCTCTCTGTCCCTCTGATTTGACTAAGACAGTCTTGTGTTTAGTCTGCTTATCCCATAATAAAAAAATATTATGTCTGAAACCACCAAAGCACACATTCCCCAACATAAGTCTCTGCCCAAATCATGGTTAGCTGAAAAGGTGTTTGAGCTGGTAATGAAAGATATTGGCTTGGAGACAGAAGAATGCAGGACAGACTATGAGAAACGGAGTAGACAGATTCACACAGCTATGTGGAAAATTTTTAATGGTGTATGGATGATAGAAATTGAGCAGAAGATTGGATGAAGGGAATTTTTCCGCCCATACCAAAGAAGGGAAACAGAGTGAAGTAAATATCATATTATTGTCCTGATATCTCACATAAGCAAAGATCTTCTCTAGGTAATCCAGGATCACATGAAACAAAGGATAGAAGCAGAACTAATACCATGACAACCTTGTTTCAGGGATGGCCAAGGCACATGACCGAATCACGACTGTCACATCACTGAAAATGAAGAGAGTACGATCATCCATTGATCATGTGCTTTGTACACTTCTCAAAAAATACGACGCCACCCAATATGACCATCTTTGGAGGATACTTGCAGATTTGGGGATTTCAAAGCAACTCATTGAACTCATTGCAAGTCTCTACCACTTTATCAAAATATTTTTACGGGATACAAAAAGAACAATCAGTGTCTCAGACAAAGCAACAAAAACAAATACATAAGGTAGGTCTCTTGCAAACCTAAATGGTCCATGAATTTTATCACTGTGACCCTTGAAATAAAGAGGTCCAGGTTTTCTTAATAACAAAAAACACACCGTACAATCAGTTCTAAAGTTTTGTTGCCTGAGGCAACCTAGAAGACTGAAATCTCACTTGTAGTCCCCCAGTTCCCTGTTGCTTACAGTAAAAAGAACAGCCAATAAATATTTAGCTGTCCCAAGATATTGTCTGTCCTTTTTATGTGGTAGGGCTGGATTTCACACCTATGCCAGAATCCTGGTTACATATCTGAATGATTCTGTAGCCTCCCAATTAAATGAATAAGATGAAATGTCTTGGTTTTGTATCTAAAACTTGTTAAATGGCTTGGGAGCAGGCTACTTAGAAAGCATCTCTCTCTGATTCTATAGTAGTTGTGATCTGTTATCAAGCTGATAGCAAGAAATGTTTAAATGAAAGATACGCAGTTCTGGAAGATTCAGACATTTTAAGGGCAGAAGGGGCCATTGTGACCATAATCTATTGCCATAAAATTTCATCCAGAAATTTCTGCATCAATTCCATAATTTTAGAATTTGGCATGGACACTCCTCCTACTGTGCGTTCCGTTCCATGCATCTAATGAAGTGGGCTATAGCCCATGAAAGCTTATGCCCAAATAAATTTATTAATCTCTAAACTGCCACAAATACTCCTCATACTTTAAATAGGCACAGAGTGCTTGGAACAAATGACATTTGTGCTTTTTCATCCTTAGAAGTATCTACAGTGAAAAATGGAAAATACCCAACAAAGCCCTTGACATAGGTCACAGTGGCCCCGGGGAAACCCAGTATCAGTTTAATGTGATACATCCTCTACCATGGGACTCAATACTGTCCAGGTTGGAGGGCAGACTTGAAGAACTAGTTTCATGTTGCTCTGTGCCCAAGAGCCTGGCACACCTCATCTTACAACAGTATGGATACATCATTTCGTTCAATTACAAACTAAACAGTTTATATGCTTGTGATGTTCTTAGCTTCACAGATTCCATGGCCAGACAGGACCAGGATGATCACCTAATCCAGGGGTTTTCATCCTGTTGTCTGCAGATCCCTAGGGGTCCACCAACTATGTGTAAGGGGTCAGCAAAAGGCTGTCATTGCCAAAGAACAGGAGTTACAATCCTCAGGGGTCCGTGGGCTAGGTCTAAGATTTTTGAAAATCTGCCCCTCCATTCACAATTTGTAGGGGTACACAAATGAAAAAAAAAGGTTGAAAACAGCACTTCATTTGTGTCAAAGCTGAGCCCTGCTATCTTTAGGCTTGGACGCTAGTAGCCCGGCACCTTTGGGCTTGCTGCATTTGTTACTATAAATAAAAACTTGCTTCAGCCCCAGCTCCTAAACGCTCGAGTCGGGGCACCTCATCATTATCAATTAAAGCACTGGTTGAAAACCACGGATCTAGTCTGACCCGCAGAACAGGGGCTGTAGGATGTCTCCCAGATAGTGCCTAGAGCAGAGCTTCTAGAAAAACACCCACTCTGGATTGGAAACAAACAATCATCCCCGATGAAGGACTGGAGAGGATCACGCCCTCTCCCTCAGAGGAGCCAGGTATTTCTCCCCCTCCCCCTCCTTTGTGATGTAAACTCTTCAGGGGCAGGCTCCATGGCTCAGGGAAGGAAACAACAAACAGACGGAGGAGGGGGCCGGTGAAAGCCCCAGCCCGGGCTCCATTCCCACCCCGGCGGGGGAGGGGCGGCGGCTGTTTGCTCGGCAGCCCCAACAGGACAACAACCGCGATAAGAAAAGGAAGCGGCTCTTCCACCTCCTCCTATAAGCCGGGGAGGCCGGGCCCCGCGCTCCGCCCCCTTTTCCTGCCCGCTGAAGAGCCGGTGAAAGGCTCGGGGCAGCGCACAGAGCGGAGCGCGGCGAGCCACCAGCACCGGCGGGCAGAGGCAGCGCCCACGCCCACGCCCCGCACCACTCCGGGCCCCTCCCCAGCGCGCCGCTTCCTTGGGCGAGTCCTTCGCACCGCTCTGCGCAGGGGCGGCTTGGCCGCGCAAAGGGGATTCCGGCTCCAGAGGAGGCGGCGGCGGCGTTGGGAGGCGCAGCAGCAGCAGCAGCAGCAACAAGCGCTGGGTTTGGCGAGCTTCCCCGCGGGACCTCGGCTCAGGGCGGCCCAGGTAAGGCGCAGGATTCAGCCGGGCGGCGTGGCCGGGGTGGGGGGAGCTGGCTGCGTTGAAGGGGGCCCGTGTGGCTCCGCAGCCGGTGCCTCTTGTCTCACGCTGCGTCTGCAGCGGCGGGGTGCGGGGCGGCTGGTCGCCGAACGGCCCCAGCTTCTGCGGCCGCCCCTGGAGTTTCCCGCCGGGCCGCAGCGGGGTCGGGATCTGCCCCGGGGCAGCGGCGCCCGAAGTTTGCGGCGGGGCCGGAGGGAGCGAGCGGCCTCGAACTCCGGCGCGGGCGGAGCCTGGTGAGCGGCACGACCCGGCCTCGCCTCCCGGGGCGCCCCGGCTTCCTCCGCTCGGCCGCCTGCTCCCCCTCCGGGTTGGCGCGAGGAACGAGCCCGAGAGGGGATCGCTGTACTTTACATTGGCGAGTGAGGGGACACCGGGGAAGGAGGCGAGAGCCGATTGGGAGTCCAGCGGCCGGGGCAAATCGAAATGGGTTTTTGAAGGTTCCCCCTTATAGGGAGGCTCTTCCTAGCCAGGCTGGTCTTACACCGACTTGTGAGTCCTGGAACCTCTAGCTGGGTTCTGATGATCGCCTTTATTGTGCTAGGCACATACTTATACATTGTTTTATAAATAGCTTCTGATACTCGGGAAGTTTGAGCAGTAGATTAAACACTGGAACTCACCCAAGACCTTGGATGTGACCCAGTGTTGAGGGGGCAAAGGTTTTTGGGTTGGGTGGTGGTGGTGTTTTTTTGATAGGTGGATACGGCCGATGTTTTGGTCTGGTTTTTTGTTTGTGTGTGTTGTTTTTTTTTAAGGTCTAGTCGCATGATTTCTACACCTTGCTTTTTTATGGGCAAGTGTGTCAACTGTGTGACAAGTCATCTATCATGTATTTAAGGCAGCATCGCTACTAACTGGAATCCAATAGTTACACTTAGAAATTAAGAGCTTTCTTGATTTTATTTTTTTAAGCCCTTTATAAGAAACCCTTTGAAATCAGATGGAGTTTTGCTTGGGAAGAACTGGTGGATCTAGCCTATGAAGATGACCTGCCTAATTAGTTAGGTCTTTAATATTAACACTGACTTAGTTTTTCTTTTGAATAGGTACAGGCTTACTCTAGGTAAAGGAAGAAACTGGTTATTGGTGAAAGAAGTTGACCAGCATTCAGAAGTATTAGTTAATTGCTAGATCCTGTTTGAGTTTTTTCAGGTTCACCCACTTTCAGCCATGCACAGGTGTTGACAAAGGTGTTCTGCCACCAAGAATCTCTTGTCAGTGTTTTAGTGAGGCCCAATCACATTGAGCCAGTGTGCCTTTTTAAGAACTTAGAATAACAACATTCACCATCCCAATGAAATACCCCTACTTTAAGTCTCTCTGTTGCAAAGATCTGTATCCCACACTCACTCAGCCCAGTTTATTGGTGAGGTCCATGTCACAGAGATGGAAACCCTTGCCTTATTGGTAGATTACCCAAGTTGGTGACACTATGAATAACTGTATTCATTTGTCATACAAGTTGTACTTGAAGAATTTGATCAAAGAGAAAAATATTGATGAGCATTTTAGCACATAATTGTGTGCTATAGACTATAGAGTCTATTTCCAGTTGCCTTCAGAATATAGCAGGGGCAGAAACTGATTGTGTGCTTGAAATAGCAAGTGAGCAGACAGGCATAGAGAGTGTCCAGTTTAATATACTGGAAGAAATGCCAGGTACACTATTTTATTTTAAGAAAATACTGCTTGTATTGTGAACACTTACTGAGACAAATTTTAAAAATGACAGGTAAAATCCTGTTCCTTTTGAAGTCAATTGTAACCTTGCCAATGGGACCAGGATTTCATCTGAAATCTTCAGACTAATCACAATAAACGATGGGCCAAAATTGTTATTGGGGAAAACATGCAAAAGCATTTCTGCATCACAAATTGCAGGTATATCTAGAAGTTGAGGCTCATAGCTAGATACCATTAAAATATAAGGAGTAGTAACTTGGAGACTAAAAAAGCTTTAGAAATTCACTATACTCTGAAAAGGAGCAATAACAGGATTAACAGGATAAACTGTTAATTTCAAATTGTAATATCTTCAGGGGAGGGATGCTTGATGAATGAATTTATGACCTGAATTGTGTAGAGATCACTGTTCATTACCAACACATTCATAATAGAAATGGGATATTTTGTGTTCTCATTTCCACAAAATCCCACCAATTAGCATTTTCCATATTTAGGTGAAGTCTGCCTGACTGTATTCCTTTCAAATGCAGTTGTTTTCTATTTTCAGTCCGAGTTTTGTACAGAATTTGGAAGAACAGTTGACACTAAAGCCAAAATGAGCCTTTAAGTTTAAATAGTTTAAGGATTTTAAGTGATCAGACAAAGGAGAGGAGAAGAGGCTGGTTTTATTGGTGTATTTATATAGATCCTTTGGATGTGTATCATTTCAGCAAGCTGTATTTGTTTTGGTTAGACCTTCTTTGCTTAGTTTCTTTTGAGCACTTGATTTTTTTTTTAATTTATATAGAAGTAACTAAGGGGGCAGAAATAATTTAGTTTTCTAATAACTACAGCTTTGATGTGGGAATGGCAGGGCTGACCTTTCCCTCACATGGCATTCGTGGACTAATACTAGTTTCTAAACACTTTTTGTGAAGGTGGAGAAGCCAGCATTGTGCTAAGACAAACTGAAAGGAAAAGTTTTAAATGAAAAGTGTCTCAGTGGATTCTGATGAAGCACTTATGTTCAATGCGGTTTGTCCTTATGATCAGCCAGAGCAATGCCCATAAGCCTACGTTACTACCTTCTGTTTGAACCTCCCTTACTGCGTGACCCACTATGAATATTTCACTATTTTGTCAAACATAGATTTAGAACTAGTCATAAAATCACACACAATTCTGTTCCTTGTATTATAGGCCACAGGATAGTATTTTTATGCCACTGCAGACACATCTGTTATCAGTCCCTTTATATTACAAACACTCTTAAGAGGTTGAGTTTATAACTGTAGTAAGATATTTTAGTCAGAAACTTGGCAGACAGTTGATCCCCAAACAAATATTTTTACCAAACTTGGTTACATTTCAAGTTATGAGTGTACAAACAGTAGTGTCCCACTTCGGGGATATTTTCTTTAATAAATACTCGGATCAGTCTTTGGAATGGACTCTGTTGCGATTTCCATAAAAGGGGAGAGAATGTAAAATGGGTACTAGAATGTCAGTCATCCAGATAGTATCTGAAAAAACTGACTTACTGCATGTTCCTTCTAATATGTCCAAAGTACCTAACCCTATCGCAGGGGTAGGCAACCTATGGCACACGTGCCAAAGGCAGCACAGCAGCTGATTTTCAGTGGTACTCACACTGCCCGGGTCCTGGCCACCTGTCTTAATTTAATTTTAAATGAAGCTTCTTAAACATTTTTAAAACCTTATTTACTTTATACAACAATAGTTTAGTTCTATATTATAGACTTATAGAAAGAGACCTTCTAAAAATGTTAAAATGTATTACTGGCACGCGAAACCTTAAATTACAGTGAATAAATGAAGACTCAGCACACCACTTCTGAAAGGTTGCCAACCACTGCCTTCTAATGTTGTGAAATTATATCTGCTCATAATGGGTTGTTGCTTATTTTGCTTAGTCTCCAAATACTGTTTGTTCAACTGATTGTCGAAGGGTAAATAACTGAAACATGTATCCATCTAGCAGAAGCTACATTTTTCTCAGGCTAATTCACATTATAAACAACCTGTATTCAGTACTTGATTGTGTGTATTCTGGATTGTCCCAAAATACATACTGTCCAAGATTTAGTTCAAAATCGTTTGAGTGAAAACAGAGGTCTCACTAAATCGTACTGCAGCCCTACACCCTAGTTGGAAAGGGAAAGTTGTAAGTCATTTATGGGTGGTTAGTAAAAATCCAGTAAACAAAGTCAAAATTCAAAAAGTCAAAGCATGAACATTTTAGGCAGTGGGACCAAAACTTGAAGACACCTATGGATAATCAATGAATACTTTACAAGACTATAGAAATTCTTTGCTTGACAACTTAAATTCAACAGACTTAGGCACTAGGAAGTCTTTCATCTTTTTTTATCTCATTTCATCTTGTATACTAAGAGCTTGATCCACTTCTCACATATACATGTCTCATACTATTTTTAATGTCCATGATTTTGATGGAGTTCATCCCAGTTCAAAACGTGTAAATCAGGCCCAGTGTTGAGGATAAAGTACTCAAGATGAAAGCTTTCATATTGCCTTGTCGGGATTCTCTGAATGAAGCATTTTGTTGTATTACAAGTTTATGCTCTACAGTAGAGCAGATAAGGTGCTTCTGTTAATGGACTCTCACCTTCAAGAACAAATTTTTCATACGTTCTGTTTTCATTTCAGATGAGTGACTTTGGAATCAAGAACATGGATCAGGTAGCTCCTGTGTCTAATGTCTACAGAGGAGTGCTCAAGGTGAGTTTTCCTCGGAGAAATGCTAAAAACAAGTGGTCTAAACGCTCACTCAGTGTACATATTTCTCATGTTAGTGAGAGACATGCCATATGCATACTGAGGAGAGACTATGCTAATTACATTTGGGTTATTTCTTGTTGACAGGTCCTCCTATAAGATAAGGACCAAGCACTTTATATCTAGCCATTTAAAGCACCCCGTTTAAACACGAAAATATACATTTGACAAATCCATCCTAAAGATTGGAAAGCAAGATGAAAGGTCAGATTCTGACTTCCAATCCATTGAACTCCATCAGAATTGTGCAAGTAAGGGAAGCAGGATGGGTCCTAGATGGTTTTTCTACATTTAACTTCATGCAAGGCTGTCAATGTATTTTTGATAGGACTGATTGTGTAGAAAAGCATTAGTCTAGTATGAGGAAAATTAAGTTCTCTGTGGTTATGTGCAAATCTACCAAATGAAAATCTAGAGTAAAATGCATGAAAACAAAACTATTCAGTCTTGTATGTAAGAAACAGTTGTTCAAATGTCTTGGCTGGCTTTGAAAGTTACTTACAAATCGAGGACGGGTTAGAAAAAAAACTTAAGATTTCATTTTTTTACCGGTCTTCATGGGCATTCTTTTAACAAATTTATTTTAGGTAATTATTCATGAAAGGTCTTTAGCCAGCATTGGTCACTTGTATTGTGATGATCTCTTTGGTCTAGAAAGCTATGAGAAATGCTAGTGTTTCAGAGACTGTATCACAGTCTCCTTTAAAGTCAGTTACGAATGTGGTGGGTTCCCTCTCCTCCCCCCCCCCCCCCCAGCTTGCTTATATAATTTGTTTTGATAACCAGCAATCAAATATTCATTTCATAGAGCATAATAGGAAGCTTTATGTGAAACTTGTGAATTGACTGCTCTCCCATGCAGGAGTTATTATGCCAGCCACAAAGGAAATTGAAGGCAGATTAAAATTCTTAATCTTATGTCAACCCTTAAAACTCTATTCCACTACATAGTTGTTTCCAATTCTTTTGGATTTGCTTTGTATATAAATTTAGTAAAAAATATTGCAAAACTGCCATGAAACTACATAAAACCTTTTTTTTTTTTTTTTTTTTTGTCTTTTGGTTGACTGAGTAAGATGAGCAAGATTTATCCCATATGGGGTTTTATTACTTATTCAAAGCAATGTTCAAACATTAACTAATACATTTTACATTTCTGATCCATGAGACTAGGGTACAGTATGCTTTCTACTCATTCATATACTATTGCTTTTTTTTTTTCTTTTTTTTTCTTTTTTTCCCCTCCCCAGTGAGTCACTGCAAGGGTCATTTATTTACACAAAATACAGGAGTTTCCAGAGTATGTTGAAATAACTTGGTTTTCTCTAGATACAAATGGTGAATCAGAGCTATTCTCTATTAACATTTAAAGCATTGTTTAGTAGCAGACCAGACCAGCTGGTTTTATTATTAACTATTTCACGGATAACAAAAATCTTTACTCTGACTTAAGATTGTTCATGTACATATGATAGCAGTTAGTATGAACAATATTACTTTAGCTCTGCTGGTCAGCTCAGTGTATTTTTGGACTGTTAGCCATTAGAAGGAAGACTTCTAGATTTTTCTTCGTGCCAGCCTCTTCCTTCTATGGGTCATAGGCTGCCATGAATTACACCTTGAAATGCATAGCAACTTTTTATAAAAAACAGCCTCAGTACTACATGCAAGCCAAAGTGTCTGTCTTGAGTTTCTGGTCTGCCAGTTTACAAAACAAAAATAGCAGCATACACCAAAATAGAAGAGCTGTAAACTCCGGAAAGGAACCATGGTGGATTCAGAGAAAGACCAGATACTTAATATGCTATTCTGAAAGGGGGGGGGGGGGAGGGGGAATTAGGTTAGTATAGTCAATTGAGAGCAAATCTGTGTTATGCTGAGGAGCATTAGCTTATTCTCAACAGAAATCTGTACCTTGGTTCATATTTGCTTAGGCATCCACTTAAATGTTAATGCCTAAGCAAATATGAACCATCTACAGATATTGTACGCGTTTCCTTTATCTCTGGCTCCCATTTACTGTAGATGCTCTCATATGGTTATCACTGCTGTGTTCTGTAGCTTTCCAAATACCGTGTCCACAGGTTTGCGTTGTGGCTTTTGTTTTTGTGTGGTGTGGTTTTAAAATCTCATCAATAGGAATTTCTAGTTATAGTCTCTACCTGTTGCTACAAGTCTTTTTCATGACTAGTTGGCATGTTAAGTATACACTTATTCAGCTCACTTTTATAGAAAGCTTGTAACTTTTAGACCTATTTATTAAGAAGTAGTGCCTGTGGCCTGGGAGATTCAGTAATAACTTAGCTTGTACACAGCACCTCCCAACTAGAGCACTTCAGAGTTTGAATGATAGACAGGCTTGTCTACAAATATTTGTAATCTTGAATAAAAGTGACTATTAGCTCATCAGAAATTGCTCTCATTTTTCCATCAAGCATTCTATTCTAGCCAGTCTTACTTATTCTTGTTCGTTGGTTTAAACTAGCAAAGGCTCATTAGAGGTGGCTGAGGATTAACAAGCTGCTTTTTGTGAAATGCAGTAGTTGGTACTATCTGGTAACCTAAACCATAAAATAAAACAAACCTAAGAAAAAAGTCTACTTCATAAATCATGTAAGACTGTTTTACAGTCTTAAGTAATGTGGTTCACATTAAATATTTCCAAAAATATGAGTAAACCTATGTGCGTCTTCAACTTGGCAATTTTGTTAAACTAGAAGAACTAGTGAAATGATATTAATATCTCTTTACAGTTTAACAATTAAAATTTAGTTGCATGCCTTGTTAGAAAAGATTCAGATAGATGCTAGTTGAAAATTACAAACTTTAGTTATAGTAGGCACATTGTATCTCCTCAATTTTAAAATAGTTTAGTGTCTAATTCAAAGATGCAGCTGTCACACTAAAGCAGCATGCTTTTCAAACACAGTCCTGCAGAACACTGCCTCAGGTCAATAACAGCTCACTTGGGAACTTGATCCCCTCACCTCTATGGAGGTAGAAGCATCAAAGCCTAATTGGGGTCATTTAACTTCTAACAATTTAATGCAGGCAGCATTGTCTTTGAAAAGATTAAACAGAGGTCTTGCATTTTTAGTGTATCAGAGTCGCACAGCTAAAAATCTCAGTTTATGTGGATCTGGATAACAGTGACAGCTTAGCTCCAATCAAGTCAGTGATCTATTCTGATTTACACCATACGTGGGTCTAGCCCAGAAGGACAGGAAACATATCAAAAAAAACCTAGTTCATCTGCATTATATAAACATAAACTAATGCTATTTTGTGTAATGTATAGCTTAGTATACCACTGTTCATGCTGTAAAAAAAACTGTTACCATAGGACATACAGAATGTGCCACACAGGAAAGTTAACACTGCTGTTGGAACCTTAACTTTTTTGCATTTTTATTTTAACTATACAACCCTTAACATTGCGTTAATAATTATTTGTTTATACTCTGAACTCATAGTTTAATAGTTTTCAGAAGATATTCTCTCCAGATACTGTACATACAAACTTAACCGTCCTCTTTGCAGTTTCTGCTAGAGCACTGCTAACAGCATCCTTACAATGAATATTCTTTTTCTGAAACTGTTTTGCAGCATCAACCAGCATTTGATGCCTTTGATGTCACAAACTCTTTATTTGAAGGATATTTTTCCTCATTAAATGAAGATCAAACCCTTCAAGAAGTACCAACAGGGTTCGATTCAATTTCTTATGGTAAATATTCTTAGTTTCTGTTTCATCAGTCAAAATAGAAGGTTCTGGATTCTCTAAGTAGGTTTCTGTCACCGTTTTCTACAATGCGCAACAATAAATCTTTAGTAATAGAGAAGACTTTTTAATATTACCTTCAGGCATCAGTCCTGTAGACATTTTATATACATTCTTTAGGTTATTCACATGAGTAGTTCTGTTGCTGGCTTACAGCTTTCCATACTGGAAACCTACACTGAAGTAGGGTGTGTGAATATAAGAGGATCTGTTGTCTGTAGAAGGTCAGTT
Source organism: Sternotherus odoratus (assembly GCA_032164245.1). Taxonomy (NCBI): domain Eukaryota; kingdom Metazoa; phylum Chordata; order Testudines; family Kinosternidae; genus Sternotherus; species Sternotherus odoratus. The sequence goes on from JAVMKO010000001.1 coordinate 166,042,549, forward strand.
AAGCATACTGGAGCAGAATTAGAGGGTTTTGGATATGTGTATCTGTTAATCTTAACATTACTAATCTTTACCTACCTTTACTTGTTCATTTCTATAACCCCAGTTTGTATATTTTTAAAATGGGGCAAGACAGAATATTAGAGCTCTATTTAGTCCTGCTGAATTTGTATAAATGTAGAACTCTGCAAGGTCCTTGGTCTCCTTTCCCTCAGGTTTATTCTGTAGCTTATGAAAAGTTTCTAAAGTAACACATTGAAATCCTTGTAGTGGGACTGTACTCGCTGAAAGTTCTCCATTTACCTTCACCTCACATCTCTGACTGGCTTATTCCCAAGCTACTCAGATACAATGGGGATGGGTGTTGCACCTATGTTTTTATTCAACCTTGCAATGAGCTCCATGTACGTGCAGAGGTTCACCTGCTTGCTCACATGGGGTTCGTTGCAGGCCATAGAGAGCTAGATGAGCTTTGCAGATTCATGTACAGTCCTAAAGCCCGATATCTTATCACATGCGTATACACCCTCTCCCTGTGACACCAACTTTATAAGTTATAGCAATTGTTAATAACACGAGTGCAACCTAACTTGATCAGCCACAATCCATGCACTCATTTTCAAAGAGATCTGTGGAAAGTTGAAAGTTTGAAGAGGTATTGACCAGCTGGCTCCAAGTTAGATGGAACCCAAGGAAATGTAAGACACCAGTCAGAATTTCAAATCTGGGTAACTTTATTTTAATGACCGGTAATGCAAAAATAATTTGACCAATTTTCTTCAAACTTTACTTGAAAATGCTCTTTACTTCCAGGAGAAGGCTGGAAATTTTCATGCCAACTCTTTCTAATAAAGAAGATACAATGGGGCTAAATTATTCCTTTGAATGGAAGTTGGTTGCAGCATTAACTAAGGAGTTGATTATCTAGATTATGAATTTATAATAATTCATGGCTGCATTAAAATTCATATACCATGATCATCAGCCAGTTACATAAATTTGGCATTGGGAACTAGCTTTTGACCAAAAACTTATTACATTCTAACTATTGAATAATACAGAACACCACCACAAATTAAATTGACTGATCTATGCATGAATGGGTCTCGAGTTCAATCTAGTGCAGTGGTAAATGTACCCACAAGCGAGCTCATCACTGCCCATTACCCTGCCCTGAGATTGAGAACTAAGTGTCTGGAGTTGACAAGAGGTCACTTGGTAGTTAAATTATAGAGGAGAGAAGAGGAAGAAGCAGCCTTTTTATTTTCTAATAAAGATAATTGACTCCGTAACAAAGGCATATTTCTTACCACCAAAGTCAATCTGAGTCTGCATCATTAGCTGCAACAAAATCTTTTACGCAGGCATAGAACTAACTATTACAGATAGGGCTTGGCATATTTGGTCCTATTTTATAGTTGGAAGCCTCTTTTGCTTGTTCTTTAAGTAAGGTGGATTCTCCACTGTCTAAATGCTAATCCCTTCTCTTTCCCTCCCCCCCTTCATTTAGAGTCAAACAGCTGTGAATTGCCTCTCTTAACCCCATGCAGTAAGGCTGTGATGAGTCAGGCTTTAAAAGCTACTTTCAGTGGCTTCGCAAAGGAACAGTGTCGTCTGGGTATCCCGAATAGTAAGTGCTTTCTTTTTATAATCTTTTTAGTGCAAAAATGGTGTTGATTGGTTAGATAACACAAGAGAGGAGCAAGTAAACTGTGCTCCTCCATGGATTAAAAAGATATAGAAGGAAAAAATTAGAGCACTGATTTAAAATGAAATCTAATTCTGAAGCTCAATGATTGTCATCTTAGATAACTTTTAATGAGCCCTCACTATCTTTTTAATTAAACTTATTTTAAGTTCTTATGAACGTAAATATCAAGAGTTGCCTTTAAATGTTATGCTTTTTCTCCTCTTCTCTCTTCCTCCTCCTCCCTCCCCCATGCATTTGCAGATCCTTGGCTGTGGACCGAACAGCAGGTTTGTCAGTGGCTTTTCTGGGCTACCAGGGAGTTTAGTTTGGCAAATGTGAACTTCCATCGATTTGTCATGAATGGCCAAGACTTGTGCAACCTGGGCAAGGAACATTTCTTGGAGCTGGCTCCTGATTATGTAGGAGACATTCTGTGGGAACACCTGGAACAGATGATAAAAGGTAACTAGAGAGTCAAAAAGGACTCCTGCTCTGGGATCCTAACAAAGCAACCCCCTTAAACACAGCTGTGATGTATTTCACCAAGTTGTGGTTTTGTAATTTCCTAAAAAATGTAGTGAATTTAAAATCTTAAACATTATCAAAGGTCTCTTTAAAAAAAAAACACTTTCTGGAGAGCATAAAAGCAATAGTCAGTCATCACTACCTTGTCCATTACTGCCACTGTGCAGTTGTATCAGCAGCAGTTTTATACAGGATAGTCATTCATATAAATGAGATTAGATGGATCTGATGCAATATATAATTCAAATCAGAAAAAAGTAACCAAAAGTCAAACTAGGTCAATGCATGTTACTAGTGACTTTTACCAGTGCTTTGGAATAAGTCAGTGAATGAAAGTAGGAGTGACAGAGACTTGAGGGTGCTTTCATTGAGACAAAAGAAGGATGAGCATAAATTTTGTGAAGGGGCTTCACGTGGATGCAAGGATCTACCCACCCTAATCATCTGACAAGATGAGAGCCAAAATAACTGGTGAAGGGGAGGGAAAACTTTTTTTTTCTTTTCCCATTTTTACCATAAGCTGTCTTTCATTTAAGCATTTGTCAAACAACTGGAAGTTGAGTGTCCTTTTTGTCTAGCTGGATTTTGGTTGTCTTGCGTTTTGTCTTTTCACTGTTTTTAGTCCCGTGTTTAAAACATATCTAATGCCCAGATCCTACAAACTTTTAAGTACGTATATAATCCCCTTAACTTCATGCACATGTGCTGTCCCATTGAAGTTAAGCTGAAATTGCTGAAGTGTTTGCAGGATCAGGGCCTTAAACGTGGTGCAGAGTTTTACACAGATTGAATATTAGAATTCCGTTAGCATGACATTTTCCCTACTAGCAGTTATTTCTTTGAAAGTTTAATATCAGGTGACTAACTACATGTGACTGTCACAAATACTTCCAGTTGCTATGAAATTCCCCATAATGTCCTGGCCAGATGTGTAAAAAGAATTTGTTCTATTTTCAGACAGTCAAGAGAAGACACAGGACCAATATGTTGAAAACTCTCATCTTACTTCAGTCCCACACTGGGTCAATAACAACTCATTAAGTAGGTATCCTGATTTGGCTGATATTTTAAAATAACTTCCTTGGCATTATGCTGCATGTGATCTCACCAACTAATTCTGCAAGCTAGTTGGAACACTGAAAATAATCAGACTAGATATTTTCTTGAGGCAAATCTTTGGAGTCCATGAAACCAGGAGGAAAGAAGACCTGAAAGCTGTAGCTAATCAAAGTCAAAAGTCTTGATTTTGGGTAAATGAATTGCCAAAAACAAATCTGGGATTTCATAACTTTTCTGCACAAATCAAGTGTTTAGTACCAACTGGCCATTACCACAACTACCAGGCTGAATGTGCAAGCAGCACTGATGGGGTCCAGCAGGAGTCATATTTTGGGGGTTTTTTGGTAGAAGGAAGGCTAGAGGCAATATGGAGCCTCAGAGGGCAGATGGAGTAAATAGGGAGGGGAGATGACTGGGACCAGTGACCCTTTCCTGATACCTTTCTCCCCTTCCCCCAGGCTGCTTATGTGATTGAGGTTGTGTATTCAGCACAGTATTTCTTTTAATCTTCTGATCAGTTAATGAGCGGAATCCTGCTACCTAGCGGAATCCTGCTACCTAGCCCCCTCCCCAGCACTTTCTAGTTGTTCGGTCATTCTAGGAAACCACGGAGAGCTCTGTGCACAACTGGCAATCTGTGAATCATACAGCAGATATAGGTTGTGTGATACAGAACCTGGTTCAAACCCTAGTACTGTCAATTGGAGTCCTTCTACTAACTTCAGTAAACTTTTGGATTAGACCCTTACCCTATCATTCCTACCCAGTCAGGTTTTCAGCTATAAAAATATTTTTTTAGTGACATAACTGTGTCTGTGTTGCAGTGGAAGGGTTGACTTGGTTTGGTTCTGCTTACATGAAGGTATTACATTTATGAAACCATTCCTTTCTTTTCCCTTCTCCTTCCCACTTTAGGTTTTAATACAGAACCAGCCCCTTATGGTATACAAATGCATAGCTACCCCAAAGCCAGCCTCCTGAGTGACTTATGTCAGACTTCTGCAGGACCAAATCTCCTCGGCCCAGATCAAGAATTTTCCATGTTCCCCAAAGCTCAGTTAGAGACAGTCAATGTGAACTACTGCTCCATGACCCATGACTTCACAAACAATCTGAACTTGCTGATTGATAACTCTGGTAAGATTTGCCGTATCCATTTGCTAATTATTAGCTTAAGGCTCTGTGCATTCTTTTCTTACATACAAAAACAAACTGAATAATAACTATTTAACTTTTTAGGTAAGCCCAGAGAGCATGAATCCAGTGACAGTGGCACAGAAAGTTATGAAAGCACAGATTCTCAGCTTCAATCCTGGAACAGCCAATCCTCTCTAGTGGATGTACAACGTGTTCCCTCTTATGAAAGTTTTGAAGATGATTGTAGCCAGTCTCTGTGTCTGAACAAACCTACAATGTCTTTCAAAGACTACATTCAAGAAAGAAGTGATCCTGTAGAGCAAGGGAAACCAGTTATACCAGCAGCAATTCTAGCAGGCTTCACAGGCAAGTGATGTCACACAATATCTCTCTTGTTCTCTTATTTCTGATCCCTTTGGTGGGTGTATGTCCATTGTGATAAAGGAAGACTGTACCTCTCAACCTCCCTTACGCATTATTTGTTCATGAATGATTTCTTCTCTAATAATGCAAGTCTAGTAAAAAAAAAAAAATACTATTAAAACCTAGAATGCATTCTATTGTTGGTAGAGCTCCATCTGTCTAAAAAGGAGGGGGAAACTCAGACAAAACCTTCAGTTCAAGGAGTTCACCAGCACTGACTCACCCACTAAGCACTCATTCCTAGAGTGCTTACTCAGGCAAAATGCTCCTCACTGAAAGTGTCATCAGGGCAAGGACTTTAATTTAGGACCTTTAAGGTTTTAAACATAGCTGCCAGCAGAAAGGAATGAAGTGAGCGGGTAGAGGAGAAGCAAAGCTTGGTTCGAATAACTACTGAATTAAAATAGTGTACTCAGTTCGTTATAATGTACCCTTCAGCAGACTCCTGTTACAGAAACAATAGTTCTTTGCCTCAACCAAACACCTTACTTATATCCGTTAGAGAAATCTTAAGATTATGGTATGTGTCTTATTATATCCTTTAGTGCTTGAGGCTAATAATTTTACTGTTCTTGGTTTTTACAGGCAGTGGACCTATACAACTGTGGCAATTCCTTCTGGAGTTATTAACTGACAAATCCTGTCAGTCATTTATTAGCTGGACTGGAGATGGATGGGAGTTTAAACTTGCTGACCCAGATGAGGTATGTGGCTAATTGTGATTTGAATAAAAATCTAAGGCTTGATCCTACAGCCTCAATCCATGAAAGGCACCCCTCAAGGCACAATGTTTACAAGATCAAGAGTCTTTGCCTCTAAATGTTTTACTGTTGGGTGACTTCAAGAGCATCAGTGAAGTGCCTAGGTGTACATAAAAGTTTAGTGGTGGTATAGTCTCTTTGCATGCTGCCTTTATGTTTAACTTACAGCATTGCTTAACTGTTTAAGGAAAGTAACTTAATTGGTAAAACCTCTGGAAATTCAGAGAAACATGGCAGATGCAGAGAATACTGAGCTCTTCGAAGGTCTGTTTTTAGACATGCATCAAATGACTGCTGTGATCATTTGGAAATTAAAACTAGTCATTAACAGAATAAACTCTAGCCATCTAATTGACGATGGAATCATTTTCTGATGCAGTTAAGGGGTCTGATCCAAGGCCTACAGAAGTCAATGAAAAATTAACCACCTCCATGTGAGAGAGGAATTCACCTTAACCTCTTCTCTTGCACTAACAGAATTTTTTAAACCCCTGTGTAGCAAGGTACCTCACATGCCCATCCACGGTCTGTTGGAATGTTCATAGATCCTAGGACTTATTCCTTTTTAATCAAAGTCTGGCCAGTAATTTAGATTAAGGCTTCAGCTCTTACTCCCCCCAGTATCCTCACTGATTTGATGGGATTTGAACCATCGAAATGACTTGGTTGCTAAATAAGTTTAATTTTCCCATTTATCACCAGCTAACTGAGAGAGTATGCTTTAACTGGTTTGTTTTGCCTTTTTTTCCCCCCTCCCTCCCTTTGGGGCTGAAGGTGGCACGACGGTGGGGAAGGAGGAAAAACAAGCCAAAAATGAACTACGAGAAACTGAGCCGAGGCCTGCGCTATTATTATGACAAGAACATCATCCACAAGACGTCAGGGAAACGCTACGTGTACCGGTTTGTATGTGACCTACAGAACCTGCTGGGGTACACGGCAGAGGAACTTCATGCCATGCTGGGAGTGCAGCCAGACACGGAAGATTGAGCACTGCGATCGTGCAAAACTGGTAGAGATTGCAAGATTTTGAATGATGACTAGGCCCATCTGCAGTCAGTCGTTGGACTGTTCAGATTGGTGCAGCTGTTAAGAAATAAGGACCTTGAACTGGTTTTGTAATCGGGGAAAGCTGAAGGAAGAAGTGGCCTTATTTCATCAGACGCAATGGCTTCAAGTATTGCTGCACCAAGTCCTTTGGAGCAGTGTGGAGGATGGCACAGTGCCTAGCTCTAACCTGAAGACATGAAAATGCTTTAGGATTAAATGTTTTGCCTTTTTATTATGGGTTGTTTAATACCAAAGGTTGGAGAGTGACCAGTAATGCATCAGAATTCTAGCTCAAAACTTAACAACCACATTGCTTACATCATGATATGCATTTTAAAAAAACTACGTAAACTTTATTTTAAAGCAGAGAGAGAGAGAAATTTGTAGTGTACATTTTATTACACAAACACATTGGGTACAGAAAAACATTTTGTTTTATGTTTCAATGCTAGGTGTAGCAATTATAACTTTTTCCTCTCGAGAGAGGGGGAAAATCACACCATTTCAAGTCAGTTTGTATATATTTATATGCTATTTCTCAAAGTTCTTTAATGTTCCTATTTAACAGATATTGTATAATGTAATTTAAACTCATTGTATGTTTGAAATAGGAAGAATGTAAAGGTTTTTTTCATGTTTGAATAGGACATGCATTTTGCAGTTTGAGGAAGTTTGTAAAATGCCTTGTACATGATTATACTGTGGGCCTGTAACATGAAAGTTAGATGGAAGGTGTTGGTTGAATGTTTTGCCATGACTGCAGCTGGTAAACTTTGTTCATTTTGGCATTTTTATAAGAAACCGATGTAGTCTGGGGCATAAAGAGCCCTGTTTCTCCTAACTGAAAATGAAAACATTAATTTTTCTTGATAAATGGTGCATGGTTTTTTCACTTCTATGCATGACCTTTTAAAAACAATTTATATACAAGCCTTTTTTTTTTTTTAAAGTTGTCCCCTCCCTCCCCCCCCCCCCCCCCAGGTTTATCCCATGATTAAAGTGGATTATATTTTTGGAAATAATTGTGGCTCCTTTTCAGAGATCAGGGGATTTATGTAGCAGCTATTTTCTTACTGCAAAAAAAACAATAATTCACTGGAAAATCGTAATTTGTAAGAGCTCTATTTTTTATCTGAGCTTGATGTACACTGAAGTGTCTTGTACAGTGTGAGGGAAGAAAAACAAATCTTTATTAAAACATCTTAAACAGGAAAAAATGGTGTGCATAACTTCTATTAATTCCTAAATATCTTGATTAGCTCTCTTATAGTCCTTTGTGGGAACCGAAATACCCTCAGAAGTCAGACCTGATTCTCTTCTCAGACCAGTGTAAACGAGAAGTAAGTCCGTTGAAAAGAGTTGAGGTACCTCTGTGTACAGCGCTTGTGGGAGGAGAACTAGGCAAGAACTCTGCAGTGATGATTAGCTCAGTACAGAACATGTTGCACAAGGCGCTATGCCCTTCCTCAAACAGCCTTGTGCTGGCCATCTCCCCCTTTACTGCTACAGAGTATGGTACATACGTCTGATTCAAGTTACAAGAACTTGTTCCCTCTTCCCCCAAATCTAGAGAAGTTAATATTTTCAACAGTCTTACCTCAGGCTGGCATTTGATAATTTTGGATTAAGGCAAAGTGTGAATTTTAAATTCAGTTCTGGACATTTATTCCAGAATAACTCCATGCTCTGTAGAAAAGCGATTACAACCTATCCCCAAACTGGCAAGTATGTTCACAGGGTACATAACTCCTACTTGTGTTGAAAAACACCACCTGGTGTGGAATAAGCCACTCTGTAAATACCATAAATAATTTGTTTCCCCCCCCCATAAGATAGTAGGCCATAACATGCCAGTCATTCTTAAGCTTGCCTTTTTCTAAAGGAGAAAAAAATGGAGGAAATAGGATCAAGTGCTTTTAAATGATCCCTTTCCCTTGTTTTAATAGTTACAAAAATATGGACCAAATTTTGCTCTCATTACACTGGATTCAACCTGCTGTAAAAGCAGAACTTGTAGTTTTGTGAAGTGCTCTTTAAAACAAAACAGCAGAAAAGCTCTCAAACATGTCCTTCCAAATGTCTTGGACTTGCTGGTCAGAACTTCATCTGTCAGTGACCAGATGATGCACCATGAACTCTGAGGGCTAAATCATGCCTTCTTTCTAGCCTTTCCATGGCCCATACAAGTGTAAGAGGGGACTCTGTACTCACCACCACTATTGCAGGCCCACATATAGGGGTTTGCTGCAGTTTGCAGCTGTCTTATCAGCTAACAAAGGAATGTATGGCTTGAACAGCAATACAGTTTCTAGGGGCTGAGTCACAGCTCACTAAGTCAAAGGAAAGGCCCCCACAATTTTCAGTAGGATTTGAGTCAGGCCCTTAGAATGTAATGTACTACACTGTAAATATAGAAATGACTTACTTCTTGGGGGGGAGGGGGGGGGGCAGGAGATAATGTATTTCCTACCATCATTTTCCTCTCTGTGCCACTCATACTCAAATGTAATCAAAGCATAAATCAGCCCTATCTCATTTTCAGTTCATAAAAAGTCATTTTCAACACTTATTTCCTAAATATGGCACTATCACTCATTTAGAGCAGAAGCTTAATACAGGTAGTTTATTGTTCATCTGATGGGCATTTAAACAAAACTTAGCTTCTTTTTTCTGTTTCCTCATATTCAACAATCTTACAGCAGTAGGAACACAGTATTCAATATCTAAACTGCCTCTTCTATGACGTTAACCTGGAGTGATGTTCTCATAGGACTCACACCATGTAGGTAGGGAGGGAAATAGACTTCTGGGTTGGAGGTTGGCACAACTGATTACAAAAGCTTTAAACTAGGTTCTCTAGGGAGATGCTCATGTGATCATCATGCTGGATTTTAACATTATGGGGGGAGGAAATATCAAGTAAGAAAGGATAAAGCAGTAGGTAAGAGAATGGACATTAGCATTAGCCTTCCCCTTAGTCAGATATGCAGTACTGGCAACAGACTGACACTGTACCCAGTCAGGCAAAGAATGTTGCTACTTGGCTTCACCTATAATTAAGATGTTTGTACACCAATGCAAGGAACCTGGCTAGCAAAATGGAAGAACCAGACCTACGGGTGCAGGAAATGAAACCAGATGTTAGGGTAAACAGAAACATGGTGGAACTGTAATCATGACTAGAGTATGGGTATTGAAGGGTTTGTGCTGTTCAGGAAAGACAAATAAAGGGAAAGGTGGTGGATAAGTGCTACTACTAACAGTAGGGTCTACAGTTTCCTGGGTGTGATAGCAGACCGCTTTCTTCATCAAATAGCATCACCTCATATTGGTTCAGCAACTATTTTAGATTTGGTATTGAGGAGTGAGGATCTCATAGAAGAACTAGTTGTAGAGGACAACCTTGTTTCAAATGATCAGGAACTCAGCTTAAACTAAATGGAAAGCTAAACAAATAGGTCTGCAACTAGGTCTTTGATTTCAAGAGAGCTAACTTTAATAAATTAAGGAAATTAGTTAGGGGCATGGACTGGATCAAAGAACTCAAGGATCTGAATGTGGAGGAGGTTTGGAATTACTTCATGTCAAAGTTGCAGAAACTATCTGAAGCCCGCATCCTAAGCAAGTGGGACTAATTCATAGGGAAGAGTTGCAGATCAAGCTGGATGAGCAAGCATCTCAAAACAGGTGATTCAGAGAAAGCAGCAAGCCTACAAGGAATGGAAGAGTGGAGGATCAGCAAGGAAAGCTGCTTCTTGTCAGAAAGTGCTGGGATAAAAAGAGAATTGCCAAAAGCCCAGCTAAATGGGACCTTGCAAAGGGAATGAAAGCCAATAGTGTAATGTCCTATAGCCACACAATAAGAAAACTAGGAAAGAAGAAGTGGGACAACTAAGCACTGAGGATGGGGTGGAGATTAAAGATTAACTAGGCATGGCCCAACACCTAAACAAATGTTTTGCCTCAGTTTTTAATGAGGCTAATGAAGAGCATAGGTGCAATGGTAGAGTGGCTAATGGGAAAGGAATATGGAGGTAGAAATTACTACATCAGAGGTGAAAGTCAAACTCAAAACAGTTTAGAAGTACTAAATCAGGAGGGGGGATATTAAAGAATATTAAAAATCTAGCACATGAAAGTGAAAGCACAATAGCAAAGATTTTTACTGAATCTGTGAACTCAGGAGTCATACCCTATGAATGGAGAATTGCTAATATAGTTCCTATTTAACAAATGAGGAAAAAGTGATCCAGGAAATTACAGCTCTGTTAGTTTGACCTCAATTGGGTGCAAGTTCTTGGAACAAATTTTGAAAGAGAAAATAGTTAAGGACATAAAAGTGAATGGTAGTGGGGACAAAATACAAGATGGTTTTTACAAAAAGTATGTTGTGCCAGACCAACCTGATCTTCTTTGAGAAGATAACTGATTTTTTTTAGACAAAGGAAATGCAGTAGATCTAATTTACCTGGATTTCAGGAAGGCATTTGATACAATTCCACATGGGAAATAATTAAATTTGAGAAGATGGGGTTTAATATGAGAACTAAAAAGTGGACAAGAAACTGGTTAAAGGAGCAAATACAGTGGATCATACTGAAAAGTGACCGTTCAGGCTTGAGGAAGGCTATTAGCAGAGTTCCTCTGAGATCAGATTTGAGACCAATCTTATTTAACATTGTTATTACTGACCCTGACACAAAAAGTGGGAGTACGTTAATAAAATTTCCAGATGACACAAAGTTGGGAGGTTCTGCCAATACGAAGGATGACCAGAATATTTTACGGGGCGATTTGGATAACTTTGTAAACTGGAGTAATAGCAATGGGATAAAATTTAATAGTGCAAAGTGCGAGGTCATTCATTTAGGAACCAACAACAAGATTTTTTGCAACAAGCTGGATACTTATCAATTGGAAGCAACCGGAGTAGAAAGACCTGGATGGCTGGTTGATCACAGGATGATTCTGAGCTGCCAATGTGACACAGCTATGAAAAAGGCTAATGCAGTCCTGGGGTGAATCAGGCGAGATATTTCCAGTACAGACAGGGAAATGTTAATACCATTAACAAGGCACTGGTGAGACCCTCATCCGGAAAACTGGGTGCAGTTCTGGTCTCTCATGTTTCAGAAAGATCAAGTCAAACTGGAACAGGTACAGAGAAGGGCTACTAGGCTGATCTGAGGAATGGAAAACCTACCTTATGAGAGGAGACTCAAAGAGCTTGGCTTTTTTAGTCTAATCAAAAGAAGGCTGAGAGGAGATATGACTGCTCCCTATAAATACATCAAAGGGATAAATAGGAGGGAGGGAGAGAAGTTATTCAAGTTAAGCACCAAAGTGAACACAAGAACCAAGGTCTATAAACTGGCCATCAACAAGTTCAGACTTGAAATTAGGCAAAGTTGCTAACCATCAGAGGGGTGATATTCAGGAACAGCCTTTCAAGGGGAGCAGTGAGTGCAAACACTTAATTGGCTTCAAGACTGAGCTTGTTAAGTTTATGGAGGGGATGATATGGTAGAATTGACTACAATGGTATGTAGCTGATCTTCAGCTGCTCACAGCAAATAGCTCCAACATCCAGTAATGGGACGCTAGATGGGGCGGGCTCTGAGTTACTGTAGAGAATTCCTTCCCAGGTGTCTTGCTGGTGAGTCTTGCCCAGATGCTTAGAATCCCTATCTGAGGTCGGGAAGGACTCTTTCACCCAGGTCTGATTGGCAGAGACCCTGGGTTTTGTTTTGTTTTGTTTTGTCTTCCTCTGCAGCATGGGGTATGGGTCACTTACTTACAGGTTTAAACTAGTGTAAATGATGGATTCTCTGTCAGATGAAATCTTTATCATGATGTGAGGACTTCAGTAACTCAGCCGGAGGTTAGGGGACTATTACAGGAGTTAGTGGGTGAGGATCTGTGACCTGAAATGTGCAGGTCAGATTAGATGATCATTCTGAAGTCTATGAGTCTGTGAGAACACAACCATTTACAGTGTCATATTAGTGGATGTGACACAAATCCCAAGCCATAACCCTATATAATATATGTAAAGACCATTAAAAAGAGTTTTCCGTGTGACTGGAGAACAAGCTATGCAGAAAACTTCTACTCTTTTCCTAGAGCCATAGAAGTGACTGCTAAGTTCCAGTAAATTCTTCCCATTCCTAAAGGTCTAACCCAATTGTCCTTCCAGATGTGAAGACTCAAATGCACATCCTTCCAAAGCCTGTCACCAGAACTGCTCCGGAGACAGCCAACCTGTCATAGGGCTGGTCTTCACTACCCGGGGGGGGGGGGGGGGGTTACAATGAGCTCCTTCCTCAAGCTGAATATGCCACCTCCATCTATGAAGTGGTACAATGAGCTCCTTCCTCAAGCTGAATATGCCACCTCCATCTATGAAGTGCCCCCTTATTAATGAGGGCCCTTATTATAAAGTGGCTATTATTATTCTATTTCTATCTCTGTCACAGTCTTCCTGTGACCTTGGTAAGGCACTTCAGCCCTGTGCCTCAGCTCCCCATCTGTAAAATGGGGATAATAAAGCTTCCTTTGTCCATCTTGCCCTATTTAGATTGTAAGTTCTCTGGGGCTCTCTCTTAGTGTCTGTACAATGCCTCCCACAATAGGGCCCTGAACTGAGGTAGGGCCTCCAGTATTAACCTCATACAAATAATAATAGTTCAGCACCTTCCAAAAGTATTTGGAGTATATGTGACCAGTAACAGCAAAGTATCACTCCACCTAACATTAAGGGCCCACTTAACATTTTAAAAGAGACATTTTGCACTGGTATTCCAAAGACATATGACTAAACTCTGCAATGACTGAGATCAACGGGATTGCACAGTGCTTAAGTGCAGAATTTGACCCTTAATATTTAAAAACTTGTAAAGTGCTCCAATACCGTGCTCCAATATAAATGTCTACCAGTAGATAGATTCCGCAATCTTAACTTTGCTAAGGAAGCACACTGGAGTAAAAAAAAAGAAAAAAAAGAAAAGAACCTGCAATTGTGCTACCGTTAGGGTTTAAACTATCACATTTCACATGCAGTTTTAATATAGGAAGGGGAAAGATTGATTTTTCTATAACAGGACTGGCTGCATTCTCACAGCTACAATTTGCACAGATCTTTGTTCATTATGAAATCAGCAGCTACTTTTTGCTGCCCTTACAAAGTAGGATGCAAACATCAACAGAGTTACAAAATTGCCAAATCGGAGACCTTCCAGTTTATCTTGCTTCTATAACTTCTCTCTCTTTTTCAGCATGTAGCTTTTCATCAGATCAGGCATATGTGTTCACGGCCTTGTGACTGTTCTCTTGATATGCTAGACATGTGACTGGCATTAATGCTAAAGGGAAAATGTGTGTGTGGGGGGGGGGGGAAGGGGGAAATAAGCCCTTAAAAGTGAGAGGAATTCACATTACACACCAATGTGTGTGTTCCTTTATAAAGGAGTCCTGTATTTCATGTCTCATGTGTGTCATCTGATACATAGTCGGTAACCATATAACATATGCATTTATTAAAAGTACGCAAACTCTATAAGCCCTCTGTCTCAGTATAATTTTCCCCATGCAAACTGCAATTTTCTAATGGTAGGTCTCAATTATTAATAGAATGTTTTGAACATTTTCAGAGTTTGGGAATGAAGGAACAAAGCTGTGACATGTTTTATTCTCCTGCCTTTCTCCTTGGTATTTATTCTCTGACATAAATAACAAGGTTAGCTCCCTGTGTATTATGAAATCACAAAAAAAAAACACATGTTTTCATTCTCTGGAAGAAAAAAGTCTGTTTCATATGTTTCATGGGTAGACAGCAAAAAGGCCCAAAACTGGTGATAAACGGTTTATAATTTGTGACATAAAAATTAGAGGCAGATGCATCCTGATGTAACTCCCTGGGAGTCAGCATTTTAAAACCTAGTGTTTCATTCCAAGCTTTCATTGTGCTGTGGATCACAAGGAGAACAGATTTTTCCACTCCAGGAAGGACCAGGTACCTTGGAAGTTAATAGAATAGTGCCCATTTATGTTAGCTGAGGATTGGGCCCCTGTTGTGTTACTAATTAATATGAATTTTAGCTAACAGGCTAACATCAGTGAACTTACAGTGAACATGCAAATGTACAAATCAATAGCAAACAGAATCACTGTTGTGTGATAGATGATCCCAGGATGATGTCCTGCTAAAGGTAAAGCCATCTATACTGAATAATTAGGGGACAAATCTCCCCCCTCAATACTGATTTCATGTTGAAGATGCAGTGATACTCTAATGCAGTGATACTCAGACCTCAGTGGTTCAGGAGCCAAATCAGTGATCAACATTACACAAGAGTCACAATAGTGACTCTGACAATGAATTTATTGTTTCATTTACTATTTTTATATGTACAGTGGAACCCCGCAATACCGTGTCCCGCTATAGCGCAAAGTCACTTATAGTGCGGGGGGCTCCCAATGTCAGCGGTGCACAGCACTTTGATGTGGTGCGAACCCGCAATAGCGCGACCCTGCGTTTACCGTGATCGGGTATTTTTGGATCCCGATCGTCGCGGTATTGCGGGGTCCGACTGTACTATTCTCACAGCAAAATGACTGACCAAGCATTCTACAACTGGTTAATAACAAAGTAAAAACATCCTGATTGGTTAATAATTTAGATTGGTTAATAATTAAAATCACACAGTGTGTTAATATTATGTGCTGCATAGAGCTTCAGGAGACACATTAAAGAGCCACTTTCGGATCCAAAGCCACAGTCTGGGTGTCACTGATTTAATATAAGGTCACAGATGAATAAGGCAAAATGTGATTCTCCCATTTAACTTAAGGATTTTCACTGTGGAACAGGGTGGCTTTGGCAAAGTGGAAGGGAATGATGCACTTGCAGGGTAGAGGAGGAAGAGGTGTGAATCCAACAGAGAAACCACGTCTGCATTAAAAACACATCCCCTATTCGCCCATGTTACATGCTGAGAGGTGCTGAGAACCCACATCTCTTGCTGAAATAAGGATCGGCCCCCAAATCTCCTGCTTTCAGTTACTGGCACTTAGCTGGCTGGTCTAACTCGAGCTGCCTACCACTGACTCTGGCAGGCTATCACGGACAATCTTTACATAAGGATTAACTGTTTTTGAACCATTCCCAATACCCCCAGTGTCCTAGACACAACACTCCTTGTCTTCTGCATCAGGAAGTTAGGTCTGGTGGGTTCCTTAAAACACATGCTTTGTTGCCAATAGAGGCAAAATTCTACTTTCTCAAAGGGACTGTCAGCCTTGGAAGGTTCAAAATCCAGCCTAGCTTTTCCATATATATGAACTCATAGGGTTCCCCCGTCCTCATTTTATTAGGCATGTAATCAATTAAAATATATATATAAAACGTCTAATCAGACAAAACTTACTAAACATTGAGGGAGCTACTCAGCTATGAGTAAGTCCATATACATGTGTTCATACATTTATAATCATAAAATCACAGCTGGGAAAGACCCAGAGTCCATACCCTCACCAATACCAATGCTACTAATGCAGGATTGTTCCCTGAACTGCATGATACTCTCCAATTCATTGCCCAGTCCAGTTGTAAGTGAGTCAAGTCATGGACTTTCTCTCATTTCTTTTGGAAGATTATCACACAGTTCAATAGACCTCACTGATCAGAAACTTGTCCTCATTTGCAACCTAATTTTATTTAAATTTCACACCACTGCTCCTAAATTATAACCCTTGGACTACGCTGAAGAACTCACTATGGCTATTTCATTCCACTGGCGTTTGCTGCCTTTACTCTAGTTTCAACAACACGGTTCTATGAAAGCAGTTCATGGGCCTTGACATGAGCCCAAAAAGCAGATGTGCAGAGCCAGTGAGCTCAGAGACCCCTCATCAAGACCTGTTTAATTGTTAAAGCCAATTTAACTGTCTTGGCTTTAACTCAGCAAGCTAAAGCTGCTGAGCTAGGGATCTAGGAGAGGCCTGAGCCTTGCCATCAGCCCAGCACGTAGAAATAACGAGAAAGGGTTACGATAAGGGCTAACATGAATGAGTGGAACTTCTCCTCAGTTGTTAAACCCTAACCCTAGCCCTAAACTTAATTCTCCTCTCCCCGGGCTTCAGGAAGAACGTCTTTGCTGTACTCCATCCCTGAGCAACTGCTGTCATTCCATTCTCCTTTTCTTCCCTCCTTTACTAGCTTCTCCCTCAGCCCTAGTGCTTCCTGCCCCGCTTTCTCCTTCCTGCAGGAGGAAGGAAAGGTTTACTTTTAAAATAAGTATTTTTCCAGCTCACGTTCCTATACTGTTCACCCACCCTGGATACGCAAATCCCCGAGATGTTTCTGCTCACAGTGAACTAGATAACAATACTGTCATTCAAACATTCTTAATTAGGCTTCAGAACAAACACCCCACTGGGATGAAGAGGAGCTGTTTTCACTTCTTTTAGAGCTAATTTTTCAAGCTCTGTCCACAGATTCCATAAGAGAGCATTTCATTGGGCCACATTTGTATTGGCATAGCCATAGAATCATAGAATATCAGGGCTGGAAGGGACCTCAGGAGGTCATCTAGTCCAACCCCCTGCTCAAAGCAGGACCAATCCCCAACTAAATCATCCCAGCCAGGGCTTTGTCAGGCCTGATCTTAAAAACCTCAGGTTCCACCAGACCTGCTCCTGGCAGTGATTTTCCCCCTCCCTGTGGGGGCCCGAGGACATGAAGAGGGTACAGTCTCCCTATGCAAAGTCTACCAAAGCTGCCTCCTTTCCCACAAAGCAGAGCAGTGCACGTTTTCTATGGACAATTATCCTTGGCTGTAGAGGAGGGGTCAGAATTTGCCCTATGAGAACACAGAAGATTATGATGAAAAAGAGAACGAGAAGTGCAGAGGTAGCATGACGCTACCTTTGCATCACCCTTCTCTGTCTCTGGCCCAGGCAAAGACCTGGAGGAATCAACACCTAGCTCTAGATGGAGACGGCCTCTGTGGCTGTAGAAGTGAGGACTTTGCTCTCAGAGCAGCTAGAGAATGAAGATCAGGCTGCTCTCAACTGCAGAGCAAAGAGAAACTTTCCACTGGGCAAAGGTAGCTAAAAATAAAAGTAGGAACTGGAAACTGAACCCCCTGATTAAGTCACTGAACACAGAGTTCTCCACTGGTAAAGTTATGAAATATTTATTGAAGTGCAAGGCTAGTGTGCTAAGGTTGCGGTAAAAACGCTCTATTATAAACATTGCAGCTTTACTATTAAAAACAGGCAAAGGTTGCAACACAACACTTACAATAAGGGTGTTGAAGGTTACATGATATTTTTGTAAAAGTCCTATTTGATCTCTTAAAGGGTTGCTTGCCAGAAGTCAGTGCTGAGTTGTTGAGCAATCTGGAATTTCAGCATTCAAAGAAAATAATAATAATCTTGCTGTTGGTTTATCACAATGGTTCTCAAACTTTTTGTAGTGGTGACCCCTTTCCCACACCGGGCCTCTAAGCACGACCCCCCCCAGGGATCAGGTGGGGGGCGTGCCTGCAGGGCCGGCGACAGGAATTTTGGGGCCCCGTACGGCAGACCGTAGGACCCCGCCCGGTCTCCCGCCGCCCGCGGGGCCCCCCCCCCCGCCGGTCTCCCGCCGCCCGCGGGCCCCCCCCCCGCCGGTCTCCCGCCGCCCGCGGGGCCCCCCCCCCGCCGGTCTCCCGCCGCCCGCGGGCCCCCCCCCCCCCCGCCGGTCTCCCGCCGCCCGCGGGGCCCCCCCCCCGCCGGTCTCCCGCCGCCCGCGGGGCCCCCCCCCCGCCGGTCTCCCGCCGCCCGCGGGGCCCCCCCCCCCCGCCGGTCTCCCGCCGCCCGCGGGCCCCCCCCCCCCGCCGGTCTCCCGCCGCCCGCGGGGCCCCCCCCCCGCCGGTCTCCCGCCGCCCGCGGGGCCCCCCCCCCCCGCCGGTCTCCCGCCGCCCACGGGGCCCCCCCCCCCGCCGGTCTCCCGCCGCCCGCGGCCCCCCCCCCGCCGGTCTCCCGCCGCCCGCGGCCCCCCCCCCGCCGGTCTCCCGCCGCCCGCGGGGCCCCCCCGCCGGTCTCCCGCCGCCCGCGGGCCCCCCCCCTGCCGGTCTCCCGCCGCCCGAGGGCCCCCCCCCGTCCGATCGCCCACTGCCCGTGCCCCCCCGTCTCCTGCCTCCCCCGGCCCCCCCTCGGCCGATCTCCCGCGCCCCCCCCGCCGGTCTCCTGCCTCCCGTGGCCCCCCCAGCCGATCTCCTGCCGCCTGAGGGCCCCCCCGCCTCTCACGGCCCCCCACGGCCGATCTCCCACGGCCCGCTCTCCTGCCTCCCGCGGCCCCCCCCGGCCGCTCTCCTGCCTCCCGCGGGGCCCCCTCGCCTGATCTCCCGCGGCCCGTTCTCCTGCCTCCCACGGCCCCCCCCCGGCCGATCTCCCGCGGCCCGCTCTCCTGCCTCCCCCCCTGCCGATCTCCCGTGGCCCACTCTCCTGCCTCCCCCGCCCCCCCCCCCCGCCGATCTCCCGTGGACCGCTCTCCTGCCTCCCGCGGCCCGCTCTCCTGCCTCCCGCGGCCCCCCCCCGGCCGATCTCCCGCGGACCGCTCTCCTGCCTCCCGCGGCCCGTTCTCCTGCCTCCCGCGGCCCCCCCACCCCCCGGCCGATCTCCCGCTCTCCTGCCTCCCGCGCCCCCCCAGCCGATCTCCCACCGCCCGCGGCCCCCCCGCCGGTCTCCTACCTCCTGTGGGCACCAACCCCCGCATGTGCTGCGGCCGCGTGGCCAGACGGGAGACGCAAAGGGGGGTGGGGGAGGCTGCTGGGTGCTGGGGGAGGGGGCTGGTGAGTGCTGCAGCGGCTGCCCGAGCTGCGCCTCGCTCACAGCCCCGGCGACAACGGGTACAGCTGAGTACTGGCCCCAGACTTCAGGGCCCCCCCCCTGAAGTCCGGGGCCCGGTACAGCTGTACCCATTGTACCCCCCTGTCGCCGGCCCTGCGTGCCTGCAGCCCACTGAGGCGGGGGGGGGGGTTCCACCAGCCCAGGGCAGAGGTCGGGATTGAGGGGGGGTTCCAGCACCCCCCCGAGGCCAGTGAGGGGGGGTTCCAGCAGCCCCACAGAGGCGCCGGCAGCCCACCGCAGCAGGGGCCGGGCTCATGCGGGCGCCAGAAGCCCACCTCTGCAGGGGCTGGGGCCAGGTTGGGCACGTGGCAGTGCCGGCAGCCCGCTGCAGCAGGAGCCAGGGCCTGGACTGGGCTTGCAGGGCCACCAGCAACCCGCCGGGGCCGGGACCAGCCTTATGGGGGTGCTGTCAGCCCGCCACGGCAGGGGCATGGGCTGCCTGCAGCAGCAGGGGCCGGATGCCAGCAGCCCACAGCAATGGCATTGTTTGGGGTCGGCTGCTGGCAACAGGGGCTCACAACCCCCACAGAACTGGCTCGCGACCCCCAGAGGGGTCCCGACCCCCACTTTGAGAACCAATGGTTTATCACGATCACAAAAAGCATAAAAAGTCAATGACAGTAGTGTAAGCTTCTGGATAGCTTTTAAGGCCTGGTGACAATCTACACACAGATTTTTTTATCATATAATGATGTTGGTTACATTTATTACGGATACAGTTAGACTAATATAAGCCCCAAGTGTAGATGTAATTATACTGGAACAGCTTATTCTCCTTCCTGCAAAGGTGTATTAGTGGGTATGGCTGTGTGGGGAGGAGGAATCTTTTTTCCCTCCTTTACTTTCTTGCTTTTTACATTACAAATATCGGGCAATCAAGTTTGATTTCCTTTCCTTTTTATTCCCCACTCTGCCCCTCCCCCCCACACCTTTCCCTCTTTAACTTGAGGAACTTCAGGTTCTCAGAGAAAATATATGGTGAATTCTGACACCTCAATTAAAAGGAGCAGTAATGCTGAATCTTTAACAGACAGTCTTTCACTCAGCTACCAACTGATATTGGAGTTAATTCAGTACTAACAAAAACAAATACAAATAAAGAATTGTAGGTCTTGTCTATACTGGGGGTGAGCAGTTGTTTGCATTGTGTGCGGCTGCAGCAGTGCAAAATTCTAATCTAAACATTCTGCTCTAGTGTAAATAATTAACGTTTGTCTACTTTGACTGGAAGTTATTGCAGAATAAACTATTCCTCGATAGCTATTATGGAATAGCTCCAAATGGGGACACTCTTATTCCATTCAGAACCACTTTGGAAGTGGACAGTCTTAGTCCAGAATCCATTCTGATAGTGGATTAAGCTAAACTGGAAAATGTTACTCTTATTGCAGAATAACAGAGACCACATAGGAAATTATTCAAGAACAGTTATAGCACTTTCAATTCACCTTATTCAGGAATATCTTCCCCGTATAAACAAGCCCTTACTTGCACTGTTGTGGCTTATGCTCATTTCAAATGCAAGTTACTTTTCATACCAGTGCAAAAAAGGAAAAAACCACACATACACAAACTCAGTGTGGACAAACACAGACACCCTGACTGAAAATACCTTCCCCCATCAACTGTTTGCCTTTTAGTTGTGATGCAATTTAAGTCATCATAGAATCTATGAAGGCAAGATATGGATTTCTAAGATAAAAGACATGCAGAAAAAAATCTTGGTTTGGGGATTTTTGTTTGTTTGTTTTGAGGAAAGTCAGCAGCCATAGAACAATTAATGAGAAACCAACTTTCAATATTGTTTCCAAAATTAACTTCTCTATGCAAACTTTGGAAAAGTTTAGATTTGAATCTGGACCCAAATTTTCTGAGTCAGGCTCAATGCAAATTTAAAAAAAAATAATTTTAAATTTCAGGTCAACTTGTATATTGTATATTTAAAATTAATTTTAAATTTCAGGTCAACCTGTGGATATTTGCACAAGAGTAATCAGATTATTATTCAGAGCTTTAGACAAATTATGCAAGGCCTTACTAATGTTAAAAAACTGGATTCTCCTACGAAGACCTAGGAGATTTGTTGTAATAGTTGCAGAAACATTAAATGGTAGTGCTCTCTGGTTTTCTAGAACTCATCTGGTAGGAGAGTTGCAAGTCTTTCCTTTACTAAACTACTGTGTACTTTGGCAGAAATATCTGTGAAATTAACCCTGCCATGTATTTTTTAGAAGATAACATTTTTCACTGCTTATGTGATGGCTACCGTCTTGATCAATGCACTGGGGATCAACCTGGGAACCTCCAGAGCCCGCTAGCTGTGAGATGTCATGGTGGATAATCAGCTGAACTGTGGCTGAAACAGTTATTGCAATTCTTGGATGTATAAACAAGGGAATCTCAAGTCAGACTAGTGACATTATTTTACCTCGGTTTTTGGCTCTGGTGCAATTGCTACCGGAATACATGCCCAGTTCTGGTGTCCACAATTCAAGAGGAATGTTGAAAAACTGGAGAAAGTTCAAAGAAGAGCCATAAGAATTATTTAAAGAATTGGAAAACAAGACTTATAGCAGTGTTCTGTATCAAAGAGAAGGTTATGGGGTGACTGATCACACAGTCTATAAGTACTTACAGGGGGAACCAGAATTTGATGATCGAGGACTCTTTAGTCTAGCAGACAAAGGTATAGCAAGATCCAATGGCTGGAAGTTGGAGCTGGACAACGGGGTTACACTAGAAATGAGGAGCAAAATTTTGATAGGGTAATTAGCCATTGGAACAATTTACCAAGGGCTGTTGTGGATTCTCCATCACTGGCAATTTTTAAATCAAGATGGAGGTTTCCTAATAAGATGTACTCTGGTCCAAGCAGGAACTAAGTTCTATGGCCTATGTTATGCAGGAGGTCTAACTAGATGATCACAATGGTCCCTACTGGCCTTCAAATCAATGAATTTATTGCAGCAGCTAGAACCTCCTCCAGCCTTGTGACAGGCATGGTGACTGTCTCCTAATGTCAGCATTGCCTGGAATGCTGTGGTCCTGCCAGTGTACAGTCTTACAACTAGAATTTGTATTTGGGAAGAAGGGTTAGGGATGGATTTTGGGCAAAGTAAAAGGCCTCCAGGGATCACTACTTCCTCGGACTTCATGAATTCTCCTATGTCTCGCACACGGGATTTCTTTCTGTGAATACATAGTCATAAAAATATATGTATAAAGAAACAACTTTCATAAAGTGTTTGAACTATTTTACTGCCCTTGAACATAGATTAAATACAAACTCCAAATAAAGAGCCTCTGCAATGGCTTGTTTCTAGATTTATATGGAATTTTTCCTCTCAACTTCCATTCGTCTCACTGGTTTCTATAGTACAAGAGTAACTTTCTATGGTGGTTTCTGTCTGGTACTTAAATAAACAAACCAACCCCTCTGTTAAATGCCCAGACATACTCTTCATAAAATGGTCTGAAGCAGGCATTCAAAGTACTGCCCTAACCTGCAAGCAAAAGTTCAGTATGGCTGAAGATCACTTGCCACATGATTAAATAGACATCAGCATCAACTCTTGCAGGCCTCATTTTTCCCCATAGTTTAAAAGTCATGCAATTTCAGGGTGAGATGTCAGTTTCATTTGTTCCGGTGATTCTGCTGTTCCTCTCTTTTATAAGTTTGATTTTAAATTGGGCCTTAAGCCAGCCTCACTCCCAGCAGGTGCAGGTGTGAGCCCATAAATAATCATGCCTGAAATGTTGTGTCTACATCTTTGCACTTTTAACTCAGATCATAAGATATCTGCTAAAAGTTGCGCACAGTACCTCAATGCAGGCACAATTATTTGTGAGAAATGTGCCATATACTACAGGCCATCAGCAAAAATCAGACCCTAAGTCAGTGGGGTGACCAAATTCAGAACTTTGTACTGATACAATCACAACAAAAATGCATAACTCCTGTGCACACAGTAAGGCCTCAGTCCTGCAAACGCACAAATTACCCAAGTACATATATGTTTACAGGACAAGGGTCTAAGTTAATACAAGCACAAGTGAGTATGACAAACAAGTGAAGGTAGTGGAGGAGGAAGAAAGAAAGTAGCAGTGAAAGTAATACATGGCTGCATAGGCTAGCTAGGTGCCCAATTTACAGGTTTGAGTGTGTTTTTAAAAGATATGAATAAGAGACATGTAATTAAGTGTCTAACTGAATGCAACTGAAGGGGCAAGTAAATGCACCCTCCATTTTGAGCTTATATTTAATTGTGGGTGAAAAAATGCACTTACAATATGAAGAGGCCAGCTGAGGTCATGAGCCATGTCACACATGTAAGTGCTTTTTTGTTTCAGTCTTATATTAGCTTTCTAAGTTTTGGAAGCCAAAGCCCACAGCTGAATTTATGGCACTGTTTGGATCCGAACAATTTGTATCGTGACGGTTAGATGACTTATATCAAAGGGACTGGAATAGTAGCAGCAGAAGGGTACTGGATTCTATTCTCCACACAAAGCTAACTTTCTTAGGCTCTGCATGTGTGTGAATTTCATCTTCTTTGCACTGGGCATGGATAGTCATTACAGTTCATCATTTGCAGCATGCTGCCCACGAGTGATTCCACATCCAGAAAAATCCTTAACAATAAGGGGAATAAAGACTAATTGTTGGCTGTCATTATGCAAAGTAGGAATTTCAGGGCAGCATCACAAGCTGTGATGGTAGCAAAGTCACATTCCCTCAATAGTTGTGGATTTTCATTTCAGTACAATATCATAAATCAAACTGATTACTAAGCCACATACTCTTACCACAAAGCAAAGAAAACACAATGTTTTGTGTGCAGAGTTACTGTGTCAGAGCTTAGTCATATAAAGTAAGTACCAACATGTGATGGGTAGGGCTGTGTTTTCCGTTTGCGTCCAAATATGAACATATCTGTATTGAAAGCTTTGCATAAAGTACCGATGAAAATAAATACTGGGCTCAACTGCAATCTTATGAGTCAAGAAATGTGAGGCCAAAATATTTCACCCTGAAAATGACACAAAGCTTAAGCATTTCAGTCCTGGGCTACGCTGGGGGTGGAGGGTGAATCGACCTAAGATCCGCAACTTAGGCGTATCTTAGGGTGACTTCCCTGGTCTTCCACACAGCGGCGAGTCGACCACTGCTGCTCCCCCATCGACTCTGCTTCCGCCTCTTGAACTCAAATGGTCACAGCAACCCAGATATTCTTCCACTAGCAGGTCTTGCTGTCTCCTGCATGACATTGCAGGAGACATTGCGTCCATGTCTCACTTACGGATGCAAAAACATCTCTGCACTGAGGCAAAGTTCAGGATCCATCAAACTTGTGTACTACTTGTATTGCTATACAGGTCAGAAATCTGGATCCTCTTACAGGCTTACTTGGGTAGCTAGAGGCATTCCACATGCACAGTCAGTGCCAAACCTTAATCATAAAGTGGTTTGACTTTGTGCAAATTGTCACAATCTCACAAAGATATGGTCTTCCCTCAGTCACTCGTTATACTCAACAACAGCACTGCATGCTCTACGGTCCGGTCACTGGGATGGACAAAAACACCACAGCAAACCATGCAACCAAACTCTCCATTGACTCACGAAGGACAGCCTGGCCCAATCCTATTTGAGGCCACCCCAGAGATCTGTGGATTTGCAGGACTGAGACAGATCTGGGAACTTCACTACATCATGCCTGATGCAACTCCATCAACTGTGGTCATTCTGGCTGTCGCCATGGTCCTTAGTACACTGTGCATGTTTAATGATGTGGGCTAACGGGAAAAGGAGAATCAAGCACTGGAGTTAACGTTTCTGAGTTGTGAAGGATTTCTTTTCTCAATAGTCATTCACCTCTTTTCTCATACTGACTCCTGAGAGTTAACAAGTGTAAGGCATTCTTCTGTTAGACTGCCTTTAGGGGAAGCTAGATCATGATTCACCACATAGGTAGCCAGCTCGGATACAAGTCAAGACGACCAACACAAAGTCAATAAGGGAGCAGATTCAGGTCATATAAATGCCATGAATACTCTGTCATTAAAACAGAGAATTATTGACATTCAAAACTACTTGACATGCTGCTTCCTGAGGGTCCCTACCATCAGCAACCTGTTTTGTGTCACATCAGGTTGAGAGAGTTCACTCCAACTGAACCAGCTAAAGTACCTAAAAGGCCCCTTCCTCTGGTCTCACCCAGGGCTCTGCTTGGGCACAGCGGAGAACCAAGCCCAAACAGGTTGAGATAGTCCGAAAGACTATCTTGAATAACTCAGTAAAGCAAAACCAGTGGCAAATGTCAAATTGTGGGCCAAAATAATTAAACAATCAAAGCCAACACTTTCCCTTTCTTCTGGCCGCAAAGCTACATGAAAAGACATTATTAAAAGTCATCTTCATAGGGCAAAAAATGATTACACAGTGACACACCAACTTATCTAGTTATCTCAAACACTTCCTCCTCCGGCCTGGTTTTATAGAGCCGTGAATCAAAGGGCTTTTGTCGGTTGGTCGGTTTATAAATCCAAGTGGTTTACAATAAAAAAAGGCCTTTAAATTGGTGAAATAAAAACCTTACTTAAAGTGCAGTATATGCAAAACGATTTCCATTGTGATGTTGGGCTACAATGTATTTCACACATGCAAGCAAAACCAAAGTGTCACAGGGTCCACGCCGGTCCTGTGTTCTGGTTAGTCACAATAAAGGTCTTTACACCATTCCACAGTGTTTCACCCAAGTGTCCTTTATTTACAGTGCTTATTTCTTGGCTTCAATGCAACAAACAGTGCTCCCCAAAATCCCCTGTCTTGGTTACCAGGCCCCTGAAGCACCTTGCTTGCAGCGAAGAGACAGTGTAGTAGCCCCTCCCCCCCGACTATGAGTCAGGGCTTTTCTAGCCTTCTGAGCTCCCAGGCCCAGCTGCTGCCATTTAGCCCAGTCTGACATTCTGCTCTAGCCCTAATTAGGGCTTCCAGCTGGGCTCCCTGCTGGGTACAGCAGCTCCTGCCCCTGGGCCTCCTGCCAGCAAGCAGGGTTTAACCTGCAGAGGCAGGGCATTCTAGGGGTTTTACCCCAGCCCTGCCACACAAAGGAACATATTTTAAATGTGAAAGCTTAACAACTACCTCACACATCATATGACAGTTTATAAGGGCATTACTTGGTCCCCAGTGAACAAAGGGTTAACTCCAGATCATCATCTCCTTTTGCCAGCACAGGTGCTCAGGAGAAGAGCTATAAAAGTGGCTGTTTGACAGCCAGGATGTAAGGTGCCTTTGGAGAGACTGGGTGCTACACTCAGAGGCTATAGGAGTGGGTTGAACTTGAAGCCGGAGAATTCTGTTGCACTTTCTGTTAACTTGTACGGCTTGTTTTACTTTCTTGTGACCATTATTAAACCTTACAGGAAATACAGGAACTCCTCACTTAACATTGTAGTTATGTTCCTGAAAAATGTGACTTTAGGCGAAACGATGTTAAACAAATCCAATTTCCCCATAAGAATTCATATAAAGGGGGGGGGTTAGGTTCCAGGAGGCAGACTGGAGGTGAGCTGGGGCGGGGAACGGTTCCCCAGCGCCCCCCCAGTTACTTGCTGCAGGCAGCCCTCCCCACACACCCCTGCCTCAGTTTACCTCCACTCCACCACTAGGTGAACTAGGTGGCTTTTTGGTGCCCCCCAACCACATGGCACGCTAGGCCACCTAGTTCACCCAGTGGTTACACCGGCCTGGATGGAGGGGGTGAATGAAGCCCCCAGTTCCTTTTCATTTAGAATCCTTTTGCCCTAATTCACCATATACGTCAGGAATATGAGCTATTGGGGGACATAATTGAGGTGGGGAAGCATGTTGGCAAAGAAGAGAATGAACCAACTATGAACTCATTGCAGAGTTCCTCTTTATGGAGCTAGGGGAAGGCTGCGCTATGACTCTCCTTACAAAACATAAAAAAAATAAATCATTCTTCTGCAACATGATACCACAAGGGCAAGTGATACCACATGAAATGGTGACCATGAAGTGATTATTCATAACAAATAACTAACCTCTACCTTTCATGCATAGTTTCTGCACTCTGAGTGTTGTATGAAATTTTCAGATAGATATTCAAAGAATGCCATCAAGCTGTGATTTGATTTTGTGCTTTGATGATATTTTCAAGGTTGCCCCTCTGAAAAAAATCCATACAACATGAATCATCTGCAGAAATTATGCAATGCACTGCAAGAATACTAACTGCAACAAAAGATGATTTGAGGGAAATTAGCTTAGATTCTCCAGTTGTGACACATCAGCTGAAGATGTATCTAACTGGCCTAGTGGTCTCAGTATTCTGCACTATATTGCTATTTTGGAAAACCAGATTTCAGAGCAACTTTGAGTCTTTCACTCCATTTGGTGATAAATATCAAACAAGTGAAGCAACTTTTAATACACAATGGGTGAGTGACTGTTTATGGTAACCCAGGTTGTGTTCCTCACTCCCAATGCGCTGATATTAAAGACACGGCCTACTGTGCACACTGCCAAAACAAAACTGTTTTAATCATTAACTACATTTAGCCCTGACACTTCATTTGGGGCTGACATTTGGCACACAAGAGCTCAAGATAACTTGAGTGGGAATTTGTTTTTACTTTTTTACATTTCTTCAGTTATTTAGGAGTTAAGAAGTGTAGAAAACCAGTTCACGCCTAACATTCTCATCAGGAGAAAAATTGGCAATGCTAGATACAGGAGGGATCAATCCTTCAACCTCAACAGTTTTGATACCAAAGAAGGAAAGATACAAAGCTACAGATATTCTAAATCTTACTGTGTTGTCAGAGCTGACTCATATACTGTGCTTCTCACTGATGAACTGATCGAGCGAACAGGAAAAGCTAAGTATAACTCAACCCTGAATCTAAACTAGGGTTACTGGCACACTATCTTTGCCTCTTACAGGACATGCGTCCTATGCAGCAGTCTACTTGGATGACAATCTTTCACAGTACTACCGCAAGCACCTTGAACAACTGGAGAAGGTACCTTAGGAGCTACAGATAACAGGGTTAAGCATATATCCAGCAACATGTGTATAAGACCAGGAAGAGGTAAAATACCTGGAATATGTGCTAGGAAGAGGCCTAGTGGAACCTGGTGAAACTTTGAAGTCCAAAGTATCTTAGAAAGTCTGCCACCAGGAACCAAGAAATACATAAGATATTTCATTGTGTAAATTGGGCAATATAGGCTAGTTCTACAGTTTTCATCAGAAGCATTCTTGGCTGAATTAATAGAAACAGATCAAACTAAATAAAGGGGGGAAAATGAAGGAGTATGACTGGTTCTCCCCGGCAGTAAAAAGGCAAATATGTGAACCCACAGTACACCAATGACCACAGTAGAGCTGGATGGAGAAAGGAAATTCCCATTTGTGAAGAAATTTGCTATTTTGAAATTTGGTTTCATTCTGATGGGGAACAAAAAAGAAATATTTCAAAGTTCTTCACAAAAGTGAAAGGACCCCAGCACTGCTCCAGAACCACAGGCCTTGGAAATCTTGGGGTCCCCAGCAGCCTGGCAGGCAGGCTACCAAGGAGCCAAGCTAGGAGCTGGCAGAAAACCAGAGAGGATTCTATCAGAAACCTGCTTGGGTTCCATTGGAACTTAAAATAGAACCATCTTCACTAAACATTTTGCGTTTGCCAGATTGGCAAATTCCTATGAAACAAGGTTTCATCAGAATGTTTCCCACCAGCTCTAGCACAGATGCTGCAGCCAGATTTGTGGTTCAAATTGATGCCACTTTGGCCTGAGAGCAACATTACCACAGGAAAAAAAGGAAATAAAATACTAGGTGACCTATGGGAGCAGAAAACTTTTTCCAAGAGAAACCAGATGTTACGCTTGCAAAATGGTCGTAAGGCAAACTACCATTGGGGAAGAAGTGTTTAATAACAAGCTAAACTTGTTTCCTCCCACTTCTGGTTTATTAGACCCCCAAACTGGAGCTCTGTGAGAAGGAAAGTCCAGCGTGTCCCCTTACCCCAAGGCTAGAAGGCTAGGGTTACATGGTTTCAGTGGGGAGCAAGGAATGGGAAGACAGAAGCAGGTCCTGAAAAGTTGAAGGATGGGCTCCCGGCATGGTGCAAAGAAGGCTAGCTGTGTAGGGGCAATCCACCTGAAGTGAACATAGCCATTTCAGTGTCAGACTGGAAGGAAAGGGAAGGACTGGATTTTCCTCCTTTTATGATGAGCAGGGGTGTTGTGACACTCTGCTGTGGTCATGCCACAGGCAGGGGATGGAGGGGGCAACAGAAACCCCATCACTGATGGTAACTTGGTGAATCAGTGCTTCATTCTTGACACTTGTGCTCAGCAATGTTACCATCACTGTTCTAGACCATGCAGCCCAGTAGATACATAGTTTTAACAGCCACCAATAACCTTATATTGTTTGCAGAGCATTTTCACCAACAGTGTTTTTTGCGCTAGTGGGATCACTGTGGCAAAAGCAAGCCCAATCCAGTAGGAGCATTCAATTGCCTTTGATAGCCTGCCTTGTCCTTAACTTGCTTGAAACTGCAAAGGACACAGGGGTGCCGGAACAAGGCTTTGCGAGATGAACCTGGTTTGGAATATATATGGCATGTTTCTTCCCCTCCAGGAATGAAAATAGCAACTATCCTAATCAAAGTTCCCTGGAGATTAAAAACATAACTGCACAAGAGCTGCAATAAACAGTGTGCGAATAAGGAGAAGCACTTTATCATTGCCAGAACAGTGGTTCAGCTAAGCACCACTAAATTGTTAAAACCTGATCAATCTTGTTCCAAGCTGTTTATACCATCCAAAAGTTCTTTTAAGTCTGCGGGGGGTGGGGGTGGAAAAGCCCTGCAGCAAAGCTACACATAACCCCAACATTCTCCACTACAGCTTGACTAGTTCTCACAGGGCTGACTCCCCAGGTACACTGGAGAAGGCTTTCCACCCCCTCCCTGGACTTCAGTCCCAAGGATAGCTTCTTTAGTCGCAGGCTGTAAATGGTGCTGGGTTGTAATGGTTCCTTGAGGGCGGTTATGATGGCCATGATTGCTGGATTGCAGTTCTGCCTCCCTCCCGTCCCTGGAATGCTCCCTGCAGCAGGGGCAAGGCCCAGAAGCGGATAGCATAATATTGGCTACATCGACTTCACCCCACCCTGGTAAAACTGCCCTGCCAAGGTAGGGCAGTTTTAAGTCCCCTTTGTGCTATCAAAGGGGACAGAGGAGGGCCAGACCCCTGGCCCAGAATTTCCATAGTTTGATCAGCTCAGTCGTTAATGCTCCCAATATCATGACCATTAGGTGAAGGTGCTGTTATGGAAAACACATACCTCCCAATTAATAGTCTTTAACAATAAGCACAACTGACAAACCTTGACCTTTGCCTCATCTCTTTATTACAGCTGACAGGCTTTGAGAGAGAACTTGGAACGCTCCTGAAATCAAAATGCTCACGGGGATATCCTTCTTTCTGGCTTGCTCAGAGGCTTTGGGCAGCATGACCTTTTCCTATGACTGAACTGCTTTTTCACACCACCACTTTTACTTTCAAACCAAGTGAAATTAATTGGCTAATTCTGTTTTTATTTTAAAAGCACATTAGTGCACAGTCCCTCCATCACAGGACCTGCTGCCTTTTGCTGACTTCATGGAGGACTCTTGTAACCCTCTGCTTTAACACAGCCTCCTGCTACAGCCTAGCTAAATCTATTCAGACAGCTAATCTCACCCTGTCTGGATTCCTCCTTTCTTGCCCTACACATTTACACATTAATATGGAGTAAATGAGGTAGTCTTCCATATGCAGCTATTACCGGAAACTCCCCTATGAGAAAATAATGTAGTAAACAATAAGGAGAGTATACATTAGCAGTGCTGCTCAGGAGGTGCAATGGTGTAAGCAAAAACCACACACACACAAGATAGCATCAGAAGCAAAAACATTTGAGAAGGTGGCAATAATCATAGCAGCACCTGCTAGCAGATGCATATAATATAGTTAAAGGTGTGTCAGCCTTTACAATACAAACTCACTATTTGCTGGGTTTTCACAAATCCAGCTTCCAGATCAGCCACAGGCTGAAACTGAAGATAAGGTCTTGAACCAAGACTAAATTCAGGAGAAACGATAGCTTTGTGTTTGAAGCCCCAGACCAAGTTAGGAAGCCTAAGATCTATTCCTGGCCCTACCACACATTTCTTGATTTAAAGGAGGGGAAGTTATTGAGGCCTGGTTTGCTGCGACCTTTGGTGAGCTCTTTGGGACATGAACTGTCTTTTCATTTTGTGTGTGTACAGTGCCCAGCACAATGGGATCTCTGGCTGAGGCCACGATTAGGCACTCCCATAATTAGGCTGACCATATTTCCTTGAGACAAAAACGGGACATTGGGATGGCAAAAACGGGACGGGGTTATGTAATATTCTATATTCATGAAAAAGTAAGATACATGATGCCGATTTACAGTACGTGAGGCCCTTTGTTTTGAGTCGTCCACTTAAATCATGTGTGTCTCAAAGCAGGACTCTGATTGGGGGGGTAGGTACTACAGTGCCTAGTACGACTGAGTCCCCATGTTAGCCAGGGCCGCGAGGCCCTACTGTAATGTTACTGATAATAATAGAATGAAACAAATGGAGACAAAAATATTAGCGATCGTCTCCTGGATGCTGAAGACCATGGACCTGATGCAGCAAACACTGATACTTAACTTTATTGTTGTAACACATCGAGGGAGACCAGATGTCCCGATTTTATAGTGACCGTCCTGATTTGGGGTCTTTTTCTTATATAGGCTCCTATTACCCTCCACCTCCTGTCCCGCTTTTTCACACTTGCTCTCTGGTCACCCTAAATGCATCCCCATGATTTCAGTGGGATTACTCGCAGTAGTAAAATTAAGCATGTACATGCTTGCAGGATGGGGCCCCAAGAGAGGAAGAAAGTTAACAATTGCCCAAGGGGCTACTGTGCTTTATGACAAAGTTAGTCGTGAATTTCCTTCACCGCAGTACAAGTGAATCATTCCGAGACAGCGCTTACTGTTTGGATTGCCTGCTAGCCATACATGCCTGATCTTTGAATTCCCTGTCTCTTTCACTTACCAATGTATCCAGGCTATAAGATAACAAGCTGATCGCTCACTTCATTCTTTTTCTGATGGAGGGGACTTAAACTAGCACTTCCATTTTAGTCCTATCTCCTGAATTGACCTTTAAAGACTTCTTGAAATTCAGCTAAAAGTATACAGACAGGTTATGAAAGATACTGTTGAGATTCAATTGCATCTTGGTTTTAAAATGTAAGGCCCCTTTATTATTAAAAGCTACTTTAAAACAAAAAGAAGTGTTTCATTTGTTATTTATATTTGTAAATATCCTGTTTTGGATTATTAAGGGTTACTTAAAGAAAAAAACCATATCCTTTGCCAACACAAGGTTAAAAATTAGAAAACATTTAGACACTACGGTAAATTAAGAGAATAATAATAATAATAAAATTACATGGGGAACAGTCTTCAGAAAAGAAGACTAAGGGAAGTGTGTGTGTGTGGGGGGGGGGACTGATAGTCTTCACTGTCCTCTTTATAACAGCCCTTAACATATTTGATCAATTGTTCTCTCTGAAGCAGGACAAGTCATCACAGACTTGCAATGCAAAGGGAGATTTAGGTTAGATATTAGGAAAAACTTTCTATCAGGGTAGTTAAGCTCTGAAATAGGCTTGCAAGGGAGGCTGTGGAATCTCCACCATTGGAGGGTTTTTAGAACAGGTTGGACAATCCCTGTCCAGGATGGTCTAGGTTTATTTGGTCCTGCTATAGCACAGAGGGCTGGACTTGATGACCTCTCAGCTCCCTTCCAGCCCAACAATTCTATGATTCTATGAAATTCCAGTTTGTGGCTTGCTCATGACTGTTACAAATGAGACATGTCTACTAATGAATTATAGCCAAAGAATGGCCTGATCAAGTGCTCTCTACCTGACCCTAGAGCAGGTCATGCTAGCACGTATTGTCATAGTCACAAGTAAATCCCAAAACAGAGTTAATCATCAGTTCTAAGTACATTTTAGTTATTCCTTGGACTTGGTTAATGTATCCTTCTACTTGCTTACTATTCTTAAGTACCGAGAACCATAGTACCTGGTACTGGGTGACTCTATTTAACGCTTATATGGTACATTACATTTTCCAAAAGCTGTAAAAACAATTAACTAATCTTCAATTCTCTTATATTGTTACATAAGTAGTATTCTCAATGGGGAAACTGAGGCAAAAAGGTTTAATGATTTTCCCAAGACCACAGAGACAATCATTACTGAGCACGGATAAGAGCTCAGGTCTGAGTGATTCCTGGCTCTCAGATTTGTGGTCCATCTACCGAGACAGCAATTTATTCTGTTGCCTCCCCAACACTTTAGCCCAGGCAAAGGGGCTAATGCAGGCAGAGTGGAACCAGAGTGGATCCGTTTTTTGGCTGCGATCTCCCAAGCTAAGGACATTCCCTGACTTTGGAATCTCAGCCCCAGCTGCCCGGCGGGAACCCCACGAAGTCC
Source organism: Sternotherus odoratus (assembly GCA_032164245.1). Lineage (NCBI taxonomy): Eukaryota > Metazoa > Chordata > Testudines > Kinosternidae > Sternotherus > Sternotherus odoratus. Next base: position 166,076,696 of record JAVMKO010000001.1, read on the forward strand.
TGACCTGGGCCATGGCCAGCAGACAGCCACTCATGGCCAGCAAGCCAAAGGCGGGGCGCACCCCCTTCGCAGCCATAGCCGGCGGCTCCCTTCCCTGGGGCGCGTCTCTGCTTCGGAGTGATTCCGGCCCCGGCCCGATCCCCAAGCCGGGGCGGGAGGCGCCTTCCTGGGCAGCTGCAGCCACGTTGCCGCAAACTTTATAGCTCGGCTCCGGTGCTATGGGGGGGGGGGGGAGATCAGGCTCCCTCCTGCCCCCGCCTGGGAGCCGGGCTGTGCCCCGCTTTGCCGCTCCCCTGCCGCTCAGGGGCACATGGCTCCTCTCCGGCTCGCCAGCCCAGCGCGTCTGCACATGCGCCCTGGGGAAGGGGAGCCTCAGACCAGCTCCTGCCCTGAGTTCATGCCGGCTTCCTCTACTGGAGCCATCTCCCCCTGCCGGGGCCACCTTTCCCCTGGGGGAGGAGCAGGCAAAGGTGCCTGTTGACTACCGCTGTCCCGTTTTCACTCCCAGCGCTGCACCAGATTTTTGCTCATATGAGAAATAAATAAGCCCCGTTCAGTTTTTTACCAAAAATGGGACAAAATTGATATTTTTGTTAAAAAGACGGGACGGTCCAGAAATATGAAAAAAACGGGACTGTCCCGTTCAAAACGGTACATATGGTCAGCCTACCCATAATACAAATAATGAACAGCAATAGCAGCAATAGTTCAGGAAAGTGCAAAGAGTAGCAAGGGAAGTGGTACAAAATCTGCTGGAGGGGCAGGGCACACTGATGAGATTAGAGTATTATTGCTGTCATAGGGAATGGACATTTGCTGCTTAATGCTCGTTTTATACCCAAACATTAGCAGTCATAACAGCACTGGCCTTCTCAGGTGTTTACTTAGGGGTTGGAGAATGTTTTCAGAATCCCCAAGGAGAACTCAGAAAAGTTTCAGAGAAAAGATAAAAAAGATAAGGATAGGTTGGCGCCAAAATTAAACTGTTTTCTTATAAAGACAGAGAGAGAGAGAAGAAAAGAAAAGAGTCATGCTGGTTTAGTGCTAATTTCTTTCATCTTGGCTGGTCTGACTCCCATGTGGGTGCAGCTCTTGGCAGGTCGCCCAGCAGCGTAGGTGTTGTTCTCAGAACTAAAGTTCAGGGCTGCCAGATGAGCCATATCACCTACATAGGGAACTTTGTCCTTTAATCTTACAAATGATTTGCTTCACTGGGACAAGCAAAAAAATGTTCTCTGTGAGTCCTTGTAAAACAAAACAGAAAGGTTTGTCTTGATAGCAGGTGAAGTTTATTTTATTCAGACCCGATCACTGCCAGAGATGCAAATGCCGAGAACATGACTGTACCCCTGTACAAGAGAGGGTTATAGGACACTTACAGACAGGTTAAAGTAGGCCAAAGGGAAAAGGGTAAGCTCACTGTGGACCGTCATTTGGAACATCTTATCGGGCTCTAGATCATTAGCATTCTGGAATACAATTATGCTGTAAATGTAGTGGGACTCGACCACTCCCCTCCCTGTGTTTGTTCTGATCTATGTCCTTCACTGTTGTAGCAGCTGTAGATCACAAGTTCTTTGGAACCAGGACTTGGGTGTTTGTTCATCACATTTTACACCACTTCAGAGTACAATGGGACTATATAACTAGACAATAAAAATAATAATATGACATCGCACCAACACATTGCATCATGCTACAGCGTCACCAGTTGAGGTATATCGAAGGAAGATATGCACTACTACAGCTGTCGGGAAGACAATCGAGCTGCACTCCTTCCGATCAAGGAGAGATAAGTAGGGAGAACACAACAGGCACCATTTATGAAGAGGAAGAAGGTGGAGCTCTGCCCACTGTAACTTCTGTTTACCTGTCTGGATTTTACAAGATCATAGGGACTGAGTCATTTCATTCAGTTATCTACCATGATTCATTACTAGCAAGGTCTAGGCAGGATCTCGCTTCTCTTTACATGTTTGCAATGGAAAGTGCTTTCCAAACACAGTTCAGTATATTTTCAGCTGAACTGAGACCTGCCCTCCCTGTGTTTTGAGGGTGCAAGATGCAAAGGCAAAATTTCAGCCCAGGTATTTGCAGTGACAAAAGTAAGTTAACTTTTATAGTTATCACAATTTGGAAAGCACTGGAAAAAGGTGGATCTCAGGTCTAATAGAAGTTGATTTAGGCTTCACCCTTACAGTGAAGTTTTACCATTCCCCTCACCACTTTACAGGCACTGTGGGCTAAAAATGTGGTTGGTAGCCACACAGCACACTGTGAATAATTGGTTAACTGGTGAAACTTACTTCTTCTTGGGCTGTCCCTGCTGTGTTATTCAGTGGTCACTCTAGGCCCAACATAGTTGAAAAAGATCTTTATTCACTGAGTGACCCAGTTCCAAATGGTCTCTGAATGACAGATTGTGGCTTTCCTGTCTGGGAAGCTATGGCCCTTAAAGATCTAGTTCTCAATACCATAGCTGCTAGCTGCCTCCGTGCTACATGACTTGGTTCCTTGTCAGGCACAGATCTATTTTGTTATGTCACTGGGCACCCTTAACCTTCCCACTTCATCTGGAAAAGCCAACCATCCTTCTTCCGATAGCTCTGAGAGTTTAGACATCCCACAATGCACTTTCCCACAAGATAAGGGTCCCAACATTATGTGCCTGGGGACATCTATGCCCTGTATGTAAATGGTCTCGCAGGGCCTTTCTAGATACAACATCCAGAAGATGAAGGGTGGTTTAAATCTCCCAGCACTTTCTTTTGCTGGATATGCATTTGTGATGCCCAGCCTCCTACCTAAGAGAGAGGCCATAGTGATAACGCTCCAACTGATTCAAAGCACATCGGCCCATCTACTCAGCCATGAACATGGCCCCACTGTGCTCCGCTCGTTGTCCTGGCTCCCCATTTTATTCAAAGTACAATTTAAGTGACTATCCTGATATCTCAGAGTCATGGAAGGCTTCAGATAACTCCTCTCCCTCCATAGCATCACTTTCTATGACAGCTACACTCCACTGGAGCAAAAACTGATGACTGACATGGAGAGGTTTATGAATGTGCCAAGAGGCAGAACTTTCCGGAGAGCTGGACCTAGACTATGGAACTTGCCGCCACATGTGATCAAAAGTGCCATGGCTCTCACCACTTTCAGAACTAAAGGCAAAATTCATTGTTTCACTTAATTTTCCTTGAATTTCTTCACAGATCCTCTCACACAAACGTATCCATGCACATAAACAAACTTTTAAAAAATCCTATAAACTAATCAAGCTATTTCTTCTAAAGGATGGAGGGCAAAAGAAAGAAGCTACTGTTGTTACTTCTACTTTTAAATACTTGGGAGGTATATCTCCTACCCATAATCACAAATGACGTGGGTGTGTGCAAATACCCATAGTCTTTAGCCCAAGCTACTGCTGGTTGGTACTATATAGCATGGGTGCTCAGAATGAATTCATGAAAACACGTAAGAGTGCTAGGTATAGATACAAAACCATAACTGTGACAACAGAGAAGTTGTGTAAACACAAAAGTTGTGTAACTCGTTATACTGACTGTGTCGCTACAAAATAACAGTATTGTGGTTGTAGCTGCAGCATCTGTAGGTCTATAAACTAGCATAGAGTGAATCCCTAGGCTGTCAGGAAGCCTGTTATTTTTGAGGGATGCTTTGAAGTAGCCTAGGGCTTGGGAACTTTTGGATTTGCGGATAAAGAAGCATGCTTGTTATTTCACTCCTTTAATGTATTTGGAAACTTTTTCTAATAAAACCTTAAAGGAAAAATAGTTTCGGTTTGAGGCTAATTGTATTTGGAATCTGAGGCACAGCTCACAAGAGTTATTCCAAAGTTTAAATAATGTAGCACTACAGTATGCTGTACAATAGAAGCTGTTAATACTAAGGTGGTTGGTTCTCTATGAATGCAGCAGTTGTGTGTTCAGTCATGAGCTATCACTATTTCTTCTGGCTAGTTCTTCCCTCCTTTTTCTTCTCAGGAGCATCCATGGCCAAGATTTTAAAATGTAGGTGCCTAAAGGTAAGCACCATTTTTCAGCATTTGATTTTCAGGAATGTTGAGAACCCAGCAGCTGCCACTGAAGTCAATGAAGGTGGCTGGGTGTTGGGCATTTTGGCAAAATCAAACCACTTCTTTAAGCCCTTAAAATAAGGATTTAGGAGCCTGACTTTAGGTTCCCAATGATTAGGCTTGGCCCTGATTTTCAGAAGTGTCCATAAAAGTCAGTGAAAATGAGGCCACTTTTTAGGTGTCTAAATGTGATCTTGGGAGCCTAACTTTAGGCACTTATTTTTGAAAAGTTTGGCCCACAAGTCTCCACTCTATGAAGGATCTTACCCATGTCCTCCATTTACCACACAAGCAACAATGTTTAACAGTATGGTTTTGCTTTGCTGTATGTGTGTCGGTAATATAAAATCCTCCGACCACCATTTATTTTGAGCTCTCTTCGTGGCTGGAGGCATTTTTCCCCCTCCTTGTTTTTGATCTCCCCAAGACTGTTATTCCTGCAGTAGCACAGTTATTTGTCCTTCAAGGCTAGCATGTGGTAATCCATAATATCCATGATTCATAATGAAATTGGCTTTAGTCCTAAGGAGTTTAATGGTTGTTTCAAGCCAGCACAACCAGCAGCTTTGTCACTGAGGAGCTGCAACCCCTCCTTAAAGTGATCATGTGTGAAGTACTGGACAAACTAGGTAGCTTGGGAGAAACAGTTCAAAAAACAATGCCTCATACAGTGCTGTATAAATTAGCATGTGCTTTCATCTGAGCCTACACATTAAAATGAGCAGTTGGTAGTACAGCAATTGCACTGGCTATAAAATTAATCCTACAGTTAGTCTTCAGTTTAAGTTCAGTGTTGTATCATTTCTTCCCCAAAGTTTGGAGGGTAAGGACAAAGCATTGTTGTTTCACCCAATTTAACAGAAGTTCTCTGTTCAAAGCCAGGTCTGATCCCAAATTTCAGGGGGAAAGGGGTCAGATCAGTGTCACTTTGGGGTCTTCTTCTGCCTGCCTTGTTCAGTGCACAGGATGGACCAGTGAATGAGCAGCTAGCCAGTATTTCTTTTTATTCGCTCCCTGCAGTGTGTGTTCCCAAGCCTTATTTCCTGCCCACAATCCAAAGTTTGCACTGAATACACAATTTCTGATTTCCTGAGATGCTCTCATTGCAGCATTTTAGACAGAGAACCTCAAAGGTATTTAAGTCCCCAACTTCAAGTGAAATGGATAGAAGTGAGGAGGCTAAATACTTTTGGGGATTTGGACTTTAGCTCTTTATGAACATAAATTAATTTATCTTCAGAATGCTCCTGGGAGGTGAGATTGTATTATTATTCTAATGTTCCTCATAGGGAACTCAGGCAGAGATAAAAGGCAAAATTGCCCAAAATGTTATCTAGTTTTAGATGCCCTATGTTAGAAACCATGGACTGATTTTTCTGAATACTCACCATTTTGCAGCACTTTATGTTCAGAGCAGAGCTCCTGCTGATCTCAGTTGCAGCTGTGAGTTCTCAGCATTTCTGCAAATCAGACCTCAGGTATCTCAAGCTGGGTAGTCAGAAAATAAGGAACACACAAATAGTGACCACCTGTAAAAAGTATGCTTTAAGTGACTGTTTCCATAATCACACATGAACTCTGAGGCAGAGGCTGTGATAGAATCCAGTCCTCCAGGTCAGCATTCCAACTCTCTTAATCACAATACTGTTACCCCTTTTTAGTCAGAGTAATTATTTTCCATTATGAAGAGAAATCTATGAGTCAGGTATTTCTTAGTACATCCTCTGAAAATAAACAGGATTGTGTCAAAGTCCTGTTTCTGTGAACACAGCAGAAATCAAAGAAGAGGAAAGTTTCTTTGCTCACAGGGTCAAACCTCTTTCCAATCAGCACCTTCTACCATATAATAACCAGCAGCTGTATTTGTATTCAGACCCCTGAAAAATCCTTGCACCCACATAGCTCAGCTTCTGATCAGCCTTGCATATGATCTGTATTTTGTGTGGTGGTTTCTATTCCAGATATCTCACTCCAAAAAGGAGCTTAGGTGCTTCTTACATTTATTCTGAATGAAGGGCAGCTGTCATGCCCAGTAGCTTCAGTCAGATTTCACCCACTCTCTACCATGGCAATGCTATCCTTTCTCTCCCTGCCACTTTCACCACACAACTCCCAACTTCTTGAAACAGAGCTCCTAAAGAAAATGTCCTCCTTTATTACACACCACTGACTCATTCCTCGAGCACCATCCATCTCTGCACTGAATGGGACAGAGTCCTGTGGAAAAAAATAGTATTTGATCATGTAATTAAAGACTGTCTCATAAAGCATATGCACAAGGAGGCTAAAATGAGATTGTACAGCAACCTTGACCCTGATATTTCCTAACTGCTGGGTGCTTGACTTTACAACTTTAACTTTCTTGAAATGTAGCTTGGGCTGTAATGTACATGTATTACCTAAGCAAAAATTTTAGCCAAAGTGTTTTTACTTCTGCATGCGAAGCTCAGGCTGGTGCTTCCTAAATCAAACACAATCCCTTCATTAATCAAGCCATCTTCTACCCCTGCCACATGCATCTATTTAAAGTCATCTGTTACTCAACAAACACCCTGTTAAACTGTATACTTACAGTGACATTAGCCTCAGACCACTGCACTGTAGCATTTTGCTAAATCACTCACATAATAATACCAAAAATCAGAACCTGTCCCTAACACAGAACAATGAATCTGTAACCTGTTAGGATTCCTCACTGCTGTTTAAAAGTGACTTTCAAAGGGTAGGTTGGAAAACAGTTCTTCTTTGTAAGAGGCCAATAAAATGAAAACATCTTTAGCTGGTATTAAATTGTTGTGCATTTTGAAAGAATCTGAAACATTCACTTTCTCTGATGCTGAAGAATTGGCGTCAGTTTCTTCTATGAGAAACATGACAAGCAACAAACACAATGTTCAAAGAGTCATTCTTCCCTAAGCCCCTATTTACATTCCCAATTTTCTCAAAAGTGTTCTCTTTGGTTTGAAATTTCCTAGGATTAATCTCAGCCCCCAAGTGAAAATGTCTTTGAAAGTTTTGACCAAAATCAATCAAACCAGTCATTAGTTATCTGAAGGTGGAAGGTAGAAGTGTCCCTTAGAAGGGGGGTGGGAAGGGGAGAGCAAAATGGATTTTTGAACTTGGCCAATTCAAAAATCATGGAATCAAGGTAGGTAGAAATGGAAAAGACCTGTCAGAAGGACTAAAAAGAGAGGGAGAAAGATGAGCAGAGAAATGGTTCAAAATGCCGATGTACCATGGTCTAACATTTTGCACTTTTGTTTACATTTTTCACTGACTTTTCTAAAGCCTTAGGTAGCAATGTCTAGGTCCAAAAGAATGAGATACCAGGTCTTACGGTATTTCTTCTCCTGAATGGCACACGTCCAGATCTGAAGTTAAAATGACTCCTAAATCTCTCTCCAATACATTAAAAATATCCATGAAAATTGTAAGAAAATCCTACAGAAATTTACTCAAATACCACTATTTTTGGAATTATTCAACTCTATGTAAAGCAGGCCTAGCTTGATCTGCGCCAGCAGCATGCATGGTTTTTTGCAAAATCACATGTAAACAGTCAGCAGTAAATTCTCAGGCCAGTTTCAAATTCGCACCACGACACCACAGAAAAAGGAGGGGGGCGGTTATACTGAATCATAGAGAAATGCTAACCTCCTCAACAGCCACCTACAGTTCCCTCTTCTTTTGCGAGCTGCACTGGATAATTCTAGTCACAAATAAGAATTCCCCACAGCACTGGGTGTTCTGAACGCAGAATGGGTGATGGGGAGATCACACTGAGTTATAATCTTTGATAATATATGGGTGTTCTCTTCATCTCCCTGTTCCATGGTATTTGTTCTCTGTCACTTCCTCCTCCAAAAGGGGATCCTTTTTTTCTTCTTACTTGTTGTCAACTGGAAACATTAGCTTCCAAACAAACCACCAGATCCTTTTTGCCAGCAGCAGTTGTGCGGTGCAAGGAGTACTGTAGCAGTCAGTTGAAAAGATTCTGGGGCTCCAGTGAGATCCAAAGGTACCCAGAGTACATGACTGAGCAGAAATAGGGACTCATCTTTGGAAGGAAGGGGGATTGGTGGATTGAACTGTGGTGCTGGGGAACAACTGTTCAAGAATGACCTCTTGATGAATAACCATGCCAGTGTGAAAGTTTTTATGGCGAAGGCCCTTGAGTTGTAGTACCTACCAGCCTATACACAAGTCTTTTTACTTAACAGTAATGCTCTCATTAAGGCCATGTCAGCGTTAGTCAGAACTCAATGCCTTTTTTAAAAATTTTCATTCTCAGTTTGCGGGGGCTCACTAGCCCTCCTGCCAAAGTTTTGTTTCAAATCTCAAGATTTAATCAAGGCAAAAACTCAAAGTGAAACTTGAGCCTTCTTAGACAAGCGTTGCATTGATTCCACCCAAAAGCAGGGTTCAGCCCATATTTACCGGAAAGGCTGGCAAACCTGGATTGAGTGTTGGGTGACATTGGCCAGAACCAGATGAGTTTTCCATAAAAAAGACCCAACAACTCTGGCTAAGATTTCCCTTTCCGGGAATGCACCCATGCAGGGAATTAGTCTGAGAAAAGAGATAATACATACCTAGCTCTTATATAGCAATTTTCATCTATGGAACTCAAAGCATTTCACAATCCTGTCTGTATTTATCCACATAACAGCCCTGTGAGGTATTATAAGAACTTGGCCACTGTGTTTCTGTTCCCCATTTGTAAATTTGACTTGAAACAGGAAATCTGAGGCAGGGCAAAGAATTAAACCTATGTCATAAAAGTCCTAAGTTATTACCCTAACCACTAGACTATCCTTCCTCTCTGGATAAGGTACTCATTGTGAAGGAGGGTTTGCCAATACTCTGTGTGTGTGTGTTTGTGTGGCTCATTATTAGGGTGTTATCAGGAAACTGTATAAAGAGGACAGGTACTTTAGTGGAGATGCAGGGGACCTCTCTTCTCAGACTGGCTTGTGGCAGAGACTGGTATTGTTGAGAAACTGAGTGATGTATTTTTCTCTTTGCTCATTTTTGTTTTGGTCCTTTCCCCCCAGGTTTTGGGGTGAGGAGGGAGTATGCCAAAATAAGTTAACGTTATTGTTCCCCTGTCTGTCTGGAGCACCTGTATTACTACTTAAATGATAACCTGCCAGCCAGGACCTTGACAAGGGGACACCATGGAAAAGGTCATACAAAGGGAGACTTACTTTTTGCAGGTGGTCTCCATTGTTCCCCCACCAGCCCCAGGGACCTCCCACCACCACCTGCCTTCTCCTAACCTTGGTTAGCCTTCTTCCCACCCTTGCCCTACCCACTCCCATACATGTAGATCTCTACCCTGTAGAGAGCCTGCCAGGAGGTCCCGGGAAGGAGATAGTGCTGGGGAGGGGCTGCCTCTTCCCTAGATCCTGCTCCTTGTCTCCACTTACACAGGGCAGGGGAGAGCCACTGGCAGAGGGCTCCCTCTGTGTGTCGATCTCTGAGGTAATCAGGACCTTTATCGTTAGAAGATTCCATATTTCAATTATAACTGTTTTCTTTGGAGAGAAATTTAGCCAACTGCATAGACTCTCAGCTCAGAAGATTTTAAAAGACTCTTTAGCTACTTATAAGATAGGCAAACCTGAGAAATTGACTTAGGACCAACAAGGCCAAATCAATAACCTTGGCACTATGATGGGCAAGCAGAAAATGGAGCCTGCTCCAACACTGAGCTCTACGTTCGCTACTGCATCTTTCGGAAACCTTACATGCCACGCTCATGTTATTTCTAAGGCTGGGCCGAGCAGATAGTCCACCAAAACACATTGTAAGATAACATGTTTTTATTTATGAGCATACACAGCATTGTTACTTTTGACTCCATTCAAACCACTGGGGGATAGTAAACAGAGTTTGGAAAATGTTTCAAAATTTCTAAGGAGAACAATGGAAACTATATTTTAAAAGAAAACATTTTAAAAGGACTCCTCAGGGTCCAGGATGGGGGGGGGAGGTTTGACTCATGCTGCCTTTATTGCATTTTTTCTTCCAATCAGTGTTCCTAGCTCTCATGAGTCTAGTGTGGAATTTAGAAGTTTTCTTAAAGCCCCGGGCTGAGGAATTGTTTGATGACTGGAGATTCTCCGGGGGGGGGGGGGGAGGGGACTGATTCCTGATTTTTACGTGTCTAATATTGCCAGTAACACTTCCACCAAAACCAGAGCATCGTGAATATAAGTCTATTATTATCATCATCATCATCATCAAACTTTGCTAAAGCAGTACCTTATGGGGACCCTAAATGGAGACCAGACCAGTACTAGATACTCAACCAACAAGTAACCTCAAAAAAATCGCTCCTGCAGTGAGCTAACAATCTAGGGCTTAGACAATATGCAACAGGCACCTAACCCAAAGCTCACTGAGATCTATGGGAGCTGAACAGACAAATGGGGTGGGAGGAAGATGGTGGGATGGCAAGGTAACAGCAGGGAGGGATGTGATTTGCACTGACAAATAGTCACACATTGTCCCAGCCTAACCAATGAGGTTTGAAACCATTTTAGAAATGGGGTGGGGATGGTGACCGGAGTTGTTATTTTTTGCTTGGGGGTGGAGTAATATTTTTTAGTATAAAAATGTGATTTGGTGGGCTCATGTCACAGATTGCAGATTAATCTAGATTTCAAACACCCTAATGTACAGGGTTGTTTCTGATTGGGGATGGGAGTTATTTTGCCCTTTTATAGAATCATCCTACAGCCCATTCCTAGTTTTGATGTTGTTAATACCCAATAAATCATTGTTCAATGTAATTACCCACCATAGAATATTCTTCCTCTCCATTCCTGGAACACAATATACTAATCTACATCATTAAAGGAATAGACTTACATTCCTTATGTCGTCAGCATATTACACTTTCCTTTCATGCCAAAACCCACAAATCCTTCCTCGTTTATATATCTAAGCATTACTAAAATGGAAACTACTCTTCCAGTTACACTCCTCACCTGTGTAATAAAAAGAAACAGATGCCTTTTAAAAGATTGGGTGCATGTTTGCTTTTCACTCATTAGGAGTGCTTTACTCATTCATGTCTCTGACACTCATCATGAGTAAACTTGTCACTGCAATACGTGGAAATAAAGTCTGTAACACCCCTCAAAGATATGCATCTTTCTCTCTAACCACATGGCTTCATGTGTGCCTGAACACAGAGATCTCATTAGTCACCACAGTTAGTGGTCACCTACCATGCTTATTCTAAAGTGTTTGCACCTTGCTCTGTCACCACCCACACAAAACATCTACCTCCTGCAGTCTGATATCCTCCTTCTTTCTCACCCGCCTCCACTGAAACCATCATTTCCCTCATGTAGTCCATGAAGTGAAGCACCTCGGCACTGGATCCATTACCAGCCTTTTCACTCAATGGAGATAATTAGCCACTGGAACAATTTACCAAAGGTTATTTATGGTAGATTATCACTGGCATTTTTAAATCAAGCTTGGATGCTCTAGGAATTATTTGGGGAAGTTCTATGGCATGTATTATATAGGAGGTCAGACAAGAAGATCCAAGGCCAGAAGCAACCATTGTGAATCTATGAATTTCAACTACAACTAGTCAGGAAATTTATTTTTCTTCAGATTTTTTCAGGTTTTAATAAAACCAAATAACAACCACCAAAGCTAACTCCATTTTCAGCCGTCAAAAACTGAGGGGGTCTGAGTTTTGGCAACAAACTGTTTTCAGTTGGGGGTATATTTTTTTCTGTGAAAAATTCCATTTGATCAAAAGCTATTTGAGGTCAATAAAATGCTTCAATAGAGATAGTTCACCTGGCTGTAGTTTCCAGTATATTTTCATCAGTCTGAAGAGTTCACTTCACTCCCTAATCACCGTCCCATGTCTACCCTCTCTCCTGACTCACATTCTGGAGAAAGAAGTTTCCTTTTCTCACCAGCTTCAGTGCTACCTCACTGACCAATTTCAGTCTGGTTTCCCACTCTCACTCCTTTTCTTAATAAATTAAAGCATTATTAAATTTTATCCAAATACCATAAAGGATTACAAGAAACAAAAAGCATGCTTACACCATTCACTTATTTTAGCAGGTTCTGATAACCAAGTATGTTTGTATCTGAGTCCCAGTTTGGTTACTTACAGAGTATTTGCATTGCCATTGATCAATGTCACAATAGCGATAAGCTCTTTTAAAGTGTGTCTGAGGTCTTGAACAACCTCCATAGCTGCTGGAGTCTTACGCTCTGCGTCTTACGCTCTGGTTCATGAACTTTATATAAACAAACAGCAGAGTTCAGCACCAATACAGTCAAAGGGATGTGAATATTTAATTGCTACTGTTCCAATTGCTCCTTTTAATCAGTTCTGATAGAGGATTTAACATTGTCCACTCATTCCCCCTCTATTATGGAATACACTGTCCTTATCCCTTCGCTCTTTCCTATAGGTCTTTTCATTCAGGGTTGCCTCACTGCTAACTTTAAACTTGATGTCAGTTCTATCTCACTTGATTTGCTCTTTGAACCTACCAGAATCCCCTGACTATACAATAGTTTCCTGCTGCTGAAACAGAACAAATAGAACAAAGACCTTTTTGTGCCATATCTCTGACTAATAACTGGTAACAACTGGTAAAATGTTGAGTTTTTCATGGTGACCACTGTTTTTCAAGTTTATTTTTGTAGTTTAGGGATACGATCCAAAGCATATTGAAGTCAATGGGAATCTAGCCATTAACTGGATCAGACCTTTTTGTTCTGAAGATCCCTCTTGATGGGGCTTGTGGGGAATATTCAACTGTTTCTGCAGTAAACTGAATTTCCATTTTCTTATTTGCAGATCATGTTTTACTCAGTCCTTAACTTTCTTCCCAAGGCCAGAAATCTTGGAGTCACCCCCAAATCCTGAACTCCCTCTCCCCAATTCTGCAATCTGCCTGTCACTAGTACAAGGTTGGTACCATTATTCAGCTTCATTTGTATGTTCTCTCTCTTCCGGAAATCCTTACTCCTCTCTTAATCATGTCACACCTGGACTATTGCAATTCCCGTCTATTAGTATTTCCCGAAGCTCGTATTCACGACAGTGCAGGACACCTAAAATGCTACAACCAGACTGCTCTCTGAGCCAGAAATTGCAATGTATCTGCCATCCCTCTCCACCTTCATTCTCTTGTCAAGTCCAGCTGCAATCTTACTGATAAAAAGCATCATGCCGGGAAGAACACCTGCCAGTTACACACATTTTTACAGTGCATTGCAATTAGCATCCATACCAGTCACTCTGGCTCTCTGATGACCAGCCTGGGTGAATAATTGACACAAAATCATGTTTAATGGATTGAGTAGAGGTACCAAGTCATCATTAGAAATTAATAAATACACCCTGGCAGATGGCTGGGGTGAAGCCACTGAATATCGGAAGACAGTAAAGCTCTGACTCAAACCAGTCATTATCCTAGAAAAGTCTTAAGGCGCCATAATAAGTACCTTCTCAATGCCATGTGCTGTGCATTTCTCATTACTGCTAGTATGAGTAGCATGACTAATCCACCAGGTGCAAAGGCTGTAACACTGATCCCTATACCTAACTGTTTACTGTGTATTGGCACGTCCATGTACTGCTGTGTTGTCCATTTCACACAGACTGAAAAAACCCACCGCAGTATTTGCACAGATGCAGGTACAGGGAGCGTAATGTTATGACAGCTGCTCCAATGGGATCGACTAGATCCAGGGCCAGATTTCACTCAGCACATGAGTGAATGTTAAAGGAGAAGGAAAGCACAAGGAACCTTTGCTCCCCACTCATCCACGCCCTGCACTCTCCAGAGCCCAGGAGCTGTCCCCAGGATAGAGCCCCCAGTGCCTTAAGAGAAGAGCAAGTGTTGCACTCCCGGAGACATTGTATCTCTGTGAGCACAATTCCTTATACAGCTCCTCCCATCCCAGAGCACAGCATCTCTCTGCACTTCCCCACTCCAGACAAGTGCCTAATAGGCACAATCCAGGCCACCATATTTTGCAATATTGATGGTGGGAACTGACATAGATTTTTTCCCTCCGCAGTGCTAAAAGCTGGACAGGTATTTAAGGGGGGAGTGAAGACAGGGGAGAAGGGACTGGTAATTCCAATCTGAGAGTTGTAAGTGAACAGGGGAAACACGGAAAAGCTGTAATACTCCTTATATCTATAGGTATGAATACAAAACCAAAACCAAGTTCTGGTTTAAACTGCAAAAAGCACTATGTTACCAATAAAGTTTTGAAACACCAAAATCCAGCACTAGGTTGGTCCCATCTCTAGATTAAGTGTTTTTGATTTATGAAAGAATTGGACTGCCGAATGGGAGAACATTCACCTACACGGTCCCACTGAAAAGACTGACAAGTCCCGCATTTCTAACCTCCTGGGGCCTGACCTGCAGCCCTTACTCCCAAGAGCAATCCCAATGAAGCCACTTAAACTACTAGGGTGATTAAGGCAAGCCCAGATCTGGTTTCAGTCACTGACAACAGGAAGAGCACACTGCCAACGATATTACAATCGTTAAATCGCTCTGGTTTGGAAACCTACATGAAATAGCTATGATTCAACACTTAATCACTGTATTTTTACTAACAACTGTTCATTTCTCAAAGAGGAAAAACAATTGGAAAGGATCTACTACCGCAGTCAACCTTACTTGTTGCCCTGGTCTACACGGGTGGGGGGGGGGGGGGGGAGGGGAGGAATTGACCTAAAACACGCAACTTCAGCTATCTGGTGGGTAGAGTAGACCTGCCCTTAGTGTAGGCAATACAAATGCCGCCAACTGCAAGCATTCAAACCATGACTTGTGCTCCCCAGAATCACGAGACTGGCTTTAAAATGATACGGTTTTAAGAATAATAAATGTTGGGTTGTCTTTATTTGCCGTCTGGTGTTTGAGCCTTTGAGATTTGCATTTTTAAGTTTTTCGCCTACAAGCACAAAGGCTAGAAATGTACTTTAGAAAGAAAACGGAAAGCTGAGATTCTCGTGTAATCAGCTGATTCCAGGGGCTGAGGACTTATGGAACGTGTCAAATATTGAGACTTGCAATAAAATCATGAGAGTTCATGTGATGGCTGCCATTCTAAGGACCTCCAGAACTATGAACAGCTACAATTTGAGCTAAAGCTCTTTAACTGGGGCTGTAAAAGACACATCCGCTGTGAATCAGGCACAGTGAGGGAGATGTAACATACACCTGCCAGTGGATAAAATAGGCAACAATGAAATACAGTCTCTCTCTGGCTATTAGATACTAGGAATTACTAAGGGCCAAAGCCAAAGCTCAGTGAAGTCAATGAAAAGACTCTTACTGACTTCAATGGATTAGGCTTCTAGCACTGACATCCTTCCTGGCCCTCTACAACAATATAATCAGATCTTAAATGTAAGGAATAGGGGAGCAGCAGCTGGTGCCTACATGTGTTTGAAAATGCAATCATCGGTGCACAGGGATGATGACTGCAACAGAGCTGCACGGATTTACACCATAGGATCTGGCCCAAGCTATTTAAAGGTGTTTCTCTTGTAGGGCTTTTATTAGAGGCTAGTAGAACCTGATGTTAGATTGTATTTTAAAGCTATCATTTTATTCCATTGCAGCAACCTTAAAAATTCAAACAAGAAACCTTCTGTACACTCAGAAACTGAAATATACAATAATTGAACAAAGCTAGCACTGGTTTGGTGGAACAGCTGCTATGTGTGAACATTTTTCATATGATAAACTGTAAGCTCTGTGGGGCAATGTCTGATGTTTTGTTCTGTGTTTGCACAGTGCCTGTATGATGACTGGGGCTCTCACATGTTCCTGCAATATAAATACGGAATGATAAGAATCACCCTCTTCCCTGGCCACTTTCTGACACTGTATAGCTTTACTTCTGTGCTGAGCAAGGCACCTTTCCAAGATCGTTCTCATCACAGACATAGCTATAGCCCTACAATTCACAGCTGTGTGCCTACAATTAAGTAGCACCCAGCAAAATAAAGGTCACAATGTAATTTATTTTTCATACACTGATGTGAATCGTGGCATCATCACACAGTTTACATTCCCATACTCACTTTTGAACAGAGTCACTCAATATTACCTATGAACTTCTGTGTAGAGGATGTACAACACATGGTGCTATTTTCTAGAAACCACGTCTGCAAAACATCTAATATACTGGACTATCTACATAACTTACTCAGTTTACTAACATTAAAGGCCACATCCTGCTATTGATAACTTACCCTGTCTTTCTCAGGTGTATACATTTCCTAATTAAGGGTTAATCAGTGGGAGTTGCACTATATGAATGAATAATCCCATTCAAAGGTGGTGACATCTTCACTTAGGGTGGCAGCTCAGAGTTCTGATGAGGTCATCCATGTTGGATTATTCACGTTTACCAAAAAGGATTATTCACAAGTTTAATTGCAATCGCTTTGAATGTTTCCTTGATACAAACACACACTATATAAAAACTCTGAATAATCTAATACCTTTTGCCTGAACACACAGCTTCTTTCACATTCTTGCCCTGATTTCCCCATCTACATCAGTCCATCACCCAAACCTATGTTCTCTTCAATTTTCACTTTTAGTTTAAAACACCCTGATACTCTGGTGCATAAGAACTTTGCTCAGCCTGGGAAGAAATGGCTATACAATTTCTTTATGCTCCCCCCATCCTGGGGCCTTTTGTGGGCAAGTCTGGACCCAGATGTAAATAAAAGTAGCTTCAAAGCTGCTTTGACCAGCTGGCCTGTTTTTAAAAAATTTGGGATTTTGCAAAACATTTTATGATTTAAAAAACCTTTTAATCCTAGTTTCTATTTTTTTAAATCAAAACATATTTTCTACCTACACCAAAACATGCGCTTTGTGTTTGAAAGAATTCTGCCCCCAATATCCTCACTTATGGAGGAATTAAAATCAAATCAATGCAGAGTACTGTCGACAGAGGCAAAAGCAGCTGGAACCCAGAAGTGTCAAGTTCTGTTTGAAAATCTAGACCCTGCAGAGCAGCTTCTAAGGCTCATCCTGCCTGTGCGAGAACAAACAGCAGCATCTCTCTGGTAACCCGGGTAGGGGCAGAAGAGGCATGGCTGAGCTGTGCCAAGTATGTACCCACTAAAATATATACCTATCTCATAGAGCTGGAAGATCATCGAGTCCAGTCCCCTGCCTACACTAGCAGCACCAAGTACTGTGCCCTGACAGATTTTTTGCCACAGATCCCTAAATGGCCCCCTCAAGGATTAAACTCACAACCCTGGGTTTAGCAAACCAATGCTCAAACCACTGTGCTATCCCTCATGCCTGCTTATAACAGGGTTTGTACCCAGCCTGGCTCAGCTCTGTGCTGCTGTTACTCTTGCTACCACGGCTACACAGCTTTTGGTACTCATATTAGCTAGATGAGCACTAGTGTGTCTATGGGCACACAAGCAGGGGAATCAGACCCCTAGCTTGTAGCCCAGATGTAGCCTAAATTTAGCAAAACGAGTTCTCTCATCACTGCATTAAGACCTAGATTACAAAGGTACTTGGGAACCTAACTCCCACTGATTTCCTATTTGAAAGTCAAATACCTTTGTGAACCTGGGTGTAAGGGCCTCTTCATGGATTTATAGTTTCAGCCAAAGCCTATTGAAGGCAGTAGGACTCTTACCTTAGGATCCAAAACCTATGGAACTTTATACTGGAAGTGGCAGAAACTGACTCAAAAGTAATTCACATTAATAGGAGTAATAGCTGCAAATTCTTGTTCCATCACCGTGGAATAGGATTGGTCATATTTGACAACATTTTTATATGCTTTGGGACAAATTCTAAAGTCAGTAGAGTTAATCCAGATTTACACCAGTGAAAGTGAGCAGAATTTAGTACATTATTAACTACATTAACAAAAATCCACAAATATACTAACATTCCAGAATGTTATTTTGAATGGCAATCTTTGTAAAATAATACCTGAGCATATTTTATTACATAGATTAGGGGTTGAGTTTGTTTTGTTTTTATTCCAGAAATTTTTGTTGAAGTTAAAAGTTCTGATCCAACTTCTGGACTGTGATCCAGCAGAGGCTTCAAAAGAGTCTGTTGCTATTATTTAAATGTTTTCATTTACTATTTGAGGACTACGTTTGGAATGTGGTCTCGAAGGGAAATTCCACACATTGGGAGGATCCTATGGTCAAGATATTTGGGCAGAGATGGCATCGACTTGCGCAAGATGGCAAAGGTGGAGCGGTATCGATTTGCGTTCATGGCGGAATCAAGACGCCGTGCAACGAGGACAAGTCGGATCCAAGTAATCCAAGTAAATTTGAGGACACAATCCTGCAAATCCTCACTGATTGACTTCAATGGGGCTATTCATGTAAGACATCATGTGGGTAACAGTTTACAAGATCAAGCCCTAATGTTGCAAAACAATATTCTACAATTGCTAACAGTACGGCAAATCTAAAATGAACACATTAATAGCTACACCACAGATAACATCTCCAGGTTATGATGATTTTAGAAATTATGAAGATTTGGCTTTGGGAATAAAGATTCAGATTCCCAACAGATGTTAATAGTTTTCCATCAAGAATCCCATATCCTATTCAGTTCATTAGCCACATAGCAGATTTGTATTGGGGGGGTGGGGGAGAAAGAGGGCATGGTGGTTGTTTTTACCAAAGTAAGGCCATGAGCACATTCCAGTAGGTTATAAAGAGTGGAGAAATTTAGTCACAATACATCCATCATTTCCAATTCTTCCAACATCATGAATAGATCAACCAAAAAGTCTTAATGAAAAACTTTATTTGGAAAAAAAACCTAGCAAGTAGAACAAGTTTCCATCTGTTTACCATAAAAATAACCTAGACTCCACCTTGGGGTACATAAAAATACAGACTACAGATTGTATATTTTGGCATTCATGAAAAATGCCTTTGTAAACATACTCTATTAAAATTTAACTGCAGCTTTTATCATTTACTCAAGTAACATATGAAAGGACTAGAACGCATTTATCACAGAAGTAGTCATTTTATCATGGCTTATTAATAGCAGTGATGTATTGTGCAATTTGCAGTGCATGGCTAGTTTACAGTACATTCCTGATGAGTACTATCCATACACATCTGTAAAATCTCCTTTAAAGTATATCCAGAAACATTAACTCATAGAAAAAAAAATAAGAGAGGCAATAGACTGAATCCTGTAGATAAGATCAGGATTTTTAAGTTATGTGGTTTGAATCCAAACGATTAGCCAAAAGTGAGACACCTTAGTAGTACTGTGGAGGAGAAATCTCAGATTTTTTTTTATGCCTGGTTAGTGAGATTAAATTCAACACACTTGAAGAGCTCTAAATAGCGCCTAATTGAAATTTAGTCACATTTTGGCGATAGATTTTATGGTATCAAAATAACTGTTGTAAGAGTCTGTACACCAATCTGCTGTCAGATCTGTGTCCTTCCCATCCCATTCTGATTTCAATGAGCCAGAGAAGTTTGCAAGGTTTCAAATCTTCATAAAAAGCATCTCACTGGTTGTCAGACAGTGGCACATGTACCACCCCTTGTCAATGCAACTCGTTCTGGTGTCTGCAATCTAAGGTCTTCTGAGAACAGCCAATGGAAGGATTTCAGTGCTGGTAATGGCAATTAAAAAGTTGCAGAACCACTGTACTAATTCTAAACTTTGATAAATGGCAACACGCCTATTAGAAATAGTTATATTGAACCATCACAAATACTATGTATAACTGAAGTACGTACTCGCCCATCTAGGTAAAAAAGATGTCTGTACATTGCTATGAAGATAGAAAGTACCATGTAAATGCTGATTATTATTATTACATCTCAGTCTTTATGATCATACATACTCTAGGACACTAGTTTAGATTTTCTAAATAAGAAAACTATGTAACAACGCATCTAATTGTATACAGTAGACTCTCGATTATCCAGGATGATAGGGAAAAAATAATCCTGGTTAATAAAATCCCGGATAATCACCATCCATAGGAAATATGGGGAGAGGGGCTTGGTTCACCAGCCATCCTGCGCCGGTGGGTAGGGGGTGTTGGTTCACTGGCTGCCCTGCGCCCTGGTGGAGTTTTGTGTGTGTGTGTGCTTGGGCTGGCAGCAAAGCCAGAGCCGGCCCTACAAGTTGCGTGTAGTTTTTGACATCCTGGTTAATCCATATCCTGGTTAATCCAATCCTGGATAATCGAGAGTCTACTGTACAATGATTTTAAAATATAACATCTGAAATTACTGTGTAACATCATCTCTCTACATACAAGTTAGTCATTTTAGTAATAAAAATTTAATGTATTTTGTAGCACAGGTAGTGGATGTTTTCGCTCCTCCAACTTTTCTGAATTTAAAAATTATTTTCTATTTCACTGAGATGGGTTCCTATGTCTTTTTAAAATCAGAAGTACTGGTATCTGAAATATAATACATGAAAACTTCCTATCTTAATGGCAGTAATTCTGAGTAAAGACAATGCATGCCTGTCTGTTCTTTCCAGTAATAAAACTTTCATCATTACAAAGGATGAAGAAACAAGGGGAAAGTTAAGATGATTGACAGGAGGACAGTACAATGCCCCTCTCTGAGTAGATGGGTAAAAAGAGCTCCTTAGCTCAAACACAGCTGTTTGGGGGTTTGTTTGTTTTTGATGAAACAAAGAATTCAAAGGATTGTATTCAGTGCATTTCAGCCTTCTAATCCACATACTGTATTCCAAAATTTGCATGCAGCACTAAACATTACAGTCCCTCTCGTGAAACTTTAGTAGATCATTTTTTGGTTGCTATTGCAAAAGAAATATCCGCAATGCAGTTGAGTGTTTGGATGGGTAGCAAAGTAGATACTGACAATGGGTGGATTAACTAATTATCTCTGTTTACACAGGGGAAAGTGTGTTTTGATGTAGAATTAAAATAATTTTTTTTCTTCTACATGTACCAAACATGCATGCAAACAATATTCCCCCAGCTATTCATCACATACTCTGTTTACCGTGGCTTAACTGCCCAGTCTTATGTAGGAAAACTGTTCCCTTGCTCCAAGCTGAAAAGTAAAAATATCACTTGTACACTACATTACTATGCTCCAAAATAGTCTTTCTTCCAGAAACATTTAGAAAATGGTTAAAACTTCACTTGTATGTCAGATTATTCTCAAGGCACTTCATATATAAAACAATGAACTGTTAATGGAAAACATCCACATAATGGAGGTAAAATGGCATTTTCTCAACTTCCAGAATAGAAAGGTCTCCTCCAATAAGATAAAATATCAATGAATTGCTTCCAATTCTGCACTGCGATGCCAAGTTCAAAGGATCTGTGTACACATGTCCAAAGACTGTATTTGGACCTTAACACCTGCTCTATTTTATCAGTAATATTTATAGCTGATGCTATGTTACCTGTGATCTGTTGTGTCTCTAACTAAGCCGGGTTAGATTCTTTACTTGAATGAGAACTTCAAGGTGCTACAGGAAGTGGTTTCAGTGATTTAGCAGGTAGCACTTTCCTCTGAGTTTATAATGAACCAATGCCCCAGCATTACATGGAGGGTCACTCGACTGCCATCTTGCTGGTGAGATGGAACATCAAGGTTCTGAGAATTTAGCACCATGGAAGACCCAATGACACTTTTCATAAGAGAAGTGCTAATTCTGATCTCCTGGACAAATTCCAACTTGTACAGTTACATTCTGTCTTGCTAAATCCCCCTTGCACCTTCAGTAATGTATGTCTGCACCAGCGATAATGTTACTGTGTACTGCTAAATAATTGCAAAACTCCTGGTGACTTCAACCAGAAGAGAATCGGGCCTTTTTTAAAGACTGCAAAGCATCTGAGGATCCTTCAGCATGAGAGGTGCTATTCAGGCAGAAGAATAAATTGTGTATTTCTCTAAAGATGTGATAACTATATGTAATAACCAGTAGTTCACTGTGACTCCGCCTGGAGGTGTGGGCTCTGAGGTGGGGATGAGGGATAGGGGTACAGGAGGGTGCTCCGGGCTGGGACCGAGGAGTTCAGAGGGAAAGAGGGAGATCAGAGCTGGGGCAGGGGTTGGGGTTGGGGTTGGGGTATGGTATTGATTCGGGGGGGGGGGGTGGACGGCTCCAGGCAGCACTTATCTCAAGCAGCTCCCAGAAACAGCAGCATGTCCCCCCTCCAGCTCCTACATGGAGGTGTGGCCAGGAAGCTCTGTGTGCTGCCCTGTCCACAGGCACCACCACTGTAGCTCCCATTGGCTATGGTTCCTGGCCAATGGGAGCTGTGGGGGCAGTGCTTGGGGCAGGTGCAGCATGCGGAGCCCTCTGGCTGTCCCTGTGTGTAGGAGCCAGAGCGAGGGACATGCCCTTGCTTCCGGGAGTTGTGTGGAGTGGGGCAAGACCAAATCTGACCCCAGCTGGAGTGCCAGAGTGGGGCAAGCCACAGACCCCGCTTCCCAGCAGAAGCTCAAGGGCTGGATTAAAACATCTGGAGAGCCGGATGTTGCCCCAGGGCCATAATTTGCCCACAACTGGTGTGAACTGTGAACTTTGCATGACAGGGACTCACTCTCTCATTCTGTGTACGTATAGGGCCTAGTTCAATGAGCCCTCCATTTTGGTGGGAACTTCTCGGCACTAAAGTAATGCAAATAATAAATAACGACAAAGACAGACATAAATAGTACAGTCCATAGATTACAGATAGAGGTTTGGTAATGCAATCAAGATACCATCAAGAAGCAATCTGATCACTGTCAGAGTCCTTTTGGGAACCATCCTGTTGCGGTGCATCATGATGACCTAGAAGTTGTTACATTTTAGTATGTTAGTCATACCATCGGAACACCAATCATTTCAACTAGACTTAAAGTGCTATAGACAATAACCACTACATGATGGTAAGCAAAACAAGAAAAACCATAATGAGAAGGAGGAACATTAACTATACTGTTTAATGGCTCTGTGGGTGACCACAATTATTCCACCAAGTTTACTGGGAATAACTTGTCCAATCACATGTCCATATTACAGATTGGATTACTCTGAAGAGACATGCCAAAATATCACAAAAAATAATTCAAGCAGAGTATTCACTTTGTTCAATGTATTTAATTATCTGGCACTATACTGAACATGCATTTACATGAACTAAGATTTTGACTGTTACATTTTATCACTCTCTTTGGGACAGAATCTCAGCTGGCATTAATAGACTGAAGTCAACAGAGCTGCGCCAGTTTACACAAATGAAGATCTGATCATTTGTTTCATTATTGTTCAGACTTTTATTCATGTTCCAGTCAAATAACTTTACCTGCTATATTCTTCATAGATACAGACTGTACCTTTTAGAGTTTCCAGATAATGCTCTAGATTAATGAAAGCAGTGATGTGTAGATTTTTTACTTTTTTATCTTTACAGCTGTCCTCCACAAAAGAGGTGGCCGGCTTTGAAACCACTGGGATTGCTGACACTTTTTCTCAATTGACTTCCACATAAAGACCTTCAGGAATAATGTCCTACCAGGTACTGGGAATTGGACAGCACGAAAATTACCTGTCTCTGTACTATGGCAGCCTTGTTCCAATCATCTAATTTAGTTTCCTATATGTCGCTTTCAAATCACAGGTCAGGGAAGTATGGAGTTAGTTAATCTCTAGATACAGAATTGTATCATTCTGAATAATGTATCCTGCCTGATTAATAATGATGACGCAGGGTCCTGAATATTCAGCACACTTTGTAATCATCTAGGCCAGACATATTCCCAAATACATTTGACTGTTTTCTAATTAGCATTGTTTTTCTTGAAAATACCTTGAATTGTCTAAGAAATGTTGGATCAAATCTTTAGTCATGGGTTTTTGAGAAGGCGATGATTACGTTTCTAAATTCTTCAATCCATGAATGCACTATATCCACCTGACAATCTTATAATTAAAAATATTTTAGCAGTTTGACAGAAGGAAGGTTAAATTCCAGGGAATTTAATGACCAGGAAAGTGAAGCACTGATCAGCTTGGCTAGAACTAACTATAATAGAAGCAAGTAGTTTGCCAGATTCCTTACTGCTCAGCCATTGCACCTCACTTGTGACCTGCTGTAGTGCAGGCAGTGTCTCTATTCTAATAGCACAGTGTACATAGAGGACCACTAGGGACTAAGGTGAGATGACTAATTTTTCATTTTCCCTTATAACCCAAATGACATTCAATCTCCAGAGATGAAAGTCTAACTTGGTAGGCAATCCTCATCCAAAAAGAGTGACCTACTCTAATTTTGCAATAATTAAAACTAGTCTGGACATTTTTGACAAAATGCCAATTTGTTGAAACAAACACATTTGGTGGAAGCACATCAGTTTTGACGATATGACTCTAGGATCATATGAGGTGGGAGGGTCCCAGAGTTAAGTCTGCAGCCCAAGCCCAAATGTCTACACCGCAATTAAACAGCCTCCCAGCCTGGCCCCTTTACCCAAGTCAACTGGCAGAGGTCAGTCATGGGTGTCTAACTCCAGCGTAGACCTATCCTTAAAGTCAAGTTGCTGACCTGAATCAGGCAGGCAAAGAACAGTTTGTCAGCCTGGATCTCCCGCATTGCAGCCGAGTGCCCTAGGCACTGGAATACTGGCTATTTTAGGAGCAAGGGTGCTCTCTCATTTTTGTGAAAAAAATTCAAATTTTTTTGATGCAAAATGAAAACAGATGTTAAAAAGCTCTAATTGTTTCACCAAATGGAATTCTTGTTTTCTGAGCAGCCCTAGCAATGGTGAGACAGATTCTAGTTAGACATTTTTCGTAATAGGTAAAGATAATGAAACGCTAGAACAGGCTTCCAAGAGAGGTTGTGGAATACCCGTCACTGGAGGTTTTTAAAAACAGGCCAACACCCGTCAGGGATGTTTTCAGTAAACTTAGACCTGCCTCAGTGAGGGGGCTGGGCCTGATGACACTGCCGAGTCCCCTCCAACCCTACATTACTATGATTGTACACCAAAGACCCAGCTATGGAGGTGATTGTAAGAGTCTTGGGTTAGACGAGACTGTTAGCATTGAGGAAACGACACCCCGAGCCTCCTGTAGGAAGGAATTAGGGCCTAATCCAGAATCCAATTAAATCAATGGAAACCCCTCCCCCCACACTGATTTCAGTGGGGATGTGGATCAGGCCCTTAATATGCCTCATGCTGGTACTATAGAAGTACTCCTAATAGAGTCTGGTAAACCATTGGTCCAGATCCTCATTTTATGTAATGTGGAAGACAAAAATGAGTAGCCCTGTGTCCCACATTTGTAGGAAAACTTACAAAGGAGCTAAAAGTCAGTTTGTGTTGTTGCATGTCCCTGGATCAGAATGGAGCTGACTGTGTTAAGACCTCACAGTGAGTATGGATGCCATGCTCATTGTGCAGATTTTTTCACAGCTATTGTATTGAGGCAGATGTGGTTTCCTAGAACATTACACACTTAATGATGCTGGTGTTTCTCACCTAAACTATGTTGGCTGTGTGGGGAGCACATGTACCTCTTGTGGATATCTTAGGGCTGGTCTCCACTACCGGGGGGGATCGACGGCAGATACGCAACTTCAGCTACGTGAATCTCGCAGCTGAAGTTTGCGTACCTGAAGCCGACTTACCTGCCGTCCTCACAGCGGCGGCAGTCAGCGGCGCGCTCCCCCATCGACTCCAGCTTGCGCCTATATAAGCAAGCTGGAGTTCCAGAGTCGATGGGGGAGCCGCGGGTGATCGATTTCACGCATCTTGTGACGCGAGAAATCGATCGCCAAAAGGGATCGCTACCCGCCAATCCGGCGGGTAGTGAAGACCAGCCCTTAGACTCCTCCCATCTTCCCAAAAGCCTCCATTTTTACACTATGCAGAAGGAGTTGCAGATGTTAGGTGCAATGTTCAAAGGAGCCTAAAAGAGTTAGATGCTGAACTCCCATTGAAAGACAACACTGAAAAATCCCAACTGTTATCCGCCGCTGCCTGACCAGCACACATGGCTTTATGGAAGCTTAGAGAGACCCAGGTGGGTGAAGTAATCTCTTTTATTGGATCAGCTTCTGTTGGTGAAAGAGACAAGCTTTCGAGCTTACCCAGAGCTCTTCCTCTGGTCTGGGAAATACACTTAGTGTGTCACAGTTAAAGGAACCTTGACATTTAGCCAAATAGTATCTGTCTGAGCAGTTCACAGTCCCATTTTACCATAAATTAGGCTATTTAATTCCAATAGCTCCTATTTAATAATGGCCTTAAAGATTTGTCTTTACTTCTCAACTGAATTGTGCTAATGAAGAAGCAGTTCTGTGGGGCTCAAAACCTCGTCTCTCTCACTAACAGAAGTTGGTCCAGTAAAAGATATAGGGTGACCAGACAGCACATGTCAAAAATTGGGACGGGGTGGGGGGTAATAGGAGCCTATATAAGTCCCCAAAATCGGGCCTGTCCCTATCAAATCGGGACATCTGGTCACTCTAAAAAGCTATTAGATCTCTAACCTGTTCTTTTGGTATTTTAGTCACTTTTTAATTACCGGTACCTGCAGAGTTTCATAAACTTCAAATCTCCATGACATATTTCTAAAGCTATAAATCAGTCATACTCCCCTCATCAATTATAAACTCTCTTCCTAGCTGCCGCTATTGAGAATAAGACTAATATGTTGTTCATAATTCAAGTAAACGTTTCCATATTTTATGACAAAAAGAAACATTCTGAATTCTTTTCATCTCCCCTCCTGGGCTAAATCGTCACACAGTTCATTCCCAGACATTCATCACTCGACACCAGGGGTAGGACTTTAGTAACAAAAGAAGATCTGAGAAGAAAGGCCTCTAGAGCATTAACTTGCTGAGCTGCAACCCAGCTAAAGTTCTTTATGTGGAACAGAGGCAAAGCAGCCCTGCACTATACCTGCAGGACTTGAAAGCTTTAACCTCAATGGCTTTAAAGTGAGACCTTACAAACACATGCTAGCACATTTTGCTTAATTAAAAAGAGCCATTTTCTATAGAGGAATGGATTTATTTCAAAGTGCTGTATAGTAAGAGATCAAATGCACCACATGTTAAAAAGAGCTATGTGAATAATTTGCAGCAAATAATTTGTTCAAAGAATTCTGCCTTTTTGCCTGTTCAAGACTTTCCACAAAGGGCTATTTTCTCGAATTTTCTCAATTATTTGGCAAGTAATTTCAGAAAATAAGTCTTAGTTTGTAAACCGTTCATGAGCAATTGGTGAATATTTGAAATTTGTGTTGGTTAGCTTTGAGCAGACAAACAGGGGACATGGTTTGTTCTGTTCACTGACTGGAAGAGTACAACTCTTAGGGTATGTCTACACTGCATTGTGAACCTGGGTCTGCGGGACTCAGTGTTTCCACGCCCATGCTTGAACATTCACGCTGCATTGTAAATCTGGGTTTACCACTTGTGCTAATGCATCCGTACTGCACTCCACAGACCTTCCACTTGGGTCTGTGGCTTCAGCTGCATCCATACTGCAGAACGACAGGACTTAGACCCAAGTCACAGTGGGACTCAGCGGGGTGCTAAGACCTGAGTGCTTGCTGACCCAAGTCAGATTGATTTGTGTGGGGATGGAAGCACAACTTGGGCTAAAACCTGAGTCAGTTCCTGGATTTACTGTGCAGTGTAGACATACCCTGTAAACCCCTAATTCAGGAAAGTGTCCCCTTTCAGAATGGCACTTAAGCATGTGCTTACTTTTAAGCACATATTTAAGGCCCATGGAAATTAATTATGCTTAAAGTTAAGGATATACTTGAGTGCTTTCCTTAATAGGAATGGTCTTAATCCTGTCCCTGAATTGGGGCCATAATGAGATTTTCAGTTTGAATACTCACATTTACAAGTTTGAAATTAATTGTTTCAAGGAATATTCCTACAGCCCCAGAGTCCTTTTAAGCTCCTCAACATTACTGGATGCTGAAATAGTCCTGCCAGCAAAAAACACCTAGTTCAATCTCCATCTGGCTGAAAGTTGTGCCCTTTCCTATGGGCCACAGTGATCCATCCATCTGTGACCGCCAAACTTGATTATTGCAACGCATATCTAGGAATCTAGCCACGTGCCCTGAAAGTTCCAGCAGATACAGATCTGCCTACCATTGCTGTTCACCAGGAAAACACAATTCTGCTGGCTCTGTCCTGGCACCCCAGCTTCTTAGATTCCAAGGCCAGAAGGGATTACTGCAATCTTCTGTATAACAAGGCTATAGAACTTCCCCAAGTAACTCCTAGAGCAGATCTTTTACAAAAACATCCGATCTTGATTTAAAAATGGTCAGTGATGGAGAATCCACCAGCACCCTTGGTAAATTGTTCCAATGGTTACATTCACTGTTAAAAATATGTCTTTTTTCCACTCTGAATGTAGACTCTGGTTAAAGGTCTGTCTGTCCATGGGATTGGCCCTAGTAACCTAAAGTATTCGCTCCCCTACTGCGGCCATGACTTCTGTGATAGAAGTGTTCCACAGAAGCCAGACTGAGGTTATAGAACTCCCTCTCTCACAAGAGACAAAACCAACCATGGTCCTTGCTGCATTCCAAATAAGTTGTTTTCTCACAAAAACGCACACAAAACAAAAACAAAACCTCATAAACCAACCAAGCTATTTCATCTAGTTTGTTATTTTTTTCTAGCCAGTAAACATACTGAAATATTTTCCCTCTGAACAAGTTTTCATAATTCCATAACCAGCTCACAAAACTTTTTAAAAATAATCAGAAAATGCACAATGAGTGAGTCATACTCTAATAGCAACCAGCCACTTCGGGGTGTGCATTAGTAGGCTACTTATTCACTTACCAACCTTCTTATTTGTGTCTTATAATACACCTGAGGCATACACCAGTCGCCTAATAATGCACACCCTGGAGTGGCTTATTGCTGTGTTAATAGAGGAAGTCAAGAAAAACATCTCAATTTATAATTGCAGGGACTACTTGAGTGAGTAAAAGGTTGTAATTTTGCTAGGTCAAGCATGTTAACACCCTTACCCCTGCCAAAAGTGCCACATGTTTATAACAGGAGTCACTGACATATCTAAATGCCTGTGTGTATGTCCAAATTCCAATTTTTATATATTACACACACTCCTACCTTGTGTGCTGACTTCTGACACTATTTCCCCGACTAAATCTGGTTCATAATGACCATGACCTAGATCCTGCAATTGGATCTGAGAGAACAGACATGTGCTCTGTTGACTCTAGTGAGGCTCTCTGTGGGTTCAAAGTTCTGCCTGCCTGAGTCTGATTGCAGGATTGGAGCCCATAAGAGAGAGTTCTGACTTCTGTTTTACTTCTCATCCAACAGAAGGTACCTCCTGTAGCTTCCAGCTTGGAGCGTCCTCTGCAGGCCAGTGTCTCGCCAACTGCTGGTTCCCATGTCCCTCCCGGACCCAGTGCCCTGGGGTTCTGCCCCAGCAATACTCCCTCACGCTGGGTCTCCCCTCTGAGGGGAGCCCTCAACCCTCTAAACCCACCTGGCCTCAGTGGCTACTTCCAGTCATCATCTAGCCCCCACTCACTGGGGCAGACTGAAGTCTGTAATGGTCACTCATCATTGGCAAGAGATCAGGACCTGCCTGTCCTCAGGCTGCCACTCTGCAGCACTGGTACCTTTCTATAGGCCTTCATCAAGGCCTTCATCCTGGGGGTTTACCAGGCTGGAGCTTCCCAGCTTCTCTTGCCTTCCCCCAGCCCTGCTCTAGTTCAGGTACTTTGCTTCCGGGCAGCAAGCCCTTCACACTCCAGGGGCAGTGAGAGACTTTTTCAGCTCGTGAATCCCAGCCCTCTTATCAGGGCCAGCTGAGCCCTACTTGAGCTGGCAACAGCTATGGTTGCTTCTCCAATCCACCTAGCTTGACTGTTTTAACCCCTGTTCTTCAGGAGTGGGGCAGCCGCCCCACTACACCCCACCAGTACAGTGCCCCTTAGCAGGAGTTGATTGTGTGGTGTATCAGAGAGAAGACCATCACCAGCTGGCTCACCAGCAGCAGCACTCCTGAAGCATCTAGCTGTTTCTTGGGGCTCCCCTTCCCACCAAGGCCCAACCACACTTGGCTTCTGACTCAGGACTGTATCTCTTCCCATTCTGTACTTCTGCTCATCCTATATTATAAAAGACTAGAGAAGTGTGTGTGAAGCCGTCATGCGCAGTAGAGACGGCCCGGACGAACGGCATGCTGGGAGGTGTAGTTCGGCAGCACAACATGGCTGCCACGCGTGTGCCGCCACGAGGGAAGCAGGGTCTGGATCAGGGTCTGGGGAGCGCGGGCAGGAGGGTGGCTGGGCACAGGAGGCACAGGCAGGGAGCTCTGGCTGGGTGGGGCACGGGAAGGGGGTGCTGGGCCGGCGGGGTGGAAGCGCCCACGCACGGCCCGGCCAGCTATGCCCAGCAGAGAGCCAAGCAAGGGGGGGGGGAAGGAGGCAGCGAGCCGAGCGAGGGGGAGGGGTCAGAGGGGGCTTGGAGTGGGTGGGCTGAGCGGGGGGGCCCTTGGAGTGGGGGGGCTGAGTGGGGGGGGCGTTACTGTTGGCCCGTGTCCACGGGCTTTTACACTAGTTTTAAAATATTTGAGAACAAGAATGTCTGATAAGCAGGGCTGTATGGAGCTACAAATTAGGGTTTCTCCACATTTCCAGGATAATACCTGTTTATCAGGGCTTATAAATCAAACAGTGCTTTGCCAGGGCTGAAATGAGGCATAGAAAGTCTCCAGCTAGGAAAACCCATTTTCTCCTTTTTTATTAAAAATAAAATAAAATACACACTTTTTGACAGTATTTAAAAAATATCACAGGACAAACTTGAACGATAGTGACTAAAACAAAACCTTTCTTTGTTACAAGGTTGTCATGGTGATGTTTTAATCTCTAGTCGTTATTGACAACTAAACAAAACGATAAAAGGATCTAGCAAGGATACCACAGGCACTGACTTTGTGCATCTCCACTTCCGGATGCCCAGCTTCAGACACGTTGGTCCTGATTAGCAGAGCTGCTGAATACCCATCAGCCAACAGAACCTGCTGGTGCTCAGCTCCTTTGGGAAAAACAGACCCTAAATGTTTCGAGCTGGACACCCAAAAACTGAACCAGTAAAAAAGTGGTCACTTCTGAAATTGGCTCTTAATTGGCTCTTAATTCTGAATCACTCCATTTTCTTGGATAAACATTTCCTAGATGTTTTTAAAGAGCGTTAAAAGAAAAATCTCATTGTACTGGGCTCCTACATACGCAATACGTATTTTAACAGCTTAACTATTTACTGAATCAGTGTAGATTCGTCATACAAGCTTCAGAACCTTCCATGAAAATGGTTTTGTTGGCAGTGAAGTGTCTTTAGGAGCCAGTGGAAACCAGGGGTAAATGTGCCCCGTACTGGAAGGCCCAGGTCAGAGCCCCGGAACATGGAACCCCAGTGGTGTGGGGTTAGGTGAGGAGAGGGTGAAGAAAAAGAGCAGCACAGAACTCACTTTTATTTTGTTTTAAAAAGAAAAACATGACAGATAAGACATCGGAACACTTAAAAGCTTCCACCCTTCTCTCCAAATTACAAGCTGTAAAGAGCAACAGGGATAATTAGCTAATTTTTAATATGGGACAATTCTTTCACCTCTAAAAAATTTGGCCCACTGCCCATTTCCTAATAGAAGCATGTCCAAAGTAAGCCAATCTTATTGATTTATTACTGGTCATCTTTGTGTAGGCAGAGCCTGATGGTTAACCCATTAGAAGGGCTGGACTGGTTCCAGCTCTTACAGGGTGAGTCCCTCGTGAGTAGGAGTGGCATGAGGGATGATGAAATTGGAAAGTCTAACTAATCAGCACAGGTTTCCCAAGTGGCAGCAGTCAAATTGAGGTGTGATGTGGACCATTTAGCCAGCTGCTCATTCAGATTTCAACTGTCACATCTGAGAATTGAGGTTAGTGATGGTACTTAGTTGAAAAAAATCTAAAGTTTTGCAAAATGTCCATAAGTTGGCAAGTTAGTATTTATGCTTCCAGGTGTTTTGCTCAGCAGTCTCATTGTGAGCTGGCAATCATGCTTTTTCATTCTGCTTTGTGATCAGTAAAACCCTAAGCAGAGATGTATTGACTTGGGGCTAGCTCCACACAGAGATTTAGGCACTGCAACGCCTCACTTTTACATGCCTTGTCACCCAGTGGGATCCACAATACTGGGGAGAGTTAGGCAGCCATGAATGGGATCCAGAGAAGCCAGCAAGCTGAGCTGGGTGCCACCTGAGTTAGCCATAGGCAATGCCAAGCAGAGGGGAGTGCCATAAGTACCATCCCTCAGAGATCATTAGGGACCTAAGTGTGAGCTGAAGGGACAACATCCATCTCCACTCCAGATTCACAGCCCTGAACCTTCTTCTGGAGCTAGCTACCTAAGCCCTTTCTTGAAAGGACTTCCGGAGGAGGAGGTATCCTGTAGCACACTTTGTGCTACCCCATTGTGAAACAGAAGCAAGTCAAAATACACTAGGGGATTT
Organism: Sternotherus odoratus; assembly: GCA_032164245.1. Taxonomy (NCBI): domain Eukaryota; kingdom Metazoa; phylum Chordata; order Testudines; family Kinosternidae; genus Sternotherus; species Sternotherus odoratus. Next base: position 166,109,392 of record JAVMKO010000001.1, read on the forward strand.
TTGGTGCATGGTCCTAAGGTCCATGGACACTTAAGTGTGCAGCAGGATAGCACAGGATACATCCACACAACAGCGTGCCACCAGCTAAGTATTTGTCTAGACAAGCCCACCATATAAAGAGAGTAAAGACAAACAGTCCTCAGAAAATAGAGTTACCATACCAACAAATACCTCCCAGAACACAACTTTTAAAAAAAGGTGAGACCCAGTACTATTCAGAGACATAGTTAAGATCCATCTACACTATCATACTGAACTGTTTCCTTCAACATGTTGGGGGACAAATATGTTTTGTCAAGTAAGGAGCCCAAGGTATTTTATGTTTTCTTTTGTGAGGGACAGTGCTTATCAGGTTGGTTTTAACCCAGTTCTGTGACATAGCTGAATTTCCAGTGACACTACCCACTGGAACCACGTTTCAACATCTGTGGCGGGAGGAGGGGTTGAACAAACTGCCAACAAACTGCCAAGGGCAATCATGTTGTAACCAGTTTCCTCCACCTCCCACCCCTGAAAGGTTTGTACCGATCCACACAGGTCCTTAAGATGCTTTTCTCTCTATTCCTCAGTTACAATTTGCTGTGTAACCCATGTGATCACCTATGTCCTTTATAAAACTGGATGAACGCTGACTATCATGAATTAAACTCTATGGGCCAGATCCTGGGGTAACACAGTGTAGCTTCACTGGCTTCCACGCAGCTTTGCCCATTTATACTAGCTAAGAATCTGGCCCCTTGAGACAAACCCTAATTTAAATGGTAACAACTCAACATGCTCAGTGGAGCCACATGAGTGTGGAGTTTGACCCTGTAACTTTGTCATTTATTTTGTGTGTTAGCTAGTCACATGAAGCCATTTTAAAATGCTATTTTGTAACCACTGGAACATTGGCAGTTTTTATATGGAAGCATCACTGATCAATTGCTTCACACCCAGAAGAGCAGTGGAAGCTTAAGTTTATTAAATGTTTTATTGCACCCTGAAGTGCTGAAGTACTATGTAACCAGATTAGCCATGAGAAGAGGAGTGGCAATTTAAATCTCCATACCCTTTCATTGCATGCTAAATACATATGAGCAGAATTGTACATTTTTGGACATGAACAAATAGTATGTTCAACAGTACATCCTGGTCTGTTATATCTACAACAGACGCCATCTTTACTGACCACTCAACAGAGGAGATCGATCCTAATAAATCCTAGGTGATATTTTTAAATTACATCAAATTCAGTTTTCTTTCCTTTGCTCTTGTTAGTACAGTCTAAAACCCATGTCCAAGGAATGACAGGCTTACATTCTGCATATTCCAATAGTCATGAACATGCTTTGGAAACCACATGAAACATTGGAGAGGACTTTTCCCAGGCTATTTTTTAAAATATTTATATCATGGTATATTAAGGTATCAGATGAAACTGAGACCCCACAGTGTTGGGTGCTATAAATAGAAATGCTAAGAAAGAGTCCCGGCCTAGAGTTAACAATCGAAAGAGGCAAAGGAAGCATTATTATCCCTGTTCATGAAAAGTCTTATATGTCTAGACCGCAATCACTGGGGGTGACTGCAGCTCAAGCCCCCATAGCCAAGTGAGCATGGATCCCAGCATAATGAAGCTGTTGCAGTACAAACTTGCTCCACCAGTAATTACACAGGGTTCTGGGTGGGTTTGTGCAGCCTAAGGCGAAGCTCGTGCTGCTTCAGCTTCACTGCTATGGGACCTAAGCCAGATAGATTCAAGATCGCTTGTCCTCTTGAGCTACAGTCACACCGAGTGATGGCAGTCTAGACATATCCTTAGAGAGACTGCCCAAGTCACATAGCAAGTCTGTAGTAAAGCCACGAATTGACCCCAAACCTCCTTAGTCCCAGTCCAGTACCGTAACCACGTAACCACTCCCGCTCGACAAGGGCTGTGCTACTTATAAGGATTAAGGCAGGTCTTAAATAAAATAGTAAGACAGCACTTTTCCATTCTATATCCCTATCACTAAGGTTTCCTTAATGGGGGAGGGGTGATTTAACTTTGTTGTAACTGTGCTGAAGACTGCTTTGTTAACATTTTAATGAGGCTCCCATGCTTGCGTCTACTACCTCTTGACACCCGACAACCTTCTCTTCATTTCAATTACACCAGACAGGAGACTGAGGGCACCATTGAAGTCAATGAGAGTTTTGCTGTTGACTTCAGTGAGAGCTGACTGTAGCCTTTGTAGACCAGTATATTAAGTTTTTTCTCATGTTATGGGTTTTTAATCACATCATCCCTTTCGTTGTCGTTTTTTAGCCCCTTCTCTGGATAGGAAGGGGCACCAGCACAGTGAGATTAGATGCAGCCATGCTGAAGAATTAGTTCCTCTTATTTATATGGAGGACAGCATCTGAGCCAGACTAGGAATCGTACAAATAAGCTCCAAATTTGTTAACCCTACCCCCTTCCTATGACTGTATGAGCTTGGAGTCTCTCCGGTTACATTTTTGGATGTTCTTATCCCATAGAATATATTTTATTAAGTTTTCTGTGAATAAGTAATCCCTCAGTGGTATCATTGGGAGCATAATGTGCAAGCGCTGCAGTTTAATTTGGGGGCTACCACCATTTTAGCTATAGGCGTCCAAGCCCATTCTGAAGGCGTTTGTTCCAGTGGGGGTGAAAAATGAATGTTAAAGAATTTCCTAACAAAACACCCAGCGGTAGGTCTGTACCTGATTGCTGTGGTGATCAGAAGGAACTCCTCTCCACCCTCTATGGGGGCTTAGGCCTGGGACCCTGAAAACAAAGTAAGCACCCGGTCTTAGACTCACACCCTCTCTGCTCCCTTGCCCAGACCACTTTCAGATGGTCTCAGAATACCTTTCTCAATTTTGTTGCTGACCTCTTGGCTCAGAAGGGTTTGCACAGTCATCATTGGGGCTTGTCTGAAGCCAGGGATAGGGCAGCATTGAACCAGAAGTCTGTCTTAAAGGGGGCAGTACACCCTGTTACACCCCCGAGAAAGCACCACATATTCATTTTATTCTGTTTAGAAGCATTACTGGTAAGGGAAATGGGTATTTCCAGGGGGACTGGCCATTTCAGGCCTCATGCTCAGAAGGGAATCCCAACACACTCAGAAGGGTCCCTCTCACTAACCATAAAATATCATTTCCTTCACCAGTCTCACCCTCATACATGGATATTTTCCCACCAGAAAGCACCTTCCCTCCACCTGGAGAATGAACTGGGATTCCACTGATTTAGATCAATCCAAGCCACATCAGATTTTAATCTTCCCTTTATGATGAGAGCAATGGATTTTATAGGTGACTTCAAATTCAAAAGTCTAGGTAATAATAAACATGTTCACCCCTCACTGCTTGTAGACAGCACTGTTTTAACCCCTTCAGGTCATCTGGCAGCTTGGTTTTATCTTCATCTGTGTTAAACTATCCATCTACTGCTGCTGACGTCAAATGTGATCAAAAATATATTTGCACTGAAGAGTATGCCCCACCTTTCACTGAACAGGCAACACATGGTACAGAGAAGGTTTACCTATTATTATTACCAAGTTTAGATGGAAAAAAACCCTCGTAGAAACCCTAAGAGTAGAGTTGGACAACATTTTGCAGCTGCTTCCCCCTGCCCAATGAAAAATGCAGGTTTGCAAATACAAACATTTTGCAAATTTACATCCATTTCACCAAATTGTTTGTGTTGAAATAAAACAGAACAAAAATCAGAAAAAATTAAATGTTTTGCTTAGACATTTTAAAAATGAATTGTTTTTATTTTTCTATTCAAAACTCTGTTCTGAAATTTGCTTCATTTTATTCAATCATTTTTGTATTAAAAATACTGAGTTTTGTTTTGAGTCAAACAAAACATTTCCTTAACCCCAGATAACTTCTCTTTCAATTTTTCAGTTCACCAAAACATTTGAAAAAAAATCATTTTCAAGTCGATGCAAAATGAATTTTTTCCCCAGTTTTTCAGAACTGTCAGTCAACAAAAACGACCCTTTATTCACAGCTCTACTTAAGGGACCTACACAGCAAGAAATAGGAACGGTCACTGCTTGATGACCAACAAATGCTTTATACCTAGGAGTAAGAAACGTCTCTGAGACTACCTGGAAGTACTCCGTGGAACAAGCTAAGAAGGATGAGAGGAGAGGCAATGAAGATGTGAGTAAACTTTGCAAAGTCAGTTTAAGGCAATGAACGGTGCTAACAGTTTACTAAATACTTGTAAAGTGATTTACATACTCTGAACAGGCAGTGTGCCTATCCCCTCAAAGGACCTGTGAACTTAAACTATACATTTACAGGAGCTACTGAAATGCAGGCACCTATAAGATGGGAAATAGCAGTTGTTCAACAGAAAACAGCAACCCTACACCACAGGTTAAAATTGGGAGTGAGGAAGAATGCTCTATCCAGTTCAAGCTGACGGGAAATATTAGTAGGTAGAATGCAATTACCTACCTACAGAGGTGCTCAGACTGAGGCAACAAGTTCGGGTCTTCAGGGAAGGTCAATAAATGACATGTGATAATCCACTAACCTCCGAATGGCCTAGATGTGCTGAGTAGGAAAAATTCAGAGACCTCTATCAAGACATCAGTGTAGCCAGTTAATGGAGACACTATAGGTCTCCATGGGGTATCCGCCCAGCCAACTACAGATGATGAACCAGTGACCTCATAATAGCCTACATGCCAGAGGTCATGAGACCTCACAAAGGCCTGTGCCTTGGTCTCTCAGCAAGCTGGAGGTGCTGATGTAATGATATCGCAGCAGCCTGTATCTTGACACAAGCCCAGACAGGAAGGTCACAGAAGCCTCTGCTTCAACAACAGTGCAGCAAATGCTGCATTTAAAACTTATCCGTCCATTTAATGCAGCCATTTGGTGCCCTGGGACTGACCACTCTTCAAAGTCCATTACTGAAAACGCAACAGGTAGAGTTGTCCTTGGTGTATGATGTCAAACAAATATTGCACTAGCTTCTTGTTAATTACATATTTCAAATAGTGCCTGGCAGGAAAAAAGAACAAAAGGAGAGCAGAGGTGGAGAAAATAAGGAGCTGCAGAAATATAGCGTGAGGGAAGGGAAACAAATTATTTACATCTATAAATCATCTTTCACTTTAGGGGAATGAAAATGTAAATGAGTTGCTCATGGGCAATAGTGCCAGGAAGCCAACCCCAGAGCCCTCACTTTTTGTTCCCTGTGCTAAACACTAAACTAAACTGTCTTCCCTGATGGCACGGGGGGAGGGAGGGTAGAGTGACCAGACGTTCCGATTTTATAGGGACAGTCCTGATTTTTGGGTCTCTCTATTACCCCCCGATCCCCTGTCCCAATTTTTCACACTTGCTGTCTGGTCACCCTAGAGGGAAGATGGGGGATGGGGGAAGAAGAGGAAGGGGGATTAAACAATAAGAAAAACAACCAGAGAGTACGAAGAAAGTAAATAGAAATAAAGTGAACAGAACACAAGAAAAAGGAATAAAGGATGGAATGAATAAATTGTCTGGAAAAGAGAGAAAATGAAGTCTAGAGTCATTTAGGGCCTGATTCAAAGACCACTGAAGTCAGTGAAACTATTCCCATTGTCTTCACTAGGCTTTGAATCAAGCAGGCCCTTTGCAGGAGGCATGTGGAAGCCTCGAGAAAAACAGATGGAAGAAAGAACAGCAAACAACCAAAAGAACAGTAAGATGGGAGGCAGTAAACAGGAGCTAGAAACACAACATAGATTTTTAAAATGTTGATTTTATTTAACATTAATTCCATAAAAGAACAGCGAGCTATAAAACATCTGGGAGAAGCTTTTTCCATAAATCAATCCTCATTACAAAGCATCAACAACAAACCAGGCTATTTCCCCAATGTAATAATGTTTTATATAATTACAATCAGGAATCTTCAGGGACCGTGGTCACTCTAACGTCTGTGCAAAGAGCAGCTAGACTAAATTGTAATATAACTATGGTAATTGTGCTTAGAAATACAAATACTTTATAAGAGTTGCTTCTAAAAGAAAGATATGAAACACTTTAAAAACAGTTTACACAACAGTGCCTAACCGATTTAAAAAACAACAACACCTGTATCTAGAAGTGTCAATCAATGCCGAAGATCTGAGGTGGAGGACACAAAATTAACTCAATTTTTTTTTATATGCGTCCCTACACTTTGTTCTTTAAAAAATAAATCGGTCAGTGCCAGCAGCCAAGAATTCTTGGGTAACCTTATAATGACAAAGCAGTGTCTCTGTACAATGCAAAAAGGAAGAGTAATAGTAACAGAACATAATGTATAATTTCAAATATCTCAAAGGCGGGTTTGAGCACAGAGCTGGGAAACAGGAACCAATGGGTTCTAATCCCATCTCTGTGAATGACTCACTGTGACTTTAGCCAGACCACAGTTTTAATTATGTAAGTCCTCCAATACTGAAGGCATTCATTTTAAACAACTGGGTAAGGATTCTATATATTTATTTTGATTTTAGGACAATATATAACGAAGCCTGTCCTTCTGTAGGCACCCTTGCCATTAATTAAAATATTTTTTCCTCCCTTTCCTCCTCCACTAAAAACACATTTTTCCCCTCAAAACAATCAAAGTCTCCTGTCACACTGCTCCTAAAAGCCACACCACCAACTGCCTCAGCTCCCTACCCTCACCAAAGTCTGCTCAAAACAGGTGGGACGTGCAGTATGCCCAGAACATTAACAGACTCACAAGGCTTTGGATGCAGGGGGAGAGTGAATTGCAAAGATGAGGGGCCTTCACACAGAATTCCCCACCAGCAGCTCCTGTACTTATTTAGGGAAGTGGCTAAAGCTCAGATGTTTCTACACTACTCGGAGCAGTAAGGCACCAGAAGAGGGGTGCTCTCAGGTAGGAAGGTCCCAGGCCAATTAGGGCTTTACAGTTAAAAATCAGCACCTTATAGTCTTCCTGGAAATAAACAGATGGCAAGTGCAGATTCTGGACACTGGTGTCAGGTGCTCAGACAGATACTCAGCTTCATAAGCAAACTACGGTGTTCTGCTCTATCTTCACCCACTGAATGGACTTCAGGGAAAGTACACTGCAGTAATCCAGTCTAGAGGGGATAAAGGCATAGAGCACGGTCGCTAGGTCCACACCCCAACCAAAAGGTCGCAGTCTCCTGGCTAGATACAAATGGCAAAATGTTGTGCTGGTCATTGCTGTCCTCGGAAAGCATCTGGGAATCTAACCAAACACCCACATAACCATTGTTTGCTGTTAACGTTCCCAAACATCCTCTGTCAAAAAAGTTCATGTAATCTCCACCAACTCTTCCAGTTGTTTCTCTCACACTCCATAATCATCAATTTTCTCAGGAATGGGCCTCAGCCAATTTGCTCTCATTTATGTCCTAGCCTGGCATGGACACTAGGAAAAATGCACAGCCTCATTCACTGGTGGACTTAACAGAGATATAAGGCTAGGTTCATCAACATACCGTGAATCCTTCAATCCAGAGATCTGTTTATAATTCTCCTCATTGGCCCAAACACATACTAACAGGGTCGTCCCTAGCTTTTCTGGGGCCCTATGCAGCCCTGCTGAAGGGAGTGGGAGCGGGGCAGGCCCCAGGTCTCTGAGGGGAGGAGTAGGGGTATCTTGGGGGTTAGGGAGAACCACCCCCAGCACTCACTGGTGGCGCAGCTGAGGCTGGGTTGCTGCACTTCCCACCCCTGGTGAGTGCAGGCCCAGCCCCGCTGCAGAGCTCTGGGGAGTGGGGGCAGGTGGGGGGGAGGGGGAAGAAGCGAGGCTGGGGCGGAGCAGGGGCAAGGGCTCTGGGGAAGAGCCGCAGCAGGGGCTGGAGCAGCACACAATTGTGAAGGGCACCAGAAAATTTGGTGCCCCATATTTCCTGGTGCCCCTACACAGCTGCATACTTTACATATGGGTAAGGACAGCCCTGCATGTTGAATAAGTGTGGTTACAGAGTTGTGGTACAACATAGGAGTGCAGTCCAGGCAGGGGGACAATTGCCCCACACTGCACTCTGGAATCTGCCATCAATAAAGCAACAAAGCCACCAAAATGCATCGCCCTCCACTCTAGCATTTTATACAGAAATGCTCAATAACCTGCAGTTGGGTGCCAACCAACCAGCAGACAACAACTTGTAAAGCTCGTGTCATTTTTATGAAAATCAGAGCGGGGTTGTTTTCCATAAGAATCCCAGGGTGATTCCCTGTCCCTCATTGAAGCCAATGGCGAAACCCACATGTCTGTATTTCATGCAGCGTCTCTCTTACTTTTACATATGAGAATTCGCTGAGTCAGTGGGCTGGGGGAATTGAGTTCTGTTGTGTAATGTCACCAACCTTACTCGTGCAACTAAATGCATCATAAACCAAGCTGATGCAATATTTCTGAAATGTAACTTTATGTAAAGAACTATCTTTTATTCCCAGAAATAAAGAGCATTGTTTAAAATGGCAAATTATTGTTAAGAGATTACATGCCACAAGTTTCAGGAGACCAAGTTCCTCGGAAGTGAATGTTGTAAATGGCCAAATTTTTCAGTTTTATCTGTGTGAAAAAACTGGATTGATTATTGTGAAAGAGATGTGGGCACACTCCTTGTCGGGATGCGTAGCGACTACAAATAACATGTGCTCTGTCTCCAGGAAACACACAGAAGGCCAAACTACAATAGGCTGTGGATTCCTGGGATGAGATTAGCCATTGAAAGGCAGCCCGAGAAATACCCCAGTACTATTTTTGTGACACTAGAGCGCATCAATGCAAAAATCTATGACGGAGAAGTCATGACCGTTGATATGAACATCTCCATAACATCTGTTTATAAGTCCCAGGGGAACCATTTGCCTTTATGAGCCCAGGAAATGTAGATCACAACAAAGCAAGCATGATCACTGGTGACTTTAATAGCCACAGCATCACATGGGTTTACTGCAAAAGTTAGACGAATGGAGACTTGTCAAGATGTGGGCCGAGGGATACCACCTAAGCCTCATCCATTACTCATAACTACTCCTGATAGAGGGGAAGCTATAATCCCGATCATGCCTTTGTTGACAGCAGCATAGAAGTTATGTGCAAAGACAATGTGTTGGAACCCTTCCCCCACACACACAACACAGGTCAATTGCAATCAATGCCATAGCAGCCATAACTCCAAATTTAGTACCAATGCGAAGATGCTTCAATTTCAAGAAAACAGATTGGAGAGGCTTCTTTGAAGACCTTGATAAAAACCTGACTTACATTATGATCTTTTCTTCATTGAAGTGCTGAAAATGATGGGCCAAACTCATTCCTGATACGACTCCATGTTTCACTCCTTTTCCTCCCAAAGGATCCCTTTACAGAATGAGGAATTGATTCACCCTTTGGGCTCAGAATATTGCACTGTCTCAGTGGGGCCAGCTCTCCTCTCAGGAGTGTGCGGGGGTGGGGAGTGGGGAAGCAGGGAGAATAGGGGAGAGTTCACCTCTGGAAATGAGATGGATAGTTGTATCCCATCCATCCCTGGAGGTTCCACTGGCAAACAATAGCTTTACATTCTCCTTCAGGATCCACGATTGCCTCTCTGGCACAGTTTGCGCCAAGTATGTCCTTGTCATCCATGACCACTTTGGGGACCACAGCCCCTGGCTCCCAAATCCTAAAAGCGGCAGACTTTGGGCAGATTGCAGTACTATATTCCCGCTTTAGGTGGATTTCTGCCAGCAGATTCCAGGTAATGAATCTGGTGCATATAAGGGATCTCTTCACCCACGATTGAGGTGGAACACAGCCTTCATTGAAGGTTTTCATAAATTATGTAGTATTCACCCAGACAGTCTTTATGGCCTCTTGCTCAAACACATGTACTATTTGAGCTCACATTAATACAGAGAGGATTACAAGTCTCTCCAGGTGTGCACATAATTTAAGTAGCTGGTTTTAATTATTTTTCCAAAATATCAAAGTCCTCTGATCCACCTTGAGGCCCAATACCAGCCATTTCAATTTAAAAAACAAAAAAGTCTTTTTAAGCCTTGGTAGGTGAAAGCATCTGTACCACTGGCCGGAGGGGAGAAGGCATGCTGCACTCAGAATGTAAAACATCCCAAATGAACTGCGTATAAAATGAAGAGGAGAAGAATTTGGGGGGTGGATAGCGCAGGAGGCTGGGAATGAAGCTGCACCAATGGGAACTGTTATTGTGGGGCTCTAGGGAGTCTTTTCCAGCCATCAGAGAGCATAAGAACATTCCCTCAGACAATGCTCCTTTTCATCTCTGAACATATTGTCTGCAATAGCAGTCTGGCGTCCCTCTGCTCTAGTCCATTCTAGACCCCCTCCAATCCTTGCACTCCACTGAAACTGGTCTCACTAAAGCCATTAAATGACTTCTTTCTAACCAAAGTTCAGAACTGGTAGTCCATGGTGACCTACCAACCATCTTCAGCACTGTCAGCCATGCTCTTCTACTTGAAAACTTGTCCTCTCTTGGCTTTCATGGCTCTGTCCACTCCTGATTTTCCTCCTACTTCTCTAATCACTCCTTGAATGTGTTCTTCAAAGAATCCTCCTCATTCTCCCTCCAACTTTCTGTGGAGATTCCCCAAGGCCCTCTCCTTGGTCTCCCTCTCTTCTCCCTCTACAATCAACTACCTTCTGGATGCTATTAACTCACAGATCTACCTCTCTATTTCAAACCATCTTCTTCTGTCCACATTAAAATCTTGACCTGTCCCTCTGACACATCCACATGGATGTCTGGCCAGCTCAGCATAGCTAAAACAGTGATCTTAATCTGCCCCACAAACTCTTTGTGCTACCTCCTTTCTTGATCACTGTAGACAATACCAACATCTTGCCCATAACCTGGGCATCACCTTCAATTCAGACTTCTCACTACATCGTCATAGCCAGACTCTCCCTACATATTGCATATTCTTTCTGCATAACATCATGGAGATGTAGCCTCTCATCCATCCATCCAACTTGTCCAGGCTATCCTCTTCTCACACCTCAATTGCTGCAACATCATTCTGTCTGGCTTGATAAGGGTCATATTGCCCCCACTCATATCCATTCAGAATGCTATGGCAAACATTTTCCTTCCCCATCATTTTGACCATGTACTCCCTCTCTTTGGATCTCTCCATTGGTTTCCCCTTCTTTACCATGTCAAATATAAGCTGCCGTCTTCACTTTCAAGGCCCTTCACTGTCGAGATGTCGACTTCTGCCTCTGTTTGGCCAATGATGCCAGCCTGCATTGGTTAAATTTTCAAACAAGAACCTTTGCGTTATGCTTCCCCATAAACATCTGCAAAGCTAACTCAATATCCTTCTTAAAAACCTTCCTGAATGCTCTTCTTTTCCAGAAAACCAACAAATATCTTGGAAAGGGTTAGGCAACTGGCATGTGGATATCAGTGTCCGTTACGCTATGTTGACCAACATTGTCTCATTGTTTTCCTCATGCTCCTGCATTTGTGTGTCTACCTGTTGTTTCTTGTCTTATACTTTGATGGCAAGCTCTCTAGGGCAGGAACAGTCTTGCTCTGTGTTTGTACAGTGGCTAGCACAATGGCATCCTGATGCCACAACCAGAGCTTCTAGCCATTGTGGTAATCATAGAATATCAGGGTTGGAAGGGACCTCGGGAGATCATCTAGTCCAACCCCCTGCTCAAAGCAGGACTGTAGTGGGGTGCTCCCCGCTCCCTGCCGGCCAGGGCTGGAATAGCCCTGGAAAGAGGGTTTGTAGCTGGCTGAGCCTGCTAGCAGGCTTAAGTGGAAAGCAGGCTCAGCTGTGTGGCCATGCCCCAAACATTCCAGACTGTATAAAAGCCTGGGAGGCAGGGAGAGTGAGTACTCTGAGGGCAGTCTACTCTGTAGGCAGCAGGAGACAGGGCCTGGCTGCAAAGTACCCGGACTGGGACAGGGTGTGGGTGAGGCAGCTGGGAGCCAGGGAGCCTAGGCTCCAGAGAGAGGGCCCCAGCTTGCTGAACCTAGGGAAGGCCCGACCCACGGGGTACTGGGGATTGCAAGGGGGCAGTCTCCTCTGCAAGCAGAGGGAGACAGGCCTGGCTGCTGGGAGCCTTTAGCAGAGTACCCGGACTGGGACAGGGCGTGGGTGAGGCAGCTGGGAGCCAGGGAGCCTAGCTCCAGAGAGAGGGCCCCAGCTTGCTGAACCTAGGGAAGGCCCGACCCACGGGGTACTGGGGATTGCAAGGGGGCAGTCTCCTCTGCAAGCAGAGGGAGACAGGCCTGGCTGCTGGGAGCCTTTAGCAGAGTACCCAGACTGGGACAGGGCGAGGGCAAAGCAGCTGGGAGCCAGGGAGCCTAAGCTCTAGTGAGAGGGCCCCAGCTTGCTGAGCCTAGGGAAGGCCCGACCCACAGGGTACTGGGGGTTGCAAGGGGGCGGCCCCTGGGCTGATAAGAGCAGCAGGCCAACCCCTTCTTGCCGGTGATGAGTAGCCATGAGACTGCAGTCAGCCTCAGAGAGACTGAGGCAGTGGTGACTGGCAGTGGCCGTATCTGAGGCAAGTTGGGGATAGTGGGTGTTGGGTTCCCCAGGGAGGGGAGATCCTAAGACCAGGGGGGTACTGCAGGGGTGCAGCACCCTCAGCGAGGGGTCCCGGGGTCCGGGAGGGGCACGGGACCAGTGTGGAGAAGCGGCCGGCAGAGGGCGCTCCAGGGTCAAAAAGAGCTAATTCCCAGACGACCAGACGGGGGCGCCGCCGGGTGAGTGACAGACTCCCTTACAAGGACCAATTCCATTTTCCCCCCATATCCCTAAATGCTCCCCTCAAGGACTGAACTCACAACCCTGGGTTTAGCAGGCCAATGCTCAAACCTCTGAGCTATCCAAAATAAACAATAAATAATGATGATGATGATAAATGTAGGTAAGTAATGGTCTATGAGGTCAGTACTGACCTACTGTGTTGCTTGTGAACTTGTTAGGCTCACAGCCAGCATTTTAATCTAGGCAGGGAGTGACCAAAAGTGGTTCCTGTCAGATAGCTGTGTGGTAGCCTATGTGTAATGAACTCGTGGCCTCTGTTCAGTTCTTGGTAGACAAATGTGCATCACAAAAACCCACCACCATAATTGGCTCTAGGTCACATTCAGCCTCAGCAGAGATGCCAGTTGCCGAAGGGGCCTGAAGAGCTACCCTCTCACTCCTACGTGGTCCCTCCAAATCAAGGATAAAATAAGTTGGCGGGATAGTATAGGAAAGTCTGGACTGCCACTGAGTGCTCACTGGATCAGTAGAGGCTTTCAGTTCTCAGTGCTATGGCGCTTTCAAACACAAAATTCACACTTCAAAAAAGAAAAGTTTGACCCCAATCACATTCCTAGTTTCAGCCTAGAACAATTTGCACTGACAGTTTATAAACCTGTGAAAATACTGTTATTTAGCTAGCATCCAACACTTGCTTGAGTTATACAAACCGCATGGCACCTGTAGATCTGAATAGTACAATATGGACAAATAAAGAAATATAGGCTATAGCAGGAGAGAGAATTACTTATTACACAAGGTGGCTCTGGAGCTAACAAGCTTATAGTAGTAGCAGCAATGGTGATGGAGAAGCTTCCCAGAAGAGAATGCTACTTATTTGTGTTTACGTATTGATAGTTTTAACCATCTTTCAGTTCCAGGAATCACAGACTATAAAAATGATATATCGCTGTGGTTTGGCACCGACTGAGAGCTTCAGCTCAGGCACCACTGCTAATTGCCAACATCTGAAAATTATTATGTGTTGTTTAAAAAAAAAAAAAAAGCCTCAGGCTGCAATACCTACGTCACTAGCTGGTTGCACCTACTGCTGAGTAACAGGGTGGAATTTGGAAGCTGATGCGTAGCCAATGCAGGTCACTGGGTTTACCAGTAAACATTTTTTATAATATTTCTTCTCATAGCTACTGTGCTGTACAAATTGTAGCTAAATAAAACTCAGAGAAAACAACTCGCAGTTTCATGTTAAGGATTAACATTATCCTAAAAAGTTATCACTTCAGAACGTATCAGTGAATGAAGAGTATCCAGATCTTTTTAAAAATAAAACTGTTCATGAAAATATACAGGACCAGTGACAATTAATACAGAGGTATCATTATTGGACCTGTCCAAGCAGGAAAACACTCCACGTACATAGTTTTGTAATCGTATGTAGGAGCAATACAGAACAGTTTGTCAAAGCACAGTGTCCTCCTTGCTGAAACGCTTGGCAATAATCTGTATGTAGCAAGTCTGCCACAAGGGTTTACCACATGGTTGCATAAGTTAGGCAGATCTCATGACCGACACACAATAAAGCAGATGTTTTACAAGGGAACCATCCTTACCCAACATCTGTCTGGTAAACGAGTGAGAAAACATGATCTTGAACAATTAAGGCATAGCTGCTAGGCAACTAAGACTACTAGCTGGAAATACATCACATGACATTAAGTCATAGGCAAAAACAGGTCAAAGACTAGCGGCTCTAGAATACTCTTCCTTGCTTCTAAAAGGCAAAAGCTGGGTTGTGAGGAAGCTCACACCCATGGCACTAATTTGTGCCCACTATTTGCCAATCAATTTACAAGGTAAGTAGCATCAAATTTCATTGAAAGGGTTCCTGCGGGAGTGTCAGTAACCAACTGCTACACAAAAATAAAGGTCACTGGTGTACTTCATCTGTGTGTAGATTTGCCATGGACAACACTCCGGCTCTGATATGAAACATATTAGAAGCATGGAAATCCAAGTATTAGACCCCATTCCTTTTTATTTTCTAGCTATATTAAAACGACAGTGAGACAACATTTACTCTGTTTTACTTTGCTCTGGACAAAGGTAGATAAGGCTGAAGCACATTATTCATTCTCAACACACTGCCATGTTCAAGAAAATCATTCTCACTTAAGGCAGGACTCATTGTTAAATGCATTTGTATCAAGCTGTCCAAGATAAATTGCCCTACATTTGTTGCATAGCCAGTACAGGACCAGCAATGAGAAAACAGACATATAAGCCCAGATTTGCAGGCCGGCTTCAACCCAACCTTCCTCTTTGTACCCTGTATACAATTTACACACACATCAGTTTATTGAAATACAGGAAGGCAGGTGGCGGAGAGAGACAGACACAAACATTCCCAAAATCATGGAAGTCTGTGAATTAAAGATAACTCAAACCTAGAAGGAGTAAGCAAAACAGGCAGTTAAGAAGATGGGCAATGCCCGCCAGCAGTAATTCATCTATATATTTAAGCTTCCAATTTATTAGTACAATTATCTATGTCCTAAAGTTTCTCATTCTTGGACTTGGTGGTCTCCATTGACAAAGAGCTAAGACATCAATCCGAAGCAGGGAAATGGTTCATTGAGTTACTGAAAGTCTTTCAAATAAAATATGTCACTCTTGTCTTCTGTGGCATGGGAGGGGGTGATCTCTTCTTTCCTTATGAGTTTGATTAACCATTGATGAGTAAGAACAGGGCTTGGGCAAGACAACAGATCACAAACTTGAGATGAATGTGGGAAAAGTGATAAGTGACTTCATGGTTAGAGTTTATTGGTCATTATCATGTGTCAATGGTCTTTTTTCATCAGTCTGTAAGCAGGACTCAGGGCTGGCTCTAGCTTTTTTGCCACCCCAAGAAGCAAGAGCGCCGAAGGGGGATGGGGGAGAAAGAGTGGCCGAACGCTGCAGAAGCAAAAAAAACCAAAAAAAACAAACAAAAAAACCCAAAACACCCCCAACAAAAGCCTGCAATGTGCTACCCAAGATTGGCCGGAATGCCGCCCCTTATAATGTGCCGCCCCAAGCACATTCTTCCTCTGCTGGTGCCTAGAGCCGGCCCTGGCAGGACTTCACTTACCGGTGAGGGCAACCATTCTAGCCTGGTTTACTTTACTAAGGAGTCGCTACTAGCTGGAAACAGCTAACCAAAAGAACTCTGTACACAGAATGAAGAGGTCAGAGTTTAATGATACCCCCTAAAGGGGTATGAGCAATGGAATTTCTGCCTGAACACCTACATGGTTTAAGAAAAGCTGCCTAGAGAAGTTTGGACATAAAATATCACTTTGTCCTCTACTCAGGGTGTCTTTCTTGGAAACAGATGACATCATCATCTTCCTTACATCAAGGATGGAGTCCTTTGGGTGGCAGTCTTTCACTCCAGCCCTCAGGATAAAAGCTGACAGAACTTGGGAAATCCCACTTACCCTGCTGCCACGACATGCTTTTCTTGGAACGAAAGTCAAAGGCTCACCAAAAGTTGGACAAGCTAGAAAGAAATGAATGGAAACCAAAAAACAGAAATACAAAACTATGCACCTACATGGAAATGTTCCCTGTTCTGTATCAGGTCCACTAATAATTGACATGTATACTACAAACAGGCCAGACCTGCAAAATATTTTGCTACCAGTTTCCCTCCATACAAATGCAAAATAAATTACTGATTCCTGGTGACCTTCTTTTCTTCCCCTCCCCCTCCCATTCCAAAGATTAAGTAATTGGTTCATATGAATGATGCACACAATTAACTAGGATAACTAAATAGGATGACCATGTGTCTCCGAAAACTGGAATGGTCCTGTTTTCAGGGCCTGTCCCTGTTTATTTTGACTTTCGCCAATCTCACCTGATTGGCCGCCTGAAACAGCCAGAGGCTAGCAGAGTTGGTAAAACTGATACCATGCTGGGTGAGCAAGCACACACTAGGGTTGCCAGACATCCGGTTTTCGACCAGAATGCCTATTGAAAAGGGACCCTGTGGCTCCGGTCAGCACCACTGACTGGGCCATCAAAAGTCTGGTCAGCAGCACAGCAGGGCTAAGACAGGCTCCCTGCCTGCCCTGGCTACGCACAGCTCCCTGGAAGTGGCTGGCGTGTCCGGCCCTTAGGCACAGGGGTGAACAGGGAAGTGCCGTGTGCTGCCTTCACCCCTAGCACTGGCTCCGCAGCTCCCATTGGCCAGAAACCACAGCCAATGTGAGCTATGGGGCCAGTGCCTGCGGGGGTAGGCAGTACACACTGGGCAGAGCCACTTGGCCACCCCTGAGTGCTGGACATGTTGGCCGCTTCTGGGAGCGGCATGGAGCCAAGGCAACCAGAGAGCCTGCCTTAGCCCTGCTGTGCCTCCGGCTGCGAATCGCCTGAGATACCCTGTTTCCCCGAAAATAAGACAGTGTCTTATATTAATTTTTGCTCCCAAAGATGCGCAATGTCTTATTTTCAGGGGATGTCTTATTTTTCCATGAAGAAGAATACAGTACACATTTATTGTTGAACAAAAAAAAAGGAAGTTTACTACCTGTATACGGTACGGTAGTAGTTGTCATCACAAACCAGCATAACCAGACAAACATAACCAGCATAATCAGATAAACCAGCATAACCAGACAAACTAGGGTGACCAGATGACAAGAAAAAAATATCGGGACACATGGGGGGGAGGGGGGACTGGAGGGGGGGGGAAGTAGAGGGGATGGGGAGGGGAAGTAGAGGCTTCCCCCCCCCCACTGGACCCATGGGGGCAGGGTCTGAGGAAGCAATGGGTCAGGGGTGCAGGGGCCCGGCTCCAGGTGCAGGGGTGCAGCCCCACCGTGGGTTGGGGATCCAGGGCCCCAGCTGCTTACCCCCGGGAACTGTTCTGAGCTGGGCCGGGGGGCAGCCAGCAGGTGGGTCAGGGGCTGGTTGGGGGGGGAGGGGGGCGTCTGGGCGCTGTCTGTAGCCACCCTCCTCACTGCTCCTAGGCAAGCAGCCCCCTTCCCCCGCCCCTGCAGCATGTGAGGCAGCGGCAGAGAGCTGTCCTGCCGCTGCCCCTGACTCTTGATGAGGGGGGAGGGGGCTGATGAGGGTCCGACTTGGAGCCGGGTTGGGGGAGGCGGCGGCCAGGGGCTCTCTGCCCCTCCCCCTCTGCCCGTGCAGTCTGCAAGCAGCCTCCTTCCCCCTCCTTGCACCACGTGCAGTGGCAGAGCCTCTGCCTGGGGCAGTGAGACTTGCTGCCTGCTCCTGCAGGCAGGAGGGTGCTGCGGCCCCCCGGAAGGAGCGGTTAGTGAGGTTAGTGCTCCAAGACGGGGGGGGGGGGGGCGCGGGCGGCAGGAGACTGGGGGAGGGGGCCCCGTACGATCTGCCGTACGGGGCCCCAAAATTCCTGTCGCCGGCCCTGCGTGAGTCTGTGAGTCAGCCAGACTCCGTCAGGGCAGAGCGAGCAGCAGGCGGCAGCTTGTCCTGGCGACGGCGCGGGCTCTCTGATTTAAAGAACAGCTCCGGCTGCGCTGCGGCCAATCAGTGAGCTGCGCAGCTGCGCCCGCCTCTACGGTGACTCCTTACGGCACCGGTAGCTTCGGGGGGGGGGGCGCCTTATTTTCGGGGGGATGCCTTATTTTCGGGGGGATGCCTTATATTAATGCGGGAGGCAAAACTGGAGGTATGTCTTATTTTTGGGGTACGTCTTATTTTCGGGGAAACACGGTAAGCGCCAACCAGCTGGAGCCCAAACCCCCACCCACAATCCACTCCCTGTCCTGGTCAGAACCCCCTCCTGCACCCAAACTCCCACCCAGAGCTTGCACCCCAACACCCTGCCCCAGCCTGGAGTCCCCTCCATTACCCCAAACCCCTCATCCCCAGCCACACCCCAGAGCCCTCACTCCCCTCCTGCACCCAACCCCCGAACCCCATCCTGCACCCCAAACTCCTCATTTTGACCCCACCCTGGAGTCTGCACCCCCCAGCTGGATCCCTCACCCCCTTCTGCACCTCAACCCCCTGCCCCAGCCCAGTGAAAGTCAGTGAGGGTTGGAGAGAGCGAGTGACAGAGGGAGGGAGGCTGGAGGGAGGGTCCTCAGAGAAGGGATGTGGCAGGGGCAGGACCTCAGGGAAGGGGGAGGGTGTTCGATTTTGAGCAATCAGAAAGTGGGCAACCCTAGCACCCACTACAGATCCGTCATACACTATATGTTGCTACCCTACCCCCATGAAAGCTTGCAGGAAGCGATCCCTCCCTCTCACAAAGTCAGATCTGGGAGCCTGATTCACCTCTAAGGTCGATGGGTATAAATCAGGAGTACATCCGCTGAAATCTGGTATAAAACTGGTGCCAGTGAGTGGAGACTCAGGCCCTGAGACTCTGAGCACAGATACAAGCAGTTCAGCTGGCCTACTACAATACGCAGGCAGCTACTGACCCAGATAAAGAGGTAACACCCAACTTTGCACTCCTCCCCTGCAACACTGCTGGTGGCAGAGCAGTAACCTCAGCAGATCTGTGTTTTCCTATCAGCCCAGAACACTAGAGGCATTCAGTGAGTGAGCTCAACGCCTGTGCCTCAGCATCCCCTCAGTAAACAAAAGGTGCTGAGCCAGAGCACTCACAGTGGCCTGTGTTTGGATAACACCCAACAAAGCTAGAGCTGCTGAATCAGTGATATCACAGAGCCCTGTCCTTGGGCATCACATCACGAAGCTAGAAAATTCTCTGTGGGATTCATTCCCTTTGGCTCTTCTCTTACCTTCCACTGACAACTCCAGAATGCAAAAAAGAAAAAAGAAAAAAAAAGAAAGGCACTTTTAAAAAGAGCTCTTCACTTTTTTGGCTTCTCTTCTCTTCCTCCATCACTCTTGCTGACCCACAACTCTTGATTCCAACTCAACCACACTCATGCAGTCACATTATGAATTGGAGATAAAGATGCAGCAGACCTATTGTGAGTGGGGCAGACTTATTTGTTATGAACTCCGTGACACGGCAGTTCACTGGCTTTCTTGGATCTTCCGAGTGAATTTAATGACTGGATGAAGCTTAAGTCATTGGAGGGATTGAATTGCCACAGAAGAAAAGTTCAGGTGGGATTGTATTTTTCCCTGAACAAGGCCTGTTTTAGCCATGCTGAACTAAATCAGGAGATTACAGGCCTGAGTTCCATAGACTTAGGTTGTCGCATCACAAAGCTCTTGTGCTTTGAAGTCACCTTATCACTGTCTCCACATGCAGAAAAGTCCATGTTCTAGACTCCTCATCTCAGTATTAACCATGCATTGAATGCAAAGGCAGCTCACTCCCACCATTTATTCTCCATCCCTGACACAAGGGCCTTGGACAGGCAGTACAATAAAATGTTTATGGGACCACAACAGGTTACAATAATGTTTGCAACTAAAATCACAGACTCAGACTTTAAGGCCAGAAAGGACCATCACGACCATCTAGTCAGACCTACTGCACATTGCAGGCCACAGAACCTCACCCACCCACTCCTGTAATAGGCCTATTACTGAAGGGGGCAAAGTCTTGATTTAAAAGACATTAAGTTACACAGAGAATCCACCAGTTACTCTAGTTCAAACAAGCAATTGATCTGTGTCCCATGTTTCAGAGGAAGGCAAAAAATAAAACCCCCACTGTCTCTGCCAACCTGACCTGGGAAAAAATTCCTCCTAACCCCAAATATGGTGATCAGTTCGACCCAGAATATGTGGCCCAGACCCACCAGCCATTCACCCGTAGGAACTCAGAGCCCTCCCCATCTAGTGTCCCATCAGCACTAGATTTTCCTTCTAATTAGCAAATAGTTAAATCTCAGGCAAGCAGTTCACAGGAGGTGTCCTCTGGAATCTCAGATAATTCCATCCACTGGGAGTGGTTCCCAAACAATCTGGTTTATCCAATTTCTGTCACCTCTCTTAGGAGTTTAGTAGGACTGGATCACTTCCAAGCAGGAAATGTTATCCATAAATGGGTTAAGAGGAGGGCGGGGTTGACATGGGCCACTGCTGAATGCAAAAATAGACATCACCTACACAGCAGTTGTAATAACTGGGCATTGTCACTGGCAGTCTACAACAGAAGAATTGTGCTGTAATAAAGATTTAACCAGCACTTGGAATTGGGACCAGGTCACTCACTTCCAGCATGTAGCTGTTGCCTAGATACTGTGGGGAATGGCATTCTGCACAACAGATAGACTAAGAGACTAGATAGATCATGATAAACCCTTTTGTAATAAAGACCTGTCAGCAACACTTTGGTAATCAGGACAATTTTTTCCCCACTTAAAATCCACACAGGCTCACACTGATACCGGGGCCTGCACAGCTGCTAAATCAGGGCAGAATCTGGCCCATGGAGTGCCCATAAGAATGCTTTTTACCATGTAAAAACTGTTAAGATGAGATCCTCTGGTGCCATATATCCATTGTGCGACATCCCGGACATATTCTGGCCAAAAGTCATCTTAACCTGCCCAAGGAGGATCACCTCAGTGGAAAGGGAATCCTTTAGTCAGTGGCATAGACTGGACATAGAGGCTCTTAATCTCTCCGCCAGCAGCATAGCAGTGGAAAGGGAACATAACCAGAAGAAAATGGACTGGGCCAGGACGCCCTGACCTATGCTGATCCTCAGCTGCAAGTTTGTATCCCTGTGGCCATTGCAGCCAGGCATAAGTTAGAGCAGCCTTCACACTGCTCTTTACACTGGGCAAGAGGACTGGCAAGCATAGAGCAGCAACAGGACCAGGGGAGTGGAAAGATTAGCTTTAAAAACACACACCTAGCTTTTATTCCGTGTAGTTTACCTGCACTGTGGGATCTGGCCCTCTATCTGTGCTTACTTGCACATGCAAAGTTAACAGTCTAGGTAGATATTTGCATGCAGGTTATTTAAGTAGCACACATCCGGCGGGAACGGTGTGCACAGTTGTAAGCAAGTGTACAGCTGGGCACTTTTTCTGCACGCCGATGAGCCTGTTTTCAGAAATGTGGCCCCTAACGGTCTCTGCAATTTGGTCTTGCTATGCAATGCCCATGCTCACCAGTAGTAACCCAAATGAAAAAAGCAGTCTCACGGGAATCTAAAACTATTTATTTCTAACCTTGGACAATGTAGGGAGAGGACGAGTCTGTAGCTCAGATTTAATTAGGGGAGTTTGGATATATCCACCCACTCGGGTCAAATACATAAAGTATCCACTGCTATGGCAGCGGCACTCCTAGCATTGTCTAGCTCCTTCCACATTTCTTACTGCTCTCTGGACTAGCTGCCTCCTCTCTCTTCAACCCCAGCACTGGTTCTCCACCTACCTCTCCCACCCCAAAGAGGCCTCAGAGTCCTTCCACTGATCCAACCTGCTGACTGGCTGTCTCCCTCCACCCCATCCCTAGTACCCGTCTTCTTTCATGCAGCCTATCTGCCCCATACAGCAACTTCCACCCTGCAGCCCTTTCCCTGCCCCAGAGGATCCCAGCGCTACCTGGCCCCCTTCCGCACCAGCTTTCCATAGCAGTGGTGTGAGTCAGGATCAGTGTCTGTCACTAACACATGGCCACACTCCATTACTTGATGAATCCCACCCCAGAGTTTCAGCAGATCCAGAATATCCAGTATGGGTAGGTTAACACAACTGGCGGGTTGCAGACTGGAGAATCACAGATCACTCATTTGGATTTCCTTAACCAGCACAGGCCTGATTCTCTCGCCTCCATTTCAGCCTGACAGCAATGCAACACCATCACTGTCGACGGATGCAGGTAGTGCAATGGAGCATATCTGCCATGGGTGTCAATTGGCACAGCTCCACGGAGGTCAGTGAAGCCACTGAAGTCAAAGGAGCTCTGAGGACTTAGACCAGCTGAGGTGCAAATACAACAAACGTTGGCAGATGGACAGTGAGAATCGCAATGGCCCCATCCGCCCAGCGCTCACCGGCAGCGCTGCCAGCCAAGCCGCTGGAGGGCGGGAAGGAGTGTCGGGAGACGTTATGGCCTCAAAGGCCAGGCACAGGTAAAATGCCTGCAAACGTGCTGAAGGGAGCACGACTGTGGACTGTCCCTTCTACAGTTCCCCCTCCAAAAAAGGTACAGCTTGGTCTCTCACAAGCATGGTGATCTTTGCACGTGTGGGTGTGGCAGGGACCATGACAATGCCACCCACCCCAGCAAGCCTGCTCTGGAGCAGTGGGTACTTTCAGCATCCCTAGCAGTCAGCGAGCACTGGTACCTTTATTATGGCTGTCTCGTGCATTGGCAATTACAGTTTCATCTTTAAAAGCACCTTCCCTCCTGGCGCAACTTGGTCTTGTGATTAAACGAACAGGCAGGTGCAAGCCAGACATCAAGGACAACAACCTACCATCTCTGACAGGGACAGCCCTACGAATGTGCCAAGTGCCTGGCTCAGTGGTTCTCAAAATTTTGTCCCGGTGACCCCTTTCACACAGCAAGCCTCTGAGTGTGACCCTCCCACACACACACACCTTATCAATTAAAAACACCTTTTATATACACACACATACATATACACATACATATTTAACACTAATATAAATGCTGGAGGTGAAGTGGGTTTGTGGAGGAGGCTGACAGCTCATGATCCCCCCCATAATAACCTCGCAACCCCCTTAGAGGTCATGACCCCAGATTGAGAACCCCTGGTCTAGGTGCACAGGGCCTTCCCTTTGTGGGGCCCCTCTTTGTTAGCTTTCCTTCTCAAAATGAGCTTTCCTGTCTACCATGGGGGGTGAATTTGGGGGCTCTACTCTCAAGCTCCTGGGATACTCAGAGTATATCCAGAGCCAGGAGAGTCAGGCTGGGAGACAACTGTAAATATATTAGAAAGCAGCACTGCTTGCTGGTGCGCTCTGGTGCAGTTAGTCTGTCAGAGGCTGCACTCTAGCTCCCCAGTGTCAGCATGCACTGAAGGGGAGCGGTGGCACATTTCTCCTCAACTAGCACAAAGAGCAGTTACACTCTAGGGCTCCCAGTGCTGGGGCAGGGTGAATAGGAGGGTAAGTAGGTACAGGGGACAGAGTGTGGGACTTCTTTGAGGAAGTTCAGTGCTGGGGTTCAAATACATGGGGGCTGTCATCTCAAACTTGTTTACTATTGCAATTTTCTCCTGCAGGTTTTCCCAAATGTCTTTTTTCCTTTTATATTATGGATTCCATTTTAACTATTGCAGATTTTCCCAGAAACAACTATTACTACAGGATAACTGCCAGTTTTTTATCACAGGTAGAATCATAGTAGATTAGGGTTTGCAGGGACCTCAGGAGGTCATCTAGTCCAACCCCCTGCTCAAAGCAGGACCAATCCCCAACTAAATCACCCAGCCAGGGCTTTGTCAAGCCAGGCCTTAAAAACCTCTAAGGACGGAGATTCCACCACCTCCCTAAGTAACCCATTCCAGTGCTTCACCACCCTTCTAGTGAAATAGTTTTTTGTAATATCCAACTTAGACCTCCCCCTCTGCAACTGGAGACCATTACTCCTCGTTCTGTCATCTGCTACCACTGAGAACAGTCTAGATCCATCCTCTTTGGAACCCTCTTTCAGGTAGTTGAAAGCAGCTATCAAATCCGCCCCTCATTCTTCTCTTCTGCAGACTAAATAATCCTAGTTCCCTTGCCTTTGCCTCATATGTCATGTGCCCCAGACCCCTACCCATTTTCACTGCCATATGCTGGACTATCTTCAAATTTGTCCACATCCTTTCTGTAGTGGGGGGCCCCAAAACTGGACGCAATACTTAAGATGCGGCCTCACAAGTACCGAATAGAGGGGAATAATCACTTCCATTGATCTGCTGGCAATGCTCCCACTAATGCAGCCCAATATGCCGTTAGCCTTCTTGGCAACAAGGGCACAGCACTGACTCATATAGAGCTTCTCGTCCACTGAATTCCCCAGTCCTTTTCCGCAGAACTGCTGCTTAACCAGTTGGTCCCCTGCCTGTAGCAGTGCATGGGATTCTTCCGTTCTAAGTTCAGGACTCCATACTTGTACTTGTTGAATCTTATCAGATTTCTTTTGTCCCAATCCTCCAATTTGTTTAGGTCATGCTGGACCCTATCCCTATCCTCCAGCATATCTACCTCTCTCCCAGGCTTAGTGTCTTCCGCGAACTTGTTGAGGGTGAAATCCATCCCATCATCCAAATAATTAATGAAGATGTTGAACAAAACCAGCCCCATTCATCTGTTCCATACTTTTAAAAAACTTGCTGATAAGAATACTGAGGGAGACCAAGCTTTGCTAAAGTCAAGGTATATCACCGCTTTCCCCATATCCACAGAGCCAGATATCAAATCATAGAAGTTAAATCGGGTTGGTCAGGCATGACTTGCCCTTGGTGAATCCATGTTGACTGTTCCTGTCACCTTCCTCTCCTGCAAGTGCTTCAAAACGGATTCCTCAATGTCCTGATCCATGTTTTTTTTCCAGGGACTGAGGTAAGGCTGACTGGTTGTAGTTCCCCAGATTCTCATAATTCCCTTTTTTTAAAATGGCCATTATATTTGCCTTTTCCCAACTGCCCAGGACCTCCCCTGATTGCCACAAGTTTTCAAAGATAATGGCCAGTGGCTTTGCAGTCACATCAGCCAACTCCCTCAGCATTCTCAGATGCAGTGCATCCAGCCCCCTGGACTTGTGCATGTCCAGCTTTTCTAAATAGTTCTTAACCTGTTCTTTCACCAAAGAGGGCTGGTCACCTCCTCCCCATACTGTGCTGCCCAGGACAGCAATCTGGGAGCTGACCTTGTTTTTGAAGACCGAGGCAAAAAAAAGCATTGAGTAATTTAGCTTTTTCCACATCATCTGTCACTGGGTTGCCGCCCCCATTCAGTAAGGGTCTCACACTTTCCCTGACCTCCTCCTTGTTGCTAACATACTTGTAGAAACCCTTTTTGTTACCCTTCACATCCCTAGCTAGTTGAAACTTCAAATGTTCTTTGGACTTCCTGTTTACACCCTTGCATGCTCGAGCAATATTTTTATACTCCTCCCTGGTCATTTGTCCAAGTTTCCATTTCTTGTAAACTTCCTTTTTGTGTTTAAACTCATCGAAGATTTCTCTGTTAAGCCAAGCTGGTTGCTCGCCATATTTGCTATTCTTTCTGCACGTCAGGATGGTTTGCTCCTGCACCCTTAATAAGGTGTCTTTAAAATACAGCCAGCTCTCCTGGACTCCTTTCCGCCTCATATTAGCCTCCCAGGGAATCCTGCCCATTAGTTCCCTCAGGCAATCAAAAGTCTGCTTTTCTGAAGTCCAGGGCCCATATTCTACTGCTCACCCTTTCTTCCTTTTGTCAGGATCTTGAACTCGACCATCTCATGATCATTGCTGCCCAGGTTGTCACACACTTTGACTTCCCCTACAAATTCTTCTTTGTTTGTGAACAGCAGGTCAAGAGGAGAGTGGACCCTAGTTGGTTCATTCAGCACTTTCACCAGGAAGTTGACTCTCCAAAAACTTCCTGGATTGTCTGTGCACTGCTGTCCTGCTCACCCAGCAGATGTCAGGGTGATTTAAGTCCCCCATGAGAACCAGGGGCTGTGATCTGGAAACTGCGGTTAGTTGCTGGAAAAAAGCCTCGCCTACCTCATCCTCCTGGTGTGATGGTCTGTAGCAGTCACCTACTACAGCATCACACTTGTTACTCTCACCTCTAAAAACTTAACCCGAAGACTTTCAACAGGCTTTTCTCCAGTTTCAGACTGGAGCTCTGAGCAACCATACTGCTCTCTTACATACAGTGCAACTCCCCCCACCTTTTCTCCCCTACCTGTCCTTCCTGAACAGTTTATATCCACCCATGACAGTGCTCCAGTCACGTGAGTTATCCCACCAAATCTCCGTTATTCCAATCATATCTTGCCAGCTAATGAAGACCCTCCCACCTCACCCCATTGTCTACCAGCCTTCTACACACCACACCTGGAGAACAGATGTCAAACAGCAACATCAATTCTTAGGAAATAAGATGGTTTTTATTTTCTTACATTATACGGTTCCGTGTCCAAATCTATAAGAGTGTACGGAAGAAGGCACCGGCTTTATAAACGTCACTTCCTTCTTGTTTCTATTTCAGACATAAATAGTTATTGAAGGTAAATCACAGCTCTGTGTAGGTGTGTCCGAATTGATTCAGCAGAGAAATATGCATGGCTGAAGACACAGCATCCCTACGGGAACGGAAGAAATGTTATACTCTGTCTATCCAATTTATGGATCTCTCTCCTTTGATGTTGACATGACCATGTAACTCAGTCCAGCTAGTTGCTGGAACCGGTTCACATCAAATCACTTACCTAACATTAATCATGTACGTTCAGTGTGTGCGCGCGCATGCACACACATCATATATATGCACTCTCAATATTGGGGTAGATGCTCAGCTGGTGCAAATTTTCACAGGTCCATTACTATCAATAGAGCTATGACAAATTATTCCAGCAAAGGGTCTACCCCATTACACACACACAGTGAAAATTATGAATGTACAGTCCTTAACTCTTCACAGACCATCAGCAGTTGAAAGTGATGATTTGTGGACTTCAGACTTAGAAGACCTATGTCCACAATATCACAAAATACTAATGATGTCCTTATGGGTATTACACTAGCAAATCAATGTATGATTTTTGGTAGATTTGACAGGTTTTTATAAATGTATACGATTAACTCAATAAAAACATACCACATTCAGATTGCTTATATTCACTCTTCTGCCACAGAGCTCTGACAGCATAAAATAAAATCTGAGTCAGTGTACCATAATATAATGCACATTTTTGGAATGTTAAAAACCCTATTTTCAGTAGAATCTTATATAGCCAAATACTCATTATCCACTCCCTCCACTCCCCACCAAAAAAAGAAGAAAAGAAAATCCCATTATCCAAAGATGGGTTATGATGACCCTCAAATGGCATTAAAATGTACCCTGCAAATTCAAAACTCCACTTATACAAAGAAATTACACATCTCCCATTCTATTGTGATAAATGTGATTTTACTTTATTGCTCAACATGTTTATGGCATGTAATGAATACTGGCCTTTATTTATAAATTATTATGTATTGGAATGACATCCAAAGATTTAATAGCCATTTTAATTGCTGTTGTTGACTTCATAAGGAGCAATCTAGAAGAAACACTGGAGTTTTACAAGGCAATGATCTAATGAGCTGAGTTTATTGCACCAAAGTATCCCTATTGCTTATTTCTTTATTCTTGGTTCTCTCTACTCTTACTTATCCAAAGACTCCAGGGGAAATATTACTAAATTATTCTTGAGTGAGCACGGGCTTTTTTGAAAGGGCACTGTATAAGAAACACACTTTTAGTTCAAACCTTATTAAAAAATGTGCAACATAGACATTGTCAATTTTGGAAGCGGGAGATTCAAAAGGAAGGAAACATTTCTACTTTTCATTACCAGAATGAAATCCAGATACGAAAAGATTCAAAGCCCTTCACACTAGAGATTTGGCAGAAACCTACTGTTTTACTTTATCTTAAAGGCAGTAAATACAGTTTCTAGCATTTCTAATCTATCCTGGTAGCAGCTGTATTATGAGGCCTCTCAAACCTCTTATAAATATAATGGAAAATTTGGTTTTAGTCTTACTGGTGTTCCAGAAAAAATGTACATGGTACGTAATGTGATGGGTCTTATTTGGAGTAAAAGGTCTATTTGTCAATTATAGGTATTTATTTGTGTATATCAAGGAGAGAATAAATCCTCTTAGACCGTTACTAATGATAAAACAGAGTTGTAAAGGTCAAATTTATATACAATCACTACTAAATGGTTTATCCAGCTGCAAATTTTGGACCACCCCCTAGATTTGGGGAATGTTTGAATCGGGGGATTTGATTTGGACCCATCTCCAATATTTACATCTTTTGGTAAACGTGCCTAACACATTCAAGCCTGGATGTGTGGAGCATGAGGACAGCAACTGGGACATGCTTCACATATCAGGTAGACAGATATGCACTAGCTCTGCTTAACACAGCACACCTACGGAGGGGATGGTATTCTGACATAGCCTACAGTGGCATGTGGCCCATCTGCCACTGCTAGCAGCAAATATCCCCAGTGGCTGGTTATGGGACAGTAGAGGGGGAGGGTTCAGCGTTACTATAGAGAATTCTTTCCCAGGTGTCTGGCTGGTGGGTCTTGTCCACATGCTCAGGATCTAACTAACTGCCATATTTGGGGCTGGGAAGGAATTTTCTCCCAACTCAGATTGGCAGAGACCCTAAGGGGTTTTGCCTTCTTCTGCAGCATGGGGCACAGTTAATTGCTTGTTTGAACTACAGTAAATGGTGGATTCTCTGTAACTTGAAGTCTTTAAATCAAGATTTGCCCCTTCAGTAACTCAGCCAGAGCTCAGGGGACTATTACATGAGTGAGTGGGTGAGGTTCTGTGGCCTGCAATGTGCAGAAGGTCAGACTAGATGATCATGATGGTTCCTTCTGGCCTGAAAGTTTAGGAATCTAAAAATAGCAGGGTAGCTGGGGGTAGTGTGGGCAGCAGCTTGTGCTAGCCACCTGAGTACACACCAAGGGATCCAGGCAGAATTGTACTCCAGCAGCTGGCCCCTGCTGCTCCCTGTGCTACCCCTGGCTACTCTGCGACTTTTAGTGTGCTAGCTCAAACAGAGCTAGCATGTGTCTGTCGACCTGCTCTGGGAAGCACGCTGCAAGCTGCAGTGTAGCCATACCAGAAAGTCATGTCAAATCAAAAGAAAATGGACAAGTTACATAAAGGAGGACAACAAAGAGAAACACAGACCAGATGTTAGATAAAACGGTCACTTAAAAAAAACACACACAAAAAACCACAACATTTTTCAAGGAACATTTTGTAGGAAGCCTTGTTCGGAGAGAGACCAAACGCTGAACGGGATGTGGAGACTGAACTGCCATTAGCAGCCATCAGAGGCCAAGGCTCAGGCAAACTGATTGTTTTACTAGACCACACACTCACACTTCATGCTCTGCAAAACCCATCACAAGCCAAAAATCTTAACTGCTTCAAGCTTCAGCGAGTGAGTGAGTATAACCCATCTACACTCAGCTCTTCCCCTTATTTCAAATTCCAGATTAATAAGCACTTCTACAGAAAAGGGGGAATTTTACTGTGACTCACATGGTGATTATTTTTGTTTATAAGACACACCTACTAATTTTATACTGGATACAGGCATACATGAATCACAGGCATGTGACAAACTTGGACACAATGAACGTAGCACATAGCGAATCTTGAAAATTGCAAAGAAATGTATTGTTAATTATTCATTTCCACCCCTGGGTATGTGATTAAACTTATTTAAAACTAAAAAGGATGCTGGAATAGTTTACAATAGTTCCCTTTTTAAAGGGGTAACCTATAAAAGAAGTGGACTGTTGTGAAGCCACTGAATACTTAGGATTCAGACACTGCCCTTAATTAAAGCATGCAAATAGTTATTAAATCAGTAGGAGGTTGACAGCAGATGAAAGCATATAAGGGCCTTACGCTGTAAGAAAACAAAAACAAAAACCAAACCAACCAACCAACCAAAGTAAGTTTCACCTGACATTTTGGATCATGTTTTTCATCCAGCATGATCTCAGAGCACACGTCAAGCCGCTGCAAAACTACACAAACATGCACAGGAATCCCTGAAAATGCAGCCATGTGTGATGTGAAATATAATAGACCTCATTCGCACTCACCACTCTGGCAGTGTAAATGTGCCTTAAAGTGTGTGTGAATGCTTACACTAACTGTAGGAGGTAGATAACCAGAAAGTAGGAAGCCAATGGGAATTTGGCCAGGACATCTGGGCTAATACTAACAATATTGCCAACTCTCAGCACTCAACGATCATGAGATTTTTATTGTATGTTTTTAAATAATAAAAACAGGGTGTTTTTCTTTGCTTTCTGGATGCACCTGGCCACAATTCTGAGCTTTTCTTTGCAACCATGAGCTCTTAATAAAAACCAAAATTCCCAACCATGAGCTCTTAATGAAAACCAAAATTCCCCCATAATCATTCCCAACCATGAGCTCTTAATGAAAACCAAAATTCCCCCATAATCACTTGACTCTAGGAGCCGGAGCTACAAGGAAAACATCAAATATCATGAGAGTTCCAATGGAATTGTGAGAGTTGGCAACACTTGTTCCCTTGCCAGAAACAGCACAATATTAGATTGGCCTCTCTTATTTTTCCTCCAAAAGGTGGGCACTCCCCACAGCGGCTCCTCTCTCTCTGCAATGAGACTGGTTCAGCATTGCCTCAAAGGGAACAGTGCCACCTACTGAATCACTCACCAGCACTTCTTGCAGCACCCTGAATTTTCCAAGGTGTTGCCCCAGCCCTTTCCTGCTTAGCCTATGAAAGCTGGTGAGTAGTACGATCACCTGCAAATTATGATTATCGCAGTACCTAAAGACAGACCAAAAATGAGGCCCCATTGTGTTAGACACTGTACAGACACAGTGTAGCTGGTCCCTGCACTGAAGAGTTGACAAGCTAAACAGACGAGACAGACACGGGGTGGAGGGTACATTGTACAATGTACAAACAGAGAGAACAACGTGATGATAGGGCCACATCTATTTAATTTTGGGGGTGAGATTTTGTTGAGAGGGAATGGGCTAAACAGAGAAACAAAGGAAGGGAGAGGCAACACTGAAGGGATGGGGTGAGGGGACAAGGCAGAGGACAAAAAGGAGGGAGGAGAAATGGGGAGCATAGAGGGCAGATGGAGTGATGCTGAAGTGAAGAAACAATCGGGGCGGGGGGGGGAGGGGGTTGGAGCAAACAGCCAATCAGCACAGGGGAGAGAAAAATCCAGAATCAGAACTAGGAGGTCATCTGTGTCTGGGGTCCTTGCTAAGGCTGCCCCTCTGTCTGTTCCCACCAGCTCCAGTATCTTTGGTCCTTGGTGTTGGCTCCTCCCTAGAATGTCCTTCTTCCAAGCCCACCCAGGGGAGGGGGCGCCGCATGCGTCCTAATGTCCCTGAAGGGGAAGAGGGTCATTCCTGCACTTCTAAGCCCTGCACATTCCAACGGAATGCATAGGAGGGGTGGGGGAGTGATAGTCCCAGCTTGGCCCCATCTGATGAAATTGTTGTCCTCAATAAAGGAATTGCTTTTACAAATGGTGAATGACTAATATTTAAAAGGAAGAAAATAAGGGGGATAACAGATGGTTAAGTACAATGGAGCCTGTCACCGCCCAGAGGCAACATCTCATCTCAAGCAATGTAAAACAGTTTATTTGTTGCTTTATCTCCATTAAATGGCCGCTGAGTGGCCTGAGGAGGGGTTCATTTCAAGCAGATTTCATTGTTATTTGGCAATACTGTGCGTCCTCCGTGGGGAACAGAAGCAGCGGCATTTGGCTCTAGTACAGCCGGTCAATAGTTTTCAAATAAAAATATTTTTTCATCAAAAAGAGGTGTCCTTTCTTCAGACATCTTTTCTTTTCAACAAAAAAGTCAATATGGTAAAAAAACTGAAAAATGTCATGCTCTTTTTTTAAAAATAATTTTTTTAAACCCAGGGTTTTCAAAGTCCAATAACCATTTTGATAACACCTCTGGTCAAATTAAGCATATCTATTAGAGATATGAAAAATGGGTCAGTTCTGAACACTCCAGAACACAAAAACATTGAAAAATTT
The DNA here is from genome assembly GCA_032164245.1 of Sternotherus odoratus. Lineage (NCBI taxonomy): Eukaryota > Metazoa > Chordata > Testudines > Kinosternidae > Sternotherus > Sternotherus odoratus. The sequence continues at coordinate 166,141,885 of JAVMKO010000001.1, forward strand.
CCCATGAAAATAATTTTTCCACACACTGTAATGACCAGCCATTTTTGTTTATGAGGCAGGAAAGAAAGGAGCTACCAATACTGGATCTGCCTAATTCTGTGAGTTGGAGGGAGGGCTAGAGAAAGAAGGTATTGCTGCCTGATGTTCCTCTCATGGTCCCCACACTATCCTGCTTCTCTGGGGCTAGGAAGGAGAAGGAACACGCAGTGGCTGCCTGATTTTCCTAACCCCAAAATCACGATCAGTCAATTTTCTTCTCAAATCTTTAGTAAAAAGATATCTACATTTTCATGGGGTATGGGATTAGGTTTAATTATAGGGTTCACCATATTTTATAACTGGTATTTTTTAAAAAAAGTTTTAATTTGGCTTTATTTTAAAGTCAATTTGTTGGTATGGAAAAGGGCCCATTGAATTGGAAGCATGTTTATTTCTTTAGGAGCAAGGAATACCCCTGCTGCAAATGCCTCCTTTAACATGCTTGAAAACAAACATCTGATCACCAGCCATTCAACCCTCTCTGTTCTCTGGCATCATAACAGGAGCAGGAGACAACACAGTTAATGACATACAGGCAGATTCAAAACAGCATGTAATGCACATTGACTGGGAGTGATTCAGGTTACAGGCTAAGAACCATGCTAGACAGAAGGAGGAACCTGATTGGTTTACCAGGTTTTGGAGTCACGAGGCCAGCCAAAACAATAGGTCATGGCTCAACCCGCCACACTCCTCTTGTTTTTATAAAAACAGTGACACACACACCACACATTACTTTGGTAATTACAGGCACCTGACCATCACACAATGCATCCAAAATAACCACACACCTCTGCCCATGTTGTGTTAGTCAGTTTATCCTCCCACCAGTTGATTGTCCAACTGCCAGATTAAAAGATTAACATTTTAAAGAGCTAAATACTGAACTGGATTCTGACCACTGAGCTATTCCAAATGCAGAGTCCCTGGATGTTTGAGGGAGGAGAGCAGGAGGGACATTATACTCTAACAAATATCAGAAGGGTGTAAACACACAGGATTGAGAGCAATTAGTTAGGGTTGTAGAAGGCATAAAATTAAGAGCAATAGAGTATTAAGAAAAGGAAAATTTAGGCTGAACATCAGGGAAAGCGTTCTGAAAGGGAGCTTGAATTAACAGTAGATTAATCTCCTAGAAGAAACAGTAGCAGCCCCCAGGCTTGGGATATTTAACATTAGACAGGACAAATGTACAATAGTGAACTCACAGTGGCAGGACTATAGAATGTACAAGTCTTCCCTCTCTACATTTCTAAGAGGCAGGTTCTCAGTAAAACAGCAGAACTCCATTTATGTCAATTGATATACACCAGCTGAGGATTTTCCCTTTGATTCGCTATATTACCACTGCCTGGGAGGGGTGGGTGGGGAGCAAAATACCATGTTCAGCTGTGCCAAATCAGAATGGCAGGAGACAAAAAAAATAAAAATCTAATTCCATGCTAGGCTGAGTAATTAAATAAATAAAGGGGTCACCCCAGCTCCTCAACAGACATTCAGCTACCTCTGCATGTAGCTATATGTTGTCAAAACATTTCTTGAAAGGCATTTCCGACTTGTATGCCTTTTATTCTGAGATACCCTCCCTTCCTCCTTCCCCTGGGCTCTTATCTCCTTGCACATGTTCTGCCTCACAAGAAATAACCATAACAAACTGTGATTTATAGCCAACTTGGAAAACGTGATGACGTCCAGTGTTCCATTTGAATTCCTTTATGCTTGCAAAGTTTAGACACTGTCCTAAAATCTGCCAAAGCATTCTTAGCAGGAAGTCAGCAGAAAAGGAAAGATAAGGGTACTGCATGTGTTTTGTTTTCTTCCCTTTCATGCTTTAATATTCAACTAGAAAAGAATCTTCACTAACTTAAGCTTCCCGTTCTTCCCCTCCACCCCCCCTTCCCCCAAAAAACCAACAAAACCAAGCAGTCTTAAATATGTTTTCTTAACCAAAGCTAGGCCAGCAGTAGGGAGGTGTTCAGGGAGCACTGCGGGTGATGATTCAATATGGAATTTTTTTAATGGTCATTTAAAGAAAACTTGTACATGATTTAGAACTATCAAGCTGCACACATGGTTAGGTTATACCACTATGTGATACTGCTACTGTTAATCTCTTCCTCAGTTCTCTCCACCTTTCCCTCCTACTTGGTGTTCTGCTGACTTGTTACATCATGTCTTGAATTAGATTGAAAGGGTTTTGGGGTAGGGACTAAAACTGACTGGGAATTTTTTTGCCAAGTCCTTATTTCTGCCAAACCAAAACTGTAAAACAGAGTCTGGTTTGACACATTTCCCTGAGTGGAACAGGTCAAGAAAAAAACTTGATACTTTCAAAACAAAATGGTCAAATGACCAGTTCAAAATGACTGTTTCAAAATGTAAATTAAAATTGACTGGTAGAAAAAGGTTTTTTTAAAAGTGTCAAAACTAGAATGAAAGGTTTCATTTTTAGAAATTGCAAAATGTTTTGACTGACCAGACACCAAAAGGGTTTTCAGTTGGTGACTATTTTTTGAGATTTTCACCTTTTGTCCCAATTCATGATGGAAAAATATTTTCAACTCTCAGAACTATTCCCAGGATGGGAAAACTATTTCCTGACCAGCTCTAGAAGGTCCACCAATGTACTTCTACTGCAAAGTGGGGCCCCACTCCTGGTTGTGTGCCACTATAGTTATAAAATACTTGAGACACAAGGTGGGTGAGGTCATATCTTTTACTAGACAGGCTCTGTTGGTGAAAGAGATGCTTTCGAGCTACACAGAGCTCTTCCTCAGGATTTCATCTCTTTTACCAACAGAAGTAGGTCCAGTAACAGATGTGAACTCACCCACCTTGTCTCTGTAATATCTTGGGATCAACACAGATACAACATCACTGCAAAATAAAATATTTATCTAAGAACAGGTCTACACTCTGGCAGGGATCAACACTGTGAGATCGATCTATTGGGGGTCGATTTATCGCGTCTAGTCTAGATGTGATAAATTGATCCCTGAGTGCTCTCCTGTCTACTCCGGTACTCCACCGCCATGAGAGGCACAGGCAGAGTCAACTCACCGCTGTGAAGATGCTGCAGTAAGTCGGTCTAAATAAGTCATCTTCAGCTATGCTGTTCTCATAGCTAAAGTTGCATATCTTAGATCGACCCCCATCCCAGTGAAGACCAGGGCTAAGAACAGAGGTGAAAGTAAGCCGGTATGCCCCGGTACGGCGTACTGGCAAGAGCTGATGCGCGGTACCAGGGCGGATCGGCTTCCCCAGGTGCACTTTAAAGGGCCTGGGGCTCCCAGCAGCGGCTGGAGCCCCAGGCCCTTTAAATTGCTGCCAGAGCCACCGCTGTGGGAGCCCGGGGGAGGCTGCGGCAGGGCTCCAGTGGCAGTTTGAAGGGCCTGGGGCAGTAGTGGGCTCTTTAAATAGCTATCAGAGCCCCGCCGCTGCTTCCCTAGGGTTCTGGCAACAGGGGTCCCCCATCCCTGCAGAGCCGTGCTGCTGGAGCCCTGGGGAGGCTGTGGCAGGGCTACGGCACCTATTTAAAGAGCCCAGTGCTGGGCCACCGCTACCGCCCCAGGCCCTTTAAACTGCACCGGAGCCTGGCCACAGCCTCCCCAGGGCTCCGGCAGCACGGCTCTGCAGGGACGGGAGCCCTGTTGCCGGAACCCTAGGGAAGTGGCGACGGGGCTCTGATAGCTATTTAAAGAGCCCACTACTGCCCCCACCCCTTCCGCCCAAGGCCACACCCCTTCTGGGGGCCAGAGCTGGCCCCAGCCCAGCCCCCATACCAGTAAGAAACTTCAGTTACTTTCACCTCAGGCTAAGAATCATCTTGGGCCAGATAATCCAGTGCAGTGAGGCTGTTTTCCACTGCACCACTTGCCTAAATTGGCCCAGAAGCTGGTATAACTAGAGCAGGAAGAATCTCCCAAGAAAGAGAGTGATCTTCCAGTGGCATAGAGATGATATATGGGGTGCTTATGCCACATCCCCATCTTTATTACAGGCTTGGCAAGGGAAAGGGGCATGATCAGAGCAAAGAGGATGTGGTCAGGACGCCCCTGTGTCTCACACAGGCATAGGACTGGAATGGACATCCTGGGTCATATCGTCCATCCCGTTGTTGCAGACAACCCGGGCATATAATCCCCTCATAAACTTATCATGTTAGTTCCGAAAGCTAATTAAGTTGTTTGCCCCCTCCCCACATTACTCATAATGAGATGCTGTTCTAGAACCTCACCCCTCTGACGGCTAGAAACCTTTTCATTTCCAGCCTCAATTTATTCGTGGCCAGTTTATATCCAATATATATTATTCTTGTGCCAACATTTTCCTTTGACTTAAGTAGCTCTTCTCCCTCCATGGTAGTTACATCTCTGCTATATTTAGAGTGCGCCGTCATATCCCCTCTCAACCTTCCTTTTCCTAGGCTAACCGAGCCACGCTCTTTTAGACCCCAGTCCCACAACTTGCACCATGCTTAGCTCAGCCATAGCCATGAATCTGGAACAGTGAGAACAACCAAGTCAGCCACCAGTGAAGGGAAAGTTTTAAAATATCTTCAGTTTGCTCTTTTCCCCATTGCCAGCTGACTAAAACCTGCAAAACCTGCCTCTGGTTACCACTAAAGTTGTCTTTTCTTTTCACGCCTACATGCGGTAGCACAGATAATTTCTGTCACTCTCTTGTGCCCTAGTATGTGTGACCTCTTTTTGGTTCCTGCCGTGACTCCTGGATGCAATCTAGGCCATTTAGATGTCCAAATACCTCACCGTGAAACCTAAGTGATAGTAAATTCACCTGCAATTACCTGAGCTCACAATTGTGTGGGTACAAAAAGGGAGGCTCAGTGAAGATCTGGATGATAATTTGGCCTACAGAAACTAGTGCACTCAGGCTGCTAACTTATACGTACACTTCTACATATTGTGCAAAGCATGTTGATAGGTTCCTCTCACTTACATAACAAACTTGCTGCTGCCACACAGCCATCAAGTCCAGTAGGTTATTTGTAGAGCAGGGTCAGTACTGCCAAAAGAGATGAGGAGCATCCATTCAAACAAACAGCCCTAATTTGCCACAACCCTTGAATTCATTTCCCACAAACTGTTGCATGAGCACATTTGTCTTCACAAACCATCTGCAGAAACAGATTGCAAATGTCCACCACAAATATATATTTGTACAAATGTCATTGGTGGAAGTGTTCATGTAGAGGTCCCTAAAGTTTGTTGCAGGTGTGAAAAATCACACTATAGGAACCATGAATACTCAGACAATAGTCATGCTGAAGAGTGGAGCTAAGCGAATACTTGATCTTTTAGTTCAGTGGCTGAAATTATTTTTTTTTTCCAAAAATGGTTAATTTCAAACAAACAACTTTTTTTTGTTTTTCCTCACAAATTTTTAAACAAAACAGTTTGTTTCCAAATGCAACGTCAAAACAATTCATGTAAAAAATGTCAAAATGAAATATTTTGACTTTGACAAAAGAATTCCACATTTTTTATTCAAGCAAAATTAGTTGTCAAATTCAACCTGAATTCAAGAATAGTTTCAGTCACTGCAAAACTGCAACTTACTCGTTCTTTGAAAAAAGTTTCAGCCAGATACTTTGCATAATAGGTCAGCAACCCATACACTGAAATGTATTCACAAATATATTTAGCTAACAAATAAATTGGTCAGAAGTGAAGCCTGCTCCTGGATAATTTGTGAACAAGAAAGGGGTTAAATATGTCACAAATTACTTGCTAAAAATAGGTCCCCCAGCTTTAGTCATTTGCATTTGTCTCTGTGCTGCTAGTAATATTGGCACAAAAAACAGGAGAAGCTTTTGTTTACTCTTCCTGCTTCTAGTCCTCCAGATGTTCAAGTCAAGCTCATTTTTTAAAAAAGTTTTATTTACATATTTGATAAAAATCTCAGCAGAATGTCTAAACTGACTAAAGTTACTGTCATGCTCCAAGATGACCATCTAGGTCTTGAGAGTTCTAAACATGCCCAGCATATCTTTCCAGCCATCACATACATAAACAGCTCATTCTGTTCAGTAATGTTAAGTCAAAGAAGAGGCTCCCACAAAAATGTCCTCCCTCTCCCAACCAGTGGTAAACACCACCTACCAGGATACAACCACTTGCAGAGGGGGAACTAAATCATTCGTTTTCCTAATTAAACAGTGTTTAAATCAGAACCACCGAGGAAGGCACCACCACTTAGCAAACAGTCTTATATTAAATGGACTTGATGGAAATGCTTTTACTTGATTTCTGGAAAAAGAAAAACAGATGGAGTACATAGCGTGAATAGCACATAGTTCAACTTGTGTTGCTGGAATTGGGGCTGGGGTTTGAGACACAGGGAGAAGCAGAGTTCTATCCTCCCATGTGATTTGTTTTTAAATACCTTATTCTTTATGCAATCCAGTCTATTCCAAAGATGAAAATGAGCCCTTCAAATATATGGTCAGAGCCTCAGGGATAAGACAGCTTGGGGTGGAGGGGAGGGAGAGATGATTTAACAATTCCCAAAGAGTGGGTGATCTCCATAGGAAACAGATTTCACCCCGATGAAAGTAAGCACCAGCACAATGCAGTCCTGTCACGTTAACCCTTGAGATTCTAGCAAATAAATGGAAACTGCATCAGCTGTGGACTTCTTCCCAACAGAAGTGAGTGAAGGCCATTTCTGAGGGTAAGAGATGAGAATGGAGAGTAAGAGTTTTAAGATTGCAGGTGGACTGGATAGCAGAAAAAGGACAGTAAGAGAACATAAGAATGGCTGTACTGGGTCAGACCAAAGGTCCATCCAGCCCAGGATCCTGTCTTCCAACAGTGGCCAATGCCAGGTGCCCCGAAGTGAGTGAACCTAAGAGTTAATGATCAAGTGATCTCTCTCCTGCCATCCATCACCCCCCTCTGACAAACAGAGGCTAGGGACACCATTCCTTATCCCTCCATTAATGGACTTAACCTCCATGAATTTATCCAGTTCTCTTTTAAACCCTGTTATATTCCTAGCCTTCACAACTTCTTCAGACAAGGAGTTCCACAGGTTGACTGTGCGCTGTGTGAAGAACTTCCTTTTATTTGTTTTAAACCTGCTGCCCATTAATTTTATTTGGCAGTCCCTAGTTCTTATATTATGGGAACAAATAAATAAGTTTTCCTTATTCACTTTCTCCACACCACTCATGATTTTATATATCTCTATCATATCCCCTCCCTTAGTCGCCTCTTTTCCAAGCTGAAAAGTCCCAGCCTCTAATCTCTTCTCATATGGGACCTGTTCCAAATCCCTAATCATTTTAGTTGCTCTTCTATGAACCTTTTCTAATGCCAGTATATCTTTTTTCAGATGAGAAGACCACATCTGTACGCAGTATTCAAGATGTGGGTGCACCATGGATTTATATAAGGGCAATAAGATATTCTCCATTTTATTCTTGATCACTTTTTGAATGGATTCCTAACATCCTGTTTGCTTTTTTGACTGCCATTGCACACTGCATGGATGTCTTCAGAGAACTATCCACGATGACTCTAAGATCTTTTTCCTGATTAATTGTAGCTAAATTAGCCCCCATCATATTGTATGTATAGTTGGGGTTATTTTTTCCAATGTGCATTACTTTACATTTATCCACATTAAATTTCATTTGCCATTTTGTTGCCCAATCACTTAGTTTTGTGAGATCTTTTTTAAAGTTCTTCACAGTCTGCTTTGGTCTTAACTATCTTGAGCAGTTTAGTATCATCTGCAAACTTTGACACCTCACTATTTGCCCCGTTCTCCAGACCATTTATGAATAACTTGAATACGATTGGTCTGAGGACGGACCCTCGGGGAACACCGCTAGTTACCCCTCTCCATTCTGAAAATTTACCATTTATTCCTACCCTTTGTTCCCTGTCTTTTAACCAGTTCTCAAACCATGAAAGACTCTTCCCTCTTATCCCATGACAACTTAATTTACATAAGAGAATTTGGTAAGAGAACTTGTCAAAGGCTTTCTGGAAATCTAAGTACACTATGTCCACTGGATCCCCCTTGTCCACATGTTTGTTGACCCCTTCAAAGAACTCTAATAGATTAGTATTGAATTTTGCCCAACAATTTATGTTCTTCTACGTGTCTGACAGTTTTTTCTTTACTGTTGTTTCAACTAACTTGCCCGGTACTGACGTTAGACTTACTGGTCAGCGGTGCAGCATGGCTCAGGATGCCTGCCATAGCCCCATAGGCTGGCTACTAGCACGTCTGTGAAGCCCCTTGGGGGAGGGAGGCAGTGGGTCTCCGTTCATTGCCTGCATCTGCAAGCGTTATCTCTGTATGGAAATGGGGGACTGTACTTGGGGGGGGTAAGCACACAGAGCCCCCCCTCCCCCCCACCGCCAGGGCCCACATTGACATACCAGCAGCCAGCTGCTTCTGGGAGCAGTATTGGGCCAAGGCATGCAGGCAGCCTGCCCAAGCGCCCCTTTCAGGGGCCCATAGATCAGCTGCTTGTGATTTATTTTTGTGGGGCCCCTAAAGCACCTGTCTGAATCCAGCCCCGCCCAGTGGAATGGTAGGCAACATTAACTGTGCATTTCGAGCCTGTCCGGAACAGATTTCCAGTGAAAGTTCCCCTTTCCCTCACTGGAAACAAAGCCAATAAGGAAATTATTCTTTATTAGTAGTTTAACAATAGAGCTTAGAGGCCTCAACCAAGAGGCAATGCTGAAGCCTCCCTCCCCCAGACCACAGAGGTAATGGTTGCTGGTCTGTCATTCCCATTGCTAGCCAAGTGCTTTCTACCTGCCCACTGGGCAGCATTTCTGTAGCACCACGCCAGCTAATCGAGTCCTCCACAGTTGCCCCATGTTTTCCTACAGGTTGCTGTCCATTTAGTGCGGTTAATAAACGGGCTGTCAATAGGGGCTGCAATTCAGACAGGTGTATCTTACATGCTGTTTACTGGGCTTGTGAAATGGAAATAATATTTCTCGTGTCTGTTCTTCAGGTTGTAAGCCCTTGGGAGCGGTGACTGGCTGTGGCTACATGGCTGTGCAATGCCAAGCACAATGACTCCTGGAGCGCCGCGGGATTGCGTGATACAGCTCCTGATTGAGGTGAGCACTGCACTGTCATTGCTTAACCAGGCACTTCCGCAACATTCTCCCACTGGATGAGGAGTCAGGCTCCTTTTACATCTAATGGCCCTGCACTAATGAGAACTTTGTGACTGTGCGAATGGCCTGCTTATCTGTGTGCTATCTTTTAGTTTAATGAGACCTGCTCCCTCCTCTTCATTTTCAGCCTGTTACACAAAAACATCACAGGCTGTGGACTGCCCCGGGATGGTTTTCACCCTGGTCCACAGTTTTGCTCAGCTCTAGAATGGCACCAGATCGCCCCTTCATCGGGGCAGCAACAGAGCAGCCGAATGGTTTAAAAGAGCTGTGGGTACATTTTGTCTCAGGGATCCCCGTGCTGCTGAGTGAACTCTACTCCAGCACTCCAGGGTGGTTTCTGAATCAATGCCTGGCCCTTTGCCAACATCACAAATGACTGGCCAGAAGTTTCCTTTAGCACTGACTCAGTTGGCAGTCCCAGAGAGCCGACGAGACGGGCAGCTCCTGGTGTAAGCCACACATCCATGGCCAGCAAGAATTTGTCACAAGATATCAGGACGCTCATCCCCATCTCACACCCTTTATATCCAAGGGCATAAGGGCCCTTGGCAGAGCTCCAGTCTGGGCCTTGTGTGGTCCACAGCTTTTCAGATTGGAAAAAGTGTGAAAACCTTACAATATTCTGTCTGTTTCTAATAATTTTCAATTGAATCTCATCAAAATGTTCCTGCAATGTCAGATTACATTTTATTTGGTGATATGCCGGCTAGTGGCTATGCTGGATCGGGACTAGCTACCCTCAGATTCTCTCCTGCCTGGTTCTCTCCTGCCTTTCACCTCACATCATCAATAACACCTGTGCAAAGCAGCTGTAAAATGTTACTTTTCTGACATGGGTGCATCTACCCCAGCTACGCAGGGGTGCAAGAGCCAACACAAGGTGCAGAGTAGAGGAGAATCAGGTTCATTACTGATAAAGGTGCAGCCTTATCCATTCAAACAAATGGCACATGTCGGATATTCATTCTGAAATTCCAGTGCAGTGTACAAGGGGGCCGGATACAACTCCCATTCAAGTCAGTGTGAGCTGACCTCAAGGGGAGCTAGATCAGGTCTGAGTTGCTTGTACTGCTATATTTCTATTGATATACACATGTATTTGGACGTTAATAGGTACTTAAAAGACATTCTAGAATGAACTTCAAATGTAACCCTTGGTGTTAAGAAGAATTCTTGCTGGATCTCACTGAACCTTTCATAACATCATATCTAAAAATAAAGAACAGTCCTCAAAGGGAAAGCTCCTTTCTCAAAAAGAAAAAAGATAAAATAAACCACACTTGCTTACCAGCTACTATATAAAGTGATTCTCACTTCTTAAAATACCAGAGCACATGCCTAATTAGATAATAAACCACACATCAAATAATTATTCCAGATAAGGAGACCGAGGAAGGGAAAACAGAGAATTTCACACACAGACATGGCTTGATTTCTCTGGAAAGTTTACTACATTCTTCCACTTATGTCATGTCCTAGTGTGAAGTAAACATTACTATATGTAGCCCTAAGGCAATATAAAAAGACTGGCTTCCTTTTTAATAGACTTACATTAACTTACTCTACCAAGAAGCATTTTCCATAAAGTGCTTTGAAGGTTGTTACTCCTGATTTGTCTATAATACAGCAAACTGAAAGCAGCAAAAATAGAGTGTTTACTTCCTGCTCCCCCCAAAAGAAACTATTGATAACCACACGCTTCATTTATATAAGCAACTTTTCCTGCCTCCTCTCAACAAATTTCCTCGGGGCTTTGAGGCTTCTGGATGTTTGGCTTATATCTTTGTAAACACGACTAGATCAAATATTCTTCTTACGCAATTCACTTTTCCTTGTCTTCTCCTTATGGCATGTTGAACACACTTGGGGTGATATTCACCCCTGGGCATAGGGTCTGAACAGGCTTATGTCCCACATAATTCCTCAAATTGGGCTTGCTTGGGACTGAAGTGAAACTTAATGGTGCACAGACTTTGTTTTGGCCCCTATGCCCAGGGGTGAATAGAACCCTTTGTGGTACATACAATGAAAGCACGCTGAGGTCTTGTCTACACTGGGAAATGGTTTGCCAGTGTAACTAGCAGAGACACAGTTTATACGAGCAGAGACTTCTTTGGCAGTATACTTTACACCATGTCACAGGGTCCCCTCCTGTGGCTTGTGTCCTCTTGTGTCTCACGGCCTGGTGCCCCCAACAAAGTTGCTGTCCACACCTTTTCCGGTGGTTTTCCAGTGTCCTTTATTTACAATGCAGCTTTATCACCTTCAGCAAGTGCACCCCAAGACCCCCACCTTGGTTACCTTCACCCCCCTGGCTCACAGCCTTTGGCCCTTGAGGCTCTCTGGCCCTCAGGTTTGGAGACAGAGCACCTCCCTGCCTCCTTCCTAGCCTGCCTCCTTGCTAACTGGAGCCTGAGGCTTTTCAAGCCCTCACAGCTCCCAGCCCCAGCTGTAGCCACTTGCTCCAGCTACCTACTGCCGGGTAGCCCTCGTTAGGGCTCCCAGCTGGGCTGTACTAGTCACTGCCCTTAGCCTTGCCTCTTGCAAGCAGGCTTCAGCCTGAAGTGGCAGGGCAATGCTGGTGTTTTTACCCCAGCCCTGCCACACACCAGTTCCCCAAACAAAATAAATAATACCAGTAAAAGCACTGCATCTACAGTCAGGATTTTGCTAGTATAGCTTTGATGGTTACACGTATGATATTTACACACACACACACAGCTATGCTGGCAAAACTTTTAAGTGTAGATTGGGCCTTAATAATAGTAATTTTTGCTATGTGGCAAATATATTTACAGCTTTCTGTAGCCCAAAAGGCAAACAAAGCTTCCACTTAGTCAACCTTCCTCAAAGTTAAAGGGAGGCCCATCAATGTCAGTATTGCCAACCCCCAAAATTGACCTACCATGAAAGTTGCCCTGTAGGGCAGTTACTAACCTAAGGATTCTAGTTGCATGTGTGCTCATGTCAGCATATATGAGAGCGCTTTGGGTGGGAACATTAAACCCATCTTTGCATCAGCACAAAACAAAATAAGAGAAAATGAACATCTGAGTTACTATGCTATTCAATGAAAGAAAATTGATGCACATGTTGTGATAAAAGATAACACAATGTACATTGATTTAGTTCCAATGAGATGCACGAGTTTGTTCTTTGTCTTTGGATTTCATGCCGCAGTAAAGACTTGCTTTTTTTAAAAAAAAATAACGAATTCTTAAAGGTAGATCTGATGAGATGTATCAGTTGTTGGACTGTGTGCAGTAAATGAGAAAACACAGACATGTCACTGCTTAGGATGCAGTCCACTACAGCAGGGGAAATACAGAATGTGGAGGTCTGATATGGCAAGAAAGAAGGAAATAATTATTGATTATTGTTTTAAAGTGTATTAAAATATAGACATTACAAATAGAAAAATATTCTGCTGATAATTTGTAATCCATTTTTCTGCCTTTCCAAATTTTTCCATTCTGCATTGAAGTGAGATCTATGGAACCACATCTTGAAACAGCATTGTAAACTGTCCTTCACTTGGGATGTTTACTTTTTCAGATGCAAGATACTGAGTTGCATAGTTTGTGTGGGCTATCACTTGAGCATGCCATTGCTAGCATTTATGTTCACAAAACCCATTTCCTCTGCATTTTGCATGTGCAAGTAGGTTTGCAAATTCTGTTAATTCAGAGATTGCTTTTTAAAAAACAAACAAACAGGGAAGACAAGATAAAAGGCAACACACACTTTTTAAAAAAAACCACAATAGTACACCCAAACAGAAACCAGCTAATGCCTTCTTTATACCTTAGAGAAGGATAAAAAAAAAAAAGGCTACAGGTCCAGGTTTTCCTCCCCTGGCTCCCCACTCCCAAAATGAAGGTGATACTCTGAAGATTTGCCTGCCAAAGGCCAAAATTAATACTTTATCATAAAAATAGAACTCTACTGAAAGATCCCTTAAAGACCTGTTTGAAGTAAGAGCTAGGAGTGGCGAGCACTTCTTATCCTCTCGTCATACATCGTTGCTATCTATCATTTTCCTTAACGCCAGATAAATAAATGCCATTTTGAGCCCGGCAGTGTTCCCTTCACCACCCCCCGCAGTGGAATGCCTGAATTGGGCTCAGATAAAGCAATTCTCTGTGTTTTGCATAGCTTCAGTCACTCTTGTACCACAAAGCTCTAATTATATGTAGCAATCATCATAAAATATGTAATAAGAAGGATGTTGGTAAATTGGAGAGAGCTCAGAAAAGAGCTGCAAGAATGATTTAAGGATGAGAAAACATGCCTTATAGTGACAGACAGACAAAGAGCTCAAGCTAGTTTACCAAATGAGCAGGGGCAGGAGTGAGTTGATTACAGTCTATTAGTATCTACACGGAGAACAAATATTTAATAATTGGCTCTTCAATCTGTCAGAGAAAGGTCCAATGGCAATCGCCACCCCAGTCGGGAACTCAGACAGACTGGACAGGTCGATCCCATGGGCCGGATGTGGTCCACGGGCTGTAATTTGCCCACCTCTGCAACAAGGCATAATTTTTCCTGACGGTGACAATAATTAACCATTAGAACAATTTACCAAGGGTCATGGTGGATTCTCCATCACTAACAATTCTTAAACCAGGATGTTTTTCTAAAAGATCTATGCTAGAAATTATTTTGGGGCAGTTCTACAGCCTGTGTTGTACAGGAGGTCAGACTGATCCCTTCTGGCCTTGGAATCTATTAATCCATCTGGTTTTAAGATTATTTCCTCCCCCCTTCCCACACCCAGAATCAGCAAAAACTGAAATTCCTGAGGTGCTAGGATTACCTGTGAGGAATTCTTCTCCACCCCGCATTCTTTTCTGTCTTTGTGACATCTATCAGATGAAACCATAGTCTGCTAGGAGAACTTTACATGACATTCTAAAGCATGGCATAATTCCTCCATTGAGTTTTGGACAATATTTCTATTACATTACAACATTAAAAAAATCCCTGAATCATTTCACTTTATCTACTAGAATTTCCTGCTCTATCTGTTCTTCTTTCATGATTAATTGCCCATTACTTTCTAAGACTGTTCAGACACCCCAGTTTACAGGAATTGACCACTATATTCTACCGAACTCACCTCTGCCCACTCTTTCCTGCCCTGTTAGTGAAGTTAGGCACAGATGCTGCACTGTCCACCTGTCTGTCTCTTTTGCCTTTTTTTAAAACTCATCCTTACCACAGGACTCCACATTGCACCCCTGACCCACTTTGGCAGCGAAATCAAAGAGGCAAGGCCAGCAAGTGAGTGGTGCATTGATTTCAGCAAAGGGGCTCTTTCCTGGCTAAAACTTATTGCTAAAGTTAAGCAGGGGAGTTATATGTCCCTTTCCATCAAGTCATCACTTCTTCACATATTGCATACCAACCATAAACACACCCTCTCTGCATCCCTACCCCCTACTAAACTATCCCCTCTTCCAGCCATCTCTGATCAATGTGTTCCCTCCTCCCCCATCCCAAGGGCAATTTCCCACACCTCAAGTTTGTTAGCCTAACAATTTGGTATTCAAAAGCCAAAGTCTTTGAATGGTAATGTCAATGAGTTCTGGAATGTACTTACTAGCACACTTCACCTCCGGTCCCATGGAAATAGTTCCTACAGAATCAGAATGAATCCTCCATGTGAATTTATAGCAGCAATCAAACAATTTAACTCTCCTGTACATTCAGAATATATTCTCACTCGATAACTCATAATTTATTTCATATATATCAGGTAACGTCTAGACACAGTTCCAAGGCAAAAAGCTTGGATCCAGATTCAGATCCAAACTTCCCCAAAGGTTTTAGTCTGAATCCATTTCTTGTTGTGTCCCACTTCAGGGACTACAGGACTTGGCTATTGGTATTGATTTTAGACAGAGACAGAGAACAGATGTGCATCAATTTTCAGGTATGAGAGAAGAAGTATATCTGGCAGCATCCTATACCCAGATACTTCAGAGTACGGCAGATATGACCTCCTTAATTCCCCTTCCCAAAAAATGTGCATGAACAATTCTGAAATACATTTTATATGGTCTTCTAGGGGCCTTCCTTCCTGGCCCTAATTTACAGCTATGCATCCTCTGGCTATGCATTAAGACTGTACTCCAAATACTGTTTAAATATGAAGATACATAGAGCAGTAAATACCAGTTATTCCACCTATTTTGTTCCTTTGCACTGCTCAATACTGCATCTTGGAAATGCCACCTTGAATTTCATGGCAATAACATTCGGGTGGGGCCTGCGGAGGGGAGGAGATGCTCTTCTTGTAGGATACTTCAGCCAGCCACTGTCTTATGTGGACAGAGCACAGCAGCCTCCAAAAAACCCAACTTTTCCTATTCTATAGAAAGATTTTTACACACTCGCTTATACTGCTTTAGGATGTCTGGCATATTTCTTGCCCATCTCTATAGTTCCAAGCTGACACTTAAGTATGGGCATAAAACGTAAGCACTTTGATAGGAGGCCTCTTGACCTCAGTGTGACTACTCTTGCCTTAAAGTAATTCACATGGTTAAAACAACACAGAATTGGGGCCTATATTTCTGGAGCTACATGCCTAACTGTTCCTTTAAAATAATGTATGTGAGATACTGGGCAGGCTGACTGACAGAAGAGTAGTCTGCAGCAGAGTGTTACCACAGAAATATTGAGTTTCCTTATATTTGATTAACACACCACCTCTTCACATCCTCTGTGGGCGGAGATCATTGTCATGCAAGTTAAAAAGAAAGAAGAGGAGAAAAAACCCTAGAAAGCTTTCAAAAAAATGTTCTGCTTCAAATCAGTGGAAACAATTAATATACCAATGTTGTCACTGGATGTTTCCCTTTGAAATAAACCAAAACCATCTACATCACAGAGCCAGGTCTACAGGGTGTGGGGAGGTGGAAAGGAAATCATACAAACACCCACCCAAATGGAAACAAATAGCTCTTATAACACAGTCTCACTACACACTCACTGTGACCACTTCAGCTGATATGTTGCTACTATAGAAAACAGGTTTGCAAAGTACTTTACAAGATTGCACAACCTGGAGTGAGCAAGTAGCTATAAACCTCAGAGAAGCAGCTGGGGGACTTTTAATATCAAATTTGCATATAGGTCAAAAAAACCAGCTCTAACTTGTCTCTAAATTTGAAATCTCATTAGTATCGCCGCTGATTCATTTATTCTGTTACTTATTTAGAAAGTAACAAGCCGCATACTGAAACTTTGCATCCAAACATTATAAGCATGGAGAAGTACTGTTTTGATTAACAGCATTATGAATATTTTCCAGCAAGAAGAAAACTTTCACAACATGACATATTCTGCAAGATGATCACAGCAGAATACGTATTCTATTAATCACATGTTCCAGTGATGGCTTAGGGGGTTAGTAACTGGAGACAGAGCTTTTCAGCTATGAAGTCACTGCTTAAAACTTAGCCCAGATGACACTTTACAGATAGGAGTTGATAATCTCCATCTAGTTTCCAGCAGGAAAAAAAAAACATTTAAAAAAAAACCACAAATATCAGCAACAGCTTCTTGTTCCTTCGTGGTCAGTTACAATAAGCTCTTTGAAGAGGGATTGTCTTTTCATTCTCTTTATGCCACACTTGGGGTACCATGCAGTCCTGGCACATGTTTGGGGCTCCTCTGCAAACAGCCATAATAATGATACTAATAAAGTTTGGACATGGACATTATTTCTTATTTTAATAGGTCTGAGTCTCAGCCCATAGTTTAAAGGTTTCAGAAAGTTATGAGCAACTGAAAACAGACAGATTGGCAACAGTTAGCTCTGTCAAGAAAGTACACAAACATGAAGACATTTCTAGAATGACGTTAGCAAGAGCTCTGCAAGGTATTCTGTTTATCTGCCTGGAACTACATGTTGCTTGAACAAAACTAATATTTTGATAAAAGAAGTTCAGACTCTGTAACCTCTGTGTAACCCGCAGACATTTGTAGGACAGAATAGGCTCGTTGTCAAAAAGTCAAACCTGCCATTTGTATTCCTAACTTATACCTGCAAATATTGCCCTTGTACGTGCAGATCTAGTGATATGTGCACACCTGTACAAGTGAGACACATACTTGCTATTGGTATGCAAAACTGCAGTAAGTGCACAGTTTTGCACACACAACTGGGCACATAGGGAACAGATCAGATGACATTAATCCTCAGTGTGTGTCACATGTCCCCTTCCATGCCCACGCCACAAAGGTGGTGAAAGTCTGTTACAGACTCAGGCTTTGTCACTCTCACTCAAGCTAGAGAGCCTCGTCTTTCAGGTCTCGAGACTCTGGCCCTGACCAAAACGGCAACCACTACAGATGCAGCACGTTCTAGCGTCCTTTGCTGGCCAGTACAGCTAATCAGCACATAAGGAAGGCAGAACAATGGCCCAGGCTCATTAACAAGGACAAACACCCAAGAGGGTACTAGTATGGAGGAATCCTCATGGTCAAACAAATGCAAAGGCTGCAGATGTGCCCAGGCTGTACAGAGGAAGCTTGTCAGATGTGGACAAGGGAAATCACCCATGAATAAGGAAATTATAATACCCATGGACAGAGACAGACACCCCACCCTCAGGAAAATGGGCAACTACTGATAGAAATGTAGGGACATTGAGCCATCAAGTCCAGCCCTCTGAGCTGAGGCAGGATCAATTAAACCTACCCCATCCCCGACCAGTGTTTGCCAACATTTTCTTAAAGACCTCCAATGACGGGGACTCTTCAACCTCCCATGGAAGTCTATTCCAGAGTTAAATGATGCTTATTGTTAGGAAGGTTTTCCCTAATATCTAACCTAGGTTAGATTTTTCTAAATCTATCATTTGTGTTACTCTCCTCTGGACTTTCTCCAATATGTCCCCATCTTTTCTGAAGTGTGACACCCAGAATTGGCCATAGTCCTTCAGCTGAGGTCTCATCAGTGCCAAGTAGAGCAAGACAGCTACCTCCTGTGTCTTATGTACAACACTCCTGTTAATGCCCCCAAAATGATATTCACCTTTTTTCACAACTGCATCACATCACTGACTCATTCAATCTGTGATCCACTATAAACTCCAGATCCTTGTCAGCAGTACTACCACCTACCCAGTTATTCAGGAAAGAGGAAGAGATTTCAGATATGACAGATCCCACTGCTGACCTGTAGATTTGTCCCAGTGAATGAATCAAATGCAATATATTTAACACAAAATTAGCATTGCAGAAGTAAAAATCACGGAGATTGCTTTGCCTGTTCCCCATAGGTTCTACTTCCAGTCACCACTTCTTTTTAGTCTTTCAGTTTGTTTGCGTTGGTTGTCATGGAGAGATAGCATTACAAAGACTTACTGGAGAAAAGTCATTTTAGCAACCAATACACCAAAGATAAACAGAACCCAGTAGGAAAATTAACTTGCTACTCAAAGAGAGAGAGAGAGAGAGAGAGAGACCGATTGCTATAGAATTTCTGAATTAATTTATCTGTGCACAATGTATTTACAACATCATGATAACCCCACTGCTTATAAATTTGTTGCTGTTTTAAATTAAATGTTGTTAGACAGAGTGCAAACACATAACATTAACAAATTAATAAAGCACTCAGTGTAGCAAGTGACATTTACCTAATAAAGTAGCTGTCTCCACTAAATTACACTGAGCAGGAGAAGAATGTGACTATGTGAGGAGGCTGAATGCGTACATTGGAAAAGAAAAAGTGGGCCAATTTCTGGTTTTAGCTCTTCTGAAATCAGGATTGGACCCAGCATATTTAACATGGAAGCCAGGCGAGGAGAACTTCTCCATAATGAGTACAGAGAAAGAGACTCTAGAGCAGTGATGGCGAACCCGTGGCACGCGTGCCACTGCTGGCACGCCGAGCCGTCTCTGTGGGCACGCCGTGACTACAGTCATACACTGTAGTCACGGCGTCGGCTCCCGCAGACTACATCTCCCACAGTTCTCTGGGGAGAACCCTCCCCAGAGAACACTGAAGCCACGCCCCCGCTCTATCACCTGACACACTGACGTCACAGGAGCGACTGGGGCAGGACGTCACAGGAGCGACTGGGGCCTCGCTGGAGTCAGGTCACAGCAAGCAGCGTGACCCAGCGAACAAGTAAGCGCGGGGGGGGGGAGGGAGAGACCGGGAGGGGGGTCAGTTGTGGGGTTGGAGGAAAGGAGGTTTGGGGGGGAGAGACCTGGCTGGGTGGGTCAGTTGGGGGGTGGGTGGGAGGGAAGGAGGTTTGGGGGGGAGAGACCGGGCTGGGTGGGTCATTTGGGGGGGGGGGTTGGAGGAAAGGAGGTTTTGGGGTGAGACCTGGCTGGGTGGGTCATTTGGGGGGGGGGTGGAGGAAAGGAGGTTTTGGGGTGAGAGACCGGGCTGAGTGGGTCAGTTGGGGGGTGGGTGGGAGGGAAGGAGGTTTGGGGGGGAGAGACCGGGCTGAGTGGGTCAGTTGGGGGGTGGGTGGGAGGGAAGGAGGTTTGGGGGGGAGAGACTGGGCTGGGTGGATCAGTTGTGGGGTTGGAGGAAAAGAGGTTTCGGGGGAGAGACTGGGCTGAGTGGGTCAGTTGGGGGGTGGGTGGGAGGGAAGGAGGTTTGGGGGGGAGAGACTGGGCTGAGTGGGTCAGTTGGGGGGTGGGTGGGAGGGAAGGAGGTTTGGGGGGGAGAGACTGGGCTGGGTGGGTCATTTGGGGGTTGGGTGGGAGGGAAGGAGGTTTGGGGGGGAGAGACTGGGCTGAGTGGGTCAGTTGGGGGGGTGTACAATTGGGTTTTTTTTTGTTTTTTGTTTTTTTTTTTTCAATTAAAATGTTTAATGGAAAGCTCTGTTATTGTGTTTTTCTTTTTAAACAAAAGCTGTTAATTAGTTTGAAAAACTGTACGAATTGTTTTTTCTAAACTAAAACCTCGTTATTCAGGTTTAATTGCAGTGTTGGCACTTTGAAAAAAAAAAGTCGTTTTGGTTTGCAGTTTGGGCACTCGGGCTCAAAAAGGTTTGCCATCACTGCTCTAGAGAATGCCTGGCAGCTGGACCTAGCTTTGGGAAGGAGTTACTGAGCCCTGTGAACTGTAGAATCTGAAAAATGGGGGCTTTGATTTAAGTTAACGCTGAACTATTATTTCAACACATCAGAACCCCAAGGAGAGGATGACTCATTGGACAAATCTACATGCTACTGATGGGGACCCCCAGAGAGGGAAACTGAAGCAGCAGCAAAGTCTGATACTGGGTTAGGCTAAGCCCTACTATGAAAGCTACCAGAGAGTTCCCCTGGCGTAAAGCTAGTGGGAGGGACTACTGCACCAGTCTCTCCCAGCCCTAGGCTAAGAAGGAGCGAAGGGGTGTGACACAGTGGTGCTTTGCACCAGTCTTCTTTCCACTGGCGTAAGCTGGAACAGTCAAGGGCTGCACAAACTCTCACCAGGCTGAGGGAAACCAACCCTCAGGATCAGGGATCTGTAACCCACACCTTCCCATCTCTTCTGTGCAAACAGAGGCTGAGGCCCAGTGTGTCTGGAATGCCATCCCGCCCCCCATAATTAGAAAATTATTTTGGCAATGCTTTAGATAATTTATAAGATATAATAGAAAGCCAGACTAACACTATTTTGTTGTTTCAAATCGAGGAACACTTTCTCCCACCTGAATTTCTTTTTTCACAATATCAGTAGAAACCTGGACTTCCCAAATCCAACTTTTCCCACAACATAGTTTTGTCTTTCCCATAAGCCAGAAGGAGAATAGGAGGTTCGACACCTCTTGGCTGTTAACATAACAAAAATGGAGCTGCCTACATGGTGATAGGACCCCATCCCACTGAAACCAAAGGTAATTTGTCCTTTAACTCCTGTGGCAGTTGGATTGAGCCTTCAAAGTGCACAAGAAGTGTCTGGGAAGTGATTTTTGTTTTCCATAATACTATCCTGTCTTACTATGGAAAAGTTCTAATGTGTCAGATATTTGTTTTCTTTTTTTAATCTTCCCTTTTGAGTCATTCATTTTCAAGAATTTAAAAAAAAAGAGAGAAAAAAAGCAATGTTACATATTCCTAAAGATATCATACGGAAAAATACATTTCTCCATTTCAAAATGACGCTCTGAAAGTGAACAATATACCCCGTGAGAACTAACAGGAACTTCCTACTTTTTTTAGTTATGAAAACATACTAATTATGGGTACCACTGAGCAAAACACTGGGACTTCCTCATTTTTTAGGTTGAAAACCATAGGGTCTGAGTTTGGGATCAGAATCAGGCTTTTATCCACTAGTCAGAAGTTTTACACAGCTGTAACTCCACTGTCATCAATGGATTTACTCCTGCTTTATAACTGGGCAAGATCCAAATTTGGCCCAGAAGGAATCTCCGATCCTGGGAACCTTCTTCTAGGAGCTGCTACTGGAGCCTGAGCATGAATAAAGAAACTAGTTACCTGATTGTGAGATGGGGAATCAGATGTATTGAATTCATTCTGACTGCACTAAGTACTAAGAACTGTGACATTCTCGGAATCTAGGGGTAGGGCTTTCAGAGGTAAAATTGGTCACACTTCCTTAGTTACCATACTTAAAGGGAAACAAATGTTTCGCACATATGCCTCATAAGAGCATTGACAATTATTTGCAGGCTCGACAGTCAGCGCTCACTTTTTGTCACTCTAACTCTATTCATAGCCCATTCCCCTTCACCTCTGCACTGCGCCATCAGCATTTGGTGCCTAAATACTATGGTTATGAGTAAATTACAGATGCAATAGATTACACAGATGAGCTTTATGTTTGTTTGTCACACGGTGCCTTTGGTTACCAGGGTCATACTTTTATAGATTATAGACTACATTGTGGAAGTCCATTTTTTCATGAGTTTAAAATTTCTTTTTGGCAATAAACCTGTCTTGTTAGACTCAGTACTGTCCAAACACCATCATTTCCTTTTCTTCAGTGCCCAGATAAGTATTTAATTTCTGTTAGACTTTGTATATTCAGAAGTGCTGTAGAGCAAAGCTGAGGAAACAGGATTTTTCTGTTCATTGGCAATTTTAAAATAATTTCAAGTAAAACCAAAAATGAACATTTAAGTGAATCAAAGAGTAAAAAAAAATAGTTTAGATCAAAGTAGGTATCTCATTTCCCTTTTGAATACTTTAAAGTAGTTCTGAATTTTTAAATAAAATTAAAAGAAAAATTTGAAGTGAAAAGTCATTTCAAACCAAAAATAAAAATCAAAACATTTCAAAATTCTCCCCACACTCCTAGCAGGGAAGTGAGTAAACAATATTCCAATTTTTTGGATTGGAAAACTGATACCAAAAGTTGAAGTGACATGTCAAAGGCCACAAAGTGCATCAGTGGCAGAACTGAGATTTGGACCCTGGGCCTCCCAACTCCCATCCCTTTGTTCATTCCACTGCATTTCAAATCAGGGGGTGTGATGTAGCCCCAGGAAAGCCATTTTTAAAAAATCTTACAGGAAGGATGAGATGCAGATGAGATTGTATTCTGCAGTGCTATTTTCCTTCCCATATAAATCTTGATTCCAAGGGCTTGTCCTCACTGTGGGGGAGGAGGGGGATCAACGGCAGATACGCAACTTTAGCTACGTGAATCACGTAGCTGAAGTTTGCGCATCTGCTGCCGACTTACTGCTTGTCCCCACGGCGGTGGCAGTCAGCGGCGCGCTTCCCTGTTGACTCCAGCTTGCGCCTCCCGGCAAGCTGGAGTTCCGGAGTCGACGGGGGAGCCGCGGGCGATCGATTTATCGCGTCTTAGCGAGATGCGATAAATCGATCACCAGAAGATCGATCCCGGAGCAGCCTCGTGAAGACAAGCCCCTATTTAGGCCTCATTGAAAGAATCTGATCTATTTGTAAATAAACACAATGAGAACCCAACCAGGAGAGTCCCAACAGCAGAACGTATGTTTAATAATGAACTATATCATCAGTAACTTACAAGCCCAGCTCCTAAACTGCTGTAAATTGATGCATCTCCATTTACTCCACTGGCATGTGAGGATATGCACCAGCTGACAATGTGGGCCGTCAAAGAAAAACAACTGTATAAGTGGTAGTTTTAGCCTGTCTAATTGCATGGGCGCAGTGGGAATGAGGATACTCTAATTCCCTTTGTCCGAGTCAACCTTTATGCAAACTGGCAAAAAGCAGGGATCCATTTCCAGTCAACTTCATCATACTGCTAGATTTTGCAATCATGCTGTGGCAGGTGAGTACAGATGATTTGAGGCAGGTAAAATATGCCTGACAGCCAAGAAAAAAAGTTTCCTGCAGAGTGCAGTGCAAATGTTTTATAGTTCTCTTGAGCTCCAAACACCAAGCAGTTTGGAAAGTCTGAAGAGACCTCGCTTTGACAGGTTTCTGGTTTTACCTTTGTGTGAGCTTTGACTTGCCAATGGAGCATACACGGAGTTCATTTTTAATTCAGAAAATTAGATGTAAACTCAAGAGACACATTTTTCTTTATAGAGTCAAACAAGAAATAACCAGGCCTTTTCGCCTCCCCCTGCACATTCAAGAGAAAACAAACCTGCCTATAGGTCAGGAAATCCAGAACAAGTTGCTGCAGCACATGTGAAAAGAGGGCAAAACTACAGAGATTAATCCAAGTACAATGCAAGGCTTTTAAGGAACATGGCAAGAATTTAGGTGTTTCAACACATAGTGGTTAGTGGTGTTCTGCCAGCTACAAATTTACCGGCACTAGGCTTATTGCGTCAGAAGCTGAAGTGTGTTCTTTAAGGCGCTGGCTCAAACGGTTACTTTTGTAATCTACATGTTACTACACAAAGTGATCACATCTTTACCCCCAACGTGTTAAAAACCCAATTCAGACTAACCCAATGAAGTAGACCAAAACTCAGGAATGAGAAAATGCAGAGAAGACCTCAGTAAAAATTTGTGGACCAACACTTTATTCAACAATATGCAGCATCTATCAACCTGAAACTAGTCACAACCTTAACACAAATAGTTTTGTCCATTTCCAAACAGCCAAAGGAGGAGGAGGAGATAATGATGCAGCTTTCTCCTATTCCTTTATCCTATAATCTTTAGCCCAGAGGGAGGGCACTCACCAGGGATATAGAAGACCCAGGTTCAAATCCTCACTCTGAACAGACCTTGAGATTTCACCAAACATTCACAACAGTTTCAGATTCAGTTCAAGCCAAATCAAATTATTTCTCCAATTTTTCAGAACTGCCACCAAAAAAACCTCACAAAGATCCAGCAACAAATAACCCCACCAAACAGTTATTCACCTAGCTCTAGTGCAGAGACAAAACTACAGAGATTAATCCAAGTACAATGCAAGGCTTTTAAGGAACATGGGAAAAGGGAAAAGATCAGCCTGGGAATGGGGCCTAGGTCAGAAGTGGTTAAAGTCTTCTTCACTGGAGAATAGTTTGGTGGCTTTTGTTAAATGGGAAGATGGTCTCATCCAGTTCCAAGTAGGCAACTATCCACCCCAGCAGTGGGGCTACGTGGCCATCCGAGCAGAGAGGTAGAGGACTGAATGGGCACAGACAAGTCACTTACACTAAGTGGTCCGGAGAGTGGTTCCCTCATCTCTGACACAGGGATAAACCACCACCCCTTTCATAAAGTGCTTTGAGATTCTCAGGAAAAAGGAGCTATAAGTGCACTGCCTGTTCTTTAGCAGTTGTGGGGATAAATAGTGGACCTTGGTCTCCAGGGATGTGAATCCAGAGGTGTGAACCTACCACAAGCATTATATTCAGTCAGTAAAATGAGGGGAGGACGGGGTGGGGGCAGAGCCGTGGCAATGGAGAGAGAGAGAGAATGATTCTCTCTACAAAATAAAACTAGGAAAGTTACAGAATACAATGCAGATGCACGAAGGACTGAAGAATCAGAGAGGTACCGTAGCCGTGTTAGTCTGGAATAGCAGAGGTAACAAAGAGTCCTGTGGCACCTTAAAGACTAACTAAAGTATTGAAGCATAAGCTTTTGTGGGCTAATACCCACTTCGTCGGATGCAAGCAGTGACATATTATATATATATATAGTGTGGGTAAAAGAACTGATGAAGGAAAGTATAGGACCCTGAAGAAGGAGGTAAGGAGTTCAGACAGCAGAAGGCAGGGGAACAACTGAAATATTCAACAATTATTGCGGTCTTCAACACACAGATAGGGGAAGCAGGAGGAGAACTGGGGACATAAATGCTAGAGTGGATCTGGGAATAGCAGGAATCAGAATTAAATAAGATACAAGTGAAAAAATTACATCACTGATTTTAATGTTTGTAAATCAGCAGAGTCAGATGACAGGCTATTAAGGAACGGGTCGAGAAGTCTCCCAACCATTTGTCTTCATTGTCAACTTTGAGAAGTTATGGAGAGCAGGTGATGTACCAGAGTTGGAGAAGGATAAATTTAATACAAGCCCAGAGACCGGAGGGGAGAAAGCATGATTTGAGAAATCATGGGCCAATTATCCTAAAATTAATACTAGTTAAATAGCAAGATAAGCATTTAGAAGAAAATAAACAGCATGTTCAGCACCCTGGTGTTTCTCTTGATCGGATCCCTTACTTCTCTAGCTTCTAATCCCTCCCTTCCTCCCCCTCTCCCCCATCAACCCTTTTGCCTTCACATTAATTTTAAGATTCTGGTTTTCATTTTATCTCTTTCTGTGCTATTGGCCCACCCCATCTGCAATCCCTAATAATTGACGATGAACATATTGGCTAAATTTGTTGTGAAATATGATACCCTCTGTTTCTGCTAATGAAATATTAAATAGCACATCAGTTTCCAAACAAACATGATTATTCAAAAGTTACACTTTTTTTTTGTTTGCCAGCTTTTGTGCAGGGGTTGTTCATAACCCATTCTGTGTGAATATTTTTACTTGCTATTTAAGTTGTGTTAGTCAGGATTGGTCACATGGTATTGTTTCTATTTCCCAATGGGATGAAGGTGCAAGCAATTTGGGTGCAAATATTCACACATGAAATACATTCCTGTTTCTACAAATACTGGTGCCTGCAACTTTGAAAGACTCTTTCCATGAACGTTCATGCCAGTAAAAGGTGATTGTACTGATGTTCATGGGGAGCAAATGCAAAAGGGATGTGCAAGCATGTAAATTCACTGAAATATTTGTGCAAATATGAAATATTTACCCAGCTCTATCATTATCCCTCATCTTCCTACCTCTCTGCTCTGAAACCAGTTTTCTTCCAGCATTTTCTTTCCCAAGCTGCTTCTTTCTATGTTGGTTTTCTTTCCATCCCCCTCGCCCCAGCTCATAAACAACTTCCACTTTCAGTTCATTCCGCTACTTCAGTTTTTCTTGACAATCCTTTAGCCAAACTTTTTGTTTCCTACCCTACTCTTACGTATAGCTTATTCTTTCTCTTAGAATGTTTGTTCGAGATTGAAAACAAATTAAGAGTCTAAACTTTACTGTAACATTTTAAAATCATTTTTATAAAAAGATGTTGACCAAATCCTCACTCTAAAATGTAACCCCAACAATATTATTAAAAAGCAAAATCATATCAACACAACAGCTTTTTAAAATGTAATCTAGCACATTTATTAGACAGGTGAGTATAATGGGTGTACAGTAACATACCTAAACTTTCATAAGGAATTCAACATGATTGTACATGAGTCCCTCAGACTGATGTTAAAATGAAATGAGAGAGAGAACGTACACACTATCTGAAAACAAACAACGTAATTGTTAAACGGTACTACGTAGAGCTGTAGAGAGGTATTGAGCAGAGTTCTCTAAGAGTCAATGGTGAGTCCAAAATTATGTAATCCCTTATTCTATAGGGAGTACATTGAGAAAATCTGCCCCTTATGCAAGGTAGGAAGAGTAGCTGGCAACATACTGTAAAAGGTAGACTTAAAATATAGCAAAATATAGAATAAATTGGAGAAATGAGCAGAAAGTCATGTGTGAGGACTTGGTTTACCTGACTTGTCTTATTTAAACTAAGCATTTCAGAGGAGAAAATGTGTCTTATGTAGGCTTGTTAGTCGGCAGATAAAGTCACTCTATATAAATATTTACTAACAGGAAAAAAACAACTAAAATGGGGTTTAGTCCAGATGAGATTTGATCCAAATCAATGCAGAGATAGTTCACACTAATGAAAGAATCCAGAGTGCATATGTATTAAATGGGGGAGGAGGGGAGAATGCTGGTGAGAAACACCACCACCTTAAGAGGAGGTATGGATACAAGATTGGGTAATAAACCGAACACAGACATGTATTATAATAATACCGCTGCACAACAGAAAATGTGCCTCTAGAATGCATAAACAGGCATTTGTACCCATTCCAGTCACTAGCACTCCTGAGTTTCCCTGGTTCACAGACATCTCCAATATGCATTCCTTACACCTCTTCCCATCTGGGAAGCCCTGAAATTTATAAAATTCAAAGACAACCATGGACTTTGCAGAATTTAAGACATGCTAAGACTCCAAAGACAAATTTCAGGTCAAGAAGAATGCCTTTTGGGATTGAGGATAAATATGTGAATTTATCAGATTATTTTCAACTCTAAAAATAGATTCAGGTACAAACAGGCTAATACTCTGTTGGCTATTAGGTTACAGCACCTGCACCTACCTAACTTGTGTTGTAAACTGACTACATCTTTAAGAGTTCAGTCTTTTCAGAATTAACCTGGGGAAGAGATCTTCAACTAACCCATTAGCAAAATTCACTGAGCCAAAGTAAATTCCTCAAATAAAGCATCCACTCTCCACAACTGAGAAGCAGAGATTTGACCAAGACACCATTTTTTCTCTAGTGTAGCAGAGATTGTGGAGAGCCAAGACACCCTTTTAAAACATTGCTGTTAAGCTTTACATCCTGGCAAAGAAAGTGATTCTTAAGTTGTAACTTCCAGCACATTCTCCTCTTAAATACAGAGAAATGTCCTAGATAAGCTCCTTTGCACTATAGCCCTTTGTTTCCATTACTTCCCATTGCACAAACAGCTCATATTTCATTGGTTAGATTCTAACAGTTAACTCTTAAATAAAGTTGGAGAAAGTTGGAGAAATAAAGTTGGAGAAATAAAGTTGGGAAGGTGTCGGGGTGGGTGCCCAGACCAAACCCGACCCCCCACCCCAGCTCACTTACCCCCCGACCAAACCTGACACCGCCACCTCACCCCCCCACCAACCGCAACACCCCCTGACCAACCCCAACACCCACACCTCACCCCTCACCCACCCCGACTCCTTCCCACCCCCCCAGACCAAACCCGACACCCCCTGGCTCACTTACCCCCCCGACCGAACCCGACACCCCCACCTCACCCCCCCCACCAATCGCAACACCCCCAGACCAAACCCGACACCCCCCGGCTCACTTACCCCCCGACCGAACCCGACACCCCCACCTCACCCCCCCAAGCAAACCCGACACCCCCATCTCAGCCCCCCACCAACCGCAACACCCCCTGACCAACCCCAACACCCACACCTCACCCACCCCGACACCTTCCCACCCCCCCCAGACCAAACCCGACACACCCCCTGGCTCACTTACCCCCGACCGAACCCGACACCCCCACCTCACCCCCCCAAGCAAACCCGACACCCCCTGACCAACCCCAACACCCACACCTCACCCACCCCGACAACTTCCCACCCCCCCAGACCAAACCCGACACCCCCCCGGCTCACGGTGCACTGTGTAGCACACAGATTATTAAATACACTGTTCGGTCGGCGGGTGAGGTGGGGGTGTCAGGTTTGCTCAGGGGGTCAGGTGGGGGTGTCTGGTTCGGTCGGGAGGTGAGGTGGGGGTGTTGGGTTTGGTTGGGGGGGTCAGGCGGGGGTGTCGGGTTTGGTCGGGGGGTAAGTGAGCCGGGGGGTGTCGGGTTTGGTCTGGGGGTGTGGGAAGGTGTCGGGGTGGGTGAGGGGTGAGGTGTGGGTGTTGGGGTTGGTCAGGGGGTGTCAACTGTCTGCCCCCTCCCCACCTCCGACTGACCCAAGCAACGCCGGGCACTTATGCTAGTCTATATATATAAAAGTCAAGTGGTGTATGTATGTATGTATGACAGCGAACTCCTCCCGCACTGTTTGAGCCAAAGACTTGAAATTTGGTACAGTTAGGGGTCTTGGGGTCTAGATGCTGGTAAGGGTCAAAATATTTTCGGATCTCACCTCTGACACCCCCCAGGGGTGAAAGTCTTTCAGGGCCAATCACATCGGCTGGGCGGTTAGGTGGTGATGATGTCATAATACCCCCTCCAACAGACACCGCACTCGCTCAGCTCGCCCCTCCCTCCTCCAATGGAACCCCGGAGATCCCTCAGTTCTCTGCCCCTCCCACCTCCCAACGGAACCCCGGACTCCATCAGCCCTGTGCCCCCCCCCCCCCCCACCTGCGAAGGTCCCCGGAATCCCTTGGCTCTGGGCCCCCTCCTCGCCTGCGACGGATCCAAGTTGGGTTTGGTGGGACGGTAAGTGAGGTGGGGGTGTCGGGTTCGGTCGGGGGGTGAGGTGGGGGTGTTGGGTTTGCTTGGCGGGGGTCAGGTGGGGGGGTCAGGATTGGTCGGGGGTAAGTGAGACGGGGGGTGTCGGGGTTGGTCTGGGGGGGTGGGAAGGTGTCGGGGTGGGTGAGGTGTGGGTGTTGGGTTTGGTCTGGGGGGGGAAGGTGTCGGGGTGGGTGCCCAGACCAAACCCGACACCCCCCCGGCTCACTTACCCCCCGACCAAACCCGACACTGCCACCTCACCCCCCCACCAACCGCAACACCCCCTGACCAACCCCAACACCCACACCTCACCCCTCACCCACCCCAACACCTTCCCACCCCCCAGACCAAACCCGACACCCCCCGGCTCACTTACCCCCCGACCGAACCCGACACCCCCACCTCACCCCCCCACCAACCGCAACACCCCCAGACCAAACCCGACCCCCCCCGGCTCACTTACCCCCCGACCAAACCCAACACCCCCACCTCACCCCCCCCAAGCAAACCCGACACCCCCACCTCACCCCCCACCAACCGCAACACCCCCTGACCAACCCCAACACCCACACCTCACCCCTCACCCACCCCAACACCTTCCCACCCCCCCAGACCAAACCCGACACCCCCCGGCTCACTTACTCCCGACCGAACCCGACACCCCCACCTCACCCCCCAAGCAAACCCGACACCCCCTGACCAACCCCAACACCCACACCTCACCCCTCACCCACCCCAACACCTTCCCACCCCCCCAGACCAAACCCGACACCCCCCGGCTCACTTACTCCCGACCGAACCCGACACCCCTACCTCATCCCCCCAAGCAAACCCGACACCCCCACCTCACCCCCCCACCAACCGCAACAACCCCTGACCAACCGCAACACCCCCACCTCACCCACCCCAACACCTTCCCACCTCCCCAGACCAAACCCAACACCCCCTGGCTCACTTACCCCCCGACCGAACCCGACACCCCCACCTCACCCCCCCCCACCAACCGCAAAACCCCCTGACCAACCCCAACACCCACACCTCACCCCTCACCTACCCCGACAACTTCCCACCCCCCCAGACCAAACCCAACACACACCCCTGGCTCACGGTGCACTGTGTAGCACACAGATTATTAAATACACTGTTCGGTCGGGGGGTGAGGTGGGGGTGTCGGGTTTGCTCAGGGGGTCAGGTGGGGGTGTCGGGTTCGGTCGGGGGGGTCAGGTGGGGTTGTCGGGTTTGGTCGGGGGGTAAGTGAGCCGGGGGGTGTTGGGGTTGGTCAGGGGGGGTTGGAAGGTGTCGGGGTGGATGAGGGGTGAGGTGTGGGTGTTGGGGTTGGTCAGGGGGTGTCAACTGTCTGCCCCCTCCCCACCTCTGACTGACCCGAGCAACGCTGGGCACTTATGCTAGTGTGTAGTAAAGAGTCTAGCTGCTAACAATAAAAAATAAATTAGTCATTCTGTTTAAAACAGATCTTTTACTGGTGCATTGAGTTAGCAGATCAGGAGATCTCTAGACAGCTGGCATTTTATCATATGACAAAAAAATTTAACACTTTCCTCCTAAAATCATCCAATTCTTGGACAACCACCGCACATGCAAGTATGTTCCTCCTTCCTGATAACCCCTCTAACAGAGTACCTCCCTACTAGCAAATATATGATGGATCTTAACTGGAGCCAAATGCCATCTATATACTAATTTTTAAAAAAAATTATGAGCCACACAAATTGAAGATGAACTTCCCCCTTCCCATAACCAGACCCACTCTTTCAGATCTTTTTTTCTCCCCAAATCTCTCCCCCCGTGATTTCACCTGGATTGTTTTCTTGTCAACATCTTTTTCAAACAAATCTCTCTCTCTCTCTCTCTCTCTCTCTCTAATCTTAGAAATTAAACCTTTTGTTCCCACTGGCTCTTGGGTCAGGAAAGTATTTTTTAACCAGTGTTATATATGACAATACCATAGGCTTACAGAACTCATATAAAGTTAAAAACACACCTAATAAGTAACTTTTTGTTCTTGTTTACTGTTCTCTGTAGAGATTCCTGGTTTGGAATCAGCTGTGTGATTAGCTAGTTGAATGAAAGAATAGATCCAGTTTGGTCATATATTTCCCTTTGTGCAGTTCACTCTTAAATTGGCAAAGACAGATTTTCCATTGTATACACCCCTATATGTGTGGTCAGGTTGCATAGATCTAGCAGTCTCTGGACAGACAGGGAGTAAGAGAGAAGAATGAATATAGTCTTTAACTTCAGCATTAATCTCCCCTCTTTTCAAATATCCAGCTATTTTTCTAAAATCATAAAAGTACTAATAAATCCAGAATAGTTTACATAATATTCAAAGAGTGTAAATAACCATCTCCACCACAGTGATGTTTTCTTTTCCAAATTAAAGCATATGCCATTTAAAAATAATTAAAAGAAGAAGAAAATCACAACAAATCTTCAGTTCTGATCACCCTCCCTGTTGCTCTGCTTTAAGAGTTATGATGGAGTTATACTGGTGCAAAGCCTGTAACAGAATGATGAATCAGGTCCTTTATTTCAAAGAAAAAAAGAAGGGGGTGGGGCGGACTTTACAAGTTATATGTTAATATAAAGGGAATGTCTGCTTTGCTAATGAAAGGTATGATCTGTAGAACAAATTCCCTTCAGATAAAATTTATGAGGAGTTGCCAAGTCTTCCTGGAATGCCCCACCCTGGCGTTATATTATCAGTAAAATGAATGGCAAGTGAGAGCATGCAATATACAGTCTTTTTCATTCATGTGAAACACCATCAAGGTAACTTTATGAGCCAAGTAGTACTTTGGTAGCCCCACTGAAGCAGAAAAACATAACTACTCCAGCACAAGAAAAAAAACCACACTTCATTGTGAAATAGCTCAGGTTGCCACACACCTAACTGACAACCCAAAATGCAAGGAGAAGAAAGTTAAGCTAACAGTCCATATCCTTCACTCACAGGCGTGCACCTTACCTCAGCTACTGAACACCACTCACCACAAGCTTGTCTCTGTTGTCCTCTCCCCCCACCCCAGGAATGCTAGCCTACAACCTTCTCATTTTGCAATATTTAAGATTAGCAGCTGTGTTAGTCTGTGTCTGTAAAGAAAGCGAGGAATACTTGTAGCACCTTCGAGACTCACCAGTTTATTTCAACATAAGCTTTCGTGGGCTATAGCCCACTTCATCAGATTCAGTGTCATCCGATGAAGTGGACTATAGCCCACAAAAGCTTATGCTGATATAAACTGGTGAGTCTCAAAGGTGCTACAAAGTCTTCCTCATCTTATTTTGCAATATGTGTCACTTTTCAGAGCGCATGCCTCACTTTCTTGGCATCTGCATGTATAAGAAACTTTTTCACAACTTTGAGGCTCTGAGGACCATGCTAAATGGCCCCCACTCTAAAAAATTTTTTTGCCATTTTTGTCTAGCCCTAATTAAATGTACATATCCTGAGTTTCTCGTATTTAGAGGCTTGAGCAGAGGATGTCTTTTTATTACATTTTATTAATATTTTGAAGACAACATTTTTATCTGTACATTAACATTCTTGCTGAAATCATGTTTGTGAATCTAATACCATCTATATTTACAGCAAATTTCTCTCTCACACACACCCCCCCGCCAATATTCATATATAGGCTAATAAGAGTGTACACACACACACACACATACACAGTTGCGTGGATTTAACTAAATAGGTTTAAAATAATACTATTAAATAGGTGTGATTTCAGTGTTTAAAGGTGGCCTTGTATTAATGCATTCAGTTATCTCAAAGATGACATACTGTGAGGTCTCCCGCCAAAAGTTTTACTTCTCATCCACAGGTGTGTCTGCGGTGACCAAATCTATTTAATGCCAGTGGCACCTGTCATGGACTTAATCTCATCAACTAATTTTATGGAGGTAAAATTTAACCAAGCTTCTGCTATCAACAGCAGCAAAGATCCACAAGATTTTGTATTTCTCTCTTACAGAAGGATAAACAAACTACTTAGTCAATAAAAAGAAAAGTTCAGATTCTAGTTCTTAGCAGAACTGTTAGGTAGTTGTCAATTTAACAGCTTGCAGGATCAGCTAGTACGGTATTTAAGAGAGCCCCAAAAGCCCCATTTTCATAATCCACCATCATGTTTACCACTTGCATTTAAAAGTGATACCACTTCCAGGCAGTATTTGGAAACCTACCAAGTGTCAATCCATTTACCTTTCTGTACTTTCATTGTCTGTTTCCTTATGGGGGAAAAAAAATAAATAAAAATTAGTCACCAAAAAAAGCAATACGGCTTTATTTTATTTCCGGAAAGGTCAGTAATGAGACTTTGGACAGTCCAGCATTTTTATTTCTCCTCTTTTAATCTCTTCTGCAGAGGTCACGCCTCCTCCCTGAGGTCCTGGCGGTGGCCCTAACATTACTGGAGTGACAAAGTTCTGCTGCTAGGGAGCTGAGTGGAGGGTTCTGGGGGCTATAGCCAGTGCACAGGCACAACTGGACCACTGTATGGCTAGCTCTGGAGTTCATCAGGCATGGGGATGGCCCCAGGGTCTTATCCACATAGGAAAATTCTGTCCTCCCTACTTGTGAGTGCCTCTCTTTACACACACAGTGTCATTTACAGGCACAAATCACGTGAACACGAAGCGAATAACTCACAAATACAAGGGCTCCCTATTTGCACACACTAAGTCTGTTTGTTTCAGGCCAATGGAGGACTCTGCATGTGCTCACAAGCACTTAAATACTGTTCGGGTCATTATTTATTGGTATTCCCCTCTGAGACTCTGGTACCTAAATTTGTTCTGTGTTCAGTGCCTAGCACAGTGGGATCCTGGTCCCTTACTGAGGCTCCTAAATACTACACTAAATACAAATAATATTAGTAACTGTAGCACTTTCCCTTTGATTCTATTATTTCAGCATTTTGTATTTTTCATTCTTACAAATGAGAAAACCCACCCTACTCTGCTGGGATGGTGACATTATACCATAGGGTTGTACATGGTGATCTCGCTTAGGATACTGCATCAACTCACCATCATTCCCTATAGGTTACCTTAAGCACAGTGACACCAATGCATTTTTTGAGCATAGTGACAAAATGAACATAGAACAAAGCATGGCATGTCCTTTATTTTATTTACCATTCTTTTAACCAGGTAGTCTCCAGCTCAGACTACTAAGCTATTGGGACAGGAGATAGGAGACACCCATCCCTCTCCCCCCACACTTACATCTCCCCCCCCAAAATCACCATTCTCCTGCCTTATTCCTAGCAGCATAGACCTCACTTCCCAGGCATCTTTACCTTCGAGTTATTCATCCTTGATTCTTTAGTAAAGCTTACCACACACCCACAGGAGCCCAATTCACAGTTAACCCATAGAACTCATTGCCATGGAACCGGATGTTGTGGGAGTCAAAAGTATAACTAGATTTTTAAAAACCTAGTAAAATGCAAGGAGGATACATCCAGCAATGGCTATTAGCCAAGATGGCCAGGGATGCAACCCTATCGGCAGGGTGATCCTAAACCTCTGACTGCCAGAAGCCAGTAGGAGAAGAGCAGGGTGGATCTCTCCACTGCCCTGTTCTGTACACTCCTGCTGAAGCTCTGGTATGGGCCACCATGGGAGACAGGATACTGGCCAGATGAACCACCGGTCTGACCCAGGATGGCAGTTCTTATGTTCTGAAACACAAAAGTACACAGCAGACAGATCTGTATTTGGCTTTTTGCTTACTGCCCCTGTGTTTTGAAGGAAGCTGTTGTGTTTTATGATTCAGCTCTCTGAATAAGCTTGCCCCACCAAGATATCAATCTGACACCTATACGGTCAGGTCTCCCAGATCTAGAATAGAGACCATAGTCCTCAATGTTATGACATTATGTGTGTTATGAGCACAATCTTTAATGGCACCGAAGATCCTCTAGCTGCAAACGACATCACATCTTAATCTCGCCAGCCCCTCACAGCAGGGAACCCCCTACAACAGCAGACTAGCTTCAGGTGGGGGAAGTCTTTAAAAGCTGCTTCACAGTTGAGTGCCAGCTACTGCCAGGCTCCTTCCCTCACTTTCACAACATTTAAAAGGGAGAAGAGCCAGAGACTCCACGGAGTCCACTAGGGCCTTCAGCCCAGATCCTCAACAGGTGTGTAGATACCCAACTCCCATTGAAACCAACCTACTTTATGTAAAAAGTGCTCAGATAGTAGTGATGGACAGAAGTACAAATCCCTAGGACATACAATGTCTAAGTACAACGTGCCTCCCTGGTGTAAGGAGTTCCATGCTGCTAGCCCAAGTGAAGTCTGAAATAAATCAGCAATTTTGGGGAGATTTTCAAAGGCACGAAGGGCAGCTAGGCACCCAGCTCCCATGGGCTTTCAACTCTATTCCTTACCAAAATGTAGCATATTTGGTATATTTCAAGTAAATACTGGCATGCTGGCAATGTACTAGCATGTTAATTCTTATGCTGTTATGGAAAAAGTTTGATTCAGGATTTGTAATAGAATGTACTCCAAAGCAACACATCCAAGGAAGCAAGAAAGATATACAAGCTGCTTATGAAAATCCTTTTATTGTGGAAAGTGTTAAAGGCATCTTTAAATTGCTCCTTCCTGGCAGGGTGCACTAACAGTTTGCTTTCACCCACCATATTTCAGGTCAGGCTACGGGAATTTTTACAATCCCTTTTTAAACTTTTTTTATTCAAATGGTGTCTCACACTTAGTTTTGAATTCTGCATGCACCCTAGAAGTGGCATTCTGGATCCTTTTCCAACTTGGCTTCTGCAGCAAAGCATGGAACATACAGTATTTAACTTCATGAAACTGCAATTATTAAAGGACCACTGCCACACACTGGCAAACTCAAATATATGTTCTCCTGAAGCCTTACTAACCTCTATCTCTGTGCCCCTCTTTACTGCTTACCAAATTATTTGTGTGGAAAGAGAAGGTCTCTGTTTTCAAAGCTGATTTCTCTTTCTGCCTGATTCATTCAGTGTGTTGTACTATCCCTTTTGTGACATCAGCATTCATCATCCCCAAAACAGCTGTAGTGTCACAAAAACTAGAGTGACTAAGTCAGGCAGAAAGAAGGCTGGTTATGTAAAACCAAACCTAAATTGTTATACCATGAATATTTTTATAACAAGTCAGCAGTGAGTTGAAAAATAATACAGAACAACTGTGAATTTGATGGGATTTTGATGTTCTAAAGAGCCACTGGTGTGCAGCTGTGGTTCTTCAATGACTCATTAGCTTCTGAAAAATTTTCCCTGCCATTTTAGGAGGACAGTAACAGTTCAAAGATAGTTAGCTACAGAAACCTACTCAAGGAGCATCACTTTGTCTCAATAGTACCCTTTCCAATTATGTGATTAAACAGGTCTTAAAGAAATAGCTACAGTCTCACCTTTGTTAGTCATCTAACTCCAGCTTGTATTTATACCACATGGAAATTGGAGAAGAGAGTCTGCGGTGATCTCGGTTATCAGTGACACTCTGGCATAAAATTTCTCATCTAAAGAGCAAGGTCTCATCTCAGTCATTCTGCTCTCCTTCTAGAGTCTGAATGACCAGTGACATCACATTCAAGCCATGTGAAAGGTGAATTCTGGTATCCGTTGTAACAGCTTTTGGGCAGATTTGTACACTCATGGTTTATATCATTTCTTTTACCTGATTACAGGCCCTTTAGGGTCCTACTTCAATGGCATTACTTTGCTTTTATATCTTTCCCTGCTACCTCCTAGCCCACTCTTCCCCCCCACACACACACACACACCACACTTTTTAAAAGCGAAAATACTCATTAGCCTTTGTCTTCATTACACACTTCCCCAGAGCTATCTTTTGGGTTTCCTACATGCTGCAGTAAGGGCCTGATCCTAAGCCAATTGAAGTCAATGGGGAGGCTAGTGACCTGAATCAGGTTGTCCTGTGGCACCTTAAAGACTAACAAACACATCGGAGCATAAGTTTTCGTGAGCGAATACCCACTTTGTCATTCCAATGAAGTGGGTATTAGCCCACGAAAGCTTATGCTTCAATACTTTTGTTAGTCTTTAAGGTGCCACAGGACTCTGTGGCTTTTGCAGATCCAGACGAACACAGCTACCCCTCTCATTCTGGATCAGGTTAACACTGTGCTTGTTTGGCACCTACTTTTGAACAGTATTAGATTCATTTCTAGGTTTTTTTTGAGGTAACCAAGAATTATTTCATTCTCAGATCTGTTTGAAGCAGCCACCATTCTTTACCATGTTTGGGTCCCGTTTAGGTCAGAAGTTAAAAAAACTTCAATTCCAACTGTATCTTCCTGTGAAACACCAACTCCATAAATGTGAGGATACTGATGAAATATTGATGAAAAAACAGTGTGGAAGATTGCTTCCCCAAATCCTCTAGGATCTGCCACTGATCTCAAAGCTTTAGTTAGTGGTATAAATAGTATCTCTTCTACTACCACAATGTATTTAAGAATGTTAACAACAGATGACAAATGGTGCAAAAGTGTCAATTTTTAAATGGAATTAATTTCAACTGTTCATGATCACTGTCGTCTTCACTTTCTGCAACTATAGTAAAATGGTTTACTGACCGGAACGTTCACCAACACAGCTAATTACAACCAGGAAATGAAAAATACTTGTGGAAAATAATTTTTTATAAATTTATAGTCAGGAGTTCTGGCACCAGAAACCTGGTTGTGAGACTTGTGATCTTCCAATGAGGTAAAAGAATCAGATCATGTGTCCTGGCTACCTAAGCAAAACAGCTCAAATATCCACAAAGAAGTGCTTCCAAATAAGCTACAGCCCAAACTTTAATTCATTTGTTCAGAATTATGCACCATATAGAGAAAACAATGATCTGTTTGAGGACAACTTACAAATAATTCATTTGGTTCCACCTCATCTCAGTTACGTTCTCTGTAGTAGGGTTGGAACAAAACCATAATTGTGCCCGAGAGGGCTCATAAAATCTGCAAATGCCACTGCTGTTATAAAAGTACCTGAACACATTTTTTTTCCAGCATATTCCTTCCACTCTGCATCCATTTCCCTAGTTTTCTGTTTAGTGCAATATGGCCTTTTCTGACTAACCCTCTTAAGGCTTGCTTGTTCTTGGTTCGTACGCAAACCCATGAAATAACAGCCACAAAGTCAGAGTCCTTCTGTTTGCAAGAGAGAGCACTTTCAAAGCAAAAGGAAATTGCTGCCCACCTCTGGTTGTTCTTGGAGACTGAAGAATGCTTTATTTATAAACATTGCGTGTTATAGCTCCACATTTATCATCCCTGAATATTATCTGAAGCCATAGGATTCGAGTGCCTTTAGTGACTGTGATTTTCTCCTGAGTAACTCATTTACCTAAACAAGAAATGCAATATATTTGGAAAGTTGCAAATCTAGAGTCAGTGGGCTGGTTCTTTGCCACTTGGCACTTTGTGGAGACATACATCTGGGCAAAGTGGGTCCAAAATGATGCCAGATCAGACCGATTGGATTCTACATGCACTGTGCACAGGTGAGAAGGAAGGATGGTGCAACCGTTAGGGAAAAAGCCTACGACTTGGAGGCAAAGGTGCCATGTCCTACTCAATGGCCAGTGTCCTGTGCGACTTTGGACAAGTCACAGCCTCGGTGTCAATTCCCTGTCTGCATAAAGGGAATAATAGTACTACCTTACCACAGGAAGTGATGTGAGGATAAATACACTTATGATTGTGAGGTGTTCAGATACTATGCGTGGAAGTTGCTACACGAGCTACAAGACTGTGGAAAACTGGGGCCTCAAAAATATTGTGTTTTGCATCTTTGCTTATTTGAAAAGCTGCTGTTAAAAAGGATCCTGTAGTACTTGGCAAAGTACAAGCTTGTATTTTTATTCAAGGAATCAAAACACCAAAGATTCACTCCACAATAGAGACCCTCTCACGAGCTTGTATCTCTCTGGGTTTGTTGGTGAGGCCAGAGTGAGTCTGAATGTTCAACGGCACAGAGGTTATAGCTTCTGCCAGAGAGCAACCTAGATAGGTCAGTGTGATAGAATTAGGCCTCTTAAATAAGCTTTTAGAGCTTCTCAGCAAAATTAAGGGAGGTGCGTATGCATGCGCATACTTCATTTATTTCAGAGTGTCATTTAATCTTCTGTGCCAATTTACTGATATATCCTTTATCATCATATAGCATCTGGTCGATAAGGGTCCAATTTCCTCTATTAGCACAGACTGAATTCAGAATACAATTGCAGTCTAGGTGCTAATGAATGATGCTTATAAGTATCCATTGCTAAAGCCAGTGAAACATTCAAGAAAGGTACTGCCTACTTGCATTGCCTTTGATTTCATTAAGGGCTACAGTGGCTCAGCACCTCTGGAAATCAGGCTAAAAGGGTAAGTGTTCTATAACCAGTTCATTCTCTTAAGCGTTTTCTTCTCGAGGAAGAAAACAGTAATATACCTGAGAAGTCTTGGTCTTATCGTTTGGATGGCACTAGTGGCAGAGAATTCTTCAGATACATGAATGGTGCAATTATTTGAGTATCTGCTGAAATCTTTAGACTTTTTCACAAATAAAACAAACAGATTCTTAGCCCACGAAAGCTCATGATCCCCAAGATCTGTTAGTTTATAAGGTGCTACAAGACTCTGTCGCTTTTGCAGATCCAGACTAACATGGCTACCCCTCTGAATCGGATTCAAGCTTATCCTAGAGAATTTCAGTTTTCTTGTTTTCCAATATCCATAAATTTGGGAACCCTATTGATTCCAGAATAGTTTTTTCAAAAACAGATGCTAATAAAGCATTTTGATGTAATGACTGACCTTCAACCCAGGTGATCAGCAGGATATGAACCTCAGAGCTTTAGCATCAAAGCACAGATCTTTACTAGTTCAGATAAAGGAGTTACGCCCTTAACAGCCAGCTATCTCCCTGTAGTGGCAGGTCCACGTGGAAGAGATGACACACTTTCGAAGCATATTGCATGATTAGTTAGTATTTGAATATGAAATTCTAGGTTAGTTTATCCTGATACTATATTTGAATGATAAAACACTCAATAGTTTGACAGGACACCTCAATTTGAGGTGACCCGTTATACTAGGCTATTGTAGTTTTGACTCGTTATCTGAAAAGTTTCAGCTTGCTAACTATGAAAATTCATAACTTTAACACAACTGATGTTCTCACAGCTTGACTTATTTCATTCATCAAAATTGAGTCTAAAAAGAGAAAAAACAAATCTGAAAACCATAGCTGCATTGTTCCTTACCGTATGCAAGACTAAGAAATTATTCCACAAATTGCACTATTACATTGAATTGCTTGACAAATTTATAGTAATAGCAAGACACTAAGATAAAGCATAAGGTGACAAATTTAGCATTTGTTTTCCAGCTCCATTCTGTGTGCTTTGTTCCTTATACTTGATGTTGCAGTCATACTATTTTTACACAGCATTTCCCGGTTTAAATAAAAGTATCTGAAGGGCCAATGGAGCTTTTAAGTTTTATGATCTGGATCTGTTTGGCTTGATGCCATCAACCTGGAACTCAGCTGCCCTAATTGGTGGATGAAAATTTAATTCCAAAGCTAAAAAGTGCTTCAGAGTCCCTTCCATCTCTCTAACTTCAGAGATGGATCTTTTTTTTTTAAAGAAAGATGAGGAAATTCTACTCAGCTTGCACAAAAGAAATAAATGCTCAGGCATTTCAAATGACTCTTGTTTTACTTAAAACTTGGCCTACTCCTTAGCTCTCAATGAGATCTAGAAAACAAGCGGAGAGAACAAAATCACTTCAGCTATTACTGAATTTGCCAGAGTTGGAATATGGGTGGGTAAGAGGTTTTAGGCTCATGTACTTGCCAAAGCAAAAGTTTTCTTCATACCATGCCAGGTTAGCCAGCAGAACCCACACTGAGATGCATTTGAGACCAAGAGCTTAGGAAGATTCAATAAGAGGGTTACCTCATTAGTTAAATGGATAAGATCATCCCCAGTTACAATACTAACATTCTGAAAAGCTTTGGAAGGGACACAAACGGTAAAGTTTCAGCTTGTAAACCAGCCTCTAATTCTTTGGAGTGAGGAGAAAACTTCCCTTGGGGGCAGGCTATCCCATAGCTGCCTAAAGCAGGATTCCTCTTTCTGAATCATCTGGTACTGGCCAGTCACACTGGCTTGAGCCAGTGTGGCAATTCCGACTGGGTGCCGATGTAGCAACAAACACGGCTGAACTATCGGTCTTCAGTCTTTCAACAAAATTTGCTTCTAGGCCCCTGGCCTATACTTCTTAATTTCTCTCATTTGCTTCTGCAAAGCATTTTGCAATGCCATTTGTGTGAAAGTCATTATGCAAAGTAAAGTTGTATTGCATATAGTTTTCCCCTCCCCCAAGCATTAAAATTTCATTAAGAACAATGGGAGCCCTGTGCTTGCAGGAAGGGTAGATACTGGAGCTGAAATCCAGATCCAAATGCATAAATTCTCCCAAGACTCACCAGATCCTCCGGGGGAGGGGACATTTACAAGTGACTGTTCCCTTCGTTAGTAACTTTTAATTTCAGCGTGCTATAAAGTACATTATAGGCAGCATGACTTGACAGGCAGCATGCCTGAATTTCTCCTTCCATCTCAAAATGTTGTTCTACAATATCCTGATGGCCCTTCTGGTTTTAAACTAGAGAGTATATGATTCACAATTCATCTAGGAATAGATCACTTGGCTTTACTCCTCAGTCTGAATTCCATAGCAGACCTCCGCCAATGCAAATAGAGATACTCTCAGGGATCTGTATTTATGAGACCATAGGTCTGCATAAACTAAAATAAGGAGAGAGTCATAAGTGCATTAACCCATCAGCAGTATTTGCACATTATACATCTTTAATATGGCTGTTGCTTATATCTGGAAGTTTTCAATAGAAAAATGACTGCTACAAGTCTAACCTTTGCAAATCAAATAAAAATATGGTGGAATTTAGAGAGGTTTGGCACATTGGGGAAAAAAAAATCTGAAGTTTTTACTTGTTCCCTGGTATGAGAACTTGGCATTTTGAAGAGACAAAAGGCAAGAAAATCCTGGAATAGAACTGTGGGTTTAAAGAAAGCACAGCTCAGAGTTTTAAGATTTAAACGCTGTGAATAGGAAATTAGCCTCCAAAAGCAGCTATCCAGGTTTTTTTTTAAGTCGTGTAAACCTATTTTCTGATTAGAAAGCCCTGAACTGAAAGGCCATGGCTCCTGGTTGGAAAATCATCAATGAATACCTTTTAACGTTCTCCCTCATTACTCGCTGTAGCAACACTGCCAGAGTTTACGAAGTAGTTGAACTCGCACAGCCATGTGCCAGCGGTGCTTCAACATGCTTCGCTGCCGCCCACAGGCGAAATGGAAACCAGACTGGAACCTCTCCAGAGAGTCTGCAATTAATTAAGACTGAAAGGGAGCTCTGAATAACCCTTTTGTGGAGCAAAATACACACAGTCAAAACCCAGCTGACACACACAACAAAACGGACTTCATGGTTTCTTATGAGAAAACCGTTAAATGGTTTGAGAAAAGAAGAAACACTTTGTTCAAGTCACTAGTGTGAATGCAATATATTCAGATTACAAAGCAGAACTCCTCAGTTATAAATATCATATTACTTTATCCCTGGGTAACCAGGTGTACAAGAGCCAGTAATAACACATTAGGCTTTAAGTTAGCATCCAGTACCGACTATTACTTATTCTTTTTTGTAAGGCTCAGATATCAGCAATGTTTTCCAATTCAGCAGGCACCAAGGACAGTCTCATCGCCTGATACACTGCTATGGTGCATTTGGAGTTCTTGACTCATGTTATTCTGTTACATAAATGGGTCTTTTTAAATGAATACAGAAGTTTAACAAAAGGAATGTGTCCCCTTTTGCAGTGATCAGATGCCCTCTCTCTTCCAGAGTCAGAAGACCACGTTGAAGGGCAAGATCAATCAATCACAGGTTGGTTAAATATTCCAGCATTAGGAAACAAAACATGCCACATTTGGGATTTAGGAAAAGTGAAATTTAAAAATCTTCCCTAAAGCTAGAAAAATCTGGAGGAAAATCCCAGTCCTAACCCCGAGTGAAGTTCTATGGCCTGTTACAGGCAGGAAATCAGATTACATGGTCCTAATGGTCTCTTCTGGCCTAAAGTCTTGAACCTATAATGTAAGCCTGTCTATTATGCACAGTCCATGCCTGTTAATATAGGACCCTGAAAAGGCAGATTGACGAGTTACTATGGTGCTCATGAAAGTGATACTGTTAATGCTGGCTAG
Organism: Sternotherus odoratus; assembly: GCA_032164245.1. NCBI lineage: Eukaryota > Metazoa > Chordata > Testudines > Kinosternidae > Sternotherus > Sternotherus odoratus. Next base: position 166,185,972 of record JAVMKO010000001.1, read on the forward strand.
AGAAAGCAGGATGCAAGCAGCACATGAAGGCCTGGCCCAAAGTCCATGAAAAATCAATGGAAAGGCTCAGGGTCAGTCTCAGACTGTGCAGCCTCTCTCAGACCCTGATCCAAATCCCACTGCAGTCAGCAAGAGGTGTTTGGATCAGGCCCTCAGCGCTGTCAACACACCCTGAGCCATTCTGCAGCTCTCTCGAGAGGAGACAATGAGTTTACTTGTTACTTGTGGACCTAATGCAGGATTTGAACAGAGGACTCCATAGGGGAAAGACGGCCACCGGCAAGAAATGTTGCTGGACCAATCTAAGCAGCCTGAATTAGTACCACTGCTAACATCCAACATGCAGGAAATATAAAACTATATTATATGAAAGCATAAATAGCATAGTCATTTTCCATGCATGTGTGTCAGTTCTCAAACCAAATAAATTCCAGCGAACATACTGTACCTTCTCTAAGATCTCAAAACAACTGTACCTTATTTTCCTTCGTATTTTGACAGCAGCTATGATGGACTTTTCCAAATTCAGCTCCATCCTCCTAGAAATCTGCATGTCAGGCTTGTTAAATCTTTTACAAATTCTACTACATAACTGCCTCGCTTCCAGAACAAATAATAATTGTATCTTGCAACCTAAAAGAAAACTAAAGCCTTGTCTTTCGATTGCTATCCCTCCACAACCTTCAGCTTTAATTGCTGGGTAAGTAGCCCCCTGCCATAGGTGCTGGAACTGGGGGATCTGGGGGGTGCTGCTGAAGTGGATTCCATTATATACAGGGATTAGTTTGGTTCAATGGCTCTCAGCACCCCCCCAACACCTGCTGTTGCCTTCATGGCTTCAGCGCATGTCAATTCAGTTCCTCGCTGCCCGCTGTTTTATAGCTGGCTTGGTGGGGCTCAGCTATTCAGAGAGGGATCGGTGATATTCAGGACCCTTCAGTGAATCTTTACCCCCAGAATGGCACTCCCAGCATTAGTAGTCTTCTCCTCCACCCCGCCCTTCTCTATTTTTAACCCTGTCCAGCCTCCCTTACCCAACTGGGCCAGACTGGGCAGGGCCGGCGACAGGGGGGTACTACGGGTAGAGCTGTACCAGGCCCTGCACTTTAGGGGGGCCCTGGTACAGCTCTACCCGTAGTCATCCGGCGCGGCTCTCCTCCGGACGAGCGCGCGTGTCCCCGGCCGAGCAGTGAGCCCGGCCGGCGGGAGCGGCTCAGTCCGGGGGGGGGGGGGGAAGGGCAGGCGGGGGGGGGAGAAAGGGCGGCTCACGCCGCTCCCGGGCTCTCGCTCCCGCTGCGGGAGCGCCGGCTGGGCAGGGGGGGGGCGGCTGGGCTTCCTCCCCCAGGCACTGTCAGCTAGGGGGGGGCGCCGGCTGGGCTGGGGGGGCCCCCAGCCGCTGTCGGCTGAGCTGGGCGGGGGCCGGCTGGGCTGGGGGGGGGGGCCCAGCCACTGTCGGCTGGGCTGGAGGGGGCCCGGCTGGGCTGGGGGGGGCCCAAACTATCAGAGTAGGGGGCCCCCAAATTTCTGTCGCCGGCCCTGAGACTGGGTCTTGGTCAGGGTGACTGCAAGGACATTTGGTGTTCCTTTCTTGTCCCTTCATTTCATAACCGGGTCAATAGCCTTTTATTGCCCCCAAACTCAAAACTTAGCTGTATTTTAGCCAAGATTCCCCACAGCATCACAGAACAAATGCACATGAGGCCTGGCCCATTCAAGTTGTCTACACTAGAAGCACTACAGTTATGCCACTGTAGTGTTTCCAAAGGGATCTTCCAACACTGTGGTAAATCTACCCCCTTAGAAGGTGGTAGCTAGGTCACTGGAAGAATTCTTCCATCAACCTAGTGCTGGCTGCACTGGGGCTTAGGCAGACTTAACAATGTCTTGGGGTGTGAATTTTTCATACCCCTGAATGTTGTAGCTGGGTTGACCTAACTGTCCAGCATAAGCCAGCTCCTTGCTTTGGAACTAATGCCATCAGAGAGCACTGTCCCCTGTGGAGCGCTCAGGCAACTCTGGGCTGTTCTTTTCCCATTTCACCAATGGATGTCAACAGTAAAGTCTACTCTCTAGGGCTTCAGGCCTCAAGATCCACACAAATCTTAGTAATGATTGGCAGCTCCTATTGTGCTGATCAATTGTCTCATTGTTTCTTTGTACTCTCTGCCTGTATCCTTGGGACAGAGGCTATCCTTTGGTTCTGTGGCTGTACAGGCCTAGCACAATGGAATCCTGTTGTGTAACTAGGGATCCTAGATGCTATAATAATAATAAATGATAATAGAGTAGTTAACCTCCAAGAAGAAAGGTATGGCCTAACTCTTCATGATGCCCTCTCCATCTTACACAACCACAACAATCTCCATCATTGTACTAAAAAAAAGTAAGTTCTTAGCGTCCCACATTATCAGTTTATACAACATGACCAGATGCTCAGATATCCTAGTGATGAGTCAAGTATAAGTGTCTCAGAGAATTTGTTATTTTCCTTCCTGAATGTACATTTGGGGCAGGGTCTGGCTTAGCATCAGTCTCATACTGAGTTCTCAGGTCATGCTTTACGATTACGCTACTGCAAGTATCGCCAAGACACCGGGACTAGTAAAGATGACTTTTCTGGAAGATATTTTACACATGTAAATACATGGGGCAAAATCCCTGCTGCCAAGACTGATTTCAATGCTTATTCCTCCATTCCATGGGTGACTGCTAACTGACCTAATGCAACATCTATCATTGTCAGAAAGTCAAAAGCAAGTATCTCATATGCCAGATTCTTCATTTCTTTACCATTTCCACCCCACCCCATATTGTCCAAGTACATTGCCTCAGTCTCCATCATCAGGACCACTTCTTCCTAGATGCCGGATACAAGTATGTGGAAAGCATCTTAAAGTGGGCTTCTCCACCAGGTCACGATAAAGATAGTAAAGAAATGTGAGCAAGCCTCTGGCCATTGAGAAGCCACGACTAAAAGATTAACAAGAGCAGATGTCCAAGCACCGTGTAGCAGAAAGTTGTTAGGATCCTCTCATATTAGAGGATTGCAAAACACTTTGCTCAGTACAATCAGCATCTTCTCCAGAGCTCATGTTCACACCTTTTTCAATCGTTTCTGCTTTTACACAGTATTTCTATGGCATCGTCCTAACCTGGTGTCGCGGTGTACGCTTTTTACTAGATAGTGCCATCTGATTTTTGGCCTTCCAGATGTTTACAGGCATGCACCTAAACGTCAATGTAATTGATCTCACATTTCAGGTGGTGGGTCAGGGGATCAGGAAGTTTTTGCCTCCCCCCATTCAGCACTGTACTATTTGCAAGGTCAGAGCGGATCTTTACAAAGCTCATAACCACAAGCCTCTTATTTTGGAATCCTTGAAATGTCAGAGTTAATTACATTTTCATTATTAAGAAATTAGATCCTAACACCACTCCCTGCGAAGAGATCCTGGAGAATCTAAAATGATCAATTGCTAGGTTTGAAAAAGTTTGTCACCAATTTTCCTAAGGAACAGGGTTATTCATAGACTGCCCACCCTTTCACTCCAAACCCATGGCCATGGCTTTCCCAAGTTTTAGAAGACTCCTTCCGGCAAAAAAACCAATTCTCAGCTCTGAGTGGGGGAGATGGTGGGGTCATACAGCCACTATTCTCTCTCCACCTGTGTATGCCACCTTGCCTCAGTGTTCCTTCTTCAGTTCCCTGCTCAAGAAAAGTCTTAACACGAATACTGAAGTTTATAACACAAGCATTTTCCTCTTCTGTGTTTCGTTAAATAATAAAGGGATTCAACCCTTGTACGTGGGCACCTCTTTCTCAAGGTTTCACAATCCCTTTAGTTCAGGTTTTTGACTCGTTTCTCTCTACCTTCAGCCACAGGATCAGACACTTATGGGGAGAGACTCGAATAACCTGCTTTCCCCAGCATCTCACCCTGATTGAGCAACAAGCTGCCTTAGATAACCCCCTATGGCCCTCCCCCATCTGATCCTGCCCTAGCCAGCCTGGCTCTTGGCCATCCCAGAACAATATCCTCCAGCAGTCCCTCTGGATTACATACCCTAGAATTCCCACCCTTAAAAGGCAGATGCCTCATAACTAGAGCTGGTTGAAAATAGTAAGCAATTTCCAAAAAGCAATTTGAAAAAAAATTGCACAGAATTTGTTTAGTGAAAAAACTGAAAAATAAGTGAGAATTTTTTATCCATTTTAGGACCTCTTTCATTTTCACTTCTTTTAGCAGAAGGACCTCTTCCCGCCTCCCTTTCGATCCCCCCCCCCCCCCCCCCCGCCACTACCTGTGAGCAAGTGGCACTTCCACACTGCTCCCAAGAGTAACCACAGGCTGTTCAAAGCCCCAAACTTCTTTCTTTCCCTCCTGGGATGTGGCTTTATTGGTAAATCAAACATGAATCTCATTCAAAGATTTCTCCCTAAACCTCGCTGTTTGTAGGAATTCTCACAGGTCTCCCATGTCTCTGCCCCTAACTCCACCCAACCAGAGGCTCCTATCAACCTCTCTTACATGCTAGTGGATAAAAATTTACTCTGCATTTCTATGTGGTGATACAACTCTTGCTTCCAGGGTGAGTCAATTGGAGAGGCGGGATCACAAAATCTGCCATATTTATGTGCTCATAACTTTAAATAAAAAACTACTGAACTGATTTTCTTCCAACTTGGCTGCAGATCTCAATGATCTTTGCAATATAAGCCAAGAGTGATACTTTTGCCTTTGGAGTCTCAACAATACATGTGCAGCGTTTCCTGACCGAGTATTTCCCCTTCCTCCCCTGTACATAACTCAAGAACAACTGACCTGATTTTGCATGTTTTCCAGAACACTTAACCTTTGACAAGCAAGGAAAATTTCAGCCCCAAATGAACTAATATGACGGAGTTACGAGCAACTTCAGAAAAAGAAAGAAAGATTAGAAAGTAAGATATCATCATTACGGATCTGTGCACTAGCCACACTTTCTGTAACTCAGATTTTTATTTATCAGATTCTTTATAGCAACTCCAGCCGTTTGGCCTTCTTCAGCAAGACAAAAATATCAGTCTGATTAAAAAATAGACTTCTTGTCACATGAAATAATATGCTGCTTCCTGCAGCCCCTTGTCTCCCTAGACCAAGTAAATGAAACCAAGAAAGAACGAGAAAGTGAGAAATCTTAGAAGTGGAATGGGGGGTGGGGAGAAAGCCACCTGACTCTCCTCTGATCTTCTGACGCAATGCTTTGATGTTAGGCAGTTAGAGAGGGCAACACTAATCAAGAGACCTTTGGAAAAAGAACAGGGTCATGTTCAGATGAGTGATTAAACACACATTCATTCATGAAGGCTAAACCAACACAAGAATGGACTAGTACCTAAACAATTTTGTTGGAGAAAAGTGGGGCATATATTGGCCTAAAACTTTCAAATGCCACTAGTGATTTTGGATGCCCAATCTGAGATGCTGTAAACGGGGGAGTGGGAGGCATTTTCAGGGGTGAGTGCTCAGCATTCTGATAAAGCCGGGACTTTTAAAGGTGTCTCAAATTGGACACCTAAAATCATGTGCAAACTTGGTATGGTACACAGGCAAAATTTTAGTACACAGGTTCTCCCAACTGAATTCTGCTTGGTGCCTCCCTCAACGATTTTTAAATATTAAAAACAGCATGTTCACCCACACATGGCTCTGTCCAAACTATGCTGAGCCACTTAGTGCCCGCAGTGAATAAATGCTGTGCATCTCTCTCTAAAATGTAATGGTCTATGATAAAGATTCCAAAGTGATTACAACTTTGTGAAAGAAGGTTTCCAACAAGACGACTTTTATTGGAATTCTGGCTAAAGGGGATTTCCAGTATTTATGGAGTATAGAAAGAAATACTAGTGCTTTTGTTTAGTGTACACTAAGGTCCATTCCTGACCTCCCGAGCAAAGCGAAAGTAAGATGGCTTTGTTCATTTGAAATGAAGCTACACCACAGTAGCATTAAGGAAAGAAATCCTCAGTCCCAACTTACGTTAGAAGAGAGGATGACGTAATGGATGGGGCCAACTGCTTCTGCCATGGGCAGTGAGACTTTGCACTCTACAAGAATCCAATGCTCATGCTCCCATTCAAAGATGACATTGGCTGCCCATCTGCAGAGACTCCTGCAACGGGTGTCACTGCCACAGAGGACAAAGAGGTAGGACATTTCCCCTTACAGGGTTTTCCCACTGGTTAGTTCCCTTAGCAGACATGAACGCATCAATCCTGCTACTTTGGGTCTTTGCACACCATTCCAGAGAACTTTAAGATTTGCCCCTACGATGCCTAGGAAATATTTAGTTAAGATTAAAAGGCTTCTAGAGAAAAAAAAAAAGCTGCCATAATTTCAGTATTTCCATTCAGCGTGTAGGGCTTTTTCCCTGTCCCAATACGGGCTGTCACTTGAACGATATTCCCTGAGAGAAACCCACTCAGGATTATACATCACACTACAACAGAAAGAATTAGCTTGGAAAATTTCAGATTCCCCATGCTTTCTAATGGCAAAACTGTTACAGAAGTTAGATGGGCAGTGGGGCTTGAGACTCAGGAAACCTGGGTTCTAATCCTGGCTCTGCCACTAATCACAGGCAAGTCACTTCATCGCTCTGTAACCTCCTTCCTCTCCCTTTGTCCGCTTAGATTATAAAATCATCAGGACAGAGATCACCTTGTGTGTGTTTGTACCATGCCTACTACAATGATGACCTGATCGCCATTAAGGGGTGTTCATTCATTTAACATAGGCCTGTTCTTATGAGAAAGAAAGGACCACTTGTAAAACTTGATATGTAACAATTTGATCAGAAGACAGCACTGTTAGAAATCCACGTGGAATCACTTATTTCCTAGGATATTGCATGGGATCAGAAAATGCAACCGGGACTCTGGCATAAAAATGAATTCACTGAGTATCCCCTTCTCTCTGTGAAGCATGCTTATAACACAGGATAACCGCAGCACTGAGGACAGGATCTTACTGTGCTTCCAGAGACCAAACTCCCATCCACTTCAATAGGAGTAACGCATGCCCAAGGACCAAAGATTATAAAGAGAGAGGAGTTTTCCCCGAAGAGATTGGCAAGCACAGAACTCTTTCACCTTGCTATTACTCATCACTGGGGCACAGTGACCTGGAGCATGGACTGCAGTGAATGTGCAACTTACAAGCAAGAAAGATGAAGAAAAGTGCCTAGTAAGAGAGCTTACGAGCATGCTTGTTTTGCATGGGAATTCAACACAATGTACTGGTGTACTGGGCTTTCATGGAACATACATTCAGTTCTGCACATTGCATAACCTGTTCTGTTCCAGTTAAAGTTCAACCTACCTTTAGAGGGTGACAAATTAAAAAGTTAATATGCAATTCTTTTAAAGCAACTGACATCATTCTTCCTTCGTCCTCGGTTGTGCAATCAAGTGCTGATCAAAGTGTGCTGATGAACGCAGTGCCTTTCAAGGAACAAAGCTTACAGATTCACATCCTATTTCTGAGGCTTCTAGATATCTCCTAACCACAGAGACTGTAATGCTCTGTGGTCTGTCTAATTCGCTTTCGCAAGAAGAACAAGTGTTCTAAGAAAAGCAACCAGAAGAGAGGTTGTAAATCACACTAAACAATTAATACACTCTAAGTGAGAATGGTGCCTACAGTATACATACAATAGTATCTGTAGCATTATTATTAAAACAGGAAGCAGTGTGGTCTAGTTAGAGCGCGGAACAGGATAGAGGAGACCTGGGTTCTGTTCCTGGCTCGGACACTGGCCTGCTGGGCCTTGGGCCAGTCACTTCACCCTGACTCAGTTTCCCCATTTGTAAAATGGGTATGACACTGACCTCCTTTGGAATGGGTATGACACTGACCTCCTTTGAAATGGGTATGACACTGACCTCCTTTGAAAAGCAAGTTACGTTCTACTGATGAGAGGCACCCTGTAAGATCTAGGTATAATCATTGCCCCTGCAAGATTTGTATTTTACAAATTAAATCAAACCTGTTTTGGTAATGCAGCTAGAGTGCATAGTTTGAGACTGGAGGTGAACTCTGTGCAAGCTTTCCTTTAAGAAAAAGGAGCCGATATTTTATTCAGCTATATGATCTAGGACACAAAATGTGAAAAATTGGTTAAGCTACTGTCAAAACTTTTCATTCCTTATTTTCCAAAGAGAAAAATATTTTCCCATCTATACCACTACGTATTTTAATTGACTCCTTCTAGCATCAAAAATCTTTTACTAAAAGGAACATAGTATAAAAAGAATATAATGCTACATTGGTCAGATCCAGCCCAGGTCCTATGACCGGCAGTACTTGCCATCTGCTGATTGGTTGGTGACTTATGTGAAATGAGTTTGGTGGTCTCGATCAAGTTCCCAGTGAACATGTGGACACATCACATAAATAATCAACAATAATTAGCAACATCAGGGGCAAACTGAGCAGAGAAGCCAAGACAACTGAGCTGCCTACACATCTTCCATGCCCAGAGCTGGTCACTGCAGGTCATGGATAAAGTAGCAGAGACAAGATTTGCATTGACATTTTCCTACGCTATCTCCATAAGCAGAGCACTGCAGTCTCCAGGGAGGACAAGCCGGCACCTTTCAGGAACAGGAAGTTCACATAAAATATAATGGCAGCCAAGTTTGAATCATATAAAAAGACTATCATCTGCTAATCCCAAATCAAATCTGCCTGCTCCAGCCTCCATCAAACAACACTGGTTATTTCCCAAAACTACTACAGCCCTATAACTGAGATATCGGAGTTACCGCATCTCTCTCAATTCTAGAGCCAAATATCTGAAAACAAGTGAGAGTAACGTTGTTGTGTGTAAATACTGCATAAGCCTATCGGTGGAGCTCATGTTTCTCTTACCTGAATGCACGGCTTACTTGTGCTGTATGTGAACTGAACCACTGAAGTAAAAGGGGAATATTGTACGGCAGTTAGCCCATAAGAAAAAAAGTGAAGGGTCAGAGGTCATCACAAGAGGAAATCTGGGCTAAGCGCTCTAGGTTTTCCCCCCTTTTCTGCAGGAAGCAGCATGATCCCAGAGTGCCATAAAATCTTGTTTAACCTTTCACCTGATCAGCCAACACTCAACAAGCACTTAGATCAATTTTCTCCCATGTTACCGGAGGAAGAGAGACAGAGAAGCTGCCTGCTCTATCTTCATGTAACATTTTAAGATTTAGGTCGTTTTTTTACTTTTGTTTGTTTGTTTTTCAGTATGATTCTGTTTACTAGGGCTGGTCTCCACTGGGGAGGGGAGGAGATCGACTGTAGATACGCAATTTCAGCTATGTTAATAACGTAGCTGAAATCGACGTCTCTACAGCCGACTTACCTCCCGTCCTCACGGCGGTGGCGGTCAGCGACGCGGTCCCCCGTCGACTCCAGCTTGTGCCTCTTGACGAGCTGGACTTCCGGAGTCGACGGGGGAGCCGCTGGCAATTTATTTATCACGTCTTAACGAGACATGATAAATTGATCGCAAAAAAAATTTTTTTTTTTTAAAATCGATGCTTCCCTGCCGTAGTGAGGATAAGCCCAGAGAGACTTCTACATGTTTGTAGCTCAGATTTTTACTGTGATTCTATTAAATCAGCACCAAGGAAATGAATTACACTGACCAAGCCCATAAACTCAGACTTAGAAATGCCTGGTGAATCCGGTTCATCTACTCAGAAATACATGCGTTTTCTTTTTGCAGGGATAAAAGCATCCAAATGATCAAACAAGTTCATTAACATTCTGTTATTTTGTAAATTTGGGACTGTAGCAGGGTGTTGCTGCAAAGGCACCTAATTAGCTCCTGCCCAGCCAGCCCCAACCAGGGGAAATAGATTGGGGCTGGGGAGAGCCCGATGCCTGGCCTGCGGATTAGCTGCATCTGCTGGCCTGAGAGGCTAAGGACTATAAAGGCTGGGAGAGGGCCAGAAGGCAGGGGGAATGGCCAGGGTAAGGTCAGTCTCCTGGCTGAGGGCTACTGTGTGGAAGGAGCCAGCTAGGCTGGTAAGCTTTGTATATGGCTCAACACTGGTGGTGGAATGATACTTTGTAAATAAAGAGATGGGTGCTGCACACTGGAGGCCGCTCTGAGCTTTATAGTGGCAGCCAACAGGCCCCAGGAAGAGGGGCACCCAGCGGACCCTGGTACAGGGACCAAAGAATTCTCATTCCCTCCAAGAGAATACTCTGCCAGACATTCCGCTGTGGATGGTCTAATTCACAGGGTGTGAGAATCATTACCTTTACTGTAAGGAACTTGCTAAAAAAGTTGCACCAGAGAGGGACTAGTGAACAGAGGTGGACTGTTTCATGCTTTATGGTGATGGGTAAATGCATTTTCTCCCACCTACCATCCTAATACTGTTCTGCAGATGGGAAAGTAAGTTAAGAGGGTAAACATTTCTTCTCCATAAAGAAAAGACACAACAATTGGAAAGATTTCTATTACTAGTGAAATCCTGGCCCCACTGACTTGGAAATGGCACCCAAATTTCAGAGCTAGAATGTGGCTTTATTTAGGCCATAGCTCGTGTTGTGGGAGGCATGGGGATGGCCCATGCTGCTGTGGTCCCTCATGAGGAATTCCAGCACGTTCAGGCAGTTCCTCTTGTCGTAAGGGGACGATCAAGGGGTCCCCAAAGGAGGGTCCTGTCCAGCTGGGTACTCCAATTATCCACACACTGGACAGCAGGGTAATAGGTTAAAATTTAAGCTTTATTCAGCGCACTGAAGGTTGTCTACCAAAGGTAGGGCAACAACCAATATCAGAAATTCACACATATTTATAGCATACAGATGTACATATTCATTAGGCTCATTGATTATGCATTACATACCCTTACATGGTTAAAGCTATGTGGAAACCGGATCTTCAACTGTTTTAAGATCCCCCTCATTTTATCTAGTTATTCAACAGTTTCAAGGCTTACCCCTTGAAGGTCATTCTATTCTGCACACATCAACAACAATAAGACTGTTCACAACAGACCCAGGTGGCTTATCTTGGTTAGTATAGGAATGTGACTGCAGTACTCCCCTTATTTTCTCAGGGCTTGGTATTTCTCACATTTAAGGCCTCTTAGCTATTCCTCAGTCAGCAGTTTGAGATTACCCAGAGTGCCTTATGTCTTGACTGCAGTTTAGCTAAGCTTGTATGTATGTCTCACATACTTTTGCTCATTACAACATAGAGTGAGGCTGTTTACAACACTCTTTAGAGGATTGTCTGGTAGAGGGAATGCTGGAGAAGCCGCTCGACACCCTTTCATGGCTATAACTTGCACCCCCCAGCTCTGTCTATGCCAGTACCTCTACAGTGGCCAAGAGTCCTCACCCTGCCTCCCTTGGCTAGGCTAGTACTATCTGCTAATTCAGAAGAATTAGAGTAATACTGAATAGCAGTGACTTCCCTGCATTCATCACAAGCTGTGCTGGAAATAAAAATGAAATGCTTAAGCAACCAGAGGTTCATGAGCTAGTTTTCAGGTACTAACTGGGGACTAGGACAAGCGAAGGGGATTAGCAGATGTATATCCACTCAAGAAGTTTGTTCACAAGCCCCACTGTCTTGGACACAAAAGCCTTAGCCGACTCCTGTTGAAATCAGTGGACATTTCCCCATTGACCTCAATAGGAGCAGAATCCAGTCCAGATGATTAAGTGACTGAGATGGAGAAATTATTTTCATTGTGCACTAGCCATGCTCATCAACAAGCTCCTTTTGCCCACAGGGATAGCAAGACTAAATGCAGCAAGCAATGGGTACAAACAGAAATGTTTGTTTCACACATGGGACATCACTAGGCTGACCATATTTCCTTTAGACAAAAACGGGACATTGGGATGGCAAAAACGGGACAGGGTGTGGGAAGGGGGGCATGGCCCCACCTGGGCCCCCCAGCGCCGGGCGGGGGGAGGCAGAGGGGGGTCAGGGGGGATGGATGGAGGAATAAGCAGAACAGGGATGGGGGATGAAGAGGATGAAGGGGGGGATGAGGGATGAAGATGATGGAGGGGACAGGGAGAGAAGGCACGAAGGTGAGAAGGGAGAGGATGGATGGATGAGAGAAGAGATGGGGGTAGGGAGCAGGGGGGATGGAGGAGGCAAGGGACAGCGAGAAGGAGGGATGGAGAGAAGGGAGATGGAAGAGGAGGCAGTGGATGGAGTGAGAGAGAGAAGGGAGGAAGGGAGGGATGGAGAAGGGGGATGGAGAGAAGGGAGGGATGGAGGAATAGAGAGGAGGAGGCGGCAGCGGGCTGGAGGAGGCGGCAGATCGGAGCTGTCCGGAGCCGCAGCCGGGGGCTGAGCGCGCCGGCGGGGGGGCTGCCGGCCGGGTTTTAGGACTCATAATCACATAAATTCAGTTATGTGATTATGAGTCATAAAACGTCCGGCCAGCAGCGGGCTGAAGCTGACGGCGGAGCAGAGCGGTCTGGAGCCGCAGCCGGGGGCCAAGCGTACCGCCGGCGGCGGCGGCGGGGGAGGGGGGGCGGACGTTTTATGACTCCTGTTTTATGAGTCCTGCCCCAAAAACGGGACAAAATTGATATTTTGGACAAAAAGACGGGACAGTTCAAAAACATGAAAAAAACGGGACTGTCCCGTTCAAAACGGGACGTATGGTCAGCCTAGACATCACTCAACCCAGAGACAACAACAGCTAGTTTATTGTTACAAATACTATTGTGAAGAGAATCTAAAGATGCTTTGACAGTTGTATGGCTTTTAAAAGCCTTGGAATTTTTTTTTTAAGTGGCTATTGTATTAGACTCATTTTCCTAGACATGTATGAGAGAAAATTTCTACTGCTCTTAATGCATGGTTGAGAGAGAGAGAGAGAAAGAGAAAGAGAGAGAGAGAGAGAGAGAGAGAGAGAGAGAGCTCGCTGACTGCAGTTTTCCATAGTCTGTAACTGAATAATGCGAGTGTGTGAATGGGATCCATGACTAACCTACATAAATCAATGGTTTGGGGGTCAAAATGAAGGTTATACTAGTCAGTCAAACCAAGAGAGGAGAGCCAGAACACACACAGAATTGGAAACCAAGGATCAAATGCTGCTTGCAGTTACACCACTGAAAGGTGTAACAGGCAGTAAAAGCTAGCCAAAAGTGAATGCTAAGAATTAAACATACAGGATTCAAAAGTCTGGATAAAAATAGTTTGCCATAAAGGAGGTGGACCAATATATTCTGGCTAGCATAATACGTTATTATGTAGCATGCACACCATATACACATTAGTATGCATTGAGTACAAAAACTATGGCAGTTATACCGGCTAAACTGGGCTTAGGGTGACCAGACAGCAAGTGTAAAAAATCAGGACAGGCAGTGGGCTAATAGGAGCATATATAAGAAAAAGCTTCAAAAATCAGGACTGTCCCTACAAAATCGGGATATCTGGTCACCCTAACTAGGCTATACCTTAACTATAATGCTGTTCCTCTTATGTTAAGTATCCCACAACACCTTACATTAGCTGAAGCAATCATTTGGCATAAGCAAATAGGAAACTTGTATTTTGATTTTTTTTTTCCCTTTTACATTTGTTCTATGTCTTAGTACCAAGCTAAGGGAGGTACCTTCATGGACCACTACCTGGAATGCTGGTATTCAAAACAAAGATAAGGAAGGAAGAGAACAATGAGTTAGGAAATTGGGAGAAAACTGAAGTGTTGGATTTTAGTGACATGTTACATGATGATTTTGCAAGTTAATACCACCACGTGAAATGTGCAACTTCAGGAGCACACTTTCAGTGTAAGGGGAGTGTAACATCACTGCGTGAGATGGCTTCCCAGAGACTGGTATCGTACAGAAGTTTTTTCCTGTACTATATTAGTCTTTTTTTGAATTCAGGCTGTCAGATGGAGGGTGCCAGGTTGGGATGCTGGATTATGCCTATTCTGTGACAGTAGGTTTGGAGATGTCTGGCAGTGAATGCATGGATGGGAGGCCATCTGTAAAGCCAGCATGAACCAGAACTGTGTCGGCCATCAAGGAACCATTGATATTACTGTCACCTAATCCATCTTGATCTTTGAGGATGTGCAGTATGAGGGAAGCCATACATCAACAAGTCTGACCATTTCACTAGGAACACATCCCCTTTGGAGCAGTATCAGGGAGTGTCCTAAGAGCAGTGAGCCAGGTGCTTGCTGTTTGAGTGACAGAGGTCCCAAGATGGGAATCCCCACTGATAAATATCTACTGGTTCACTGACAAATAGAGCTCCCATTCATGATCCTTGTGAAAATGCCTGCTGAGGCTGTTTGCTGGAAAGTCACATACATGCACAATACCATGTGGCCTAGAAGGACCAAGCAGGACCGAACTGTCAGTCGATGGTGAAGGGTATGTTTGTGTTATTTGTGTTATATTTGCTATATATAAGGGTATGTTTGTGTTATTTGTGTTATATTTGTGTTATATTGTGTAATATGAAAACATATTTCAAATGTTATTTGAAAGGTACATGTGTAAAGAGAGGCATGCTGTGTCTCACGCCCCTAGGAACATTCTGGAATCACTCACCACTGGGGGAGGGGGAGTGAGCTCACCATGTGGAGTGAAGGGGAGGGGCTTCTGGTTGGAGAGACTCTGGCTTCTTCTTCTTAGCAAGGTCTTTCTCTTCCTGTGCACATTGTATTGAACTGAATCAAATAAAATATCAAAAACCCTTGATTCTGCCTGGTCTCTGACTTACTGGGAAACCACAAAATCCCAACAGTTTCATGGCGCAGTGAGCAGGGTGAGAAATATCCTTCAGGATCACGACCTACAATCAAGTTACAGGGTGAGTTTGTTCACTTTTATTTGGTTGTGTCTCTCTGATCTGACTGGTGACTCTCATACCTTTTGTAGTAAGCAAGTCTTGGGGTTGGGGAATTCAAGGGGTTTGTTGCAGTCCTGAAACATTTTTGTCACAGTTTTAGGACACTACTTAGTGTGGGGGCAGGTTAAGCTGTAAGTTCCTCTAAGTGTTGTTGAAGGAAGAAATCAAAGAGGCCATAAGGACCAGCAATTAGTGTAGGGGCAGGTTTAGCCATAAGTACCTCTAGCTAATGTGTTGGCAGGTCCAGCTCTCCCAGTTGGAAATTGTAATTGTGCAGATCAAATAAATTGGAAAGCTTATCAATCTGGTGATTGAGCATTTCAGTCTGGGGTGTTTAATTTAAATAAACTGTTTGTCTGTAAACAGAATTGTATTTAAAAATTTGGAGATTGAAAAATATTTAGGTTAAAAAAAAGGGAAAAGATGAAGGGATCTAGTGATCCACAACATAAAGAGTGTATAATTAGTGTTATAACTATTGTAGCAGTAAGGTTATTAGTTTTCTTGTTGAAATATTTTGAAAAAGGAAGGGTGAAAAAGTTAGAAGCTGAGGTAGAAAAAAAAACTGCAAGTAGAAGCAAAAATGTATAAAGAAGCAGACTCGCAGGAAAAGATCTTGTCCCTCAGCACCTGTGGACTCTACATGTGGAACAGGGGGATATCGGTCTAGTTTCATGGCTCCAGTGAAAGTGCACAATATCCCTAATCCTAGTCAAGGGGAAAGGGACTCTGCTACTGTTAGTCACCTAGAACATACTCCTATGAGTTCATCTGACTTGCAGAGCATGTTAAAAGAATTGCCAGCTTTACAGCTTACTAACCCAAACCTACCCTTCTGGGAACAGGGTACAGGAGAAAAGATGCACAGAATGCAAACTCGAGGACAGAAAGGAAAAGGAAAATTGAACATGAGCTTGGGAAATAGCTTTGCTGCTGCAGTTAAAGCAACAAAAGTTGAAGGGGATAATTGCAGTTGCTTTGGAACGTTGGGCCATAACAAAAAGGACTGTTATAAAAAAGGGGGTGGAAAGGCTAGACAGTGTAAGAAATGTGACCCTAGTACTATTCTTTTTACTGTGCCTAATGATCAGGTGCTGGCAAAGCTGCAAGACATGGCTTCTTGTCTTGTACAATATGTTGATGATCTTATCTTCTCACCAGATCGCCAAACACACATGAAAGACTTAGAAGTGATCCTGCAGCACTTAGCAGACAGTGGGGTAAAATGTATTGCTAGAAAGGCTCAGATTGCAAAGAAGGAAGTATCATATCTGGGGTATCTAATATCCAAAGGGTACAAGCCTTTAACTGTTGTCCGCATTGAGTCTATCAATGCATGCTCACGACCAATTATGGTCAGAGGAGTTTAAAAAGGGTTGGCACTTCCTAGACCATTAATGTCTCTTACATTGCACACGCATGTCAATGAGAGACATATGGCAGCAGTATTAATGCAAAAACATGGAGACAAACAGCACCCAGTAGAATACTACTCTTCTAAACTAGATGCTGTCACTCAAGCAATGCCACCATGCCTCCAGGCAGTGGAAGTAGCTTCTATTGCCCTAAGTCAGGCCGCACCACTTATTGCTGCACAGGATGTAAATATTGTTGTGCCTCACGTTGTCCTTGTTATTTTATCAGGAAAGAAATCCTCGGCAGTCCATGTGGAAAGATGGATTCGATGGGAAACGAGCTTGCTAATACCTTCAGTACATCTGCAACAAGCATCCTCACTAACCCCTGCTATCCTCATGCCCACCCCAGATGAGGGACACCCACATCATTGTTGCCTTGAGAAAAAGCCCATGGTAAAAGAAACTGAAATACCTGGTGCCCCTTGCCTATACGTGGACAGTCCTTCCTTCTAGGTGGACAGCAAACGACACACAGGATGGGCTGTTTGTACTGAAGATGCACAGATGGTGACACAAGGCAGTTTACCTGGGGCATCTGCACAAGTAGCAGAACTCCAGGCCTTAGTTAGAGCATGTGAAGCTGCGGAAGGTCATGCTGTAAACACATGTATTGATTCTAGATATGCATTTGGGGCTGTACATCATAATATTAACTTGTGGGTAAATCGGGGATTCCTGACGAGTACAGGATCCCCAATACAAAATGGGGGGATAGTGGAGAATCTTCACGCAGCCATGCAGAAACCTTCTGAAGTAGCAGTGATAAAAGTGAGGGCCCACACAAAAGGGACAGACTCTCATAGCATGGGGAATCGAAGGGCAGATGAACTAGCTAAGCAAGCAACAGTGGAAGGTAAAGAGTCACAACTGATTGCTGCAACACAATCTCCCATAAAAACCCCAAACTTTTTTGAATTACAGGACATACAACATGCTGCACCAAGGACAGAGAAATGGTTATGGATGAATAATGGGGGCAAACTGTGTGATGCTAACACTTGGAGAGGTCCAGGGAACACATTAGTGTTCCCAAATATGCTGATGGGCACTATGATACAAGTGTATCACATGCTGGGACATGACGGAGCATGGAGGGTGATCCACCGGATGTCGAACACCTGGTGGCATCCTAAGCTTAATGCAAATGTGCATAATTATGTAAGGAGGTGTGTAACATATACTCAGTGTAATTCTGCTCTCACAGTGAAAGTGAGAATGCGTTATCAGCCAGGAGCAACACAGCCCTTCATGCATTTGCAAATAGATTTCATTGGGCCCCTACCAAGATACAGAGGGAAAGAAAATGTTCTGGTGATCATGGATCACTTTATTAAGTGGGAGAAGCTTTCCCAGTGGCCAAGGCCACTGTGTCTGATGTAGCTAAAACACTGATGACTGAAATAATTTCCTAATGGGGACTTTCATGAAAAGTCTACAAGGGTGAGACTCAACATGGGACACAATAATCCCTATTTACCTTAAGGACTCCTGGAAAGCCATTCTCAGTATTGTTAAATGTTTTCATTTAATATTCTCAGTTTAAAAATGATGTAACAATTTTGTGGTCTATTAATTGTTTTAAGTGGTTTCTAAAATTTACAAGTTTTTGAAGGCCTCATCTTAATACTGTTGTAGTGGTTTTCTGTGTTTTATTGATGTAATCATCTGGGAAAAAGCCACTGGATGTAAATGTCATTACCCAAGTTATCAAGTCTAATAGGGACTGGGTTGAAAATTTGTTAATAGCAGGGATTATAGTTTATTATAATGCTGAGAGTAGAGCTCATGTTTAATCAAGTTAGATATCATCCTAACTCAGCAACGCAGTTGGTCAGGTCCTCACTGTTATACTCAGCCATCTATTAAAAACTACTAAAATGTATGAGCAAGCATTGGCCTAAGCATGCGGAAGAGATGTGTTATCATCCTGGCATGGTGTTCAGCATGAAAGTTGCAGCCCTGATAAGAGACTTACTCATGTCACAGGTGCCCTGTAGGGTGAGAGCTGCAGTTCTCAAAGACTGAATGTCTTCACCTTGGATGATGGCAGGGGAGTGGTCTCTGTCATTAACAGGGGCATGTTGGAACGGTCATTGCATCCTTGGAGGGGTGTTGATTCCTGTGAGTTAGGCTCCTGGATTGGAGGCTGAGCCTGTCCACCCACTCCCATTCTCATCTCACAGACACCTGTGTAAATAAGGGCCAGAGATAACTATATAGCTTTCCCATGGGGCCACTGTTCCATCCTGGGAAGATGGGTTTTGTGTATGGGAAGCCTGAAGTCAGAACAAGGCTTATCTCAAATTTTGGGACCTGACTAAATTGGTGCACGTAATGTTTGATTTAATGAATGATATAACAGTGAGGAAGGACTCCATTACCTGATGTGGATTTGGGTAATTAAGTTTGGCAGGCAAGCCTTGCTTGAACATCTCGTTCTTCCTATTGTGTTCAGTCTATTAGGAGATATTATAAAATAAGTGGTAGGATAATTGCAGTGATTCGGTGGATAGAAGGGTTTGTTATTGTGAAAACAAAGATTCCAGGGGGATGGATTTGGTTTGTGTTCTTGCAATGGGTATGGGAACTTATTATTTTTATTGTAAATATCATTATGTATTATTTAATTCTGTTGCCAAAGTTGTAGTTAATTAAGTGTTAATAAGGTATTATTGTTCTTAATCAATACAAGAAAAACAGAGTTACTTACCCAGTAACGGTTGTTCTTCAAGATGTGTTGCTCATATCCATTCCAATTAGGTGTGCATGCGCAGCGTGCACGTTGTCGGGAAGATTTTTACCCTAGCAACCTCTGCCGGGTCGGCTGTGGAGCCCCCTGGAATGGCACCTTCATGGTGCTATATATACACATACACATATACATATACACACACACACACCACAAGTTGACCCAGCGCCCCCCTCAGTTCCTTCTTGCCGGGAGCTCTGACAGTGGGGAAGGAAGGTGGGTTTTGGAATGGATATGAGC
Organism: Sternotherus odoratus; assembly: GCA_032164245.1. Classification (NCBI taxonomy): domain Eukaryota; kingdom Metazoa; phylum Chordata; order Testudines; family Kinosternidae; genus Sternotherus; species Sternotherus odoratus. Next base: position 166,205,265 of record JAVMKO010000001.1, read on the forward strand.
AACACATCTCGAAGAACAACAGTTACTGGGTAAGTAACCCGGTTTTCTTCTTCGAGTGGTTGCTCATTCCAATTAGGTGACTTTCAAGCCCTTACCTAGGCGGTGGGATCCGAGCGATTGAGCACTGTACTCAGTACCGCTGAACCAAAGGCGGTGGCGTCCCTTGATTGCCGAACCAACACGTAGTACATCGCGAAAGTATGGACCAATGACCATGTGGCGGCTCTGCAGATTTCCTGGAGCGGGACCTGCACTAGGAATGCCGCTGAAGATGCCCCACGCTCTAGTGGAGTGGGCGGAGAATGGTTTCACCGGGGAACCAGCAAGGTCGTAGCATGTACGGATGCATGTCGTGATCCAAGAGGAGATGCGCTAGGTAGAGATTGGTAGCCCTTTCATGCTGTCCACTACTGCTATGGCGACTTGCGGAATGGCTTTGTTCATTCGATATAGAATGCAAGTGCCCTTCATACATAGAGGGTGTGAAGGTGTTGCTCTTGCGTTGTGTTGTGAGGCTTCGGGTAGAAGACTGGAAGGAAGATTTCTTGGCTAACATGAAACGCTGATACCACATTTGGCAGGAAGGCAGGGTGAGGTCTCAGCTGTACCTTGTCCTTGTGGAAGACCGTGTAAGGGGGCTCTGAAGTTAGCGCCCTGATCTCCGACACTTCTCGCTGAAGATATCGTGACCAGGAATACTGTTTTCCAAGACAGATACAGGAGGGAGCTAGTGGCCATGGGTTCAAACGGGGGTCCCATAAGACAGGACAGGACCAGGTTCAGATCCCACGAGGTGATCGGCTGTCGCACTTGAGGATACACCTGGTCCAGGCCCTTAAGGAATCTAGCAACCATCAGGTTCAAGAATACCGACTGGCCGGAGACAGTCGGGTGGAATGCAGAAATTGAAGCTAGATGTACCCTCACAGAAGACAGTGACAGACCTTGTTGTTTAAGGGAGAGCAAATACTCTAGGATGAGCTGGATAGAGGCTGCTCGTGGGGAAACACCACTCTGAGTACACCCACCGGAGAAGTGCCTCCACTTTGCCGAGCATGTGGATTGGGTGGATGGCTTCCTGCTGCCTAGTAGGATCTGCTGGACCGGGCTAGAGCAGAGTCGTTCCGCATCTGTCAGCCATGGAGCTTCCAAGCCGTGAGGTGACGAAGGCGGCCATGGTCCTGGGAGATCAGGTCTGGCCAGGTTGGGAGGGGTATCTGTTTTTCCACTGACATGTCCAGAAGCGAGGTGAACCAATGTTGTCTGGGCCATGCGGGCGCGATCAGAATCAGGTGGGCGCCGTCCCTCCGAGTCTTGACCTGCACCTTGTGGATCTGGGGAAACGCGGGAAAGACATACATCAGTTGGCCTTTCCAAGGAATGAGGAAGGCATCCGTCAGAGAGCCAGGGGAGCTGCCCCTGAGGGAGCAAAACTGTAGGCACTTCCTGTTGAATTTGGTGGCAAATAGGTCGACCTGGGGAAACTCCCACTTCAGGAAGATCACGCGGATTACATCTGGGCGAATCGACCATTCGTGGGATGAGAAGGATCTGCTCAGGTGATCTGTCAGGGTGTTCTGCGTCCCTGGTAGGGAAAAAAAAAAAAAGAGGCTACTGGGTGGATATTGTGGGCTATACAGAAGTCCCAGAGGAGAAGAGCCTCTTTGCACAGGGGGGAGGATTGGGCGCCGCCCTGTTTGTTGATATAGAACATTGCTGTTGTGTTGTCTGTTAGAAGGGACACGCAATGACCTTGCAATTGTTCTTGAATGCCTGGCACGCTAGGCGAACCGCTTTTAGCTCTTGAACGTTGATGTGTAACGCCAGGTTGTCAGATGACCAAAGGCCTTGGGTTCTGGTGTTCCCCAGGTGTGCGCCCCATCTGAGCAAGGAAGCATCTGTTACCAGAGACATCGAAGGTTGTGGGGCATGGAAGGGAAGACCTTTGCAGACTAGAGACCGGTTCTGCCACCAGGACAGGGAGGACAGGACCGTCTCGGGAACTGTGACTAGCATGTTGAGGTTGTGCCAATGCGGCCGGTAAACCATGGACAGCCAAGCCTGAAGGGGGCACAGGCGTAATCTGGCATACTTGTTGACGTACGTGCAGGAGGCCATGTGGCCCAGAAGGCTTAGACACGCTCGTGCTGTGGTGGTTGGAAAGTTTTGAATGTTTGATATAGCGGTCAACATGGCCTGAAAGCGGGCGAGGGGAAGGAAGGCCTGCGCTTGAGTGGCGTCCAGCATTGCGCCTATGAACTCCAGTCTTTGCATGGGTTCTAGGGTTGACTTTTCTATGTTGAGTAGAATGCCTAACTGCCGGAACATTGTGACGGCTAGTTGCATGTGAGCCTGGACCTGTTGTCTGGACTTGCCCTTGATAAGTCAGTAGTCCAGGTACGGGAATACCACTACTCTTTGTTTGCAGAGGAAAGCTGCCACCATGGCCATGCACTTTGTGAAAACCCTCGGTGCCGTGGAGAGGCCAAATGGCAGGGCCGTGAACTGATAGTGAGTGTGCCCGGCCACAAAACGTAGGAAGCGTCTATGGGGCGGGAAGATTGCTACATGGAAGTGGGCATCCTTCATGTCGAGGGCGGCATACCAGTCTCTGGGATCCAAGGAGGGAATTATAGTACCCAGGGAGACCATGCGGAACTTCAACTTTATCATATACTTGTTGAGTTCTCGCAGGTCTGGGATGGGACTTAAAGCCCCCTTTTACCTTGGGGATCAGAAGGTAATGGGAGTAGAACCCCCTGCCCCGGAACTCCACCGGAACCTCCTCTATGGCTCCCAAAGATAGGAGGGACTACACCTCCTGTAAAAGGAGTTGCTCATGAGAAGGGTCCATGAAGAGGGATGGAGAGGGAGGGTGGGGAAGAGGAGAATTGGAGAGAGTATCCCCTTTCCACTGTGTCCGTGGTGATTAGAGACCAGGCATGGAGGAAGTGGGATAAACGCCGACAGAAGGGTGGGGTAGGATCCGGACTGAGGTGTGGTATGCTGTCCTTGACCGCAACTTCAGAAGTTCAGCTGAGGTCCGGGTGGAGGCCTATCAGGCCCTTGGGGCTGCCCCTGTTGGTGAGGGGCTGAGCAACGCCTGCCTCCCCGACCGCGGCGCCTAAAAGCATCCTGCCTAGGCCTGGGTGGAGGGTAAGGGCGCTGAGGCAACGGTCTGAAGGGGCGCCTTTGAGTGACTAGGGTATGCATTCCCAGGGACCTCATGATGACTCTAGAGTCTTTCAAGGACTGCAGGCGAGAGTGTCTTTTCAGAAAATAACCCTGAGCCCTCAAAGGATAGGTCTTGCAGGGTTTGCTGAACCTCTGCCGGGAGGCCTGATCCCTGCAACCAGGAAATGCGCCGCATCGCCACCCCGGAAGCTAGAGTGCGAGCGGACGAGTCAAGGGCCGCTTGGAGTGAGGTTCTGGACACCTTTTTGCCTTCTTCTATGAAGGCCGTGAACTCCTCCCTGGACTCCGGGGAAAACTAGCTCTTTAAATTTAGTCATGGGAGTCCCAGGAGTTAAACACGTAGTGGCTAAGGAGGGCCAGTTGGTTTGCTACGCATAGCTGTAGTCCTCCTGCCAAATAAACTTTGCAGCCAAAGAGGTACAGACGCTTAGCCTCCTTGGCCTTGGGGGCTGATGCCTGATGGCCATGGTGCGCCTTCTCGTTGACTGCCGAGACCATATTTTTAGCCACCTGCCGAAGGAGGTCCTGGTGGGCTGAAAGGTTGATGGGAGGGGGACCAGAAATGGTGGTTCCGGCTACTGCCTCTTCAGGCGAGGAACCAGAGGAGAGGCTGGGTACCAGGGGTTCTAAAGCCTCCTCTGGGTGGTGGAGCTCAGTCGTCGGTGACTCGGACAATGCTGTGTGGTGAGGCTGCACTGTGGAGCATGTTGCATCCATTGACTCTGGTGGGGGACGCCCTAGTGCTGCCTCTGGCATTCTGGTCTCGGAGGGGAGTCTTGAGGCATCCAAGGGGTCACTTTGTGCCTGGTGGTAGGCCCATGGTGTCCAGAAGGGCCACTGAGTTTGGTCAGGGCCTGGATCTTGGCCCGGGTCCTGCCAATGGCTGTCTGCCTCTGCTTCGGGGTAAGTGAGTTGGTCTAGTCTCAAGCCCCCATTGGAGCGAGATGAGCCCAAGGCTGACCAGGAAGGCCACGGTGGAGCTGTTGGCCTTCTACCAGGAGACGAGTGACATGCGACTTCTGGCGAATGGCGATGCGGAGGTCCGTGAAGAGAGGACTGAGACCTTTGCCTGGATTCCGTGCGCCGTTCGCTCCGGTACCGTGAGCCAGATCGTGACCTTGAGATTGAATGGCGGCGGTACCAGTGTGGGCTACGCCGCAGAGATTGTTGTCCGGAACGGCAAGTCGATCGGTGCCCCGGTGGGGAAAGGTGCCGAGACACTGGTCGACGCCGGGATGCAGAACGGCACCAAGAGCGTGATTGGCGCCGGGACTCGGAGCGGCGCCAGGACCGCGAGCGGTGTCAAGGCTCCTGGTACGGTACCGGGGCCCGGGGCAGAGATAGTTTGTCCCTAGATTGTATCTCTCTGGCCGGTGGCTGAGTTGTTGGAGGTACAGCTGGTGGCACCTCCGTAAGCGTAATGAGTTCGCGCGCCGCATTAAAGGTTTCCAGTGTGGAGGGCAGGCACGGCTCTACCAGCACTCTTGGTGGGGAGCGAAGGTGGCCCAGACTCAACGGCGCAGCAATAGAGGCCGGAATCAACGGCACCGCAGTCTGACCTGACGGACCCAGACGATCCACTGGGGGGCATGCGTCCGAAGGTGCCTGCCCTGGCTGAGGTGGCGGAACTTCTTTGTCCGGTTTCCTTTTTTTTTTTTTTTTTTTTTTTAAAAGGGACCGTGCTCTGCGTTGCACCAGATCGGTTTTCTTCGGTGCCGTGGTGTCGCGGTGCCCTGGCATGTGGGTTGGCTTCGGTGCCGGGGGAGGAGCTACCGGCGGAGCGCTGCGGACCGAGGCGGACGGGGTTACCTCTGCACCAGACGATGGCAGTGCTGGGCTCAGTGACGCATCCATTAGGAGCTGTCGTAGTCTAAAGTCCCACTCCTTTTTGGTCCGGGGCCGGAAGCTTTGGCAGATCTTGCACTTCAAGCGCTTGAAGCAGGAATCATGCGGGTCACCCACCAGCATGGGCTTCCCGCAGGACGTGCAGGGCTCGAAGCCTGGTGCCTTGGGCATGCGCCCTCGGCAGGAGAGGTTTGGGGGGTGAGCCCCGTACCCTCTACTAACTATGTACACTAAGAACTATACAAAACTATAGAAAAACTCCAAACTATTTACACTAAACAAACAAAGAACTATCAGGGAAAGCTAGGGAGGGTGGAGAGACGCAAGCGAGATCTCCACAGTTCCAACAACCGTCACGGGCGGAAAAAAGGAACTGAGGGGGGCGCCAGGTCGGCTCCATGAAGGCACCACTCCAGGGGGCTCCACAGCTGACCCAGCGGGGGTTGCTAGGGTAAAAATCTTCCCGACAACTGTGCACGCTGCGCATGCACACCTAATTGGAATGCATATGAGCAACCACTCGAAGAAGAAGTGATGTTAGTGGGGTCTAAGAATTGTCCTTAGCCCCAAAACCAAACAGGGGAGCTGAAGGGTATGTTTGTGTTCAGTTTAAGCAAACTGTTATTTGAAAGGTACATGTGTAGAGAGAGGCATGCTGTGGCTCATGCCCCTAGGAACATTCTGGAATGTCCTGGAATCACTCACCACTGGGGGAGGGTGAGTGAGCTCACCATGTGGAGTGAAGGGGAGGGGGCTTCTGGCTGGAGAGACTCTGGCTTCTTCTTGTTAGCAAGGTCTCTCCCTCCCTGTGCACATTGTATTGAATTGAATCAAATAAAATATCAAAAAACCTTGATTCTGCCTGGCCTCTGACTTACTGGGAACCACAAAATCCCAACAAGGGCAAAGTCTAAGAGGGATGTTGAGTTTTTTCATCACTAGGAATCCGTGCTGTGGCAACTAGGTCCTGGCCACAGTTGAGTCCAGGACTGCTCCTATAAATTGTATAGTCACTAGTATGGGATGTAGTGGACTTTCCTGGGTTTACTTGAAGACTTAAAGAGCGGCAAAGATTGAGCAGGGTGGTGAACGCTACCTACACTTCTTGATACAATCAACCAGAAAAGGTGGTAAACAGTAGCTCTGATGACACAGGTATGTTGTTACTATAACCATGACCTTTGTAAAAAGCCTTGGCGCTATGGGAAGGCTGAAGGGGAGCACACTGTACTGGAAGTGCTCTAAACACACCATAAAATGCAGGGATGTCCTATGCACCAGATGGACATCTGTACAAAAATAAGCATCCTTTAAATCAAGAGCTGCCAACCAGTCATCAACATTCAGGTAGGGGATTGGAAAAAGGGGTCACCAAATGAAATGAATAAGCAACAGATTTAAAAAACAAAAAGGAAGTATTTTTCTCCACAAAACACACAGTCAACCTGTGGAACTCCTTGCCAGACACTACAATGGGGTTCAAAAAAAGAACTAGGTAAGTTCCTGGAGAATAGGTCTATCAATGGCTATGAGCCAGCATGGGCAGGGATGGTGTCCCTAGCCTCTGTTTGCCAGAAGCAGGGAAATGGGTGATTGGATTGATCACTTGATTGCCTGTTCTGTTTATTCCCTCTGGGAAACCTGACATTGGCCTCTTCTGGAAGACAGCACACTGGTCTGACCCAATATGGCCATTCTTATGTTCTTATAGAGGCTACAGTAATCATCCTGAATCTTGAGTGGCAGGTGAAGACATTCAGTTACCTGAGATCCAGGATGGGTCTCCAGTCCCGGTCTTCTTTGTGGATAAGGAAATATTTGGAGTAAAATTCCTTCTCCCTGTGTTGAGGAGGTACCTGCTCTATCACCTGCCGAATCAGGGAGTCTATTTCCTGTTTGAGAATCCTCTTGTGAGAGGGGTCCCTGGGAGGTGGGGAGAGGGAACATGATAGGGTTTGGGGGAAGGAAGAGGCAGGAACTCTGTCACATAGCCAATGGATGTTCAAGACTCATTAGTCTGAAGTTAAATGTTGCCGCATTGAAAGGAAAAAGACCGGGCAGCCACTGAAGAGAGACTGGCTGTACTGGGACTAGTTGACAGCTCTTGAACATCCCATCAAAATGCCTTCTTGTTAGGCATTTGGGTCTAAAGAGGGGGATGATGGTGGGGCAGGGTACATGCCACATTGTACACTATCACACTTTCTTGGGGGTTTATAGGGTCTCTGATGGTAGGTGGCTGTAGGGCTGACCAATACTCAGACATCACAACCTAGGTATTTTCTGTGAGATGAGGCACCAGGATGCATATTCCCAAGGATAAGAGGGTGGCACAAGTCTATTTGAGAGTGTGAAATGGCTCCATCTTTTAACTGAAATGGTTGTAACCCTTGATGGTGAGATCCTCTATCATCACCCAAACTTCCTTGGGAAACGCCATTGACTGAAGCCAGAAGCCCACCTCATGAACACCAAAGTCACCATGGAGTGAAATACCATGTCCACAGCATCAAGAGATGCCTCAAGTGATGACCTGACTATTCATTTCCCCAAGCTGTCTTTGACAAAGGCTTTGGGCCTCCATTCCTGTGGTAATTTATTGGTGAACAACAACTTACTCTATAAAGTCATACTTTGACAGCAAATGCCTGTTAGTTTGCAATACAAAATACAGCTGAGGAAATTATTATTATGAGGAAATTAAATAAAGCTGCCAGAGATCCAATCTCATGACATCCTTGAGTAGATCTCAGTTGCTATGGTCTCTTCTGTTCCATGACCGCTTGTACCGCCAGACAGTTTGAGTCTGGGTGAGAATAAATATGTTGCCTCCTTAGGGATAATGAAATCTCTCTCTCCAGCCTTCTTGGGGGTTGGGTACAGTCACCGGTAATGCGTGTGCGACATATGTCCTGAGCAGTTTCCAAAACAGCCTCATTAATAGGGAGCAGCTGACTGGAGAACATCCAGGAGCTTGTGTAGGATCTTGAGCCACCCTCCAGATCCTGCTGGAGGAGTCAGCCATCCCTCTTAGCAGACTTGGGACTGGCTGTAATCATCCAGGGGGTGAGGGAAGCTGGAATCTCTGCCTCATCTGTGTCAGTGGATCCAGTAGTAGTAGGTGCTCTGGTGGCTCCTAATTTACTTGTTCCTTTTCAGACCCTCTCCCTATCTACTTCAGCATAGTCCCACAGGCTCCTTGGCATCCACGTGCTCTTCCCTTGTCTCAAACCCTCCCTTCACCCAGAGAGATCATTAATAGCCACAGCTCCTTCCCTGGCTACTTAGTAGGTCTACACTGCAGCTGGGAAGTGCTTCCCTTCTCAAGCAGGCAGAGGGGCCAACGCTGCTCAAGCTAGCATGTTAAAAACATCAGGGTAGCTAGCCGGGGGTAGCAGAGGTGGCAGCTCAGGCCAGCCACCCAAGTACGAATTTGCCTGGATACTCTGATTACATACTTTAACAGCTCACTCAAGCCACAGCCTGTGCTACCATAGCTACACTGCTATTTTTAACATGCTGGGTCAAACAGAACTGGGGCTCGTCCATCTACTCAAACTGGGAAGTGTGCTACCAGACACAATGATGTCATACCCTTAGTGGTACGTGCCACACCAGGTCTTGCCTCAGTACTTGTCTCCCGCACACTAAATATGGAACTTGCCTTATATAGTCAATGTTGCAGATTCTTGACATTTTATCATGAGTTTCAGGATTTTGAGGCTTTTCTTAAAGCTCTAGCTCCTGGTGTCATAAGATCACTGAACATGCCAATTTCTTTTAAATTCATTTCTATCCCTCATGGTTACAGGGGAAAAGAAGCTTAAAAATATGACCATGAATGGCTAAAAAGCCAGAAAGCAAACAACAAGAACTCAATGATTTACTTAATGTAGTATGTTACTGCAATTTATTGGATCACGCCAGGGGAATAAAATTACTACTTTTTTTCCAGTGGTGCAAGACTGATGAAAGGCTGCATAAAAATACAAAATCTTTGTCTAAACCACTACCACGAAGCAATAACTGTATTGTCAGGCACTAGGTTAATGAAGCACGCTTCAAAAATAGTGAAAAGCACATTTTAGATCATCCTAACAACAAAACCCTAAGCAATTTTCTGTATGTATGTGAGCACTAGCACGCAATATGCACAGCGGCAGCATTCTAGGAGATAAGAATTGTTTTACTGTGCCAGTCATTACTCCTCAGAGAGGGGGCTATAATACAATTATGCATAGGAACTTAGGGAACTATTTTCAGCAAGTGCTTGATGAGAAAAAGGCATATGTGGAGAAAGGAATAAAGTCTGAATGTTGTGCTATCTGGGAGATTCCCGCCACCCCCGCCCCCTTCTCTCTGCTCACACCCAGATGACCAGTAAAGAGCTTGTTCATTATTGAGCCCTGACAGACACGTCAGTTTAGAAAGACCACAGTATTGTATAACAAAGCAATCTGTGACTTGTGTCTTGATGACATACAAAGGATTCAGCCATTCACCAATACTCTGTGCCTTCATCTTGATGTCTATCCGGTAACTGAACTAGGAGTACAGAATAATAACCCACCTGAATACCTGAATAGCTGTTTCTATGAACATGTGATTTTTTTTAATTTTTAAAAGCTGCTCTGCTGTGTATAGCATAGCACTTTCCAAGAAGACGTTTCATACAGAGGAATACTGTACCCTCATTCACTCATTTAGGGTCTCTGATTTGGTCCAAATAATGCATGTACCATTTTCATGCTGGGTAAAAGGACTTAAGTGAAAAAAGAAGAGGGGGGAAATCCCAAACACACCCCCGGGCGAAATTTTTGCAGACAAGCCAGGACTCTAAAACACGTGTCTCTTTGTGTGAGTCGAAACCTAGTTTCCCTGGGTTCTATGGGTTATTCTAGCACCCAAAGTTTTCCAGAAATGTCAGACAAGTTTACCACAGCAATAAAGCTCTCTACCATCTGCAAATGAGTTAGCCAAGAGTTTTCTTAAATATATTTCACAGAGAAAAAAAAAAACAACTTACAATTCTTTCAACATTTGCCTAGCATTCAAGACCATATACACTAGGTACTGCAGAGCTGGTTAGGTTTTTTTAGGACAACTTTTTCTTCTAAAGATTAGTTGTGCACTGTAGATGTATACAGTGAGTAACACTCTGAATAGGAATTATTTCTTAGGAAACACTGCACTTATTCTTAGGAATGGAGAAGTAAAAACGTTACAGGCAATTCAGCCAAGAATCTGAGATTAACACCATTCATTCTCCTCCCAAGTGGAGAGTTATTTTCAGAAAAAAAGTTTTCAATTTGCCACACTGTATTTAAAGGCTCCCTCTGTGTAAATAAGTGCACTCAAATAACAGTAAGGAAAACAGTCCAGAATTCTAAAGAACATTGGGGAACTCTTACGCTTTCTCAGCAAAAGTTTAGAATACCTTATGGCCCAGCTAACCCTATCATGGGGAAGGTTGAAGGGTATATTTTACTCCTTCTGCCCATCTTGGCTGCAAGCCTGCTGATTAACACCAGCAATAGACAGGCAACTGGAAACAGTTTTCATAAAGAATGGTGAAAAATATTTCAAAAGGCAACAAATCAGTAACTTAAATCTCCCTTTTAGATACAGATCACATAGGACTAATCATCAGCCAGCTCCTTTAGGTACCTCTTTTCCTAAGCATGTATACATGGATTATGATACGGCACTTCAAGAACTGCTGGCAGGTGGGTTAGAGACCTTTTATAAATAAAAATCATTATCCCCAATGTATTTGACAATACAACATTTACCCACCTGTGAACATTAATGGTCTGAATTTTCAGAAGTGATTTTGGTAGGCTTAGTGTTGGAGACACTTTAAAGGGGTTTGATTTGTCAGAAAGTGCTGAGCACCCAGCCTCTGAAAGTCAGATTCCCCCTAAAAGCACCTCAAGTAGGGCAATAGCCCTAAATCAGGATTCTTTTGAAAATTCAGACCCAATTCACACTTAGGCCCTGTCTTCATGACAGAAGAAATGAGTTTTTACACACACTAACACTGCCAGCGCAGTGGAAGACACAGGAGTGGGGACTGTAGGGTAAATGAGAATCAGGCCTGATAGCAACACTTAATGTTTCACACAAGTTTTGAAAGAGTATTTAATTTACATATGTAGGGGCTTTGAGACCTGAGGCCAAAAAGCACTATTGTATATAAAAATGCAAAATATTATTTCTCTTCCAAAATTTACTATAGGCATTTGAAAGAGTGAGGTGGCAGTACTGAAACAACATATTGGCCAAAGTGATTTGGGGACTTATGTTACAGATTTCTAAAATAATGCAACATTCCAGGGATTTTATTTAAAATTCTTATTGTGCAATTTTTCTGTTTCTTATATTACATTTCAACTAAAAACAATTAGGTCTGTTGGACACATTTCTCCCTAAAGTATCAGAAATCCATAATAGACTGAGGCCCTGATCCTGCATACATTTGGACATCAGTATCTGTACACAGAAGAAGAGTTTCCATTGCATTCAGTGAGAATGCTCACGTGCATCGAGTTATATGTCTCGATAACTGGAGCCTAAATCTCAAACTCTGAAATAATCCTTGTAGGGCACTTTGAAACCTCTCGATTTCAGAGAGCTTTGCAGAAGCAAGAAAATATCCTGATCCTTAATGTACAGATGGGGAATTGAGGCACCCTGGGAATTGAAATGACTTGCCTAGGTTACACGCCTGGTCAATGACAGAGCTGGGATTAGAACTCAGGTCTCCTAACTCCCAGGTCAGGGACTTATTTACCGATGGTTCTTTAGTCCTAATATATTAGAACGATTCACATTTAGAAAAAAAACTTAGAGGAAGAGCCCAGTTCTCTCTATCCTGCCTAAAACTGAAATAGCGCAACTTGAACCCTTGCACTAGTGCAGTGCTCAGTCTCCCTTTCCCGCATGCAGTTTTGTTTGATTTCATTTCTATTCTCCTATGTTCCTTAATCTGGGTACGTGACAGAAGATTAAAGTCTATTCACAATACACACTGTTTTCTTCCTATGCCACAGCCATCCCATCAGCCATTCTCTTGGTACCCTGCAGGGCGAGGGCGCTGTACGCGATCCTTTGGTCATCAGGCAGATTAATTTTCTTTGCACAGTTGGCCTGTACATGTTAGCAGAGACGTGATACTTTTAGCCAATCCTGTTTACTGCTGTCATTCCCAGCACCGTCACTCCGAGGCTCTTTGTGAGATTCACTATCACTGACCAATGGACTATGAGGCAGCATCTCCAACTTGTAGGTTGAAGATCACAGCTATGCAATACCATGAATACCATTTTTATAGGATACATTTCAAGGCAGTTAAGAGTGAAGCAGCATTGAAATGTATTTTGAGTTGGGACGTCGAAAGACACCCAAACACCACATTGTGAATTAGTCTCCTAAACCTGCATGTTCTGTGACTACTCGATCTGCTGTCGTCTATGCCTGGACTAGCATGCTGCATTTATCAGTCAGAGTGTCTGTAGTGAATGGACCTCAGCCAGCCAAGCCTCACCAGAACTTATTATGATTAGCCACTGATACTGAAGGTGAAGTCTGTTCCACAAAGGTCCACCCTCTCCTAAAAGTCTCTCCTTAAAACCCACTTCTGCCAGGAAATCAATCTTCCTTTTCTTTATAGGAATATGGTCTGCTTATTGCGGTCTGACATCCACTCAAAGAAAGCAGACATGACTGCACTCATCTGCAGAGATTAGGGAAAGTCAGTAGTTATCACAGTCTCTCCACTGGTGATATCTATAGAGCCCTGCAAATATCCACAAATGTGATCTGTGGATCACAGATCAGATACACATTTTGTATCCTCACAGGGCTCTAGGTATTTGGAATGTGCAGTCTTCCGCATACTGATCATACTATACAATGGACACTTGAACAAAATAGGCCCAATTTAATGTCCTGCTCCTTGTGTAGTCACTGGCAGCAAAGTGAGTATAAAGTGCATTTTTAGACACTGTGCACTGGTTGCAAGTAACTACACATGGTGCAGTGCATCAGAGAGTTGGGTCCAAAGTGCCTTAGTCCCAGATTGCTGTATTCCCTTTGTCAGGATTGCCTCCCCAATCTGAACTCTAGGGTAAAGATGTGGGGACCCACATAAAAAAAGAAACAACCCCCCAAGCTTATTTTACCAGCTTAGGTTAAAACTTTTCCCCAGAACACAAACTTCTCCAGTGTCTGGACTTGGAATATCGGCTGTCACCACCAATTTAAGCCCACAAAACAATGGGTTTGGGTAAATTGGAACCCCCCTTTAACACTCCCCAAATCTCCTCCCTTTACCTGGGAGAGTCTTGAGAGCACAAAGGAAAAAACCCTCACTTTCTGTGAGACATGCCCAATCCAAACCAGGATCTATCTAATAGAAACAAGCAGTCAGAGTCTTAAAAGAAAGATTTTAATTAAAGAAAAAAAAGAAGAAGGAATGTACAGAAATTAATAGGAAAAAAACCCCACTTGCATCACTGATCCCTCCCTGGGAATTCTTCCTCTGCTAAAGCTAACACTATAAGGAACACCGTGGATCAATTATCAAGTGATGCAGTTCAAGCATACAATTCACGTACTACTGAACTTGACTAGTTAGAAGATTAGAGATAGGTAGAGTAAAGACATAGGTGTGATTCATTCCATAGCCGGAGAGAACAGAACAGAGAGCGATAAACCTAAACTCTTTGTCTCCGAGGTTGATTAGCATCTCTGGTTCGTCATCCCCTCTCAGGTTACTTTTAGGTTAACTCGTTACAGGTAAAACAGTAATTCTAGGCTACTTTATACTTATGACACCCTTCCTATTACCATGTATTATTTACCTATTTGTTCACATTGTGGGAAAAAATCTTGTCTTCAACAAAAATTGTATTAAGAAGTAGAATCATACCCTCAAGTATCTTTTTTTCCGTAAATAAAACATTTTGAAAGACTGTACTATCACTACACAAATATATGTTAAGTGATGGTCAAAATGAACCTACTCTGAGCATTTTAACATTTGTGAGCAGGAACACATCTGAGAAAGAGAACACATTTTATATAGTTAATTCCATAACAGTATTCTTTTTATTACTGCAGCTGAGTCCAGTATATGAAAGACACTGTGGCATAAAATTAGTGATAGCACTGAACTCTTGTTTGGACATGTCACTTCAGACAGCTTAGTGCAGTGTGGAAAATGCACTTTTTAGTTTTGCTGAACACATCTTCATTGATGTGGCCTTAACTATGCCTTCTTCTGAGTTAGAAGTCACCAGTGTGTACTGTTACTAGTTAAAGTTCTTCCTTATTGATTCTGCCCCTCTTCCCCCCCCCCCCCTTCCATGACATCCTATACTATTATGGTCACCACTTTTACAAGACTAGGATACTTTGTACAAAATGTATGCCTTGAGGGGTATAATTTGAAAAGTCAAATCTGCTAAATATCATGATCCTGTTAAAATATGTATAGCAACACTATAGGCAAAGTTATAAGATTCTACTGTAATGTTGTAATTTTCCATAATAAGGCAAAAATATCATATTGCCTCTATATAAATCCATGGTACACCCACATCTTGAATACTGTGTGCAGAGGTGGTTGCCCCATCTCAGAAAACATATATTGGAATTGGAAAAGGTCCAGGAAAGGGCAAAAAAATGATTAAAGGTATTGAATGACTTCCATAGAAGGAGAGATTAATAAGACTGGGACTTGTCTTTTTTTCAAGCTGAAAACTGGGCAGGGGGTGGGGGGGGGGGGGAAATATGATAGAGGTCTATAAAATCATCACTGGTGTGGAGAAAGTAAATAAGGAAGTGTTATTTACTCCTCATAACACAAGAACTAGGGGTCACCAAATGAAATTAATAGGCAGGTTTAAAACAAACAAAAGGAAGTATTTACACAATGCAGAGTCAATCTGTGGAACTCTTTGCCAGAGGATGTTGTGAAGGCCAAGACTATAATAGGGTTCAAAAATAAAACACACACACCCCCACAGAAAAAAAAAAGACCCACAAACCACAAACTAGATAAATTCGTAGAGGCTAAGTCCATCAATGGCTATTGCCAGGATGGGCAGGGATGACATCCCTAGCCTCTGTTCCCAGAAGATGGGAATGAGCAACAGGGAATGGATCACTTGTTGATTACCTGTTCTGTTCATCCTCTCTGGGGCATCTGGTATTGGCCACTGTCAGAAGACAGGATACCCAGTATGACCATTCTTATGTTCTGGGTAACACTCCCCATCAGGTTTTTCAGAAACCAGGACATATTAGCACCCCAGACAGGTGTTAAAGGGCCATCAGCCATTTAAGTGGCTATCCTCCAGAAGTGGGGGAGGGGGAGAAGAGAGATGTAAACAAGAAATTTACATTTTATCACAGGGACAATTCAAACCTCTCATCCACAATGGAGTGTGTGTCACCATGACTCAGCAAAGATGTTTCTAGCACTAGAAATTGAATTATAAAGAGGGTGAAAACACTTCACCTCTTCTCCCCCATCTTTCTGCTTATGAGATCTACAACTCACAGAAACTGAATTAAGTGGAAGAGGTCCCAGACTGAAAGGAGCCCCAGTCTGTGAAATTTACAACAGCATATAGCGAGACAAAACTTTTGCTTTTACATTCACTTAACTTAACAAACTAAGAGTAATATGCAAGCAAGTACCTATTTTCTTTTGTAACCAATTCTGACCTTTATGCATCACTTTTAAAATCCATCTTTCTATAGTTATTACATGAACATATCATTGTTTTATCTTTATTGTGCTTGGATTAAAGTGTGTGGGAAACTCCATTTGGGATACCAAGGCTGGTGCAGATCTCATTTTCCTTTGGTGAAATTACAAGCTTTCTATGAGTTTGTATTGTTCTGTAGTGTGCTGGACAGTACAAGATGCACGTTTCTCTGGGAACAAGGTTGGGAGAGCTTATGGGTGTTGCTCTGTATGTAATTCATGAGTGACTGGTCTGAACCCTCATGTATTTAGCTGGGAGTGAATTTTCATGCTGAAGGCTTCATGAGCAGGCCAGGTGTGGCTGTTCTGACAGCAAAGCTGTGTAAAAGGCACACCAGGCTAGAGACTTAAGGGGACACAGTCATTCAACATTCCAGATTGCACCCTGAAGAATGTCTCACACCCCCATTTCCCCAAATACCTGGGAATAGGGGCAGCACAGCATCCTCCAAAATACATCCCAGGAGTGTTCAGCATGGTCAGTTTGACTAGTCAAGTTCCAGACAATACCTACTGCCCCATACCTCACCAACCCTCTGACCTCATCTTTATACAACTTCTGATTACCTTAATGGCTACCTTCTGCAGAGGCTAGTGGCCCTTGATGAGAACACTTGGTTCCCAGGTGTTGAGTATAGTCATCCAAAACTACAAACTAAACCCTGGTGGAAGAGGGAGAAGAAAGCAACCTAACAAAAATCCAGGCAGCCTCTTAAAGTGCTCAGCCACCGAGTCACACAGCCATAGCTTAGCACTCCTTAGACTGGTTAAGCTAAAAGAATGCTGAAACTCTAATTTACTCTTTCTATTTACACCATCATTTACTCAGCTTTTCACACTGTAGACAGTGAAAACTGTCTAATCTGTTTTGTTTGGTCAGATTCCAGTAAGTAACTGACCGGTTCTCATGCATTTGAACAGGCCCAATTGCAGGACTGGGTTCCAGTTTGGTTTTTTTAAGTCCCAGTTTTTAAAACCAATGTACATCCTACATATGTATATTGTAGGATATTAGCTAAAAGTACTCCCGTCACAACAATCACAATGTACACGCACAGTTTTGCTACTCATTTTCTGGCGATTGTAAAGGGTTAATAACTCAGTAATTCATGGATTTGAAAAGGGAAAATACCCTGTAGAACAGGGATATTAAGACCTCATTGGTTCAGGAGCGAAATTAGTGATCAACATAATCCAAGAGTCACAGTATTGTGACTTCATTGTTTCCTTTACTATAGTATTATATACTCATACATAGACAGTACAACATGGGAAATTATATACATTAGTCTCAACAAAATGACTGATCAAGTATTTTATCAACTATATTTGGTTAACACAGTAAAAACATCCCGATTGGTTAATAATTAAAATCAGTGTTTTAATATTCTGCTGCAAATCTCTGCTGGTCTCACATCAAGAGTGACTTGCGGCTTGCTAGCCTCAATTGGAGTATGACTGGTGTAGAGCCAGAGGGGACATGGTGCAAACAAAATACAAGGTATATGAATACGGGACCTACACAATTTAGCAGTATTTGATCAAACACAAAACTCCCATTGATTTCAATGGAGCAGGAGTGGACTCAAGCAGAGCATTTTTAAGAGACAGCAGTAGTATTACTTTTAAACATTGGTTTTGTGCTTCTTTGTAAAACTGATCTTTTTCAGCAGCAGCAAATAAAAATTTAGAACATAAGAATGGCCGTACTGGTCAGACCAATGGTCCATCTAGCCCAATATCCTGTCTACCGACAGTGGCCAATGCCAGGTGCCCTGGAGTGAGTGAACCTAACAGGCAATGATCAAGTGATCTCTCTCCTGCCATCCATCACCCCCCTCTGACAGAGAGAGGCTAGGGACACCATTTCTTACCCATCCTGGCTAATAGCCATTAATGGACTTAACTGGATAAATTCATGGAGGTTCTCTTTTAAACCCTGTTATAGTCCTAGCCTTCTCTGGCAAGGAGTTCCACAGGTTGACTGTGCGCTGTGTGAAGAAGAACTTTCTTTTATTTGTTTTAAACCTGTTGCCCACTAATGTCATTGGGTGGCCCCTAGTTCTTATATTATGGGAACAAGTAAATAACTTTTCCTTATTCACTTTCTCCACACCACTCATAATTTTATATACCTCTATCATATCCCCCCTTAGTCTCCTCTTTTCCAAGCTAAAATGTCCTAGCTTCTTTAATCTCTCCTCATATGGGACCCGTTCCAAACCCCTAATCATCTTAGTTGCCCTTCTCTGAACCTTTTCTAATGCCAATATATCCTTTTTGAGATGAGACCACATTTGTACACAGTATTCAGGATGTGGGCGCACCATGGATTTATATAAGGGCAATAAGATATTCTCCGTCTTATTCTCTATCCCTTTTTTAATGATTCCTAATTTAGAGCTGGTTGGAAATTTTACAAACAGATTTTTTTTTGGTGGAAAGTGAAAAACCATTGAACCCAAAAGGGTCTTGGACTGAATTTCCAGTCAAAGTGAGAAAGGGAAATGCCAGAAGAGTCAATAACCTAGGAGGTGATGGCACTTACCCTGGATGCAGACAACATGGGTTCAAGTCCCTGAAAAAACCATTTCCTGCACAACTCTAAGATCTATAAACCAGTGACACTGCATGCTACTTTCTATCAATGTAGGCATACATATAGGTTAGTGTGAGTTTTAAGACAGGTTGTTTAAGTCTCTTGCAAATATCATTTTTTAAGAATTAGTCAAAAATTCATACTAAGTTGTTTTGTTGTTGAAACATGGCCTTTCACAAAAAGATTTTTCCCCACACCCATCTGCCCACCCTCCCCTCAATGAAGTTTTCACCAAATATCACAGAAAATCATCATTTACCAGAAATCCACATTTCAGTTAAATTATTCAAAAACAATATCAGTGAAGATTCTGGTAAAATGTTATTAAAATGTTAGTAAAAAAAAGAATGGGTCCATTTTTAATGCTGCAACACAAACTTCTGAAAGAAATTCCATTTTGAGGCAGCTCAGCTCATTTTCAAGAAAAAACACTCCCCAAATCAGTAGATGCCTAAAGCTAGACCTACAAGAAGAGTTAATTTTAATGCTTCTTTTAACAGCATGGTTTTTAATTTGCAGTTCATTCAAATAAATATATATCACAGCGCCATCTGCTGGTAGTTACAAATCACTTTTGGCTGGAAGATTATCCTGCCTAGCTAACAGAGCATCATCATGCACATTATGCAGTATAAAATTAGATTATGCACAGTGTAAACTGTACATAGACTAAGCAGATGCTCATCCTTTCTATACTTTTCATCAGGGTCAAATTAAAGTAATCCAAGGCCCTATGCATACCACTATACAGGCCCTCCTGGTCACTTCCCCCTTCCCCAAATCCCATTTGGCATGACCATTGAAGGGGGGCATTCCTCCCAGAGAGCAGTTGCATAGGTCCCCCCACCCATCCCCCTTACATGTGGCAGCAGGGGCTCCCCCACTACTTACCCCAAAAACTGGAGTATATCTAGCTGTGCAATGGGTCTGCCAAATTACACTCCTCTCCGCCAGGGCAGATGGAGGGTCTAGGGCTCCCTGGATAGCTCTTGCCACAGCCGGTCTCTGGCTTCTGACCTGGGCAGGGCTCCTGCGTGTATCCTGCTTTTGCCTTTTGAAAAGGTGGTCCCCCTACAACAGGGCATTCTGAAAATGTATTGAGTTCATGACCTTGAGGCAAACCAACCTATTTGTTGTAACATCCATGTTGGAGGAAGCAAAATCCATGCAAATAGCTTGACAGTGGTATTAATGCCTCTCTGAAATACTGGACGTAGCTTCTCTGCCTCAGTCTCATGATCTGTGAAGTGGGCTTTGTCCTTCTCTTCTATGAAAGGCAGGCTGACTTGTACTAGCACAAGCTGCTGAGTTAAACAGAAAAGCCCCAAAGACCAACCAGAATGTGTTGGTGGAAACCGCACAGTGCTAGCTACTTATAAAGCACTATTGTAAAAAAGTTAGTGTGTCAAACTTGCTTAAGATCAGAGGCTAGACCCAGAAGGCTCCACCATACTTCCAACATGTGAGACTAATTGTAATTTACATTTGTATCACTCTGTATTAGAGGTGCTCTGCTTTTCAGGAAAGTTAATTTGATCTGTAATATTTGGCTGACCACTGTTTTCCACATGAAACCTGAGTGGCTCTGTTCTACTGAATGGTGCTTTTGCATATTATATATATGGATATGCAAAAGCACCTCGACACTTTTGCCATTGCACTCTCGACACTTTTGCCATTGACTATATATATATATATATATATATATAGTCAATGGCAAAAGTGTCGAGAGATCTGTGGCATGTCATTCTAACATTGTTGTATACTGAAAATAGTTTCAGCTTCCTCTCTATAGCCTAGTCTGAAAATAAAACATATGGAGTTCGCACGACCACTGATTGGATTTTGATTGCTCTGAAATGTGGCCAAGTTTCAAGTGGAGAGTACAGCCTGAAAGGAAATACAGTAGACACTAGACAATTTATTTGTTTCTGAGTGGGGACCTGGCTGACAGGCTGCTTCTAAGGTGGCTAACAAGAGCAACATGTTCCCATATGGAAGCCATATGGTGAAATCAGCCAATATCCAGAAACATGGCACAATATATGTACTATGGCAGCAGGAAAAGCCAAGTCCTGTAGAATTGGTGCCAATCAAAACAGCAAAATCATGATGGAGAACACTGGTCAACTAAAATAGTTAACATACCAGCAGGTTTTAGATTAAATGCTTTTTGGAGCCATACAGTGAAAATGTATGAGAGGCCCACTTCAAAAAGTAATGGTGAGGCACGACATTAATAATTATCTAGATTTGAACATATACCATTAAATTCTATATTGTAGCTCGTCCCAGGTACATTAGGACATCTGTAAACATTTGGTGTGGAAAAAAAATGAGTTTCAAAATATATGCATTTATAAAAATCTGAACATACACATGAAAGTGAATTAATAAGCCCTCCCTCTCCCAAAGTACTTAGTGACCATAATGTTAACAGAAGACATGCTACTCCCGAGACAGTTCAGAGATTAGTAGAGTTTATAGCCTTGCGAGCAGAATCCTTGTAAACAACAGTAAACAAGGATGAAAGTTTCAGCCAAAGCCTAATTTAAATGCCACTGAAGTCTCACAGGTCATATTATAAATATTTGTAAAGGCCTCTAAACACAGAATTACTGTTGCATTTCTAATTGCATGGTATCGTCATACAGGCAAGCAGCAGAATATTGTGTGTTAGGCTTACTACTGACGTATGATGTGCTCATTAAAGGATACACTCCTGAGTAGGCAAAATATGTACTAAACAATACTACCCTCTTGTGGTGAAACTGTAACCTAACTTTCAATAGAATAAACCTTCAGATTCACTTAGCTTCAAACTCCCTCTGCCCTGCCTCTTACCTCTTCCCCCAACGATCCCACACTCACTAGCAGTGGCGGGAAGCAGAGCAATGAGGCCCCAGCCTGCCCTACTCTGCCAGCTCCCAGCCCCGGCACTCCACTTCCCGCCACTGATGAGGGTGGTTCTTTCCTCGCACTCACCAACGGTGGGAAGCAGAGCACCGCAGCTGGAAGCTGGATGAGTAGAGTGGGCAGGGGCCAGACTGCTCTGCTTCCTGACACTGCCGGTGAGTGAGGGGTAAATCCTTTCTCCCAAGCTGCCTCTCCCATCCACATGGCTGGGATCGGGGCAAGGGAAGCAGAGTGCAGGGCCGGCTCCAGGCACCAGCCAAGGAAGCATGTGCTTGGGGCAGCACATTTTAAGGGGAGGCATTCTGGTCAATCTTTGGGTGGCACATTCCAGCTCCCCCCCCCTTTTTTTTGCGCTTGGGACAGCAAAAAGTTAGAGCCGTCCGTGGCAGAGCAGGCTCCTCCTGGCTTCCTGCTAATCCCCTGGGCGAGTCTGGGCCCCCCCAAAAGTGCCCCCCCCCCACAGCTCTTACCTCCAAGACCCTGGTGGGGGAGGCCTGGGGCCTCCCACACAGCCCCCTGGGGGGGGGGCTCCATAGGATACCCAAATGGCTAGGGACAGCCCAGATGGGGCTCAGGTTTTGGCCCTCCCTGCCATGGTGGCAAGGCTTAGATATTGCCCCATCCATTACCCCCCATTCTGGGGTGGTGGGGCTCAGCTGGGTGCAGGCTTTGGTCCCCCGTCCTGGGGGGTGGGTAGTCATTTTTGTTGTCAAAACAATGCCATGGTACAATGAAGTTTGAGAACCCCTGACAGTCAATAGCTCACACTATTGGTTCACTAAAACAACCTGCATTTTAACAACTCCATAGGTACGTAGTCTCAGTTTTAAAGCTGTAAATATTGTATAATCTTCCCTTCAGAAGAAACTGTCATACGGTGAAGACTCATCTTTAAATTTGTACCTTAAAAAACTGCTAAAAACAAAATAGACAGTAGGACATTTAAGGAAGGTGAAAATTCTAACATCAAAAGAAGGAAAAAAAATTCAAGATGAGGGAACACTGATCATTTTTTCAGGTTGCTGGCTGAGTAAAATTATGTAGTTACATAAATTTTGAACTGCTAATGAACACTGAAGTGTTTCAGAAAATACCTTTAACTACATCTGGTGTTTCTTAGCTGGCCACACCTTGTCCACACAGATGGCAAAGTTGTGATCAGCATCACAGTAGCTGGTTTGACTCTTCACAGTCGTGTTCTAGAACAGTAAGATTTTGTAGTGGAGACAAAACCATAAAGAAATAAAATAAGGAAATGCTACTATGTTATTTCAAGGCTATGATCCCTATTTCCCATTACATTTTAAAAAGTGTTATCTAGTAACTGAATATTTTGAGCCTAAAGCTAGGCAGAGGACTGAAATGGTTATTAAAACAGATCTTCATAGTTCCTAATAGTGGACATTAGGGAAAAATATTTGGTAGTTGGGTTTAAAAATAAAAAAATACAAACAAGTTTAATTTTGTATGTTTTTAGTACGCTAAGGTTTGAGAACTATTCCATATGCAACCATATATAGTTTTGTTTATGAAGCTCATGTCTCCTGCAATACATCAATGGCAGCAGGAGGTAAAAGATCTTTCATGATTAAAGATTTAAAAAAGCCAAGTATGATTTAGATACTAAGAGGCTGATCCAGCGTCTATTGATTTCAATAACATACATTTACTTTAGGGAGCTTTGCAACAGGTGCTCTCTCAGGACAATAATACACTTAATTGCCATTATTACAGATACACTTGAAGTTTTGGGCTTTACATTGCGGCAACAACATTTCTGGAGATATGTCTGTCAGAAAAACACTTTTGTTACTTTCACCCCCAGATGTCATTTGCAATGTAGTGGAGAATCTGAAACCGTTACATGGAACTAGATAGAAGATTGTCTCATTATGCAGCTGGAAAATGCAGTGCTTTTGCTAACCCTGAGCCATTTTTCCTTTGCTATATTATGGCCAACTGCTTAGCTTGAGAAGAGGTAGGCTGCATAAAACTCAATGCAGCATGTGGCCATAATTAAAAACACATGAGAGCCCAAAGACCAGATCCAATGTTCGTTAGCATTTTACAGAAGAAACTGAAGAAACCAGAGAGGGTTTTTTAAAAGCAGATTGTCAAAGTGCTCTGGATCTTACCTGACAGGGAAGCCTGGAATGTTGAACAGTGTTTCCGTGATCTGGAAAGGTGATTGTGGAGAGGACTTCCTAAGGGGAGTGGAGCCCCACCTGTAAACCATTAGGGGGTAATCCTTACACGCAATTCCACTGAAGCCAATGCACCTACTTATTTCTGAATGAAAAAGGTTGCCGCGTGGGGCCCTTAATCTGCAGGGATAGTTTGCTCTTATTTTATTTACATTTCATAGTCCATCAAGATCAGCAATGGCTGAATTCTACTACACTGTGAACAAGACCCTGGGGAGGACAACTGAGATGCTTTCTTGGCAGATAAAGCACACATGTGGCGCACAGTCAACACTAACTCTCTTTAGATGTTGGCAATTAACATTGTGAACAACAGTCTCTCCCCAACATGCCATTTAAAGTCTTCCTTCGTGAATCTGGACTCAGCCAAACCTTAGGACTGTTTCTCTAACAAAGGCATTAATGGAGTTCTGTGACCCTAACCCTTCATACCAACAGGCAAAAGGCACAACCAATGCACTGTTAAGGTATTTAGTCAAACAGCATTTTGTAAGGGGTCTTGTAAAAACTGGTGACACTGATCATGAATATCATTGTGCGAGGTGTACATATGTATGCTGGAAATACATTTAACACACATTTTGGAAGTAGCTGATAAACAAACCTGCCCTAGAAAATAGAATGGGGATTTACCAGTCTGTGTTGATTACAAGCAAAAGACAAAGTACATTTACATCTAAGGTAAACAAAGTGATAAGCCAGTCCAAAAAATTGAATCAACCAGAGGATGAAGGAGAGGGCATGGCATCCACACATCAGTTGGGGAGAAGAACTCTCTGGTGTCTACAGGAATGCATAGCAAAGGTGAGAGAATATCCATCACTTAGAGCAGCAGTTTTCAACTGGGGGTCCGCAAGCCCTTTCAAGGGGGCCGCAGGACTCCACGGCTGAAACCCAGAGCTCAAGCACCTCCTGCCATAGGGCTGAAACACCATGAGCACTGGTTTCACCACCACCACTCCACCCACAGTGCCAGAGCAGGGCAGTCCCAGGGACAGTTCAACACACACCTCCTCTCCCTGCCCCCAAGGCCCCACACCCTGGCCAGGTCAGAGGCAGGCAGTGCAGGACTGTTGCTGCTCTGGCTGGTGCCATGGACTAGGCAGCTACAGCATCCCCCATCTGCTGCTGGTGCCCAGGGTTGCAGCTGATCCTCCACTCAAGCAGCCGGTAAGTGCCCCCAGGCAGTGGGACCCAGCTCTGTGGCCAGCAGAGACCTTGGGGGAGAAGTGACTACAGGGGAGCACTCCTGGTGCACAGCCCCTAGCTATACCCACTCTGCACCCTGAGCTATCCTTGTGCCTGTACCCAGCCCCTAGCTAATTCCTCCCTGCACCCTGAGCAGTTTCCAAACTTTTTGAGCTGAATTCCCACCACACACAACCCAGACAGGCTGGGTGGTCTGCTGAGGCGAGTCTGGGATGGAGGGTTGTGCTGCCTTCCTGGACTTCGCTGTGCAGGGCTGGTCCAAGCCCTGCCAAGCTTTGCCCCCTCTCTCCAAATAGAAATCAAAGTACATTTATGCCAGAAGGCCCACCTCCATCCTGAAGCCCTGAGTCCTTCCCCATCCCCCACTGGGCTCTGGAGTTTTTAAATAGCATGTTGAGGGGTGGGGTGGGGGGTGATCAGAAAGAAAAAAGGTTGAGAATCCCTGACTTAAAGGACAAAGTGGTTGGCACCCTTTGATTCGGTGAACAATGGATTCTGCTACCTCAGGAGATGAAGGTGCTGACTTTGATGCAAGAGAACTCACTAAATTAAGTTTTAGACACTAGAAAGATTATTTTATTTGTAACCATACTGGTCCCATTTTCTCTTGCTTAGTATCACTTAAATCTATGTCCTTTATAGTAAAATTAAGAATAAGTTTATTAATAAACCAGCTCGGTGCTGTGTATAAAGGTAAGGAGCCTGTCCTCAGTTGGGCTAACAGGCTAGTGTGTCTGTGTGCGGTCTCCAAAGAGACAGCAGACTTAATAGTTTCTGTGAGTGTCCAGAGAGAGGGACTGGACACTGCAGACACATCTCTGGGGTTCCCTGAATGTTATCTACAAGATAGGGTTGAGACTAGCAGTCTCAAGATTTTTGCTGGTGTGGCAGGGAGCAGTCTCACAGTTTAAGGTCCAGCAAAGCTTTCTCTTGCTAAGGTTGAGAGGTAACAGTGACTTATGGTTCTGGGCTCCTTAAGGAGAGCATCAGTTGCATGATCAGAAACTGTCAAAAAAGATGGTAACGCCCAGATCTCTTTGGGTTTCATGGAACTATTACACCAAGGGTGACAAGGGGGTGGGTTAATGGTCATAGGATCAAAAAAAAACATAACCATGCTATTATCAATGATGTTTCACCTGTACCCAAAGTTTCAGATCACATAACACGATCCATTGTCTACAGCCAAGCTCTGGGATACAACTGGATTTGCTCCAATTCCTCACAGAGACAACACATCTACAGGGTCTCTATCAAGCTTTCTTAAAACTACAATACCCACCTGGTGGGGGGAAAAAAACAGATTGGCAGAGCCAGAAGAGTCACCTACAATAGGACAAGCCCAAAGAAGGTATCACCTACAGCCCCCAACTAAAACCTCTCCCATGCATCAAGGATCTATAACCTACCCTAGAGGATGATCCCTCACTCTCACAAAACTTGGGAGACAGGCCAGTCCTTGCTTACAGACAACCCAACCCAAAGGGCAGATCTATTCGAGACAACATCGTAGGACCTAACCACATCAGCCACACCATCAGGGACTCGTTTGCCTGCACAGCTACCATTGTGATATATGCCATCATGTGCCAGCAATGCCCCTCTGCCATGTACATTGGCCAAACAAAACAGTCTCTACGCAAAAGACTAAAAGGACACAAATCTGACATCAGGAATCATAACATTCAAAAACCAATAGGAGAATTCTTCAGTATCTCTGGTCACTCAATAACAGACCTAAAAGTGGCAATTCTTCAACAAAAAACTTCAAAAACAGACTCCAATGAGAAACTTCAGAACTGGAATTAATTTGCAAACTGGATACCATTAAATTAGGCCTGAACAAAGACTGGGAGTGGCTTGGTCACTACAAAAAGTAATTTTTCCTCCCTTGGTATTTACCCCTTCTTGTCAACTGTTGAGACTAGGCCACTTCCATCTTAATTGAATGGGCTTGTTAGCAATGACCTTGGTAAGGCAACTCCCATCTTTTCATGTGATACAATATACATTTTGCTTACTGTATTTTTCACTCCATGCATCTGATGAAGTCAGATTTAGCCCATGAAAGTTTATGCCTAAATACATTTGTTAGTCTCTAAGGTGCTAAAAACTACCACACCATGACCAATGTAGCCATGACAACGTAGCCCCTAAGTGTACATGCCGCCATGTCAATCAAAGAATGCTTCTGTTGACATAGCTACCATCATTCAGGGAGTGGTGTCCTACATTGATGGACACTCCCATCCCATTGGTGTAGGCTACATCTATAGAACAGGGTTATGCCAGCATAGAGAGATTGTGCTGGCATAGCTATCAAAATCATACCTTAGTCAAGATAGGTATTAGTCCTTGACTCAAAAGTAGTTTTTTTAAAAAAGAAGAAAGTACAACCGCTATAAAGGAAAAACATCTGCAAATACACTAAGAAAAAGCTTTGAAATATAGTTTTCTTGAGCTTGTTTTCTTTCAGAAAGATATTTTGCAATGTTCATGTCAGGTTTACCAAGTATCTCTGTATTCAAAGGAGCCTTTTAAAAAACACAGACACACAAAACAAAGAAATAAACAGTTCTCTCTCTCTCTCTCCTAGCTCCAGTTCAATGGAGCACATAAACACATGCTTAACAGAGGCCTATGTACTCAAGAATCCCAATGGATATTTTGGTGATATTCAAGATGCAAATTTTTATCTCAGAGACCAGAATGACTGGTCCTGGCAATTTTAAACTAATGCTTATATGTTAGAAAATAGAAAGGCCTAGTCTACATCAGTCACCATTAAGCAAAAACCAAACTTTTTCCTGTGTTGAATCCTTGTAAACCAAGTTTCAATCCAGAGAAATTTTTACTTACCAGTCATCATTGGAAGTTGATGAACTCGCTGTAGTATTTGCTAACTCACACAGATCTGTTAGATCAGGCAACAGAGATTCAAGCCAGGTACAATTCTCACCTGCAAACAAATTAGCCCAATGTCCGCTGTTAGAATGGCTAATAGCCTTATTATACAGTAACTCATCAATGTTGTAGTTATGTTCCAGAAAAATGCAACTAAGCGAAACGATGTTAAGCAAATCCAATTTCCCCATAAGAATAAATGTAAATGGTGGGTTAGGTTCCAGGGAAATTTTTCTCAGACAAAAAAGTACATACACACACATAGTTAAATTTTAAACAATTTAATACCCTAGGCAGCAATGACGACTGTGAAACTTAGTTGAGGTGGTGAAGTCAGAGGGTGGGATATTTCCCACAGAATGCCTTACTGCTAAATGATGAAACAGCATTCGGCTGAACTGTCAAGGGTTCACACGTTGTTGTTAATGTAGCCTCACACTCTACCAGGCAGCACAAATGGAAGGAGAGGAGACAGCATGGCAGACAGAGAAAGAGACACACACCCTGTGTGTGAGAGAGATGCGCATTTCCCCTTTAAGTATGCTGACCCCACAAGTTGAGATAACAGCTGCTGCCAGCAAGCTGCCTCCATCCTGAGCCCTGTCAGGTCACACCTCCCCCCTCCCCCATGGAGATGGGCTAAGTAGCAGGGGAACACCCAGACATTAGCACCCCTCTTCCCCCCTCACAGCAACAGGAGGCTCCTGGGAGTAGCTCCAAGGCAGAGGGCAGGAGAAGCACATGGCAGTGGCGGGAGGGACAGCTGAACTGCCAGCAATTGATAGCCTGCTGCCGCACAGGGAACTTAGAGGAGCGGGGAGTTGATTGGGGGGGAGGGGGGGGAGATACCTGTCCACCTTGGTTCCAAGTTCCCACCACTAGCTCCAATGGGCTGCTCTTCCTGCAAGCAGTGGACAACGCAGGCAGCTGCCAAACAATGTTATAAGGGAGCATTGCACAACTTTACATGAGCATGTTCTCTAATTGATCAGCAACGAAACAACGTTACCCGGGATGACTAAGTGAGGAGATACTGTAGCTGAGAGCCCACAATGTTTAATGCATAAAGTAGCTCATTCCACGTGGGCCTTTTCTATAGAAGCATTGTGATTTAAGTCAAAAATTTCCAACATCGGCCACTGATTAAGCACTTGACACACCTTGGCCTCAATTTTCAGAAATGGTAGTACCTGCTATTTCTATAAACTTCAACTTGAGCTGCAAGTGTAAAAATCCGGGGTAAGGTAAGCACCCAAAACTGGGGTGCTCAAAATCAGTGGCCTGTGTTGAAAACTTGGGCTTGGATGTCAAACTTTTTTTGATCATAATGAAGTGTTTGTACAGTGACTTCGACAATGGGGCCTAATCCATAAGTGGGGACCCATAGCCATTACCACAGTACACATAGTAGGAGAACAGGGATGTCAAACATGTGGCCCACAGCCTGGATATGATCCAGAACTCCCACAACCATTCTCTCCAGTCCACAGCTTGCACTTCAAAAGGGATCTGCTTTACAGCTCAAGGGGTTGGAGAGAGCAGGAGCCAAGGGGAGAGCTCACATATGATAAAATTCTGGTGCCTGTGTCCAATCACCCTACCACAGCCAACTATTGGCTTTTTGAGAAATCATCACTATGGCTCAGCGGGGACTGGAAAGTAATCCCTTTACTGCTGCACTCCCAGCTTCTGCAAGTGCTGTACTCGCAGAAGTGGGGTCCTATTCTCTCACCAACTTTGCGGCTACTGCTGAACTCCACAGCATCAGACAAAGGTGGGTGACTCATTCTATAGGGTCCCTTCCCCACCCATGCCCACAAAAATGCCCCAAATGGATAGAGGAAAAAGGATTCTGCAAAATGAGAGGGGCCCCGCAGGGGGAGGTAAGTGAAAGAGGAAAGCAATTTGTCTCAGAAGGGGGATAGAGGAAGACAAATGTGAGGGGGAGAAAAGAGAAAGTGAGTGGTGAGATTTTTCCACAAAGGGATGGGGAGGAAAGTGTGTGGGGAGTTTGTTTCCTAACAGAGGGAAGAAGGAAATAAAATGGGCTGGGGACGGCGAAGGCAGAGCAATTCATGATTTTATTGCAAGTCTGTGATGTTTGGGGATTTTCTTAAAGCCCCCACTCCTAAAGTCACATGAGTACAGGAGAATGTCAATTTTCATAAACAAAGGTTCAATTCATCATCATTTAAGAAAAAAAAAGCATAAAAAGGCGATCCATGTAGAACTACAACAGCTCGAGAACCCAACGAAGGAAACAAACCCAATATTATTTTCTGTGTGCAAGTAGCAAATTCATGAATTTTGAGGCACTTGAGGTTAGGAAGGTTGCATAGATGTATTTACTTATTAACAGTGTCTTTAATTGTAGCATTTAGTTTTGCTAGCTACAGTCAAATAAAACTGCAAAATTTGCTTCTTGCCAGCAAACTTTTCATTCCCAACTCCCAGACTGAATGAAAGGGTAATTTATCCCTCACTTCAGAAAGAGTTTGACACCCCCAATCTAGTGCATCAGAGTAATTTCTTTAATGTCAGAGAGATGACTAGCATAGAAAAAATATCTGGTCTAGAAATAACTGAGAAGAGTTACTAAGACAAAATACAGAGGCTTTTATCTCTTAAACCCTGAAATACTTCTGCCCAACTACAGTAAAGATTCAAACATCTCATCCCATTGTGAGCACACCTCTAAAAACCAACCACAACAATGAACACAGCTTCCGGTATCCATTTCCTCATACAAAGAATTCCAATTCTTTGAAATAAATATGCTTCGAGTTATTTTTGTAAGAGTCATGTTTAATATAGGTTGCCTAGTGTGTAAAACACACCAAAGATTTCACATCTGCTACAAATAAATGTACAGAGGATCTCAAGTTCTTTATTTTAAGATTAGGATAGAGTACAGGTGGTCAAATTATTAAAAGATGGTTTATATTCAACACTCATGCCTTTTCATAATGTGCATCAGATTTTAAAGTAATTATAGACACTATTAAACAGTCTGGCAACCACATGTCAACACCAGAGATGATCAGGCTGGTTTGCTGTAAATTCTAATCTTAAAGGCCACTTTTCAAGATAGGCACAGGCACTATTCATTCTCACAGCTGTAGAAGCAGGCTGCTCTGCTTTCAGCAGAAGATTGTGGCTGGAATAGGGTAGAATCAATGTTAAGGAACTTAATTCCCTTTTGGTATTCCTATTAATGTTATTTTCCTAGGAGCCACAAAAGAACATGAATTAGGAAATTACAGATTGAATTTACTATTTTGCTTCTGAATTTTTATTTCCTGAACCAAGAATCAGGATCAAATGAGGTCTTCAGTGTATTTATATTTACAACTTTTATCTTCGTCTGCACGTGTGTTTCAAGTAAAATCTTACTTGTGAAGTAAAATCATTCACAGCTGAATTAAGTTAAATTTAACATTTCAGAGGCAGATTACCATTTTTACTTCTGCTGAGTAGTACCTTAGCAGGAGTACCTACCCTCACCTCTAGGGCACTGCTTTGTGCCTGGACAGGGAGTCCATCTTTAGTACCCCTTATGGAGGTCTCCCTCAGACCCATATCTTCTTTCAACTCCTTCTCTAAGTGCTCTGTAGCTTAGCCCTCCAGCTAGGTTAAATAAAAAGTTTAAGTTACCTTTTTGGAGTAATCCAAAAATTCAAATAAAGGCCAACCAAATCTTCAAACTCATAGCCCTTCAGCCCCTCTCAAGCAGAGCCCTCGATGGCTCCTACCTCAGAACTTCTCCTGCAGGCACTTAACCTACTCTTGTAGCAATCTCTCTCTTACCTGTTTGATTAAACCCCATCCCGGGGCCTCTCTCCACCACAGCAACTTGTCTCCACAAAACTGCACTCACTCAGTCTACTTATGAGACCTAGCTCCACCTCCACTGGCCAAGAGGCAATTAGTTCCTCACTCTCCAGGTGCAGACCACAATTTATAACTAAAATTCTCTCTCTTGCCTTGCAGGTGATGAAGGTTAAGCCCCATCATACTTACTAATTATTCCTATTTTTAGTAAGGTATTACTTAATATGACTACGGATTGGCAGACACTGACCCAAATCAAACAACACAGGAAATACTACACTGATTGTATTATTTGTTTTTACATTTAATCCAATAGTTTTGGATTTTTACTTAGTTTACTTAAAGCTTCAGATAAATCCCTTGTCTGCTGCACAAGACTGTTGCAGAATTCAGGGAGCTTTGCAGAAGAACTGAGGTCAAGCTTGCCATATAGCACATGGGGCTTTGCCACTAGCTTACTTTTTTATATAGCACCCAGAATCTCAGACAATCTGAAAAGTGTCAAAGCTAAAAAAAGAACTTAAGTGATTTGCCCAAGGATACACAGCAAGTCAATGGCAGAGGCAGGTGATGTCAGGAGTTAACAGATCCCAGCTTCCTTCTCAAGCCACTGAATTACACCCTCTCTCTTCTCCATAAAAAAATCTCCCCTTCTGTGGCTGTAGGCAGCATGTTGACTATCACACCATTTGGAATCTGTGGGGCATATTTCAGAACTTCAGTGCTAAGCTCCAAGTACTGAGCAGAATGGTTCCCATTTAACAGAGCCTATAGGCTTCAGTCACTACAATCATTTTTGGGATTGGAGTGCAGATAACTCTATGACCATAAACCACATAGGGTAAATATAGTTACATGGGGTACAGCTACACTTTTGGCAGTGTGTAGATTACAGACACTGCATGTCCAGTTACCATGGATATAAATAGAAGTGTAGGCCACGAGGCATGTCTTAAACGAGTGGAGTAGGCCAGTGCCCTACCAGGGTGGCAGATAGCATAGGCAGGGAAAGGCTGTGCCTCCCCAAACAGCCCTGTGTGGTCTTGCCCACGCTCTACCAAGGCCCACACCTGCTTACAGCTTGGCCCCAGCCTATTCAGGATGTGTCTCTTCCCAGAACTCAGCTAGGGCTGCGCCCCCCGTGCTCCAGGACTGGGGGGGGGGGGGGGGGAGAGAATGGGGACACCACAGTGCTTGGGGTGCGGGGGATGGGACGCACCACCTGCCCAGTGCTCCAGGGCTGGGGAGAGGGGCAAACACCACCTACCTGCCCGGTGCTCTGGGTCACCAGGGGGTACTTGCTGCCTGCCCGCATTGCACTCCAGGGCTGGGTGGCAGGGTTGGCACTATTCATTCTGGCATTTCCTAACGTGTGAGGCCTTGATTTTGCAACCTTTTAGACCTTTTCAATCTTTAGCTTTGGGGACACAGAGCTACAATTTCCTGCTTTCTGTAAAAGGTAAATATTCAGAAAGTTCACCCCCCCCCCCCCCCCTTTGGAAGGAACAGATACAAAACTGCAGCTCCCTTTCCTGTGTATCTTATTTTCATGTAACCCTTTCCAGGAAGGTAAACAATTGCCTTTTGAAAGGGAACAGTGCAATTTACCACAGTTCAAATCCAATCTCCTTTGCTTTCATTGAAGCTCCCTCTTGTGATCCTTCTGGGTAATTTTGTGTTAGTCTAAGGAAATCAGTTATCAAAGGCAGCTGTTGCCACGTTTCCAGGACAACCAGGGCAGTCCTGACTCTCCCCTAGTATGCAAATGAACCAGAAGGTGGGAGCCCTGAGCTGATTTGCCTCAGATGTTACAATTTAAGATTAGCAGCCCTGTTAGTCTGTATCAAGAGGAGGAAGACTTTATAGTACTTTAGAGACTAATTAGTTTATTTCAGCATATATATAGCTATATATGCTATAGCCTACGAAAGTTTATGCTGAAATAAACTGGTGCTACAAAGTCTCTCTCAATGTTACAATATTACTGCTCAAGCAGCTGGATGAGGAGAGGGAAACAGGCCTTTCCAAAATTGTGGTTTTCCCAAATTTCCTAAAAGCCCAAGAACTTTCAAGCACCAAACACACATACTGGAGATCACTCCACACATTAATTAGTGGGTAAAATTTGGTTCAAGTCCCCCAGGCTATTTATAAAATGGGTTAAAAAAACCCCAAACAAACAGGATAACACTGAGGTACATACCCTGTAAAACAGAAAATTCTGGTGCAATAACTTAACTATAGGGGTGTTACCAGAAGATCATAATTCTTAAATTAGAGCATTATATGGCCCACCTCTGGCTAATGAAAATATTTCTAAAGACAGTGTTTTTATTTAAGAGCCCAGTCTCTTCAGGTAGTTCATGCTAAAATGAACACAAGCACATTAGAAAGAAAAATGAGTGAGAGTCAAAGAAAGATCATTGCAAAAGGAAAAAAGATTAAAAAGCCTCGTAAGTCAACTTGCAGTCTGCTATTATTCTCAGAACAGTGAAACATAATTGAATGAGTGTTCAGTAAGACACAGTGAAGAGTATTGAGACAAACAGCTGTGGCAAACAAACACACCCAAACTCAGGAAACTCACTGCTGGAGTTTTTTTTGAAGAGACCCCATTATTCCTGACAGTGACAGTTACCCAAGAGGTACCTTTTCAATATAGTGGTGTTTGTTTGTTTGAATCTGCAGGAGGTGGTGTTAGGAAAAAAATAGGGATTTCTCTTTTTTAAAATGCCAACACAGGCCTAGAGCGTGTAAGAGGTGTAATATAAATTAATGAATAAATAAAATGCACTTATTACACTAGTTTGGAATAAGGCTAAAAAAGCCAACCAAAAGTAGGATTTGGTGTTTTGTTTTTTTTTTTAAAAAAGGAGATTTTACTATATTTCAGTACTTATCAACGTAAATATTTTTTGCATAAATTCTCACACAGCTGACGCAAAAGAGGAAGAAAATATGAAAAGTGTTAGCGAGGGTGTTGAACATTCTTTTGGGCAGAATTTACATCCCCCGTGCACCTCTCTTCACAAATGCTACTGCAAAGCCATGTCATATTTACTGCTTAATACAAATTGTGCAAACATGCTGAAGAGGAATAGCCATATTTGGCACTATTTGAATTGAAAATGTATGTTTAACTATTTTATAACAGGTACTCATAAACCACAAACAAAAGAATTGCTTGTAATATTGCCCTAGGAGGACAGTGGCTCATCGTGCTCTTCCCACAGTGCTCTCTTTTCCTCCATATTAGCCGTCTTTATCTTGTGACGGCCTCACAGTAGCAGCATAGGCCCCAGGTCAGCAAACTTTAGTTTTGTTATTTCTTTGCAGGACTGGTGGTCCACTTGCAACTTGGTCAGAAGGGAGCAGCACAATTGCTCGCTGGGTTCAGCAGCTATCACGAGACTATGCTGCCCGCCCGTTTTTTGTATTCACTCTCTATGGAGTAATGGGTCAATTTTAAAGCCTATGAGGCTGTGATGAAATAACCCAGATTTATTAACAATATGGAGTATGAAACAGTCCTTCTCTTGAAGTGGTCTAGGAGATAGTCAGACCAGATCAATTTCAATATCTGATGTAGCCTAATCAACCTCAAATGCAAGGTGGACAATATGATTGACTTTGGAAGCTCTCTGCAACCCCTTGACTAAAATCCAAATAGCTATGCATGTTCCTTTTAGCAACTGTTTAAGGTAGGAATTTGTTTTTAGAAATGTACACATTTAAAAGCACATGCAATATAGCTTTTTTTAAACACACCTTAAATAAACACTGTATATTGTCACATACAAACACTATGTTTAAACACTTATTTAGGCTATGAAGTCAAGCAACTGAAAGTTAGGAAATGCCAGAATGTAGGTTGCCCATATAACCTCAGTTTGGCCCCCCTTGTACACATACATTATAAACAGTCTAATTATATGGGGTTCCTCCCCTCCCCACCCCCACCCCCGCTCAGGATCCCTTCCTCATTCAGTATCTAGGATAGGCAATGTTCTGGATCTGAAACTGTTGTTCACAATATCTTTATCCTCATCATTCAATCAGTGCATTATTTACCACACTATCCAAAACTGGCAATACAGGCAGGAAAAGAGAAGCATTTAGTTCCTCGGTCTTTTCTACGGTATTCGTCATCATAGTAACTGAGCGCTTCCCTATAAGAGACCATTATACACATGGCAAAATTAAGGTAAAGACTTACCTGAGCAAGACACAGTGAAATAATGGCAGAGCCACAACTGGGACTCATTCCTGCTGATAGTTACTACTACCTTACTACAAAGGGACTGATCACCCATGGTTCCTATCAACTTAGGTTGCAGTTGAGAGTACTCAGCACTTCTACTCCTCAGAAAACAAGGAACAATTAGTGGCCACATGCCAATATTGTATCTTAACAATGGAAGATTGTGACAGAAGTAGGGTTAGAAAGGAGTTCTCTTATGTGGGATTCACCTGCCTTAACCATAAGACCACCATCTCATTTCCTGCAGTCTCCTACCTTGTTTGTGAACACATCTTCCAACATCTAGAACAAATGAACCTGGGATCCTATAACTTCCTTAACTACATAATTCTGATTCATGCCTTGGTCACTCTCCATCCTGTTCTTAATGAGGCAGGGGTCCTATGGAAAAATAGTATCCAATGATATAATTCAAGACTATCATCATGCATATGCAGAAGGGGGCTGAATTAAGGTTGTATGGGCCATTCCTTACTTTTGAACAATTAACTTTGCAAACTTAAAGGTTTTTAAGCAGTTTTTGGTGTATAATAGATCATAGGTTTGGGGTTTTTTTAAAAAAAGGAAAAAGGTAAAAAAATACCTGTAATTGTACCAATCCATTGTGCATCATTGATAGTGCTTGAACTCTGACCGCTCAGCACAACTCAAGCTACAGGACTAACTGCATTCACTGGGAGCATGACAAGGCTGGGGTATGGGAAAGGCAGGAGACTTGTGATGATCAGGGAGAGCTTGCACTTAAGAGAGGGGATAGCCATGGTGGATCCAATGTGGAGCGGGCTGCTGAAAGAACTCTAGGCTGGCTCTTTTTCTCTTCCCTAACCGAGGAGATTGGGGGAGCTCCTTATCCATGTGATGTCCCAGTGGAAGGGGAGAGAGGTGCAGGGGTCACATATGGGTCTGAGGGGTGAAGTTAGTGGAGGGAGCTGCACCCAGGGGGTCCCAGTGCAGCATGAGCTACTATGGCCACTGCTTTGGCGGGAACGTTAGCCCCGTGTTAGCCCAGCCTTGGTGCTGCTGTTATTTTGGCATGATGAAGCAAAAGAAGAGAAAAGGTGATTTTCTAAAGTTTATGTCTAAACCGAACTTGAAATATTTTCATGGAACAAAAAAAGGCTTGAGCTAGACCAGTGCCTTTCTCCCAGCTGAATTTCAAAGGCCTGCTGCAAGCAACATAGGAAGATGTTATAGCGTCTCAAAACAGATTGCAGTTATCTTATAACAACAAGTTGGGTAACTTTTACCCAGGGGTGGCTGCCAGGTTCCTCTAGAGTAAGACTTGTAAAAAGAAAGCTCGTCCAAGTTGAGGTTGGGGGGAGGGGTGCTTTGGATTTATCAGTGGTTCCTTTTTTTTAAAGGAATCCTTCCTCATAGTAAATACTAAACAAAAAGGAAAATATATGTATCAGTTGGGAGTAAATTCAGCTGTATTCGAGAAAAGTTGCAGACTGCAATGGTAACAAGAAATATACTTTCTATTGCTGCAAAACAGGGGTTTTCAACCTGTGGTATGCAGACCACTGGGGGGTCTGCACACTATGTCTAACATCAACCTTTTACAGTCTTACCATAGTACAGTAGTTTTCAACCAGGGGTCTGCAGACTATGTCTAAAATTTCCAAAGAGGCCTGCACCTTCATTTGAAATTTTTTGAGGTTTGCAAATGAAAAAAGGTTGAAAACACTTGTAAAAAATTAAAAGTATGGTTATTAATGCAAGATTTTCCTCTGTAATCTTCAATTTTACAATAAATATTCAGATTTGAAATGTATAAGCAAGCAACTGGGGTAGCCAATGAACAATCCTTTCATGGCAAAAATATTTTCATCTCAGGTCATACCTACAAAGCAATTGTAGAAACAGGTTTTCTTCAAACTAAGTAAAATTTGGTTTCGAAGTAAAAAAGGTCTCCTCACTTGGATGTTTGAAAATATACCACTTATGCAGTGGTGGCCATTTGTTTTCCTGAGCTCTAAACTCTTACTATATTAATACTTTAAATGAAAGCCTAATGAGGAGAGGCTTTACACAAATATAATTTGCTGAAGACTTGGTCTCACCTGCATCAGTTAGCACACTCGAAGGCCAAATATAGCAGGGGCAGTTGAGATTCTAGCACAATATAAAGTGAGTCAGAAATTTCAGAACCAGGCAAAGTAATGCAGTTAAGACACAAAACTATATTGTTATAGATATTCCAGTGAGCTTCACCATAAAAAAAAGTCAAACTGACTCTGATGAGAATAATCTAAGTCACAGTAGAGTCAAAGTAATCTTTTCCTGTAAAATGACCCAAATACATTGTAAAGATCTCATTGTAGTAACAGCACTCTGATGCAGTTGGCTACAACAGAATATTAACTCTTTGTCAGTCATATTTGCATTTGTGATCTTGAACACATAGTCAGGGACAATAGTTAATGGACCACAACTTTATGCCAATTCCAATATTAAATTTTTAAAAAAACAGTCACATTATAAACCATAGGTTCTTAAAATATTAACCTTTAAAATCATTTTAACTTTAAATAAACATTTAAACAATTTGCTTCTCTTTGAAAATTTTCTATTCAGCATAAAGGTGACTTGTTCTTACTACTACTTTGTCAATTCAGTTAAAATGGTTGAAGCAAATTTTTCTTGTGTGGATGTAGACAGACAATATTAAAGTCCGTTTTTATTATTATTTCTTATTTATATCACTGCAGTACCTAAGAGTCATGGATCACATTGGGCTGGGTGCTGTTAAGATTAAAAGCTTATTGGAACAATTTTGGCCAGCAAAATTTATGACTACCATAAAGTATAATTTCTCATTATGTAAGAGAAAGGCAGCTAAAATATTGAGCCAAGTTCCAAAGTGAAGTAAAAATGGAGTCACGTATTTCACCTGCTTCCAGATAGCTGATAATTCCATGTTCCCACCATTCTACTTATATGTAAAAATACAATTCAGGATTCCACCATTTGCATTAGTAAGTTTCCAATGTGTCTTTACCATGATATTTTTAACATATTTTGTATATAAAATTTGAGAACTTCTGAGTATCTTTATTCAGTTCACCTACATATAAAAATCTATTTGTTGAAAGTTTTCTAAGACAACTCAACTTTTATAACTCAAAATAAATTTAACAAAAGTATTTCATCATTAGATATCATTTAAGCCTAATTTTCTGTTTTGAATATAGCATGTGTATATTTAAAACAAGTCATTTGAGCCGCTTAGGGGGAAAAAGTTTGCATTTCATCCTCGAGTTGTCTTCTTTGGGTTAATAAACTGTTAAAAATATACTCCCATTTAAAATGAAGCAAGAAAATTTGACATGTGAAGCCACTCTAGGCACTGAACAATGTTCAAATAAAGAATACCGCAAAATATTAAAAAAAACCTATTAGGATTTAGTCCACTTTTAAAGAAACAACTGTAATTCCAAAATATCTTCAAATAAGCAATTGGAGTTGATAAAAGTGCACATCAGACTTGAATGTTCTGGTTGGTGACAAGTGTTCACTTCATCTTTACGTATAGATGTTGTTATGAATTTCACTGGTTGTCACTAATTTCTTCAGTTCCTCTGTGCTTTTGGACATATCCTAGTAAAATAAAGAAATAGTCATCCTAGTAGGTTACACAACAGTTAAATCATTCTCTTTCTTCGCCACTCAAAACTATTACAATGAAGAGTGCAATATGATTAAAACATTAACTACAGTAACTCCTTGCTTATTGCTGTAGTTAATGTTCCTGAAAAATGTACTTCAAGTGAAACAATGTTAAGCGAATCCAATTTCCCCAGGGATTTTTTCACTAGACAAAAGACTATTTTATTATATATAAAAAATATAAAAATCATGTGCGCACACACTGTATAAGTTTTAAACAAACAATTTTATACTGTACATAGCAATGATGATTGTGAAGTTTGGTTGAGGTGGCGAAGTCAGAGGGTGGAATATTTCCCAGGAAATTCCTTATTGTTAAAAGATAACTAGTACTCGGCTGAGCCCACAAGGGTTAGCACAGTGTTAATGCAGCCTCACACTCTACCAGGCAGCACAAATGGAGGGAGGGGAGGCAGCATGGCAGAGAGAGACAGACACACATACGATTTGCAAGAAAGACATGCATTTCCCCTTTAAGTATGCCAACCACATTTTAAGTACATTGCCTTTTAAAGTAGATCAGCAAGTTGAGAGAGCATCTGCTGCCAGCAAGCTCCCTCCATCCTGAGCCCTGTTGTGTCTTCTCCCTCCACTCTCCATCCCCCCACTCTATGGAATTGAGGAGGTGGGGGGGTTGAGGTAGGAGCAGGGGAGAGACACTCTGACATTAGCATCCCTCTTCCCCCCAGCAAACAGGAGGCTCCGGGGAGCAGTTCCAAGGCAGAGTGCAGAAGCAGCACACAGCAGTAGGGGAGGAACAGCTGAACTGCCCAGCAACCGATAGCCTACTGGGCAGCTGCCACACAGGGAATTTAGGGGAGCAGATGTGGGGCTGCCAATCCACCCTGATTCCAAGTCCCCACCACTAGCTCCAACGGACTGCTCTTTCTGCAAGCAGCGAACAAAGCAGGTGGCTGCAAAACAACATTATACGGCAACATTGCAGAACTTTAAATGAGCATGTTCCCTAACTGATCAGCAACGTAACAACACTGACCGGGATGACTTTAAGTAAGGAGTTACCATATAAGTAAGAGTCCGGTGTTATGAAAAAATATCTAGAGATCTAGTGAAAGCTCCAAAGGAATGTCCAGTTCAATCACACACCAGGACTTTTAACCTGTATTCCCTCCCTCAAATAGTTACACCCATAAAAGGGAGGCTGAAGGAAGCTGTATTTTTATTTCCCCTAAACAAAGTTCTAATATCAATTTAGAAGCCTTGTTGGATTCTAAAATCCATAGATGGTGTCTGAAAGCTGGAATTTGCATCTCAGTCACAGCTGAAACCTAGGAGCATCTTTGAAATGCTTATCAATCACTTTTTCCATTTAAACTCAAGTTCAACTTACAAAACCAGGGCAAGTACTTTACAGAAGCCATTCTGTAAACATGTTCATTCAAAAAAAAAGGAAAATACTAACCTTTTTGCTTGCTGGTGGAAATAGTGTCACTAGTGGATAGAGCAGTAGACTAGGATTCAAAAGACCAGACAATCTTGGGGACTTTGGCTCTTAAATCCCTTTTGAAAATAGTATTTTGGCTCCTAAAATCAGTTAGGTGTTGCAATACTGAGCATACCAAGGCCAGACTACCTTTAAAAATCTGGCTCTTTATTATTATGTCCCTGCAATCTGTACTTTCAACTTTGAAAGAAGTTGATCCAACTAAAAAAAATAATGTTTTCAAAATAATGTTTAAATGAGATCTAGAATGGCTCTCATATGATACACAGCTAATAGAATAGCACTATTTTGACTATGGATGCCGAGTGGTAAGATATTATTTCATGGACCAGTAAGCAACAAGAGTAGCTTAGAGGCTTTTAATAAGAAGATCTATAGAAAGTTCTAGTTACAATACACTTAAAATTATTCCTTTAAATACCAGATAATAAATTCAAGAATGAAATGATTCTTGTAAATCTAGAGCTTCTCACACAACTATTGCCTAAGGGCTAATCACAGATGGAAACAGCTTAAGGCATTTAGTGTTCCAATTTCTAAGGTTTATATACAGGAAGATCAGTTAATCCAAGCTTGTCTCTCTCTCAAATACTATACACCTAAGTCTTATTAGTCTACAACCTCAGACATTCCAATACTACAGTGATGCAGGTCAAAAAAAATAGAACTTTCCACTAATCTTTAAAATGAAGATTTACCTTGACTAAACTCTTCAGGTTCTTAGAAGAAAGCATAGGCTTGAATGTTTCAATCGTAACAGTGTCCAGTTTGATGACATCCGTGTAACACTGATACAGCACTGCAGGAATCTGCCATACTTGACAATAACTCAGAACTAAATATAACCAAAAACAAAAGACTGTCACATCAAGGTAATCTAATCCACACTGCATAAAATCTCTTTCAATTTAATATACCATTTTGCTATAGGGTTGCATCTATGACCATCTTGGCTAATAGCCATTGAGGGACTATCCTCCAAGAATATATCTAATTATTTTTGAACTCCGTTATTCTTTTGGCCTTCACAACATTCCCCAGCAAAGGGGTCCAGAGGATGTCTGTGTGTTGTGTGAAGAAGTACTTCCTTATGCCTGCTAATTTCATTGGGTGACTCCTGGTTCAAGATGTATTGTGTAATATAACATTTTACAGTATAAGCTATTAATTACAGAACATATTTTTTGTATCAGCAGTTTACATACTGATGTGTAAGATGCCAAATTGTTGTGAATTGATTTTCACAATGTTATTTTCCTGGCTCATTCACTAAATTATATACTGGGGGATAAACTTAAAATTACGATCCTCAGTTAAACGTTATGCTGTTCAAAATTAACATTCACCAATAAATATCAATGGTTAGCACAGGACACAAGCATGACCTTGTAATGCAGCAAAAAGATAAATGGATGAATGCAAGAATATAAATGAAGGTGCATAATACCAGCAGCAGGAAGACCGTGTACAATATTTGGCTGCTCCAGCAGTGGACAACAAACTGTCTCTTTGAATTCTTTTGTCTTTAAAGCTTTCAGAAAAGGAGAAGGAAGCATTAAAGTGGATTCCGGAGTTTTATAATCAGTTACAGGACATGTCGAAAGAATGGTTACTTGCAGGTCTTCCTCCCGCATACAGCCAAAAACCTGGAATGAAAATATTAATTCCAGAATAAGTGAGGTTTATGCTAATACAGGAATGGTGTCCAATTACAGAAGCCTGGGTTCAGTTTAGTTTAGAAGGCAAAAATTCGCTTCTCAGATTTACAAAGTTAATTGACAGTTCTACCACACCCTCAAAAAAAGGGATTACTGTGTTCTATGGCTTCAATCAAAACAAAAAACTATTAAACAGAAGGAGTTAAGAATTAAACATCTGTCAAGTCTACTGACTTTCTCTGCAGGCTTCAGATTTTTGGCCCTTTCTACACAGAAACTTGAACAATTACTTTTTCTAATATGTGAATAGATAGGGAAAGGAATCCATATGAAATCAGAATGATTGTGTAAATTAAGTAACAGTGTTCAGATTATATTTCCAAGTTATATCTATTTGGTAGATACTCCAAAATATCTAATTATTATTTTTCTCATTTCCACATTTTAGATTTCTGATTTCTTCCTATTTGAAGTTAAAATTTGCTGACAACTTCTAGGGGCAGCCTAGGAATTTTTAAGGTTGCTTATTTTGACCTCTAGAAACAATATTGCAGAAAACAAAATAGGAATTAGGACTGTAAAGCAATTAAAAAAATTAATCATGATTATTCGCACTGTTAAACAATAGAATACCATTTATTTTTAAATAATTTTAAATGTTTACTACAGTTTCAAATATATTAATTTCAACTACACAGAATACAAAGTATACAGTGCTCACTTCATATTTATTACAAACATTTGCACTGTAAAAAATAGCATTTTTCAATTTGCCCCATACAAGTACTCTAACTAGTACAATCTCTATCATGAAAGTTGAACTTACGAATGTAGATTAAAAAATAAAACTTTAGTGCCTACAAGTCCACTCAGTCCTACTTCTTGGTCAGCCAATCACTCAGACAAACAAGGTTGGTTACAATTTGCAGGAGATAATGCTGCCTGCTTTTTGTTTACAATGTCACCTGAAAGTGAGAACAGACGTTCGCATGGCACTGTTGAAGCTGGTGTTGCAAGATATTTACATGCCAGATGCACTAAAGATTCATATATCCTTTCATGCTTCAACCACCATTCCAGAGGACATCGCTGATGGTGGGTTCTGGTCAACAACAATCCAAAGCAGTACAAATCGACACATGGTCATTTTCATCATCCGAGTCAGATGCCGCCAGCAGAAGGTTGATTTTCTTTTTTGGTGGTTCGGATTCTGCAGTTTCCTCATCAAAGTGTTGCTCTTTTAGGATTTCTGAAAGCATGTTCCACACCTCAACCCTCTCAGATTTTGGAAGGCACTTCAGATTCGTAAACCTTGGGTCAAGTACTGTAGTTATTTTTAGAAACCACATATTGGTACCTTCTTTGCATTTTGTCAATTCTGCTGTGAAAGTACTCTTAAAACGAACATGTGCTGGGTATCACCCAAGACTGCCATAACATGAAAGATATGGCAGAATACAGGTGTAAAAGAACAGGAGACACGCAATTCTCCCCCGAAGTAGTACAGTCACAAATTTAATTGACACATTATTTTTTTAATGATCATCATCAGCATGGAACTATGTCTTTTGGAATGGTGTCTGAAGCATTAAGGGGCATATGAATATTTAGCATATCTGGCATGTAAATACCTTGCAACACCAACAACAAAAGTGCCATGTGAATGCCTGTTCTCACTTTCAGGTGACATTTTAACTAAGAAACAGGCACTAGTATCTCCTATAATGTAAACAAACTTGTCTGTCTTAGCAATTGGCAGAATAAGAAGTAGGACTGAGTGGATTTGCAGGCTCTAAATTTTACATGGTTTTGTTTCTGAATGCAGTTTTTTTTTTTTTTAAATAATTCTACATTTGTAAGTTCAACTTTCATGATAGAGATTGCAGCTCATTACATGCGTGAGGTGAACTGAAAAATACTTATTTTACAGTGCATATTTATAGTGATAAATAGTGAGCTCTGTGCAC
Source organism: Sternotherus odoratus (assembly GCA_032164245.1). Taxonomy (NCBI): domain Eukaryota; kingdom Metazoa; phylum Chordata; order Testudines; family Kinosternidae; genus Sternotherus; species Sternotherus odoratus. The sequence goes on from JAVMKO010000001.1 coordinate 166,249,765, forward strand.
TTTGTATTCTGTGTTGTAATTGAAATATTGAAAATGTAGAAAAACATACAAAATATTTAATAAATTTAAATGGGTATTCTATTGTTATACACGTGATTAAACAATATTTTTGAGTTCATCACGAGAATTAACTGCAATTAACAGCCCTAATAGGAATAGATTTTTGGACCCCTGACTTCCACATACAGCATTCAGATCAGGGGTCGGGAACCCATGGCTCGCGAGCCAGATGTGGCTCTTTTGAGCCTGTCATCTGGCTCGCGGCGCTGCTGTGACGGCTGGGGGGCGGGGGAGGCGGTGTGGCGCGGCTCTGAAAGCAAGGCGGGGGAGGCGGTGTGGCGCGGCTCTGAAAGCGAGGCTGGGGGGCGGGGCGGTGTGGCGCGGCTCTGAAAGCGAGGCTGGGGGGCGGGGCGGTGTGGCGCGGCTCTGAAAGCGAGGCTGGGGGGCGTGTCGCTCCTCTCCTTCCCTCGCTGGAGTTGGGTCACAGCAGCGTGACCCAGCGAACAAGTAAGCGCGGGGGAGAGCCGTTAGCAAAGGGGCGTTGGGGGGAGGCTAGGCTGGGAGCCGTTTGCCGCTGGGAGCCGTTTGCCGGCGGGCGTTGGGGGGAGGCCGGGCTGGGAGCCGTTTGCCGGCGGGCGTTGGGGGGAGGCCGGGCTGGGAGCCGTTTGCCGGCGGGCGTTGGGGGGAGGCCGGGCTGGGAGCCGTTTGCCGGCGGGCGTTGGGGGGAGGCCGGGCTGGGAGCCGTTTGCCGGCGGGCGTTGGGGGGAGGCCGGGCTGGGAGCCGTTTGCCGGCGGGCGTTGGGGGGAGGCCGGGCTGGGTGGGTCAGTTGGGGGGGGCGGGAAGGCGAGCGCGGCGGCGGTGGCGGGGGGGGGAAGGAGAGCGCGGCGGCGGTGGCGGGGGGGGGAAGGAGAGCGCGGCGGCGGTGGCGGGGGGGGGAAGGAGAGCGCGGCGGCGGTGACGGGGGGGGGAAGGAGAGCGCGGCGGCGGTGACGGGGGGGGGAAGGAGAGCGCGGCGGCGGTGGCGGGGGGGGGGGAAGGAGAGCGCGGCGGCGGTGGCGGGGGGGGGGAAGGAGAGCGCGGCGGCGGGGGGGGGCTACTATATGGCTCGGCCGGGGCAGGGGGGGGCTACTATATGGCTCTCTGAGCCAAAAAGGTTCCCGACCCCTGATTCAGATTTTACTACTTTTTATTGTAAGACCAATACACTTACTAAAAATGGCTTCATTTTCTACATTGTTTTATGTCATTTTTACAACTGGAAAGTTAGTAAAAATGTGCAGATATCCTTCCCACCACTTTCTTAGGATTCATCACCATGAAGACAAGGGACAATATGGGAAATATGCTACAAAAGTTCTCTTATTTATGTGTATGGAAGACAAAACACTAAATTCCTCCTAAAGATAGGCAACTAATCCTCCACATTACTGTTTTGTTATCCTAAAACTTGAAAACAAAAAGACTTGCTTCTGATGATTTATGATTTCCCTCTGAGAGACTCTGTAATGACTGAAGAACTGGGACAATTATGACATCACAAGAGACTGAAGGCAATGAGACTGAGCAATGGGGGGGCGGCAAGAAGAAGGAGAGCAGCAGAGGAAGAGAAGGGGGATTTTTAGTCAAACTGCTAACCAAAAAAAAAGAAGACTGAAGTTTCTATTAACATCTATTTAACTGCAGTGCCTAATGGAATAGAACACTTGTTACAGATTAGCATCTCTGCCCCAGCAATTGTCACACAAGAGCTCAGAACAACAGGCTTCCTAGAACCCCAAACCAGGAAAGACAAGACAGGACATAGATGATATTTCTCAGGTAAACAAACCAATCTCTAGTCCACTCTTTTTATCATTTTATTTTTATATCTATATCTATCTATAACAATTAAAAAAAAGTACAATTCAATTTTAAAATCTCTGCAGATCTATAAAGCACATTTTCCTTTCTACCTCACTGAGACGGCTACAAACTCCTTTTATGCAAGTAATTTGCATGTTACCAACTCTTACCTAAGCTAGCAACATGTTGCGTTTTTTAATATTTCAGCTACTGAAGTCAAGTGATTATGTGAATCCAAGCTTTCATTAAAAAAAGAAAAGAAAAATTGTAATCTTTGAGGTCGCAGGAAAAAATATCATGAAAAATATGACCCGAGTGTACACTACACTTCAAAAACTAAAAGGCAAACAAAAACCCAATATTTAAGAATTTTGATTTTGATTACAGAATAGTTTCAGACCTGATTCATGCCTTTTGAGTGACTGGGTTGACAATACTGCAAATTGTTCCAGCAGCAGCCTCTCTATAACTGTGCCTATTCTGTCATACAGTGATGGAACAAGAGAGGCAGGAACTGAGCATTTCTCCCTCAAAGAAAGCAGCACACACACTCCTCAGTGAGGACTTTATCCATGCCAAGTTTCAAACTAGTTATTTTTGGCAGTCATAGCCCTGTACAAGTGCTGTTATACTTTTCTTTCCAAAACAAACAAACAAACAAAATACTCCAACTTTTTCCATATTCCCATAACTCAAAAGTGGCTAGAGTTCAAAATTCGCCTCTGTTGAAATCAACCATGGAAAATTTAAACCTGAAAGGCAAATATTTCTGAAAAGGTGCATGAGAGAACAGAGGCTCTCTCTACTGGAAACTGTTTTAGAAAGTTTAACTACAGCAGGCACAACCAGCATCAGCCATAATGGGATTTGACAGAGCTTCCTAGTAAAACATTCAAACATTTTGTTTTCTGAGTGTGTGTGTGTGTGGGGGGGGGGGGGGGGGAAGCAACATAGAAAATAACTGAGCATTATACGCAGAATTGTTTTGTTTTTCTCTAAGAGGTCACCACTTCCCCTCCCCACCCCCAAAAAAAATTCTTTGCGTAACTCCTATTAATCTTAATTTTACCTTTTCAAGCCATTGATATTGCTGATCCTCAGCCACATAGCAATTGCACTGGCACAACAAAACCTGAAAACACAAAATTGTAAACAAGCGATTCAGACAACTCAGTTACAGTCCCTTTCTGTCTTGTATTAAAAAGACAATGACTACCTGGACAGGGTATTAACTACACTCTCACGATATACTACTACCACTTCAATGAGGATTTTCCATCTGCAACTGGTATGAAGCACTCCATCTTGCCAGGAATCTTCCTTGTACTGCACATGAAGGGCCAGATATTCATCCGGTGTATGTCAATGTAGCTTTATTATACCAGTTTGTGCCAACTGAGAATCTGGCCCAAAGTCTTCACAGAGAACACCTATCAGCACCAGACTTTGAGGGTGGTAATTACCGCTTGGAGGTAGCCTTGAATGCCATAATTTAGTATAGCTGTGTGGCAGAATTCAGTACCCTAAACTTCCTGAAATGCAGCTCATATCTCAGCAACCTCATCAAGTGATCTGTCAAATCAATTTTTTTGATGTGGTAAGCCAAGAACACTGCAACCTTACTGGTTTCCTTTTCTGAAAGGGACTTACTCTTAGGGCTTGTCCTCACGGGGGTGGGGGAAGGGGAGAGAGAGAGAGAGAGAGAGAAGACATGCAACCTGCCGTCCCCACGGCGGTGCGCTCCCCTGTTGACTCCAGCTTGCGCCTCCCGGCAAGCTGGACTTCCGGAGTCGACAGGGGAGCTGCAGGCGATCAATTTATCACGTCTTAACAAGATGTGATAAATTGATCGCCAGAAGATCGATCCCGCACCGCGGGAGTGAAGACGAGCCCTAAGTCTCTTTCTCAACAGAAAATCAGATAGGGAGAGAGAATCTTTTTTAAATACATACATATTATGCCACTTACTGTTGGATCAGATATTAATTTGTAGAACAAACAGAAAGCATCTGTTGGAAGAACACTTATTGTATTTGATGTTCTGCACCACTCATTCCACAATTTGACCGATCCAACTGCTTCCCAGCATCCAGAATTCAGAACAAAAGAGGACAGGAAAGCTGTGAACAACATCAATATTGGTTTACATAGTAATATCAGGTATGTGAGATATTTCCACTAAAACAAAAATCACTCTTCTATACAAAACCTCCTAAACTGGATTACTAGTTTGCTTATGGTTGAGGCTTTTGGGGAGGGGGAGGAGGGGGAATTATCATAAATTACATTAAGCTAATGGTTGCAAAAAACCCCACAAACTCTAGCACCCTTTCACCTGGAAAGATCAAGAATTACAGTAATCAAATATTAATGTCATTTTTAAACAAATCAGTTAACAGTAATAAAATATACGTTATGTATATTCTAAATACTTTGTGTCATATGAAAATTTTGTTTCTCTCATCAGATACTACAAAATAAACAAAAAAAGTTGACTCTTATTTATCATTGAGGCAACAGACACTGTCTACTGTGACAAGTTCCTGTACTGATCCTGGCCCGTTGCCTCCCTATTTTCCTTAAGCCCTCATGAGATCTTTGGTAGTAGTCCAGATGGCAAAGAGAACCATCTCCCTTCAAAATCAGTATCAAATCTACTGCATTCATTAATTGGTTGAAACTCCATGATATGTTCAGCATCTTTTCCCTTTCGGACTCATCTCTCATGATTAGACACTCAAACTGAACACACTAGTATACAGCTATTTCCACCAGCCCAGGGAATGAGTGCTAGTCATCTCAAAAACACACCTTCCACATGGCAATATAAGCCTCAGTCACAGTGACCATGATGCAATTTGCAATTCTGAAACAAATCAAACCCAAGTAGTATAAATAGCAGGAGCGCATATTCAAATAATACTTGCACTTTTGCCTTAATAAGTGAAGCAACTTTTGTTATCTTGTTAATCCACATTATCATGGCTTTGGTACTAGCTTCTTCCTCAGTACCAAGACTCAGATAAAGGCTCTGCTTGCTTTTGCCAAGTGAATCAGGAAGTGATCAAAAGTAGGGCTTGAAGAATTTACCAGACACCACCTAGCCAGAGCCTAAGCATATTAATCAGAAACCAATATTAAGAGAGGAAGAAGAGTGGCCCCTTACAAGTAAATTCCTACCCTACGCTGCTCAATGCTTTAATCTCTGAGGCTTTGTTTAAACTAGGATTTAAAGAGATTTCAGATCACATCAGAGCATTGAAGCATAAGCTTTCGTGGGCTAATATCCACTTCATCGGATGCATCGTGGGTATTAGCCCATGAAAGCTTATGCTTTAATACTTTAGTTCTGGGGTTCTCAAACTGGGAGCCGTGACTCCCTCAGGGGGTCGCCGGCTGCCTCCCGAGGGGTCGCAAGCTTCTGGCACTGCTGAAAAGCTGCCGAATAAATTACTTCTACATTCGGCGGACACACAAGGGTCCGCGGAGCAGTAAAGGAAAGATGGGTCGCGGCAGGGGAAGTTTGAGAACCGCCGCTTTAGTTAATCTTTAAGGGGCCACGGGACTCTCTGTCACTTCTGCAATTCCATACTAAAACGGCTACTGCTCGGATTCTTCAGATCATATCAGCTAGCTCAAACTAACAAACGCCTTCAAAAGTTCTACTTAAAACAAAGCAAGCTGTACATTAGCACATGCTAAGCAGGTCAAGCTAAAACCATAGGGGAACCAAAAAGCCCAGGCTATATCTTGACCAGCTTAGCAAGTGCTAAAGTACAACTTGCCTTGTCTTAACTAGTTCTAGAACAGGGGTGAGCAAACTACGGGCCGTGGGCCACATCTGACCCACGAGCCCACCTGACCAGTCCCTGAGCTCCCAGCTGGGAAGGCTCCCCCACCCCCTGCCTTCCCCAGAGCTTTAGCATGCAGCACGGGCAGTGCTCGGGGGGTGGGGGGGGCAGGGCTGTGAGCTCTTGCGTGGCAGTGTGTCTGGCTCACAGAGCCAGACACGCTGGACTGAGCAGTCTGGTAAGGGGGTGGGAGCCAGGGGGTTGGGTAAGGGGCAGGGAATCCCAGCGGGCAGTCAGGGGACAGGGAGAGGTTGGAAGGGGTGGAGGTTCTAGGGGGGGAGGGGAGAGAGATAGTCGGGGGACTGGGAGGGTTGGAGAGGGCATGGGAGCTCATATCGGGCTGCTGGTCCACCCTGGTTCCAAGCCCCCACCACTAGCTCCAACAGCCTGCTCTTTCTGCAAGCAGTGGACAAAGCAGGTGGCTGCCAAACAACATTACAAGGGAGCATTGCACAACTCTAAACAGGCATGTTCTCTAGTAACAAGGAAACAAAGTTAAACGGAGGATGTTAAGGGAGGAGTTACTCTATCTCTGCTACTCTATTCCTCCCAAAATAGATTCTTTACATTCCACTGTAACAAGCTTCAGTGACTGCCTTTGCTCCTACTCTTAACTTCTGAGTGGCAGACAGAAATTATCATGAGCGATGAAGTCATTTTTATAGTATGATTTGCATTTTTAAAGAAGTCTCAGATAACCACATGGGATTGATACTTATTTTAAAAGGTATTTTTAAATACTACCTTCTGCAGGTATCGAAAGAAATAAAATAAAGACACTTTCAGTATGGCAAAGCAATGTACAGCTGCAGAAATATTGGTGCTGTCTGTCTAAAGACTCATCATTACCTCAGTTTATATTTGGAAACTTCTCTTCACCAACATCAAGTCTAAAAGTTTATCTCCTGAACGAAAAACAGAGGATGGTCAGAATGCCTCCTACGGTAGCACTGCAATTCTCTACCCATTCTGCCAGGCACCCAGATTGCAGCTACCCTTTGCATAAAAGGGAGCTTTAATAGTCGTGGTGAGACCCAAAGCAAAATCAAACATGTCTTCAAGTAGAAAAAGCACTATTTTAGCAGACACACCTTCCCCATGTTCCTACTTGTTACTGCTCAGTATTCAAAAGTTACAATGGGAGCAGGGCAAAACAATTGTATAGAATTTCAAAAGGTTTTTTGTCAGTCTGGACCACTTACCTACAGCGTTATGTCCTATCCCCAATATAAACTTAGAACAAGGAAACTGCTCATCTGTAAAGCTTCCAGTAGATGCACTTAACTTTGAACTCCAAAGGATGTGGACCTCCCTAGCATAAATTTAAAAAAAAAAAAAAAAAAAGTTAAATGCAAACAAAAACAAACAGTGGATGAGAGCACTGGTTGTGCAATAAGGCAAGATCTATCTACCTCTCTGTATTATGTGGAAAGACAATAAAAAAAAAAAAAAGTTCTTGTGAGAATCATCCTGTGTTACACAAAGGAAGAAATACGAACCAAAATGGGAAAAACACAGGTTAAAGACTATTTAGATAAGTTAGCTGTATTCAAATAAGAAGAATCTGATTAAATTCACATTTGGGCATATAAGTAACTAGCTAGAGTAATTTCGGAATCTTTACGGAGGAGAGGTGAAGTTCCAGACAACTGGAGAAGAGCAAACATAAGACTGAGTTCTAAGAACGGGAACAAAGGACTGAGGGTTCTTCTTCACACAGCGCACAGTCAACCTGTGGAACTCCTTACCTGAGGAGGCTGTGAAGGCTAGGACTATAACAGGGTTTAAAAGAGAGCTGGATAAATTCATGGAGGCTAAGTCCATAAATGGCTATTAGCCGGGATGGGTAATGAATGGTGTCCCTAGCCTCTGTCTGTCAGAGGGGGGTGATGGATGGCAGGAGAGAGATCGCTCGATCATACCTGTTAGGTTCACTCACTCCGGGGCACCTGGCATTGGCCACTGTCGGTAGACAGGATGCTGGGCTAGATGGACCTTTGGTCTGACCCAGTATGGCCGTTCTTATGTTCTTATGAATAACAGACCTAACGTTAACAAATTATTAACTAATCAAATGGTAAGCATCTAGAAGGTAATAGGGTTGTAGGTAATCTTCAACATAGATTTCCCTAGAACAAATCATGTCAAGCCAACCTAGTAAGGCTTTTGACACAGTACCACATGACATTCTCATATGAAAACTGGGAAAATGTCTAGAAAAAATTACTATAAAATAGGTGCAAAGGTGGTTGAAAGACCATAATCTATAATCAATGGCTCACATTCAAACTGGAGAGATGTATATAGTGGAGTCCCACAGGGGTCCATTCTGGGTCCAGTACTATTCAATATTTTATTAATTTATGGAAAATGGAAGGCATGCTAATAACCTCTGCAAATGTCACCTGACTGGGAGGGACTGCAAGTACTTTGAAGGACAAGATTAGAATTCAGAACAACCTCAACAAATTGGAGAACTACTTTGAAATCAACAAAATTGATTAAAGATCAATGCAAAATTGAAAAGAATTGGCTGGGCAATAGTACTGCTGAAAAGTCTGTGGGTTATAATGGATCACAAATTGAATACAAGTCAACAAAGTGATGCAGTTGTGAAAAAGGCCACTATCATTCTGGGATGTATTAACAGGTATGTCAGAGATATAACACAGGAAGTCTCGTCCTGCTTTATTTGGCACTGGGGAGTCCTCCGCTGAAGGTGTGGGTTCGGTTCCAGGCATAGTAGACAAACTGGAGAGAGTCCAGAGTAAAAACATTAAAATGATCAAGTTTAGAAAATTAAAAGGTTAAAAAACAAAAACAAAACCTAGGCATGTTTTAGTCTTGATCAAAGCAGCCGGAGGGGTCTTAGGAGATTTGATCGCCTTCAGACCCGGTAAGGGCTGTTACAAAGCTGTTGCCTTGGTGGGGCGGGCGATGAAAGTGATTCTCTGACTCTACAGCAAAGGAGATTTAGGTTCCACAGTAGGAAAAATCTCCCAGCTAGAAGGAGAGTTAAGCTCTGATCCAGGGATCCTGTGGAAAACCCACCACGCTCCAACCTGTGCTTAACCCCCCCCCCCCCCCCCAACACCTGCCTCGGCGCCGGGGGCTGGATGAGATGACCCCGCGGACCCCTGCCCAGCCCCCCGGAGAGACAGGAGGGGAGGAAAATAAGCTCAGCGCAGAAATTGAGCAGCTGAGACCCCCCCGCCCGGCCGGGACAGAGACACCCCCCCCCTCCCCGGCGGTGTTTTATCAAAGCTACGCGGCTCTCAGACCCGATCCCGGGTTTTCACCACAAACAGCGTCCGAGCGGCGCTGGGGGTCGGTCCCCCGCCCCGGCTCCCCCCCGCCCCCGCCACCTTTTCTCCTCCAGCTCCAGGCGGATCTCGCGGTCTTCGGGTGTCTCCTCGCGCGCCGCCGCCTCCTCGTCGTCGTCCTCGTCCACCCCGGCCCGGGATGGCGCCGCCACCACCTCCCCGAAGAACGTCGCCATGGGGCCGCCCGACCTCCACCGGCAACAGGGCCTCGCGCGACAACGCCGACTCGGCTCCCAACCGCTCAGCAGCGCTGGCCACGCCCCCTTCCCGCGACTGCGCAGGCGCCAACACACCTCAGACGATAGAGCGGCGCGTCGGGGAGGCCCCGCCTCATGGGGTGGAGCCGCTCTAGCTCCACTGGGCACATCGAGCTGCGGAATGCGCGAGGCGCTCTAGCCACGCAGAACCCCCGCCGCCAGCTAGAGAGTAACCGCTCGGCGCGAGCCCCGACGCTGCTTTGTAGAAAGTCCTCCGAATTGCTGTCTCGTGCCGGCCTGGGGGCGGTGTCAGAGTGACGTTTATCCCCCCCTCCGCGCCCCACCCACGTCACAGGGCCCGCCCCGCGCAGTAGCGCTGCGCGTGAACAACAAAGGGGGCAACTCCCTACTGGCGCCTCACAGCCGGCTGAGGCTCGCGCTGCGCGGGAGAGCGCGCGCAGGGCTGCAGGCCGTGGAGCGCTCCTCCCCCGGGCGTGGCCGTGCTTGAGGCGGGCTGCTCGCCTGTTGGTGCAGGGAGCGCACGGGGGCTTTGACCAGCTAGCAAGTGGGGGAGGGGGGATAATAGGTACCTGTATAAGACGAACCCCCAACTGTCTGGTCGCCCCGGCAGCACTGTGTGTATAGACGAGCCCTGAGGCCGGGCTAAGGTCTCTGTAAACTGCGCAGCCGCGCACAGGGAGCCCGGCCAGCTGAGACGTGCCAGGGCGAGGGTTGGGGCATGGATCCTGGAGCTGCCGCAGGGAGAGCGCGCGCTGCGGGGAGTCCTCGGCCTCCATGCTGTAGCCTCAGAGCACCTTCTGCACCCCCAGCCAGAGCTCTCAGCCCGTGTCCCATAACCCAGCCCTGAACCCCTCATCCCAACCCCCTGACATAGCCGTAAACCCTCTTCCACTCCATAAATGTTATATGCACTAAATCGATGTGAAAGTCATGTGCTACACACCACCTCCATGGCCGTGCGCATAACAAAATTCATTCCACATGCATGTGGGAAAAATTAAAGGGAACAGGGACTGGGGTCTGGGCTTTGGCCCAGGGTACCTCTTGGACAAAGGAATAGTTTTCACTTAACATAATCTGGTTATTTTAATGGAAACAGCAGCAACTACACTGAGTCTCAGGCTGGGAGGGATGTATTATGAAAGGGAAAGGAGTTTAGCATTGATTTTGTTTTTTTTAAATACATAGAAAGCACAAAACTCCTACATTAAAACATCACCACCTTTGAGAGGCTGTCTTTTGAAAGTAAACAAATACTAGCATTAGGAGGGTGTGACAGTGTACCCCATAAAGCTTTATGGGGGGGGGGGGTGCCTGTGAATATATGTATGATGTTTCAGGAATATGGTTTTGCTAAAAAGTTATATCTCTGTGAAGGTAATAATCCACTGGATCTGTTCATCCTATTTGTATGCATGTGTCTGTGTTGTATTCAGAGTTATGAATACTGACTATGTGCTTGGTTGGTTGTGTGGACTTTGGAAAACAGCTGAACAGCTTTCTGAGAAAAAAAAACTATTCTCAGTTAAGCCCAATTGAGAACCAATCAAGCAAACAATGAACTTTGTAGAAGCCCGTCCACACCCGAGCTTCCTCAGGAATGCGGCCTGACTAGTGGTGAGGGGAGTCTGGTTCAAACCTACTACTTTGTCCATGTGCTCTGAAGAGCCATGTGGACTCTGGATAAGAAGGAGGGAGGGGCTCTCCACCCAGTGGAGGAAGCATATAAAAACCTGGGAGAGACCTCTCCATTTTGTTCTGAGCTGGCTCAAGCAACAGCCCTCCACCCCGCAAGGATTCTTGGAAGAAACTGGAACAGAGGACTGTGACTTCAGGGGGTGTGTGAGTGATAGCTGGACCCAGGCTAACAGGGAGTTTAGCCTGAAAGAAGGAATTCAGAGGGTGAGGTTTTTTTTACTGTAATAGGGTTAGATTTGCATGTTTTGTTTATTTTGTTTGGTAATTCACTTTATTCTGTCTGTTACTACTTGGAACCACTTAAATCCTATTTCCTATCTTTATTAAAATCACTTTTTACTTATTAACCTGGAGTACATGTGGGTACCTGGGGGGGCAAACAGCTGTGCATATCTCTCTATCATAGTTCTAGAGGGCGAACAATCTATGAGTTTGCCCTGTATAAGCTTTATACAGGGCAAAACAAATTTTATTCAGGGTTTGACCCCATTGGGAGTTGAGCATCTGAGTGCCAGAGGTACGAATACCTCCTGCCGGTTTCCAGGAAGGCCCACAGCTGTTAGGGGACGTGGCTCAGACCAGGCAGGGTACTGAGGTCCTAAGCTGTTTGGGCAGGAAAACTGAGGCAGGAGTAGCCTTGGCACATCAGGTGGCAGCTCCTAAGGGGTTTCTGTGATCCCAACCCATCACAGAGGGCTTGTGCAATTTTTATGTGGCCCATTTGTGAGCATATAGTATTACTGAAACAAGGCGAGCAAGGTCATATTTTCTATTGGACTAACGGTGGTTGGTAAAAGCAGCTTTCAGGCTTACAAAGAACTATGCTTCCAGTAAGCCCTCTTGTAGCTGGAAAGCTTGTTTTTTTTCCACCAATAGGAGGTGGTCTAATAAATGATACCTTGTCTCTCTAATACCCTGGGACTGAAATGGGTACAATACCACTGCCTATAGTCTCACACTCTTGGTTAGGGCAGTTATAAAGCTAAGTAAAGACCAGCTCTCCTAAGGTCCTACACCAGGGGTAGGCAAACGTTTTGGCCCGAGGGCCACACTGGGCCCCCCTGCAATTTGTTCCCTGACACACCCCCCCCCTTGAGACCCACCCCAACCACCACTCCCCGGAACCCAACTACCTAAGCCTGCCCCCCCACCCCCCACCCGCACTTGCTTACTGTGCTCAGCCGGGCCCCAGCCTGGGAGTGCGGCACTGTGCCTGGGGCCCCATCCGAGAAGCACGAGGCAGCATGCCCGGTGCCCCGGCCCAGAAGATCGGGGCAGCATGGGTAGGGGACTGGCCCAGCAGCACAGGGCACTGCTGCTTGCCAGGCGCCCTGGGGCGGGAGCACGGGGCTACTGCCACCACTCCCCCAGCCCGAGCTGGTCGGCGGGGCACATGGGGCCTGTGGACTGTAGTTTGCCCACGCCTGTCCTACATCATTGCCTTAAATAAGGTTTCTTTCTTCATGCAGCCCTCTACCTCATTTACTGTTACTCCTGTCCACCCTATAAGGCAGGTTCAAGTAGAATAATGTTATCACACAGACTTCATAAAACATACATGGAGGTCTGACTTAAGATTGTACATGCAATTTGAACTTTGCAACCATAATGGTGTTTTAGTAAAGCTTTTTGTATGTAAGATCCTAGAGTGGTAGTTTTATTTAAAACGCTCATTAGAGACATGATGACTCTGCTTTGTTCATTGGCCGGGTGGGGGAGAGGGGAGGAGGAAACCTTGAACTTTCAGATCCACACCACAGTCCTCTACCCCTAAAGGATTAAAAGTCAAAAATAAGTTGTTAGCATACACAAGAAAAGAACAATGCTTTCTTATCTATTTTTTCTCTTATTTCTGGAAACAATGTTTGCTAAACTTTTAAACATACCCATCTGAGGTTGAGGCTAAGAGCAAGCATGGATAATTTCAGACAGGCAAGTTTGGCAAAAATAAGTGACTGAAAATGGGCACAAGTATAGACATTATCATCACCTACCACCAAAGCATTTATTCTTCCAGGGTACAGGTAGACCATAAAGTTATTAAAATTAAAATGGCAGTTTTAAATGAAGATGAAATAAATTGTTTCTTGTGAAACCCTTGAGGAGGCAGCTCAGATGAGTACTATACTTAGAAATGGGTACAGATAATTTTGGAAAATTCTGGCTCTAGCTATAATCCTGACCAACACCATTATGAACACCCTATGGATGGTGGAGAAGCTGAAAGATAAAGTTTTGTATTGGTATAGATGAGTTCTATAGGTAAACTAAAGTTGCTGATGAAAGGATCTGACTGAATATGCAGTTGAGCTTCTACCACATCCTCCACCTTAGTACATCTCCTGGAGGGAGAGTGCAGCAATAGTGGCAACTAGTCTCCATCTTAAATTTCATTTTCTTTAAAAGTCAATTTGAACAGCATCTTGAAATCTAAGATGACCTAGGCTCCTTCTGAGCTTTTCATATATGAAGATAGAGTGTCTTGAACATCTTTCACACTGAAGGACAGACTGTTCCTATCTCTAATAGCTGTAGAATCTTTCTGGATATTCCTGGTGTCTCTTGAGGTTGAGGCTATGAAGAAAGGATGCAGATGAGCCTGGAGCTCCAGAATATCAAAGGTGCATTATTTCCAGAGCTCACCTTTCTGAAGTTCAATGGATCCAGCTGCTTGATAAATTATTCTTCAATAGGAATGGGCAGTGAAGGGAGAATATCATCTGCTCTGGGTCTATTTTTGTATAGATGGAAGCACAACTGTACGTACTTTGATAGTCTGAGCTGGAGAGAGGGATTGGTCTTATTTTGAAGTGTAGATTTCTCCCAGATTTACCAGTACCATGTAACAAGTCTCATGTTTAGTATCTTTGTTGTAGACTAGAACAAAAGGCACTTCTGCTCCTAAATGGAGGCTTGTAGTACATTTCTGGATCTCTCCACACATGTCAAAGAACTCTTCCTTTTGAGTGCTGGCCCCTCTGTATTCAACAGTGGGTGACTAATAAAACAGTACTCAGAGGAGAATAAGGAGTGTGTAAGGATGGAGCTGGTAACACTGTTCACACAACCAATGTACCAAAGGATGCATCAGTGTAGGCTTTCACTATGGCAAAATGCCTTGTAAATATGCAGATGAAACTCCACTTTGCTGCTAGTTACCTCTTGAAGTGATATTACCAGAGCTGCCTTCACTCTATAAGAGTGAGCCTGTACACCATGTGAGGTAGGAAAGTGTGCCAGATGATAAAGTAGTATACAGCCACATATCTATTTGGAGATCCTCTGGGAGGAAACAGCTTGTCTTCGGTCTTGTTCTGCTATGGCAAACAAATCTAGGTGACTTTCTGATAGTTTTTCTTCTCTGTAGATAAAATGCCAGAGCTAGTCTCTTGTCAAGGAATGAAGTCGCTTCACTGGAGGCACAAAGCTTCAAGAACACAAGTAAATAATCTGGTTTATGTGAAATTTCAGAACTACATTGGGATGAATTTGCACATAGTCATAGCAAGACCTCTCTTTATACCATGAGGAGGGTCTGCCATTAGGTTCCCAAGCTGTATACCTACCCATCCGGATGAGGTAATGGAAATGAGGAATACAACCTCCATGGACAGGTAAGTATTAAAGAGGTAGCCAGGGATTCAAAAGGTGACTTGTTAAGTATTAAAGTAGTAAATTATAGTGCCATTAAGGAGTTGGTCTTATTACCAGTTGGAAAGTTCTAATTAAGACCTTTAATTGAGTAATATAGAGTAACCATCTGATGGAGGGTGACACTAATTGATTGCTTCCAGGTGAACCCATATCAAGCTAAGGAAGAAACCCATCTTGAGAATAAGGAGATAATCCAAAATATCAGAGAAATGCTTCTACTCAACAAGGTAACATTTTCTGGTTGAGACCTTTCTATAATTAATAAGAATGGCGCTCACAGTTTTGGAACAGGAATGTTCTTGGTCTGCTGCCCATCCAAATACTAAACCATGAGGTGAACAGCTTCCAGGTTGGGATGTCTGACCATGCCATTCTTGAGCCAAGAGTTTCAGGAAGGGATGAATGCTGATGATTGGCTGGGCTAACGTATGCAGAAGACTTGGAAACCAGAACTGCCTGGGCCATTTGAGTGCAAGGAGAATAACTCTTTGTGGTCTGTTGAATCTTTTTCAGCACTGCAGGGAGCAGCAGGTTAGGAAGAAAGACAGTTCAAATGATTTGTTCAAGCGCACAGGAGAGCATCACCTCTGGAGAATTGGCCCTGAGCTCCCCTGGAAGACTATATGCTACGCTTAGTTTATCAGAGTTGAACAGATCCCAGGAAGGGGTTCCCTGCTGAGCAAAGATGTTCACCATTGAGCTGTGTAACCCCCAACTTGTGGCTGCTGGCGAAGTACCTGCTGAGCCTGTCTGCCAGCAAATTCTGGGTTCTTGGTGGAGTACACACACCAGTTCCATAAATGGCCACTTCTATACACAGAGGAATGGACCTTGCTCCTCCTGTTTGTTTATTCAGACTACAGTTGTCATATTGTCTAACAGTGCAAGAATGTCATGAGATTGGATTACTCGTCAGAATGCCCTGTATGCTTCTTGGACAGCACTGAGTTCCGGGAGATGTACATGCATTCCTGAGATGTCCAAGCACCCTGTGCAGTGTGACCATCCATGTGAGCCCCTGAACTTAACATGGAGATGTCCATGATTGTCCATCGGGTGAACAGGGAAGAAATGCCTAAGCACACTGGTGTGGGATCTTTTCACAAAGTTAGAGAGGTCCTTTTCTCAGTGGGGATTGCCACTACAGCATTTCTGCTGTTTGTGCTCAGCATATATATTGGTCAAAGCCAAGCCTTCAGGCGGTAGAGATTGATGAACAGTGTTACATAAGTACATGACTCCATGTGACCCAGGAGAGTAAGACAAATCTAGACTGACGTCTATGGGTTGTGCATAACCTGATTTATCAGGTTGCCCATGGCATGGAAACTGTTGATAGGGACACAAGCCCTTGCTCTGAGTCTATGTTCAGACAAAGCTCTTATGAAAGCTATAGTCTGGATCTGAGCAAGGGCAGACTTTTGCATGTTTACAGAGATCTCCATGGATGTGGAACAGCACTGTCTGAGTTGTGATGCTACTACAGAAAACACTTTAATAAAAACCCTTAATGTAATTGCTAGCCTGAATGGGAGCACTCTGTATTGACAGTGGTCAGGATCTAACACAAACTGAAAAATCCTCTGCGAAGGGTGAAAATCCACATGAAAATATGCATCATTTATATTGAGACCTATGAGCCACATCTTTTTCCAGGGACAGTATTATCTATGCCAATGTAACTATTCAGAATTTTATCTTGTGATTAAAAAAACTGAGTTGCTGCAAGTCAAGCATAGGTCTCCACCCTTCTCCTAGCATAGGATGACCAGATGTCCTGATTTTATAGGGACAGTTCCGATATTCAGGGCTTTTCCTTACATAGGCTCCTATGACACTTCCCCCCCCCCCCCACGCCCATCCCGATTTTTCACATTTACTGTCTGGTCACCCTATCCTAGCAGGACTTTTAAAACTACTAACAATATTAACTACATACACAACTTTGAAATATTTAGAGGACAACGTTGAAAAGGATCAGTTCCAGACACTGGGGATTCCCACTCAGGCCATACAGCTGTAACGAGGAACTGGAGAGGTGTTAGTCTGTACTGCTCCTTATACCTCCATCATGGAACAGGATAGAGAGAGCCCAGGCATGGACGAACAGATGCTACTTGCAAGAATTCTCTGATCTCATGTGCGTGGACTGCATGTGTACCCACAGTACAATACACAAGGACCAACACTCAAAGAGCTATGAATTGCCATTCCAATTATATTGAAATATGAACACAGGGGCACCAAGCCCATTCTCTCCCTCAAACAGGCTGAATAGAAAATAGGAGTCCTGGCCAAGAAAATGAACAGCTTCCCTGATAAGAATGAGAATTCCTTTTCTAAATAGATTCAGAAAAGCACCCCAGATCATCATTGTCCTCCACAAGCTCCAGCTCTTCTCAAAAACTTAAGGCTGCAGAACATAACTAACCAGAAAAGCAAAAGAGAATTTTAAGGCCATTAGAGCATCTGACCTCCTGTATAACACAGGTCATAGAATTTCATCCAGTAGCCCCTGTAATGAACCTAATAACCTGTTTGCCTAAAGCATATCTTTCATAAGTCATCCAAGTCTTGATCTGAAGACTTGGAGATGAGTACTGTATCTACTAATTTCCTTCATAGATTGTTCCAATGGTTAATCACTCATTTTTAAAGGTTGTGATTTCTACTTTGAATGGATCTGAAACTTTCAGCCATTGGTTCTTGTGTCTTTTTCCCTGCTAAAGAGCCCTTCAGTAACTAGTATTTTCTTGGAGCTTGGGGAAGAAAATACCAGTTACTGAAGGGCTCTTTAGCAGGGAAAATAATCATACTCTATAGTTGCCTTTTTTTTTTTGACAAGCTAAACTGATCAAACTTAAGTCTTCCTGTAAAGCCTTTTTTTGGTTCTTTTCTTTACTGTCTCCAATTTTTCAACATTCTTTTTAAAATATGGCCATCAGAACCAGGCAGTATTTCAATGTTGGTCTTACCAGTGCCATAGACAGAAGTAAAGTCACTTCCCTCCTACTATTCACTACTCCATTTATGCACCCAAGGATTGCATTAGCCCAGGGGTGAGCAAACTTTTTGGCCTAAGGGCCGTAACTGGGTATAGAAATTGTATGGCGGGCCATAAATGCTCATGAAATTGAAGTTGGGGTACAGGCTCTGGCTGGGGACGCAGGCTCCAGAATGGGGCCAAAAATGGGGAGTTCAGAGTGCAGGATGGGGTTCTGGGCTTGGGTGCCGTGGGGGTGGGTGAGGGATGTGGCTGAGGAATTTGTGGTGTAGGTGGGACCACCAAGCTGTGACTGAGGGGTTCAGAGGGTGGGAGGGTGATCAGGGCTGGAGCAGGGGGTTGGGGCACGAGAGTCTGTGTGAGGGCTCTGGCTAGGGGTGCAGGCTCTGGTGTAGGGCTGAGGATGAGAGATTTGGGGTGCAGGAGGGTGCTCCAGGCTGGGATCAAGGGGTTTGGAGGGCAGGAGGGGGATCAGGGCAGGGGAGGCAGGGGGCTTGGCAGGAGGCTCAAAGATGCAGGTTCAGGGCAGCGCTTATGCCTGAAGGGCTCCCAGAAGCAGCGGCATGTCCCCTCTCCAGCTCCTATGTGGAGGCACCACCCCTGCAGCTCCCACTGGGCATGGTTCCCAGGGCGGGGGCCAGCGGAGCCTCCTGGCTGCTCCTATGTCTAGGAGTCAGAGAGGGCCATGCCACTGCTTCTGGGAGCCGCAGAGTGGCCCCCAATCATGCTCCCTGGATGTAATGCAAGCCCCAGACCCCACTCCGCAATGGGAGCTCGAAAGACAAATTAAAACGGCTGGCAGGTTGTAGTTTGACCACCACTGCATTAGCCCCTTTTGCCACAGCATCATATTCAGAGCTCATATCAAGCAGCCTGTCCACTATGACCTCCTACTCTAGATCCTTTTTAGTCATTGCTGTCCAGGATACAGTCCCTATTTCTGTAAGTATGGCCTACATTTTTGTTCCTAGCTACCGTGTTTCCCCGAAAATAAGACAGTGTCTTATATTAATTTTTGCTCCAAAAATTACATTACATTATATTACAGCGAGAGGCAAAACTGGAAGTACGTCTTATTTTCGGGGGATGTCTTACTTTTGGGGAAACAGGGTATATGACCTTGCATTTGATCATATTAAAATGAATTTAATGGGCCCATCTTACCAAGAAATCGAGGTTACTTTATGACTGCCCATCACAATCATTTATAACTCTAATCTGTGTCATCCACAAGTTTTAAGCAGCAACGATTTTATATTTACTACTTGATCGTTAATCAAAATATTGAACAGATCCCCGAGGAACCACCCTGGTAACACACCCATTTAAATAATTACTTTTTAAGATCTGTCAATTAAAGTGTTTTCAATGCATTTAACATGCATTATTTATACGGTACAGTGCTATTTTTAATCAGAATGTTGTGCACTGACTCAAAATATTTTACTTCTGTGCAATTATCTTTACCAATAAAATTCATCTAATCAAAAAGTGATTTTTTAATAATACCAAACTATTGATTGACTAACTGTAGTCTTACCCTTTCATTCTTTATTGAATCTCCATCAGCTTTCTATTTTGGCTGGGATTGATGTCAGAATCACCTCCCTGTAATTACTTGGGCCAGCCTGCTTGCTCTTTTTTAATACTGGCACATTAGCACTCTGCTAGTCTCCTGGAGTTTCCCCAGTATTCCAAGTTTTAAAAAGAATTAACATCCTTAAGCAAGAGATCTTCTCAGTCAACTCTTTTAGCACTTTTGGATGCAAGTTATTTGGGCATGCTGATTTTGAAATGTTTATCCCTAGAAGATGCTGTTTAACATTCTCCTTCATAAATGCAATAGTGGATCTTTGTAGCTCAGCTGCATTTTTTTTTTAAAGGAACCAGACAGCAGGCCAGAATTCTTGCCACGTGGCAATTATTCACCTGCAGCTTTCCCATTCTGAAGTGGATTAAACCAGGGGAAGGGGAAAATATGGGGATTTACATCTAAAAAACCAAAACTCTATTATGTGAGGAAGGCCAATTTGTTGAGCCCCCCGTCTTTTCAAAGAGGTTACTGAAGTCATCTCAGCGGGTGGGGAGTAAGATATCCTAGCTTGCTCTCTGGACCGACAATTTAAGATCTGTGGCAGTAAGCAGCTATATCAGAACTCCTTTTCTTCTGCTTCCCCTCTTAGCACTTGGGTTTTTGGCCTGCTCTTCCATAGTGAGAGGAGGGACCAAACAGGAAGAAGTGAGAGGCTGTTCCCTTTGGAGGAACAACCCTGACAAATTTTGTTTCCCTAAGGGATAGGAGAGGGGATGGAGAATATTTTGTTTACTGCTGCTCCTAAATAAGCTTTAGAAACTAGTATTTTAAAAAATAAAATAGGGTTACTGAACAGACACTTAGTCTCCAGACACAGGGCTGAGCCCTAATTGTCGCCTGTGCTTGAAGAAAGAGGCACCACCCCAATGTTTCAGGTTGGGGATCCAGAAAAAGCAATATTTATTTTGTCTGTTGATATACACATTCTTTCATCACTATTTTAATATTAAACTATACAAGTAGCAACCGAATAACTAATTGAAGTTCCCCTCTCAACATCTTGAGTCATAATAGATGTTCAATTTTACAGTCAATCTTGTTTTATCCAATGAATAATGCAGAACAGAGATGCAGCCTAGTGCCTCTCCTTTCACAGGAATCTGCCAGCCAGAGAAATATTCCACAGGGTGGAGGGAAGTAGCCTATTGTGGAGAACAGTGTGTTGCTGCTCTGGGCAGGGGCAACATTAAATCCACAAATTTATCAGTTAATGCTTGCTACTGACAAAAGGACAGGATCTAATTAGATTTGGAGACAGAAGTGCAGTGGAAGCTGGGCACTTCCCCTATAACACATACTATGGCCCAAAGGGAGATGTAGCACATGGGCTGGTATTAGCTGGGTCTACTTCCAAGCACATTCCTACATATTGTGGACACCTTGTGGTACTTGCTCAAGCAGCACTTCCAATATTTTCTCCTACCCACAACTTGACACAGAAAAGGATGGACCGCTGTTCTTCCCTCCCCCTCTACTTCTCTCCCACACTTTCTGAGCCCAGAGTTGTGAATTCTGCAACTATCTTGCAATAGCTGAGTTACATCAATAAAGCCTTCGGCAGTGCAGGGAGTTGCTTTCTGAAAGAACAGTTACTCACCTCTCGTAACGTTTGTTCTTCAAGATGTGTTGCTCATGTCCATTCCCACAAGTGTGTGCGCACCGCGCATGCACGGCTCCGGAAAGTTTTCCCCAGCGGTACCCGTAGGGTCGGCAGGGGCGACCCCTGGAGTGGCGCCCTCATGGCGACGTATATATGCCCCTGCCGACCCTCCCCCCGCTCAGTTCCTTCTTGCCGGTACTCCGACAGAGGGGAGGCGGGTGGGATTGGGAATGGACATGAGCAACACATCTCGAAGAACAAACGTTACGAGAGGTGAGTAACTGTTCTTTCTTCTTCGAGTGCTTGCTCATGTCCATTCCCACAAGTGACTTACGAGCAGTTACCTTGGAGGTGGGAGAGGAGTAGACCTAGTCCCTGCTGCCAGGATCGCTTGTCCCATGGCAGCATCCTCCGAAGACTGCTGCACGATGGCGTAGTGCGAGGAGAAGGTATGGACTGAGGACCATGTCGCAGCTCTGCAGATGTCGCCAATCGGAATGTGCGCCAGGAACCCCGTGGATGTGGCCTGGGCTCTGGTAGAGTGAGCTGTTAGTGGCGGAGGAAGAATGTTCGAGAGGTTATAACACAGCTTTGATGCACGAGGTGATCCATCTCGAGAGGCGTTGCGAGGAAATCGGCAACCCCTTCATCCTTTCTGCCACTGAAATAAAAAGTCGTGGAGATTTACGAAAACCTTTTGTGCGTTCTATATAAAAAGCTAGCGCCCTTCTCACATCTAAGGAGTGTAGCATTCTCTCCCTGTTGGAAGCATGGGGTTTCGGGAAAAACACCGGGAGAAAAATGTCCTGGTTTAAATGAAAAGCAGTGACTACCTTAGGAAGGAAGGCCGGATGAGGACGTAACTGAACCTTATCTTTATGGAAGACGGTGTACGGGGGCTCCGAGGTGAGCGCACTGAGCTCAGAAACTCGACGGGCAGATGTGATGGCCACAAGGAAGGCCGTCTTCCAGGAAAGATAAGATATTGGGCAGGTGGCTAGGGGCTCGAAGGGGGGTTTCATGAGGGCTGTCAGCACCAGGTTCAGGTCCCACTGAGAAACCGGCGGTCGCACCGAAGGGTACAACCTTTCCAGCCCCTTGAGGAAACGCCCCACTAGTGGGTTGCTAAACACAGAGGATCCCTCCACTTCTGCATGAAAGGCCGATATAGCCGCTAAGTGAACACGAACTGTAGAGATGGCCAGACCTTGTCTTTTAAGGTCCAAAAGGTAGTCCAGGATAAAAGGTATGGGGGCCAGAGTGGGGTTTACACCTTTACCCTGAGCCCATAGGGAGAAACGCTTCCATTTTGCCATGTAAGTATTACGAGTAGATAGCTTTCTACTCCCCAGCAGAACCTCTCTGACATAATGAGAACACTGGAGCTCCGAGGGGTTTAACCACGGATATTCCACGCCGTGAGGTGGAGGGACTGAAGGTTGGGGTGGAGCAACTGCCCGTGGTCCTGGGACACCAGTGTGGGAAGGAGAGGTAGGGGTATAGGATCGGACACTGATAGAGACAGCAGCATAGTGTACCAATGCTGGCGGGGCCATGCTGGTGCTATTAGAATCATGGACGCTCCGTCCAGGCGGGCCTTGAGCAACACTCTGTGAATGAGTGGGAATGGCAGAAAAGCGTAGAGAAGACCCTCCCTCCAAGGGATCTGAAAGGCGTCTGCCTCTGACCCCGGGCTGAGGTTCATGAGAGAGCAAAACCTCTGGCATTTCCTGTTGGCCCTCGTGGCGAACAGGTCTAGGAGGGGAAATCCCCACTGCAGGAAGATTGAATGTGCAACATCTCCCCTGAGAGACCATTCGTGGCCCCGAAACGAGTGACTGAGGGTGTCCGCTAGGACATTCTGGACCCCTGGGAGGTAGGTGGCTATGAGATGGATATTGTGTATGATGCAAAAATCCCACAGGGCCAGGGCTTCCCTGCATAGGGGAGAAGAGCGAGCACCACCCTGTTTGTTTATATAAAACATTGTCGCCGTGTTGTCCGTCTGGACCAGCGCACACTTGCCTTGTAGCCGGTCCCAAAACACCTGGCACGCGAGACGAACTGCTCTCAGCTCCCGGACATTGATGTGGAGGGACAGCTTGCTGTGAGACCAGTGTCCCTGAGTCCTGGAGTCTCCGAGATGAGCCCCCCAGCCGAGGGCAGAGGCATCTGTCCCTAATGTCACCGTAGGTTGGGATTTGCGAAAGGGGACCCCGGTATTGAGAGAACTGGGTTGGAGCCACCACTGCAGCGAACTCAGCGTGTGAGGCGGGAGAGTGACCACAAGGTCCAGAGGGTCTCTGCCCTGCTTGAACACTGTCGACAGCCAAGCTTGGAGTGGTCGTAGTCGAAGTCTTGCGTATGTTACCACGTACGTACAGGCTGCCATATGTCCCAAGAGAACCATGCAGTTTCTGGCCGTGGTGGTCGGATATTGTAGTGCGGATTGGGCCAGGTTCGTTATGGCATCGGCCCGAGCCAGAGGTAGGAATGCCATGGCCTGTTGAGAGTCTAGCACTGCCCCTATAAACTCTATTCTTTGAGTGGGCTACAGGGTCGACTTTGGTTCGTTCAAAATGAGGCCTAACCTGAGGAATGTTGCCCTGACTAGGGCTACGTGTCGGATTGCCAATTCCCTTGAGTTGGCTCTGATAAGCCAATCGTCCAGGTACAGGTACACGTGTACCTGTCTCCGTCTGAGGTATGCTGCTACTACCGACATGCACTTTGTAAACACCCTTGGAGCAGTCGATAGTCCGAACGGAAGCACTGCAAACTGGTAATGTCGATCCCCTAACACGAATCGCAGGAACCTCCTGTGGCTGGGGATTATGGAAATGTGGAAATAGGCGTCCTTTAAGTCGAGGGAGGCGAACCAGTCTCCGTGATCCAAGGAAGGGATAATGTTTGCTAGGGAGAGCATGCGAAACTTCAGCTTTTTTATGTAGCGGTTGAGGCCTCGCAGGTCTAGGATGGGTCGAAGGCCGCCTTTGGCCTTTGGAATAAGGAAGTAACGGGAATAGTAGCCCTTGCCCCGAAATTCTTGAGGAACCTCCTCTATGGCACCCAAAGCCAGAAGGGTCTGAACCTCCTGAACTAGGAGTTGCTCGTGAGATGGGTCCCTGAAGAGGGACGGGGAAGGTGGGTGGGTAGGTGGGAGGGAGGAGAATTGGATAGAGTATCCCACCTCCACCAGGCTGAGGACCCATTTGTCTGATGTTATATGGGACCACGCCTGATGAAAGTGAGACAAGCGGTGCAGGAAAGGACGGGAAGATGGAGAGTTGGATACTGGATCGTCGCCCCCGTGCGCACCTTCAAAAGTTTGGCCTAGAGCTAGGGGGTTGTCTAGGTCCCTGATTCTGCTGGCCATTGCGGGAAGACGACCGGGGTCTTCCTCTGCTGTTTCCCCTTCCCCCCCCGTCTGTTAAGATCTCTCCTGGGGGCTGGCTGGTAGGGTCGCTGCTGGACTTGGGGGGGCCTGAAAGGGCGCCTAATCGTCTGTGGGGTATGGAGGCCCAGGGAGCGAAGCATGGCTCTAGAGTCTTTCATAGAGTGTAGCTTCTTATCGGTATCCTCCGCAAACAGTCCCTGCCTGTCAAAAGGCAGGTCTTGGATAGAAGCCTGGACCGGGGGAGGTATACCTGAGACCTGTAGCCATGCCCCTCTTCTCATAACTATGGCCGTGGCCATTGACCGAGAGGCCGAGTCTGTGGAATCTAGGGGCAGCTTGCAGTGCTGCTCTAGAAATGACCTTGCCCTCTTCGACTATTGCTGAGAATTCTGGCGACGAGTCCTTGGGGATCTTGTCCTGAAACTTATTGAGGGCAGTCCATGAGTTAAACGCATAGCGGCCTAGCGCTGCCTGCTGGTTAGCGATTTTAAGCTGCAAGGAGGCCGACGAGTAGACCTTCCTACCGTAGAGATCTAATTTCTTAGCGTCCTGAGACTTAGGCGTAGGCCCAGTGTGCCCCTGTATCTCCCTATGGTTGACGGCATCCGCCACCAGGGAGCCCGGTGGCGGATGGGTAAACAAGTGTTCGTACCCTGCCCTTGGCGTAAAATAGCGACGTTCTATTCCCTTTGCTGTCGGAGGGATCGATGCGGGAGTCTGCCACAAATTGGTGGACATTGAAGTGATCTTTTTAATGAATGGCAGCGCTATTCTCTTAGGTCCATCTGGGGACAGGATATCTACCGTCGGGTCTTCCTCCTCCTCTACTTCCTCAGCCGGGAGGTTGAGGTTTTGGGCCACTCTCCTTAAAAGGTCTTGATGACCTCTGACATCCATTGGTGGCAGGCCTGCTGTGGATGAGCCTGCTACCGCCTCGTCAGGCAAGGAAGAGGATGATGTGGCAAAGGGGGGGGGGGGTCTTCTTGAACAGGGTCTCCCGAGCCTGGGTCAACTATCGAGGCAGTGGAGGAGTGGTGAGGAATGGACTCATGGTATCTTCCCAACCCCGACGGTCCCGGTACCGGTTCCTCCCCTGCCACCTCAGGTGGAGGTCTAGATACAGTGGCCGAAACCGGACCCCGCGGTACCGGCGGCAGTGACATCGTCACTGAAGGCGGCCCCTGTGATTGCTGGAACGCCCACGGGGGCCAGAATGACCACTGCACCGGTCCTGGCTTTTGCGGCCACGGTGCCGGTTGTGAAGAACGTCGGTGCCGAGAGTGGTGCCGCTCCGACCCATGCGAGCGGTGACTGCGGCTCGATCTTCGGGAGGGTATCCCGGTGCGGTGGCTCCGACCCGACCTAGAGGACGCGTCAGACTCGGACGCCGAACTGGGCCAAGGCGGTGCCGCCCTTTCCGGTGCCATAATGTACCTTTGATACATATCGGGCTTACCGGGACAGATTGTCGGTGCCAATGAACGTAGTTGGCATTCTTCTTGAGCCCGCGTCAACGGTACCGCGGTCTTCCGGCTATCCGGCACCGGTAGTGCCGAGGTGAAAGGAACTCCCTGCACCGACCCAGACGGCATCGGCGGTATAATGGGTGTTACCGATTTAGACGGTGCCGGTGCCGCGGGTGGTATCGGTGCCGCGGGTGGCGTCGGTGCCGCAGGTGGTGCCAGTGTCGGTGTTGGCTCCGGGTCCGATAGAGGCATCGGGAAGGGCGGAGCCGCACCGGCTACTTCATCGGACTCTATGAGGTCCCGGGCCGCCTCAAAGATTTCCGGGGTCAACGGCACCGGGAAGTCGGGGAGGGGCCTGTGCAGCGTCGCACCATCTCGCGATGCGTGCGCGCGCACCGGGCCGGACGCCGGAGGCACCTTGCAGGGCTCATCAGAGTGACCCTGAGTATGCCGCGTCTTCGCCTTGGCCTTACGTGCCGGTGATCGGCCTCTCTGCTTCTTGTGAGGCACCGGCGATTGTGATCGGTGCCGTCTAGGGCTCTCGGTGCGGCGTGGGGACCGGTGCCGATGCGAATTCTTCGCCGGTTCCCGTACCGAGGCCGGAGCGCTCCTGGCCGCATTGGATGGGAGATCTCCCTGAGGTTGAAGGGCAGACTCCATCAGAATGAGCTTCAGACGATGGTCCCTCTCTTTCTTCATCCTTGGCTTGAAGCTCTTGCAAATTATGCAGCGCTCCGATTGATGGCTCTCTCCGAGGCACTTCAAACACTTTCTGTGGGGATCACTGTTGGGCATAGGCCTCCCACAGTGTTCGCAGCCTTTGAAGCCCGGCGCACCAGGCATGCCCCAGAGCAAGTACCAAGATAAACTACCGCTACTCTAGTCTACAACAATTAACACTTAACTAAGTTAGGAACTATAAACTGATTACACTAAGAATAGGAACAGGAATGGGATACCGCGACTTGATAAAGGGGATTCCAGCTAACCGTCATGGGCGGGAAGAAGGAACTGAGCGGGGGGAGGGTCGGCAGGGGCATATATACGTCGCCATGAGGGCGCCACTCCAGGGGTCGCCCCTGCCGACCCTACGGGTACCGCTGGGGAAAACTTTCCGGAGCCGTGCATGCGCGGTGCGCACACACTTGTGGGAATGGACATGAGCAAGCACTCGAAGAAGAAAATAGAGTTATGACTTAAAATAGTTAAAAATAGCCTTATAGTTCTCCTACAAATGATGCTTGTGAAAGAATAATTGTTTGCCTTTGGGCGAAAGGGGTGGAAGATGGCTAAATAAGAATAAGTAGAAATAATTCCATTTATCTTTTAAATGTTTATCCTCCTTTTGTAACCAGAACCTCTACCACCTGCCTATACACACTAAACTTAAACAGCACCCAGGAGCATATGATAACATAGAATAAATTATTTTCTTCTAGTGATTAGTGAGTGTGTATAAGAGAATGACTGTCAAATCCTGTGAGTAGTATCGACAATGCAAGTAGACTTATGAAAGATTGTACTTTAGAAAAGCCAGATTTTCCCCTCTCATGCATAGAATGAGAGCCCTTTGAATGCATCAATGGGCAGCTTGTTCCCAGTTATTTAGGCTTGTTTTATGAACCTATGATTATATTTGTATATTCCCTTTGAAAGTACTATATTTGAACTTTAAAAGGTCTCTCTTTAAATCTAGGCCTAAACAAAAATCACAAACCAAGGTTGAAAATAAAAATCCTAACAGCCCTACTTAATTTATACTTCAATTAGATAGCAAGAATTCAGAGGCTCCCTTATTTGACTCCAGTATTACAAATTATTACACTTCAAAACCCACTAATTACCAGCCCAATCAAGCAGCCATTGAACAATGTAACCAATTAATTTTCTGAAAAAGCAAACATTTATCCCTTTTGATAAAAGGCATTTCTAAACTACTAGATACAAAACACTTAAGAGTGAACAATCTCAATAGACAATCTGGTTCATACTTTGGCACCTTTGCTCTGCTTAAGAAATCAGAGACAAAGATGAACAATTTAAACCCACAAACGGCTACAAAAATATATGGACTTAAGAGCTATATTCAAATCAGAAAAGGAACAAAATATTAGGGCACAAATGGTATAAACTAGATTTCCATTAGGCTTAATACAGACTACCTGAGCCTGTTCCTGATCCTATGGGAGCACTTAGCAAAGGATGGCTCCCCTCCCTCACAACTAGCTAAGGAAGTTCAGGAAATGCGTGAGGGAAGGGGGAGAAAAGCTGAAACCAATCACCAGTAACAGCTTTGGCTTCACTAACCATGCAGATTGAAACAGTCTGGGGACTGCTTAAACTTTTGCCAACTCACCGTGGTTCTCAAGGGATGATCTGCTAGCTAAAATAGTTAGAATCTAATGTTCCAGCCAATTTCCCACCCCTCAAACATGCCCTACTCCACCCTCAATGCTGGTGATTAGTTAAAGAACGTGGAGATGTAGGATCCATCTGTGCCATATGCCCATGGGGAACAACCCCCACAGTGGGGGAATCCCCAGGAGTGGACTTATGGATGGCTTCCACTACCTTAGTACCGCCAGAACAGTGCAAAGAGCAGAAATATGGTAGAGAATTGATTGTAGTCCCTTGACTTTACTGAAATAGTATTTTTGACTCTTAAGCCCTAAAGGTTGGACAGCACTGATCTATGGCAGCAAAGTGAAGGGTTAAATGTTGATAGCAAAACATCTAGATTAGAATTGAATGAATTTTGGGCATAAAGGGGTACTACTGGAAATAAAACTGTCATTAAGAAAAGTCTTCATGCTATCAACAGATTCATGAACATCTTTCTTCCTGAGATTCTTACTGCAGTGCAACATGTCAAGTCACTGAGAAAGATTTAAATACCACTCCCTGAGCACTTTGCAAATTGTATCAGAAACTGATGCAGAACTACATATTTTAGTTTGAAAAAATTATATTAATCTGATTAACAACTGTCCAACTCCCTTTCCCTCATGTGTTATATTAAATTCAAATTATATTCGTTCTCAACAATGGCAACATCGGCTGTATGACAACAATCAGAATTTGGTATGGGTTATCAATGTATCAACAATCCAACAATCAGGCACTTTTAAGTTAAAAAGTTTAAATTTAAAGAAGCAGATGGGCAACTGTAGCAAAAACATCTGAAATAATATTCTGAGTCTCAAACTTTGCACCAATTTAAACGATAGACAAGTTTTAAATACACAAGTTTTAAAAAATACACATCACGTTTCTTTTCTCTCTCTCTCTCTCTATATATATATATAAACAAACACACACAAACCCTTAGGCCCAAGAGTTCACCTGCATTTCGTGGTCTCAAATTTACAGCATGGAAGTTGCATATTAAAAATGGCAGTACCACCTGTCTGCAATACCCTATTTTTACCAATATCTCTTTTCAATTACTAGTTGTTTTAGGTTGTGTATTTTCAATAGTGGCAGCACTGTACATTTTAAAAGCTGTACTAATTCAAGTTATTAATATAATAATCATTTATTCTGATGTTTGTAATGTCAACATTCACCACTATTTTTATAATGTACAGTAATATTTGCAAGTCTGTTACTGAATGAGATTTCATACAACATTAAGAGGTGTTTAAATCAGCAGTTCTTGAATGCACGTATATTGTAAGGCCCAGGTAGTAGCACATTGCAGCACCCAAAATAATACTCAACATACTGCTATTAACCTGTTGCCAGGTGTTTAACTTTTTTAAACTCTTGATATATGTAGTAAAATACCAGTAAAGACAAAATTTTGCCCCTATAATGAGGCACATTTTGGCATCTGTGCTAAATGCTGCTGCATGGGCAGGCAAGTGCAAGTCAAAATCTGAAAAGGAGAGTCATGATTTGACATTAATAACTTTTTCATAGAAAAATATAAATATATTCCCTGAAATGTAGGACAAAAGAGCCAGCATTCATCATGAATCCTAGCACTATTACCATAAAAAAAGCAAACTGGCTTTTCCTCTTAAGGTTGTGTTCCACAATCTATGTATCTAGACCTCTATCATCATCACCACCCCCATCATCATCATATCTCACAGTCCTTCTACCCCTATTTCTAGTTCTTATTTTAGAACGTCGATTTGTTCTTTTATATTTGGTGTAGTCCACATCGTCAGAGTCATTTTCTTGATTACGTTTAGGGCGTTTTGTTCGCTGGGGCCTTCTGGAAGGCTGAAATCCATTTGAATTTGAAATTTTATTTTTTCTAATTACTTTAGTTTTTCTTCTTCTTTTCCTCTTTTTTGTGTTTGTTGCATTCCTATAGCTACTGTTACTAGAATCAGTTTCAGATTCTAAATTGGAAGAGCAATTTAAACTGGCACCAGGTCCAGATTTCCCAATCTTTTCAGTCCCAGAAGGATCAGTCTGCTTACATAAAGAACTTCTTCCATCTTCCTGCTCTCCTGTTTCAGACTCTGTGTCCTTTACAGCACTCAATTTTTCTTTTCTGAAAAATGTCCCAGCTTTTTGACGGGTCACCTCCTTTGTTTTTTTACCTTTGTACTTGCCTGATTCAGAGTTGCTCACTGCATGATGTTTGCTTGCAAAAGTCGACTGGTCAGAAGGTCTCTTGCTGCTCCCATACTCTGACTTGTGGCTTTTGGAGTCCTCCTCTGAAAATCCTACTGTGGGATTTTTCATTTTAAGAGACGCAGCATGGACAGTTGCGTGTGGCTGCTTACTGTCATTATTATGTCTGTTCTTTTGTGTCATCTTTGTCTCTTTTTCAGATTCAGATTTTCCCCCTTCAGACTCTCTAATATATTTTCTTCTAGCAGCAGCTGAATTAGGCTGAGAAAGTGTTTTCCTGTTGGTAGGTTGCTCTTCTATTTTTTTACTTTCAGACTTGAAAGTGGCATCTACCTTAGAGCGGTCTCTTAGCCCTTTCTTGGATGCAGTAGAGACAGTCCAGTGAGGCAGTTTTCTATTCTTTTTTTCAGTGAACACACTTTCTGAGCTGGAGAGCTCTTCCTTTAGATCACTCATCTTCATTTTATTAGCAGCCAAAGCAGCACTTCTGCATGGATATTTTTTTCTAGTAACAGTTTTGGTATTTAATGTCTCACTAGAAAACGTCATATATTTTTTGTAGTCATTCATATGTGTCCTGCTCCTGAGCACTTTTGTATTTTGTCCAATCTCCTCAGAGGTTGATTCTACAAAATAAAGATTTAAAAGTTCCTTTAAATAATTTACATTTCTATTAAAATCACATAGTTTACTCGGTACAAGCTTTACTATTAATGCTGAAAAAACACAGAAATCAAAGTACAGGTTATGCACTTCTCGGCTATGTGCAGTATACTTCAGGTAATAATTTAAAATAAGATCAGTAATGGACATCCTTTTAACTTTCAACATTGTGCTTTTAAGATAAAAGAGGACAGCAAGCAACATTCTTTGCTCATGACAGTCAATCAAAAAATCACTACTTACCTTCAAGAAGTGGAATGATTTCCAGATTCTAAATAATTATGTGTAGTATTAAAACTATCATTCTATTGCAAAGAAGTCTCTAAAAGAAATTACACACATTTATGAACCTGTAATAAATTTTGTTCCGCTAATGCAGAGGCAGCCATTTAGAAAGCAAGGACAGGACAAATTAAATTCTATTACCAGAAGAATTTTGATACTTTATGCAGTTGATAAATGATCAGGGAAGTAAAAGAATTTCTTCAATCCAGACCCGGACTGTGCAACTTACTCAACAAGAATAAGGATCACAGGCCTTAAAACTTTCAGAATAGCTTTCCTTTAAATTCTTCACACACAGTCAAACACACACGGTCTTATACACTCATAATTAGGGACCTACCAAATTCATAGCCATGAAAAACACGTTATGGACCATGAAATCTGGTCTCCCTGCCATGAAGTCTGGTCTTGTGTGTGCTTTTATCCTATACGATACAGATTTCACAGGGGAGACCAGCGTTCTTCAAATTGGGAGTCCTGACCCAAAAGGGAGTTGCAGGGTGGTTGTAAGATTGTTTTTGGAGGGTCATGGTCTTGCCACCCTTTCTTCTGTGCTGCCTTCAAGAACTGAGCAGCTGGAAAGTGGCAGCTGCTGGCCAGGCACCCAGCTCTGAAGGCAGTGCCCCAGCAGCGCAGAAGGGTGGCACTATCATACCATGCCATCCTTCCTTTTGCACTGCTGCCTTCAGAGCAGGGTGGCTGGAGAGGGCCCAGCTCTGCAGGCAGCAGTACAGAAGTAAGGGTGGCAATACCATATCATGCCCTCCTTACTTCTGCACTACTGCTCATGACAGCTCTGTCTTCAGAACAGGGCTCCCAGCCAGCAGCTGCTGCTCTCCAGCTGCCCAGCTCTGAAGCCAGAGCTGCTGCCAGCAGCAGCACAGAATTAAGGGTAGCAGTACTGCAACCTCCCCTACAATAACCTTGCTCCTCCTCCCCCCCCCCCAACTCCTTTTTGGTCAGGACCCCCACCATGACAATACTGTGACATTCAGATGTAAATAGCTGAAATCATGAAAATTACAATTTTTAAAATTTTGAAATTGACCAAAATGGACCGTGAGTTTGGTAGGGCCCTATTTATAATGCTCTTTATCCTACAGGCTGTGAAGCAAGAAAGAAAAAAAATTCTCTATTTTCATACATGGCAGGTGCTCAGATACTACAGTGACAGGGAATAGAAAGGACAAAAACAAAAAAAACCTTCCTTTTGACACGCAAAAAAACCAGGCACATATAGGGGTGGAATGTGAAAAAAATGACAAAGTGAAAAACTAGTAAAGAAATCTTAAGTTTCCAGAAAGATATCAACTTAATTATAATTAATGTAATTAAAAATAAAAGTACTTGAGCACCTACAATTCTCTGATATGTAATGATGTGTCTGTCTTTAAAACCTAGTTTAATTTCTTTAGATAGTAAAAGAATAATATATCCAGGAAACAGTTGGGGACTGTGCTGTATTGATGGATTCCATGGTAGGATGGGATAATGGTTTATATTGATTTGGTTTAATCAAAAGTACAATAAACCTGTATTGACTGTATATTTTAATACTTTAATTACACCACCTACAATGCACAGAGATTAAAAACAGAAAAACATTAGGAAAAAAGCTTTTTAGGCTATTTATATATCACAAAGCAGCAAATAAGGACAAACCCCTTTTTACCCTTCTCAGATTGTCAGAAATGTGTCATTAATGCATTTGATATTGCTCTGTGGATTAATCTTTTTTTTTTAAAAAAAGATTGCTAATTTAGCCTTTGATCAGAAAGCATGTTATAGAGCCCTGCAAATCAACAGATATCCTCTTTATATTTCCGGAGATCCATATCCACAGACCATTTTTGCGGATTGTGGATTGGATGCGGATACAACTTTTGTATCTACAGCTCTATCCATTCTATCCAACTTTTGTATCTACAGCTCTATCCACTTTATATTCACAGACCACTTTTGTAGATCGGATGTGGATACAAATTTTGTATCTGTGCAGGGTTCTATTATTAGGTGCTTCATAGTCTAGTGAACATAATTTCAAGTATTGTGTGTTCAAAACAACTTTATATAATACTGTGGTGAAAATAATATACAATAGCAAGGTTGACACTAAGTTTTGGTTTCATGTTTTTTCAAAATAATGTATTGGTAAACTCAATTTTCTGAAATTTGAAAAAAAAATGCATGGAAAGCACTAAAGAAGTGCTAGGTGGCGATATTTTATTAATCTTAATCCACTTAATCAGAACATCTGCTGGATGACCTGTTGTCTCCATTACAAACTCTTGAGTAACAGCTGTGTCTCTGGACAAGCCCATTTAGGAGTTGAATGTCTACAATGAGACAGGGACTAAGCCTGCCAGGAGCTTCAGTGGTAGCAAAATGTAGTGGCATGGAAAGAGCCAATATAACATATCAGAACAGAAACTATTGAAGTTCTCACACTACTGAAGTCCTCACACACGGAGCTTCAATAATAGGACTGAAAGCTATTTCAAAAGACAACTAAAAAATGTGGATGAGGCAGAATTATCCTTATTAGGTACAGTAAAACCTCAATATAACGGACTAATTCGGGCGAGGGGGTGTCCGTTAAAGCCGAAAGTCCGTTATATAATAAAGTAGGTTTTCCGAATGCGTATGTTAAAAAATTGACAAATTAGTTAGTTTACCTGTTTTTACTTATGTAGACACGTTTGTGTAATTAAATTAAGTATATATGAAAAGTTTAAATTTCACAGAAAAGTTTCCTATACAGTGGACTCTCGATTATCCAGGATGATCGGGAAAACCTTAATCCCGGTTAATAAAATCCTGGATAATCACGCGTCAACTGGGGTGGGGGTGGGGGGTGTTTCGCCGGCCGCCCTGGGGGTGGATGGTGGAGGTCCCACCACCTGCCCCAGTCAGCTCCCCCGCTAGCCTGGGTGTAGGAAGCCCAGGCTGGCAGCGGGCTGAGACCCCGGCTGGCAGGAGCCTGGGGGGAAATTCCAAAGCGGCGGCAGGTTGAGTGCTCAGTCCGCTGCCGCCTTGGGGTTTTCCCCCCAGGCTCCTGCCAGCCAGGGTCTGAGCTCCCGCCGCCAGCCTGGATTCCCTACACCCAGGCTGGAAGCAGGCTGAGACCCCAGCTTGTAAGGGGCCAGTGGGAGAAGCCCCAAAGCAGCAGCAGCCTAAGGCTGAGCCTGCCGCTGCTTTGGGGCTTCCCCTACCGACCCGTTTAGACATCCTGGTTAATCCGCAGCCCAGGTAACCCGCACCCAGATAATCGGGAGTCTACTGTAACAGTGAATTAATAACAAAAAATAACCTGTTAATTAAATTATAAGCAAATCTTGGTTAAAAGCATTTTAAAATTAACAGGGTGTTAATTTTCACATATGACATATGGACTGGAAATTTTGTCCGTTAAATCTGAAGTCCGTTAAATCGAGGTCCGTTAAATCGAGGGTTTACTGTACTGTTATTTAGTATTACTAAGCTTAAATAGTTCCCTGGGAGATGTTCCAATTAAATGTAAATGCCTCAAAAAAATGTCACTCCTTAGACAAGCCAATCAAGGGAGTATAATATACAGTAAATCTCCCACTGCACCTGCTAGAATTACCATCAATGGTGGTGCAGTCAGGACAAATACTTGATATTGGACGCACTGACCCAATAGTGCAAAGTGCAGTAATCATTTGTGATGCCATGATTTTGGCTGTTCAGACAGGTACCTTGAAATCTGGTCATTTGTGTGCTTTTACCCTATACAATACAGATTTCACAGAGACGACCAGCATTCTTCAAATTGGGAGTCCTGACCCAAAAGGGAGTTGCAGGGGGGTTGTAAGATTGTTTTTGAAGGGTTATGGTCTTGCCACCCTTTCTTCTGTGCTGTCTTCAAGAACTGAGCAGTTGGAAAGTGGCAGCTGCTGGCCAGGCACCCAGCCGCGGATCTGGATCTGAAGATCCAGAGAACATTGTTTGCCTGAATCACCAATTTCATCCTGATGCTTGATGTTCCAAAGAAAGAGCTCATCCTCTTCCAGTCTAGAAAAGGACAGGTAGGGACAATAAAATGTTGACCCCTCCCCTTCACTCCATCACTGATCCATGCACTCTAACAGTGATAAACTTGAGAATGTTCTTAATTCTTTGGTTTTGGAAAATTTGGAGCAAAGTGACCGAACAAAATAGCTGCAGTGTTTTGAAATGAATAGTCACATAACCTCATTTTACAGTGTCCAGTTAGAGCTGGGTGAAATTTTTTTGGCAAATTGTAAATTCAATGAAAAATATTTTTTCAGGGCACCTAAATTATGTTAATTTGGATAAAATTAGGCTAAATTTCAGCGGAAAACAATGTAGCTTGCTCAGAGTGGAGCTGCATACTAATTTAAACTATCACAATTATGACAGCCTTACATTTGTCATATTGGCTATCTGGAGCAGAATGGTTTAAAGCGGACACCCATCCACTTAAAATAATGACATTACTGCCTGAGTAATCCCTCAAATTACTACAAATGAAAAATTTGAGAAAATAAAAAATTCCCATTTTTAGTTTTATTTTGTACTAGCAAAAATACCCGGCGTTGCTCGGTGTATTTGTAATTGGAAACTGGGATGTAAAAAGACTACCATGTTTTTTATTAATACAAATTTTGTTCAGACGTCTCAGTGTTGCTCGGGTCCGTTGGAGGGGGGAGGGGGGAGAGAGCTGAGCGAGTGCGGGGTCCGTTGGAGGGGGGTATTATGACATCATAACTATGTCACAGAGAACAGCAGGTTTTAACCTGCTGCCCAGCTGATGTGAATGAGCTTTAAAGCATTTCACCCCTGGGGGGCATCAGAGGTGAAATTTGAAAAATTTTCGACTCTTACCCTGATTAGGACCCTAAAGCCTATAACTGTACCAAATTTCAAGTGTCTAGCTCAAACGGTGTGGAAGGAGTAAGGCAGCATACATACACGCACGCACACACCACTTGACTTTTATATAGATAGATAGATTTAAACTAAATTAAAACATTGTCAACGTTTAGTTTCACCTTTTTCTCTACATAAAAGAAAAGTTTCTCCTGCATGTGTGGGATACTCTACACAGCAATAGAAGAGATAAAAATATTTTAAAGACGGGAAAATTATAAAAGCACAGAAATGGCAGTTGTCCTCATGGGCAGATGTGGTGCCTAAGGATATTTGCAACTCACATTTGAAATGTGCTAGTCACAGTCTCTTTAAATTGGCTCTACTGGTTTTGAAGGCCTTAAGGCTGCTGGCTCTGAATACATTCTGATCCCACATCTTTAGCTTTGTACCATGAGGCACATGTTTTTATGTACTATTCACAACACATCCAAGAGCAGCAGTTGATTATGCTTCAGCTGTGGTGAGCCCCATGCAGCATAGAACTCTTTCCATCCCTTCTCATTTTATTAAGAACACCTTTGCTTTTCTAAACGTTTCAGAACATTCATGTTGCCCGACACATACTATTTTGTCTTTCAGTCTTTCCTTTAGAATTAGATGCCCCCATTTCATTGCTTATATTTTAAGAGGGCTGTATTTTATTGCTTAAACTAAAGGGACACCAACTTTTAAAAAAAACCATAACACAATTTCAGCAATCACACTGCTCTATTTTTTAAGTACTTCAGTGATTTGGCTGCTTTATCTGGGGAGTGAGGAGTACTATAAAAAATATAATTATTCCATGACAAGTATGGCCACCTTCAAGAAAAAGTTAGACATCAAGAAGCTCTATGAATAAACTCTCAGATTAAAATCCTTCATAATTTAATATAATTAGATGCATCCCTCAGGTTTGACAGTTAAATGTGACCCTCACAGCTGGAAAGATTTTGCACCATTGGTCCATTACTAGAAAAACTATCATTGCCAGTTTGATTTAGCTGTTAAAAACTGATCATTGCCTTGTAAAGAAAAAACATTAAAAATAAACCGACACATTTTAATTCAGGAAATTGTATAATTTTTTTTGAAGGATTAGCACTTTCATTAAGAGAGGAGACAAAATTATTCGTATTTGAATTTTTGCTCTATTTAAGATCTCAAAAACTGGAAGACAAATTAACATTTTGAATCCAAGAACACAAAAGTACAATACATTGAGAGCTACAATTTAATTAGAGTGTGATGGGGAAAAAAAAGGGATATAAACCAGATTTTCTTCAAGCTGCAGAAGATGACAGGTTAAAACATCCACCTTTCATACTAATGGCAAAACAATTCCCATTCCCACTCCAGAAAATAATAATAATAATAATAATAATAAAAAAATCAGAGATCAATACTGGCTGATCTATTCTGGGGCTTTTCACATTTGTCATGGTTAACAACTTTCCCACAGAAGTTAAAGAAAAAAATATTTAACCTTTGAACAGATAGTGTTTTGCACCTGTTTTTTTTCCTTTTGAAAGGAAATACATAAAGTCCTAAGTCAGGAATATTTTACATGGTGTTTATATCACTTCTCTTTCCTTTCTACCACAAAATATATAAATTCAAATAGGATGTAATATTATATATAAAAATCAGAGATTCTCTTTTACAATATTAAAAAAAAAATCTCTTTAAAGACTTTGAAAAATATTTTTTCATGTCTCCAAAAATAGTAAGTTATATACTGGATTCAAATACTTTACTTACAAAACAAGTTTCAAATAAGAGCCATTCAATATCAAAAAATTACCAAAGGGTGCTGAAAATAAACGAATACTTTAAAAAGTATAAACTGAATGGAAGTAAGTATCTATGGCAATGCAGCTACATATAGTTTAATGGGCCATCAAGGGCTCAGTGACTGTTTTGTTGCTGATCATCTGCTCTACCCCCCATTCTTATACATTTCATTGATGTTAGAAATCACTTGGTGTATTTGGCAGCAATTAATAAGTGTTTAGATCTTAATAGGTCAAAAAATTATTTCTTGTGGAAAATTGCCAAGATAGCAGAATTAGTCACCAAACACCTTAAATGACTTTCTTCCTGAGATTCTCACCCCGTGTAAACATATACCCAAAGGTCACAAAAACATATCAAAACTATTTGCCTAAGGAGGCATACAATACACATTTTAAAGTGCAACAGAATCAGTTATGTGGCAACCAAGAAAAATGTAGGTCAGTTTGCAAGAACAAAATGGCAACATTTTGACAAATTTGTGTTAGAAACACAGTGATGACCAACTCCATATCCCCCTCGCCCCCCCCCCCCATATTTGGAAGTTCGAAGAAATTATTTTGGTTGAAATTAATAACTGGAAAAGGGTAACTTTAACATGAATATTTTAACTTATAATGCAGCTGTTAAGGCAGGTCATCTTTCCTCAGCTGTCAAGTTAGAGGTGGGAAAAACTCTGGGCCTGATTTTTTACAGTGGTGTATACAGAAAGTAACCCTCTCCAATCCCAAACCCAGGCAAGATGGGCAGAGTAGTTTAATGTATCTTTTATTCTTACGCTCTTAATCATGTTTAGTGTCAAGCAAAAAAAAAAAAGAAAAAAAAGTAGCTTTTAGAAGTTGAATAAAATAGTACATGGGCATGTTACTTTAAATTCAAAACAATTTTGAGACTAGAAAAAGGGGGAAGAGTACTGCAGGAATAAGACAACAGATATAATTTATGCAACGATGCAATATAATCTAAAAAAATAATATAAATATAAAATATTAAATTCTTACTTGTCCTTTATTCAGTTTAATATCTGGCGAATTATTTACTAGCTACAGTATTATTTCATCCCGGATCATAGAGGTACTATAAAGACATGCTCAATGTCCTCTCCACTCCTATTCAACCTACTGATTGCTACATTAAGTTGAAAATATATGTAGGGTGCTAACCACGAGTAAAGCTATATAGGGTTCTGGCTTTACAAAGGGCAGACCTCTGCAGTATAATTTTTAAAAAGTACTCTGCAAAAAGGAAATGAAAGAGAGAGGGATGATATTATATTTTTCTAAAGAATATGTATAAGTACCATGCACCACAACTTCATATGTTAGATTCAATCCCCTTTACTGGGGATTACAAGTTATGAGAATTCTCAGAGCCCTAAAACTAGTTGTAGTCCCTATGAGGATGGTATAGATGCCTCCCACTTACAATACAACAAAAAGAGTAAAAAAAAAAAAACCTCACACAATTGCTTCTGTGGCAATATTTATGGGAATTCTCTAAAGTAAGGTGTGCTAGGGCACTTGGGATGTTCTTTAATTTTTTCAATTTTTTGGGGAGGTCACAAGGGGTGGGGGAATTTAAGGTACTTAGAGCAGTTTTGGGGACTAGTGTCGATCTCCCTGACATTTTTGGAAAAGTCAGGAAAAGAGAATATGCAGACTGTAAAGAGTCTTTAAAGTTGGCTGAACTATGAAGAATCACCAATCTTCTAAAAAAGAGGAAGTTGTAGAGACACAAGCCCAGTGAATCCCAATGTCATTCTGATGAACCGAGTTGTCAAAGAAAATTCCCAAACTGGAATTACATCTCAATTAGCACAGGGAAGTGCATATGAAAGAATGAGAAATGAAGAATGA
Organism: Sternotherus odoratus; assembly: GCA_032164245.1. Classification (NCBI taxonomy): domain Eukaryota; kingdom Metazoa; phylum Chordata; order Testudines; family Kinosternidae; genus Sternotherus; species Sternotherus odoratus. Next base: position 166,289,497 of record JAVMKO010000001.1, read on the forward strand.
ACTCTTCAGAATAGGTTGAAACTGAAGAAGCAAAATTAGGCTAATGAACATTTCTATGAGACCATAAACTTTGGGCTATTCACGGTCAACTGTCTGCCAATGAGATGCTGCATATAAGACATCTCTGTGAAGGACCATAAGAGTGACTTAACACTTTGTTTAAACACATGAAAAACCAGAATATCCCATGAAATTTGGAGAAAGAGATATAAGGGACATCACTGTATCTGTTAGACAAAAAGCTTTATCATCTTAAAAAATTAAACCAGTAGTAAGAAAAGGAGTGTATGTACACATCAAATAAATACCAGACTATTGCTATCCTGGACAATGTTTTCATTTTTTTTTTTTAAAGGTAGCAAAACACTGCCAGCAAAATAAAAATTAAAATAAATAATTTTGCAGATTCCAATTTACCTCATGGAAGCAACACTATTAAAAATAACACCTTTCAGACAAATAAAAAAAAATTAAATTTAAATTAAATGGCTCGTGTATTCAATTGCATTAACAAAGCAAATAGTAATTTGGAAAAATAAAAATAGTTATCTAAAGTAACTGTTACTTTACTCATGATGTCAAGAGCAACAGGACTAATTATAATACTTGTTATAAAACTAGTTTACTGTTAGATGAAACCTCTAGAACAAGGAACAGGTGCTAGAACAGTCCACTTCAATATTTTGAAATCTCTAATATGGTATGTTATCAGCAATTTTCTCACACAGCACTGATTAAAGTAATGCTCAATATTGTGCTAGCAACATATAGGCCAGTGTTCAACTGGCTTTGAAAACTGTAGCAGTAAAATTCTAGTCCCGACTGAAATACTGCTCCAAAATTAAGCATTTTGCTACATACTGCTACACGGACCAGCAAATGCAATCTGAAACACGACAAGGACAGTCACAGGATTAAGTTTTTCACAGAAAAATATAAATGTTTTCCCTGAATCTCATGACAAAGAACAGCCACCATTCATCATGAATTCTAATGATATTACCACAAAGGTGGAATAGATTTCCTTCCATTATGTTCTGTAATCTCTCAGTTTGAACACACACTGTCTACACCTCTATCATCATATCTTACGGTCTTTCTATCTGGATTTCTAGTTCTGATTTTAGAGCACCGAGGAGCTCTTTCATATTTTGTATAGTCCAAATCCTCCCAGTCATCATCATCCATATTAATCCTATGTCGTTTCCTCTGTCTAGACAATATCACAGATTTAGACGCATTAGCTTTAAAATTTTTACCTTTTCTAATGACTTTTGTTTTTCCTTTCCTTTTCCTTTTTTTTGTGTTTGTGGCATTGCTATAGTTACTGCTATTGGAATCAGTATCAAGTTCTAAATTAGAAGAGTAATTGAAACTGGCATCAGGTCCAGATTTTGAGCTTCCTGCAGTTCCAGAAGGTCCCAATCTCTCTGACACAGACCGTCTTCCATTCTGCCTCACTTCTATTTCAGACTCTGCTGTGTTCTTCAAATCAGTCAAGGCTTTTGCTTTTTTGAAAAGAGTTGCAGACTTCTGACTAGTCATCTTCTTAATTCTTCTACCATTCCACCTGCCTGACAAAGAATCTGCCTCATCCTCAGAGTTGCTCACAGCATGTTGTGTGTGCGCAGAAGTTGACTGGTCGGACACCTTTTCACTGCTCCCATCCCCTGACTTACGGCTTTTGGAGTCCTCCTCTGAGAATTCTGTGGGATTTTTAATTTTAGGAGATGCAGCACAGACTGTCCTGTGTGGATGTTTATGGCTGTTGCTTTGCCTATTTTTTGGTGCCATTTTTGCACCTATTTCAGAATCTGAACTTTTATCTTCAGATTCACTAATGTATTTTCTTCTACCAGATGAACCAGCCTGCAAAAGTGTTTTCCGCTTAATATACTGTTCTTTTAGTTCTTTTTCACTTTCAGACTTTAAACCTGAGTCATCTTCAAAGCCATCCAATAACAATTTCCTGGCTGCAGCAGAGGCACTGCGGTGGGGCAGTTTTCTGTTCTTGCTTCCAATGCCAACACTTTCTGAGCTGGAGATCTCTTCCTCCACATCACTCATGAGTCTTAATTTACTGGCAGCCACAGTAGCACTTCTGCGGGGAATTCTTCTGCGACCATCATCTTTGTCATTCACTATTTTGTAAGCCCCCTTTGAATATTCGGAGTCACTCTCATGTAATCTTTTCCTGGTAGCTCTTCTGCCACGTCCATTCGCTTGAGAGAAAGATCCTATAATAACAAATAAAAAATGATTGAAATATTTGTTAAATTTTAAAAATTTAAATGACAAATTTTAAAACAGAACAAGAGCAATTTATATTATAGCACTAACAATGAACAAACCCAAATAGCACTGGATAACAGCTCACATTATGTGTTTAATAAGGTGATAAAAACATCTGTATTTTTAAATAGCAAGGGTAATTCAAACACATTACATGTTATATTCAGTAGGGAGCAATTAGGGTTTTGGCCTACTATATTATCATTCTACCTATTATTTTTACAATCTCTGAATTACATGAACCGAGAAGTCCATCTTCTTATCCCCATTTTAAGAATGCAGCTGCAAGAAAAAAAAATATTTGTTTTGTTGATCTGTTCTTGGCACAAGACCATATATGGGACAAGGGACATTCAAAGATGGGTTTCAAACACCTTTGCATTCCCCTAATTCTTGGGCCATCAAGGGACTAGGCAGGTTCCCAGCGTATGAGTACAACTCCAGGTTGCTCCTCTTATTTCTGGCTCTCCATGGCTCCAAATGCCTGTCCAATAGCCAGGTATCACTGCAGCACATCATAGATATTACCTTTCCTTCTGACATTTTCTGTGCTGTGGCAGCGTAAGTGATGCTAAAACAATTTTAGGTTACTTGGAGATGTCCTAGACAAGGGTAATCCTTTTACTAACTTTGGTAAGCTGATTTTATAATTGCTTTGACCCAGAATGATGCAAAACCATCTGAATGAATCAGAGCCCTAAAAAATTACCAGGATATCTGTGGCAACAGAAGGAATTAAAACAAAGGAATTAAAGAATGAATCTAAAAAGTAGGAAAAAATTCATACTAGTAGTATTCTGGAACTCCAATAACTTGTTTTATTTAATCCAAAAAAATTCCACGAAATGCCTAATTTAGATTTGGTGAGGAAGATGTAATGATAAAGGGACGTTATATCTGGTCAACTTCAGCCCAAACTTTGTTCTGCAAATACAGTTGGACCCCGGAATATTGCGCCCCGCGATAGCATTAATCCGTTTATAGCGCCGGGTGCTAGGGGCTCCTGATATTGGTGGCGGGCACTGCTTTGATGCAGCGGAAGCACGCAATACCGCGACCCCATGCTTATCATGAACGGGTTTTTTTGGATCCCGATCGTCATGGTATTGCAGAGTCCAACTGTATATTCTTTTACCTATATGCAAAGGAAATATTTCTGTGTTTTAAAAAATCCAAGACGATGAAGTCATTTTTGTAGCAATAATTTTACATTTATGAAAGACACTGTACGATTAGTTAGGAAGTGCTAGCTGACATCAGGGCCTGATTAAATTTTATAGAAAGTGTAAGTTAAAGCACTTTAAGGCTGCCTAAGAAGCACTTAGTCAGGACATGCCAAAATACAAGTTAATTTTTCACAGGGTCCCCATCCTCATTTAGTGAGCAGGTAGTCTGCAGTGGTCCAGGAAGGGATTCAACATTTATTTATAACTTACTTGTTAGAAGCAAAAAGGAATAGTGTACACAATATAAAATGCTAACTGTCAACAAATATTTTCTCTATGCAAATGCATTTAAAAAAATTAATATTTAATAAGTTTTTTCTCTGCCTCACTTGCTGCTTACACAAAACCAACCTGCATACTGAAGGCCAAATATTTTATTCAAATTCATTTATACATATATTCATATAAATTCAGAGTAGAGTTAATTGATTTCAGCTGATTTACTCCTAATTTTCACCACTGTAACTGGAAACACAATTTGGGCTAGAATTCACGAACCTGCAGGAAATCTATAGAAATAGTAAATGATCATCAGGGATCCTACTTTTCTGTGATAGAAAAACAAAATTGATAAAAAAAAACTCCCAAATCTGTTTTTCAATGAGTAAAATGAAATGCTGAACTTTTCCCCTAGCAACAATATACAGTGGAACCCCATTTATCTGATCTAATTGGAGCTGGGGCAAGTGCCAGATCCAGATCAGACGACAATCTAAAATGTGGATAACCTAGAGAATGGGCAAAGAGCTTCAGCTGCGAGCCCCACTGTCTTAATAATATATATTAAAAGAATAGGGGAAGCATTTTCCCACGTCCAGTCTACTCATTCTCAAAAATGCCTTTGCTCACATTCATAAAAACATGACCACACTTGGACAGAAACCAGCCTGAAAGTTGACAATTTCAGAAGCTTGTAAAAAATGAAAATGGGCTTTCAGAAAGGAAACAGGTAACCCTAACAATGGCTGTGTGCTATATATTCCAGCTACAGTTATGAGAACATTCAAGAACAGAATCTAGAACATACATATTGACTGACTGTCACCCATAACACTCCATATTCTACTATCCCCAGTGAAATCATTTGTAAAAACTTATTGGATGAAACTAAACAATTCAGACTTAAATACACCTCTACCCTGATATAACGCAGTCCTCAGGACCCCCAAAAAATCATGTGTTATAGGTGAGATTATTTCGGGGTAGGGAGAGGAACCACTCCCTGCCCCAGCTCACCTTTGCTCTGCCTCCTCCACTGAGGACACCGCCGCTGCTCCGCTTCTCCCCCACTCCTTCCCTTCCAGGCTTGCCGCGCCAAACAGCTGATTGAGCTGGTGTGGGGAACCTCCCCACCCCAGTTCAGCTCCACCGCAGTGCGCTCATGGGAGGAGGCGGAGCGGAGGTGAGCTGGGGGCCGCAGCAAGTAAAGGGGGAGCGCAGAAGACTCGCTTGTGGTAAAGCGAATTTGGATATAACAAGGTAAAGCAACCCCACCCCCTGGAGTGCTGCTTTACATCAAACCCTGTTATATTGGGGGAGAGGTGTATTTTCCACAAATGAAGCATTTTATTGTCTGTGCTAAATATTGCAATGTGGACAGAAAATACAAATTAAAAATAAACACTATAATAGTATATTTGCATTAATAGTTTCATATAAATATACTTCCAGAATAGTGACACACACACTTAGCATTCATCAAGAGACTTGGAAGGGAAATAACTTCCGTCTGAAAAATTACATTGATCATTGACCAATTTTAACAGCATACACCTTTATACTTCTAGGAAGATTGTGGCACCTTGGAAACTAGCCAGTTTATTTCAGCATAAGCTTCCGTGGGCTACAGCTCATTTCATCGGATGCATAGACTAGAACAGAAGTAGATGTATTTAAATCTTACTTCTTCCATTCTATGCATCCGATGAAGTGGACTATAGCCCACAAAAGCTTATGCTGAAATAAACTGGTTAGTCCAGCGTTACTCAAACCGGGGGTCGCAACCCCTTGGGGGGGGGGGGGGGGGGAGGCACTGGCCGCCTCCCGAGGGGTTACGAGCTCCTCGCGCCGCCGAAAAGCCACCGACTTGGTCACTTCTGCATTCGGCGGCTTTTCGATGGACATGCAGAGCTATTTCGGGAGCGTTTGGCATGTCCACTGAAAATAGCCGCCAAATGCGGAAGTATTCACTTTGGTGGCTTTTCGGCGGACATACAAGGGTCTGCCGCGCCAAGAAAGGCAAAAGGGGTCGTGGTTCTCAATAGTTTGAGAACCGCTGGCGTTAGTCTCTAAGGCGTCACATCTTATTTATGGATACAAACACGGCTGCTAATCTTAAACCTTTATATTTCTATCATTGTCACACTTTACCATATATTCCTACACAAGCTTCCTTCAGAATTCATGGAACTCATTTTATGTAGTCCAAATCTTCCTAATAACTACCAATCCTATTTTAATGTAGTTAATCTCAGATTTAGATACATTAAATTTTTAAACATACCTCTTTTAGTGACTTCCTTTTTCCTCCTTTTTGTTTTTATGGCATTACTATAATTGGTATCCGTTTCAGATTCTAAATGAGAAGAGAAATTGAAACTAACATCAGGTCCAGATTTTGAGCTCCCTGCAGTCCCAGAAGTTTCCATGCTCTCTGACACAGAACTCCTTCCATTCTCCTTTACTTCTGTTTCAGACTCTGCTGTGTCCTCGAAGTCACTCAAGATTTTTGCTTTTTTGAAAGGAGTTGCAGGTTTTTGACTCATCACCTTCTTGATTTTTCTACCATTCCACTTGCCTGACTCAGAATCTTCCTCATCCTCAGAGTTGCTCACTGCATGCTGTTTGTGTGGAGAAGCTGACTGCTCCGACACTTTCTGACTGCTCTCATCCTCTGATTTATGGCTTTTGGAGTCATCCTCTGAAAATTCTACTGTGGGATTTTTAAGTTTAGGAGATGCAGCATAGACTGTCCTGTGTAGTGGTTTTTTGCTATTGCTCGCCATTCTTGTATCAGTTTCAGAATCTGAACTTCCATCTTCAGATTCACTAATATATTTTCTTCTAGCAGCAGATGAACCAGGCTGAGAAATTTTTTTCTTCCTTGCATACTGTTCTTTTAGTTCTTTTTCACTTTCAGACTTTAAACCTGTCTCATCATCAGAGCCGTCCAATAACAGTTTCCTGGCTGCAGCAGAAGCATTGCGGTGGGGGAGTTTTCTGTTCTTGCTTCCAATGCCAACACTTTCTGAACTGGAGATCTCTTCCTCCACATCACTCATCAGTTTTAATTTATTAGCAGCCACAGTAGCACTTCTGCGTGGAATTTTTTTATGTCTACCAGTTTTGTTACTCAATGATTCACAAGCAACTGATGAAGTATTTTCAGAGTCACTTCTATATAGCCTTTTCCTGGTAGCTTTTCTGTTACTTCCATTCTCCTGAGAAACCGATCCTGTAAAATAAAGAATTGCTGTCAATTTTAAATAAGGACACCGATTTATGTTAAAATTTAATTTCCTGTCAAGTCAAATAAGTTCAGCTCATAGGCACAAACTGAATTGAAGTACAAATGTAGTAATAATAGCTGCAACATAGAACATTTTATTTGAACTAGAAAATAAAGATAAGTGTTTCATTCTTCTCAAATCTAAAAGATGAGCATTCACCATGATTTGAAGCTTGCTTTATTTGTATTTAAACCATGATTACTAGTATCAGTTTTTTATTTCTTTTTTTATAATTATGTATTTATGTATTTCTTTTTTATAATTAAAAACAGGGGAGTTGCAAAACGTTCACCCTGTCTGATTATCTCTTTGCCTTACGTAACTTCCTTCAGTGCTAATGTTAATCATTTCACCAGAGGGGTCAGTAAGATTCAGAGAAAAGTCTTACTCTACAGGAACAGTATTGGTACAAGTGCCATGCCATTAGCCTCAGTCATGTATTCAAGATGTTAACTTACAGTTTTAACTTTTCAAAGTGCTATTAACATGAACTTAATTGTACCACATATTTACTACTGAATATGCATTTTCTTATGTTATTGGCCAGTCACGGAAAACATTGATTGAAACTTACCCATTTGCTTTCTTTGAGCTACTCTATTTCTTGTTACCCTAAAGCTTCTGTTCTTTGCTCTGGATATGCTATTGTGTAATACTGGGGATGCAAGAGCCATAGAGCTTTCTTTACTTTCCTCTGAGCTACTTGAAGAGGAGGAGGAAGATCCTGATGAGGAGGCAGAGGAAGAAGCCGAAGAACCTTCTATTTCACTTTCTGCAAAAAAAAAAATTTAGAATTCTAAGTAGGAGCACAGTATGTTAATTATTTATTAGTAGCTGTAATTTGCTGTTTTACACTTTACATAATGTTTTACACATCACTTCCATATAATTAGTTTCACAGTGATTGTTTATAGACAACAATGAAAGTAGCTGCCTGATATTTTACAATGGAAAACTGTTTTCAATTGTTCATAACTTTGCCAAACTTGTGGGCTGAATTTTTTCATGCTGCATTGTCTGGTTGCTTTTTTTTTTATTATTATTTTATTATTTTAAAAGATTCAGCTAAAACTGTTCAGCCATTTTCAAGGAAAGCTTTGCAATGTTAAGAGTTTAGTACCCTCGTGCTTTGGAATAAGAATGGGAACGTGTGCTTGTTGCGTAGGCAACATTAATTCTGGCACTTCCTTTCATCTGAGTGCGAAACTCTGAAATCTTAATATTCTTTTAGCATGGTGTTTTGTGTGCAATACACACACAATGTTAAATATAAGTCATATTTATAAGTTAAATAATGTACTGACACGGCAAGTTCAGAGTGTTCATCACAAGTACTAATTGCTAAGACTATTATTGAGACTTAAAGGTTCCATTTTCACATTTAGCAGAAGACTTTTAAAGCAGCAAATTAGTATAGTTTACAGGACCATTTTTCTCCTTCACCCCTCAACAACCCATTTAGCATTGTGATGACTCCTCACGTGAAACTGAATACAGGGACACAGGCTATCATCCAACAGGATTTAAAGATGGTGTACAAGTCTGCTTCTTTGGTTATAAATGTATTTTTACTGTTAAGCTTCCCCTATTGTAGGCTTTTCACTAGTAAAAGCTGACACTAAAGAAACTTACTGGGTTCTATACAACTTTAAAACAGAAGAATTCTACTTAATATGCAAACGGTATGAAAACATTAGATATTATTACAGAGCTTTCAGTTATCAGAGACAAGGCTTTCCTACAGAAGGAATTTTATTTTTAAGCGTTATTTAGCTAAAATGTATATGGGAGTTATGGTAACTTTACCTACAAAGGCAAAAAATACTAGCAAATATTTTATAGCTTAAGTTTAATGTATAATCAAACACAGCTTTTAAAACAGATTTTGTTTCTCACCTGATGATAACGCAGAATTTGTTAAGGGTGTAGATCTAGCCTTTCCATTTCTTTCACGTGATGATATGCAAGCAGAATCAGAAGACTCACCAGAAAAACCGTGGGCATAGATGCTACCTTTTTTTTTATGGCTTGTAACACATGCTGCTCTGCTAGAGGTAGGTTGAGTAGAAGAATCTTCCTGCTCAGAGTAAATTTTTGCCTGAGATTTGAAGGGTTTCTGCTTCACATTTCTAGACATACAGAGGAAATACAAATAACTAATATACAGTGTAAGAGAGCAGACTATTTTAATAACAAACAAACAATGAAGTATTTGGAAACTTGGATAAAAGGCAATAATTCCTATTGCTAGAAAACAAACTGTATTCAGTACCATTTCTGACTTGGCGAAAAGCAATTAAATTTGTGAACTAAAATATTCAATTTGATTATGTCTGCAGTTGTGGGACATTCATAAATCAGTAGTTGATGCTTAGTGCTCTTGGTAAAAGTTAATTTACACCTACAGAGAAAGTATTTAATATCTAATCCATTTCCTGATTTAAACTATACATATATACATAAATCTAAGGCTGATAGTGATAGTTTTCCCCCTAATTTTCCAAGTTGCAACAGCAGCCTTTGGATTTCTGATGAACCCTAGAATCCTCTCTTATCAGTTGCAAGAAGCATTTAAAAGCCCCCTCCTTCTCCCCATCTTCATTGCAAAGACATGGGGCAAGAATTGGATTGAGAATTCACCACATATAGGAAAGTCATCTAGTGATTTCTGGGGCACCTGGCAGGAGACCATTTTGTTTGTTCATATTAGACCAGGCCCGCACGGGCTCACTGTGCGGCCCACACAGGGTGAGTAGAGGTGGGGCAAGCCAAGTGGGAGGGTGGGGGGAAGCAGATGGGGGCGGGGCGAGGGTGGGGCTTTTCAGCCTGCCGCTGGTTTTTTTGCAGTAATATGGCCCTCACTGCTTTCCAAGTTGTGCAGGCCTGAATTAGACAATACCCACCACTTTAGGATACTAAATAGTAACTTGGTTCCTTTGATTTATAGGACTCACTCAGATGATTTTTCTAATTATTAAGCCACAAATTCATACAGCCAGAGATTCTTTTTGAGGGACAAGAAGTGCATGCTGTGGTCAAGATCTGTTTTATAATTCGCAGAAACCTATCCAAAGCACCCCTTGAACTCTGCTGAAGAGGAAGTGAGTCTCAATAATCCTCAGCTCAGTGAAGGTCTGTGTGCTGGGAACAAGTCACACGCAATTCCTCTTCAAATATGAATGAGACTGATGTTTTAGATAGAGCAGGGGTGGGCAAACTATGGCCCACGGACCACATCCGGCACATGGGACTGACCCGGCCGGGGCCCTGCCTGCCCCTGGCCCTCCCCCGCCTTCCTCCCTTCCCTGGGTCCACACCACCATGCGAGCAGCACTCTAGGGAGTGGGGCTGTGTGCTCCCACGGGGCAGCGTGTTTGGCTCTGCGAGGAGCCAGGCACGCTGCTGTGAGCAGCATGGCAAGGGGCCTGGGGTGGGGGGTTGGATAAGGGGCAGGGACTCCCGGGGGATAGTCAGGGGACAGGGACTAGGGTGGATTGGATGGGGGTGAGGTCCCGGGGTGGTGGTTAGGGGTAGGGGGTCTCTTGAGGGGGTGGTCAGGGAGCAGGGGGGTTGGATGTGGCATGGGAGTCCCGGGAATCTGTCAGGGGGTGTTGGGATTGATAGGGGTTGGGGCAGTCAGGGAAGAGGGCACAAGGGGAGTTGGGTGAGGAGGTCCTGGTGGGGCAGTTAGACTGGGGGGTCTCTAGAGGGGGTGATCAGGGGACAAGGAGCAGGGGGTTTGGATGGGTCAGGGGTTCTCGGGGTGCAGTCAGGGGGCGGGAAGTGGGAGGAGGCCGGATAGGGGGCGGGGCCAGGCTGTTTGGGGTGGCACAGCCTTCTCTACCTGGCCCTCCATATAATTTTGTAACCCCAATGTGGCCCTTGCGCCAGAGTTTGCCCACCCCTGAGATAGAGCATTGCCTGCTCTTTAATGTGTTTCTTTATTTCAGCCATATTTGCCTGCTATTATATTGTTATAACCAAGCATATATAATAGAAAGCTATATTCCACATGTACTAGTGGTGGTGGGAGCTCATGGTGAGGTTTATCCAAAATTTCCAAGAAAATAAGCTTCAATATCCTTAATGCAACATATGGAATATAATTTCCTATTATATATGCTTGGTTATAACAATTTATCCTCATTATGGCTAGCAACTTTTACTAACTCATAATAGAGTATCATTTAAGCCTTCCATCTTTCATATAATTTCAGTCAGTTAAAATTTGGTTGTCTGGCTAAAACTGAAGAGATTAAAAATGGTTCTGCTCCATATGCTCGTAACGGTTTTAAAATTAATTTATTTTGCACTACACAAAGGACCTTCTTTGCACGTCTTCACTGCTGCAAAAAAACCCAAAAAACCCTGAATTAAATATTTCACTATAATTAACCATTTAACTAATAAACTAGTCCTAGGAGATCATGATGTCATCTTACAAAACTGAATGCAACATGAATAATTTTTACAATAATGAAAATTCCCCAAATACATTAATCTTTCCAATCTGTTTACCTGAGTGTTTTGTTAGGATGCTGTACCATGCTATGCCTTTGCAACCTCCTGTTACATCTCTGGCTTCTTCGCAGTCTTTCATTGTGTTTTTGGCCAGTTTTAAAGTCTGAAACGATTCTTCTCATTTTTTCCTCAAATAGCGCTGATAATCTCAAGGTCATACTATAAATCTAAATAAAGAGATCTTAACTTTAAATTAAAAATTATCTTATGAGTACATTGAGTGTTTTACAAAAACAAGAATTTACTGAAGAGATCATCTGGAGAAAGTGACAAAATGACTCAGAATAAATTGGAGCTACAAGAGATGTCTGACTGACACCTACTTTTTCTGAACACTTTTGTTGCACTCTATTCTTTGTCCAAACCCACAAGACCAGTGGATTACTCTGTTGCATTATTAAATAGGTATTGATAAAGGAACCAACACTAAATGAAGCCTAGCCCAGCATGACTACTATAAAAGCATAGTGTACAAAAAATTACCTTTGATCTTTTACTTGGAGTGTAAGATTTTGCATTGCTAAATATTAGTCTTATATCTTTGCATAGTTCCATCGGGTTGTCATAATTTCCAGCTTCCAGTGTCTCCTTCACTGTACCAAAGTCCATTGGAGTGTCTATAATATGTCTGTAGTCCTAGATAAAAGATATGGAGCAAAAAAATTTCAGTGGCTCAAAAGGGCATACAGAAAATAAAGTAGAAGAATTTTGATGTGTTATTTTTATTAGCAAAATAAGGACATCTGAATAGTCTCAAGTCTTGAGCTACAACCTCAGCAATTTAAACATCCCAATCTCAACAAAAGACTCAAGCTTTTAGGTTCAGATGGCTTAGTTTCAGCCTCTGTTGCTGCTGTCCCACCTGGGGATTCATACTACAGCAGCTTTCATTTTTAAAAGTTTCCATCTTTTATGGTAGCAGAGAAAACCTTGAAGATATAAACAAAGAGCAGCTAACACAGTGATGTCTGAATCCACAGAGGTTTACAGCTTTGAGTGGGTAAACTGTTCCCATTCTTCTCAATGCAAATAAAGTTAGGTCTCCAATAATGACAATATTAAATATTTCACCAATAATCAAAGCAGAGGGAAGTTCACTGCATAGATCTTTCACACTATCTACTAAAGTGACTGTGTAAATTGGTAGATTGAGTGAATGGGGCAGGCTTAAGAGATACCTCAACTTACTCCTCCCTATCCCCCACATTAAAGGGGCTAAGCAGTGCCCAGCAAGGCATCTGAACGCCACAGAACCCATTGATGTATCTGAACCTCAATAAGGGAGAGCCAAACTCAAGGACTGGAACCCAGATAACACAATCTACTCAAGCGTTATCTCATTTTGTCATCTTAACTGGGTAGAGCTCAGAAGAGTAACACTACTTTCTTCCGAACCTTTAAGTATTACTGAACATCTATGTTACTTAACATGCAAAGACCCCAACCAGGATTGGGGCCCAATTGTACAGAGCACTGAACAAACACAGACAAGTCCCTGCTACAGATATCTTACAATCTAAAATACATTAGAACAAAAACTGTTTGGAAGACATAATATACAAGTAAATGAACAAGATGACTAGTGGTACACTTTGGTTCTTACATGTTGCGTAACGTGATTTTAATCAGGTCAGAGAAAGTATTAGGAAGAAATAAAGGTTACATCTTGAACTCCAGTTACAGGTAAGTAATCTTCATTTCTTTTGTGAATGGCTCTGAATATTACTACTTATGGGAAACACTGGCAAGCAGTGCTGAGATTAACCTGGGAGTGGGAACAGGGACTTAACTGAATAAAAACAGAAGCACCACTTTTTTACCAAGCAACTTGCTCGGAGGTTGGCAGATAGCACTGAAGCTCAGGTTGCAGCTTTGCAAACCTTAGTCTGAGACATCTGCCTTAGATAAGCAAAGAAAGCAACCACAGCTCTAGTGGTTGAATCGAAGCAGCTGAAGGAATTTTTGCTAGCATTTAACACAAACAAATATACCCCGCTTCCTCAGATACAATGTTACCACAAAGAGGCACTTTTGTAAATACTCTGGGTGCTCCAGAAAAGCCAAATGGAAGCACTTTGTACTGGAAATGGCGCCCAGCTACCACAAATCAAAGGTACTTTTGATGTTTCTGAAACTGCAATATGAAAATTAGTGTCCTTTAGATTGAGAGTTGGGAACCAATCCAGGACTGAGAGCAAGGGATTATTGAAGACAGCATCAACATATAGAAATGAAACTTCCAGATGCATTTGTTCAATTCCATCAAATCTAATATTGATCAGAACCCTCCCCATCCTTCTTTAGTACCCAAAAGTATCAGGAGTAAAACCATGACCCTTCAGGCAAGCAGGAATCTCCTTGACTGCCCCTAACAAAGCAACTTCTCCACTTCTATCAGAACTGCGTCATGAGATGGGGTCCCTAATGAGGGACAAATGGGGGAATTTGAGGAAGGTAGCATTTTTTAATTGAATGCCATAGCCTTTTCCCCATGATCTCTAAAATCCACTTGTTTGATGTTGTCTGCCTCCACTTGTGGGATGAAATGGGATAGAGCCTGTCTCCAAAGGAGGGGGTAGAAAATAGGTGGTTAGCTGGTCCTAGACTCTCAGATATCACATCAAAACTGAGGTGTGATGTTCCGGAATGAGGGGACTGACAAGAAAGTGGGCTATTTAGGTTTGGAACCTTGTTTGAAAGGTCTCTTTCTGTAACCATTCTATGAGGCTGCAGGTTTCTGGTAACCCGAGTATCTGACTGGATGAAAAGTAGGGTGCTGAAGGCTGGAAGCACTGCTGCCTCTGCTATTAAAAGAAGGGCCAGCCTCCTTTCAATTGGATTAACCCCAGAGACTGAGCGGTCAAACTCTGGCCTCTTTAGACCTTTGAACCAAAGCCAGAACAGCTTCAGAGGGTCTAGCCTCAAGGGTTTCCTTAAGTAGTCATAGTTGTAGGCAAGTCTTCCTATCTTTACGAGCTCTGGGTAGAGCTGGGGTTAAAGTCAAGTATCCATGAAGAGGCTTAAGAAAGTAATATTTAAAGTTAACAGTCCAATGAAGTTAATGCATGCAACAAGTTCATACTTCTCAATCACTGTTTACATTTGCAAGGTTTTCTTTGCAATCATATGGGCTAGGAATTGACTATTTTTCAAATTAAAGCTTAGATTCTATAGAGTATGAATGTCATGGTCCACAGATAAAAAAACCTGGTCAGATTCAATTCATGGCCAACCATTTGACAGCCCTTCCCATGAATTTCAAGGAAATTGTAAATTTTTTTTTTTTTAAACACCCATTAGAAGCAACTAACTTCAAGCAACACAAAATGATACTAGTATGAGATAAGCAGTTCCAGTTTCAACAACAAAAAGACCTAGGAATTAAGAATACGGACAACATGAATCTTTTCATAGATGTTTTCTTAGGATAGGACAGATACCTAGGCACATGGCAAGGCTAATTTATGTCAACAGTTCTGGAGTCAGGATATAATACCTGGCTTCATAGATCTGAGCTCTTGGAGCTAACTTCATGAATGGCAGTCTTATTATGGTACTAGTTCTGTACCGAAAGAGATATGATAAGACAAACATTAAGTCACTTATGATTTATGAAAGATAACTTACAGGATACTGATCTAAATCAACAGGTTGTCTAAAAGGCTCAGAATCTTCACACTGGAAAATTAAATTCACCAGTTCCATACATTGTTTCTTCCAGGTATTTTCATCATAGTTAATTTTCACATTGTTTCGTCTCTTCATAACTCGTCTCTTAAAATAAATAAATAAATAAATAAAAACTAAACTAACTTTCTGAAAAAACTAAGTTACAAAAATAATTCCAATTAGAATTTTAATCACGCATTGCAGAAATTGCTGAATAAACTTCGAGGGTAGTATCTTAATAAAGAAACAAAATTAATAGCAAAAAAAGCAAAAAGCATTCTAATTTTCGCATTTTTTATCAAAAACTGAAGGAATTATAAGTGTTGAGTAAGAATTTTCTCCCCTTCAACCTAGCTTTTCTTATTAGCTGGCCTACAGGATCAAGCATACTATTATATTTAAGTGTTATGGGATGCAAAGATGCTCTTTTTCTTGATCTCTGCAAATTCCTTTAGAAAATAACTATACCCAGTGATCAAAAGGGTTAAACTCGCATCTTGTGTTTTTTCTAGTTTTCTTGCTGACAACACCGTTCTGTGTCCCTTGAGTATAAACCTTAAGGACTTAAGACTTTATTTCCTGAATAATTCCAATGGTTTACACGTTAGGTCTATACACTCAGACTTTAAGGTCAGAAAGGACCATTATAATTAAAGCTAATATTTTGTCAGATATCTTTGGTAAAAGTCATGGACAGATCATGGGAAATAAAGAAAAATTAATGGAAGCCGTGACAGGTCCATGACTTTTACTAAAAATATCTGAGACAAAATAGATCAGCTGGACAGCAGTTGGGAGCCCCCAGGGCTCCCCCATCACCTGCAGGGCCGCTGGGGCCACCACAGGCAGTGGAGGTACTCTGCAGGGGGGACCCGTGCCTCTGAGGGGGACCCTGCATCTCCCCAGTGCTGCAGGCTGAAGCCATGCAGGTCACTGGAAATCACGGATTCAGTGACTTCCGCAACTTCCATGATTAAATTGTAGCCTTAATCATGATAATCTAATCTAATCCTCCTGTACATCACAGGCCACAGAGCCTCACCCAACTACTCCTATAATAGCCCCTTAATGTCTGGCTGAGTTACTGAAGGTCTCAAATCTTGATTTAAAGACTTCAAGTTACTGAAAATCCATCTTTTAATTAGTTCAAACCAGCAAGCGACCTGTACATCATGCTGCAAAGGAAGATGAAAATCCCTCACAGTCTGCAAATCTGATGACCTGAGGAAAAATTCCTTCCCAACCCCAAATATGTTCATCGGTTACACCCTGAACATATGAGTCAGACCCACCAGCCAGATACTTGGGAAAGAATTCTCTGCAGTAACTGAGAGACCTCCTTATCTTTTGTCCCACCTCTGGCTTTTTGAGATATTTGCTAGTAGCAGTTGAAGATGGGCCATATGCCAGTTAGGCAACCTCATCATACCATCCCCTCCATGAACTTATTAAGCTCAGTCTTCAAACAAGTTAGGTTGTTTTAACCCCCCCCCCCCCCCAATAGCCTTAGATGGCTATTGCAGAACTTCACTCCTCTGATGATTAGAACCTGTTGCCTAATTTTGAGCCTAAACTTGTTGATGGCCAGTTCAGAGCGATTTGTTCTTGTGCCAACATTGGCCCTTAAGTAAAATAACTCCTTTTCCTTTTGAGTGTTTATCCCTCTGATGTATTTAGAGAGAGAAATAATTTCTCCTCTTAGTATTCATTGTGTTAGTCTTGACAAGTCAGGCTCCTCAAGTTTCCTGGTTCTCCTTTCCTCTGATCCTGGTAGCCCTTCTCTGCACCTATTCCACTTTGAATTCATCCTTCTTAAACATGGGAACCCAGAATTGCAGCAATATTGTAGATGAGGTCTCATCAGTGCCTTTTACAATGATTCTAACACTTCTCTTTCACTACTGGAAATATCTTGCCTGTTGCCTCCAAGGATTGCAGTAACCTTTTTCAGGCTCACATCACATTGGTGGCTCAGTCATCCTATGACTGACCAATACACCCAGGTCTTTCTATTCCTTCCAATTTATATATCCCCAGTTTACAGCAACAACTCTTATTAGCCCCTAAATGTATGAGCTTGCACTCTGCATTATTAAATTTAATCCCATTTCTATTATTCCAGTTTTCAAGTTCATCCAAACCTGCTTTTATGATATTCTGGTACTTTTCCATATTGGCAATACCTCCCAACGTTGCGTCATCTACAAATGTTATTAGTACACGCCCACTTTTTGTGTCAAAATCATTAGTGAAAATGTTAACTAAGATTGGTCCTAAGACTGATCTTCGAGGAATTTCATTAGCTCTAGCTTGCCAATTCACTTTTCAACATGACTGGTTACAGCATCCCCTTTAATCAGTGCCTTACTTATCTGATTCTCTATTAATCCCTATCTTCTCCAGTTAAACTAATAACTTCCCCTGCGGAGCTATATCAACCGTTTTACTGAAATCCAGATAGATTACATCTATTGCATTTCTTTTTTCTACAAAATTAATTATCACAAAGAAAGAAATCAGGTTGGTCTGGCATGCAATACCATGTTGTATTTTAACCCAATCATCATTGACCACTATGCCTTTAATTATGTTCTCTTTCAAAATTTGTTTTAAGACCTTGCATATAATTAGAGTCAAACTAAGGGGCCTGTAGTTTCCCAGATCACTTTATTCCATTCATAAATTAGGTACTATATTTGCACTTTTTCAGTTGCTGAAGTGTGTTTTAATATTCGTTTTTTTCCATTGCATGTTTTGCATTATGACGTCATTACAGGAATAAGTAAAAAAACTGAAGAAACCTATAAAACATTGTATCTGATTATTTGCAGTTATCACCAGGAAAGTTAGAAAAGACATTAATTAGAAAAGGTAGCATGCTCCACTAGATCCTGCTACTTTACTACTGTTTCTGCTGACTACCTTTTCAGACAATTTCAATATTTACCGTATTTTTCGCCGTATAAGACGCACTTTTTCTTCCCCAAAACGGGGAGGGGGGGAAGTTGGTGCGTCTTATACGGCGAATATACTGCCTGCGACTCCCCCGCCCATTCCCGGCAGCCCGCCCGCGGTCACAAAAAAAAAAAAAAAAAAAAAAAAAAAAAAAAACGCGCCTGCGCCCCGGTTCTCCCCTCCCCGCCGGGGGCGGGCTGCCGGGGGCGCTCCCGGCAGCCTGCCCGCGGCGGGGAGGGGGGAACCGGGACGCTCCCGGCAGCCCGCCCGCGGCGGAGACGGGGGAGGGGCGGCGGCGCAGACGGCGGGGGGGGGGGGTAGGCGGACCCGGCAGCCTGCCTGCAGCGGCGGGGGGGGGGGGACGGGGGGGTAGGTAGGTGGACCTGGCAGCGCGGCGGGGACCGGGGGGGGGGGGGGGGGAGGGCAGGTGGATCCGGCAGCGCGGCGGGGACGGGGGTGCAGCTGCGGGGACTAGGGCAGGGGTGCAGCCGGCAAGGGGGGGGGGGTCGGCGCTTTTAAAAAAATCTGAGGCTTTTCGGCGGAGGGGGTTCAGAATCTTTTTTTTCTAGATTTTCCCCCTTTAAAATTAGGTGCGTCTTATATGCCGGAGCGTCTTATATGGCGAAAAATACGGTATGTTAAGGACAGGCCAACTCACTTTTACTCTTCTGTAAGAAGTTCTTGGAAGACATTTATCATCATCCTATAAAACAGACCACACACACCACTTCAAAAATAATTTCACAACACAAAGTAGGTAACAACTATTCAGACAAATTATAATTTATACTACAATTAAAATAGTAAACATACTATCTTTTGCGATGAACATTATAGAAAACTGTCTAATTAAGCTAGAGGTTCCAACAGTTCCTGACAAGCCAAGAGGGAAACCTCAAATTAGGAGTGACTTATTTTGGACCCTAAACACAAATAAATAGTCAACATTCCTGGCTTCAGCATCACATCGTGAACCTCAATGAATGAATGATACTGGAGCTTTGATGCAAAGGCACCCAGAGTTGAAGGTTTCATTAGGATACCTTATGACAAACAAGGGCTCAATACCACCAACTTTAAGCACTAAAGGGCATGAGACACCCAGCGTGTGGCAGATGAAAAATCTTACAGCTTTTCAAGTTTTGTCTGTCTAGCTCAGAAGCAAAAGAAGAGTAGGCATGAAAATCCCACCAAAAATAACTTTGGAGAAACACTGTTTTTCATGGGTTAAGCAGTAAGAGTGACTTATGGACTGAATTTCAGAGTTTCCCTGAACTTAGTCCTCAGTAGAGGGCATGTGCCTTTCAGCATTTTTAAAAAGTTTTGCTTAGGAATAAAAAATGTTTGAAGTGCATTTTTGGCAAAAATAATATAGTAATAATAATACCAATATACCAAAAGGTAGCACTGCAAATGTATACATTCACTGTATACATTGCTATCAACAGCTCATCACATTAAAATAAATGCATTGGAGTACTATTCTCAAATAGTAAAGTGAAAGGTTAGTTTCATATTACATAATCAAATGCAGTAATCAATAATCAATTTTCTCCTTTTTAAAATAAAGAAACCAAGTCGGAGCAAAAGTATGAATGTAATGATAAACAGTAATGGCTCTCATCACATCTATAACCAGACATTTGTAATTGTGTCATTATAAAAGTAGAGGTTTTAAAAAATATTTAAAATTAGCTTTGCTGCTGCTAGTAACTAGTTTGACAGTACTACCTGATCACTGCTAATAAGTTGCTACTTTGAATATTTGTTTAAAACAAAAAACAAAAAAAACGAGAGTTTATTACCACATCAGCAGCATCAAGAGAGTCCTGCTCATCTTCTGTTGTATTACTAAGTTCAAATATGTTTGTACAAACAGGATCACTGTAAAGTAGAATTTAAAAATTTTACTACATGAATAACAGAAAAATAGGGTTTCTACTTTCTAGACTTTGAAACAGACATGAACGCTGGAAAACAGTAATTTTCCAAGAGAATTAAGGCTTGAAAAGACATGTCCCTTTGCTAGACATATCAAGATGCTTCAAAGTTAGTTTGGTAAATAGTTCAGGAAATATTTAGAACTTGAAAGTTTCTAATGGCTTCAGCTATTCTTCATTGCAAAAAAAGGAGTCACCTAAAATGAGAGAAATTCAAGTGCTATCTCCAACCCAGGTAAATGAAATATGTATACAATTATATTCAGACTGAAATATCACTTACTCAATGAACTTTAACAGCTGTTTAGTGATCTTCTTAGCAGATCGAGCAATAGCACTCTTAGGTTCATTGAAGGTGCTGGCATTACTTTCAATACATCTGACTTCCCACAGCAATGCAGAGATCCTCCTTTAAGATTATAAAACAAAATGTTCTTTAATACCCCAAGACTTCAACATGGATTGGTGAGAGGAAGTTAAAGCCACCATCAAGGGATTAGACTTAAAACTAATTAAAAAAAAAAAAAACATTCCTGGGAGCCCATGACAGACATGGAAAAATTTGCTATCAAGGCAAGAGCAGGAGAGCAGAGTGGCAGCGGAAGCAGTGGATACCATGAGAATAGATATTTACTCAGAAGGACAAGAGGACCTGCGAAGTGGATTCATGGCACCAGAAGAGCAGTCGTACTGCACCGTCTGCTGAAAGCAGTATGGCGTCTGCACGAAAAAAGGTGCAAAACGATTGTTTGCCATTGTTTTCACTGAGGGAGGGGCGACTGATGAGATGTGCCGAGGAAAACCCATAAGAATATTTTTGCCCCATCATCAACTGGGAGTTAAACCCAGAATTCCAATGGGCGGCAGAGACTGTGGGAATTGTGGGATAGCTAGCTACCCACAGTGCACCGCTCCAAGAGTCGATGGTAGCCTCGGTACTGTGAACGCACTCCGCCAACTTAGCGCGTTTAGTGGGGACACACGATTGAATGTATACAATCTGTTCAGAAAAATCTACTTCTATAAATTTGATATCATTTTGTACTGTAGACGTACCCTTAAAATACTAACAGTTTCTCCTGTTAATCAAATGATTAGACTATGTATTCATGAGGAGAGACGGGCTAAACATTGGAAACAGAGAAAAGGGGGATTTCAATTGGATTTCTGATTCTTAATATTGCTTGACTGGCCTGTCACAAGACAGCTCTTTAAATGGCTTCTTTTAAGTAGCCAATTTAAATATTTTCTTAGGTTTCATAAGATGTTTTTAAGATTGCTTACTTTATCAACTATAAATTGCCTGGTTATTTATTAATAATCAACAAGTCCACACTCCCTGAAACAAAATTATTTTGCCCATCTATAAACATTCTTCATTATTGAAGGATATATTAAAGAATGGATTCACAATAATGTTGGAAAACAATACACTTTAGTCTTAATTTACCAAGAGGAAAGCACACTTCACTGGTGTTCACTATCAGGGGCATAATAATCTCTGTCAAAAACTCTCCATAGAGAGACATACAGAAGAGATTGGGTATAACCAGTTTATCATATGTGTTAAGACATTTGTATTGTTTTCTTTTCCTTTAATAATGGAATAGTCCTGGTTAATAACTGATTACTTTGCTTGGGCTTAAATGTTTGC
Source organism: Sternotherus odoratus (assembly GCA_032164245.1). Lineage (NCBI taxonomy): Eukaryota > Metazoa > Chordata > Testudines > Kinosternidae > Sternotherus > Sternotherus odoratus. The sequence goes on from JAVMKO010000001.1 coordinate 166,311,263, forward strand.
TTGCTATGTCCTAGAAGAATCCTTGTAAGTCAACAGTGGAAGCCACACTCCTGAGTTGGCAGTAAGAGAAACAGCAGGAGCTGGCTTCCCAGTTCTTGTTTCTCTAACTAAACATTTTTGGTAATTTTGAAAACAAAATTATTTGGCGTCCAACAATTTACAAGTACTCCTTTCTACATCACACAGTAATCTTTTTTCTCCTACCCCTTCAATTTTGAGATTCATGTTAATGCTAGTTAAGCATTTGGGATTAGCATATTTCTGGCCAAGGTGCATATTTTTCTGAGCACTCTCCTGACATATTAAAATGCTTTCATATTTCTCCACAAATATCAGACTACACAATCATACATTGAATGGAACACTTTCATGAGTCAGTTAATGCCCAAATCCCATTTTCAGAAATTTATATCAAATCTATGGAAAGTATGGCACTTTAGAAATTCAGTTTGTGTTACCTGACTGCTAGTCTTAAAACAGACATGCAGTTTTCATGTTCATTTATTCCAAAGTAGCTCAACTAATTTTGTTTATAAATAATTTCAACCAATGTTTATAATTATATCACTAGAAGAGAAAACAAGGAACTAGTATCTTAGTTTTCTTATATTACAGTACTAATTGCTTTTCAGATAACTATAAAATATTATAAAGCTTATGCTGAAAATAAAAAAAGCTTATACTGAAATAAACTGGTTAGTCTCTAAGGTGCCACAAGTATTCCTCGTTTTATTTATAAAATATGAGTAGCTTTGCATTCACATAGTGCTATTCATTTTCATAGTGTTTACAAAGAGGGCTGCGTTTTCCAAAAAATGTTTAGATCTTTGTAGGTCACTTAACTTGGTGGAAACTTAGTCAAGATAATATAGTTTTCCTCCTTTCAACTGCTAAGGTAGACTAACCTGTAAAACCGGTTGATTAGTCTCATCCGAATAGTGCAAAGATCTGTTGGATAAGCTATCACTGTACAGTACTTTGGATATGTACTCAGATCAACTGGACCAGCAAAAGCTGCTGAAATGTCTGTCAAAAATAGTAACATTTTAGTTAGGTGAGCTAACAAATTCAAAGCCTGTATACACACGGATTTTCATATAAGCATTCACACTGCTATACTATAACCACTGTTAACAAAACAGGCTATGTATAAACCTATAAAACTGAATGCAGATTTGCGATAAAGGTTGTTTATCAGGTTGCACACACAACTACAGTACTTTATCAAATCTTTAAAAAAGGATCAGCATTGTCTCAGATAGTGATTTATAAAAGTTTATCTATGAGAGCAAAGAACTGACTAATTTTCTGTGTTCTCACCAAGATTCAGAAGCTGATCAATGCCACTGATAATCCGTTCACATACTTCATCTCTAGATCTTGTCCCCCATTCTCCTTCTTGGGGTTTGTATAGTAGCTTCTCCATTTCTTCATAAGTTACAGAAACACTAGCTCCCAATTCCTCAGGTTGATCAACTTTATAGTAAATGGGGAAAGTGAGAGAAAACACAAAAGATTAAATGAAAATTTAATAAGATACATGTCTGCCAAATTTGACACTATGTAAAAACTTGCCTAATCTCATAAAACGTGGAGTTTGATGTTTAGGAACACAACATGTCTTTAACCTTTCTTGGCTGCAGATGAGTTTTTAGAATACTCTGCCATCTGGAATGGCCAATTTTGTTTAATACAGGAAATTGTAAATAAGTAGCTGTTAGCACTGTTTGCATTTACAGACTGTGTCTGTTTAAATTTAGGCATGATACGCACATGTCCACTAGCAAAATATAAGTATTTTTGATTACACTTCACCTTACATCATAGGTAGTCCTAGTGCAGCTTTACCATTTTTCTTGGCACGGTAAGTCTGAGTGCATGAAGAACTCACAATATGCAGGGTAATACCACATGTTCCATGGGATAACAGAAAAAATAGCAACTCCTTTGAATTATGTTGTGTTCTACAATGACACCTGTTTTAAGTGACCATTCAAAGGACAAGTACCACTCAGCTTTTTTGATCTCTGCTGCGCTGTGAGCGAACTAGATGTTAGCATAATACCTAAAGAATAGCATGAAAAATACTCTCTCTCAACTTTATATCACCTGAAATACTGTGCCTAGTTCCTATCTCTAAAGAAGAGGTGGGCAAACTTCGGCCCAGGGGCCACCTCCAGCCCTTCAGATATTTTAATCCAGTACTCCATCTCCCGCCAGGGAGCATGGTCCGGGGCTTGCTCCACTCCAGCCAGAGAGCGGGGTCAGGAGCTGGCCATGCTCTGTATATGCCATGGCTCCCTGCAGCTCTGAGAAGCAGCGGCATGGCTCCTCCCTCCTCCCAGCTCCTATGCACAGGGGCAGCTGGGAGCTCTGCACATTGCCTCCACACCAAGAGCCGCCCTCCATCTTCTATTGGCTGGGAACTGTGGCCAATGGGAGCTGCAGGAGCGGCACCTGAGGATGGGGCAGTGTGCAGAGTCGCCTGGCTGCACCTCCACATAGAGCTGCAGGGGGGCATGTTGTTGCTTCTGGAAGCTGCTTGAGGTAAGTGCAGCCCGTAGCCTGCACCCTTGATCCTCTCTTGTGCCCTAATTCCCTGCCCCAGCCCTGATAACCCTTCAAACCCCTCAGTTTCAGCCTGAAGCATACTCCTGCACCACAAACCCCTCATCCCCATCCCCACTCTTGAGCTCTCACTCCCCTCCCCCACACCCTAAGCCCCTCCCATACTCTGAACTCTTCATTTCTGGCTGCACACCAGAACCCACACACCCCAGCTGGAGTCCTCACCTCCTTCTGCACCCCAACACCCAATTTTGTGAGCATTCCTGAGCCACACAATTCCATACCCAGATGTGGCCCTCGGACCAAAAAATTTGCCCACCTCTGCTCTAAAGGAATTTTGAGGGTTTTTTTGTTGTTTTTTTTGCTAGTAGCTTCTGTCATTCACTGATCATTAATTGGTTAATGCCCCCGATCAGTGGAAATGGGAGGCGGCTCAATGTTGCTGCTGGAAGCTCCATCACTGAGCCCAGACCTCGAGCTCAAGCCCACTGGAGAAGTTCTTCCAAAGCTGCAGAAATACTCCAAGCAGCCAATTATTAGCATTGAGACAAACCTAATATATTTAACTTAGTGCAACTGTGTCCAGAGGAGGATAAGGAAGACAGATTATATTTGCTACTGCATGAAAATGTACAGAAATTGAAGTTGTAAAACAAGCCAATTTGGAGAAACTGAACCACCAACTTGTTCTGCTGCCAGAGACAAAAATCTGTTGTCTTGATCCAGAATAAGATGGTTAGTTCTAGAGCCTGTAGCGGGGTGACCACCCGCTCCCCCCCTGAAAAGGGGCTGAAGCAGCCCAGGAAGGGGGCTTGTAACAGCCAGGGAAGGGACTGTGGCTGGGAGCCTGCTAGCAGGCTTAAGTGGAAAGCAGGCTCAGCTGTGTGGCCACGCCCCAAACATTCCAGGCTGTATAAAAGCCTGGGAGGCAGGAGCCAGTTAGTCAGTCTCCTCTGTACTCAGAGGGACACAGGGCCTGGCTGCAGGGAGCCTTTATCAAAGTACCTGGACTGGGACAAGGCGAGGGCAAGGCAGCTGGGAGCCAGGGAGCGACTAGCTCTAGCTGGAGGGCCCCAGCTTGCTGAGCCTAGGGAAGGCCCGACCCACGGGGTACTGGGGGTTGCAAGGGGGCGGCCCAGGGCTAGGAATAGAAGCAACAGGCCAGCCCCTTCTCGCCGGTGATGAGTAGCCATGAGACTGCAGTCAGCCTCCGTGAACTGAGGCAGTGATGACTGGCAGTGGCCGTATCTGAGGCGAGTTGGGAATAGTGGGTGGTGGGTTCCCCCAGGGAGGGGGAGACCCTGAGACCAGGTGGGTTCCCCCAGGGAGGGGGAGACCCTGAGACCAGGTGGGTTCCCCCAGGGAGGGGGAGACCCTGAGACAAGGGGGGTACTGCAGGGGTGCAGCGCCCTCAGCAAGGGGCTCCGGGGTCCAGGAGGGACACAGGGCCAGTGTGGAGAAGCGGATGTTGGCCGGCAGAGGGCACTCCAGGGTCAAAAAGAGCTAATTCCCAGACGACCAGATGGTGGCGCCGCCGGGTGAGTGACCGACGCCTTTACATGCCTCAAGAAAAAAAATGGACTACTTCTGAATACCAGAGGTGGAGGACATAAACCCATTAGTGAACAAATGGACAGAAGCTGTTCTGCAAAAAAGGTGGGTCATAAAAGGTGACCAATTAGAAGCATGTAAAAATTAACCACAGAAATGCTTTTGAAAACATAGACTGCTTAGTTTGTAGAGGAGTACACAAAGTAATGAACAGTATAGAGAAGGTAAATCAAGTACTCTTATTTACAAGATATCACTGAGGCCAAGAGTTTAGCCAACTTCAAAAAAGGATTAGTCAGCCACATGTCTGCTTAGAACATCCACAACCATAATAGATAGGAAAAAAAAAATCAATGAGTTTGGAAAGGAAGCCAATTCCTAACTCAGGAAACTGGAAAGAAAATTCCCTTTGGGGTGGCTATTGCATGACTGCCCTCCTCAAGGTTTCATAAACTTTCCCTCTGAGCCATCTAATACTTACAAATGACAGTGACAGGATGCTGGATTAGATGGACCACCAGTCTGATGACCATTAAAGCTGATTTTGATTCTAGTAGTAACCTTAGATATACCTTAGTCATTTAGTATAAGGTTTTACTGTCTGCACATATAATGAAATATGTTCTCTATTTGATTATCAGCCTGAGTTCTGTGGTTATGATTAATGCAGGAATCCTGGAACAAGCTAAGAAGTTGAGAATTTTTAAAAAGTCAACCTTAATTAGTTAAACACACCTACAAGAAAGTAGGGAAAAAACAGGGCTCTGATGCAGACCAATTAACCACTGGAACATTTTACTAAAGGTTGTGGTGGATTTTCCATCACTCATCATTTTTCTAAAGGATATGCTCTAGGAACTATTTTCGGAAGTTCTATAGCCTATCTTATAGAGGAGGTTAGACTAGATTATCACAATGGTCCTTTCTGGAATCTATGAATTACAACAAAAGTTACAAAGGCTCCTTTGCAGAAAATTGACAACAGCCACAGGATTCTATGCGTCATGACTGGTTCTACTTATCCCCCTATTTGTTTTTAAAATAGAATATAAATTTCTATCTATAGGAGTACTTAAAAGTTTTGTCATCTACATGCTTCAGCCATTTTCCTCCCCCACAAGTGACTGAGGAGTGTGTGAGAGAGACACCAAGAAATTGAGAGACAGACAGAGAGACTAAGTGTGAGAGAGTAAGTAAAACTTGTGGAAAAAGGCACAGACTAATTTTAGACTACTCCAATATCCAATTTTAAAGTGAAAACGAATTTCCTCCTTCCACTTTCCTCCTCTCAAAACCAGGTTTAATTGAAACTACCAGACCCTTAACCGTAATAGAATACCTGTGCCATTATATCAATTCCACCCTTAAGAGCATATGAAAAATGATAGTGTCCTACAATAATAAAATAAGACTATGCTCCAGTACTATGGTAACAGGGGCCATATAAGAAAATATCAAGACTACTATCGCCACTTGTATGAAACAAATGATTTTGGAGATCAACAAGAGGATGAAAGGCTTTTAATTCATTTTTACATACCATTATCAGAAATTGGTTCCATGTCCCATGGGCTCAGCTTTTCAATTTCACCATTATCCCATCTGTTTAAACAAACAAATTAACAAAGGAAGTTAAACTATGTTCATGAATAAGCGTTTCCCTCCAAACAAATTTAAGGAATCTTTCCTTTGATTTTAAGCATAATGAAATGTGCGGTATAAATATATAGGAAGCAGGGAGCAAACCAAGCCCTCTTAGAAGTAAAGCTACTGCAAACATAGTTTGGTTTAAAAGCTTTAAATTACAACAGAACTCCAGGCAATGCTTAACTGATCCTCTACTATATCAACAGGAACACAAAGAAAATGTGTTTAAGTTACAGACCAAGTGAGCACCAGGAAATATTGGAAGGTTCAAAGGAAAATTTGCAACAGCTTTGCTGAAATTTTAAATCAGCAAAGCCAACAGAAGTTTAACTACTTTTAAAACATTTATATATCAAATTCACACAGCACTTTACAAACAGATCATATATGTGCTGTTACAAAGACTTTACAGTCTAAATAAGACACAACAAACAAGATCAAGATACTAGTACACAAGGAGGACAGTGCAAATATTCCTGTCAATGGAGAAAGATTGTTCTAAGAAATGGAATTAGAGGGATTTGGAGGAAGGTAGACCAAGAAATGGGATGTTTGGTGGAGCACAAAGTCTTGCAGTCATGGGGAATAGCATAGTAAAGGGAAAAGAAGAAATAAAGTGAGAGGATTGGAGGCAAACAGAGAGAAGCAGGAAGCAATAGTCTGGTTCACATCTGTCACAGGGCAGCACAGGTTTCCTTCCCCTCATTCCACGTGCTTAGGCTGGCCAAAGGAAGGGTCTCAGATGCTTCTTGCAGGTGCTTCACCCATGCTTTTATTTACAGTGATTATACAGTCCCAACGTCCTCAAAACCAGGCCCCTCGAGTCTTGTGTGATCCAGCAGAGACAGAGCTAGATCCCTCCTATCCTCCTGCCTGGCTAGCCTCCTATTCTGAACAGTTCCCTGGGTTTATATTCCTCCCGAGTCATCAATCCAGCTGGTTCCACAGGGCTCAGTAGGTTGCACTGAGCCTGCCCTAATTACGGCTTTCAGCTGGACTTCCTGCTGAGGGTTTTGGCCATTAACCCACCCATGCTGCAGGGAAGCAGGGGGAAGAAAGGTCTTTAGCAGGCATCAGGAGGTTTCAAGACTTCTGCCCTGCGACATCATCTAATAGTATATTCACTTGATAATTGAATATGAGAGATTGATATAAATTCCTGCAGATTGTATAGATTTTTTATGCTTTGATTAGCAATAAATAGCTAACAATGCTGATATTTAAATTACCACAGTTAGGTATTGTAACCAACACCCATATAGCTGAACAGGGCAATCTACACTTCTCAGAATTATTTTAAACTAGCTGCAGACTCAAGCAGACATCACTGTTCAGTTTGCACTCAGTTAGCTACTTGAAGGTTTACTTTCCAATCATAGAAGCTATAGACTTTTTAGGGATTGCCTACTCAGTTTTTGTATCAATTTAACTATATTGGTTTAGAAACCCCTAGTATGGCAGCGCATGCATATCTAATTGGAATGCATATGAACAAGCACTCAAAGAACGACTAGCATTTCTCTGAACATTTTGACTTACTATATCAAGGATTTAGCTGCATATACCTTATTAATAGCAGAAAGAACAGGACGTTTAGAGGAGCATGCAAAGATGATTAAATAAAAGGACAGCATTGCTGACAGAGCAGTAAATTTCAGTTATGGATAGAAGCACAGATTGCTTTTGAATAGATGACAAAAGATTTTTTGTATGCAACACACAGACACACAATTGCATAGCTTATTAACATGCATGTTGCTGGGTAAAGCAGAGCTGCCCAAACTTTACCCTGGTCTAAGCTAGCACATATATTACAGATTTAACATGGTTGTAGTAGGGAGGGGTATGACAGAAATGAATGCTGACAGCTGTAGATTCTTCTCACATATGTTGCAGATGTCACCGAATGAGAGACCAGAAAGCAGCTCCATACAATTGTCCTTCCCAAGTACAAAGACTATTGCAATGATTAAGGAGGTTGATTTAGGAGCACCTGACCACATATTTTTGGATTTTAAACTACAAGGGAATAGATATTAAAATTAAATACTTTGAGATGTCCTTTGCTTCCAAAAATATTTTTATTTCCATATCTGCTACTCAGTGGGTTTGCACATTGCATACCATTTTACATATTAAAATTAAGTTTAAGAATATATGAGCATCTCTTAGTCACTTTTGTTCTGGATCCAATATTTAAAGATTAGTACACATAAAGCTGGCAAGATCTGTACAGAACAAATAAAGAAACTAAACATTTCCATGCTCCAGAACAAACCCACAAATATTAAAATCCAAAATAATTAATTTTTATTGTTAGTTTGCACTTCTGAAGTTGTGTGGGGTATTTTTATTTGTTTTTTTTTTTTAAGGCATCTTCCTTGGTTGTTCTATTGAGAAGATTCAGTAACCCATCATTTAGAAGTTATTCAGAAAATAAAGAGATTCCTCTCTTTCACAAATATAGAATACAATTTGTATTTAACAAAGAGTCCTGTGGCACCTTAAAGACTAACTAAAGTATTGGAGCTTAGTCTTTAAGGTGCCACAGGACTCTTTGTTACCTCTGCTATTCCAGATTAACACAGCTCCCTCTCTGATTCTTGTATTTAGCAAGTTACTGTTCATGAAAAAGTTACTGCATTTTGGCAATACATTCACATAGTGCTTGAGATAGTTTACTAAGGGAGTTTAAGGTTTTCAACCAATAACATTTAGTGCATTCTTACACCTACAACCACCAATATAAGCCATGATTTATACTGTGTAAATAAACATTTTAAAATCTCTGTACTTACTTAACACTGTAACACTGAAAGTGACTATCTGGATATTGTGGCTGATATGGCTCTTGACCCAACACTGTTCCAAACCACCAAGCATCATCAATAATGGATCGGAATCTATCAGCTGTAAAAAAAAAACAAAAAAAAAACCAAAAACATTTCCCTACTCAGATATCTATTCTGGTAAAGAACATTTTTTAACTATGTTTTTTTTGTGAATTACCAGGGAGGAAACTAATGAATAGACTCAGACTCGTAGGCTTTAAGGTAAGAAGGGACCATGATCATCTATTCTGTCCTCCCAAAATATACTATTGAAATTATAAATATCTACTTTAAAAAACAGACAAGAAAAAGAACCTACTATACAAAGTAACTTATATTATCACTCAAAGTAAACTCTAAAATCCAAAAATATACTAGCATGCAAATAACAAAATATTAATATATGTTTAACTTTAGACTGAATGCATCACTAATGGTACTGTGTATTCTACAATATATAAAAACTTGTACGACTTCAATCACAATGAGGCAAAGGCCTGAAAAAACGGATGAGCTTTAGCACTATGAACTGAAGGTCAGACCCTGGCTCTAGCATACCAAAGAGTTTAGGAGGCAATGAATGCCATTTCACAACACAGGTCTCTCCATCAATGTCTAACTCTAGCATTCAGATGTTCAAATCCCTAGAAACTGTTTGCAAAAGGGTCTCAGCTGACCTCAAGTGCAATAGTGGATCATTTGATGGTGAAGAGCTGTGGAAGTCTCTGATTGTCAGGACACAAGCCACACTGACCCTTTTAAATCAATGCTAACACAATGAACTGTACGTAACAGTCTCAGAAGCTAGTCACAATGGAATTTTTTTGTATTCTAAAACTATATTGCCAGACAATTGGAAGGTGAAGACTTACAAGCTTGCCAATTCCTTTGTCGTGCTTCATCATAAAACTGACGCAATACAAGAAAGTCAATGACATCTGGCATATCATGGTATCTAGATAAAAAAATAAAATTAGCTTTCATTTGTGTGTCCTATTATATTATGCTATGATGCATAGTATTTTTCCACTAAGGAATGACTCATTTAAAAAATATCTTATCTAGCATATACTTTCAGCTGAGAAACACATACTTGAGCGAAAATGATTTGTCTGAAAGTTTTCCAGTGGCATGGTCTATAAAGGCAAGCTTCAGGCAACACAATGTAGGAGGACCAACTTCATATCGTATCCCAACAATTTTTACCAATTCTTGATCCTATAACAAAAATGAAAGCAACAAATTCCATTAAGTTTCAGCCCTATGCTAGAGACACAACCTCTAGTTTAGCTTTATTACACAAAATATCTAAATAGGTTTAGCATTCAAGAAGTCACCATTGTTATTGGGAGACAACCAAATCCTTACATAAGGCCCTTTTTTAAAATCAAGATTTATGTTTTTATTGCAGTGAAGTCCAGGCCTCCCATAGGCAATTTTGAAGGTCTCTTTCATGACTGAAGAAAGCTTTCTTCCTCTTATCTTAGGGCTGGTCCTAACTACCGCAGGGGATCAATGGCAGATACGCAACTTCAGCTACGTGAATCACGTAGCTGAAGTTTGCGTATCTGCAGCCGACATACCTGCCATCCTCACTGTGGCGGCAGTCAGCAGCGCGCTCCCCCGTCGACTCCAGCTTGAGCCTCGCGGGGAAGCCATGGGTGATCGATTTCTCGCGTCTTCACAAGACACGAGAAATCGATCGCCAAAAGGTTGATTGCTACCCGCCGATCCGGCAGGTAGTGAAGACCAGCCCTAAGTAGGAAAACATTAATGGGACGTTACATAGTTGAGCCCTAGCTACTTATATTTATACAAAGAATTTAAAATTCTAATGTAAATCGTTAAGCACACATTATCAGAATTGAACATGTAACAACTTCAATATATTCTTACCCTAAGGACCATTTTTCTCCATGGCTCCTTGTGGGGGTTTAGTGCATAAATGTTATTTTTTCTGACTGCTTCAATATAAGCTTCATGACCTTGTCGAAAATATATTACCTGTAAAAATAAAAATCCATTGAATATTTATTTGAAACACTGAAGTACATATTCTTCTATATTTGGTGCCAATTGCTATGTTAACTTTTAGATTATCTAAAATTTTATAGCACTTTTTGATAAAAACTCTCACCTCATCGCCCATTTGGGGAACAAATGGAGATTTTCGAAGTGCTGTGTCAGTTATCCAAACAGGAGGATGGTAGTCATATAACACGTCTTCATTTACTGGCTGTGTTGGAGTACTATTCTGCACATTCTGATAAACAGGATAGTTATACATTAGAAATTATGTTCGTGCAGTGTCATGAAAATTTGTTATCTAAGAATTTATTCTGAAGTCCACACAAAGTTAACACCATGAAACAATAATAAATTAAGCTCTATCCAAGACCTTAAGACCAAAAATATCCTAAAGCCCATATTTTGGTACTCAAGTTTGATATTCTGGTTCTTTCTATATTTGCAGTTCTTCCATTGTCATCATTAAGTATGTCAGCCATAAAGTATTCTATTCCCAATAAACTTGTAGGGCACAGCTCTTTCAGAGCTGCATGGTAGTTCTTAACATGAAGGTCAAAAGACTTGTCTAATTTTTTATGTTTTGATGTGTACTGTCTGTCAATTACACATTATGTAGATGTCATTTTATTAAATAGAAAACCTTCAAACTATTTAAATGTGTACCAAGTGTAGCTTAAAGCAAAGAAATTCCAATTTTATTATACATCTGCCACTTCAAAACGAATACTGAAAATCAAAGGTAATTATGTAATCAAAGTAATTCTTTGAGGAAAAACAGAATTACATACAGATCATCAAATTTTATATTGTATGCGGACATACCTTTGAAAGGTATTTCATTTTACCACCAATCCCCGGGCTACAAGAGTTGCAGAATTACCTGAAGTGCTTAAAGATTCCAGTTCTCCACATTATTACAGAATGCTGTTTTCCACCACTTTAAAATTTACCTATAAACAATTTAATACTTGTGCTGTTTTGAAGACTTCAGTTATTTAAATGAATGATTATTTATACCTCTTTGGTGATTGGGCTGAAGTTCTAACTAATTATTTTCTTTAATTTTTAAAAAAAGTTCTCTCCCCTAATCAGCAGTATAGTGAACCATCTGATGTTTGACTAGGAGAATGTGACTTCATTTTGGATGCAGAATTCGCCCAGGTTATTCTAGGCCTGTTGAATTACTATAGTGCATTCTATGTGAAGCATCCCTTGAAAAGATTCAGAAAGTGAAGCAATACATCATCCAGACAGCACATTGCATCAGTTCTTATCTGCCTTTACTGTCTGAGAATAAGTTTCCAGCGAGTTTAAAGTGTTACTTTTAAACCACAAAGCTTTAAATGGTTTGGGAACTGGCTACCACAGAAGAAATCTGCTCTCTAATGCAGGGGTCGGCAACCTTTCAGAAGTGGTGTGCCGGGTCTTCATTTATTCACTCTAATTTACGGTTTCACGTGCCAGTAATACATTTTAACATTTTTAGATCTTTCTGTAAGTCTTTACGTACAATAGCTTAGTTATGTATTAAAGTAACTGAAGTTTTTAAAATGTTTAAGCAGCTTCATTTAAAATTAAAATGTAACCCCCCCCAGACCGGTGGCTAGGACCTGGGCAGTGTGAGTGCCACTGAAAATCAGCTTGCGTGCTGCCTTCGGCACATGTGCCATAGGTTGCCGACCCCTGCTCTAATGTAATACCACAACAACTGTGATCAGTGGAGATGCCAGAGTTGGAGTCCCTTCAATTTAAAATGAAGACATTTTGTAGAAGAATCAAATTCCAGAGTCACAGCTCTCCCAAACTCAGATTTTCCAACTTTTCAAATGGTAACTGGGAAATACGGGCACGCTTATAAGAGCAGATCAGCTGGATATGGAAAGGTCTGTGTTGAGGATATTAAATGGCAGTTCAATTGTTTTTAGATGTTTTTGTATCAAAAACTATTAAAAATTCAAAAAAGCACCAAAAGTATTCTAAAATCTAAACCAAAAAAAACCCCTTAAATATGTGCATTCCTTGCTTTTGTATTCAAAGCGGATATAAAAGTGGTAAAGGGCAAGAAAAGACATCTGTGTAGACCCCATAAGAGTGAGGAGACTTTAGTTACTTGCTGTAATGCAAAGTCCATAAAAGTTAATTAGATACTGTAATGTTACCGGGAGGGAGGAATTTTTGAAAAGAGGAAGGAGCCCAAGATTAACAAGACAACCATAGTTAGTAATATCACAAACACCTCTTCCAAATACCGAGGTAACATATACAAACTCCACAAACTTCTAGAGGTAAGAGATTTAAAACGTAAAAGATATCAATGAAGAACTGTATAATACCTCTTCCTGCTTTTTCGGCTTGGGTTTTTTCCTTCTTTTTCTTCTCCTCTTTGGAGGAGAAGATTTCTCTGCTGATACTTCATCTTCCGAAGTACTACAATATCTGACAGCTTTGCGTCGAGATGTTCGTACAGGAGGCTTGAGATTTATCCCTGCATCAGCTATCCAGTCAGAATATCTACTTGAAGAGTCACTGTTCATGGGGGAAATAATGGAAATAAATGGAATTTAGATTTTCAAACAGCTGACAACTAGTTAAGAATGTAAAATGAATGTAATAATATTTGTAGATGTAAATTTCCCTTTCCACTGTCCTGATCTTCAGTGGTTTTGGAGCTTGTCAGGAGTAAAGAAAGGTTTAATTGCTGCCATACATTTCAAAAGAATTCATAATTCTTTCACTTTGGCTAGCATTTTAACTTATGGCACTAATTCTTCAGTAACTAGCACGCAACTATGACATTTTTGTCCTTATAGAAATTCTGTACAATGTTTAATGTGTCCCGTTTTACTGTATTTCAGAAGCAGGATTCCAATAAATAGGAACATCCTGAGCCACATCTGAAGAGAATGAAGAGATAGCCTGGCAAGGTGGACATTGTGTGGACATGTGGCCCAACAGGCTCAGGTACACGCGGACTGTGATGGATGGTTGAGATTGCAAACAAACACAACTGGTGAATCATCTGAAAGCAGTTGGTCGGCAGGAATCCCCTTGGTCTCATGGAATCTAAAAGGGCCCCAATGAACTATTTGCTGAATGGAAATGGAGGTCATCTTCATAGTGTTTAGACTGAAACCAAATGGTCGAGTAAGCATAGTGTGGTCTTGGTGTGGGCAAAAACCTTCTCTCTGGAGCTGCCTTCAGAAACCAGTCATCAAAGTAGGGGAAGATATGGATTCTCTTACTCTTAAGGTATGCCATGACCACTGCCATGCATTTGGTGAAAACCCAGGGGAGGAGAGAGCCCAGACTGGAGAACTGTGTACTGAAAGCGGCGGTCTCCTACTATTATGCAAAGATACTTCCTGTGACTAGGCAGAATGGCCACATGGAAGTAGGCATCTGCAAAGTCCACAGCAGTGAACCAGTCATTCTGTGACAAAGCAGAGAGGATAACTGATAGAGTGATCACGCAGAAGTGTGTGCGCTTGATTAATTTGTTGAGCTCATGGAGGCCAAGGACAGACATCCTCCCATCCTTGGATTTTGATATCAGGAAATACTGGAAGTAAAACATGCAACCATGGCATTCTCACAGAACCTCCTCCACCATTCCCAATGCTATCATAGAGCTAACCTGCCTGAAGAGCAGTGTATTATGAGGGGGCCTCTAGAGAAGGGGTGTAGGCATGGTAGACAAACTGGATGGCATAACCTGATCTGACTGTGTGCAGTACACAGTGGTCAGACAATACAGAGACCCAGGCATTGTAAAAGCAGGACAGCCTGTCTCCAAAGGAACGGGTGGATGACAAGGGAGAAAGAACAACTGGAACAGGGCTCTAGACCAACAAGTCAAAATAGGTGCTTAGTAGATCTCGAAGGGTGGTGTGCAGAGCGGCCAGGACCGAGCTCGAGTGCTTGCTCTTGTGAGACTTATCCCTCCTTCTGGTGTTGGCTCAATGTCTTGGAGGGGTGGGGGGTTGAGTGCTGTAGCCTGTACTGTTGCTGTGCCCCATAATGGTGTGTCTGGGCGCGTGGCATATACACCCCTGCGACCTTAAGGTAGCCTATGAATCCTTAAAGGAGTGCAGGGTTTCATCAGTCTTATCCAAAAAAAAAAAAAAAAAAGGGTCCTATCATTGAACGGCAAGTCCTCAATAGCTTGCTGGACATACAGCGTAACTCCTGAGTTCTGGGGTCAGAAAGCCTCCTCATACTAATTTTCATACGCCATCACCCTGACAAAGTGTTTATCACATGAAGGGCAGATTGCAATGGCTTTTTGCCACTAAGCAGCCCTCAGCAACAAAACACCCAAAATTCATCTTGGGAAGCCTCTAGCAACTGCTTCTAAAATCTGGCCATAGCCGACCAATTGAGGAAGTCATATTTGGCCAGCAGGACTTGCTGGCTCACGAGCCTCATTTGCAGTGATGATGAGGTGTATATCTTCCTGTCTAGAAGATCTAGGCACTTCAAGTTTCTGTCCTTGGAGGAGGACTTAAATCTGTTCTGATGTGCCTTGTCATTCTTCAGTGTGACCACCAGGGGGAGGTCAGGGCTAGATGGGAATAAAACCCTTTGTACCTGTGTACCGACACAAAATAGCTCTTCTCCTATCAGTTATCCACCAGCGATACCAAGGAGTGCCTCATTAATTTGGAGGGTCACTCTCCAAGTGACAGAGGACTGGAGAATGTCCATGAGTTTATGGAGAAACTCCACCTGGATACACAGTGACAAGGCCACCTGACGTAACAGGTCCTGGTATACCCTGAAGTCCTCTGGGTGAAATGGGAGGATGAACCAGGCAAAACCATACCATCAGGACAAGGATGAGATTGTTGGCTGGACTACTGGCAGATCCTGCTCCTGGGGTAGTGTCTCTGGACAAGAAAATTCCTGGAGTAGTGTCTCTTGTCAAGGAAATTCTGGCTGCTCAACAGGATGGGGACCCACAGACATCTGGACTTGTGGCTGGTACACAGCCCCCCATGCTGCATTAGCAGGGGATCTCTCTGACTTTCACAACAAGGGCTTGTCACTGATATGGGTAAGGAATTGAGGGCCAGTAGGTGCCAGGCCAGGGGCCTCCATTCAGACCTCGAGGTGCCTGTCAACTTTGGTAGCTGTATTGGTCCACCACTAGCCTCCAGTCTTCTTCAGGTGACGTGGAGTGGGAGGGCAAGAAGCCCGACTCTGAAGCATAGGAGTCCCAGGACCTAACAAACATGGGAAGGAAAATTCCAATGAACGATGTGACTCATCTGTAGCCCAGAACAAGGTCAGGATAGGTTCCCCCAATGTTGTCTGCAAGACTAGTGCTGAAAAGATTGACCTTGCCTGCTGAATCAGTCTTGATGCAAACAACGCTACTGGACCAACATAAAGGATGGCAACAGTTTCCATGGAACCATCTGTGGTGCTGATTGTCGGACTCAGTACCGAAGACCCTTGTATTGTCGCTGCTACCACAACCATACCAAGCCCCGGAATGAGTGTTTTGTGGTTCAGTGCTGAGACTTCAGCGGCCTGCTCCAACTGAAGGGCATCATGGGCGCCAGCCCTGAAGTCTTGAACCAGTGGTGAGGAAGGGACCAAAAGGCAAAGTAGGTCTGCCACAGGCTGGTACGTTAACACCACTGACACTGTCAGTACCAGGACTGTTCTCATCAGTACCAGCCCCAACTGATGCCCAGAACCAAACTTGATAGTACAAGATGTCTGTCCTCCCCCTCCCTCTACCAAGAGGATGTCAGAAGCTTCAGTACTGGGTCAGGCCTCATGGACTGCTCAAGCAGGTGCTGCTTAAGGCGAAAGTACCATGCCATGTTAAGTCCTCTTTTTGAATGATCTGCAGATCAAAAAGCACTCCTTAAGATGGGCTTCGTCAAGGCAGAACAAGCACCATGTGTGGGGGTCACTGTTAGGAATCGCCACTCGCCACAAAGGGCAATGCTTGAACCCAAGTGAGGGCATCACTGTGGAGCACTGCCACTAACACTATGCTATATACTGTAACTTTTAACTAACATTACTATTAATTAAATATTATATAGTAAAAAAACTAATTGTGAGGTCGTGAACCACTCAGAGCTCAGACTTCAGCTGATAAATGGTGAGAAGGAAAGAGTGGTCAGGGCGGTGCTACCTCATATAGCCAACGGACAGGGCTACTAGTATGAGTGCTGCCACTCTACTTGGAATAGACGGCTGCATTTATGCAAATAACTTAACGTTGGCAAACTCTGGGATCACTAAGTCTTCTGCACTGACACAGAAACATGCACATAGCTCAAAACAGACATTAGCCAAATCACATCTATAAATTCTTAACGGACACAGTTATACGGCATTAAACAGCAAAAAACTTGCCTGTACTTTCCCTTGTCTATTAGCAACACTACTAGGGACATCTTCCAACTTTTTCCTTTACAAGCCTATGAAATTAAATGTAAAGGACTCACTATTCACATATCCTTAATGTGCACTGCAGACTCACATCAGGAAATAAAAATGTGCTTTTCTCATATTAAAACAATATATGTCACCGCACATTCTTACATTCACAAACTGTATTTGAGAAAATGTGGTATTGGACTGCTTAGCTTTTGTACTGGCTGATTTTGGAGTCCTTAATTTATAGTATGCACATCTTATGATAAATTGGAGAACTGGCCTGAATTCAACAAGATGAAATTCAAAGACAACAAATGCAAAGTACTTCACTTAGGAAGGATAAAATCAAATGCACAATTACAAAATGGGGAATAATTGGCCTGTTGGTAGTACTGCTGAAAAGGATCTGGGGGCTATAGTGAATCACAAATTGAATATTAGTCAATGTGATGCAGTTTTGAAAAAATATTAATATTCTGGGGTATATTAACAAGCACGTTGTACATAAGTGAGGGGAAGTAACTCCCATTCTATTTGGCACTGATGAGGTCTCAGCTGGAGTACAGTGTCCAGTTTCGGGTGCCATACTTTTTGAAAGATGTAGACAAACTGGAGAGAGTCAGAAGAAAGCAACAAATATTATAACAAGTTTAGAAAACCTGAGCTATGGGGAAAAGTTAAAAAAAATGGCCATATTTACTTTTGAGAAATGACGACTTGGGGGTGGGTGGCTAATAACAGTCTTTAAATATTTAGAATCAGAGAGGTAGCTATGTTACTCTGGATATGCAGAAGCGACAAAGAGTCCTGTGGCACTTTAAAGACTAACAAAAGTATTGAAGCATAAGCTTTCGTGGGCTAATACCCACTTCGTCAGATCCAACTAAGTGTATTAGCCCACGAAAGCTTATGCTTCAATACTTTTGTTAGTTTAAGATGTCACAGGACTCTCTGTTGCTTCTTTAAATATTGAATTGCTGTTATACAGAGGACTGATCAATTATTCTCTATGACCACTGAAGTTAGGACAAGAAGTAAGGGGCTTAATCTACAGTAAGCGAGATTAGGTTAGATATTAGGAACAATTTTCTAACTATAAAGGCCATTAAGCCCTGGAATAGATTTCCAAGGGAGGCTGTGGAATCCCCTAATGCTGGAGGTTTTAAAGAACAGACTGGACAAATATCAATCAGGGATGTCGAGGTTTACTTGGTCCTGCCTCAGTGAAGGGGGCTGAACTTGACTTCTCAGGGTCCTTTCCAGCCCCATATTTCTATGATTGATAATAAAAGTCATCATGGTAATCTGAACATCAACTTTTTAACTCTAATACTGCCTAAACAAGATATTTGTATTTAGCATACACAAAATGTGGCTTCACTTTTTTAAAACAATCATTTCAGTAGGAGTAAAGAAGTGAATATTGGTGAGGGTTTTTTTTGTTTAACACACACACACAAGACCCTTGACTGACCATCTTCCTTGATTGCTGGTCAAAAGATCCTAACTCCAGGGCATTAAGTCACTTAAAGCAGCAGCAGATTGTTTTTGTTGAACTGAGTGCTAAATAACCAAGCATTTTCAGAGAATGGATTTCTTCAAGTAGCCTATTCATGCTAAAACTTTATATGGGAGATTTTAATCTACATTTGTGCAGACATTCAAAAACAAAATTTGATAACATTCAGGAGAAACTTAAGTGAGAAAGTGGAAATATTTTTTTACCTAGAACTGTTACTGTTGCTTTTCTTGTCACTTTTCCATTCTTCCTCCTCATCAGAAGAACCTAAGCCTTCACTTTCTTCTGCTTCCTGGATGAGAACAAAAGAAAAGTTTAGTGGACTATCAATCCTAACATTTATTTTTTGCAGTGCATATTGTAAGTTTTATATTGTTTTAAACACTAAGATCTCTTTCCTTCTCTTTATGTTTGCCATCAAGTTAAAAAGAGATTTCCTTACTATGTTAAAAAACACCACATTAAAAATAGTGAACTTCTTTCATTTCTATTTGAGCTGACTTCCTCAACACTAAGACAAACTAGAACTGCACATTAAGTTATTCAAAGTGAGTAGAATGTACAGAAACAGAGGGGCTAAAAGAACTATTACAGCTGTTTCCAAGGCTACAACAGCCCTCTCCCAGTGGTAGCCTCACTATTTTGCCTATGAATACCTTAACATTCTTTGACTGCATAAACTTTGCAAGACTCATTTTGAAATATAATTTGTAATATCTTAGGCTCTTGAAGTTCTCATGAAGTCAATGTATGACAGAACCTGGCACAGTTAGCATGCAAAAGCAGGGTTTAAAGTGGTAGAGCAAAGGGATCAACAGAAGATAGATAATGATACCCCTCCTCCCTATAAAAACAGAAGATTTCTAACTTCTGTAGATTTGTTTTCCTTAAATATTTCACACAAGCTGGGTATGGTGATTTTGTAGATTTCAGCATATTGATTGGCCTTGTATTCAAAACAATTTGAAGTAAAAAAGTGTACATTTAAATACAAAACAGATTACATGGTATGTGAAATATTTCTCTCTCCCCCTCCGATATACTGCAGAAGTTTTAACATTTCCTGCAATTTTTGCCCATGTGAATTTCAGGAGCAATAGCTCATTGAGAATTTAAAGACTGCTTTTTTTTTTTTTTTAATAGACCTAGTAACTGGGTATCAGCATGAGGGCTATCAGAACTGGTCATAACTCAGGTTGTATCCTACAGCATACTACATAAAACATGTTAAAAGAAAATTGTTAAGGTTGCAGAGTTAAGCACTCAAGGTTAAGAAATGCCGGAACTAAGGTTGCCTGTGCATTCAACTGCCTTAACCACGATACTGTCCTCTACTCCTGTAACCCCCTGCCTCATTCACTACACACTTTTCGACTTGCAATAGATGAAGCAGGGTTCCTACAGACAAGTCTCTTCACTACACGACCCTGATTCAACCCTATAGCATAGCTACCACTCTCTCCCACTGGCTTCAACTACCATATTTCCCAGCCCCAGTACTTCATTCTTCAAAGTCTAGCCCTTGTCCACTCTGCATTTGAGAGGCAACACTGGGAGACACAAGAGATAGTCACACTGCTTTCTGTTCCTGTGCCCAACACCAACGCAGCCAGGAGGAATACTTATAGGGAAACTCCTGTTCAACCCCCACCCAACACAGACAGAATCTTTGGAGAATTTAGCTGCCAAACTTCAAGTCACTACTGAGCATATGCAAACATACTTTTTTTCAAAGAGGCAAACCTGAATAAATGTGGGCAGTTTTTCCACAGAAAAACAGAAGACATCTGAAACCAGGGGGTAGCCGATGTCAAATTTCAAATCCCTACTACGAAGGATAAAGGCACTAGAGCAGGGATTGGGCAAACTTTTTGACCAGAGGGCCACATCGGGTTTTCAAAATTATATCGAGGGCTGGGTGGGGAAGGCCAGGTAGCTGCTCAGCGGGGTTCTTTGGGGGGGGGGGAGGGAAAGCGTGCTGCCCTGGCCCCCAGAGCGCTCCCCTCATGGCATGGCTTTGGGGGAGCAGGGAGTACGCAGCCCCAGTCGTGCCCCCCCAGCCCCAGAGCACTCCTCATGTGGCGCGACTCTGGGGGAGGGTGGATTACGTAGCTGCGTCCCCCCCTCAGCACTGGCGGTGTGGCACGGGTCAGGTGGAGGGGGAAGCCACAGCCCCGGCCCCGGGAGCACTGCCCGCAGCGGCGCGTCTCTGGGGGAGGGGCTAGTGCGGAGCTGAGGCTCCGGAGGAGCAGGGGTGCTGAGCCGCAGCTCCCCTGGAGCGCTGTCCACGTGGAGCAACTCCGGGGGAGGGGGTAGTACACAGCCCCAGCCCCCGCAGTACTGTCCACACAGTGGCTTTGGGAGGAGGGACCGGGAGCAGCCTACATGGCCGGGGGGCCGGGTGCAAGGGCACCGTAGGCCGTAGTTTGCCCACCCCTGCACTAGAGCTTCTCAATGAAACAATTGTAAAGGTTTTTTTGGTTTTTTAACGATACGAAAAAATATGTTTTTTTGAAAATCTCATTCTTGGAAATGGGTAAGCTATTTTTGCTGAAACTTTCAGAAGTGTTCAACCTGAGGCATGAGAAATAATAGCCCAGACAGACAGTCGGCACAGTGTTTATGAACAACTGAAAGCAAGGTTTTATAACGGAAGTGTTGGGCAATCTAGAGCAGTGGTAATATCTGTTGACAATCTATTATAGAAATATTTGTTCTTGTAAAAACAGGGATGCATGCATTTTCTGCAACAGAAATCTCACATTTTTCAGACTTTAAAGATACTTTCCACTAACTCCAGTTACTAAATTAAAGAATTTGGAAAAGCACTCACTTGGTTTATAAACCCAAAACAGTCATCCCTTTCCTCATCAGATGAATCAAGCTGTTCTGTGTTATTCCAGGTTCGATAACTTGAATATTTACGTCTATGTAGTCTACGCTTGGATTGTATCAGTGAAGCTTCAGAGTCACTCTAATTTATACAGGAGTAAAAAGTAAGGAATTACAGATAAAGCTACAATGCTGAATTAACACAATCCAATTTTTGCATAAATAAATAGATAAAAAGTTAAATATAGCTTTACAATATGAAAGTAAACAATTTTATAGACTTGTAACAAATATTGTGAACATATAAGAATGCGAAGAGTATCTATTCTTGAAGAGCTGAGGTCAACAAGCTATTCAGAGTTCCCACTTTTTGTTTGATGTGGTATGAAGAGTCAAAATAGTAAGTCCTAATGCCATAAGTTTTTTTAAAAAAGATTTAAACAGTAATTATAGTTGTGTAGTGAAACCAATTATTTACATAAACAGGACTCCTAGTTTATTATGTAGTTCGATTATCTGCTGTGAATTGATGACCAGTTTATGAAATTAAAGAAAAAAATGTCACAATAGACACAACTATAAAGAAAGGTAAGTCAAAAAGAAGAGTCGTTTTAAATATAAAAATAAGCTGTTATTTTGACAAAATAGATTAAAACAAGGAATATAGTTCTTTTGATTTGTGAGAAAGGCTGGCCACTTACAAAGGTTCAATTTTTTAAGAGGTTGTTACTAATTAACACCTAACAAAGCTTGCTGCATATCCACCATTTCACTTACTATTAGTAGTGCACCAATTTGCAATCTATTAAATTTTAAAAAAATTAACAGTAACTAGATATTTTACCTGTCACCAAATCGCCCTGTCAATTTTTGCTTACAGTTTTACAATCATGTTTTCCTATTTAAACCATTCTGTCTTGTGTTGGCTTTCCAACGAACAGAAAAGGAAAAACTGACTATCTAGGAACAACCCTGAAATTGATTGCATACAAAATGCTGTCAAATCCACAAAGTAAGCTGCAAAAGAGAAAAAAGTGGTACTAGCCTATTATTCCGAATTAATTTCTAGAAACTCTGAAGATATCTTGGAACAGGGGTCTCAAACATGCGGCCCGGGGGCCACATGCGGCCCGCAAAGCCCTTCCCTGTGGCCCGCAAAGCTTCCTGGCGCCCCCCCCCCCGGTCCCTCCATAGCAGTTTGCAGGACGGAGGGGCCAGAAGTGGAGGCTTCTCTGCTGCCTGGCTGGGCCGCGTGTGTTTCTAGCTCTGGACTTCCTAGATTGCTCTTGCTTTGTTTCCCAAACAGCTGTTGGTGGTGCCTAGCGCTTTCCAGGAGGGAATGGGGAGCTGCGTGCTCAGAGGAGGAGGTGGGGCAGGGGTGGAACCTCTTGGAAGGGGTGGAGTGGGGGCGGAGCCGGGGCAGCAAGGGCGGGGTGTGTGTCAGTGGTGCGGCCCTCGGGCCAGTGCACTAGTCCTCATGGAAGGGGTGGAGTGGGGGCAGAGCCGGGGCAGCGAGGGTGTGTGTGTGTGTCTGTGGTGCGGCCCTCGAGCCAGTGCACTAGTCCTCATGCGGCCCTCGTGGTCATTTGAGTTTGAGACCCCTGTCTTGGAAGATTCTCACTATGTTTACACTCATTAGTACTGGATGTGACTGGGAAAACTTCCCTATCTATAAAATCTTGAATCCTTTAACACAATAGCAGCAGCATAAAGTATATCACTCCAGGCTCTCTCTGGACTGTCAGACAAGCTGCCAACTGAGTTCCAGTAGTTCTGTGGATGGAGAAAGGTGAAGTTCCCAGAATAAACCCCAATTCGAGTCACCATCAAATAAAAAAATTAACAAAAAAAATGGAGCATTGGGGTCTGGGAGAATCTTGCAAGATGGTGTCTTCAGAGACATTTGTAGGTACTTTTTCAATTCATGGTTCTCTCATGCAGAAGTTAAGAGCTCATCATTCACTATATTTCTTTCATACCTTTTCTGAGAACTGAAATGTCTTCTTTTTCTTCTCTGTTGCATAGAGCGCTCTCTCTTCCTCTCCTTTTGCAATCCGGTATGCCTCCTGTTTTCTAAAAGAGATTTTTGAAACTTGTCAAAAAAAAAAAAAAGTAAAAATCACAATTCTGAAAGTAAATTGAATAGTTACAGGTTTGTCTTCTTTAAAATACTTTATATTCTGACACTGGACGTAGTTAAATTGACAGTTTAAATGTTCAAATTTTAACCTCTCTTGGAATGGTTATAACATGATGGAGAAATTCTATGGTTTCTAAAATATTTAGGTTTTTATATAGCTATCAATTCACGAAGAAAAAACTCTCCTCACACAGTGGCAGACATGGTTGGGGAGAAGGATTTACGAGAGGATTTTTCTCTCAAATTCACCACTATTCCTTATAGGATGAAATAACTCTCCCCACACACACACATTTTCAATCTATGGTCCAATCCACAGAAGTAGGTCCAAATGTATGGCTAGATCAGGGGTTCTCAAACTGTGGGTCGCGACCCCTCGGGGGGACGCCAACTGCTTCCCAAGGGGTCGCAAGCTGATTTTTTCCACTGAAAAGCCGCCACCGCGATCGCTTCCGCTTCTGGTGGCTATTTCGAGAACGCTTGGCATGTCTGCCGAAAATAGCTGCCGAATGCAGAAGTAATTCATTCTGCGGCTTTTCGGCGGACACACAAGGGGTCGCGTCGCCGTGCTGCTGTGGGAAAAAAGGGGTCGCCGTAAAGGTAAGTTTGAGACCCGCTGGGCTAGATCACCTCCCTTACACACCTTTTTGGTCCCATCTACACTACTCAAATCATGCTAACAGGCAACATGTACAGTGATAGATATCGAACATATTTGCTGTTTTTAAAGCAACAGGTTTCTATATTTTTCTTTTAAACGTGCTGGCCAAGTAAAGTAGATTCAACCAATCTTAACTGATGCCATTTAACAATAGATGGTTTGCTTCTCTTCCTCCCCACAACCCTCAGGCTCTGCAAACAGGTGATCATGAAAACAGGAGTTCCTTCTCTCTCTCTTTTGCAGACACCTGGCTCTGAGGCTGGGATGAAGGAAAAAGCTTTCAACAGCCCCTTTGGCTACAAGTGCTGCTATTCCTTATCCTCAGCAACAAATGCTACTTCTCCTTGTTCCTAAGCCTTTAATGCTCCTACATGAAAGCAGCAGCCAGCTGTCTTCAAGAAACTTCAACATCCAGGCAGTGCTCCTCCTGTGTTGCTGATGGATAGCAACTCGCTCAGGAGCCCCTGAAAGATTTTTTTTAATCTTCCCAAGTTAGTGAATGTACACCTACAATCCTCACTTTTCTGGAAAATGAGGAGCATTCAGTGAACCTAACTACCCTTTCAATTCTTTTGGAACATGCTTCATTGTTTGCAGTAAATCCTCTTACATGCTCAAGTTATTTTCTCCCTTCACCCTTATTTCGCATACTTTTTCCAACTTAGTTTTGAACACAACTGAAATGAACATTTAATTTGAATTTGTACTAGAGTATTTTTTAGTGTAAGCCTAATAGCTCTGAACAAAGGAAAACATAATATTAAACATGTGGAGTAATATTGATAGCAACCTCATACGTTTTTTAATAAAAGATGTCCTTCATATGAGCCAGCTAGATTTTTACACACCTGAATAAACACAGTGGTATTTCTGGTACAACTACTCTTCGTTTCCAAGCCTGAAGGTCTCGCTCTGTGGCAATTTGACTTCGTGGAGCATTCTGATGCATTTGACGTACACCTTCCACTTGCCCACTGCGACGCAGACCAATATTGGGGGGGGACTGGATGTCTAAACTTGGTCTTCTAAAATCTAACAAAAATATGATGAAAGAGTAGAAAATCTTCTGCCACCGGACAGCTTTGGTGTCTAGTTTACCCCCATTGATTTGACTGTAAATTAGAAATTAACATTCTCCAACGAAAGAAAGCTCACACAAAACATATTGAAGAATTAAACTTTATGACTGGGTTGCCTTCTCTGGTGATAAATACATTCAGGATTTCAAGCTGTTTTAAAAATCTTTACTACTTCCACTACTACTTTTAAACCCTAGTGAAAGGCAACACAGTATGAAAGATGTTTTGAGATTTTCCTTCTGATGTTGCACCAACAGCTCCTATATACTATTCCGAGCATGACACTTGTATTGTCATAGGTACATACCCATTGACCAGAATCATGTTCATTTTAAATCCACAAGAGAAAGAAGGGGAAAAGAAACCATTACTCAATGAAAAGACATTTTTGAAAACTTAAGAAAAATATAAGTAAAGAGTTTCAAGAGCTCTTTTAAAATATTACAGTACTCTACATATATCCTTAAATATTTGTAATCAAAATCAATGCTTTTTTTATGTTTAAGATTAAGGTTTTATGTACCAAACACTGGAGATTCAACATTTTTAGATACATTTACAGAAGTATCTGGAAGTGTTTTAGCCCAAAAGGCACAGTCAAAATCCCAGTTTTATAGGGAAAACTGATCCCAAACAGTAACAGATAAATAGTCCACATGGGTTCTAGTCTCACACTCAAATGCAGCACAAAACAGATGAAGGGATTTCCCCCTCCCCACACCTAAAAAAATAATCACCAGTAATTACTGACCTCTTCTAGGTGTTCCTTCTCCATTTTGTAGTCCATTTGGAACAACTTCTTGATCTGATCCAGCTCTTTGGTCTTGCTGTTGCTGTAATTGTCTTATCATGCCATCAAGGATGTTGGGTTCCAGACTTTGTTCATCCTGGTCAACAGTTTGCTGGCCTATCACTTGCTCAACAACCTCTCCATCACCTGGCAAATTTAATGCAAACCACAAGCAAAATGGTTAACTGCTACAGAACTAAAGTTGGCTGTGCTGATCACCTTCATAGCACACCTTAAAAATTAAGCTCTTCTAAAATTGAGTATTTGAAGATAATTCTGAAACATAACATGGATAATCACCCACAAGATATTTATATTACAGTACTTATTTTAAAAAGGACACATTCACCAAACTGAAAATGAACAGAAATAATTCAGGAGTTTTTTAAAAAAATATATGCCCTGCAAAACCTGCAATGCAAATATGGCATCAGAAAATGAAATTAACCAAAAACCTCCATAAAAAACGTTAACTGTTTACTCTTTGCATTTTTTGGTTTAGAGAAATAGTATAAAAGCAAGTTGGATTAAGAAGCTCTGTTTCAATAATTTTAAGATGTTATCCATACCACAGGCAAAGTTTTTATTTTTTGTAATATTTAACATGATCTGTCTCAAACATCTTTACTGATTCTTGCATACCCATGCTATGATTGCATACAGCCAGGAAACCAGTTATAAATTAAAAGACACTAGAAGGACGAAATCTTTTGTTCCAAAGAACTCACACCTTCTCAATTTGAGCTAAACCACCACCTTCATTACCTGTCAGTGTAACAGTGATTATATCCTCTTTGTAAACCAGCAACTAAAAGGTGAAATTATAGCAAATACACTTGATCGGACAATATTACACCCAGTAGATATTTGTGGTACAAGACAATATATTACAGTTGCATTAAAACCTAACTATATAAATTAATCTTTTCCTATTCAAAAGATCTGTAATGGTTCTAAAGTCTAGTCAGACAAAGACAGATCCCAAAGTTAAAATTACTATTCTTACTTGTTGCTATATATCCCAACTGAGGAATTAAATGTTCATCTGCACAGCTCTCTCTTCCTGGTACTAATCTCTGGTATTTTGTTAGATGAGGGTTTCCATCCACATCTACTAAAAATGGAGGTGGCATGAGATGAGGCGCCTGCTGCGTCTGCTCATCTAGGACATAATTGTTAGCATCGCGAATCAATGGTCGGTAGTCAGTGTGGAAGAACATCTGATCAGGAATCTGGAAAGAAATAAAGCTTGCATATTTGTCAACTTGAAAGAAAGGGTATGTTAAAGAACTCGCATGTAGAAGAAAATTATACTAAGTTTACCTCCTATTGCAACAACTGGTATAGATACACCAAGTTTTCAAAAGGAAAAAAGCCACACAGACCCTATGCCATCCTAGATTTGTGTTGCTCTGACAATCTATCCCTCACAAAAGAAAGGAATTTTGATGGGCAAACAGTTAAAAGTATTCAGTACGTAGGTCTTTGAGAGGATAATATTGAAATTTCTGCAGTCCTATATTAAATAACATTGCTGTTCTATCCTGAAAACTAGCTATAAAACAGCATTTCAAATTTCCATTTCTAATTTAACATTTAGCAAACATCTGCTTTGTTTCCATCTAAATACATGGTTCTCTAACTGCTAACCTACAAATTTACCATGGGATCTCAAAGTCAGGCTGGTTTCTTTCTTCATCAAGAGTTAGCACCAGAAATAAAGATTCTGCAACCAAAATTAAGCCTTCAGTTACATCCAAGCAAATGCACTCAAGTAAAGTGGGGGTACAAAGGTGTCAAAGAGGTAACAGAACTTTTATACTGATGGTGATAAGCAAGAAGAAAATGACCCACTTTTCACTTTTTGATCCCAAGTTGAATATGTAAGATAGTTAGGGGAAAAAACCCTCAAATGATAAATGTGGAACTAGAGCGGTCATTTTTTTTTAATAGAATTTCGGTTATTGCTTTACAATAGACTGGCACTTCATATATTCTTGTAAGAGAAAATAACTGCTTATTAAGCAAAGCAAAACACAAACAAAAGTAAAAATACATATATGCAAATGTGCAGTATATTTTTCACGTGAATTTATTTATTCTTCTAGTCATCATGAAAAGGGAATGCTAACAGAAAACTGAACTTACCTTTTCATAAGGCTTGCTACACCCAAAACCAAATATCAACAGATGCCCATGAGAATCTGTACAGGCAAAATGTTGTCCATCTGATGAAAACTTGCAATCAAAAACAGCACCATGTCCTTGTCCTTCAATCTAGATTTAAGAAATGAAATAAGTTAGGTTTTGTCATTTTTTTGGAAGTAATATTGTATTGACTTACCCAAATTTCAATTACCAGACACTCCCTGTTATTTAAAAACAAGGTCATGTTTCTCCTACTATATGTTACAATGAAATTTTTGTTACACGTAGGTTATTTAATGTTCCCAATTACATGATAATTGGGACTCCCATCCTGGAACTGGATCTGCACTGAAATACCCTTAACACCTGCAGAGTCTCTCTGAAGTCAGTTGGACTTTGAAAAGGTAGAAGCATTCACCCATGCAGATACGAGTACAAGCTTGGACCCCATCCAGTAATGTATCCCAAAAAACAGTCCATTTTTCCCTACGGAGAGGGAACTAGGAGAAATTTAGAGATTTATCCTAGGTCTCTACAATATGTAACCTATTCTCAATATAAAGAGGAACATAAAATTATATTTATATTGCAAACGCAAGAGTCCATAATCAGCTATTTAATTTCCTAGATAGGTTCAAATTTTAAGAGACTTATTTAAGGTTGTGGATCTAATGTAATTTGAACAGCTAAAAACAGGCTTTCTACAAAGCTTTATATGTTTAAGCAAACCCACTAATATCAAATGCTACTTTTTAAAGCACCTCACTGTTATAGCACTGCACAAGGATATCCTCAAGACAAAGTACAAGATACAAAGTCAATCCCTTACGGTCTATATCTAGAAGAAAAAAAACCCCAAAAAAGTGTGGACAGTGGTTATACTAGCATAACTTGGGGAAAAAAATAAGTTATTTAAAGTGGAGAAGGATGGGCTAAGAAGCTGTCAAGAATAAAGTGAGCTCCATATAGTTGGGCAAACCACAAAAAAGGCACCATCACTTGCTGACTTAAATGACAGTAGCATTGTTAAAGCCACAGCTGACAATATAACTACTTGTCAGAATGAGCCTTGAGGTGCTGGCCTACATATAACAAGGGACTACACAAGGTAAGGCTTTTAAAGACCAACAGGGCCAAATTAAAATCAAAACACCATTTTAGAAGCCAAAAAATGGGGAGAGAAGACGCTATGATCACAATTGCTCAAACATGTTGCACATCCTGAAAAAGGCAGAGGGGAATGTACTATAATTTGATCTTACCATGTTAAAATAATGTTTTGTTTTGATGCCTTTTGTGATGTCCCATATAAAGATATTGCCATCATGGCCTGCAGATAACATAATCCTTGAATCGAAAGGGTGGGTCTCCAACACAAATACTTCATCTGTATGTCCCTTTTTAATACGGAAAAAAGACATACAAAAATCACAAGTTTACAATTAGTATGTTAGATAGTTCTGAAGTCCTGCTTCCATCACCATTCCTCCCTAATCTTAGACTTCTAAGACCCTCAGAAATCTGAGAACTTTTGGTGGCCCAACATTCATACAATTGTGAAAGTGACTAACACTGTAGACGGGTGCAAGAGTCAGGGCACCTTGTGACAAAGACAAGACTGTTTTTGAACCATACCACTGTCTGGATTCAAACAAAGATGATAACATACCTATTTAAATATCAAATCCTTTTTTTAAAAAAAAATATTTGAGAGAAGTCTCAAGCTTTTCCCTACTTCACAGGGAAGATAGGCTCCATTTTGTTGTTTTGCACACACAGGAATGTTTTCTGTTTTGTTTTTTGGTTAGAGGGAAGCTGTTGAGTTTTAGGGGGTTTTTTTGTTTGTTTTTTTAAAAGCACTATACTTGCCATTATATTCAGATACAAGCTTCCAAGACAAATCAAATTTAATGAACAATTCAACATGCAAATGCCATTTTAACACTAAAAAATGAGAAAAGCTGCATATTTAAGAAAGCAGGTAAGGTCATTACATACCACCATATCATGAAGTAATTGCCCAGTATAAGAATTCCAAACTTTTAGAAGATGATTATTCACAGCAGTAACAACAAAATTATCATTTTGATTCCAAGCTATCATTGTTACTTTCGGCTTCATAAATCTGTCTTCTTCTGAATGAGAGTCACTATTAAAAAGAGAACACAACCAATGTAAGTATAACTTTTTAAATAAGTGTTAATTTCAATAACCAAACAAAAATTGAACTCTTGTGATGTTACGAATCTGACATATTTAGCAAAGGATTAAACTCTGGTCATAACTTGTCCACCATTTTAATATTTCTGCAGTAACCTGACCAAAGAATGTGCTGACATCTTAAACTTTAAATTTGAGTTTCCTTGCTTTGGTAGGTGTTACTTTAAATTACAATACTGCTGATACTTTTAAAAAAAAAAAATCCACCAACAGTCCAATGATGCTCAGATATCCTATTTCACTTTTTTAAAATTAGGTAAACTTCATGAGAATGGGATGTTTGTGTAAGTTGTCACAGTACAGTTCAATTAGAATATTGAAGTTAAGAATCAGAATGAGCTATAAGGAGACCAGGAACCAAGCACTTGGGAGTCTCAATCTGCCCTGAAGTCTCACTTAAGACTCTTGCTTCTCTTATAGAGACAAAGGCTGTTAAACCGACTTTGTGTGTCTTAATTTACAGTCCCAAAAGACTGTCAAAAAGATTTGTGGAAGACAAGGAAGACAAAACAAATTCAATTCACTGAAGGAATGGGAAAGCACTCCTAAAAAAATTTAGTGTATTCATTTCATAGAGTGCACAAAATTATCTCCATCTTTTAAGATGAAGCCCATATGAAACTGACTTTCTCAAAATTAGGAGCACATTTATATTTTTGGAATTTTAATTTTGAAACTCTGGGAGCAATGTGTGATGTCACAATATGAGAACACTTTTGGAAAAAAGTGAATTGCTATGCTAATTAAAGCAAATCAAGTTATGATCAAGTTACAATTTGTGGTAGGAACAGGGATTCTGGATCGCTGTAAAAGGATCAGATGTAGCAGGCTTCAATAAAGAATGGGCTTTTTCTTCTAAAGAAAGAAATGGATATGATATGGAAGAGGGACTTCTTTAATACAGTAATCAAAACACACCACACATGCTTACTCACATTAAAAGGTGGAGAATTTAGATTAGATTCCAAGCAGATATGGTGAATCTTTCAAAGTACCTGACTCCCCATAAAAACAAATAAATAGAAGACACTCCGCCTACCCGGGTAACCGATCAGCCATATCCAACAAGATGCTCCTCCATTCTGTTTGCTGGAAACGCCAGATATGGGCTGTTCCATCTCTGCTGCCACTTATGAACCTTGAAGTAATTGTTAAAAGACGTTATCTAGTACATAAAAGTAGATATTCACAGTACTTCTACTTAAAAATACACCCAGGGTTCTGGGGGCATAAAAAGAAGAATAAATAAAACCTATAAAATGGAATAATGACCAAAACAAAGTATCTTCCCAATCTAGGCTTAGACTCTGCAATGACCCAAACTCAAGACTTCTTTCCCAGCTAAAGCCCCCCAAAAAGATGAGCTTTATATGTGAGCTCAAGGTCAACAAATTTGAGAACCGGCAGAACAGGAAAGCAAGTTCTGAGTTAAGGAATCTTCATGAAAAACCTGTCTACAAGTCCTTCCTTATTAAATCAAACCCCTTAGCTCAAATGCTATGGCATCAGAGAAAGGCAGCCTGAGATACCTAGGATGCAATCCATGTAGGGCTTTACAGATAAAAAAATATTTTAAAACTGCACTGGGAAACAAATTGCAACAAAGGGTAGATTTATGCCAGAGCTCCATCCGTATCCCGCATGAAAAGCACAGCTAAGCAAGAAAGAAGCCACACTTTTTACAGGATTATAATTTCTGGATTGCATAAAATAGTAGCCCCATGTTAACAGCACTGGATTATTGCAATATGAAAGTATCAAAGACAAGGATTACTATAGAAAGAGCCATATTTAGAAGGAAAAACTGCAACCTCCAGGCCAAGTGCAGATTACAAAAGCATTCTGAGTCACTGTTATCTAGGTCTCCAGTAAACACCAAAATTTTGCAATTTATGGTTCCAATTGTAAGTATACCAGGAGAACTAAAGGACATAAATATTAATTTTTTGATTTATCAATATGCCACTCAGTTGTCTTGAATCTTTTCTGCATTTAAAGTAATAAGATCATACCCATTCATTTTATTGGTAACGAAGAGTCCTGTGGCACCTTAAAGACTAACTATAAAGTTTTGAAGCATAAGCTTTCATGGGCTAATACCCACTTCGTCAGATGCAAGCAGTGGAAGTCTTTGAGCCTTTAGAAACATGCTGGGATGAAACCGGCTGAACTTTCATCTTGTTTGCCACTGTCACGAACAACTGGACCGACTTTCTGAACAGTTTCATTCTCTCAAGGTAAAAGGCCAGCACCCTGAGGACTTTCAGAGAGTGGAGTCTCTGCTCCCTGCCGCTGGAATTAGGTTTAGGGTAGAAAACTAGGAGAAAGATGTCCTGGCTGATGTGAAACTGCAAGACAACCTTCAGGAGGAAAGCAGGGTGAGGCCTGAGCTGACCTTTGTCCTTAAAGAACACTGTGCATGGTGGGTCTGATATCAGGGCCCTAAACTCAGACACCCTCCTGGCCCAGGTTAATGCTACCAGGAACGTGACCTTGTAGAGGTAGAGCAGGAAGCATGTTTCTAAAGGCTCAAAGAGAGGCCCCATGAGCCTAGAAAGGAGCAAGTGGAAGACCCAAGCAGGGACCGGTTGACAGACATGAGGGTATAACCTGTCAAGTCCCTCTAGGAATCGGCTACCCATGGGGCTAGCAAATACCGAACGGCCCTGCACCTCTGGGAGGAAGGCCAATATGGTGGCTAGGTGCACCTATATAGAAGACTAGACACTCCCCCACCCATTTCAGATGGAGAAGGGAGCCCAAAATGTGTGCCACTGAAGCCAGCATCGGGGCAGTTGGCACTGCGCCGACCAGATTGAAAATCTCTTCCACTTGGCAAGGTATGTGGCTCTTGTAGAGGGTTTTCTACTGCCAAGGAGAACCTATCTAACCTGGTCTGAACAGGAAATCTTCAATGGATTTAACCATGGAGCTTCCACGCCATAGGATGGAGCGACTAGAGGTTGGACATGTCTTTGTTCTTATGTGAGAAAGTCTGGGGAGAGCGGCAAGGTAATCAGGGCTCCCACTGACAGGTCTAGCAGGGATGTGAACCAGTACTGACAGGGCCAGGCTGTTGCTATCAGTATGACCCAAGCTCAATCTCTGCTGATCTTGAGCAGCACCTTGCAAATGAGCAGTATGGATGGAAATGCATATAGGAAAGAACTTCCCCAATGGAGGAAGAATGCAGGAGCAGAACTGCTGGCACTTTCTTTTGCATCACGTTGCAAAGAAGTCTATCGGGGGAAACTCCCACTACTAGAAGATTGAAATTGCTATGTCTGAATGAAGGGACCACTCATTGCTGTGGAACGACCTGCTGAGGTGGTCTGCCAGCTCGTTCTGAATCTCGGGGAGGTACAACGTCTCCAGGTGATGTTCTACACAGAAGTCCCACAACATGAAGACTTCTTAGCACAGGAGAGAGGAGTGTGCACCCCCATTTGTTGATATACAACAGCAATGCTGTATTGTCCGTCATGACTAATACACATTATCTAATTAGGTAAGGACAAAATGTTTGACATGCTAGGCACACCAACTCTGATGCAGCTCTCCAACACTGATGTGGATATGCTGATCTGCTTGCGACTAGAGGCCTGGAGTTCTGTGGTCTCCCAAATGAACTTCCCAGCCCAAGTTTGATACGTCCGTCACCAACGACAGAGATAGCTGTGGGGCAGCAAAGGGGACTCCTGAGCACACCTGCTGAGCATCAATCTACCACCGGAAAGAGTTGGAGGGCCAGAAGAGGAAGGGTCATGATCCTGTCCAAGCTGTCCCGGGTTGGGCGATAGACTGATGCAAGCCACGACTAGAGTGGCCGAAGCAGAGTCTGGTGTGCTGCACCACATAGGTGCAGGCTGCCATGTGCCCAAGAAGTTTCAGGCAGTTTCTCGCTGTAGTGACGTGGAACTGCATGATGCCCCAGATTATGTTGCTGAAGGCCTGAAACCTCGCTTGTGGCATGTATGTCCTGGCTTGGGTTGAGAGTCCAGTACTGCCCCGATGAACTCTATCCTCCGGACAGGAGACAGTCTCTTTCGCTTTGTTTAGGAGTAGATGAAGGCTCTCAAAGGTGGCTCTGATAAATGTGACCTCAGTTTCCACTTAGATCCCGGAGCAGGACTTTGATCAGATAGTCGTCGAGGTTCAGAAACACCTGTACCTGGTGCCTCCGCAAGAACACAGCGACAACTGCCATGCACTTGGTGAATACTTGAGGTGCCTCTGAGAGGCCGAACGTGAGGACAGTAAAATTACAATGGGTATCATTGACCACAAACCTGAGGTACTTCCTATGGGAAAGTGTGCATCCATTAAGTCAAGGGCCACATACTAATCTGCTGGATCTTGTGAGGGGGTGATGGAGGCCAAGGAGACCATGCGGAACCGGAGTTTCTTCACAAATTTGTTGAGCTCTCACTGGTCCAGAATAGGCCTGGGCTGCCTTTGGCTTTAAGTATTAGGAAATACTGGGAACAGAAACCCTCACTCCTGTGCTCCAGAAGAACCTCCTCCACAGCCCCGAGTGATAGAGGTAACTGCACCTCCTGGATGAGTAGATGCTCCTTAGAAGGGTCCCTGAAGAGGGACAAGGGTGTGTGTAGAATGGCATAGAATTGGATGGAGTATCCCCTCTCAACTGTGCGAAGCACCCAGCGGTCCTAGGTGATACAGGACCATGCACGGTAGAAGGGAATAGTCAGGAGGAAAAGGCAAGGCATGGTAGATGCAGTCTCCGATCTGGAGTGCTGTCCTTGACCACACCTTCAAAAGGCCCATTTAGGGCCAGAGAGCAACTTGGGCTGGTCAAAGTTGTGTGCTGACATTGGGAGTTGCCTCCTCCTGCCACTCCTGTACCTTCTCCGAGGACCGTCCTGTTGGTTCGGAATCTCGAAGAAGGTTGCGGTCGGAAATATCTCCGCTGTGCAGCTGCAGTGTGCAGATCCAACGACTTGAGAGTGGCTTGTGAGTCTTTCAGGCTGTGCAGCCTCATCTGTCTTTTCAGAGAAAAAAAGTCTCAACCTTCAAATGGGAAGTCCTGAATCATCTGCTGGACCTTGTAAGGGAGCCTCGAGACTTGTAGCCAGGAGCCCTTTCTCATAGCCACCCCATGTGCCATGACGCTAGTGGCAGCATCTACAGCATCCAATGCAGCCTGGAGGGAAGTGCAGAAAACTAGCTTCCCCTCCTCCACCAAGGCCGAGAACTTGGTTCAGGAGTCCGAAGGAGGGAGTTCCATAAATTTGGCCATGTACAGGTGTGGTACAAGTACATGCTGACAATGGCCTGTTGGTTTCAGATACAGAGCTGCAGACCCCCTGCAAAATAGACCTTTCTCCCAAATTAGCCTCCCTGTTTTTTTGAGGAGGGCCCTTGATAGCCCTGCCCCTTATGCTGGTTAACAGCACCCACAACAAGAGAGTCAGGGGGCGGGTGAAAGTATAAATGTTCGAACCCTTGTGGAGGGGACAAAATGACGTCTCTAATTGCTCTTGGTGGTGTGCGGCAAGGGAACTGGGGTCTGCCATATGGTCTTGGTGGTGTCCAGAATAGTTTTAATAAGTGGAAGGGCAAGACGGGAAGGTCCCAAGGGTGCGAGGATGTCCACCGTGTGATCAGCCTCATCGACTACCTCCTCGGCCTTAATGCTCAGACCCTGAGTGGCCCTGCACAGCAACTGCTACAGAACCCTGTTGTCCTCAAGTGTAAGAGCTATGGCTGTACTCGCTAATGCTTCGTCTGGTAACAGAGGAGGAAACATTTATAATGAGTGGATGCTCCTCGCCATCGCCCCAGGGGGGATCTCAAGACTCGCAGGGCAGCATTGGTGCGGCTGACGGTGCTGGAGCTACAGACAGATCAAGCACTGGTGCCGCCATCAATACAATGGCAAGAACTGTCAAAGGAGCCAGTGCCGATCCAATTGCAGGCATCAAGGAAGGTGGAGGGCCTAATGTTAACACCGTCGGTGCCTGCGTTGTAGTCAATGTCAACAAAGGTTCCTGCGTGGGAGATGGATGCGAGGACGCTGCCAAGGGCAGTGCCAAGGTTGGAGCCGAGCACGATGCCAGTGTCAATGACGGTGCTGGTGTCAGAAGCATTGGCACGTGGGCAGGCGCCGAGAGCAGATGCATAGCCGATGGTGGAACAAAGATGGCTGAAGCCACAGAAGACATCACCAAGTGGTGATCTTCAATTCCTCCCTCTCCTTGGTGAAAAGCCCAGAGGGTCCAGACTGGGGCTCCCTCCTGTCTCTCCTGGACCTCGATCTGCAGCTCCTGTTTCTCCTGGAGTGATAGGCATTGGTCTCTGACTCCAAGGTCTCCAAGACTGAAGACCATGGAGGAGCCAAGCCTCAGTGCCTTGACTGTTGAGAGTTCAGGAAGCGGGTCAGCTCTCTGTCTGAGTGAGCCAGTGCTGAGGGAAATGGTGAGGGGGAGCACCTCGACATAATCGCCAGATTCCCTCTTGACTGTACTGTGGGACGGGCAGGGAGAGTCTGCCAGCACTGAACATTCTTCCCTTCTGGGAGGGGTGAAAACAGTGCCATAAGGTGCAGGAGGTCCTGAGCAGCTTGGTAAGCCTCCGGTGTCGAAGGGAGGTATGGCTGCTGTGTAGGGACTGGCGATCGAAGGGGGGCCATGCTCAAGTGCCTCACTTGGGCACAGGTTGACATGGCCCCAGCAAGCGATCCAGAACTGTGACCTGCGTGGCATGTCCCATCTCTTGGTTTAGCCGTAGGAGAGCAGGTGCCCTCCTCCTTTTTCTTCTGAGGCTCTGGCGAGTGGGACCGGTGCCTGCTGTCAGTCGGGCGTCGTGAGGTGCCATGTCCGTGCCAAGCATCTCGGGACGAGTCTTTTCTTGGGGCCAAGCTTGACAATGGTGCCGGGGCACTTCACATCAAAGACAAAGTGTTAGGGGCCAGGCCCAGGTCGGAGCGAGGGCATGGGGCTGCCTCCATGAGGATCACCTTAAGCTGCTGTTCCCTTTCTTTAAGGGTTCTAGGGTGGAACTAGCAGCAGATTTTATAGTGAGATCCTTTTGGTGGCCCTTCCCTAGGTACCATAAACACACTGAGTGTGCATTGCTTCTTGGTTCCGCTTAGCACAGGCCACACAGTCTTTAAACCCCGGGGAATGCGGGATGCCACTGCTCCGGGGAGGTGGAATGGCGGGAGGAGACCCCCAACAACTCTATACTAAGAACTCTAATACCAAGACTAAGGTAACTATATGCAGTGAGTAGAGAGACACTTGCTAAGCAAAGTTTCCACCGTCACTGACAGTAAGAAGGAATTGAAGGGGTAGCGGGTCAGCAGGGCTCTATATTGAGCGCCATGAAAGCACAACTCCAGGGGGCACCCAGGCCGACCCAATGGATGCTGCTAGGGGTAAAATCTTCTGGCCATCGTGCATGTACACATACCTGATTGGAAAGGACATGAACAAGCACTCAAAGAGGCTATATTTGTCTACAGTTGTATCTGTACAGCACAAAGGACAATGGAGCCCAAATACTTAGACGGCCCTGTGGGCATTATGATAAAATTAAATAGTTTCTTCCTACTACCTCCTTCCCCGGACACATTAGATCCAAGTAGAGGGCTCCTAGTGCATATGATGCAAAGAGGTAGTGTTCCTAGCATTTAACATGGAAAGGGGGGGGAGGGGGGGCGGGGAATACTAGAGCTGATAAGCAGGCTAAATGGAAAGTATGCCCTGCAAGACTGGCTGTTTAACTGGCTTTCCGGTAGCATGTTGGAGAAAGATCCTTAATATTGGGTTTGATGTAACACAGTGGTTCTCAAACCGGGAGGGGGTCGCGGGCTGCCTACAAAGGGGTTGTGAGCTCCTTGCACCGCTGAAAAGCCTCCGAATTGATTACTTCCGCATTCGGCAGCTTTTCGGTGGACATGCCGAGCTATTTCAGGAGCGCTCGGCATGTCCGCCGAAAATAGCCGCTGAATGCGGAAGTAATTAATTCGGCGGCTTTTCGGCGGACATACAAGGGTCCGCGGAGCTCTGAAAGAAAGCAAAAATGGGTCGCGGGGGGAGTTTGAGAACCGCCAATGTAACAGGAGAAGGGAAGACACTTTGGATTTCTTAGCTTCTGCTACTGGGGGTCCTCACAGTAGATGACTCACCCTTTGACACTGCCAGGATCTCCTTCTGTACAGGGTAACTGATGGCTCAGATGAGGAGAAGGGAAGGTGCTCGTGATGTAACAGGACACTAGCAGGACGCACAGCAAATTTCTATCTTTGGGAAGAAAAGCAAGTACTGGAAAGTGTGTGTAGCAAGGAGGCTGTGGGCCAGGATGGGGAAGGAAAGGAGATCCTGGCAGTGTCAAAGGATAAGTCATCTACTGTGAGGACCCCCAATAGCAGAAGCTAAGAAATCCAAGGTGTCTTCCCTTCTCCTGTTACATCAAACTCAATATTAAGGATCTCTCTCCAACACACCTACCAGAAAGCCAGTTAAACAAAACACCACAAAAAGGGGGGGAAAAGCAGCTTCTGAAAATCTTAAATGTGACCGGAAAGATATACTAACATGGACAATCCAGACGGGGTCCTTTGCTTAAATATATGCACTGTTGCTTTGTAAGATTTATGGGTGTGGTTTTAAAAACTGCTCAGCATCAGTTAACTCTGCTCCCATTTAAGACAATGGGAATTTTACTATTGCCTTAAATGGAAGAAGCCAAGGTGGGCCAATATTTAGTGCTTTGAAAACCCCACCCTTAATTCTTATTAGAAATATGACAACACTTTCCCATATAGTTACAAAAATCAGCTGATTTAAATAGAAGATACAATCAAATATTCACAGGGAACAAAAGCATAGAGCTGAAACTAAAGTGAACACTTCACGCTAGAGAAACGTAGACCATCCTTCAAATTATAGCTGTACCAGATTTTCTGAGTTGAGCACTCCATGAGTGTGACAGTAGGTATTTAATGCCAAAACATTTAAAGGACATATTCACATTTTGAATCTTGCAACATACCTATCACCATGGTTCGAAAACTGAATGCTGTCGACTTTGTCCTGCAAAAGAAAAAAGTTTTTAAGAGAAGTTCGAAGTTAAATTATTTTTAATCAGGAACAATTTCTTTTAGAAAAATGTACATAATCATCTTTACAAAAGAAGTTAACATACAGGATCAGAAAAAAAGCACTATCCAAGTCCCAGAGAATGTGATCTCTTTTGCAACACACTGCAGAAAACTGTCCCATTTCAGAACAATTTTGATTAAAGTTTCACCATACAGTACAGTATTTTTTTTATCCTAACTGGTACGTATAATTGCAAGGTCACCAGATTCCTACACAAGAATCTTGGTAGAATTTGTTTATGTTCTGACATTAAATTGAAATTGCAACTTTTAAAAGAATGTCCACTTTTTAAACTCATCTTGCTAACACACTTGGAAGGAATTTGTGAAACATTACAGACCCATCAATAAGTACCGTATTTTTCGTCCTATAGGACGCTCCGGCGTATAAGACGCCCCCGAGTTTTTAAATAAAAAAGCCGGGGGGAAAAAAAAAAAA
Organism: Sternotherus odoratus; assembly: GCA_032164245.1. Classification (NCBI taxonomy): domain Eukaryota; kingdom Metazoa; phylum Chordata; order Testudines; family Kinosternidae; genus Sternotherus; species Sternotherus odoratus. The sequence goes on from JAVMKO010000001.1 coordinate 166,351,242, forward strand.
AAAACCCACCACCACACAAAAAGCGCCGCTTTTTTCGTGCCGCTCTCCCGTCCCCGCCGCGCGGCGGGCTGCTGGGAGCGCGCCACTCTCCCGTCCCCGCCGCGCGGGCGGGCTGCCGGGAGCGTCCCGGTTCCCCCCTCCCCGCCGCGGGCGGGCTGCCGGGAGCGTCCCGGTTCCCCCCTCCCCGCCACGGGCGGGCTGCCGGGAGCGGCAGCCCGCCCGCGGCGGGGCGGGGGGAACCGGGACGCTCCCGGCAGCCCGCCCGCGGCGGGGAGGGGGGAACCGGGACGCACATTCGCCCTATAAGACGCACCAACCTTTTCCCCCCCGTTTTGGGGAAGAAAAAGTGCGTCTTATAGGGCGAAAAATACGGTAACTTTCCATTAGCAACTACGCATTTAACTCAAATTTGAATTTGGACTTCCACTATCCTAAACAAGTCAGAATCTAGAGGAACTGGTTTCTACATTCTATATTTGTTCAGAGTAAGCAAGTTCCTCCATCCCCCCGGCTCCAGACACACAAAATACAGTTAGCTATTCATTTTCATTAAGATAAAATGAATGGGCAAGTAGATGATGTACCCATGCCAGAAAATTTGTGAGTTTTGGAAGTCTTCTCTAAAAGTAATGATCAACACTAATCAACTCTTATTACACCCCAAAACTTATGATTAAAATGAGGAAGTTAAAGTGTTTGCTTTCCAAATAATAACTGAAACAGAGATAGAAGACAGATAGTAAGCATTTAAAAATCCATTAATAATCCTTAGGGGGAAAAAAATTAATAACCACATTTAGATCTCATATATAAAAGTCAAATGGTGTATGCGTGCGTGTATGTATGTATGTTCCCTTACTCCTTCCACACCGTTTGAGCTAGAGACTTGAAATTTGGTAGTTATAGGCTTTAGGGTCCTAATCAGGGTAAGAATCGAAATTTTTTCAAATCTCACCTCTGACACCCCCTAGGGGTGAAATTCTTTAAAGCCCATTAACATCAGCTGGGCAGCAGGTTAACACCTGCTGTTCTCTGTGACAGTTATGATGTAATAATACCTCCCTCCAACGGACCCCGTACTCACTCAGCTCTCTCCCTCCTCCCCCCCTCCAATGGCCCCCCCATTCGCTCAGCTCTCTCCTCCCTCCAACGGACCCCGCACTTGCTCAGCTCTCTCCCCCCTCCCTCCGCCAACGGACCCGAGCAACGCCGGGTATTTTTGCTAGTCTACAGATAAAATGTAATTCTCATACATCTCTGGTAGCCTTTCTTACACTCTGACCAGTAGTGCATCACAATGGATACCCATTCTAACATTTAAAAGTTCTGAACAGCTTCATTCATTTAAAACAAATTAACCTGCCAGAAAAGTGTTCTCTTCTCCTTGGCCTAAATATAGAATCCTCCACAAACCACACCTGCCCATGGCCTAGGACATGCACTACCCAATCCTGTACAAATGATAATGTTAAGGTATGCTAAAAAGAAACTTATGAGCTCTAGAAATAGTATTTTTACACTCTAAGTCAGTCGGGGGCAAACCTTTTGGCCCGAGGGCCACATCAGGGTTAAAAATTGTATGGAGGGCAGGGGAGGGGAGGGAAGCCTAGTCCCGACCCCATCCAACCCCCTCGCAATTCCCACTGCTCTCAGAACTCACAACCCATCCAACCTCCCCTGCTCCCTGTGCCAGGACTGCCCCCTCCTGAGACACACCCTTACCCCTAACCACTCCCCGTGACTGCACCCCTATCTAAGCTCCCCTGCTCTGAACCTCTAAGCCCCCCTGCTTCATCCCCTCTTGAAACACCCATCCTAACTGTGCCCCCAGAACCCCATCCCTACCCAAGCCCCACAGCTCCCTGTCTCCTGACCGCCTCGAGCCCTATCCACACCCCCGCCCCCTGACAGACCCCCAGAACTCCCTGCCCCTTATCCAAGACCCCGGCTCGGCCCCACCCCCCTTACCATGCCACTCAGGCCCACCAGAGTGAGACACACTGCCCTGTTGAAATTCACAGCACTGCCCTCTTACCATGCGGCTCAGAGCGGCAGGACCTCAGGCCCAGATGGAATTAGCCCTGCCGCTACAGTGCTGCCCCAGAGCGGTGGGCCTGAGTGCTGGCGGTGTGCTGTGGCTCCGGAAAAGTGGGGGAGGGGATGGAGCAGCCTCCCCGGCCGGGAGCTCAGGAGCCAGTCAGGAAGGGCCTGCGGAACATATGCCCACCCCTGCTCTAAATGAATGCACCACTATCAAACAAGACAACTCTTGTTTCCAACCCTGAAAATTACCAAGGTATCGGTCTTTAAAACTTTAAAAGAGGTGTTTTTAACAGACTTAAGAGATACAAAACTACGAGTGTCCTGTACAGCTCGACTTGTGGTGCTAAAGGTGCCTTACTTCACAGGCGAATGATACATAAAAAAAATTTAAAACTCAAACCCTATTTTATGAAGCATGTGGTACAAATTAATACATGAAGGTATGGTATATAACGTTTATTGTCACAAAAGTAATGTAACCATCCAAATTGAGAAAGCAAGCATGCTTGCTGGACTACATTCCTCTAGTGCTTCTGCACCAATAGAGGATAGATATCTTATTCCTACAGGAGATAAGCAATAAACAGAGGAGGAACACTAAATCAAGTTACCAAATAAGGCAGCAATAACACTTACAAGAACCAAAGGAGAGAACCTAAGTTTTATGTTACTGGCAAAGACCCAAGATCACAATGTCTATAAACACAAAGAGCCAAATTCTCACACAGTAAGGCCTCCTTTTACAGTTCTGCAAGTGTGAAGTAGGGGCAAATGTAATTTATTCTTGCTTTAAGGCTCCTTTACACTTTCAGAGCATTATATATATATTAATCAGGCCCAGAGAACATCTATAAAGGAAGGAGGCCTCATCTGGAGTACTGTGTCCAGTTTTGGGCCCCACTCTACAAGAAGGATGTAGAAAGAGGGCAACAAAAATGTTTAGGGGGGGGACTGGAGCACATGACTTATGAGGAGAGGCTGAGGGAACTAGGATTATTTCTTCTGCAGAAGAGAAGAATAAGGGGAGATTTGATAGCTGCTTTCAACTACCTGAAAGGGGGTTTCAAAGAGGATGGATCTAGACTGTTCTCAGTGGTACCAGATGACAGAACAAGGAGTAATGGTCTCAAATTGCAGTCAGGGAGGTTTAGGTTGGATATTAGGAAAAACTTTTTCACTAGGAGGGTGGTGAAGCACTGGAATGGGTTACCTACGGAGGTGGTGGAATCTCCTTCCTAAGAAGTTTTGAAGGTCAGGCTTGACAAAGCCCTGGCTGGGATGATTTAGTTGGGGATTGGTCCTGATTTGAGCAAGGGGTTGGACAAGGTGACTTCCTGAGGGCCCTTTCAGCCCTGATATTCTATTATTTTTTTTAAAAAAAAGCAGGGAACATGTTAGAAACTACTTAGGCTAGCCATTAAGGAAATTATTAACAGTAAGAGCAAGTGAAGAGAAAATTGGACACCATCACAGTAGCTACTCAGTAGGTTACATAAGCCATTAGGGGAAGCAATGTTGGGAGCAGTCCTATCAAATACAAAAAGAGTCAGTCTAATGCAGTGGTTCCCAAAGTGGGGGTTGCGACGCCGCTGAAATGGGGCCAAATTGAATATTTTCACTTTCGGCGGCATTTCGGCAGATATACCGATGCGCGTGAGCATGTCCGCCAAAATGCTGCAGAAAGCGGAAACATTCAATTCGGCAGATGTGGCAGGATCGCAATTGAAGGCTCAATGTGTAAAAGGGGTCGCTCAAATGGTAAGTTTGAGAACCACGGGTCTAATGCAACTCAAGCAGCCTTTAGTTGCCCTAGTACTTATGTTGTAAGTAGAAATATTTATTGAAAATACCCATAAACTGTATTTCTGATCTAAAATAGTCACTGAATTTCAAGCATACGGTACTGCAAGATTGCATTTATCACTTATGGATTAAATCATTTTAGCATGTGTTACCTATATTTATTAATGCATCACAAATGAAAGTACACACTTATGTCTCGTGTGCTTAACATTATAACCTGATAGAGAATTCTAATGTTAAACATGCAAGACATAAGTGTATACTTTCATTAGTGGTGCAGTAATAAATTGCATTTATGCTGTTGTAGAAGTGTAAAGGAGCCTTAAAAAAAGAATAAATAACATTTACCTTACTTCACACCTGCAGAATTGTATAAGGAGGCCATAGCATATGAAACATACTTAAAATAAAACACATTTAAGAGAATAGCATTGTGATATGTTCCCTCAATTCATTTAATCCATGTAAGCATTTCAAGTTACTGTCACTTAGATTTTCAGACCAGTACGCAAAATTTAAATCCAGTAAACTTTTAAAGCCATAATGTTGCTAGAAGCCCCAACACAGTTAAGTATTTTAATCAGGTGACTCAGATTTAACAATCTTACTTACAGCATGGCTTTCCAGTTCAGCTATTTTTTCAGGTGTTTCAGAGCCAAAAAAATACATCCTGATAACATGATCTGTACTGCCTGTTGCTAGAAACATACCACCTGAAAATTCAAACAATAATTAAAAAGCTGACATCAATAAGAATTTTAATTTGTTACAATATCAGGTAGAACATGATAGATTAAAAATCTGATGTGTCAAATTTCTTGCTGTTTTCCCACCAATGGGGAGTGAAACTTCATTTTTCTTAACAAATCCATTTTAGTCATATATAATAATAATAAAATAAAATCACAAAATTTTAGTATGAAAGACTAAAGGAAACTATAATAATGAGTTCTAAAACAAGGTTGCAGCTAAAGTTATCTACTGTATTTAGAGCAGAAAGTCTTCTCCATACTTCAAAAGAGAGTGTTACATTGGCTACTCTTCACTGGAAATACCCATATATTGTAAATTAAATTAAGGGTCAAGCAGAGAGATTTTATAGCAGGGTACGAGTAAAAAGGTGAAAAAAAATCCAGACAACGCATTTTTTATTCTTATGCTTTTGTTTATAAAGGATTCATCCAATCACTGGGAACTGAAGGAAGCACAGTCAAAACATAAAAGACATTAAGCAATGTGCAAAGTGCATGCAAAGCCAAAAAATTCCCATTTTAAATATACTGTTGCTCCCTTGTAAGAATGCAGGTCAATTACAGGGCCTTACAGCTGGTCAGTTTTGGTTACTGGAGAAAAACTGATAGGAAGTCACACTATGTATTTTATTTTCATTATGTACATGTATCCTGCTTCTCTTAACACAGATGAATCCAACTCTAGAAACCCCAGCTCAATCACCATCTGGAACAGCTACCTTCAGTGCTATCCCACCAGGTGACCAACTGTCCTCTTAATGGCTACAGAACCTTCCCCCTCCTGGATGAGCTATCCTCCAACCACAAGCCAGAAAAGCAGCAGCAGATTTGTCACAATAACTTCAACCAACTTACTGTTTTTGTGATGAATTTTCAGAGCATTACTGAACACACAGAGCATATATACAGATACCCACTGAAAATGCAATAGATCATGTAGTTCTCTAGATTGGAGGTATCCATAGGGCATATCAGACATATTCTATAATGTCATGTAAGAGCCCAACATTGTATTTACAACTACACTTTTGCTGCCCAACTAGGACACAGGAGAGAACAAAGTAACGTGCCAGGTTCAGTTGTAACAAGTTCTTTGTTAAGAAAGTCCTTGTCCATTCTTTCTCAGATGCTGAATGTTATCCATCTCCTGGCCTGATCAGCTCTCAGAAAATGCCCTACCTGTCTGGAGCCCGCATCCAAGGTGTTATGGAAAGGTTGTGAGATTCACGTCTCTCTCTGACAATTACCCCATGCTGCTCACTCACGTGGACACTTATGATACTGCCAGATTATGACCCTAATCAGATCAGCAATGACTGCAGGAATTTGGGAGCAAGTCTGAAGGAGTCAGGGGTGCAGATTTAGACTATTATGGAAAACTTAACTAAGAGTTGTTAAACATTGGAATAGGCTTCTGCAGGAGACTGACAGGGATTACACATTGGAGGTTTTTAAAAACAGGTTGGACAAACACCTGTCAGGGATGGTCTAGGCATGCCTTGGGACGGGATTAGATAGCCTCTAGGTCCATTCTAGCCCTACTTTTCTATGATTCTATAAAACAAGGTTTTGTAGAAAGAACAGGATAAAGTTATATGAATCATAACATCCAATTATGGAGTGTAAGGAGAGAAATTATAAGATTTATTACCAGTGTAGGACAGTTGAAATTGACAGAATGTTTCTGTACATTAGTGGGGGGGAAAAAGGAAAAAATGGCTAATAACATACATATAGCTTACCAGTGCTAAAAGAAGAACAAAGCATCTGAACTCCAGGCCTGGATTTCTCTGTAAACTTCACTGGCCGATTACTTTAAAAGAAAAAAGTTGCTGAAAAACCAGGACATGCAATGTAAAGATTAAAGGTTAACAATCTTCCAAAATCTGAGTTCACACTGCCACAAACAAGTGCACAATCAACAACATCAAGAATCTAAAGTGATGTATGTTTTCTTTGTGAGAAGTCGGAGTTACAGTAAACTCAGTTTGATTTCTTTTTTTTAGGGCTGTTGATTAATTTATCACAGTTTTAATCACACCATTAAACAATAGAAGACCAATTGAAATTTATTAAATATTTTGGATGTTTTTCTACATTTTCATATAGTATTCTGTGCTGTAACTGAAATCAAAGTGTATATTGGTTATTATAAATATTTGCTCTGAAAAAATAGTATTTTTCAATTCACCTCATACTAGTATTGTAGTGCAATCTCTGTTGTGAAAATGCAACTTACAAATGTAGATTTTCTTACATAACTGCACTCAAAAACAAAACAATGTAAAGCTTCAGAGCCTACAAGTCCGCTCAGTCCTACTTCTTATTCAGCCAATCGCTAAGAGAAACAAGTTGGTTTACATTTACGGGAGATAATGCTGCCCATTTCTTATTTACAATGTCAACAGAAAGTGAGAACAGGCATTTGAACGGCATTTTTGTAGTCGGCATTGCATGGTATTTATGTGCCAGAAATGCTAAACATTTGTAGGCTCCTACATGCTTTGGCCACCATCCTAGAGGACATGCTTCCATACTGATTAACGCATTTTTTTTAACAAGCATAATTAAATTTGTGACTGAATTCCTTGGGGGAGAATTGTATGTCCCCTGCTCTATTTTTACCCACATTCTGCCATATATTTCATGTTATAGCAGTCTCGGATGGATGACCCAGCACATGCTGTTCATTTTAAGAACACTTTCATGGGACATTTGACAAAACACAAAGGAGATATGAACGTGAGATACTTAAAGATAGCTATAGCACTCGACCCATGGTTTAAGACTCTGAAGTGCTGTCCAAAATCTGAGAGGGACGAGGTGTGGAGCATGCTTTCAGAAGTCTTTAAAGAGCAACACTCTGAAGCAGAAACTACAGAACCCAAACCACCAAAAAAAGAAAATCAACCTTCTGCTGAAGGCATCTGACTCCGATAATGAAAATGAACATTGTCAGTCCACACTGCTTTGGATTGCTATTGAGCAGAATCCATCCTCAGTATGAATGCATGTCCCCTGGAATGGTGGCTGAAGCATGAAGGGACACATGAATCTTAAGTGCATCTGGCACAATGGGACACATGAATCTTAAGTGCATCTGGGGGGAGGGATAGCTCAGTGATTTGACCCTGCTAAATCCAGGGTTATGAGTTCAATCTTTGAGGGGGCCATTTAGGGATCTGGGGCAAAAAAATTCTGTCAGGGGACAGTACTTGGTCCTGATAATGTAGGCAGGGGACTGGACTCGATGACATTTCAAGGTCTTTCCAGTTCTATGAGATAGGTAAATATCTTGTAATGCCTGCTACAACAGTGCCATGAGAACACCTGTTCTCACTTTCAGGTGACATTGTAAACAAAAAGTGGGCAACATTATCTTCTGCCAATGTAAACAAAATTGTTTTTCTGAGCAATTGGCTGAACAAGAAGTAGGACTGAGACAACTTGCAGGCTATAAGGTTTTACATGGTTTTATTTTGAATGCAGTTTTTTTATACATAATTCTACAGTTGTAAGTTCAACTTTTATGATAAAGAGACTGCACTACAGTATTTGCACTAGGTGAATTGAATACAAATTATTTTGTTTTTTACAGTGCAAATACTTGTAATAAAAAATATAGTGAGTGCTGTACTCTTTGTATTTCTATATTGTAATTTAAATGAATGTACAGTAAACTCTCGATTTAACGGACTTCGGATGCAACGGACAAAATTTCCGATGCATCGGAAATCCGTTATTCGAGGGCTGCCGGCTCCCGCCCCGGGGAGCCGGGCGGGCGGGGGTTGACAGCTCCCGCCGGGCTCCCCGCCCCGGGGAGCCGGGCGGGCGGGGGATGACAGCTCCCGCCGGGCTCCCCGCCGCGGGGAGCCGGGCGGGCGGGGGTTGACAGCTCCCGCCGGGCTCCCCGGTGCGGGGAGCCCGGCAGGGGGACGGACTAATTCGGGTGAGGGGGTGTCCATTAAAGCCAAAAGTCCTGTTATTTAATGATTTTAAAAAATTATTAAATAACTGACTTTCGGCTTTAACGGACACCCCCTAGCCCGAATTAGTCCGTTAAATCGAGGTTTCACTGTATTTGAAAATGTAGGAAACATCCAAAAATAAATTATATTCTATTGTTTAATCACGATTAATCACATGACAGTCCTATTTTTTTTTAAATATATTCATGAATTTATGAATACACCCCCTGAAATAGCAGCGGTAATATGGAGTTCTCCACAGTTTGGGTTTCCTCTCCTTTGCAAATCTGATTTACACACTCCATGACATGGCTAATTAGTGCTATGCTGGTGACACTGCACCGCGTATGGAGCTTGCTTCAGCTTCATATAATTGTATTAGGTATAAAACAGATTTAGCATTCAAAGTTTTGCAAAGCTATGCAACTGTTGAGTAAAAAGCTTGGGTTCATGCTCTGTGATGATGCAAGGTCACCAGCTAAGCATGTGTTGCAATCACACATGGAACAGATACTGATAAACATGGATCTGGGAGAGGTGTAAAGGTAAGATTTAAAAAAAAAAAAAAAAACCAATTATATGCCCAACTTTGTTAATTAAGAAAAAAATCATGCAACTGAAAGCCAACTAAAAATGGCACTGTGTTTCCATGTTAAATACCTTGACTTCCAGAACACGTTTTTTGTTCATAAAACCCCCTCATATTATAAAGCAAGAATTGTGTCTTATGTTTGTACATCACCCAGCACAATGGGGGCCAAATCCTGATTGAGGACTTTGGACACAATAATATTAAATGTAAAGTGCTTTGAGAACTAAGTTGAAATGCACTATGGAAGTAAATATTAATTGTATATATTTTTTAAAACTTACTTTTAGACTACTAGCCCTATAAACTAAAACTTGGAACAGAGTGTGAACCTGGAACTTTTCTGTGTCACATATCAATAAAAGGCTTTTGGGGCCAAACTCTGCCCTAGTAATACCTTTGCAATCGCACTGCCTTCACTGGCATAGGCATAAATGATTTCTTTTCACACTCTGAATTACAGATATTTTTTGCTCAAGTACTGGAAGTTTCCACATTAGACATACTGGAACAGTTTAACAAATTTGAGTATTCTGTATTAGATATTATGAATACTTCCATGGAATAATGTTAAATATATTCTGATCATGTACTCCTCATTAGTACTAGGAATAGCCTAATTACTACTTTAGTATAAAAATATTGCATATCAAAAAAATTGCATATTAAAACTGTAAATTGTGGCAGTTATGAATTGAACATGAAAGCAGCATCTTTTAAACATTTTACATACAAGTTTCATTAAATGAACAAAAGTAAGCGGTCCCAGAACAGGACTGTCAAACTCAGACAGCAAAAATATCTTTACTATATGGGTCTAATATACTAAGATTTTCAATTTTACTTTTCACACAGTGTTTCTGATGTCATAAGAAGCCAGTGAATTGGTTCGTTCCTCATAGGGTGACCAGATGTCCAGATGTTATAGGGACTATCCCGAATTTTGGGTCTTTTTCTTATATAGGCGACTATTACACCCCACCCCCATCCCAATTTTTCACATTTGCTGTCTGGTCACCCTAGTTCATCAGGACAATGAACTGATCACAATTTTGTAATTACAGTAAAACCTCGATTTAACGGACTAATTCGGGCGAGGGGGTGTCCATTAAATCAGAAAGTCCGTTATTTAATTTAAAAAAAAACAAAAAAACGAGCTGTCGGAGCAGCCGGCCGCCGGCCCGCCGCCGGGACCCGGGCGGCCGCCGGCCCGCCGCCGGGACCCGGGCGGCCGCCGGCCCGCCGCCGGGACCCGGGCGGCAGCCGGCCGCCGGCCCGCCGCCGGGACCCGGGCGGCAGCCGGGAGCAGGCAGCCAGCCAGCCAGCCCGCCCGCCAGCCCGCGAAAAACGGATTTGGGATGCATCGGACTTGCTCATAAATTTTGTCCGTTGCATCCGAAGTCCGTTAAATCGGGGTTTTACTGTACTGCAATGTGCAATGGCACTTACATATATTCTGTAGGCTGCTGTGTGGGATATTTTAAGCTTTTCTATGTGTAAACATCAAAAGTTTATTTATATTTAACAAGTCAATTTATACCCCCCAAAACAACTGCCATCTTGTAATCAAGAAAGGGAAGAACTAAACAGCAACCCACTTACATACCTGAATTTCATGGAATCTGCATCCCATTGCCAAAAGCAAACTGTTCCATCTGCACCGGTAGAAACCATGTAGCGCATGGAGCCTTTGACCATTGGACTAAACTAAAGTTAAAGCCATACACAATAAATGTTAAGATAAAAACTTGCAAACTTTTTTTCATGACTAAGTTCCCTGTTTGAAATTACTTCAGAAGAAAATTAACTTTATAAAAATTCATATACTTTAAAAAAATATGTTCTAGATTCTAATGAATTAAGGGAACAGTTGACATATACAAAGTTATAAGTTCTGAAATTGAAGGTTTGCATATTAAACCCAACTTAAAAAGGGAATTTATCTTGTGTATTCCAGCCATAACTATATTTAAAAGAAAAAGAAAAAAAAGAGGCAAGTGCAAGAGATGTTTTACACCTTTAAAAAATATATATGTATCTCAACTGACTGTCACAGTTCCCTGAAAATCTGTCAGTGACTCATTCTAGGTAGCAAACAGCATTCTAAAGACAGTGGAGGAAATCTGCACTAAGCAGGTACCTGTTATAGGGTTTGGCTACACTGGCATTTTATAGAGCTCTAACTTGCTGGCTCAGGAGAGTGAAAAATCAGCCCCCTGAGTGAAGCAAGTCTGATTGCTTTAAAACGCTAGTGTGAACAGGCTTCAAGTGCTGGAAGACAGGCTACTAGCGCTCCGAGCTAATCCCCTCATGGAGGTGGATTACCAGGAGCACTGGGAGAGCTCTCTCCCAGCGCTCCTATGCGACCACACTCGCACTTCAAAGCGCTGCTGCAGGAGCGTTCCAAAATTTCAAGTGTAGCCAAGCCCTTATATTCTGTTTTAACCAGGTCAGACATTTAAACTAGGACTGTAACCATTTACAGGTACTTGCTGCATACATGTAAGTTGACATACTGATGCTTTTCTTTAAGAATATTGATTCAGAGCTATTAAAGCTTTAAAAAGAGCTGCACAGGAGATCTGAAAAGCAACATACATAGTATTTAACTCTTCCCAACACTAAAAACCTTATGCAATTTTGTAAAGACAGTATTAAAATCACAAAGCTTGGCTACAGCCAACAAGAAAATTCAACACAATTGTCTTAGGTACAAATACTCAACAAATCCACCAGCCTACTCGCATTCTGCATTTTAAAAGTCACGTATAATGGGTGCTGAGACAAAGCAATGTTTACAAGCACCATAAATTGTGCAGAAATGAAAAGGAACCTCAACTCCAGAGTGCTGGAGGGATATAGAATTGGGTGAAAGAAAGCTTCTCACTTCTACTGGATTTCTGTAAGACTAGGGGGTGGCAAAGTAGCCAACCTTCTATTCCTCTATCCCAAACCAGCTTGCACTGGTGGCAAATTGTATAAATTTTCTAATAAATAACCTGTTGCATGATTTGTTAAAAGTGGAATTACAAGGTTCTAAAGTATGCAATGATTAACACACAGCACTCACATTACAGTACATTATATATTGAGAGTGGATTACTTACTACACAAAACAGAACATACAGAATATACTAGTGCATTGTTTGTTCCCAAAATACAAGTCCTATGGTGGTGTGTTCTAAGGTATAGTCAAACTGCGGACTGCTGTTTCTCAAACATAGGGTGTTTTTCCTAACACATTATCAAATCAATTTAAATTCTGATATAAAGTTTTAGAATGCTTCATACAGGTAAGTTTAAAATAAATTGATATTAAACCTGAGAAACAGTACTTTGAAAGGAATATTCCCCTGCAATATTCACAACATCCTAACATACAAGTGGGATGTGAAACAGATTAGTCTATTTTGACTCTAAACAGAGAGAAAAATGGAAACAGTGACGAGTAGATTAAATATTTTAAAATCTTGATTTTAATAATTTATGTTGACATAAAACAGTTAAGGTAGTGTGTTCATGCATACGAGTTTTATTTTTGTTTTGTATCCTTCAGTATTAATGTCTTTTCTCTTAAATGTAATACGTAAATTTTACTCCAATATTGTCCTTTTATTAAAAAAAAGAATCAAAAACTATTATTTCGTTAACTTCCGCAGGAGAAGCGGTTATGTCAGAAAACCACAATAACTTTCATTACGTTCCACCCCTTCCCATGGATTTAGAAGCCAAACTTTAGGCACTTACAGTTTTGAAAATTCTGACCTTAGTAAATGTGTCAGTACCATACATTCACTTTGAAAGAAAATTCAGTCATGTCAAAGCCACAAAGTTTAAAATAACTTGCCACATTTACCTACCACTCTATTGCCGTTCCCCCTCCAACCTATCAGAACATCAATTTGCTGTAAAATTTTTACTGGTTAGGAGTTATTTGTCTCAAAATACAAAAGTAATAACTAATTTTCATGGTCAGAGGGTATTAACATAACAGAGCCGTTAAGGCCAGGCTCTTATCACATGACAGCAGAATTTCCCTAGACTTTGGCCACCAACTGAGAGAGTCAGGTACTTGTCCTTCTATAGGCTAGATAATCTTAGTGCATCCTACGAATAGTCTAAGGATATGTCTTAGATCAGCGGATATTGATCGATCTTTTGGCGATTGATTTATCGTGTCTTAATGAGACACGATAAATCGATCGCCAACAGCACTGCCGTCGACTCCAGAACTCCAGCTCGCCGAGAGGTCAAGCTGGAGTCGACAGGGAAGCCCGCTGCCAACCGCTGCTGCCATGAGGACAGCAAGTAAGTCGGCCGAAGATGTGCCGACTTCAGCTACGTTATTCACATAGCTGAAATTGCATATCTTAGGTCGGCCGCTTCCCCTAACTGCTATCACTGAATTAATTTCTCTTTAACTTTCCTGACTCATGACACAAAAACATCCCTGGTCATGTCTACCCTAAAGGAATTACAGCACTGAAGCTATTGTTACCTAGCAGCTCTGTGTTCTTGGGGACCAGAGTGCAGTACCTAGCCTGTCTGACTCACAAAAGACCTTCCCCGCCACCCAGCCTTTGCTTGAACCAAAGCCGATCAGAAAACAGACTTACAAAAAGCAATGAGAAGGCAGTGGGAGAAACACCTAAACTCCTCTGTATGAGGGTGACAGGATTAAGGAAACTCCCCTAGCCTAATTTGCATCAAAGATAGCACAGGGAGGCATATCCATTAGCATACAGAATGGAGAAGCGAGTTTCCAAGGCAAGAACCGCAATGAACTCTGGGACCAGAAAAGCAGGAAAGCACTGCATGATGGGGGGGAATCTCTGCTCCAAATGTTAATGAACCCACGCCTGCACATGCCCAGCTCAGTAGTTATCAGACCAATTCTACTAATAAAGCCTTTACTGGTATCCAAAATATTGAAGCTGTCTAATTGCATTGCGAGCTCCCTGGAAGGAACACCGCTCATAGACAGGAATGATCAGCTCCTATTGTCTAACCTGAACAAAACAACTTTGGTATACTCCCTTGAGCCATCAGTTTACCCATAACAAAATCTAGTGTCCTCCCTTGAACCATTGTTCTTTCCCTACAAAAATTCCTACCCATGCTCAAGTAAGTGTTCTGATCCCTGGATCCAAAATCTGCATTGGGACTTCATCTTCTCTGACTGATCGTGCTGAAGGCTCTGCAGGTCTCCAGCATTCCAGACTCTCAGCTACCACCAGCACCTGGGAACCCCAGATTGATTCAAGCTTCATGCAGTGATGAGAACCCAGCACTCTAGGTATGGCCTTCTGATCCTGACTTGTGTGATCAGTTATTGTTTTCTAAACCTGACTTTTGTAATCAAATTTAAGTTAGATTTAATATTATAACTGTTTTGTTTGTTTGGCTCCCCTGTGGCTATTACCTAGCAATAAATAACTTTCACAGTTAAGCTGGTTGTTCCCCCTTACCCCCCATGGGTGTTTTTTGGCTTCCTCATTCGCTCTTCAGCAACGCTCCTTGTACCTAAGATAAAGATCCCTGCCCAAAAATCCTGTGGGGTCTGCTCATCAAGTGGATTACTACTAGAACAACTGTAATGTGGAAGTGGGGATAGGGACGTGCTGAACCTCGGACATAGGAGGGTGGCAGCTGAAAGTGCTGCTCGACTCAGCCTGCTCAGGCGTACTCTATTCCACTGCAGTGCCCATGGCATATGAGGGTGACATCTTGGTACTGTTTAACCCAGCCTGCTGAATCAAAGGGCCTATGAGGGTGACAACTTGGAAATGCTGCTCAACCCAGCTTACTGAGTCCAAGGACATGTAAGGAGTTAGTCATGGGAGTGCTGATTAAGCCAGTCCTCTCAGACGTACTCTGTTAACGTGTGTGTGTGTGTGTGTTCATTTGTCTGATTCTGGGGCCTGAAGAACCCCGCTCTGGGGAACCTAGGTCCTGCAGGATCGCTCCACTGGGTAACTTGCAGAAGGGAGAAGTAGAGCTCTGTATGAGAACACAAGAAACACAAGCAGTACATTGAGGAATTACAGAACCCCCTAACCCTAGTAAATGAGCATACCCCAAAGTAACAGATAAATCTGGTAACACTATGCCGCTCTAACCCTGTAGCATAGACACAGACTACAGTTATGGAATGGGTTTTTCCTGTCACTGTCAGAACTCCAACTTCCAAAGCAGCAGTAGCTGAGTCAATGTAAAACTTTTTTTGTTGACCTAGCTATGTCTACCCCAGGGATTAGGTTGGCACACCTACAGTGCTCAGTTGTAGATTTTTCCACATCCCCGAATGCTGTAGCTTTGTTGACCTAAGTTTTGAGGATAAATCAGGCCTATATTTTTTGTCCAATTTATCTGAGATTTTATTTGTAGATTTAGACAGCCTAGTTCCTTCAGGTTTGCTTTTTTTTTTTTATAAAATGGAATTCTGTAATTTGAGAGCCCCATGGGGCTGACTGGCTTTGTCTCGTCACAAGACCTAAACCTGCTGAAAGCTAAGTGTTTAACGTCTAAATTTCTTTCTTTGCTTTCGTAACATGTCTTGCACTTCAATTTATTGGAACACTTATAAAAATATGTATATGTACTTTCCTCAAGACAAGACCTTTACAATAGTTAAGCACTGCATGAGTTGTGTCTTTTTTTAAGCACAACTATCAGCCAAAAGTCTAGCTAGTTAGAAGTGTAGGGTGTATTAATCAGGCTGAGGTAAGAGAACAGAAAAACAAATATGACTCCTGAATGTTGTCCTTTACAATATTGCTGTTTGCTTCTATTTAGACAACATTTTTTGCTGGTATACATTTGTCAAAATAAGATACTGGATTTTTATCCAATACTACAATTCTTACTAATCACAAAATAAAATCACAAGATCAAATAAGACATGTTACCTTTTGTTTTTACGCTAGAACTGTCAATTGCTTTTACAATGAATTTGAAGGCATCAAACTAAACATAATTATGGTATTCAAATGTTTTAATACTTGTATGCTATTAGATGTTGATAACACAAAGCTACTACATGAAGGAGAGACATGTCCATTAATTAGAAATATACCTGTAAAGATGTAATGGATCCTGTATGTCCCTGGAGCACAGCAACTGGTGCGCAAGTTCTCAGACACCATACCCTGATCATTTTATCACAGCTTCCAGCTGCAATCATAGTGTTTTCATAATTCACAGCCATATCTGAAATCTCAGCTGAATGACCTCGTAGTGTGGTGAGCAATCGGCCATTGTGAGTAGACCAAATTTTCACCAAGCAATCATCTGAACCCTAAGAAAAAAGGATTACAGTACCTGACATAAGTTCAAGTTTATAAAATACTCAAGATACTATCTGCTTCAGTTTTGTCTTTAAAGATGATTAAATCCATTCCAAGTCTGGAAAACTAAGATTTTCTATTGAACCCTGCTATGCCATTGGTGCTCATGGAAGCTAAAATTGAGTCATATTGCATAGTGGCTCCAGGCACTTTGCCATCCTGGAATCCACAGCCCTGGGTTAGGCACCTAGGCTACTTATATAAAACAAGGGGAGAATTAAGCACCTAAGAATGGAATCCACAAAAACCAGCACATAGTGGAAAGCATCTTAAATTAGCCAATAGGAAAGCCCCACCCCTTTCATCAATTAGACACCTATTTCTGCTTGGGATTCTCACTCATGAACCTTCACCTGGAGTTAGGTGCCTAAACGGTTTTCTTCACGAAACAAACCATGGGAAAAGGGAGGGAGGAGGAAGCAGCCTCCAACTTTTAGCCTAGAGGTTAGGGCATGCACCTGGGTTGTGGAAGACTCAGACTCAATTTCCCCCTTTGCCTAACGTGGAGTAGGGGATTTGAATTTGGAGGGTCAGAGCCCTAGCCACTGGACTATAAAATATTTTGGGGTGGGTCTCAATATCTCTCCTGTTGAGACTATTCCATTGTGCACGAATAATTAAATATTCACTGAGCCAAAGAGAAAAAAAATGAGTATAATCCAGGAGCTACAGCACTCACCTGACAGGTAGGAAATCCAAGTTCAAATTTCTTCACCACATCAGGTATAGGATAGATATGAACTAGGAACTCCCACATGCAAGTGAGTGCCCCAGCCTCTGAAATAAGATTATAAAGGAGGCGGTCTCCTCCTCCCTACCACCCCACTGCTCCCTCCCAGCACTGACAGTGTTCTGGAATGCTCTGAGAATAACAACTGGATCAAGACTCACAAGTGGGACAACACATGATCTGAAGAACTTGTTGGGGCTTACACATGAGAGGCACCTGGGTGTGTGCATGCTCATTAGCAGAAACCTAGGCATCCAAGGGACACTGCTGGTGGGAACTCAGAGACACTGGGGAATTTTAGACACCAGCTGAGCAGAGATTTTGAGGATCTCAGTGATGCCTAAATGTTGGCTTTAAGCATTTAATTTCCATTTTAGCTGCTTAAATCCTTTTGTAAATCTAGCCCTAAGTGGAAAAAAGTTAGTTACAGTCTGTTTGATAACACAAAAGTGATCTATCAAACACAAACGGAAAACATTTTGTTAATTTTCCCTCCATTACCAAATCCCCAAAATAATGGGTGTTAAACAAAAGTTCTAAACCATAAAAGCAGCCGCCTTCTCCATTAGTTACAAACATGCAACACCCCAAAACACAAACGTATCAGAGAAAAAAAAGCATGTATGTAGATATCAGTACCAAATAAGCAATTAAGGGTAACAGAGTTTAAAAATGCCCACCCCCATACACGTCAAACAGTTCACACAAATAAAGCTAATCAGCTTTTGCACGTTATTTCTAAACTTTTAATTTTGAGGTCTGAATATTTCAGGCATAAATACTGAGCATTTAAAATCTACTTTCCCGATATCCAATTAGAAATAGTTCTACAAGACCCAGCATTCACAGCATCAACTCACAGTAAATATTCGGTGGCCAGTCCTATCGAATGCAACACAGTAGACTGCAGAGAGATGGCCAAGAATCCGCCTATGCATCCTTATGTGCTGATACATACTTCCTGGAAATGATGTTCTGTAGGTTGCACACCCCGTTAATTGTTTTGCACGATTTACTTCCACTAAAGCAGAATTACAAATAGATTAAAGAATGCAAGCAAAAAAAAAAATCATCCTGTGAAAAGCCATGTTTAAAAATTATTTCTAGGGGGCCTAAATAATAATAAAATACCAGGTCTCCTGTAGGTAGCCACTCTGTCTTGCTTCCATAACCAATAGACTAAATCCAGTAATCAAGTGAATCTCTAGCTTGTGCACAAAACTCCAAAATTTATTCTGAGCTTGTGGGTTTATGTTACAAAGAACTGGGGCAGCTTTTTAATTTAATCTCGCCCCAAAGTAGGTGGGGTTTTTTTTTGGTTTTTTTTTTTACAAAGACAGACAGCATCTTTTGCCTTGTATTTTGCCATGTACTTTCATAAATTAGGTCACCAATAGAGTCTTTGTTATCAAACACCACTGACTTGCAGATACCATAAGTATCTCTATTTGCTTATTAGTACACTGGGTTTTTTAAAGCAGAAAAACTTTCATTTAAAATCTAACATTTCAATCCTGCAATGAATTCTACATGTTCAGAGCCCCACTGAAGTAATATGAAAATTCTATAGGTAAACTTTTAGAGCTGGTTCTTAAATGCAATTTCCATCACTTTTTATATGAAGAGACGCATCAGGAGTATAAGTGTCAAGAAATACATATCACACTGAAGGTAGAAGTGATTTTATCATCTACGTACCAAGGTTTGGTGGAGGGCCATAGTTTACAGGAATTTCAGGAGGTCTTCCTCTCCGAAGAGCAGCTAAAGCAGAGCCCTTCCAAACAGTATTCCTGCAATCTTTAACATCAGTGTTAGATGCATAAAAAGTTACCCATAAGAGCACATTTCAGAAAAGCAAAACAAATGTTACAGTTCTAAAATCATTATAGTCTAGCAAAATAGTAATGAATAAGCCTGCCAAAGGGCCTTGTACCACAATAGTAAATTTAATAAGAGCTGAAGAAGCTCAGAATCTCACAACCTAAAACTTTCCAGCAACAGTCTGAAAGCCTATGATACTGTCCCAGCAAGGGAGGTTTGATAATGACACACACAGTCACTTACTCCAAAGACTCAGAGGACTTCAATTATTTGTGAAATACTAGCGTACTCATTTCTGCACAAAATACAGATGCTACATTTATACAGTAAATTATTTACTAATTGAGTTATTTGCATTATCGATGTTGTGAAAAAGCAACAAAATAACTCTGGCTATTCAAAGTCAACATATAAAGTTTTCTTGCAAAATATATTTTTAGCACCATCTGTCTTCATGGCAATTTACAGATAATAAAAATAAGATCAATATCTCTCCAGGCTATTCTTGAAAAGTATTATATTTTTCCAAAACAATAAAAGCACTTAAAGATTTATTTAAAACTAAAAGTTCCCCCTCAAAGAACTGCACTCTGTCCATCCAAAATCATCATAAGACACTTTTGTACATGTTCTATGTAAGTAACTAGTACTACAGATCAGGTTGCACAAGCATTTCCATTCTACCCACTTTATATCTTTCCAACCTTGCCACCTTTTAGGCTGAAATTTTATAGGACTGTTTTCTGCCCAAAGGTGGCTTTTAATTTTATTAACCTCTCTTCCGCACTTCACTAGCTCCACAGTGAATTTGTGCTGTTACTTTGCATTTGTTGTGAATCAAACTTGCCGCCATTTCAGCACTTGACCTGTTAAATAACTTTTAATATTGGGGAAAGTCGCCAATATATAATATATATATATATATATATAATTTGTGCCAACAGGTCAGTTTGACTACAGGAAGAGAGGCGACTTTCCCCAATATTAAAAGTTATTTAACAGGTCGAGTGCTGAAATGGCGGCATGTTTGATTCACAACAAATGCAAAGTAACAGCACAAATTCACTGTGGAGCTAGTGAAGTGCAGAAGAAAGGTAAGTGGGAAATGCACTAGCATCCACTAAAATAGTTCCAAATCATAAAATGTTTTTTTTTCCAGTTAAAAAATAATGCAAACACCACAGAATTTCCACACACACACACACACTAAAAAAACCTGAAGGTCTTACTGATTACTTAATCACCAGCCCAGCATTACTGTTAAGCAGCCATGATCAGGAATGAGGCCCCTGACTTCACATATATTACTAAAATGTGAATGGAAAGACACTGCTGGACTGGTTTTGCACAATTGGTGGTATTATAGTGAGCCATTTCTATCAAACACAAAGAGCCAGGGGTCTCCTCTACTCCAAAAAATAGATCACTACCACATTATCCCTCTTGAGATCCACAAGCAGTCAAAAAGGGACTGGCATTTGTATACAGAGTGCCCTGAGAAACTGCACAGCCCATCATGATCTGATGCAGATACTCTGACAGATATCTACACAAACTGAGATTGGAATGGACCTCAGCTGAAGCCAAGAACCTCTTGATGGTATACGAAGGCACATGAAACCAGAGCATTTCCAAAAGGCTCCAAGGGAGATTACTACTCCAATTTAAAACTACAGTGAAACCTCGATATAACGGACTAATTCGGGCGGGGGGTGTCCGTTAAAACCGAAAGTCCGTTATTTAATAATTTTTTTAAATTATTAAATAACGGACTTTCGGGTGACAACGGACACCCCCTCGCCCGAATTACTCCGTTATATAGAGCCGTGAGACAGCCCGCCCACCCCCCCCCCGGCTCCCCGCTGCGGGGAGCCGGGCGGGGGGGTTGACAGCTCCCGCTGGGCTTCCCGCTGGGGGGAGCCGAGCGGGAGCTCTCAAACCCCCCGCCCGGCTTCCCGCTTCAGGGAGCCAAGCGGGGGCTCTCAAACGCCCCCCCCCCCCGCGCCCGGCTCCCCATTGCGGGGAGCCGGGCGGGGGGGTTGACAGCTCCCGCTCGGCTCCCCCCAGCGGGAAGCCCGGCGGGAGCTGTCAACCCCCCCGCCCGGCTTCCCGCTGCGGGGAGCCGAGCGGGGGCTCTCAAACGCCCCCCCCCCGCCCAGCTCCCCTCTTGCGGGGAGCCGGGCGGGGGGGTTGACAGCTCCCGCTGGGCTTCCCGCTGGGGGGAGCCGAGCGGGAGCTCTCAAACCCCCGCCCGGCTTTCCGCTGCGGGGAGCCGAGCGGGGGCTCTCAAACGCCCCCCCCCGGCTCCCCGTTGCGGGGAGCCGGGCGGGAGGGGGCGTTTGAGAGCCCTCGCTCGGCTCCCCGCAGCGGGAAGCCGGGCGGGGGGGGGGTTTGACCTCGGGCGGGGGGGGATCTGGCGGGGGGGGGGCTGTTCGGGCGGGCGGGAGGGGGTCCGTGGGGCTGCTGGGGGGGGGGGGGAGGGGGGAGCCGGCGCCGGGCTGCTTGGGCCATGGGCTCAGCTGCCTGGTCAATTTCAGGTGAAATTGACCAGGCAGCTGAGCCCATCGCGAAGCAGCCCGCGCCGGCTGCCCCCCCCCCCTCGGGTGGGCGGGGGGGGGGTCTGGCGGGGGGGGGCTGTTCAGGCAGGCGGGGGGGGGGGTCCGCGGGGCTGCTGGGGGGGGGGGGGAGCTCGCGCCGGGCTGCTTGGGCGATCCGGTCATCTGCCTGGTCAATTTCACCTGAAATTGACCAGGCAGCTGAGTCGCCCAAACAGTCCGGCGCGGGCTCCCCCCCCCCCCCCCCCCCCCCCACCTGTCAGCCCGCCCGCCCGGCTCCCCGCTGCGGGGAGCCGGGCGGGGGGTTTGACAGCTCCCGCCTGGCTCCCCGCTGTGGGGAGCCGGGCGGGAGCTGTCAACTCGGCCGCCCGGCTCCCCTCTGCAGGGAGCCGGGTGGGAGCTGTCAGCCCGCCCGCCCGGCTCCCCTCTGCGGGGAGCCGGGCAGCCGGGTTGACAGCTCCTGCCCGGCTCCCCGGGGCGGGAGCCGGGCCCCCGAATAACGGATTTCGGATGCATCGGAAATTTTGTCCGGGGTCCGTTAAATCGAGGGTTTACTGTACTCTAAGAAGAGTTTGGGTTGGATTTTATAATATTTTGTCTTCAACTATTAAGTGGCATTTAGGCATTCTCTCACCCCACTTTGTTCTGATAGGTCAACATGTTTACCAATGACCCATCAACAACTGAAGTAGGATTAAAGACAGCTAGAGCATTGGTGACAGTAGTGTTGTGCCGCTGACAGGTAGCAAAAGGCTGTGTTTTTTAAAACATCTTGTCATGACTGTGAGAAAAGGGTTTCTTTGCCTCTTTCATAACATCCACAAATTTTCAATCAGTGGATCTGTTCAGTCATAGACAGCTTGATTAGTTCTGGCTATCTTCACTGGAGGGCAGATGCATGTCCCTGTATCTGCCCATCTGAAAGAGACTGTCATGCCTTTCTGTAGGAAAAGTAAGTTGCCAGCTTCTATAAAAGAAGCAATCATTGCTCAAAAATTAAACATTAGTCACCTGACATTCACAATCTAGCAATAATCACCAGATGTCTATTTTTACATTTTTGGAGGTGGAACTAGACCTTCATCTGCTCAGAAACTGAAGAAGCTGGCTTCAGTAAAGTTTCACACATACCTCCATGCATAGCATACCTCAAGATTAAATTGTTGCAACAACAAAAGCATGGATCAAATTAGTGAAGTGTGGGTCAAAGAAACTGAACTCCTGTGCAAATGAAAAAAGCTGTCCTGGTCATTAATGTCATTGACAGCAGCTGGGAATCCAACAGTATAAAAACTCCAAATGCTCTTAAATAGCAGGTACATACCCAGAGTAAAGGCACACATACAATTACTGACTTATCTTCCAGCTGCTCCCCTCATCCTACCAACATCACTTCTACTTTATCTGGATTGAACGTAAGCAAACTAGCCCGCATCTGTGCTCCTACCCACAAACTGGGCAAAGTATTTGGACAGTACTAGGTGGACAAGGTGAGAAAGATCTGCATTTGCTCTCTATTGGATTCTGAGTGAAGTCAGTCTGTTTTTGATCTAACTGACTTGGGCCCTTTTCTAGTCAAGACCATCCCTTTCTCAAAAATATTCCCTACATCAGTGGTCAGAGGAGATGCTCAAACAAGAACATTCTTAGTATAAATTAAACAAAGGAAACTGCTAAGAGAGTACTCTCTATCAGGAGCCTGAATTTTGCAATTCATTGTCCCCATTCTTAGTCCAAAATAGCCCAAATCTGTTGATCTTCAGAGCAGGAGGAGTGAGATGACTGCAGATTATTTGTGTGCTGATACTTAATATTAGTGACCAGGGTTGTTTCAGTTTCCCATCCTAGTCCTCAAAAATTGCAGGGTTTAGTTTTGTTTTGCTTTTAATACATGACAATAGCACTCAGACCCCTGGACAGGCTTCCCTTCTCCGTCACCCCGCACAGTAATGCAAAAATTTAAATAATTACAAATAAAACAATACCTTTTGCTGTACGTAGCAATGACTGCCTCCCTGCACCAAGTAAGGAATTCACTCTTGAAATGCTGGGTGGAATCTCTTTATCCAGTATAGGCCCAATACGCTTGCAAATTTGCAACAAATGATCTGGAGCCACATGTTTGTTGGATAAGACCTGATAAAAATGTAAGTTTAAAACAAATATATGGTATATCTAAATCAGATTTTTCTATGCACATCAGTATTTACATTAATAGCATTTAGAATTGCCTAAATATTATATTATATAATTAATAAAGCAAAAATAGGCTACATGAACTCTAATTTTTACAGTAGTGAATTACCCAGGAATGGAAAAGCTGTTGGAAAGAGACCTACTACACATCAGCATTTTACTATGGAAAATACAAACCTCACAAAAATAGCTCAGACTGGAGCACCCTCTCATATTTACTATTTTCCACAAAAGAAATTTTACCACAGCTAAGAGTAAAGCTTTCAGATAAGCAACACCATCACTTTGCTCCAGATGCACACAAATTTCAGTTTCAGTTCTACATGGTATAATCATGTCCCATGCACACTTGTTTTTTGGGCTGATTTAACGAACACTCCACAAAAATACTAAGGCTCCTTGACTCATTTTTTATGTACTGTAGGTCTGAAAAAAATATGTTATGTTCAAACACAAGAGACAAATGAATATAATTGGCAATGTTGACTAAGAGTTGTACAAACTGGAAATTTGTAGTCCACTGACATCACGTAAGTTAAGGCTTAAGTCATCTACTTAGCTCCTCGGGAAAGAACATTGGATTCTTCAAGGAAACTATGAAATGCAACAATCCTACTCACACGGACTCAATGGCAAAACTTCCAAAGCTTCCAGAGACATCTTAGGAAAATAAGATGTCATTTACCCACTTAAAAAGGATTCGCAGACTTAGTTAATTCAGAATCCAATGCACATAAGCACAGCATCTTGCAACAAAAAATGCATGTGCATTTTATTTTTAATATTTCCATTTTTTCAAAGTTCACTGCAAAAAATATGTATACAACTTCATGACTGACAACCTACTTGAGCAGGGGTCTCAAACTCAAATGACCACGAGGGCCGCATGAGGACTAGTGCACTGGCCCGAGGGCCGCACCACTGACGCACGCACACACCCTCGCTGCCCCAGCTCCGCCCCCACTCCACCCCTTCCAAGAGTTCCCACCCCTGCCCCACCTCCTCCTCTGAGCACGCAGCTCCCCATTCCCTCCTGGAAAGCGCTAGGCACCACCAACAGCTGTTTGGCAAACAAAGCAAGAGCAATATAGGAAGTCCAGAGCTAGAAACACGCATGGCCCAGCCAGGCAGCAGAGAAGCCTCTGCTTCTGGCCCCTCCCTCCCGCAAACTGCTATGGGGGGGGGGGGGAGGGGAAAACAGGAAGCCTGGCGGGCCGCAGGGAAGGGCTTCGCGGGCCGCATGTGGCCCCCGGGCCGCATGTTTGAGACCCCTGTACTTGAGTAAGAGTGAGATATTCAAAGTTAGGGTTCTCACAGCACCCACAACTTGGCTAAAAATTTTTTTACAAGTATGAATTAGTGTGTCCATAAGATACAAATATCAAAATCTCAGTCAATCTTAACTTCAGGCTCAACTTCTTCAGAACCAGAAAAGTAAAAATCAGACCCCCACACACTATTGCTGAACACCCATTTGGCAAGTACTAGTTTCAAACAGACATGGGGAATGAGTAGTAGATGTGAGAACCAAAACCACTGGTTCAACTTCTGTATAATTAAAAAGGGAAAACTTAAATTACACCCAAATTACCTTCAAGTTTAAAAAAAAAAAAAAAAAACACCCCACCCTTAAGACCAATAGAAAATTTCCTGTAATTTAAAAACAAAAATAATTTACATTTAACTTATAAGAAATCCCCAGCAGTGTTTAAAGTCCAAATACTGCAGCACTAAATCTGAAAGTGGAACTCACTTAATGTTAAGGTGACTTAATTGACACAAATACAAGTAGTAAGCAGAACGTAAACAGGACAGCTAAACGGAATTTTTACTGTTTATTATTGTCAGTTAGTGACATTAATTAAAGTAGCTTAAAAAAAAAATCTAGTGCTGTACGTACTGTCATTTTAAAATTCTAAAACCATAACATTTATACTGGTTTTTGGCCCGAAGAGAAAATGTGATTGCTCGGACACTGAAATAAAGTTTATGCATTATTTTCAGTGTCTGAAAACCTGAGAAATGAATTCACTGGAAGAGTGAGTGTTGCTGCACACTGAAACATATCCGAATGTATAATACAGTAATTATGTTACTCAGAATGATTGCTAAACAATATTTGACAGACCAATAAGTATACTTAAATCTTTTAATCACTTACTGAAGAATGCTTGACATCCTCTAAAGAGACACAAGAGTACTGACCAAGATGCTTCAAAGGAGAAAGCTTAATTTTCCCCTTCAAGCACATTTACAAAAGAGTTTATAAAGAGATACTACCTTTGTGTAATTTATACCCAATGCAAATCTTGTTGAAGTTTTTAGAAACCTAATAAGAGATTTTTTTTAATGGTTGGTTTTGAGTTTTCGTGACAGCAGTTATTTAAGCTCAGGCACAGATTCTATAATGAGCACTTGATGTGAGATGGGATACACCCAAATGGTCAACATTGCAGGTTTGGGGCCTTAAATATATGCCAGCTATCCCTGAAACCCAAACCCAAAAGTGTGAAACTGATTAGCCTATTTTTACACTTAGACAACTAAAAGTATCTAAACAGATTAAATGACAAAGTAAAAAAATGTTAAAAAGCTTAAGTTTTGATAACCTAAACTATAAGGAACACGGATAGGTATTTTTTTGTTGTTGTAGAGGAGCAAGAAGACACACATACACAGGCTCCAATCCTAAATAGTCACATGCACATATAGATGCATCAGACCTCAAAGTCAATGTGACTCAGCATAGGAATGTGCCAGTACCACATTTGCAAAAGATTCGGGGCCTATGTAATGTCCTTTACAAGAAAACTTTCTGTGCTTACCTAAATTTAGGCCAGATCTTGGAAAATAATCCTGTTGACTTCATGCAAGTAAAGTGAGCAGGATTGGTCTTTCATTGTACTGATTTAAAGCAGTACTACATCCCTTATTTGAGCAAGTTTAACTGTCAAATCCAAAATTACATTTGTGGCTACCTTTTTGTTTTTAACCTATTTTTTTATTTTATTTTTTTTATATTTATATTTATATATTTTTAATTAACATTTTCACATTTTTAATTGTGTAGTCAATTTCACTTTTTCCTCTGTACCTTCAGTCACATACCATGCTTTACTTTGTGAAAGTATTGAAAAACATGAGGAAAAAGTTAGCACACAAACTCAGAGGCTGGTTTATTACTTATAACTAACTCCTCCAAGGTTTTTAAAAAGTAATATAAATAAACTGAACTACAGACTTCCTATTCATGCTGTCCTCCCTTTAGTTTGTATCCACATAGCCACACAACATCATGCAGTATTTTAGAAACAGTATGATAAAACACCAGGAACAGTGACATCTCTATTCTGAAATTATTGTAAATACATTTAGTGCAATTAATTTGGCACAAGCTGTGCAGCCCTAAAACAAGGGGCATCTTTTGAAACGTTCTGATTATTAAGAACACACAATGGTCAGTAAATCAGAAAGACACCACTACAAATCCCCACCCCCAATTTCTGTACCAGTGATTTTGTTTCCTAATCTGTTGAAAACAGCAGATGTAGGAAACCAAATAGAAAATACCGTGCAATCAAAACCTGCTTAGCAAGTCTCCTAGTGAAACAGAGAAATGAAACCTCTTAACAGATTGGCTCTTCCCCATCGGTAGGCAGGAACAAGGGCAAGTGCACAACCCCAAGTCCCGCCTATGCTACATAACCCTATCCTCCAATTAAAAACACCCCTAACCCCTTATGGTTTTTTTGTTAGTTTAAGGTAAAGAAGTCAAACACCCCTTCTAAAAATCAGTCTTCTGTCTCCTCCCAGACCCAGGAGGAAATACAAAAATACTTAAATTTAACGGCTCTTTTTATTAAGTGGAGGGTCTAACATTAACATTATTATTTTAATTCAACGTTGTTGTTTTTAAATCTCACCAAATCTTCATAACTTCTACAATGCTTATTTCCTTCCCAATCCAACCTTTGAGG
Organism: Sternotherus odoratus; assembly: GCA_032164245.1. Classification (NCBI taxonomy): domain Eukaryota; kingdom Metazoa; phylum Chordata; order Testudines; family Kinosternidae; genus Sternotherus; species Sternotherus odoratus. The sequence goes on from JAVMKO010000001.1 coordinate 166,379,022, forward strand.
AAGCAACTAAATTGAGAAAGAAACAAAAATGGGTGATTAAAAGGGGAAAGGGTGGGGGCGAGCAAATTCAAAACAACGTGGGTTTGTTTATTTTTTTGTTTAAAGAAGGAAACGAATGACAAAGAAAAAAAAGGCGGGGGGGGGGGAGGCAGCAGAGAGAGTCACACACACAGACCTGGTGCTGCTCCAGCTCCTGCACCAGCACCTGCAGCGGAAGGAAGAAACAGATGCGCACGAGTTAGGGGGGGGGATCCAAACCTCGCCGCCTTCTTGAGCCGCCGCAGCTGCGCCGGGGCTCGGGGCCAGGCACCCGAGCCCTTGGCGGCCGCGGCGGGTGCGGGCGGCGCGGCCGGGCGTTACTCACCTCGGCCGCTCTCCGGCAGGGCCCGGTGGTCAGGAAGCGGGCGACGAGGAAGTAGAGCTCTGCAAGAGACGGGGGGAGAGGGCGACATGAGCGCGGGGCGGGGGCGCCCCTCCGCCGCTCTAATTCAGAATCACGACCGGGAAGATGGCGGCGGGGAGCAGCAGGAACCGGCGGCGCCCGGCCGGCTCCCTCGCGCGCTCCGCGGTTACCTGACTCAATGAGCGGCAGGGAGCCGCCGCCGCCAGCGGAGGGGGCCGAGGGCTCGGCCATGTCCGGGGCGGCCCAACTGCGACTGCCCAGGCAGGACGCGGGCTCAGGCGGCGTTTGGCGCGGGCAGGGCCCGGCTCGGCATAGTCCTGTCAGCGCCTCCCCCACCGCCAGCGAGTCTCCCCCTCCCCGCCTCCTCCTCGCTCTAACTCAGCCTCGGCCCGGCCGCCATTGCCGCGGAGCGACCCGTCGCAGCGCCGTAGACGCGTCTCCGCCGGGGAGGGGCGGATGAAAAAATAGTCCCGAGACGAGGGGCGGCGGCGGAGGGGAATCTCTGTAGTCTCCTTCGGGACCTTCTGGGGTAAAAAGCCGCCCGCCGCCTGTCGGTGGTGGAGCTAATGGGAGCGTCGCCGTTGCGGTTGTCTGGGTGCAGGGGGAAGCGAGATCCGGGCGCGGAGGGGGATGTAGAGAGCAAAGCCGTGAGGTGGCTCGGCGCGAGCGTCCGCACGTTGGCGAGAAGGGGGGAGAGGGGGACTTGGAGCTGCGCGTGCGGCCGGCCGGTGCCGTCGGCGTGGGCTGGTGCGGACGGGCAGGGGCGCCTCCATCCGCGGGGCCTGGGCGCTGCTGACCCTGACCCCGGCCCCCTGTGACGGGAGCGAGCTACAGCGGCGCCTCCCCTCGCCCCATGTTAAATCAGCCACCGCCTCAGAGTGGGTCCCCTGAGCGTCCGCGGACCCAGCAGCGGCTCCTGCCCTGGTCCGTCTCTGACTCGTCCCTCCTGCGTTGCTTCCAGGCTGGATCTCGCTTAAAGGGCCCCGGAACTCAAGATGGACCAAGGGACCCCCCCGGGCTGGGTTCCCAGCGAAGAGCCCCGAGGGTTTCCAACTCCCCGTGTCATTTTGCCGTGCAACCATGTCCGGGTCGCTGTCCTTTGCTGTGCTCTCAACACTAGCTTCATTAGGAAAAATTACAAATAAGGTTTGGATTAGAAGAGCCTGTGCCATTTTAAGGCCTATGCAAGGGATACCAGGAAACCTATGCTGCCTGTTAGGGTTACCAACAGCACACAATTCCCCATAAGTATCCAAAAATATTTTGTTTTTTCCATGAGGCTGCTGGCATTCACCCTCCACCACCGTGTACTTTAGTCCAGATCATGAAAGGTATTTAGATGCCTAACTCCTACTGATGTGGTAGAGCTGGGGGCTAGCTTCCCAAAGGGGAGATCCACCCACTGCCCATGTTGAAATCCTTTATTGTGCTGTTTTTCCTCCTACCATTCCTCAGAATCATGAATGCTATTATCTCATGATCACTTTCACCTAACTAGCCTTCCACTTTCAAATGCTCTACCAGTTCCTCCTGATTCATCAAAATCAAATCTAGAACAGCCTTTCCCCAAGTTGCTATCTCCACCTTCTGAATTTTTTTTTTTTTTTGTCTCTAATGCGTTCTAAAAATGTGTTAATTATTTGTGCCCTGCTGTATTATTTCCCCAACAGCTGTCTGGGTGGTTCAAGTCCCTCATCACCCCCAACTCCTGTGCTTTGGATAATTGTTAGTTTAAAACAAGCTTCATCCACCTCTTCTTCTTAGTTATATATAGTAGACCCCTACCATGACATCACCCATGGGTTTTTTTTAACCCTTTCATCGTTACGCATAGACTTGCAACAAGTCTGTCTCCTATTTCCATCTCAAAGGCAAGACTTTCTCCTCCCCACCCGGCCTTTCTTTCCTGAGTAAGCTCCATCCGTTTCTGTACTCACTCATCTAGTATCTTACCAAGTCTCTGTGATGCCAACCATATCATAGTCATGTTTATTCACTAGCATTTCTAGTTCTTCCTTTTATTCCCTGTACTTGTTCCATTAGTATACATTGTCCACATTTGTTGAACCCCACAAAAAATTCAAATAGATTGATGGGGCATGATTTCTCTCTACAAAAGTTGTGTTTAGTCTTCTCCATCATAGTGTACAGAAACCATTATCTATTATGTTATATCTATGTGTCTGATACAGTAACTGCTTAATGTAGATAAATGTAAAGTAATGCACATTGGAAAAGATAACCCCAATTATGCATACAATGTGATAGGGGCTAATTTAGCTATAGCTAATTGGGAAAAAGATCTTGGGAGTCATCGTGGATAGTTCTCTGAAGACGTCCAGGCCATGTACAGGGGCAGTCAAAAAAGCAAACAGGATGTTGGGAATCATTAAAAAAGGGATAGAGGATAAGATGGAAAATATCTTATTGCCCTAATATAAATCAATGGTGTGTCCACATCTTGAATACTGTGTACAGGTGTGGTCTCATCTCAAAAAAGAAACTGGCATTAGAAAAGCTTCAGAGAAGGGCAACTAAAATGATTAGGGGGTTGGAACAGGTCCCATATGAGGAGAAGTTAAAGAGACTAGGTCTTTTCAGCTTGGAAAAGAGGAGACTAAGGGGGGATACAAGGTATACAAAATCATGAGTGGTGTGGAGAAAGTGAATAAGGAAAAGTTGTTTACTTATTCCCTTAATATAAGAACAACTGGTACGAAAGGTGAGTAACTGTCTTTTCTTCTTCGAGTGATTGCTCATGTGCATTCCAACAAGTGACTTACGAGCAGTTAACTCTGAGGTGGGAGAGGAGTAGTCTTAGTGCCTGCTGTCAGGACAGCTTGTCCCACAGCAGCATCCTCCGAGGTCTGCTGTACGATGGCATAGTGCGAGGAGAAGGTGTGAACCGAAGACCATGTCGCTGCTCTACAGATGTCGACAATTGGAATGTGCGCCAAGAACGCTGTGGATGTGGCCTGAGCTCTGGTCGAGTGAGCTGTTAATGGCGGAGGAGAAACGTTCGAGAGGTTATAACACAGTTTGATGCACGAGGTGATCCATCCCGAAAGGCGTTGAGAAGAAATCGGCAACCCCTTCATCCGCTCTGCTACTGAAATAAAAAGTTGTGTAGATTTATGAAAAGCTTTTGTACGTTCTATGTAAAAAGCTAGAGCCCTTCTCACATCCAAGGAATGCAACATTCTCTCCTTGTTGGAGGTATGTGGCTTGGGAAAGAATACAGGGAGAAAAATGTCCTGGTTTAAGTGAAAGGCGGAAACCACTTTAGGAAGGAAGGCCGGGTGAGGCCATAGCTGAACCTTATCTTTATGGAAGACGGTATACGGTGGCTCAGAGGTGAGAGCTCTGAGCTCAGAAACCCGTCGGGCAGAGGTAATAGCCACAAGAAAGGCCGTCTTCCAAGAAAGATAAGAGAGTGGGCAGGTGGCTAGGGGCTCAAAGGGGGGCTTCATGAGGGCTGTTAACACAAGGTTAAGATCCCACTGGGAAACCGGCTGTCGCACCGAGGGGTACAACCTTTCCAATCCCCTGAGAAAGCGTACCACTAGTGGGTTGCTAAATACCGAGGTTCCCCCCACTTCTGCATGAAAAGCTGATATGGCCGCCAGGTGTACACACACAGTGGAAATGGCTAAGCCTTGCTTTCTAAGATCCAGGAGGTAATCTAGGATAAGGGATATGGGGGCTGAAGTGGGGTCTACGCCTTTACTATGAGCCCATAGAGAAAAACGTTTCCATTTGGCTGTGTATGTGTTACGAGTTGACAGTTTTCTGCTACCCAATAAGACCTCCCTGACATGAGTGGAGCACTGAAGCTCTGAGGGGTTCAACCACGGATATTCCACGCTGTAAGGTGGAGCGATTGGAGGTTGGGGTGAAGCAATCGCCCGTGGTCTTGAGAAAGTAGTGTCGGGAGGAGAGGGAGGGTTAGAGGTCTGGAGGTGGAGAGGGACACCAATAGAGTGTACCAATGTTGACGGGGCCACGCCGGTGCTATTAGGATCATGGACGCTCTGTCCAGACGGGCCTTGAGCAGCACTCTGTGAATAAGGGGGAACGGGGGAAATGCATAGAGAAGACCCTCCTTCCAAGGGATCTGAAAAGCATCTGCCTCTGACCCCGGACTGAGGTTCATGAGGGAACAAAACCTCTGGCATTTCCTGTTGGCCCTTGTGGTGAACAAGTCTAGGAGGGGAAACCCCCACTGTAGGAAGATAGTGTGCAATGTCGGGCCTGAGCGACCATTCGTGGCCCCGAAAGGAGCGACTGAGGGTGTCCGCTAGGACATTCTGAACCCCCGGGAGATAGGTGGCTATGAGATGGATGTCGCATGAAATACAAAAGTCCCAGAGGGCCAGGGCTTCCCTGCATAGGGGAGAAGAGCGAGCACCACCCTGTTTGTTTATATAAAACATTGTCACTGTGTTGTCCGTCTGGACCAGCACACACTTGCCTTGTAACTGGTCCCAAAACGCCTGGCACGTGAGACGAACTGCTCTGAGCTCCCGGACGTTGATGTGAAGGGACAGCTCGTTGTGAAACCAGTGGCCTTGAGTCCTGGTGTCCCCCAGATGAGCTCCCCAGCCGAGGGCGGAAGCATCTGTCCCCAAGGTTATTGTCGGTTGGGGTTTCTGGAAAGGGACCCCAACGTTGAGAGAGCTGGGTTGGAGCCACCAATGAAGTGAACTCAGCGTGTGGTTTGGGAGGGTGACAAGGTCCAGGGGATCCCTTCCCTGTTTGTAAACGGTCGACAACCAAGCCTGTAGGGGTCGTAGCCGAAGCCTGGCGTATGGTACCACGTACGTGCAGGCTGCCATATGGCCCAAGAGGACCATGCAGTTTCTGGCCGTGGTAGTTGGGAACCGAAGGACGGAGTGAATCAAGTCTGCTATGGCATTGGCTCGAGTGGGAGGTAGGAATGCCGTAGCTTGTTGAGAGTCCAATATTGCCCCTATGAACTCTATTCTCTGAGTGGGTTCTAGGGTCGATTTTGGCTCGTTTAGGATGAGGCCCAACTTGAGGAATGTAGCCCTGGCGAGAGCTATATGTTGGATTGCCAGTTCTTTTGAATTTGCTCTGATGAGCCAATCGTCCAGGTAAGGGTAAACCGTCCTGTCTCCGTCTCAGGAATGCGGCCACTACCGCCATGCACTTTGTAAACACCCTTGGGGCAGTGGACAGACCGAAGGGGAGCACTGCAAACTGGTAGTGGTGATCCCCTAACACAAATCTCAGGAATCTCCTGTGACTGGGGATGATTGAAATATGGAAGTATGCGTCCTTTAAGTCGAGGGCGGCGAACCAGTCTCCGCGATCCATGGAGGGAATAATGGTCGCTAGGGAGAGCATGCGGAACTTCAGATTCTTTATGTAGGAGTTGAGGCCCCGCAGGTCTAGGATAGGGCGAAGGCTGCCTTTGGCCTTCAGGATAAGGAAATAACGGGAGTAGTAGCCCTTGCCCCGAAATTCTTGAGGAACCTCCTCTATGGCACCCAAAGACAAGAGGCTTTGGACCTCCTGAACTAGGAGTTACTCGTGAGATGGGTCCCTGAAGAGGGACGGGGAAGGGGGGTGGTTGGGTGGGAGGGAGGAGAATTGGATAGAGTATCCCACTTTCACCAGGCTGAGAACCCATCTGTCTGAGGTGATTTGAGACCATGCCTGGTGAAAGTGGGACAAACGATTCACAAAGGGGCAGAAAGAAAAAGATCGGGCAGCTGGATCGTCGTCCCCGGGCGCATCTTCAAAAGTTGGGCCTGCTGTTTGATGGCTGCCTAGGCCCAGGGTGTTGTTGGCCATTGCGGGAGGTGGAACGTGGGCGGCCCCTACTATTTCCCCTACTGCCCCTCCTGGGTTAGTCCCGCCTGGGCCCTGGTTGGAAGGATCAGGATGGGGGGGCTGGGGGAGGTCTAAATGGTCTCCGAACAGTTTGTGGTGTGTGGAGGCCTAGGGACCAGAGCATGGCCCTTGAATCTTTCATTGAATGGAGCTTTTTATCTGTGTCCTCCGAGAACAGACCCTGTTTATCAAAGGGGAGATCTTGTATTGTAGCCTGAACAGGCAGTGGAATACCTGACACCTGCAGCCAAGCTCCACGCCTCATAACTATGGCCGTAGCCATGGTCCGGGATGCAGAGTCAGCTGAGTCAAGGGCAGCCTGCAGAGCAGCCCTAGACACCACCTTGCCCTCTTCCACAATGGCAGTGAATTCAGGAGTTGACTCCTTAGGCACCTGTCCCTGAAACTTTGTCAATGTTGCCCATGAATTAAAGGCGTAACGCCCTAACGCTGCCTGCTGATTGGCAATGCGTAGTTGGAGTGCGGCCGAGGAATAGACTTTCCTGCCGTAGAGATCTAATTTTCTGGCATTATGAGAGTTGGGTGTGGACCCAGGTTGTCCTTGACGCTCCCGATGATTAACGGCGTCAGCCACCAGAGATCCAGGTGGCGGATGAGTGAAGTGCTTGTATCCCATCCGGGATGCGAAGTATCGCCTCTCTACCCCCCTTGCTGTTGGAGGGATTGAAGATGGTGTTTGCCAGAGAGTAGTGGAGGTGGACTGAATCTTAATAAATGGCAGGGCTATCTTAGCCGGGCTGTCGGAGGAGAGGATGTCAACCGTTGGGTCTTCCTCTTCCGTTACCTCTTCTGCAGGAAGATTGAGGTTTTGCGCAACCCTCCGCAGGAGGTCCTGGTGACCTTTAATATCCATTGGTGGTAGGCCTGATGTGGATGAGCCAGCCACCGCCTCGTCTGGAGAAGATGAAGATGAAGTCGCCAACTGCGGTTCATCTTGTTGAGGATCAGCCATGGTTGGTTCAACGGGTGACGTGTCAATAGAGTGCTGAGACAGGGGACGCCCCAGACCCGAAGGTCCTGGCATAGGTTCGTCTTCGGGTCCCTCCGTTGGGGGCCTAGTGATTGTGGCAGACACTGGACCACGCGGCACCGAGGGCAGGGATGCGGACACCGAGGGCGGGCCCTGCATCTGATGGAATGCCCACGGAGTCCAGAATGGCCACTGAACTGGTCCCTGGTTGTGTTGGGCCCATGGTGCCGCATGGGAAGAACTGCGGTGCCGAGAATGGTGCCGGCTAGAAGAACGGTGGTGGCTTCGATGTGAACGGAGAGAGCCTCATCGGTGCGGTGGGTACGACCAGAACTAGAGGAGCTGGCGTCGGAGTCAGAAGAGTGTTCCGACGCTGACCAAGGCGGTGCCGATCCTTCCGGTGCCGCAATGTGAGCCTGGAACATCGCTGGCTTGCCTGGATAAGTTTGTGGTGCCGGTGGTCGGGCTTGCGGTAAGCCGGCGGGAGCCTGCATTGACGGTGCCGAGAGCCGTACCGAGGATGGAGGAGCCGCTGCCTTAGAAGTGGCCGGTGCCGTGGTGAGCGGCATCGGAGGTATAATAGGTGTGACAGGCGCGGGCAACGGTGCCGGAGCCGCAAACGGTGCCGCAGACACTGTAGGAGCCTGAGGCCCCACCGGTACCGGTGGTAAAAATCGGTGCCGGAGCAGCTTCACCCGCCATCTCGATCAGCTCTCGGGCTGCCTCGAAGGTGTCCGGGGTTGACGGCATGGTGAATTCTTGGAATACCTTGTGCGGAGCTACATCATCCTTCGATGCATGAGCGCGCACCGAGGTAGGCTGTATCGGCACTTGACGGGACTCACGAAGGTGACCCGAAGTCTGCCGCGTCGAGGAGGATTTTCCCTTCGACTTACGGGCCAGTGAACGGCCTCTCTGCTTCTTAGCTGGCACCGGAGATTGGGAGCGGTGCCGTCGCGGACTCGCAGAGCGGCGTGGAGAGCGGTGCTGGTGCACCTTGTCTCTTCTCGGTGCCGCAGGGTCCCGTACCGAAGCCGGGGCGCTCCTAACTGATGTGGATGGGAGATCTCCCTGGGGCTGAAGTGCTGACTCCATGAGGATAAGCTTCAGTCTCAAATCTCTTTCTTTCTTTGTTCTCGGCTTAAATCCTTTACAAATGGAGCAGCGCTCTGACAGATGACTCTCACCGAGGCACTTTAAGCACTTGGTGTGAGGGTCACTGTTGGGCATAGGCTTCCCGCAGAGCTCGCAGTTTTTAAACCCCGGCGCCCCAGGCATAACACGGTGGAGATAACTACCTTAAACTACTCTATTGTAATGTAATTAGGAACTAAAGCTCTAACAAGAACTATATACACTATGACTAAGACAACTATGCACATATAAGATAGAGGATACCGCTAGCAATGAGTAGAGGGATTCCAGCAACCGTCATGGACGGGAAGAAGGAACTGAGCGGGGGGTGGGTTGGCAGGGGCATATATACATTTCCATAAGGGCGCCACTCCAGGGGTCGCCCCTGCCGACCCTACGGGTACCACTGGGGAAAACTTTCCGGGACCGTGCATGCGCGGTGCGCACACACTTGTTGGAATGCACATGAGCAATCACTCGAAGAACTCTAGGATTTTTAGACAGCTGCAGCAAGGGATTTTCTTCCACGTCTTGTGCTGCTGAGGTCTGCATGGCGGCTTGTGCTGCTGATTTCTCTGAATGGCGACTGAGCTGTGCAGGTGAGCTGGCCACGCTGACCAAACAGGAAATGCTATTCAAATGTTCCCGGGTCTTTTCCTGTCTACCTGGCCAGAGCAGCGAGTTGAGAGTGCTGTCCAGAGCGGTCACAGTGGAGCAGTGAGGCAGTCCAGAGCGGTCAGAATGGAGCATTGTGGGACAGCCTCTGGAGGCCAATAACGTCCCATTCGTCCTCACTAGTCCACAATCGACCCAGAGAGGTTGATTTCAGCGCTATTCCTCTTGTTAGGGAGTACAGAAGTTGATTTTGAGGGTCCTTTAAATCGACGCAAATGGCGTCCGTGTGAGGACGGGTACAGGTTTATGTCGACTTAACGTTGCTAAAGTCGACGTTAAGTTGTAGTGGGGACCAGCCCCAAGACTCTTTGCTAACTTTATGAACCTTTTCAAAATAGTCATGAAGTGGATCAAGTAGTCCTCCACCTTGGCTCATGCTGAAGTATTTTGACCTAAGTCACTTCTATAAGTTCAGTTCAGTTGCACGCCAGCCAGATCAAGAAACAGTGTAATGAACTAGACAATTTTTTGAGGTAAATTGCCAAACAAGCTTCTGAATCTGAGAATTCTTCCTCTTGGTTTGCTAAACGAACATGTAATTTTCATAGCTAAACAAAGAACAGGAATTCCCAGATTCCAAAGTTTCAGTTTCTACTTGAGGTAGCCTAGAAAATAGCATACATGATGGTAGCCTAGTCAATAGCATACAGCTTTGAGTTGACACTCTTGTTTTTAGTTCCTATAATTAAAATTAAGCAGACTATATTACTGCAAATCTATTACCAAATTGCTATTTCAGTATTTTTTATTAGTATAGTTCAAATAATTTTATTTTTCCCAGATTAAGATAGTATTTACTAGTACCCAATCCTAAACTAGTTTCCCCAAGTAAATTGCCAATCCTAACCATCTTTGATGCTTTAGAGGAAAGAAAACAAAAATGCAAAGGGCAGGGAGAATTCCCTTTTGACCCACTGCAGCTGACTGAATGAAGTCCTGACAATGAGATTTTAAGAACATAAAACACTAACTAGAAGGGAGATCCCAGGGGCTACTGCGCTCCGAATCTCACCAGCACAGGCGACCCCCATCATACAATCCCACTCAATTTTAATAATATCAACATTCCAATTGGTCAACCCAGGTAAGACTGCAACTGGACACATGGCAATTAAAAGAAAATCCTGCTCTATTCTCGCCTTCTACTCTCTCTGTCCCTCCAGGAATCACATTAATTGTATATTGAGTATCAGAGGGGTAGCCATGTTTGTCGCTTTTGCAGATTCAGACTGAGTCCTGTGGCACCTTATAGACTAACAGACCTATTGGAGCATAAGCTTTCGTGGGTGAATACCCACTTTGTCAGATGCATGCCACTGACAAAGTGGGTATTCACCCACAAAAGCTTATGCTCCAATACGTCTGTTAGTCTATAAGGTGCCACAGGACTCTGTTGCTTTTGTATATTCAGAGTGAATGTTAAAAGTATCAGCTAGTACCTGTTTCAGTTAAAAAAAAATAATAATCCAACAGACTTCTGTTGGAGTTACACGAGTCACTGTAGTCAACCCAGGGGCTACAAGAGCAATGTCTTTGTATAACCAAGATTTTAATTGGCTCGTTTGGCATTCAGTACACAGACACACCATGAACAATTTGTACAATTTTTTATTCTTGTATATTTTTAATCTTTTAAAAAAAACCATTATTCCAGTGAATTTTCATCTTAACCTGTGATGACAAACTGTCCATTAAATTGGACATAATGTACCAGTATCTTCAGTACTGTCATATGAAGTTAGATCTGCTATACAGAAAGTTCCACCTACTCAGGGCTTGTCCACACTTACAGCACTGCAGCAGCACAGCTGGAGTTATGCTACTGTAACGCTTAGAGAAGATGCTACCTATGTTGACAGGAGAGCTTTTCCCATTGGCGAAGGTACTCCACCTCCCCAAAAGGCAGTAGCTATGTTGATGGAAGAAACCCTTCCCATTGACATAGCTCTGTCTGCATTGGGAGTTTGGTTGGTATAACTGCATCTCTTGGGGGATTTTCCAAACCCTTGATCAACGTACTTATATGACGTAAGTCTGTAGTGTAGACCAGGGCTCAGTAACATCACATGCACTACACACCCAATAAAGATTTCCAATCTTTCATAGCAGTTAAAGTTATTGAAAAAAAATAAAACTACAACTACAACTAAAAATAACTGTCACAGATAATACACAATTCTAAAAGGGAGATTCAACACCATGGAGCAGTTTCATTACAGGAGTAACTCTATAGATATAGTGGACATAGATAAGTAAAATGTTAAGACATTTTCAACTTATGATTCCAAAGTTTGATCTGTCTCATGCCTCATTTCACAGGATATAAAAACTATCCCTCGCAGCCTATGGAATGTTAAGTGTAATGAGGATTTCAAAGCCTCTCCCTAATCTAACATTCCATAAATTTCTGGCTACACAGAAAATAGACAACCAGTAGATGATTTTACCTTTTTTAAAAAAAGCATTTATCTAATTATGTAAAAAAAAAAAAAAATGGGATGTGGTGGGACTCCCTCCTTTTTAAAAGTGTGTTTTCTAGACCTACTAAAAAACTTGCATTTACAAAATAGTTGATAAAAATATTCCTCTGAATTGTACAAGGAAGGTAGGTACTGGGACCACTGATAAAAGACTTGGTAGAGATATTACTGAGACTTGGCTTCTTTCTCTCTTGCTGCATCAGACCCTGGAACCTGAAAAAGAGGAGGGGAAATAGAGAACATTTAGTATAACAGTTTCCTGAAAATCTCAATATCTTAGTTCACACCCAAGATCTAACAGTAAAAAAAGTTTGGTAGCTTCAAAAAGATTTAACAAATCAGGTATATTTTAGAGCAAAATTCATCATCAAATGTTCAGGAAAAATGATCCCTTATTTTTTTAAGGTCTTCACACATTTTGATTCATGAAGTTAACTAATCACTAATGAACCGGTCTCAGTCCCCTTTGATAATGTTTTACCATACAAATCAACTTAAAGTGAAATGTAACTGGTTCAAATTTTAGGAAGTTTGCTCCTCATATTGGAATGTAAAAGGTTAACCGTTAAGAATTAGTTTTACTGGTTAACCTGCCTTAACTGTTAACACCCTGTAGCCACCCCAAAGCGGGCTCAGCCGTGCCTGCCGGAGGAGCCCTAGCCACACTGGCAGGATCGGCCCCAGATGTTGAAATGACATTTTTCATTTAAACAGTTAACTTTTTAAACAGTATTAAAAGAGTCTAGAAGATTCTATGAGGTAGGGATGTAAAGGCATTCCAGTTTAAAGGTGAAGGGTTTTTTTTATTTTTTTTTAAAAGGAGCCCATTTTATTAACTGCTGCCCTTAAAGGTCAAAATATTTTTACAATTTAATGAGTACTCTCACACACTAGGAAGTTTGATCCTAGGGAATAGCAGCATGTCTTTAGAGAAACAAATGTTTGAATGTGTTATTCTACACTGTCAAGAATCAGAGAGGTAGCCATGTTAGTCTGGAATAGCAGAGGTAAAGTCCTGTGGCACCTTAAAGACTAACTATAAAGTTTTGAAGCACTGTTTGCATCCGACGAAGTGGGTATTAGCCCACGAAAGCTTATGCTTCAAAACTTTATAGTTAATCTTTAAGGTGCCACAGGACTTTATTCTACACTGCAGTATTTGCATTGTTGCTTTAACTATTTCAAGATTTCTAATATGTTTTAAGACAAAGTGATCACGGTCACAGAATTCTTGAATTTAGAAGTCTATCTCTGCAGATATTTAATTAAATATCTAGACTGAGTAATAGTGGCAGAGATCAGCGTCTAGATCAGTAGTCTCCAATCTTTTTACACCCAAGATCACATTTTTGAATTTAAGGGCAACCCAGGAACTAGGTCTCTTCCCCGAGACCCCGCTCCGCTCACTCCAACCTCCTCCTCTCTCCATTACTCATTCTCTCCCACCCTCACTTACTTTGACCAGACTGGGGCAGGAGGTTCGGGAGGGAATATAGGCTCTGGGCAGGGACTGAGGGGTTCAGAGTGTGGGAGGGGGCTCCAAGCTGAGCCTGCGGCAGGGGATTGGAGTGCAGGAGGAGTTCTGGGCTGGGAGTGCAGGAGGGGGTATGGAGTGCTGACTCCATGGAAATTGGGGTGCAGGCTCTAGCCGGGCAGCACTTACCTCTGGCAGCAGCACAACTAAGGCAAGCTCCCTGCCTGCTCTGGCCCCATGCCACTCCTTGAAGGGGCCAACACACCCTTGTGGAGAGGGTGGGGATGGGATGTGGCTCTGCATGCTGCCCCTCTCTGCAGGCACCGCCTCCACAGCTCCCATTGGCCAGGAGCAGGGAACTAGCCAATGGGAGCTGCAGGTGCAATGCCTACAGAGAGGGCTCCCTCCCCCTACCTGGGGCTCAGGGGCACGTTGGCCCCTTTCAGAAGAAGCCTTAATAGCAGCCTCGCTGCACCACTGGAGACTGTGATCGATCGACTGAGAGAATCTCCAGGATCGACCAGTTGATCGTGACCGATCAGTTGGTGATTGCTGGTCTAGATCAAGCCAGTATTTTGTCCCATAACTTTAAAACAGTGAATTCATACAAGGTTAAGAACACAATGGCCACACAGGGTTAGACCAATGGTTCATCTAGCTCAGTATCCTGTCTTCCAACCATACGCAATGCCAGGTGCTTCACAAGAAATAAACAGTACAGGTAATCAAGTGATCCATTCCCCAATGCCCATTCCCAGGTTCTGGCAAACAAAATCTAGAGACACTTCAGAGCATGGTTTTGCATTGCTGCCCAATGGTTTGGCACTGCGGCTAATAGCCATTGATGAACCTATCATCCATGGTGGTATCCAGTTCTTTTTTGATAGGACGTATCTACTCCATCTAGATAAATAACGTTCATGCAGTAAAAATGAAATTAATTTAACTTTAAAATAGGACTGTCAAGTGGTTAAAAACATTAACAGTGTGATTAAACAATAGAATTTAATTAATTTAAATATCTTTGGATGCTTTTTACATTTTCAAATATATTGATTTCAGTTACAATAGTACAGTGCTCACTTTATATTTATTTTGGATTACGAATATTTGCACTATAAAAACAAAATATTTATCAATTCACTGCCGTCGTCCGTCCGTCCGCCGCCCCCCCGAGAACCGTGACCCTTTTTCCTCTTCCTCGGCAGCACAGCAGACCCTCGTATGTCTGCTGAAAAGCCACCAAATGCGGATCAATTTGGTGGCTTTTCAGCGGCGGCAGGAGCTCGCAACCCTCCTGGGAGTGCTCAGCGACACCCCGGGGTCACGACCCCCCGTTTGAGAAACCCCGACCTAATACAAGTACTTTAATGTAATCTCTATCATGAAAGTTGAACTTAAAAATGTAAAACTATGTACAGAAAATGTGCATTCAAAAATAAAACAATGTAAAATTTTAGAGCCTCAAAGTCCACTCAGTCCTACTTCTTGTTCAGCCAATCACTCAGACAAACAAGTCAGTTTACCCTTGCAGGAGATAATGCTGCATGTTTCTGGTTTAAGTCACCTGAAAGTGAGAACATGCATTCTCACAGCACTGTTGTAGCTTGTGTTGCAAGATATGAATCCTTAGAGCATCCAGCATGTGAATATGTCCCTTGAAGCTTCCACCACCACTCCAGAAGACATGTGCCTATGCTGATGATATGTAGTTCAGGATAAGTGGTAGTGAAGCACTTATTGCATTGACCTGATGGGAGGTGTACTAACATTGGAATCTAGTCAATTTGTGAAGGTAAGTGTGTCTAGTCATGTTGTGCCTACTGTTCAAAACTACCTCTTTAACTGTGTCCGAACAGGTTATTTCCGAATCCCAGAACCAAGGAGGAGCCAGGCTTTGAGGTGGAGTATTTGTGGACTTGGATGCAACCCACATCCTGTGAAAGGAGCCGTAGAATTGGATGGAGAATGGTTGGCATATCATGTGAAGGAGGTAAATATACTAGATCTATCATGGCTAAGTTGGAAGTTGATGTGTAGGGTGAATTTGGTTAAGTACCATCTGCCCTGCATTGCACAATTGTGAAGGTGTGCTTCAACTGATTAGGGAGACACTGATTGTTAGAATCATAGTCAGTGCTGGTTGAAGGAAAGGAACCCCAATACAGATGCTCTTGGGTTGTGTCCACCAGAGTAGTGAGTCCTTGACTTTCACTGACATAAGTTTGTGGCGGCTATCTGTGAGGGACATGTACTGTATGGAGCCATGCCTGAAGACATTGCATGTGTAACTGTAAGTGCTTTACCATGAAAGTGGTCACTACCATGTGGCCTCGCAGTTGGAGGCACATTCTGGCAGAGATCTGGGGGTAGGCTCGTACCTTGGATACAATATCCACTATAGGCAAGAATCTGATACATAAAAAGTTCCACTGTCACCTAGATGGTGCAAAGAGCATCTGTTTCGGATGGGGTCATCTAAGTATGGAAAGAGGACAATGCCTTTTTTCCTGATGTAAGCAGCAACGACTCCAAGAACTTTGGAGAATACACAAGGGGCCACTGTCAGTCGGAAAGGCAGTATCTTGCACGGATAGTTGTTGGTGCCCATGGTGAATCGGAGAAACTGTCTGTGGGCAATGTGTACTGGGATATGGAAATATGCATCTAGGAGGTCAAGGGCCAAGAACCAGTCCCCGTATTCCAGTGCTGGGATAGTGGTGGAGTGGGTAACCATCTTGAAGCATTGCAGTTCAGTGAACTTGTTTAGGTTTCGAAGGTCCAGGATCAGCTACCAGCTGCTGAATTTCTTCTGTATCAGAAAATAAAGGAAGTAGAAATGCTGTCCTGTGTGTTGAGAAGGGACTAGATCTATGGCTCCCAGCTGCAGAAAATTAATTTCTTCTTGTAGAATGGGTTCATGGGAAGGGTGGGGAAGAAGAGATAGGAAAGGAATGGAATATCTTTCCCTGCCGATCTTTAGAACCCACTTGTCAAAGGATTAGGCTCCTGATGGAAACAAGGGAGCTAACCGGTCGCCAAACTGATGGGATATCAAAGAGGATTAGTATGACTGTAACAAGGGGAGGCTTCTTGGGGCCTCAACTATACCTTCAAAATTGATGCTTGACTGGAGGTGCAGAGGAACAGGATTGTTGAATGAAGGCAGGGGTCCCAGAAGGACAGTCAGGAAGGGGGGAGGAGGGGAACAGTCAGAGGACAGGGAGTGGGGGAGAGGTTGGTATTTGATGGGGCAGGATTCTGGGGCGGGAGGAGGAGGTAAGTGTCAGATGCGGGGGTTCGAGCTGGGCTACATCTGGTTGTTTGAGGAGGCACAGCCTCCCCTAACCAGCTCTCCGTACAATTTTGGAAACCCAATGCGGACCTCAGGCCAAAAAGTTTGCCTGCCCCTCATTTACTGGGTCTGGTGAAAACATGCTAAATCCATGGGAGAGCACTCACCCATCGATTTGTGTACTCCACCTCCCCGAGAAGCATAAGGAAAGTCGGCGGGAGATGTGGTAAGTGGATCTAACTATGTTGACATCAGTTACGTTATTCACATAACTGAAGTTGTGCAACTTAGACTGATTTACTGCAGTAGTGCAGACCAGCCCTAAAACTGACAGGTAAGGCATTATCTACTGAGGGTAAAGGCTATGCTGTGGATTCTGTCCCAGACCAAAGGTGATACAGAAGGAACTAGGGGTGGTCAAACCACACAGTGCTCTCTCTCTCTATATATATATTTATGTCCTGCTCACAGCGTGACAGAGGAGGTGCACATGTGCAGTTTGATGGGCACTGCTGATGAAGATCTCCGGTCCCAGGCACAGAGGGTGCTGCCACATCTACAGCAGGGTACCCAAAGGGACATCACTCGAACTGTTGCATTAAACAAATACTATTTCTGACCTTTGTTTGTCCATTTTCAGATATTAATAAATGTGCATGCTCAATTTTAATAAGCATCAGTTAGGTGTGTAATTGCAATTATCAAGTTATTTAGAAAGTAAGTATTGAGCCCACTGACACTAAAATCAGATTAACATCCCACCGAGATGAATGAAGCAGTTGACATTGCAGACAGCCTAAAAATAGCTCTAAAAAGTCTTCTTTTGAATTTGGAACAGTTATCCTTCTAGCATATTTCTTTGCAACCATGAAGACTAGAAACTATTAGAGATTTTCAGATCAGTCGAAGGACAAAGCAACTGAGGCTGGTTGAAAGTTTTCTGTCAGTGTTTATTTTGGGGGGGAGGCAGTGGTAACATCATGGAATTTTTTGTGAGATGTTTCTTGCTTTCTGCTGAAAGATTTTGGTCAAAAACTAGTTGTAGCACTTCATGGGTTGTAGTTTGCTCCTTATATACTCACTCTCTTCCACGGGCTGCAATTCCCAGATCCACATTTTCCATAATGCACTAATCTCCTCTCTGGGTGAGGGCTGTGTGCAACATGAAGTTTCTTGCCATTCTGCATTACAGATGTACTCCAGCTGGGGATCACAGCCCAAAGAGATGGGGCACAAGAGGCGCAAACTACAATTCCCATGAGGCTCTATTGCCACATTTGGCTGACATTTTTTTCTTCCATTTTTTTTTTAACTGAAAACCATATTTCATGGAAACTGAGTTGTGAAAATTTAAAAATTATTTTTCCACAGGAAAAGATTCCAATGACTTTTCACACCAGTTCTGGCAGCTACATATCTTCCATTAAAATTAATAGAAAATGCATGGCTAAATCCCCTAGGCTGCTAAATCTCAGCAACATACATTTCTCTCTTAGATTTTGCAGAAACTAAATCTGATGTCTGATAAATGTTTAGATTAACTAGTGCATTACATTATATGAACTCTTCATAATCAAGAGTTAATCTTTTGTCTAGGTTAAGACTAAAGCTACTACTATACCTCTGTACTGTTAATTTCTCCATTTTCTGCAGGCAAGTTGTCCTTTGTTTCTTCTTGAGGAGTCCCCTCAATCTGTTTTCCTCTTGGTCCTTTTTTCCCCTTTGACTGAGCTTTCCTGTCCTCAGACTTATCCTAAAATAAAATGAATTAAAAGGTTATCTAAATTCTTACAAACAAGATGATTATTAATTCTCAATACTACAAAAAAAACTCAGAAAGTATATGATCCATAACCAGTGAAGGGGGTTTCCATATATATAGAAGAAAACCTTTCCCCTTTCCAAAAATAAGGAATAATCAAACTGGGATCTGAAATTAAAACACTTATAAAAAGGTTAGTAGTGGTTTACTATACAATTTGATGAGTGGCAACCTGTTTGAGGGGCCTAACACTGAGGAAAATACATGCTGGAAGCCAGAAGTGAAGTGTATTGGCAAGCTTCTTTGTGCAATTCTGCCAAGTCCATGACTTGTCTGTGCTATTGTAACAGAAAGTACCATGGGGCTGTCAATTAATTGCAGTTCTCACATGATTAACAAAAAAATTAAATGTGATTAAAAGAATTCATCACAATTAATTGCAGTTTTAATCGAAAAGTTAAACAATAAAAACATCCAAAACATTGCATTCTGTGTTCTATTTGAAATCAGTGTAAATTATTCTTTATTACAAATGTTATAATGCAAAAATGATAAAAAATTATATTTTTCAATTTACATCATACAAGTACTGTAGTGCAATCTGTCATGAAAGTGCAACTTATAAACGTAGATTTGTTAAATAACTACACTAAAAACCGAAACAATGTAAAATTTTAGCACCTACAGATGCACTCAGCCCTACTTCTTGTTCAGTCAGTCGCTCAGACAAAAGAGTTTGTTTACATTTAAAGGAGATAATGCTGCCCACTTCTTATTTACAAGGTCACCAGAAATTGAGAACAGGCATCTTTACGTGACCTTTTTAGCCAGCTTTGCAAGATATTTATGTGCCAGATTGCTAAATATTCCTATGCCCATTCATGCTTTGGCCACTATTCCAGAGGACGTCTTTGACAGTTAAAAAAATAATGCGTTAATTAACTTTGTAACAGAACTCCTTGAGGGAGAATTATATGTCTCCTGCTCTGTTTTACCTGCCTTCTGCCATATATTTCATGTTATAGCAGTTTCGGATGATGGCCCAGCACATGTTGTTCATTTTAAGGACACTTTCACAAATGCAAAGAAGGTACCACTGTGAGATTTCTAAAAGATAGCTATAGTACGCCACCCAACGTTTAAGAATTTGAAGTGCCTTCCAAAATCTGAGAGGGGCAAAGTGTGGAGCTTGCTTTCAGAAGTCTCAAAAGAGTAACACTCAGATGTGGAAACTACAGAACTCAAACCAACAAGAAAGAAAATCAACCTTCTGCTGGTGGCATCTAACTTAGATAATGAAAAGGAACATGCATCGGTTCGCACTATTTTGGATTGTTATTGAGCAGAACCTGTCATCAGCATGCACACACATCCCCATGAATGGTGGTTGAAGTATGAAGGGACATATGAATCTTTAGCGCATCTGGCACATATATATCTTGGGACACTGGCTACAACAGTGCCATGCGAACGCATGTTCTCACTTTCAGGTGATGTAAACAAGAAACAGGTGGCAGCATTATCTCCTGCAAACGTAAACAAACTGGTCTGTCCAAGTAATTGGCTGAACAAAAAGTAGGATTGACTAGACTTTCAGGCTCTAAAATTTTACATTGTTGTATTTTTGAACACACATTTTCTTGTACATAATTTTACATTTTAAGTTAAACTTTCACGATAAAGAGATTGTACTACAATGCCTGTATGAAGTGAACTGAAAAATACTATTTTTTTTTAAAGGGCAAATATTTGTGTAATCAAAAAATAGAAAGTGAGCACCGTACACTTTTTATTCTGTGTTGTAATTGAAATCAATATTTGAAAATGCAGAAAACATAAAAAAATTTAATAAATGGCGTTCTATTGTTTAATAGTATGATTAATCACAATTAATTTTTGTAATCGCTTAACAGCTCTAATAATGTGTGGTGCTTCTGAAATAGAAGGGCTAACATCAGGTTTTATCCTCTTTTTATAATTTAATGGAAGAAATTTAATAATATAGTAAAATGTTCTCAAGAGCACATTCAACGGTCAGTTGACTTAGGATTTATATTTTTTGCCCAAACTGGTATCATTAAGACAGAGGCTTCTTCTGACCCGATGGAAGTGATTTTTTTTAAAATGAAAAATAACTTTTTCAGTACAAACTTTCCAACAAATTTTGTATTATTTAGTTGCATTCTAACAAATGCTTCAGCCAATACCCACGGTTTTTAAATATTTAATACAGCAGTATAGAGTTAATATAAAAGAACAATTAAATTATTTTGTCTAACATTAATCTTATTGATGCCATTAACTATAATGGAACAACAGATTAAGACATTATTTTTAGACAAGAACACTAAGGACTTCAGTGTTAATAATACTGCATTAGTAAGAAAAGAGGCAAAGGTGAGGATGCAATGTCTTCACTTAACTAAAAATTCTATGCTTTAGATAGGACACTACTATACTTCAACACTTTGCACAGCCATTTATTTGTAGAACAGTAGTATGATTGCAGATATTCTTATTGCAGGCAATTATTATTATACACACAAATACTATAAATAAACCACAGCAGATTGGTTTCTGGATGGAATAGCTATGGTAATGAACATATTTATTGGGAATATTAGCAAAATCGAAGACATTTAACCATTCTTCACAGCTTTCTTACTTTTTCCATTTAGAACATTCAATCTATATATATAGAAGTCAAATGGTGTATGCGTGTATGTACGTGCGCTTACTCCTTCCACACCGTTTGAGCTAGAGACTTGACATTTGGTACAGTTAGAGGTCTTAGGGTCCTAATCAGGGTAAGAGTCGAAAATTTTTCAAATCTCACCTCTAACGCCCCCCAGGGGTGAAATTATTTAAAGGCCAATCACATCAGCTGGGCAGCTGCTGTTCTCGGTGACATAGTTATGATGTCATAATACCCCCTCCAACGGACCCCGCACTCGCTCAGCTCTCTGCCCCCTCCCCCCTCCAACGGACCCCACACTCGCTCAGCTCTCTGCCCCTCCCCACCTCCGACGGACCTGAGTTGAGTTTGGTCAGAGGATAAGTGAGGTAGGGGTGTCGGGTTTGGTCGGGGGGGGGGGGTGAGGTGGGGGTGTCGGGTTTGGTCGGGGGTAAGTGAGCCAGGGGTGTTGGGTTTGGTCTGGGGGGTGTTGGGTTTGGTGGGGGGGGGGGTAAGGTGGAGGTGTTGGGTTTGTTTGTGGGGGTGAGGAGGGGGATCGGGGTTGGTCGAGGGGTAAGTGAGGTGTGGGGTTTGTTTGTGGTGGTAGGTAGGGGTGTCGGGTTCGGTTGGGGGGGGAAGTGAGGTGGGTGTGTCAGGTTTGGTCTACGGGGGGTGAGGTGTGGGTGTTGGTCAGGGGGTGTTGGGGTTTGTAGGGGGGTGAAAATGTGAGTCGGGGTTGGTCGAGGGGTAAGTGCGGTGGGGGTGTCAGGTTTGGGGGGGGGGTGTCAGATTTGTTCTCTGCCCCCTCCAACGGACCCCACACTCGCTCAGCTTTCTGCCCCCTCCCCACCTCCGACTGACCCGAGCAACACCGGGTATTTTCCGCTAGTGTTATATAAATTTAATCCAACAGGCTTTTCTATACACCAAGTCTTGATGCATCTCTATTTCTAAAACTGATGTCAAGAGTCTAGAAAAAGTTATTTTTTTAATTTGAAATTCTATTAATCATGTATAATGGGTGAAAGTCTGGCTGATAACCCAAATAGACTACCTCAGTTCATTTGCATACTGAAAGCCTACAGGCTGTTTGGGAAGGCACAACCTTCCTTACTCAGCCCTCAGTATAGTTTTGGAAGCCGGATGTGGCCCTCAGGCCAAAAAGTTTGCTCACCCCTGGCATAGAGGGTCTTTGCCAGATGAACTATCAGAGCACAGCTTCCTCAGTAAAGACATGCCCTGAATTAACACTGAACTCAATACAAGTTCAAAAATCATTTTGTAATGTTAAACCAAGAATTTCCATGCAGTCTTTTAAAATACAAGTACATACACATTTTCCCCTTTGGGTAGCAATAAAGACATGAAATATTTTTATACGTAGTTGCCCCTTGATATCAAAAGAACGATCACCACTACTAAAATACTCACACCTCTTAAGCAAATACAGGAGATCTTACCTACCATTAGCTGCTTAATAAAGGAAAAAGTCTAAGAGATGAGTAGAACCACATTACATACATTTTTTGGAAATTCTCATCGCAAGATGGATAACTTGGTAAAAATAGCAGAAGTGCATCTGACGAAGTGGGTATTAGCCCACAAAAGCTTATGCTTCAATACTTTAGTTAGTCTTTAAGGTGCCACAGGACTCTTTGTCACTTCTGCTATTCCAGACTAACACGGCTACCTCTCTGATTCTTGGTCAAAACAGTTGTTTAGCGATCCACCTGATCACTGCACATTGCTCCCTAGAAGTTAAGTAAGTTAAGAGCAGAATCTAAATGAAATCTGTCCTAGACCAGCTGTGTCATCAAAACAAGAGGACACTGGTGTGTGTGGAGCAAGCAGTGCCATTGACAGGTGTGTCTCACTCACCTTTGGTGGTGGTGCTGCTGCCGCCTTTTTTGGCTTGGGCTCGGCTTTGGCGGGGGCAGGTTTCTGGAAAGAGAGGCAGGTTTAGTGCTCGCCCCTCACCCAGCGCCTAGGAAGGGGCCGCCGGGGGAGGTCTGTACTTACAGCTGACAGGCGCGCAGACCGCCTCTTGGGCTGGGAAGAGAGACAGAGACAGCGTGAGAGTCGGGTGGGGCCCCGCCCCGCCCCGCCCCCCTCCCCGCGCAGCCCGGCACTTACCTCCTCCCGCGCCTCGCCCTCCGCCGCGTTCACCTGCAAACAAACACGCACAGGCGGGTCAACGGACGAACGTGCGCGCGCGCGCGCAAAGCCCAGGTTCCCTCCCCCGCCCCAGGGGCGGTTACGGCTGAGTGACGTCAGGACACACGCCCCTTCCCGCCGCCGCGTTCGGATTTCGAACCCCGAGTGCCGTGCCGTTTAACGGCTACAGAAAATTCGAGTGACGCAGCTGCCGCTCGTCGGGAAAAGGGCCTTGCGGCCACTCAGCCCCGAGACAGGCCGGCGAGTCTGGCTGGGGGCGCTGACGTCCCGGGCGCCATTTGACCCCCCCCCCCAAGCGAGCGTCAGCCAAGCCCAGAGAATTTGCGGGCGGTGGTGGCGCGAGAAGCCCGGGGCCAGCCCCGGACCGCAGCGTCCCGTCGGCGGCTCTACGCGGAGCAGTGCCAGCCCGCACCTTTCTCCTCGGCATGGCGGGCGGTGGCCCCGACCAACGACCCGCTGGCGCTGCTGAGGTCTCTGCTGCTCCCAGTGAGCGGCTCCTGCCTGTGCGTGAATCTTAGTCTCGCTGCGTAGTGGTCGGAGCTCGCCCGCCCTTCCCCCACCCCAGGAGCGCCAGCGGCGCCGCAACAGGATCCAGCCGGATTGGGGGGGAGGGGAGAAGGGGCGCGCCCATTGGGCCGAGCCTCCCGCGGGGCTCCTTTCGAAACACAACAAGCCCCTGGGGCGGACCCTTGTCACTCACTCCATGACGTGGGGCGTGGCCCTTAACTCCGGCGGGGGAGGGGGATGAACACCCATCTGATTGGTCGAGGTCCCTCACCTGGCCACGCCCCCCGGCTCCCTTTGCGGGAGCAGGAAGGGGGCGGGTTGCTGGCTTGGGACGCGGTTGGGAGTGAGGTGGGTTGTGCGCGCATGCGCAGTGCTAGAAGGCTGAGTCGGAGTCCGGCTGGTCGATGGCGGCCGCGTGCGCGGTGTAGTAACAGTCGCTCGGTGGTAGCTGCGAGGGGGTGGGCGGGAGATGGCGGAGAGCGGCGCGTGGCTGCTCGTGCTGAGCTCGGTGTTTCTGTGCAACCTTCTCAAAATCCTCCTGCCCTCCTGCTCCTCCATCGTAAGTGACGTCACCGCGCCGGGCTCCCTTCGTAGCAACCGCGGCCCCCGCTCGCGACACTGGCCGTAAACTGCCGGCGGGCGGCTCGGACCCCGAGGCCCCTGTTGCGGGCTGGCCCGGGGCGCGCGGCTGGCCCGAGGGGGACCAAACCGCCCCGCCCGGCTCGGCGGCGCATCTCCTGGGGCGGCCGGGCGGGACACAGCGCAGGGAGCCTGGGCAGGCGAGAAGCCGAGCCGCGGTCTCCTGAGCCCAGGCTGGGGCCTGACCCCTGGGGGCACCCGGGAGAAACGGCCCCGGGGACTGGCTGGCAAAGGCCCGGCCTGCGCCGCTATCGCGCGCCGAGCTCGGCCGGATCGGGGCTGTCGTGACGAGGAGGACGCGTCAAGCGCTTCGGCCCGCCCGGGGTTTGCCCGAGCCCCGGCCGACCGCTGCCCTTGCCAGGCTTCGCGCTGGGAAATGGCACCCGGCTCTCCGAGCCCGCAGGCCCGTCCCGGGCGGGGGCTCGTTAAAGGCTCTGCAGGAAAAGCCGCTCGGCCCAGCCCGGCCTGGGTTAAAGATTTTATCCATGGCCCGTAGCGCCACCGGCGAGAGCTCCTGGGAGTCCCAGGAAAACCGACCCCCAGCGTTCCCCGGGGCTCGGAGTGACCAAGGGGCCTGATCTGTTCAATCACCAGACGTCCCAGTTCTCTAGGGACTGTTCCACTTTTAGGGTGTTTTTCTTATATAGGCTCCTATTGCTCCCATCCTGGTTTTTCACACTTATTGTGTGGTCATCCTGCCTATCGCTGTCTTGTGTCCAGCCACACCTTGTACTTCTACAACCTCATCCATAAAATGACACACATTAAACCTATTCTACTCGTGGGGGAATTCTGTGCATGTGTAGAATTCATTCCCCCACAGAATTTTTCCCCCTCTGTAAATACATCTGCTGGGCAGGTGCTACAGCTACACCTTTCGCCCACCGGTGCTGCTGTGGCACAGACTAGAAGGCACCTGACTCAGCAAGCCTGATTCTGCCCATTGGGCCAGGTGAGGAGACCTGGGATATGGGGGACAAAGGAGTGGCGAGATGGGTTCAGGAGGGCTAGTGGGGGTCATATGGAGGAGGGGCTGAATGGGAGGGGGTGCAGAGACAGGCATATGGAGAGGGGGTGTTATGTGATGCAGGGACACATAGGGACTGGAGGAGGAGTGGGGATGCAGGGACAGGGGGGGTTGGGGGGCAGATGTGCCTGATTGGATGGTAGAGGCTAACGGTCAGCCAGGGTCTGCATGGGAGAGGCTCCCCAGCTTCCTAAAAAAGCTTCCTAAAAATCTCCTGCTGGCTGAAACCACAGCTGTTCAATACTTCTCTCATCCACAACCACCAGTCCTACTCACTGCCAGGGTTCCTTCCAGCAAATACTCCCTCTCTCTCTCTGTTTCTTAGTTATCCTTCACTCCCCCAAGCATTTGCACTGCTTCTGGGAGGTATGGGGAATAGGGTTCTGTATTGTAGTTTAAATGAATTATTACTCAGTGTTCTGTATGTATTTGCCAAGTAAGCAATCTATTTGTAAAAAATATTTATTGAATTTTTTTGGTCTGTATTGTTATAGACATACTTGCTGACAGGTATTTTGAAATAAATTACCAAAATAATTGAAACTGGTGGTGTTATATTATTTATTTATTTTTGCCCAGTAAGGAATCTATTTGTCAAAAAACATTTCTTGAATCTTTTTTTGTTGTCTATATTCAGTCATTTCCCCATCAGGCCTCATCCCCATTATCTATCTATCTATCTATCTATCTATCTATATAAAAGTCAAGTGGTGTATGTTTGACCACGAACTCCTCCCGCACCGTTTGAGCTAGAGATTTGAAATTTGGTACAGTTAGGGGTCTTGGGGTCTAGATGGTCATAAGGGTCGAAAAATTTTCGCCCCCCAGGGGTGAAAGTCTTTAAGGGCCAATCACATCGGCTGGGCAGCTGGGTGGTGATGATGTCATAATACCCCCTCCAACAGACACCGCACTCGCTCAGCTCACTGCCCCTCCCTCCTCCAACGGAACCCCGGAGATCCCTCAGTTCTCTGCCCCTCCTCCCTCCCAACGTAACCCCGGAATCCATCAGCCCTGTGCCCCCCCCCCCACCTGCGAAGGTCCCCGGAATCCCTCAGCTCTGGGCCCCCTCCCTGCCTGCAACAGATCCGAGTTGGGTTTGGTGGGACGGTAAGTGAGGTAGGGGTGTCGGGTTCGGTCGGGGGGTGAGGTGGGGGTGTCGGGTTCAGTTGGGGGGTAAGTGAGCCGGGGGGTGTTGGGGTTGGTCAGGGGGTATCAGCTGTCTGCCCCCTCCCCACCTCCGACTGACCCGAGCAGCGCCGGGCACTTATGCTAGTTTTTAATAAAAGTCACAGACAAATCACAAGCTTCCATGAATTTGTTTATTTTTTACAACCTTTCTGTGACTTACTAAAAATAACTGTGACAAAATCTTTACCTTAAATATTAACAACATCCCCTTGAAGTAGCTACTCAGGATTCTGGTGTTACTGAAAGTCATAATAACGCTGTTTTATCAACAATAGTTCAGAAATGTTTAGAAACTCTAAGGCAGTGGTCACCAAGCGGTCAATCGCAATCAACTGGCAGATCCTGGAGATTTTCAGGGGTAGAAATCTCAATTGACTGGGAAAATCTGGTGGTATAGCAGGGCAGACGCTAAGGCAGGCTCCCTACTTTCTCCAGCCTCATGCCACTCTGCCGGGGAGGGCAGTGGTGTCCGTGCATTGCTCCTGTCTGCAAGCACTGGCCCTGCAGCTCCTATTGGCCAGGAACAGTTGGCAATGAGAGCTGTGGGGTCGGTGCCTGCAGAGGGGCAGCACATAGTATCATGTGCTCCCCAACCCCCCGGGGCTGCAGGGGCACATTTGCCCCTTCCAGGAGTGGCATTGGGCTGGGGCAGGCAGGGAGCCTGCCTTATTTCCAGTGCATCATCAACCAAAGTAAGTCCCACCTGGCAGGAGCCCCCAGCCCAGAGCCCCCTCCTGCACCCCAACCCCCTGCCCCAGGCTCAGCCCAGAGCCCCCTTCCCCACTCCAAACCCTCCAACCCAGAGCATGCATCCTCTCTCAAACCCCTTCCCCAGCCTTGTGAAAGTGAGTTGGGGTGGAGGAGGAGAGTAAGTGACAGAGCAGAGGGATGGATTGAATGGGGCGGGGTACATGCTGGGTTGCACTTAAATTCAAAAAGTGATCTTGTGTGTAAAAAGGTTGGGGACCACTGATCTAGAGAATAAGTCCATATAAACTAAAATTCAGATTGTGGATTCTCATTTTAAGTTAGGCAGAGATTGTTTGTTTTTTATTTCTTCACCAGTCCATTCTTACAGTATATCTCAGAATAATTAAGTAATGGAATACTTAAAGAGGAATACTCACATTATTTTAGAAAAATCCACAAACTATGTAAGTAAAAAGCTCAGAAGATCAATGTCCTCATTACTAGTTGCAGCTCTGTTTTCTTTTTAGTGTCTGAGTGACCCACCTCCTGGGTCCTCACTTGTTTTGGGATGGAATCGAACCTACTCTTAGATAGGGAACCAAGTATGCTATTCCATGCCTATAGGCCACTTATTACTGAAGGTTGACTTAGTTTTGGACACTCATGTTTTCTCCTTTCAGGAACCTATGACCAGGGATATTGACCCACGGGTGCTTTAAAACAGAATATTTTTATTTAGTAGTTTGGAAAAAAGCACAAAGTAAAATGTTTAAAATAAAGAACCTGTACACATTTGTCTTACGTAAAGTACTACTATCCTAGAAATTGTAACTGCAGCACTCTTAGCTTCTTGAAATACCCCACTGGGTCTCATGCTGGTCCTCTGACCCGCCTTTACCCTGTGTACTTTTATCAGCCATATCCTTTCCTCTTCCTTTTCCTCATGGGTTCTTTATGAACATCAGTAAATGCAAGGTAATGCACATTGGATGAAAAAAAACCTACTACTCATAGGATCTTGTTTGGTGGAAGTTAATTATATCAGCTCAGGAAAGTGATCTAGGCTTTATAGTAATCCGCTCAATGCACCTCTTGCAG
Organism: Sternotherus odoratus; assembly: GCA_032164245.1. Taxonomy (NCBI): domain Eukaryota; kingdom Metazoa; phylum Chordata; order Testudines; family Kinosternidae; genus Sternotherus; species Sternotherus odoratus. The sequence continues at coordinate 166,407,093 of JAVMKO010000001.1, forward strand.
TAGTAAATAAATAAATAAAGCTAACAAGATGTTAAGATGCACAGGTTGGAAAGGAAAATAATGTGGAAAATATATAAATCAGTAGTGCACCTCAGCTGGAGCACTGCAGCTGATGTTCACCCCATCTTAAAAACAATGTTGCAGAAATAGAGGGAATTCAGAGAAGACAAAATGATTGGGGCATGGAAAAACCTATATGAAAAGATGGGGACTGTTTAGCTTAGAGACAAATCAGAGGGGAGATGATACAAGTTAATAAAATAATGATTGGTATAGAGAAAGATTTGGAGTGTCTGTTCTCCCTGTCTCGTAATACCAGACAACGGCACAGTCAATGAAATAAAAAGTTAGCAAATTTAAACTGGTAAAAACAAAATATTTTTTCACACAATATGTAATTAAAGCATTAAACTCATTGTCACAAGAAGATGCTGAGACCAAGAATTTAGCAAGGTTCAAAGAAGGACCTAGCCATTTATATGGATAGCAAGGATATCCGAATTATAATGCTTAAAGGTAACAAAAATTTTGGAACGGATATTAAATGGCATGCTTCAGGGGTTAAGCCAATCTCTGACTACGAGCGAATAAGATGAGCTGTGGAATTAGGTCCGTGTAACTGTCGCTCGGGGTTGTGAAAATTCCATAATACCCTGAATGAAGCAGTTAAACCGACCTAGCCCACAGTAGACAATGCTAGGTTGGTGGGCAAATTCTCCCATTGACGTAGCTATTACTTCTTGGGGCTGGTCTACACTAGGGGGAGGGGTCGACTGAAGATACGCAACTTCAGCTATGTGAATAAGGTAGCTGAAGTCGGTGCATCTTCAGCCAACTTACCTGCCGTCCTCATGGCGGCAGCAGTCAGCGGTGGGCTCCCCCGTTGACTCCAGCTTGCCCCTTTCGGCAAGCTGGAGTTCCAGAGTCGACGGGAGCGCCATTGGCGATCGATTTATTGCATCTTGATGAGACGCGATAAATCGATCCCCAATAGATTGGTCACTACCCACCGATCTGGCAGGTAGTGATCGATCTACCTACCCGATCCGGCAGGTAGTGAAGACATACTCTTGGTGAGGTGGATTAGCTATGCCAAAAGAAGAACCCCTTCAAATATTGTAGGTAGCATTTTCACTGATGTGCTACAGTGGTGCACATGTAGCATTTTGCAGCATTTTAAGTGTAGACAAGACCTTAGTGACTGGCCCTCAACACTCAGACTCCATTTCACAGCTTAAAAAAGAACCAACCTCAAAGTCGTCAAATTCTATGCTGCAGTCCATGTATTTAATCAAGATTTTTCTGAGAGGTGGGACTAAAGATGATTAATTTGTTCTTTGAGGTTGTTGAGTCTTTAGTTGATATTGTAAATTTATTGTGTGGTATAATTTTTAAATTGTATGAATATATACAAAGTATGGTATTTGCTCTTTATATATTTTAGAAAATAAATATATATTAAATTCTGACTAAAGAGCTGATTGAGTTCCTTTTTTTTTGTAGATATCCAGATTTCTACAGAAAGATGCAGAGCAGGAGTCCCAGATGAGAGCTGAAATTCAGAATATGAAGCAAGAACTCTCAACCATTAGTATGATGGATGAGTTTGCTAGATATGCCCGACTGGAAAGAAAGATTAACAAAATGACTGACAAACTTAAAACTCATGGTAGAGTGCAATATTTGCCACTAAATATTTATGCAGTTTACCTAAAAGCACATCTTTTTCCAAGTATGTGTTTTTATTTTGATCGTATTCGTCCTTATTTGTGGAGCCTTTCACTTTTTTCTTTATCCCTAACCAGTGCTCACTGCTTTTTGTTTGGTTTTGTTTTTAGTTTGAGGGTTTTATTAACATTGTTTTTTATTTCTGTTGTACATATACATAACACTTAAGGGATGGGATTTAGAATCTCCCCAAACTGTAGCATGGAATACGAGTACCTTTCAGAGGAATTCACAAGGAAACTGAGGCAGAAGGCAAGTTTTCATTTTCTATGTCTGAAGAAACACTCCAGTCAGTCAGTACACCTAGAATTTTTGAGTTCAAGTCAAAATAGTAGAATGTCTTTAAGACTTGAAAGTGAGCCACTATGCTATGTCTTCATTGCAAAAAGGAGTGTTTTTTTTCTCTACAGCAGGATAATTAATGCATGTTAGCAATCCCTTTGTAATTTTTTTCCTAATGGAGACAAGACACTGACTGGAGATTTTATCACAAGCTAATTAGACAAGATCAATGCTATGCCTGCTGCCCCTATGGTTAATCTCACCTAGTTTACCTCTTGGTAAAACTACAGTGCATTGTCTCTACAAAGCTGTTCAGTAAAGCTTTTGGCCACTTGGCCACCATGTTTAAAGATGTATTCTTTTTGGAGGATTCCTTTGTATTGCTCTGAAGAAGTACAGCAGTTGAAACTCAAATTGGGGAAATAGTCTTTCTTGTCAGATGTAACTACAGTAAAACCTCCATTTAATGGACTAATTCGGGCGAGGGGGTGTCCGTTAAATCAAAAAGTCCGTTATTTAATAATAAGAAAAAAATGAGCTGTCGGAGCAGCAGCCCGCCCGCCACAGGGTCAGGGCGACAGCTCCGCAGCCCGCCCGCTGCCTGGACCCGGGCGAGAGCCGGGAGCCAGCCCGCCTGCTGCCTGGACCCGGGCGGCAGCCGGGAGCCGGCAGCCAGCCCGCCAGAAATGGATCAGGAATGCATCAGACTTGCTCAGAAATTTTGTCCGTTGCATCCGAAGTCCGTTAAATCGAGGTCTGTTAAATCGAGGGTTTACTGTATTTGGACTAGTCACACTAAACGGATTTTTCATTCTGAATGTGATTCATTCAGCTGCGCAAGAAAGTATTTTTGACAACATTCCCATGAGCCTGAATGGTTTAAAAAAAGGCAGTGATAGGATGCCTAATGTGATAGTCTGTGTCTGCTAAAGAGATTGCATTATCCCTATGGAAAATAAAGTACTCTCGTTTGGGTTTAGTCCAATATAAGTTTTCATAAGTCAGCAGCCATACAGATTCCTTTTGGTGAGGGATAGAATTCTTGGTTACACATAACATTTCTTTGTCTAGTAAACCACTATTTCAAGCATTCCCCAGAGTACCTTTGGTTAAGGAAGTAGGTCGCATCTTACTTGCAGAGGGATACTCTGTAGCATACACTGATATTTTGGATGATGACAGGAATGCCTATGTTTTCCAATAAGAAATTGACAGTGACAGCACGTAAATAGGAGGAGTATAATCTTTGAGCAGAATATTTTCTTTTGGAAAGTGAAATATTAATAATTCACCAGTTTTTGAGCTAAGCACATTTACTGTTATATAAATAATACAAATGGCAATATTTCTTTTCTTTTCACAGTGAAAGCACGAACTGCTCAATTAGCCAAAATAAAGTGGGTGATAAATATTGTATTCTACATTTTACAAGTAAGTGAACACTTTATTATGATGGAATACAGATTATTAAAACAAATACTCACAATGATTATTTTACCATTCTGCAGCTATTGGTTAATACTTACCTATGTCTACACTACGGACTTAACAGTGGCACAGCTCTCCCACCAGCATAGCCTCTTTATGCCAGCAGGAGAGAACTCTTCCACCAGGATAATTAAAGCACCCCCAATGAGCGGTGATAGCTATGTTGGCAGAAGACACTCTCCTTCCGACATAGTGCTGTCCACACCGATCCTTTTCTAGGTGAAACTTAGTAGGTCAGGGATGTGGGGGGAGGGGGGAGTTCACACACTGACCAACAAAAGTTTTGCCAACAGAAGTGCTAATGTAGATAAAGCCATAGACGTGCATCTGACATTCTGACTGTGTGTAGCATGGCAAACCCCCTCATCAGTATTTGTGGGGAGAAGGGATTTTTGAGTTTGATTTAATGTCTGGTCTGCTCTTTTCTGGCTTTGGTGGGAGAGGAGGCTTCTTGCCTTATCTTTTATGTCATTGCTCTGTTATTTATGTTAGAGGCAGCTGGAGCCCAGGATGGGTGCTATCTGTCTTTGTAAACTGGGCTGGTAGCCTGTTGTTAAGGTTGCTTTCCATTTACAGTTATAAGACCCTGTTTTCAGTTGCTTATAACTTTGCCAGACTTCAACTGTTTGGATTTAATTTTCCTTGAAAGACAGTTTAGAGTCATTTCTTGAATAGTTCAGATTTCATGCCAATTGATTGTTTTGTCTCTCTGCTAAGACTGTTAATAAAGGTGACAAATAGAATCCATCGTGAGGTTTTTTCCCCCTCTCTTGATGTGGATACCAATCTATTTATAGCAGACTATAACCATCAACTCAGTTTATGGTGGTTGAAAAAAAATATCCATCAGATTGTAACAGCTTTTAACCACTGTTTACCTGGGCTAAAATTGACCCAACACCTACAGGTAAAAAGCACCAGTTTTCTATGAACCATCCAGTCCCCCAAGAGAATGTTTTTTGATATTGACATTTTAATAGTGTGTGTGTGTGTAGTTAAGATGATGTAAGTATCATTCAGATTGTAACAGCTTTTTGTAGTTTTACGGGCACAATCTTACATTTTTAAGTTTAACTGCTCTTCATAATTATTCATATTTTAATTTACTGCCACAAAATAGAAATTTGAACATACTTTATGTGTTATTGTCCTGGCTAATGAGAATTTCCATTCCAGGCTGCCTTGATGATCTCACTAATTTGGAAGTATTATTCCGAGCCAGTTACTGTGCTTCCAAGCAAATGGCTAGCCCCACTGGAGCGTTTAGTGGCCTTTCCTACAGGAGTGGAAGGTAAGATTGTGTGTAAATAGTATACATTTCTCTCCAAATGTATGTGGATTCCAATAGTGTAACGAGAAAGAGCACATGGAGGATAAAAATGCTTTCCTTACCTATCTTTCTAATAACAAAGAGAATTTTAAACTACATTTTTTACTGATCAGGGTTCTGGGCCCTACTGCAATTGTAATATTAAATAATATAAAACATGAAGGCCTCTTTCACATTGTGGGAAATTTGAAAAAAGTGATCAGAGAAGGAACAGCCTGCTCTCAGCTTCCTTTGCTGAAGGAAACATGATTAGGCTGCCTGGGGGCCTTTACACAGAAATGTATTGTAGTGTTTCCCCTCTTGGTTTTAATTTTTCTACTGAAGTAAGTTTAAGCAATTCCCAAAGCCTCCCCATATGTCTGGTCTCTTCTACGAACCTCATTCACCATATTTCCATTTGGGATATTCCTTTCTGGGCCCTTGGCCATTAGCAGAACCCTGAATTTGTGTCTGTGAGAAACTATACGTGTTTCCTTTATGATGTCAAAACTAAAAAGATATTGAAAGGAATTTATGTAGGGAAAATAAATTAGAGATCAATTTTAAACTAACAAAAGCCAAAATCTCACATTAGATTAGAGTAATCATGTACAGATCATATATAAAGTGATATGAATTTAGAAAAGTAATGCTTGCGGGCCCATTCCCACTTCCATTGAAGTCATTGGGAGCTTTACATTGACTTTGAAGGATTTGGAGTTTAGTGAAAGAAAGACTTTGGCAAGGTGTTATTAAACACACAATTTAAAAGGTGTCAAGTCTAAACTTTTGCCTAACTTAAAAAATACTATATCTTTCCACATTGTCTTCCTGATCGTTGACAATCTATCATTTTGAAAAAAAGAGCTTCAACAGAGAGGTAAAAAATGCAACTTTTCTCCAGCACTACCTAACAAGTAAATTCAAGATTCAGAGTTTCTCTGAGGTCTCATATCCATATTTCTGAATGGAGACCCTGACTGCTGTATGCTGACGAGTTGAGCAAACAGGCAGACTGCAAGGACAATATAACGTGTATATACAGTAGACTCTCGATTATCCAGGATTGGGTTAACCAGGATGTGGATTAACCAGGATGTAAAAAAAATATGCGTAACTTGCAGGGCCGGCTCTGGCTTTGCTGCCGCCCCAAGCACACACACGAAAAACCCCACCAGGGTGCAGGGCAGCCAGTGAACCAACACCCCCTCCCTGCGGCACGGGGTGGCTGGTGAATCAACCCCCACTCTCCATATTTCCTATGGATGGTGATTATCCGGGATTTTATTAACCACAATTATTTTTTTCCCTATCATCCTGGATAATCGAGAGTCTACTGTATATGCAAGCTAAGACACAGGCAACAGGTTTTATTTTAAGCCTGTATGTGCCAATGGTGTCCTCTTTAAAGGATTCTAAATTTGTTGCTATCTTTTTACCACTTAAAAGCTTTCTTGAGAACGATCCCTATTCGCCATGTTAACTTGCTGAGACAGGAATGTTTTTCTGGTGCTGGGAAGGATTGGTCCCTGAAAGGCATTTACTTAAACAATACATAAAGCTTTGAACTGTTCTGTTCAATTACCTGTCTCTCATCCTCTTCTTTTATCTTAGTTGATAATCATGAGGGAAGGCTATTGCTCTTGAAAATACTTCTAAATTATGCTGCTGCCAATACAAAAACATTCAAAACCATTGAAAAGAATAGTTTCTCCACCTCTATCCCCAAGGAAATAATTTTCATTTTTTAAACACGATACTGAATTGACATAGCATAGAAATGCAGAAACCTACAAAAAGAGATGCTAAACTACATAATGAACTAAAAGCTCATCCAGAATCTTTCCCTTTGTTTTTTATTTTGCTTTGCCAGCCTAAAGTGAATTGTGGAATGTGATTGGTCAGTGTCAAGCAGCTTTTGTGGGATGCCAAGAAAATCCAGCCTTTGGTTAAAAATTACTGCTCTACTTTCTAAGAATTTGGCACTTTTAAAAAAAAGTGTGTACAGCTGTATATTCACCTGGAAACAACAATTCTCTTTAGTTTTGAAATACTTAATTTTTAAGATTATTATATTTTCCTTTGTTTTATTTACCACTTTATTGTTGCTCAACTTCCAGATGTACTTCAGTTGGGAAATACTCTATTCTGCCAAACATAACTACTATATATCAACACTGTTGGTTTTAGTGGGAAGGCCATTTAAAACAGTAGCACAAGAGTATTTGGAGGGAGGGTCCAGTAGTGACTTCCTGAGTTACTTACCAGAGTTGTGTGTTTGAGAGTCACTCTGACATCAGGAATCATAACATTCAAAAAACAGTAGAACACTTCAATCTTCCTTGCCATTCCATTAAAGACTTGATGGTGACAATTTTGAAACAGAAAAACTTCCAAAACAGACTCCAACGAGAAACTGAGGAACTGGAATTAATTTTCAAATTGAACATAATAAACCAAGGGCTAAACAGAACTTGCGAATGGTTCTCTCATTACACTAATTGATTGCATTTCCCTAGTTAATTTACCTTCAGTGGGTGTTATCTCCTGCCAGACATAAATCCATTTCAAAAGGTATTTTTTTCTCCTGCTGATAATGGCCCATCCAAATTAAACAGCCTCTTAGAATTGGTATGCTAATATACAACTCTTTTTTTTGCTTTCTGTGTGTATAAATGCATCTTACTTCTGTTCCATTCTATGCATCTGATGAAGTGGGCTATAGCCCACGAAAGCTTATGCTGAAATAAATTGGTTTGTCTCTAAGGTGCTACAAAGTCTTCCTCATTTTATTTACGGATACAGACTAACATAGCTGCAAATCTTAAACCTGATACAATGATGTACATCATGGTTTTCTCTCTCCCCAGGTGGTGTTGGAATTACATGCTGGCTTGTGGTCTGCAACAAAGTTGTGGCCATTATGCTTCACCCTTTCAGCTGAGAAGGAATCCCAGAATTTTGAACTTCATTTCCGTTATTACAGTTAGAAAGTGGAGTCCTGAAGTCTTTTACGAGAGACACAATACAGAGCTTGCACTACGTACTTCACTCCTGGTGTATAAATCAAAAAAAAGCCCTTTCTATCAAAGGAAGCAATTGTTGTATACAGTGTAATAATTAAGCATGAATTAATTTTCATCTTTTTTTATTTCAATTGAGTATCAATAAGCTTTATTGATAAAGATGCTTCTCTCCTTGACTTATCCCTCAAGTTCTTAGTCAATAACTTTTAAAGAATAACATTACTTTTGATAAAGCTCATTTTTGTTGTAGGTGGCTAGTATATACACTGGTTAACTGCAGAAACAAGAATTTGTCATTACAGTTTCACTGAGACTCAGCTGCAATGCTGGATTAACTGTAGCTTTTTAAGAGGAATTACAGAGTGGGTAGGGATGCTTTTGGGGCTTTACTATTTTTTGGGGAGAAGTATGGAAACTGCTTCACATAATTTTATTTTGGTGGAGTAGGGAGGTAAGATTTACTGCTTGTTTATTTTAGAATGTGATTTCCTGACTTTACCTAGCAGACTTCAGCATTCATGGGCTGTCTTAGAAGATGCACCACTGATTTAACTGAAATCTAAAGTTGTCCCCTGGCCCTCTCTCAATTATCAGATATGTGGTGGCTGGCTACTCGTTCCTATCTGCTCCCAAATGAGAATGGAAACCCACTTGCTTGAATGTATTCTATCTCCTGCCCCAAAGGGGTCTTCCTAGCCCCAGACATGATTCTCTCTCTCAAAATACTTCTCTTCCCCCTGTCTTGAGAGAACATTCCTGGGACCATGCTCTTGTCCTGAAGTCTCCTTTCCTCCTTCTCTTTCTGTCGTGGTCCAGGAAAAGAGAGAAAAGCTATAGTCTCAAAGACATGGCAGAGCAGGGCCCCAACTTGCACTGTGTTGGGAAGGAACAATGTGACCAGTCTCTTCTTGTTTCATGGTTGAGGAGGAGAAGCAGGAAATGTTTAAACTTCAGAAGGAAGAGCAATCACTAACATTTCAAAATATGTGTAATATCATCTTCAAGGATAGCCCAAGAATGTCTGCAAGGTAAAAAAGTAAGTCAGGGACTCAGATTTCAAAGTAACAGAAAATCTTGAAGAAAATGGTAATTAGCAGAGGAAAAACATTACTTTCTGGAGTGAATCCTCTTTTCCTCAGTGCTAAGCTACAGTAAACGGGTTGGATGCATATGGTCCTGCAGGGTAAGGAACCTCCCTAGTAACCTGCCGAACAGTGATAAAACTGTTTTGCAATGGCTGGGCTATATTGTCTGCTGCCCATGTCATTCTTTTCCTGGAAGGCCAATGGTCAGAGGATTTACAGAGTCCCTGATCCACAAGGCTTGCATGCCTCTACACTGGCATGGAAAAAACTCATGTGGAAAGGGGCACATAACAGGTCTGCATAAATTCCAGGAACCCTAGCTTACCTGCTAACCCTGTGCGATGGACCTGTATCTGTTCCACTACAGTCAGCTCCCTTCATCGTCCTAGGGGGGTGTGCCTAATTCTCAACACACCCTCCCCCCAAATTAACACTGTGTTTAGGAATGAATTCTTAAGGTCTTGATATCTGTTCTCTGTGTGTGCATGAAATGTTTTTCTTTGTATGTGAATTTTTAATTTGTTTTATGTTGGTTATGTTGAGCCAGTATTAATATTTATGCATAAAATATGCAGCACCAAGAAAAAAAATTGAGATTGCGAACAGGTGTGCATGGTTTCTTTATTCATTAAATATGGTTGTTCAAAAGTCTAATTAAAACTTTTGAGAAGATTATTGATCATTTTATTGGTAGATAATTTATATTTCCTACCTAAGGAGATAAATGAGGAAAGAGTGCATTACATACATAAACTTTGAGGCACTAAAGGTAAATTATTTTAACCATGCTATTAACACTCATTCCCCCTACCCCCCCCCCCCCCCCGATGCATCCTATGATGCTCAAAAGTCTTGCACTTCATTTGTTTTGAAGTGAAAGAGCAGCAAGACCAATAGGAGCAGCATCTTTTTCTAAAAGAAAAGCTGCTTTAGCAGTAGATTTGTGTTGTTTATTTTGATTACATTTACTTTGCCAAGTCTTGCTCTATTTATTCACACAAGTTATCCTATTGATTTCTTTAATCAAACTCCAAGGAGAGCAAGAGCAATGAACTTTTGGCTCTGAGAACTGTGAATAAAGTTGTTGGTTTAAGTATTTTTTGAATGTGACTGCTCCATATGATGGGTATGGCTATAATCACACAAGAGAAATATTGATATTTCATAGATATTATTTTCACATGCCATTTTGATCTCACTACCAGCCATCTTTCAAGTTTTTCATTGCAAAATTTAATCAAAGTATCTTACCCTTAGGAGAAAAGCTATCAAGTACCAAGAGAAATACTATTATGTGAACACATGCACAATATCTTGATCCTGAAAAGTGATTAGAATCTGTTACAGGATAATTAATATTCTCGCTACTGTTTTTAAATGCCCTTGGCTTTTTTGAACATTAAATCAGATAGATTTTTTTTCTTTTCTGATCCTTGCTACATTAAGTGACTGTACAAATTTAAAAAAAAAACAAATCAGTAAACAAAGACAAGACTACTTGAAAACTGGACATCCCCCACTTTTCCAAAATAACATATTCAGTGGACAAAATAGTGCAGACTTCATCACCTGAGTCCAATGGTTGGGGTCGAGTGCTCTGAGGAATTCTAACTTTCAGTGGTAACGAATAAATCTTCAGAACTTTCTGGAGCTGGTGATAATTTTTTTTTTTTAAATTTTGGAAGATATTTCGGGACTGAACTTTAACTTTTATTGTATCAGGGCCAAATAATGACCATAAAAGCAAGTCAATCACCCTAGCCAGCTGACAAATTTCACTTAGAAATCCAGATTGAAGCAAAAGATCTTGCATTTCACCCTAAAGGCTGCCTCTTGTGCTTGAGGATTGGTGGGGGATTGAATTCCAGAGCTGAAGACCTTTCATCAATAAAGGCCTGTTATCTGCCCCCAGCATTTCAACTTTAAACTCACAGCAATTTGAATTAGTGTGTTCTCTTATTCTGACACACGATTACTGAAATGCTTCTGCTTTTAGTTATGCCACTATTGGATAAAAACATAGCTTACATATGATTACTTTTATAGCGTTAAAAAAAAGCACTTTAGTGAATCAGGGCCCATATATATACCGTATTTTTCATCTTATAGGACGCTCCGGCCTATAAGACGCCCCCTCTTTTTTTAATAAAAAATCTGGACAAAAAAAAAAAAAAAAGGGCCTCGCTCTCCCGTCCCCGCCGCGCGGGCGGGCTGCCGAGGTTCCCCCCTCCCCGCCGCGGGCGGGCTGCCGAGGTTCCCCCCTCCCCGCCGCGGGCGGGCTGCCGGGGTTCCCCCCTCCCCGCCGGACCAAAAAAAAAAAAAAAAAAAAAAGCGCCTCGCTCTCCCGTCCCCGCCGCGCGGGCGGGCTGCCGAGGTTCCCCCCTCCCCGCCGGACCAAAAAAAAAAAAAAAAAAAAAAAAAAAGCACCTCGCTCTCCCGTCCCCGCCGCGCGGGCGGGCTGCCGGGAGCGTTTTTTGGTCCGGCGGGGAGGGGCGAATGCAAAAAAAAAAAAAAGCGCCTCGCTCTCCCGGCAGCCCAGCCCGCCCGCGGCGGGAAGGGGGGAACCTCGGCAGCCTGCCCGCGCGGCGGGGACGGGAGAGCAAGGCGCTTTTTTTTTTTTTTTTTTTTTTTGCATTCGCCCTATAAGGCGCACCAACTTTTCCCCCCCCCCGTTTTGGGGAAGAAAAAGTGCGTCTTATAGGGCGAAAAATACGGTAAGTACCTAAGTATGAGCATAACTTTAAGTAGAATCGGTCGTAGTGAAGAACTACTTGTGCTTAAAGTTATCAAACTGCTTAACTGCTTTGCTAGACTGGGGGCTCAGATTTAGCAACTAAACAAATATTCAAAATGTGTGAAATCCTGGCCCCACTGGCTTCATAGGGGCAGAATTCTCCCCCATAAATCCAGTAAGTATTTCAGTCCTATTTGTCTTCACTGTTCTGTAGCACAAGTCCTTTTTTAATGTGTTATTCTTCCAGACAGACTTCAACTGCTTTCCAGCTCTGACTGCCTTTCACTGCAGCTAGCATAAATATGGTTTTAATATTCTGTATTATAGTGCATTCTAATATGCCCAAGAATGTTCAACCAATTGAGTAGAGTACATAAGCTATGGGACACTGTACTTGTAGAGAAATACTCTCCTGTAACTGAGTATTCCATTTCAGTTTTATTGCTGAAGAATGGTTCAGGTAAAAATTCTAATAAGATTTCAAATGAAATCTTCCTAATGAAGGCAAAGAAAAATCCAAAACTGGTAGGCAACACATTGTTTTTCAACAAATGTTAAACATACTGCATATTTCAAGATTAAAGATAAACAATTTAACGTATACATCAATTGACTATTAAAACTATTTTATGTCTGAGGTGAAGGTGTTAGTTAAGACTTTCCTAGTGTAAGTTTAGAATCTCCACATTGCAGACCAGTGCCAGTGTTTGAAATCTCACTTATATAATTATGTAACCTTTCATTGTCCACAATTGTTTGTTCTTTATCAAGCTCTTTTGTGTTAGGGGTTGAATGGTTGTTTAAGACACAGCTTGGTCCAAAGAGTTCTTCCATAAGAGAATTTTTCCTCTCCGTTAGTGTTGTACAAACATAGCTTCCATCCTCTGCAGCAGTGTCTTTCTGCCTTGTTTTGGTAACTTTACCAAATGATGGCTCATATATGCCAAATGAATTTCCTGCCTTCAATTCAGCTATCTCACTCTGGTGCCGACCTGTTTGTCTGTTTTTGCGAAGGCTGTGTATGTTGGATACTGGACCTGATACAGGAAGCCCCTGATGCAAGTTTTCAATGGCTTCTGTGAATGTATACGGTTTTTTTAGTCTAGTGTCTGTTCTGTTATTCTGCATTGGATTTCCACTTTTATCATCTGCTGCTCCTTTGTCACTTAGTTGTTTACTTTTTCTTTCCTCCTTTTCTTTCGCTTCTGCTACAACTTTTCCCTGATTATTCTTCCTTATTGCGACCTCATTTATAGGTCGAGTTTGTCCTGCTTTCATCAGTTCTTCCAGTTCTTTCAGTAAGTCAACTTTCTTTTTTTGCACTTCTCTCCTTTTCTTCTGTCTTTCCATAAATTCAAACTGAGTTTTTTCTTCCATGAGCTGTATTTCATCACTTAAAAATTCTACAATGGAATAATTTTTTTTAGGAATGTTCTTAATTTAAAGATTGTTTAAGAGCATTAGATAGTGCAAAGACATTTTACAGATGTAAATCTATATACCGTCATTCTTGTATATATTTCACTAAATTCTATAGAGAATAGTATCTTCTTACTATTCTCAATAAGTATTCCAGAACACTTGTTAAATATAGAGAGTAGAGCACCTGCTGCGAAATCAACTCTAGAATTTGCGTCTAGGCTTTTAGTACGTATTTTTCCAGATGTTTAACTTTATTAATGTAATAATTTTATTCATGATCATTTTTAATACTCTATGATTTTGTAAAGGGTGAACATAGAAAAGTGATATACTTCTGTATGACAAAGTCCAACTACCAACCCTGCAAACAAATTAATCATGGAATCTAAACTCAAATTGTATTGTTTTTGTCTTCAGCATCATCACCCATCATAAAGAAGAATGCTGGAACTTAAGTGACAATTTTGTTGATGTTGAATAAGGTGGAATAGATTCTAATGTATCATTTCTTAGCTGTCTTGGCTCTGTAGTGCGGGCATTAGTAGGGTTGTTTGTGGGGTTAGTATACACACATATAGCACTGTAGCGGGGTGGTCACCTGCTCTGGCTCTAAAAGGGTTAAAGTCAGCCTTGGGAGAGGGCTGGGAGCTGAAGGAAAAGCCCAGGCTGATGGGGAAGCAGGCACAGCTGTGGCCACACCCCAAACAGACCACAGCAGGCCCTTATAAAAGGGCTGAGACGCAGGGGCCTGGCAGAGTCTCCTCGGTCTGGCTGCTGGGGGGCTTGACAGGGTACCTGGAGTGGAGCAGGGCTGGGGGAAGGCCAGAGGAGCTGGGGAGCTCTGGCCTGGAAACCCCCCAGGCTGCTGACCTAGGAGACAGCTGAAAGGGGTACTGGGCTTGCAGGGGTAGCCCACGGGTAGGTAGAGGCAGCAGGCCAAACCTCCCTTGCCTATGATGACTGGCTTATACAGACTGCAGTCAGCCCCAGTGAAAGGGGGCTTGATCATGACTGGCAGTAGCCCATAGGGTGAGGCAAGAGGGGGAATAGTGGGTGGGGGTTCCCGAGGGAGGGGAGACCCAGAGAGACTGGGAGTTCTGCAGTGGTGCAGCACCCCAAGGAAGAGGGCACTGGGTCTGGGAGGGACAGTGGCACAGTGAGACATGTCCTGCAGAGGGCGCTCTGGGAGCTGGTGAGCTAATTCCCTGGATGTACTATCACAGGGGTCTCAAACTCAAATGACCACGAGGGCCGCATGAGGACTAGTCCACTGGCTCGAGGGCCGCACCATTGACACACACCCCGCCCTTGCTGCCCCGGCTCTGCCCCCACTCCACCCCTTCCAAGAGGTCCCACCCCTACCCCACCTCCTCCTCTGAGCACGCAGCTCCCCATTCCCTCCTGGAAAGCACTAGGCACCACCAACAGCTGTTTGGCAAACAAAGCAAGAGCAATCTAGGAAGTCCAGAGCTAGAAACACACGCGGCCCAGCCAGGCAGCAGAGAAGCCTCCACTTCTGGCCCCTCCGTCCTGCAAACTGCTATGGGGAGACCGGGGGGGGGGGGCGCCAGGAAGCTTGGCGGGCCGCAGGGAAGGGCTTTGCGGGCCGCATGTGGCCCCCGGGCCGCATGTTTGAGACCCCTGTACTATCAGGAGGTGCCACAGGGTGAGGTGCAACACTGTTACAAGAACCCATGGCTTATATATCCAGTTGTTATGCAATTAAAAAAATAGAGATGGTCTCACTGCCTTAGAGAGAACTACAGGGAATATCTTATTGCCCTTATATAAATCCATATGATCTCTCTCCTGCCATCCATCACCCACCTCTGACAAATGGATGCGAGGGACACCATTCCTTACCCATCCTGGCTAGTAACTTTTAATGGACTTAACCTCCATGAATATCTTGAATACTGCATACAGATGTGGTCTCATCTCAAAAAAAGATATACTGGCATTAGAAAAGGTTCAGAGAAGAGCAACCAAAATGGTTAGGGGTTTGGAACAGGTCTTATGTGAGGAGAGATTAAAGAGGCTAGGACTTTTCAGCTTGGAAAAGAAGAGACTAAGGGGGGATATGATAGAGGTCTGTAAAATTATGAGTGGTGTGGAGAAAGTGAATAAGGAAAAGTTATTTACTTGTTCCCATAATATAAGAACTAGGGGCTACCAAATGAAATTAATGGGCAGCAGGTTTAAAACAAATAAAAGGAAGTTCTTCACATAGCACACAGTCAACCTGTGGAACTCCTTGGCTGAGGAGGTTGTGAAGGCTAGGACTATAACAGGGTTTAAAAGATAAGTGGATAAATTCATGGAGGTTAAGTCCATTAATCGCTGTTAGCCAGGATGGGTAAGGAATGGTGTCCCTAGCATCCATTTGTCAGAGGTGGGTGATGGATGGCAGGAGAGAGATCATTTGATCATTACTTGCCAGGTTCACTCACTCGGGGGCATCTGGCATTGCCCACTGTCACTAGACAGGATACTGGGCTGGATGGACTTTCGGTCTGACCCAGTAGGGCCATTCTTATGTTCTTATGTACAGACTGTCAAACAATAAAATGAGTTAAAACCCAAACTTAAAGAAAAAGAAGATCGCCAGGGGAAGTAAAAGATTAACAGAGATAAACAGAAAGCCCTTATGCCAAGGACTGAAGACCACCAAAGAGTAATTTTGGCTCAGATTTTGTCCCCCCCCCCCCATTGCAGGGTGGGTTCCCCTTGTTCATGCAGCTACATCAGATATGCCTCTTCAGGGATATCAGCATTAACAGTGTCAACAGAGGGTCAAATAGCTTTGGTGCACCTTTGGGGTATGACAAACCAAAAGGAAGACCAGTTTTGAGAGCAGACGGGCTCTGATCTTAATCCTTGTTGAGACAATTGGGGAGAGAAGGTAGACGGAGACAAACTCTAGACAAGGTTGCAGTAGCAGCATAAATTGCCTGTCTTTCAACCCTCATCTGAAAGCACCCTTCTGAAGGCCAGATGACAGGGATCAGCAGCCTAGCACTCAGGATCAAGTTGATCAGCATAAATTGTCAATAAAACTGCCATAGTCCATTATCTTCTCAAACAAGGGCACCTGATATATGCATACTGTCACCAAGAATGCTATTAGAAGGCCAGAAGCACAGACAAATAAACCAGCTCTAAATTACTTACATAAGTGCTACAGCACCACTAAGGTGGACTTTGGTGGCTTGCATTAACACTGTTGTTGAATTTGTTCATTATATGTCAGATACCGGCTAATGGCAATCATGGCGGTGTGTAATACCAATGTACTGTAGTTCATTAGTTCTGTCTGCATAAGATCAAATGAGGTTATGAAAAATTAGAAGTATACCTCTAAATGTTCTATTAGAAGTTTCTTGCTTTGATGGTTTCTTGGTTGGTTCAATTTCTATCTTATGTTTTGTATCTTCATAGTGTTCTACTTTTCGATTTATGTCTTCAGTTGTCTTTTTCTCCTACAATTCACAGTTTAAGATAAATAAAGATAATGGTAAAAAAAAAAGCTACACTTGTGTTAGTGAATGATCAATTAAATGATTTTTTTGTGACTCAAGACACTCATTTTGTTATTTTCTGTTCTATTTAGATTATCATATATTTATTTCTATAGTAATGTTTGTCCTAAGAAAAGTATCCTTAAATACTCAAACTAATACCACTGTATTTAAACAAAAAATGGTGCATGCAGTACATCTTAAGAACACACTGAAATTAAGGATACAGTAGACTCTCAATTATCCAGGATCAGGTTAACCAGGTTGTGGATTAGCCAGGATGTAAAAAAAAAATACATATAACTTGCAGGGCCAGCTCTGGCTTTGTTGCCACCCCAAGCACACACACACAAAAAACAACCCCCCCACACCAGGGTGCCTGGCAGCCAGTGAACCCCTCCCGCCGGTGCGGGGTGCCTGGTGAACAAACCTCCCCCCACCCCCCATATTTCCTATGGATGGTGATTATATGGGATTTTATTAACCAGGATTTATTTTTCCCCTCTCATCCCAGATAATCGAGAGTCTACTGTATTCAGAAAAAAAGTTCTTGAAAATTATGGAATAAAGTATGATCTAGGAGTAAACACATTAGGAACTTTGAGGTTAAAAGGGATCCAAATGTTTCATACCTCTAGGTATAGAGTTGTACTCTTGACTTGTTTTTGATGATGTGAAACCTGTGTTGATTTAAAATTCTGCTTATTTACTTGTACTATTTTGCTTAAACTAACACCTGTAGAAAGAAAAGCAAGTATTAATGGGAAGTACAGAGTTTCTGAAACAATATCATATCTGGAAACAGATAATACCTAGAAAACCAATATTGGTATGGAAATCTATTACTTTAAACATCTCTAGCTCCAGGTATATATTTCTTTATTCCCATAATATCATTTTATGAAGAAACATAAGGCAGAAGAGCTTTGTAATAGCTTCTATCAAAATCCACACAGATAAAACAGGCACCACTAGCATTCCCCAAACCACTATTCAGCTGCTGGCTAAAATCCAGAACTGCCTGAGTTTCCACCAGAAGAGTCCCATACTGACCTAAACTTCTGCCAGCTGGCACACACAAAGCCACTTAAGTCCTGATGCCCTACCTCATGTCCTAGACCTGCCAAGTTTCACAAACTAGGTGTTTCATGGCCTCTCACCTGACAGGTAGGTACACTCAGAGCATGCCTAACTCATACAAAAGACAATGGTTGTGGTGTCTATTCTCCCTCTTATAACCAACAGCCCAGAGGTTAGTGCACTCACATGCAATATGGGAGACCAAGGCTCAAGTCCACACTCTGCCTGATTTAAAGCAAGGCCTTGAAGCCCCATCTTATAGGTGGGTACCATAACCACTGGGCTATAGAGTCATTCTCATACTCTCTCCTTGGCCCAATTAATAATTATTATTCAAAGTGGAACAGCTTCAACAGGAGAGACTGAAAGAGCCCAGTGGTTACAGCCCTTATATAGGAGACCTGAGTTCAAGTCCAGCAAAGGAGGGCTTGGAACCTGGGTCTTCTATAGCCTTGGTGAACATCTTAACCACTGGCCTATTGCCTATAACTTCCTTATGCTACCTCCTGATTTTTCATGAGAAAAAACTGAACGGGTTTAGATGCCTAACTCTGTGAATCCCAAGTAGAGGAAGGCACCTAACTTCCTTTCAGAGATGGGGCCTGAGCCCCACTCCACTCCTTGTCATTTCCTTCTGATTAGCTTAAGTGGCTTCCCTGCCCAGCATGCTGGCTTCTGTGCATTTTTTAATAAAACTAACTCTCCCTCCATGCCTAAAAAGGGCTGTGAATTTCACCAGATGGAAGGGTGTAACACCTATACACCTTTTGCAAATCTAGCCCCAAGTGAGTGGTACAAAAATATAACAGAAAGGGAAAAAAAAAGGTGTCATCACGAGGACTTCATTTATTGCACACAAAGTTGTCAGCATTTCCTTTTCCTGATCAGAGCATTTCTGATGTTAATATCTTAGAGTAGCAAATAAATTGGTTAAACCAGTAATGGGAGGATGCAGTGTGAGTATTTCTACATCTAGCACACTTGGTTTGAAACCAGAGCATTGGCTGGGGTAGTGGCTTTGTTTTGTCTTCCTTGAACTGTTGCTGGGTGGTAGCTAGGAAGGATCTTGCATTTTGGAAATTATTTCTTAAGGAGTTTGGACCAGTGTGGTGGATAGTTATGGTGGCAATGGTTCAATAGATCAGTGGTTCTCAACCAGGGGTACATACACTCCTGAGGGTACACAGAGGTCTTCCATGGGGTACATCAACTCATCTAGCTATGTGCCTAGCTTTACAACAGGCTACATAAAAAGCACTAGCGAAGTCAGTACAGCCTAAAATTTCATACAGACAATGACTTATTTGTACTGATGTATATACTATACACTTAAATGTAAGTACAATATTTATATTCTAATTGAGTTATTGTATAAGCATATGGTAAAAATGAGAAAGCAAGCAATTTTCGGTAATAGTGTGCTGTGACACTTATATTTTTATGTCTGATTTTGCAAGCAAGTAATTAAGTGAGGTGAAACTTGGGGTACACAAGACAAACCAGATTCCTGAAAGGGATACAGTAGTCTGGAAAGATTGAAAGCCACTGCTATAGAGAACCTTACTTTTCCTTGCTTCCATCCCAGACATACCACATGATCCACTGTCTACAGCCAAGCACTGAGGTACAATCGTATTTGCTCCAACCCCTCAGACAGAGATCAACACCTACAAGATCTTCACCAAGCTTTCTAAAAACTACAATACCCACACAAGGAAATAAGGACACAGATCAACAGAGCCAGATGTGTACCCAGAAGTCTGCTGCTGCAAGACAAGCCCAAGAAAGAAAACAACAGAACACCACTGGTCATCACCTACTGTCCTCAGTTAAAACCTCTCCAACGCATCATCAGTGATCTACAACCCATCCTGGACAATAATCCCTCACTTTCACAGGCCTTGGGAGGAAGGCCAGTCCTGGCCCACAGACAACCCACCAACCTTAAGCAGATTCTCACCAGCTGCACGCCATAATAACTCCAACTCAGGAACCAATCCATTCAACAAACTTTGATGTCAACTCTGCCCACTTATCTACACCAGCAACACCATTACAGGACCTAAGCAGATCAGCCACACTATCACTGGTTCGTTCACCTGCATATCTACCAATGTCATAGATGCCATTATATGCCACCAATGTCCCTCTGCTATGTACATCGGCCAAACTGGACAGTCCCTATGAAAAAGGACAAATGGACACAAATCAGATATCAGGAATGGCAATATACAAAAACCTGTAGGAGAACACTTCAACCTGCCTGGACACACAATTACAGATTTAAAAGTCACCATATTGCAGCAAAAAAACTTCAAGACCAGACTGCAAAGAGAAACTGCAGAGTTGCAATTCATTTGCAAATTTGACACAATCAATCTGGAATTGAACAAAGATTTTGAATGGCTTGCTAATTACAAAAGCAGCTTCTCCTCTCTCCGAGTTCACACCTCCAATTCAGCTGCTAGAGGAATACCTCACCCTCCCTGATTTGAGATAGCAAGCTGGTTCAGCCTGATTGGACTAACCTTGTTATCTCCTACCTGGTTCTTGCCTACTTATTGATACCTCCCCCTGGACACTTCCACTGCTTGTATCCGACGAAGTGGGTATTAGCCCACAAAAGCTTATGCTTCAATACTTTAGTTAGTCTTTAAGGTGCCACAGGACTCTTTGTTACCTCTGCTATTCCAGACTAACACGGCTACCTCTCTGATTCTTTACTTTTCTTTCTGAATCTTTGGTGAGTGCTATTGAGTTGTTTTAAAAGCCTTGTCAGCAGATGTCCTTTGAGCATTTCTTAGATTCAGGACTAGGGGGCACTAGAGATTTAGATGTGCCTTATGTTAGTACCTGTTAGTAAACAGTAATACCTTTAGTTCTTTATTTCTCTATATTTGATTAATGTATATATATTAACTATTCTTTAGACTCTTTATCTTCAGCAAAGAGTATGCCTGAATT
This sequence comes from Sternotherus odoratus, assembly GCA_032164245.1. Classification (NCBI taxonomy): domain Eukaryota; kingdom Metazoa; phylum Chordata; order Testudines; family Kinosternidae; genus Sternotherus; species Sternotherus odoratus. The sequence goes on from JAVMKO010000001.1 coordinate 166,427,729, forward strand.
CTAAGGCCTAGAACACTGGTCTTGACCAATAAGTAATCCTATTCAGAAATTCATTCATTATGCTGTATTTAATAACACTAGGGCACCTTCAAGGAAAACCATCTCCTTAATATATATATAAAATGATGGCATAAGCATATCTAAACTAGGAAAATTAATAAGAGATTATTCTTATAGCAGTCAGATGTTTTCTGTTGGGGAAATCAATATGGAAGAATGATGGCTGGGTAAGAAAGATCCACGGATAGATATTAAGTTGAAGAATTGTTAGTCCTATCAGCTGTAAATAATCATCCTGTCTCATATGAGTCAGGTAAACTGAGACTCTATAGAAATGACATCACAATATATGTTTCTAGGAGAATATTCTTAGCAACTTTCCTTTGTCTGGAACCCTATTTAATGATAGCGATATGAAAATTTAGGTTGGGGGAATGAAAATTGCACATCCCTTCCAGATGCAGGACAGACACATATACAGCTCTTAGTCTGATAACAAAGGGTACTAATGTATATATTTATTTCTGTATTCTGTATAGTGCTGTACTAATCTCTGATTGATAATCTTAGGCTAAATAATTTCAATTGAGCCTGTTATTTTGACGGTTGCAAGTTGCTAACTCACACACACAACACCTGCGAGGCCCAGTCTATTCTCTCACAAGTGAAAAAACTCTTGAGAACGTTCTAATGAGGAAACTGCAACTTTACTTAGTTTCTTGGGATTAAGGATGAAAATGCTGCACTATATATACATTTGCTAGGCCTACTGCCTACTCTTCATAGAGTTTATCACAATGGGGAATAGAGGATAAGAAGTACCCCACACATGTTTCATTCTTGATCCACGAGGGAAGAAAAATATAGTCTTTTTTCACAAATGAAAAAATAGAAAATGGCCATTTTGAGGGGGAACATATCTTTTTTCTTAACATATCATGGACAAGTACTACCGGTACTGACAGCCTGGCCCACGGGTGGCTGAAGGACTGGCTAGAACAACAGCAATGACACATTGTGATCAGCGCTCTCTCTGTGAGGGCTGATGGACTGATTGATTGAGGCGATCATGGGAAAACCAGCTCAAGATGTGCACAGAATCCTGGTGTTGGCAGGAAATCCGCTGGCGGGCTGGGCTGGTTTGTTTACCTGCAGCATCTGCAGGTTCAGCCAATTGCAGCTTCCATTGGCTGTAGTTTGCCATTCCCAGCCAATGGGGGCTACGGGAAGCAGTGGCCATCACATTCCTCGGTCCACGCCACTTCCCGCGGCCCCCATTGGCCTGGAACATTGAACCCTTGCCAGTGGGAGCTGCGATCAGCGAAACCTGCGGATGCTGCAGGTAAACAAACCGTCCCGGTCCACCAGTGGATTTCCCTGATGGGCTGCGTGCCAAAGGTTGCTAAGTAGAAATGAGTGAGGCTTGAGCTGGATGAAATGTGTCATGTGGTACAGAGTCTTACCTTATTAGAACTGAGGAGAGGGAAGCCTCTGATTGGATTGGATGCAGCAGCCTAGAAATGCCTTACTCCTGTTCTCCTAGCAGTATATTTGGCAGTATTTACTGAAGAAATTTTCAACTAGGGTGACCAGATGTCCCGATTTTATAGGGACAGTCTCGATTTTGGGGTCTTTTTCTTATATAGGCACCTATTACTCCTCACCCCTTGTCCCGATTTTTCGTATTTGCTGTCTGGTCACCCTATTTGCAACACACCTCTTGCAAAGCTTGTCCAAACCTTTACTCATCTTATGGATCAAATATACGAGTGAAAGCTTCCAACTGACATTTTTCTTCACAGAAACAATTTCTGCTGAAATGCAATTGCTGTAAAAAGCTACCTGAAACAAAGGCACCAAAAGCCTGTGAGATCACAGACAGGACTTTGCACCAAAATTCTCTGGATGTTGTTCGCTCTGTCTGATTCAGATTGGCTAAATCAGCAGAAACCCAATAAGATTTAGGGGGCAATCTAAATCCCAGAGATCTGATTTTTTAAAACCACTGACTAGTAAAGATTGGAGCAGAAATGCTGGTATTTTATCTTATTTTTGAGTTATCTGGTTACACACACACCATCAGAAGTAGTGTTTACATCATTGTAAAACTGCCCATCTAATTTTTAAGAAATGGGTGAGGCAAATTTGCTACTAGAGCTAATCAAAAGCTAAATTTTAGGCCAGAATAATTTTTTCAGACAAATTATAAATTAAAAAACTTAACAGATTTTACAAATAAAACCCTGACAGAACCTTAACTACAGTGGTGTTAGAGGGCACAGCTGTGTTCAAACATACAATGCAAAATATGTGGTCCTGTAATATGAAATACTGTTTGAATGCTAATGATGTAATGATGCAGACATTAGGTACAGTAAAACCCTGATTTAACGGACCCCGATTTAACGGACTTCGGATGCAACGGACAAAATTTCCGATGCATCCGAAATCCGTTTTTCGCGGGCTCCCGCCGGGGTCCCACCTGCAGGCAGGCTGGCTGCCAGCTCCCGCCTGTGGGCTGGCTGGCTGGCTGCCAGCTCCCACCTACGGGCGGGCTTGCTGCTCCCGGCTCCCGGCAGCGGGAGGGCTCGCTGCCGGCTCCCGGCTGCCAGCCCGCCTGGGTCCCGGCTGCTGGGACCCGGGCAGGCGGGCGGGCTGCTAGCTGCCGCCCGGGTCCCAGCAGCCGGGACCCGGGCGGGCGGGCTGATGGTAAAACCTTGATATAACGGACTAATTCGGGCAAGGGGGTGTCCGTTAAATCCGAAAGTCCTGTTATTTAATCATTTTAAAAAATGATTAAATAACGGACTTTCGGCTTTAACGGACATCCCCTCGCCCGAATTAGTCCGTTAAATCGAGGTTTCACTGTACTTCAGGCAGGAACACTGCTTACATCTCATCATTATTACACTTTATTTTCCAAAACTTTTGTAAGTATTAACAGACACAGTATCATATACCGTACAGTTTATGTAAATGTCACTAAATAAAGGTTAAAATTGGCCTAAAGTTCATTTACATAAACTGAGTTAAATATTAAAAAATGAGCTACGTAGGTGCATTCATATGAGGAAAGAAAAGTAATTGTGTGTCAAAATGGGTAACTGCATGTGCAAGAATCCATTTTGCATATTTACAGGTGCAATTTAGGTCCCTGTTTTAGAAAATTTATCCTATTATGTCCCAATTATAAAGCAATGTAAGTTCAAACTAAAATATATAAAAATAAAAAATATTACAGATATACAGTACCTTTTTTGCGAGGTACTGGATCAGCTTTGTCCTGTAGACCTTTAAGCATCCGATTTGCATAGATATTTTTTATATCAATTACTCGTTCCTTTTCCTAATAAAAGATCCACACTATCAAACTTAATGATTACCTTTTACCAACTCCAGTGCTTCATCTTAAAAATAATGTTAATCTTCATTAAAACAGAGAACAAGTAGCTGTGGCCTGAGACATGCTCTGCAGGCAGACACCTTGTAAAAGGTTTAACAGATTGCTATACCAATACACTTTGATCCTAACTCAGATGTGAAAATCCTCACAAAAGCCTTTCTTGGACAGAAACTGTGAACCATGGTGAATTTTGCCAACGGGAGTGAGCCTGTGATGTTCATAAATGGGAACTACCAATCTAATTTTCTTCAGTGATCCAACTCAGAATTTGAATTCCATCTCTTTTAAACATTAACACACACCTACATTCATTCATATCCATTTTTAATAACATTACATTCAAGAGACGGAGATGTGACGGGTTGGGTTACAGAGACCCCTTTGGGACTCACACCTGATGTGCTGAGACTATGTCTGAGCCTGTTTTCTCTGCTAATTTGGGCCTCCAGAACTCTGTCTTGTTGAGCCAGATATGCTAATCTGCTGTAACACAGATCCAGAGCCTGACCCAGGCCCCCAAAGCTGAAGAAGACTTAACTGAAAATGGCTTAGCAAGTGCTCCTGTTTCCAGCACCCAGACACCCAGCTTCCAATAGGATCCAAATCCCAAATGAATCCGTTTTACTTTGTATAAAGCACTAGCAAAAGTGCCCGGCGTTGCTCGGGTCAGTCGGAGGTGGGGAGGGGGCAGACAGCTGACACCCCCTGACCAACCCCAACACCCACACCTCACCCCTCACCCACCCCGACACCTTCCCACCCCCCCAGACCAAACCTGACACCCCCCGGCTCACTTACCCCCCAACCAAACCCGACACCCCCACCTGACCCCTTCCTGACCCCCCCAACCAAACCCGCCACCCCCACCTCACCCCCCGACCAAACTCGACACCCCCACCTCACCCCCTGAGCAAACCCGACACCCCCACCTCACCCGCCGACCGAACAGTGTATTTAATAATCTGTGTGCTACACAGTGCACCGTGAGCCGGGGGGGTGTTGGGTTTGGTCTGGGGGGGTGGGAAGTTGTCGGGGTGGGTGAGGGGTGAGGTGTGGGTGTTGGGGTTGGTGAGGGGGTGTCGGGTTTGCTTGGGGGGGTGAGGTGGGGGTGTCGGGTTCGGTCGGGGGGGTGGGAAGGTGTCGGGGTGGGTGAGGGGTGAGGTGTTGCGGTTGGTGGGGCGATGAGGTAGGGGTGTCGGGTTCGGTCAGGGGTAAGTGAGTCGGGGGGTGTCGGGTTCGGTCGGGGGGGTGGGAAGGTGTCGGAGTGGGTGAGGGGTGAGGTGTGGGTGTTGGGGTTGGTCAGGGGGTGTTGCGGTTGGTGGGGGTGTCGGGTTTGCTTGGGGGGGTGAGGTGGGGGTGTCAGGTTCGGTCGGGGGGTAAGTGAGCCGGGGGGGTGTCGGGTTTGGTCTGGGGGTGTTGCGATTGGTGGTGGGGGGTGAGGTGGGGGTGTCGGGTTCGGTCGGGGGGTAAGTGAGCCAGGGGGTGTCGGGTTTGGTCTGGGGGGGTGGGAAGGTGTTGGGGTGGGTGAGGGGTGAGGTGTGGGTGTTGGGGTTGGTCAGGGGGTGTTGCGGTTGGTGGGGGGGTGAGGTGGCAGTGTCGGGTTTGGTCGGGGGGTAAGTGAGCCGGGGGGGGTGTCGGGTTTGGTCTGGGCACCCACCCCGACACCTTCCCCCCCCAGACCAAACCCAACACCCACACCTCACCCCTCACCCACCCCAACACCTTCCCACCCCCCCAGACCAACCCCGACACCCCCCGGCTCACTTACCCCCCAACCAAACCCGACACCCCCACCTGACCCCCCAAGCAAACCCTACACCCCCACCTCACCCCCCCAACTGAACCCAACACCCCCACCTCACTTACCGTCCCACCAAACCCAACTCAGATCCGTCGCGGGGGGGGGGGGGCCCAGAGCCGAGGGATTCCGGGGACCTTCGCAGGTGGGGGGGGCACAGAGCTGATGGATTCCAGGGTTCCGTTGGGAGGGGGGAGGGGCAGAGATCTGAGGGATCTCCGGGGTTCCGTTGGAGGAGGGAGGGGTGAGCTGAGCGAGTGCGGTGTCTGTTGGAGGGGGTATTATGACATCATCACCACCTAACCGCCCAGCTGATGTGATTGGCCCTGAAAGACTTTCACCCCTGGGGGGCGTCAGAGGTGAGATCTGAAAATTTTTCGACCCTTACCAGCATCTAGACCCCAAGACCCCTAACTGTACCAAATTTCAAGTCTCTGGCTCAAACGGTGCGGGAGGAGTTCGCTGTCATACATACATACATACAGCACTTGACTTTTATATATATAGATTACTAGCATAAGTGCCCGGCGCTGCTCGGGTCAGTCGGAGGTGGGGAGGTGGCAGACAGCTGACACCCCCTGACCAACCCCAACACCCACCCCTCACCCCTCACCCACCCCGACATCTTCCCACCCCCCGAAGCAAACCCGAAACCCCCACCTCACCCCCCCGACCGAATCCGACACCCCCACCTCACTTACAGTCCCACCAAACCCAACTCAGATCCGTCGCAGGAGGGGAGGGGGCCCAGAGCCGAGGGATTCCGGGGACCTTCGCAGGTGGGGGGGGGGCACAGAGCTGATGTAGTCCGGGGTTCCGTTGGGGAGGTGGGAGGGGCAGAGAACTGAGGGATCTCCGGGGTTTCGTTGGGGAGGTGGGAGGAGCAGAGAACTGAGGGATCTCCGGGGTTCCGTTGGAGGAGGGAGGGGTGAGCTGAGCGAGTGAGGTGTCTGTTGGAGGGGGGTATTATGACATCATCACCACCTAACTGCCAAGCTGATGTGATTGGCCCTGAAAGACTTTCACCCCTGGGGGGCGTCAGAGGTGAGATCCGAAAATTTTTCGACCCTTACCAGCATCTAGACCCCAAGACCCCTCACTGTACCAAAATTCAAGTCTCTGGCTCAAACGGTGCGGGAGGACTTCGCAGTCATACGTACATACATACACTCATACATACACCACTTGACTTTTATATATATAGATTCAGTAGACCAGATGCATGAGAAGCATGACAGCTGTCTGATTGATTTTTTTTTTCAGATTGAAAAATATCAACGTTCCTTAAATATATAAGACAAACTTCAATTTTATTTTTACTTTTCATCTATTCTTACTGGACAGTTTGACAAACAGTAAAATGCATATAAAATGCAGGTGTTCTTTTTAATCTCTATGCTACTGGCTGTACAGAGTACACGAGAGTAAAGAGTATTTCAGCACAGCAATCAGGTTGATCGGAACGCCCAATTGCTGTTTGTGCTAAAGATCCAAGTTTTGTTCACCTAAAAACTTAAGTACAGAAAACTGGGCATCAAAAATAGAGGCACAGAAAACTGTACCCACAATTTTAGAGGCCTTCTTCGATTAACAGTTAAACAGAAATATTTCAGATAAGTGTAACGATAGAAATAGAAACTTAGTGCAAACCCTCTGCATTTCAAAACAGCTTTTCATTAAAGAAGTGACAAAGAGTCCTGTGGCACCTTAAAGACTAACTAAAGTATTGAAGCACAAGCGTTCGTGGGCTAATACCCACTTTGTCAGAGCCACTGCATGCATCCAACAAAGTGGGCATTAGCTCACGAACACTTGTGCTTCCATACTTTAGTTAGTCTTTAAGGTGACACAGGACTCCTTGTCACTTCTGCAATTCCAGACTAACACGGCTACCTCTCGGATTCTTTTAATTAAAGTGACATTATGAGGTTTAAAGCTGCTAGTCCTGTAATTGTCCCTCCTCCCCAGATCTGCACATGGATGGGGGCCGACCTGTGAGGAGGGTGGTCAATTCTGTGGGTCCATGGATGCTCTGTGGTCCTATGATTCGCATGGGGATATGAAAGGTATCCCACTCCTGTTCTGCTAAGCCTCCCCCAGGATTCCTTGGCAGCTGCTACAGCTAGGGGGAGTCTCTTATTGCAGTCATACTGACAAAGAACAAGAGAGGAGGAGGGCTGTTGGTGTAGAGCTGTATGCATACATGGTGCTTCTGTGCAGATGGTCTTGGCCTCTCATAAGTCCCCAGGGAAAAAGGCATTGACTCCGTGGGTGCTCCGGGGCTGGAGCACCCACTCGGGGAAAAAAGGGGTGCTCAGCACCCAATGGCAGCCCCACAGAATAGCTCTCCCCACTCCCCCACAGTTCCAATCTGCTCCTCCCTCCCATCGCCTGCTGCAATCAGCTGTCCAGTGACATTCAGGAGGTGCTGTGGATGAAGGGGAGGAGTGAGGGCAGGAAGAGGCTGGGAGGGTGGGAGAGCAGAACAGGGATGGGAAGAGGCAGGGTGGGGTGAGGATGGGAAGAGGAAGGGGAGGGGCAGGGTCTTGGATGGAGTGGAGCAGGGCCAGCACCCCACGGGAAATCCCAAAGTCGGAGTCCCTGCCCAGGGATATACCAACACTGAGGCAGACTGCACAGCCTATTCCACTTCTAAATGAATGATGTAGGGGAGGAATCCCACGATGGTTATTTCAGAGACTAGATCCCGCCTAGGGTTGTGGTTTCCAAAGGAGTGAATAATCTGTTACCACATAGTTAAATATAAACATTTGTCATAGCTGTGTTATAAATAACATGTTTAGTACAACTGAAAAGATTTTAATTATACATTTCACTATTTTTGCGATTTGTTTACCCGTTGCATTAGTCTCATAATACACTAATGAGTTTTTCATTTTTGTTTCTATTCAGAGTCACTTTCAGGTTTCATGTACTGACAATGCTATGATGTTAGGGTTGCAAACTCTGCAGAGGAAGGTTTAATTTGTCAAAACCAAAACTGTTTCAGTTAGAATTTAAATCAAATCATGGAAACATTCCTATTGGTCTTTTGGTCAAAGCTTAATTTTACACACTGTAAACTCTGGGACAATTTTGACATGGCATTATTCTTACAAAGGGATCTAACAAAAAGCTCATTGAATCATAAAAATATAAGGCTGGAAGGGACCTTGAGAGGTCATCTAGTTCAGCCCCTCACATTGAGGCAGGACTAAGTATACTTAGACCATCCCTGACAGGTGTCTGTCTAACTCAGAGGTTGGCCATCCGCTGCCACGGCCCCCCACAGATCCAGTGGCCTCAGTTTGCTGTTCCCAGTCAATGGGAGCTGCAGGAAGTGGTGGGTCAATGTAAAGAAAATGTCTCGCGACCCGCCAGTGGATTACCCTGATGGGTCACGTGCCAAAGGTTGCCAACCTCTGGTCTAAGCTCTTCTTAAAAACCTCTAATGACTGGGATTCCACAACCTTCCTTAGAAGCCTATTCTGGAATTTAACTATCCTTACGGTTAGAAAGGTTTTCCTAATATCTATCTTAATCTCCCTCAGTGCATATTAAGTTAATTACTGCCTGTCCTATCTGCAGTGGACATGCAGAACCTAATTGATCACAGTTCTAGATATAACAGCCCTTAACATATTTGAAGACTATTATCAAGAGCCCCCTCAGTCTTCTTGTCTCAGGACTAAACATTCCCAGTTTTGTAAACCTTTCCTCACAGGCCAGGCTTTTTAAAACTTTTATCCTTGTTGTTGGTCTCCTCTAGACTTTCTCTAATTTGTCCACATCTTTCTCCAAGTGTGGCACCCCAAACTGGATACAATACTTCAGCTGAGGCCTCACCAGTACCAAGTCAAGCAGGACAATTATTTTGTCTTACATACGACACTCCCGTTAATGCAACCCAGAAGGATATTAGACTTTTTTACAACTACATCACATTGTTGGCTCATATTCAGTTTGTGATCCACTATAACATCCAGATCCTTTTCTGCAGTACAACTGCCTCACTACCGGTAGTTACTCCCCATTTTGGAGCTGTGCATTTGATTTTTCTTTCCTAAGTGCAGTACTTAGCTTTTTTTGAAATTGAATTTCATTTTCCTGAATTCAGACAAATTCTCCAATTTGTCAAGATCATTTTGAATTCTAATCCTATCCTCCAAAGTGTTTGCAACCCCTCCTAGCTTGGTGTCTGTGACATTACACTCCATATTCTTTATGGAAATATGCTTATGACATGAGTATATCACTGAGAGGTACATTATGCAAGATGGGTCTTGTAAGGTCTCATTGGAAAGGTTGTGATTTACTGAATGTGATTATATAATTTGTATGCCTGCATCATTTCAGTATCTGAAATAGGAATATTAACTATGTATCTGTATTCAAATGGGTTACTTTGGGTTTCACCCCCAACTAGCCTTTCAACTACAAAGAGAAAGCTAGACAGTGTTAATGACCCATTAGCAAAGACACTGGACTGTAAAAGAGCTTAGTCTTCCTGTGGATGTTTGAGACAGCCTACGAGCAATGGCTTCCACAGCCATGGGTCCGAGCAACCTGATTCTGGATACCCCAACTCCTCTTATGGAATGCCAGCGATTTTCCTCTGGAACACAAAGGGTTCCCGCCTTACACAAGAGCTATATAAAGCAGAGGAGTGACATCATCATTGTTCTCCTCCGCCTCCCCACTCAAAGAGACACTGAAAAACACCGGGAGCCAAGAACTGAACTGGGGGGAGAAGGGTTGATCTCAAGCTGGAAGGGCATCTAGCTTGTAAGTAAGAATACCTGAGGTCTCAAGCTGAAGACCAGTGCATCTATCTTTCAAGACTTTCTGTAATCTGTTTGCAACAATATCTAGGATGAGAAATTACTATTTGTAACTAATTTCTTTAGTGAAACAAGCTTAGTTTACGTGTTTTGTTTATTTGCTTAGTACTCTGCTTTGTTCTGTTTGCTATCACTTTAACCATTGAAAATTCACCTTTTATAGTTAATAAACGGATTTCTTGTTTATAATACAGTATAACCATGTTTTTGCAATTCATAATTGCGGGGGTTGTGTGTGCATACCTTCCTCAACATTGAGGGAGGAGGCAGATTTCATAATATACCTTTGGGTGTGCACTCCAAGGGAGGGGCTGGGGCAAGTCCCTTAAGATGAGTCTTCCCACAGCTGATCTCAGTGTCTGTGTTGTTCTGCAGTTGGGTGTGGCCCTGCCTGTGTGTGTGCTGGAGGAGGTTTAATAGCCTGGCTCCACAAGACAGGTAAAAAGGATGCCCAGGCTGGCAGAAGAGGCAGGCTCAGTGGTATCCCAGCACATCAGGTGGCATCCTAAGGGGGACAACCCGTCACAGTATCATTTGCAAATTTTATAAGGATATTCTCCACTCTATTCTCCAATTCATTAATGAAAATGTTGAATAACTAGATCCAGGACTGATCCCTGTGGGATCCTGCTACAGTTGCAGCATAACATGCTGATCCGGATTCATCACATAACAGACAGATATTGTTAACTGGATTTCTATTAGTTATTGATCTACTTCAGATTCTGACAAATAGATGTAATAATAATTTCATTTATTTTACTTTTTGATATTTTTGCAGTGTATACATTTTGCATTACTTATTCCTTAGTTATCTTATTTAAGAATATAGTGAAGGCAACAGGAACATATACCGTAAGATATGTGACACTTTTATAAAAAAACCCTATTTTAAACCTTGAGTACCTTGATTTTTTGTTGAAGAGACTTAATTTCCATTTGCAAGTTCTTTGTGATTGTCTGAGCTGCTATAGTCTTTCTATTCTCAGCTGTCAATTGACGACTAAAGATGCTACTGTTCAACGAGAGCTGGTTTTCTAAGAGCTAGAAACATTATATATTTAACCATGTAGATATGCGCACTGTAACAGCCGAAGAATTTCAATTCACATCAGGTTTCAAAAATAAGCACAGTAATAAAGAAAAATGAAACTTCTAATAATCATATTCTACTGTAAATAAAATCTGAAATTAGAAATTTATAATAAAACAAAAATGCAGTGTCTTCATTTACATCTAAAATTAGCAAAAGCTGGTTTCAAAACAAAGTTTACCAAACAAAATGAATATATAGGTATTCAAAAATTAATAATAAATCAATATACTAAATTCCTGATGTGTTAATCCAATACAGTCTTTTTTCAGGGAGATCATCAGGACCTGATTCTCATTTACATTAAGGCCCCTTTATACTACTCTGGCGGTATAAATGAGAATCAGGTCCTGTATCATTTAGAACCCAGAGGATAAACTGTAATTGCAAGCACTGTGTTGGTATCAAAGTTATAAGCTAAGCACCCAATTCTGCGAAGTCTTTCTGGGCAAGACTTTCTATTGACTCTCAGTGGGGGTTCTACAAATAAACAGCTTTCAGAATGGCAGCTGAGTTTGGTTATTCTTCTGATAGAGTAGAAATGAATTTCTGGAGGGTAAATGGAAGACTTCACTGTTCTGAGATTTTATTAAAAATCGGAGATGGGGACTTTCTCCATAAAGACAATGAGAGTCAAGAAGTATGAGACATTAAAGGCACAGACCCCTCTTTATTTTCTCTCATCCTATGCCTTTATTACACTGTCTCAGGGACATTATTTTTAACAGTTCTGTAAGCCATTACGTATGGACTAAAATATTTGTGTTTGATACTGTTATAAACTCAAGTTTGAATGATCTACATTGAAGTTGGGAGGAGTAAAAGTAAAGATATCCATGAAGCACTTTAGGCACCTAAATTCCAGAGTTAGGCCCCTAAATTCCCATATGTGGCAGCACTGAAATCTACACTTCTGGTTGGCTTCTGCCTAACCCTGTAGGCACCTAAACTCACTCAGCGCCTAACTTTCCACTGTAAAGGTTCCCTAGGCACCTAAGTTTTAGACTCTAGGCATGCCCACCACTGCCCCACTCTGGGAGTCCAGATGCCTCTCTCCCACCTAAGCTGAGAGTCATTAATGAACTGGGGGAAGATAGGCCTACAGCTCTCCAGTAGTATGTCCTATATTTAAAGGTAATAGGGCAACAGTTTGACTAATCTTTATTTCCAAATTTAATTCACTGATACATTTTTGCGAGATTTTATTAAAGTTATGGGTAATTCATTCATAATATCACTAAACTTTGGAAAGCTTTGGATTAAAACAAATGGATCTGAATTCTTGTGTTAGCTTGCACTATAAATATTCATTTTATATGCATTAATAATCTTACATTATTCTTTCACAAAAATGTTTCCTATTATAATTCTAAAAATACAAGGACATGTTCCATATTACCTGTATTTTCTTATCATTGGCTTCCATTTTTTCTGTAACGATTGATAATCTATGAATAAGTTCCCCTCTCTCTGCAAGATTCATGTCTTCTGAAAGTTTCTGCAATACTTGCAAGGCATCTTTAGTCTTTAACAGCTGGGCTTCAACTTCTCTAAGCTTCCTGGATGTATTTCGTTCCTGTTCCTGAGACTTCCTAAGGAATCCCCTTAGAGATCTTACCTCACTATAATGTTTTGCTATAAGATCAGGCAAGTTATTCTCTGCATTTTCATATTTATCTATTGCTTTCAAGTGCCGATACTGAAGCTGTTTCAGAAGCTGGTTTTCTAAGTTTGATGCTTCTAGTTTATGCTGGAGGTCAGACAGTTCATTTTTCAGCTCTTTGATTTTGTGAAGTCTTGCAGATAATACACGTTGAGCAGTAGCATCTTTTTTCTGGAAAATCATATTATTTTGAGTACTTAAAAATGAAGTATTCTGGAATTGCATCTTCTTAGATGGCACCTTCTTGCCTCCTGTATTCAGGCCAAAACAAACTAATAGTGACTTACATATCATTTAATGGCACAGAAAGCAAAATCAGTACATATCTTTACTCATAACTATTTATCCTAAGCTACTTAAAGGCAGTATTTATGGCACATTGTTCAAAATCTGTACTAAAATTTCACTGTTCAAATATTTTGTGCTGATACATCTATAACATGGATTTTTCTTGGCAGCATTAGGCCACAACTAAAGCCAGGTCCATATGAGCTTCAAAGGTTCCCTCACTTCCTCATTTTATTGACCACTGTTTTCCCCCAGGAGCCATCTTCACTCTAGACAGCCTTAGTGCTAATATTCCAGCAACAGCTTTCTCTGAGACAAATTAGGCTTTCTCTGAGGCTGGTAGGATGTATTTACAGGACAATCTTACCAATGCCACCTGAAACAAGGTTTGCCTGTCAGTAATTCATTGAAGTCAATGTGTGTTTTGTTGGAGGATTAGGTTGTAAGGGCCTGGTCCAATTCCCAATGGAAAGACTCTCAATGACTTCAATGGAGTTGGATAAGGCCCCAGTTTAGAAACATTCAGTTCATGATGAAGAAGGAAGAAAACAATAACTTACTGCAAAAATTCAGAAAACAAAGTACATACCCTAACAAACCTGCACCTAGGAATTCTATACACCATTGTATCACTTTCAAACCATCTTTTGATTTGAACTTAATCAAAAATAGCTTATAAATACAAATGTAGTGTTATTTAAATTATCAGGCATTTAGAATAGTTATACAGTTTTCCATTCTATATACCATATTTGATCAATATTATTGACAGCCTGAAATTCTAAGGCTACCACTACTAAACATCAATATCCCTTTCTGAAGTATAACTGAAAATTTAAAGGGTTGGTACTGTAAATCTGACTGTTTTCCTTGCTTTTATGCATAAATGTAATTCACAGTAGCTCTAAGGCACTCCAGGAAGTGCATTGGTAGAGAATTAGTATTACACAGACGCCCCTTGACTTATGCAAGCGTTCCATTCAGGAATGCCTTGCTTAACTCGAATTATGAGTAAGTCAGAAACATATCTCCGACCACTACGTCAAAAAAACCCCACCAACCCTCCCCCCCTCCTATTTCTAGCTTATGGAACTTTTTCTGTAAACTCAGATTTGTGTACGTCGGGTTTATGTAATGTGGGGAGCATCTGTAATTTATATAGCACTCAAAATCTCCTAGGCAGGCTCCCTGCCTTGAAGAGCTGGCAAGCTAAGAGCCAGGTCCTATTAAGCAGCCCTGTTGAACTCAATGGGAGTTCTGGATATGAACTATTTACAAGAGCAGGCTCTACGGGTAGGTCTTCACTACCCGCTGGAACGGTGGGTAGCAATCGATCTTTTAGCAATCGATTTCTCGCGTCTCGTTAAAGCACGAGAAATCGATCGCCCGCAGTGCCCCCATTGACTCCTGTAACTCCAGCTTGTCGTAAGGCACAAGCTACGTTATTCACGTAGCTGAAGTTGAGTATCTTCAGTCGATCCCCCACCCCCTAGTGAAGACCTGCCCTTAGTAGAAAACATAATAGATTCACGGATTGGCGGGTAGTGCTCGATGTATCGGGGATTGATTTATTGTGTCTCATCTAGACATGGTAAATCAATCCCCGAATCGGTCCTGTACTCCACGTCCGCAAAAGGAGCAAACAGAGTCAGCAGGGGAGCAGCTGCAGTTGACTCACCGCTCTGGGGACAGCCAGGTAAATCGACCCAAGATACTGAGACTTCAGCTATGCTATTGACGTAGCTGAAGTTGCATATCTTAGATCGACCCCACCCTGTAGTATAGCCCAGCTCTTAGATTTCAAGGCCAGAAGGGACCACTGTGATCTTCTAGTCTGACCTCCTGTATAACACGGGCAACAGAACTTCCCCAAAATAATTCCTAGAACAGAGCTTTCAGAAAAATATCCAGTCTTGATTTTAAAATTACCAGTGATAAAAAATCCACCACAATCCTTGGTAAATTGTTCCAGTGATTAATTACCTCTCATTGTTAACAAATACACCTTATTTCCAGCCTGAATTTGTCTGGATTTAACTTTCAGAGACTGGATCATGTTACAGATGAAGGTTGGGGATGGGATTACAGAAACAAATGATTACACAGTGAAGTCAGCTGGTGTCTTGTTAATTCCATGATTTTTTACTATAGTGTTTTTTAGTTTTATTTATTTATTTTCTCCAGCCTGTCTTATTAACAATTCTTTGAGGAAAATAATAGGTTTTAGAGGCCTTTTGGAAGAGGTATATCAAAAGAAGGGGCTTGAAGACATGATGGATGAGGACATGGGAGTTGGGAATTTCAGATGTATGGGGCTGTATGGAAGAAGCCCCAAAGGGTAAATCTACACTGTATAAAAGACCCATGGCTGACTCATGTCAGCTGACTCAGGCTCCACAGGATAGGCCTGTGGGTCTCTAAAATTGCAATATAGAAGTTCAGGCTCAGGATGGGCAAGTTTTTGGGACTCTGCAAAGGTCTTGGACAGGGGTCGGCATTGGCATCTGAGTTTTACAGTCACTTTGTGCACTTGAATGGTGGGAATGAAGGTAATCCATTTCTAGATATGCAAGTAAAAATGTGGGTTTGATGGGGGATATTTTCTTTATTGTTAGTGTTTACATTTTGTATAATATGGCTAATTCAATATTATATTGGTTGACAAATGAGACTGAAATAGACCTAAAACAAAAACTTATTTTTATTTTATGTGACATGTTAAGACAAAAACTGTCAAGAATTGGGGACAGTACCAATCTTCATATGTATAGGATTTGGCTATTGTCAAAAATTGAGTTTATTAGTGGGGACACAAGAACAATTTTCTTTTTACCTTTTGGCTGACCATTTTTCTTATTTTTCTTCTTCTGTAGTTTCTTCTCTTTTGTTCCTGACAGTTCTAAATACTTGTTCTTGCCAGCTGATTCAGAACAGTCCGTGAGAAAATCATCAGAATAGTTAATATGAGAACTTTCACTTTCACATTCTCTACTGCACCTACTATAATCAATACTTCTGTTACTACTGCTGCTTATGGTGCTCCTACTGGTCCTAGGAAATTCATTAATGCTTTCTGACTTATTATCTTCTGACATTATAGTACGGAGGAAACAGTCATCTAGGGCCATCATTGTGTTGCTAGTAGAGGCAACGTAAATGGATTCCATAACCTATCAGGAGTAGAACATTTGTCAGTTTATACACATAAACATGAAAAAACATGATATTTATATGGCTGTTCAAAAGAATATTTTCTCCTTAAGTCCAATGGAAAATGACAATTGTGTGGGCTGAAATACGGCAATAATTTAGGGCTCATCTTCACTGCAACAATTAGTTACAGTTAGGGTTGCCAACTTTGTAATACAGTAAAACCTCCATTTAACGGACTAATTCGGGCGAGGGGGTGTCCGTTAAATCAAAAAGTCCGTTATTTAATAATAATAAAAAAAAGAACTGTCGGAGCAACAGCCCACCCATCACAGGGTCAGGGCGACAGCTCCGCAGCCCGCCTGCTTCCTGGACCCGCGCGGCAGCCAGGAGCCGGCAGCCAGCCCGCCAGAAATGGATCAGGAATGCATCAGACTTGCTCAGAAATTTTGTCCGTTGCATCCGAAGTCCGTTAAATCGAGGGCCGTTAAATCGAGGGTTTACTGTACTTGAAAAACAGTGCTGAAACCTCTCCTCTCTCACCCTTGCCCTGCACCTTCCCACTGAAGACCATCCCTGCCCCATCCTTTCTCACCAGACTTCATCCCTGCCCCACCTCTTCTTCTGAGGTCCCCACCTCCATTTGCTTCTTTCCCCCCTTCCCCTCATCATGCACTACTCTTCCCCACCTCTGCCCTGGTCGGGAGGTACTTGTCTGCAGAGCTGGGGCTGAGAACTGCAGCTTCCTGGTGCACGTAGGAGGCAGCCCCAGCTAAATATGGATGGGTGTGGGTGATGACTTGGCGCCTCCCCGCCTCCCCCCACCCAAAGTATCCAAACTTTGGGTGTCCAGTCAGTAGACCTGACCAAACACTGTCAGGTCCCCTTTTAAATCAGACTTTCTGGTCGAAACCAGGCATCTGTCCACTCTAGTTCAAGTTAGTACTCAGATTAATGCACTGGAGCTAGCCTAGCTCAAGACTGACCACATTTCAAAACTAATGCCACCCGTCAGCCTCAAGAAGTAGGGGAACTTGATGGGGCATCAGTGAAAGAGCCTACCCTGAGTTATGGGTTATATGATAGGAGCCCTGTAACCTCCACACTGGAAACAATTAAATTGTTGGTACAGCAGAGAATGTGTGATGGGGAAGTAGCACCCCTTCCCTGTATTTAACATTTAATAAAAGTTGTGACCTGCTACTTAAAATCCATTGATGTGCCTGTCCTCATTTCACCATTGTGTCTAACTCAACGTTGAAGTTACAGAGTGATTTGTTTAGCAGCACAGAGAGACTGGATTAGCTGTTGCTGAGTTGCAACTGGACCTGCTGTAACCCTACTAGATTACTAGTTCAAGCATTAGAAGCACTAGAGCTTTAACTTCCCAGGGCATGGCTATACTGTATCTGGAAGGGAGCCTCCCAGTCCACTTCCACACACTCATGCTAGCAGGGCTCATGTTAGCATTCTAAAAATAGCTCTGTAGACACAGCAGCTCGGCTGGAGTTTGGCCTTGAAGCCTATCAGGGGGCTTGAGAGCTTGAGCTCCAGACTGAGCAGTGTCTACACACAGCTATTTCTATAGTGCTAGCACAAGCCCCGCAAGCATGAGTCTGTGCACCCGAGCTAGACAGCTCACTCCCAGATGCAGTGAAGACGTGCCTGGACAGGCCAGCTAGCTCAAGCTTAAAACACCATTTACTTCCAGCTAGAGATTTTTATGTTGGGATGGGAACTGAGTTAGGGCTAATGCTCGAGTTATAACTCAAGGCTAACTGTGCTGTGCAGACAAACCCTGAGATTCTAGAGAGAGAATATTATACATAATCTTTTTTATTTAAGAGTTTAACACAGTATAGGCATATGTTCTCAGGAGTCTCAGAAGAGGGGATAAATTTAGTGTACCCAGTCGGGGAGTTCATATTAAACAGTGAAGATAAAAAGAAATAATAAACTCTGTTTTATTCAGAAAATAACATCAAACTAAGCCATTTCCAGATTTATGAGTACTTGATTTAGGTACATTTCTATGTGCTTTTGCCATTTACCCAAAGAAGCTCAACTGCATTTGAAAATGTGTCCTTTCCTTTCCCCACTCTTGTTTTCAAAGTTCAAATTGTACTGTGAATTTTGGTGAGTTTTTCAGAAAATAAGGCAATTTTCATATTCATAACAAGATAGAAGATACCTGAGGGTTTTTGTTTCTGAATATTTCACACACTTCTAGTTATTATTCACATGAGATCGGGACAGCAAATCATTTTATTTTATTTATTGGAGCTACCAGGGGCTGGCACAACAGATTAAGTTACAATCCCAGCAGTGCCCTTTTTAAAATTGTGATTCTTCAAAGGGCTGCTTCCTGTGTGGGGCCTCCTCTTAACATCAGGGTAATTCACCCTTTTGTGGGGACCTCTCTTCTCTCCCCACAGGCGATACCCTAATGCATGAGATATTTTGGGAGCTGATAGGGTGGGAAGAGTGGCAGGGGCAGTACTTTGCCCCAGTGATTCTGTGCGTCACTGCAATGATCCATAAGAGATCAGAAATTATGTTTTTGTCTAGGTATTAGGCAAGGGTCTACATTCGAGCACAGTTTACAAACCCCGTTTCAACCATCATTTGGCCCCAGGCATCCAGAAGAAGCAAAAACACTGGGGGCGGGGAGAGATGAATTATGGTTTGAAGTCAGTCAAAAGAAAGAGCAGGAAAGCACAGCCTGGGTGAAGAGGGTGTTACTATATGGTTCAGTGGTTCCCCTAATCAGCCAGTCCAAAGCCAAGGGCACCACCAGGCCACCTCAGCCTGCAGAACAAATGGGCTTAGGGCAGGAATGGGATGGAGCTAGAACCTGGGACACCACAAGCCCGACAGGAAAGACAACCTGGGTGAGGGGCCCCCTGGAACTCCTCTGCCCCCCCCCCCCGTTTCTCTCCCCCGCACTGCCCCCTATTCTCCTGCCCCCACCCCCGCACAGGTAAGCCCCGCCCCTTCTTTCCCCGCACTGTCCCCCCCGCTCCCCGCGCACAGGGCGGGGCGCTCATCTCGTTACCTGGCTCCCTCCGCGGTCCTAGCGGGAGAAGCTGTTTTCATGTATTTGTTGCTATGGGAACGGGGCACTCCAGCGCTGTGCATCCTGGGGCTTGTAGTTCAGTGTTCTGAGGGACGGGGGGGGGAGGGGGGGGGCGAGGGCTGTCGCTCCAGCCACCTTCCCCTTCTCATTTTTGCTCGAGCCGCCCACGCTCTCTCCCCTCCTCCCCCCGCCCCACCCCGCGTCTAACTTCATTCGTTTTCGGACATAGATAGATGTGTTTGCCTTGCTGCCTCCTACAGCAGTTTCCTAATAGGAGCCTGTATAAGAAAAAGATTCAAAAATCGGGACTGTCCTTATAAAATCGGGACATCTGGTCACCCTGTCCAGAGCCCCCAGTATCCACCCACAGGGGCTGAAAGGGGGAGGCCTCTGTGGATCTATTTTACAGTGAACAGTAGAAGTGATGGCTCCTGTTGCTCACTCCATCACAGCCATGCAATAAACCCCAGTGTCTGATGCCTTAGAAACATGCCAGGCTTTCTTCCCCCTACAATCCCACAAGAGCTATTAGGTTGTAGGGAGCTTATGACTGAAGGGTGAAACGTCTCTTTGAAATGCAGGCAGCAAAATCCTCCCTCCCAGGCTAGCCCCAAAAGAGAGGAGGCAGTAACACACCCAGCCTTATTCTCAAGCTGCAGAGAAAGGAGGGGCTGAAATGAAATTAAATGAGCATATTAGTGTAACCCTTCTGCCCTTCAGAATTGGCAGCAACAAGGGCCGGGTTCAGTAAATAGGGGTTCCCTCCCAACAATACAATGCAAACTGGCTTGAGCCCCCACCCAGTGACCTGGGAAAATCCTAACACACCCCTGGGCGCCTCAATGAGGCAATACTTCCCCTCTTGCAAGCACAGATCGGTGTAATAGAAGATCTTTATTAACATGAGGTAAATGACATCACTAAACTGGGAAAAACACCACACCTAGGGTTCATACGCCAACTCGTGAGCAAATTGCCCCTCCCCAGCAAGTTTGGGCTGTGTCCTCTCCTGTGGGTTCAGGAGTCCAGCAACCCAAACGTCACCCAAAGTCCCACAAGTCCAATAGCCCAAAGTCCCTGGAGTCCAGCAACCCCAAAAGTCACCCAAAGTCCCAAAAGTTCAACAGCCCCAAAGTCTCTGGTGGAAAGTTACTCTGCCGAGTCTTACCTCCCAGGCTGGGTGGAAGTGGAGGGCAGAGTGGAGGGTACCTTCATGAGGTCCGAGGCCGACGGCCCAGTCTCTCCGTGGGGTGCTGGTGGCTCCGCTAGCCGCCCTGCTAGCCGACACAGGAACTGCTCTGTCCGCGGCTCGACTCTGCTCTGCCCACTGTCTCAGGAACTGCTCGGCCAGCGGTCTCAGGAACGGGTCAGCCGGCACCGGGACTGCTCGGCCAGCGGTCTCAGGAACGGGTCAGCCGGCACTGCTCGGCCAGCGGTCTCAGGAACGGGTCAGCCGGCACAGGAACTGCTCCGCTAGCCCACACAGGAACTGCTCTGCTTAGGGCCCCCCACTTAAGATAAAGCTCAGTGATTTTTCAGCTCTTAAGTGATTTCAGCTCATAGCGGGGGGGCCTTAGTGCAGAGGCACCACCAGACCCAAAGCAACTTCAGCTCAGTAGGCTGAAGTTAGACTCCTAATGGAAGCAAAAATCAGCTCTAACAGTCCACAGGGGAGAGAGGCCAGGTGCAATAGGCCAGTAAGGCCCTCAGACAAGGCCCTCACCACAAGGTATAGGAGCCTGTCCACAGCCTCTCTCAATCCAGTGAGTTTTGGAACCCCTGTCCCTTGTCTAGTGAGCGCTACCTAGCTGATGGCGAGTCCCTCCAGCATGCCAAAGGCCAAATCAATGTCCCAACCCCTCATTCACACAAACAGGTCAATCAGCACTCTATCATTCTTGCCCCAATACTACAGAAACTGGGGGTCCCACAGTAGCCAAAGTGATCATTTGGGCTGTTAGAGTGCAGGCCAGGTGCGGTGGGTGTGTCTAAGCAAATCAGGTGTTATTTTCCAAAAGCTACTGCAATTTCTGCAATTCACCACTGGTACTGACACTGCAAAGTCATTGCAATTCCTGCAATTCCCCACCGGATGCCACTCATCCTGACACTGCTTACATCCTCCCCCCAGCCAAAAATTTGTCATCCCGACAAACCCCACTCCCTATCATACCGACTCATTGGTTTCCTCCAAAGGGCCTCAGAAAGCCCACTTTAGCTTCCACAAGCCTGTGTGCTAAGTGTATGGGCTCCTCACTAACCACCCCGGGTGCATCATAGGTTAGCCGTTTTACTGGTCTTATTACCCTGTCCCTTCTATTGAGAGTCTCTGTTGCAGGAGTGGGGGGAACATCTTCTTGAGTGACGGATGGGGAGGTTTCCTTTGAGGATCCCTCGGCTACTGGCCCAGGCCTCTGCATCTCTGGTTCCGGTAGTGGAAAGTCTATTGTGCCTAGGGCCCCCTCCCCCTCGATGTCTCCATTGCCCAGTAAACTGTGTGCGTCATCACAGGGGGGTCCCACCAGCGGCTCAGGGGTGCCTGTAACTGGCCGAAATACCTCCGCCACAGGGTTTAGGGCTGAGGAGGGAGAGCTCTCTATCAGCTCAGCTGATTGAGACTGAAGTCTTGTTTCCATTCTGGGATACGCCCTGGTCGTGTCTTCCTCCTCGGCCTCACTCTCTGACATGCTGAATAGGGGTAGGTTATCTTCAGAATGCCCGCAGGCCCTGTTGGAGGGCGGCTTTGGCCTAGCACTTCTATTCTGCCCGGCTGCCCTGTCCTGGCCCATCTCATAAGGGGTGCCTACCAATTCTCCCACAGGGAGCAATAGGTTTCTATGCACTGTCTTTATTTGCCCTGGACCCTCTTCAGGTTTGATCTTGTAGACCGGCAGATCTCCCAGTTTTTCCATCACTAGGTAGGGTATTGCCTTCCATCTGTCAGCTATCTTGTGTTTGCCAGCAATACCCAGATTTCGCAGCAGGACTCTGTCCCCTGACTGGAGCTCCTGTAAACGTACCCTCGCATCATATTGATGTTTGTTGCGGTCTGCATTCTTCCTAGCGGCAGATGTAGCTAGGCGATAAGCATCCTGCAGCTTTTCTCTTAGCCGGGCTACATATTGCTGATGGGTTTCATAGCTATCTCCATCCTCTGATACACCAAAGCACAGGTCTATGGGTAATCTGGGTTCTCGCCCAAACATCAAGAGATATGGGGTGACTCCCATAGCATCATTCCTGGTGGCGTTGTAGGCATGCACCAGAAATGCCACATGCTGGCTCCAGTTTGCCTTCTGCTCTGGTCGCAAAGTCCCCAGCATATCTAACAGGGTTCGGTTGAACCTCTCTGGCTGGGGATCAACCTGCGGATGGTAAGGTGTTGTCCTAGACTTTTTAATTCCCGCTATTTTCAGTACCTCCTTCAGAAGGTGACTCTCGAAGTCTCGCCCCTGATCTGAGTGTATCCGGGCTGGGAATCCATAGACTGAGAAATATTTCTCCCACAGTACTCGAGCGACAGTGGTGGCTCTCTGATCTCGGGTGGGATATGCCTGTGCATACCGTGTAAAATGGTCAGTCACTACTAGGATGTTTCCGACATTCTTCCTGTCTACTTCGAGAGACAAGAAATCAATGCATACCAGTTCTAATGGTTTGCTGCTGGTAATGTTCTTGAGATATGCAGCCCTTGTGGGCAGAGTTTTCCTTTGGACACATCGAGCGCATGTCTCACATTTCCTGCGAACATCTTCAGCCATCCGGGGCCAATAGAACCTGCTACGAATAAGTTCCAGGGTCCTCTCCATCCCTAAATGTCCAAAGTCATCATGCAGTGCCCTCATGGTCAGGGCTCGGTACTCTTTTGGCAACACTAGCTGTGCTCGCTGTTTCTGTAAAGGGTCTATAGTCACTCGGTGTAGTACTCCTTGAATCAGTTTTAGTTTGGTCCACTCTCTCAACAGTAGTTTACCCTCCAGGGTAGGTGTGACCACTGCAGCCAGGCTTCGCCCCTCCCTTTTGGCAAGTAGTGTATCACGAATGTCAGTATCTTGCAGCTGGGCTTCTTGCCAGTCAGCCACATTGAGCATGGGCAAGGGAGTTTGGTCCAATGCAATATAGTTCACTGCAGCGGAGGGCACGCATTCCGGGGGCAGGCCCAACGCTTCTGCAACACATCCATGACAGCTCTCATGGGTCTCTGGCCCTCGGCGACTCACACTGCAAATAGCTCTCACTCCATCCGTGGGTATCACAGCAACTTCTGGTGCCTGCGGACGCCTGGACAATGCGTCTGCATCTACATTGCTTCTCCCTGAGTGGTATTGAATGCTGAACTCATAGCTAGCCAAGGCTGCCACCCATCTCTGCCCTGTAGCATCTAGCTTAGCACTTGTCAACACATAAGTTAATGGGTTGTTGTCTGTCCACACCTGGAACTGAGCACCATACAGATAGTCTCGAAATTTCTCGGTGATGGCCCATTTCAAGGCCAAGAACTCCAGCTTGTGGATGGGATAGCGAGTTTCACTGTCAGACAGTCCTCGGCTGGCAAAGGCTACAGGTTTACGTTTACCTTCCACTTCCTGGTACAGTACTGCTCCCAGACCCTCCAAACTGGCATCAGTATGCAGGATAAACGGTTTGCTGGGGTCAGCAAAGACCAAGACCGGAGCATGCGTTAGGCAAGCAATGATTTCTTGAAATGCCCTCTCACATCTCTCATCCCACCGTGGCCCAAACGGTGCAAATGGGCCATAGTGTCTCTGCACAGGAGGCTTTGTGGGCTTCCCCTTGTTCTTGGTTTTAGATTTGTTTTTTCCGGACTGGTATCCCCGGGTAAGATCGTTCAGAGGCTTTACAATCGTAGCATAGTTCTTAACAAATCTGCGGTAGTAGCCACTAAATCCAAGGAAGGTCTTGAGTTCTCTGTAGTTACTTGGATGAGGCCAGGTAGTGAGTGCTTCTATTTTATCGGGATCAGTGCTCACGCCCTCTTGGGACACGATGTGCCCCACATACTTCACTGAGGTTCGGCAGAACTGGCATTTGTCTATTGAGAGCTTCAAACCATAGTCCTCCAACCTATCGAGCACTTTAAGTAGTCTTTCTTCATGCTCCTCCAATGTTCTTCCAAACACAATCAGGTCATCCAAATAAACCAAAACTTGTAGTAAATTCATGTCTCCCACTACTTTCTCCATAAGACGTTGAAATGTGGCAGGCGCCCCTGAAATCCCCTGGGGCATGCGTTCAAACTGATAAAACCCTAATGGGCAGATGAAGGCTGTCTTCTCCTTATCTTCCTCTCCCAGGGGGATCTGGTAGTATCCACTCCGGAGATCCAACACAGAGAACCACTGGCTTCCCAGCAAACAATCTAGGGCATCTTGGACTCTAGGCATAGTGTACTGGTCAATCACAGTACGGCTGTTTAGGGTGCGGTAGTCAATGCACATCCGGACTTTTCCATTCTTTTTACGGGCTATCACAATGGGTGAGGCATATGGGCTGCGGGACTCTGTAATGATGCCATTTGCAGCTAGCTCTTGAAGATGATGTCGCACATCTTCCATCTCAGAGAGGGCAATCCTCCTCGATCTCTCCCTAAAGGGTCGAGAGTCATGTAGCCTGATGTGGTGCTCTACTCCTTTGGCACGTCCCACATCCCACTCATGCAGTGAGAACACTTTGGATCTTTCACAAAGTTTCTTCCTCAAACGATCTTTCCACTCCTCGGACAATGGTGAATCTCCAAAGTCAAACTTTTCGGGGTCTATTGCCAGACTCTGAGTTTCACATCGGGGTGTCACAATCGACTCAGGCTCAAAGAGGTCTGCTATCTTTTGTCCTTGCTTCACAACAACATTACGACTTGTTTCATTAGCAATCAATATAGTCACCTCTTCCTGGGCTTCAGCAGGTAGGGTTATGACTCCACTGAGAACCAGCACTCCTTCAGGGAGGCCTCCCTCAGCTGGCTGCTCTACCACCGCTAGTGCTCCCTTGCTGCCTTTTAAGCAGGTACTCATGACAAGCACCTCCTTTTCAGTCATTGCAGGCACCACTAAAGGGCCTGGGCCCGTATACTTCAATGCTCCCAGGGGCAAATCAGGCATCACTTTTCTGGTGTCCTCAATTTTCCTGTAGGCTGCGGCACAATGCGTCTGTATCATCAAGGTGTTCAGGTATTGGTCCCCCGCCCGCTGTCTGCAGTAATCTGCAAGCACCTTAAAGAGACTGGAGTTGGTCCCTATTAGCACTGATACATCCGAGACCCCTTTAGGGTCAGGGCATATTAGAGCAGCAGTGTCCACCTCCTGCCTTACCCCAGCAATCTCTTCTGGGAACTCCAGGTGTATTATGACATACCCCCGGTAGGGGTATTCATCCATGCTGAGGCCACACAGGCCAACCCCTGTCAGGGGCCATATAGGCAGATGCCTAAGCATCTGCTGGTAGAAAGATTGGAATATGATAGTCACTTGGGATCCTGTGTCAAGCACTGCTCTACATTCTGTCCCTTCGATTTTCACAGTGACCTCCGCTCGAGGTCCTATTAATCCTGGTGGGATCCGGGCCGCATGGTTCTTTCCAGGGGAGCCTCCACACCCTCTTGGCCTGGGCGGCTCCCTTCCCAGGCCCTGGGGCCGTTTCCCGACCTTCCCCAGGTGGTCCTCAGCTTTTGATATACTAGTGTGGGATTCTCCGCGTTCGGACACCTCGCAGCCATGTGCCCATCCTGGCCACACCGGTAGCAGAAGGATTGTCCCTTCCCTTGTCGCCTGGGTGGGACAGAGGTTCTAAATGTAGTCTGCTGGACCATGTTAGAGGGTGGTTCCCTGTACCTTGAAATCTTTTCTGAATCAAAGGTATTCTCTAGTTCAGCCACTCTCTGTGTCAGGACCTGCACCCGTTGGGTAAGTTCCTCTTGTGGACTCACCATCAGTGCCTTGGGTGTTCGTATGGATGTGTTTCCAGTCACCTGGTGTGGCTGAACTTCCCAAACCTCACCAGCTGCCTGCCTCTCTTCTTCCTCTCGGACCTCTTTTATCAGCTGAGAGTAACTCGGTGGATTGTCTTGGCGTTCCCTTAATCGAAGGTGGAGGAGGATTGGGTTCTGGTATTGAATTCCTCTCACAATCTGTGCCAATCTAGTCCTGTCCATTTGCTCGACTGCTATGGCTCCCCTCATGATGGCTCTCTGTAATAATTTCTCCAACCTTTGGGTATAGGCGGAGACTTTCTCTCCCTTTTGCTGCTTGGCATTGAGGAACTTGCAATAAACATCCTCTGAGCTCTCAGTTCTCCCAAAGGCATGATCAAGGGCCTCTAGGCAGTCCTTTACCTTGACCCCGTGGTCACGGAGCTTCAGGGTGCGAATCACATCTAAGGCCGGCCCCCTGAGGCACTCTACCAGTCGCCTTCTCTTTTCAGCTTCGGGCACCGCCCACTCTTGCAGCATTTCAGTGGTGTGTTCCAGCCAGGGTTCAAATGCTTCCTCCCCATCATCCTGACACTGCTTACATTAGGATAAAAAATACTAATGAAAAACATTCTAAAATAAATATTTTACTCATTTAAATAATTATAAACATTGAAACAATGTTATTCAAACCTGGGAATAAAAAGAATTGAGCTCCATTGCAGAAACCTTGCATATGATATTTTAAAACAATTGAACTTTGAGCCAGATCCTGTTCAATGGGAGTTTCAGGCACAGAATGCCCAGGGGATCTTGCTCTTGATAGCTGGGTAATAAAAAGGAGTAATGCACTGTTCATCATTTTTTGTCACAGTACTGCAAGATACTAAATGCCTCAATGGCCCCATCCTAACGAATACTGTTGTGTTTAAGAATTATTAGTGGGCATGACTATTCATGATAGTTGGCACTATGACTTGTAGAAAATGATTACAGGATCAGACCCTTCATTGTAATTTTGCAAAGCATTTTGAGACCTGTAAAAGATCCTATTCAAATCAACAAATAAAAGCAATAGTTCAAAACTGGCTAAAATCTTTATTTTATGATACTTTTTAAAATTAATTTTCATAAAGAAAAGATGAAAATGCAGAAAGGTAAATGACTCACAGCTTGTATATGTTACCAGATATTGCATATTTTGCAGGACATCCAATAGAATTATTCCATTATACAAACTTTACAGCTTTTCAGAGCTGCATGATCAGACAATATAAAACCAGACAAAATTACAAAGACATAACATAATAGGGTGGGGATAACAATAAAAAAAAGACATACCGTACATCAATAGGAAGAAAAGGAAGGAAGGGAGAAGAATGGGGCAGGATTGAGGGAAAAAAACAGAGGACAGAAGCAATGGAAGTCGGGCATTATTTGAGCTATCATTATACAAATTTGGCATGATTCTTTATACAAATTTAACAAAAAACATGGTCCAAGCTTTATTGAATTCATATAATTGCTCTCCACTAAAGTAACTCGTTGAATTTAGTAAAAAAAAGTCTCCTTGGTAAACCAAATTCAACAAGTTACTTTAGTGGAGAGCAATTATATGAATTTAGTAAAAAAAAGTCTCCTTGGTAAATGCTTCTATGCTGAGTTTTAGCATGAAGTATGATTTTTTTTGGCATAATTCCTTTTCTTTTCTTTCTTTTTCTTTTTTGAATAACTCTATTGGAGTCAATCGTAGTTACCGCTATGTTCAGTGTTAAGCATTTGCAGGATTGGAACCTTGAATCTTAAACATTTTAAAAAGTTTAGCGGAACTGAGGCCTAAATTCTTGAAGCCTAAATCACCTCTTGTATTAGGAGTCTCAATTCCATTGAAATCAATTGAGTTGAGCCTACGTACACCAGTTGTGAATTTGGCCCTTACAGTTAAAAAATTATGTGATAATATTTCACATTCCTAAAATAACATTTATTTGAAAGATCCCCCAAAGCTAAACAATATGTGTATACAGCACCACTGACAGGCAGCCGCCTATGGGAGGGAAAGCAGCAGTCAAATGGAAAACTAATGCCCTGTACTACTCTGAGAAGAGAATATTTTCACAAAGAAACCTGGCACCAGGGCCGGTGTAACCACTAGACCAGTGGTTCTCAAACTTTTTGTATTGGTGACCCCTTTTGGACACCAGGCCTCTAAGCATGACAATCCTTCGGGGTCGGGGGGTGGGGGCAGGGGCCGTGCTTGGGGTTGGGGTGGTGCCTGCAGCCTGCCAGGGCAGGGGCTGGGCTCCGGGAGGGGAGGGGGTGCCTGCAGCCCACCACAGCAGGGGCCAAGCTGGGATTGGGGGGTTCCAGCAGCCCCCTGGGGCCAGGCTGGGGGTGGAGGGTACCAGCAGCCCCCCAGGGCAGGGGCCAGGCTGGGGGGGGGGGGTGTTCCAGCAGCCCCCTGGGGCCGGGCTCATGGCGGGGGTGGGTGGGGGTGGGTGTTCCAGCAGCCCCCTGGGGCCGGGCTCATGGCGGGGGGGGGGTTCCAGTAGCCCCCCTGGGGCCGGGCTCACAGGGACATCGGGAGACCACCGGGGATGGACTGGGTGGGGGCGCCAGGAGTCTGCTGGGGCTGGGCTGCGGGGGAGGGTGCCGGGAGTCCCACCGGTGGCTGAGCTCGCAGGGGCACCGGGAGTCCGCCGCCACTGCGGCTGGGCTCCAGGAGGGGGAGAGCATCGGGAGCCTGCCGGAGCTGTGCTGGGGTGTGTGTGTGGGGTGCTGGAAGCCCGATGGGGACGGACTCACCGCGACCGGGGCCAGGCTCACGGAGGCGCCGGGAGCCGGCGGGGGGCGGGGGGGTGTGGGGGGGGGTGGGGGGGGGGGGTGGGGGGGCCCGCCGGCAGCCCGCCGCGGCAGGGGCACAGGCCGCCTGCAGCTGCAGGGACCAGGATTGGGGCCACCTGCAGTAGGGGTTGGGGCTGACTGCAGACAGCAGGGGCTCGTGACCCCCACATAATCAGGTCGTGACCCCTCTGGGGGTTGTGACCCCCACTTTGAGAACCAATGCACTAGGTGAACTAGGTGGTTGCCTAGGGTGCCAAGATTTGGGGTCACTAAAAGCAGTGCCCCCCAATTTTTTTTTACAGTACTGCTGGAAAATAAATGAATAAAGAAAAGAGAAACGTTGCTGAATGTGCATTTTAACTTGTCATTCTCTCGTACATTACAGCTATAGCCTACACCAGTTTTGTGTTGTGGGTACAAGCGTACTGCTTCACTATGGTACAAAGTGGCAATTATGTCATTTTTCTCATTGCACACAGCTGTTACCCGTTCTGGCAGGCTGTTTATAATGGTCAATTTTCTAGTTTTCAGAAGTTGTTGACTGAGGCTAACTATTTTTGTTGAGTTGTTTCAGATCTAAGATCTGGCAAGGGCTGCTGTATCATTTTGCTAAGACTTTGTGTCAATTGTGTGTGTATGTTAAGTATTTGAGTGTATATGTTTATGTGCAAATACGTGTGTGTAGGTTGTTGAAATTTGTCATACTGATATTGTCAGTTGTTGTTGTATGATGGTGTATCCGCCATTCTAATTTTATACATTTTATTAATAACAATAATTGGGTATTCTAAAGGTAGAATAAAATGTAGTAGATTTTGATATGAAAGAAGGAAGGAAGTATATGTGACTAAAAAGGGTGTATTTTTGAAAGTATTTTGAAAGTTTATAATAAGCAATGCTCTGGGGGAAGGGGAGTGGGAGTGGGGCACAAGGTGGAAGTTTCACCTAGGGTGCAAAATATCCTTGCACCGGACATGTCTGGCATCACTCTTACAAAAAGTACCATGGGATCTTCATTGGCCACACAGAGTACAGAAAAACTTGTTTTTTAGGGTCTCATGCATGGGGTCATCCGCATGCCTCCCCCCATCTCGCCCACCCCGAAATTAATCCACAGTGACCTAACATATACTGCAAAGAGAAAACAGTGCCATAAAGTTTGGATCCTGATCTGAATTTTCCAAAGCCTCAGAGTGTTTGAAACTGTGACTTTAGTTCAGGCCATCTCAGAATTGTTGTTTCCAAATTTTTTAAAGATAGAGTTTGTGGGCGTTGCTCTGCATTTAAGCTTCAAACTGAGGCTCCTTATTTTAGTCAAGAGTGGGTGTGAGCTCTTGAATACAGGGGATTATTATGAAAATGCTGACATCCCTTTAAACTTTGTCCTGCAGCTTTGCAAACTCTTCCAACACTCTTTCCCCTCCCCACCAGCATTTCCCTTGCCCTGTCTGATTGGTGCACCTCTCTCCCTTGCCTTTTATGGACTGTCACCCGGTCAATTCTAAAGTGAAGAGACTAGGGGCAGGTGCAAGTCCCTCTGCTATAGATACTTTTGCCAACCAATCCTCTCCCGGCTTCTAGACTCCCAAAATACCTAAAAGAGCCAATGTAGTTGGGGAAGCCCAGTATACCAGTGGGTGGGAGAGGCTAAAACTAGTTAGATTGATGTGGAGGCAAGATTCATTTGGGAAGGGATTCTGGCTGCCTTGGGAACTGCTGCATGTCAGGCTCACTCTCAGGGCTCTGGTGACTTGTAGATAACAGGATTGTTCTGGTGGTTCTCTTCTGTAACGGTCAAAATGGTGATCAAAGTCTTTGTAGCCACCTCCTCTGGGTCTACAGCGGTAGGTTACTTATGTAATGTGTGTTTTCACCCCTACCTTCTCTCCACCAGGATCAGTTATTTTGTGAATTATCTTGTGTGTAAGTATGGGATGTGTATGTATTAGTTACCAGGTGAGCCTGGGTCTGAATGTGAGGGAAACAGTGAAATATCTGTAGTCTCATGTCTAATAGCTAAATCTTGCAAGTGCCTTCACACATGGAGAATTATAGTTAATAAATATGGGTTGTGTGTATTTAAATTTTAATTGCAATTAATATATTGATGTCTAAATATAATTTCAATTAATAGACTGAAATCTCTTTGCAAATAATATATACAACAGGTGTATACAAAATAAGCTATTCTGTTGTCTGTTGCCCTAAAAATATCGAGCTAGGCTGTTTGCAGTGGAAAGTATATATATTGACTTTTGATACATACTTTGTGATTCTGCTAGGGTTTAATGCTTTTACATAGTGGATATTGTTTCCAGGAATAAGCCAGAACCAAAGTGAGAAAAGTAAAATTATGAAGAGTAAAATTGTTCCCAGTTACTCCCCCCCCCCCTTTTGTTTTTTGTTTTGTTTTGTTTTGTCTCTTGAAAGGCAGTATAGGGGATTTTAGTTTTGAATCTTGCTGCCCTAGTTGTCAGCACAACAGGTTGGCTGAAGTGAAATGCATGGGACTATTTCCTTTTATATCCAGTTCCCAGAGGAGCTCAGATTGCAGCCCTGCTTTAGCAATCGCTCAATCACGGTGACACAGTAAACAAACTGGCTAGCACATGCACATAACTGTAACTGCATCTCTACACTTACACTGACACCACCTTCTTAAGAAACTTCCAGAGCAGAAGAGTTGAAAAGTACTGAAAAAGCCACTGTTCTCTGGAAGAGTCACTGTCTCTGGCAACTAAATAGAGCCCCAGTGATGCCTAAAGTCTAATCCACCCTGAACACGCCTGATCCCATCTGATCTCAGAAGCTAAGTAGGGTTGGGTCTGGCTAGTACTTGGATGGGAGAGACCTCCTAGGAATACCAGGTGCTGTAGGCTTAACATGGGTGTGGGGCTAGCAACTCCACCCTGTTGGGAACCAACTTGCTACTGAAACGCCAACAACAGAGATGGAGTGCTTAGTGGTTAGTGGCCCATAGTGGTTAGTGGCCCATACCCCGCCTGGGGGGTGACGGGCGGAGAGAGAGAGAATGCCTGAAGTGGATCATAACAGAGAAATTACAAAGCTTTTACTAACCCTGCTTAGCACAGAGCATTTCAGCCTGAAACACTTTTATTGGAGACTTTTTAGACCCATTTTACCAACTTTTGTTTTTATATGAAAAAAATGAGATGTAAGGTATGAGAATAGTGATAAGGAAAATACTGTTGGGTTGCTAATCTGTAGTGAAGCACAGATTATTTAAATACAGTAAAACCTTGATTTAACGGACTAATTTGGGCGAGGGGGGTGTCCGTTAAATCAAAAAGTCCGTTATTTAATAAAAAAAAAAAAGAGCTGTCGGCGCACCAGCCTGCCCGCCACAGGGTTGGGGCAGCAGCTCCGCAGTCCGCCCACTGCTGGGACCCGGGCGGCAGCTGGGAGCCGGCAGCCAGCCCGCCTGGGTCCTGGCTGCTGGGACCCGGGCGGGAGCCAGCAGCCAGCCCGCCCACTGGCGGGACCCAGGCGGTAGCCGGCAGCCAGCAGAGGGCCGCTGGCGGGAGCTGGCAGCCAGGGAAGGGGACCGGGGCCGCAGCAGGGAGGGGTCACGGTCTGATATGGATCAGAAATTTTGTCCGTTGCATCCGAAGTCCGTTAAATCGAGGTTTTACTGTAGCTGTATAAATTACTCTCTACCATGCACAGATTTACTCTTTTCTCACATTTGATCACTGAAGGAGAGTCATATCTGGCTATCTTTGTTCCCAATCAGCTGTCCTTAAGGAAGCATGACTGACATCACTCTGTGGACTTTTTTTTACATGTGTGCAATAGCTATCATTTTGGGTATTTCCAAGGACTGAATCTGTGAGGCTAAAGCATGAGCCTCTGGACAAAGGCCCCAATTCCCCAAAACACTTAGGCACGTGCCGCCAATGACACTACTCATGCTTAAACCTGCACATTTCAGTGCTTTCCTGAATCAGAGCTATAATCACCTAGTTGGCAGCTGTAGCAGACTTCTTTCTTCTATGGATAAGGCACTGAAATGAAAGCGACACATAACGTGCTCTGAACAGTGGATTACATATGCTTATGCACCAGTTTAAGCATTGCTAAAGCAATCTGCTATTATTGCTAAGAAAGGTGATCAGTGTCACATGGCTGTTCTACATTTTGAATTTTGGATCCCAATCTTCAGTCAGTGTTAGCAGTATATGAATAATATGCTTGTGAAATGTCAACACATTTTGATTGACTTTTTATTATTATTTTTAGTTGAACCATTTTTACACAAGCACCACTTTAATTCTGCATTCCCTGGATTTCTAATGTTAGGCGGGTGTGTTATGTGCATGTGTTTTTAACACCACCCTTCTCAAAAGGTAACATACACTCAGGCTGTTCATATGGGCCTGCAAACATAACTATTCCTTAACAAAATGTTTTGCTTGAGTGATTTTTCTAAGAAGTCCTATATTTGTTCTTGTTCTATAGTAATGCTACAATAATAGGGATGGAAAGTGCCCTTTTAATAAACTCTAAATATATATAGTAAGAAACTCATCTTGTACAGAGGGTCAGCAGAAGGCACATACGTTGCTTAAGTCCCACTTAAGCCTATTTTGTACCAGTCTTGTATTGTTCTTCTGTGAATTTTCTCAATTCAGAATTTAAATTGTACTGGTATTACTGATGCAGCCTCCAGTTTGGCTATATGCTGTTACTTCAAATGCTTATTGTTTCAAAACCAAATAAAAGCATGACTGGCCCAAACTCAACTGGTGTAAGTCTGCATAACTTAATTGTTGTGCGCTGTATTATTGTAGCTGTGTCGGTCCCAAGATATTAGAGAGACAAGATGGGTGAGGTAATATCTTTTATTGGACTAAATAAATTCTGTTGGTGGGAGAGACAGGCTTTCCAGCTTGTCCAGCTGGACAGAGCAGAGCTCTTCCTCAGGACTGGGAAAGGTATCACAGCTAAATACAAGGCTGAACAGATAAGTTAGCATAAGTAGTTTGCACATATTCTAAAGATCAATTCAAAGAGAAGTAGTGTTAACAGGTGCTAACTACTTTTGCTAAATACTTATGTTCACCCTTGTACTTAGCTGTGATACCTGTCCCAGACCAGAGGAAGAGCACTTTGTAGCTCAAAAGTGTTGCACAAACAGCTTCGTTCCTTTGGAGGCAGTCTCAATTTACCTTCAAAGACAGGCAGACACTGAGAGGAAGCTTGAATACAGGTTTATTTGCTAGCAAATTGAAGCCACAGAGTAAGTACTCAAATTATGGCTTGGCCCTATACATTGCCAAGACCTTTATATATGTTAGTTTAAATAAAGGAGGGGCAAGAGGGGCCCCATGCAAATTGACAAGTGAAAAAGTTTTATGATGTTGTTCCCTATCTATTTACTTATTTATCTGGAACCTTTTAAGAACAGGACATACAAAAACAGAGTTCCTATTTTGTAAAGACACATATGGGGCAAGAATATATAGAACAAGATAAGGGTTTGAAGCATATGAGATGAGACAAACGTATAAGACAAGATAAGAATTTGAAGCAACTTAGAGCTATGTTACACAGCAGTAACCTCTTATTGCGTAACTGTACTGCACAGTATCTGCAACACAGTTAAACAGCATCTCAAATTTATACCAAGTTACACAGCATTTATAATACACTAGCAAAAGGGCCCGGCATTGCTCGGGTCAGTCGGAGGTGAGGAGGGGACAGACAGCTGACACCCCCTGACCAAACCCAACACCCCCCGGCTCACTGACCCCCCGACCAAACCCGACACCCCCACCTGACCCCCCCCCAACCAAACCCAACACCCCTACCTCACCCCCCGACCAAACCCGACACCCCCACCTCACTTACCGTCCGACCAAACCCAACTCGGATCCGTCGCAGGTGGGGGGGGGGGCACAGAGCTGATGGATTCCGGGGTTCCGTTGGGAGGGGGGAGGGGCAGAGAACTGAGGGATTCCAGGGTTCCGTTGGAGGAGGGAGGGGCAGAGAGCTGAGCGAGTGCGGTGTCTGTTGGAGGGGGTATTATGACATCATAACAACATAGCTGCCCAGCTGATGTGATTGGCCTTTAAAGACTTTCACCCCTGGGGGGCGTCAGAGGTGAGATTTGAAAAATTTTCGACCCTTCCGACCGTCAGGACCCCAAGACCTCTAACTGTACCAAATTTCAAGTCTCTAGCTCAAACGGTGTGGAAGGAGTAAGCTTACATACATACATACACCATTTGACTTTTATATATATAGATTTACTTATAAGCTAGATTTTTCCTACAAAAGCTTGTCTCTCACACCAACAGAAGCTGTTCCAATTAACGATTTTACCGTCACCCCCCCTTCTGTCTAGCTCAATTGTTGTTTTTTAAAAATTACTCTGATATGGAACTGTATTTGCAATATGTTGCTGAGTCCAGTGAACCTGATTACACTTTGATGCCATAGACCAGAGCCTCAGCTGGTGAAAATCAGCTAAGCTCTGGAGTGAAATCTATTTACATATTTTAAATAACTTCTCCTTTATTATAGATTTCCTAATAGGAGCATTTAGTTTATGCAGAGCTATTTATTAAGGAAAGCTGAAGATCAACACTTAATTTTAGCATACAGATTTACCAGATGGTTGGCTTGAAAAAGTCATAACAATTGAAGTAATTACCTAACTATCTCTTAAAGTGTTTAGAAATCCTGTAAGCTGATACATTTTAAGAAGTACACCACTGTATAATAAATCAGAAGAGGAGGTTTCATTCTTAAGGAGAGAGAATACCATATCTCCCCCAATGTTCCTTACTGCCGTTCATGGTTATGACACCTCAGGAATCTTCTAATGTCACTTTATAAGCCCTTGTTATATCTGGCCTTTTTATGTGCTCATCTGCCTTCTAAGAATCCATATGTAATTATAAAAGGGGATGAATCAATGCACTTAGTTCCTTGTGTCTATCGCCATGCAGAGTGCTTGTTGGATTGGGCCCTGGCAACTTCCCCCACTATGCTCAGCTGGGACCCTTGGCTGTCTTGTCAATTTCATGGCTGAGTTGTGAAACTGACAAGGCTGCCAGCTTCTGGCAGGTAGGGGGCAGGGTGGGAGAGTGGTGAGAAGTCAGGGCACCTGGACCCTGCTCTGCGGGGACAAGAAGCCTGGGCAACTTCTTCCCACTCCCTCAGGGGAATGGGGAGCTGAGAGGGATGGGGGCAACCTGCCAGGCATAGCTGACTAGTGCCTCCCCATACTGGGGGAGGAGGGGTGCACAAGCTAAAGGGGAGAACATGTGACTGACCCATATGTATCCCTTGCCCAGTGACCCCTCCTACCCTATGCCAAGCCCAGGGCCGCAGCTCTCTCCCTACCCCACGTTACCTGTGTGGGGAAGGTGGAGCTCTCTGTTCTTCTCTCTTTGTGCCTCATTTCGCATGTTTGGCCGGCCGCTCTACCGGGCAGCTGCCTGGGAGCGGCATGGAGCTGCTTCTGCCTGGGAGAGCCTGCTTTCATAACATGTATTTC
The DNA here is from genome assembly GCA_032164245.1 of Sternotherus odoratus. Lineage (NCBI taxonomy): Eukaryota > Metazoa > Chordata > Testudines > Kinosternidae > Sternotherus > Sternotherus odoratus. The sequence goes on from JAVMKO010000001.1 coordinate 166,464,335, forward strand.
CTAAAATGTAAACAGTGTCTTCAGGTTTTTAATTCTTGCTGACCCTGATAAAAATTGTGTGTGTTTATGTTTGGATTGGATAGTGTATATATCGGTCCGCTGCATGGTTGCAGAGGAGGGGAGAGGAAAGAGAGGTCACATAGCAGATGCCTAGCCAGGTGAGGGCAAGTGAAGACCTGTGCCTTTGAAGTATTGAGCCCTTACATTTCAGTTTTACAATAACTCCTCCATTCAGCAGGATTGTGCTGACTACAGAATAACTGTATTCTTTTACTTGGAAATCCATGCCAGAGTCCTAGTATCTAGGAAGGACGGGGGGTGGGTGAATTTGGCCATGTGTAGGCTTGAGCTCATATTGCAAACAGAGAAAGAGGGTAACACCTCTTACCATGCTGAGCCTCAACACAAGCAGCAATGTAATAAACATAAATAATTCTCTGTCAGCCCATCAGGAACAGATTGTTTCTATAGCGTCAGATCAGAGAACTGCATCAACTTTATTTGCCAGCTTTAATGCTGCTATAAACTTGCTGACCAGATACCCTCTGCTGTTGCTGGACACCTATGGTCAGTGGATAAACTTTGGATGCCAGGGATATAGATGAAAATACTTTACTCCACAATTGATGAAAGTACCACTGGTGGCAGGGATACAGCAGCACCACTCACTTAAATGTGGGTCAGCCTCCCACCCGTCAGGGGAGCTGGACCAAAGGAGCGATGCTGCGACCCCGTGCATAGGGGGTAGGTCACAGTGCACAGAATAGTGAGCCAAGCCCAGCCAGCCCTATGGACCAGAAGTCTCTTCAGCTGGGGCAGGCGGTCTGGGGGGGGGGGGGGTCAAAGTGGGATAGTCCTGTGAAACCTTGGACTGTTGGGAGCTGTGTGTGAGATCAGATCCTGTGGGCCCCACCTCAGGTTCCCCTTCAGATTGCTCTATACAGAGCTTTGATGGAGCCCACCTCTGGCACAAAGAGAATACACCCAGTATGGCTGATTTATCTGCACTGGCCCCTCACCCACACAAGAGTGAAGGTCAGGAGATTTCAGTAATGTACGTGAGGGCCTTGTATGGGCCTCCACAAGGACATAAATTTCACCCTTTGAGTGCATGGAAGAGCAGTGTCTGAACAGAGCATGAGCATGACGATTTCATCATATCCCCCTTATTGTATTCTTCTTCTTTCCACCCCATCTCCCACTGCCTAACCCACCAAGCCCCCATCTCACACCCCTACTCCCTCAGGCATCTCCTGAATGGAGAGGAGGACAGCAGGGACCCAACAGTTGAACAACTCACAGTCCAATCTCCTCCAAGGGACTGGAGGAAAGGAGCTGTTGTTCCATCTATGACTAACCATTCCCTGTCCCTACTGAGATGCAAGAGTGGGAAAGGGGTGGAGTCAGGCTTGCACTGGTGATGGAGGGGGATTGTTTACCTTAATCTGTACAGATGATAGCAAAAAGGGCATGCTATGTCTGAGCAGCATTTTTATTATTATTGTTGTTTTATTTTATTATTTATTACTGTATTTTGGCACTTACTACTGGCACTCAAAATAATAGGTGCTGTAGAGTTTCAAAATATCATCTCAGGACTCAAATAATTTCACAGTCACTGCTTAAGTAAGCCTCACCACAGAGACAAGTGTTATCACTAAAGCCCTACTTCATGATATTGCAGAAACTGGAGATCCTGCAATATTAATCTTCCTCAGCAATTTTGATTTTAATTAGCCTACTTTATACAGTCCACAATTTTGCATACATTTTGAGTATCCAATTAGTACTGCACTAACATTCAGTACCTGCAAAAGGCTAAAGTGGCTGGACTCAATTTCCACAGCAGTTGTGTTAAGACATTTAGTCTTTTGAATTTTACATTGTACCGGTCACTTTTAAAAAAAACCCATGAATGTAATATAGTTGCAGAAAAATGTCTGGTTATCAAAAAAATTAGCAGGCATAATATAACACTTAGGATTTATATAGTTCCAGAATTTTTTTAAAAAAACAAATAGGTCAACTCTGGCTTTTCCAAATTGATGCTATTAATAAAAGTCCATTATTACTTTTCTGTGACTTTTCCATGTCTTGTCCTCTATTCAGCCGCAATTATTTGAAGCTCATCCCAGGGTTCAAGTATGGCCTTAATGATTTTATAGCTGAGGCACAGAGCTGTTAAAGGTTACATGGGCAAGGATTGTTACTTTATCTAGTTACCCAATGCCTAGCACCCTGATGGGGTGTCTAATGTTACTGCAATGCAAACAATAGATCACAGGTATGGGGCAGAGATGAGAACAGAGCTATTTCCTGATTTCCATATTTTGTTCACCAATACAGTACAGTATAAGTTGTTATGATACTTTATATACCCTCAGTTCCATGTATTGATACTAAAACACAGGCCAAAGTTTTTATTCAGAACTGTTTTGAACACATTACAATAGATTTTTACTGATACCTTTTAAAATCTGAAGCTGCCTCTGACCTGAGATAACATTAATGAGAGTCACCCCTTTTACAACTATCTGCAAATAAATAATGCATAATACAGTATTATGGCATTCAAAAATCATGAATTAGACCCCCCACTAAGTACAACACTGGCTTAAGAATCAACAGAGATTAAAAAATAATAAACGTTGAGATATTCCCCCTACCCCCCGATTTCCTTTTTAAAAATCTCTGTATTTGTCTTACACTCTGTCCTAATATTGTTTGAGCTGAATATTCTATCCCACTATACCTATGTGAATCTGAAATTAGACAAACCTTGTTTACCCATGTCTAATACTTAAAGCAGGGGTTTTCAAACTGGGGCTCAGGACCCCTCAGGGGGTTGCGAGGTTATTACATGGGGTCACGATCTGTCAACCTCCACCTCAAACCGTGCTTTGCATCCAGCATTTATAATGGCGTTTAAACATATTTTAAAATGTTTTTAATTTATAAGGGTGGGGGGTGTCACACTCAGAGGCTTGCTATGTGAAAGGGGTCACCAGTACAAAAGTTTGAGAACCACTGACTTAAAGCCATAAACTAGGGAATGCTGGGTTACAGTTCAATTGTCATTCCTCCCTGTCAGGATTGCCTCCCCACTCTGAACTCTAGGGTAAAGATGTGGGGACCCACATGAAAAAAAAAGAAATAACCCAAGCTTATTTTACTAGCTTAGGTTAAAACGTTTCCCCCAGAACACAAACTTCTTCTGTGTCTGGACTTGGGTCACTGCCACCACCAATTTAAGCCCACAAAACAATGGGTTTGGGTAAATTGGAACCCTCCTTTAATCCCCCCCCCCCGCTCCCTCCCTTTATCTGGGAGAGGCTTGAGAATACAAAGGAAAAAACTCTCACTTTCTATGAGCCTTGCCGGATCCAAACCAGGATCTATCCAATGGAAACAAGCAGTCAGAGTCTTAAAAGAAAGATTTTAATTAAAGAAAAAAGAAGGAATGTACAGAAATCAATAGAAAAAAAACCCCACTTGCATCACACAGAATCACTGACCCCCTCCCTAGGAATTCTTCCTCTGTGAAAGCTTAACAATATAAGGAACACCATGGATCAATTATCAAGTGATACAGTTCAAGCATACAATTCACTTACTACTGAACTTGACTTGTTAGAAGGTTATAGATTGGTAGAGTAAAGACATAGGTGTGGTTCATCTCATAGCCAGAGAGAACAGAGCGAGAGATAAACCGAAACTAAAACTCTCTTTGTCTCCAAGGTTGATTATCATTTCCAGTTGCTATTGGTCCATATCCCCCTCTCAGGTTAGCCTTAGCGTAACCCTTTACAGGTAAGAAGTAATTCTAGGCTACTTTATACTTATGACACTCCCCCACAGCTCTTGGAGCACTAGGTGATGTTGTGCTCTGTGTACCATATGTGCTTAAATTTCTGTGCACAATGAGATGGGCTAATGCTGGAATTAGAGCTGTCAAAACTTTGCTTATTGGCTTTTGTAGCATTAGGTATAAGCATTAGTATTGTTTGAATGTCTATTTTGTGTATGATTTACACAGATGTTCTCCTGCTCATAGAATCATAGAATATCAGGGTTGGCAGGGCCTCAGGCGGTCATCTAGTCGAACCTCCTGCTCAAAGCAGGACCAATCCCCAGCTAAATAATCCCAGCCAGGGCTTTGTCAAGCCTGACCTTAAAAACCTCTAGGGAAGGAGATTCCACCACCTCCCTAGGTAACACATTCCAGTGCTTCACCACCCTCCTAGTGAAAAAGTTTTTCCTAATATCCAACCTAAACCTGCCCCTCTGAAACTTGAGACCGTTACTCCTTGTTCGGCCATCTGCTACCACTGAGAACAGTCTAGATCCATCCTCTTTGGAACCCCCTTTCAGGTAGTTGAAGGCAGCTATCAAATCTCCCCTCATTCTTCTCTTCTGTAGACTAAACAATCCCAGTTCCCTCAGCCTCTCCTCATAAGTCATGTGATCCAGGCCCCTAATCATTTTTGTTGCTCTCCTCTGGACTCCTTCCAATATATCCACATCCGTCTTGTAGTGTGGGGCCCAAAACTGGACACAGTACTCCAGATGAGGCCTCCCTAATGCTGAATAGGGGGGAATGATCACGTCCCTTGATCTGCTGGAAATGCCCTTACTTATACAACCCAAAATGCTGTTAGCCTTCTTGGCAACAAGGGCACACTGTTGACTCATATCCAGCTTCTCGTCCACTGCAACCCCTAGGTCCTTTTCTGCAGAACTGCTGCCTAGTCACTCGGTCTCTAGTCTGTAGAAGTCCATGGGATTCTTCTGTCCTAAGTGCAGAGCTCTGCATTTTTTCTTGTAGAACCTCATCAGATTCTTTTGGCCCAGTCCTCTAATTTGTCTAGATCCCTGTGTATCCTATCCCTACCCTCCAGTGTATTAACCACTCCTCCCAGTTTAGTGCCATCTGCAAACTTGCTGAGGGTGCAGACCACAAGATCCTCCAGATCATTAATGAAGCTATTGAACAAACCGACGCCAGTACCGACCCTTGGGGCACTCCGCTTGATACTGGCTGCCAACTAGACATGGAGCCATTGATCACTACCCGTTGAGTTCAACTATCTAGCCAGCTTTCTATCCACCTTATGGTCCATTCATCCAGCCCATACTTCTTTAACTTGCTGGCAAGAATACTGTGAGACTGCCTGTGAGAGCCTGGCTGGAGAGGTGGCGGCCGGCTGCCCTCCGACTGGGCCCGCTTCTGGGAACAGGGACTGAGCAATCTGAAGTCCCCTCTTCCGCCTGGCACATTTCAGGCTCCCTCAGCCCCTCTCCCCAGCAGTCGGTCCCCTGGGGAGCGGCTTGCTGTCACTGCTCCAGTCAGGTGCTCTCTCATGCAGCCACTGTGCTGCACAGAACAATGACCTGGAGCTGCCAGCTTCAGCTGGACTGCCGGGGACAGGGGCTGAATGTGCCGGGAGCAATGGCGGAGGGAAGAAGGACAGAGTTTCCCTCCAACACCAGTAACTCTGGTGCGGTGGGGAGGTCGCTGGGCTCAGGAGACACATGGGGCGGTCATGTGTCTCCCCTTTAAATTGTGCCCTCAATAGTATCAGGAGGTATGAGTCACCCTGCCAGGAATATGGCCATGTGCATCCAAACGTTCTGCAGCCTCTGCTCATCCTCCCATACCTGTATGACAGTGCAATCCTATGGGGTAGTGCTCGGGCCCAGAACCGGCACTCCACTGTTTGCATTTGGTCTGTGAATGTCACCAACAACCTTTAATTGTTCCTTTCTTGTCCCACAGCAATCTAACCTCGAAGGAATTGTGTTATCCATGACTTCTCTCGCAGCTCTGCAAATACTGCAGGATCTGTGCCTGTGCCCACTACGCTCATCACAATAGTGCAGAGCTGTGCAGGATGCGTGTGTGGTGCTTAAGCTCAAACTCATGCCATTAGTTCCTGAATAGTGCAGGTCTCTCACCAAACAAACAGAAAATAATATCAGAATTATAGCTGCAAACTAATGGCATATGCGGCAGGATTAGTTTCTGGGTTCCAATTGCTCAAAATGTACAAGTGACATGTTTAAATTGTATCTGATACACAATGGAAGCTATGTCCTAACATTGTGTATACAACACCTCTTGATAGTCCTGTAAAACTGCAAAGCACAGATTGAGTGGGGAAAGTTTCCAACACAGAAACTAAAGAAACATTTTTCATCAAGCATACTCAATTGTATCTGTGGTCTAGTGTTAAGGGGCAGGCCCAAAAGAAAAGATTCCTGGAAGAATAACATTTCATAAGTAAAGTCTAGCTTAAAGGAAGCTGTTCTATATTGGATAAAGCATCCAGTTCGATATAGCTGCATTGACTCTTAATGTAACAATTCTATTTTTTTAGCTTGCATGAAAATAACAATTTTTGCTTTTTCCTCCCCTCTTCTAACTAGATTAAGAAGAAACAGCAAGAAGTAGTGGGCTTCTTAGAGGCCAACAAGATTGACTTTCAGCAAATGGACATAGCTGGTGATGAAGACAACAGGAAATGGATGAGAGAGAATGTCCCAGGTGAAAAGAAACCACAAAATGGAATCCCTCTCCCTCCACAGATCTTCAATGAGGAGCAGTACTGTGGGGTGAGAAATCATTTGCCATTTTCATAACTTTGCTGACATTCTTCCTTCAGGGCCTTTCATAAGTGTCCCAAATTCCACCACTCTTCAAATCATTTGAGATTCTCTTTTGAGTTAATAGATTTAGGAGATGTTTCGTTAGCCCTGAAGAGAAAATAGAGGGCCTGATTGTCCCCTTTCACAGAGACACCTATAGGGAGGAAAAACTTATTAGGGAAACTCTCTGCTTGGTGAACTGCATGGAGTTTCCTAACTATCCTCTGCAGAGGCGGTGACTTGTGGGTTCAGTGAAGTGCACTGAGTGTCAGCTTGCCACTTTTACGGAGCTCCTTGGAAATCATGTGTTCCCTCCCACTTCGCCACAGCCCCTGATATAGCATAGCTTATTCATGAGCTGTTCTTCTATTGGTTCCCTGCCTGCACTCTACTTCTGCCCTATCTTGAGGAGGCTAATGGGTGCTCAGTGGGTGATACTGCAACTTCCACTGTATAGTCAGAGGGCAAGGTCCTATAGAGCAGCTATCCCTTTCCCCAGTCCAGGTGCCCAGCTCTGCATCCTTTGGCTTGACATGACCTCCTCCCACACATAAAAAGCAAGCAAATAAATGTGGAGTCCTAACCAAATGAATAGAGGATACCTGCCTCTGGATACTTCCATTGCAAGCATCTGACAAAGTGAGCATTAGCTCACAAAAGCTTATGCTTCAATACTTTAGTTAGTCTTCAAGGTGCCACAGGACTCTTCTGTCACTTCTGCTATTCCAGACTAACACGGCTACCTCTCTGATTCAAATGAACAGGGAGTCCCACCCCTACGATGTGTGCAGAGGGGCATCACGAGTTCAGAGAGGAGGTGCAGGATGTTGCTTTCTTGGCTGTACTCCCTTTCTTCCAGCAACTTTGAGGCCTTTTCTTATATTATTTCTATTCCTTTTGTGCCCTTTGTGCCACATAGTGGGATTTCATTAGTTTGTTTAGGCTCAGTGACTGTATCTGTAAATACTTAATAGAGCTCCTCCCCGCCCCCCAATGGATATTTGTGAACAACACTCTCTCAACACTCTCAGACAGCGCCTTAGGTCCCCAGTCTCTACCTGTACTGAGTCAGGGAACCATCGGACCAAATTTGGTGATGAATCCCGGTCACATACCACTGAGTCACATTGCGCATATACTATTAGAAGCCCCTTCGGGCCTCATCCAGTGCTTTAAATGTTGTCATTGACTTTAATGAACATTGGACCAGGCTGTTAGTTATCATTAAGGCTCAGAGTTCGCCAAGGAAGTCATGGATTTTGTGACTTTTCCTGACCTCCGTGACTTCTGCAGTGGCTGATGTGCCTGGTTCCACCTGAGCAACTTGGGCAGCCCCCAGGCCAGGCGCACTGGCTGCTGTTGGGGGAGTCTTGGGCCCTCCTGCCTTCCACCAGCAGGAATCTGGGCATGGGAGGGCTCAGGGCTGGGGATTGGGGTATGGGGTGTTTACCTGGGGGGGGGCTCCTGTCCCTCAGTTCCTAGCTCAATGTGCTACCTCTGCTGGCAGATACTGCCCCCGCACCTCCCATTGGCTGCAGTTCTCAGCCAATAGGAGCTGCAGAACCAGGGTTTGAGGCGAAGGGAAAGCAGCATGTGGAGCTCAGGGTAAAGGTAGGAAGAACCCCCCCGCTCCCCTCAGCACCTGTGGTACCCCCCTGCTTCCTGCAGCACCCGTGACATACCCCAGGCCAGGCCCCCAGAGGATCCATGGTGCCCCCCGAGCTGCACCCCCCAGCACCTGTGGCACCCCCCTGGTCCACACCCTCCCCAAACACCTGTAGTGCCCCCCCACCCCCAGGGACATTGCTTCGGCAAGTGCTCTTACCCAGTATTTCTTCCTATCATTCATTGTATAAATAGTTCTTAGATAAGTAGTTCTTTTTCTTCTATTAATAGTTAGCTAATAGTACTGTAGAAAAATTAGATAGTCCCCTAAGGGACTTAGCCCAAGGACAGGGCTGGTTATCCATTGGAGATACCATGTATGTACATGAAAATTATTGGGACACTTACAGTCTAACAACTTTATCCAAAAAGGAATAACAGGGTGTGTTTATTTAATATCAAGCACATCTTATGATCAATAACTGTTGTAACCCTTGTCCTTTCTTCCCCCTTACTTTGTTTTCTATCCATTGCTATGTTGTGCCCAATATAAGGCCAGATTCTGCCTAGCCCTTACAAAGATGCAGAAGTGTATTCGTTTTGCCAAGTGGCATTAAACACACTGATCTAAATATGCTTCTTTCTATGTCTCAGATTCTGCAAATCCTTAGTCACGAGAGTAGTGATTTGAGGCAATGTATGGAAGGATTTGTAGGTTCTGTTCTGTTTTGCATATGCTTCTTACCAATTTCTTGTTCTTTGTTTAATTCCTTTTCTAGGACTTCGAATCCTTCTTCTCTGCCAAGGAAGAAAACATTATTTATTCATTCCTGGGTCTGGCATCTCCTCCGGGTTCAAAGGTATGAATTTCTGTTCTTTGCTGAGGCCCTTTCATTTTAATTTAGTAAAAGATGAAGGTAGGCCCTGACTCCGCATGTCAAATAATGGACAGTGACAAGTGCTGCAATAAGAAGCTAGTTTGTTGGCACTGGGCTGCAGCAAAGTCTTTTGAGATAAAAACCAATGATGCCGGCTATCCAATAGAAAGCCTTCCAACCCACCTTCTTTCATCATGGATTTGTTACAACCTCTTCTGCTACTTTAAAAAAAGCACATATATTTTGCCATATTCAACTTTGAAACCATACAGCAATCCCTAATTAAATTATGGGTGAAATCCATACAAACCCCATTGCACAGAGCCTTGAGTGAACAGACTTTGTATGGGAGAACTATGCAGGGCTAAGATACAGAATCCATTCCCCTATCTGGTTGGATATCCCCTAACAAGAAATGGGAGACTGTGGTTCTGTTTAATCTGACTGAGGGAGTTGTAGATATTGGATCCTTACAGCCCTCGCCCCTTTAATTAGGCCCATGGTGTGCCACAAGCCACCTTTCTGCACGATCCCACATAAAGCTCAAAGCCCAACTCCGTTGTGCTGATTCCCCCTGCACACAGTTTCATAGCTGATCACCCCTTGTCTGTTGAATTGCAGCTGTTCCATGGTGCTGGAGGGAGCATTCCACCTCCCTCACTAATATACAGATTGTGTTGACGAAGTGGCTGTTATGCACAACATTGATTCATAATTAACTCTGATTATAATAGGCCAACTCCACGTACAGTAGGGACAGAGATAACAAGGAAATGTCCAAATTTGACCAGGACAGTGGTAATCTAGTCCAGTATCCCATCTCTGACATCTTATGCTTCCGAGGAAGCTGCAAGACACCTTGCAAAGGACAATTGTGGAATTAACCTGTACACAGGACATTTTCTTCCTAATCTCATCAGTTAGTGGTCATCTTTTGACCTGAAGCATGAGGGTTTATATTCTTCAATTTTATAATCCTAACTAATGTAATTGTGGATGTTCCCAGTATTCATATAAATCACTGGTTTTTATTAATCCTTTTTCTTTTTTCTCCTGTGGGGTCCCTGTAAATTTCTTCACAATCTTATCCAGTTTTGTCTAACTTATATAATGTTGTATCTGTAAATTTTCCCACTTCACTGTGGAGCACTGGCCTTAATACAGATTCTGGAGGCTCCTCCGCTGTTAACTTTTGCTCTGATATGCAAAGTGGCCATTTATTCCTCTTCTTTTTCTCTCTCTTAGCCAGTTTCTAAAACCTGGCGTTCACATCATAATTCTGTCCTTTGCTAATAGCCTCTTGTGAGGGACTTCACCAAAGGCTTTTAGAAAGTCCTTTTACACTATCTCTACCAGTTCTCCTCTATCCACTATATTTTGGTGACATGCTGATATATTCTAGCATGCCTCTTTATAATGCTATTTTTTCCTTTATAGAAGCTGTGTTGATTTGTTGCTAACATGTCATGCTCATCTAGGGAGCTTATAACTCTATTTTTGATTATGCTCAAATGTGATCAGATCTAAATATTTCCATCTTTCTCATGGCAGACGTAGATGTGATGAATCAAGAGAGGGGGCGAGACATAGTCTGAGCACAAGATTGGTAGCAATGCACTCCTCTGTTCTAACATAGCCAAGTGCAGCAGTCCTCAAAGTTTCTCGGCTGCAGCCCCTTTCCGCGGTCCGGCGTCCACTTGCAGCCCCCGGGGTATGTCCGCTGAAATGTTGCCGAATAGAAAGCTTCCGCTTTCTTTGGTGGCATTTTGGCGGGACAAAAATAGACTGCTTGGGACTTCGGTGGTCTCCCGCGCGGGATCGGCAGCGGCGCTGGGGCCTCGTGCACCCCTGGGGGTGTGCACGCAACACTTTGAAAAACACTGGCTAGTGGATAAAACATTGGAGTAGATCTCAAGAGACCTGGATTCTAGTCCTTGTTCTGCTTGGTGACCCATGACTGTACCTCTTTCCCTGTCTGTAAATATGGAGCTGATAATGCTGATCTCCTTTGTAAAGAGCTTTGAGAAATACAAATGAAAAATTACAAGAGTTACATACATAAAACAAAGGCATTACTACTATTAATTTTGTCTTTGTTGCTGACTCCCTGGGTGACCTCAGGAAAATCCTTTAAACTTTGTGCTTCAGTTTCCCACCTCTGTCCCAGGAATATCAACACTTACTTGTCTATCTCAGAGGGGTATTGTGAGAAATAATTTGGTGAATGCCCATAGAGCATTTAGGGGACTAAAGAAGCTACATGTGCTACATTTCATCATCATCAAAATGTGGTGAATCAATAGCATTAAGAAAACTATGTTTCTCCTGTGTTCTCACTTCATATACCATCTGCTCCTTCATGCATTGCTCAGCTAGGTGTTCTTTTTCTGTGGAGCAAAGTACTTTATTTTTCCTCTTAAAAAGTTCACCCATTCCTACCCTACATCTGAGGCTATTAAAATGTCCATTCAGTGACATTGCCGTAAATGTTGAAAACGATATGTTACCAGAAAAGCAATCTTTTAGTGCTATTAGTAACAAGCAAGAATGGTTTCTACTGATAAAACTTCTGTACCAAGGTTCTAGCCTTTCAGATCTGGAGCTGAATGCCTTACAGCACTATTTAAAAACATTGAAACATGGAACTATCTTTACATTTAGCACCATTTCAAATCTGCATCTGAATTTGAGACAGATCTACCGATCAGGACAAACACCTGCTTTGGGTGTTTATTGCAGAGTATTTCTCAGCCTCTTCACTGGAGGCCAGAGTGGTTATAGCTTGTCATATAAATGACCTCATTGTGCTGCGGCGGCTTTTCTTTCTCTTGGCTGTCAATTCAACCCTAGTGTGATATGTAATGGGAGTATGGTGAAACTGATGGCCAATGGCATGCATTTGGAGATGCCTGGTGAATTTAGAAGGGCAGTGGTGATAATGGCAGTTCTTTAGACAATATTTCCCAGTACATCTCTTGTCTCAGGAACTTGCTAGTACACAGATAATTTTTTAAAATCCTAACATGGGAAATGTATAAATCAACAAATTAATTAGTGTGCTTCTCCCTCATAGTCTCTCTCCTCCTGAGGCTTTAGGATGATTAGCATGAAGCTGGTATGCCATGATGCTTTTCATGCTGACCAGTAGTGTCTGACAAGCCCTGCCTATCTGTGGTATCCACCAGTTGTCTCTCATTTTACACTTAGATTGTAAGCTTCTTGGGGCAGGGCCAGTCTTTTTGTTCTGCGTTTGTACAGCACCTAGCACAGTGGGACCCCACTCCATGATTGGAGTCCCCAGGTACTACTACAACACAAAGAATTAATAATAATATTGAGGCATGTTTTTACAGCACTTGTAGGCCCTGGTCCAGCAAAGCATTTAAATGTGTGCTTACCTTTAAGTACACAAGGATCTCTGCTGAACACAATGAGATCACACTTGGGCTTACCATTAAGTATTTGCACAAGTCTTTGAAGGGTCAGGGCAAAGCACCTGATGTTTTTTTCTAAGTGCTGAGTATATTATCATTTCCAATGGGGTTGTTAGCCCGAAACTTCCATGACATTGCAAACAGCCAAATTACTTATTGATTTATACCAGGAATAATTCACTCTGTCACTACATCTCTAGCCTTCCAAAACTGTTATTACATCTCCTACAGTATCATTTAACATGGATGAGTAATACAATTCTATACCCCTCTGGAGAGAAGGGGTTTGTATGTTTATAAGCTCTTCAGTCTATATTTCTGTGCGCTGAAGTACACCTGCTCTTAAACCTGGTCTCTTTTAATCCTAACTTCCAAACAAAAAAGAGTGTATCGTTTCAGGTCTGAATGCAGGGGATGGCTGCACTTTTAGTGTCAGATCCAAAGGTCATACAAGTCAGTGGCAGATTTTCCACTAACTTCAATGGGCTCTGGATCGGACCCCCAGTGTAGACGGAGTGGCTTAGGCATATGAATCCAAGCCCTGCCCAATAAAGGTTGTAACTCCAGTGATTTAGGCTCACATACCTTAGTCTCTAGGTATCACCAGGGTGGTGAGGTAAGCTTGGAAAGATATTTTCCTGATGCCCCTACCGCTTTCATACTTGTATGTAATGTGACACTGAATGGCTATGTAAGCAATCTGGCTGAATTTGGAGAAGGTGGGAGTGGCATTTCTATTTGCAACATTCTTTATCAGTCTTTGTTAATGCACCTGGAAAGATAATCATGCAGTGCTGAGCAAGCTTAAAAACAACTAACCTACCCTCTGGCCCCCCAAACATAGATGGGTTCTCAAGAAATAATTAGGTGAGATAAAGTAAAGAAAAAGGAACAATCAATCAGAAAATCACTTACAATGTAATGCCTAATTGGTAGATTAATCTTTAGTGAGTATAGATTAGCTGATGACTTTTTACAGCTTTATCCTCCAATATGCTCCTAGTTTTGAAAATATTTCTATTTCTTGCATATCCAACCTACTGTTTTTATAAAGAGAACTCATTTTTCAAATAAGTCAGTAGATTGTTTCTGGGGATGTTTATTTTGAGACTAATTTAAAACCATGACTTTGTGTTCAGAAGTATAGCATGACTTATCCCTTGATCTTTTGCTCAGATGTTACAGGAGAGGCATCCTCTTAATAAGAAGACTGTTACTTAAATTAAATTAAGTTAGAAAGCAGTGTATTGTACCATCATGGCTTCAGAGTAGTTAGCCAGGTTTGAATGGTGACAGTGGGCTATTTGTTGTGGGGAGGTAATGGGTTTATCCTTGTCTACCGTTATTTAGCAAAAATAGAGCAGAGTTTACATCTCCCAGGACTCCAAAAGCTGGTAACTCCCCTCTAGACTATTCCTTTCTGCAGTTGTTCTAGGAATTCAACGGAGCAATGCTGATTTACGGCAGATAAGAATCTGGACCTGTATGTGTTACTCATCTCTAAATCTTTTTTGGTTTTGCTGTGCTGATTTTGAGGTTTAGTCCCATATATTCTTTAGTAAATGGAGGATTTTCCTTTTAAAATAGGCTGACCATATTTCCTTGAGACAAAAACGGGACATTGGGATAGCAAAAACGGGACGGGGTTATGTAATATTCTGTATTCATGAAAAAGTAAGACGATAAAAAAAGTTTTATTACATGAACATATTGACTTGAGCTAACAATTATTCTTCAGTGACAGAACTCATACAAAAATTTAGGTAGACGTAAAGGGGGACTGTATTTCACCACGATCGTACCATGAATATTTCTCCGATGAAGTAATCTTACGCAGCAAATTTCGGCCTTCAATACCTTATCATAAAACTTCTCACACTCCATGATTCTCTTCAGACACCTCAAATGACCCCCTATTTGCCTCCCTCAACCACATCAGCTTGTGGCTATGGCTCAGTTTCCTGCGTAGCATCTCACAGGCAGAAGCTTGTGCAACAAGAGCTTCCCCCAGGCCAGCCACTCTGCCTTCCTCCTCCAGGCAGGCCCCCAACCTCCTCCACTATCAGTAACCCTCTGACTGACCAAGTCCTCTCCCTATATCTCCTGCAGCAGAAACACGGCTTCTCACCAACCCCACCACATCGCCCACGCACAGGGCTGGCGACAGAAATTTGGGGGCCCCCTACTTTGATAGTTTGGGGGCCCCCCCAGCCCAGCCGGGGGCCCCCCCAGCCCAGCCGACAGCGGCTGGGCGACCCCCCCCCCCAGCCCAGCCCAGCCCAGCCCAGCCGGCGCTCCCCTCCCCCCAGCCCAGCCGACAGCGGCTAGGGGCCCCCCCAGCCAGCCGGTGCTCCCCCCCCCGCAGTGAGAGCTGCGTGAGCCGCCCTTTCTCCTCCCCTTCCCCTCCCCCCCCCCGGACAGCACTGCTGCCGCCGGGCCGGGCTCTCAGCTCCTGCTGGGGCCAGGCTCGCTTGTCCGGGGGAGAGCCGCGCCGCCTCCCCGCCCCTTCCCTGCTCTCCAGGTCCAGCGACAATGGGTACAGCTGTGTACCGGGGCCCCCCTAAAGTCGGGGGGCCCGGTACAGCTGTAACCGTAGTACCCCCCCTGTCGCCGGCCCTGCCCACGCATGCCACAGCCACCTGCCCAGGCCTTAGCTGTGCCTTGAAGACTGATGCCCCGTATGGGCTCTGAGGCTTGGCCCAACCCCCGCATCCATGTGTTCAGGGAAGGGGTTAACCATGGTACCCCCCTACCCACCTGCCATCTCCCCTACCCACCCCCTGCCCCTCTTCACATCCAGCCCTGGACTCCCCAGTACCTCCCTTCACAGACAACCCTGCGCCCCCCACTTTCCCCCCACCCCCTTCACTCACAGCCCTGGACCCCCCCAGTACCCTCCTTCACACACAACCCTGTGCCCCCCATTCCTTGCCCCCACTCCCCCAGTACCCCCTTCACACACAGCCTCATGCCCACCACCTACCACCCCCTTCACAAGCAGCCATGGCCCCCCCACTTCCCCTGTGCCCCTCTTCACATGCAGCCCCTGTACCTCCCTTCACACACAACCCTGTGCCCCCCACTTCCACACACGGCCTCTATGCACCCCTCTTTCCCCCTGCCCCCCTCACACGCAGCCATGCCCCCCCACCATACTCCCTCCCCCCTCCACCCCATGCCCCCCCGCCCGGTCCCCCCACCCACCATCACGCGCCTTGAGCAGCACGGTGTTGGCGACGATGTTCTCCAGCTCCATGGGGCCCGGGGCGCCGCCGCCTCCTCCCCTCCCGGGCTCGCGCTGCCTCCAGCTCCACTCGGTGCCCGCCCCAGCTGCCGGCCTCGCCCCCTGGCTCCCTGAGCTCAGCAATCCCCGCGCCCGCGCCTCCCGCGCCGCCCCCTCATTGGGCCGCACGTCGCGTTTCCTCCACATGGGGGGGGGGACAGGGGGAGCGAGGCGCCAGGCAGCCCCTGCCCGGCCAGCAGCTCCACTCCGCCCCACGTGGGGGCGACCCAGCCAATCGTGCTGCGCGGGCTCTGCGGCGGTGAGGGAGGAGCAGGCCGGGGAGGGGGGCCCGAGGCCGTGAGGGGAAGGGACTGAAGGGCTGCGGGAGAGCGTGGGAGAAGGCGGGACCAGGCCGTGGGTCCCTGAAATAAGCCGTGTTCAGTTTTTTTTAGCAAAACGCAAAAATGGGACAAATTTTATATTTATATAAAAAAGACGGGACGGTCAGAAAATATGTAAAAAACGGGACTGTCCCGTTCAAAACGGGACATATGGTCAGCCTATTTTAAAAGCATCTCTGGATGTGAAATTGAAAAAGAGAAAATGTGCACTCTTAAGGTAGCTGTATAATCTACTGATAGATGCGTTTTATTAACAAGAAAAAGACTCATCAGTTTGCAGGAGTGTTGTTTAATTTTAAATGACAAAAACTATTTGGGGTGCTTTGAAGTGGTAGTTTCATGACTAGGTTCCAAATAGCATTATTTCAGCATGATTTTCCATATTCATCATTCATATGTTCTTGAGTCAGTTTCTTTCACACATCATACAAAGCTAAATTCTGCCCTTGGTAGTAGACGTGCACATCTCAGTGAAGCTGTGTGTGTATATATTTGGTGGTAAAATATTACTAACAGTCTAATTCTCCTAACCACTCCTTTAAACTTGTATTTTAGGTAAGTGTCCTGTTAGCCTGGGATAGTTTGCATGGTCATACATTTTTATGGATATTTTATTCTCATTTCTTGTGTATGTTTTAAATATTTATAAAAAGCCATTAATGCCAATGAGGATAGGGGCATAAGAAATCAAAAGGCATAATATTTTTTTTTAAAAGTCTATGCTCAATAAGAGCTATGACTTTTAATTTTATGAGCCAATACAAAAAAGTGTCTCTAAAGAGAACTGTCATTCACATAAGCACAATGATAAATGCAATATTTTGCAAGAGAATTTCAACAACTTTATAAAACCTCTCATAATAGTAGAATTCTTTTTTTAAGGTTAAGAGCGCCATTTTCATTCTAGAATTCCTTTGCTAGTTTGCATGGCCAAAAGCCATAAGTGTAAAGGACACACTACGTGAACAAATGGCTCTTGGAATGCAATAATAATTCTATCAGTATAAAGAGGTACTGAGTCAATTGCCAAAATGTGTCATGCTTTTAGATATCTTTCAACATTTTTTTCTTAGCACCTACTTGCTCTTTCTCCAATTTTGTTCTGTAGATTTATTGAGGTTCTCACATGTTGTTCATTTTCCGTGATTCAGGAGGTGAAAACTGCTGAAGAGACATCAAACCTTCCAAACGGTGACATTTCGGGTGAAGAGCACAAAGTTGTGGAAGTAATAACTGAGTATTTTTTTCACCCTCAGAAGTCCACTTTCACCCATTCCAATCATCCAGCATGTTCTATTCCCCCCGAGTCCCAGTCCAACAAAACATTTAAGCAACATTCTTAACTTTAAGAATTTGAATAGTTCTATTGAATTCACAAGGACTGTGGCCTTTCACCTCACAGCAGAGCTAGAGATGAGGTTGTTTTTTTAAAAAAGGAACAGACAAATAAATCCTTAGGGGCCATTCACATACTTAAAAAAGAGGCTCCTTTTGTCTTAAAGGGAGTGAGTACACCGATGCGCCCATGGTTTGTGTATGGATGAGTGTGATCTTGCACAGCTCACATGAACTTGCATCAGCACGAAAAATGAAGAAGTCTGGACTAGCTCTGCTTGTTCATTTCCCTGGAAAGAAATGTCAGACAGTCCAATGTCTGAATAAATGTTGGCAACTGTATAATGATTACTTGGCTTTGAACAGTGAGTTTCTGAGAGAGCACATAAACAATCAGTTTTGTACATCTATTGTCTTTCTTCCCCCCTCTGTAACTAGAGTGACCAGTTAGAAAGTGTGAAAAATTGGGACGGGGGTGGCGTAATAGGCGCCAGTAAGAAAAAGCCCCAAATTATCAGGACTATCCCTATAAAATTGGGACATCTGGTCATTCTATCTGTAACTGCCTGATGTTCTCTCTGCTGTGCTTTTCCTTTGTTGTCAGGAGACTGAAAAGTCTGAAGTAACTGAAGAAAATGAGGCACACACAGAAGACAATGTAGATGCAGTCACTAATTCTACTGAACTGCCATCAGAAGAGCAACAGGTAATTTTATCTTTTCTTCTCTAGGAGTTTAATCCACATCTGGGTTAAATTTATTAAATTCAGACGTCTCCATATAAATCTTTAAACTCCTCAGCATGAATCTCAGGATGGAGCTGGCTATATGTTGATCTAAAAAATGGCCACAACTGGCATTTGTGTGCATTCTTCTTCAGTTTCACAAAAATCATGGGAAACATGTAAATACGGGTAAATTTGCTCTGGGCCTTGATTAACAACAGCTGTCCTTTGGTTAACAGCTCCCCTCACCACTTATAAACATGCACATTTTTAAAGCTCATCTAGAACTAAACACTAGTATGAGAAATAATCAGGAAACTAGAAGCTCAATCACTCTCTATACCAGAGAGAAAAGTTGTTGCCATCAATGGTTCAGGAACCTGAGGTGCTTGTAAAATCCTGTTATCCCCATACAAAACTGCTCCTAATGTTGCACAAGCATTCCCAGTACCACTGCGAGTGCACTGCTTTGCTGCAAACCTTATTGATTCACAGACTTTAAGGTCAGAAAGGACCATCATGATCATTAAGTCTGATCTCTTGCACATTACAGGCCACAGAACCTCACTCACTCCTGTAATAGACCCCTAACCTCTGGCTGAGTAATAAAGTTGTCAAATCATGGTTTAAAGACTTCAGGTACAGAGAACTCATCATTTACACTAGTTTGATCCTGCAAGTGACCCATGCTCCAGAGGAAGACGAAAAACTCCCAGGGACTCAGACAATCTGACACGGGAAAAATTCCTTCCTGATCCCAAATATGGCGATCAGTTAGACTCTGAGCATGTGGGCAACACCCACTAACCAGACACCTAGAAAAGAATTCTCTGTAGTAATTCAGAACCTTCCCCATCTAATGTCCCATCACCAGCCCCTCTGGATTTTTGCCACTATTTGTAAAAAACACCAGTCAGGTCCTGCTCTAATTTGCTAACTTCAGAAAGGTACCAGTGGAAAGAAATGTGCTGGGAACTATATGCTTGTGGTCTGTTCAGTATTCTGGTACAGCAACAACCAGTGGGAGTGCTATCTGTGAATATGCTGCAGACCCAGAATGTGGAGATGGTTATTTATGTTTGTGGAAGAGGGGAATCTCTTCCTCCTTGGTTAGGTGTTTTAAGTTACTGACCTGCTCCAGTTCTCTGAGTGAGTGGCACAGACTTCCCATGTGTAGGGCAGGGTGGATTTGATTTAAATCATATTGATTTAAATCACTAGTCAGGAAGATTCAATTTAATCATGGATTTCTACATAAAAGTGCATTCTTGTTGGTTGTTATAAGCTTAATACATATTCTTTACAACTCAGAGATAGACGTAGGTTTCATTTTTAGAAGGTACACACTATACATTTTTTAAGTGATTTATTTTGAAAACTTTTCAGATTAGTTTTATAGCTATATCAGAAAATGATTGATTGGTTATTTCATTTACCAAAGATAATTGAAACAGATATTTATGAAGTCATTGGGAGGTGAACTCCAATTCAACAGGTTAATCATTAATATTTGGAGGATTTTCTTGCCATGCTGTATTAGGAGGAGAACATCACCAGACAGACATGTAAATTGTTTTATTTAACTAAAACAACAATGTTATATATTCTGGATTATTTTCTTCGACAGCAAACATATAATATTTTAACAAAACAAACAAGCATATGAAGTTTTGAATGTAGTTAAACATTCAAGTTTTTTAAGATCAGATTTTTTTTGTTAAAATTGTTTTTAACTAAAATAGATAAATGATTTTTTTTTAGGGAAAAAAAACCCCAAAATTAAATCAACTGTCAGTCAGGTCAACATGAGAAATTTAAAATATTGGCTTCTGCAGCTAACTCTGTCATCTTCTCCTTCATTTTCCTGTTTGTTCATAATCTGGAAAGAAAAATGAGCTTTCCTGCTTTTTCAGGTCCCAAACAATTTCTCAATTTGGAATGAATTAGTCCAAAAGAAGAAAATATTCTTTCTACATGGGCAGAAGAAGCTACTGCTGTTAAAAGTGAGATTGTCACTTCAACAGTCTCTAAATCCAAGTGCTTAAGTGATTTCCACCAGTTCACTGGTGTGACTTTCTTTAAAATATAATCAGCAAACATATATTTCTTGAATGGTTCTTATTCCCAAACTAGGTCTCTTTTATGGCCTGCTACCATTGTAAGTTTTCTCTTCTAGTGAGGGAATGGTATGATAGATCTCAAATCAATGAAGGTTACATTCAGTAAGACCTCAAGACTTCTAGAATATGCTGCTCAAACAGTTTCACTTTTTTCCCCTACTGCCTGTCCCTCCCTTCTCACATTTATCTCCAGACTTCTTCTCCTTGTCCAGATCTATTCTGCCCCCAACAATCTTCTATTGATTGAACTTTTTGAAACTTTGCACTTTTAGAGAAAGATAAAGGATTGACTCTGTGTACACAAATTTGCAGAGGGACAATAGAGTTGAGGTTTGTTATTTCTCACCTCTAGATATTATTTATTTATTTAAAAACATTTTTGCGGTTAACAAGCATGTTACCTCTGGAGATTCAAATCCAAAGTTTGTGAACTGCAAAACTAGCATCTCTGATGGTATCTTCTGGACTGAGCACTGAGTCCCATTGGATAGATAGAAAGATTAACCTAAACAATCTATACAGAAGCCTGGAAACCCAGAAGATTGAGTCCCTAATCCATTAACTATTGGAATTCATTTATAAAACTTTTCTTAAACTTTACATGAATTGTCTCATACTACAGAATTAGAATTTATAATCCCTATCCCATTATTAAATATCTTTAAGCTATAATGTATCTTAATGAAAACTATCTTTAGATAGGTTTTTTCCTTAAAAGGTATTTTATCAAAAAAATTGATTCAAATAAGAAAAACAGATTTTTAAAAAAATATCATTGATTTTTATTCACCCTGGTGTATGGAACCAGGAGATGATCCCTCCCCCCACTACTTTGCATGACTGTAGTTGGTTGATTGGGGCATGTCTTTCTGCAGCAGGCTGACTTTTCTTCTGAATAGGTGGACCTGCAGCTGTGTTAATACCCAGAATCTTCTGTATCTTTTGTGGCTTAGAAGGTAGTAGAAACACTATGCTGAACTGAACCTCTCCTCTTTGAATGGGAGTCACAGACATTTCATCTCTTTGCCAGTAACAGACCTTAAAGATGAAGGCAGAAGTTTTTTTTTCCTTTGGTTGCAGAGTTTTCCCAAAGGATGTACCTGTCTCTGAAAGCCTCATCCCACTTCTTCACTTATTCCAAATCATTAAGGATCAGATGCACCTCCATGAATAAGGGTTAGCACCCATTAAAGTTTAATTTAAACCCTCAACATAGGGCTTTAGTGGGACTTAGGTCCCTGTGCCAGCTCTCAGCACAGGGCTGAATTTCATCCTTCAATTGCATCTGTTCATTTTCCAAGCTTTGCTCATTTTCAGCCTGCACACAGTGGTCATTTAATACCTCTTTCCTCAAACCTTGGGGGAAGCCCTGGGTAAAGGCTGTAAAACATCCCTTGGCTGTATTGGGTTACTTGCTGTTCGGGCTGGCATTCTAGTCTAATGGTTTTAAAATGGGAACAGAATGCTGGAACAAGTTGTTGAAGTCTTAAAATGTATCAAGCAGCTGTGCATGAGAGGCTTTGTAATGACATAATGGCATGTCATTTCTTGCTGGTCTTCATTTCTTACAGGATAGGTTTGAGGCCCAGGTGGAAAACATTGTCGTTTGGCAGTATAATAGCTAGGTAGGGGGGGTGGAGAGGAAGTACTGTGTTTAAAGTGATCTTTTTACGGTTATGGCATAATCTGCTTTTTCTTCTGAGTTCTCTCATAGAGCATATTTCACCCTCCAGACTCCAGCTATGTTCAAATGTTCTTTCAGGGGTACAAAATAAAGGGAATAAAATCTCCCCAAACAACTGTCATACAGTACTCCAAATGCCATTAAACTCATGAACTTCTGCTAGCTCCTAGAAGGTCACCACTTCTATTTCTGCTATATTCTCTGTAAGGGAGGGTAACTGAAACTGAAGAAAGGAAGGGTGGTGTAGCAGTTAGGGTGCCAGCCCAGGATTCAGGAAATCTAGGTGAAGTTTCTTGCTCAGTCATGGGCTTCCAATATGAAACTGGACAAATCACTTAGACTCTGTATGATTCCCTATCTGTAAAGGGAGAACAATAGCACTTCCCTACCTTACAGGGATGATGTGTGGATAAATATGTTAAAGGTTGTCAGATACTCAGGTACTATGGTAATGGAGACTATATAAGTATATAAGATAGGTAGATATCAGTCTTTAAGGTGAGCATGTAGCTTCAATGTATGTAATGGCACTAGACTAGCTGAAGTTTTATTCTCTTTTTATTCTACAGCCTAACTCATCTTGCTTGCTTTTTTGACCATATCTGGCCACTGAGCAGAGGTTTTCACTGAGCTGTTTATGCCCAGTTTTTTCCCCCTGATTGGTTACAGATAATTTAGAAGCCATCAGTGTGTCTTGTGTTCTGAAAGAGTGACCTTTCCATCAGTGCCCACTGTAATTTGCAACCATGTTGTTGCATCTTCTGAACTATAGTCAGCTCCCACTTGGAGTTTCAGTTTACTATGTTGACCAACTTCTGCTCATTCAAACCAAAATAAGACCATTACAGTGCTGTAGTTTTATATTTCATGCCAAAATTAATACAAAGTTTTGAACCTTGTATTGACATTTTGGCTCTATTCACTATTTTGTTTCATACAATTTAAAAAGGAAAGCTCAGTGCAGAATATAATCCAGCTTGTTTAATTGTGCTGGTGTTTATGTTATAGAAAAATGTGAATGGAATCCTGACTAGTTAAAGAGTTCTTGATCTGTGCCAAGAAACATATGACAGATGATACAATAAGTTGTGTCTCTGTTTCAATTAAGGAGTTGTATGGAAGAGCCCAGACTCTGGAAAGCCTCTCCACAACAAAAGCTACAACAGCAGATTCAGGAACTAGCAGCAAAGGGTGGTAAATGGTGGCAGCTCTTCCTACCCAATCCCTGCTGGGAGCTGCTCCAGGATACTGGGCCTCAAAAGCTCCACTCCTAAGTAAGCAAGGCCAAAGGTTCTCACATCAAATTTTTGGTGGCCTCAAAGTGCGGCCAACAAGTCTCACCGATGGCCGCACTGACACCCTCCCCCTAAAATTCTTAATTAACTTTAGGAAAAACAATTACATATGCACACATACATATCCAAATAATTGTAATGCATATTTTTAGTTTTTTTACGCAAACTCAATAACAAATTCCACTTTGATTTTTCCAGGTGGACAATTAGGGGAAAAAACAGCAGTGCTTTGCTTGTAAACTGAGAAGAATTGACTGGAAGTCATTAAGCAACAAAAGATATAGGACTCTATTATCATAATTTTGTAGACATTTTTCAGAGTAGAACTACAGTGTAAGTGTTCTTTGGGCGTGAGCCCCAAGGGAACAATACCTCAAAATATAGCTCATAATTCCACATAATTACTTTAATTTAAACTGGTTTTAGTCTCACCTACGTTTTCCCTCTATGACTTTTGATATTTTCTTAGATCTGCCCTTTTAAAAATATTTTCTGTATCTTTTTGTGTAGGGAAAGGAGGAAGAACACCCAGTGACAGAGGTGCAGTAGAATGTTCACACACTAAGTTTTCAATTATGGTGTGTGCGTGAGTGAGTGCCCTCTCATCCCCATCTACTCCCAAAGAAGTTAGCAAATTCACAAATCTCTTTGACATCTACACACTTCCAGACCTGAAACACTGATATTAAAGTCTGCTTAGGGACAATTATTGTTCAGTGCCCATATCTAACTGGTTGAGCAGCAGACCTTTGATCTTGATAATTAGAAACTAAATGAAAAGAATCTTTCCTTCAAAGGCTCTTTAATAAAACTGTCTGTGGGTTCCCAAGACAATCATTTCCTTTGAAACTCATTAATTTAAAACTATCTTGATTATGCTTTACAAATATCTTGAATCCTTAAAAATTATCCTTCCAGTTAAGGTGGTGTTGTCTATACAAGGCAACTTTTCCCTGCCCAAGATTCTTAGAGCCTATTTGGAGTTGCAGGTTTATGTTCTAAATCTTTCCCTAATATCCGCAGCAAGATTAATTACTCCTTGGAGTTAATTGCTGATTCACACTGGAAAATAACCATTACATTTTAAATCTCTCCATGTTACTGTGTTCTGTCATAGACTTATTCTATATACCTGGCTGTAGTCAGTGTTGTGTCATGTAGTCCTACAGGCTACCCATAGCTAGGGATACCCCAGGTTTTCTCTATTCACTCCTTCTATCAGCCAGTGCCTCAGAAGAATAAAAACCCTTTTGCAGGGCCAGTGTAAGGCTATTTCGTGCCCTGGGTGAAACTTCCCACCTTGCGCACCCCCCCCCCATGCCGGGAGCCCTGCAGCACCACCCCACCCTCCTGCCCCCCCTGCCCGGAGAGCCCTGCGGCAGCTCCTCGCCCCAGTTCACCTACGCTCCGCCTCTTCCCCTGAGCACGCTGCCACACTCCACTTCTCCTGCCTCCCAGGCGTGCGGTGCCAATCAGCAGTTTGGCGCAGCAAGCCTGGGAGGGAGAGAAGCAGAGTAGGGGCGATATGCTCAGGGGAGAAGGCGGAGCGGAGGTGAGCTGGGGCAGGGAGCAGTTCCCCAGCACACACACCCCTGTTATTTGCTGCGGGCAGCCCTCCCCACGCCCCCTGTCCCAGCTCACTTCTGCTCCACCGCCTCCCCTGAGCGCGCTTTTTGGTGCCCCAACCACTTGCCGCCCTAGGCGGCTGCCTAGTTTGCCTAATTCTTAACTTGAGAGAAGTGAGACTCCCTTGTAAACAGTGCAAGGAATCTGCCTCCATTTATTGCTGTGTTGATTCTTTTTAGACATTACCCTACGTTCTGCTCCAGCATCTCACTGAACATTCATATATCATAGTGACATCATGCAGAGGTTTTTTTTTTAAAAAAATATTTTTATACTTGATGTTGTAAATGTAATGGATTTGAATTTCAAATCCAATATGCAAAACCTGGAAAGATGTCAGATGTTTGTGAGCCTTCTTGGATTGTTCTCAACAACACTGGCCAAAGAAATCCTTCTTAAGGCTAGACTGGAAATATTTTCCAAAGATGCCATATGAAATTCCATTTGGATTAGCATTTTCCAGTTCAGTTAATCTAAGGGGAAGCTCATTTCAGTGCCTTATAAAGGTTGATTCTGCAGGAATGGTTCTTTAATGCAGTTATGTTAAACTGGCACCTTCATACGCAAGAGCTCCACACCCACAAGTGAATTTAGTTACAACCATTAACTTTGCTGACTCAAGCAATTTTGTAAATTGTTTGTTAGCACTGCAGAGTTAATATAGTTCTGGGAGAGGGAAGTGGGTTATATTATGCCGCACCTATCATCATCAAAACTTCTAACTGAAGTCTCGTTGCTCAATCTTTAATAGTTAGTTATGCATAATCCTGAAAGAACACACCATAATTATTCACAAGGTGGGTGGACTTTGTAGGTGTGGCAGTGAACAATGAAGGACAATAAATGCAAAACATTTACAATGCCATTTGCAGTCACTTTCAGAGTAGAACTGCCTTTTAAAAGCTTCCCATGCTATGCAGAGGAAAACAGAGCACACAAGGAATATGTCTACGCTGTCATTAAAAAATCCATGGAACTAAGTTTCAGGCCAGCTGAATTGGGCTCACAGGACTATAAAATTGCAGTGCAGATATTTGGGGTTGGACAGGAGCCCACATTTAGAAGCCTTCTTTTGTCATGTGGTCTTGGAGTCCAGGCTCCAGCTTGAGCCTGACTGTCTGCACTGCAATTGTATAGCACCCCAGCTCAAGTCCTGCGAGCTCAAGTCAGCTAACCCATGCCAGCTGCGCCCATGCCAGGGGTCTTTTACTATAATTTAGATGTACCCATAGGCTGTTTCCTCTGTGGAATGGAAATGGCAACTTTCAGATAATGACTGCTTTGGCTGGCTGATGTTCCTTAGTCAGAAAGGTTTGTTTTGTTTTGCTTTTCACTTCTGAAGTTCATTCTATATCTTCAAAAGCAAAGAATATGTTGGAAATGGAAACACAGGCTTATTATTTGGCTCTGAATGACTTCAGGCTTGCAGTAGCCTAGTTCATGGGGCATGCATGTTGACTTTCTCATTGCTATAGAATAAGGTCTCATCCAAAACGTCAGATGCTTATCATATTTGCATATATATATATATTACAAATTCAATCCTTAGCATCTGTTTACAGCTTAGATGTATCTTTCCCCCCCCAACTGTTCTGTGAAGCATTTTTATACCCCAAAGCTTGCCTAGACTACAAGGCTAGTGCACTTGGTGTATGGTGTGTTTTTTTTTAAAAAAAACAACCCTGCATAAAATATATCTGTACTGTTTTTGTTATATACACTAATGAATGTGACATCTGCTAGATACATAATCTAGATACAGTTGCAAAGTATTTCAAGACTGCTTATTTTTCTTTCAACTCTTCTCTGATCACTTATGTACCCCCCTTCTACAAACAAGGAGGAAGAAGAAGAAGAGGAGGAAGAGGAAGAATCTTAGTACTTTTTTATGGCATTTTTCTTCAAAAGGTTTTTCAGGTAATTATGAAGTCAGCTTGCTTTAGTTTTTAAACAAGCGTAAGGAAACATCATATACTTGAAAATCCGGTTTCTGCCTGACAGCATTTTGCATATAGCCAATTTATTATTCTCACCCCCATGTATCTGTTGTTTGTGAGTCTTTTAGACACCAAAGGTCAGACAAATATATATATTTAAACAGGGAGAGTGACTTGTAGAATCAAAAGAACACCAGGAAGCCTCAAAGTCAGGTGTAGTGTGTGAAACTACTTTTTAACCTCTTTTTGACTAGATTTTAAGGGACATTTTAAGGGATTTTATTTTTGCAATAGGAGGAAGGTAGGAATCCAAGCACCACCCCTTACACTTAACCCCTCTCCTTATCTCTAAAGAAAATATAGAAAGGGTGTTGGGGGTTTCCAAACTCAGTATTTCAGGGACCAACACTTAACCCCTTCTTATGGCCTCAACCATGTATAGATGTCATCAGAGGGGGCCTGTCTCCTAACTAGAAAGCCCAGATGTTCAATTTCACCGAGGACTGCCATTATTACTGCTCTTATTTGGCTGGTAACAAGCAGAAGACAGAGAGAATCACACCCTCTCTTTTGGCCAAGTGGATGTATTTAAAGTGTACTTTTATTGCTAGTCCCTAACACCATGCATTATTTTTTTATATACCTAAAGCTGTATACTGTGCTCTGGAGAATTTTTTTTTATTTGATTCATCCCATATTTTTTTTGCCCACATTGATATTTTTCCAATGGACCAAAATCATAGTAATCTGATAAACTTGTGTCACCTACTATAACTAAAGAGTTGTTTTACAGTAACTGCATACAAGGGTGCTATTCAGCAGTACTTTGAACTTTCTTTCCTTCCTGCACATCTGGGATATTTACAAGGTTTGTAAAAATGATAATCAGTGCTATTCAAAGCACTTTTTATATTAAAAAGTAAAATTGTCCATGATAATAACAATGATGATAATATATAATAAATAATTAATTAATACAGTCACATTTTAAAGTCTGGAAATATAACGGTTAAGATTCTCTGTAATAATCCTCCTAGCACATATGAAGCTCAATTTTTCCCTCAGAAATAGTTACGCATCTCCTACAGGGGCTGTAGATGCATATGTAACTCCAGGACTGAGCTCATTCTGCATTAAGATATAGACACAGCAGTATAAACTATTAAATTATCATACTCAGTGTGTCTGATTATGCATGAGTTCTCTCCATTCTTCATCACTGCAACTCCATTGACTTTAAAGGGTTACTCCTGACTTACACCTGCTAAGTAAGAGGAGACAGGGCTTCTCACTGCTTCCATGACCGAATGTCTGAGTGTTTAATATTGTTAATTTAGTGTTACATGAAAGTATGTTTTTGTATTTAATTCCCCAGGTTTTCTTTGTTTTTCCTTCTTCTTAAAGAAGAAATGGTTGTTAAAGGCCAGATCAGCTCCCAACTGGCAAAACACTTGTTTAGGGAATGGAAAACTCAGTGTTTCTAGCAGATTGTCCCCCAATGGGACAGGTTCTCTCCTTCTTTGCAGTATAGGCAGAAGCTGATCCAAAGTCCCTTGACGTTCATGAAATTCCCAGTGACTTCAGTATCTGGGCTTCCACCCACAGAACTCAGCAGATCCATGGCTGCCAGGGTGGAGACCCAGTGTGAGGGATGAGGGGCCAGCCTTCCCACCTTTCACTGTACTCCCCCATCCAGCACTGGGTTCCTTTACTGCTTGGGGATTAATGTGTCCTAATGTTGTACTGTGCTTTGTATGTGAAGTTCTATGACAGTGCTCATTTTATTTATTTATTTGCTTTTTTCCTCTTCAGGAAGCACGAGTCCGTGCAGCACCAGAGAAAATAAAACCACTTCTTCCCTCCCAAACAATTCACCATTGCCTTTCGCACCAACACATGTATAGACATCTATATATCCCCAAAACACAAGACACCACTCTGCCCTATATTATATATATATATATATTTGGTATTCTGGTCTTTTGTTAAAGTGGGTCACCTTAATTCTGTCTGACAAGATCTCAGACTTAGCATTATATATTCTAACAGTACTGTCTATGTCTAATTTTAGATTGTAAGCTCCTTGGGGCAGGGACTGTGTCTTCCTCCATGTTTGTACTCTGCCAAGCACACTATCGGCACTCAGTAAATAATCACCGTTGTGCATCGAAACTGTATTAGGAGGTCAAGAATGTCAGCACTGAAAACTCCAAAGAAGATCCCTGTGTACAAGCTTTGTGTCGCTTATTTCTGAACTGGCCTTTAAAATGAATGTGATTTCCATTGTACAGTAGTTTAAATAAACACATCTTAGGTCAGGCCTTCTGTTTGTCCACAGAGGTATTAATTTAACCATAGTACATGTCACAGTTACAGGCCAACTGCACCATAGATCGCTTTTAGTCCCTCTTATGTGACAGACCTAGCTTCCTGAATTTCACCCTGGCTGGAAACCTGCAGTGTGGGCTACACCCACCTATATTAATGCAGCAGGCCTGTAGCGGGGTGACCACCCATCCCCTACAGAAAGGGGCTTGGAATAGCCCAGGAGGGGGTTAAGGCCGGGAGCTAGGAGGCTTCCAGGCCTGATTGGGGAGTAGGCTCAGATGGGTGTCCACGCCCCAAACACACTCACAGGCCCGTGTATAAAGGCTGTGAGGCTGGGAGAAAAGGAGGGAGTCTCCTCTGTCTCTAGAGGAAGACAGGCCTGGTGCTGGAGCAGATACCTAGAGGGGTGCAGGGCTGGGGCAAGGCAGTAGGAGCTGGGGAGGCTCTAGTCTGACAGTCCCAGGCTGCAGGACCTGGCAGAAGGCCTGACCCAGGGGGGATGCTTGAGCAGGTACCTAGATTGGTGCAGGGCTGGGGCAAGGCAGTGGGAGCTGGAGAGGCTCTAGCCTGAGAACTGCAGGGCCTGGCAGAAGGCCCGACCCAGGGGTACTGGGGTTACAGGGGGCAGCCCATGCCTAACGATAGAGGCAGCAGGCCACCCCCCCCCCCCTTGCCGGTGATGAGAGGCCATGATACTGCAGTCTGCCACAGTGAGCGGGGGCAAGTGGTGACTGGCAGTGGCACATTCTGAGGCAAGGTGGGGATAGGGGGTGAAGGGTTCCCCAGGGAGGGGAGACCCTTGGACCTAAAGGGATACTAAAGGGACCTAAAGGGGTGCAGCACCTGTAGTTAGAGGGCACTGGGGTCTGGGAGGGACACGGGGCCAGAACAGGAGCAGGGCACCGGCCTGCGGAGGGCGCTCTGGACGCTGAGAGCTAATTCCCTGATTGACCAGCGGGAGGTGCCGCAGGGGTGAGTGAGTGCCCCGTGACAAGGCCCAACTGCCTTTAGCACCTGTCATCCCTTTCACGATGGGGACTTGAGACCAGAGAGTTGATTAAAATGACTCAAACAGTCTCTTCAGACCAAAGCACTATTTATCCTTTCCGCCAAAGGTACAAAACATGTAGAGCAAAGGGTAAAACCACTAAAAACACTATATGGCTGGGCCTGGTACATGGATCCTTGCCAGCTTTTGTTAATGCCCCTCAGACCAGCTAACCCCCCATCTCTGGCTGGGAGAGAGAGACTGTCCTGGTGATATCAGCCCTTCCCTGCCTGGATGTTGCCTTGCCAGATTGTCAGCAGGGATGGGGTGGAGGAGTCACATTTCATAGCTATAAATCAGGGTACATTGCGTGTACATTGTACACGTGTATTGTGTTTGTGAGGAAGCTCCTTATCTAGGCCTTGTTTTGTCTTTCCTGCTTGATTTCATAACTCCTCTTGTTCTAGCTCCATAGCAAATAACCCCTCATTAACAACCACACCAAATCATGCACCATAATCATGAAAAAATGCACAGCACAATAAATTATAGCCTCATTTGGGTTAAATTGCCACCATGATTGTATTTGTAGACTACCAGGTGTTTTTTTTTCTCTTGAAAGTACATTACCTCAGGAAGGCGCCTCACCAGCAATCCCCTCTTTCCTCTCCCTCACCACCATCTTTAATATTCAGTATTGAATTGTCTTGCCATGATTTTCTTGTTCCTTAAGGTAGAAGATTTCCAAAAATAAAAAGGCTAGCTTGGTGCTCATTTCCCTCTGAAAATCAGTAGGATTGGGTGCTCAACTGCCTCTCCCCCTACCACATTTCCAAACAAGGAATACAATGTATTTATGGGTACAAGGCAAAAATCCTCTGTCCCATTCTCTTGGGATCCTGACTGTGCATTTATGGTAGCAGATGTCTCTTGAGTGCACCGGCTGGAGCACTTTAGGCAGTAGTGACTCTACACTTGAACCTGAAGGGAGACTACTGTCTGCAGCCTGGTCTAATAAAAGCACTCAAGTTATTTTTAAGTCAATTGATTCCTTTTTCAATTTTTTTTAATCCTCTTCCTCATCATGAAGGAGTGATTAAACCAGCATGGATGAAATTCAACTCTCTGCAGAGAACCAGCACAAAATCCATACACCAGTAAAGCCCTAAGAGCTTAAGTGGCGCATTAAGCCTTATACTATATATGCTGTTTAAGTTTGTTAGCATATGCATTGTGCTGTTAAATCCATATAAAGAATGAGTGCCTTCCCTAGGTATCTTCTGCTCCTTTAAGGAGCAAAGTGCAGCCCCCTCCCCTTGGAGGAGGGGTCTAGCCCCAAGTCTTTCCAGTACCTCCTAAAATCTCTTGCTGGTACTGGATACTGGAGAGTACCACCCTATTTGCACTAGTGATTCTATCTGAAGCAGTATGTTTGGTTTGAAGTGTGTCAGAGACTCCTCTTGGGATAACAAGCCTGGTATATATCCATTTCTTTGTTAAATTGATGAACTCATATAAGCTTGCAGTGTTCAGTGGGCACAACTGGACACTGGAAGACGGAGGTTCCTAGGGTTGTGTCTGCGACCGGAGATATTGGCTAGTGTCATTCGCTTGCACAATCCAAAGAGCAGCTTACAGGCCAGAGGCTCTGCGTGAACAGCCCAGGAGTGGGAGTTTTTACAGTAGAGCAGGGTAAGGGTGGCTCCCAGAGTTGAGATCACCAGCCCAAATAACACCAGAGGGGAATGTCATACACCGGGTGTATGTACGGCTTGTTGCTCCAAGTGAAGGTTACACTTTAAGCACCAATATTTGTCTCCTAAGTGCAGTGGCTAAGAACAGTCTGGGGGAGGTCACAGTTTATTTTCCATTTGTTTATTTTGGGAGAGGGAAATAAGCACAAGAAAGCAGAAAAAATAACTACCAGCGAGGCAGCTACAAAACTAGAGCTGGCCAGACTGGAAGCGGAAGGGAGCGCAAAGGACCGAAAGTTTCAAATGTGGCAGGCAGAAATGAGGCTCAAAGAAGCAGCTGTGGCCAGGGAAACTATGGAGGCAGAGGCAGCTAGGGAAGCAGCCAGAGAGGAGACTGCTCACAGAAGGGCCATCGAAGAAAAAGAGGGAAAGCAGGAAGAAAGAGAGTGAAAACACCAACTGGACCTGCTAGAGAAGCAGAACTAGAACCCCCTGAACCCAACAACTCCCATCATTCCAAAAATGTAGTCAATGGAATGCCTATTGAAGATGCTTTAGACCAGCGGGTCTCAACTCCTTTTTTCCTGAGCAGCACGGCAGCGCGACCCCTTGTATGTCCGCCGAAAAGCCGCCGAATGAATTACTTCCGCATTCCCCGGCTATTTTTGCTGCTTCCAAAGTAGCGCTCCCAAAGTAAGGCTGATGTAAAGCAATGTCTATGGGATACAGATGTAAAGTCTGTGGATGAGATGGCTTTTTTATCTGAAGCCTTTGAACAGAGTCAGAGTATAAGCTTTGTAATGATACCTTATGAGACATTTTGCATGAAGCCTATTCCAATTACATTATATTCACACTCATTAGCATATTTTCATAAAGTATATGTGTGTCACAATAAATTTGCCAGATTGAACTTGATCATGTGAAGGATATGCTCACAGGCACATCTGTCCACTGTGAGTTCCAGGAGGCTGATAGGGAGAAGAAACTCTTGGACTGTTAATTTGTACCTGAGGTTATGTCTACAGTAGAAAGGCAAGTCAACCTGTATTAGGTCAATTTTCAGCCACACAGTAAATACTGGAGTGATATATGTCCATACTGCCTTTCTTGGGTCACTGGTGTGCATCCTTACCAGGAGTCCTTCCACCAATCTAAGAAGGGGAATGTGGGGAGCCGAGAGCCTGGTTTATTCATACCTGTGTTCTGGCTGATCAGTCAGTATCAAGATTTGAGTTGAGTAGATCAGAGGATCAGGATTAAATGGCTCAATGGGCACTAAGTAATTTCAAACCATACAGTTTAGAGTCAATGGCTGTTTCTTATTATTCCCATCCATTTTCTCGGTAGCCACCATGGAGAAATTGATTTTTTTCCAATCTACAGTCATCAGTACTAGTGCCTAATGCAATACTGTTTTATCTGGGGCTGGTGGTATGAATGGTTAAGACTAAGGGTTTTGGAAAGGTGGTAGTTCTTCTGCGGTTTTTGCTCTTCCCTGCTACTAATACCCAGCACTATCACCTTTATTGCTTTGCAATATTTTATTATAATTGTCAGGCAAGAAGCTTAAGGTTCTGAAGACAGATCAGTTACAGCAGAAAAAACTTATGAGTGTGAAGTCATTATAAAATATGTAATATGAGGGCCTGAAAATTTTCAGTTAAAAGTAGTGGGCCAAATTAATCTGTGCAATAACTCTTTTAACCCAGGATGAATCTGACCTAAAGTTTTAGTAAACTACACAGGTGTGGAAATTCAGAGTTAAGATCCCACAAATGCACAAATGTGGTCCCCATGTTGCAATATTGTGCATCATTTCATGACATAGAAAAATATTTCTGATAATTATCACAGTAACTTTTTTTTTCAGGTCACAGGTTTTTGTTTGTTTGTTTGTTTTGATTAAAAGAATGCAATGTCAAAATCAAAATATTTTATAGAAAATGATTTTTTTGACAAAAAAATAAAATAGTAATTTTTTTTTGAATTGGCATTTTTATTACTTTTTGGTATGTGGCTCGGAGAGTTACAGGGCTTCAAAATCATGCCTTAAATGGAAACCCATGACAAGCTGAACTAGAGAGATTACAGTAACTAATTGTTTAAATGTTTGATTGTTGAATAGTAAAAGTTTACTCCTGATGTTTTGGAATTTTTCATTTCTTAAAGACAGTAATTATTCTGCAGTGTTAAACTGCAATATAAGTTTGATTGTAACCACTTTATATTAAATTTTCCCATACCGTCATGCCATGACTTCATATACACCAAGTATGCATGAGCAGCTTGGTTACCGTGGTTACTGCATTGACATACTTGAAGTGGTTCTCACAGTCCAAGAGGCCTCAGTTCAGGATTGTAATCAGTGCACCAAAGACTTTCTATATTCAAGTGGGCACAGAAAGGAGGCTGATTGCAATATTATCAAGGGCACATCTTGAGCCTGAAGACCAGAGGGGAAAATGTGAGTCTTGACATACTTAATTACTCTTAAACGCTGGGGATTTACATTAGCAAAAAGTAGTTCATATAACAAAACAATTTATTTTAATATCTGACTATACCTGAAGCTATGAATCAAGATGTTTGTCTACTTACTTTGCTGAACTGGTTCGGAAGAGGCTTCTGTATAAATGAAGCAACAATAATTTGTTGTGCATGTATTATGCAATATTTTCTTAAAATTTCTTAACTGAGAAGTATGTTTCCAAAACAAAAATCAAATTGCCTTATTTTTCTAAACTGGAACTCCATTTACTGAGCTCCATTTGGAAGCTAAAAGCAGGTGCTTATATGCTCAAAGGCAAGAGAACTACAAGAAGGAGGGACTCTTTTGTAATACAGAACTTTGTTCTATTGTGCTAACAGCAACACATGTACCTAGCTCAGAGCTCCAGTATGGTGTGGAAGGGTGGGAATAAGGAGCCTTCTCCCATTTGCTTGACCTATACAAGGGCCTGTCACAACTGCAGTTTGGGGGAGCAAAGGGGCTGCTTCCTCTATATAC
This sequence comes from Sternotherus odoratus, assembly GCA_032164245.1. Classification (NCBI taxonomy): domain Eukaryota; kingdom Metazoa; phylum Chordata; order Testudines; family Kinosternidae; genus Sternotherus; species Sternotherus odoratus. The sequence goes on from JAVMKO010000001.1 coordinate 166,499,262, forward strand.
CGCTGGGGAGGCACAGAATCCCAATAGCTGCCCTTAAGAACTTCACTCTCCATAGCTGACAACTGGCTTTTTTTTTTTTCTTTTTCTGGAGAATGGTATAAATTAAAGTTAAGTGAAGGCTGGTAAAAAGTTGTCAACATAAATAGACCTGGTCAAAAATTGTCAATTAAAATGTTTGTTTGGACAGAAACCGCTTTTTTTATACAAGACTAGCGAAAATATCCGGCGTTGCTCGGGTCCGTCGCAGGTGGGGAGGGGGGAGAGAGCTGAGCGAGTGCGGGGTCTGTTGGAGGGGGGAGGGGGCAGAGAGCAAACCTGACACCCCCACCTCACCCCCCCAACCAAACCCAACACCCCCACCTCACTTACCCCTTGACCAACCTCGACTCACATATTCACCCCCCCACCCAAACCCAACACCCCCACGTCACCCCCTACCAACACCCCTGACCAACACCCACACCTCACCCCCCCGTAGACCAAACCTGACACACCCACCTCACTTTCCCCCCCCAACCAAACCCGACACACCTACCTACCACCACAAACAAACCTGACACCCACACTTCACTTACCCCTCGACCAACCCCGACCCCCCTCCTCACCCCCCCAACCAAACCCAACACCCCACCTTACCCCCCCCACCAAACGCAACACCCCCTGACCAACCCCAACACCCACACCTCACCCCTCACCCACCCCGACACCTTCCCACCCCCCCAGACCAAACCCAACACCCCCGGCTCACTTCCGCCCAACCAAACCCGACACACCTACCTACCACCACAAACAAACCCGACACCCACACCTCACCTACCCCTCAACCAACCCCAACCCCCCTCCTCGCCCCCCCAAACAAACCCAACACCCCACCTTAGCCCCCCACCAAACGCAACACCCCCTGACCAACCCCAACACCCACACCTCACCCCTCACCCACCCCGACACCTTCCCACCCCCCCAGACCAAACCCAACACCCCCGGCTCACTTACCCCCTGACCAAACCCGACACCCCCACCTCACCCCCTGACCAAACCCGACACCCCTACCTCACTTACCCTCCGACCAAACCCAACTCGGTTCCGTCAGAGGAGGGGAGGGGGCAGAGAGCTGAGCGAGTGCGGGGTCCGTTGGAGGGGGGAGGGGGCAGAGAGCTGAGCGAGTGCGGGATCCGTTGGAGGGGGCAGAGAGCTGAGCGAGCGCAGGGTCCGTTGGAGGGGGTATTATGACATCATAACTATGTCACAGAGAACAGCAGCTGCCCAGCTGATGTGATTGGCCTTTAAAGAATTTCACCCCTGGGGAGCGTCAGAGGTGAGATTTGAAAAATTTTCGACTCTTACCCTGATTAGGACCCTAAGACCTATAACTGTACCAAATTTCAAGTCTCTAGCTCAAACGGTGTGGAAGGAGTAAGCGCACATACATACATACCCGCACACATATACGCATACACCATTTGACTTTTATATATATAGATATCTCAATCTTTGCAGACAACTTTCCTACAAGAGAAATGTCCATAAATAACATGGTGGGAAAAGGATTTGAATACATGAATTACTCCAAAGGAATGGGCTGTATAAACATATACAGTATATAGATGGAATGGGGATAAATGTTGGCCAAATTGTGATGAAAGAGAAGATTTAATTCATATATGGTAAGGAGTTTTGGGATGTGACTCTGTGGCGGGGTGACCACCCGCCCCCTACTGGAAGGGGCTTGGAAAAGCCCCAAAAGAGGTTTGAAATAGCCTGGGAGGCTAGCCTGCAAACTCCCAGGCTGATTGGGAGTTTGGGCTCAGCTGTGTGGCCACGCCCCAAACACTCCCAGCCAGGATATAAGGGCTGGGAGACAGAGGAAACAGGGCAGAGAGTCTCCTCTGCACTCAGAGGGAGACAGGCCTAGCTGCAGGAGCTGAATCCAGGTACCTGGGTTAGGGCAGAGCTGGGGCAGGGCAGAGGGAGCTGGGCAGGCTCTAGCCAAGAGCCCCAGGCCTCCGGGCCTGATACAAGGTCCGACCCAGAACTACCAGGGTTGCAGGGGGCAGCCTAGGGCTGGAGATAGCAGCAGCAGGCCAACCCTCCTTGCCTGGGATGAGAAGCCATGATACTGCAGTCCGCCCCAGTGAGCGGGGGCAAGTAGTGACTGACAGTGGCACACTCTGAGGTGAGTTGGGAATAGTGGGTGGTGGGTTCCCGGGAGGGGGACCCTAAGACCAGGGGGGTACTGTAGGGGTGCAGCACCCTCAGCAAGGGGCTCTGGGGTCCGGGAAGGGCCTGGGGCCAGAGTGGAGAAGCGGATGTCGGCCAGCAGGGGGTGCTCCAGGGTCAAAGAGAGCTAATTCCCAGATGAGGGCGCTGCCAGGTGAGTGACCGACCCCGTGACAGACTCATAACCAAATGTTGCAAACGGTTAGCTATCTATTATCAATTGATCCTTTGTTAATCCTCCTGGGGTTTCCTAGGGTATGTCTACACAGCCAAGAAAAATCCTCAGCTGGACAATGCCAGACGACTTGGGCTCATGGGGCTCAGACTAGGGGACTGTTTCACTGCTGTGTAGACTTCCAGGCTAGAGTTGGAGGCTGAGCTCTCCCACCCTGCAGGGTCCTAAATCCAGGTGCCAGCCTGAGCCTGGAAGACCACACAACAATGAAACAGCCCCACAGTGCCAAGCCCCACAAGCCTGAGTTGACTGGCACAGGCCAGGTATGGATTTTTCTTTGTTGTGTAGACATACCCCTACTGAAAATGGTCACACTCAAAGCAATGAAGATTTATTCTCTCTGCTAGTAATAGCCCAATATTAGAGAATTTTTTTAAAAGGGGGGTGGCTGTTAAAAAAAAAGTAACATCAATTATGGACCCTCAATAATAGATAGAGGACAAAGAGATACTTAGATATTTGTTTACCATTTATTCAATATGAGAAGTTCAGTCACCTACAAAAATGGCCTACCTAAGTCTTTTGATAAATATGAATAAAGTTATTAGCTTCTCTCAGTTTAATGAAGTCACCTGAAACAACCTATTCTGGGTGGCTACAGAGGCTCACTGTGTAATACCCTGTAACACCCTGCTAAATAGAGAGATTTCAGGATTATATTACTGCATAATGTTTTTCTAAACAAAAAGACCAACTCAGTGTTGTAATGTTCAAAGTTTTAGTTTGATGTTCACTTTGCAATGGATTAGAAACCTGGTAAAGCTTTCCAAATAAATAGCCATATAAAATATGTACATTTATCAGTTGTTGGTTACCTAAAACAGAACTTCTGGGGTTTTAGCTTTTTCAACTAAAACCTGTGTTTTATTTTAAATGTATATTTTATTTTTATTTTTTAAATGAAAAAGATTTGTTGAATTTTTTTGGCAGGAAAAATGAATCCCAACCTGTATATGAATCTGATTAATTCTCTAAGCTGTCTATATCTGATTTTGGTTATGTCTGTGTGACTTAATTAGTAGTAAGGCAATACTTCAATTTATATTGGTGAGATAAGGCCATCTCTCCTAAGTTTAGAAATGCACAATACTAGGATATGCATTAGTATGCTATTGGTTGGTCTTTTGTGTGGTTGAAGGTACTCTTGGCTTCAGCCTTGAGTCTCCCTACATACCTGAGGCCTGTGACAATGCTACATTTTGTAGCTTATAACTACTGGGGCTTATAACTATAACTACTATTACTACACCTGCCTGGTCAATGGACCTTAATTTGTCTGTGAACATTCTATAGGTAGAATTTTTTTTGGTTGTGGATAAGAGTTCCAGTCAATTAATATAGGGCAGGCAATTACAAACTGCATACTATTATTCACCTAGAAGTGCTATTTTGTGGTTTCCTCTCTCTGTCTGTCTTGATGATGATGATGATACTTTTTGTAAACTTAGCAATTATAAATAAGAACAGCCATGCTGGATCAGACCAAAGGTTCATCGAGGCCAGTATCCTGTCTACCAACAGTGGCCAATGCCATCAGAGGGAATGAACAGAACAGGTTGAGTGATTCATCCCCTACCACCCATTCCCAACTTCTGCAAGTACTGTTGTGGTAAGGGGACTTTAAAGGGGTCCCCACAGGAGGGTCCTGTCCAGCTGCATACTCCAATTATCTACTGGACAGCAGGGTAAGCGTTAAAAAAACTTAAGCTTTTATTCAGCACGCTGAAGGTTGTCCACCAAAGGTAGGGCAACAACCGAATATCAGAACTTGGCACATATTTATAGCATACAGATTTACATATTCATTAGGCTAATTGATTATTCATTTACTAGTGTAAAAGCCCATGGACACGGGCCAACAGTAATGCGCCCCCCCCCCCGCTCAGCCCCCCCCAAGCGCATTCCCCGCTCAGCCCCCCCCCACTCCAAGGCCCCCCCCGCTCAGCCCCCCCACTTGTTCAGCCTCCCCTCCCCCCCACGGCCGACCCCCCCCGCTCGTTCAGCCCCCCTCCCACCCACTCAAAGGCCCCGGCTAGGCTGGGCGCAGGTGGCCATGCCGTGCCCGGGCGCCTCCGCCCCGCCGGCCCTGCACCCCCTTCCCGCGCCCCACCTGGCCAGAGCCCCCTGCCTGCGCCTATTGCGCCCAGCCACCCTCCTGCCCTAGGCCCCTGATCCAGACCCTGCTTCCCTCTCAGTGGCGTACGTGCGGCGGCCATGTTGTGCTGCCGAACTACACCTCCCAGCATGCTACACCTCCCAGCATGCCGTTAGTCCGGGCCGTCTCTACTGCGCATGACGGCTTCACACACACTCTTCTAGTCTTTTATTATATAGGATATCCTTACATGGTAAACCGGAACTTCAATAGTTTTAAGATCCCCCTGTCTTTATCTAGTTTAGTAACAGTTTTAAGGCTTACCCCTTGAAGGTCATTCTATTCTGCTCACATCAACAACAAACAATGAGACTGTTCACAACAGACCCAGGTGGCTTATCTTAGTTGGTATAGGAATGTAACTGCAGTACAGTAAACCCTCGATTTAACGGACCTCAATTTAACGGACTTCGGATGCAACGGACAAAATTTTTGAGCAAGTCTGATGCATTCCTGATCCGTTTCTGGCAGGCTGGCTGCTGGCTCCCGGCTGCCGCCCGGGTCACAGCAGCAGCCGGGCTGGCTGCCGGCTCCCGCCCGGGTCCAGGCAGCAGGTGGGCTTTGGAGCTGTCGCCCCAACCCTGTGGCGGGCGGGCTGCTGCTCCGACAGCTCATTTTTTTATTATTATTAAATAACGGACTTTTTGATTTAACGGACACCCCCTCGCCCGAATTAGTCTGTTAAATGGAGGTTTTACTATACTCCCCTTATTTTCCCAGGGCTTGATATTTCTCACATTTTAGGCCTGCCAACTATTCCTCAGTCAGCAGTTCGAGCTTGCCCAGAGTGCTTTGTCTTACCCACAAGCTCAGTTGTTCAGACTGTGGTTATGTCTCTCATTACTTTTGCTCATTGCAACATAGGGTAAAGCTGTTTACAACACTGTTCTGTGGCTTTGGGGAAATACAGTTTTGGGGGGGGAAATACAGTTTTGGGGAAGTACTGGCAAGTATTGTTCTGTGGCGCTTTGGGAAAAAGTCATATTTGTGTATTTCATGGAAATGTGCTAGAGCTACTTGGGATTCTTTTTCTCTATTAAAAGTTTTAGGTTTTGGTGGAAAACCTGAAATGAGGAAAAAAAATGGTGGTGGTGGGGGGGGGGGGGAGAGGGTGTAGCAGGGTGACCACTGCTCCCTGCCTTAAGGGCTTGTAATAGCCCAGGAAGGGGTCGTGGCCGGGAGCCAGCAAACTTCCAGACTGATTGGGAAGTAGGCTCAACTGGGTGGCCACGCCCCAAACACTCACAGGCCTGGATAAAAAGGCTGTGATGCAGGGAAGGCAAAGAGAGAGAGTCTTCTCTGCTCAGAGGAAGACAGGCCTAGCTGCTGGGGCTTGAGTTAGGTACCTGGATTGGGGCAGGGCTGGGGCAAGGCCGGGGGAGCTAGTGTTGTATCAAGCAGGCAAGGTACTAACAAACTTCAACAGACTTTATTTATCAACAGTGAAACCTCTTTACAGAGCTGCTGCTGCACCCCTCTGTAGCTCTAACTCAGGCTTGGCTCAACTCCTCCCCCCTCCTTCCTGTTTCCTGTCCTATAGTCCCCCAGTCCTAAGAGTTACAAGCAGCATCTAAAACACCACATTCTCTCCTCTCTTAAACTCTCTCAATTAAAATAACCATGGTTGTTCTAATCACAGAAACAAATACAGAACAAGACACTATACTATTGGCAGAATTGTAACACTGAAAACACTGTAAATACTACATAACACGGTCTTTAGTCCAGATGGGTGGTCGCCTGAGTCTGACAGACCGCCTCTCAAACCCCGGTTCCAGTACAACGTCTTGTTGTGTTGGTACTACAGTGAAGTCTTCCAATGCAGACTGGGTGTTGGCATAATCTCCTCGTGCTGCTGCACCCCTCTGTAGCTCTAACTCAGGCTTGGCTCAACTCCTCCCCCCTCCTTCCTGTTTTCTGTCCTATAGTCCCTCAGTCCTAAGAGTTACAAGCAGCATCTAAAACACCACAGCTGGGGAGGCCCTAACCCCGTGGTTCCCAATGTGGGGCACACGCCCCACAGGGGGCAATTTGATTTTTAAGGGGGGCAATTTGAGAATGAGTCAGTTAAAACTTTATTCAATATAAAAGGAGTGATGGCATGGCTTTGTGATGAGACAGAAACCAAATACCCAAATTCAACCAACTTTGCAAGAAAACTGTTGTTACCGTTCCCATCTTCATATTTAGCTGAATGTGGCTTTAGTGCTGTAAATGATTTGCTACTGAAGAAAAGAAATCGACTGGATATCACTAAACGAGGAGACTGAAGCTGACTAAATTGGTGCCTAATATAAAATCTCTCTGCAGCAGGCATCAAGCACAAGGATCTCACTAACTTTAGTCTATTTATCTTGAGGTGAGCTCAAATTGTATTTTGAATTTGTTAGGTACCTTTATTTTATTGTATAGTAAGTAAAATGATCAAAGTATTACAGAAAAAGCTCCCATTAAAATAATTTTAATTTATGCATTTCAGTTCTCGATTATATGTTTTGAAACTTTACTTGCTATTTTTTCATATCACTTCATATTATTATTATTATTTATTATTATTATTTTAACAATTTCTTAGTGATTTCTTCCTCAGTACTTCAACTGTCCTTTCGTTCTTTTATTTTTCTCTTTCATGGATGCCATGTTCTTTGGAAGCTTGTTTAGACCAAGTTAATGGTCTTTTAGGCTTCCTCCACATGAATAGGAGTTCACTTTTTGAATAATAAGAATTATATGTCACGGGGGCGGGGGGGCATCAGGATTTTAGAGATGCTTAGGTGGGGCATGCCCAAAAAAAGGTTGGGAACCACTGCTCTAACCTGAGGGCCCCAGGCTGCAGGGGCCTAGAAGAAGGCCCGGCCCAGGGGTACTGGGGTTGCAGGGGGCAGCCCATAGATCTTAGCATAGAAGCAGCAGGCCAACCCCCCTTGCTGGTGATGAGTGGCAATGATACTGCAGTCTGCCTCAGGGAACAGGGGCAGGTGGTGACTGGCAGTTGCCTATTCTGAGGCAAGGTGGGGATAGGGGGTGGAGGGTTCCCCAGGGAGGGGAGACCCTTAGACCTGAGGGGGTACTGTGGGGGTGCAGCACCCTCAGTAAGAGGGCACTGGGTTCCGGGAGGGACATGGGGCCAGAGCGGGGCATCGGCCTGCAGAGGGCGTTCCGGAGGCTGGGACGCTAATTCCCTGAAGAACCAGCAGGAGGTGCCGCAGGGCTGAGGGGCAAGTTAAAAAGACTACTGAAAATGTGCTAGAGAAGTATGGACTTTTTGGACAATAAGTGTTAAGTGGATTCCACGCTAAATCCCTTGGGAGAAGTTAATGAAAATTCCCCAACTCCAGTTATGCAAAAACCCAGCCTTTTGAAGCTGTGCCCTGAGGAGAGGCGGGTCATTGTCTGCCAATTACTTGTTACAGAAGGCCAAGACCAAAGGCCCCAGCTGTATAAAGAAACGACCTTTGTTCTAATCCTGGATCTAAAATGGATATAAACTTGTAACTACAGGGGAAACCCACCTGTGGACTTTGAAGGACTAGAACCTACCAGTGTGCTAGGCTGGAGTTGAGGGGGATGAGCTCTAGTGAGCATTTTAGCATGTGTTTAGGAACTTCTACTGCTTTAATATGTTTTCTCTGTAATGCGTTTACCTGAAGAATAAATGTGGTTGCTTAGAAGGAGCTATATGTTAACTTATAACTCTGGGCAATATGTTGGTCATAAAGCAAAGCACAGGTGCTGCCCTTTTCAGGCAGACTGGCTTGCTGACGATATCACCGTGTATGGCAGGGAGGAATGCAGCCTTCAAATCCCTGGTCAGCAGGGAGTGATGGGTGGGAGCCAGAAGCCTAAAGAGGGTGCTGTTGGTGGACCATGGTGAGAGAATATAACTGTAGTGTCCCTGGAACGGTGACATATGCAACTAGATGGGTGATACAGTTCTCAGAGTTTGTTCTTTTAGGGTAGACTGTCACCACAAGCACTTATTTATACTTACTTCATTATTAGAGGCTACCAGATGATGCAGCTTTAGCAGCACTATTTTCCTATTATCAGTGGCTAAGATACTGCAAAGTCTACCAGTATTTAATCCTGGGAAAAATCATGGCCTGCACTATCAAAATTTGATGGCCAATTTAAAGGGATTACCGAATAAAATCTAAAAGGGGCAAGGGCTTTTATGTGAAACTCTCTGTAGGATATCATAGTCACTGTACATTCTAGAAGAGTTTATTCATGCCTTGAATGGGAGGTGAGGGCACTCACTGCCTCACAGGAGTTCTTAATGTAAGGCAGGGGTGGGGAACCTTTTTTTTCTGCCAAGGGCCGTTTGGACATTTATAATGTCATTCGCGGGCCGCTCCCCCGCCCCCTGAGGAAGCCCAGGCTGGCAACGGGAGCTGAGACCCCCAGCTGGCAAGGGGCCGGGGGGGGGGGAACCCCAAAGCAGTGGCAGGCGGAGTGCTTAGCCCTGCACTGCTTTGGGGTTTCCCCCGCTGGCCCCTTGCCAGCTGGGGTCCTGCCGCCTGCCCCAGTCAGCTCCTGCTATCAGCCTGGGTGTAGGGGGTGATCTTCCTTTACCCCCGCCCAGCCTCCCCCATCTAACCGCCTTTCCTCCCCCACCCCTGCCTGGCCCGGCCCACGCCACCGAACCTAACTTCCTCTCCCCTCCCACTCCCAACCCAGCCTCCTGCTCCCCCCATGCCTGATCCGCCCAGCCTCCCCCCACCAAACCTCCTTCCCTCCCGCCCCCATGCCTCGCCCACCCCATCAGCCTAGTCTCCTGCCCCCCTCCCTGCCCACCCAGCCTGGCCTCCCCCCACCAAACCTCCTTCCCTCCCGCCCCCATGCCTCGCCCACCCCATCAGCCTAGTCGCCTGCCCTCCTAGCCTAGCCTCCCCCACACACACCCTTGACCGTCGGCGCCCCACCGCTCCAGCAGCTCCCCCAGGCGCGAGCCGCCCCTGCCTGGTGGCCCACGCACGTCCCTGGCCGGCAGCTGTGGCCCCGCCACCGCGGGCCGCACAGAATGATTTGGCGGGCCGTATAAGGCCCACGGGCCGGAGGTTCCCCACCCCTGATGTAAGGGAACTGTTATTCCCTTACTAACACTCAGTGGGGTGTTTTGATTATTAGCTCCCAGGACCTAAAGGGGGAGGGTCAATGGGCAATCAGGACCCTTAGACTGGCGGTCCCCAGGGGCAATGGGGAGAGGCCAGCACTCCAGGTCAGCCTGACTGACAAGGCCGGGGGACTAATCAAGGAGTCAGGAGGGCAGGATGGGTCCCGTCCTCTGTGGGTGAGCTGGAATTGCCTGGGCCAGAGGGAGAGGAGCCAGAGCAGAGCTGGAGAACAGAGCTGGGCCAGATCCGGAGGGGCCAGGGAAGCAGCCCAGAGAGACAGACCCTGTGCTGGGAGCAGAGCTGCAGCCCCAAAGCCAGAGCTCAGCCCAGAGGGACAGACCTGCCCTGGGAGCAGCTGCAGGAACCAGAGGCTGAGAGGTCAGTGCTGGGGGCAGAGTCATAGGGGCTGCCTGCAGAGAAGCCAGCCATGTGCTAGGAGCAGAGCTGTAACAACCAGAGGGACTAGAGGGGCTGTTCTGGAGGCTGCAGCAGTGGTCGTGCTGAGGCAGCGTGGAGCTGGGTGGAACTGGGATGGAGCCATCTAGAGGCAGAGAGTGTGTGGCCATCAACCGAGGAAGCACCCAAGTCACAGCAACCCTGCAGCACAGCTAAGAAGGAGGCCTGGGTCCTACAAGGAACAGACTGTAAACTGTCCTGACACTCCAGAGACATTGTGTGTAATGCTCCCTGCCACGGAGCAGGGTGATGTCTTTAACCTTGTTCTATTTCTTCCTTGTTCATTTTTAAGATAAATTGTTCATTAAAAATTTTTGCATTTGTTTTAAGTTTTAGGTAATGATCAGTGGGCCGGGGAAGGGCCCAGTGCAGAGGGAGCACCCCGGAGTGGGGACACCCTAGCCTCTGACCTGGGTAACCACAGGTTTGGGGTTGAGCCCCCCAGAAATCCTGGGCCCAGCCTTGTTGGGGTTACGAGGACTTCAACAGACAGGAGAGTGGAAGGGGAGCCACCAAAGTCAGGGAGGCCTCTGGGTAAAGGAACTGGGAGCGAGGACTCAGATCCTTCCGCTAGCCCATTTCACCGGGGTAGTGCAGAAGCCAGGAAAGTTCCCCACAACAGCGGGACTATTCCCCCCGCTTACATTAACACCTTACAGGGCCAGGCCTTTTATATAAGACTAAGACCCTGACCCTGCTAAGATTTATGCATATGCCTCATTTCAGTGTGTGAGGAGTCCTATTGAAGTTAATACCCTCATTGAGGTCAATTACATGCTTCAAGTTAACTATATGAATGTGATTCTGCAGGGCCTAAGGGCCACGTAGGCAGCTCATGAACTGTACAAGCCGCAGGCAGGCAGCCAGTAGTCTGGAGGCATTTCACATCAGCCCTGGCACACCAAATGCTCCACTAACAATAATGAATTGGTGCCGATAACCATTTGAACACGCTGGGCCCCATTGCCCAAAGGCTGGGTTTTCAAATTGCTGTGGTGGGTACTGTAAACAAAAACATTTGATTTTCTTCAGGTAAATAGCACTGAATCCTTGTCCTGCCAACTGCACTTTGAGGGTTAACTTTGCCAAAAAAAAAAGAGAAGTGTGGAGTTGGGCCCTAGAAACTCACTTTAGCTTTTTATTTTCTGAAGTGAGTATCCAAGGCACTTTGGGAAATGACTCAAGGGCAGTTGAGCAAATTTCTCCTGTTTAGGAGAGACTGTGAATTGGTGAGGGTTTTTGTATGAACTTTTCTTGCCACAGATGTGGAGGTGAGGGGAGAAGGGGGAAGACATATGTGGAAGAAATCCATATAGAGGAAGGGCCAGATACTACAACCCTCACCCCTATTCTGTGGAAGGAATGCAGAAGGATTGAGTTAGAAAAGAAATGGCCTTAATCCTGCAATGTGTAGCATGTGGGGGGACTGTTGTACCCACACAGAGCCCCAGTGACATTCCACTCAGGTGCATTCATTCACTTGCATGCTGTACCTCGCAGGAATGGGGCCTGTGCCCTCATTCAGGAAAGCACTTAACTATGTGCATAACTTCAAGGCTTTGAGGCTCTCTTTGAGAGGATGGCTGCGTATAGTACATTTCCCCCCTAAAACATTCTGCATAAATCTAGACAATACTAACTCAGTAATTATTGTCAAGGTAGAGGCAGTTGCAAAGTATAATAACAGACTAAAATACTCCATATACAATAACGGAAGGCCTCTCAACATCTCAGACTGGCAATGGTAGAGAAAAAGCCCACCCCAGGGAAAAAAAATCATATCTGTGTACATAGCTCTAGCATGTAGGCCCCCAACTCAGGAAAGCATGTCAGCACAAGCTTAAATCCATTCCTGTTCGGGACAGCACTTATCCACATGCTTGATTTAGCACGTTTCAGAGCTACCCTGAGTAGTAGGACTGCTTTCCTGAATCGGGGCCTGAAATAAAAGAATGGAAATAACAAATTGCTAAAGAAATAAAAACAATTATCCAGGGAGGATTGTATAGAAGAGAAAGAAGTGGAAACCGAGATCAGGAAAAGGTGTGTGCCAAGACATGTCAGTGATAATCTTATGGGAGTATTGGTATGCACCCCATGACTCCATTTCACTGTGTTGTGATTTGTCAGTGGAGAAGTTCTCATAACTTGGGGAATGCTTCAAGATTGCCTCTTTGGCGGAGGGTGATTCTTTCCTGCTGTGAGACTCAAGGTAATGTCACTTTCCATTATGAGAGTAGAACCTGGGCTTTCTCAGTGCTCCTCAATAAAGGGCTAATTCTGTTAGAATGCAATTTTCTTAGATCTGCTAGGATTAATCTTTATGGTTGTGATTTAAGGTGTATGTCAGGGTGTTTCTCTCTCTCCCCCCTGCCCCTTCTACAAGTACAAAATAAGAACATTTGTAGACAGTTCCTAACTTTCCTTTCCCTGCCAATCACACTGCAGTGGTACTGTTAGTCTGTTACCTACCAGAGAGAGGGAATGAGGTAGCAAGAGGGAGAGAGACTCTCCCACACACAGAGATCAGGGTTCCTTTGCTGCATGGATATTTTCTCCGACTTCCACTTCTAAAGGAGATTATCATTTTTCATCTTGTTTGGGCTCATTTGCATCAGGCTCACTCCCCAGTGAAGAAGTAAAGACCCTAATCTGCTTCTTGTGATAGAGATTTTAGCCCACTCCCTGCAGCTTTCATACAATATGGCTATAAAAGTGGAGGGTGCTCTGCAGAAACGTGAGGTAAGGGGATCTGGATTCTTTTTATTTCATATGCATCCATATTATTTAGTCCCCTAAGAAATGGCGATAGTAGACAACTTTTGGAAAGGAGGGTAACTAACTCTAGCACATAGAACCCTTCTGTCAGGGAATGAAATAATGGGACACAGGACTGATCTTGCTCCTGCTGAAATCAATGAAAACTTGCTTCAGTGAGAGCAGGATCAGGACCCAAATTCAGCTTGCTCCAGTGTTTTATTTGTCTCAGGGCTTGCTGGGCTGAGCTGAGTTACCTCTTGTCTTGGCAGTTCCTACCCCTGGCACCTCTGGGGTTGCCATGTCAGTTATGAAAGTAAAAAAACTCCTTGCGCCCCTGGATCTAATTGCTTGAGCCCCAGCAGATTTTCCTTTACAAATTAAGCACCTCCTTGTTCCCATAAGTCATACCCCACAAATCAGTGGCTTTGCGAGAATGAACAAAGCATGCAGCATATAGTCCTGACAGTGCTGAATATCTGCAGATGTTCAGGTATTTTAAAACATTGTTACATCAGCTGTTTTAAAAGCCTTTATAATTCTGTATAAAATTAAGAAGATACACATTGTATTTAACATTCAGAGTGAGTATATTGATTGAGAATTCCTAAACTGTTGATAAGTAAATAATCTAACCGATAAGAGCACGTATGTGTTGCTTGTGAAAGGTGCCATAGGGGTCTTAGAAATTGTCCTACCTACCCACAGAAGAGGCAATGCAGGTTCCCTCACTGCCTCCTCAGTTTGCCTGAAACCTCACCTGGAGGATATGCTTCCAACTATTAAGGCATTTCCCTTCCTCCTATTTCTATGCAAACAGTTAAGAAAACAATCACAGGGCCTAATCCTGCAAACATTTATGCACATAAACAGTCCTCTTGAAGCTGTTGTGGCTACTTACATTTTAGTAAGCACCACAAGAATGATCTTCCAGGTTCAAGCCCCTAGAGTGTATTTGTAAATGTTTGCCTGGCACCACTTAGTCATAATGAATAGCTGGAGGTGTTGTCTCCACCCCCCCCCCCCCCAGGTTGAGGTTTGGCACATTAATGGAGGAGTGAAGGAAGCCTGCATTGTCACTGCCTGTGCCGTGTCAGTTTTATGGACAGACTGGACAACTTGCAGGGTCACTACCCTTAAAAAGCACCAAACACCCCATCTCACACATCTATATGATAGTTAAAAGATACAGTTTAAACAGTTATACACTAGAAACCAACATCCCTCAAAATACTAAAAAACAAACAAGCCAAGAATTGGAATGGAGTGAAAGGACAGAGAATAGGGAGTGGGGGGTGCTGGGTTGAGGTATCTTACCTGGGCATTGAAAGTGGCTAAAATGGGAAAGAAAGACTAACTAAAGTATTGAAGCATAAGCTTTCGTGGGCTAATCCCACGAACGTTTATGCTTCAATACTTTAGTTAGTCTTTAAGGTGCCACAGTACCCTTTGCCACTTCAGCAATTCCAGACTAACTCTCTGATTCTAGAAATATGAAATATAACTCTGAGGGCCTATTGTAATTATGCGAAGTGTGGGCCATTAACTGTGGTTTGGAATCTTGATGTCTCCCATCAATCGGGACAATTGACTGTGGATGGCTCTCGCTTGCAGGCCTTCCTGTGAGTCAGGCTGGGAGGAGGAAGGCCTGGGGGTGTGTGTCTTACAGGTCATGTGACCATGTCACCTCGTACTGAAATCCATCTTAAACCTGGTGCTTTTCCATTTAGGAGGGGAGGTGGGAACCGTGAGAGAAACAAAGGATTCCCACCTTGTGAAAAAGTTACATAAGGGAGTGGAACAAAACAAAGGGGGCTGCAATCATGAGAAATCCCCTAGCTACCACCTGAGCTGGAACAAGGACTGTACCAGAGGAAAGTATTGTGCTCAGACTAGGAAGGCATCTAGTCTGTGATAGGAGCTTTTTGAAACATCTCTGAGGGTGAGATTTTATCTGTACAGTAAACCCTCGATTTAACGGACCTCGATTTAACGGACTTCGGATGCAACGGACAAAATTTCTAAGCAAGTCTGATGCATCCGAAATCCATTTTTCGAGGGCTGGCTGCCGTCTCCCGGCCGCCGCCCGGGTCCCGGCAGCGGGCGGGCGGGCTGGCTGCCAGCTCCCGGCTGCCGCCGGGTCCCGGCAGCAGGCGGGCTGCGGAGCTGCCGCCCCGGCCCTGTGGCGGGCGGGCTGCTGCTCCAACAGCTCGTTTTTTTAATTATTATTAAATAACGGACTTTCTGATTTAACGGACACCCCCTCTCCCGAATTAGTCTGTTAAATCGAGGTTTTACTGTATTCAGTTTTATTACTGTACTAGGCTTAGACTTGTGTGTTTTATTTTATTTTGTTTGGTAATTCACTTTGTTCTTTCTGTTATTACTTGGAACCACTTAAACCCTACTTTCTGTAGTTAATAAAATTGCTTTTTTACTTATTATTTAACCCAGAGTGTGTATTAATATTTTTGGGGGGAGCAGTATATCTCTCTATCAATGTTATAGAGGGGGGACAATTTATGATTTTACCCTATATAAGCTTTATATAGGATAAAATGGATTTATTTGGGGTTTGAATCCCATTGGGAGCTGGGCATCTGAGTGTTAGAGACATAAACACTTCTTAAGCTGTTTTCAGTTAAGCCTGAAGCATTTAGGGGACGTGGTTCAGACCCAGGTCTGGTTTGTGTTAGACAAGTGTGTCTGGCTCAAACAAGACAAGGTTCTGAAGTCCCAGGCTGTCAGGGAAAATTGGTTAGAAGTAGTCTCAGCACATCAGTTGGCAAAATCCCAAAAGGGTTTCTGTGATCCAACCCATCACCATGGGGTTGATTTTAATTTGATTGGTTTAGATCAGTGGCTCTCACCCAGGGATATGTGTAACCCTAGGGGTATGCAGAGGTCTTCCAGGGGGAATATCAATTTGTCTAGTTCTACAACAGGCTATAGAAAAGGTACTAGCGAAGTCAGTACAAACTAAAATTTCATACAGACAATGATTTGTTTATACTGCTTTATAAACTATATCAGCATTTCTCAAAGGAGGGGTGTGTGTTGAAATTTGGTTTATAATCATATGGTAAAAATGAACAATTAAGCAATTTGTCAGTAGTAGTGCGCTCTGACACTTTTTTGTATTTTTTATGTCTGATTTTGTAACCAGGTGGTTTTAAAGTGAGATGGAACTTGGGGTACACCAGACAAATCCACATCTTGAAAGGGGTACAGTAGTCTGGAAAGGCCGAGAACTATTGGTTTATAATCATGCTATCTCTGATTTCATCCTTCCTGAACAGGGTAAGTTTAGTTTTTGAAAGGACTGTGTTATTTCCATTTTAAAAAATAAATGTACACCTTGCCTGTGTGTTAACTTTCAAGAGGAAATATTTCTGGGCTATGACTTTATTTTTACAACTTAAATATGGTACATGGTAGTATTAGTATAGAGCACACCTATAAAGTTTGTGGATGATGCCAAGCTGGGAGAGGTTCCAAGTGCTTTGGAGGATAGGATTAACATTCAAAATGATCTGGAGAAACTGGAGAAATGGTCTGAAGTAAATAAGATGAAATTAAATAAGGACAAATGCAAAGTACTCCACCTAGGAAGGAACAATCAGTTGCACACATACAAAATGGAAACCGATAACAGTTTTCAAGTACATAAAAGGTTTGTTACAAGAAGGAGGGAGAAAAATTGTTCTTCTTAACCTGTGAAAATAGGACAAGATGGGCTTAAATTGCAGCAAGGGTAACTGTCAGAGTGGTTAAGCACTGGAATAAATTGCCTGGGGAGGTTATGGAATCTCCCATCATTGGGGACTTTTAAGAGCAGGTTGGACAAACACCCATCAGGGATGGTCTAGACTCTAGATAATACTTAGTCCAAGCTTGAGTATAAGGGACTGGACTAGATGACCTCTTGAGGTCGCTTTCAGTTCTATGATTCTCCCCCAAGTGTAAATATTTTTAAAAAGATTAAGGACATTTTGATCTTATTTCTTCCTATGTAAAAGTGCCTTTCTCAGTGATGTAGCAACAATTACTCCTTATGGGGTATCTTCCAAAATATAAACATGTTTTTAAAAAAAAAAAAGAAGAGAGAGAAAATGAACTAAGGGTGTCAATCTTCCTTTGGCCAGGAAGCTGGTCTGGAGAAAATTCTGTTGGGACATGTCATTCTAAAACCTGCTTTATAACAGTCACATTACTGTAAGATCCAATCTACATGGATCAGCCTTGTAGAGGGAGAGCACAGCCATTGCTATGTATTTTCAACTTTGTTTTAAATAGTGGGTTTTTATATATTTACTGAGATATAAACATTTATGACATAGTTTTATCCTTTGTTTGAAAAACAAAACCACAACTGGAAAAAGTATTTTCAGTATGATAGCCAACAGGTGTGACACTAAACAGAGTAAACACCAGAAGAAGAAACAAGACTTTTGGTTTGTTCTTTGAAATAAAATCCTTTCTTCCCTTCCCCCATAACAGTCTTACAGTGGTCCTCCTACCTTTGGGGTTCTGGTCCCCTTGCCATTTTGTCAGGAGCAAAATCTAGAAACCTTCAGGATACAAAAGCAAGATGAATTTATGCTGTTTACATTTAGATTTCTGTGTTGGTTTTGTACTTGTTTCATGCCAGTTTCTGTAATAAAGTTCCTAATTGCCAGACACTATAGAATTTAATTGAAGGCCAAACTCTGTAATCCATGTTCATGACGGTAGTAGAACTTCACTCTGCAAGCAGTCCCAGTGATTGCAATGAGACTGTTGATAGCAGAAGGTGCTATTCGGTATGAATAAATGGCCCCAAATAAGTAGTTTGTTTTGTTTACTTAATTTTTTAAAAAATGAGAAGGAAATGGAATAAATATCTTTCCTATGTGGGATTTTCAGCCATTCATTTCTCAATATTAAAAATAAATTTTGGCTCACAGATTGTACTTTTCATCAAAAATCTCAAAGCATCTTACCGATAGCAAAATGAATACACAGGATGGTTAAGTGAAATACCCAGTGTCACAGAACAAGCCAGTGGCACAACCAAGAATAGAATCCATCTCTTCTGACTCATGGAAGATGTGCTAAATAGGTCAACCTACTCAATGATTTTTGTATCCAGTTAGGTGCAGACAAAAAAATAACTCACAAATAGCATAAAGTGTCATTGTTTGCTACTGTCAGGGCCTGATCCTTCAAACAGTTATCTTTGTGTAACTTTACACACATGAATAGTTCCACTGACTTCAAAGGGACTACTTATGTAAGTGTCTAATTTGACCCTATGTAGCTAGAAAATGAGAACTATCATTAGTAACTTGACTCAAGTCCTTACTTTGTCTCTGTAGATACTCTATTCCCTGGTCATATCTATGTTCATGGGTGCTGACTTCTTCTGTTCCGAGGGACTACTCGACTCCCACTCTGCAGAAATTTCATGTCTAAATTAACACAGCGCTGTGAACCTTCTATTGGCATTTTGACTCCATTCATTATATAGTGGATAGCAGAGAACTGGTAGCTTTTGGCCCCGATGAAAGTGTTTTGAGTTTTGCCACTTAAGAAAAAAACAAAAGTAGACAGACATTTCCTATTACCTCCCAACAGCTCCTATTACCTCCCAACCCCATCCTGATTCACACTTGCTGTCTGGTCAACCGAGGCACCAATCTAAAGTAACTCCACTGAATTCAGTGGCATTACTCCAGATTTGCACCAGAATAAGAGCGGATAGATTTTTTTTTTTTTTAATTTACATTTTTAGTCTCCTTTTCTCACAAGGACTCCAGACTGTTACTCCTCTCCCTATGGCAGGAATATATCCCCTGATCCTGAATGCCAGGTAACCTTATACCTCTGGTACTGTATAAATACATGTAATAATAAGGTCTAAAGGAAGGGCTTCTAAGTCACATGACAGCCTGCAATTTTCCCTTTGGTTTAACAGAAATTTTTTTCTAGAGGCTCAAGTCCTTTAAACATATACATGGAATATTGTAAAGCTCTATTTAACAGGAAACAATGCCTAGGCTTTATATGTGGGTGTGCTAAGGTGTCATAGCACCCTTGTGGAACTACACCAAGCTGCTGTGTTTGGGTCCCAACATGTTAGACTTGTGTGCTGTTACATTTCTCGTGGCCTGGGTAAGCAGCACTCTCTTTTTTCTTGACCTCTCTGGAACACTTCCTGGACATAGGCTCTCGATCATGTTAACCCTTTATCAATGTGGAACCCATCGGCCTTAGACCCCTAGGACCAGTGCTGACATCCCCAAACTTCTCAGTAGCTTAAGCACAACTCTTCTCCAAGGCTCCAACCTTGCGGTTACTCTGGTTTACAGTTCACCTCCTTAAGGACACGTGATAATTGAACACACAGACTTTGTAAGGGTTCTAAAAACCAATCACTCTTTATCTCGCACAAGAAGTATTCAGATCTAGACAAAGTAATAAACAGCTACACATATTCCTTTACCTCAGTTTCCTCGCCACTCTTGAGGGGAGTGGTACTGCTAAAGTAGGGAAGCTTGCTGGCTTCTATACTATCCCAGTGGAATCGGATGGCAAAAGGGTCTAACTCCCTTTACTGAGATGCCCGCCTGACCTTGAAGACTCCTTTTTTTCTCTCCTGTGTGGTAGAGTCCTTGTAACCCTGATAAGGCTGGGCCCAGGATCTCTGGGTGGCTTAACCCCCAGTTTCATCCTGGGCTGCTCAGGACAGGGCCTAGGGTGTCCCCATTCTGGGGTACTCTGTCCTCGCCATCCACTTCTCAGACCCACTGATCACTACACTGAGTTTAAACCAAATACAATATATTAAACAGCAATTGTGTAAAAAAAAAAAAAAAAGGAAAAATTGAACAGGTAAAAGGATCAAGAAAATCTGCACTATGCATATGGGGAACACTGTTGTTTTTGTCTGGAGTGGCTCATGATTGTGAATGCTCACCTTAGGCAGACTGTCAAAAACAGGGCAGACACCCCAAGCTGGTGTTGTGTTTATATAATTTGATTTCACCAAGCCAGTGACAAATGTGAACTCCTGGATCACTACACCAGTTTTACCGTGGAGTCACAAAAACAACGAGGAATCCAGTGGCAGATTAAAGACAAACAGATTTATTTGGGCATATTTTGTGGGTAAAAAACCCACTTCTTCAGATGCGAGGAGTGAAAATTACAGATGCAGGCATAAATATACTGGCACATGAAGAATAGGGAGTTACCGTACAAGTGGAGAACCAGTGATGATAGGGCCAATTCGATTGATGAACTATGCCTTTACAATCATCTCTCCTTACTCACTCAAAAGTGTGCTAGGAGCCTTACAAACATATTTTAAAAAAAATATCCCTGAACAGACGCGCTTACAATCATAAAGACTATTAGTAGGCAAATTAAGGGAAGAAGGCATGTGATGTATTTTTTTTAAAATATATATTATATTGCCTATTTAATATCTATATATGTCCAAAAAGTGGATTTGCATCTAGTAACAATGGAGTTGAGTGCAACAATGTATAGTTCACTGCAGGCCTCAGACTGGAGATGAACTATAATAAAGCAATAGCTGAATTTGCTTGCCTTATGAATGTGAGAAGTCTCCTTGAAATTAATGGGACCATTCATGTGAGTAAAGTGAGTTGGATTTGGCTCCAAGAACTTTTATTCAGAACTTTAAGTACACTTATGTTAGTGACCAGATATTTTCATGGTATTCCAAGGACGTGAATTGGAGTAAAAGAAAGACATTGTTGTGGTTTTGGACATTCCACACATAACAATCCTAGTCAGAGGATTAAGCACCCAAGGTAACCACGGCTCTGAAGTATGTAAACTTGCCTTTGTATGCATGCCACTGTGTGTGTTTTCAATTCCTTGCATGGGCAGAAGACCAACACTTTAATTTTAGAAGATCAAGCTAATTTCCCTATCAAATGTACGTGAGGAAAAAGAGAAAAAGCTGTCTCTGTAGTACCATTTTTTTTTTTCTCTTCACCACATTCTAGGAAATAATTTCTTGGTGGCTCTGCAGGGATCCAGAGCTGAGAATAACTGCTAGAGAATGGCACTATCTAAGGTCATAAGAAGAAATAACTCTATATACTCTTCTCTCTGCCCTCTTTTCCCTTTGTTCTAAAACTCACAGCTGTTCTAAATTTTTTTTTTGTGTGTGACTGCAGTTGTTAAAAGATACTGGACACACACACGTTGTACATATGTAAATAATTCAATAATTTGGAGTTAAACTATGAATGTAGAAGTGTTTTATTTTACCATCACTAAGACTCTGGCTTTTCTGGCTTGTTCTGTTTATTAAGATTTGTTCTGAGTGGATAAGAGTGATTAAGAGATCACCAAAGAATATTCTTTGGTTACAAGCATGAATTATTCCGTTTAGCATTTTATATTACATCTTTCCTCCAAAAAGAGGAGTAAAATGCAAAGTCCTCCTTTTTTGTGTTTTAATAATTTGAACCAACACAGAACTGTACAAAAGAGAAAAACACAATTCAACTTATCTGCTGTTCTTTTTCAAAATGGCCACCAAGACCTCAACTCTGTACCCTAGAGACCACAGAAAGGGAGGAAAGCATAGAAGCAACTTCTGAATCGATATGCACCTCCCATTATAAATGGTGGGGTGGAAATAAGGAGAGACTAATCGTCTAGTTTAGCCTTCTAAGTGGCCCATGCTTGTGAACTCAGGGCATGGTTACCTGTCAAAAAATGAACGGAGAATTAAGGTATAAAGCCATTACTACTATCCTCTCCCATTAGGTCCATGGTAAACTCCTGACTGCTTCCCACAATCGATGTTGTAGAGTTCACTCTTTAGGGATGAATTCTTGGGGCACTAGCTGGTGGGATTCTTCCTGGCAGCGTAGTTCTGGTAGTCATATTCCTATGTCATGTTGGAGGCAAAGAGCCTGTAATGTTTCTGGTGTATCTGCATGGATGCCCTTAACATGAGTGTGGCCCTTAAATCCCAGAGTTTGGTATACAAAGGAGCAAAATTATTTTCCAATGTACCATTTGTTTTTGTTTCTTTCAGATGGCTTTGAAGAGATTCAAAATTATTTTGTTTTTAATTGTAGTATTGGCCTCTGCTTGTTTGTATTTGACTGAAATCAGTATATTCTGGCAAAAGAAGGAAGAGGCCACGTCACTGACAGAGAGCAGAAACTTTTTGCAGTTGCCAGATATAGATTGCAGTAGGACTCCTCCGTTCCTGGTACTCCTTGTGACATCATCACATGATCAGAATAAAGCTAGGATGGCTATCCGTCAAACATGGGGGAAACCCAGACTAGTTGCTGGCAACCGCATCGTGGCATATTTTCTTCTGGGAACCACCATGAACCCAAATGATCAAACTGGTATTATTGCTGAAAGTCAGATATACAGAGACATTATCCAGAAGGATTTTCTAGATGTATATTACAATTTGACTTTAAAGACAATGATGGGAATTGAATGGGTTCACAAATTTTGTCATCAATCCAGGTTTGTGATGAAAATTGACTCAGATATGTTTGTCAATATCTTTTACCTGACTGAACTTCTTTTAAGAAAAAACAGAAACACTAGATTCTTCACAGGCCTTTTAAAGATGAATGACTTCCCAATAAGAAGGAGAGATAGTAAATGGTATGTGGGTAAAGATGAATATCCAGGACGCAGGTATCCTCCATTTTGCTCAGGGACTGGTTATGTTTTCTCTACGGATGTTGCTAGTCAGATTTATAACATTTCAGAAAGTGTCCCTTTTATTAAGCTGGAGGATGTTTTCATAGGACTGTGCCTTGCTAAACTAAAAATCAGCCTGGAGGAACTTCATTCAGAACAGACATTCTTCCCGGACAGGGTTGAGTTCTCTCTTTGTCGCTTCAAGAAAATTGTGACATGCCATCATGTGAAACCTCATGAGCTGCTGATCTACTATAATGCTCTGGATAACTCAATGGATGAAAAATGCCCAGATGTCTGAAACAGCTGAGCTAAGAAAGTGACACAAAAAAGCTACAGGACCTGCATTTGGTAGGATTACCACCTGGCCAGTATTTGTCTGGCCTGGCCATTTTTCTATGGATTTGCCAGTTGCCAGAAAAATAATTTAATCTGCCCTTTTTTTTTTACATGGTTCTAAAGATTTGCATTATTATCACCATATTACACTGGGATATCTAATGTTAAAAGTTTCTGTGTCCAGCTAAAGATACTGCAGTGTTCTCAATTCAGAAGCTTAAGTAAGAAAATGATGTTATCACTCTTATGTATGTTATCTCTCTAGATACTATAAGTGGCTACTGGGGGCAGGATTTGCAGAGTTGTCTTATAGGGGTGGGAGTGGTGCAAGGTTTTTTTTTTTTTTTTTTTTGGTTTGGTTTGGGTTTTTTTTTTTTTTTTCCCCATTTCAAAGGTGGTAACCCTAGCCTTTAGTCAGGCAAAACTTGGCCTCTGAAGTCAGACTGGGGATTTCTACAGTCAGAGACACAGGTAAATATTTTAATCTCTTGACCCTCTGCAAATTTGCTGTTATTTATTTGCAAACACTGGATTTTCTTGCAGGGCAAAAGCCAGCAAAACTGCTTTGTCTCCATACCAACACTTACAGTAATGTCAGCAGAAGGCCGGGGATGCTCACATGTCATTTGGTTCTCCCTATCCTTTTTTCTGTTTCCCTAACATTAAAAGTTTACAGTCCAAAGTCCATTCCCTGGCACATTATAACAAGGTTAGGCCACACTTGTGTAATGAGCTCTATATGAACAGAGACAATCTGCATGACACCCTAATTTACCCTGCTGAGGTTGATGGGGCTTTGCACACGTGTACATAGCTACCTATTCAGAGCCTGTTGTAGGAGCAGGGTGTTAAGTACCATAGATTCACTTCTGAGCCTTTAATATCACTGCATTCATTTTCTGTTATAGATTTCACATTTAAAATTATGCATACAGGGCTTAATGGAGATCCCAAATGGAAAGAAAAAAATCAACGTTGCTGATAGAATATTGGAGTTGGTAAATAAATAATGTATTTCAACATGCTATATTCCCCCTTCAATACAAGGTGTATTTTTAGAGGAATTCGTAAATACTGCAAAATTTTAATCTCAAACATCACATTTCCCTTTATTCTGGGATTGTCAAAGGGGCTAAAGAGAATGAGGTGCCGCCATCAAGTTAATGGGATTTGGGCACTGGACTCCATTTGGCTCTTTTGATAACCCCAGCCCCAATTGTTATAATTCTACTCAGGCCATATATGTAAAAGCTAAATGAACGAAAGGGCTATTTGTATACAGTTTATTTGACGTAACAAAATGTGATTGTTTTAAATGTGTCTATTCTCCCCTTCAGTTTGTACATGCAACTTTTTTAAGGCTGATATAAAAAGTTTAATACTCTACATTATTTGCATAGAACTTATAAATATCAAATTAACAAAACTAAATGTATGATACTATTTTAATAAAAGATTGTTATTACAGTTTTTGTGTGTCCAGTTGTCTTCTACTTGAGAGTGCAACTAATGCTTTGAAATTCATTTTTCTAAAAGGGTTATTTTAACCCCCCCCAAGTGTCATATCTTTCCTTCTCTAAAATATCTTGGGGGGAGAGGTCCTCTAATACAGGGGTTCTAAGACTTATTCTTTCTGTGCCCCCCCCCCACCCCCAATATGCTATAAAAACTCCATGGCCTACCTGTGCCACAATGACTGGTTCTCTACACATAAAAGCCAAGGCCGGCGTTAGGGGGGGTAGCAATCAGGGCAATTGCCTGGGGCCTCATGCTACAGGGCCCCCCATGAAGCTAAGTTGCTCAGAGCCCCGGGCTTCAGTCCCATGCAGTGGGGCTTTGGCTTTCTGCTCTGGGCCCCAGAGAGTCTAACACTGGCCCTGCTTGATGGACCCCCTGAAATCTGCTCGTGTCCCCCCCCCCCCCCCCCCAAGAGTCCCAGACCTCTAGTTAAGAACCACTGCTCTAATCGGAGGTAGGTTTCTTTTCCAATGCAAGCATATAATTGCTATGGGCAAGGACAGGATAACTTTATTTCCAGATTAGACAGTATATGATACTGCCACTGTAGCTGCCATCACAATAGGCTTTGTGGTACAAAACAGTTGGGTAAAAAATTACAGTGCTTGCAGAAAGCGTGATGGAAATGTGAAGGTAAACTGTTTTTCTAAATGACTTCTATGTCTTAGCAATAAAAGTATTGTTAAATGTATAAGGAAAGGTGGTTAGGACTAGTGCTAGGCCGAGACTGGAATCTTAGAATCAGATGCCTTGGAACTTGAAGGGACAGAAGATGTTCCATCTCCATTTTAGGTGCCCTATCAATACATATCAACACAGTGTCTGAGCAAGTCCTGATTTTTAATATATTTATCTTCACAACATGTTGGTGAAGTGTTGCTATTCCAATTTTACTGACGGGGAACTGAGGCCAGGGGCAAAATCCACAAAGGGGCTTAGGAGCTGCAACACCCAGCCACCAAGAGGAATCTTCAGCCCTGAGTTAGGCACTCAGGCTCCCTGTACAATGCATGGAGAGAGGCACCTAAAAAAGGGATTCACAAAAGCCACCAAGCTGAGTGGTGAGCTGCCTAAGCTAGCCAGTAGGAACCCTTCAAAGGCAGTTAGGCACTTATCGCCATTTGGCCTTCACAGCTGTGAAGCCTGTCCTGGAGTTGGGAGCGTAAGTTAGGTCAGCCACCTTCTCATACGAGAGAGAGAGAGAGATGTACACACAAACCTTCACAGCTGAGCACTCTCTGGCCAAGTGATTAGGGCATTCACCTGTGCTGTGAGAGACACCTTAGAACTTAGTTGTTATTCCTAATTGTTGTTTATTAGGCTAATGCTGCCCTCTGAGGAAAAAAAGCCTACCTAAGTCTTCCACACCACTGAGAAGACTCAAACCTCTGAGATACCTAGATGACCCCTGTGTATCTCACTATCTTTCGCAAAGTATTTATCCTGTCAAGACCACCATGAGGAAGTACTGCTATACCCAGTTCACAGAGGGGGAACTGGGGCACA
This sequence comes from Sternotherus odoratus, assembly GCA_032164245.1. NCBI lineage: Eukaryota > Metazoa > Chordata > Testudines > Kinosternidae > Sternotherus > Sternotherus odoratus. The sequence continues at coordinate 166,525,261 of JAVMKO010000001.1, forward strand.
TAGAGACAGGACTTGCCCAAGGCCACACAAGAAGTCTGTGGCAGAACAGGGTATTAAATCTAGGTTTCCTAAACTCCAGGCTAGCGGCCTAGCCCAGGGGTCTCCAAACTTTTCAGCCCGAGGGCCGCATTAACTATCAAATAGCAGTTCGGGGACCGACAACACACTCGAGGTCCAAATAAAAAAGAATCAAAACATGGATGTTGTTTTAAATTATTTATTTAATATTATTTTATTCAGTTATTATTTAATAACACATTGATACACTACACATGAACACCTGTTCACTACACATGAACACTACACATGAACACTACACATGAACACCTGTTCACTACACATGAACACTACACATGAACACTACACATGAACACTACACATGAACACCTGTTCACTACACATGAACACTACACATGAACACCTGTTCACTACACATGAACACTACACATGAACACTACACATGAACACCTGTTCAGTACACATGAACACTACACATGAACACTACACATCAACCCCCCCAACTGACCCACCCAGCCAGGTCTCTCCCCCCCAAACCTCCTTTCCTCCAACCCCCAACTGACCCACCCAGCCAGGTCTCTCCCCCAAAAACCTCCTTTCCTCCAACCCCCCCCAAATGACCCACCCAGCCAGGTCTCTCCCCCCCAAACCTCCTTGCCTCCAACCCCCCCCCCAAATGACCCACCCAGCCAGGTCTCTCACCCCAAAACCTCCTTCCCTCCCACCCCCCCCAACTGACCCACCCAGCCTGGTCTCTCACCCCAAAACCTCCTTTCCTCCAACCCCCCCCCCCAAATGACCCACCCAGCCAGGTCTCTCACCCCAAAACCTCCTTTCCTCCAACCCCCCCCCAAATGACCCACCCAGCCAGGTCTCTCCCCCCCAAACCTCCTTTCCTCCAACCCCCCCAAACCTCCTTTCCTCCACCCCCCCCCAAATGACCCACCCAGCCAGGTCTCTCCCCCCCAAACCTCCTTTCCTCCAACCCCCCCCCCCAACTGACCCGCTCAACCCGGTCTCTCCCCCCAGACCTTTTAGCCGCCTGGCAGTGGGTGGCTCCTTGTTTCGCCGCCTGTAACTGGGCGGCGGCAGCGGAGCACGCGGCGCGTCCCGGCCCCGTGGCTGTTGGCGGCAGCGGAGCACGTGGCGCGTCCCGGACGGTGGGGGCAGCGGAGCACGCGGCGCGTCCCGGCCCCGCGGCTGGCAGCGGCGGCCCGCACGGCGCTTCCAGGCCCCAGCGCGGAGCCGTCCCTGCGAAATTCTCAAAAGAGCCAAAAAGATCTCCACGGGCCGGATGAGAGGGCCTCGCGGGCCGCATCCGGCCCGCGGGCCGTAGTTTGGAGACCCCTGGCCTAGCCAATAGATAATCCTTCTGCTTAAAGAGCCAGAAGCAATATCAGGTGCATTATGTAACTATTCAAAATCAACCAAGCCAGCCTGAGATTCAAAAGAGTAATGTTTAAAACAACAGTTTCAGGGTTATCCTTGTTACAAATCAAACAATCTCCCACAATTTTTCTCTGAAGAATTTAATTGGAGATGTTCAGATTTTTATAAAATCCCGCTGTTTCGTTGTTTCACAAACAAAAAACTAGGCAAGATTTGTCAAATAACGACAAACCAATCCCCCTCCCCCTTCACAGGAATATTTCAGGAGGCTCCTTTTAAAGCTGACTTAGAGTGTCACCAAGTGAATCATCTACATCCTTTGTTGCATCTGCATCCTAATCTAGCCTGATCCTGTTTAATTGGTAACTTTGGTCAGGGATCACAACCCCAAGACTACAGACATCAGCTTCCTACTCTGTTGTCCCAAAAAGCACATAGAAACCAGATCCCTCCTAATCTTTACAAAACACCAGGGATGAGCTGTAAGGCATGTAATATCATGAATTAGTTATGTGGTGTGATTTACACCTGCAGGTTGTAAAACTTCCAAGCAGCAATGTTCTCTTCATGTTTAATGTAATTGCCATCCCTGGAAAAGCTGTGTAAGGAAATGGTTGACTCTCACGGGTAAGGGACCTGCAGCTTTTACATGTGGTTTGTTAGTAGAGTTTCAGCAAGAGAATAAAAAAATAAAAAGAATGAATTGATCCTTCAGGCACTAGTAGGAGGCATTTGTCTTACTCCTTGATAATGCAGATTTCTTCTGTGGTAGGAAGAGGAGGAGCAGCATAATGGTACTTCGGCACTTTCTGTGCAGCTCTGCTCTGCAAAGTCATGATGTGAAATAGCACCTTCTTCCACATCATATCCCCTTATGTGTATTTGGATTCAGAGCCAATTACTTTTAGGGCAAGAGTCTGCAACCCTAGTACATCCCTATGGTGATGTAGGGCGAGGGGAAGGAGTTTGTGCCTCATCCAATCAGACTGTAGGGTCCAGTGATGCTCCTGGCACAGTTTGTTGCTGCCCTAAATTGGTGTATCCTTGCTGCAGTGGTCCCTATTGGTCTTTGCAAGGGCTCAGCATAGCCAAGGGAGAGGAAAGCCTTGGCCAGGCCTTTCCTCACACCCGCAATGTGCCTATGCCTCATCAGTGACAGATGGATTTTTCCCAAGAACAGGTGTAACCGAAAAGAATCTCCTTCTGCAATGCTTGTCAAGAGAGTTAGGGATGCTTTCACCAAAGTTTTAAAAATACCCACTAGATCAGGAGTGATGCCTGTGGATTTTCAATTTTTAAAAACAATTCTCTTAGCTTCCTGGGATTCTTACTTTGTACAAAAAGCAAACGGCTGAAAATTGAAATAAACAAGCTTATTCCCCCATCAGAGGAGTGCAAGACTCAAGACCATATTCCCCCATCAGAGGAGTGCAAGACTCAAGACTTATCCTAGGTGCTTCTGCTTGACCTTAACCAAAATATCAGTTGAGTATCAGCAACATCCTCTCCCAGGAGACTATGTCATCCTCTTGCAGATGAATCTGATTCAGTCATAACATCCTTGGCATTAACATAGTGAAGACTAGAACCAAGAAATAAGATTTGGACTAATTTTGTGTTCTGAAATTTTTGGGTGCCCAATCTGAGCCAGAGCCTCAAAAGTATGTAGGACCTAACTTCCATGGACCCTAAACACCTTTGTAGATCTAGATTACTAGTGCCTGACTTTCAGATGTGCTGAGAATTCACAGCTCTAGTTGACTTCAATGGGAACTTTGAGTCCTTTAAAAATAAGGCACCAGGGGCTAGATTCACAATGAGGACACACGCAGTGCAACGCCTAACTTTCAGGCATGCTGCCACTTAGTGGAATTCACAACCTGGCTATAATGCATAGATAGTTAGGCAGCTAAGCAAGTGATTCACAGAAGCCAGCCAGCTGAGTGTGTAGCTGCCTAAACCGGCCAGAAGGAAATGCCCCTAAACCGGCCAGAAGGAAATGTCATTGAGAAGGATATGGCCTAAACCCCCACCACTCAAAGGGAATTAGGTACTGAAGCAAGGTCACTTTGTATAAAATACTTAAATAGCCATTGGGCCAGAGAGAGAGAGAGAGAGAGAGAATGAGTGATTCTGTAGCCTAGTAGTTAATACACTCTTCTGAGAGACCTAGGTTCCAGTCCCTTCTTCAAAGACTATTTAAGTATTTTATGTAAAGTGGAAGAGCTTCAACAGAAGTGACTGAGAGCACCTCACTCTAGCCTCTCCTATAGCTCACAAATTCAGGTATTCAGGTGGGAGGCCTGTGTTCCAGTCTCTGTTCTGAATCAGGCAGATTGCGGGGTCTGAGTCCGGGTTTCCTGCATGAGTGCTCCAACCACTGGCTATGGGAACACTGCTCAGCTGTGTTTTATGCAGGACTCAATCTGGCAGGAGTGCTGCTAGGTAGTCTCTGGGCATGCCTACTGCACTGAACTCACAGGTGAGACAGGCATGGGTATGACAAGTTTATGAATCTCACTAGGGCTTAAGTGTGAAGTAGGTGCCATGCTGCTCAGTGATGTCCAGATTTAGATGGCCACGTGCATGCCTAGATGCAGATATTTAGGTGCCTAGGGAACTTTAGCTGTGGAAACATACATGCCCAAATAACCTCCCTTGGAGATGGACGGAGGGACAGACTTACTCAGGAAACCAGCCATTTTAAAATCTGGGGTCCATGTAGAACATGTAGCCAAATATTATGCAGCAGAGAGTAGGACATTTTATAATTTTCTAGCCAGTACTTATGAGACAATACCACCCGAAGGCCTTCTTGGGACTGACACTTCATTGTACTGGGTGGTATACAAACATAAAAGAGACCGTCTCTACTCTGGAGTACTGACAGAGCTAAAAGATGCAAACAGACAAAGCGTAGGAGATAGGAGTATACAAATACAAGCAAATGAATATGGTGAAGAATGGATGTAGCTCTGTTACATGTGTTACTACTTTTAGTTAGGGATAGAGGTAAGGAGTAACAGAGCCAGAGAAGGAAAGAAGGGGAAGAGGAACAGTCATGGCTCAGTGTCTGCCTACCCCTGATCAGCTATCAGCATATCAGCAGGCAGGTCTACGCTGATATCATGGTATAGAGCCTATAAAACTGGTAGGTCTGCATATCTTTTAGCTCATCCTCTTTAATGTGCTCTCTACTTTCTCCTGTTTCCTATTGGAGACAAGTGTGTTTCCAAATGTGGAGCTATCCATTGGAGATATTTCCAATGCTCCCGTCACTTAAGTGTGCAGTTGACATTTTCAAACCAAATTCCATATAGGAAACTGAAGGATTTTAATCCTGTTTCTAGGGCAAATCTCAATGCAATTTCAACTGTGCATTTGCTAATGACGCATCCTTAATTTGATGGAGAAGTATAGTATTCCTGACATTTCAGTGCATGATGGCTCAGACTAGTTCTTCTCTCACTGAGCTAATTAAACTAATGTACAGTATTAAGGAATGGTAAGTGCCTACTTCCCCTGCTATGCTCCCTCTCTCATTAGAAGTGTTGCACAAATGAGGGAGCGTATATGCTTTTCCGTTTCTTTCATGACAATTTGCCCATCTCTCCTGGGGGAAAAAAACCAGGCACTTCCAAAAAAAATTACACTCGTGGCAAAAAAGCTTTTATTCAACTCTTCTGAGAACGAGACTGCGCATTAGAATGTGCATTTTTAAATGTTACGCACCCATTAAACAGAGTCCTATGGTGAACTACATGGAGGCTGCCCATTCAGCTTGCACGTGTAGGTACCTACAGAAAAAACTACATGGCTTGAAGTTGAAAAGTGACTTCTAAATCACCATGGTGGCCGCACTGAGAAACGTTGCTGCTGATGACAGGACTGAAGTGTGAACCTACTTTTGAAAACGTACTATAAATAGCAATTCTTAGGGCAGCTTGTCTGCCTTCAGTGCCCTCTAGTGGATAAGAAGAGCAGGACTCCACTTCAAACATCAGCCACAGACAGGAAAAGCAATTGTGAGACTATGCTGCTATCAACAGTAGTAACTCCTGTTAGCATTAATACACGTGCATATCAATAGCAGAATACAATTTAAAGATTTTTAAACAGTACAGGACCTGAAGAGGTATAAAAAATTGACATTCAGGGCCTCATCTAGCAAACTCTTAACATCAAGCCTATTGCAAAAAAAGTGGGACTAATTATGGTAGTAAACACATCACTAGATTTGGCATTAAGTGTTTGCAGTGTTACAATTATTACAATACTTAATTATTACAGTACTGATACTTGTAAATTAGGAGTTTTTTAGGGATAAATCTTAAACAAATGTTTCTCTTTTCTAGATTGTGACTCAGACTAGGTGCCCGCACAGGAGCATTAGAAAGGCCACCTCAGCCTTTATGATCTGCAGGGGTTCTCAAACTTCATTGCACAGTGACCCTCTTCTGAGAACAAAATTACTACATGACCCTGGGAGAAGGGCCCGAAGACAGAACCTGCCTGAGCCTCCTACACTGAGTGTGTGTGTGTGTGTGTGGGGGGGGGAGAATGCGGGGGGGGAACGAAAACTAAAGCCTGAGCCCAATGGTGCTAGTGGGGAGGCCAAAACCCAAGGGCTTCAGGCCCAGGTGGGAGGTCTGTAACCTGCGCCCCGCCACCCTGAGCCCCAGCAAGTCTCACACCATCCTGGTGACCCCATTAAAAAGGGGTTGCGACCCACAATTTGAGGTCTCGATCCACAGTTTGAGAACCGCTTTATAGGGCTGTGGATCTGGACATGTTAGGTAACTCTCCTGCTTAGTTGCTCTGTGGAGAGTAGCTAAGATCAGCAGGGTGAGGGAAGGGGAGTAATTTGCTTCCAACCTGCAGGAGATTTTATTGTAATACGTGAGCTAAAAAGGATCAGACATTTCTGAGTGGAAGCAGAGTGGGGAAAAATATACTTTCCTTATTAAAAAAAAAAATCTAGCTTCAGCTTTGTGTCACTCATACACATCCACCTCATTCATGGGGAAACTGGGTACAATATTTAAAAGCATTTAAAAGTGTGTCTACCCTGGAGCTGTAATTCCCAGCTCAAGGAGACACACCTGCAGTGACACTGATCAAACATATTAAAAATCGAATGTAGCTGCAGCAGTGTGAGTGACGGGAAGGGGTAACTGTTCTGAGTACGTGCCTAGCATCCTGGAAGGTCTCCTACTCAGGGCGGCTAGCCCCTTCTGTTGCACTCTGGCTCCATCAGAGCTAGCAAGGGTATGGCTCCTCAAACTGGAATTTACGCCTAACGATCAACGTGTAGACAGTGAGTAAGGAGGCTAAGTTCCATTTTCAAAAGTGACTTAGATACTGGGGCTGCCCTTCATAGGTATTTTGGCCTGTAATTCCCATGGAAATGAATGGGAGTTAGATGCCTACATACATTCTGAGGATCTGGGCCTGGGGGCCTAGCTATCATTGCAAATCAATGGTATTTACACTTTTGTGGGTCAGATTTTTAAAGATATTTATGCACCTAATGGTGCAAATAGGTAACCAATAGGATTTTCACATAATCTGAGCACCTAACTTGCATTAGTTTCAGTGACAGCTGGAAAAAATAGCCTTTTTGAAAGTTCTACCAGGAGCCTATCCAGGGCCGGTGGAAGGATATTTCGTGACCTAGGCAAAACTTCCACCTGGCAAATATCCCCCCCCCCCTCCCAGGCCGGGGAGCCCTGCAGCAGCTCCCCAACCTTTTGCCAACCTGACCAACCTGCCAACCTTTTGCCAACGTGCCAACCTGACCTGGGGGAAACTTCCTTCCTGACCACTAATATGGCAATCAGTTGGACCCTGAGCATGTGGGCAAGACCCACCAGCCAGACACCTGGGAAAGCATTCTCTGAAAAAACTCAGAGCCCTCCGCCTGGAATTAATTTGCAAACTGGACACCATCAAATTAGGCCTGAATAAAGAGTGGGAGTGGCTGGGTCATTACAAAACCTAAACCTAATTTCCCCCTATTGTTACTCACACCTTCTTGTCAACTGTTTGAAATGGGGCGCTCTCATTACCACACAAATTATTTTTCCTCCCTTGGTATCCTGCTGTTAATTGAATAATCTTGTTAGTTAGCCTGACCTCACATCTCCCATTTTTTCATGTACTTGCTTCTGTATTTTCCACTCCATGCATCTGCTGAAGTGGGTTCTAGTCCATGAAATCTTATGCCCAAATAAATTTGTTAGTCTCTAAGGTGCCAGAAGGGCTCCTCATTGTTTTTTCTGGAGTTACTAATAATCACAATAAGTGCTAGTGCTCACACTGGAATGATCAATCCTAGGTAATGTTGCTGAGGAAGCCTTAGTTATGGCAGTAAGTATCATCACCAACCTAATTTCTCAGGTCAGATTTATGTGCAGTCTGTTCCTGGATCCACATCAGAGGCGTTTACTTAGTTCTTTTTGCAGTGCTTGTTAATGATTCATAAAGGAATATGCACATTGGTTTTGGAATCTAGCCTTATCTTATCACAGCTACATTGTCACTGCAAAGCACAGCCATGAAAAGCAGTGAACAGAAACTACCCTGAAATAGTTTCTTTAAGATCGTCCAGCAGAGTGGCAAAGAAAAATCAACCCTTTTGAGAGTCATTCAGTGTAAGTCTGTGTGTATGAGGAGTTATATGCATCCAGGTGCCACTGATAATAGATTTTTGTTCATGTGAGAATTTATCCAAGACTTTTAAGAGACAATCTTCACAGCAAAGGTAAGAAAACATCATCTCTATTTATCAGTTTAAAATAAATTAATGATTTTATAATGGATTTTCATAAATAAATCAAAAACATTAATCAGAATTAATCTAAATTGGAGTTAGATAGTTTTAAAAATATTTCCTGGCTTAGAAATGGCATTTGAGAAAGGCTTTCGGTTTTCTAACTGTGTTACCAGTTAACTGCTAAACATTCTGGCATAAGGAATCAGGTCTGAAATACAGCTTTAAAAAAACAATAACACTGGGAACAGTGAGAGTGGTAATATGTTGTTATATTAACTTTTCAGGTTTAACTTAGGCCCTGAGCCTGCAATAAGTGCTGCTTGGGTGTGTCGCCATGTCCACAGAAGTTAGTAAAGCCACTTAATGCACTGACTACCGGAAGGCACTCAAATACTATGGTGATGAGTGCAGCACAACAACCTTTATAGAAGAAAACAGAATAGAACACACAGAGTCCCACTGACTTCAGTAAGTCTCTTGTGGGCACAGGGGTCCTCTCATTTAGGGCTCAGTGCAGGATCAGAGCCTAAGCACTCATTGTGTAACCCTTCTTTACATGTCTTCAGTCTTTATTCATGGAGCAACAAAGAAGCTTCTAGTATGCCAAAAGCGAACCTTATGTTACACAAAGTTGCTAGTATGGAGCTTGAGCTAAGCCTTAAAGTTCCATGTTTATTTTCAATTCATACTCATGTATGTGTGTCAGCCCTGATTCTCCATTGTTCTGCACCACATGGGGTCATTTACCTCAGTATATGGTGGGTGAAAAGTGGGTGTAAAATGCTTTGGAATGGGCACATTTTACACCCAGTCAGCACTGGTGTAAACAACTACATAAATTTCACAGCAATGGAGATTCAGGCCCCACATGAACTTAGGGGACCAGATCCTGCTTGTACTTATTTAAAAATGTTCATCTTTGTCACTGAGTTTAATAGATGCAGAAGCAGGTCCAGGATTTACAAGTACAAGAGATTTAAAGCAAAATTTAGTTTTAACAACTATGCAATATTAAGTTTATACAACTAGCTGGTTGATATTTTTCCAACTAATTGGTATGCTGGCTGAAAATGCTGTTTTATCTAAATTGAGACTTTCTGTGGGAATGCATTAATTTCATCGACATTTCATAATGAGAAAAAAATGAAATGAATCATTTGAATAATAGCAAAACATTCTGTTTCAACCTTATCAGAACAGAATATCTTGCTTTTTATTTTCAAAATGATTTTTCATGTCAATATTTTATATTCTATTATAAATGCAATAGAATAGAATTTTTGTAAAAGGTCAAAACTGGAATGAAGCACTTTGATTCTATTAAAACACAATATTTTAATTGACCAGAAATTAAATTTCTTTTGTGAAAATTTAATTAATCAGGAAATTGTAATTATGTTTCTATTCCAATTCAGAAGAAAAAACAAAATCTGAAATCATGGAATTTTCTCAAGATGCCTGGGTAGACCAAAAGGTGCAGGTTAATAATTTTGGATTTGCTTCCTGTCTTGGGGATTTACCTCTATTATTTCTATTAATACTGGAGATAATTACGTGCAAACACTGCCAGATTTTGTGTAGTGAGAATAAATGCTGCAGATAAAAGAGAAAAGTTCCATTTTACTAGGAATTGGATCCTGTCTTTTTCAGCTGCTTTATAACGGACTTTTCACCACACAAACGGTGAGAACGAGCATGTATCTAAAGTAAACTGAAATGCTTTCGGAATAAATCTATCTATCTATCTATCTCAGAAACATGTCTAGACCTTGAATTACTAACAAAATCACACACTAGCCTTTATAATTAAATAAACTGAAAAGTGTTTCTGTTGTTAGTTAGTTTGTTTATTTCGCCTGCCAGGACCTGATTTCAGGGCTCTAGCTGTTTTGCAAGAGGTAACCACTGCACAAATAATTCCAGTGGGGGAGGGAGCCACATACATTCTGCACATTCCTTAAGGGCCTTGATCCTATGAAGTGCTACAAATTCATCTGAGGCAGAAATTTGTCTTTTTCACACAGTTATAAACACAAAGTCCCTATTGGTTATTAATACCGACCCTTAAATACAGGCTCTTACTGTAACATCGCAAGGTACTCGATTTGTTCAAGAGACATAAAATTTTCATACCAGCTTTTTTCCCCATGTAGTATTGCTTTTAAAAGCAAGGCAAAATAAAACATTTGTATAGGGAACCCACAATGTCACTGCTGTGCTATTAATTTGTACAGGTTCCAGAGTAAGGGTCTGGATGTCACAAAGCAAGGTCTATTTAAAGGCAACAGAAGTTTGTTCTAGGGAATAAAGGTTGTGGCCACAAAACAGTGTCCTTTCATCCTCATTCTCTTCCTCAATTTAATTTAATTTAATTAGTTTAATTCCCTAAAGTGAAATCTGTACAAGCCACGACAGACCATCTACGTCCCTCCCACATACTCCTTATAAAAGTTAGGGTTACAATAAAACAAACAACAACTATTAGGAAACTGGGTTTGTGCAGCATCTCTACGTGGCGCTGAGGTATGATTCCCAGTTCAAGTAGACCATACTTGTTCTAGTTCTCGTTGAGCTAATGCAAAGGAAGGCAAGATGGCACGTGTGCCAAAGGCAGCACCTGAGCTGATTTTCAGTGGCACTCACACTGCTCAGGTCCTGGCCACCAGTCTGGGGAGCTCTGCATTTTAATTCAGTTTTAAATGAAGCTTCTTAAACATTTTAAAAACCTTATTTACTTTACATACAACAATAGTTTAGTTCTATATTGTTGACTTATAGAAAGAGACCTTCTAAAGATGTTAACATTTGTGCGGAGCTGGATTGTGCAGTAATAAGAGTAATATCAGTGCTTTTGAAAATCATATTTTAACCATGATTCATTGTACTTCACTTAGTCAGTAATTACCTGGAAACATAACCAATATGGGTTCATTATGGGCAAGCTAGGAAGCCACAGATTTTTATTTGGTATATGTCAATAAATATTGATTTCACCGGACATACATGGAAAAAATATTTTCATTGGTAATAATCAAAATTTACCAATATGCAAAATAAGAAAAATGTTGCTTGATAAGTTATTAGAATTTGGTTTAAGGATCTTTACTTTGTATATTTTGATAGCTGATACTGTCAGCTGTGTTGTAATGGTTATAAAGCTTTAACTTTTTGAATCTAAATGTCTACTGTTATTAAATAATTATTGTCTGCCCCTCCCTGTTGTGTTACCCCCTCATAATTTCCCACAACTCTGAAAATTTACATAGATAAAAATAAAAGTAAATGCTTTAAACCCATAATGTTGTGCAACTGTGAAAATTTAAATGGATACAAATAAAAATGATTAAAAATAAACATTGATATTAGCCATCAAAATTACAAAGCCAACCCCTAAACTCAAATTCTGCCAAGCCTTGTTGTGTGGAAATAAAATGGGCTTGAAACCAGTGTGGATTCTAGCTGAGGACACTCAGGTGCACAAAGGCCACACAGAGGGGGTTGCAAAGGAACACTATTCCCACAAAAAAACACTATGCTGGGGGTCCCAGAGCCAGCCAGAATAGCTTTAAAATTGTGTGGTGCTGGCTAGAGCAGAAATGTACTGAGGGAGCATGGAGCTGTACTGATTAAACACATCCCATGGGTAGCCTCAGGCATGAATCAAACTCCGTCCAATTACTTTAGAGAGGATATGGGTGACCATAGGGTTCTTTAGTCTGCCAGAGCACAACTAGCAGTATTTGTGTACTCCGAGTACACATTTGATTGCAGACAACTCAGAATTATTTCTCCAAGCTGCCCATGATCCATTTTCATTATATGAAAGCGTTTCCCTGACGCCTTTAATCTTCTCAACATGTGTGTAGTACAGGACACAAAGGGACAAAGGTTTAAATGCTAGAGCGTTATAAAAACCAGCAGCAACACATTACTGATTTCCTCAACAATTCTATGTTGTGTAGCTTCCTTATAACTATCCAATGACAACTGCATGTCTTTTTGCCATAGGTTTCAGGAGAAAATGCTCCAATGGATAGCCTACAGATATTTATTCCAGTCACTTTTATCCTGTTTGCCTCACTAACAGGTAGGACATTGCTAATTCATGAAATGACTTATAATGGACACCATTTATAAACTAATTTTAAAGCACTGTAAATATCTATTACAGGCAGTATCAAATGTATGTTTCACAATAATGCTTAATAGTGAATTAATTTATTAAATAGTCTTAGAAGGGATTGCTTTACTTTTCAAGCCTGGAAATACATAATGAATTTGATTGGACCACAGTATGAAGGTGTTAGACAGGGTTACAGTGGGGAGGAAGGGACAGGGGGAAGAGGGGAGAGGGAGCAGACGTAGAGGAGTCAGGGAAGCAGATGCAAGGAAGACTGTGGCAGAGGGAAGGCCTTAGCTCCTCAAAAAGCAAAGTGTTCCCCCTCCATGCCCTCTCCAGAGGTGGAGGGAACTCAGCTCCTCATAGAGTTCCCTCTTCTCCTGCGGCTGCACTGCCTGGGGAAATGACACATCAGGCAGCAGAATTTCAGCTGCGAGCAATAGGGAGAGCTGTATCTGTCTGGGAATTTGAGGCTCCAGGTCTTTCCACCAGCAGGTGAAAAAGCACCAATAACTGAGGGGAGAAGAAGAATTGTCCAAGCTGGGAATCGACTAGCTACCTCAACTGCATTTTTTTCTACAGGTCGATAGGTCTTCCTACTGGTTCTCCCTAAGGGACTGAGAGGGCAAGAGACAGACCTTGCTACTTCAAATTCTCTCTCTCCTCCAGGGGAAATAAGAAACCCTTTCCCGTTCTTTGACTGAATCGAGAAGAAATAAAATGGCTCTGTCAGGACTCTCTGTCCTCCGAGCTTTCCACAGTGTCAGTGGGGAGAGGATAAGGCACACACGAGTTGTTCCCACAGGACCACATTTACATGCTCACACTCACTTTGTTTGTAGGCTGACCATATTTCCTTGAGACAAAAACGGGACATTGGGGATGGCAAAAACGGGACGGGGTGGGGGGTGGGGGTCTCACCAGATGAAGTCAGTGCAGTGGCTGCAGAAACTGGGCTGAGGGGCGCTGGGGGGGTGGTTGGGGGCTCTGGGGGGGCTCTAAGGGGGCTCTGGGCAGTCTGGGGGGGCTCTAGGGCCCAGGGGGTCTCACCGGATGAGGTCGGTGCAGTGGCTGCAGAACGTGGGCTGCTTGAACAAGCGCGCAGTGACTTTGTGGCTCTTGACCACGTGGATCACCTTCTGGCGCAGCGCCCCCTTGCGGCAGAACAGCGGCTTGGCCAGGCACTCCAGCTCGGTGGGCGAGGTGACCAGCGCCATGGCCCCACCTGGGCCCCCCAGCGCCGCCCGCTGCCTCCTCTTCTTACTATTCCTCCTTCTTCCCTCCTTCTCTCCATCCCTCCCTTCCTCCCTGCTCTCTCCCTCCGTCCGCTGCCTCCTCTCCCTACCTAAGGACAAGTATCAGATGTCAAAATCTCCGATGAGGGCAGTTTGCTCATCGGAGATTTTGACATCTGATACTTGTCCTTAGGTAGCAAGATTCTTCACCTGAGCTCTTGCGAGTCCTGCAAAGAAAGAACCTCCCCCTAGAAAGCAGCTTGGGACCTGCCCCAAAAACAGGACAAAATTGATATTTTTGTCAAAAAGACGGGACGGTCCAGAAATATGAAAAAAACAGGATTGTCCCGTTCAAAACGGTACGTATGGTCAGCCTATTTGTTTGGCATCTTTCATGCACATTTATTCTCTTATCATCTCTATGGCCTGTCTCTCACACAAGACACTACGGTGTCATTTCACCACGCCACCCCCAATGATGACATAATGCTACCAGAATTGTGGCGCACCTCCCTCCCACTTTGATCTGCTTATCTCACTTGGTTATCTCATAGAGACTTGAGCTTCCAGCCAGCTAGGAGTGCTGGTCTGGTGTGACCAGGCTTACAAAGTGAAAACCAAGGACAGCGATACAGCAGCAGGAAGGAGGTGGGGGAGAAAATGAGGCACTTTGCCCTGCTAGGTAACGAGTTGGTAAAATACAAAGACCAGACTCACCTAACCAAAACTGAAGCCTTCCCTCTGCCAGGATCTTCCTCCCATCTGACTCCTCTACTTTTACCCCACAGCCTCAGTCCTCCCAACTCCTGGGCCCCGGACATTCCCACTCCCTCCTACTGCTCCTTGCTCACTCACTCATTGTGACAGATCTAGATCTAGAACAGGTGAGTCTGCAGCTCCTCCTCACTTGTCATCATCATACAGAGCTTCCAGGCTGGGCCAGCAGAGCAATAGTCTCCTTTCCCTCTCTCAGCGTACTCCCTACCTCTTCTTTCAACCCCACCTCAAGCAGCCACATCCAATCAACTGGCTCCAGCTCTTGTTCCCCCTCTTCTCCTCCCTATCCAATAAATAAGTTCTGCCCCAATAAAGCAATGAATCCCCCACAAGTCAATTATCCTGCAAACCAACTCATGCTGCCCTCCTTCCCCAAATCAATTTATGCTGTCCCACAGGTTTAAAACAAATAAAAGCAGGTTTAAAACAAATAAAAGGAAGTTCTTCACACAGCGCACAATCAACCTGTGGAACTCCTTGCCTGAGGAGGCTGTGAAGGCTAGAACTATAATAGGGTTTAAAAGAGAACTGGATAAATTCATGGAGGTTAAGTCCATTAATGGCTATTAGCCAGAATGGGTAAGGAATGGTGTCCCTAGCCTCTGTTTGTCAGAGGGGGGTAATGGATGTCAGGAGAGAGATCACTTGTTCATTACCTGTTAGGTTCACTCACTCTGGGGCACCTGGCATTGGCCACTGTCGGTAGACAGGATACTGGTCTGGATGGACCATTGGTCTGACCCAGTAAGACCTTTCTTATGTTCTTATGTTCCTACCTGTCTGCAGGCTCCTGTGCTATGGGAGCCCCATCTCTGTTTCTCTCCCGGGTTTGTAGAAACCCTCAGCCCCCCAGCCAATCCTCCTTCTGCAACTGAACCTTTTACTTCTGTTTCTCCCTCTTCTATTCTTAAAGAAGCAGGCTGGAAGCCTCAGATTCTGCTCTTCTCCCTCTCATCTGAAAAAAGCCATTTCTCCATCTACTTAGTTTCTCATTTTGCTTCCTATCCTGAAAAAGCACTAGCAGTGCCTGAGCCACCCCTCTCAGATCCCTTCTTCCCCTCTCTGACCTTTACACAAGAAACGGCACTAGGAATGCTCCCAGTGTCCACCTCCTGTTCTCATTGGGGTGGAGGAGGTGACCTGATGTCTCAGTGTTCTTGTGAAGGTGGAACAAATCCGCAGTGCTAACAGAGTGATGGGACGATCCCTTCAAACCGGGACAATCTTAGTAAAGCAGGACATCTGGTGGCCCTGTCTGAGTCAGCAATTCACAAAGGCTCACAAAGGCCTGTAACTAGGCATCTTCCCACTAAACTAGTGATGTTGACCCAGTGACCTCAGACAAATATGTTCCTTCACATCAGCTGAGCAGGTAACAGGTGCTTAATCAACAACGGCATAGGAACCTGCCTTGAAATCATTCCAGAACGCAAGAGATGAGTCAGTAAAGTCAAAGTGGGATAGCCCTTCACACCAGCATAGCAAACTAAAGATGTTGAGCCCAGAGGCCTCAGGTCTTGAAATCGTAGCCAGTCACAAGGGATGAATTAGTGAGCTCGCAAAGCTCTATATCTGGGCATCCTCCCAGCAAGCTGTAAGTGCTGAGCCAGTGACATCACAGAGACTGCTCTTATACCAGCCAATCAGCAACCAGCTGGGCCGCACCAGTGAGGTAACAAAGGTCTATGCTTTGACATCAGTCCAGAAAGAAAGGATTGCTGAGCAGGAGATAAATGAAGGAGGAGAGCGTCTGTGTGTGAGAGAGTGTGAGACTGAATGCGTGTACAGGGGGCGGGGGAGAGAGTATAGCTCTCCCTCCTCTGCTAAAAAGAGGGGCCATTCCCCTTCTTTTACATCTCTTACCTCTTATATGGCAGATGAAAGGAAGACTCAGTATGTGGGAGAATCTAATCTGCAGTGGGAGATAAAAAGAAAAAGGATGTGGATCTGTGGGTATGCTTTAGAAATATCATAACAGAGCTAGAAGAAACAATTAATGAGGAGGACTTGGGAGTAAACACATTTTCCCCACCATATCCCTTGTTGTAATGTGTCCTGATGTGTCATTTACCAAGGAGAAGGAGTGTAGTCGATGGTGGAGGAAGCAGAAGGAGAAACGGGCACTTTCTTCTCAATCCTTTTCAGATGCCAAAACACCCGTTTAAAAATCTGATCCTCCTCTATCAGAGGAAGAGGTGAGGACAGGAAAATGGTTATAGGAAGGGATGGTTTTGGGGCAAGTGTCTCATTAACTTGTGCACCATTTGCCACTGGCACTGAGTAACTGTAAACAAGAAAAGCATTTATTCCTGAAGGAACAATACCACCTGTTACAGTAAGTTAGTGTGACAGAATGGGAAATAATCATTATTGAACAATTCATGCACACTATGAATGCCTTTGGATTGCCTTTGGAAAAGGTTGGATGGCTGAAACACCAGGTACAGAACTGCACCCTTAGGCTTAAGTGAAATATTTTTGTTATGAACTTTCATCAGGATTGATCCTTTAGTAAACATTTACTGATATGCCCAAGGCAATGTAAAGCTTTACTAACCCACACCTTATCATGAAAAGGCAAATGAACAATATGATTTCAAGGAGCATTGTGCATGGTTTAGAATTTTCACCAGTGGGAAGTAATAAAGTGGCACTAGTTGTGAGGGCAAGAATTTTCATCAGGTGTATGGGAGAAGTTAGGTGCTGAACTTGTGTTAATAAGAACTGAACATTTAACTTCCTGACAAATGCAGTGAGAAAATTTAGTTTGAGGTCTCAGTTTTTCTCAATGAACATGTAAAATATTTTTCAGACAGTAAGGTGATGAAATTGGTATTGAAGTGTACTTGTTGAATTAGGGAACACTGTACATTAGAACGGAATGCTAATCCTGTGGTTAAAGCACTAGTTTTAGACTCAGAAGAGCTGAGCTCAGTTCCTGGTTCTTCCACAGACATCCTTTGTTCCCAATCGGAAAAATAGAATTTTAGGTTGCAGAGCTCATGGCAGGGCTGTCTCTTATGATATTTCTACATTGCCTGGCACAATGGGAGTTCGTATTGATTTAGGGCTATGCCTCCTGTAAGATAAATAATAAGTTAAAAAAAATAAAGAGATGAAGTTTCTCTTTGAAACAGAAAATGTTTCAGCAGAAGATACACAAGAAGGCATTTTACTGTCTAACCAGTCCTTAGACTCAGGAGTCCAGGTGAAGGAAAATGATTCCCCTAAGCAACACAATGTGGGTGGGCAGGCAGTGGTACCATCTACACTCTGTCTTGGGATTTTCTGTCAAGGAAGGGCAACTTTAATTTATTGTGGGGATAAGTTAAATCAATACTCCCCCCCAGTGGATGTGACCACATCTCCTCTCTGAGTGGGACTGGATACTTTCTGAGCTGTGCTAGTGTCTTATGGGCTCCCAGTGGAGGACCAGTTGTGACCACTTGCTTCTTTCACTTTTGCGGCATCCTGCCTCCTTAGTGGACTTCCCACCTGTAAGGAGCTGAACCAGGTTCTCTGCGTTAGATTGGGAAGCATTCTATTGACTTCAATAGGCAGTGAATCAGGCCTTGTGTGCATAAGGAAGCGTAGATCCTGCGCTTTGTCCAGCTCATGGACTGTTAAAATATAATTGTATTAGTTAAAGGGAGGAATAAATCATGCTCACTTCCTCTTACTGCCCTGCTTGGCTGAGTAAGACAATGGCACAATCTTGCCCTAGACTAAAGAATCAAGGGATGAGTTTTTAGTCTTTGATTCAGTGGCACTAATAAACATGATCTCATAACGATAGATGAGGTACAAAACCCATGTGATTTATTCACATGAATGGTAAACCATTAACTTTTTAAATAACATAAAATGTTTACTGAATGAAAACAGATTTTTATGAATCTTCCAAGACAGCAAAAAGACAGTGTATATAAATGTCAAAGCTAAAACACTGGAGGGAAAGCAGAGAAACAATGCTGAAGTTAAGTGACTAATGTGGAATCTAATAAGTGTGATTGCCTGGGGAACATTATGAATGCATTTATTTCGGTTTAATTTTTTTAATTTCCAAAATGTAATACATTCATAAGTGATGTACAAAATACTGTACAAGAGGATTACAAAATCACACCTAAAAACCACAGTTCCTCATACTTATCCTCCAGTTTTATTAATGCCATGGCTCTGTATTTGCTGGTTTAACTCAATCTCATGTAACTACCTGTACATGTAGTTTATAAATGTACCTTTTAGATGCTTTTATTTTTTAAGGATCAGTCTTTTTGTTATCAGACTACTTCTCAACAGAAATGTTCCAGGTTGGACATTGATAAAGACAGGTGCAGCTGAAATGTCTGAGCGTAGGATGTGGCAACAAGAACACCTGAGTTCTAGTGCCAGCTCTGGCACCAACTCTTTCTTTGACCTTGGATAAGTCACTTAGGGCTATAGGCACAGAAGGATTTAGACATCTAACTCCAGGGAAGTATACCTGGATGTGAATCTCAGGCAGAGGGAGGCGGCTTCCTCTAGCCCAGATGTTGGCACTTAAGTTTCTTTGAGGGGTGGGGCTTAGGACTCACCTCTCTCCTTGGTGCTTACTATTGGTTGCATAGGTGCCAACTCTGTATGTGTTCCATTTCCCCACTCATGTCCCAGCACCTCCTATTCGCCTGCTGCCCCGCTGATCAGTGCATCCCGCTCTCTCCCAGCGCCTACCGCCAACTGCGGTCAGCTGTTTCACAGCATGCTGGTCGCTCTGGGAGAGAGGGGGAGGAGTGGGGATGGGGCATGCTAGGAGAGGGGGTGGAACTAAACAGGAAAGAGGCAGGGCCAGGGTGAGGACTTGGGGTAAGGGATGGGGAAAAGGCCTGGCCTGGGGTGGAGCACGGTCCAGAAGAGGCAGAATTGGGGTGGGACCTGGGGGAAAGAGTCAGGTGGGGGCAGGGCCAGGGGTGGAGCAGGGGGTTGAGTACCGGGCCAGAGGAAGCTGCTGCCTATGATTGGTTGCCTTAGGTAGCTCCCTGTTCAGCCTTCTGGCTTTTGTGGATCCCATTCTTAGGCACCTAGCTGTTGCCATACATTGAATTGGGAGCCTATGTGCCTAACTTGGGGCTGAGGCTTCCACTGGGTGGCAGGGCATTGTAACCGTAGGCATTGCATAGTGTAAGTCCCTTTGTAGATCTAGCCTGTAACCTCTGCATTACTTTCACAGTCAGTAATCTGAGCATGATTATATTGACTTTCTATTTCACTAAGGTTATGAAGATTGCTTAGCTACCATTTGTAAATTATTTCCAAAATGGAAATAGCACAAAGACAAAATCTGCTATCGCTAAATATTATGGTAGATTTATTATATAGATCCCAGTGTGAAAAAACAAAGGATAATTTGCCATCCTTGTGACACAGTATACTTAAACCGGGCCTCTGATTCCCAGATGGTCAGTAATGATCAGAAATCCTGCTAATTTGAGGGCTGTTGCTGTAAAAGGCGCATGTAAAACTGGTTAGTGGTCTCAGTCTGTTTCCTAGCTTCTATACCAACATCACAAAAGCCACTACTGTTTTAGTGATGTCATCAGCCGTTGTAGGCTAGGATGCCCTCAATTTAGGAATTGGCAGAGAGGAAGAGGAAGAACTGTCTTTCACATATTTTGTTTCAACAACTGTTAATAAAACACGTTAAGTGTTTACATATAATTGTGTTTCAGGACTTGAAACAATTGTACATATTAAAGCACTCCAGTTCAATTTTAAGATAATGATGCATGCTAAGAATAGCTACAACTATACAAGGAAAAATGGGCAATTTCTGTTGAAAGGAGAGTGCTTTACGATATAGTTGATGATTTTGATAACTAGCAGTAGAAGTGAAGTTTACATTTGAGTGGCTCTTCTGTTCTTCATATGCAGAGATATTTAGGAGACTGCAATGCAGTGAAAGGCACAATGTTTTTAATGGAAACCTGTAAAGGCAGCAAATCTCTATAACAGTCTCTCATTAACATAAAAGCAAATCTGTCTGTACAGAATCTTTTATTCCCATTACTACTTCTACTGGCCTCCTCCTGGAGGATTGAAGGAAAAGTATTTTCTTTTTCCTCTAAGGAAATAACAGTTCAAGAATTTGAGGTAAAATGTAACTTTTCAAATGATAAGTTAAATTAACTGAAATCTTGTGCATAGGCACTTTTGAAAATCTATTTAATTCCTCACCCATTAATCTTCATAACTGAAAGTTCTCCTCCAACAAAAACTTTAACTTTGCTCTGTAGTGACACCATGAAAGGAAAGAAAATCTAATGTATTTCTAAAAATCAGTTTATCTCATCTGGGATTACAAACACTTAAAATGACTCAGTCATAATCACATTGTTTTTGCATGTTGTCACTACTGAGCAGAGTTCAGATTGTTGGGTGCCCTAACTATGTATTTCCATATGGTAACTTGTATAGGTTTCTTTAAAGTTAAACTTTAAGGGTATGGCTACACTACCCACCAGATTGGCGGGTAGCACTTGATATCTCAGGGATCAATTTATCATGTCTCATCTAGACACGATAAATCAATCCCCGAATCAACTCCCGTACTCCACCTCAGCATGAGGAGTAAGCAGAGTCAGCGGGGGAATGGCCACGGTTGACTTGCTGCTGTGGGGATGGCCAGGTGAGTCGACCGAAGGTACTGCTTAGCTGAAGTTGCTTATCTTAGGTTGACCCTCCCACCCCCCTAGTGTAACCCAGCCCTAATTGTGTATTTCCTGGGTTTATAACACTTGGTTTGGGGATAATACAATATGCTTGCAATGTATTTGACCTTTAAACTACTGATATTAAGTCAACCTTCCTCATCCTTAGCTCCAGTTTAATATAGATTTTTTTATGGGGAATTATTAATGATGAGGATTTTAAGCTTTCTCTGAAAGCATCTGGTATCACTTATTGTTAGAGATATGTTGCCAGATTAGAGGATTCAATGGTCTTTTCTGATATGTTCCTCAGATGTCAAATACACAAAAAATTCATGTGAAAAAGTGCTGTCAGAGCCAAGTATTTTTGTTTTGTAGTCTGATGTTGCTGAATATGCAAGGTAAGCCAAAGGCACCTCATTGACATTGGTGTTGGTATATTTACAATTCTTGTTTTTTTCTTTCCAGGTTTTGGCTTTGGTTATTCTATTGTAAATGGCCCTGCTAATGCTACAGTCCTAGCTGGTTCAGAGGCCCGGTTTAACTGTACTGTGTCACAAGGATGGCAAGTTATAATTTGGCTTTTAAACGGGAAAGCTGTTCTCACGACAACTCCCCTTGGAGGAGCTATTGTAACAAGCGATCGCTTCACTCCACAAAATTATACCAGTGGTGAGACTTTTACCTCAGAACTGATCATCCACAATGTCCAACAGAACGATTTGGGTCAAATACAATGCAGCATCCAACGTGGTGACCCCAGCTATGCCTTTCTTTCTGTGCAAGGTGTGTATGCCTTTTCATTTCTGTCACTGAATTTTTATTAAATTGTACTTAGCAGAAATCCTGTGGCACAATGCCAAAATTACTAGTCTGTATCGGTACCGACTTTCAATGAATGCCCTACGCCTGCTATATTTCTCATCTTGAAAGTTGGATCAGTAATTTCATGCACAGATTGGCATTCCAAGGTAGCCTGAGGCTGTCACTGCAAAAGACTTCAGTTGTGCTCACTTTTTCCTAGCAGCTCTTACTCTGTTTTGGGTAGTGTGGAAGTGCCGGAAGCTTATATCAGTGCTGCCAGCCATCAGTCAAAAACAACCATTGTGCGCCACAGAATGCACCCCACAAGGTTACACAGCCGGCACGGAGCGGTTCTGCCATTGCAGTTGGAGCCGTACTGTGCTTGGTATCCACCATGCTTCCTTATGCGGGGTGCTGGCTGTTCCATCAGCCAGGGATGACTGTAGCACAGTGGCATTGCAGCCTCATGCACTTTCCCAAGCTTCACTCCAACTCAGGAATTGCCATGCACCATCAGACCAGTGGCCCATCGCATCCAGAAACTTTTTAGATTATTTTCCTCATTTTTGTACATAAAACTTATTTTGCATTTCATGTAGAGCTCCTTCCTACTGTCTGACCTAGGAATAGTCAGCCTCCATCCAGTTTGTGTTGAGGTTTAATGTAGTGCAAAAATTTAACCTGTGAGTCACAAGGTGATACCCTTGATGTGACTGCTGCCGTACACTACAGCTCCCAGGATACAGTACATCTTTCATGTATATCAGACATCCTTTAAGAAAGTGCATCCAATAAAGTGGAACCTTCCCTCCATCTACTATTCATTTGTCTAAAAAAGAAGAAGCCTGATGCCCAGAGCATCGCCTTTCTATAAACTTTCCGTGATAAACCTGAAGAACATCTCTAAGAGGTAACAGAGAAATAAACCCCTGATGACACATGGTCCTTTAGCTGGTGCAGGAGATATTCCAGTATGGCCAGAATGACACTTCAAAAGCTTTCATTGAACAAGATGGTGGAAAACTAAGTCTAGTTGTAAAGCCAAAATGGACTATAACACGGCCAAAAAGCTGCAATTGCTCCACATTTATCTCATGTAAACACCATCCCTACGTTTTCGGTTTTCTATTTTATTTTAATTACTTTTTTAACTTGCAAATTATGATTGATTTTTGGTAGCCAGAGATGATTTAAAACTGGCAATAAGACACCACTGCAGTTAAATATTCTGAAGGAACAAATCATCTTTTCCCCCCACAGTTAATGGATCTTTGTTCATCAAAGATCACAACTCGACAGTAAGAAAGAATGAAACAATTGAAATTGTTTGTGAAGCCTTAGGATGGGCTCCAGCTCCAAACATGACCTGGATGCTAAACAACTCTTTTGTAGATAAGTCCAGGTATGTTACTAACCACAGTCAAGGATCTAATGATCTTCACAATGAAGTGAGCACCTTAACTTTGACTCCGATGGCCAATGAGACGCTGACTTGTTTAGCTTATATAGAGGCACTCCCTAAGCCCCAGAATGCAACTGTAACTCTTATTGTGCAGGATTCTCTTGCAGGTAAGTGAATATTCTCTATACTATGCCTCTCTTTTTTATTTTGAAAATCTAAGCAACATAACACCTGCAAATGTAATAGACTCAAACTCCAGTAACCAGTACAGACGTCACATAGTGTTAAATTCACTCCTGTGCTGATCACCAGCACAAGTCCTGAGGATTACTAAATTCTCCTTATTTGAAGCAGCACAAGGGAAGCAGAACTCCTCTTAATGCAGGTTTCATTGCATATAAAATTGGATTTTCTGCCTTTTGAAAGATCTTACCCCATGAATTTAGGCATTGAAAAAAATTGATTTGGGCCATGAAATAACAATATATTTCTAGCTGTTGGCTGCATAAACATCTTATGCTATGCCTAATGTAAAACCCTGCTCTAGTAAACTCTGAAAGTTTTGCCATTGACGTCAACAGAGGTAGGATCTCAGCCCTACACAAACCCAAAGTAAACCATTGTGCGCCACAGAATGCACCCCACAAGGTTACACAGCTGGCACGGAGCGGTTCTGCCATTGCAGTTGGAGCCGTTCTGTGCTTGGTATCCACCATGCTTCCTTATGCGGGGTGCTGGCTGTTCCATCAGCCAGGGATGACTGTAGCACAGTGGCATTGCAGCCTCATGCACTTTCCCAAGCTTCACTCCAACTCAGGAATTGCCATGCACCATCAGACCAGTGGCCCATCGCATCCAGAATCATGTCCCAGATAGTGGCCAGCACCCAAACATATTGTTAAGTTCTTGGCCTCACCAGCAACCTAGGGCAATGAATCCCACATTTTAATATGACCCCGATGCCATGGGAATCACCTACCAGCGGGGTAAGCTGAGCTGCCACCTGCATTGTGCTGCCTGAGTAGCACAAAGCCAGTGGAGCGAGGGGCCAGGATCTGGCCCATAAGTATATATCAGCAAAACTGTTTTTGAGATAGGGATGGATGGTTTTATTTTCCAAGCGCTAGCACAATAAGAACAAACAGGACTAGATCCTCAACTGGGGCTAAGCAGCGCTTGTGAAGCAGACGGAGGAGGCATGAAAATGCCCTTTTCAGACCCTCAGTCTTGGGAAATGTCTGGCCATTTGTCCCCAGTGCTGTAAAGCATAGGAGTTTAACAGGGCTGCTGGAGTTATCACCAGCTGCTCATGGTCTCTAGGGGTTGTTAGAAAATGGGAGATTACTAGGACACAGGGACACTTTTGTCACACCTCCTATGGTGGGAGGTGGAGGGATGCTGTAGACGCCCTTATGATGACTCTGTGCCACCCAGAGTTTCCCCGAGGCAGGGTCCTTAAATCCATGTTTCTTTTAGTGACTGGATGAGAGTGGAAAAAAGGAGCTGAACTTTTGACATCAAAATGACAGCTCTTGGACTGAGTTGGCAGCCCTTGGAGTGTTACATGATATGTGACCCATTCCGTGTTCTGAAATGGGTGGCACTGGCATGAAAGGCATTCAGATACCACAGTGACGGGTGTGGTATAAAAACCTAGATAGACAGATAGGTAGGTAGAGTGATAAGCAGACTGGCGGTGCCTTTTACTTTAAGCGTGAGCCATTGTTAGCAAGTTTCTCAGAACCATCTACTTTGTAATGCAATTGAAAAAGGCCATTTTACTAGTTTTAATAAGACTTCCTCTAAGTTAAATTGCTTCTAATTACTGACTAAACAAGAGATTTGTCCTGAGGACTTAATAAAACAATTAAACTCCCCGTCCTACTCATTCTAGAGCTATTGAGACACCCACCCACAGTTTCCATAGTTACATGCTGTACATTAGAAGAGGAGAAAAACAGATGTCACAGACACAATTAGTGATCATATAGGACCATCATGCATTCCTCTTTGGGAAAATGATTATGCAGTAACAGACACTCAAGATTTCTCAGCATAGGCATAGTTTGACGTCTATATTTGGAGGGGTGACTCCGATCACGCCAACAGAACGGTGCGCGCTGAAGGGAGGGCAAACTCTGTGTCTGCCCACAGGGCACCATTTCAGATTTGGGGGGCACCCCTCAACTTTAACTGTGTTTCCAGGGGCGAATTAGACAACTGAAAACTCTAATGTTTTTGCAGATAATTTAGAAATATCTGAAAGGAGCACTGTGTTGAATTCCTATATCAAGAAAGAAAATTAAATAAATATTAGACCTACTCTGCTCTAATACTAACATGTTCTGACATCTTGTGGCAAGTCACTTATGGGACACTGATTAGGTTTAAAATTGTAATGTATATTCTTACTCAGATACTCTTATTAAAGTCAGAAGGGACCATCATGATCATCTAGTCTAACCTCCTGTAATAGACCCCTAACCTCTGCCTGAGTTACTGAAGTCCTCACCTTATGGTTCAAAGACTTCCAGTTACAGAGAATTCACCCTTTACACTAGTTTAAACCTGCTAGTGACCACCATGTCCCACGTTGTAGAAGAAGGTGAAAACCCCCATGGGCTCTGCCAATCTGACCTGGGGAAATATTCCTTCCTGACCCCAAATATGATGATCCTTTAGACCTTGAGCATGTGGGCAAGATCCACCAGGCAGACACTTGGGGAGGAATTCTCTGCAGTAACTCAGAGCCCTCCCCATCTAGTGACCCATCTCCAGCCATTCTGTCATACCATCCCTTCCATAAATTTATCAAGCTCAGTCTTGAATCCAGGTAAGCTCTTTGCCCCCACTTCTCCTCTTGGGAGGCTTCTCCAGAATTTCACTTCTCTGCTGGTTAGAAACCTTCACCTAATTTCGAGCCTAAACTTGTTGATGGTCAGTTTATATGTATTTGTTCCAGGATCCACACTGATACTTAACTTAAATAACTCCTCCCCCTCCCTGGTATTTATCCCTCTGATGTATTTATACAAAGTAATCACATCTCTCCTCAGCCTTCTATTCATTAGGCTAAACAAGCCAAGCTTTTTGAGTCTCCTAAGGTAGCTTTTCCATTCCTCAGATCATCCTAGTAGCATTTCTCTGCACCAGTTCCAGTTTTATTCCATCTTTCTGAAACATGGGGGATCAGAATTGCACCCAATATTCCAGAGGACATCATTTGATCCTTTATTTCACATATAACATCTGCAAGTGGAAAGATGGCCAAAGTAAGGCTTGTTAGTTGAATTTCCTAATGTTTTATTTAATACCTGAGGCAAGAGGTCACCTAATGTTACATTGGGCTGGCCCACAGGGACTTAACTAATCTGTCAGTTAGGCTATATCTACACTAGAGCCCTTACACTGACACAGCTATACCAGTGCAGCTGCAAGATCTCTTGTGTAGTCTCTCTGCCAATGGCAGAGAGTTCTTCTGTCAACATTATTATGCCACCCTTAAAGAGTGGCAGTAGCTATGTCATCAGGAGAAGCTCTCCCACTGATGTAGCGCTCTGCACACGGTCACTTATTCTGGCAAAAATTGCTATGTTGCTCAGGGTGGTGTTTTTTTCACACCCCTGAGTGTCATAACTTTTGCCAACATAAGTGGTAGTGTCGACATCACAGAGACTACTGTGAGAGCTTCCTCGAGCACAATTTAACAAAATAGTATAGACCGGGGTTCCCAAACTTGTTGTGTGGCTTGTGCAGGCTAAGCCCCTGCCTGGCCGCAAGACGCTTTGTTTATGGGAGTGTCCGTAGATTCGGCCACTCGCAGCTCCCAGTGGCCGCGGTTCGCCATTCCCGGCCAATGGGATCTGTAGAAAGTGGTGGTCTGGCCTGCGCTGCTTCCCGCAGCTCCCATTGGCCGGGAATGGTGAATCGCAGCCAGTGGGAGCTGTGAGTGGCCAAACCTATGGGCGCCCCCATGTTAAAAAAAGCATCTTGCAGCCAGGCAGGGGCTTACCCTGTGCAAGCTGCGGAACAAGTTTGGGAACCCCTGGTATAGGTCTTATGGGGCTACTGTCCCTGGGAGAAGCAGAAAGATCAAACAGTGAAGAGATTCATTAAACTTGCAAACTGTGAAAAGAAGAAGATAATGACAACAGCAGCTGAGATGGGGAGGGGGATGGGAAGGAAAGATGGGAAGTGTGTGGCTGTTTATTTTTCACACTGATTTATATAAAAGTGTTAAACCATATCAGCAGCTGCTCCAGTTCCTTACAGACACATTCCTGGTCTCCATAACATTCTGAACCATGAGAGGCTAGGCTGGACACAGAGAGAGGGTATGTCTTCACAGTAGCTGAGAGGTCTAATTTGCAGCATGGGTAGACAAACATGCACTAGTTTTGCTCAAGCTAGCACCTAAAAATAGCGATGTGGTCCAGGCAACATGTGCTGTGGCTTGGGCTAGCCGCTTATGTATCCAAGGGATTAGGCTGGATGGTATTCGTATGGCTAGCGTAAGAAGCTGCATATGCCACCATGGCCACACTGCCATTTTTAGTGCACTAGCCCGAGCATAGCTATTGCATGTACATCCACCCCCACTGGGATTTACACCACTGCTGAGTAGATGTACCCATAAAGATAGAGTTCTCCGAGCCAGACACTGGGTGCAGTCTCATCCATTACATTGTAGACGAAACAGCTTTTTACTGAAACCTAAGACTCCCTGCGTGTTCAAGAATACTACGGTCAGTCTGTTCTCATCCGTTTTATAAAGAGAAAATCTGCTGTGTTGCACACAACGATCTCGTTTCCCCCTCTGCTAGATTATATAGAAGATCTCTTGTAATGGATTCTAGTGATGCACAATAGGAAGTACCTTCCCATTGCTAGTTCCCTTTCAATCCTGAAAGATGGCTGTGCTCCACTGTAATGAAAATTCTACAAAAATCTCATCTTAAACAGAGGATTCAGGTAAAAAAATAAGATGACTCCTTAAGCAAGGCACTTTTTTTAGGTTTATTGAAATATCTGAAATTATCCTGGGCATTTTGCTTGCATTCAAGCATGTAAAGTTCTTGACATTAATGTGCAGGCTTTTTGTAGACCTTGATCTCAACAGAATGACAGTGAATGGGACTGGTTAAAGTATGCACGCTGAAGGACTTCCCACAGTATGGAACTAAGTTAGAATTAATGTGAAAGATGCTATTAGAGAATATGCTGACAGGAGACTTATTAGACTTATATTAACCTGAGGTTACAGAGTATGGATAATGCCAGGGAAAGAATTAAGAACATTTTGAGAACTCCAAGAATATAATTATTATTCAGCGCAGGTTTCTTGTGCTTATCTCTTCCTATCAATTAATGTTGAATTTCAAATGATAATTAGAGTCCTCTGCTTTTAAATCAGCATAGTTCTTGTGAATCACAAGTGTTAAAAACAGTCCTCCTGAACAGAGTGATCATTTTGAGTGACAAGTACATCAGCAAAGAGCTGGTGCAGAGCACATTGGCATCTTCCTGCTTCTACATACCAATGCTGGCAAGCCTTAGTGATCCATCTATGTCAAAGCTCAAGGGCAGGCACTGATCAAAAACCTTCCCTTGCCCCCTCTTTCTGCTCTGTGCTGCCTGAAAAGCAGACTGTTCCTGAATTTGACCTGAGCAGCCATCATACTTTGGCAAACGAATAGGCCATGAAGGCTTAAAGGCTGGTTGAATAAAAATCACAAGAACAAATGAAGCTGTTGTAAGAACTATTCCTCAAACCTTAGCATCCCAGTTCCTGTATTTACCAAGAAACTAATGACGATATAGTGTTTGCCAAAGCATAACATTGAAACTGATAAACAGAAATCTTAGGCTATCACATATGGAGATCTGTTTCTAGGATTTATTTAAAAAAATTGACTCACACCTCTATTGACTAACACACCTCTATTGACTAACATACCTCTATTGACTAACACACAAAGTTGACTAAAACACCTCTATTAATCTATATACAGTAAACCCTCGATTTAACGGACCTCGATTTAACGGACTTCGGATGCAACGGACAAAATTTCTGAGCACGTTTGATGCATCCGAAATCCATTTCTCGCAGGTTGGCTGCCGGCTCCCGGCTGCCGCCCGGGTCCCAGCAGCCGGGACCTGGGTGGGTTGGCTGCTGGCTCCCGGCTGCCGCCCGGGTCCCAGCAGCCGGGACCCAGGCGGGCTGGCTGCCGGCTCCCGGCTGCCGCCCGGGTCCCAGCAACGGACGGGCTGCGGAGCTGCCGCCCCGACCCTGTGGCGGGCGGGCTGCTGCTCCGACAGCTCATTTTTAAAAAATTATTAAATAACGGACTTTTTGATTTAACGGACACCCCCTCGCCTGAATTAGTCCATTAAATGGAGGTTTTCCTGTACTGCTTGATATGACAGCACAACAAATTATTTTCTGCATGTATCTTATCACAAATCTGTATTAAAGTTAACTTGGAAAGGTATTACAAGAAGGCAAATATAAAAACAAGGTCTTAAAATCTCAAAATAATTGATATTTGGTAGCAATAACATATTGCAAACATAATTAATCACACAGGCAAGATTAACATTCATTTTGCATCTGGATTATTATGCTGTAATGGGCCTGTCTCAAACCCCAGAAGAACATCTGCAAACTTTGGTGAGTCTGAAATCTGTATCCAAAATTTTCCATTTAGGCCCATCTTTAATTAGGAACACTAAAAAGTACCTGACACACACAAATCCAGTGCAACAGAGACAGTATTGGTAAGTCTGTACAAACCTTGTGCTTTTGGGTTGGATTTGAAGTTTATTTTTAATATAGCTACCAGTGCTATATTTTGGACTGCTTTTGGAATCGGCCTTAGCTTTTGGGCTGAGGCTACTCCCTGCAGTTAGGAAGATCAAAAGATTGGTCCAGTTAGGTTAAAGAACACCACAGATATTGGATGAGCCGGATGGACAGGGCCATATTACCACCAGAAGAAGTGTCTATTGTATGTTGATAACTAGTTAAAGGGTAAAAGCTATCAATTTAATGTTGATTGTTTTGGAGGATATATAGTGAGCACTTTTTGTTTGTAGCAACCAGAAACAGGGGTACATTGAATGATTTTGAAATCACCCGGTTTAGCATTATAGGTTAAAAAAATTGAATCCTAGTTATGTGAAAATACCATAAATGCATAGTGTACATCTCCATGCAAAATTATATGTTATAGTCCAGGATGTAGGTATGTGTTACGGCTAGCAATCTCATACTCAATAGATGTGTTGTTAACATGTGTGTCCTTTACAGTAGACAAAGGAGGATTTTTTGAATTCTGCACAGTGAGTTGAAGCCTGTTGGAAAGACTCCCATTTGCTTTCAGTGAGAGTTAGATTGGGCTCGGAATGTCTAAAAAAAAGTTTAAATGGGAAGAATGAAGAAAATTAGCAGCCAAGGTTTGCCAGAAATGCAGCTAGCAGATAAAGTAGAATAATTGTAACAAAGAATTAT
The DNA here is from genome assembly GCA_032164245.1 of Sternotherus odoratus. Classification (NCBI taxonomy): domain Eukaryota; kingdom Metazoa; phylum Chordata; order Testudines; family Kinosternidae; genus Sternotherus; species Sternotherus odoratus. The sequence goes on from JAVMKO010000001.1 coordinate 166,555,977, forward strand.
CACGATCAAGGCATTTTGTGGTACTGGGTATCATCGGTATCAGGTAAGGTCATTTTCAACACAAATGAGAAACACAATCCATCTCTTACTTTAAATAATCTACAAGTAATTTAATAATGGTTCTAGAAAGTTGGTCACGCTCTTCAGAAAAGGAAAGGTCGCAGCTCTGTTTGTGTAATGCTACTTTATTTCATTTAATAGAAAATGGTAACCAAGAAGACGGCACACGGACACGGACTATTATACTTGCAGTAACATTGTCAATTGGTTTTCTTCTTTTGATCATTATTATTTTTATAATAATATACTGCTGCCTAAGAAACAAAGGTAAGTGGATTTGTGCTACTGGCTATGCATTTTTTAAACTGTAAATTAGATTTAATCTATGACTATTTCAGTTAAAGCATAGTGCACAGTTTGGTAAGGATTGTTCAGGGAAGAGAGGTGATTCTGGTAGCCAGTGGCTTGTAGATACTACCAATAGTTGCCTGCTGACTTCTTCCAATGCAACTTGTTTCCAGTGGAATTGGTGGCTTAGTTTTTCCGTCAATAGTAAAGAAGAAGGGTAAGATTTTTAAAAGTGACTAAATGACTTAGAACACAAATCTTATTAAAAGCCAATGTACATCTACACCTAGATTTGTACAGCTATCCAATGTGCACCAGCTACAAATGCATTCAGTAAGTTCTTTCCTAGTATTAATTTTCCATGTAAGCAAGTGCCCCAGGATGTTATGTGACTACAGATGGGAGGGGAGGGGAGCTATGAGGTAATTTCTGTATTAAAATACAGTCTGAACTGTGAGAAAGAGGGAGAACCTCAGTAGCAATCCTTATTTTATTTTGCTGTATTTTAAAACCATTTCTTCCTTTCTTTCAGAGTCCACCTATCAAAAGGAGTTGAGGTAAGTTGAATACCATGGATTTCTCCCTCTGCTATGCCCCTTCTATGTTTCTGTGGCACCATAAAAGAGCCATTAGAGCCCCAGATCTGGCCAGGAGAGAACTGTGGAAGGCAGCTTACACTGCCCTATAAGGCTCCCATCACAAGCCTAGGCATAAGGGGTGTGCCAGGAGAGGTGGGGAGGGGCCACAGCCTATAGCACTGTGGGAATTCTGGGCAGTGCTGTCACCCACAGGCAGCCCTTCTAAATTATTCTGGGGCCTCACTGGCTCCCCGCAGCAGCCCAGAACCCTAAGGAAGCAAAGGTGGCTCAAAGCCACCAGCATCATCTTCCCCCACCCTTCCCTCCGGAATGCTAGTTTTATGCTGAAACTCTTAGGCTATACTGCAAGCTATGGGTGTGATTCCTTGCTTGTGTACACATACTCGCTCTAGGGAGTATAAATAGCAGCATACTGGGATGGCATGGGCAGCAGCAGTGTTGAGTACAAACCTGCCTGATCCCCGTGGCACGGCTAAGCCGTACCTGGGTACTGCTGTGGTTATGCTATTATATATACTTGTGCCAGTTCTCATCAAGTTAGTGTGAGTTATATGGGAATTATACCTCTTGCTGCAGTGCAAATGTAGCCTTAGAGGTACAGCCCAAAATCTTATTCCACTTTTAGTTTTCTCCCCCAAATGATTATATAACCAAGTTTACATATTTGGAAGCTATAACAGGTATTGTATATAACTACCTTTAAAAAAATAATCCCCAGTCAGAAAATTGACCATTATACTCATAGAGTGAATTAGCAACACCATATTACTAAAAACCATAACTGATGTTCCCATAAAACTTCTTTTGAAAACGATAAGAATGATCTAGTTACTGAGTTCCAGATTCAGCAATACAGTGAAACCTCGATTTAACGGACTAATTGGGGCGAGGGGGTGTCCGTTAAAGCCAAAAGTCCGTTATTTAATAATTTTTAAAAATCATTAAATAATAGGACTTTTGGCTTTAATGGACACCCCCTCACCCGAATTAGTCCCTTATATAGAGGTTTTAGGAGCTGTCAAATGCCCCCCCCACCTGCCTGGCTCCCCGCAACGGGGAGCCGGGCGGGTGGGCTGAGAGCTCCCGCCTGGCTCGCCGCTGCGGGGAGCCAGGCGGGAACTGTCAACCCCCCCGCCCGGCTCCCCGCAGCGGGGAGCCCGGCGGGAGCTGTCAACTCGCCCGGCTCCCGGCAGCGGGGAGCCCGGCGGGAACTTTCAGCCCGCCCGCCCGGCTCCCCGCTGCGGGGAGGGGGGGGTTGACAGTTCCCGCCCGGCCCTCCGCTGTGGGGCCGGGTAGGAGCTGTCAAACCGGCTGCCCGGCTCCCCTCTGCGGGGAGCCGGGCGTGAACTGTCAGCCCGCCCGCCCAGCTCCCGCTGCGGGGAGCCAGGCGGGAACTGTCAAACTCCCCCGCCTGGCTCCCGGCAGTGGGGAACCCGGCGGGCACTGTCAACCCCCCCGCCCGGCTCCCTGCTGCGGGGGGGGGGGGGGAGGTTGACAGTTTCCGCCCGGCCCTCCGCTGCGGGGAGCCGGGCAGGAGCTGTCAACCCGGCCGCCCGGCTCCCCTCTGCGGGGAGCCGGGCAGCCGGGTTGACAGCTCCTGCCCGGCTCAAAACCCCCCCGTCCGTCCGTCTCCCCGCTGCGAGGAGCCGGGCGGGGGGGTTGACAACTCCCGCTCTGCTCTCCCCAGCGGGGAGCCGGGCGAGAGCTCTCAAACCCCCCGCCCGGCTTCCCGCTGCGGGGAGCCGAGCGGAGGCTCTCAAACGCCCCCCCCCCCCGCCCGGCTCCCCCCCAGCGGGAAGCCCGGCGGGAGCTGTCAAACCCCCCGCCCGGCTTCCCGCTGCGGGGAGCCGGGTGGGAGCTCTCAAACGCCCCCCCCGCCCGGCTTCCCGCAGAGGGGAGCCAGGCGGGAGCTGTCAACCCCACCCGCCCGGCTCCCCGTTGCGGGGAGCCGGGCGGGGGGGCGGGGGGTTTGACAGCTCCCGCAGGGGTCCCTGCTGCGGGGAGCCGGGCGGGAGCTGTCAACATATAACGGATTTCCCCCAATAACGGATTTCGGATGCATCGGAAATTTTGTCCGTTGCATCCGAAGTCCGTTAAATCGGGGTCCGTTAAATCGAGGGTTTACTGTATACCTAAACACGTGCTTAATTTATAAGCATGTGGGTGGTCCCAGTAAAGCCAATAAGAATCCTCAGATACCCCAAAATTAAGGATATGCTCAAGTACTGTACTGAATATGGGTTTAGATTTGATCCAATACTTCTAGATATTCCTATTTTACACCAGATTTTCTGTAGCCTCAACACTCAGCATTTGCAACAAATTCCACAGGAGGTCACTGTGCACCAAAATAGCTCTCCCAAGTTTCAGTCAAGATTACAGTAGATTTACAACTTGCCCAGAGTATAACCCAACTAGAATTTCTGTGGTACAGAAGAAAGGTTGAAACGGAGACAGATTGGCAGATGCAAATTAAATTAGACAGATTGTCAGACAAATTAGATGATATCCCCTGCTTTTTTAAGGATCATTAGTTATACTATGAAAAAAGCTGCCAGTGATACCTGTCAACACTTCCTACTTAACCAAATGAGTATCAGACACATCTGAATACAAAGCAAACTAATTGTTTTTGCATTACTGCATTAGGATGAAACACCTCAAAATGTAGGATCCTGTTAATCAATATTAAGATCTTACTTGTCAGTACTAGTGTGAACAGAAAAACTTTTTCAATGGAGTTAGTTTGTGTTATTCTTTTTAAATTTTTAGATGTATGCTGTCATTCCAACTATAGTTATTATGTGCTTCTGGGATATTTAATCTTACTTTTCTTTCTATCTCCTAGCTATTTTTGATCAATGACAATACTTTGCCCCTCACCCCGTGATACTTACCTTCTTTAGTAACATCTTGTATGAAACTTGGTCAACAGGCTCTTGGAAATCTACCAACACAGCTACAACAACACTGCATAAATACATTTTGTCATCTGCTTCTCCTTTATCTACTATTTTATTGACCCATTCAAAGAATTCTGAGAGATGATTGAAACAGGATTTTCCTGTGAAGAAACCATGCTGATAGTCCCAATCAGATCATGATCTTCCAGGTGTTTTGTTATTCTGTTCATAATGATTGTTTCAATCAATTTATCAGGTACAGCTGTATAAGATGGTTGGACTAAATCAACAAAAAAGCATCTGAGGCCAAATGCAGGTCCAAGTCAATTTTTATTTTTGATTCAAATAAAAGTGCTGCAAAAGTATCAGTCATTGTGGTTTATATTCTGAGTCCTGACCAGACTCACTGTATGGATTAATCCTGCAAGGGCTGAACCTATTGGTATGTTTACACTGCAGTTTGACACCGGCCCGTGCCAGCTAATTCGGGCACATGGAGTTTGGGCAAAGGGGCTGTTTAATCATCAGTTAAATATTTGGGCTCAGGCTGCAGCTTGAGCTCTGGGATCCTCCCATATCACAGAGTCCTAGAGCCGAGGCACCAACCTGAGCTTGAATCTCTATCCTGCAATTAAAAAGCCCCTTAGCTTGAGCCCTACAAGCCTGAGTCAGCTGGCAGTGGCCAGCCAGGGATTTTTAATTGCAGTGTAGACATACCTTATGATTCTCTGAAGAGGGAATCCACACAACAGATGAAGTCAGTAGTTCAGGGAGTGTACATGCTAAAACACAATGTCTGAATCTCTTGCCCTCAACCAAGGTACACACCTGTCTGTCTCTATCTACAGAGGGCCCACAGAGTGTCTTTTCCACAGGTTTTGAAGGAGTGCAAGACAGGGCATAACAGTTATGTCTGGTTGCCATTATTCTGTGTACACATATTATTAAAACAAAAAGGAGCTCAAATGTGGCCCATGGTAAATTAAGTTGGAGCTTCATGAACTGTTGCATGCCTTTTAGTCCAGAGTCTAACACAAGAAGTCCTGTTGATTTCAGTGGGGCTACTCACATGATTAAAGGTAACAAAGTCCTGTGGCACCTTAAAGACTAACTATAAAGTTTTGAAGCATAAGCTTTCGTGGGCTAATACCTACTTTGTCGGATGCAAGCTGCTTGCATCCGACGAAGAGGGTATTAGCCCACGAAAGCTTATGCTTCAAAACTTTATAGTTAGTCTTTAAGGTGCCACAGGACTTTGTTACCTCTGCTATTCCAGACTAACATGGCTACCTCTCTGATTCTGCACATGATTAAAGTTAATCACATGCTTAAGTACTTTGCTGGCTCAGGGCTTAGATTGAATTTAGGAGCTCAGCAGAGCAAAGACTTTAAACTTTACTCATGTGAATGGTCCCAATGAAGACAAAGGGGCCACTCATGTGCTTAAAGTTGCACATGAGTGTAAGTGTTTGAAGGACTGGTGCATTTGTTTTCTAATTATATCTGTAAATGAGTGCTCTCTATCCCCAAATACTGCATTAGAATGACATTGGTTTCATATAGGTTTTTTAAAAATTCATTGCTGTCTACTCATCTGATCCTAACATCTATGGAAAATGCCTCTGTTTGAAACTCTAGGCACCTTGTACATTAAGTTAAAATTATAGAAATAAATGCAGCAATTTCCCCAAATAATGGGAACAAAGAAAAAAGTCCCACTCTAGCTACAAATCCCAGCCTTCTTCCACACACACCCTGCCCTTAGCTGGCTTGTCTCTCCCCAAAAGCCTGGGCAAAGAGATGAGCCTTGCAGGTTGCCCTGGAAGGCCCCAGACTTGGGCTATTTGGAACAAATTATGAGCAGAATTCCTTGTAGCACAACACAGTGATAAATAGAGATGTATTATCTGTATTCCCACTGGCTACAAAGGTAGGCCCCCACCCTGCAAACGCGTATATATGTGCTTAATGGAGTAGTCCCATTGACTTCAGTGGGACGAGACACCTGCTTGAGGTTAAGCATGTGTGTAAATGTTTGCAGGATCAGGAACATAGGTCAGACTGTGACGTAGCCTTACATGGTGTATTCGGGAGGGTGCACACAAGAAGCCTTGCACAGCTTGCAAAAAGACCTGTCAGTTGTATCCCCTCTATTTAACACCAGCTGTGCCTCTCACCCCAAAGGGGAGCTTGGAGGGTGTGAGGCAGAGCCATAACCATTACCTGGCCTCCCCACCAAACTGGTCCACTGAACCATAGGAAGCAGGTTGCACCCTCCTCTATGGTGTGGGGAGGCAGAGGGAGAAGACGGCATAGTCCCCCTGCGCACAGGGATACTCCCCCTATTGCTCCCAATGCAGGGCTGTGGTTAAATCACATAATCGAGGGCAGAATTTGGGGTTGTGATTTATTTTTTTACAAAAAATTTGAAATGGGTCACAGACTTGAAGTCTTAAGATGTTAATCATCTTAATTTCCCAAATGTTATTAAGCAGCTGATCGGAACTTTTTAAGTAATGCCTCGTTAGGATTTATACAAGACTGTGCATGCAGTAGATACATTCTTTCAAGGATTATACATTATTTTTCTTTACTTTTTTGGAAGTTGGACACATCTGCAAGTCCTTTGGCTCAGCTCCTCAAAGGTATTTAGATATCTAACTTCTTTGAAAATCAATGAGAGGCGCCGAAATACCTTTGAGAATTTGTGCCTCTCTGTTGGATACTGCCTAAGAATGTTCATAGAATGTAGGTTTTAATGATTGGAATTTTTATTTCCAGAAAAGTTTCAACTAAGAAAACCAATGATGGCAGTGTGAAGACCAAGAGTAGCAGTGGCAATGAAAATTCTGGATACAGTCCCGAGGACCCAGTGTACACAAAACAAATGCCAAGTGAGTTGAACGTCAGTGATAATGAAACAAGCATAACAGAGTTGGCTCAACGATTTCCAAGAAATGTGCATTTTTTACTCGGTGCTACTTAAATAAAGTCTTAGAATACCCAATAAATTATGGAAAACACAATGTGTGCCTGACCCTATTCAGGAAAGTTCAGATCTCTCAGAATGCTAGGGTGTTTGGAGGCTTCCAAACAAAGTTGTAGTTGCAGGGGTGGACCTTTGCCCAGAAATCTAAGTGAATGTGTGAACTGAGCATTTGTGAAGTTGTAAAAACTTTGATTATTTAAAAAATAATCTTCCATGTGCCTTTTCACTTCCAAATTCCTGCGAGAGCAGAGACAAAGGTACCTGAATCCCACAGGAAAGACTGTTCTTGCAGTGATTTCCAGTTTGAATGAAAGCAGAAAATGCAAGAAACTTCACAACAGAGCCTGTTGGCATGAGATTTCCAATCCAGTTTTGCAGCAATGCCGATAGTTTAGTTAACTCTTGGAATTTTGGATGCTTCTCTGAATATAATCGCATCTATGATTGTTTTAAGACCTGTCCATCACTATTATTTTGCTACCCATGTTACTTAATAATAATTGCAGTTGGTACTACCATATTTTTAAAATTAATTTATGCAATAAATGTTGTATTGTTTATTCATCCAGTGTGACCCACAAAAGTACTACTCTAGGAATGATATCTCAGAGTAATATTTCAATATCCTCAGTTTTTCAGGCATGGGTGGGTATTTCTTTGGTTTATTATCTTATACAATAGCACAGAGATATTCTTAGAGGATGATATATTTATAGATGATATATATGCTCATGGAATGGTGAACCCCACTGATATGTTCAGCTTCTCACCACAGTACATTCTGTTACCATGTACTAGAACACTTAATTAGAGCTGGGCAATTTTGGGGGGTAGGAGGGGGAAGGGAATAGTAAATTACCCCACATATACATTTTTGGGAAAACTAAAAAATATTAGACAATTCAGGACAAATTTGGTGACTAGTTCAGCCAAAAAAGGCTGGGTTTTTTTGAAATGCTGAAGTATTTTGTTTTGACATTTTCAAAATGAACTGTTCTGACGTTTTGTTCCAAAGGCACATTTTCTTGAAAAAATGCCATTTCAAATTGACATTTGAACCCTTTCGTTCAGCCCAAATAATTTTCTTGCAGTGAGAAATCTCGAAATGCAATTTCAGTTCGAAATGACAGTTCTAAAATCCTCCTGCTTTTTTGATTTGGCCACCAAACCAAAAAAATTAATTATTCACTCAGCTCTACTCTTAACTGTATAGACTATATAATTCTGGGTGCGGGGGAGGTTAAAAAACATTTTAAAGTGGTGATTTTTATGTTTGCATTCTCCAATGGTGACCACAGAGTGGTGGCTAAGGGCTTGATAGACTACTGACTCCTGTACCATGTCTGGAAGATATAGGTGGAGGTACAAAAGATGGAGAGAGCCCAATTCCTTGAACAGCTTATGTTTCCCCACAGTAATACAATGAAAAACAATTTTTTTTAAAAATTGTCCTTTGCCATCCTTTTTCTGTGTCAAATATTTAAAGGATGTAAAATAGATGTACACAGAGCATAATTCAACTATGTACACTTTTTCCTAAAAAACAATTACATATAAAGAAGTGCATCTACTAAAAAGATTGCAGGGGAATGCAGAAGCAATATGTTGCTATGTTATAAAGTATAAACTTAGACAAGCTTATGTAACAGATCGTCTTTTCGCCCCTCTTCCACAAACAGGCAGGAGACTCTTCTTTAACTCACCAGTGCTCTTTATTCACAGTGCAGCTTATTGCAAACCCCACCACCTACTATACACAGCTCTATACACAGCTCTACAGCTTAGCTCCTTCTCTCTATCTCACTCCTCCACCCCACCACCACAAGCTTCCTGCCTGGCAGGCTTTTATCCCCCCTGAGGAGGCTGCCAGGTGCAACCCATCCAGGCTGATTGCTCTGCAGCCCAGGTGGCTGATTAGCCTTCTCTGCAGGGAGGTTTTGCAGAGGGTTTTTCTCCCTCTTAAAGGGGCGGCAGGCTGGGTCAGGCCCACCCTGCCACACTTAGATAAACTTCAGCAAGAAGATTGTAGTCTCCTACATGAGTTCCTTGAAAATTCATTAGGCAGAATTAACTGCCAAACATTTACAGTAACAAATCATATTTTAGTTTTATACCAGAATGATTTATGGTTCATGCCATGTTGGACAGTGAATAACAGTGACCTTATATATTCTTCTGCTACAGGAATCGCCCCTCTACCCCCAATGGCCTCTAGCTTTTATCACCCAGAACAAGATCTAGAAGTCAATTCCACATCAGAGGTAAGTGGAAAATAGCCCACCGAGATCTTGACATTTTCATATAGCAAATATGTACTATACTTAGATCATGGATTTCTAAAGAATTTTGAAATTTAAAAGCCGAATAGGGCTCCATTCTGGTGTTCAACATTATCTCCTTTTAGCTTCTCTGGAATGCCTGCTTTTCAGGACATACACTGGAGGCTAATGCTAGTTTCTTAGATTTGCATCTAAAATTAAAAATCTAAAACTTGGTTTAAAAGATTTTTGTTTTTATTACAATGATGTTACACCTTCCTACCAGCCTGGGCTATAACTATGCAAGATGTGGGCTCCTTATCATATGCTCTTTTCTATTCCCAACCACTCAGTCCTCCTCAGACCCACCCATCTGCTCCTGAAAAAAAAAATCTAGATATTGTGAGCCAGATCCTAGGTTCTGCTACATGCCCCTTTGTGCTGCTCAGGTGGAGCAAAGAGGACATAAAGCACCTCTAAGTTGGTAGCTGAATCTCCACTGTCAGCGTGATAGGGACTTTTGCTGGCATACAGCTGCCATAACTATAGGCAATTAGCTTCTCATCTTTTTCTAGAATTAAGGAAACATTAATACAATAGTAATCATTACTTAAAACAATCCAGTTTTTCATCAACAGGAATTCCTCCTTGATTCAGCTTTTCAAAAAGTCACCTGTTTGTATATTAAAGAGCCCATTTAGATGATGGAGTTTTTTGCCCTGATTTTAGTGTGAAACATTTCACTGCTTTTGTGTGCAGTAGTTAGCTAGTGTCCTCAAGTCCATAAGATGCTGCAATTCAGTTGGGTGAGTTTCCATTCATTTCAGCAGGGTTTGGATCAGGCCCATACTTCCTAAAATGTTTTGAGATGAGCTGTTGATATAGGTATCAAGTATACTATGGGGCATGCCCTTGGAACACGCTTTAATGCGATGGCCATTTTACCGGAACTTCTCCCAGGAAACTCTCCTGCTTTATTTGAATGAGGGTGGGGAGAAGTGCCATTAATTAGAAAATAAATCTGCGTATACTTTGCGGCATAAAAGATGGCAGTTTATCATTCACAAGACTATCTTCTCACACACATTTAGCTGAGCTGGCTTCTCTGCCATCAGTAATTAATGATCAGGATAATAGGGAAGTTCATTTCCTCTGTGATTTTTGTTCTTCACAGCATGTAAGTCTCTTGGTCTATTTGATTTAGAGCTGAGAACAATAGCTGTTAGAAAGGACCAGGATGACACTGAGTGACAGACTCAGGTGAATGTAGGAACAACAAAGTGACATGAAGAATGAGGTAGCTCAATTCCATAATGATCTCCCCTGTATAGTACAGAAGAAAGATATTGGTTACCATAAAGCAACAGTTTGGCAAAACTGAAGTCCCTTGGCCACTATCTCTCTCTCTCTCTCTTTAAAACTAACTTCTATACACAGATATCTCCCTGGCCTCTCCAGTGTTACTCCATCCTGAGAAGGCTTTGACTACTTGACCAACCACCTTGCTCCATCTAAGGTTCTTTTGTAGACAGATCCTAGCAAGCTGGTCTGTGAAACTCATGATGCAGTGTTTGTCAGAGTGCTAACTCGATAATTTCACAAATGCCCCTGGCGTTTCCTCATTCACTTTGGAATATTGATATTGCAGATTTAATAAGTACTTAGCCATAAAACAAAATCTTTCTGGTTTATGTATTTATTTTTCTAAAAATAACTCAGAAAAAAACTTTTATGCCTGCATCTTCCTCCTCTCCAATGGTAAAATCCTGGCTCTACTGAAATGAAAGGGAATTTTGTCCATTTTGTCAGCCCTTTGCTTTTCTACATGTTCAGGCTTGTCTGATTGGGCATTTGAAACTACAGTTGGTGCTAGAAGTTACAAGTATACCAGTACATAGAAGCACATACCTGCTTACAAGGATAGGCCATTACACTGTGAGTTCTTTGTGGACTATTTTAGAACATTTTGCTATTGCATGAAGCTATTATTGCATGAGCATTTATGGCACGATGAGAAGAATAGGTGTATTTATGTGTTTAAGTGCCCAGAACTAAGCACCTAGTATGTGTTTAAAATAGGCACAAATGATGTCAAATGCTCAGAATGAAGTGCTGAGGCCTTGTATTGCTGACTACAGTCTAAGGATGAGATTGTGACTTTAAACACACACAGCACCACTTCCTTTGTTGCCTTGCATGGTTACCTGCTATTGGTTCCACTGCACATGCTTTAAAATGCTGCACATATGTGTTTTTTCTGTGGTGTTAGAAAACAACTGAAAAGATATACGATCAAATAATGGTTTCCATGTAGAGTCAGACTGATCACTATTCATTGTTACTTTTAATTGAAGCTATTCCATTTGCAGCAGATACAGACACACACATTGCTTGCCTTTGCCTTGTACTGTAAATTTGGATCAGTGGTGCAGATCTACGGATGTGTGAATTGCACAGCTTATATAAACTGGCTAGCCAGAATTGAAATCAGAATTTTCCTCTCCTAGCTGGACTGCTGAGCTCCACCGGCCCAGGCTCACACATTAAAATACAAAACCTCTGGGCATTCTCAGGAAGACATCTTGAGAATCAGCATAAATATCCTAAGCAGTACTGAACTGTTTGAGAAGGGGTATTACTAGGTACAGCTCTAAGCCTTGCAATACCATCAAAACCTGGAGGCCTCATAGTGTTGTGCTTCCATCATTCTTAAAGGGTCGAGAGGCCTGGTTGTCTGAGGATGTGTCAACACTGCAAAAAAACTCTGCGACAGCGAGTCTCGAGCCCAGGTCATCTGACTTGGGCTCGCAGGGTATGTGCTATGGGGCTAAAAAATAGTAATGTAGACCTTTGGACTCAGGCTTGGGCTCTGAGACCCCCCCCCCCCCAATGGTTTTCAGAGCCTGTGCTCCAACCTGAGCATCTACACTGCTACTGTTAGCCCCAGACTGTGAGCCCCGCAAGACCAAGTCACTTGACCTGGGCTGTGAGACCCACAGTTGCAGTGTTGACATAACCTAGGACGAAACATCAGTTCTATATCCACTGTAGTAGTGGAAGCTGGGGATTGCGACTCCTTCATAATCACGGTAACAACACAAATTTGCATTTGCCCTTCATGATTTCTTGCTGGGCCACTTGACAACATTTTCTTTATTTCAGATTTCATTTCACCATTACAGATACTGACATTCTTTCTACAATTCAAATGACATTTTTACAAGTCATTTGAATCACAATAGTTGGCATCTAAAATGAAAGGTACAACTTAAAGCATGGATGTGCCAAACACACACGTGAATGTAGAACTTTGTGCCCATTCAATATGGCTGAAGTATGAAGAAGCAGAGCTCAGTATTTATTCTCTCATTTGGTCCCTCTCAGCTACCTCCTCGCTTAAGTGCAGTTTCAAGTTCTAACAGCTGGTAACACAGCTAGAAAATGCTGGTCTGCTCCACAATAATTTATCTTGTAAATTTGTAAAAGCGCTCTAGTATGCCAACTACAATCTCACCAATATTCTCTCAGGAAAGAGGCAGTGATGTTGCATTCAGTTCCTATATACTCTGGTTTCTCTTCAGATTGTATAGATCTTTCACCTTTACTAAAGATTTCTGTGGAGGGGAACATTTATGAGTTTATACCACACACTGAAATCTTGTTTATTTTGAACAAGATGTTTCAACATATAGAAAGCTGAGATCTATCTTCTGATGATATTTTGTATTAATTCATTGGAGAGTGAGCCTAGATTGTTCTTTATATTATGCAATTTAGAAACTGCTCAGGATAGATGCTTAAAATAATCACAAATCTTTCTGGGTAGCTATTATATTTCATATGGACTGCTAGATAACACAAATATCACTAATGCAAAGGTTTGAGATATGTTCAAAGCAGTTGAAGATGCAATATCAAAATCATCACTAGCTCTTTTAATTGTTGCAACGTTATCATGGACAATTTGAGAGCTGTCTTTCATTATTTCTCTTTTTCTCACCATTGTCCGATAAGCTTTGGAATTTTTGGAACCATGGATGGTCTCACAATATAAAAATGAAGGCTTTCTAATAAACTAGCTGTCAGGCCAGTGTGCAGGCAGGCAGACCATGGAAAGGCTGTGTTGTCTATCTGATTTCTCACATCAGAGAGGAAGACAGGAAAAGTTAAGGTGGTTTACATCTACATCAGTAACTGCAGGCATACTATTTTAGAGAGGTCAAGAATTACTCTGAGGGTAAAGATTTTTTGTAATGGTATTTTACAATACGGTGAGAGAATGCTTAGCAATCTAACCAATGTCTTGGTCCTCCACAAGAGAGTATGGTTTCACATGATGTATAAGTGTCCCAACAAGACACTTTTGTGTATCTTTACAAACTCCAGAAATTCTACTTTCCACTGTCTCTTGCAAGCACGGTGGCCATGCCTAGATTCCCAATCTGAACACAGCAGATTTCCCCATTAGCCCTTTGGCTTCTCAGCACACTGCTGCATGTCTAACTTACATATGGTTGATTACAGCAGTTTTAATAATCTATAAGGAAGCCTTTCCAGAAGAGATGGTGGTTTTGCAATTTGTGGACTCAATCTATGATATTATTCTCAAACAGGGTGAAAGATTCATTCTCCCCACACACGAAAAACGGCTTGCTTGTAGTCTTCCCTTACAGCTTCAGAAACAAGGCTTCCTGCCAAAGGATTGGCCCCATTTGAACAGCGACTGATCAATTACTGCAGCCGCCAATATGTCACATGACAAACATGTTAAACACTGTGCTGCTCATTCAAGATATTAAATGTCTTGTCAAACAGGAAAAAAATCAGATGGGCAGCCATATAACTTCCTGCTACTTGTTCTGGGTTGGGTGATTACTGTTCAACCAAACAGCATGTTCAGTAACGATCTACACTCCTGCCACTGCAATCCCTGGCGCAGGCATCTGTGCTTCTTGCTTGGCTCTCTCTGTCCAGGCACAGGAGACATTACCAGTGGCTCTTCTTCTTCCTTATCCTATTGCTCTTCCAGGTATTTTAATAGAAATGAAAAAAGGGAAGGGAGAGGAATTATGTGAAGAATTGTTTCCACATTCCAGGAGGATATGGGAGTGAAGACCCCAGCACCTGGCTCCCAATCCCTGGATGATAAACATCCAGGCTCATCAGGAGGATGAGTAAATATCTGGGCTTTTGCCGATCCTTCCATGGAGGACAGGTGAGGGGAGTGAAGCACCTAGCTTCCAGCTCTTCCTACCTGGAGGAGAAGGAAGAGGAAATGAACACATTTGCTCTCCCTCATTGAAGGAAAGAGAATGGGAAGCACCATCCCTGGATGATGGAGGATGGGATTGAGATCTCTGTGCTTGGTTCCTTGACACCTCGAGGAATCAGCAGAAAGAAGAACAGAAGCAGAAGTGGCAGCAGAAGATGGGCAGGGTTTGATGACAGGGCTTCGTTTTCAGTTGGTATTCATGACTGGAGGGATTGACTATAATGCAAACACAGTCACTGGGAATGAATAGAATCTGAATTCAAATATTAGCATTTTTACCTAGTGAAAACTGTACGTGTACTCTAATAGTATTGTGAGTACCATTATGTTCATGATGTTGTACTCACTGCAGTGCAAATAAAATAATGTGCAGACATCAAAAATATCATACCCATAATACTGACATCTTAGGAGGACTGAGAGGGAGTCTTGCACATTCAGGCACTACAGGGCCACAAATAGGATTGGTCTGACCTTTACGTTTGTCTTCAGCTCCTTGTGAATTCACATGTACCGATCTAGCCACAAACTTGTTGGGTATCATGTGATTATTCACTGTGCATTCTGATCCTAACCTGCCTCCTTTTCTCATACAGCTCTCAATACATGTAGGGTGGCAGTCATCTCAGGTCCCCAGATCATCACATTCTCTTCCATACCACACTTCCATTTCACCTGTGCATCACCCTAATCATCACCGACAGCAACCTAAGAAACAAAACTACAAGAGACAGCAAACAAGGACCCCTTACTTAAGGATCATTAATGATCCCAGGACCCTGCAATCCAGAAACCAGCATCCACATACCAGGACCCTGTACCGCCACAAATACCAACACAAACACCAGCATCCGCACACTAGGACCCTGCATCCCAGAACCCAGCAACCAAAGGGTCAGCACCAACAAACAAAGAACCAACAACTCAGAAATCAGCACCCACAACCCAAGATCCACCAGCCCCATGGGCAGCAAATCAAGAACCATCATCCCCATACCAGGACCCAACAATTCTGGGGTCAACAGTCCCAATCAAGGAACCAGAAATCCATAGGCCAGAACCCCCAACTGGTGACTCAGAAACCAAAGGACCCTCATTTGTAATCCAGGAACCATCAATCCAGAGGCCAGCACCAGCAACTCATGACCGAAGAAACCTGAAGCCCACATCTGAACCTTAGAGCCATCAGCATAGGAGCTGCCCCTGTGATCTTCCATACCATCAAGTGCAGCAGCATTACTTATGTTTTTTCAAACCTTCTACCTTTTGTTTCGCTCCACCTTTCAGATTTGGAAATTGTTGGCTTTGTCTCCCCTTTCTTCCATTCTAATTGGGAAGGTTTTGGTTGGGTCTTCTTCTTTTTCATTTCCTCCATTTATTGAGTTCTATATTTGTGTCTTATTTCCCTTGTTTAAAATAAATTCCTTGTGTTTAGCATCTTGTAACATTCTGTACTGATTGATTTAAACATTTCTTCTGTACAGTACATTCCCCAGCCTACGTAAAAATTAGATGCAAAGTGTTAGGCATTTAGGGCCTAATCCAGCACACATTGCAGCCGGTAGAAAAACTCCTATTGACTTCAGTGGGCTTTGGATCAGGCTTCTGATTAGGATCTTAAACCATGTTCACATCAAATTTGGCATTTACTTTTCAATGCTTAACAGGTGCAATTTTAAATTACTAGATGGGACTTGGCACCAAAGATTTCGTTTAGATAGAAATCCTTACTCCCTACCCCTTGGAGTAAAGCACTCAGGAACAGACAGTGTCTCTTTATATAAACTGGCAACATAAAACAACATAGACAACAGCTGTCATAAATTAATCTCATCATGTAAAACATTCATAGAGCACGAATACAGTTTCTTTTGCACAGCACTGATCAATTCATACCATAAGCAAAAGATTTGGCAAATCATCATAGGGAAAACTAATGCGGTAGCATTTATCAGTTTAAAAACGATCTGATGTAAATACTGAGCTAAGGAGAAAATTGCTAGCGAGCAGAAGATGAGGCCAAGGCATCTGTCCAGAGGTGCTGGAAAGTCTCACTGTGAATACATTAGCTAAGGAAAAGCCACAGGAAGATGAGAGTTTCAGAATTCTGTTTAATTGCATATTTTGTTACTGTCAATGAGGATAATGAAGTGTGCTTCTTGTCCACAGTCACAGGGGTAAGCTGTGGACCAAATGTATGCTTTGGGAATAAGATACTCTCACTGCATTTAGCTCTGGTCCTTAGGGTTGTTTCGCTTTTTTGAAGCACTTGATTACTGACCTACATGGCATGATGCAAAGTCCACTGAACTGAAGTTTTTACATTGACACCAATGTACGTTGGATCAGGACTACAGGTATTTTACCCCAGTAAGGATTATGAGGGCCAATTGTAAAGCTGTTGAGCACCTTTGGTGAGGTACTGAGATCCTTCAATTCCCCTTGATTTCAATGGGTATTGAAAGCACTCAGAAGCTTTCAGGATGGGGTGCTCTAGTAAACAAGCCCATAATTGGCCAATTAATATATCATACATGTCTCTCATAGATAAGATGACCGTTTTGTAATGTATAGTGGACCAAATCCATCCTCAGCGTAAATTAGTTGCCTTTAGGAGAGCTATTCCAGGCTTGGATTTGGTATAATATCTAGTCCTTATTTTTCAATCTAATTTGAGTCATGGTTCTAGTAATGGGGAGGAATCTGGTTTTCATTTTAACTACTACAAATGACAGCATATAAATCAGAAATATTAATTAGTTGCAGTTATGGTTTTATGATGGAATGGGGTAGTAGCCACATTTATTGCATTACATATAACCACACAGGTACTCTGTGGATTGTTTGAGAAGAAAAACTGCACTATCAAAACTGAATTAAAAGGCCAACAAAACAGAAATACAAACCAGTGATAGCAAGTAACTTCACATTTAAGGGTGAAATGTACCATTGAGTACGTTCTGTTATAATGCTCATTGGTTGGTGAATCTTGATTAATAGGACAAGAAATGGACACGACACATTTGAAGAAAAGGCAGTTCCAGTTAATAGATACAATGCTGATGATTTTTTCCAGATGCCCAGGGAAGGGATCAAGATTATGATCTTGTTTTGGGCATGTTCAAGGAGTGACTTTGGGTGAGCAGGAGAGTGTGGTTCATGGTGTTACACAAGGGAGGATATGGAGGCAGTCTGTTGTGTGACATGATTTTCATCACAGTGGATGTTGTGCTATGGTGAATTATTGTTAGGGTATCCCAGCTTTAGGATGGGTGTTTTTTTGCTGATTTATCCATTTAAATAAATAACTAAAATGAAATTTAGAATTAAAAGAAACAAATGTGGGTAAGCAATCCTGAAACCTAAACCAAATGGGAGATGTCCCCTGACCTACCAGCTGGCGGACACTCAGTCCCACCTCTGGAATGCATCTGATTGGAAGCGCTTCCAAAGAGGTCCCCAGGCCCTTTACAGACATACCACCCATACAAGCACACAGACTCCTCTCACTAGAAGCCAAGCCATAACAAGGGCCTGAACCTGCAGGTTAAACTCCCACTGATTTCAAGCAGAATTTTGCTTAAGTAGGGACCAGGTCCCTAAGCTGTGTGCTACCCAGTAGCTCCAGCTGTTAGTATAGTAGAGTGCGTCGCACAAACAGACATGCTTGGAAACACTCCTACTATATTAGTTTCAGCGATTTGTTCTAATGCTGTTGGAGGTGGAGTTTTGGCTGGGTAACAATAGGCAGGGCCATCAGCTCATCTCACATTTCCATAGCATCCATGTCTCAGGAGCTGCCATCTGTCAAATCAATTTGAAGTTCAAACCTCTGTTTCATAAAAGGAGATGTGTGCACATCATTCATTTGCTTGATGTCATATAGGAATTAAAAGAGACCACACTGTGCTTGTACTAGCTGAAGTCTTTCTTTCACTGATTAAAGAAACACAGTGAAAGAATTCAACCCTGACGTGAGCTGCTGCATGCACCAGTTTTATCCTTGGTTTCATCCATGAACTGTTCCTTCCTTTTGTGTGGCTGAAGAGCTGTACGAGACAGGAAGATTGATTGGGTATCCAGTTCCTCCCAGCCAAGCCAATGTGATAAGAAAGGCTTTATCCTTTCAATAACCTTGAGGGCAGTTGATAAATCAGCATGTGGGGTTTTAAGCTTTCTACTGACAATTGTCAATGGGTAAAGAATTTCATGCTGTGACTGTAGAGAGATTTAAAGCTATGATGAAGGAATGCTACCATTTTGTTTCACATTTGGCATCTAGGACCATCTAAGAACGTCAACAATACTGCATCAGATATTTCAATAAACGAATCAAGCCTCACTGTTGCTACTTCTTCTGCCCCCAGCACGTTAGACATAAGTGACAATGAAACTATTAACCTTCATGAGGTCCAACAGGTGTGAAGACTGGAAACACATTTGTGCTGAATTATTCCAAAGAAGAAAAAGCTTTGAATCAAACCAAGCCGAGGGCCTGGCATCCATAACACAATGACTGAAATCAAGAAGTTACTATTGTGCTCCTAAGTATTTGAATTTCATGTAGGAAACTGTATGCATCTGATCTTGTAAAATCTTTGTTAGGGGACACTGAATTGCCAGGGGCTAGATGGTACCAGGTAGCCATAGTCTGAGTAGAGCTGCCTGGCTGCAGGGGGAATCTTGCAGACACTGGGCCTAATTCACTGCACCTTGTGTAGACATTTACACCAGTGCAGTGTGAGTGTAAAACTCAACCTGAGCAGAGTGATAGCCTTTTACATGCACTTGTCATTCATTTGGAACTGGTGCACACGTATACACAAGATGCAGGGCAATAGTGAAGCAGACCTGTTGTGCGTTTAGGAGCATAATCCCTTTCTATAGTGCCTGCAGTGGAAATGTACATACTGCGCCAGTCCTTTCTGGGTGGAGAGCAGGGAACTGTAATTGTCCATACCTTTGTCTGGGCTCTCCAAGGCAATAGAAGACTACCCTTACCCTTCCCTAGGTACGAGCCCTAGTACCAGGGCAGTCTGGCCAGAACATCATTCAAGACTTTCTCTGTCAGTTCACCCTTATTGAAACCACCACCAGCAAAAACTAATCCTACTATGGCATTGTCTAATAATGGCCCCAAGCCCCCTGTGTATTTTACAATAACGCTACAGTAATGTTTGGAGCAATTGAATTTTTTAATAAAGTGAAATATAGTGAAATATTTTAGTGCAACAATTCTATGGAAATGTCATGGGTTTACAGTTTGCTAAACATCAGATTTTAAAAACTCCCACATGTTGGGAAAGCTCAGCGCCAGTTCTGAACTATGCATTTCTGTTCTATTTGAGACTTCATGGTTATTAAGTGCAACAAACAGACCCTCCCTCACATTAGTTTAATCTTTTCAATATGATGTATGTTAGATGAGCAATCCAGAATATCTCAGAAGCAGGTGGCTGCTTTCCTCAAACATAACATTTTCCTTCAACTGATTTCTGCACCATTTCTTTTATAAATCGGTAAATTTTTCTGCACACAGCAATCCTTCACTTTTATTTATGTGACTTATCTCAGATGGTCTGACATCACGACCAAACCTATCACTGAAGTATCAAGAAATGCCCAATATTGTTTGGCCATAAACATAAACATAAAGTGAACAATTGTCATCAGCTATTCTTCTCATAGGTACCACAGACCAAAGGAAAAATCCTCTGTGCCCTGGAAATTACAAGGGAGCAATGACTCTGCTGAGGGAGATAGGCAAAGTCCTCATACTGTTGCTAAATTGCAAGAGGCTAAGATCAGCAGGGACCAGCAGAAAGGTCCTTGAAAAGGTCTCTTAAGCGGAGATGGGCCACCTGTTCATTTCTGAAAGCACTACTCACTCTCCGTTGAAATAAATAGTTAATAACGTGGGTAAATTTGGCAACTAACATATGTTTCAGTGATACAGAAGAAAAAAGAAAGAAACTCATGTATGAAACAGAAGACACTGTCTTATGACATGCTCCTGGAATAATTATATTTATCCTGTGGTTTTCTTTGTGGTGCCGGGAGCCATTAAATCCAAAGCTATATACTGGAGCAATATTGGCCACATTTGTTATCTAACATTTCCTTCTATGATCTATTAAATAATTCATATGTACCAGATGCATTATTTAAATACAGGCAAAATACCAAGAGAACATAGATTTCATGCACTTACACTTTCGATTCAAGCAAACCACAGGAAGACTCTTCAGTAGCTGAGATCCAGCTTTCTCATCTTGGGTCTAATCCAAAGCCCCACTGAAGTGAATGGAGAGATTGCCATTGACGTCAGTGGACTCACAGTCAGATCTATTATGAGTCAATCATTGTTAGTCACACTGTGGACTACACTACCACACAGATTGTCCAGGGTTTGGGGAGCCCAAAGCCAAGTTTGTCCTGATTTGCACTGTATGCTCCTCAGCCATGGTCGTGGACCTGGAGCATTGGCTATAATTCTCTGCTGGTTTATAATTGTGAAACTACATTTGTGAAGTTGAACAATTATAATTTTGCAGTAATTTCTTGTCTTTGGAGCTCCTTAATAAGGAACTATTTTTCTTAAACCTGTGCATTTTTTTGAGGTTTAACAATCTAAAGTATATATTTCTTGGTTGCAGTAGCTGAGGATTTTGTGTCTTATCTTCTACCTTGTCTTTTCTCTTTCATATGGTATTTTGCACAGACCCATACATAATTAAGGATTGAAGTCTGTTATACTAACCACAGATCTTATAGGGGAGGATTTCCAGAAGTGCTCAGCGTAGATCTAACTTTGGCCCCACTGTGATCACTTGTAAAATTCCCATTGCCTACAATAAGAGCAGAGGTAGGCCAAGGCCTTTTGAAAATCTCACCCTGAATCAACACTGCAAAACTAGGCGACCAGTCTTTAAAATATTGCTTTCCTTTGGCCAACATTGTGATGGGTTGGATCACAGAAACCCCTGTGGGGCTGCCAACTGATGTGCCAAGACTATTCCTGCCCTTGCTTTCACTGGCAGCTTGGGACTCCAGAGCCCTGCCTGGCTGTGCCAGACACACTTGCCGGCCACAAACAGAGACCCAGGTCTGAACCATGTCTCACAAACTGCAAGCTTAACTGAAAGCAGCTTAAGAAGTGTTCCTGTCTCTAACACTGAGATGCTCAACTCCCAATGAGGTCCAAATCCCAAATAAATCCGTTTTATCCTGCATAAAACTTATGCAGGGTAAATTCATAAATTGTTCACCCTCTATAACACTGATCAAGAGATATGCACAGCTGTTTTTCCCCCCCAAGCATTAATGCATACTCTCGGGTTAAATAATAAGTAAAAAGTGATTTTATTAAATACAGAAAGTAGGATCTAAGGGGTTCCAAGTAATAACAGACAGAACAAAGTGAATTACCAAGCAAAATAAAATAGAATATGCAAGTCTATGCCTAGTACAGTAAGAAAACTGAATATAGATAAAACCTCACTCTCAGAGTGTTCCACTAAGCTTCCTTTTACAGATTAGTCTCCTTCTAGTCTGGGTCCAGCAATCACTCATACCCTCTGTGTTAGCATCCTTTGTTCCAGTTTCTTTCAGGTATCCTTGAGGGTGGAGAGGCTATCTCTTGAGCCAGCTGACGACAAAATGGCGGGGTCTCCCACTGACTTAAATAGACTCTCTCTTGTGGGTGGAGACCCCCTCCTCTCTCCTATGCAAAGTCCAGCTCCAAGATGGAGTTTTGGAGTCACATGGGCAAGTCACATGTCCATGCATGACTCAGTTTTTACAGGCAGCAGCCATTGCTCACCTGCTATCTTAACTGTTTCCAGGAAGACTTCTTATGTGGATTGAGCTTTCCAAGATCCATTGTTCATTAAGTGTTTCTTAGGCACTTAATTTCCACATTCCTTTCTCAAGAAGCTAACCAAATGCTTTACGAAGGTGACTTAAAAATCAAGCAAGTACACAGCCAATATTCATAACTTCAAATACAAAAATGATACATACCTACAAATAGGATGCATAGATTCAGTAGATCATAACCTTTACAGAGACATGTTACATGGCATATGTAGCATAAAACATATTTCAGTTATGTCATATATATACATTCATAAGCATATTCCCATAAAACCTTATGGGGTGCACGGTCACAGACATGTTTACTATATTTAATTTTAGTATTAAGAGAACAATGCCACAAGTCCTACTTTTATTTCTGCTTGTTGAATATCTTCAGTAAAAAAGATGGGAGAAGAGGTATTCCAACAGTCTTTTGTTGAAAGGGGTACAGATTACAAGGGTTTACTAGCAGCTCTCAGTCTGCGAATGATTAATTAATAAATGCCAGAATTGTCAGTCCTACAATCGGTATGTCACATGTGAAACTTACATAAGTGTTTTCTTTCTTCCCGATCCTGTGTTATTTTATATTTGCGTTTTAAGTGGGACACTTGATGGATTTCATTCTGATATACTCTAATACATAATCATTTGTTAATTATCCATAGGTACAGCAGAACAGAATATCACCTGGAAGACCTACTGATTATCCAGTCAACCCAAGGAAAATCAGAAATGTGACACTTGTATAGGAATTACTGCTCTTTGAGGTTCCTGTATCACTGAAATTTACACCTTTGGATGACTTCCTGAAACACAGAAAGATCACCATAATTTCACGTATATTTGAAAACAGGATCATAGATTTATCTCCTTTTCAAATAATGAACAATTTCTACCAAGAAGAACTAACAATCTTGACTTTAACATAAACATTTTCAACAAAATTTTGTATACAAATGATGGTCCTGACCCTGTAATAGGATCCAGGTAGGTGCACCCTGCAGAGCTCCACTCACTCCCAGGGACTTCCCAAGGGCAAGGGGCCAGGCAGTAGAGTCCCATGGAAGTCAGTAAGGCTCCATATGGGCACAAAGGTTTGCTCACCCAGATCCAACTGAAAGATCAGAGACTATATAAGCTGGAGATTTATTAGTCTGGAACAGCAAAATCTATTGCTGGTTAATATAATGTCACTTTTTTATTACTTAATTTATTCTTTCTGATCATCGCATGCTCCATCATCAACAAAACTGTTCCATTTCTTATTTACTAATATGAGCCAAGATTTTCAATAGGGCTGATTGAGGATTTTCAATCAATACTGATTTTTTATAGTAAAAATTAGGTTGTTGACTAATACTATTTGCAAAAAATGTTTATTTTCTAAAGAAAAATTCAACTTTGTCAACAAAATGAACATTTAAAAACAAACAAACAGTTTTTGATTGAAAAACAGAATATGTCAGCTGAAAGACTAAAAATGTTGATTCAGAATTCATGTAGCAATGCCTCACGAGAGCTGAAGTTTGGATGTGTCACTCCCCTATTCTCCTCTATATGCTGAATTCTCCAGCCAGCCATCTCTCTTGGCTTACTCTGTCCAGATTCTCTTATGATGCATCGCAGTGGCTCATCAAGATGGGTGACTGTGCTGCATCATGGGAGATGTAATCTGATCAGGGAGCTTGGTCTATAGAGGAGAATGGGGGCATGATGCACTTGACTACAACTCACATGAGGCACTGAAGTGACATTATCAAGTACAAAGTTTTGGTTTTCAGCCAAAAATTATGGGTGAAACTTTTTCAATTTTCAGATGAAAAATTTCAGTTTATGATTTTTCACCAAAAAGTTAAAATTTTCCATGGGAAAAAAACCCCATTTTCTAACCAGCGCTAGCTGCCATAAACTCAAAAAAACTTTCTAAGTTATCCTGTAATTTATATATTGATATTTCATAAGAACCAGTTCTTTTGAGTGTTGGAAAGAAGTGATGGCACCAGAATTATCTCTACAATGATATTCTATGCAACAAAGAGAATAAATCCAGATCCTGAATTGTGGGAAAATTTTGTTTTGCATTCTCAACATTTTCAATTTCATTAAATTGTGACTACTGAATCCAGATTCTGCATTATTAGTAGCATTTTACTGTCAGTCAGATCAAATGCTGAGGCCAATTCATATTTTCACACCCAGTTATCTACAAAGATATTTCAGATTCTGGAATATTCCCCCACCTTTCGTCTGTCTTGTCTGTTTAGGATGGGATTTTCAAATGAACTCTCATTGACAGCAATGGGACCCAAAACACGATATGTAAATAACAATGACATTGTACAGAGATAACATAAATAATTTATATCTAAGAGTCTATGTGTCCTTCCTTTGTATTAACAATGAATTGAGAAAAATCAATATCGTATTGGTGTTAGTATTACTATATTACTATAAGCCTTAATACTAGTGTAGGCTAAAGTAAATCTGTAACAAACCTAAAGATAAAATCTATTTGCAACAAAATGTAGGGCCTAAATCTACAAGAGTTCTGCTAGGGGGAGTTCCCATTTAATGCCATGCTCAGATCTAAAGTTACACCAATATTCAAACTGAACTCTGTCACAGAATCGAAAAATATAGCTTTGATAAGGCTTCCAGTACAAGTGAATGATTAACAAGCTCTCCTGCATCATTGTATTGTGGTACAAATAAGAAAATTGTACGGAGAAGACATGATGTTTACATGGTATTGTAAATGTCACAAACTTAAAAAAATAATTCAAAACTGTGTAGTGCAACCACAAAATGTGTGTGCTGACAAACTGCATCTGTTTTCTTTTCTGTCAGAAACTGTAGTTCAATCATGCAGCTATGGTAGGTTTTTACACAGCATTGGTGTAAGGTTCATTAATGCCAACAATATCCTTTAAAAGTACTAACCGGTAAAATGAAAATTCGCAAGGACATTGGCTAGGGTTGCCAACTTGGTAATATTTAAAAACCGGACACTTGAGCAGGAGTGCTGGAACCTCCCCTGCCCCGCCTCTTCCCCCTGAGGCCCTGCCCCTTTCCCCAAGGCTCTGCCTCGTCCACTCCTCTTCCCCACATCCCACTGTTGCTCGCTGCTTTCCCCCTTACGCTCCCTTTGGGTGACCAGTCAGTAGAGCTGACCAGACATTGTCAGGTCCCTTTTTTGACCAGACTCTGGGCACCTGGCCACCCTAAAATTAGTAGATTTTCTTACCAAATTTATTTTTCTCAGACATCTCACGCAAACTGTGTGTGATCCTTAACTTCTACTCTTTTAGGTTCTCTTTCAAGTTGTGTAATCTCCAGTGAGGATTTTATCCCTCAAAACGTGTAAAACATGCAACATTTGAGGCGCTTTATGCAGACACAGATCTCTTATACCTGTAGAAGTTGATTTTATGATTAAGACTTCAGTGATGTTTTCTTATACTGGCCATATCTATTTATTATGTTGTTCACAAACACTGCTACTGCCTGATATAGTACAACCACTCCATGTTCCATTATTAAGTGTTCTGATTTGAATTCTTTACGCATAGGTCTGGAAAGAAGTACTTCATGGGCATACAGTATTTCATTCCAGAGTAAGGTTTCTTAAAGTTGTCTCCTTCAGTTTTGTATTTCACAGGGTATTAGGAATAAGCTACCTGAACCCACCTAGTCATAGCTATTTAAAAATAGCCTTGACTTTTTGCAGTGGTTTCTCTTTACAAGAAAACATCTCACATGTGAGTGGACTGGGGAGAAGTAACAGAGGCAAACTCTCAGCATTGCCCATGAAAGGTATTCACCTTATTGACTAAATATTTATATCCCCCCTAATAAGATGGCATAGAGATTTCAGTTATACTTAGTCTCAAACATTTCTGAAATGGGGTGTTTGGTACTTGGTGATCAAATGCATAGTTTAAACAGAATTCAGCTAGTGAAAATCTTTTTTTAAAATATATAGCTTGTCTTGGTAAGAGTTGCATCCGATAAAGAGCTTCAGGGTATTGAGGCTACAGTTGAATTGTTGTAGGAGAGTTGAAAGGGCGAAATAGTGCTTTATCAGAGCACTTAGTTGCCAAGGCAGCAAATGTTTGAGTGAAAGCCATAGGAAAAATAACACATGAACATAATGTACTGAGCAACCTCAGTAATTTAAACATAACACGGAGTTCACTGAATACATTTCCCCTTAGAAGCCTTAAAAGTGTATGACACTCCACGTTGCATTATGTAAACTCTATGCGAGAAGAATTTATTATCTCATACTCATTTCAGGACATAGCAAAGGGCCAAATCCTGCTCCTTTTCTTCACCCAAACCTTTACTGACTTCAGTGGAAGTTTAGCGTGAGTAAGAGCAGTAGGATATAGCTCAAAGGCTGGTATAGATCTAGTCAAATCAGGTAGATTTTCAAAGGCACATACGTAAGAGCAATTTGCACCTTTGAAAATCTACCACACTAAGTAAAATTGTTCGTACCGAAAAATCATTTAAATAGCTATAAGTTGGTTGAATTTACAGATATTACAAGATTGGGCCAAAAGAGACTGCAACCAGGATTGACATTTTTCAATGCTTTCAAACATATAGAGATTATTTACTTTTATTACTCACAGCAATACCACAGGAAGTGTAGATTATGGAAGGGGGGGCGGTGGAGGAAGAAAGAGGTAACTGAAATACAAAATTTCATTGCATTTAATTCAGACATGGTAGATTCAGCTGGCGGTTGGAGAGATTCCACAATATGATTTTTATTTCATGAACACGAACCCAGATTTTTTTCTTTTTTCTTTTTTTTCTTTTTTTTTTTTTCTGTGGAGACTGTCTTGCCTCTAAACTGAGCTCTTTTATCAGGGCCAGCTGGGCCTTAATTGAACCCACCACAGCTGTGGCTGCTCTGCCCAATCAGCCTGGGGGAGCTGCTTGCCCCCGGCCACACCCCTTTGCATCTATTTGGGTACCCGAGGAGTGGGCGGGCCTAGGCCCGCCCATAACTAAAGTCCCTCCCCCAGCCTGGCGGGAGGGACACTAGGCCCGGGGCCAACTAAATACGGGGGACAACTAATGACAAAAAGGCGGGGGAGTGCGTGAGGGTCACAGGTTCAAAACCAGGGTATAGGACGGGGACACCGAGCAGAGAACCCCGCACAGCGCCCACTGCTCCGCGAAGCCATCGAGGGAGCCAGTGGACGCTGCCCAGTGGAACTCTGCCCGGATGCGTGCCTGGAGAAGTGACCTGAGGTAGGCCCCACAGTCGCAGCGGACCCCCTCGTCTAGCATCCTCCTCCTGGTGTTGTAGATGACAAACCCAGATTTTGGGCTTGATTCAAAGCTCATTGATGTCAATGAATTTCTTTCAATTTACTTCAGCAGACTTTGGATCCGGCTCTTTCTGAGTAACCGTTAAACTCATATAACGGGCATTTATTTGCTTCATAAAACACTGACTGGTGAAAGAGTGCATAGATTATTCAAGCCCCAATGAAAATAATTAAAAGGTCAGTTTTTGTAACAGGGTTAAAGCTTGCTTTTTAGAAATCCCATAAATGAATTATCTGGATACACCTTTTAAAGTTTTCCCCATGGGTGCATATATCTACAAAGAGCTCCTGTTAGCATATGGAAATTGAATACATTTAGGCTTTTTCATGCTATTTAAGCACAGCCCCAAACTGATGTAGTATGCAGCTGCATAACCTTAGTGCAATTCTGCCTCAAGAATTCCTCCTGGAGCTCTCCAGAACACAGCGGTAGCACAAGCCTGATGCTATACCCATCTGGGTTGCAACAAGCCTCCTCTGCTACACTGGGCCAGCTATTTTGGGTCAATGCAGAAGGAGTAGAAGAATCATGGCTGCACTAGTTTCCCTTTTACTATAGTCTGCTTCCTAGGACTGCTTGCAGGAAGTAGTCTCTGTGCTTCAGGAAGGACAGGGACTGCAATTATGCCCTTAGGCTGAGCAGGCTCCTTGCGCCTTTATCTGAACTAATAAAGTCCTGTGGCACCTTAAAGACTAACTATAAAGTTTTGAAGCATAAGCTTTCGTGGGCTAATACCCACTATTCATCATCCATAAGCATGTGGGTCATTGCAAAAAATGCCCCTTTCTAAAGCAGTGTTCCCTTATCCCTTGTTTGCTGATGCATCTCTTCTTTCCCTCCATCCTTGGTCTATTGTCACTTCTCATTATGTTATCTGTCAAGAGTATAAGCACTCAGAGCAGGCATCTGGACTTCCTACTGGGCTGCAAAGCGCTGTACACTGCAATGTGGGGATTACAGAAATAATAAACATAAGTAATGAAATCTATATCACTTGACCCTCATTGACCAGACTGCTGACAAGTTTTGCCCTGCATTGCAGAGGCTGTTCATTTATCACAATGAACTCAATCAGAAATAATTAATGAAGAACTTCTAATGGGTATTGATAGGTTGTCCACCAAACTCAAGTTTTTTCCACCCTTATACCACTACACTCAGCAACTTCATAATTAATAAACCTTAGACTCCTTAAATTCATCAGTTAATCCCTTTCCATGGGGGGGAGGAAGATAGAATTAACAGCAGAAGCGTCCTGAGGTCGTTAGGGGTGCTCTAGAACAGAAACTGTAAGAAGATATCAGGAGCTACAATTACCAATGTTACATTACTGAGATATGCACCTGCTTGTATTTGTTAATTTTACAACTGGATAAGAATTGCTTAACAGACACCAAACATATTTTTCCACTCTTGTTTTACACAATGAACAGTTATTATAATGTAGCTAGAATAACTGCCTCTGAAAGGTAATACATTTAAACTTCCCTCCTCTTTTATAGTTCTCTTGCACTGCAGCACTCTTCTCACAGGCTGGTGGGTCACTGCCCAGAATAATCCAAAGCAATGGCTAAAGTGTCTTTAATTATAGCAATTTATATGAAAGGTCCTAAAGTGCAGTTACTATATTTCTCCCTTCTATGCATATAAGGTAGCATAACCTGCAGTCCTGAGTAGAGAGTCAGCTGGAGCTGCAGGGTTCAGAGGTAATAGTTCATTGAACTCAGCTTGCTCCTCTAGCTCTGTTTTCTGCTTTGCAAACACAGTTCTCAAATAAATATAATTGCTAGCACTGGGATATGATTTTTTTCCTGTCAAGGAGCAAGCAAACTTTATGATGGTTTAAAGATCTAACTGAAAGGTCAATTTGCATAATCAACAATTTAAGTAATAAATCTATTATCATTCTTTCAGTTTCATTACCTCAGCTAATGACTCCTTCCCCGGGGTTAGAATTTGCATTTCAGTGTTAGGAGAACAACTTTTCCCAACAGTCAGGTATGCTTCTGAGCATGCATTACTGCCAAGGTAATTTATAATAAAAATACTCAAAAAGACACAATGGCTATTTTATACTCTGATCAGTCATGTATTTTTTTTAAATTAGGAGAATATATGGTAGAATACATTTATTAGGGGGATGAGGTAGAGTCTGATTTTTTGTATATTAGCATCTCAGTTTCTGTAATATTAGTCAAAGATAAGGCACAAAAATAGTGCCACTCTTTTGGGAGGAGATAAATGCATATGACTTCACAGAATAAAATGACAGCAGCAGTTTTGGGATATTCTCATCTTTGTTTTGCTGCTCTAAATCCAGAGTTACTCTGCTGAGGCCACTTTGTCCAACAGTTATTCCAGATGTACTCCAGAGTAGCTGAGATCAGATCCTGGCCCTTTATTTTAACAGTCTCAACAACAAATCAATATATGCGGTAGGATGTAAAAGTTGCTTTTTTCCATGTTCTGCACTTGAGTTCTCTGCTCATAATTAGATTTCCTTATTTGATCATGGTCCATATAGGGTGTATATATAAGTAATAGTATTTTGATATTTTATAGTGAATTTAAATTTGGTATAATTAAATCAATGTCAAACTGAAAACAAATGTAGAACTAGAAGTATAATTAAATACTTGACCTAACTCGGTAGTTCTGGGTGTCACCTGATTGTAGGGTGACAAGATGTCCCAATTTTATAGGGACAGTCCTGATTTGGGGTCTTTTTCTTATATCAGCTCCTATTGCCTCCCACCCCTGTCCCGTGTTTTCACATTTGCTTTCTGGTCACCCTATTTGATTGCCTGAAAGTATGTATAATATCATCTACTTCTCAGTCCTTATACTGATTATGGATTCAGTGCCTTGAACTCTCAAGGATAAACAGAAATCACATGCCAGCCAGTGAAGCCCCTTACTTCTTAGTTCATGGATTGTAGGTTAATCTTACCGGTTAGAGAAGAACTATACCAGCTAAGAAGATTAATTTCCCATTAGGGCTATGTCTATGCTTATGGTTGTCTATAGAGTACATACATTACACCCACCCCTGCACAGGTTTCAGTTGCAGTGCAGATGGTGAAGCACTGCTTAGGTGAGTAAAGACATGCCAGCACCTTAGGGAATATATCCTACCCTGTTCTCTACATGCTGAAGCTGTGCCTCCCCCATCTACATGGCTATTTTTAGTACTGAAGTACTAAAGATGCGATAAATCAATCGCCAAAGGCAGTCCCGTCAACTCCAGAACTCCAGCTCGCCGAGAGGCACAAGCTGGAGTCGACGAGGGAGTCCGCTGCTGACCGCTGCCACTGTGAGGACAACAGGCAAGTCGGCCTAAGATGCGCTGACTTCAGCTATGTTATTCACATAGCTAAAGTTGCGTATCTTAGGTTGAACCCTCCCCCTAGTGTAGACCAGCCCTAAGATTCCTTTTGTGGTCTAATCAGAAGTCAAGGCTCCATTCTACAGCTATTTCTTGGGGCTATGTAACAACTCACCTGTAAAACACAATACAAAAGGGATAAATTAATGCTCATTAACAATTCCTATATTATTCATAGTGATGTGCTCTAAAGGAGCAGCCAGCAAATTACTGGCCTTACATGAATCAAATGTATGTTATCCAACACTCATCCTGCATATCAGGTGAAATCATCTGTGTACATTTCATAACATCATTAAAGGTTTAGCTTCTGAAACTTTAAATACAAAGAGACTGTAAACTAAATATTTAAGAGAGGCTAGGATTAAATTCCTCTGACCTTCAGGAACTCTTCCTAGTTATTTATAATAGATGAACTTATTACTACTTGAAAAAGAAAAACATATACAAATCAGGGTTAATTAGTTTTACTTTTGAGAATAAAACTATTTGTTAACCAACCATGATCCATATTTCATTAACCTGCAAAGTTTGTTCTAAAAGAGAATATCTACCCTGCTCCCAGCTAAATTTATCTGACTTTTTATGATTCTTTCTATAAATGTATTTTTTGTTCAGCCAGATCACTGTCATATACCATATAAGGCTTTATGGTACAAAATACATATCCAATGACCCTGGATTTAAGGGATGGGATTTTCAGAGGGAATTCCTGTCGGCATTTCTCTGCTCCCATTACAGTCCGTGGGAGACTAAGAACATAAGAATGGCCATACTGGGTCAGACCGAAGATCCAACTAGCCCAGTATCCTGTCTTCCAACAGCAGCCAATGCCAGGAAATGAACAGAACAGGAAATCACCAAGTGATCAATTTGCCTCTGGCAAACAGAGGCTAAGGACACAGTCCCTGCCCATCTTGACGAATAGCCATGGATGGACCTATCCTTCATGAATTTATCAAATTCTTTTTTGAATTCTGTTATAGTCTTGGCCTTCACAGCATCTCTGGCAAAGATTTCCACAGGTTGACTGTGTGTTGTGTGAAGAAATACTTCCTTTTGTTTGTTTTAAACCTGCTGCCTATTAATTTCATTTGGTGACCCTAGTCCTTGTGGTATGAGGAGTTGAATAATACTTCCTTATTTACTTTATCCACATCAGTCATGATTTTATAGAATTCTATCATATTCCCCCTTCGTCATTTCTTTTCCAAGCTGAAAAGTCCCCGTTTTATTAATCTCTTCTCATATGGAAGCTATTCCATACCCTTAATCATTTTTGTTGCCCTTTTCTGAACCTTTTTCAATTCCAATGTATCTTTTTAGAGATGGGGCAGCCACATCTGCATGCAGTATTCAAGATTTAGCTGTACCATGGATTTATTTAGAGGAAATATGATATTTTCTGGCTATTCGCTATCCCTTTCTTAATGATTCCCAACATCCTGTTCACTTTTTGGATTGACGCTGCACACTCAGTGGATGTTTTCAAATAACTATCCATAATGACTTCACGATCACTTTTTTGAGTGGCAACAGCTAATTTAGATCCCATCATTTTATATGTATACTTGAGATTGTTTCCCAAAGTGCATTACTTTGCATTTATCAACACTGAATTTCATCTGCCTTTTTGTTGCCCAGCCACTCAGTTTTGTGAGGTCCCTTTGTAACTCTTTGCAGTCTGCTTTGGAATCAACTATCTTGAGTAGTTTTGCATCATCTGTGAATTTTGCCATCTCCCTGTTTACCCCTTTTTCTAGATCATTTATGAATATGTTGAATAGTATGGTCCCAGTACACACTCCTGGGGGAGGGACACCACTATTTACCTCTATCCGTTCTGAAAACTGATCATTTATTCCTTCCCTTTTTTTCCTATGTTTAACCAGCTATCAAACCATGAGAGGACTTTCTCTCTTAATCATGGCAGCTTACTTTGCTTAAGAGTCTTTGGTGAAGGACCTTGTCAAAGGCTTTCAAAAATCTAAATACACTGTATCCCCTGGTAACAAAGTCCTGTGGCACCTTAAAGACTAACTATAAAGTTTTGAAGCATAAGCTTTCGTGGGCTAATACCCACTTCGTTGGATGCAAGCAGTGGGTATTAGCCCACGAAAGCTTATGCTTCAAAACTTTATAGTTAGTCTTTAAGGTGCCACAGGACTTTGTTACCTCTGCTATTCCAGACTAACACGGCTACCTCTCTGATTCTTGTATCCCCTGGATCACCTTTGTCCACATGCTTGTTGAAGAATTCTAGTAGATTGGTGAGACATGATTTCCCTTGACAAAAACCAACTCTTCATCAACAAATTATTTTCATCTATGTGTCTGATAATTTGGACTACTACTGGCTTGAATGGGAACAAATAGGCCAGCACTTAGTGCCTTGGAAAACCCTTCCCAGAATATACAAAATACGATACATGGTTTCATTGCAATGATTCAAAATAGGGAACTATGGCTCTGTCATACACACATATATACTTCATGGTTTGTGTTAATGTAACAGCAACAGATCCTGGCCTCTGGAGTTTAGTGCATTAACCTCTACTGCATGAGCTAAAAGCCATATGGCTGCTAGCTAAGACTGTAGAGCAGATTCATTAATTTCTCTCCAAGGCCTGGTCTACACTAGCAGGGAGGGTCAACGTAAGATACTCAACTTCAGCTATGTGAATACCGTAGCTGAAGTTGACGCATCTTAGATGGACTTATCAGCCGTCCTCACGGCGGCGGCAGTCAACAGCGGGCTGCCCTGTTGACTGTACCTTGTGCCTTTTGGTGAGCTGGAGTTCCGGAGTTGATGGGAATGCCTCTGGGGATCGATTTATCGTGTCCTGATGAGACATGATAAATCAATCCCCAATAGATTGATCTCTATGGGCTGGTCTCCACTAGGGGGGAAATGGACTGTAGATACGCAATTTCAGCTATGTTAATAACGTAGCTGAAATCGACATCTCTACAGCCGAGTTACCTCCTGTCCTCACGGTGGCGGCGGTCGGTGGCACAGTCCCCTGTCGACTCCAGCTTGCACCTCTTCACGAGCTGGACTTCTGGAGTCGACGGGGTAGCTGCTGGCGATCGATTTATCGCATCTTAACGAGATGCAATAAATCGATTGCTAAAAAATCGATGCTTCCCTGCCGTAGTGAGGACAAGCCCTACGCGTCAATCCAGCCGGCAGTATAGACAAGGCCCAAGTGGTCTCAGTGCCACCAGATGGGACAGAGCACCACACCCAGGAAGCATGTGGGTTATATACTTCCCCTAGCTGAGGAAGCACATCCCAAGCTTCAGTGTCTTCCCAGTTGAAATCCTAGATTAGCCCCAACTTTTAACACCAACAGATCCTGGACGTGAATGGGTGGGCTTGTACCTATGGCCTCTGGAGCTTAGTGCATGAGCCTCTATGGCATGAGCTAAAAGCTATGCTCCTGTTAGCTAAGGCTGCAGAGTAGACTCATTACTCCCTCTTTCTCTCTATGTGGTCTCTGTGCCACTAGATGGGCCAGAACACCACACCCAGGAGGTGTGTGGGTTACATTAATCTGTTACAAGTATTATTTTTTAAATATCTTTAAAAAAGTACTAATGGGTCACAGGGAGACGATATTCTAGCACAGGCTGTGGGAAATCAGGGCCCAAGGTAAGGTCATGGACTCTTAAACTACAATATCATCATTAAATGAAAGGAAATACCCAAACAAGACAGCATTATTGCTATTATAAATCATTATAACATAATGCTTGAAGAAAACAAAAGAATTCTTCCCCCGTGTGGCAAGTGTGGTGGTGTTTGTGAAGAACCAGGAATTTCCATTAGTCAGATAGGGACTGCTTTTATTTTCTGCTCTGCTTTCTAATAAAAAAATGTAATGAAAATATTTAATATTAAAAAATAATTCTCACCAACAGGAACTATTCTGCTGGTACTATATCATTTCAGGCCTTGTTTCCTTTCTGCTATTAAATATACCAGCTTCTGTTGACCACCCTCTCCTGTCTCCCTGGTCTTCCTTCCCCCCATTTCTCCCTGTGAAGAGAGATACTGTGTTATGAATGTGGGTGTGGCCATGCTAATGAGATGATGTAATGCTAGCCTGGCCATGGCTGTGATGGACCTCTGAGTATGTCCACTATGGAATAGCTAATTCTAGAAGCCTGAGCAGACCCTGACTAATTCATCTCAAACTAATTGGTGCCGATTATAAAAGTGCTGCTTGTGCAAACAACCTGATTTTTCAGTGCCTACACTTCCCCTCATAAGCTGTACAGGTCTCAGAGAGGCTAAAGTAAAAAGGCATACCAGTTTCCAGGCTTTTCAGTCTCAATCATTCATATCATGAGTCAGGCCTCAAAAAGTCAGAAGATTAAAATAAGTAAATAAATGTCATATTCTTTTTATTTTCTTTCTGGTGTCTGAGCCTTTACGGTGCATGCTGGTAATGTTTTCAAGCATTTTTCCACAACCACAGGGGTTAGAAACTTTCTTGACTGTCCTGTGTCTTCCTGCAGTGTGCTGATTCATTCCCAGGCACAGGGGTGCCATGGGAAAAATGGTATATGATCATGTAATTAAAAACTATTATAATGCTTACACACAAGGAGGGGAGGATTGAGGTTGCCCAGGAATAATACTAGGATTTCCTAACTTCTGAGTGTTTGGCTTTGTAACTTTAACATTTTTAATGTACTTTTTGTATGCAATTATTATTTATACAGCATCAAATATATGAGGTACTTTCCAGGACAAATAGAAGGGCAAGGTTCTTGTGCCTTACCTTTCTATTTTTGTCCCGTGAACAGCTTCAGACGAAATAATGGAGCTTTACAGCATGGACAGCAGCAGCTCTTCTGAAGCCACTGCCCATCTGAGGAAGAAGAGCAAGCAGAACAGTAACAAGCCCAAGACTCGTTTCTTCTCCTTTATTGAGGTCAGGAGGAAGAATGACAATAGCTATAGCCACCACATTAAGGACACTAGACTGTCCAGGGGGAATGCAACTACTGTGCCACCATAACAATGCAGCATCCCCTCCCCTTGTTCCTGGTCAAATCAGCTTGCCCCGAGGTGAGGAGAAAAAGGATTCTGACCCTTTTCCTCTGTGGAGAGGTGAACAGTGGCAGCTCAACGGTACACATCACCTCCCTGACTGCTGAGCCTCTCCTGGATTACTATCCTTTGCATAGGGTCTATATTGTCAGGAAAGAGACACATTTGACCCTGTTCCACTCTTGTGCACAAACAATCAGGGGACAACCATGATGATCTTGCCCTAAATGTCATCCTATTCAAAAACACACTTTCATGAGCAGGTAAACGGTGAAGGTTCTCAGATGAGGCTGAGGAGAAATCCTTCATTTCTGCATATTGTCGACAACTGGATGATTTTTTTTTTTTTAATCCAGAGTAGAACGAAACAAGCATGGAGCATGAAGACTTTGTCCTTAACTTTCCCAGTACCAGTAAAATGAAGTAGGGAAAGGGGTATACTCTTAACTTCATCCTCTTCCCAAACTTCAAAGAATAACTGCTGAGCATCTTTTTAAACACATTAATTGCTTTGCCTGAACATAGATTGAATATTCTTAACTGATAATTAATATGCCTTTTACCTTTTAATTAAGAAGTTAACTGCCATGGGTAAGTACCAGGTAATAGTTGAATGCTGGGTAGTTTCAAATACTCTCTTCTGCAATAAGCAACCAGAGTGGAGACAAAGAGGCATTACTTATGTGTCTAAAGGTTTAGGGGACTTATAATGACTGAAGCTGGACATTGCTTTCTTTACACCAAGGCTGAGGGACACACAGGTTATCAGAGAGCAGACAACTACTCGTTACCTGCATCACTATTTTCTAGGCTGACCTAGAAACAGATTTTTATATTGTGGGGTTTTTTTTTAGGAAGGAGAGATGATTCATATTATACAATAAGCTCTATCCTACATGTCTCCTGATGTAAGACTGTCAATTTTTCCAAATTACGTCTGATTCTTTTGTGACATTGACAGCTGTGGGACTCTGCTGTAACTATTGACTCATTTCCCTTGCATGGGCCCAGAGGTCAGACTGCAACTAAGGTCCCAAGTGATTAAAGCTTATTTTACATTTTAAACCATTCACGCCTTTGAAATTTGGTTTATT
This sequence comes from Sternotherus odoratus, assembly GCA_032164245.1. NCBI lineage: Eukaryota > Metazoa > Chordata > Testudines > Kinosternidae > Sternotherus > Sternotherus odoratus. The sequence continues at coordinate 166,593,093 of JAVMKO010000001.1, forward strand.
TTTATATTTCTCATGTTTTAATTGGATAAGCTACCAGGTAAGTGTGGATGGCCAGTCTCAAATCATATCGTGATTGGGGCTATGTGTGTTAAATCTATCACTATTAAGGAATTAATTAAAGCTTATAATTATAGCATGCACAGGGTAATTAAGGCGGAGCTGCAAATTCCATTCTATACCCTTCTCTTTTCTGAGACACATACCTTCCTCAAACAAAAGCCTTCCTGTCCGAAGTTCCCATTCTTGGTTTCAGCCCCAAAGTGTTTTTTTTTTACAGCAAAATTGGTTCAGCTGCTCTTGAGTTTATTTAATAAGAAAGCATGAAAACACAAAGAAGAATGTTTCTCCATATGTGCTAATCTGAAATTTTGTGCTGGGCTTGGATAATTCTTCTGTCATGTTTTCGGTTACCATTAAAATACAGTTCTGTGCTGAAAAGTGACTATAAAAAACAGCACATGGAGTTTGATAGCTATTGTCTCTCAGTGATTTCCCGTTCAAATGCACTAAGTTACTAGCCCTGCAAATTCAGCCTGGGTTCTGAAAATCAAACAAGATTCCAGCCAACTTACATATCATCACTAGTTATGAAAGTGCTGCAGACCAGTGAGCCCTTTAGTTACACATGTGCAACACATTGTCTTCCAGTTAGCCCGTACTCACACGTGGGTACACATAATATAATTGTCTTCACACTGTTGCACAAGTGAAAGTCATTGAAAGTTAGTGAACTCCACTATTGATGATGGACAAAATGGAACAGAATCCAGCTCACGCTCTCTTAGCTCTGTTGGGCTTACAGGGTTAATAGGAATAAAAAGCAGTAAGGCCCAGAACCACAAAAATATGTAGGCAGCTAAGTCCCAGTTTTAAGCTCCACTGTGATCCACAAAACTCCCACATTCCCTCACTGCCTATGTTTCTACCTCTGAGCATGCACATGACTGTCACACTTTAGGCATCCAGATACCTGCCTCTAAGCGTGAGCCACAAACTGGGAGAAGACAGTTGTTTGGCTTGGCTGCCTAACTAGCATGTGGGGCCTATCTGGTAGGAAGCCTCTGACCATGCTTACTGGATTGGGTCCCATTCAAAATATGAAAGAAGGAGGATGTAGTGGTGATGTCTAACTTATAGTATTTAGCACAGTGGTTAGAGCACATTGGGTAAATACTTAAGAGAGTCATTGGGCCAGAAAGAGGGTGAGAATGACTTGTGTAGCCTAGTGGTTAGGGCATTTATGCGAGAGACCCGCTGTCTAGCTCCCCGCTCCAATCACTTTTTAATTACTTATCTGCGGTGGAAAAGTTTCAACAGGACAGCTCGTGGGAGCCCCACATCAGAATATCCCATAGCTCAGTTGTTAGAACACTGAGAGGTGTAGGAGACCCCTCTTCAAATCCTTTCTCCCTCTCAGAGTGGGAAATTGACCCTGGGTCTCCCAAATCCCATGTGAGTGTTCTAACCATTGGGCTATAAAAGTTATAAGATGGGCACCACCACCAACTGCTTTGTGTGCAGTGAGGCAGGCGCCTAATTCATTCTTCCAAGAAACACACACAGAGAGGTGGGCATGTGCAGGAAATAGGAGATTGTAATGAATATATGCATATACAAACATGGGACAGCACAGACCCTCTTGTTTTCAGGAATACTGATTTATAAACAGGTTTGCTGTCTCCTCGCTCCTTTGTTACAGATGATATGTTTTTGAATATTTTTGCTTCCCACTAGGTGAAATAATTGCATCTTACAATTAAAAGAAACATTTTATACTCACTATGTTTTTAGTTCTCATCACATATTTCCCCCTTATTAATGATCCTGAATCATGAACATTTCATTTAGTTGGACCAACCCAACCTGGAGTTTGAATCTGTTTTTCAGTTTGTACCACTAGGTGGCCCTTCGTGCTCTCGGATGCATGCTGAGGAGTTCAGCAGGTGAGTGCATCTTATTGGTTTACTAGCGGCATGATGCCACTGGGCAGCCCTTTTTAAGAGAAAAGCCAGGAACCGTGGAAAGAGCTTTTGTACAGTCTCCCTGTTGTGAGGAAGTGGAAATCTGTGAGCTGTCATTTCAAAACAAACATGAGTGAGGTGAGTGGATAAACCTATTATCTAGAGAGAGAGAGAGAGATGTAGGTACCTGAAGCAGGAATAACACCAGTAACAGGGGGAAATGCAGCTTAAGAAAAATCAGATGAGTTTTTTCTTAAAGTCAATTTAAATCAACTATGGAATGAAAAGTTTGAGAAATGAAGACATTCATAACTGAGATAATTAACGAATACATATTGTTAACAGGATTATATAATGCTTTGTTTGAATATGTAAAGCACACAGAACTAACTATTATACTTGCTCTTATTAATAAGATTTTTTGGAAATGACCAGGTAGTTCTTAATTTTTCACTTAATTAAAAACAGAATGAGATTACACTGTACCTCTTAGCATAGCCTGCAGACATATGAAACGTCTGATCTCTGGTTGTGAAATATGAAATACATCAGTTTCTAACAAAGATTATTATTAATTCTTGTTATCTATTACTAAGTATAGCTCCATAGGTGTGCATGGTAGTTTGGAGATATAAAACAAGACAAGCTTTATCATCTTTTAAGGTTTCATTTTATGTTTTTGTCCAATGTAGAAGAGGTGAGCTGAGAGGTCAGTGATGTAAAAGTTAGATATTAAAGTATAAACCTCATTTTAAAAATGCCTTGTCTGTTGTTTGTCAGTGCTATGAACTGGGTAGCTATTGTCCTGGGAAAGATTACATCTTCACGTGTCCTTATAATCAGCAAAGGGAAAATGCAAATAACGTCAAGCATGAAAGGACCTTTGTGTATTTCAAAAAAGAAAGCTGAACATTCAGTCACTACACTTACTCTGTTTGCAGTGAAAGAGTTTGGCAGTGACAAGCCGATATTTTTATTTTAAAACGTATATTCATTCCAAATGTTGGGCAGGTTCAGCTCATAGAACCCTGGTTTCTATAGTTCAGCTCTTTACCTCATCCCAAATCAATTGAGTTCATTGTAATTATGTCTTACTTAGCACTTATTTTTGGAGGCTTTTCTCTCACTGTCTTTTTGACAGTTGGGTGTTCCTTTCTTGGCAGTCAGGGTAAAATTAACAACCACACAAAGTAAGTTTCTGCCTACGGCTGTTGCTATGTTTTCCACTGTATCTTAAAGGATTGACTTCTGACATAAACACAATGAGGAGACATAAGGAGAGATGTAGTATAGTGGTCTTTGCAAAAGGGTCATACGGCAGGCATATTTCCATTTACATTATGCATGAACTGAACAGGTTAAGAAACGGGGACTCCTCATCAAGTGTTCCTGCTTTGTGTAACGTATCTAGAATACTGAGAGAAGGCACCAGTAAACCCACAGACTTTCACCCTCTAATTGGATGTCTACATTTGAATACACTGAATACAGTTCATATTGTAGCTTTTATATAGAAATATCCCTTTGTCAAATACTTTGTCTGCTATGACATCATTATTCTGGTAAAATGTTACCTTTTCCTAATATAAAATGACAGGTCGATTATTATCGTCTATATCTGTATCATGCCAACGCAGTTTTGTATTACATTGCTATTTCAGCAGCATATACAGTAGTTCACAGTGCAATAGTTTACATTCGGTTCCCCTCTCTGACGTAACCTCTCTTTTCTCTAATAAATAAGCTAAGAGTTTCCATCAGCATCAAAGTCAGCACATCTATACGACAACGGGGATCCCATATTTTCATTAATATACTTCCCTGTCCCACACAAAAATAGCACTTCTAGCAAGTCCCCAACACAGAGGATACTGCTTTCCTTCCCAGTACATTTCTCAAGCCCCTGGCAAGTGTCTATTTAACAAATTTTAACTCTTATCTTGATGCTTCAAGGGACAGAGCTGCTGTCATTGTCTACAGAAGATGATAACACTTGGAGCACTTATTTCACAAACTGCACTAGGGAAGAGTGCTTTTAACTATTCTTTAGTTGATTATTTCCCTCTCAGGACAGAAAAACAAATGGAGCAGCTCAGGTTATCTTAATTAGAAGGGCTCTGGTTTAAAGAACTGAGGCAAAAGGAAGGATTGGCAGAAGACAATCACTTTATTTGTCTGAGTGTGCAGTGTTTAGAATCCTGATGTGGCTCCCGATGGATTTTGTCTAAAACATAGTAACTGGAAATGCTTAAGATATATATTTGCACCGTGCTTCAATACTTTAGTTAGTCTTTAAGGTGCCACAGGACTCTTTGTCACTTTTGCAATTCCAGACTAACACGGGTACCTCTCTGATATTTGCACCAGATTGTTTTGTTATCCACCATGAAATCAGAGGGTAATATGACTGAAAAGCCAGCCTCTAATGTGGCTATCAAATATACAGAAGCGGGAGAGGGAAAGCAGGGAGAATGGTCCAGCAATTGTATTTTTTTATGCTAATCATTGTCACACTGTTAGTGGAGCTTAGAATGCAGGCTTAGAGACCCCCAAACTGAACAAAAATGAGACAATTCAAACCCCATTTGCTGCACCTTGTTTTATTTTTCATATTACTGCTGAACAAAAATCATCAGTTTTGTTTCCCCTTTCTGGCTACAAATCAACTCCTGAAAAAAGCTGAAGCGCATAAAATAGGCATCAGTATGATCATGCCATTTTAAAATTTCTCTGTATTTAACTTGGTTTTTGGGGAAGAGATAGAGGTTTTAAAGAAAAAATCAACAGGGCTTTACTGTGGCTAAACTGCCACTTTAGGTGCCTAAAACCAAAATTTAGATCATCAACATTCCTGCACAGCTGCTGCCTACATTTCCACCACTGAGCATATACACACAGCTGCCTATGTACTGATGCCCAGTACCTAGGGTGACCAGACAGAAAATGTGAAAAATCGGGTTGCGGATGGGAGGTAATAGGAGCCTATATAAGAAAAAGACCCAAAAATCGGGACTGTCCCTTTAATAGGGGGACATCTGGTCACGCTATGTAACCTAGCTCATGCCTAAGAACCAATAGCATTCACAATAGGCCTTCCCCCACCTATCCCACTTGCTCACAAGTCATGGGTATGTCTACACTGCAATTAGACACCTACAGTTGGCCCATGCCAGCTGACTCAGGCTGGTGGGGTTTCTGGCTAAGGAGCTGTTTAATTGTTGTATAGACATTCAGGCGCAGGCCGGATCCCAGGTCCTAGGACCCTGCAAGGTGTGAGGTTCCCAGAACTTAGGCTGCAGCCTAAGCCCAAACATCTACACCAGGGGTGGGCAAACATTTTGGCCCGAGGGCCACACTGTGTTTCAAAATTGTGCAGAGGGCGGCTAGGGAAGGCAGTGCCTCCCCAAACTGCCTGGCCCCATCCCCTATCTGACCCCCACCAACATCCCGCCCCCCCCCGACTACCCTCTCAGAACTCCCAACCCCTCCACCCCGTTCCTTGTCCCTTGATCACCCCCTCTGAAGACCTCCCCACTGTAACTGCACTCCCAGGACCCAACCTCCTATCTAAGCCCCCCTTCTGTTTGTTCCCTGATTGCCCCCCCCCCCGAGACCTCACCCCACCTTAACGACCACCCCCGGGACCCCACCCCCTATCTAAGCCCCCCTGCTCTTTATTCCCTGACTGTCCCCTTCCGAGACCCCCCACCCTAACCTCCACCCCCCGGTACCCCACCATCTAAGCCCTCCCTCCCGCCCAAGCCCTCCCTCCTGAATGCCCCCCCCCCTGCTTACCGTGCTCAGCTGCAGGGCCCCACAGCTGGTGGCATTCCTGGTGCCCCGGCCCCGGAGCTTGGGGTCCCACAGCTGGCGGTGCTCAGCCTGGCCCCCGGTGCTCTGGCTCAGGAGAGCGGGACCCTGCTGCTGGTGGCATTCAGTCCGGCCTCAAGTGCCCCGGTTCGAGAGAGTGGGGTCCCACAGCTGGCAGCGATCAGCCTGGACCCCAGCACCCTGGCTCAGGAGCGCGGGGCCCCATGGCGGGCGGCACTCAGCCTGGCCTCTGGCTGAACTCGTGGGCCAGATAGAAATGGTCGGCGGGCCCAGGCCGCAATTTGCCCACCCCGATCTACACTGCAATTAAACAGTCCCTTAGCCCAAGCCAGTGTAGTGTAGACATACCCTGTGAATACATCTACTGGACTGAGCCCCACAAAAAATACAGGAAGCTGTGGCTGTGCCACTGTTAATACTCACGGGTCATGACATTCACCCAGGATATTCACAATCCCCACTCTGCCTGATGGGGAGCGGGGATTTGAATGGAGGTCTCTCACCGTCTATAGCAGGGGTGGGAATACGTTTTGTCCCAAGAGCCACATCTGGGTATGGAAATTGTATGGCGGACCATAAATGCTCATGAAATTTGGAGTTGGGGTGCGGGCCCTGGGGTGGGGCTGGGGATGAGGGGTGCAGGAGGGTGCTCCGGGCTGGGATTGAGGGATTTCGGGAGCTGCAGGGGGATCAGGGCTGAGGCAGAGGGTTGGGGCATTGGGAAAGGCTCAGGGGTGCAGGCTCCAGGCGGCGCTTAGCTCAAGCAGCTCCCAGAAGCAGCGGCATGTCCCTCCTCTGGCTTCCATGCGGAGGTGCAGTCACGCAACTCTGCGCACTGTCCCATCTGCAGGCACCACCCCTGTAGCTCCCATTGGCCGCAGTTCCTGGCTAGTGGGCGCTTCGGGGGCTGCCCTTGGGGAAGAGGTAGTGTGCAGAGCCCTTTGGCTGCCCCTACACGTAGGGGCTGGAAGAGGGACTTGACGCTACTTTTGCGAGCTGCGCAGAGTGGGGCAAGTCCCCAACTCTGCTCCCGGCTGGCGCTCGAGTGCCAGATTAAAATGTCTGGAGGGCCGGGTGCGGTGCCCGGGCTGTAGTTTGCCCACCCCTGTCCTATAGGGATAGTCCTAACCACTGGGATCCAGGGCAGGGCTCTTTCAGTCTTGCCTCTTGAAGCTGCTCCACTGTGCATGGAAATACTTAACTATAGACTGTAACAGATACTGGACCCGGACTCCCCCATATACCAGGGGAGTGTCTTAACCACTGGGATATGGAAGGTGTTGAGGTGGGGAGGACCAGATTTACACTGTGGGTGCCCCTAGACGCAGGGACTCGGAGCCGCCTTCCACCCCTCCCTACCGCCAGTGGGAGCAGAGAGCCATGGGGTGCTCTTGCTGCCTGCAGTGGCTCAGAGCTTCAAAGCACTGCCAGTGGTAGGGGTACTCTGCCACTTTTATCTTTAGGTGCCCCACCAACCCGTCTGCCCACAGACACCCTCACTGCCCAGTGCCCCGCCCCCACAGACTCCTCCCGCAACTTCCCAGTGCCCCCCCCCCACTGCCCAATGGGAGCTTGTCAGTTGTCTCCAGTGGGTTTTTGGTCAGGGCCGGGAGTTTCAGACTGATTTCTTCAGAGTTTTCTAGCTCCTTACCCTTAACTAGAGCCGGTCAACTAATGACAAAAAATTGTGAATAAATTATTCACAGAAAAATGCCAAAATATATCGGATAAATTATTCACACCGAAGAGTTCTGAACAGCGCTACCATTGAGCCTTTAGCCTCAACTCTGGCACAAACCTGACACACATCAGTGGAATCACAGCATCTCATCACAGACATTTAATTATGTGACACTTCATGGGCGATGGTCACGCTGACATTTTCTTAGGATAACAGGGTTCACTGGAGACAGTTATTCACACAGTTTTTACAACAGTCATGGGCACATTTGTCTCCAGTATTAAATGTGAGGCTGTTGTTAGAATCTAAAATCCAGACCTAAGCATGCGCAGAAGTCTCCCATTAAAGGTCACGAAAGATGTTGCAGTTCCCCAAAACATGAACACTGTCATTCAGCCCTGCAGTTGGTTCTGTGATGAAGCCTTAGCTGAAATAGGTGTGGCAGCTTGGAAACAGCATTAGCAGGAACTTTTCTTGATGAATTTTTAAAATACATGTAAAGGACCAGACTGAGGCTGGTTCTGTCCAGGTACAGAAGGTAAGATAGCTAGGGTAGAAGGAGCCTTCCTCTTCTTGTATGCTTGCAACAGCATAGTTAGAGCTGGGTGAAATTTACAGCCAAAATCTCTTTGGTGAAAAATTTAGATTTGGTGACACCAACATGTGCTGTGAATTTGTGTCTGTTTTGCCAAATTTGGTCAACCTTCTCCCCATTACAACAACACACACACAAAATCCAGAAAAAAAACCACATTTCATTTTGACATTTTTTAAACAAAAAAAAGAACTTCAAAAAGATCTCACAAAACTAAGTGACTGGGCAACAAAATGGCAAATGAAATTTGATGTGGATAAATACAATATGATGGGGGCTAATTTAGCTACAACTAATCAGGAAAAAGATCTTGGAGTCATGGTGGATAGTTCTCTGAAGACATCCACACAGTGTGCAATGGCAGTCTGTAGTGGGGCAGCTGCCCCACTCCAGTGGAAAAGGGTTTAAAAGAGCCCTGCAAAGGGCTGTGGCTGGGGGCAAGCAGCTCCCAGGCTGATTAGGCCTAGCAGCATGCAGGGCCTAGGCTAGGGGAAGGCCCAACAAAGGAGTACTGGGGTTACAGTGGGCAGCCCATGGCTCTAGAGGCAGCAGGCCAAACCCTCCTTGCCGGTGATGAATGGCAATGATACTGCAGTCTGCTCAGAGAATGGGGGCAAGTGATGACTGGCAGTTGCCTAGACTGAGGCAAGGTGGGGATAGAGGGTGGGGGGTTCCCCAGGGAGGGGAGACCCTAAGACCTGAGGGGGTACTGCAGGGGTGCAGCACCCAAGGGAAGAGGGCACTGGGGTCCAGGGACTGACACGGGGCCAACAGCAAGTGGGACTTCGGCCTGCAGAGGGCGCTCCGGAGGCTGGACTGAGCTAATTCCCGGACAGACCAGCAGGAGGTGCCGCAGGGTGAGTCGCCGCCCTGCTACACAGTCAAAAAAAGCAGACAGGATGTCAGGAATCATTAAAAAGGGATAGAGAATAAGACAGAGAATATCTTATTGCCCTTATACAAATCCATGGTGTGCCCACATCTTGAATACTGGGTACCGATGTGGTCTCCTCATCTCAAAAAAGATACATTGGCATTAGAAAAGGTTCAGAGAAGGGCAACTAAAATGATTAGGGGTTTGGAACAGGTCCCATATGAGGAGAGATTAAAGAGGCTAGGACTTTTCAGCTTGGAAAAGAGGAGACTATGGGGGGATATGGTAGAGGTATATAAAATCATGAGTGGTGTGGAGAAAATGAATAAGGAAAAGTTATTTACTTGTTCCCATAATATAAGAACTATGGGCCACCAAATGAAATTCATGGACAGCCGGTTTAAAACAAATAAAAGGAAGTTCTTCTTCATACAGTGCACAGTCAACCTGTGGAACTCCTTGCCTGAGGAGGTTGTGAAGTCTAAGACTATAACAGGATTTAAAAGAGAACTGGATAAATTCATGGAGGATAAGTTCATTCATGGCTGTTAGCCAGGATGACTAAGGAATGATGTCCCTAGTCTCTGTTTGTCAGAGGGTGGTGATGGATGGCAGGAGAGAGATCACTTGATCATTACTTGTTAAGTTCACTCACCTGGCATTGGCCAGGATACTGGGCTGGATGGACCTTTGGTATGATCCAGTATGACCATTCTTATGGTCTTAAAATGTTTTGATTTTTTTTTTGTTCAAAACAACTTTTTGTTGTTTTAAACATCATATTTTAAAAATATTAAAAGCTTAAGTGGTTAAAATCAAAACAAAATGCTTACATTTTGTTGAAAGAAAACATTTAGTTTAACCGAAAATGATTTTTCACTTAGATCTAAAATGATCCCCTCCCCCAATTTTATGGATTGCCAGCAAACTAAAAAATCCATTATTTTCCCAGGGCTAAGCATAATCCATGGAATGGAATACAAACACTAGAGTGGAAACTAACCTCCCTGAAGGAACTGAAAGGTCAGGGCCATGATATCTTAACCCCTCCACAATGCCTAGTAAAGCTGGGTGTGCATTGGGTGAGGGAGTACATTCTGCACCCTTCCCTTTTAATGACTGAACTAGATGCCTTACACTGTGTGTGAAGATCCAAGAGGAAATCTGGCTGAGCAACAAAAATTCTCTGGGGACTGCCTTCTGCAATTTATTCTTCGTTTTGCCCCTCCGCTCCTACTCCCACCTCCAACATCTTCCTCAGTGCAGCCAATTGTCTGTAGCCAAAATCAGGAGAAAATAAATATTTATGCAAACTGCAGAGATAATATAGGGTGGAACTCTGCAGCTGGCATAGATTGGGGATGCAGGGAAGCAAAGGAAAATCACTTTTTAATTTTAACTTACACCCATTTAGTAACTGGGTGGCAAACTGCAGCTCAAAAGGGGGGAGAGAAGGAAGAACAGTATGTGTTAGATCTGTCAGTTTGCCTACTTTCTTCTTCAGCGTGGCATCAGAACATGATCAGGCATCTCTTAAAATATCCCTTAAAAGTTGGAAAATTGGAAATCAAGTTCTGCTTAAGTTTGAGAGACAGGTGACCATGTTGTTCAAAAAGAAAAGCATGAGTCTTCCTGCCAGGTGTGTAATTACTGCATATTTCAACACCATATATATGTATTATTATTGACCACATTTTAATAATTAGAGATTTATTACCAGATTTCACATCTTTCCATTTGCTTGTGAGATAATAACTACAAACTGGTGCAATTCTAAAGGGGGAAAAAAAAACCAAAACAGATTCTCTCCATGCCTGAGTCTGAGGAAGGTTAGTAGATTATGATGTTGGAAACCGATTAACTGTCATGAAGACACACTATTTTGTAGACAAGTTTCTGGAAAACAAGCATTCCATTAAGTAAAAGATTTAGGAGGGTTTGAAATTTTATTTTTTGTTCTGCATTGGAGTGAAATGGAGTCCTCTTGAAATGAGAGCAAGCAACTAAGCACACAGTAGTTCAGTGGTTAGGACCCTCACCTGGTATATAGGAAACCCAGCTTCAAGCTCCTACTTTGAATCTGACAGAGCTGGGGTTCTCACCAGCTGGGTGAGTTCCCTTCCCCCATACTATCTTAGTATCTCTCACTTTCTTGTCAAAACCAGAAATTCTCTCCTGGACTCGAGGAATCTTCTAGAAGACTTCAGTGACTTTGATCTGTTTCCCCCAAAAGTTTCAGTTTTGACCAACTGGAATTTTCTGACAGAAGAACATCTTATTAAAAAATAATCTCAACCAGGTCTATTTACAAGAGCAATTCTTTTTCTCCCAACAGTTTCTAAATCTTGGGCCTGGCCCAGATCTCACTGAAGCCTATGGCAAAAATCCCACTGACTTCAATGGGAACAGGGTCAGTCTTTTTATCATAGGAAAAAGTCACCAGTCATTTGCTTACCAATTTGAATAAAATGTATTTGGTTGCTGTGCCACCATTTGCCTGGTTTTCTTGTTCTGCTATTATGATAGCCAGGAAAATATCTGTCTCCCTCAGAAGAACAAGGGGACTATCTATAGTCTATAACTGCGAGCTCTAAAGCAGCAGTTCTCAACTGGGGGTCTGTGCCCCGCTGGGGGGGTTTGTGAGCAGGTTTCAGGGGGGGGGGGTTTGTCAAGCAGGGCTGGTATTGGACTTGCTGGGGCCCAGGGCAGAAAGCTAAAGCTGGAACCTCGCTACTGAAATTGGGCACCAAGCTGCAGTGGGGCTGAGGCCCGGGCCGCACCGCAGCAAGCCTGACGCCTGGGGGAGGACCCGAAAGCCATCCTTGTGGCACAGATGGTTTTTATAGCATGTTGGGGGAGCCTCAGAAAGAAAAAGGTTAAGAACCCCTGCTCTAAAGAAGATCCTGTAATACCCCTAGAACCAGAGCGGATGGCCAAAGATAGAGACTAGACCCAGGTCCACAACGCAGGAAGGGGGAGGGATGCATTTTCCTTCCAGATAGGAAAACTGGGAGACAGAATCATCCAACTGCATATGTATGTGTGAGACTGTTTTTCCTCTCTTCTATCTTTGTTGCTACAGAGCCATCACATCATTCTGAGCCCTCATAATCCTATCTCCTTATACTGGCTACAATGTCTAGGATGTTCTAATGAAGATGAATAACCTGCATCCCCTTATCTGACAGTATCCTACTGATCTTCTCTCCACGTCCCTTGATGTTGTTTGGCAATAAAATAAAAAGCATGCCAGTTAAGTTTAAACTCAAACAACATGTATCCATACATTTGCTTGAAATAGATGTTGAACCTTACCTAAAATTGAGATCCAGTGTTGCCGACCCCCACTTCCAATGCAAAATGACTTTCTGTTCTTTATCATAGAGATGGAAAAGACCTATTAGATCATGTAGACCATCTCCCTGCTGAGGCAGGAAAATGGATGGCAGCATCTATGGAAAAGGCTCAAAGCTATGCAGCCACAGAACAGTTACAACTGCAAATGTTTTGTCTAATGATAGGATCTTGGATCACAACTCATCTCCACACTCGATGTCTGTATGCTTCATAGAGAACACTCAAAAATGGTTATCATAATGCTTCATAGTTCTGGTTTGGGTAAGCTATATGCATGGGCCAGATCCACAGCGGACGTAACATGACACAGCCAATTTACATCAGCTGAGGATCTGGGATATTTATTTTTGTAAATATTTTTCTCAAAAGTTAATTCTGCTAATCATAGGAATTAGAGGTAGAAAAACAAAATAAGTCAGGTAGTTCATACCCCTGCTCGTGCAGAATTGTTTCCCACAGTTTAGTTCCAGTGCTTTTTCTAGTCTAGTTTTAAATGTCTCAAGTCTTTTGCTACATGTAAGCGGGCGGACACTCACCCCAGTGGCGCCCCCTGCTGGTCATCTGGGGAATCTGCTCTTCAGCCTCCGGAGCGCCCTCTGCCGGCCAATGTCCTGCTTCTACTCTGACCCCGTGTCCCTCCCAGACCCTGGTGCCCTCGAGCTGAGGGTGCTGCACCCCTGCAGTACCCCCCCTGGTCTTAGGGTCTCCCCTCCCTGGGGAACCCTGCCCCGTGTACCTGCTGGACCCCGGTGCCCTCTTTAGGGTGCTGCACCCCTGCAGTACCCCACTGGTCTTAGGGTCTCCCCTCCCTGGGAAACCCTCCACCCACTATCCCCACCTTGCCTCAGACTTGGCCACTGCCAGTCACCACTTGCCCCCACTCACTGAGGCAGACTGCAGTATCATGGCCTCTCATCGGCAAGGGGGGTTGGCCTGCTGCTCCTAATGCTAGCCCTGGGCTGCCCCCTGCAACCCCAGGGGTACTGGGTCAGGCCTTCTGTCAGGCCTTGCAGCCTGGGGCTCTCAGGCTAGAGCTCCCTAGCTCCCAGTGCCTTGCCACAGCCCTGCCCCAGTCCAGGTACCTTGTTTAAGGCTCCCCACAGCTCGGCCTGTCTTCCTCTGGATACAGAGGAGACTGACCTCCCTAGGCCCCTGCCTCTCAGCCTTTATACAGGCCTGAGAGTTTGGGGTGTGGCCACCCAGCTGAGCCTGCTTCCCAATCAGCCTGGGAGTTTGCTGGCTCCCAGCCACAACCCCTTCCCTGGGCTATTCCAGTCCTTTCAGGTAAGGAGCGGGTGGTCACCCCGCTACACTACACCTCATGGAAAAAGTATTCTACAATTTAATAGACCTCTAGACCCCCCATGTGTGTGCATGTAAAAGGGACTTTATTTTCTCATTGTTTGGTAGTCAAATAAAATCTTTAGTAAACTTAAAAGCCAGGACTGGCTTATTGGATTTCAACGACATAACAGGGAGGAGGGAGGTGGAGGGAGAGAGAAGGAAAGTTGGAAAAGTTATACACAATAGAAACAAACTTCAGGGGAAGAGGGAGGAATGAGACACTGAGATACATAGTCAAGGACAGAAAAGGAAGAACAAATACATTGGATTCATAGCACAATTTCAAATGCAGATGCAGGAGTACACGTGCTGCAATTAAGCTAGGGCAGCCAAATGCCAGCCAATGTCCCTCCAATTCAATACTTGGCTCTTTATTACTATTCTTCCTTTAGTTCATCCAATCAGTTTTGCAATCCAGGTGACAGTACTAATAGCCAAGCCAATTTGAATTATCCTCTTAAGTAAGATTGTGTGAGGCACTCTATCATCATTTCGCTGAGTTTGAGGATTGAACTTTTTTTTTTGTTTCATGAAAAAGTTCAAACATGTTTGAATCTTGGATGTGGGCTTTTTGGCCAGATCCTCAGCTGGTGTAAACTGGTGTAAATTCACGGAAGACAATGGCGCAATGTCAGTTCGCATAAAATGAGGAACTGGGCTTAAGGATGCAAAATTACAAATATAATGTATATTGAAAATAATAAGCATTCTGGCAGTACCTTTGGGGATTTTCCATGTAGGCTTCCCTGCCCCCAGCCATCTACAAAATTTCAGAAATAGGTGGAACATAGAAATGAATCTAAGCAACAAGAAATACAGTGAAACCTCCATTTAACGGACTAATTCGGGTGAGGGGGTGTCCGTTAAATCAAAAAGTCCGTTATTTAATTTAAAAAAAAAAAGCTGTCGGAGCAGCAGCCCGCCCGCCACAGGGTCGGGGCGGCAGCTCCGCAGCCTGCCCGCTGCCGGGACCCGGGTGGCAGCCGGGAGCTGTCAGCCAGCCCGCCCAGGTCCCGGCTGCTGGGACCTGGGCGGCAGCCGGGAGCCGTCAGCCAGCCCTCCTGGGTCCCGGCTGCTGGGACCGGGTCGGCAGCTGGGAGCCGGCAGCCCGCCCGCAGGTGGGAGCCGGGCGGGAACAGGGAGCCGGCAGCCCGCCCGCGGGCGGGAGCCGGCAGCCCGCCCGCCCGCTGGCGGGACCCGGCAGCCAGCCCGCCCGCTGGCGGGACCCGGGCGGCAGCCGGCAGCCAGCCCCCGAGAAATGGATTTCGGATGCATCAGACTTGCTCAGAAATTTTGTCCGTTGCATCCGAAGTCCGTTAAATCGAGGTCCGTTAAATCGAGGGTTTACTGTAGTGAACTTTGGTCATACTTGGCTACTGGGCTTTCTTTGTGAAATTCTGAAAGGTACTCTTTTTGTTGCACATTCAGTTCAACAATGAACTTATTAAATACATACATTTATTTTTCAGGAGAAAGATAATAGGACTGGTTTTTGGCTGCCTTTCATGATCAGTCATTTTCACCTGTGCAGCATAGGTATAAAATGATATCATGATAATCTGATAGCATTTTAATTCCACTTTCTACAGGAGCAAATGACCGCACTAGATACAAAGCAGCAGAGAATGAGACCCAATGAGTTTTGGGACTCAGCGGCACATAGATAATGTAAGGTTAAACGCCTCGTACTAGTTTCTTGGCTTTTCTTCTGCTTTGTGTCTCTGAATGAGGAAGAGCCAAGTATGTGAAAATGCTTGACATTACTTCCTGGCAGTCACTGTAGCCTTACAGATCACCTTGTATATTTTCTTTCCAATGCAGTAGGGTCACTTCCAATAGCTCGGCTTCAGTTTAGGTTCACAGAGTTGCTCTGATTTGTACATAACTTCAAGCTCTCCAAAGTCTTACCAGCTCAATTTCAATACATGTTTGAACAATAAGGGGCAGATTCTCTGTCCCCTTATATCTGATTTGTGCCACTCCAGTGTTCAAAGCAAATTTAAAGCCACCTAAATGGACAATTGAAGATTCTCCTTGCATACGGAAATCTTCCAGTGACATAGAGACAGCAACAGCAGCTCTGCATCATCAATCCCGGCAGCTGCCAACATAAGGATCATGGTCAAGGACAAGGGGTCTGGATGCAGTGCACTCACCCTCAATCCCCATCTTGTGGAATAGCCCCAGTGAAGTTAGATTATGCCAGCTGCAGTAGAAAAGCCCTGAGGCTGCTCTAAGATGCTCCTTGTGACTGGGCTGGCAGCCTGGACGTCAAAGGTGAAATATAGCCACTTTTGCTGATTCTCCTTGGAGCTGTACTAGATATTGAATAACCTGTCCTGTGGTTTTTGTCCTATGAAAACAGGAAGCTGCATTGTATGACAATCTGAAACTTTCTTCAAATATCATCTGTTCAGACTTTGACTGGTCAGTTACTAGTTGCTAATGCAATATATATTTAAAGTTATTGAAATGTATAGTAATGCCTTTTTAAAATTTCTCTATTGAGATATGTAAGGAGTCCAGGGAGAAAGAGAAGATAAATGTGTTTTCAGAGTACAATTGAAAAAAAAGCCACTTTCACTCTTCAGGCGTGTGAAGGAGTTAAGTCTGTCTTAATAATGTTAGGATCAATATGTTCAGATACAGCACAATTTGTTGGTGCAAACTTTTGCCATTAATAACTGTGCTGTCCCTTGAAGACAGCCTTAAACTAAATTACAGCTAGGTTTGTTTCCTAGCAAATTAAATTCTTCTGGATTTCACGGGGGTTGGAAAAGTGAAGTATGAAGCAAACATTTGTTACAAAAACCCATCAGTATGCATTTGGACTAGGCATGAGGAAAAAGTCCGATACCAATACTTGGATTAGGATACTATTCCAGTTTGGAGGGGCCTAATAGTTGGGTAATACATTATGGTCAAAACCATCAAAAGCTGAACAATCTTGTCTCCAGGCATTTAACAGAGCTATGTTTTTTTCCTTTTGGAGAACCTTCCCTCTAAATGATCTTTCAATTGAAAATATAGTTGATGCAAAATCAAAAATTTCCACAGAAGTTTTATATTTTCCCTTGGGAAAACCAAAGCAGTTGGTTTGATGTGAATCAAAATATTTTCATTTATTGACCTGACAAGGGCAATGAAGTCTGGCCAAGGAGTTCAGCCCATAAGGAAGAACGAGCCACCAGACTACAGACACGCTGAGTCAATGTAGCACCCATAGGGAAATAGTTGAATGTTTAACTGACTCAAAATGAAATGTTTTGATTCCATTCAACAAACTGAAACAAAATAGTTTCATTTAGGAGTATCACAAGGTTTAGTTTAAATAAAAAGTGCCGAAATGGAAAGCTTTGCCATATTTTGAATCAAAAATTTCCCGACCCTCTTGTTCTCTGTAGAATTTCAATATTTCAACTTTTTGTCTTGTTTCAAACATCAAAATATCAGAATCTCTTACCGGACTGAAATTCCGATTTCCCGCTCAGCTCTGCTTCCTATGCTTAGAAGCAGGTACACGGTCTTATTCCCATCACTGTGGAGCAGCAGTGGTGAGTGCCCACTGTGCCGTACAGAGTTTCGATCTTGAGAAAATTACAAAAAGAAAGAAAAGCGGGTTGATTTCATATCACACATTTGGCATTTCTTGGTAGTCAGATGTAGAGGGACTTAGCATACTCAGCTTTTTCCTCATCTCGCTGGGCCAAATTATTCAGTCCCCGCTCAAAGAAAACTCTCACTGAAGTCAGTGAGTGTATGCCTGAATAAAAACTGGGTGCTAGATTATGCCCCTGAGATCCAGCAATGGAAAAGTCCTCAACAGACAGATATCATTCCTTTTTTGTGTCTGGTTGGGCTTCAGTGACGCATATGACACTCCCTCTGCTTCGTGGGATCCTACAGAGGGCTTTCCTTGGGAGGAGAATGTGTGGAGTGTGTTCAGATATGACAAGGCAGAGGGCATCTAATCTCCCCACCAACTCCACAGATATTCAGAAAAATGAATACAGCCAGGCCATCCCTCTCCTCCAAACAGAGGTCCACAGTCCTGACTCTGTAGAGAGTTGTTTAAGGGAAACTCCTTGTAGACTTTCCTCTTTCCAGGGAAGACAGAAAGCTCTGCCTGAATCCAGACTTCTGGGTCTGGCGCAATCAATATACATTTTACAGGTCAGGAGATATGTATTGATGGTCTTAAATCTAAGACAAGAAATAGTAGTAAGAGGAACAGACCCATTTGCTTAAGAGGTTTGCCATCTTTTATTTCTGTCAACCAGATTTATCAATTAAAAAAATTTAGAGCATTTCTCTTGAGCCACCTTGACATCTTTTTTTCCACTTTAATTAGGTACAGGCTGTATTACTGTAGACTGGAGTGGAGGTATTTTTTTTTTTTTTTGGCAAACAGAGCTGTGAGGCTTGTTATTTGGCCAACTGAGCAATGTTTGCTCTTTGCTAAGCAAAATCTAATATGGTGCTTAAAGGAATTTCACATTAGCACACCAAGAGGTTGGTCCTACTTCTCTTACTCTTGCAAGTAATCCTATTCAAGTCAATACAATTGTCTGCCTGAGTAAAGGTTACTACATAACTAAGTCTTGCAGGATCAAACCCTCAGTCTCCACCAGAATAATGGATGATATTTTCTAAAGGACTGCACAGTAATTAACAGGATTTAGGGAAATACAGCACATTCTTGTAGCTGCGTTCAAAATTAACTGCAAATATTCCATTAATTCCTGCCCCCTCAGAAAAATATGTGATTACAATGTCTTTGGAGAAATATCTGCTTAATAATGTTTTAATTCAAAATATGCTAATAAACCAAACATTAGACAGGCTACAGTTTGTGATAATTATATTGATTACATTAACTGTTGGTGTAAATATTCTTTGTTGAGAAAATTACACTGAATTTGAATACAAAATAAGCGATTTCTTGCTGTGCTGGTTTATATATTCCAGGATTGCAATGGTAAAAGAAAGCTTTTTCCCTCTGCGCTTTTACAAGACTTAAAACATGACTATTATATTTCCCTTACCCTGATTAAAGATGTTCTATATTTTATACAATTTGTGGAATTCTATTGCAAATCTTTGTAATTGTAAACTATTAAGAGACAT
Organism: Sternotherus odoratus; assembly: GCA_032164245.1. Classification (NCBI taxonomy): domain Eukaryota; kingdom Metazoa; phylum Chordata; order Testudines; family Kinosternidae; genus Sternotherus; species Sternotherus odoratus. The sequence continues at coordinate 166,611,863 of JAVMKO010000001.1, forward strand.
ATGAACATAAGAACGGCCATACTGGGTCAGACCAAAGATCCATCTAGCCCAGTATCTTGTTTTCTGACAGTGGCCAATGCCAGGTGCCCCAGAGGGAATGAACAGAAGAGAGAGTCATCAAGTGATCCATCCCCGTCACCCATTCCCAGCTTCTGGCAAACAGAGGCTAGGGACACCATCCCTGATCTTCCTGGCTAATGGCCATTGATGGACCGATCCCTCATGAATTTATCTAGTTCTTTTTTGAATTCTGTTATATTCTTGGCCTTCACAACATCCTCTGGCAAAGAGTTCCACAGGTTGACTGCTCATCCCATCTGAGAATTCCAAAAGTAGCTATTGCTAATTACACCATTGTAAAAATAAATTAAGAAGGACATATTTTCAGTGGCAATATTTGGTAATTTTTAAGAGCTGTATCTGTCAGTTAATCAGTCAAGTATAGGGTCCATATTGACTTCATGGGAGTTTTGCTTTTCTGCAGACTAAAATATTCAGCCTATGGATGTTGGGTGGGCTATTTTTCCAATGAGGTTTAAGTGGCCTGAGTTCCCACTCCCATGCACCCTTTATAGACATGTACACTAACACACACACACACATACAAAGAGTGTAAGAAGCTACCCTCTGATTTGGTAATGTTTTAGACCCACTTTGCACTCATTTTACACAGGTGTAAGTGAGTGCATAAGGTGTAGAATCAGGAGAAGAAGCAGGTTCACTGTATCTAAAAGGCATGTCTCCCCCTTCAGTTTTGTTGGTTATTGAAAAGTACTACATCTGTCTTTGTTGAAATCTCATGATGTATGTATACGGTTGGTGATTATAGAAGTGCATAAAAATCATTACCACTGGCAATCCAATTTTTCAGCCATTGCAGTTTGGATCAGGTCAGTTCATTGTAGCCCACCTGCAGCACCCTCACTCATAAAGCTAATAGGAGACTCCCAGTCAAAATGACTGTCCCAGCAAAAGTTAGTACAATCAAGAGATGGTTAAATAGCATACTACATGACCATGTAGATAATGAGGAGAACTGCCAAAATGTCCAAAGATACTTTTTATTGTGACAAATAGATGCTGTTACTGAGGGCCAGATTCTGGTTTGCTATTTTACACTGCTCTAACAGCACAAAACCACCAGAAAACAGGCTCCACTGGTTACTTGTGTACTCCCAATAAGTCAGGGGATGGTGAAACGCTGGCATACATAGCCGACATAAGGGCCACAGCCAGGAAAAAGGAGATCTTAGAGCAGGGATCAGCCAGGTATCCATATGTAAGACATAAATAATTGGATAGCTTGATTCACCTTGTATTTATATCCAGTGTTGGCTGGGTGTTCTGCATTTGATGAAATTATCCCCAAAAGACTGATGGGGAATGACAATTTTGTCTCATTAATATTCAGCACCACTTCCCTAGGATGGAAACAAGCAGAGAAACATGAAGAGGAGGTAAATGTAGAGCAAGGAGAAGAAGAAAGGTTTCTTAACTATGTTAGAGATTCTCTAAAGTATCCCTGACCTCCAGCTAATCCTAAAATAGTAACACAGTACATGTTCTGCAGCTGGATGAGCAATTCCACACATACAGATGAGCTGGTTTGGCAAGGAGGGATTTGATTTTATATGCCAGCTGGCCACATGGCACCCAGGTTTTGGGGAGGCAGCACCCATGTTTTTTTCAGCCAGGGGTTTTCAGAGGAGAAGGGAGAGAGAGCACATATGGGTTTGTTATTGGCTACCAGCCAGTAGTTGCTCTCTGTCTCCCAGTTCTGCCTCATCCTCCCTAGTACATGGTCAAGAAGCAGGTGTATTAAAATAAATTCTAGCTTCATCTTTTAAAAACCAGGTGTTCCTTACTGGCTTCATTAAGCAGAAGGTCCTTCTGTCTGTAGCTGGGGCATCGGCATCAGTGTTCCCCTTCTTAAAAGATTTTTTTTGGGTGGTGGTGGTGGGGAGATAGTGGACATCATTATGACCTTCTAATAATCCTTGGAGTAGACAACAATGTGGTAAGTAGAAGACAAAAATGAACAAATTTTCTAGATACATATGGAAGTACTGATGGCTACAATTACAAGTAGGCTTCTGAAGATAGACTAGCTTGGCCAAACACAGTAAACAAGACCCCCTTCATTAATAAAAAAAATTAATCTTCCAACTTTCATACCCAAATGTACTTGACACTAAATTCTCCACAGTGTAGCTGTGCTGGCTCCAGCTCATAGTTGCTTGGCTCTACCTCTCCTTAGTTGTACATTAGGATTTTATGTTTTTCTTGTCTGCTGGCTGTTTGAGTCCAAGGGCTACTATTCCAACAAGATACTTAGGTTCTTTGGATTTATAGGGCATGGGTAAAATGCTGACCCCACGAAAATCAATGGCAAAACTCCCATTGAGTTCAAGAGAGTCATTTTAAAATGGCTCTTGAAAGGATTTTGATCTATCAATAAGATGCAATATTTTCTCCAGTGTCAGCTGTCTATTTTTAAATGCAATTTACAACCAAATGCAACTGTAGCCAATAGGAAACTTTCATCTGGTTTCAGAAAAAAGTAGAGTATCTGAAAACTTTACAGGGTCAGAGAGTGCAGGGGTGTGTGTATATAGATTATATACATTACAGAGAAGGAGGTCATGCTGAAGACGTGGATCCTGATTTTGGTGGTCAGGGTAGCCAGATCTGGGTTTTTATTTCAGACTTCTCTCTTATGCTTTACCATAAATACTTTGTACAAATTAAAGACAATGTGATAGAATATCTGGCATTTGGATTATAAGATTTTTTTAAAAAGCACTCTATTAAATGTATACTGTAGCACATGGTAGCAATAGTCATGTTCTAAATTGCATTTATCATGTACTTTGACCTCACCTGCCCAATTCCTAATATACCGTCACCTGGGCTTATTCTAACATTCCAAACGTCTGAGCAGCTTCAAAAAGTCACCAGTGCTTAAAAATCAGCTTGCAAGAAAAGTACTTCATTTGCCACTCAAATGTAAAATTTCCCTCCAAAATTACTTTTTTCTGAGGTGCTGGGCAAGAAATACTTAGTCCTCGATAGCCAAGGGGAAAGTTTAAGGTCTGGTATCTCATGAACATTCAGGAGTAGAAATGGGAAATCCCAAGCTTTCCTTGCTTGGAAGCCATGGAAGCTCCACAGATATTAGACAGTAAAGGAAAAACATTTTTATGTATGGAAAAGCTATTTTTATACAATTTTTAGAAGTTTTTAAAATGTCGTAGTTATCTATTGTCTCTTCCTCTCAGGTCTGTGCTGTTGGACACTCGGTAACCAAGGCAATTGGCTTTACGGTCAGAGAGATGAAAAATAGTAAATAGACATAAGACATTTGTGCAATCATTTTCTGTAAAATAGGAGGTTGATACAGAATATGTCATGGTGTGGTATAAAGGCTTATGGGTACCAATTTGATATGCTCTATATAACTCTCTCATGGCTTTGACCACTCTGAATAATGATGCTCCAAACTCATGAGGCTATTGCCTTTATGCCAAATCACATCAGCATGCCTTCTCTTGCTCTCAATTCTGCTAACTTGGGTCACGATAGTAGTGAAGACATGGCAACTCGGCTATTAAACAAGTGTGCAGCTCAATTTCAACCATAGGATCTTATAGCTGATAATCTGAGCATTTAAGAGATGAGTTGCTGTGTATTCACAAATATTTTAACCTAAGTTATCTGATGAGGATTAGCTAACATGAGTTAAGACCTTTTTTTCCCCAGTGAAGGCATAGCCTATATTATGTGTATAACTTCTTTGCTGTTAGTGAAGCTTGTAATCTAGCAATGAAATAGGGCTTAGTTGAGACCTATGTGGTGTATTAGCTTTGTTCTGCCTCTGTGCACATGGACAAATTTCACCCCACCTACATATAACATTCTTATAACATATTTCCTCTTTACTAAGTGCCAATGAAATATGACTGTTTTTTGTCCTCAGTGCAATAAAATCTACTCCCATTGCTTCTGACTTTAATTTTGAAAACAAGAACAATTTATTTTCTCTTCCTACCCTTTAAAAAAACACAAAGCAGTTCACATACATCCAAAAATTATTTGTTTAAAAAATGGTGAAATCCCCAACAATTTTATTTTTAATGTTAACAAATTTTGACCAGTTCTATAAACACAAAAAACCACAAACATTTTCCACCCAATTTTTTTTGCGGGGTTTCTCATCAAAAATAGTATTTTGCACAAATAAAATCACCAAAAACTCAAAATTTGGAAGATTTTGACATTGATGATGAATGAGTGGCCAGTTATATACTATAAATGCCTGTGCCACACTTCCACTTGACCTGTTCTTTATCCACAAAACACTCCATGGAACACCTCCTATCCTTCACGTCTGTCTTTCTTCCCTTCCTTTTTCGCCCCCACTAGCAGCTTTTCTTTTTTTGAAGCTGCATGCCCCCTCCCTTTGTCTAATTGCATACCAGTATACCTGTCTACGAATCCAATAATCAGTTCAACAAACCAAAAGACCCCCTACAAGCTCACATACGGGGTCCCATTTTCAAATCTGTGTGCCTCTGCTAGTGTCCCTAGTTCTGCAGTTAAGTACCCAAATACATATTTTAGGTGCCTAGGTACCAACTGGAGTACCCAAATAGAGATACCGGAAGCAAGGCTTAAAAACTGGATTTCTCTTGTAAGCCACTCTAAAGTCATAGAAATGTAGGTCTGGAAGGGACCTTAAAAGGTTATCTAGTCCAGCCATCTGGTAATCCTCCAGCAGTGGGGGGTTCGACAGCCTTCACTGGAAGCCTTTTCCACTGCTTAACTATCCTTATAATTAGAAAGTTTTCCTAATAGCTAACCTAATTTCCTTTTCTGCAGAAAAAGCCCATTACTTCTTGTCCTACATCTAGCAGCCTTGGAGATTAATTGTTCACAGTCTTCTTTATAACCGCCTTTAACATGTTTGAAAACTGTTAGCAGGTCCCAGTCCATTTTTTTTAACATGTCCTCATAGCTGAGGATTTTTTTTCTAAACCTATTATCATTTTTATTGCTCTTCTCTGGACTCTCTCCAATACGTTCCCATCTTTCGTAAAGTATGATCCCTCAAACTGGACAGAAAGTAATACCTTTCATTTGTTAAATCTATATTAAACTCAAATAAGGGGAATCATTTTACAAAATATTTAAAACATGGTTTTCAGGCTGAGAATTCCATCAGCCAAATTTCATCTCAAAGGAAATTTCTATGGCTCAGTGATTAAAAAAAGCCTTCACCCATGTGTTTATCAACACCTGAGCACAATCCCTAACCATAGCAATGCTGATATATTACAGTATAATAGCAAAGGTTAGTAAAATACAAGTTAGGAAAAGAATTTAAGCTTTGAAGCTTTTGGGGGCTGAAGAATAAATTGAAAAAGGTTCTTGTTATAATTTTAAGTCTCAAAACCCCCCACTCCTGCCTGAAAATTCACTTCTGACCCAATCTGCTACATTTCGGGATTAAATTAGCACTGTTTTAAATGCCATATTAATTAGATATTTTGTGTATTGCACTAAGAATTCTGTTGAAAAATGTCAGTGGCAGAAAAGTAAACCTGTTCCTTTTTATAATATTTGGCATATTCTCTAGCCCTTTTCCCTCCTCTTCAGACAAATGAGTAGTGACTTTGATTTTGGAGACACATTTAATTATGTGCCTTTGATATTCTGCAGAACCACTGTGTTAAAAATTAATATGGTCCCGAGCATTCATAAACTATGTTTCCTCCTACGCATGCTAGCAACAAAACTGTTTATCCTGTTTTACTGTATAATGATTATGGTTTTGCACTTATATTCATTTTATCTTGAGTATCTTATGTAATGCCTCTATCCTCTGATGATAACTGGTGTTTGCCTTAGAAAATCCTGGGGAAATTCCAAAAGCCATAAATAGTAAAACTGGCCAAAAGTGACATGTTGAATAGAAGACTTTGCTTTTGTCTCTTAAAATATGGTTTACAGTTCAGGGCTTGTCTAGATATGAGAAGACAGTGTTGTGATCTCCAACATAATTTATGATTCATTTATTTTGTTGATTTTATTGATTCTGCTGTGTACAGAGAGAATTTATGCTATTACTCTCCCAGAGCTATGTTCTACTAATTTGTGACAATATCTACAATAACTACTTCCAGCTGTGTGTTCTTCCATACTTTGATCATGTTATTAGAAAGCTATCCCTTGTGTTGCACACCAGGATGGCATCATTAAAGAGTGTAGAAGAATACAAAGACTCTAAGAGTTAATAATGCCAGCCCGGTGCAATTTTTTTAAAAAAATAGGACCATTGACTTAATTAAATAAGACCAAATACTTTGCAGGGGGGTTGATGGCAGTGCATACTGCTTGTTTACAAGAGTTTCATTGCCCCTGGTAAGGTAAGATTGATTTTTCCCTTTTCTCCTGAATCCATTGCCATTAGCTGGAAGACAATATACTCCCTTCAGCTCAAAGTATGCCTATGGCACGGAAGGCAAAGCTATCAAATGAATTTTGAATTGACTTTTACACATGGTCACTGGACTCTCATAGACTCTGCTATTTTTGACTGAATTTTAACCAGAAGGAAATGTTCCATCTCCATAGAGGTTTAAAGCAAGAGGGACAGGGGAGTCTTCCCTCCAAACATAGGTCCTTTTTCTCCACTCCCTTGGACCTTGTGTAGTGATTTGCCTTTCTGCACAGCTGGTGTAAAATGCATCCTTCTGATTTTGTAGCATTTCAAATCCGCTTTGCACTGGGGTGAATGACTTCACAAACATAAGGCAGTTAAGAGAACCAGACTCTAATAATGATTCAAATGGAAGACTGCAAACCCAGGGAATTCATATAATAACATCCTTTTTATTTCTCCCTCAGAGACAAGGTGCTGGAGCAACAAATGGAAAAGACAAGACATCTGGTGAGAATGGTAAGACTAGATTTTATTTCATTTTGGGGAGTATCAAGTTGTTTTCTTGTATCAAAATGTTTCATTTACAATATTGACATACATCAGCCTTTACCTTCACATCAGTTTGAAAACTTGTGATTGCTGTCTTCATATCCATGTTTTTAAGCATGTCAGTGTGAGCACCAAAGCCCTGATTTTGAACGTACAGTAGTGTCAAACAGGAGTAACTAATGAAGTCAGTGGGTTATATGGTTATAAATTGAAGTGAAAACAGAATCAAGTACCAAAATATTTGGCATTATGGACAATGAGAGTAGAGGTGATTCAGTATTATGGACTGGGTCATCAGTGTCTGCTTTATGACTGAGCAGGGTGGGTAAGGACAAGCCAGCTGTGCCAGGGCTGTTCATATCAACAGTAGTCTCTGTGTGCTTTTCTTTTGGGGAGCACGTAATTGTGGGTTCTCATGCCCTTCTGGGGAATTGGACACTGAAAAGGAGGCAGAAAGGGGTAGGTTTGTGCCATTTGAATGCTGCTGTACAAAAGTTGACTCACTGCTCGTTTGCCACCTTGTGGCAGGGCTTAGCCTAGTAAGCTTTCCTCATCTGTCACTCCCTGCCAACAGCCAGTCCAACCCTGTGGCGGTCTGCCTTTTCTTGTGACTCTGTTCTCCAGGCAAATCATTTATAGTCCCACCTCTCCCAGGATAACGGAGGCAAGAAACAAAAATCCAATGTTTTTACATCAGGTCTTTAGGCCCTATCTAGTCTCCATGGTTCTTATACTCTGTTGTCTCAGGGCTTTCAAAAGTCCTTATCCCCCTGTATCAAGGGGCTCCATGCCACCTTCCAGTGTTACTGACAGGTGACCCTACGCCCACTCTCTCCTCTGGGTTGCAACCCAGAGACCCTGAAGTGACCAGGCAAGGTCTATTCAGACCCACCCCCTGATATCTGTATGAGCTTCTTCCAGGGCAGATTTAAGGGTTAAAGCATGGTGAGCAAACATGCAACATGTGGTCTAATAGTTACATGACCTCATGTTATATGACCTGAAGATGAGCTGTGGGTAGTTTTGAAAGCTTGCCTCTCTCACCAACAGAAAATCGTCCAATAAAAGATATTACCTCACCCACCTTACCACATCACTTTGGGCTTTTCTAAACATAAACAGTTTTTTTAAAAACCCATAACACAAATCACAGGCCTGAACAAAAGTGGAATCTCACCCAACTTGTGTTGGCGTATGTATTTTCAATTACTGGACACTTGCACCATGCCAATGCTTTTCCTTGGCAAACTGTTCTATGATGGTGTCCAGCTCCAATCTTGTGTCTCGTCTTTTTCAGTTGCAAGGAGAGCAAGGTCATAAAGGCACAGCTGTGGTAATTTTGAACACATGTAGTTTTGACATGTCTTTTTGTGCTCACTGCATGTTCAACACTGGCCACTCCAACTGGTGTGATGAGAGAATCAACACAACATTTCCATTACTGGTAAATCATCAAGAGAATTTGACACTATGATATTCAAGTTGCTCTGGACTCCAAGTGACAAACTGAACTCCTGTCTCTTTTATAAAGTAATTCATAATCTCTTGAACCAAGTCTAAAGAAAAATGAGTTTTCCCATGAATTTAAGATCTTCCTCCTTTAACTCCTCTAAAGTTATATTTTGAAGTTGCCTGGAAGGGAGGAAACCAAATGGAGTAGCTGCCAAATTCACCAACATCAAGATTTTTAGGTCCCTGATAATATTGTCTAAGACCTGAAACTATTTCCTTTGCCTCTAACACAGAATTGTGCACAAATCCATCATCTATGAGGTGTACATGTCTCTTCCTGTGGCTTGAATATTATGTATTTTCAAAACACATTGTTTCCCACCTGTTCTGAGATTCTTTTATAATTTCCTAATAATTTTCTTCAGATCTGAGTTTACTGAGCTCATTCACTGTGCTTTCAAATGTCCGGAAGACATGGAACAGTCAATTTTCTTTGACTGAAGGATTCCGGAGGCTACAGCCTTGATAACTAAGACCACCAAAACCAATTTAAGTAGAACAGGACAAGTTGCATTTGTTCAGCATATGTCCTCATTACTCCTGTGTTCAGTGACAATTTCATCTTCTAAGCATTCAGTTGTACTCTGAAACTTTACTCTCATTACCTCAGTGGCTTTCAGTTGAGCTGCCCATTCAGTCTTGCAGAGTGCCTTTTAGATGTAAAGGTCTCTGTGACAGGGTTCCTGGAACCCTGTGGTGTCTCCTCTTAGCTGTTCTGGGGATTATCTCTGCCAGGTGCTGTGTTCGCCACAGCAGTCTCTCTATCCATCTTCTTCTCTTGGTCTGCACTCTCAGAGCAGCAGCTTCTGGTTTGTGGCATGGTCTCTGGCCAGGTCAGTAATTTCCTCCCCTTATGGGGAAATTGCAGTCCTTCCAGACCCGCTCTTTGGCTGACATCTTCAATGCCCTGTGCGATTAGCCAGTGGCTGGTAGGAGAACCCAGGCTCACCCTCTACACTGGGCTCCAGCCCAGAGACTCTATAATAGGAAGCCAAGGCCTGTACTGTCTTAGCCCTTGCCACTGTTTCTCTGGGTTTCTTCCTACACAACTGGCTCCCCTCCCTCTTTGGGTTTGCCAGTGTGCCATTACCCAGGGTACTGCTGAATAGCTGTGTCTTCTGAGTTATCCAACCTTGGATGTCTTTTACACTGCTTCACTGGTGACCAGCTACTCCTGGCCAGTTAATACACAGCCTCTAGCATATAAAATCACTCCCAGCTACGTTCCATGAACGGTTTGCCAGCCATTCATGAATTACAGACAGGGTGAGACCAGCAAAATCCAGTCCCAGCCTTGTCCCCAACAAATGTGTCTTGTACTGCCTAACACACAACTGAAAAATGTAAGCTCACATAAAGTCTGTTATTTCATCAATGCACCAGCCTTGTTATTCCAAATGGAGTTTCCCCACTCGCTGGTTAAGATAAAACAATAAGTTTATTAACTACAGAAAGATAGATTTTAAGTGATTACAAGTCATGATGCATAAAAGCCAGGACTTGTTACAAAAGAAATAACAGAGTAAAATGCAAGCTAATACCTAACTTAACAAGTTAAGTGAACTTGAAAGCAAAAAGGCCCTTACTCACCATATGTTTACAACAGTCTGTACTGGCTGAAACGCCTTCCAGCCAGGACACTGCTCCCCCTGTTCAATGGTGCTTTCTTTGTCGTTCAAGTGTTGTGGCTGCCATGAGTGGAGAGCAAAGTAAATTGGAAGACATTGTCTCTCATTCTTATACCACTATCCCCTCTTTGAGGATTACCTCCAGCTAGGGGTGCAAGTGACAGTCTCTTGAAGAAGTGACAAAGAGTCCTGTGGCACCTTAAAGACTAACTAAAATATTGAAGCATAAGCTTTTGTGGGCTAATACCCACTTTGTCGATGCATGCCGATGGATGGATGCGTGGGTATTAGCGCACGAAAGCTTATGCTTCAATACTTTGGTTAGTCTTTAAGGTGCCACAGGACTCTCTGTCACTTCTGCAATTCCAGACTAACACAGCTACCTCTCTGATTCTAAACAGTCTCTTGTGGATGTGACGTCTGAACCATCCTTCTGATGGAATGTAGATTTATGATTCACACATTCCTCCTTTCAGAGAATGGACGTGAAAGCAAATGACAGTCTTTAACACCTTGCTTGGTGTCAGTCTGTGCTTTGTTTCTAGGAAACTGGTTTGGGCCTACTTATCTTAAACTTGGAGCATGTCACAGCAATGATACATAGTAGAATCTTATAACTTCACATACAATGTTGATACACATTTTACCAGGACAATAATTTGAGCATGTTATGACTTTTCAAATGATACTTCACAAGACTTCAGACTCCTTCCCTGCAGCTCCCTCCCCCTTTGCTATTTGCAGTTCTTGGGTTTTATACGGGCCCCTCCTGTTCCTGCCCAGTTGAGCCTGCTTCTAATTAATGGTCTTCTTGTATTCTACATCTCTCCTCTACTTGCTGTTTAATTAGAGTGACCTGGACTGATTTACCCTCTTAGGGCCAGGTTGGGGAATACACCTCTCATCACAGTTTCCTTCATTCTTCAGAAGCCTGTTCAATTTCATCTGCTACATCAATGCTGTCAATTTCTTCAAGGGTCTAAAATGCATCCCCAAGCTCCTCTTCTCTTTAAAAAGCTGCTCTCTTGATCAAGAATTTGAAGATACAAATTATTTTTAGATTTAAGCACTAATTTTTCCCATTGACAGGAAGAGTTTGCAAAATATTTATATATTTCCTGCAAAGTTGAAAAGACAACCTTCTGGTCCAAACTGTCCTTATCTTCACTCAGCATACACCATTATGAGGTGAAAATGATGTGGTGGGCATTGTATGTATGTTGCATACACTTTGTCTCCTTTTCCTGAAAGAAACTCTCTCATTTTTGTTTAGAATCCTTCACGAGCTCTGGTTCATTATACTGGCCCCATCATAACCCTAGCAAGACAGGTATTTGGGGTCTAATCCATACTTCCAGAATAAAACATCACTTAACTAGTCACACAAGGATATATGCAGAGCCTGTCTCACTACTGCCCCAAAGCTTACAAAATGCTCTTTTATATCTACTTTTCCCCTTCAATATAATCAATACTAGCAAAGTGAAGCTAAATGGACGGTTAATCAACATAGGCAACACAGGGATGCATCTGCAATGACAGTGAAAAACAGCTGATTTGCAGCTATTAAGTATGTGCCTCCTGGCTTTTGACGTTAAAAGTTCATCAGTAATTATTGTGCTCAAGTATTTGATTCTCTTGGCGCCACTAATACGTTGGGGGAAAAGATGTATTATGCCTGGTGAGTAAATACTACTATTACTCTCTAGCACTTCACTGTGGCTGTGGAAGGGGAGACCTAAAATAGCTAAAGCTTTGATTCTGTCAAGCAATATTTTTAGTACATACCATTTCCTGATGTTTTCATAGACTTTCTTATCAAACATTCATCGATATGATGAACTTTCATGAGCTGTAGAGCTACCACAGGTGACTGAGTATGTTGCCTGCTACTCCATGAACAGAAATTGACTTTAGTGTATTCTTCCAATAGCTGAAACCTGTTATCCAAGTTGATTTTGAGTTTCTGTATCCTCGAACACCCAACACAAAGACAGTGTGCAGAATCTGAAAGATAGGAGCATGCTAGCCACTTGGTATGCAAATCCTCATGCAGTGCATTTTTCATTCTGTAAAATGAAAAGGAAAATGGTGGGTTGTAGGAAAAAAAATTAAACTGTTCATTTGACATATAACTGTTAGTGGACTGTCAAGGACCAGTCCATATCAGCACACACAGTTGCTTAGTTGATAAAACTGAATCTTGAAAGTGACTTTTATCAGATGGGAACTTCAAACCTGTTTCATCAGGAAGCTTGCTTTGACCTGATCACCTACAGGGTCTTTGTTTTTTTGTTTTAAGATCACCTGTGGGAGCTTTGGTGTAGCTGGTTTGTGACTTATCTTCAGGGTCTTCCGCAGTGTTGGTTCCAAAGTTTCTCTGGAAACATCATCTGCTACTACTACAAGTAAAATGTCAGTGGTACTGCACTAATAGTTTTACTGACTTAATCGTGACACAACAAGAGATTTATGCGTGCTGAACTGACATGCAGTTCTTGACTTTCTACTTCAGACTGCAGGGGTTGATCAGGAAGTTTACAACATAATAGTTTAGGGGATCTCTGGAGGCAGTTTGCAACAACAAAATCTCCTTTTCATTTCATTTTGTAAAACCAGATTTGTATTTGTGTTTGTTTTTCATTTCCAGATAACTTCCAGTATGAGAATAACTAAGTTGGAAGTATAGGCCTAAATAAAGTGTCTTTTTATGCTGCTTAATTTAGCCTTCAGTTTCGGAGGTAATCTTAAAAAATGTTGATGTTTCTCCACAGACTCTCCCCCTTGGCCTTTTCTTTCAGCCGCCCAGTGTCTCTCTAGTGCATTGGTTCTCAAACTGGGGGTCGGGACCCCTTGAGGGGTCGCGACCCGATTATGTGGGGGTCGCGAGCCCCTGCTGCCGGCAGCTGGCCCCGATCCTAACCACTGCCAGCGGAGCCCCGAGCCCGACCTGGCCCCTGCCACAGCGGGCTGTCGGCGGTGCCCCAAGCCCCGGCCCCTTCTGCACCTGCAGAGAAAGGCAGGGCAGCAGAGAGCCCTCTCCCCTCCCTCCCCTCTGGCAGAGTCTGAGTCAGGGGAAGGTGGACTGCGTCCTCCGGTGGGAGAGCTCTCTGCCGCCCGGGGCATGCTGCAGGGGCGGGGGCCCAGCATGCAGCCAGCGCCAGGGCAGAGAGCCCCCCCTCGCAACCTGGCTCTGGCTGCCCCCTCCCCCCACGACTCCCCCATGGGTCCCCCGGCCTCCCCTTGCTGCCCCCTTAGACCTTCCGCGGACAGGGGCAAGTCAGAAGAGTCCCTTCTGTTCCCTGCAGCAACACGTTGCCTCACTGCAGCAACTGCCCCTGCTGGGTCCTAGTGCCCGCCATCTTCCACTGTCAGTGACAGGGGTGAGTGAGTTTGCTGCTGGGGGAGCAGGAAAGGGGGGCCCCTGCCCCAGAGCTTGCTGCTGCTGGCAGTGAAAGGGATGGGGGGAGTCCTCCTCTCTGCCCCCAGTCCCAGAGCAGCCTGCCTGTACCCATCCCAAACTCATCCCCAGCCTGCCCTACCCCAGAGCCCACTCCCCCAGCCAGAGCTTCCTCCCACCACCGCACCCCAACCCTTTACTCAGGCCCTGAGGCACTCCAGCACCCCAACCCCCTCATCTTCAGCCCCAGCCAGAGCCCTCCCCCCACATCCCAACCCTCTGCCCTAGCCCTGAGCCCCTCCAACACCCAAACCACTTTATCCCCAGTCCCAGCCAGAGTCCCCTCCATATCCCAACCCTCTGCCCCATGCTACATTACACTATCCAATATTCATTTAAAAAAATTATAATAAGCAATGCTCTAGGAAAAGGGGAGAGGGGGGGTGCAAGGTAAATTTTTTGCCTAGGGTGCCAAAATATCCTTGCACCCCCCCATTGCTTAGTCCCCCCCCCCCCCCCCCGCTCACCCAATGTGTCCTGATATTTTGCTCTTGTGATCTGGTCACCCTACCCAAGCCCTGGCCCCTGCCGCAGCAGGCTGCCGGTGGTGCCCCGAGCCCCAGGCTCTGCCACGGCGGGTTGCCGGAGGCACCCCGGGCCCTGTCCCCCGTCCCGGGGGGTTGCTGGCACCCTCCCCTGAGCCTGCCCCCTGCCCCGGGGGGCTGGCACCCTCCTCCCCCCAGCCCGGCCCATGCCCCGAGCCCAACCCCTAAGGGGGGTCGCGCTTAGAGGCCTGGTGTCCGAAAGGGATCACCAATAGAAAAAGTTTGAGAACCACTGCTCTAGTGCTACAAGCAGGACTGTAGAATTCTGTCTCTCTCTCCTTGCAGTCCCCTTCTACTCTGGGCTTCCTCTCTTTATAGTAACCACCCAGCTCCTCCCACAGCTAAGATTCCTATTTAATTGGGCCTGGTCCCCCCTCCAGGTGCACTCATTGAACTATCCAGTGCTCCTTACCCCTTTCAGTGCCAAAAAGGGATTTACACCTCCTCACAAATACAATGCTACTATAAGTAGAGGTGGTTGGGAAATGTTTTTTTCCCCCAGGTGGAGAACTTGACTTTTCATAAAACAAAACAAAACAAAAACCCACCAACCAAACAACCTCCTGAAAGTTTATGGCTGAAAATTCAATTTTTCTCAGAAAGCAAAAATTGTGCTTATTCAAAAACTCAATTATCCATCGATGAACATCTTTGAAGAAATGTTTTTAACCAACCCTTGCTTTAATTCAGCTGAGGAATGAGGCCACTGTCAGCTTGTGGACAATTCATGAACAGGGAAAGGACCAAACTTACCAAATAAATTGTTCATTTCAAATTCTTCGCCCAAGTGTAATCAAAAGAGAAACTGTTCCTGCAGCTCTGTGTAAGCTCAAAAGCTTGTCCCTTTCACCAACCGAAGTTGGTCCAATAAAGATATTTCCTCACCCACTTTGTGGACTAACTGAAGGAAGGAAGAATTGAAAAAAAGGCATGAACAAGCCTGTCCTCACAAGATTTCAAGCCCATTTCCCCCCCCCCCCTCACCCACAGATTTGAGAGATTTGGATTGCTCAGATAAGGTTTGGATATGCCTATCAATTTTGTTATTCTGAACTCATCCAGAGATGTTATTTCTGTTTTACTTTCCTATTAAGGATCTATGGCTTTCCCATCAGTGTTGTTTATATGAAGTTATAGTGAAATGAAATCAGTACACTAGGTTCCAAATGTTCTAAAAGTATGCAGTTAACAAAAATTAAAGAAGAAAGAGAAATACATATTTTGCTAGGGTTTTTTAACACATTGACTCATTAGGCACAGATTTTGTTTCATTGCACAAATTCACACACAGCAAAGTCATTCATTCCCTCAAGTTAGCTAAAAGGACGTCAGAGAAAATATTTTGGTTATTAGTAAGGTTATTGGAGAGGTCTTTGTCTTTACTGTTTCAGCACATTGTGAACTGAGATTGTTTTCCTCATGTTCTCTCATGAATAAAACTGTCCAATCTCCTATATTAATACAGACTCAGAGACTCAAATCCTGCTGTCCTTTGATCTCAACAGAAATTTTGTCTGAATAAGGACTGCAGGGTTTCTTTTAAAGTAAATAAGATCTTTAGTTAAACCAGACATTTTTATGCATGGTGTTGACTGTATATTATGTACACTATAAGCAAATTCGGTGTCAGTTACATTTTTTGTGTAATGTAATGATAACAAAAAGTGTCCTCTCTATAAAACAAAGTTCAGGGGCTCTCGGGGAGATGGGTGAAGGTGCTTTGTGCCATCTCAACCCCACACACTTGCATGAGGGTTCGGGACAATCTGATTGCCCATCTGGAATTCAATTTAAGCAAAAATGAGGCAGCAAATATATGAAAAGGAATGTTGGATCCCAACTTTAGATTTTGTTCCATAAACTGTGTATAGTAGACTCTCGATTATTCAGGATGATGGGGAAAAAATTAATCCTGGTTAATAAAATCCTGGATAATCACCATCCATAGGAAATATGGGGGGGAGGGGGGTTGGTTCACCAGCCACCCTGCACTGGTGGGAGGGGGCTTTGGTTCACTAGCTGCCCTGCGCCCTGGTGCGTTTTTTTTTGTTTGTTCTTCGGGCGGCAACAAAGCCAGAGCCAGCCTTGTGAGTTGTGCATATTTTTTTTGACATCCTGGTTAATCCACATTCTGGTTAACCCAATTCTGGATAATCAAGAGTCTACTGTATTGTAGGTACTCCTAGTTAATTAAGCAAATGTGACTTATTCCTTTGAAAGCGGTGCGTATATTGTATACATACCTACATGCGCTATACAGCCTCCTTAACATATTTTGGCTGGAAGTCTGGTAAATGTCAACATCCTAAGCCTGTTTCCATTGCTGCTGCTGCCACACATTATCTCTGCTGATGCTCTCTCCAGTGTCAAGACGATGCTTTCCATTTTAAAGGAAGAAACCCCTTCTCTGTACTGAAGGCTGTCCAGCTGCAGAGTCTTAAAAGAGCTCAAAAAGTGGCATTTAAAATCTAGTCATTGCGCATGTTCCCTCTAACTTTTCCCATGAATGTGCAGAATGAATTTTGTTATGTGCACCAATATGGAGGTGCTGTGTGGTGGGGGTGAGGCTGAGGGGTTCAGAATGTGGGAGGGGGCTCAGGGCTAGGGTAGAGGGTTGGCGTGCGGCAGGGAGGGGGAGCGCTTTGGCTGGGGGATGAGGGGTTTGGGGGCCCAGGGCAAGGGCAGAGGGTTGGGCTTGGGGTACAGGAGGGCTCTGGCTGGGGACGCAGGCTCTGCAGTGGGGCCAAGGATGAGGGGTTCAGGAGGTGGGAGATGGCACAGGGCTGGGGCAGAGCATTGGGGTGTGTGTGTGTGTGGGGGGGTGACAACTCTGGCTGGGGCTGAGGGCTCTGGGGTAGGGCCATGGATAAAGAGGTTGGGGTGCAGGCAGGCTGCCCTGGGACTGGGGCTAGAGGACTCTCCCTCAGCCCTCTCTTTGCTGGCAGCAGCTCTGGGGGAGAGGTGCTTCTTCCTGGCAGCAGGAGATCTGGGGTTGGGGGAGAGGTCTGTGGCAGCCCAGCACGTCCCAGCTTGCTCCCCTCCTCACCCACTCCTTGCGTCTCTCCTCTCCAGGCCCATGTGCTGCCTGCCCGCACGGCCCTTTATAGCCTGCTGTGCGGCTGCACAGTTTAGAGGGAGCTTAGGTCATTGCCCTTCTTCCTCCACCAGCCAATGATCTAACTGTTAAGAGGACCAGGAAGAGCTACTGGAGACTGGTTCTGGGTGAGCCACAGAAATAATTACTTTCAAGCATTCTCATGAATTAGAAGTGGAATTTTGATTCACCATGTTCAGATCCCTGGTTGCAGACAATGGTGTGGATCAAGTTTTGTTCATGAAATGTTTGTGGGAAATGTTGTTGCTGTTCTATTTGCTGATGTGTCATATGTTTAGAAAGGTTTATGTGAAATAGGTGTGCCTTGTGGCTAGGTTTGTGAATTATCTCGTGCCCCATGTGGTGCCCCCTTCTGTTGATTATTCTCAGAGTCTGTGACCCTTCTCTCTCTCCATGATATGGGGTGTGCTCTCTTTGTTACCTGGCCCTCTGGTCAGGTCATTATGTCGTTCCATCCCCCTCCTGGGATAACACAGGTCCCATCAGACATGCTGGCCATATGCCACCTCAGGCAGTCTTCTGTTCAAATCTAGATCCTGTACCACTTTGCATTGAGTTGCAGCCCAGGGACCTTATAACTGGCAGCCAAGATCTACACAGGCCCACTTCTTGCTGCTGTTTTTCTGGGCTTCCTCCACTTCTCTGGGTTGACCTTCTTTCAGACCTAGGATCCCAGGGCTTATTCTCCACCCTAAGTGTTCTCCTCACCACCTCTCTCTTCCCAGAGAGTGACTCCAGACTCCCTCCCTACAGCCTTCTATTGCTCTCAACTCCCTGGCTTTATACTAACCAGTCTACTCTGGCCTTGCTGGGCTCCATGATCAGTGAAGCCTGCTTCTCCCTCCAGATGCAGCCAGGTAACATAACTAGTCTCTCAGGCCCAGATTAACCCCTTCATTCCCCATCACAGTTTCCAATAAAGAAAAGGAATTTTGTGGGACAAATAAGCCCCTTTCTTCACTCTGTTTTCCTTTCATTTTCTTATTCTTCATACTTTACATACTGATTGCAGAAGCATGGTTAGGGGAGAGGATTTAGTTTGGTTCTAGCTGCTCTTTATGAAGGTTAATTTATTCAATTAGCAAACACCTTTTTTGAGTTTTACGCGTTTGATTTTCTTAGAGGTATTTTTTATTGGATCCACAGGTACTAAATGTGTTATCCTGTTCCTTTAAATGTTTGAGCACTACCCTCCTCCCCAGTTAAAGCCTCACTTTCCTGTTGTTTTCAGTTTTGCAGCCAGAAAGCTACGACCAAAGCAGAGAGCTTTGTTTCTATCAACTTCCTCTATCTATCCATTTCCTTCTCTACTGGTAGAAATACAACACTAATTCTGGAGGTATTTCAGGATCCTATGGTCTCGTACTCTAAGCTCATGTATCCCTACCTAGCAACTGTTTATAAGCAAAACTATTGGAACAGGTGCAGCCCTATTAATTTCATTTTGTACAAATGTATAACACTCGTGTAATACATCACTTCAGCACTGGAACAACAAACTTTGCTTCTATGTTCAATCACAAGGAGCTCACTTTTCAGTGAATGAAAACTGCACAAAACTCTACAATCATAAGAACCATTGTATTTTTGCCCTCTCTCCTGGAAGATACATATGGCATTGTTCTCAGCACAACTCAGACAACGAAATGTTAATGACTCCTTTTTATAGAAGTGGACATCTTGGTACATACTCATGATAGTATGTTCTGGTTTGATCTCCACTAAATGGCAGCCCTATCTTGGTAGCAACATCTAATTTTGACTTCCACAGTGGAGACTTCTCATGTTACAGTATCTCAGTGGGAAGACTCCTTTATCATTTGAGCAACAGTCACAGCCCCAAATCCACTCATTTGGGACTACTTTGTGATGGCCCTGTTGCTTGGTATTTGAAGAAGAGCAATAGCAGAAAGTGGGCTTCAGAAAAGGCAGTAGATCCTCTCCCAGCACCTAGCACTGGCATAAGCTGTGTAGATTTGGAGAGGGATGGGGTGGAGCGGTGCAGACTGGTTCCAAGAACTATTTTGCCAGTGCAGAGTAGCATGGCTCGTAGCAGAGGGAGTTCATGTACACAGATCATATTCCTAACAAATTGGGGACCTGACTAGATCCCTATGGATCTAGCTGGACTCCCCTTCTGCTGCTCTCTTTAGTACTCTATCACACTGCTCTGTGGGTCCAGCAAGGAAGGGTGTCGAGAAAACAACCTCTTCTCCCAGGCTACTTGTGCAAAACAGGACAGGATTTCTCTGCAGAACATTTCAAGATGGCAATTCTCTATATAACACACAAGACCCATATTCTCCAGTTGCGTATGTACTGCAGATAACACAGTGCCCCCCTGACCCTGCTTGGGGCCTCTGAATCCTACTATAATAGAAATATTAAATAATAATACCACCCAGCTGGAGCTCAATGGCAAAAGTCACATTGACCTCAGTGGCAGCAGAATTAGATCCTTAAAGACATTTATCTTGCCTGACTATTGTAAATAGCCGTGGCTTGGCTTGGTGTTCTTCTACAGGTTATGCTCAAGTCATGTCGAAGACTGACATTTTACCATTGTGATACCATCAAAAAGCCCCTGGAAAGACTCACAGTAGTCTCTAGACAAGGCCCCAGTAGCCTTTTTGGCCAATATTTACAATAGTGCTATTAAGAAGCAACAGTAAGAAGCAACAGCTTGTTTTCCAACAGTGGGGAAGAATAACATTATTATTAGGAAAATTGCACAATAAATTAATGTTCTTAGGAGACAAATTGCTTATGCTACTTACATAGAAAACTGGAAAAAAATCATTCTCTGTTTTACTGATATTTTGTCATTAATAATCCTTTAAAATATTCATGCTTCAAGCTAGCCTTTTAAACCATAGAGGCACCTAAATAAAAATGGTCGGGTTTGCACAGGCGCGGAAAGCAGATGAATCTCCCTACAGATTTGAGAGAGAGTTGGCAGTGCTCAACATCTCCGCAAACCAGGCCACATTAGTTTAGCTGCCTAAATATGAGTTTAAGAATCTAAAAATGTATTCACGTATGTTTGAAATTTTTGTCCTAAATTTATACCTGTCTTCATTGCAGAACTGAACTAGCATATTATCTTAAACACAGCTACCTGTGAATTCAACATGTCTGATGGCCTCATTATTCAACACAGCTGCCACTGTTTGAACAAGGTCCCTGGTCTGCCCATAGAAAGAGGGAAACAAGAGATGATAAACTGAGGCCACAGAAAGCCATGTGTAAATGGACCGTGGCATTACTCTCCGAGGCATCAAGCAGATCAAGCGTTGGTTTACACCAGCTTCAGTTGTTGTACACTCATGCATAGAGCCCTGGCAGTGGGAAGGTTCAAAACAGCCCGAACTGCCAGCGTCAGCTGGAAGATGTACAGAGGGCCAGGCAGAGCCCAGACAGTGGGAAGCATTGGCTAAGAAGGGAGCATTGCCACAGTTGGCAAAGGATTTACTGATTCATGGTATCCCTTCAGCAGTCTCTACTAGCAGAGCTGCTACGGCATCCCTGCCATAACTTAAAGCTGCTCCCCCATGGAAGAAGACAGAAACGCTATCACCACTTGCCCTCTGATGGTATGAATCTCACCTGGGCACATGGAGCCAGTCCAGTGCAGGAAGGTATAATTTACATTTTGTTTACCAGTGTTGGTGAATCTGACCTAGTGTGTTTCCTGTCTACTCTAGTGGAAAATAGTAGCCAAAGAGGTACTACTTATTTCCTATCCATTCCAGGTGCATGGCCTTCTTGTGCTTACTAGTCTTGTGATGTCCCAAAGAGGTTTTCCGTAGCTCATCACTTGTCATTGCTCACCTCATTTAACCTCATCCTACATTCTTCTTACGTAATTTACAACCTGCCACCATACAAACAGCTTTTTACAACCTAGCACATTCTACAGGGGAATAATTGCATCTGAACCAGTGGGCTCTGTCTTTAAATTTTGAAACATCCTTTTTTTTGCTATTAATAGAGCCCCTACTTATCTTCTGAAAGTGCATGAGGTACACAACTATTATTTTTGTGTGGTTGTAAATTACTTTCTCCATGTGTCAACTCTACCATCAAACATTATGAAAAACTACAATTACAGTTGTACGTATTTTTATGTGACGATTGTGACAGGTTTCTCGGGCTGCTGAGTCAAGAGAAAAGTAGGAGAGTTTTGCATTAACTCTTTTGAAGGTAGCGTAGACCCATTCTGCGGGGTTAGGGTGATCATTTAAGCGCCATTCTACTTTTCAACTTTCTGATCCTTTCTCAAGTAGTTACTCATTTGATGTATTATCTCTGCTTCAGAATGTGTCCATGAAGGTGCTAGTGGAACTGTGGTCTGGATCTCGTAGTTCCCAAGGGTTACAATATGCCATGGCTACAGTTGAAATTTTGCTTAGTGAACTCAAGCTATGGGTTATTTTGCATTCCATTGTTTGTTTCAATCTTTAGCTATATTTCTTCCTTCACATTTGAAGTAACACAGTTTGAACTCACTGAAATATGAATGCTTATATGCCATATTTAGAACACATGCAAAGAACATAAGAACATGAGAATGGATGTATTGGGTCAGACCAAAGGTCCATCTAGCCCAGTATCCTGTCTACCGACAGTGGCCAATGCAGGTGCCCCCGGAGTGAGTGAACTTAACAGGTAATGATCAAGTGATCTCTCTCCTGCCATCCATCACCTCTCTGACAAACAGAGGCTAGGGACACCATTCCTTACCCATCCTGGCTAATAGCCATTAATGGATTTAACCTCCATTAATTTATCCAGTTCTCTTTTAAACCTGGTTATATTCCTAGCCTTCACAACCTCCTCAGGCAAGGAGTTCCACAGGTTGACTGTGTGCAGAACTTCCTTTTATTTGTTTTAAACCTACTGCCCATTAATTTCATTTTGTGGCCCCTCATTCTTGTATTATGGGAACAAGTAAATAACTTTTCCTTATTCACTTTCACCACTCCACTCATAATTTTATATACCTCTATCATATCTCCCAATAGTCTTCTCTTTTCCAAGCTGAAATGTCCCTGCCTTTTTAACCTCTCTTCATATGGGACCTGTTCCATACCCCTAATCATTTTAGTTGCCCTTCTCTGAACCTTTTCTAATGCCAATATATCCTTTTTGCGGTGAGGAGACCACATCTGTACGCAGTATTCAAGATGTGGGCGTACCATGGATTTATATGAGGGCAGTAAGATATTCTCCTTCTTATTCTCTATCCCTTTTTTAATGATTCCTAACATCCTGTTTGCTTTTTTGACTGCCGCTGCACACTGCGTGGGTGTCTTTAGAGAACTATTCATGATGACTCCAAGATCTTTCTCATGATTAGTCGTAGCTAAATTAGCCCCCATCATATCGTATGTATAGTTGGGGTTATTTTTTCCAATGTGCATTACTTTACATTTATCCACCTTAAATTTCATTTGTCATTTTGTTGCCCAATCACTTAATTTTGTGAGATTTTTTTGAAGTTCTTCACAGTCTGCTTTGGTCTTAATTATCTTGAGTAGTTTAGTATTGTCTGCCACCTCATTATTTACCCCTTCCTCCAAATCATTGATGAATAAGTTGAATAGGATTTGTCCTAGGACTGACCGTTGAGGAACACCACTAGTTACCCCTCTCCATTCTGAAAATTTACCATTTATTCCTACCCTTTGTTCCCTGTCTTTTAACCAGTTCTCAATCCATGAAAGGATCTTCCACTTATCCCATGACAACCTAATTTATACAAGAACCTTTGGTGAGCGACATTGTCAAAGGCTTTCTGGAAATCTAAGTACACTATGTTCACTGGATCTCCCTTGTCCACATTTGTTGACCCCTTCAAAGAACTCTAACAGATTAGTAGGACATGATTTCCCTTTACAGAAACCATGTTGACTTTTGCCCAGCAATTTATGTACTTCTATGTGCCTGACAATTTTATCCTTTATTATTGTTTCAACTAATTTGCCTGGTACGGATGTTAGACTTACCGGTCTATAATTGCCAGGATCACCTCTAGAGCCCTTTTTAAATATTGGTGTTACATTAGCTATCTTCCAGTCATTGGGTATAGAAGCTGATTTAAAGGACAAGTTACAAACTATAGTTAATAGTTCTGCAATTTCACATTTGAGTTCTTTCAGAACTCTTGGGTGAATACCATCTGGTCCCGGTGACTTGTTACAGTTAAGTTAGTTCCAAAACCTCCTCGAGTGACACTTCAATCTATGACAATTCCTCAGATTTGTCACCTACAAAAGATGGCTCAGGTTTGGGAATCTCCCTAGCATCCTCAGCCATGAAGATTGAAGCAAAGAATTCGTTTAGGCATTAATGGGGTCAATACTTGTGCTTATGAACTCAAAATTCACTTCTCACTAACATTTTCCAGTACACACTCAACATTTATTATTTCTGGGTGCAGTGCTGCAAGTAACCTTGTTATTTGTGGAAAATGAACTCCAAAGGGAAGGGAACACCTCTGAAGCTAATTTGTTTACATATTCAAATTGAATATTCATGGCATATGTTTTATAGTATCTGCTTAGCTAAAGCTGTCATATCTTTTTGTCACAAGGAAGGTTAGTGACTGAGCGATCACACTGCATTATATACTACAGCATTGTTCATTTTGACCTTCTCTTTAATCCTGCTCATGTGAAAAAAGTCTGGCAGGCATTTGCTGACTCAATGTAAAAAAATTCTCTCCAGACTGAGGCTATCTCTGGTATTTTACCCCATGGCACCAGTTACGAGTTAGGTAAGGTGGCAGTGTCTGAAGCTAATTAATATTGAGCTTCCTGGGTTGCAGATAGAGTGGCAGGGGGAAGTGACCATGCGGTACACATATCCTTAACTGTTTTCTTAATCGTATTTAACCAGTGGTATTTTCCAGAATGTGATGTCCAGTCAGTAACACATACCTTCCTCCTCCTTTCCACTTTTGATCCACAGATTCCAGCAGTCAAACCCTGCCCCACCTTACACCCTTCACAGACCTGCTGATGTCAATCAGGATGCACGACGTGTCAGTCAGCACAGAACTTGCCCTCGTGTCCAAGCCCCACCTGTTAAAGTTGCAAAAATATCCCTCTCAAGAACATCCCTAGGCACACGGACATCAGTTACAATAATACAACACCTTAAGTAAGAGTGCATCAAAAAGTATCTAATCCCTGCCATAGTTAACTTAATCATACATTATGTCATTCATAAAAGTTACATACTGAGAATACAGCTGGGCTCTGCACCATGGTCTAATGGTCAACAAACTCAGTCTCTTTCAGACCAATGTAGGAAGCAAGTTCCAAAGTTGAGGGCCCTATACTAAGCTACCAGCCATTCATATCTAGGGATGGTAGAAACAACACTCCAGGTGACTTATCTGCTGAGATAGTATTTAGGAGAAGAGCCAGTCATGCAGGGAAGCAGGTGCCAAACCAAATAGGTCTTTATAAATTTATGTCGTCCCCATGACTGTTACTCCTTCAGTCATCAGGTCTGATCCCCCAACTTGGATGTTCAATATCTCCCACTGTCTTCCTCCTTCCAATCTCCTCATCTCAGCCAGTATATCTTTTAGATATAGCCAATCTTGTCCTTTATATTAGGGATCCTAGGCTGTTCTCACATCTTCCATGAGCGAGGGAGTTACATGTGCATTGCATTTCTTCTCGTAGGTGAGCTTCCAGTTCTGAGGCTCAAGGCTAGGTAGAGTTTCTGATCAGAGATGCACTGTGTGCTTAGTTACCTAGAGGGCGAAGTCAGCAGCCAACCATCTTCTCCAAAACTTTCAAACCAAAAACAATTGCTTATATATTGTTTATTTAGTGTTAACACAACTTTTTCTGTGTGCATGAAATACAATCCACATCTTCTGAAAGTACACACACATACACAGAATGATGATGTGGGTTTTTTTTTTTTTTGGAGAGGACTGTCTGAGGGAAAATTGAGAAAAAATATGAAAAAAATCAATGATTAAAGAAATTGATCTAGCACCTGGGAGAGAAGATACTGTTCTTGTTTCTTCTTTGATGTGTCGAGTGTCGCTTTGGTTTTTATTGCTACACTACAGCTGTCTATTTCATCAAATAATAAAGAGAACTATCAATTCCACATGTTTTCCTAACCAGTACCTTATTAAAAGTTGCATCAAGTAAATCAGCAGAGCAGTGACTGTATAGTCTGGTCAGTGTTCTTTCTCTGCACAGGAAGTTTTCAGTTCTTGTATCAATTATAATGGATTGCAGTGACTCCACCAAAAAAATACATCCCCTAACACAAAGAATGCAGCATTGTGTATAACGTGTGTGTGTGTGTGTGTGTGTGTGTGTGTGTGTGTGTGTGTGTGTGTGTGTGTGTGTGTAGGTTATCTGATCTGACTTTTAAGGACACTGTTCTAAAAAAAAACCCAAGAACCCCAAACCCGACATATTGGAAGAGAATGATTCCTTTTTCATCCAATGAAATGATCCCAGACAAGTAAACTAAACTCAGAAGTCCCCAAGGGAATAAAAAACATACAAGAACTACAACTCTCCAAACTCAACTTGAAATTTTAAACGAATTTTCTACCATTCTTCCTTTAAAGGGCCCCACTACTACCCTCCACAGAAAACCAGCTTGCTGGAATATATGGGACAGAAAAAAATCCTTACGGCAGATGCTCCTGCAGCAAATCTATTCGTGTAGGTACTTATATGGCCCTCAACATCCTAGTCTCTGAGTTCCTTCCAAGTGTTTAAAAATAGAGATAACAATAACTGTTTCTGTCTCTCTCTCTCTCTTTTTCCAGTCTGCAGGAGCAATAGCTTGATTAGTTTATACAGATTTTTTTGGTTTGCTTCCTTATGCTTGTGTGTATGGGTGTATTTGGAAGAGATCTAAAATGGGGGCATGGAGGAGCAGATAAGTCCACATTTTCAAAAAAATTAAACACAGTTTTGGGAGCTCAATACCAAAGGCACACAGGCAAGTTGGAGATTTGAATGCATACATACCTATGTGCACGTGGACTCTGTAAATACGTACTGGCCATTGCATGTTTGCAAGTCAGGGAGACACAAAAGGTCAAGTGCATTTCTGAAAATGAGGGTCATGAGGAGCACTTTCCGTGGGAAATCCTGCCTCAAGTCTTTGCACCATTCTTATGGAGTGAGAAAATCAGTAGAACTGCAGTGGCTCTACAGCACACAGGTGGGAGGCAGCCTACAGAAAGGTCAAGGAGAGCTTCATTAATTATTATTACTTGTAGCTGTACTATGGTAGTGTCTAGTGCGACGGAGCCCCATTGTGCTAGATGGTGTACCTACAAAGAGTAAAAGAGTCCCTAGCCCCCAAAATAGAGAAGACAGGCAAAGGATAGGTGGAGAAACAGAGGTGAAGTGACTTGCCCAAAGTCACAAAGCAGGTCAGCATAGAGCCAAGAATAGAATCCAGGTCACCAGACTTCCCTTCGAGTCCCCTATCCATTAGACCTCACTGTTTCTCAAGTATTGTCTTTTCTAACACACTCTTGAATTTCAGAAATTAGAGCAGGAAGTGCCTCTCTCTCAATCTCCCCTCTGTCACACTCTGGTTTTGCATTGTGCTCTTTGCCTCTTAGCTTTCACCACTAATTCGTGGTGACTGAATCTGTTCAGGGTGAGAGTCTGTCTTAACTCATTTGTACTTTTAATTATGTCAGTCACTTAGGCCCAGATTTTAAAGGCATTTAGGCTTTGCTATTCACAACACTGCAGTGCCTAACTAACTTAGGAGCCTAAGTCACATTGCCCTTTAGCGAGACTTAGCCATCTAAGTGCCTAAATCACGTTGAAAATGAGACCTAGACTGCTCAATCAGTTGGGTATTGCAATGTGAAAAATCTGGGCCTCAGAGCCCAGGATGGCTCATTTTTTTATAGTAGTTATACATTGAAATAAAGGAAACTTTGGACATGTCATCAGTATTTGCTGCTTAGATCACTCAGAAATGCGTTTAAGTCCCTGTCAAATGTTAGTGAGTAAGGGCGTAACTGAAATTATGCGCTTGACAAGGACCATATTTCTTTTTGAGGCTGGCTTATAATTATCAGTGTGCTGCTTCACCACACACCAGAAGCAATGAGGCCGCTTCTTGTGATTGGCATATACCTGACACCTACTGACTTACTCCTTTCAAATGACAGAGGTAACATTTAAAAATCTTCCTACCACACACACTGTTGGGCTTCTGTCTTGCTGCTGACATGGGAGCATGAGCCAAGTTCATCCCGAGTAGAAACCCCAGTGAAGTCAATGGCATTACATCAGAGATGAATCTGGCCCAGTATTTTTAGGGATTCTATGGGAGTTTATATACAGGGTTGGGGCCAGATTCATAGCTGGTGTAAATCAATCTAGCTCCATTGAAGTCAATGGAGTTAGGTTGATTTACACTAGCAGATGATGTCATTCTCAGGGTTCAGAACGTCTAACAGCATGTGTCTAAGAAGTTGATAAAGTAGAGCCGCCCAGCAACTTACTTTCTAGTTTGGTGGAAGTGAAAAATGAGGACGGAACGAAATTGGTACACGAAACTAGTTAACAGTACATTCTAAAGCAGCAATGTCACTTTTATTCGGACTACATGAACTAATTCATAGTACTACTCTTTTCCCACAGAAGACATGTTTTTGGAAATGAAAAATGCCTCCCCATTTATATAGTTCTTCTGTTAATCTATTAACCTATTAACAGATAATCAGTTAATAGATTATCTATTAATCAGCTTCCAAAGGCTTTTATTAGTGTAATATATAGCATATTGCTGACATAATGCATTTAGTCTGATGCTCTACAGTCACTATGTAATTGGAAGGCCTTGCTCAAGGGAGTACCAGCATTTCAAATGGCAGGAGTGCTACAGATAAGGACTGAAATCAAGGCTATTTCTGGTTGAACTGGTGTCCTGGACAGAGAAGCGATTTACTGCAGTGTTCCAAACCACCCCATGTTGGAGCCTGTCTTCCGTTAGTCCTTCTTGACTCAGTGACCCTCCAACTACTTACCTGTGTTTTTTCCACCTTCTCTCTCCCCATCTCAGTCCCTGAGTGATCACATTAGGTTCCAGACGTATCCCAAAATCCTTTCCAACATTTACTATGTTGCTTTAGAGGAGGTACTGGAGTAACCAGCACAAAAGATTCTAAGTTTGCATCTGAATCCCAAAGCCAATAGTTGCACTCAGCTAAGTGGAAAACTGCATATTTCCAGCTGCTGACATAGGTTCTGAGGGTGGTTCGGCTTGTGTTTAGCACCCCTTTATGTTAATCCCAAATTGCACAGCATGGGAAAGAGAGAGACACCTTAGTGAAGCTGCTACATCCCTTGCCCTGGTGTAAGTGGGCAGAGCCGTGGCTGAATCTCTCCCCCCCCCCCCCCCCCCCCATGCTGACTAGCACAGCTACTCAGAGTCATTAGCTGCCTTCTGGTCTGGTCCAGGGGCAGGGCAACCTTTGCTCGGTGCTCATGGCAAAACCATGACTGAGTCCATAATAATGCAGGTGAATCCTTGTGTACAAAAGTAGACAAAGGTGAACTAAAGGGTTGTGACTTAAACTGGAATGTGTGAGAACAGAAGGTTGCCAGAAGGAGTAGGCTGGAAGATGCTGACAGTATAAGTGTGTGGTTGAAGGAGAATGGGCAAGCACATGCTGGAAGACATCATGGGAAGGGATTGCTGCCAGTGGTTGGAGGATTCACAGGCTCCGAGAGCCATCCATTGGGAGGGCTAAACAAGGTGAGCCCTGTGTTTCACTGCAGCCGAAGGATTGCAGTGGGACAGAGAAGATAGTTAGAAGATGTTAGTTAAACAGTCTGAGATTGGTGAGCTTACTATTTCTGACCTTGATCCTGCACACACACAATGCACATGAATAACTTTCCACGATCTGAGTAATTCCATTGAACGCAGTAGTGGGTCCATTTGTGTGTACATGTTTGCAGGACTGGGGCTGGTGCTCAACATAGTGCTATAAGAGAAGGTTCTGCGGCTATTAGCGTTTGTATATTATTTCCAATTTTATTTTCCTTGAATCAGATTTTAGAGCAATGGGGTAGGAGTAGGAAGGGTTGTGGAAACAACATGGTGTTGAAGTAGAATTTTCCGAAGAGGAGAAAACTGGCTACATACAGAGTCGGGGAGGACAGTGCAGGTGTAAGAGGCATCATGAGAGAGGGAACAGAGGTGCTTGCATGAGGAGATAGCGGGCATACTAAAGTGTGGAACAGATCAGAACTTCCAGCAATTGTATGAAATGATATAATATTATTTAATAGGAATAATTCACAATAAATTAGATACTTGAGTTCTGTTTCTGCACTTTGAATTTCATCAGCGTTATGTTTGTCTCAATAATCCACATGGTCCCATAGATTACTGATCAGTTCTGCGTATGGAAACTATTAATTCTTGATTAGTTATTAGTGAAACAGCTGATACTCCCCAGTAGACAAGTGGGAAAACCCTTTATTAGTAACACAGTAAATATGGAGCAATATAAATCAAAAGCCATGTTTGAGTTTCAAATGTATTAAAAGCTGGGCTCATATCCAGGGATACGATGTGTTTATACAGGATTCTGGAATTTATTCCTTGTCTATTCTAGTCAGTCCAAAAGCAATCGAGGTTCTAATCTAAATTCAAGATCTCAAATTGCTATCCAGTTAATGGTAGAGTGCTAGCCTTTGTAATCACAAATGGACAATTTCTTCCAAATTGTTTCGACTTTCACAAATCTCCCCCTAGCCCTCATATCTGAGAACGTGTTGGAATAAGTGCCTCTCTCTATCACACAAAATCTAGGTCAGAGACGCTTTCACCTGCATGTCTTCAGTTATACTGCGCATTAATGGTGCATTAACTTCCTAAGCATTATGACCTTTCTCTTTTGTAGTCTAAAGCTCAGGCTAGCTTTATTTTGTTACAATAGTTCGTGGTGGGATTTCTCTGAGTAAAAGATCACCATTGCTCCTGTACTTATGAAATATTTTCTACAAAGAAGCTGCGATTCACTGTATATTTAAACCATATTAATTCGTTATAATTTTATCTTGCTCGGCACAAAAGAATTTCATTTTATAAGAGTATCTGTACTCTGATATTTTACTTGCAAATGTTTTCATACTGAACTGTAATTTACACATATCAGTGCTTCATTTAATTGTTATAAATACTTACATGGCACCGCAGTATCTGCATGCACTGTGTATGGCTTGGTTAAAGCAAAAAAATATTCTATGTAAGTATAAGAAGCTATCACTCCTTGACTCAGCTCATCAACACAATTTTCAATTGGAAGACACTGCCACTAGCCCAAACAACAGAGGCAATGGAACTAGTACTTACAATAAGCCCAGAGAAAGAGGTATGTCTTATAATGTTTTGTGAAGGTGGTCAGGTGGAACTTGGGGAAATCTCTGACAGTGACTGATACAAGGTGGCTCTAAACCACCTTTGCTATCTTTTGATCCTGGGCTAATTTCTATTGGATGGACTCCCAGTACAAATCTGAACAGTCAAACACATAAGTTAACTTACACTATCTGCTTATCTTCCCGAGATTCGATTGTAGCAGCCAAGGATGGCCTGGACATTGGGATGTCCTGGTCACACCCGTTTTCCTTGAAGACACCCCTGGTGCCTGTGACAGGAAGGGTGTGTGGAGTAAGATCTGCAGGAGGAATCACATGTGACTGGGCTACTTCATCTGGAATCACACTTTAGGGTGGGGGTGGGAAAACTACGGCCTGCGGGCCGGATTTGGCCTGCAGGCTCCTCCTAACTGGCCCTTGAGATCCAGCTGGGGAGGCTGCTCCGGCCCCTCCCCTGCTATCTGTTCCTCCCCCCCCCCCCCCCCCCCGTAGCCTCAGTGTGTCGCACGAGCCGTGCTCGGGGGGGGGAGGGGGGAAGGGCTGCGTGATGGCGTGTCACGCTGCGCGCTCCAGCAGATCAGCACGACAGTGTGTCTGGCTCTGGGCTAGACACTCTGTTCTGAACGGTGGCATGGTAAAGGGGCTGGGTCCAGAGTGGGAGGGTTGAATAAGGGGAAAAGGGTGTCAGGGAGTAATCGGGACAGGGAGCAGGGAGGGTTGGATGGAGCAGAGATTCTGGGGCCAGGGCAGTCAGGGGATGGGGAACGGGGGCTTTGGATAGGGTGTGGGAGTTCCAAGTGGGTGGAGTTTGGATAGGAGGCGGGACAGGCTCTTTGGGGAGGCACCATCTTCCCTACCCAGACCTCCATACAATTTTGAACCCCAATGTGGCCCTCGGGTCAAAAAGTTTGCCCATCCCTGCTTTATCTGGTGGTCTGGATAAAATCAGCCCAGTTTTAGTGTAGGGTTTGCCTCCATTGGAGCAGGAGGTGAAATTGCCAGCTCAAGGAGACATAACCATTGTAGAGCCAGCATGCTAAAAATAGAAGCGAAGCTGGGCAGATATAAGTGGCGGGAGGGTCTAGCCACCCCAAGCATGATCCCATCCACATGTGCTTGTGCAGATAGTCACTTGATCAGAGCTAGCGTAGATACATCCACGTGAGCTGGAAATTACATTGCCAGATCCAGTGTGATTGTACTCTGAGATATACGTACACATATCCCTCTCCAAAGCACCCCGACCTGCTGGTCATACAGGCTTGAATTTTCACAGGGACTTTTGGGTGTTAGGTGCCAATCTGCTGTTGATTTTCAAAATCTTGTATCGTCCTTCCATGACTACAGTTATTCTATGGAGGATAAAGTGATTTGGAACCCAACCAATGGCTGGTTAAGAACTAAAAGAAAAATCTAAGGAGAATTATTCTTCATAATATAAAGCATTGCTATAAATGAGAACACAAAACCTAAGAATTGCCCTACTGGGTCAGACTTGAGATCCATCTGGTCCAGTATCCTACCTCTGACAGTGCTCAGTACCAGATTCATCAGAGAAAGGAAGAAGAGTCCCCGCAGTAGGCAAAAGAGAGATAATCTGGTTTAAACTATGAAGCATGAAGTTTTGTTTTCTTTCCACACTTTTTGTCAACATTACTTCTTATAATTCTGATACACTCATGTAACCCTTCTGCCAGTCAGAGTCAGCAGCAACAAGGGCCGGGTTCAATAACTAGGGATTCCTTTTCAATAATACTACACAGAACTGGCTCGAGCCCCCACCCAGTAAACTGGGACAATTACACCCCAACCCTTGGGTGCCTGTAAGAGGCAATACTTCCCCTCCCGCAAGCACAGAGTCTGAGGGTAGAAAAGAAAATTTTAATAAAAAGGGGGAATGTAACCCAGGATTAATTTGGGAAAATGTTGCAAGCAGGATTCATAAGCATAAACCCATGAGCAAAACTCCCACCCCACAGTTCCTTGGGCAGTGCCTTTTTGCCTTGGGTTCTTAAGTCCAGCAACCAAAAGTTCCTTTAGCATGCCTCTCCCTTTACCACACCCCACCCTCAGTTGCTGTCCTTGATCAGTGAAGACCCAGAGTTCAGAGGTTCATTTGCGTGAGTTCACCTCCCACCTTGGAGGGTGGGCACCTTACTCACTCCACTGCCCAGGCATTTGCTCCAGCAACAGGTCCACTCCACCAGCCACCCTAGCAGCTCCTCACTGCTCCACTCTACTGGCTGCCCTGCAGGCTGCCTGCTCTGCCCCTCTGGGATAGCGTGAAGTCCCACCACTTAACACAGCTCTCGGGGGGAGGGGGGGAGCACACTACTTGGTACAAGTACCCACCCTCTCTCAACTCACTGGACTTTGGCACCCATGTCCCCTGCCTAGCGGGTGCAGTTTAGTTGAGGGTGAGTCCCTCTATCAAGGTATGCCAAGCACAGTTCTGCTGCCCTTGATTCACACACCAAGGATAACAACCCTTTAGTACCCCTGCCCCCAATAACAAAAATCAGAGAGGTAGCCGTGTTAGTCTGGAATAGCAGAGGTAACAAAGTCCTGTGGCACCTTAAAGACTAACTATAAAGTTTTGAAGCATAGCTTTCGTGGGCTAATACCCACTGCTTCAAAACTTTATAGTTAGTCTTTAAGGTGCCACAGGACTTTGTTACCCAATAACAAAGTGACTTATGATTCAACATCAGCCAAAAATGATCATTTGGCCAAAGCAGTCCCATCATGCTGAGCGCCTAGGCAGGGTGAGTGTGTCTATGCATGCAAGTTGCCTCCTAAAGTCCTCTTCCCTGGATCATCACTAGAGGTCAGGGGAGAGCTCATTCAAATCCTGCTTCCCCTTGATATCCATGTAAATATTCAATCCTTCTTTGAATATTGCTAAATTCTGGGCCTCCATGATGTTCTGTGGCAATGGCAGTCTAATGACACATTCTCTGAAACAGTAGTTCATTTTATCAGTTTTGAATTTGCCACCTTCCAAATTTATTGAATGTCCCCTTGATCTTGTGTTATGAGACAGAGAGAGAAGAGAAGCTCCCAATCCACCTTCTCCACACCATTCTGATTTTATATACTTGTAGCATGTCCACCCTTATTAACCACCCCGGTGAAGTAAACAATCCTAGTCTTTTCAGTTTCCCTTCAAGAGAGATTTTCCATGCCCCTAATCATTCTTGCTGTCCTTCAATGACCCTCTTTAATTCTGCAAGATCCTTTCTGAGATGAGGTCAAGGTGGCCTGTACTACACGTACTAATTCAGGTGAGGATGCATATTGATTTTACAGTGGCAATGTGATATTTTCCATAGTATTCTTCACTCCAGTCCTCATTCCTCCTACCATTTTGTTGGCCTTTTTAAGCACTGTTTTAAGAAGAGGATTTCATTGAGCTGTTCACAACGATGCCCTAGGTCCCTTTTCTAAGTCAATCCAACTAATTTACAACCCCCAAAAGTGTATGAATAGTTGAAAAATGTCTCTCCAACCAGATCAGTGGGAATTCTGACTGAGTAAAGAGTACTTGTTTTTGACTTAAGGTTTTAAAATACTGCTTGGAGGACAAGTGGGCTTTCAGTTCATTCTTTCTGTTTCTTCTCCTTCTCCTGC
The DNA here is from genome assembly GCA_032164245.1 of Sternotherus odoratus. Taxonomy (NCBI): domain Eukaryota; kingdom Metazoa; phylum Chordata; order Testudines; family Kinosternidae; genus Sternotherus; species Sternotherus odoratus. The sequence goes on from JAVMKO010000001.1 coordinate 166,646,159, forward strand.
ACTTGAGATGACAAAGAAATGACAGAAGGGTTGGGCTCTTGAGGGAAAGAGAAGAAAAATACAAATTCTGAGGTTGTTCAATTTATGTTCAGTTCTAAGGCTTGAGCAGTTTTTGGAGTTAGCTGGTCTTTATATAACACAATTGTAGCTGGTCCTGGGATGTACTGTACACTGCCTAGCCTCAATATGCCAGCACTCACTGTGTCAGCTGGAGGTTTTGATCCTAATTTAAATCCTTTATTACACAAGTCCAACTTGTGTTTTGCTGGGTGGAGAAAAGACATGCATTTTTCAGTCCTTCATCTAGATACCAGCCTTGTAAACTCAGAGGGCTACAAGGAAGCAAAAAATGAGTCTGTATGGATTAGAGGAATATGCTTTGGAGCAATAAACATCTTGCCAGCTGACTGTGCCAATGGAGATATAGTGTGGCTAATAAGCTTTATTGACAATTTGAGATATCTGTAAATCCAAGCAGAACTCAAAAAGTGTCTATTAAAGCTTAAATTCACACATGGGAAAATATTTTCAGAGACATTTAAAATTAAGAGCAAAGCTAAGCAAGAGAGAAGTTCTGGAAAATAGACTTCTTATGAGAAATAATTGATTATCTTCTGTCTTTTATTTAATTGTTTTAAAGCAGACTCTACTGCTAGTAACCACTGAAGTTAAAAGCTTTGAGAAATCACGGGTACAAATAAAACACCAACACTAGAACGTACACATTCTTTATAAACCTTCTTTAGAGATATTCCATCTATTCCTAACTTTTATTTCTATTTCATTTGTTCTGGGTTCTCTCTTTCACTTTAAATTAAGCTGTTAACGTCTTTTTTACTATAGGCAGGATTGGCAATACACCTCTTAAGGCTACCTGGCACTTTCCAGTATAAGACCCCTTTTCAACTGCTCATAACTGTCAAACTTTAACCATTAGGGCTGACATTTTCTACTCTGGTTGTCTGCCTCAGGTTGAATATTATTGGAAAGTTTCACCCCAAATGGATCACCTGTTTCTAAGAATGTGGCTAATGAAACATACATTATTAAGCAATGTTAAAAAGAAATCTGACCTCCTTGTCTTTCAGAAGTAACCTGTGTGAAGGGATTTGTCTTTTGCCACCACTGTGAAAAATCGACCCAAAATTTGGCTAAGTCACAAGCTTTTGGAAAATCGCATTGTGCACATGCTCAGTAGAGATTTATTAGAGTTAAAATTTCTGAAAATTTCATCTTCCTTGATGAAGGACTAGTCCTTCCTGGCTAGGACTATAACAGGGTTTAAAAGAGAGCTGGATAAATTCATGGAGGCTAAGTCCATAAATGGCTATTAGCCGGGATGGGTAATGAATGGTGTCCCTAGACTCTGTCTGTCAGAGGGGGGTGATGGATGGCAGGAGAGAGATCGCTCGATCATACCTGTTAGGTTCACTCACTCCGGGGCACCTGGCATTGGCCACTGTCGGTAGACAGGATGCTGGGCTAGATGGACCTTTGGTCTGACCCAGTATGGCCGTTCTTATGTTCTTATGTTCTTGGAGCATGCTGAGTCTTCTCACAGCTGCTAGGGCTGCTGACCAAACTGCACATATGTTAGTGCCAACTGAGTCCAGTCCTCCAGTCCAGGGCTACAGTGGCAAAACTGAACTTTTCTGCCAGGGCACTAGAACTGAGAGCAGGGAGCTTGACTCTCCTACGCTCTGAATGACCTATGTCCTGTCCCCTTTGTCCCCCAACTCTCCCCTCCAAGGAGGAATCTGCCTGACTCAAATACATAGGGGACAACAGTGAGACTGAAGGAAAAGAAAGGAGTAGATTGGAACAAGGAGTCAGGCAAGACTTGTATGGAAGTCATGGGGCAGACTGGTACTGGTCGGCCAAGGAGACTGGGATTAGGACTGGGAGGTGGTGAAGGAAATGGGGGGGGGGGAAAGGGACACAAATCAGACAAGGAGCTTAGGGGTAGGTGGGAGAATAAGACAGGCTGGACAAGGAGACTAGGAAACAGTAGGAAGAACCCACTGGCAAAGTGTGGCTTTATTCTCCTCTTGTGGTGGTCCAAATACAGGATGACAACCTACTATTGCTTTTGTCACTCTGTGAGCTCAAATGAAGGAGGTCAGGGTGGTGGATCCAAATATTCCAATTTTGCTTATGACCTGGATGGATGTCAAAATGATTCCACATGATAGAATTTCTGTTTGATTTAAAAAAACTTAGGAAATAGCACACATCCATACACACCAATTTTGTTAAAAGAACATTAAGGTTGCTACATAAAAAGTTAGAAAAAGCCAGAATTAAGGTTTCATCCCCCTTATGTATATGCATCAAGATACAGTCTGTAATTAAATGATCACATACTATTTTTCCACAGTTCCCCTGCCTCGTTCAGCTCAGGGGATGAATCAGAGTCATGCAATGAGGATGACTGCTGTTTGCAGGACCCCCTGTCTTATTTGTTATATAAGTTGGAAGGTTTTTAGTGAATGAGGTAGGGCACTGCAGGAAGAAAAAGATCTTGTTTGTAAGACTGTTGCCCTGGCGACCTGGAATGTACTCTGTGATGCCAGCTAGTCACTAAGTGTCTGTTTCTCATTTTCTGAGGGCCTGACTAGAAATTCTGGGATCTGGCTTGCATAAGTTCTTAATACTCACAGCTGCAACTGAAGTTAATAGGAGCTGTGTTTTGAGCAGATGTAATGCTAAGAACACTAAAAGAATTTAGGCTCTAGGAGTCTCAGATTTGGCATCCAAAATTAGCAGACACTTTTGACTGTGCCTCAGCTCCCTATCTGTAAAGTGGGGGTAATACCATCCCTTCACCTTACCCAACTTTTGTGAAGATTAATTAAACACTCATTAATTAACACCCTATAGTGATGAGTGCCACAGAAAACCCCATGAGGAAATTAGTACTTCTATCTACAGAGCAGGGTTTGAATTGTGTGCAGTAAATAAGGCCTGGAGTCACACATTGAACAATGAAGATAAAACAAAATATAAAACATTTGTCCATTAATTGAACACCATCCATCCTGTCCACTGTATGAAGCAGATATTCTGGGAAGAATAATTTATGATCATATGATTAAAGATAACCATAATGCACATGCACAAGAGAGCTGAATTAAAGTTGCCCAGGCCTCCTTAATTCTGGTATTTCTTAACTTTGCAAACTTAATATTCTTAACTGTTGTTTTGCTGAATTTACTCACCATACACGCACAGAAACACCACTTAATTGAGGGGAAAGTCTATATTTCTTGGATTCAATTAGGCTCATACTGAGTTTAATATATTTCTAATTGTGATTGCAAATTCTTTGTTAAATCAATGCCCACTCTTCCCTAATAAAATAGATTTTTAATTGCAGTTTTGAAAAAAAGGCACCCAGTCAAAACGAAGTGAAAAGAAATAGACAAAAACTCAAAACCACCTTTCACACCAGAACCATTTCCATTTTCCTCATTGCAAAGATTTTAATTGAAAAATAGACCATTTTTTCACCTTTTGAATATCACAGAAATACTATGTATCCATAAGAATCTAAAACAGTGGACATTTCCCCCCCTAAGAAATACCTTTCTGGGCATTACCATTCTAGTACTTCACAGCATTTCTTTGCCTGAAGGTGATTTTTTTGAAGTTCAAGCAAAATCCATTCTCTTTTTTTGAGGTATGGAACAATAAATTTTTCCATTATTAACTAATAAAAGCCATAAGGCCACTTCTGGTCCTCCTCAGTGGGCATTAGCTAAACTTTCAACAAAGCTTAACAAAGTCCTTCCCCCTTTGTGATATCACTGAATATTCTCTTTTCTGGTGCCTGGGCAAGTCATAAGGGCTGCAGGTAAAAGCTAGTTGGGGACATACTCCATAAAGCGGGTGATCATGGTATCACCCTTAATGTTCTGTTACTGCAGTTTATTTGCCTGTATATAGTTTAAGGGTAGAGTGTGTCTTGAAGATAGACCCTACACTGGGGCAGTTTGGTATCTCTCCATCCAAAGGGGAGAACATAGGAAGGCATTGTGTTTTGAACAGTCATAATCCTTCCGTACGTCCCTGGGGCACCATACTTTCTTCACAAAAACCTCAAGTTCAAAAGAAGATGCTGGTTTTGATGCCCCTCATGTAAAAGAAAAGTTGAAATTCTATTTTTCATTAGATGGAAAAAAGAAATGGTTGAAGAAAGTACTGTCTAGTGCCTTTGGTGCCTGACCTTGCTCATTAGTCTCCCTTGCTTTAAAAAAAGGCTCAGAAAATTGCATTACTCTATACCATCAACCCTCACTCAATACAGACAAAAGGCTGGAGAGAGAAATCCCACAGAGCTCTAGTATTGACTTGTTAGAATTCCAGGCGTCTGCCAGCAATGTAGTAACTCTCTATAAGTAATGAACAAGCATCTGAGAAGGACACCGTGCCCTTTTGGATTCATGTTCTAGTCTTTTAGAGAATCTATTAATGGTCATTGTTTTCCCCCTGCACTTAACAATAAATTGCTCTGCATGCCAATAGGTGTTCTTTGCTAGTTTTATGGGAGGAAATTTACCTTTTGCCCTATGGATTCTTTGTACAGCATGTTCCTCAAGATCCCAGTTGGAAATGCACGTATTAGAGCTCAGAGGGGGAAGAAATACATTTTAATCTTCTTAAGAACTCCTAATGTTAGTGTTTTATGTGGAGGAATGACACTTTTCACACTCAGTAAGAGGTAGCTGTGTTAGTCTGGAATTGCAGAAGTGACAAAGAGTCCTGTGGCACCTTAAAGACTAACTAAAGTATTGACACATAAGCTTTGCATCTGACGAAGTGGGTATTAACCCACGAAAGCTTATGCGTCAATACTTTAGTTAGTCTTTAAGGTGCCATAGGACTCTTAGTCACTTTTCACATTCTTTCTCATGGTCACTAATAATTCCTTCTTTTGCATGAATTTCTAGTGTAAAAAAAAGTGTCATGTGACATTTGTGCAAGTTTACCAATAGTTAACACTGAATTAATGATTTGCCTATTCTGGGCTTTTAAAAACTAAGTATTTATATCATTTTCATGTGAAACTTGTATAGTGACTATCAAGAAATGTTCCATGCATAACTCAGTGGGTACCCATGCACAGCAGGAAGGATGGATGCGTTCCAGTATGGAGGGGGAGAATATTCCCTACTTGGACAGCAGTGCTTGGAGGTACTTGCCGTACCTTTGCATATGGGCAATATGGGGACTTATCTAAAGGCCATGTGAGGCTCTTAATTCATATAGGCATTGAATCAGGCCCACGGTGAGATGCATCCTTTGCTGTACCTTTAAAAAGACAGAGATGCCAACTTTGAGTTTTTGGGGGGTGCTCGACCCCTACCCCATCCCTTCCCCTCAGCTCCCAATGCAGTCAAATCCGTATTTCCTGGGTTCAGTTGGCAGGACATGGTGGGCTGTAGGGGGAAATGGCCAGACCTTCTTCTGCTAGTTCCTCTCCAGAAAAATAATTCCCAGAACACTGGCTCCTCTAGACTGGTGCTGTGCCATGACAACTTTGTAACATCAGCAACACACTGCAGTGCCTGAGTTCACTGACATCAAACTTTTAGTGTTTAGATTTAAAATCAGCAATGGTAATTGGTGAGAGTTTATATTTCCCCCCATACTTTTATTCTTAATCTGCCCAATAAAAGAAATACACTTATATAATCTTATTTGGGAGCCATTCCTAGATATCGTATAATAAAATGTAGAGGTTATGAAATAACTCCCTGCAACAATTACTTTGCTATAAATGACAAATCCCAGAGGTGTTGTGCCTTGCACTATCCACTGATAGACTGTACAATTAATTACATTATAATCAAGGTGCCACAGGACTCTTTGTCACTTCTGCTATTCCAGACTAATACGGCTACCTCTCTGATTCTTCTCATTATAATCAAGACACACTGATAGCCTTTACTAAGGGCTTGTCTATACTACCTGTCAGATCAGCTGGAAGTGATCGATCCAGAAGGGGTCGATTTATCGCATCCAGTTTAGTCTAGTCTAGATGTGATAAATTGACCATCGAGGGCTCTCCCATAGACTCCCGTATACCACCGGACCGAGAGGCGCAGGCGGAGTTGACAGGGGAGCTTCAACAGTTGACTCACTACAGTGAAGACACTGTGGTGAGTAGATCTAAATATGTTGACTTCAGCTAAGTTATTCACGTAACTGAAGTTGCATAATTTAGATTGATCCCCACTCCCAGTGTAGACCAGGCCTAAGAGAAAAATATACCACTGTGACTGTTTCAAACTCTAGTATATCATAGTTACTTAGTTTAACTTTTCCTTATAACTTAATTTCTCAATAGCTACTAATAGAATTATCCTGGTGTACAATGGTCTCCTGAAACCATCCTCATTTGGCAGCATAATATTTTCTCTTCTCTTTGTGAAATTTGTGTATTTAAAGATGCCCCTTTTGACTCTATGCTGGAGTTTTTCTGAGTCCTCTCATTTTCCTGATTAACAAGTCTTCTGCTGTAACCTGTGTCATCTTCCTTGTCTCTTCTTACTTTTGCAGTGCGTTGTCACCTTTTCTGATGTTTTGGTACAGTACTTCATACTCACTTCCATTTCTCCGAGTTTATTCACTACACTATCTTGTAAAAGCCAAAGCAAAAGAAGCATTCTTGGAGAAATGTGGCAGTTATAACACGAAGGAGGCTGTATCAGAGTTGAGGATGTGTTCTTCTTTTGTGTTGTTGTTCATCAATGCCTTGAGTGCCATTGGTCATTGCAATTAATAATTTGTTTGAAATTATTTTAATTAATTTTTTTAGATGTCTAGGATGCCACAGTCTTCCAAACAACTAGATATTCTACTTTTGAGTGAGGACTAACTTACTTTTAAGTTTTAAGTCTTACTTTTAAACTTTACAATCTGAGAGTATTAGTTCACTTCATAAAAATTGTTAGCTCTTTGGGGCAGAGACTTATTCTATGTTTTCATAGCACCTAACACATTGGGTTCATGACTAGTGCTCCTAGACACTACCACTATATTAATTATATATTAATCAGTTAAAGAATATGTTCCATTTCACAACAGACACACAGTGAAGTTAGATAACATACAATACTCCTGCTTGAATGTTGCAACATAACCCTACTTTATTTCGTAGAATTCATAACAATAGTGCACAAGAACCCCAAACTAAGAGAAATAAAGCAGGCTGCTCCCTAAGACAGAGGAACAACTCAACCCACCTAACTCTCTGTGCCATGATCAATGGAGCCAGAGTCAGAGTTCCCCGGCGGGGCTGCTATTGACAGCACACTAGGAAGGAACACAAGGAGTTAGGCTGGAAGCCACTCAGCCACATGGACAGAGCAGAGCACAAATGTTCATGAACTTCCACTTGTTCAATTTGCAGATGTTATCATCACTGTAGGAAAAGGCAGCAATGATACAGAATCTGGACGAGACCATGGCAGAAGAGTATAAACTTTTCTACAGTGATATGGGAACAAGAACATAAAACTCAACCTAGAAAAGAATGTGACTCAAACAGTGAAGGTGAATATATTGGATGTTTCCTCACAGCAGAGGGACTGAAAGCAGATCCCAACAAGATGAAAGCAGTCAGAGACTTGCCAGCCCCAGTGGATGTTTGTGGTCACTCCAGTCTGTAGACCGGAGCAACAAAAATATCTGCATTACAAATGATGTCATTCAACTTTGTGCCCAATATATGACGTTGGCATTTTGTGTGGAAAGTCTCCAGTTTTGCCCAGGGTGAGCAGCATAGTGTCTACTGTGGACACAAGTGGGGACGACGACTGCATGCCGATAATTTGTTTTTAACGTTTATGTAAAAATATTTGTAAAATGAGGACACGTATCATGATCAATGGAATTGAAGCCAGAGAGCCCATGTCCCCGGGAGGGATTTCTTGATGGGACGCCAGGAATACTGGAACATGTGGAATTAGGCTGAAAGACGCTCAGCCACATGTACAGAGCAGTGCTCTTGTTCAACTTAACCTACATTCAGCCTCACTCTTTGTTAATGAAACATTATAGGCTGGCTTTCTGACGACAGACTGTTGCTAGGCCCAGACTGCATACTTCCCTACATGCATAAAGGATCACGAACCCTCTCGCATTTAAAGTGATAGCTTGTAATTTGAATGCAGTTTACAATACACCAGAGTAGGGTGAAAGGGAAGTTCACTTCACACATTATTGAAATGCAGCCAGTTCTGTGGTAGAATAGTGTAGCTGCGTATTTATACACACCAATACTGTACAACAGCTTAGACAGAAAGTAAAAATAAAATAAAATAAATGGAGATATACCAATCTCCTAGAACTGGAAAGACCTTGAAGGTCATCGAGTCCAGTCCCCTGCCTACACTAGCAGGATTGAGTACTGTCCCCTGACAGATTTTTTGCCCCAGATCCCTAAATGGCCCCCTCAAGGATTGAACTCACAACCCTGGGTTTAGCAGGCCAATGCTCAAACCACTGAGCTATCCCTCCCCTCCCAGGGAATTTAATAAGGCAGCATGAAAATTCCTAGTTCAAACTTGCCCAGTGCAATGGGATAATCCTCATATTCCTGAAAAAGGTCTCACAGGACCTTGAGCTGACGAAAAGTGGTCTGGAAGGCCTTGGCTTTTCATATCATCAGGAGTATAACATCTTCAACAGCATAGTACCTGCTGGTCAGGAATTGGTTCAGTAGTGATTCAGAAGGAAGAGAGAGTGCTGTCAGGTGACCATCAACATCATTTCCTGCAGCTCCCTGAGCTTTCCCTATGTGCTAGCCACTTGAGGACTGATCAGGCACAATCTTAACTAATAATATCTGATGAGATTAGAAGCTTGAGGTGGTCATTACAATTGTTCTGTGTGGTTACCATTGCATGAAGCAGCATCCGTGTATTGGTATTTTAATTATGCATATAACTTTACACCCACTATCGCTCCAAGATCCCAGTTAGCACAATCTCATATTTTAAAGCCTTTTAAAAAGTCTATAATTGGTGCATCAATATAATTATTTCTGAAGAAAGAAATGACTTTAAATATTAATGTTTCAGCCCAAACAATATTTGTCACCAGGTTAATTGTTAAAGAAAATCATCTTTAGCAGGCTAGATCTTAGTTTAAAATGGAATTTTGTAAATTTATGTTTCTGACTGTTCCTTTCCATCTCATTATATTTTATCTGATAATACATAATTTTCAGCTATTGCATTTATCTTCTGTCAGAAATAATATTGCTGCTCTCTAACATTTTTAGAACTGGAAAAATATTAACCAGACACTTCGAAGGTCTCATGATGAAAAAAAACCATTTAAAAACTCATAAAAAAACCACCATCTTCGCCCTACATCAAAGCGAATGTTTCACATTTGAGATAAAAACACTGCATTACTAAAGTAAAGGTCAATCTGAGGAAAAAATGGAGTCTGTCTGATTAATAAAGTTATCTTTATACCAAATGATAATTTACAGTTTTAACAGAAAGATGTTAATTCCTATCCCCTCTTCTTTCTAGGGATAGTAAGGAGTTGTTTGCTGCTGGTCAGATAAATAGCTGTATATTTAACCTGATCACTTGTCACAACCTTTATTTCTCTTCACACTGACTGTGCAGTCATTCTAGAGATGCAGGTTCTAGGGTTTGCTGTTCAGAGTTAGGTGGTGATTACTGGGGTGAAGTTATACCATCCCATTATACCATCTGTTTTCTTCAAAATAACCAACCACTGCAAAAGAAATAAAATAAAATAAACCCAGTTTCATACTCTCAAACAGAATGGGTTGACTTTGAGATTTGGAAGTGGTACTTGAAAATGTGAAGTTAGTAATACCATAAGTTAAGGAAATCAGAACCAATATGTTGACGTGCAGAGAAAACGCCATCTCACCAGTAGAATGGTCACAACAAAATCATATCAGTGTTATATCACTACCCTGTAGAATTTTAAATGCATTGATATGTAAGCTCTTCTGTAACTCCTGAATTAGTTGGTAGGAATGTCCTTCTTTTAAAATAACAAAATTATTGTGTTGATTCACATCTTTAGAATTAGCCTCTGATATGCCATTGTGCAGGAGTTTGTTGTGATTTGGGTTTCCCGGACGTACAGGATTGCGGTGAGAAGGCAATGACAGATACAGAGGCAGCAGTGATGGTGACCCAAGCAGTGGAGGACACAATGAAGATGAGTGGATGTAGAAGCTGCGGTACGTACATGATCCTGGATGGGCTACCTGAAAAGAGTTGCATGAAGTGCTGACTGATGGAGGAAAAGATCAGAGGATTGGAAATGCAGGTGGTAGCTCTGGTTGAATTTAGAAGGGGGTTTGAGCAGATGATGGAGCAAAGACACAAGGAGTCTGAAGGGAAAAGCTCACTTAAAGATGGAAGCAGGCCCAAAGAACTCTGAGGGTGAAGAAAATGGACAGTGGAAGCATGTGATTAAGAGAACCAGAAAGAGGAAAAAATGGGCTAGTGAAGGAGAAATAGAGCTCAAGAACAGGTTTGTAGAGTTGGAAAATGAAGAAGGGGCACAGCAAGTGGTCACTGAAGGTGGAAGGGCAAGGAAGAAGAGAAGAGCAGGTAGCCCTATAGGAAAAGAGGATGAGCCAATGGGGACAATACCAAATATGAGCCCCAGGAGGATACAGGTTGAAGAGGAAGGGAGAGTAGGAATGGAAAGGATTTGCAGCCAGAGGGAACAGGGGACAGACCAAAGAATCGCACCATCACCTGCAAAAGGCAGGTCCATTTGACTGGGGACTCCTTACTGAGAAGATTAGACAGGCCTGCAACCAGAGCTGATCCAGAGAACAGAAGGGAGTGCTGTCTACTGGGTACTAAGATACGGGATGTGGACCTGAGGTTGAAGAGGATCCTAAAGGAAGCGGGAAAGAATTCACTGATCATCCTTCATGTGGGAACAAATGATACCGATAGAGTCTCATTGGAATGTATCAAAGGATTCTATGCCAGGCTGGGGAAGATCTTTAAGGAAATCGAGCCTCAGGTGATCTTCAGTGGAATTCTGCCTATTCCTAGAGGAGGTCAACAAAGGTGTAACAAGATTACGACTATCAACAGATGGCTCAGGCAATGGTGCTATGAGGAGGGCATTGGAATGTATAGACCCTGGGAGGCATTCATGGACAGAGGACTGTTCTCTCGGGATGGACTTCATCTGAGTAGGGAAGGAAATAGACGTATAGGATGGAGGCTGGCACAACTGATTAAGAGAGTGTGGCAAAGTACCCTCTCTGGGTCACCAGGCACAAGTCCTTTTTGCCTGGAAGAGACTGGTTGGGGCAGGGCAGCCCTCCTAGACTGCCCCAAGGGCAAGCTTTTCCTTCCCTCACTCAGTTCTTATGTGGGATTTTCCCCTCTGGCCAGGGAGTGATTCTTCTTCCAAGAATATTAAAGGAACTGGCACATGAAATTGCAAGCCCATTAGCAACAATTTTTAATGAATCTGTAAACTCAGGGATTGTGCCGTATGACTGGAGAATTGCTAACATAGTTCCTATTTTTAAGAAAGGGAAAAAAAGTCATCTGGTTAACCAAAGGGCTGTTAGTTTGACATCTATAGTATGCAAGGTCTTGGAAAAATTTTTGAAGGAGAAAGTAGTTAAGGACATTGAGGTTAATGATAAATGGGACAAAATACAACATTGTTTTACAAACGGTAGATAATGCCAAACCAACCTGATCTCTTTCTTTGAGACAGTAACAGATTTTTTAGACAAAGGAAACACAGTGGATCTAATTTACCTATATGTCATTAAGGTGTTTGATACAGTGACACACAGGGAATTATTAGTTACATTGGAAAAGATGGAGATCAATATGAAAATTGAAAGGTGGATAAGGAACTGGTTAAAGGGGAGACTACAGTGGGTCATACTGAAAGGCGAACTGTCAGGCTGGAGGAAGGTTACCAGTGGAGTTCCTCAGGGATTGGTTTTGGGACCAATCTTATTTAATCTTTTTATTACTGACTTTGGCATGAAAAGTGGGAGTGTGCTAATAAAGTTTGTGGATGTGAGATAGCTTCCATTATGATGCTCTATATGGAATGAATAAGCCTATGACTACTAAGTTTATAACAGTGGTTCCCAACCTTTTTTTGGCCATGCCCCACCTAAGCATCTCTAAAATCCTAATGCCTCCACCCCCGTGACATATAATTCTTATTATTCAAAAAGTGAACTCCTATTCACGTGGAGGAAGCCTAAAAGACCATTAACTTGGTCTAAACAAGCTTCCAAAGAACATGGCATCCATGAAAGAGAAAAATAAAAGAACGAAAGGACAGTTGAAGTACTGAGGAAGAAATCACTAAGAAATTGTTAAAAAAAAGAATAATAATATGAAGTGATATGAAAAAATAGCAAATAAAGATTCAAAACATATAATAGAGAACTGAAATGCATAAATATAAAATAATTTTAATGGAAGCTTTTTCTGTAATACTTTGATCATTTTAAGGAGACCGTTCATCATGGATAGCGGGTATGAAACCAAATTTTAAATATTCCTCTGAATACTGACGAACTTTTTTCTTGCTTGCACTACTCATTTTATGCATAGGGTTTATGAAAGCAATAAATGTGAGAAAAACTTATGAAGTGAACTTTGATGGTTCACTTTGATGGTTGTGATGATGGTGATACACCAGGCATGGGCAAAAGCGTGCACGCGGGCAGATTGCACTTAAGTGCGAACGGTTTGCACTCGGAGTGCAGAGCCCCTCCAAGTGGCCGCCAGGGGTGGGGGCATTGGCGGTATATGAGGCCCCTAGAACCATAAGAAATGCAAAAAATTCTCTGTTAATAACTCATTCTCGAATTGCCCCCCTTAAAAATCAAATTGCCCCCCTGTGGGGCGTGCGCCCCACGTTGGGAACCACCGGTTTATAACATGTTTACTCCAAAGTTTAAAGGAGTTTTGCAAGCAACGATTACGTGTGAGTCCTTGTGGTTAGCAATGACAGTTGTTATCTTATATGACCATAAGGTTGGCATTAAAAATCCCTTCCACCCCCTCAACTCCCCTAATCAAAAAGCAGAAGCGTCAAGCAGTAAAAAACCAAGTTAATTTTTTTTTTACTTTGGACAAGTTGGGTCAAGTCTGGACAAGTCTGGACAAGTCTAGGCCTGTCAGTTTTCTCTATCAACTATAACTCCTACGTCCTTTTCTGCAGAACTGCTGCCTAGCTATTTGGTCCCTAGTCTGTAGCAGTCCATGGGATTCTTCCATCCTAAGTGCGGGACTCTGCACTTCTCCTTGTTGAACCTCATCAGATTTCTTTTGGCCCAATCCTTTAATTTGTCTAGGTCCCTCTGTATCCTATCCCTACCCTCCAGTGTATCCACCACTCCTCCCAGTTTAGTGTAATCTGCAAACTTGCTGAAGGTGAGCCTTCATGGGAACCGTTGTGGAGTTTGGTCAGGTATTCTCTTGTCCTATCACCCAATATGATGCAACATCACTTTACCACATGAATGTAACATGCATGGGGCCAGAAATGAGGAGCTCCTCACTTCAGTTTTGGTCTGGTTTAACCATGGCCTGTACTGACTGGCTTAACAGGCTGGGGTCAGGGAAGCATAAAGGATGGTGCAGTCTGTGTAGTCCTCTGAGTACTGGGCCAGTTGAGGAGGTATTGACTCTACCAGAGGCAAAGTGCCTACTTGAGCTAGCTATCTGTCGGGTGATGACAATCTTCCCCGTCCCTTAGTTGCGCTAATTGCTAAGCACTGCAATTCAGTCCTTAAAAACAATGTATTTTGGGGGGTATATTTTACGCACATTTCTGTAACTCCCATTGATCCTTACTGGGACAAAGAGAGAGTGTGGTACTTTAGATCTGAAGTGTGATTACTATTTATAGTTTTCATCCAATGCTCCAGTACAGTTTCATACCGAATGTTGTTAGCAAAAATGAAAAACAATAATTGTTTTTATGGCAACAGGAATCTATTCTGAAAGCAAAGAGTGAACTGAAACTCTTAAGTTTAACTCTTTAATTTTCTAACATTGTTTGAAATGTGTATTTCCCTATACCTCCTTGTTTTAATACCTCATAGGGCTGTTTTGTATTCATGGCTCTGGAGAAAAATTTAATGTCTTTCCATTTTCCAGTGCTGTCATCATTCATTTCGGTTCAGACTTGAGAAGTAAAGCAAGAAGTTAGCCAAAGGCATTTGCAAGTAATTACACTTGCACTACATTTCCCAGGAGTTCGCTGGGAAGCTTCAGTGTGTAGAAGGATTGTTTGCGACTTTACACGAAGAGTCTGACAAAGTTTCATTAGCCAGCTAGTATTTATTATTGATTATAATTTTCTGAAGCACAAAAGAAGCTTAACATTCTAGTGTTTGTTCCTGAAATGGAATAGAAAGTTCTGTAATGCTCACTTATAGAATTAGAGATTTATCGGACACTGCACGTTCCAGTGCCAACTCCAGCACACGCAGGCATGAAGACCAAACTTACTAACCACCCCCGATCAGAATAACAACAACACAGCATACAAGACAATGGCTTAATGCTAAGATAAGGATATAGCACCATCTACTGATGGAGGTGCTGTCTAAACTGGCCAATATAGATCATATAGTATTGCAGCTGGCAAATATTTTACTATGTGAAGTCATTTTGAGGGGTGTTATAAATGGCGACTCAGCTTAATTTGCCCATATAAAATAAAATAAAAGTGGGGATGAGGGATAATCTTTGGACAGAGGAGAAGAATCCTGGTTGTGTATCAGTACCAGCATTTGAGCATGTTAGTTGTGGACAAGTCTTAATAACCTGGGAGTCTGGGGTTTGTGAATATTATGTTGCATTTTAGATTGAACATAATGCTATATGGAGAGTCTAATGTTGCTGACAACCATAGCACACGCTTAGAATGTGTCTTCCCTGGGAAAAAAGGTGTGATATTAACTCAAGTTAGCTAACTTGCAGTAAAATCCTACCTAAGACAGTGCAGTTTGTAGTTTTCACAGAAGTTTGCCATTCATGTTAAAGATTTGACCTTGGGTTACTGGTAATCTGGTTACTAGTAGAACTGGTCATGTGAGTGGACAGAGTGAGTCATGAGCAAATGGACTCGCTCTGCAATAGCAAATGGAAAAACTAACAATGACTTTTTTTCACACCATGACAAGCCTACAGCCTTAATAATGATACAAAATATCAAGCCTCCAAGAGGTGTCTAAATTACATAGGCCCCTACGCACTTGTATCCTCTAATCCTCTGCCAGTGTTCCCAGGCCACATCCTACCTCCCAGTCCCTCATACTGCCTCCCCACAGCCTGTGTTCAAAACAGCCTCTCCTCTGGTTCCCAGGTTCCTCCTTACGTCCTCTTAGCTCTTTCTTTCCCTGTCAGAACACCAACCCCTCAGGACTGCCTCTCAATGCCTTGCCCCATATCCAGGAACTCCTCAAGGATTAATTCCATCCCTGTGAGCTTCTCCAATCTGCCTTTCCCAGACTCTTCCCAGAGGCAGGGGAACTTCCCACCTCCTCTCTGCTGGATTTCTCACTCTTGGGCCTCTCTCCTGAACCTTCTCTGTAGCTTTCACTTCCTTCCTTTATGAAGATGACCCATATCCTCCGCAGCTGGATCTAATAACAAATCAAGCCCATTATAATCTCCAGATGCAGCAAAGTAGACTAACTGAGTTCCGACTCCTATTAATTCTTTGTTCACCTGTGTGGGGCGGAGGCCCTATCACAGATGGGGTAACAAGAAAAGATAGATGAAGAGCTCTTAACATTTAAGTAAATTATTTCAGAATTTGTTTTATAAATTGGTTATAATTTTCTTAATAAAAAGCAAAATAACATCAACATATATTTATTTATTAATAATAATCATTATTTATAGAATACCTTATTGCTTCACCCATTCTCATGAGGAAGAATATCTTGCTCTGGGTAGTGCTGCTAAAATTAAAACGATTGTTTTGGATTAAGGTTCTACTCAATGTAAGAATAACGGAGTTGGAGTCCATAGTGTCTAACCCTAAACTGTGGTAAGCACTTCAGTAAGTTTCCAGCCCAAGTATTCAACAATTATGAATTAGGTACCCCCAGAACAATGAGATTTTTAATACAATCATGAGATTTCAAGAATAATACATTTGACATTCTTTTGATTTGCTCTATAACCTTTGCAGCTTTAGGATTCATATTTTAAGTTTATCTCTGCTACTGTGAGGGCTAGCTACTTGCTTATTCTTTTTAAATTAATGCTGAATTTCTGGTGTTGTCCCATGAGTTCAGGATGTAGGGCTTTAAGAAACACCACAAATATTGCAAAAATCATGATAAAATTACAAGATATAGAGACACCAGAAATGGTCTTTGCCCTGAATTTTTGTAGATTTTGTAGATTACAATTTGAGGTAAGACAAGGCAAGTTGTTCAGAATGATTGGACCCCTGGATCTGGACAGAGCACCACTAATGCCATTGGGACTCCATGTAGACATATATGTCCCCTGGCATGCAGTTCATTGTAGGACTGGGTGCTAAATTTGGCCATAACATTTTATAAGTAGAGCAGGGTGAAAATTTTTGGATGAAGGTTGGTTTTTTTGGCTCACCTCCCAAGAATGCAGGTTGAAATTCTTTGGATGTTCATGTTGAACTCACCACATGGTTTCAGTCAGAATGCCCACACCCCTGGAAACAAAAATTCCAAAGAAGTCAAAATGTTTCCTTTTGACATTTTCAAAAGGAAACATTTTAACTTTTCAACTCACAATGACTTTTCATTTCAAATTTTACATCAGTTTTATTACAGATACTTTCAAAGGTTAAGATAACCTTGAAAACAAAAACAAACCAAAACTTTGTGGTTCAGACACCAAATAAATCTTATTTATAATGAGAGCTCTGCTATAATCATAGCACCAATTAGAGCATTGGAGTTTCTGTGCCAAGAATGGTAATTCAGCTGCTGGGGTCCAGCACTCTATCACAGTAGCCTTCTTGTTCTCGAATAGCCTTTGTGGCTTCATAGACAGACTATGTGAGAGAAACGGGGGGGCGGGGGGGGGGAGGGGAGGGGGGAGAGAGACTTCCATCTTATGGTGCAGTTGGTTATCATATTTTCAGATTAATATGAATTTGTTTTTTATTTTCTTGGGACAGATGGACAGAAGAAAGTTCAAGAGGACTTTGACATAGACATGGACGCACCAGAGACAGAACGGGCTGCCGTGGCGATACAGTCTCAGTTCAGAAAATTCCAGAAGAAAAAGGCAGGATCTCAGTCTTAGTAGCTACCTCATAGTTTAAAGTGGTAGTTCTGAGGTGATCTGTCAGGAAATTGATAAATAAAACTAAGATGCATGTACAGAATATTTAAAACCCTATTGGCAGGTATAGAACAATGAGCTTGTGTGTGGCTTCATCCTTGGGATTATCGCCAGTCCCTTTTCTTCTGTAACTCCCCATTTTACTTGATGTTGTAATAAAAAGTTAGGATGAAGTAATTAAAGTGTCTTCTTTCATCTGTCTTTATATTAATCCAGCAAGCACAATATTACAAACAAATCCAGCCCAGATGCCTATTTTCCTCTTCACTTACAGCTTGGAGACATATTGTAGCACCGTATGTTATGAGATTTTTGCTGAGGGAAGGGAGAACATGTCTGAGCCCTGCTTACCTCATTTAGAGAATTCCAGCTGCCATTCAAATGTGACAATAAAATGATTTTTCCTGTAATGAGGTGAAAGTGAAAAAATCACTGACAGGAGGTAGTATGAAGGAGGCCATTTATTTTTGTCTCACAAATTGGACAATAAAATGGTTTAGGTGAGGAAATCACCACGCACAGAGATCAAAAACAGAGAACACAGTACATTCCCATTTGGATCGCACTGGTCAGAATTACAAAGCTTATGCCAGATGTCAACAGTTCTAGAAATAACCCTCCCCCTCCACCCCTGCCAACACCATACACATTCAGAGATTTAATAAACAGGAAGAGTTTCCCCTTTCTTTCCTAATTATAACAGTTCATTACCTATCCAAACAATATATGTATTTTTCCTGGCCCTCTATATTTTCCCATGGTTTGCTAAGTAAACCACAACATATGCTTTGTCTCCCACCACAGTTTTCACTTTCTCTAGGTACTTTATGTGACCCTCCACCTCCATCTTCACTGAAGTATCTTAGCTTTTCATTACTACATTTAATCTCACAGTACCCTTGTAAGGTAGGGAAGGACTATTTTTCAGATTAAAGTGAGTGACTTGTCCATGATTACCCAGGAAGCCTGTGGCAGAGCCAGGAATAAATTCAGATTTTCTGAATCCTAGTTCAGTGCCTCTACCACAAGACCATATTTTGTCTCTAGCTTTGATGCCATTCTGTTGCTTACCTCCTTTAGAAATGTCATGAATAACTTGCCCATACGAGCCTAGTAATCTCAAAATATGGATCACAGAGAACACAGACTTCCCATTTATCTTTCAAAAGGTACACCACACCATATAATAAGAGCCTCAGGCTGATAATTGTAAAATTGAAATGGATTTTGGTAATTCCATTTTGTTTAGGTCAATAAGTCTTTATAAAATAAGCAATAAAGGACTGCATTAACCGTGCGCGCTATGTCTTCTGAAATAGCATAAACTTTGTAACAGTTCCTTAATTAGATAAAAGCTATGGGTAAAGTCATAGGATTTTATTCTTTATCTGAGACCCCTTGGAGTAATTTAACTCACATGGTTAAATCATATGGTTGAGGCCGAATGAAAACCATTTCATTGTTGAAACACAGCAACTAGGGCTATTGGTAAATGGATTACTAGCCATTCAACAAAAGGGCTATTTTTCAGCTTCAAGATCAGAGTGCAACTCACAAATAAAGTCTGCACACACAATGGAACACTCAAGAAGGCATGAGAGAATGACATTTGGATTAATTGCTACAGACTTTGCTGCAGACAATCCTTTTATAGCAGAGGTTTTTTTACATCACAGCTTCACTGCAGATTCCATCCATGTGGGCAACATTCTCACACCTAACTCTTGCTTTTCATTGGTTCTTTGCTCATGTTCAAGGCAGAACAGTTTTAAACAAGGGTTTCCTTGTCACAAACCTGTACCATCAGTAGGCAAATACAACTGTTATTGGACTGTGGGAGAGGTTTGCAGACATAGGCATACATTTCTGAAGCACATAACCTATATTCAGCCAATAACTTGCCCTATACTTGGGGCTATGCTTATACTTTTCATTTGTATCTCATTTTTTACTTCCAAACACCAAGTGGGCACTCTAATTTACTTGCCCTGGGAGTTTCCTAATTGAGAATAGTGGAGGTTTATGCTGCTACTGAAATACCCAGGTCCCAACAGTTAATCTGAAAGATTACTCCACGGATATCAGCCCCCAAAGGTACCTATCACAAATTGGTCGAAGATAATATAATAGTAGACAGTAGGTTGAGTGAATCTAGCCCCTTGCCATGTGTGGAAGTATAACTGTGAATTCAATGGATAAAACCTCCAGACAATCGTGATACCATCTTTCTATAAGCAGCTCCAGAGCCTGAAACACTAATGATTCCTGTGAGATGACCCCACTAAATGGTTAACCCTCAACATCATCAGTGAATGATCAGTAATGCCAGGGAGACAGGGATCAAATGCTTAAGTCATTTAAAAAAAATCACAGCAGCTTATTTTTTATAATTATAGTTGCGTACATGCCTGATTAAGTGTAGTTAGGACAAAGTAACAATGTTTTATTGTTAGCCTATACTTCACTGGGGAAGGCCCGTAGAATAGTCAGCTACTCATGCCATGGTCGTTTACTTCAGATCAGGATTTAGGCAGATCCTATGCGGTAATACTACCTATCTTCCTGTATCTGTGAGCTAGACAGCCAGGGAACTGCAGTGTCTGCATGGGCCCAGCAGCCTCAATAAAGGAGCTTCCTTCTGTTTACTATACCTGTGCCTGTCTCTTCCCTGTTATGAGGGGGTCTGGCAAGTGCTCTCAACTTGCAAAGTGCTCTTCACATTATTGATTTTCTTCCTGGATTGCTCGCACATCTTATCCATTCTCAGGCCAGTGGTATATTTTCTTCTGCCTTATGTGACCCTAGTGAGCTGCCATCCCTGGTTGCCTCACTTGCATTGTGATCAATTGTTTTTCTGATCCAGTTATCCACCTGTTATTCCAGAAAGTAGCCTGCAGCCCATGTGTGGTTGTGGCAGTGTTCCTGAATAGCCTGTCCAGACCCCAGTTCTGGCATACAAGTAGGATATATGCAGGTGTTTGTTTGTGATTATTCCATTCCATATTCTAATAGTTAATAATGACATGTTGTTCTGGACACAGCAATAAGAAATTGCCTGTCTCCCTTTGTATTTGTACATCTTATATGATGCTGATCACCATAAGCCTTGCTAGACTATACAAACTGCACCTTAGTTTTGACATTCACCTTCTTGAGTATAAAGTGACCCATCTAGAATCAGCCCGGGAATCAAGCCCAGTGAATGTAAAGGTGAAATGTTAAGAGACTGAATAACTGGAAAGGTAGTTTCAACTATATATATACACACAGTGCATAGGCGGTAATAAATATTCTTTTGGAATGCTTGCAGAGCAGACTTTTCATTCAATCTGTTTAGTGAAGTGTATTTCAGCAGCTACTGTGTAATCTAGTTCAGCCAGAAATACATCAATTTGCAGCACATTTGAAATTGATCCAAAATATCTTGGCTTAATATAGCAGAGTAAATATGTCAGGAAAGATATTTACAGAAGTATGAATTGGGGAGGAGAGTGGCAGACAGCAGAGGAGGTTGGCTGAATAAAAAGAAAATAAATATAGTAAATAAGGGGTGTGGGTGAAAGTTCACAGAATCATTTGAATGGGGAACGCTAATTTGTTAAAAACCACTCTTACCCTTTTTGTGTGGGTTTGTAAAGCACGTTTTTCTTCTTCGGTCTCCAAAAATACCCAGCTGCTGTCTAATATGATCACACCATTATGCTTTGGGAAGCTTGAAGGCTTGGGGAGATTAGTTAGATGATTCCTTGGGATGCAACCAAACTCAGCTGATTCATTTTAAATAAAAAAATGGTGAGAGAGGGAATCTTCAGATCTCCCAGTTTCCTGTTACAGAAGTGTTGCTCATGTGCTAGGATCCATGCGTACCCTGTTTCCCCGAAAGTAAGACATCCCCAGAAAATAAGACGTACTTCCAGTTTTGCCTCTCGCTGTAATATAATGTAATGTAATTTTGGGAGCAAAAATTAATATAAGACACTGTCTTATTTTCGGGGAAACACGGTAGTTGCCAGTATTTGGTAAAGTTTTTCCCTTCAGGGTGAATTGTTCAAACAAACAAGGGGACTGGGGGATTCTACTGTGAGAGCAATTGGGTGCATTTTGGTGAATTTTAACACTTAGACACTTTACAGACATTTGGGGCCTGGTCCAAAACCTGCTGAGGTCAGTGGAAAGACTCCCATGGACTCCAGTGGGCTTTGGATCAGGTCCTATCTCATTAATCAGCACAACACTCCTGTGAGGTGATAACCATAAGTAAGAATTGTTATTCCCCATTTTACAGTGAGACAAACTAAGGCAGAGAGATTAAGTGACTTGATTAAGACCACAGTGGGTGTCCTTGTTAGAGCTGGGATTGAAATGCTGGAGTCCCCTGGGCTCAGTACTGTGTTTAGTCCTTTAAATAAAGTTGTCTCTCATAGCCAGAGGTTACAGGCAGTAGCTGTGGGACATTTTCTATCAGCTTTAAGATCTGTTAGTGCCAGAGTTGGTGACACTGAGCTGGGATCCTCTCAAATGTTGCGAAACCTTTAGCCATGGCTGTCACAGACACCAAAGTTGAGTACTGGGAAACTGTTGGAGGGTCGTTAATTACTTGTGATTCTAATGGCTATGTATCAGAGGGGTAGCTGTGTTAGTCGGGATCTGCAAAAGCGACAAAGAGTCTTGTAGCACCTTATAGACTAACAGACCTTAGGGATCATGAGCTTTCATGGGCTAAGACCCATTTCTGACGAAGTGGGTCTTAGCCCCTGAAAGCTCATGATCCCTAAGATCTGTTAGTCTATAAGGTGTTACAAGACTCTTTGTCGCTAATGAATATGTGTACACTTGATGTTTTAGTCATATGTTAACACACATTAGCTAACCTGATTGTAAATTCTTGTGTAAAGACTCTACAGATATTGGATCCAGGACATGTGTGTGTGTGTGTTCTGTGTACACTAGAAATTATAATCGTGTTTGTTAATTAATGTGTGTTAAAAACACAAGTAAAAATTCAAATGGAGACATACCCAGGGTAAAATCAATTTAGTATTTCAGCCTAGTGATTGGGTTGCATTAATTTCTGTCTTCACAATGAAATGTTCTAGAAACTCACCTAAAAAAGAAAGCTGAGATTAACTGACATTTCTAGTGCTCACAGTTCAGCTCTGAGTTGGTTACTTAGACCATCTCCTATAATGTGGCACTGAAGTTTTCACTGCCCTTAAACTGTCCCAATCAGATGCAGGGCCGGCGACAGGGTGGTACAACGGTTACAGCTGTACCGGGCCCCGGACTTCAGGGGGGGCCCCCTGAAGTCTGGGGCCGGTACAGCTGTAACTGTTGTCCGGGGCTGTGAGCGAGGCGCGGTCACCAGCCCCCTCCCCCGGCACCCAGCAGCCAGCCCCGCCCCCCTTTGCTTCTCCCGGCCGGCCATGCGGCCGCAGCACATGCCGGGGTTGGGGCCCGCTGGAGGTAGGAGACCGGCGGGTGAGGGGGGGCACGGGAGATCGGCGGGTC
This sequence comes from Sternotherus odoratus, assembly GCA_032164245.1. Lineage (NCBI taxonomy): Eukaryota > Metazoa > Chordata > Testudines > Kinosternidae > Sternotherus > Sternotherus odoratus. The sequence continues at coordinate 166,669,033 of JAVMKO010000001.1, forward strand.
GGGGGGGGCCCGCGGGAGGCAGGAGATCGGCGGGGGGGGGCGGGAGGCAGGAGATGGGGGGGGCCGTGGGAGGCAGGAGACCGGCCGGGGGGGGGGGGGGGCGCGGGAGATTGGCGGGGCGGGGGGGGGGCGCGGGAGGCAGGAGATCGGCGGGGAGGGGCGGGAGGCAGGAGATGGGGGGGCATGGGAGGCAGGAGACCGGCGGGGGGGGGGGGCGCGGGAGACCAGCCGGGGGGGGCGCGGGAAGTAGGAGACCGGCGGGGGGGGGCCCTCGGGTGGCGGGAGATCGGCCGGGGGGGCCGCGGGAGGCGGGAGATCGGCCGGGGGGGCCGCGGGAGGCAGGAGACCGGCCGGGGGGGCCGCGGGAGGCAGGAGACCGGCCGGGGGGGCCGCGGGAGGTAGGAGACCAGCGGATGGGGGGCCGCGGGCGGCTGGAGATCGGCCGGGGGGGCGCAGGAGGCAGGAGGGGGGGGAGCACAGGCGGCGGGAGACTGGCCGTGGGCGGGGGGGCCGTGGGCGGTGGGAGATCAGCGGGGGGGGGGGGGCCTGCGGGCGGCGGGAGAATGGCGGGGGGGGGGCCGCGGGTGGCGGGAGACGGGGGGGGGCATACGGTCTGCCGTACGGGGCCCCAAAATTCCTGTTGCCGGCCCTGATCAGATGGGCTCCTACCCTTCAATAGCTCTAGTCATGGTGAATCTAAAACCTTTGACCGCTTGTTCCATTCTGAACTTTTCTTAAAGCTATAGAGATTCCTTCATATTTTACCTAAATCTTCCCTGTTCCACTTATACTCATTTGCTGTAGACCAAATATGCCCAGTTCCCTTAGCCTTCCTCACAGGTCTCAGATTCCAAAGCTTTTATAATTTTTATTGCTATCCTGTGAACTCTGCCAGTTTATCGACATGCCTGAAACTAAATGCAGCCACCAGCTGAAACAGAACCAATGCCAAGCACAGCAGAATAATTACCTTGATTATTCTATATGCGATACTCTCCTTGCCATAGTTCTATATGGTTTCTGGCATTTTCATGACAGCGTCATTTTGTTGGCTCCTATTCACTATCGTTTCCACTAAGTCCCAGATCCTCTCTGTGTTCCCACTGTTTAGTCGATATTTTCCCATTCTCTATACAGTTGTCTTCATTTTTAAAAGAATGTATTGGCTGTTAAGTACCACTCCTCTCTTTCTAACTCATCTACAACTTGGTAATGCTGCAACAGTTCAGGAATCCAGGAAAATAGCCTTTACCCACAGCTCTTTATCCTGTAAACTGGGCAGGAATTTTAATTAGATCACACTTGTGTGTGTGTTTTTTCTAGTACTTAATTATTTCATCCAGGTGCATGAACTTTTTTGAACTTAAGACAAGGGTTGAATCACTTATTTTAGTCAAGAGTTGGCTGGTCTCTCCTTGCAATGATGAATTATTTGGTGGGAAAAGCCTGAATATGCTTATCTAAAAATAACCCATAAAATAAGCCTGAGGACTGCTACCCACTTTTGGTGTGGTATGACTTAATGCTGTTGTACGTGGGCCAGACTGTTATACTGTTATTTACAGTGAACAGTAGTTTACACCATAAATAGCCTTACTGAAGTCATTAGGTCTATTTGTAAATTAAGATACTATTTCACATGATTAAGGGCATCATGATCTGCCCCCCTCCCCAAACTACATAAAATAGGCACATTAATTTAGAGTTGAGGCAAAATGATAGTGCTATATTTCTTTAATCACCCAACATTTCAGTAGGTATTCAAGTCTAGTTTACTTAAAATGCTTTACTATATAAATATTAATAGTGATAATAAAATACTGATAATAGAACAATAATAAAGCCAAAATCTTAAATTGTGGTAGCACTTCCAAAGACAAAAAAAATACAGTTCCAACCCCAAAAGTGTACAGACTGGTATTGAAAAAACATATGTCACTTGAAGTGAACAAAATGCACTTTTATTGAAACGAGGATTATTATTATTTTTTCAGTGCAATATATTTTTCAGACAATCAGTTGTAGTTTATCTTCACTTTCTTTGGGCCAGTTTCTGGATCCAGCCACGTACAGCTGCCACAGAAGTATAAGGGGGAGTGGGCCATGAACACACCCCATGCCCATGTTAATATCCCCCCCATCCCTGCTTCAGTAGTAGCAGGGGGGAAAAAAAAGAGAGTACCCAATATTTTCCCTGTCCTATGCAGGTGGGCAAGGAGTGGTCAAAGAGCATCATGGAAATAGGCAGAGTCTGTAATCTTCTGCAGGCAACATAGCTGAGCTGACAGTCCAATAGCAAATCTTTATCCCCCCATCCGCCCCCCCCCCTCCGAGTGCAAGAGAGGGGACAGAGAAGGAATTCTGTGCTGCGTGCTTATTAAAATGGCCCTTATTAAAGATAGGCCAGAGATGCAAAATTTGGAATTTTCCAATCTTAATTTTCCCAAAGTTGTAGTTGTGTGTTTTTAGAGGCAGGGTTTTGGTTCAGCCCATTATGGTGACCAGAACCAGTAAGAACACTGGGATCTGGATTTAAACTTCCCCACAGTTCAGAGTTCAATTTGGGGGTTCAGTTTGAGGACATTGCTAAAGTTTAATTTATATTAAGCTCAAATTCTCCTCTTGGATCTGCACAATAAATCCTGCTGCCAATATTCTGCTTTCTCTTCATGTGTGGGACTCCTGTGGCAAGAATATTAGAGTCAAAATCTGTTGAGAGAAGAAGTTTTGAATATTTTCGATGCACTAATTGTTTAGATTTCTCATAACAATGGAGGTCGCATAGAATTCATCCCCACACAACTCCCCTGCCCCCACAAAGCCCCTCCAAAGCCCTAGGAAATGGATAAACCTTGCAGTGTGCGCATTAGGTCAATAATGTCAGGCTGTTTTGGACTGAAGATCAGTTAACAGCCAGTATGCTCTTCAGTGGATTAATTACCACAGAATAAACTCTACCCCCAGCCGGTTGCTTTAAATCAAGGGGAAAACACAATTTGAGCATTTCTGTTGGTCATAACGGTGACAGCATGACGTAAGGAGAGAAGCAGTGTCTCGGGCAGGCTTTAGATCTCATGAAAAACTACTGAAGCTGAACAGCTAATTCAGGGTTAAAGGAGGAAAGTTGGAAAAAGTTTCTAGCTCATATGTTTTGGGATGCATTAAAAAACCTTTTAAAAAGTATTAACTTGTAAAGTGTTTGGACTAATTTTTTGATTTTGAATATCTCAATTTTTGTTTGCCCATCCTGACACATCTTGAGGGGACATGATTTTCAGAGGATAGGTGCTCACCACTGTCTGAAAAATAAGGTCCTTTTATGGTATCTCAGGTTGGACACTCAGAAAATTAAGAAACCCAAGACTGCCAGGCACTTTGGAAAGTTTTGGCCAAAATCAGGGGTGAAAGTGGGCCAGTACAGGCCAATAGAGTATATCGGTAAGAACCCGTACAGGCCGTATTCACCCCACAGCTGCAGCAGTGCTTTAACATTCCTGCCCCTTTTGCCTCCCCTGTCAGGGGCCCTGCTGGTACAAATCCCGACCATCAAGGCCGCCGATGGGGTGAGGAAAGGCCAGCAATGTTAAAGCACTGTCACGGCAGTGCTTTAAGGATCTGCAAAGTGCTGCTGCGGTAGCATGTTAACATCCCTGCCCCTCTTGCCTCCCCTCCCCCCCCCCCCCCAAGCCACCAACAGCGGGGGAGGAGGGCAGGCAAATGGAACAGCTGCCCCACCTATAGACACTTACCGGTATGGGACAGGCAGGGACTGGCTCGGACCCCCCCAGCTCCCGCCTTCAGCCTAAGGCTCCACCCCTTCCAGGGGCTAGAGCCAGCCCCAGCCTGGCCCCGTACCAGAAATAGCTACTTTCACCCCGGGTGAAAATCTAGACAAAACCCTCGCCATCATGTACAAAGGAACAGGTCTGCTAAACTAAGGAAGTTCCTTTGACTTCTCATGATTTCAAAGTGACACATCCTGAACAAACAGCTCCACTGTGTTGACTGGCTGAGTCACTGACTGCTTATTAGTAAGAACCTTTCCCAGGCAAAATGACAGAAACCAAGGGAGTACACCTAATCCAGTGGACTGAAAATGCTGTAGATTATCTACAGTAGGTCATAAAACAGCAAAAGATAGGAAGGAAAAGCTATTAGTACTAAATATGTCATTTAGTTATATAAGATAAGACTGCTCTATAATCACAGACTGGATGACAAGAATAAAGACATTTGAATCAGCTACGCCTCCAGCACACAAAGAGAAGATAAGGAAAACGGAATTGGGTATCAGGGATACAGCTTTGCTCACTGTTAATTTTAACATACATGCATTATATTATGAAGTGCCAATAAGGAACGGGATGGCTCAGGCAACAGAATAGGAAAGTGTCACTCATTGCTTATTGGTTCAGATTCGCCCATGGATCTGGGCAGATGTAATTGGGGTTATTCTTTATAGGCTCTGTTTATTTTTTCTAGGAGTCTCAGAGGGCACTTCCAGGCAATGCTTATCTACCCTCAAGGGCTATCTTGTAGGGGATCCTGCAAGGTCACAGGCTAAGTTGTATGTGAGAGACTGCAGATGAAAAAGTGTAGCATTTTGGGCTAGAGTGCCATTATAATGTGCCAGAGCTTCAGCTGGCATAAATCAGTGTTATTGCACTGACGTTAATTGATTTATACCAATTTACACCTGTGTTAGGTAAAATAGCAAGTCCCTACTCACCTCTCCAGCACCCGAGATTCGTGCGGAGCTGGTATAGGGCTCACAAACTGTCAGAAACCACTTACACAGACTTCAATTCATTGATCAATGGGCTCACACTATTCTTAGCTCAAAGCTTCAGAGTGAGTGTGGCAAGTTTATTAGGGGTGAGCATCAATATTTATACACAGAAGTAAACAAAGTGATTAACAGATCATAATGGTCATGCATAATCAATCAAGATTCTACAGGATAAATCAGGTTAAAATGTAAATTCCAAAAGATAAACGGGAGATGGCTACTTAAGGGGAGGGGGGGTGTCGTGAGTAGTTTGCAGGTCAAGCTTTGATTAAAAGTTCAGACAGAGACATCAAGTCTGGGATAAGATTAAGCTTAATCAATAGTTCAGACTCAACACCTGCATGCCCCCTAAATCAGAGCCTGGACGTGGGGAGAGCAGCACTGAGTCATTATGGCAGCCTTATGTTGCTCAGTGAACCCCCTTTTGCCGGGGTATTCCAAAGGGATTGTTTCTGTTGGCTGCTCATGCCACTAAAGTGATGTATAAGAGCTGGATCATGATGAATAATCTGGCTCAGCACATCTTCATACAGTGGTTCAGCCATATTCAAGGGTCTTTCTTTCCTCAGAAGTTCTTAGGGTTAGGATCAGTTGCCTAACGCTTGGGAAAGAAGCAATCCAGCAGAGTATATGTTTACCCAGTTGTCAGGGTAATGAGCTACAACCTACACTCATCACAATTTCCAACAGCATGAACATGGAAAATAAACATGTAGTTATCCTGCTTCTACATGGGAACCTTTGCGTTTGAGAAAGTATCTCTTCTTCCCAGTTTAATATGGTTTGGAATTACTTTGGTCACCCTTAAAATCATGCTGATTTTGCCTTTGGAAAAGTCTAATTACTTAGAGCATTACCTAAGTATTACCTGCTTAGTTATCTAAAACTAAACTGGGCAGTATTGTTTATAGGCAATACCCAGACAACACAGCAAGTCTTGAGATACTGTAACATTTTAAAGTTCCATAAAATAACCAGCACATTTTTAAGGATCACAGCTTTATAAGATAAATTTTGTTTTAGAATAAAAAATGAAAACCTCAATATTTGATCACTCGTCTCCTCCTGTTCGGCCCCTAGAATTTTCTTGACATATGGTACCCACCAGACTCTGGAGAATGATCTAACATCCTTTACAACAGGGGTCTCAAACATGCGGCCCGGGGGGCTACATGCGGCCTGCGAAGACCTTTCCTGTGGCCTGCCAAGCTTCCAGGGGAGGAAGCCGTTTGTGGGAGGGAGGGGCCAGAAGCGGAGGGTTCTCTGCTGCCTGGCTGGGCTGCTGCTGATCCCCAGCTTCCAGGTACTGCGGCTACAGCTTCAATGAATGAGCTGGGGCAGCACTTCCCAGGAGCCCTCTGCAGCAGTGGCCAGGAGCGGTAAGCCAGGCTCCCCGCCGCCTTCCCACCTCCCTCTGCGGGAGGCTCACCGTTCCTGGCCACCGCTGCAGAGGGCTCTTGCGAAGCGCCGCCCCAGCTTGTTCATTGAGGCAGCAGCAGCGCCTGGAAGCCAGGGCTCCTCAGCGGCCCAGCCAGGGCGCTTCACAGGAGCCGTCTGCAGCGGAGCTTGATTCATCTGAGGCTGGTAATTTCTTGTTTGTTTGCTTGTGTTTCCAGCTCTGGACTTCCTATATTGCTCTTGCTTTGTTTGCCAAACAGCTGTTCGCAGTGCCTAGCGCTTTCCACGAGGGAGCGGGGAGCTGCGTGCTCAGAGGAGGTGGTGGGGCAGGGGTGGAGTGGGGGCCGTGGCCAGGGGCAGCAAGAGGGCGGGCGTGTCAGTGATGCGGCCCTTCGGCTAGTGCACTAGTCCTCATGTAGCCCTTGGGGTCATTTGAGTTCGAGACCCCTGCTCTACAACTAGGATAAAAATGGATTTAGATACATCATATATGGGGAAATTAAAATACTTATTTACAAGGAAAGGCAATTTTAGTAGAATTTCTCGGTCATCAATATCTCCTCTCTCACTGAAGTTCCATATTTACAGTAAATAACTTAATACGGTCAGTTGTTTTTAAGCAGTGAATGGAATCACATAGAATAAAATTTGGTCACAGGTAAATACAATACTAGTTTTCCACTCAGCAGTAATGCACATATCCATGGATATTAGTAGGGCTGTGTAGCCTATCGAGCACTCACCACTGCAGCATCTCCTGCTGGTCATCTGGGAATTTGCTCTTTCCAGCCTTGGAGCACCTCCTGATGGCTGGTGTCTTGCCTGCCTCAGGCCTCCATGTCCCTTCCAGACTCTGGTGCCCCTTACCTTGGTGCTGCCCCACAGCAGTGCCCCACACTCAGGGTCTCCCTTTTGAGGGGAACCCCTTCCCCTTAGCCAGGGGTCTCGAACTCAAATGATCATGAGGGCCACATGAGGACTAGTACATTGGCCCAAGGGCTGCATCACTGACAACCCCCCACTCCACCCTTCCACGAGGCCCCAGAGGCGCTTTGAGATCTCTGTTCTTTTGCTCCCCCCCCCCACAGCTACTAACTGGGGAGAGGGGCAAAAAGGAAGTCAGACGGGGGGAGGAGGGACTGTGGATTTACCTAGCCCCGCCCCTTCCATCTGAGGCCACGCCCCTTCCAGCATACCGGGAGGACAAAAGTTTTACTTTCACCTCTGGGCCCCACCCCTGCCCTGCCCCCATTCCAACCTCTTCCCCAAAGTCCCCACCCCAACTCTGACACCTCTCTGCCCCCAGAAGGTGCAGGAGGGGTGCAGGGTATGGCAGGGGGCTCAGAACAGGAAGTTGAGATACAGAAGGGGTGTGGCAGTGGGTTGGGGTGCAGGCAGGGGGCTCAGGGCAGTGAGTTGGGGTGTGGGGTATGGGGGGAGGGTTGGGTTCTGGCCTGGCACCGCTTACCTGAAGCAGCTCTGGGATGACAGGGGTGCGCATTGGGGCCAAGGTAGGCACACAGAACTCTGCCCCCTCCCTTCTGGGGGCTGCAGGGACGCCAAGCGAGAAACATGCTGGAGAAGCGCAAGGCTAGTGGCACCATGGGGGGCCAGTTTGCCCACCCCCAGCCTGGAGGTAGGCTGGGGGGGGGGCATGGGGAGCTTGGCAGGCTGCAAGAAAGAGCCCTGTGGGCCTTGTGTTTGAGATCCATGCCCTAAGCTCACCTTGCCTCAGTGGCTACTGCCAGCCATCCTCTAGCCCCCATTCTCTGGGGCAAACTACAGTCTGTAATGCTCACTCATCATTGGCTAGGGGGTTGGACCAGCTGCTTCTGTCTATCCCTGTGCTGCACCTCTGCACCCCGCGTACCTGCTTAGGCCTTAAACAAGGCCTCAATCTGGGGCTTTGCCAGGCTGGAGCTCCCCAGCTCCTCTTGCCCTTCCCCAGCCCAGCACTGCTCTGCCCCAGGTATCCTGTGCTCCTAGGCAGCTAGGTCCTTCCCACTCCAAAGCTAGAGTGAGCCTGACACAGCTCCACCCTTAACCCTTATATCAGGGTTAGCTGTAGCCTAACTGGCCCCAGCTGTGGCCACTTCCCCAATCAACCTACCTTTTCCCTGAGGAGTGTGGTAACTGCCCCACTACAGGCTGTAAAGCAATTACAAAATTAATCACGATTAATTGCACTGTTAAACCATAATAGAACAACATTTATATACATATTTTTGGATATTTTCCACATATACAAATATATTGATTTCAATTATAACACAGAATAAAAGTGTACAGTGCTCACTTTATATTTTATTATAAATATTTGCACTGTAAAAATAAAAAAAGTATTTTTCAATTCACTTAAGTACTGTAGTGCAATCTCTTTATCATGAAAATTGAACTTACAAATGTAGTTATGTACAAAAAATAACTGCATTCAAAAATAAAACAATGTAAAACTTTAGAGCTTACAAGTCCACTCAGTCCTACTTCTTGTTCAGTCAGTGACTCAGACAAACAAGTTTGTTTCCATTTGCAGGAGATAATGTTGCCTGCTTCTTGTTTACAATGTCACCTGAAAGTGAGAACAGGTGTTTGCATGGCACTGTGATAGCCAGTGTTTTGAGATATTTACATAAAGATTCATATATCCTTTCATGCTTCAACCACCATTCCAGAGGACATCCATCCATGGTGATGGTGGGTTCTGGTCAATAACAATCCAAAGCAGTGCAAATCGACACATGTTCATTTTCATCATCTGAGTCAGATGTCCCCAGCAGAAGATGATTTTCTTTTTTGGTGTTTCAGGTTCTGTAGTTTCTATATCTGAATGTTGCTTTTTTAAGACTTCTGAAAGCACATTCCACACCATGTCCCTCTGAGATTTTGGAAGGCACTTAAGATTCTTATATCTTGGGTTGAGTGCTGTAGCTATCTTTAGAAATCTCACATTGGTACCTTCTTTGCGTTTTGTCAAATCTGCCGTGAAAGTGTTCTTAAAAATGAACAACATGTGCTGGGTCATCATCCGAGACTGCTATAATATGAAATATATGGCTGAATGTAGGTAAAACAGAGTAGGAGACATACGATTCTCCCCTAAGGAGTTCAGTCACAAATTTAATTAACACATTGTTTTTTAACGAGCATCATCAGCATAGAAGCATGTTTTCTGGAATGGTGGCCAAAGCATGAAGGGGCATACAGATGTTTAGCGTATCTGGCATGTAAATACCTTGCAATGCTGGCTACAAAAGTGCCATGCGAACATCTGTTCTCACTTTCAGAGCTGGCAGCATTATCTCCCATAAATGTAAACAAACTTGTTTCTCCTAGCAATTGGCTGCACAAGTAGGACTGAGTGGACTTGTAGGTTCTAAAGTTTTACATTGTTTTGTTTTTGAGTGTAGTTTTGTAAGAAAAAAAAATCTTCATTTGTAAGTTGCACTTTCACGATAAAGAGATTTCACTATGGTACCTGAATGAGGTGAATTGAAAAATACTATTTATGTTATGATTTAATAAATTCAAATATGATTTAATAAATTAACAAATTTCAATTAGTATTCTATTTTTTGACAGTGTGATTCAAACAGTGATGAATCATGATTAATTGTTTTGTGTTAATCATGTGAGTTAACTGCGATTAATCAACATCCCTTGATATTTGTATGGGCTGTGTTGAAAGAGAAGACATTGTCTGGAGATTGGAACAATCCTAAAATAGAAAACGACTACTTAGCACTTCCCTAACACAAAAAAAAGATTCATTCTTAGCATGTCAATTTCTGCTCATTTTCAATACTGCTGTGCTGAAGGGTGTAAGGGAAAGTCATGCATTATCCATTAATAGTCTGTACACTTACACAGAAGAGTTCTATACATTTACACAGAAGAGTAGTAGGAAATGGTCTTTTTATAGTCAGAAAAAGGCACTTCTCTATTACTGTATGTTTTCCTTAGCATTAGCAATCTACCTAAAATGGCTCAATTCATACATATATGAATGAGCCACGCATTGAGGTTATCATTCTACAAGCCTTGTAGTAAATAAAACTGATTTAAAGGTGTAATTGACAATAATGTTCACAGTTCATGTCTGTGAAGGTTTCAATATTAAAAGAAGAAAAAGAAAGAAAGAAATATGGAAAATGTCCAGTGACTGGGCAGGAGGGAAATTTTCCAATGACCAGTCAGTCGCAGCTGAACCTCCAATATACATGCCATAAATGAGCAGCTGGTGCAATTGGACAGAGAAAACAGGACACTTGAGAATACTATTGGGTGCAATGTAGTGATGTTTCCTTTCTGTATGGATTTGGATCTTATCCTTATTTGTGTGGAGTAGTATTTCACTCCACAGATAGTCTAATTGACTGGTACAAAAGTCATGAGTAGAGGTACTGGTAATTCAAGTAAGGCTGTGCAGAATCACTTACTGATAAGTACAACTCTCACACTCTTGTTTTCAGTGCAAATATTTGCATTTAAAAGTTCAAAATTCATATTCTATGTATATCCTCTAATAGTCTCATAAAGTTAACTCTACCCACAAACATTCTTGGCAGTAAACTTGGCCATTAAACTGCTCAAAACAATGGTTAGGCAGCTGGTGTGATGAGACTACCTATCACAGCTGACTTAACTTGCCTCATTGTTTCTATGTCCTCCCATATCTGTAGATAAGAATGGCCATACTGGGTTAGACCAAAGGTCCATCAAGCCCCGTATCCTATCTGTCAACAGTGGCCAATGCCCAGTGCCCCAGGAGTGAACCTAACAGGTAATGATCAAGTGATCTCTCTCCTTCCATCCATATCTTCGCCTCCACCATCTGACACCATTCCTTACCCATCCTGGCTAACAGCCATTAATGGACTTAACCTCCATGAATTTATGGTTATTAGCCAGGATGGGTAACTGCCACAATGCAAACAACCACCACGAACAATCAGGTTCACAAAACAGCCCAGGGGGAACTCCCTGTTTTATTCAAACAACTATTATGGAAAATGTTTGAGGAATTTACCCAACTCTGCTTACCCCATTCCCCCTCCCCGCCGTACAACAGCAGCAGAATGAAGACTGCCTCATTTCACTTCAGCTCTCATTTTAAAAAACAAAAACGTGTGTTATATACTCATGACCTGTAAGACTTAATTTAAAATAATCTTTACATTGCAGAAGTGCAATAACACGTGTGTCAAGGAAGGCATTGTAGCAGTGGCATTAAAGCCCTCAGATAATAGTACAAACCTCAGGGAGACACTTAACTATAGTGGCACTAAAAGCCAGAATCAGCTGGACATGACAGTTTTTCCTAGCAACCAAAACTCCCTCACTTTTGTTCTTTTCTCCCTCCTCCTACTAAGACACTATCAGACAAATGGCTCTACTGCTGATACACTACAGAGAAAGTTTGATTTATATTCTTCTGTTGCTGGTGTCAACATTTTTATTTTTAGGCCATAGGAAGGCTCTGCTGAATAGCAGTTTAAAGGTTACCCTTGTCTGCATGTCTTATACCACATTTCTCTCCCGCCCCCACCACAAATCCATTATCATGTTCTGCTGGCAGTGATGATACTCTTTAGAGGAGATGAGAAGTCAAGGTTAGTTAGTTTTTCTTGCTTGCCTCTTCTCTGAGCTATGCTGACCAGATGATTTCCACCTAGTAACTGCTCTTTGTTGACAAGTGGGGATACTTGCATGATTAATTCCACCAGTTTAAGCATTACTGTAATGGTTACATTCAATTTTCATAGCTAGCCTCTGAAAGAGTATTCATGATTATGGATTTGTTTTTCTCTCCTGTCTTAGTCTAATTAACACAAAAGAAAGCCTAGTTATGCTCATGTAATATTGGACAGCAATTCATTTTGGTTTGGTCCTGAACTAAGTGGAAAAATATATTTACCTTAGTCACAGAGGATGAGGTTCTCAAAAGCCCCTGAGGGAGGTAGGCGCACAAGTTTCATTGAAAGCCAGTGGGATTTGTGTTCTTAAGCCTCATAGTATGTCTACACCGCCATTAAAAACCTGCAGCTGGCCTGTGCCACTGACTTGGGCTCACAGGACTTAGACTGTGGAGCTGTTTCACAGCTGGGTAGACATCCCGTGTCAGGCTGCAGCCTGAGCTCTGGGATCCTCCCACCTCGCAGGGTCTTACAGCCTGGGCTCCCGCCCAACCCCGGAAGTCTACACGGCAATTAAAAGCCTCCCAGGCCCAAGTCCGGGCCACAGGCCAGCCATGAGTTTGTAATTGCAGTGTAGACATACCCATTGGCACTTGTGAAAGTCTCTCCCAGAATGAGGACTGTACTGTATCTTATTGTAATGATTCAATGATGAACAAGGTTTCTGTCAGTTAGTGAAGTTTGTCAGCCCCCTTTCATCGTAGTGCAGTAGAGTATTGTTAAAGAATTCTCATCAAGACCATGTTAAATGACATGTATTAAACACCAGCTTCCAATTAGTAACCTTTAGTTTCCACTGTCACGGTTTTAGTGATAGCCAATTGTGTTTTTACCAAAAAATTAAAAGCCAACATACCATCTTATTTTTGTTGTTGTGAGAGCTGCGTATATTAATCAGAGTAAAACTTTTTATCTGTGAATGGGGACATTTGAAAAAAACAATTAACAATGGACAGATTTTTTTCCTGGAGCCATTGTATGAACAACTGCTCTCAGTTAAACTAGGTGATGAAATGAATGAGCAAGATGGGCCTCTGGGAGGATTGTCACAAGACAGTACATCATGTTTATGCTCCACACTGGCTTTTGATCCAATTCCAGGTCCAGTTCAAGAACCACAGCCCAGATCCTGAAAAATATTTAGACACCTCTCATTGGGAATTAGGTGCCTAAATACCTTTCAGGATCTGGGCCTTGGTCCTTATGTTTAAAGCCTTCAACTGTGTGATAGGGTGCTCAGAGGGCTGGCCAGCCTAATGGTTAAAGCACCTGACTTCCAGCCTCTTGCCTCTCTGTCAGGGTGGTAGAGATGCTGGTTCTTCACCCTAAGCAGGGAATCTTCAGCTCTCCACCTTGGGGTCTTGGATCTTAGGACCGTGGTAAGGGGACCTGGACCTGATGTAGGGTTGCCAACTTTAATGCCTGCTCGTCTTCCACTGGAGTTGCTGGGTGCTCAGTACTTTTTAAAATCTGGCCAGCCACCTCTAGAGGTGCCTGTTGCAGGGGACTTATCTCGTTGCCGGGAGAGACGAGGCCTCACACAGGTGGCTAGTTGGAAAGTGGTGAGTTTATTGAAGGGAGCGGCATTTTGTGATGGGGGGGGCTTATCTGCCAGCACAGCCGCAATACAAGATGACTGACACACCCGGGCGATGTCCAGAGAAGCCCAAAGAGGAAGCCCAACCCAAAAAGGTGTGTCAGCACAGATATACTCATGCTCATTTGCATCTCATACATACTCATCTCATTAATAGCGAGCAACAAACTGATTGGTCAGCACTTGTTGGTTACGCAGTCCTGCCTTAGTTTCCCCATTTGGTTTCCCATGCATTCGTTCTCACACAGACGGGGTAAACACTCATGCAGCTGGGAACTGGTTCCCAAACACACAGATAACAGCAAGGTCATTCTCAGATAATACCACCATTATGCACTCTCCTGGAGTTGACTTAGAAGTGTAACTGCGCCTTCTAGTGGTTGCCCATCACAATGTCTTCTGGTCCTAACACCTAAATATGGATTTAGGCCCAGATCGTCAAAAGGAGTTAGATGCCTAAATTCCTTTGGGGATCTGAGTCTTAGGAACCTGATTTTAGGTACTTTAAAAAAAAAATCTCAGCTATGATTTACCTATGTACTCAAAGGCATTCTGAAGTATCTATTTCTTTAGCAAAAAGGTAAAATGTTATCAAAGAGCAAAATGCACCTTTTGTAAACAAGTTTTTATCAGAAATTCTAATAGAGATATAATGCTTCTCTTGTTGATATTTCTACGCGACTTTAACTAAAGATAATATTAGAAAAGTGATGTGGAAGTCAATGTATTACTCTTGAAGGCTCCTGAATTGACTGCCCCAGAGATTGAAATCTTGTATACGTGTACAGTATACTTACAGCCAGGAAAGCAGCAATGGAAGCTTCTGCATGTTGTCCCACAATGGACAAGTTCTAGGGCACACTGTTCCCCCATAAGCGCTGGGAGTGATTTGGTAGCACAATGTCCACGTTCCTTCAAACTTTGGATTCTTTACAAAGCCATTTTATGGTGACATTTCAGGTAACACGAACACCTAGCCTCCTGGGACACAACTGAGAAGATCAGCTTATTTCCCAGGAGCCAGTAAGCAGCTAGTCGATGGAAACTTTGAGACATTACTCATCTTGGCTATTTTTGAGCCTACCACCTGGAAGTGAAAGGTGCAATATCTGAATTTACTGAGTCACCCATCTCTTCAACACCATCAGCTTATTCTAATGCTACGGGTCAAGCTTCTGACATCAAACCTCCTTCCGTTATGTCTGTGACGGGTTGCCCCTTTTAAAGATGCCTCCTGATGTGCTGGGATACCACTGAGCCCCACCTGTTCTTCCAGCCAGGGAACCCTTTTCACCTGGCTTGCTGAGCCAGGTTCCTAAGCCTCCTCCAGCACACACACAGGCAGGACCACACCCTGCTGCAGAACGACACAGACACTGAGATCAGCTCTGGGACGGCTCAGCTTAAGGGACTTGCCCCAGCACACAGGTGTCCACCTCCCTTGGAGTACAGGCCCAAAGGTATATTGTCGTGCACTGGATCGAAAAATCTGTGCAGTGCAAGCTCATAAATATTCACCCTCTTCCTGAGTGTGAAGAGAGATATGTACGACTTCTTGCCCCTCCCCCAGTTAGAAATTAAATAAACTGGGTTTAATAATAAACTAAATACATGTATTAAATATAAAAGGTCGATTTTAAGTAGGTAAACAGATAGCAAACAGAACAAAGATTACTAAGCAAATAAAACAAAACACGCAAACTTGATGCACTAAAGGAATTGGTTAAAATAGTATTTCTTACCCTAGATATTGTTGCAGGCAGATTACAGAAAGTCTTGAAAAGCAGCTACACTGGTCTCCATCTTGAGACCTCAGGTATTATTACTCATAAGATAGACACCCTTCCAGCATGGGCTCAACTGTTCTCTCCCCAGTTCAGTTATTGCTTCCAGGTGTTTTTCAGTGTCTTTGGGTGGGAAGGCAGAAGAGAACCATGATGAAGTCACTTCCCTGCCTTATATAGCTGTTGTGTATGGCGGGAACCACCTGTCTTCCAGTGGAAAAACACTGGCATTCATGAGGAATGGGGGGTGGGGAGGGGCAGGAGAGGGGGGGTTAGTACCAGGTCACTTGTACCCATGTCCATGCAGGGCTATATTACTCATAGTCTGTGTGGATTCTCCACAGGAAGACTATAAATCCTTTCACAATCCATTGTCTCTGCTAATAGGCCATCAACCCTGTCTGGCTTTTTCATTGTTGTACCTGAAGGGCTAGTTGGGGTTGACACCCAAAATAACACATTTGAAATACAGATAAATAGTCAATATTCCTAACTTCAGATACAGAAATGATACAGGCATACTGTAGCAGGGCAGCAACTCACCCCACGGCACCTCCTGCTAGTACATCCAGGAATTAGCTTCTTCCAGCCTCTGGAGTGCCCTCTGCAGGCCATAGTCCTGCTTGCTTGGGGCCCCATGTCCCTCCCTGGACCCAGGTGCCTCTTACCTGAGGTGCTGCACCCCTGCAATACCCCCTCAGTCTCAGGGTCTCCCCTCCCTGGGGAACCCCCATCCTCTAGCCCCATCTTGCCTCAGTCTAGGCAACTGCCAGTCACCACTTGCCCCTGTTCTCTGGGGAAGACTGCAGTATCATTGCCTCTCATCACTGGCAAGGGGGGGTGGCCTACTGCTTCTGCCTCTATAGCCCTGGGCTGCCCCCTGCAATCCCAGTACCCTTTGTTGGGCCTTCCCCTAGGCCCTGCAGCCTGGGGGTTTTCAGGCCAGAGCTCCCCCAGCTCCTCTAGCCTTGCCCCAGCCCTGCTCCACTCTAGGTAACTTGTCAAGCTCCCAGCAGCCAGACCTATCTACCTCTACAGACACAGGAAACTCTCTACCAGGCCCCTGCCTCTCAGCCTTTTTATACAGGCCTGCTAGTGTGTTTGGGGCGTGGCCACCCAGCTGAGCCTGCTCTCCCAATCAGGCTGGGAGCTTGCTTGCTCCCAGCCACAACCTCTTCCTGGGCTGTTCTAAGCCTTTCTGGCTGGGAGCGGGTGGTCACCCCGCTACACATACAAATTGGATAATCACATTCCACCAATCATAACCTTTCCAGTGATGTCTCACATGAGCCATCTTGCATAAGGTCTATCTCAGTTATGCCATGTCCATATCATAAGCATATTTCCATAAAGAATATAGAGTGTAATGTCACAATGGCCTTCTTTGTTTTACTTCTCACACTCCTCCTTTTAGGGAGGAAGATACTTTGTGACCATGTTTAAGATTTGCAGCACTCCATCAGCGGAGAGCAAGCCATGGCTTCTGCCAAAAAGCCGCATGCTGGCCTCTAACGTTCTGCCACCATTCTGGCGGAATACAGTAAACTTTTGTCTGAATGAATTTGCACAATTCAAGTTTGTTTATTGCCCAAGCTAGCTAAAGGCCATGAAATGCTAATATTAGTGCTGGAAGCACGTTACTGCTTCTGTAAATTATTTCAGCCAACTTCTTTTGATGGCATTTGGATAAGCTAAACTGCCAGTTGAACTGGATTTCTTGGGTAGTTCAACATAAAAAAACATGCTGGAAATAGGAGATTTGTGTTCAGAGGCATCTAATTAGGGAAACATCTTAATAGTCAATGTGAATGCCTCCCAAGGAGCTGCATCTGTTCACCATGCATCAATTGCATATTAAGATTCCTATATCCATTTCCAAAGCCATTAAAACTATACAGCCATCCAAACTGCACTTACAGCCTGCCTCTGTGAAAAAATAAGGCTTCCTTCTTCGGTCCTCAGCCCTTTGTGTGTTAATTATTTTCCTCAGTGAAATAATTAATGAAATAGAAAGCAAAATCTGCAATCTGGTATGTCATTGGAAGCGTGGCAGTGGTGGGGAAAATGGATTGTCTTTACAGATTTCTTTCCCTCAAAAAGAAAAAAAACAACCTGGTTCAGTATCCTTCAAAAATTAAAGGAAAAACATCAGTTTCAATGATAAACTATAATGGGGCCAATTATTATGATGTGCATTGCAGGGGTGCCTAGAATCCCCAGTCAGGATTGGGACCCCATTGTGCTGGGCTCTGTACAAGCACAGAGTAATAGGAGACTCCATGACCTGAAGAGTTTACAATCTTAGGAGTCCCTAAACCTGTAAGGAACTCCTCCCAGGTGGCCCCCTTCTCCTGTGTAAAACCCCAGTGAAGTCAAAGGAGCGCTACATGAGTGCCAGGGACTGCGCTGCAGAGCAACTTGGAGGATTATGGCCTTAAAATTTAGATGGGGGGGAAAGGGGAGAAAAAGGTAGGGAAAGGTACTGTACATAGTGGACTAAATTGTCCCTCAGTTACACCAATGCGACCTTGCTGACTTCATGGCACACCCCCATTTTTTTTTTGTTCATTGACTTCAACAAGGTTACTTGGAGATAAGCAGGCCTGCTGATAGCAATTCCGGGCCCCAGGCCAGAACAGTCAATGGGCGCTCTTCCGGCACAGACAGGGCTTCCATGTGCCCACCCGACTGCCTTGGCTGCTGCCAGTACCATGTGCCTAGAAGCCCCGTGGCCCACCCACGTGATTTAAAAGGGCCCAGGGAAATTGCCCTCTTCCTCCACCCTGTTGGCAGGCCTGGCGATAAGTGAGAACAGTATTTGGTTCATTTGGATATGCCATGATCCCACATGCAACAGCATTCTTCTTGCTGCATGACATCTTTCAGCATTTATGGGAGTTATGCAAGTGCACTGAAGGAAAAATTGATCCTGTATGCCATCAGCACAATCCACATTCTCTCCCCAGTCCCTAATTAAATACAATAGACTCTTGATTATCCAGGATGATAGGGAAAAATAATTCTGGTTAATAAAATCTCGGATAATCACCATCCATAGGAAATATGGGGACTGCGGGTTGGCTCACCAGCCACCCTGCACTAGGGGGAGGAGGTGTTGGTTTACTGGCTGCCCTGTGCCCTCGTGGGGTTTTGTGTGTGTGTGTGCTTGGGGCGGCAGCAAAGCCAGAGCCGGCCCTGCGAGT
This sequence comes from Sternotherus odoratus, assembly GCA_032164245.1. Lineage (NCBI taxonomy): Eukaryota > Metazoa > Chordata > Testudines > Kinosternidae > Sternotherus > Sternotherus odoratus. The sequence goes on from JAVMKO010000001.1 coordinate 166,687,497, forward strand.
TGCGCGTATTTTTTTTGACAACCTGGTTAATCCAATCCTGGATAATTGAGAGTCTACTGTAGTGCACTGTATGCTTCCTTCCCACTTTCTTCCTTTCTGCATGCTACTGAAGAGCTAAACTTCTTATAAGCAATAAGGAATTTCTCTTCTCCCTATACAAGGGATCACTTTTTACACGCAAGTGTAGCAGGCAGCTGACCCAGCGCCTGCTGAGTCAGCCCCTGCTCCCTCCTTACCCCTGCAAAAGCCAAAAGCCTCTGCAAGCCCAGCCGGCTGAGGCAGGCTAATCAGCCACCTGGCTGTAGCTCTGGGCTGCAGAGGGCTTAATGTGCTCCACCTGGCAGCCTCCACAGGATATAAGGCCTGCTAGGGAGGAAGCTAGGGTGGTTGTGGTGGTGGGAGATAGAGAGAGGTAGGAAGGAGGAAGGAGAAGGAGAAGGAGACAGTGAGAGATAGAGAAGGGTCAGGGGAGTAAGCTAGCTGAGGCAGAAAGCCTGCAAGAGCTAGCTAACCCTGAGGCCAGCCAGAGACTGTGGGCTGAGCCTAAACCTGGACTTGTGTAGATAACTGTATATAGGTGGTGGGGTTTTTGCACTGCTTGTGACTCAATAAAAGACACTGGTGAAGCCAAAAAGCAGTCTCCTGCCTGTATTTTGAAGAGGGCGGTCAGAGGCCCGCTTACAGCAAGGATCCATTTCAATGAAATTTAGGTACCTAAATATCTAATTTATACCTAGAATCAGAGAGATAGCCGAGTTAGTCTGGAATAGCAGAGGTAACAAAGAGTCCTGTGGCACCTTAAAGATTAACTAAAGTATTGGAGCATAAGCTTTCGTGGGCTAAGTGGGTATTAGCCCACGAAAGCTTATGCTCCAATACTTTAGTTAGTCTTTAAGGTGCCACAGGACTCTTTGTTACCTAATTTATACCTAAATACCAATGAAATTTAGGTACCTATATTTGAGGCTGTGGGCCAGAGCTACTAGGGTCTTCACTAGAAGTAAGGCGGACATACATTAAAAGTCAGAGGGGAAAAAAGTCTCAGTATATACAATTATTGGTACATTCAAAAATCTATAGTCTTGGAACCATGAGACAGAGTTTTTGTCAGGTTGAATTATCAGGTTATTGGAGGTAACAAAGACTCCAGACTATTCCAGAATAACACGACTACCTCTCTGATTCTTGACAGGTTATTGGAGTGCAGCATTTCTACCAGATTCTCAATAAGATAGTAAGAACATCTTGTAGAAATTTGGCTAACATACTGTGTATACATTCCTTATGGGTTTAAGATTAAGGCTATGTCTACACTACACGCTAGGAATGTGATTTCCCTACTCATGGAAACATCCTTGCCCTAGCTCTCATTGAGCTAGCATGAGTATAAGGCAGGGGTAGGCAAACTCTTTGTCCTGAGGGTCACATCGGGGTTCTAAATTGTGTGGAGGGCCAGGTAGGGAAGGCTGTGCCTCCCCAAACAGCCTGGCCCTACCCCCTATCCGACCCTCTATCCACTTCCCGACCCCTGACTGCCCCCTTCAGAACTCTCGACTCAGCCACTCACTCCTTGTCCCCTGATTGCCCCCTCCGGAGATCTCCACCCACCCTAACTCCCCCCCCTCGCCCCAAAACCACCTCCTATCTAAGTCCCTCTGTTCCTTGTCCCCTGACTGTCTCCTCCAGAGACACCCCTCCCCCCCGTGGGCCATAGTTTGCCCACCCCTGGGATAAGGAGACTGTAGCCACAGTAGCATGGGGAGCAGCAGCAGAAGCAAGGCTGAGTCATGCAGAGTATGTACCCATAGCTTTCAGGCAGGTTGTATTCAGCAAGGCTTACCCTGCTAATGCGGCAACATGGCTATTTATACTTGTGCTAGCCAGCTCTCAGTGAGCTACTGAAGTATATGCCCATGAGCAGGGGAACTACACCCCTACCTCGCAGTGTTGACTATGTTTCTTGTAGGAGTTTTGTGGCTTTTATTTAATTTTTTTAAAGCATTTTGAGATTGTCAGATAAAAAGCAATGTAGAATAGCAGTAGAATTAGTCCTGCACCTTTACAAGTGATATAAAAAATCTTGAGGATCTCCACAAACACTCTCTAACCAGAAAAATAAAATTGTTGACCAGTGACTTCGCCTGGATAAAAAGTAACAGTTCCATTAAACTCAAAGGAACAAGCAATTTTGTTCAGGTTCATTTGGGGATTTGCTGATACATTTGAAAAGTCTGGCAATTTTGAAAAATCAAATAGAAAATTAGACTGAGCTAGCAGCCCTGTTCAGTTATGTTTTTTTTTATTAAACAGATACAGCCCTTTCACAAAAGGCCTTGCCTCACACATCCTTAGTAAATTGTTTTGTAGGAAGACCTACTTCAAAAATCATCACTGTTCTGTTTGTAGAACAAATGAGGCTTTAATGGCCTACATTCTCATTTGAATATTCATGATAATGTGCACTTTTTCATTTAGGAAATAATTGTGTAGCAACGAGGCATACTGATTAACTCCAAATGCAGTTGTTATAGGAAACTAATTTACTCTGATTCCTGACAAGACTGAGAAAATTACCACGTCCATTAGGGAAATAAAATTTTAAAAAATAACATATGTTTTCCTGTACCTATTCAAGCCTTAAATATACGCAGGATATTTTCTACAATTAAAGTGCATTCTAAAGAGCAAGGAGGCACATTCAGTCAAGTATTAAAAGCTCAGATGTGAGGTCATGATTATACTGATGTTTTCAAAAAAACGGAAAAAGCCATTTCAAATCTATGTACTCAAATATATGTCATATAGTGGGAGTGAAGAAGAAAAGAGAATATACACCAGTGAAGAAGGCATTTGATCTCTCTCTCAGGGCAGGTCTACACTACAGTCTAAGTTGACATAACTTATGTCACTCAGAGATGTGAGAAAGCCTCCCCCTGCCCCTGAGGGATGCAAAATTTTGCACTGTCCACACCAGCGTTGTGTCATCGGGAGACTCTTTCCTGCTGATATAGCTTCTGATTCTCAATGAGGTGCAATAATTATGCTGACAGGAGAGCTCTCCCATTGGCATAGCACATCTTCACCAGATGCGGCACAGCGGCACTAGTGCCGCAGTGCCAATGTAGCACTATGGTGTGGACTTGCACTCAGGTTCTGATCCTCTTCCTCACATGGTGTAAATTGTCATAGCCATTCCACAACTATACAGATGTAGACAGATACTCATTCATATGTGTAAACACACACACAACCTCCCTTCTACTGTACCTCCAGGCCCTGCCAAAAGAAAGTTATGATAAGACAATGGAGATTTAGACAATGAGCTAGATTCATAAAGGAATGGAGGCAGATAATTATCACTTTATAAGGCAGCTAAGCATTGAGGGTTGAGGATCTCAGTAGCACCCAACAGGAGAGACTGAGAGAACCCTACTTCAGAATATCCCATAACCCAATGGCTAGTGCACGTATTTGAAAAGTGAGAAACTCCTATTCAGCTCCCATCTCCTCACTAGGTACAGGGGGGATATGAACCAGAACCTCCCGGTTCCTGCTCCCTAACCACTGGGGTAAAGGTTAAAAGGTAGACTTCCGCCTGGCTGTTTTGCATGGAACCAGGCATGCGTTGAGAATGCCTACTAGATCAGGCCCTGCAAGTGAGATCAGAGGCAGATTATGGTTTTGTGGAGCCCTGGGCCAGAGCAAGCCCCCCCCTCCCCTTCTGACTGCTGTCCCTGCCCTGCGCTCCTGCTGGGAAGCAGGGGCAGGGGGTGGGGGCTTGCTCTGCTCTGTTGCCAGGCAGGCAGGCAGGATGGGACAAGCCCTCATGCTGCAACCCACTCACTGGCTGGAGGGTCAGGTCAGTGGAGCTGGTCAGGACCCGGTGATGCCCATTTTTCTGGAGCTCACAATTGGCCAGGGCCCCTGGGCATGGGCTACATTGGCTCCGTTGCTAATCCAGCACTGGGCGAGATATGTGGGGAATGCCTAGCTTGAGGATCCTGCTTAGGTTTAGGTAAGAGATAAGTGTCTGAGTGCTTAGACTGAGGCATTGTGCATGTGCCCAGAGACAGAAATTTATGTGCCTAGGGAATATTTTTTGGTAAAAATTTAGGCTCCAAGGAATTTTACGTCCCTCCTGAGTGAGATCGAGTCTGAGAAAGGGTTCTGAGGATCTCAGTGGAGCATAACTGTTGGAGTTATGCACCTAAAGTGGGAGTTAGCTACCTAAATCTTTTAGTGGATCTAGCCCAAAGAGTATTATATTTGGGTTAGCTGTGGTTTTTGGGTTGCTGGAATTACAGAGCTCAGTAAATACAGCCTCTCTCAGTGGTACCCATACACAAACATCTTCCAGGAAGCTTCTCCATAACCTGTATCAAGGCTTGGCCAAGCCAGGAAACAGAATGCTTACCTTAGCATGTGAATTTCTCTGGGTGATCTCTCAATGATTCCCAGTCAAACCCAAAATGAACAGTGACACTCAGCCTGTGGAGAGTTGTGAACATCCAGGGTTAGTAAAACTTTTTCATCTGTGGTTTTGATGAGAGGTTCTTATGCTTGGAATAAAATGTGAACAAAATCCTTTGGGTTCAAAAACAAAGTGTGACCCCAAAACTGGAGCATTTCGAGTGATTTCAGTTTTGGTAAAACAAAATATACATAAAATAAAATTACTTGAGAAATGAAAATGAGTTAATTTTTTAAAGCAAATAAATTTGTTATTAACTAGAAATTATTTAAAAGGAAACTTGATTTAAAGTGAAAGAATTAAAAATATATTATGCTCATATTTATGCTTTTTGTTTAATTTTTGCATTTTGCTCTACTTGAACAAAGAAAATCAGTTAATCCAGTTGACTTTGGTTTAGTCATTTTCACTCTCAACATCTCAATGCTGAAATGTTTGTGTTGTAAAAATTACAGGGGAACTTTTTTAAAAAAATAATTCCACTGGAATTTTAAAAAAAAAATAGAAAACTTTTTGAATTACAATATCTAATTTTGGGGTCAACGAAAACTGGCAGTGTTTCTTCACACGTTTCCCATATCTTCTATAACTGTGTAGCTAAATACAATGGACAATTCTGTAAAGGATCTTTGTAGCGAAAGATTTTCATAAACAATCTCATTGTACTATATTTACAAATGTTCTTTCCCCAACAACTTGTGTTATAGTTGTTCCTTGTTTTCTTTATCCATATATAATATAACAAAATTGTGGCAAAACAAACAAACAAACAAACAAACAAACAAGCAAAGAAAAAAAACCCTACAAGTATGTCTGCACTATGGTTCCTATTAAGCAAAGTATTTAAGCATGTGCCTTACTTTAAGCATATGATTAAGTCCCACTGATGTTAATGGGTGAAATCCTAGCCTTATTGAAGTCAATGGGAGCGTTGCCATTCGCTTAAATGGAGCCAGGATTTCATAGAATGGGTCTTAAGCACACACATCCATAGATAGGGAGGGGCTTAAACACATGTTACTTGCTTTGCTGAACTGGGACCTGTGGTTGCAAGACCAAAGAAATGAAGCTGACAAAAAGGAGGGAATTAAATGAAATGGAATAACTTGGGTACCTATATTAGGCATGAACAGATGAAAAAAGTGACATAATTATAGTAACTGTATACATATTTATTGTAATCCTAATAATTGCCTTTGCTCTGCTACATTTCATTATAAACTTGTATAGGTGACAACCTTTCTTTAGTCACTAATAAATTACTTGTATTGTCAACAATTCTGTTACCTTTAATGAAACAAGTAGAAAACAATGAATTTAAACTGTGCTATTTCTGATATAAAGGTGATTCACCTTTAATTCCAGCTTCATCCTGTGCTTCTCAAATCTAAATCCATCTGACGCCTAACTCATAGCCACTGGTTTGTTGCAAATATGTCATAGCATGCTTTTCTTTAAGTACTCTGAATTAATTGTTTAAAATTAAATAGTTTTTCTCTTATTTTTTCAGCAACTTCATCTTATTATTTTCCTTCTCCAGAGGTCATTTTGATTCATATTAAATTTCCGCCAGCTAAGGTGACCAGATGTCCCGATTTTATAGGGACAGTTCCAATTTTGGAGGCTTTTTCTTATATGGGCACCAATTACTCCTCACCCCCGTCCTGATTTTTTATACTTGCTGTCTGGTCACTCTACCTCCAGCAGATATTCTACTGCTAACCTAACATTTATGTCTTCTAATAGGAACGCTAAGGGAATATAATTAGAGTTGGGACGTCTATATTCAGAGTCAGATCACAGTGATGTTAAGTGAACTCCTTTCAATAACTCATTGTGGGTTTACTTTTACCATGTTCTTACCAAAACAAATAAATAAATAAGTTCAATCAATGGGTTTCAGTTTTGCAAAGATGAGAAATTGGTGTCCAATTGCTCCACCAACTGCTGTACTGAGGACATCCTTCCACCAAAAAACCAAACCAAAACCTAATATCAAAACCCAGCCAAACAAAAAAAACAGGTGCTTTGTCAGCAGTCAAGTAAAGAAGGCAATAGATCGAAAGCGGAATTAATAAAATACTTTCTAGAAAGAAAAGGTGAAGGCTTTTTAAAATCACTGTTAGGCTGATTGGTAGGTTTAAATACATCTTTTATTTTCTGTCCTCTCATTGCACAGGTAGAAATAGATTTCAAGGCTGAATGTATTCACTGAATGAATGAGAGATATTGTACACTAGTGTTGGGAAATGAAACGTCAATATTACCTTGTGACCCTGTGGGGGGAATGTCACACTCAGTGCTGCATTTAAGATTTGCACACACTGGCAAATAATTCATAGGGTACTGATCCAAACCTGACTGAAGTCAAGGGCAGTCTTCCATGGACTTGAATGAATGCTATATTGGGCCCATATGCAATAACAAATGACATGATATACCAGTATGAAAGCTTTAAAAAATGTATAGGCTTACATACACAGTTGTATATTATAAATATATAGACTCAAATTTAAGACGCCTTATCTATTATATATATATATATATATACACACACACACATACAGAGTTAAATTCTCAGCTGGTGTAAACCAGCAGAATGGCATTCATTTCAAAGAAGCTATGTTGATTTACACTAGACAAGCTTCTGGCCTCTTGTGTGTCTATCTATTTAGGCTTTTATAAGCTTGACCATCATCATGTTATCGGAGCATCTTCCACAAGAAGCAAACACAAGTTTTTCTATCACTAGAGCTTGTGCAGTGAAAAGTGGAGGCCCGTGGATACTAGATCCTCCTCTTCAATAATCCTGACCCAACTTATGGTTATGAATAGGGGGGGGGGGGGAGCGGGAGAACCTGCAAGTTTCATCCAACATATCAATGGAAGTGTTAACCAAACTTTTTGCATAGGGTAGCATCTCCTGAAATTGTCAAATGGAAAAAAAAAATCTTCTACACCTCACCTTTTTATATTTGTACTGATCTTCTATTTGTCAAGCACAAACTTGGAAATGTGTTTACAACTAGACAGGTGCAGAGTGTGCTGACTGGGGTCAAATTCGGCTTTCAGCCGCATTCCTGAGCAGTCCTACTGAGAGTACCCATGCAACATCCCTTCTCAGTTTTTTTATACTTCAGTGATTTCATTAAAGGGTAGTGCAGTCTCAGTGCTTCTTCCATGTTATTTTCCCTTGTGAGATCACACTGTCAGGTGAGAAAGTCAAGTGATCTTCTTTGAAGCACCAGCATTCCACACTTGCCATGACGTCACACATTAAAAGAGACTGTTCCTCAATACCTGGAAGCGAGTTAGGGCTCTGTCCTGCAACCGTTTACACACGAGTAACTTTACTCTCATGCAGGGCCGGCGACAGGGGGGGACAAGGGGGACAACTGTACTGGGCCCCAGACTTAAGGGGGGCCCCCGATGTAGTGCGGATGCTCGGACCTCTGCAGAGGTGCGGCGCACGTGCCGCGCGGCCGCAGCTGACTGCATGCAATCCCGGGCGCTGCCCACCACCCCAGCGCTGCGCTGTAGCGCGGCAAGCGCCCACACGCACCGCACAGCTGAGGCTGATGGCAGACTCCGACCACAGCGGGGGCCCAGGGAAGCGCGCCCAGCTGCCCTGGTGGTGTGTGGCGCTGACGGTGGCAGAGCGGAGCGGAGGCGCCGAAAAGGGGTCAAGGGGAGCTGGCCTCGCCAAGGTAAGGGGGCAGGGGGCCCGGCCCCACTCGGGGGGCGGTGGCTCCAGGGGGGCCTTTGGGCAGGCGGGTGGCCTCTGCGGTGAGTTCACCCCTGCCTCAGAGGTTCATTCATCGGCGTGGCTGGGGGAGCTGGGGGGCAGGCAAGGGGCGGTGGGGGAGGCGCGCCGGCTGGGCTCGGCCCCCCCCCAGCCGCTGTCAGCTGAGGGGGGGAACTGGGAAGCACCGCCTGGGCTGGGGGGCGCCCCAGCCGCTGTCAGCGGGGGGGGGGGGGGAGGGGAAGCGCCGGCTGGGCTGGGGGGGCCCCCAAATGATCAGAGTAGGGGCCCCCAAAATTTCTGTCGCTGGCCCTGCTCTCATGGCGTCCCACTGAACAAAACGAGGCAAGTTATGTGAATAAAGTTACTCATTTGCATGAGTGGTTGCAGAATTGGGTCCTTAATTATCAAGAATCTGACATCTCATTGGTAATTATCTTTATAACTAGTCAAGTACAGGGATTTTTGTCTGCAGGTACCCAGGAAGTTTCCGTGTCTTCCCCTTTTCAACTATGGCTTAAAGGGTTAGACAGCTTTCTGAGGCACTAAGATCAGTACTGAAATTCCTAGGAATTGGTGACCAGTACTTATGCTTTGTAAAAATATTGCAGCATTTCCATGTGCTTGCAAACAATGTTTTGAAAACAAGACATATAAAACCATCCCAGAATAACATACCGAATTTCTAATATATGGAATACAAAGTCCCTGGAAGTCAGTATAATAAAAACTATAACACAAAATGGACGCATCATTTTTTATAAATGTCAACCCTTTATTAAGTATGTAGAAAACACTTTCAATGTATATCAACCAGCAAACCTTGCAAGCTTTTCTGCATATTAATGTGACCTTTTGTTAATAGTAATTTTATTATATTTGTATTTTTATATGTATTGCCCCAGTGGCCACTTTCGAGGCCTTTGGGATACTTTGACATGTAATTCCAAACTTCATTGTAAACCTGTATTTACTTCAGTAAAAAAAGATTTTTTAAAAATATTGACATTCCTGTTTGTAGACAGAATATATTTTTGTTTGAAACCAGGACTATCCTATGGTTGAATGAATCACCTATAAAAGTTATTTCTAAACATATCTTTTGGCTGACACCTCTTCAGTATTTTTGTAATATTATATTTGCTATATTATATCCCTAAAACTAGGTTGCAAAGTCAAGCACTCAGCAATTAGGAAATGCCAAAATTAAGGTTGCCCGTATAGCCTTAATTCAGCCTCATTGTGCATATACATTATGCTGATCTTTAATTACATGCTCAGATAACATTTTTTCCAAAAAATCGACCCCCCCCCCCCCAATATTCAATATTTAATTTTATCCTCCACATTCAATGTGTAGCCCCAGGCCTTATTTAATACCTACTATCTAAATCCTGCACTGAATACAAAGGGATTGATTGCCTCCTGAATGTTTTTATGGTGTTCTCACTTCAGTTTTTGAGCGCTGCACAAACATTCCTTAATTTTATCTCCACAACATCTCTGTGAAATTAGGTGGTATTATTATTCCCGTTTTACAGTAGGGGAATGGAAGACTAGGGAGATTAGGCCCAAATTGTCAAAAATGTTCCTATAAGGCCTGGTTTTTCTGAGTATTTAGTATTAGCCGATTTCAGTTGCAGCTGTGAATGCTCAGCACTTCTGCAAATCTGGCACCAGATGTCTCAACTTGGGCAGGCAGAAAATGAAGAACACACAGTTCGTGGCCACCTGTGCACATTTTGGTTTAAGGCACAGATCCACAAACGCATGTAGGTGCCTAACTTCTATTGAAGTCAATGGGAGGCAAGTGCCTAACTCCTCGTATGGATGTGGGCTGAAGTGTGATTTGTCTAGTACCTCTGTGACAGAGGTAGGGATAGCATCTCCTTCCTGGGGTGGCATGCAATGGCCTTTACCATGAGCCCAGCTTTTCTCTTCCTACAGTCCACTGGTTCATCCATTACATATTTTCCAACTTCTGCAACAAATAAGGTGTGTATTAGAGAAAAACTTCTGAGGAAATAAAATAACAGCTTTTCTAAGGCCTACCATCCCCTGGTTCTATAGTACTAGGAATGGCAGCTTTATCCACTTGGGAGGGGAGATTCCCCTCTTTGCAGTGGGACACAGCACTTGGACCTAGTCCTGTGACATTTTTGTTTACAATTGTGCCATCCTTACAACAATTGAAGTCTTTCCACTTACTGCATCTCATAGATCAAAAGTAATGTTTGACAATGCAGCTGTTCCTAAATGTTTAAACTTTGATTAAAGCTATTAAAAGAGCCATAAAAAGGATGCTACCAAGCATCAGTTTGGCTCTGTAACACAGGCATGTAAATGTGCAGCAACGTCAACATTCATATCATGCTGGGTTTAAAACGGTGGCAAATTTCAGTACACTGCAGTTTTAGCTTTTGAGCTGCAACTTTTTCAGCATTTGTGCATCCAGGAGATCATTTACATTGCTTCTTGCTGGCCTAATCTAGCCTTACTTTGCTCACCATAAAACCCTACTGAAGTCATAGGGTTCTTCAGGTTATAAAGCAGGTAGGGTGACCAGATACTCCGATTTTTAGGGGGATAAGTCCCAATTTTTGGGTCTTTTTCTTATATAGCCTCCTATTCTGCCCCTCCCCCCCCCAACCTCCTGTCCCAATTTTTTACACTTGCTGTCTGGTCACCCTAAAAACAGGACATAATTTGGGTCTGTAGAATTATCATTATTATTGTACTCTGAATACAACTGGCTGGCATAATTTGATCACTGATTAATTCTATTGTGGGTGTTAATTTTTCTGCTTTCCAGATACCAATTAATTTGGATTGTGTTTTTACTGATATTTTGATCACTTAATTGCTCAGGTAGGAGTCAGCGAAAACTCATCAAAAGTTGGCTCAGTTCTTTCAAACTTAAGGCATTAGCTAAAATAAGCATGCTGAAAATTGAGTGCTGGTTGATCTCTGAGAGGGAGCTAAGTGCAATCACAGGTCACTGAGCATAGTGACATAGGTTTCTAGCCCATCAACGAGCAAGTTGCTTATTTTCTTGTCCCCCACTTCTTCTTCCTGCCTCTCTTTCAGCATGGCTGGAAATTAAGAAGGGCTGTCCCTCTCTGAGAATTGCTTACCCATTCAAGGTTCATTTGCAGCTCTTCACCCACAGTTTTGGATCGGTTGCATAGGCACATGCATTACAGAAGCACTCATGGAAAAGTCACCCTCTATTTAGGTAGAAATAGTTAAGTAGAGGAGTTAGTAGGTTGGGTCTGATTTTCCTTGTGTGGCCCAGGCTAAACTCAGACAGTTAGTTCCCTTGAACCTGCATCAAACCCATGTTCTGGAAAGCAGTCTATTCAATTCAGGGTATCTCACTGTGATGAAAAGACACTCCTGTATTCATATGCTACACACTAGTGTAATAATCTTTGCATACATCATGCCTTGTGAGGTATCATTTGAAAACTCATAACTTGCTGATCAGTAATATTCTGATAAAATATGTGTGGTAACCTTGCATGTGACTTTATGATGAGGTTATTAACACATGTTCCAAACCCCACAGCCCTACGTAGGCACAATTTGGCAACCAGGGCTGTCCTAAACAATGGAATGTGTGCATGCCTTAATTTTCATTTAACCAATAAAAAGAGTCAGCAAGCAGGAAGGGAAAACAAAGGACACTCAAACAGGTGAAAAAAAAAAAGAAAAAAAACCCAACAGGAAACATCCTTCCACAGGTAACAAAGAGTCCTGTGGCACCTTAAAGACTACCTAAAGTATTGAAGCATAAGCTTTCGTGGGCTAAAACCCACTTTGTCGGATGCAAGCAGAAAGTCTGGGATTGGACGCGTGTCTGGGTAATCCTACACTCTAATTAAGGCTGATGACAACCAGGTCTGATTGGCAGGCTGACTGACACATACATGTCTGGGTGTAACCTGCATGGTAGTGTCTGGTTGTGAGCAGTCCAGGTTGGAGGCTACAGAAGCAAGGCATTGTAAAGGACACCCCAAATCAGAGGGAAGCTCCCAATGGTCTGAATTGTACCCTGGTATATCACAGTACCATCTATTTTCCAGGCACTCTGCATATTGCTAGTGTGTTTATAGAGATTGCACATGGGGATTTGCTTTGCTCAGTTTTCCATGGATTCTGAGATCAATGGCAGGATCAAATACATAAGGGCGAGTTGATCACTCCAGTGGCTGAGAATGTCAGTCACTAATTTTCAGGACAAAATTTCAAGTCTTGTCAGCTAGTGCCCAACATACTGCTAGTTGTGTGTTATTTGAAAGCTCTAGCTCAGCACTTTGTTCACTGTTTCCATATGGGGGAAGAGAACAGGTGGTGTTGAACTCAGTTTCATAGCACTGCCTGTGTGCTAAAGGTGGGTCAGAGGCTCTACTGCTATGTTAAGCCACACCCCTTTGAAGGGGATATTTTAGGACCACGAGGACTTGTGTAGCTTTAGGACAGATGTAGCAGCCACCCAGGGTCTGGGGAGAGGTGTCTATTCCTTTAGCCCCTTCATATCTTCCCTGTGATTCCAGTGAGTGATTCCAGCTGTGCACTGAACTGAGCATTCTATTCTATAAAAGTTCTTATAACAGACTCTTAGAAAATTGACCATAAATGCTCTGATTTCTGGCCTTGTAGGCAAAGGATTTGAAAGCTCAACTAAATACTGGGATCAATTCAGAAAAAGAACCAAAATGATCAAAATAAGGGGGAGACACTGTCTGCTAGAAAGGAAAACATTTGCTAAAGGAGTTGGCCTTAAATTAGTAATAACTGTATATAAACCCATGAAAGAACGCTTCAAAGAGATGTGATTGTGAGTGGTTGATTGATGTGATTTCACAAAGATAAGCAACTTTCCCTCCTCTGTTCCATTAAGAAAAAATGTACAGTGATAGTAACAAGAATGTGATAGAAGAATTGATCTTCACATTTTCTGTGCAGGTGAATGTCTATTCATGCCTGTTTGTTATAATCACAAATAAAAAAACCAATCATAGTATTGATGACCACTGGATCTGCAATGCAAGACTGACTTGAGACCCCTTGAAATCCCGTTCTGCTGTTCACTAGATCAATAAGAGTATGCTCCACCCTCATTATTGTCTTTCAGAATGTGCATTTTCTTCAGCGTATCTGGCTGTACTAGTGGCAATGCACTGCCAGTCAAATGCAAGCCAAATTCAAAACATGTCTGGTGTGTCATATGTTGTGTAAGTAGGTGAGTACACTGGTTGAGTGTTATCTGTAATGTTGTTGGAGTGGCTACACTTCTGTGTAGTAAACTGAAACTCAAGCAGTTTTTGGAAGTGCACTTTCAGTGAGGTATGCTAGGAATTAAAGGCCAACACTTTCAAATTTGGGGGTCTAAAGCTAGACACCTAAACAAATGGCCCAATTTTCAAAGGTGCCAAGCACAAAGCTCAGTGCCTAAGAAAACCAGGCCACATATTTTGGTACCCTTATATGGGTTTAGATTGCTACCTTTAGATACCTACAACTAAAATGTTGGTGTATGTAACATGTAAAATCCCGACACAATGGCACTGAAATATACCACATTTTTCCTTTTCCCCAGTGTACCAAATCAGTTTTAAAATTGCTTCTCTAGCTACACTCTTCTCCAGTTGTTACACAACCTCCCCCTCTTTTATTAAAAACAACACAATTCTTGACAGCATTATCAGATTTGACTCTTGATCTTTTTCTCAGTGAAGTCAATGTCAAAACTCTCACTGATTTCAACAGTACAGAATTGAGCCCATGCTATTGCTTTTCAGAGCCACTTTACTTGGCATTAATTACTCTGCTTATAAATACTGAAAAGGATTCACCTTCAAGGACAGTGATTTAATTAGAGCTGGGGGGAGCTGTTTGCCAACAAGCCAAAGCCTAATGAAAAAGCCCCTCTAGACTGGCTTGGAATAGTTTACCAACTCATCTGTCCATCACCCATTTCCCTATGTTCAAGATAAAAGATAAGTGAGGCTGTTACTTTTTGTTTTTTAAATAGTAGCTATTTATTCAACTATTTACTTTACTTTTTACTATTTATAATAATAGCTATTTATTTTACTATTTACTATTTATAATACTATTTATTATAGTATATAATAGAGACTGGAATCCCCAAACAACATTAGCAGCTTTCGGTTCTTTGTATATGTTGGTCCAGGTGTGAATCTGTCTTCTGCCACCAACTTTAATTAAGCCTTCCTTCAGCTCCTGACTTGTGGGAGTTTTAAGATAACTTGCTCTATTGGCAACAATGGTGATGTGTGCTAGGCAATTTTCAAGTTCAGGTTGATTGAGGTTGCAGTTAATGTACGTTCCCTCACAAAAGCATATAATTACACTATTACTGATGCTAGGGTAATTATAGAGAGGTGAAGAAACCACTGTGGTGTGCAACCTTATAGCTCAGTAATGCTTTTCTTTTTTTTAATTTGTGAACAAAAGTATCTTCAAACTAGGCCCTTGGAATAGCACTACTTACATCAAACAATCTCGGTGAACTTTTAGAAACCAATTTGTCTTGGTTAACCTAATGAAAAGAAGGTGATATTAAAACGCCAATTATCAATTTGTCTATGTAGAGACATTGACAGGTTCCACAGAGTCTGACGTCCAATGGGACTAAAGGATTATGAACTGAAATCCTGAACAATATATTCCCATTTAACCTATCTGATACAACAGGATCATTTTAACTGAAATGCCACAACTAAATGAACACATGCCACTTTTTTCTTTATGGTTTCCATAAAAATAATTCAGCATATGGAACACAGAAACAATCCTGTCTACAACAGCAGCATCTCTTCTAGGTCACAAAGGAGTTGTGCCCCACAGATTCAAACCCACGTGCTTAAAGTGACAAAGAGTGATCCAGTGGTTAGTGTGCTAGTCAGGAGGTGGGAGACCTGAATTCAGTTCTCTGCTCTGCTACTACCTCCCTGTGTAACATTCATAGGAATGTAGAGCTGGAAGGGACCTATACAGGGCTTCTAGTCCATCTCCATATGTTGTGGCAGGACTAAGTATACTTACACCATCACTGACAGATGTTTATCTAACTTGTGAAACAAGAACTTTACCATAACTGTATATAATTGATTTAATTTAACCAATTCTAGCTCTCATCTATATCTTTTCCCCTTTATGAATAAACCTTTAGATTTTAGATTCTAAAGAATTGGCAACAGTGTGATTTGTGGGTAAAATCTGAGTTCTATATTGACCTGGGTCTGGGGTCTGGTCCCTTGGGATCAGAGGAATCTTTTTCTTTTGTTAGGGTAATGGTTTTCATAACCATTTATCCCCATAATGTGTGACTGCTGGTGGTGATAATGGGAAACTGGAGTGTCTAAGGGAATTGCTTGTGTGACTTGTGGTTTAGCCAGTGGGGTAGAACCAAAGTCTTCTTTGTCTGGCTGGTTTGGTTTGCCTTAGAGGTGGCGAAACGTCAGTTTTGAGCGGTGGCTGCCCTGTTTGAAGCAGTTTGTCCTGACTTGGCACTCTCAGTTGGGTCCCACCAGAAACAACACAAAGCCTCATTTATTTAGGTGCCTAAATATGAGTTCAGGAGCCTAAACTTTAGACATCTAGATGTGTAAATTTTGACCTAAGGCTGTGCGACTAAATGTACATTGTTCACTTCATGCAATGTGAACCACTTTTACTATGAAGGATTAACAAAGAATAAATACATATTCAATGTGTGTTTTTACTTGGGAGTTGGTCAGGCGAATCAGGGGCAACTTTTCTTATCCAATCAGGACACAGAGATGCCTAAAACAATATTATTGCTCTCCCTCCCAACTGAACACCTTGAGACAACGAAATTTTCTAATGATCTGAGAGAGGAAGAAATCCATTTCAGGCTTTAAATGATTTCCTGTAAAAGGTCAAGACCACCATAGACTGAGAAGTACTTTACAGTTAGTCAGTGGAGTTGCAGCCACTTGCACAAAAACTGAATTTAGCCCATCATGGTCTCAGAATCATCCCACACAATCACACTCTCACATGTCCATAGGCACAGACTCCATCCTGCCAAGTGCTGAAGGAATGAGAGGTGCACAGCACTTGCAGGATCAAGCCACACACAATATACCGATGGCTTTTCTTGTGCTGTAGCCTGTTTGGTGGCTGAAATGGAAATCTGAAAAAAACATTTGTTCTAGGTGAAATGAAACATTTTGTTTGATTCAAAAGTATTAAATTCTTAGTGATTTTGAATTCATTTTGTTTGGGGTGGCTTTACTCCTTTTTTGTTTCTTTTCCTATTTTGGGCTAAATTTCTATACATCATTTTGAATAAAAACAAATCTAACCATTTTGTTTAGAAGATGACAGAACAAAATGGTTCAGTTTGTTTCATTTTTTTTTTGCCTGCAACTGTTTACCAAATTTGATCCGGAGGAGCATTTTTGGTGACTAAGCTATTTATCCAAAAACCGTTTTGCACAGCTCTCGCCACAAATTGCCACACAAAAGATACCATTTCTGTAGACTCACCCAGACATTTACAGAGACTTCTGAACATGCCCACAATCAGCCTGTTTGACATTGCCCAGTAACGCCATGAAAGCCACTATCAATGCAGTTCATAATTATGGAACCATTGAAACCTGTTAGCATTTCCCTGCAGCATGCTTAAAAAAGCTGATATAAGGAAATATAACCTATTAAATATAACTGTCAGCCTTAAACCAAAGCAGGTGTAGAATGTCCCCCTCACTGAATTATGCTGTGACCTAATGTGTTAGCTGGACCTGTTTATTTCCTAGTGAGAGACCTGTCTCTTTGGGGAAGAACTGAGATCTCCCCTGGGAAGCTCAGGCAAGATCAAACAAAATTAATAGTGAAAGGCGTTTTTTTCCTTCCTGGAATGTTCCAGTCAGCAGCACTAAACCATTAAACCATTGCCATGACCAAAGTGGAAATAACCTAGCAAAGACTTACAAAATTAATAGTCTGCATGTTTGATTTAATTTCTCCAAAGGAGATCTCCTCTCCATCCTCCTTCCCTAAAAATATTTGAAAAAGAACTCAATTTTTTAAAAAAGTATAGAAGAATGGGCTAGATTTGCGTATGGTGTAAATTGTGTTGCTCCTTTGACTTCAGCATATCTTTCAGAAAGCTGAAGCTCTCTCTCTATTCCTCAGGGGAGCAAGGTGGACAAAGTTTGAATTGACTTTGGAACAAGACACCAAATTATAGTTAGACAGAAGAAATGAGAAATCAGGAAGGTTGTTTCTTCTGTGACATTTTGTGGTAGGTCAGCATAAAATGCTTCTGCACAGATGTCCTCATTGTTATGATATGTTGGAGGAGTCTGTTGGATTCAGCACATTCAAACTCATCTCTGTGTTGTTTGCATTGTGTATATAAAAATAAGAATTACACACAGACATATTCATCCTGGTGAAACATGTTGTCTTGACAACTCTTGGAACCAGAATTCTTTAAGGGGGTCAACAAGCATGTGGACGAGGGGGATCCAGTGGATATAGTGTACTTAGATTTTCAGAAAGACTTTGACTAGGTCCCTCACCAAACGCTCTTATGCAAGGTAAGCTATCATGGGATAAAGGGGAAGGTCCTTTTATGCATTGGT
Source organism: Sternotherus odoratus (assembly GCA_032164245.1). Classification (NCBI taxonomy): domain Eukaryota; kingdom Metazoa; phylum Chordata; order Testudines; family Kinosternidae; genus Sternotherus; species Sternotherus odoratus. The sequence goes on from JAVMKO010000001.1 coordinate 166,705,357, forward strand.
AATTGGTTAAGAGATAGGAAACAAAGGGTAGGAATAAATTCATAAATGGTCTGGAAAAAGAGGTAAAGAGCGAGGTGGCAAAATTTGCAGATGAGACAAAACTACTCAAAATAGTTAAGTCCAACACAGACTGTGGAGAATTACAACGGGATCTCACAAAACTGGGTGACTGGGCAACAAAATGGGTGATAAAATTCAATGTTGATAAGTGCAAAGTAATTCACATTTGAAAACATAATCCCAACTATACATATCCAATGATGGGGTCTCAATTAGCTGTAACCACTCGAGAAAGAAATCTTGGAATCATTGTGGATAGTCCTCTGAAAGCATCCACTCAGTGTGCAGCAGTGCTCAAAACAGTGAACAGAATGTTGGGAATCATTAAGAAAGGGATAGATAATAAATACCATATTGCCTCAATATAAATCCATGGTATGCCCACATCTTGAATACTGAGTGCAGATGTGGTTATCCCATCTCAAAAAAGATATATTGTAATTGAAAAGGTTCAGAAAAGGGAAACAAAAATGATTAGGAGTACGGAACAGCTTCCATATGAGGTGAGATTAATAAGACTGGGACTTTTCAGCTTGGAAAAGAGACAACTAAGGGAGGATATGATAGAAGTTTATAAAATCATGACTGGTGTGAAGAAAGTAAATAAGGAAGTGCTATTTACTCCTTCTCATAACACAAGAACTAGGGGTCACCAGCTGAAACGCATAGGCAGCAGGTTTAAAACCAACAAAAGTACGTATTTCTTCACACAATGCACAGCCAACCTGTGGAACTCTTAGCTGGAGGTTGTTGTGAAGGCCAACATTATAATAGGGTTCAAAAAAGAACTAGATAAGTTCATGGAGTATAGGTCCATCAATGGCTATTAGCCAGGATGGACAGGGATGGTGTCCCTACTTTCTGTTTGTCAGAAGCTGGGAATGGGAGACTTGATGATTACCTGATCTGTTCATTCCCTCTAGAGCACCTGGCATTGGCCACTGTTGGAAGACAGGATAGCGGGCTAGATTGACCTCTGGTCTGACCCAGTATAGCCATTCTTATGTTCTTGTACAGTCTGTGTTAATCCAAAATCATTTAAAGCATGGTCAACTGTTGTACACGTTTCCACACAGACCTCCACATCATTGACGCTCAATCTCCAAGTCTATGCAATCTTTGGCTTTTCTGAAGAGACTGCCAGTTAGTGTAAACAAAGATGGCCCTTTTAAAGACACAGAATAAGACATGGCCCCTGCAATACGGAGCCCACAAGTTACCGCAAACCAAACAAAGGACAAAATGCACCATCCTGCCTGTCACTCAGGCCTGTAACATGGGTGTTATCTTCAATTTGGATCTCTCTCTCCAAGCTATGTATAAACCGTGTGGATCCTTTCTGTATACCATCTCTGAGATGTGGTGTTTCCTATTCACCCATGAACAGGATGCAGCAATGACCATATTGCTAGAACGTTCAGCCAGGCTCTCACTAGCTCACATCTTGCTTAGTGTATCATCCTTTAATCTGGCCTCGGTAAATACAGGTATGGCTATGCCACATTCATATCCATTCTGAATACTGCAAAGATCATTTTTCTTGCCTGTCACTGACCAGGTCATCCCTCTCACTATAGTCCTCCACTGGCTCACTCTTCTGTATCCCATCAAATATAAGCAGCTTATCATCACTTTCATGGCCCTTCATGGGCTATCTGTTCTTTACCTATCTCTCACTAATTATAGGAATGTCAGCGCCCACCTCCAGTCAGCCCATGAGGTCAGCTTCCATGGCTCACTTGTTACATTTCCAAACAAGCACCTTTGTGCTTTCTTCCATGCCATCCCTCATGCTTGGGAGCACCCCCTGTAAACAGCTGCAAAGCTAATTCCTTAGCCTCCTTCAGAACCATGCTTAAAACTCTTCTTTGCCATGAAGCCTACAAAAAACTTGACAACAGCTAGGTTGCTGGTGTGCTGAGACCAAAGCCTATTATCTCACTGTTTTCCTTGTGCTCCCGCATCGGTCTGTCTGTACCTAGCTGTTATATCTTATCTTATACTCTGGGTGCAGGGACTGTCTACGGCACTGAGCACAATGGGGCCCTTAGGTGCTACAATAATACAAGTAATAATAATAAATACATTAGGTACATATATGGCCTTCATTTCTGTAGTATAAGAGCATCTCACACTCTAATGTATTTATCTTTGCAACACTCCTGCGAGCTAGATAAGTACTATTATCCCCATATTTCAGCTAGGGAACAGAGAGACAAAGTGACTTGCCCAAGGTCACACAGATAGGCTGTAGCAGACAAGGCTTGAATGCAGGTCTTCAGCTAGTGCCCTAACCTCTGGACCACCTTTCTTCCTCTCAGTGGAGCAATGGAAAGGACACAGAAGGGGTGGTTGGTGGACAGCAAATAGGAGATTATTCCAAGCATGGCTGGGGTGGAGCATTGGAAGAGGTGTGATGTAGACAAATAGCAGTTGCAGGGGAATCACCATCTCCTGCAGAAAAATCTGTGCCAAGAGGCTTGACGGCAGGTGGCAGTGGAGGAAGAATCCTCACTAGGTTGTCCTTACAGTAAAACCTCCATTTAACGGACTAATTCGGGCGAGGGGGTGTCCATTAAATCAAAAAGTCCGTTATTTAATAAAATAAACAAAACGAGCTGTCGGAGCAGCAGCCCGCCCGCCACAGGGTCGGGGCGGCAGTTCTGCAGCCCGCTCGCTGACGGGACCCGGATGGCAGCCGGGAGCCGGGAGCCAGCCCGCCCGCTGCATGGACCCGGGCGGCAGCCGAGAGCCGGCAGCCAGCCCACCAGATATGGATCAGGAATGCATCAGACTTGCTCAGAAATTTTGTCCGTTGCATCTGAAGTCCGTTAAATCGAGGTCCGTTAGATCGAGGGTTTACTGTATTTAGTTTCCTACAGTTTTTTTTATCTGGTGGATGGGGTTTCACCTCTATCCCACTCCCAATGCTGTAGAACATGTGACAGGGTTTATTCCCCCAGAAGTTGTCAATCTCCACACTTAGTGTGGGAAATCCAGTGGAGGGCCTGTGTCTACACAGAGGCTCAGGGAATGCCTGCCCTATTACTTAGGCCCTGGGTCTCTAACACCAAGATTCACTATTTAGGCTTAGCTCCTACACAACTACCTCTAGAACTCTCCCTGCCTCATTACAACTGTTTCGCAATAAGGAGTGGGCTCCATGCAAGAGTTAATGCAGACTCAGGTTACATTAGCTTTTAGTAGCGTTACCACTGGTTGCAATGTTTGTCCTCTTGGCCATCTCTCCCTAAGTAGATCTATGAAAGGCATATGTTAGAGATACAGTAGTTGACACACTCACGCCGGTGTAGGAAAGGGGAAACCTGGATGCAGCAAGGATTTTCTTTGCCTGGATCCTGGGTCCCAGGTAACAGTTCCTCCCACAGTTTGTTATTTTTGTGTAAGAATACTAGACATTTTTCTACATGATCTACACTTAGTTTATTTGGGGTGTGTGTTCTCCATTTCTATTTTGGGAGGTTAAAATAATAAAAGCTAAAATGGAGAGACTTTGTCCCCAACCCTGGGCACTGTCACCTATTCACAGTTACTGCATGAGCCACAAGAAAGCAATTTAAGCCAGGCATTTCTAAGTCTGTTGTAATACAGTCAAGCCCAGATTCCTTCCCCGGGTCATTCGCATGTTTTTATGTAAATCGATTAATTCTTTAAGAGACATTTTTACAGGTGCATGTTTTTCTCTTAATAATAAAGGAAAAAATGCGCAAGGGTCACAGAGCAGAAAGGACTAGGTCTTGTGGGGTGCTGAGAAGTTTGTTTCTGATATTGCAGCATATGCTGGGATTTTTCGTTTGATTTTCAGAAGATGCAAATGTTGATTATTGAAACCCCAAACAAAACAACAATTTCTACGTGAACCAAAATGAAAAAAAAATCAAGTGACAAGTTTACATTAAAATGTTTCCATTTTTCATAGGCGACTTGTAAGTGAAATTTCATGTGAAAAATGGAACTGTTTTTTAGTGCAAATTTGTAATTTGAAAATTTTTGCTCGAAAAAACCCTGGGTTTTGACCAGCTGCATTATCAAGTTAGTGGCCTACATCGGTAAATAGTCATCATTAAGACTAAGATTTTATCATGGTTAATTTTAATAAAAGTCAAGAGACAGGTCACCGACAGTAAACAAAAATTGATGGAATCTGGTAACCTGTCTGTGACTTTTGCTGCTGTGGCTTCTCGGTTTCCCCGCCACCATGGTGACTGGGAGCTGTGGGGCTCCCGCTTTGTCCGCGGCATCTGGGAGCTGTAGGGTGACCATACTTCCCAAATTAAAAATGGGACACCCTCAGCTGCTCGCCTAAGCCATTGGAGAAGGACTTCCTTGGGAGTCTGTTACCTCTCGCTGGAACCTTTCAGGGATCCCCCTCTTCTCTGTCACTGCTGTTGCCGGTCACAGGAACCCTGCCAGGGCTCCATTGGCTGCCAGTGCCAGAGTCCCACATTGCCCCAGGGGCTGAAGAAGAGAATGTCATGGAGGTCTCTTGATGTCAGAGATTCCATGACCTCTGTGACATAAACATAGTCTTAGTGATCACCCCCTTTTTCTCTATTGGCCTGCCAGCTAAAAAGGCCTTAGACCATCTTCATTTTGTCCCTTCTGCAGTACCAACCGCATTATTAGTGCTTAGGCCCTGATGTAAGGAAGCATGTAAGCACATTGACTTCACTAACATGTGCTCAACTACTCTGCTCAGTGTCTTTATAAGTACATAATTAAATAATAAGACAGAGTATGCTACCCCATTGTTATGGATATTTTGTCAAAGAGAGAAAGACTAGAACACATAAATAGGAGCTTAGAGATTATCAAGTTGTTCTTTTTTGTTGTTGTTGTTGTGTAAAACCCACAAACTGTATTGGTTTAATACTTTCTGTTTTCTGCAAATTAAACAATATTTTCACATAAGCAAAAGGTGCAATGAAGATCGGAGAGTGGGGATATCCCTGATGAAAATAGGTCTTTGTCTTCTTAAAAAGAAAAGACAGGTTGATAGAAAGCACATTTCTTACAGTTGCTTAGGAAGTATTGCGTACAAAGATTTTTCTGAATGGTTGGAAAGACCTACCTTGTCCTTTCGTAGGGAGAAGCTTGGCTACACAGTCCTGAAGTAGACAACACAACAGAGAAGCCAGTGGAAATGATGCCTACATAAAGGACTAAAGATTTACTCCTAGGGAGCTAGCAAAGTGACACCAAAATACTTCTTGTTACATTTTCAAAGTGCTAATAAAGGGCCTGATCGAAAACCTATTGAAGTCAATAGAAAGACTCCCATAGACTTCAATGGGTTTTGGATCAGGTCTAAAGAGTACACAGAAGGTCCAGTGCTGGTTTTGTTCCAGACACCTCACTCCTTTGCAACAGTCTTGTTCTTTACCCCATTAGCAATGGATCTCTGAGCAAACCCTAATACATTTTAAAGGCATATCCCTGCCCTCCTTACCTAGGCCAAACTCCATTCTAAATCAAAGATGCATAGATTCTAAGGCTAGAAGGGACCATTGTGATCATCTACTTTGACCTCGTGTATAGCACAGGCCGTAGGAATTCCCTGAATTCATTCCTATTTGAACTAGAGCATCTCTTTTAGAAAAACATCCACATAGCAAAGTCAATGAAGATTTTGCCTGTGTAAAGTATATAGGGTGAAGTGCTGAAATAGTTACGGGACATAAAGAAAACCAAGCACAGCAGAAAGTGATGCAAGCAAAGATCACAAATAAAGGCAGAAGACCCTTTTATTTCGCATAGACAAAATGCAAAGAGTGTCTCATTAAATTATTTTAAAAAAAGAAAAGAAAAACCAAAAGCAAATTGATCCCCCTCCCCCCACGCCACCGATAGCACTCATCCTAATTAACAACAAAACAAAAAGATTGATCAAGGACCCATTTTCTAATTAAAAAAAGTGTGCAAACATGACAAAAGACTTTTTGATTTCCCAGATCAATGTCCCTGTTAAATTCACAAATAGGGTGATTTGTTTTCCTTTTTTTTAATCTTGTGTGATGGAACTTCCAGTTAAAATGTTTTATTTAGTCCTCATGCACTTTGTAGAAAATCAGTAAAAACACAAAAGCTCGTGAAGATCAGAAAACTGGACTTCTTTTACCCAAAAATTCAGATGTCCAGTCAGATGAAGCTCACACTCAGACAGAAAAAAAGCAGGAGAGTCTTTGCACTGTCTGTAGTTTGCATTTTTTTTCAAATATTTTGGCAATCTTCTTTAATTATAAATATTGGAATTCAATAAAAAAGGTAGCTTTGATTGGTTTTTTTTAATTGTAAGTATTTACATCCACTGTCCAGCCATGCTCTTTTTGTTATACCAGGGTGTAAGATTTTGCGTAGGGATTGTTTCCTTTCAAGTGGCCCCGGGAGTCCAGCAGGGATTCTTGGGAGCTGCTCATTTTAGCTGCCTGTCCTAGCTCAGCCCCTTCTCGCTGAGGTAATGTTGCCACAGCACCAGGTTGCCATGACTGTACTTCTCTTGTGGAGGATGTTTCCATAGGTATCGGCTCCAGAACTGTGGGACGCTTCAAGGTTCGGCTTTTCTGAGGTTCCAAGCAGGCTTGGCCCAAACCCAGGTCTCTGCTAGTGCCTGAAACGCCTCGGTTCAACAAAAAGTCCATTCTAAGATACGGTGGCAAATGTATGAGGTCACCTGTGAAGAAAAATATGAAAAGACACCTCTTGGTTATTTTCATGCAAGTCAGTAAAACTGCCTATTTGGCTGACTCAAGCATTTAGGCAGCCATTTCAAAACAAGACTTCCCTGACCCTGTCAGACTGTTCATAACACAAAGGCAATGAAGCTGGTCAAAATGTATTTTATTTTGTATGAAAAAAAACGGAAGGACTTTTTTCATTATTTTTGGTCTTTAATGATAAATTACTACCTTTTTTGGGGAGGGTTTGGTTGTCAAAAACTGGACGCCTTTGATTATTGATCTTTGAAAAATATTTGTTTGGTTTTCAGTGACACCCCAGCACCTGCCCCACTCCAGCAAAAAAGGGTTAAACAGCTCTGGAGAGTCTGTGGCTGGGGGACAGTGGCAAACCCAGGCTGACTGGGGAAGCAGCCACATTTGGGCCATGCCCCAATCAGGCCACAGATGGCCCTATAAAAGGGCTGAGAGGCAGGAGCTAGGGAGTCTCTCTCCAGGTTAGGAGGGAGCAGGCCTTGGCTGCTTGTGGAACAGGGTACCTGAGGTGGAATAGTGCTGGGGGGATAGGCAAGGGAGCTCCAGCCTAGCAACTCCACAGGTTGCATGCCCGAAGAGAGGCCTAAGGAGCGTATTGCGGGCTAGGCAAAGGTAACAGGTCCAAACCCCCTTGACTATGATGACTGGCTGTTCCATGGCAGTCTTTTACACCGCAGTCTGCCCCAGGGTGCAGGGGCTTGATGATGACTGGCAGTAGCCCTGAACTGAGGCAAGGTGGGGATTAGAGGGTTGGGGGTTCCCCAGGGAGGGAAGACCCAGAGGCAGAATGTGAGGGTATTGCCAGGGGGCAGCACCTCAGGTAAAAGGGCACCAGGGTCTGTGAAGGACATGCGGACAGCGAGACACTGGCCTGCAGAGGGTGCTCCAAGCTGGAAGAGCTAGTTCCTGCACAACCAGCAGGAGGTGCCACAAGGGTGAGTCGTTGCACCACTACACTCCCCCTCCCCCAGAATTCTGACTAAAGGTTCCATCTAGCATAAAAATAATTATATAACATTTGGATGAAATAACATTAGGTTATAAATTTAAACATCCCAAAGTTAAAATATAAAAACTGAGGTCCCTTATAGTAATCTCAATGTGCTGTCTTTGCACAGCCTCTACGTCTTGTGACATCCATCACTGGTCCCCATCACACCATCATCTGAGTGGTAGAGAAGTTCTATCATCCCTATGTACAGATGGGGAACTGAGGCACAGAGACTAAATTTGTGGTAGAGCAGGGTATTGAATCTGGCTCTCTAGGTTAGTGGACACCATACTGCAGCATCTACCTTCCTTTCCTTATGGTGGACATTTAACTACACATATATATTAGCGTACACATTAAAAGAGTAACACAGGGATACAAAATACAACCCCTGAACAATTAACACTGTTCAGTTAACATTACTATGAACCCTCACTTCTTTCATCTCCTGACTACTGAGCATTTGTAGTTGTAGCCAATAATGCTACACTGAGGGGAATTTATGATTGCACACATCCTCCCATCATTTTTTTGCAGGCAAGGGGTTTCATATAGAGCTAGGGAGTGGGGCAGAAGATGTAGGGTATTCTTGTTCTTATGTATGCATCTGCTCACCTGCTAGCCCTGCTACACAAATCAGTTTAATTTAATCTAATATTGTTTTATTCTTTCATAGACTGAATTGCTAAAATTCAAGACGACCAGAAAAAAGAAGCAAATTTAAAGCACGTCTCCTTCCAAAAAGCTTTGATGTTGAAGATGTATCCATGAGTGATGATGGTGGGAAATACCTTCAGATCTGGATTCTTGATATAGCACGATAATGACAATTAATCTCTTTTGGGCATCCACAGCCACATAACTGAAGAGCTCTACACTGCACCTCTCAGGGTTCCAGAGTCTGGGCTACACTGTAATTAAAGAGCTCCCTAGCCTTGCAAGCCTCATGAGCCTGAATCAGCTGGCGTGGGACAGCCACAGGTATCTAACTGCTATGTAGACATACCCTAAAAGGGGATGAGAGTTCTCAGAAGCTTATGGTTTCTATTACAATACCATGGCAACCGCTTCCGCCATCCCCTTCCACTAGAATGGATTTAGATAAATTGGAGAACAGCATTTTCACATGTCAAAGTACCTCTGTAAATGGATATCATTCCCTTCAGGGTTGTGTGTAAAATGACACCTGCATTTATAAAATGAATGCATGCCGCATGTTTTAAGTACATGTCTTTTTTAGCACAAAGAATAGTACATACACCTGAACTGTTGGAAATGGCAGAAATACAGGCCGGTCCGTGTCAGTATCATAAACAGCAGAGGACTTCTTGATACCATGTTGCAGAGAGAGTTTGATGTGGACACAGTGGCAAAGTGCGAACACATGCATGGAATTAAGCAAGAGGCTGCAACTTTTATTAAACTTTAACACAAGGGAGGGGCGCTACCCACCAATCACCCTTACTCTCCTATATGTAGTTGGTTCCAGGACTCCTTACTAGATGACCCATAACATGAGGTGACTCTCCTCAGCCTACCTCCCAGGACTCAGCTCTTGCTCCCTGAGTCCTAGCACCTTCCCCTCTGTTACAGGGATAGAGGGTGAAGCCCAAGGCCCATTGCCCAAATCGCAGGTCTTTCACCTCTTGGAACTGTTCATTTTATTGTCACTGAAAACTGGCCACAAGTTGAGATGGATAAACAACTCCACTCAAGAACCTCATTTAGGTAGGAAACATGATCCTATCTAATGCACGGTGGCTTGAACATGCTGTGAAGAATGCAAAAATCTCACTGGTCCTCTGCCAAATAGACATGGGAGAAAAAAATCCTTCCTGACCCCCTCAACAGGTAATTGGCTAGATCTGCAGCATCTGTCAGGCCAGGTTCCCATTCTTGGTTTGGGTGGATAGGGTGGGTTGCTGGAATAGAGCTGAATAGGGCTCCACATGGCCCCTGAACTGGACTGAATTCTGGGAGATGGGGAATCAGCACCCCTCTCCTTGAGCTGGCCAATGGGTGCCAAAGACTCCCATGGGAGGAGCTACGTATTGTGCGTTGGCAAGTTCCTCCCTCACTTGCTCCTGGGACTGTCCTGGCCCCGTCTGTTGATGCGGGTGGGTGGTATTTTTGACTAATCAAACTGAAAGTTGCCCCATACCTTAAAATAAAGCAGATTCTTTACATTGTCCTAAAAGTAAAGGCAATGTTATTGTTATCTAAAAGATAAACAGCTTCTAATCTATTCAAGATTTAAAGTCAGGGACAAAAAAATTGCTGAGAAGTTATATTTGGAGAGAATCGCAGTTTATTCCTGTGGATCTCCTGCAGGCACTGTCTGGCACCATATGTTTTATTCTAGTTACATTTCCAATACAGATGTACAGTACACTGTATTTAACCCCCACATAGTAGGATGTAGTGCATGTCTCAGGATTCAGTTGATATACTGCAGCATCATTTATACAAGAACAGGAAAAACAGTGTGTGCCCATAATCATATGGTTACCACTTAGAAGATGAAAGGCAAATTGTCAAGGCCCCAGTAATTACTACTTTACATTTCACTGATACCTCATCCCAAGCAGTTTACATGTACACGAGTCACTTTAACTACTGCGGGACTGCAGCCACCTCAAGGGTGACGTCTGCCAGCACACAGCTACACCGCTCAGCTGGTAAGGACAGAAAGTGAACAACAGTGTATGCAATTGAAATGGGAGGAAGAATTATGGTAGATGGTACGTAATTACCCGTTCAGGACTTTGGGAGTCACACCTTTATGCTTGCGAACATTTTGAGGTTATTAGCCATCAGGACCTGGGTTTTATGTTGCATCTGAACAATGCCACATTCAGCAGCACAGAGCCCTTTAACACCATGTTGGAACATGGGTTCCATATGATTCAGGGAATGAGCGCCACCTACTGTACTGAATCACCAATACCATTTTCTGCAGCAATGGCTTTTTCCCTGGAGATCACTCTCATCATAGTGATGATTTTAGCACACTTAACTCCTATTACCCACAATCAAGATTATACAGCTGTACCACTTCATTAACAGTAGCATGAAACTGGTCATGTCTTAAATATGCCATACAAACTGGCTATTTATCCCCACCGCTGCTTGTACTATATGTTCCACAGTATAGTTTATAAAGAAAGCAAGGAATACTTGTAGCACCTTAGAGACTAACTAGTTTATTTCAGCATAAGCTTTCGTGAGCTATAGCTCACTTCGTCAGATGCATAGAATGGAACATCCGACGAAGTGAGCTATAGCTCACAAAAGCTTATGCTGAAATAAACTAGTTAGTCTCTAAGGTGCTACAAGTATTCCTCACTTTCTTTATGGATACAGATTAACACGGCTGTTATTCTTGAACCTGTCAGTATAGTGTATGAAACTGTAACAAGCTCAGAGTGAAATCCAGATCTTGGATTATTGGCAGACCCCAACTCTCATATTAAATATGCATTTCAATCACTTACCACATTGCTGCTTCCTGGGACTAGTGAATTAATCATGGATTGTAAAAAAGAAAAGTGTTTAACTTCATCTAGCTGAAGTTTTACTTTCAAGGTGCTGTATAGAAAACAATATATGTACACATTTGAGAGCTTTCTGGACTACATGAAAAAAAGAGCTTTCTCTGAATCCACTTCTGATAGGAGAATCTTTAATCTTTGCAAACAATATTCAGCAATTTTCATAGTAATTTGCATATGAAGGTGTGCACAATTTTAACAGGATTGTATTAATACATCACAAACTAAGAAGTGCAACTAGATACAACCTAGATGGAGCTACTATAAGGTAGGTGCATAACTGATTGGAAAATCATTCCTAGAGAGTAGATATCAGTGGCTGACAGTTATGCTGGAAGGGCATAAAGAGTGGGATCCTGCAGGGATCAGTTCTGGGTCCAGTTCTGTTCAATATCTTCATCAGTGATTTAGATAATAGCATAGAGAGTACACTTATTAAGGCTGTGGATGATACCAAGCTGGGAGGGGTTCCAAGTGCTTTGGAGGATAGGATTAAAATTCAAAATGATCTGGACAAAATGGAGAAATGGTCTGAAGTAAATAGGATGAAATGCAATAAGGACAAAAGCAAAGTACTCCACGTAGGAAGGAACAAGCAGTTGCACACACACAAAATGGGAAATGCTTGCCTAGGAAGGAGCACTGCGGAAAGGGATCTGGGGGTCATAGTGGATCACAAGCTAAATATGAGTCAACAGTGTAACACTGTTGCAAAAAAAGTGAACATTATTCTGGGATGTATTAGCAGGAGTGTTGTAAGCAAGACACGAGAAGCAATTCTTCTGCTCTACTCCACGCTGAATATGTCTCTATTGGAGTCTTGTGTCCAATTCTAGGTGCCATATTTCAGGAAAGATGTGCACAAATTGGAGAAAGTCCAGAGAAGAGCAACAAAAATTATTAAAGGTCTAGAAAATATGACCTATGAGGGAAGATCGAAAAAACTGGGTTTGTTTAGTTCAGAGAAGAGACGACGGAGAGGGGACATGATAAACTACATAAAAGGAGGAGGGAGAAAAATTGTTCTTCTTAACCTCAGAGGATAGGACAAGAAGCAATGGTCTTAAATTGCAGCAAGGGTGGTTTAGGTTGGACATTAGGAAAAACTTCCTAACTGTCAGGGTGGTTAAGCACTGGAATAAATTGTCTAGGGAGGTTGTGGAACCTCCATCATTGAAGGTTTTTAAGAGCCGGTTATACAAACACCTGTCAGTGATGGTTTAGATAATACTTAGTCCTGCCTTGAGTGCAGGGGACTGGACTAGATGACCTTTCGAGGTCACTTCCAGTTCCATGATTCTATGATTCCCTAAACACAGTGTGTCATCTTATCTTGGTTTTACTTTGAACACAAACTATTTTGTGTGATGTGCACATTTTCATATTGTAATGAAGCAGTAGTTTTTGTAACAAGAAAGAAGCATCATTCCCTGCAACTTCTAAGATAAACAGATGATTAAAAGTGTTGAAAAGAAAACTTTCAAGAATCTAATTTTCCCTCCACTCCTACTTGCTAGGACTGGAGCCATATCATGGCATGAAAAATGTCTTTGATTTGTTAGAACTAATATTTCTGACTGAAAAACAGTCTTTGAAATATGACCCCAGGGGCGTACTTTAGCTTCCTAAATCAAGGGTGAGGGTATTTTAAGAAGATTAAAAAGGATAGGCGAGCCAGGACTACAGATATAACATGGCAAGATTTCATTTCTCATATTTCCAGATACATTAGTATATTTGTTTTTTTTGTTTGCTCCTACTCTGCCAAAGTTGAATTCAGTTGAATGTTAAATTTTTCAAGCAAAGTGTTATGAAGTTTTAAGATGGTTCATTGCTTTTGATGCTCTAATTACCTCTTTTCAGTGCTGTGTGCGCCTTATTAGCAATGAAAGCAAACCTTTCAATTGCGTAAGCACTGCAAATGAATACATTTAATAATTTATGCATTTAGGCTTAATTAGTACAAAAGCCATTCAGAATCTATAGCTTTCTGGTGGGTTTAAAAATAAGAGATATACTGCCTGTGGAAAAATGGAGTATGTACATCAATAATAATCATCCATTCAAATACGAACCCCGCAATTTAACTGAGCATTGACTTTGTCCTTCCTTCTTTGTCCTACCTCTACAGCAGTTGAAATAGTTCAAACACTACATGTTATGAAGTGATATCTTCTAGAAAATTAAAATATCCAAATACTGTGACTTCCCTACATGCATTTATCATTTACAATATCTTTTTCCCAGAAAAGGGATGTTTCCTAAGGCTGTGACTGCACTGCAAAATAGGTGTGTTTACACTGAGAGAGCTAACTTGATGGAAAATCCTAGCTGGGATGGGTAATTGTTACCTTCATGCAGCTAAAGGAGGTCAGATCCAGGCTTGACTGGCTACAATGAGATAAAAAATACTTATGCTTTTCCTTCACTAGGATTTTACAGTGAGATAGCTATTTTGATCCAAACAAAACTAAACTGCCAATTAGCTCAAACGCAAACCAAGCCCACACCTTTTTACCTGTGAAGACATAGCCTGAGTATCCTTCAAACTTCAGAAAGTTCCTCCACCTTTTTTTTAATACTGTTCCACACAAGATAAGGGTCTGAGCCAGGCTCATTGGAGTCTTGTAGACTGTAAAAAGATACCCTTTCAGGTATGCAGTATATGTGTGGTGTGTCTAATGGATCATGACTTTGCCAAATCAACACCAATTTTCACCCAAATGTCCCAAAGTATTTCTCCTCAATGATGACCATTTTCCTGACAAATTTCAACATTCTAGCTCCACCTTTTGAGGTGTGAAATGGGTTCAAACAAAGGGAGCAAGATTTTGAATGATCAAAAAGGGTTTTCATTCTCAAATATGGCTAAACAGTTTTCATTCAAACATTAAAAAAAATTCAGCTTGGCTGATTGCAGGCCTAGGAAACATCAGTTCGAAAGAGACTTTTCAGAACGTTACAAGTGGCTGAAAATTGGGGGTCAGGAAATTCTTAGGTAGCCTAGCTGTAATACTTCTTACAATTGTTACTGTCAGTATTTTGAAATGAGATCTTGTGCCGGCATTGTCTGTTTTATGCTGCACTGAACCAATAGAGTTGTCTGTTTTGCATTACAATAATTTCCATAGCAACAGGCTATGGAGTTATAATAATCACCAGGAATAACTGGAGCTATGAGAAAGAAAAAGCCTCTATTCAAACACAAATCTCTTAGGGTTAGATAGTGCTCATATTTTACCCAACTGAGAAGGGTAGTAAGGATCAGCCTTGTGCCTCCTTGCTTGGCCTACACAGATCTTGAGGTTGAGTTTGATGGAGTATTCACTTGCTTTGTGAATACTAGTCCCAGGGAACAAATGGGGAGGGAGAAACTCTGCTTCCTCCCATTCTTACTTACTGGCAGAGTAACTGGCCAGCCATAAAGGGGAAATAAGCTGAGCTAATGTTGCTTATCCTCTTTCACAGGAAAAGGGGATCACCTGTTCCAGGCAAGTAAAAATTATGTCACTCCTTACTAAGAACTGAGTCTCAGAGTATGTCTACACTGCAATTGGGAAGTGCGATACCCTGCATAGACATACATGTGCTAGCTCCGCTTGAGCTAGCACCTAAAAAAGAGCTGTGTGTCCGCAGTTGCATAGGCTACCTGCCCAAGTACAGTCCTACCTGACCCCTTGGGTACATAGTTGGGCAGCTAACCTGAGACACCCCGTGTCACCGTGGTCACACTGCTATTTTTAGTGTGAGAGCTTGAGCAGAGCTAGTGCGAATCTGTCTACCTGTGCGGGGAATTACACCACCCACCTGCTGCGTCAACTTACCCACAGGCTCAATTTAGCCCTTAAAGAAAAGGAAAAGGAAAAAGATTAGAAAAATATTAGCCAAATATTTTTTAAATGTTCCTTTTTTTCAAGACTTCTCCAGCGTGCAAGTCGCTCTAAGTGATTTATTTTCATTGGATTGGAAATGAAACAAAATGCTGTGTTCAAGCAGGGAATGAACACAGCCAGGGTGTTTTTAATTAATATACTAATATGGAAAATTGAACAGAGGACAGAGTGTTCAAACAGGACCCCACTGTGTGCTGAGAACTAGTTGAAAGGGAAGTGAAATTTTCCCATGCAAATAAATGACTGCTCAACTGAACAGAGCCCTCAACTAGCACTTAAGCAAATGGAGCTGTCAGATAGCAATGGGCTACGGAAACCTACGTTCTTTTTGGCACTTCAGAGCACATGGGGCGACCTCTGGCCCTCTAACAAAACAGGCAGGGTGACTGAACAACAGATGAAACAATCTTTCAATGTTAATAGGAAGCTTTCCAGAACACGTGCTTTGTAGCAGCCCCAGAGCATGGTTTGGATGCTGAATCCCTTAGGTAAGCCTAAGCCAGAAGAGGAAGTGTAACCGCATGCTTTATACCACAGCATTTGACTTTCTTTCTGCATGGGAGAGAAAGAGAACCCGTGGGGAAGAGATGGATCTTAGCTGCATGGTCTGTGCAGAGAGCCAAGCAGGGTAACTCAATTAGAAAGACCCAGAAACCTCCAGACCAGGTTGTGTAGTTACTAGCCTTGCTCAATAACTGTTCTGAGGCTGTATAGGATATTTTCATTGAGGGCCACTTACCCTAGTAGCTCTCTGAGTGTGGAGCCAATCAGAGAGGGGGTGAAGAAGGTTATTAGCAGAGGCATTGAAAACAGCCTTGTTGACTGACTCAGTGACTGATTGGCATAGGACCAAGAAACGTGACTGCTGTGGGGGTTGGGTCCCAATCCCTGTACTACTTTGGATACAGACTTTTGTTTCATCAGCAACTGTGAGGCCCAATCAGCTATTAACCCAAGGACTGGAATGCCGCTCACTGTGGAGATCCCCAGGCTGTTTGTTTGCTGACAGGGCTCTGAAGTGCTTGAAGGACTGAGGTGCTGGCAATCTCCTCTAGCTTGAAAGACTACAGGTGATACATGCTATATACTATGGTCACACTATAAAGACTGAGAAATCATCTTGGAGAGGAGCTCAGAGGGGAATGTGTCTTGACGTGTGTGCCGAAGTATAGCAGTGTTATGTCGAAACCTTATATTTGAATCTTTGAAACAAAACAAAAGGGAGATAAAACTTAGTCCTGCTGTGAGTGCAGAAGACTGGACTAGATGACCTCTCAAGGTCCCTTCCTGTTCTATGAGTCTATGAAAAGTCAGTGTAAGGAACACCCAATAGATTTACAGTCCAATAGGTTTTGTTTAAAAGTTATTCATAGTATTCTCAATGCGATTTACAACTTTTGATGCTATTAATAATGTGTTTTGTGTGCATTCAATATTTGTTGCATGGTATGTTCTATTTGAAATTGACTGGGACCTATTAACAAATATTTACTAAGGTTTTACCTACTACAGCCCTGAGGTTTCACTCGGTGTATTTTCAAAAAGTCCTGAAAATACAAAATGCAGGCCTGTGCTCCAGCAAAGAGTTAAGCTCCGGCGCAGGAAAAAGGAGAGTGCATAGGTATAAAAACTACTGCCTGAGTTATCCCCTGCCCTATTACAGAAGGACTGGGCCTAGCCTATTCACTCCTTTTCTACCTCAAGGTAGAGCTAACATCTCCTAGACACACTAATATAGAGACATCATAGAACTATTATCTAGCCTGAGTTGGAAAGTGTTTTGCCAAAGAAGGAGGGGTTCTATTATTGACTAGCCATGTAGCAGGGAGAAAAAAGGAAGTGGAAGCATAACTCGTTCTCTGATTGGCTAGGAACCTAGTTGTGGAAGTGCTCACTAGTTTTCAGCTTGGTTTGAATGCCTTTAACTAGAGCTCAAATGCCTATGAAAACATCCCAGAGGGCTCAACTTTTGGCATATGAGTTAATGAGTTAATTTTGAATGGGATCAATTTTTGATGCACTTTAGTAGTTTGCTAATTTGGAGCTAGGTGACTGTCAGCTTCTCATTTTCATATGGGTAACCACCTGACATTAGAGCCCATGCTATTACATAGTTAGAGTTTCTCACAGAGATGGAGATGTGGGGTTAATAGTTCACAGATGGTACTAAAAAAAACCCAAAACAAAAATAACCTCGACCTAAAATGAAAACACAGACCTATGCCAATAAGCACATAATGCAAAAGAAGTCAAATCTCCATGCTACACTCTGCCAGTGTGGACTGATTTGGGAGATATCCAGAATTTCCCTGTAATATTTATTATATCTAGACTGGGATGTTAAAACTTCTTTAGTTCCCCTCAGGGTTGACCTTTATACTTGGGAGAGGAATTGTTTTTATGAAATCTCTGTAGAGCTATATATCTGCGCACACCTGTATATTTATTTGCTTCTTGCAAGCTGTTGATGTTTACATGTTCACAAAAGCTTTCGCCCCTAGTTTTTTGAATAATTTGCAGTTCAGTTTCACACAATGAAACAAACCCACCGGCTGTTGGTTCCATTCATCGTTCAGCTACTTGTGGTTTATAATCCAAATATCCACCAGGGGATGAGTAATATGATAGTTTTGTGGCCAGAACTTCAGTTTGTGTACACTGGCATAGCTATAGTGATTTCTGTGAGCCTAAACTGATTCACGCTTGCTGAGGACGACCTGGTCATCAGCAATCTAAAATGAAAATTCCATCTAAGATGGAACATTTTAAAAGAATGTCAATTACTTAGATACTTTAGGCTTATGCCTTCTAATTCCTAAAACAGGTTCTTAAACAATGAGTGTCTTAAACAAAACCACTAAAACTATCATTGAACTGAGACTGTACATCTATATTAAATCAATGAAACATACTTAAACAGTGCACCTATTAATTGAATACCAGGAGGCATAGACATTATACCTCTCTCTAGTTTGAAGCCTCTAATAAAACAGTACATGAAGTACATTTATTCTCCTTACTATTGCAAGCAGAAATGGGACTGACGTACAGCACACTGAGAAAAATGGCAGCTATGATAAGGATACACTGTTAAATTGATTACCCGCACATACAATGACACTTGTTAGCTTGCACATTATGGTCTGACAAGAGCATGATCGTGTTCTTGCAGGTAACCACAAACTACCAATTCCAGCTGCCAACATTTCAGATCCGTTGTAAATCTAAAATTGTAATAAGGTCCCATGGCATAATGGAAAGAAACAGAACCTCGGATATGGGCTAGTCGTAACAGGGACACCTGGAACTGACCACACCATCTTATGGCACAGCTGAATCATTTATTGTTTCTATGGAAACAATTGTTTCTGGTTACTCTGGGACTGCTTTGACATGGCATAAAAATCGCACAACATCTCACAAAACCAGCAAGATGAAATGTTTCACTCATTATACATTAAAATGGTGCATCTTAGGTCAATTTAGGTCCAAAATGAAGGTTTTGTAAAACCACCGTTTTAAAAAATATCAGATTAATAGAATTGTTTTCACAAACTATTATTTTCATTAAAATAAAACCAATATTTGGATTTGGAGTTGAGCAGTCCCTTGTAGTAGCATTTGCAATCTAAACATTTCAGCAATGGGCTAGAGCATCGACTAAAAACAAATTATACATGTAACCCCTGCTTTAAGTGCAAAACTCTGCCTTCAACATGGAGTTGCATCCATTACCTCCATGGTATAAAAGACATTGGGCTTTTGAATTCTATTTTCAGATGAGAGAAATACGAAGAAAGTAAACAATCAAAATTAGTAATGAAAAGTAAAGATTTTATAAATCTTTCATTTTGAATAATTTCAGTTGTTGCTAATAAAGAAGGACATTTGTTTTCTTTTGTACATACACACTATATTAAAAAAATGGTTTTTTTTTAACCTGACAAAAAGGGAAAGAGAAAACAAAGTACACTGTAAACTAAAGCAGTCTAGAATAAGTACTGGTGAAAAACCCATTATAAACTTTCAAATGAAAAAAATAAAAATGAAGCATCATTTGAGACCAAGATGAAAACAGGACACAATTCTGCTGTTTGACAGTTAGTGGAATCTGTGAGGAACTAGGCTCTCACTCTGTTGTCTTGTAACAAAAGGGTGGGATAAAGTTACCTTCCATGAGCTTTACTGAATCACATATAGTAGCTGCAGAAGCAATCTCCAACTCTTTTACGCCCACTGAATGAATATAATGCTCTGCTCTATCACACTCTGTTTAAAGTGAAATTTTCACACTAAAGCTGGCTGGAAAACAGGATTGGCTCAAAACAGCTGCAAGATTTAAACATTAAAATCACTTCAATATAGTTTCTAGTTTGATGCAAAACCACTAGAGTCACTGATCTAATATGTTCTAGTTCAATATTACTAGCAGCAGCCAGGTTATACAAATTGTAAAAATGAACCTCACTCTGTAAACCAATTAAGGAAATGACACAAGCCAGTGATTTAAACTCTGTAATGAGTCCCTATTAAATGCAGAATTAAGTGGTTTGCGGAACATTAGCTTGTCAAGGCTCCAAGATGGCTAAACCCCTGATATCCCAAGAAAGAAAAGCGGAGAGAAGATGCTGAAAATTTCTCTTTTCATCACTGATGTGCTGCCCCGTGGCAAGCTGCAGACTGCATCGATCTGAATTTTGCTGAAGTGCTCCCAGTTTACCAACAGCACAAGAAAACATAAATAATTATCCCAAGCATAGAGAAAAACATAATAAAATAAGATGTTAGATGCCATTCCTGCAAAGTTGATCCAAGGGAGTAACTTCGGAATCAGGAGATGTGTAAGGGTTCTGCCACGCAGTACATATTAAGAAACTTGCTGGAGAAGATTTTTTAAAAATATCATCATAAAAATCTATGTACAAACATTCCACCTGCTCCTTTGTTTTCCTGCCTGCTTTGATGAGCCTACTCATCTAGTTTTCTCAGCACTGGTCCATTTAACTCTTTTATGGAGTCAAGTTGATGATCTGAATCAGTTTTGGAACTGCTTCCAGCAAACAAAACCTTGATTGAAAATATTCTCTATTGCATTTTAAGCTACATGATGCAAATATTCTTCTGAAAAAGCATCTCCCTCCATCTGGTCACCGCATCTCAAAAAGTATATAGTAGAACTGGAAAAGTTACAGAGAAGGGCAACAACAAAAGTGATCAAGGGCCTGGAGCAGCTTCCTTATGAAGCAAGATTAAAAAGACTTGGACTGTCCTATTTAGAAAAGAGAAAACTAAGGGGGGATAGAATAGAGATCTATAAAATAATGACTGGTGTGGAGAAAGTGAATAGGGAAGTGTTATTTACCCCTTCACATAACACATGAACCAGTGGTCAGCCAATGAAATGTATAGGCAGCAAGTTTAAAATAAACATAAGGAAGTATTTCTTCATGCAACATACAGTCAACCTGTCAAACTCGTTGCCGGGGATGTTGTGAAAGCCAAAAGTATAACTGGGTTCAAAAAGGAATGAAACAAGTTCATGGAGGTAGGACCATCAGTGGCTGTTGGCCAAGATGGTCAGGGAGGCAATCCCATGCTCCAGGTGTCCCTACACCTCTGATTACCTGAAGCTGGGCCTGGACAACAAGGGATGCACCACTAGATAGTTGTCCTGTTCTGTCCATTGGCACCAGTCGCAGTTGGAAGGTTACTAGGCTAGACTGGCCACTGACCTGACACAGTATGGACATTCTTATATTTTTATATCATCCAGTTCACTCTTTGCAGTCACAATCCTGAGACAGCTGCTGAATGTTCTCTTGCAACATTTGTGTAGGTTGAGGAGCTCAGAATTAGTATTGCAAATCCAAGGATATTAAATAAGCATCATAAAGAATTAGGTAATGCTCCCTAGGATATCTCTAGCAGCTACTGAATGTTGATGGTAACTGGAGAGGGAATCCAGGTCCCTTCACAAAATAGAAAGGATGGGCCTGATTCTCTATGGCCTTACACCTCATGCAGTCATTCATATCTCTGAAAATTGGGTGTAAAATGCTGGTAACATTTTACCGATACTTTTCTCTCACTTAGCTCAAGTAGGTATAAGTCAATGGAGAATTTGGCCCAATTTTTGATGAAAAATTGAGTGACCATATAAGTGCAAATTTTTCATGTACAGTTCAAAAAAGCAGAAAGAAACCCTATGATATTCCAACCAGTTTAATCAACTCTATAGCCTTGTCACAATAAAGGGTAATCTCAAATCACACAACCTGAAACTACATGATTGATCAAACAGCATACAGGTTTTAGTTTAGATGTGAACTTGAACCAAAACTCCAGATTCAAACACCCTGAATCTTTAAGGAAATTCAGTTTTGATTCTGGAGCCGGACTTTGTGCTTGGACTCGCCTCTAGTTTCAACCAGTACAGACATATGAGTGAGTGAGAGAGAGAGAGAGAGAGAGAGAGAGAGAGAGAGAGAGAGAGAGAGAGAGAGAGAGAGAGAGAAAACATTCATTTTCTCAGGTTAATGCTATTCTTGAGTCAAGCCCCACAGTCATTAATAAATCTCCAATGGCTGAGTTCATATCAAGTTCAGGTATTGCTGCCAGCCACTTTTCAGCAGAAATTGAGTTTCAGAATAGGTTTCCTCTCTGAGTTGCACTCTAATCTTTGCCAGGTAGAAAACTGAACCCTCAGCTTCAGCATCATTGAATTCATGACATACCAGTTCACATCTCTTTTGCCTGAGTTGCACGGCTAATGTTTGAAAAGAAAGAATGAACCCTTTGAACTTTATTACTGCATACTTTAGTTTTTCCCCCTCATTGTGCTGAGTAGCCTATTTTTATCCACACTGTACGAGTCTGGAAAATACGATGTGTGTCCAGGCCAGTCTCTTAACTTGCACCTCCTGCTTGGGATTATAAAGCAGTACTCCACATGCAGCAGTTAATCTTCAACATCTGCTAGAGGGTCTTTATGAGCAATTATTTCATAGAAGTGATTGCATTCTGCATCTCACAGGCTTGTCCTCACTTAGAAATTTTGCTGCTTTAACTATGCTGCTATACTTAATGTGGCAAATCCCCCTGGCGGAGATGCAGTTATACTGGGACAACCAGGATTCCATCCCTCAGACAGCCTTTGCTCCGGGTGCTGAGGGGAATGCGAGGGCTTTATGCCTGACATAATTCCCAAGGAGCAAGTCACCAAGGAGGGGTGGGGCGTAGGCAGTGCCATAATTCCTCTCTCCCCCCCGCCCCTGCAAGTGACACTAAATCTATTTCATTTTATTATGACTTCTGTTGATGAGGTTATTACAAGATTTAAAATGATAATAACAGAAATGTGTTTTTAATAAACTCCATGACGGGTATGTATATTGCAGTTAGAGTAATTGTTGTGATAACTCAATGTTGGGTTAATATTTTCATAGCAACATTATGAGAAAACTTCAACGTTGTCACAGGGTTTGCCACTCACTGCTGTGATGCCACCCTGTGGCTGCACCTGGGGATTAGCTCTCAACCAGTGTGATATCCCCCTCCTTCAGTTCTTGCCCCTCGGCCCCCCAGAATCAATTGCTCCCTTTTCATGTTTTGGCCTCCAGCCAGGTCACAATTGTTTTCCCCTCCCAAGGTATCAAAGTCCCACTGGATGATCTGTCTCAGGCAGTTTTCTGTTCCAAATGCCAATTCCCCAGGGGCTGATAGGGGACCCTAGTCCTGTCCTCTGCTCTGGGTTCCAGCGTAGGTACCCTCTGTTTAGCAACCCTGGTCTAAGCAACCCTACACCCTGTCACTGTTTCTCTGGGTTCTTTCCTACTTTCCTTTCTCTGTCTTCTGGCCCATGCCTGAGTTACCACTGGAACCTTTGCCATTCACTGCGGCTATTTCTTTTGGGCACTTGCACCCTCTTTTGGGCTCTTGAAAAGGTGTGTTTTCCCAAGTAGGATCCCAGAGTTTATTCCCTCCTAGAACTCCTCCTTGTCTCTTGCCATCTACCCTTCTCTTTTACAGGTGTAACAGTAGAGTTCCTCCCTACAGTCCCATCTTACCACCAACTTCTTCTTTTTGTAAACACAGCTCAGCCCCTCCACGAGTTGGGCTTCTTCAGCCATTAGGCCCAATCATCCCTGATTCTCCTCCAGGGGCAGCCTGTCACAAGGTAGTTGGCCCTTTTCACCTGCTCAGGCCTTGTGTGATGCAGAAGTCACCATGGGCCTTGGTAAATTGCTTCAGTGGTTAATTAAAAATGTATGTCTTACTTCCAGTCCAAATTTGTTTAGCTTCAACTTCCCACACCGTGTTTTTCAAAGCGGGTGCTGAGTGACAGCCCTGGAGAATGAAGGACTAACGCATTTATCAGCTTTCCAGGTAGACCACAGGCATTAGCAGTGGAAATTGCCTAACACTGATGTGCTAATGTCCCTCAATCCTGACCTAAAGAACTAGGGCTTGTGCTGAAATGATAGCTCAGTCTCCATAACTGGTTCAGTCACAGTTGAGACTGACAGATAGTGGCAATGGGGATGCAATCTGTGATGTGGACACCTGTCCACTAAGAACCGCACTAAGCCCACTAATACTCTTATCAACTAGATGAATGGATACCATGACATGTTAATTGATTGAGGCACCTACTGGCCTGAGCTACTTGGACATTGATAATCAAGAGGTAAAAAAATCTCTATATTTTCAATTTCCAATTGCTTTCGTTTGATTTATTCATTGTTCCCTTGAAGTTAGGTGAACTCCCAGACTTCCAGGAGGTTTGAAGTTGAGTATGAAAATTAAGTTCAATGCTAACAATATCTTGGCATCATTTTTCATATATCACATGTTATTAACACTACGAAGATGATGGGCATTGGGGGTCTGTGACACACTGGCCATTGGTGGTTCACTACTTTGTGTCAGCAACTTATGTCACGCATGACATCTAACCATACATAATAAACTGTTGTCATGATGTGTACCCAAACAGATAGCATGTAATATTGGAAAATGAACAACTCGCTTATCATTAATATTCTTGTGTGATGTTTGAGGTGTGTACAAAGAGTTATGGGTTCGTGCTAGAATTGTGTTCTTAAAATGTGTGTGGCAATCTGTGCATAAGCCCAGTCTGCTCTAGATAATGGAATGTGTATTTGCTTGTTGTCAGGCAGAAACAATGAAGGCACATTTACATAAAAGATGAAGCCATCAACCAATGGAGTCGGGGAGACTACTTCTTGCAGGAGGCTGAACCTCAGATAGCAAGCAATTGACCAACTGAATGTACACAATATTACTGCATTTTAAAAGTGCGTCGTGTACGGTTTTTTTTAATGAATTATGTATTAGCACTAGATGAGGAATTATGAATACTCACTTATACTATGCTTTAAAGTCTGTGATCAAACAAAGAGAGGAACAGGTTTTCTTCTAGACAGGAGATAAGACAGCTATTTACCGGTCTCCAATGAAATTAATCAAGGCATGATCAAAAACAAAGGTAGTCCCATTGGAAGTCACAGGAAGGGAAGAAAAGTATGAGACCATCCTGAGTCTGGGGACCAAAGAGTGAGTTTGGGAAGATATAAGTTGAGGGGAAGCCATCTTGTTCTCCATCCCTGGACAGATGCGAAAGGCCAGAGCTCATGCAAGCTGAGATATATGGGGATTGAAATCTCTGGGAACTGAATATAGGTGAGAAACCTGTTCAGGAAAAGACCTTTTACCTATGAAAACAAGGGGAATGATCAACTTGTACCTCTGTGAAAGGTCCTGTCATAAGTAGAAAGTAGCCTAGAATTACTTTTTACCTGTAAAGGGTTAACCTGAAGGTAACCTAAGAGGGGAATACGAACCAGAGATGCTAATCAACCTCGGAGACAAAGAGAGTTTTAGTTTCGGTTTAACACTCTCTCGCTGTTCTCTCCGGCTATGGGATGAACCACACCTATGTATTTTACTCTACCTATCTATAATCTTCCAACAAGTCAAGTTCAGTAGTAAGTGAGTTGTATGATTGAACTGTATCACTTGATAATTGATCCACAGTGTTCCTTATACTGTTAAGCTTTAGCAGAGGAAGAATTCCTAGGGAGGGGGTCAGTGACGCTGTGTGATGCAAGTGGGTATTTTTCTATTGATTTCTGTATATTCCTTCCTTTTTCTTTAATTAAAATATTTCTTTTAAGACTGCTTGTTTCCATTGGATAGATCCTGGTTTGGATCGGGCAAGTCTCACAGAAAGTGAGGGTTTCCTTTGTCCTCAAGCCTCTCCTAGGTAAAGAGAGGAGATTTGGGGGGTGTTAAAGGAGGGGTTCCAATTAACCCAAACCCATTGTTTTGTGGGTTTAAATTGGTGGTGGCAGTGGTACCAAGTCCAGACACCAAAGAAGTCTGTGTTCTGGGGAAAAAGTTTTAACCTATGCTGGTAAAATAAGCTTGGGAGTTATTTCTTTTTTTTTCATGCAGGTCCCCACATCTTTACCCTAGAGTTCAGAGTGGGGAGGCAATCCTGACAGATCCTGACTAAGAGAAACTCACCCATGGGGGAAGGAAAAAGATTGGTGAGAAATCTACCAAGGTTTAACTTGCCAAGTTAGATCTTAGCCACTAACAAGCATGTTTTATTTTTATTTGCGTGTAACCATTTTGTCTTTATTCCTTGTACTTTAACTCACTTAAAATCAGTCTCTTTTTGTTAATAAACTTGTTCTGCTTTTAATCTAAACCAACCCAGTGAAACTGCTCAGCTCAGCTGTGTTTGAACTGAAGTGTTTGCTAACTTCAGCTAAAGTAATAAATAAACCGTACTTCTGTCTCTTTGAAGAAGCAACAAACCTTATTAATTTTCTGAGTGTTCCAGGAAAGGGCTGAGACTTCAGTGAAGATGGTTTGGGGGAAATTCTTGACTGGGGGTGGGATGGGATCCACCTGGGGAATAGTAACTAAGGTTGGTGGAAACATGAGTGTGGCTGAGGTGTAATGAACAGTCTGCTGGAGTCAGAGTTTTTGAACCAGGGTTGCTTAACAAACAGAGACTCAGTGTTCACTTGTATGTTGGATTGGAGTGTCCAGACAGGAAACTACAGCAGCAGAACATTTAAAGAATCTCAGGGCTACAGGAGAAGCAGTGACACAACCTCTCACTGGTTTGGGTTGCACCCCATGACAGGCCTCCTCATTATGAAGGACCCGTTTTGCACACAAAAAGGCAAGGTATCATGATTCAACGATTAACAAGAGGATTCTATTAATACCACTCTTGGCCCATCCAAGAGGTGGATCAGAAAATGGGCTACTGCATTTTGAAACTTAGGGAGAATGAGGTACAGTGCAGCAATTTTATTTAGATCAATGTTCTAAACTGTCCAATTGACCATTATTAGGAGATAAAAGAAAAAACAACAACACTGTGTTAACGTTGACATAAAAGAAAAACCAATAAATAACCTGAAGTCTCTTCAAAAAACTGTATGTGGGTTTGGAAAGATTAGCAAAAATGGTTTTAGAATTCAGCCTTTAGAACTCTGAAAGTGAGAATTCATAAACAATTTTAGTTCTCTGTTCCATCTCCTGCAGCTGTGATTTCTAAAAAAATAAATATATTTAGAAAAGCAAAACTGCTGGAATATTTAGTAATGCAACCCCTCCAATGGCACCTTATAAATATGCTTTGTTGGAATCTGTTCTACTGATATAAGTGAAAATGATGGAATGCTTGTGATGTGATGGAGAGAGAGACATATTGTAGCAGAATATTCTTGACAGTCTGCATTGTTTAAGAATAATTTAGCTGAATATTTCAATGTTTTTCCAGTGATGCGGCATGTCTCTAATTTAGTATAAAAATATTCTTGTTTTCAGCTTTGTCAGTTTGTTTTATTAGGTCCTATCATTTTCCCTTTTTTAATGATTTATTGCAGTCTAATTGACTAAGTGTTAAATTCATGATTTTATAGCTTCATGCACCTGACTCTCTTCATTGTGTAGACTAAACATCCTGAACAACATAGGAGCAGAAATCCAGGTAAACTAGAAGCTAATTCCAAATATGCCACTTGCAAGTAAGCATGAGCATCAGAAAACGGGATCAGACACATTATTGACTGGGAGAGCAAAAAAGGTCACAGTCTCTAATTTCATCCCAAAGGACTGAAAGGCTTACCGTGAATTGGAATAAGTCTTCTATCATATATTACTAATTACACAATTAGACTTGCATTTAAAGTGTAGAGGTTCTGGAAAGGTACTGCTATTTCCCAGCTCTAGTGCTGCAAGAGATCACATTGTAAGCCTGCCTAGATGTGTGATGAGCCATCTACATTGAATTCCAATGTAAAATGCCAACCTTGCAGCTGTCATTTATAGGGACAAGTAAATATTCAAATATTTGGATTGTGATGACACTTTCTGAATGAAGCTGAGATGGAGGGGAATAAGGGATGATCCTATTATTCAGATCCCTGAATATAGACCTCATCAAAACTGAAAATGGGCTACCCTGCCTTTCTCCTTCCCTTCTTCCAAAGGGGCCCCCAAACTCACCACTGCTCACCATTAGCCACCTTCAGTGGCTCAATCTAGTGGCTCAAATACTATTTGTTGGATGAGTC
Organism: Sternotherus odoratus; assembly: GCA_032164245.1. Lineage (NCBI taxonomy): Eukaryota > Metazoa > Chordata > Testudines > Kinosternidae > Sternotherus > Sternotherus odoratus. The sequence goes on from JAVMKO010000001.1 coordinate 166,733,203, forward strand.
AGACACTCTGGCTAAAGGGCTTAATCCTGGAAGTGGCTGAGCACTACTGTGAGACACTAGGTCCCCAAAAATCCATGAAATGAATAAGAACAGAGGGTGCACTCAGCATCACAAAAGAGCATTCAGCAGCTGGATTGAGCCCTAAGATTTTAGAGTTTCATCTACATTAATGGGAGCAACAGACCGAGGAACGGTTAGCTAAGTACCTGAGTGGTCTGAATGGCAGCCCAAAATATCCCCAAATCTTTGACTCACTGCCTTTGGCTAATATTCGTGCTATACAGCAAGTTATTTTATGCACTTATCTCTACCCATTACCTTGCTCTAATGAAAAGAAGCTCCTACCATCAGGCGGTTTAGCCTCAATATTTCCAGTCTTTGAAACTATCCAGTTGTTATAATCTGGTGTGGAATGTCTTGTAAATTCTCAATACATTCTATTTTTCATCCTAAACTCTCTTGGGATTATTTTTGAACAATAGCCATTATTTATGCAGAAATTGGCAGCAGAAGGGCTACAGAAGTTTGATTGAAAGGTGAGATCAGAAATTAGGAAGAAGGAGGCATGGGTTAAAGAAAATGATGCAATACAAGAGACAGAGGAAAAGAAAAATACCATGGAAACAGACAGGTAGATGTGATCTTGAAAAAGAATGACATGAAATGAGAAAACCAGAATCAAAGAGCATTGTCAAGGTATGCACCTTCAAATGTTTCCATCAAGCAAATCTAAACATTTTATCATTTTTATTTCTTCATCATGCTACCTGATTCACAATGATGTCTTCAAGTAATTATATTTCAATTATTATTAAGTTCCTCAGAATTTCTAAAAAATTAAATGATTGAAAATAATGCCCTTTGAGTCACCCATCAACAGTGTGGACACTGGGAATACTAATCTAACTTCCTTATAATTCCATCTGTTGTCTAAGTCTTTTAAGTTATAAAGTATCATTGAAAGTTCATGTTAAGAAATGTTTATTATCAATGAGCCATAATTAAGCCTCAATAGTCTGTCACGGAAGTAATGGATTCCATGACTTTCCAGGATGTTCTATGACTTCTGCAGCGGCCAGTGTGTCTGGCCCCGGGACCACCTGAGTGACTCGGGCAATCCCTAGGTCAGCCGCACTGGCCGCTACTGGGGCAGTCTTGGACAACCCCCACCCCCAGCACCAGAAAGGGTCTTGGGCTGCTAAATCCCCCTCACCCCTCCCAGTACCAGCGGGGATTCTGGGCCATGTACCACCATTCCCTCAGAGCATCAGCAGCACACCCAGGCCACCCCCTGAAAGCTTCTGCGCCCCCCCGGGCCGCCCCCTGCCCCAGAGCACCCAAGATTTAGTACAAGTCATGGACAGGTCACAGGCAGTGAATTTTTGTTTACTGCCTGTGACCCATCCACGACTTTTACTAAAAATACCTGGTGACTACAATATAGCCTTAGCCATAATTATGTTGGGCCACTGGAACTTGCATCACTATTCCAAGTTATTAAATCTAATTACCATGTCACATGATATATTACCTCTTCTTAATGCAAAAGGAAGTTTCAATTTAGCAAGAAAATGGGTGTGAATTCAAATCAGTTTAGATGATGGCTTCAGGGCTGACTAGAAATCTTTAATTCACTGGAGGGGAACTGCTGAGATCTTAAACCATGAAGCTTTCCAGCTCAAGCGTGGGGACTGAATTTTAGCACTGGCTGCCCTCGGGGAGCATGTACATCATTTAGAATATGTTAGAACATTTAAAAATATTAAATAAGCATAAATAATTTATTTGGAAAAATGAAAGGAGTTTACTGTCCTATTTGCCTGAAGAATTTATAGAACATGTCTGTTGACTGACTGGAAGGGGCAGATTGTAATTTTCCTTCAACTGTGAAATGTGGATATTTCCCCTAAGCAAAGTAAGAAAAAAAATTACCTTTAATTCTTGTTTTCTGTAGATTCACATATCCCAAGTGATCTCCACTCTTGGGGGGCTGTGTTTCCAGTGTGTAACCAGGTGGGATTCAGTCATTTTATCCACTAAAGTATTTCCTCTGCCCATCCCTCCTTCATCTTTTGAATGGCTTGGTAATTCCCTGCCTATATTATTGCAACTTCATTTCTTCTTTTTTCTGAGTTCTTTCAAATTCTTCTTGTATACGTGTCCCATGAGCCCCTCCTGGCTTCCCTCCATGCTACTTTCTGCTCCTGGAACAACCTGTTCAACACTATTTGTTATGCTTGTTTCCCCTCTTCCCCCAAATCCCATTTGTCCAATTAGTAGTATTTATTATTTGTGTTAGGATAGCAGTATAGCACCCACAACGTATGAGTTGCTTTCTAAACACATAGGGAGCTCTGACACAAACCCAGCCTAACGAACAAACTTTCTAAAAATGAAATCTATATATATAAAAGTCAAATGGTATATGCGTGTATGTATGCATGTATGTACGTTCACTTACTCCTTCCACACCGTTTGAGCTAGAGACTTGAAATTTGGTACAGTTATAGGTCTTAGGGTCCTAATCAGGGTAAGAGTCGAAAATTTTTCAAGTCTCACCTCTGACGCCCCCCAGGGGTGAAATTATTTAAAGGCCAATCACATCAGCTGGGCAGCTGCTGTTCTCTGTGACATAGTTATGATGTCATAATACCCCCCTCCAACGGACCCTGCACTCGCTCAGCTCTCTGCCCCCTCCCCACCTCTGACGGACCCAAGCAACGCCGGGTATTTTCGCTAGTTACAAATAAAAGACATAACCTCATAATGTTTTACTGTGTAAATTATTCTTCACTTACATCATCTCTCCCTGTGTCATGTCATGCATTGTCTAACGTAGACTGTAAATGCTTCAGAGAAGTGATTGTGACATCTTTGCCTGCAGAAAACCATGCATACCTGTGCATTGTATAAATAAATACATATTAGGGTGTCACTAAAGATAGAATTTGTTGCCTTCCAGGAGCTGGACTAAAATCATAGGCAGCCATCAGGCATTATTAGTCACTAACAACTGGGGATGGACTTAAGATAGTAACCTTCCAGTGGAAGACTCCATATTCCATTGTCAGTCGGGGTACTGGAACAATTTGTATAGTGGAGGTGCTGAGAGCCATTGAACCAAACTGCAAGTCCTGTATATGTTGGAAACCACTTCAAACTTGGGGGTGCAGTAGCACCCCTAGTTATAGCACTTATGTTGTCAGTCCCCCGAGGTGGCCTGTTCCCTTGATACTTTTTACATTTTTATTTTTTTCCAGTTTCAGATAGTTATAATTCCGTAACCACAGACATCAAGGGGAGAGTACACCACCTCAAAGATGTCCCTGAAAAGGTATTATGTCTGTCTGCAACCAATTTCGATGACATTTTGCGGCATTCCTTTGAGATCGGTGAAAGGGTATTACTCTGCCACTGTTTTTAATTTGTCTGTATACAGGAGGATAAACTTACACTGAATATAACATCAGGTATGATAAAAAGTGATTGTTTACTATGCAAATACTTACCTTAAATAAGATCGAGAGGCATGGGGGAGATTTGTTGGTGGGAGTGAAGAGGATTAAGGCTTCCTTTATTCTGATATATCTTTCTCCATCTACCATGTTATGCATGCAGTGAAATACTCACCCAAAGTACCAAAAAGTTAGCTCTGCGCTCTTACCTGGCCGATGTGCCTTTGGAACTGCCATGTTCATCACGCGCCCTCCGTCCTGAGGTTTGGGGGGTGAAGCAGTAAATCTGCAGATCCCCGATTCTGATGGTGTGCTTGAGGTCAGACTGTCTGTGTACTCATTAGTCCCTGCGGTTAGCTGTTCCGATGATGTGTCTGATATAAAGCATTCTGTAATTGTGAACTTGGCATGCCTCAGCTGCTCTTCCATCTTAGCATGTTCATATGCTCTCGCTAGCTCTTCGTATGTAGAGGAGGCACTTTCTGTGGAGACCATGCTGCTTCTTGCTCGATCTAAATATCCAAAAAGGATTTAAAAAAAACAGTGTGGTCATTTCAGTACCTAAATCATTAATATGAAAGGGTTTTTACCAGGGTGTAGTTTTCCTATGATGTGAATGAAATCTACTTCACCATGCATGTTGATCTTTCACACTTAAAATGAGGTCTCATTGCTTTACCAGAGGCATAGGAATCAGAATTGACTTGTTTCTTAGAAGCAGAAAAAGAATTTTATTCAGTAAGGAAAATGTGATTACTCTCCTTCCTCTGCACCTTCCTCTTTTGAAAAGGAAGTTTAGTGCTTTACATTTCAAAAGAAAAACAGAAAGCCACTGTTTGTCCACAGAACAGACACAGCACTGCCAAGGGCAGTTTCAATACAGTATCCTGATACTGTGCCTCAGACACGTTTCAGAGGGCTCACCTCAAGTGGTGAAAGATAGCTCTTTTTCTATATTCATCCACACCTTGGCCCTTCTGTTGAGAATGCCAACAAAGGTACAATAGAATGGCAATGATTCTGAGACAGACATCTTTTTTTTCTGGGAACCAGACCGAAACCACCAACTCATCTCACATAGAGCAAATAGCTGCATCAGAAGGTAACATCTTTGGTCACTACCAATCTGCTTGTATTCTGGTGCCTGGTTCATCACTAGTGAAGTCAATGGTAACTTCACCATTGACTTTAATTGGCACAGGATCAAGTCCTTTGTAATAAAGAAGTGTCTCTTTTCCCATTACCAATTCCTGGAGACAGCAACTTCCCCTGAACAAGCATCATTATTCTTGAAGATTTAATTAGTCACTTGTGCATGGTAAAGCTTACTGCAAGTACAATGCCAAACCCTGAAAAGTGAAGCAGATGAGAGGTTTCTATTTAATTGAATGGAAAAGTCTCTGGAGTGCTACACTTTTCAGTTTTCAGAGAGAAGAAAAGTTTCACAAGGTCCTTGAGCAGGAACTACGTCTTCTTCCAGGTTTTGTACAGTTCCATGAATATTACTGATACTCAATACATTAATAATAATATTAATAGTAGCTGCAAGAACAACTAGTTCATAAAAATGAGACTACTAGAGTAACTAGATGGAACAGTTTGTCAATTGCAAGTCTTTATTTTTTTATAACATATACTAGAGTCCTGGTATCTTTATTCCATAAGAAGTGCAATACAACTGTTAATTATAAAGAGGTAAATGCATTATTTTAATTCATAAGTATTTTTATGATATGACTTAATTTGATTAGGAAATTCAAGCTTACCTATAGATATGAATGATTAAAGCATGCTTGGACATGTCTCCACTAAATTTAAAGCTACTGGCCCATAAATCTGGGACAATTCACAAAATGCCCTCATATGTCCGAAACGGTCTTGTTTTGGAAATCTGAGCCCAGAGCTTGAAAGCAGATCAAAATTGGTAGACCCTTCGTTCATTTCATTTATGGATTCTTAGGCCAGCCCTATATTAAAAAGTTAGATTGATCCAGCTACATCACTCAGGAGTGTGATTAATTCACACCCCTGTTCAATGGAGTTAAGATGACCTAATCTGCAGAGTAGACAGTAGCAGGTCGATGGAAGAACTCTTCCATTGATGGCCTCTCAAGGAGGTGGATTAACTACCAGAGTGACAGGAGAACCCATCCTGTTGCTGTAGTATATGTCTACACTGAAGCACTGCAGCTGTGCGGCTGTGAAGACATAGCTTTAGACATGTAGCACGGCTATGTTTGGCTGTACTCCTCAATACACAATTGTTCAACTTTTAAAATAACAATAGATTTATCACGCTGACCCCATCCCTTTCCTAGAAATCAAAAGCATACCATGTACATTGTTTTGTCACCTCTGTGTTGTGTACCCCTTCCATGACCCAAGTTTCCAAGTGTCCTTTTGATTTTAAAAACTATTTTAATTCTAATATAAAACCCCACCCATCTTAAAGGGCAGGGATAGAGTTGGAAGTTGTCTAGTAATTACCAACTTTTGTTCAAATACTATAGGTTTTGAAGCAGGCTTGTAAAATCATTGTTAAAGTTTACAAGCCCATGCAGTGAACCCACTTGCATGTCCTTTTCCATGATGATTGAATGATGACGAGAAAACCTAATGACATTTTACTTGTCCATCAAATAAAATTACCCTGGGTGAGAAGAATCGTGCTGTGCTGGGATATGTGACAATATGTTTGTGACACCATATGGGAATTTTCTGTAACATTTTAATGAACTATTTGTATGACTCTGTACTTATCACTTCAGTATTGCTACCCAAGGAGTGACGAAGGGTTAAAATGTTGCTCCAGGGGCAGAGCAGGACACATGAGGTGTTTGACTCACATAGCTGCCTGGCTGAAGACCAGAATTATTAGCAAACCGAACATGAGTGAATGGAGGTCCTGAAAGAGACAATGGAAATTCTTAGGACCAAAGGTTAACACCTAACTGCAGAGTCAGCTGAACATGTGACCTCAGCCAGGCTCTGTCCTGAGCAAAAGGCAAGAGGTGTCAGATGTCTGTGATAAGAACTGGCAACACAGAAACACAGCAGCTCTCATGGGAGACTGGAGGACAAAGACAGAGCCAAGGTGGATTCTAGAATAGCCTGGCTGGATGCAGCCCTAGCATTGGCCATCTGAACTCTCTCTCAACCTTTGCTTCTCCATGCTAACCTAAGCACTTCTTGATGCTGTTTTCCAGTTGACTAATAAACGCTACTTTGTTTTGAAAAGGCTTCATAAAGTCACACCAGATATTTGCTGAAGTGCATCAATCTCCCAAAGGGTAAACATCTCTGAACAGGAGTCTGCTTCAGTTGGACTCATTGAGCAAAGCTCACGGTGAGGAACAGGTGTTCTGGAGCCTGAGAGGCTCAGTGTCAGAGGCATTGAGGCCATGTGACCTACCTTATGGAAGAATGTGACTCTTTGCGGGGTCTGGCACACTAACGGGGTACCCCCTGGAGATGGTCTACAGGTTGGAGCATAGCAAATCCAGGATTATGCCCACAATCTAGCATGCCTATAATAAGGTTTTCACCATCCTTCTAGAAAAAGAAGTCTGGATGAAACTGGGCACGTCTGATAGGCAACAAGAAGTACTCTCTCTTTAACTGAGGTGGACATACTGCTTCCCCAACTCTCCTGCTTCTTTCCACCCCTTGAGAGAGTCACCTGGATTTCCAGGCAGCTTTGCACAGCAATATCCATGAGTCATTAGGGAAGCCCAGCACTGCGCGTTTTTAGATTTAATTTGTACATTATTAGGGGCCAAACTTCCCTATGAAGAATGAAAAAATATTCTTCTGATTTAGGTATACATAAAGCTAATACAGGAAAGTAAATGTACCTAGATTCTTAACTGAATAAGTTTTACAAATCTTTTTATTTTCATGTCTCTATCCACATAGTCATGTAAATTTCACACCATTTGATTTAACGATGTACCTTACAATGACAAAAACACAGCCCATAGGAAGTTCCTGATATTAATGTTGGCTAGAATATATAGGCAGTGGTAGATTTTAAAAGATACTTAAAAGGGCGGTGTCCATTCTTAAAAGATAACAGATTAATCCTACAAATATTACTGGGCACAGTGCTTACTACTCTGAGTAGCCTAGTGGAAGTCAACGGGCGATATGTAGTGCTCAGCACTTCTGAAAATCAAGCTGCATATTTAGGTCCCTAAATATGGATTTAAGGATCTTTAGGAATATATTTTTGAAAAAACTGGACCAAACATTTTTAGATTAGGGCAAGACAGATGTCTGCTTTTTGTTACTCAGAGAATAACTGGATATTTTCATAAACCCCTCATTTTACTATGTATTGAAAAGCTATTCATGTATACTGCTTTGGATGGTTTTCTCTTCCGGGACCTGACTATTCTGAGACTTTCCTGTGTAGCAGCTCTAAACCCAGAAGTGAAAGAAAGCTGATCCAGTACAGCGTACCGGTAAGAAAGTGGTCGCTGGTACACAGCTGACTGTACTAGCAGGGCCGCTGATGATGGTGGTGGAGGGGGGGGGGGCAAAAGGGGCAGTTACCCTGTGGCTTCCAGCTGCCACTGCTGCTACTGCTACCATGCCCGCTGGTGGAGCCCCAAGCCCTTTAAATCACCGCTGAAGCCCCAGGTGGAATGGGCCAGACAGCGCTGAGGACTGGCTGGGGGAGTCTGGCCCCAGCCCTGACTCTTCCACCTGAGACCCTGCCCCTTCTGAGGGCCCATTCCACCTTGCTCAGGACCCTAGCCACCCTGCATACTGGTAAGTTTGTTAAATTACATTCACCCCTGTCTAAACCCCAAGGAATTACGAGCAGGTGCTTCTGACCAGCCTTGAGCTAGGCAGGGAATCACCGCCTCTGTCAGTGATATACTGCAAAACAAACATTTTCCTTGTTGCTGTTTTTTAAAGCTAACTTTGGAGCTGCTGTGTGAGTGTTTCCCTGATCACATGATATAACTCATTTAAGGGTGTACCTTTGTTTATCTCTTGTTCAGTGTAGAGGAAAAAGAAAATCAGCTTCACTTTTCAATCTCACAACTGCATTTTAACCAGGACACAACAAGCCTAGTATTAAGATTGAGTGGAGAATTGCATCTTCAAGTTCCTTTTTCTTATTAGTTATAGATATAGTTGTTCCCAAATAAATAAGGGCTTTGTCCAACACCCATTGATGTTATTGAGTACTGGATTGGGCCGAAAAGCTCGGCATTCCCCCATGAGCAAATTACACCACTGGAAACAACTTACCTTATGGTTGCTCAAACCTTAAAATCATTCCAGTTTTTACTTCATTTTCCCAGAGATAATACTGCCACTTCCTGGCTGGTGCCATTTCATGAAGCAAATGCGCATACCTCTCCCTTTGAACTCAGGAAGTACATAGTTTCAGTGACCATAAAAATTACCCACAGAACCGTCAAAAAGATTTTGGAGTACGTTTTCAGCATAGGAGGTCACGGACAGTGACTGTTATCATAAATGGTAGCATAGCCCAGTAGCAGTTGCAGTTAGAAGGTACATTTTTACAGTGCTTTAAAAAGAAAATTAAACTCTTAATCTCAGCAGCAAATATGGTATATCTAATGCAGTAAATACGACTCCAGTTATGCTAGTCCTGTCTTTAGAGGAGAATTCTGCAAATGACATTATACCTGTATCCTGTGAGGGGCTGACACTGTAGCTGTCACTTTCCTTGTCTACTGATCCTGCAGCTCTGGGTGTTGGAAGCCTCCAATCTGTGGTGAGGGTGTGGGCTGATATAGTGGGATGAGGTCTGTTGAGAGTCCACTGACTAGCGTACCTGTTGCGAGCTGTGGGCCCAGTTTTTGCATTCCTTCTTGTAGTAGGATCTGAGATTGACAAACAGAGAATCTTTGTCATTAAGCTATTAATTAGTCAATGAAAAATCACCAGCAGAATAACTGAAATGAAGTGGTGACTGAGCTATTGTTAAAAACAAAACTGAAGTGCAATGAGTACATCCCCAAATTAGGATGTTTTCTTCACAGAAATTCTACATGTTTATACAATCACAAATGTTAAACAGTCTGGGAATGAAGAGGTAAAGGGATCCAACCAGTTCCCCACTGCCATATAACTCTACTTCACTCATTATCACGTCACATAGAATCACAGAATCACAGAATATCAGGGTTGGCAGGGACCCCAGGAGGTCGTCTAGTCCAACCCCAACTAAATCATCCCAGCCAGGGCTTTGACAAGTTTGACCTCAAAAACCTCTTAGGAAGGAGATTCCACCACCTCCCTAGGTAACCCTTTCCAGTACTTCACCACCCTCCTAGTGAAAACGTTTTTCCTAATATCCAACCTAAACCTACCCCACTACAACTTGAGATCATTACTCCTTGTTCTGTCATCTGGTACCACTGAGAACAGGGCCCCCCCCTTAAGTCCGGGGCCCGGTACACCTGTACCCGTAGTACCCCCCTGTCGCCGGCCCTGCTGAAGGGGGCGGTAGAGGCAGGTGCTGGGAAATGTGAAATTACTACACCATTAGCAGATTTCTTCCTCCTTTGTGACTGCTGAGTTCTGCTGTATGGAGGGGCAGAGCCTTGCCTCTGATCATTCCCCATTCCTGTCTGTCCATTGTTGCTGCCCTCGCCTAGTACTATGCATTATGATATCTGCATTTGGATGGTGAGGTGTGGGGAGCAATGGGGTACCTTGTGCCTCCTTATTCTCGTGTGTGGCTTTGTAAGGGTAACTCACATCCTCTGCAGACATGAAATCTAAGTGGGTGGGTGTGGAAGATGCCATCCAGAAATTCCCCTGTGTCGAACAGCTGCACTCTACAATTAGTCACTCATGGCTGGCCTATGTCAGCTGACTCAGGCTTGGGGGCTTGGGATAAGGGGCTGTTTAATTGCAATACAGATGCTCAGGCTTGGGCTGCATCACAGTTCTTTGCCATTTAGCAGTGTTCCCAGAGCTGGGACGTGAGGGGTTCCTTGACTGGCTTTTGGGAGCTATACTCTTTGGAAGATCTCAGCTAGCCCAGAATATTACCAATAAATAAACAATTGTATATGTATTCAGAACCGTTCATCCTGAAGGATCCCAAAGCCCTTTACAACCTTCTGTGAAGTATACGCCCAGTGCATCACTGAAACAGAATCATCTCTAGCAAGAGAGGGCAACTCCCAACAGCACTGGACAGAGGACAAGTTTTGGCCAAGGATATTGGAACTGCTTTTACAAAGAAAATATTAGTGGATCTTTGAAATCCATGCACATCATGTAGGACCCTCAGTTTTTTAAGGTATCAAAGTCATCCCGAAGACTTGACCTCAATCTCCTGAATCTTATTTGAGTCCATTTCCCAGACTTAGTCTTAGAAATATCTTGAAACGTGCATGAAATTTAAGCACCGAAGGTGAAATCATGGCCTTATTGACGTCAGTGTAAGTTTTGCCATTGACTCCAATGGGGCCAAGAGTTCACCCCAGACTGTGACTGTCCCAGTGCAAGTGAGCAGCATCCTCCTTCTCTAATCCTAGACCTTATGCTCCCGGAATGCAAGGAACAGAAGAGCCTAATCAGTAGACTTCTGAAAGGAGACAGAACGAATGGAACGAAGGCCCTCGCAGAGCCCAGCTGGACTGTGGAAACTACAACAGTCATACCCAGTTTTTGTCTTCTGATTAAATATTTAGATTTTGAACAACAATTGTGTTACAACTTCAAAAAGAATGATTACACAGACCTTGCAAACACATATATGGATTCTGATGGGTGGATGGTCTCTGCATTGAGGGGGACTGGAAATCTCAGATTTTGAGTTTATTTGGAGAATTGTTATTTTAACAAATCTGTTTAAAGGCTAGTAGCTATTCATGGGCCTCAGCGCAAACAGCTTCGCTATTCTTCCCTTGCAGCAGAGGAGGCTGAGAATGCATATCCTTGAGCCCCTCAAATTCATTTAAATGAGTCTGTTAAGTTTGGGAAACGCTACTCAAAATTCTAAGACTGGGGCTACACACAGCAGGGCTGCTGGAACAATTTGCATAGTGGGGATGCTGAGAGCCATTGAATCAAACTGTTCACCCTGTATCATATGGAAACCACTTCAAAACAGCGGATGTGGCAGCATCTCCAGTTCTAGCACCTATGTTACTTTCCAGCACCTATTTTACAGTGTTATTTTCAAATATTCAGGGAATATTAAAATGCACAATAAATATATTTAACATCTTTCCTGGGATGCATGTGAACAAGACTATTAGGCTTTATTAAACGCCCATTTTAAGTAACAGTATTTCCATGGACTTCAATGGGCTTTGATTTAGAAGCGATAAGGGATGGAAAGTGTAAGTATTCTGGGGTGTTGTCCAGCCTCTAATCATCTCTAGGAACGACAAATACTTTTGGAGTGCAGGATTTTGCAGCAGATTAGATAGATTAGATAGATAGATTTTAAAACAATGCAGGATTCTGCTATGTTGTTCATTCTCATAATCTTGATTCTTCAATATAATAAACATCAATGACAATATTTGATCTTTGTATTTCTATAATCCTAGGAATTGTTTATATATTTCAAGTATGCCACATTACACCATATTACTATCTAAGAACTATTCCTTAGATTTAATGAAACTTTTCCAATTATACAGCTATGGAACACATGTATAACTGAGTTTAGGAAGAATGCAGGGTAATAGTATATTTATTCATTTTGTTGTTTAAATCATTGTAAGATGATCTCAACATGGAAATAGCTGGGAAAATGGGTTTAATATAGTAACTAGAAATGTAAAAACGCAGTAATCAGAAAATGTATTTCTCATATCCTAGAACATTAGGAACAATCACAGTTAATTGAGAAATGAAATAAAGATTGATTGCTGAGAAATAAATATCTGCTACCTATGAAACATTAGCTCAATAGATTCGAGATGTTAAAATGCAGCATAAATTTCCTTTGAAGAATATTTAGGTCTGAATTACCTTAAATTACACCTACATTTTAACATGCAAAGGAAACTTTTACGGTAGTAACCGTAATATGTACCACTTCTACAGTGGGTCCAATTGTAATAGAGACTATTTCCTGCTGTACAAAATAGTTTCCACACAACATTCAAAATAAAGGAAATACCACAATAATATAAATACTGTGACAATGATATCTGCTATATATTATATGTATTATTGTATTATAATATATGTATATTATAGGTAATATATTCTCCTTTATACTCACTTGTTCCTGGCCGGGCATCAGAAACATCAACCAGTGGTCCAGTAGCTTGTGAGACAGACTGGTAATGTACTGTATGAGTAACTGTCAATGACTTCTGTTTAGATGTCTCTCCAAAATCAGCATCAGTTAACAACACTGTTGATCTGTCATCTATAAGCAATACAAAATGAATATTAAAATAAAACAAAAATAAAATAATCATATTTTTGTTGATCCTTAAAAATAGTTTAAGTCCTCAAGTTTACATAAAACTAAAGAAGTGAGTATTGCCTGTGGGCCTTCATTTGTGATATGATGACTTTAAGGGACACAGATGGGCTTTTTGTGTATCCTTTTAGAAACTCTCTATTGCCTGTAACAATCTTTTGCCTTAAGTACTTGGACGTCTTCCATTTTGAAAACACTTCCCCCCACCCCTTCATGTTTGTCATTACCATAAGTGATTGTATCTGTGAGTCGAAAGCAGATTGTTAGCTCATATGTGCTCTCTGTTCTGGCTAGCTTCGCCTCTGCCGCACCAGAACAAAAATACTGCAGCATTAGGGCCTCAATCCAGTAAAGCATTTATGAACTTGCTTTAGCATTTGAACGCTCTTGAGGAAGTTGGTTGGACAAATCTTGTGCTTACAGTTATACACATGCATAAATGCTTTTGTAGTCTGGAGCCTGGTGTGGTCCAAATCTTGCCTCTTCCTTATGTTGCAAAATTCCTGCAGCAGAACTGACTGGTGTGGGTCAGTGACACAATAGGAAGAGGATTTGGGGAGCCTGGTGCAAGCGGTGTGAATCCCCTGCACAGGGCCGGCGACAGAAATTTTGGGGCCCCCTACTATGATCGTTTGGGGGCCTCCCCCAGCCCAGCCGGCGCTTCCCCCCCCAGCTGACAGCGGCTGGGGTGGGGGGCAGCCCAGCTGGTCCCCCCCCAGCCCACCCGGCGCTCCCCCCCCCCCAGCTGACAGCGGCTGGCGGCAGTGTGGGTCCTGCAGGAGTGCGAGCCCGGGAGCAGCGCGAGCCGCCCTTGCTGCTTCCCCCCCCGCGCGCCCTTTCCCCCCCAGACCTGCGCGAGACAGTGCAGGGGCTGCATGATGCCACGTCCGGCAGGGGAAGCCCTACCTTGCTGCGGAGCCTCCCCGCCCTCGCCCTCTTTGCAGGCGGTGGTGCGCCGCTGCTGCCGGCTGGGCTCACTGCTCCTGCCGGGGACACGCGCGCTCGTCCGCTCCGGAGGAGAGCCGCGCCGCCTCCCCGCCCCTTCCCCGCTCTCCAAGCCCAGCGACAAGGGGGGACGACTACGGGTACAGCTGTGTACCGGGCCCCTGACTTAAGGGGACCCCCCTTAAGTCCAGGGCCCAGTACAGCTCTACCCATAGTACCCCGCTGTCGCCGGCCCTGTCCCTGCATGTCATGGAGTACAGCTGTATGGAGGCATCTTCCTATCTGCACAGCAGGATTGGTGGAGTGGAGGAGGGGAGGGAGTTAGACCCCAGGCCAAGTAGGGGAGAAAGGAACACTTGTGAATCCACTACTGCACGGATTCTCTGCAAAGAAACAGCAGAGGTCACTGTGCAGGATTCCTTCCCACTTTCCATACAGAATCTCCACCCCTCCCTGCACCAAGCCAAGCTATGTGGGGGAACACTTGGTCCTGTGGAAGCTAATAGCCTTTTTCTTTACAATTGTGATCACAGTGCTGATTTTGTTTTAAAGAAGCTATACAGAATGCAGAGTATATTGCCCACTCAATCATACAAGATTTAATAATAAGTCCCTTCCTGCCCCCACTATGATCAACGGTAATTCTTTTACTGACTTCACGCTGGCAGAACAACTACATTTGTATGCTTAGTGCTATCTGGCTTTAGTCTCCAGATTTTATTTTTACATTATTACAGTCTTCATGTATTCATTTATTTTTAATAGCAACAAAAACCATGGGAAATTCCTGCTATCATACAACATATAGTTTTTTGCATTTCTAAAGGGACTGCCAGCAATGGTGCTTCTGTGAATTTACCCATCGCCTGTGGCTGATCCACAATTGTTTTTTTAGTTGGGTTTTTATTTTTTTTGAACTGACGAGAGAACATTAATATGAACAATTCTGCACAGTAACATAACTGGCATTTTTTGCCCCCAAAAGGCCCTAACTAGAATGATCATTATGAAACCAAATTACGTGGTCCCTGGCAAAAGAGGAGCTCTTACTCCAGTCATGAATAAAACCTGCCAAAGCCTATGTGAAATCCTGTCAAAGTGCTGGGTTACTCTTAATGCTTTGTGCAACAAAGTCTATTACCGTGGCACTGATCACATTGCTGAAGTTAAGGAGCTAATGGCATTTTCATTATAAACTCCTATTGCCCAACTACTATAACTCAAGAGTGAAATCTCCCTATAGGATAAAACTTGTCGTAAAAGATTGCAGCCCAGAAATAAAATTTGGAAACATAAAACTGGAAACAAAAATGTCCCTGTTGTAGGTGATGTGTGGATATTGTCTTCAAAGCAACTTTATACACCATGAAACACAGAAAGGACTGTCCAAATCAAGCTAGCCTGGCACAGGATGTGATGGGACAAAGTTAGCTCATTCTTCCCCAATCCTGGGACTGAGTAGCAGCCTCAGAACTAAGATACATTATACCTGCTAGCCAGGGCCAGTTTAACCTCTAGACAAACTAGGTGGCCGCCTAGGGTGCCAAGATTTGGGGGCACCAAAAGGAGGTGCCCCCAATTTTTTTTTTACACTATTGCTGGAAAACGAATGAATAAAGAAAAGAGAAACACCATTGAACGTGCATTTTAACTTGTCGTTCTCTCGTACATTACAACTATAGCCTATGCCAGCTCTGCATTATGGGCACAAGCGTACTGCTTCTCTACGGTACAAAGTGGCAATGATGTCATTTTTCTCGTTGCACGCAGCTGTTACCTGTTCCGGCGGGCTGTTTATAATGCTAGGTTTACTAGTTTTCGGAGGTTGTCAACTGAGGCTATTTTTGTTGAGTTGTTTCAGATCTAAGACTCTGGCAAGTGCTGCTACATCATTTCGCTAATACTTTTTGCCAATTGTGTGTGCATGTTAAGTACTGTATTTGACTGCATATGTTTATGTGAGAATATGTGTGTGTAGGTTGTTGAAATTTGTCATACTGATGTCAGTTGTTGTTGTACGATGGAGTATCCACCATTCTAATTTTATAAATTTTATTAATAACAATAATTGGATATTCTAAAGGTAAAATACAAAGTAGTAGATTTTGATATGAAAGAATGAAGTAAGGAAGTATACGTGATTAAAAAAGGTGTATTTTTGAAAGTATTTTGAAAGTTTATAATAAGCAATGCTCCGGGGGGGGGGGGGGGGGGGGGAGGGAAGGCCAAGGGGGGGGGACGCAAGGTGGATCTTTTACCTAGGGCGCAAAATATCCTTGCACTGACCCTGCTGCTGGCTCCCCTCCCCTCTGACCACATCCTAAATGTGATCACTACATATGCTCTATATCACTGGAGGATTCCTCCATACAAATGGAATCCTCTGCTGACCACTTAAGTCAGCTTCAAGTTTGCTTTAGACTGCTTTTTGTCCAAACTGGTAGAAATCTGGCAAGATCAGCTCCTTCTCATAGACTTTAAGGTCAGAAGGGACCATTATGATCATCTAGCCTGACCTCCTGCATAATGCAGGCCACAATCTTACCCACAGATTTCTGCCCCAGATCCCTAAATGCCCCATCAAGGATTGAACTCATAATCCTGGGTTTAGCAGGCTGAAGCTCAAACCCCAGAGCTGTCCCTCTGCCTTCCCTCCCCCCCAGGGAATGAACAGAACAGGTAATCATCAAGTGATCCATCCCCTGTCACCCACTCCCAGCTTCTGCCAAGCAGAGGCTAGAAATACCATCCCTTCTAATCCAGGCTAATAGCCATTGATGGACCATGAATTTATCTAGTTCTTTTCATTTCACAAGCAGATAGTCTGAAAAAAATTTCAGATTGGGTCAATCAAAACATTTTATTTCAGTAACTGTGAAATGTTTTATTTTAATTTTAACCTTTTAAAAATAACCTCTTTTAAAATAAAGAAATTAAAATTTCAAAATAGAAAATCATTTTGAAATGGAAAATTAAAGTTTTCATGTTGAAAATGTCAGACTGGAACACTTCACCTTTTGCTGTCCTACTCTACTTTAAATTTGCTAGGGTTCTTTAAAGCTCAAAATGATTCATAGGTAGAGAAAGCTTCAATTCATTTTTCAACCATGACAAATTATCTTGTAAATTAGGACCCTAGCCCTTCTTACATGTAAAGGATGCAGTGCAAAGTCCACCAAAACCATGTATTATAAAAAGCAACAGAAGTGCATTGACATTTTACCAATGGTCTCCATTGTGTCCCTCTCTTCAATCAGAAGCTGAGCTCTGGGAATATCTATGTGCATCCTCAGGGTTTGCTGCTGCTTGTTCAGTGTATCTGAGGTCCTGGTGTTCTTACTAGGCACAAAAGAGAGAGAAACATGAAAACACACCTCATATGAAAAGATACTAAAATATTTCCTTTTTAAAAATCCGTTCATCTTAAGATAATAAAATTACAATAGTCACCAAAATTCTCAGACACTTAGGCTGACCAGACAGCAAGTGTGAAAAATCGGGATGGGGGGGAGGGGATAATAGGAGCCTGTATAAGAAAAAGCCCCAAATATCAAGACTGTCCCTATGAAATCAGGACATCTGGTCACCCTACATGCATTTTATTTTCTTTCTTTGTACTTTGTAGCAAATAGGTGGTATTAATTTAAAGTATGTGGTAGGGAGATGAGAAAAAAATAGGTAGGGACAAGGGACCGAGTCTGCCATTATTTAGTGGTTTATCTATCAAAAGCCCTTATTACATCTTTTCGATGCAGCTGTTCAATATTGAACTGATGGAACAGTTATAAAACTGCCATTTTTTTGCATTTCTCAGATTTGACTAATGAACCCTTCAGCTGACCAAACGGGTCAGTGGGAAGAGGGTGTCTTATATAAATTTCTCATATTAATTAATTTTCAGCAATGATTTAAATCCGGAACATCATAAGAATTGGTAAGTTAAGAAATCAATCAAAGATTCATTAGAAATTCCATTAATAATAATGAATTACATAAGGAAAAGTGAAGACTTTAGTTCTGTTGACATTGCAGTAGTAAGAAATTATGAACCTTGTTAGCATTCATGGATTAATTCCTTTCATTGGATTTGGTATTTCAGAACAGTGCTATAAAACAATTATTGTATCATCACACAGGCTATAACAATTTTAGTCTGTGTACCAGAAAATTACTCTGAGAATGAGCCATCTACTACTAAGTAAATGAAAATGGGTAATAAAACTGAGCAGCATAATCATATGCAATACAGAAATTACGGTAAAATCCTTCATATTACACTAAATTCCAAGGACTTGTTCACCCCTTTCCATGGAAATGCTAAAAGGAAGGAAGGAGCTCTCCATATGGGCCCCCTTGTTTTCCCTGAATCAATTTGTAAGAGGAATTCCCTCCCCTCACAAAATGGGCAGCAGTTATGCCTCTAAACCCAACAGATCCAATGGGATCCACCAGAACTGAGCTAGGACATATCTGCCAAACTCTACTTTTCTAGTCTTTTTCCCACTCTGACTAAGGAATTATGGCCCCTATCAACAGTCTTTAATGTGTTTATTTTCACAACAACCCTCTGAGGTTCATAGACTCTTCCTAGATGCTAAGACCTGAAGGGACCATTGTGTTCATATAGTCTGACCTCCTGTGTGGCTATAGAACTTCCCCAAAATAATTCCTAGATCAGATCTTTTAGGAAAAAAAAAAACAATCTTGATTTTAAAATTGTTAGTGATGGAGAATCCACGATGAGCTCACCCCCAAGAAGCCTTTTTCACAAAAGTGTCTCTCTCTCTCTCTCTCTATCGAAATTCCATCCATGGAGATGAGAAACCCTCTTATTAAAACTGATTTGTCTCCATGAATAGTTGTTTTTTTTAAAGAATTGGAATTTTCAAGCCAAAAGACAATTGTTGAAAAATTCCCAGGCCACTCAAGTGAATGAGTCTTTTAATATTAGAAAATCCACGCTATTATCATCACGGGATTATAATCTCATAGATAAGGATTTCAGAGACTACTTCCCTAACAGGAAAAGTATCATTTTCTTACATTTTAGTTACTCTGAGATGATAAAAAGATGAGCCTCTACTGATCATAAGCCTTAAATTTGTCTTACAGTTGCTAATTAGCTCTGCAGACATTGTGATGCTGTGTATCTAACAAACCTCATTTATTGACTATGGATACATATTTTTGTTAGTTTGTTTTTTAAGCAAGTGAAATGCATGATGTGCTAAAAGTTTGTTCACGGGGCCGGCTCTAGGCACCAGCGAAACAAGCAGGTGCTTGGGGTAGCACATTTTCAGGGGCCGCATTAATTTTGAATAATTTATCTATAACCATCCTCCTCAATTGACTGACTGAAAAAAATATGTATATTCAAAACAGGGTTGACTCTTACACACCCATTTATACACAAAGGGATTACATATAGCACCTATGTAAAACTAAAGTCATTTTGTATGCTTGGCCAACAGTCATGCCTCTTCATTAATTTTTCGGGCTGAGGTCAGTGAGTAGGTTTATGCAAAAGAGGTATGGAAAACCATTCCTTTGTAAATGTGAAGGCTGGGTTAGAGATTTCTGGGGCAATTTATGGCTTATTCTATGCTCAAAATTAAAAACATGAGCCAGTTCCTTTTGCTAATCAGTGATGAACAGTTAAAGGGATTTACCTGAAACTTGCTGCCAAAGGAAACATCACCAAGCTGAGCTCAAATACTAGTAACTGTTACTAATTTGAGGTGTGAGGGGCAAATCAAATAACTTTCATTAAACTGTTAATAAGTGGAACTTGCATAGCTTCCCTGGGGATCTGACAATACCCAAAACCAAGGCATTCCACACAAAGACTAAAGCGCCATTCTTAACCCTTTTTATTCTTAAATGAACTCACGGGGGCACAAATATCCACAGGGGAGATTTCTAGATTTTCTAGATTTGTATATGATACTAGCTTTTGGTATAATATAAAAAAATCTTATTCATAATGTACCAAGAAATGTAACATATGTGACTCTGTGGGTTATTGCGGTTTTGCCTTCCTTGTCCAAAAAAGGCCTACAATCTGAGGTAACCCTTAAAGAGGCCTGATTTTTCAGAATGTGCTCTGCATAAGCCTTCTGAAACACAGGCTGTCAGAAAGTGCCACAGGTTGGGCACGCAAAATTACTAGTCACTTTTGAAATGGTCCTAAATCACTTTTTTCCCCCCAAAATGCCTATTTTGATTATTGTTTACAGTTATTTATATCTTTAAAAGATATATGTGTGGTAGATTTTTTTTAAATCAAGCAAACTGGTTTTTAATGAGATGGGGAGGAAATGATTGTCAATACTCACAAAAATTAAAGGTTGATAGAAATGATTGCAGATATAGCTGTACTAAAACATTTTGCCAATGCAACTTGACCTTATCTGCTATGTTAGTACTGGGTCTCTTTTGAGCAGAAGCTTGCCAATTATGCTGAACTATGTGGGTTTTTTGTGAGATGGAGAAACACCAAAGAAATGACTCTATTGAAATCATTTTTACTTGTCACTTTCAGTTAGCTAGGGCTCCAATCCTGCAAACATTCTCATATGTAATTGTACCCACACAAACAATCCTATTGAAGTCAGAGGGACTCTACAGATATGTAAGTGTTTGCAGGATGAGGGTCTAGATTTGAATCTAGGTTAACTGATTAACCCTATGTATCACCAACACACCAGATAGATATAGCCTAACAACTGAGGTGTGCCGTAAATTCAAATGAAATCTAAAACCTCAGAGATGGGGGGTTTGCATTTTTGAAATGGTTCAATCTGGCAAAACATCAGATAGCCCGAAGGTTTTTATTTTCTTAAAAATTAGTATCATTTTCAGTTAATATGAACCAAAATGGTCCTATTTTCAAAAACCCACAATGGTTTCAAAGCTCAATTTTTTTTCCAGACAAACCAATAAAAACTGAAAATATGAATTTCCCATATTTGCAGGTTATTGTTGCAAGAACAGTCGTTTTATTGTCATTTCACAAAAGAATTATATTTATGGATAGTGAAATGACTCAGAACGAAACAGCGAAGTATAAATAAATTGTCCCCACTTCCACAAAGCTCTGCTTATAATCAGTTAGCAATGGTATGTGTATGCCTGTGTGTGCATCTATGTGTACTGTATTTTCAACTATGTGCTTCCAGGCATTTATTGCCTTCAAAAAGATGATCTCTGAAGAGCAATTCCCTCTATGCATATTATGAAAATACTTTAGCGAACAGGAAAAATGTCCAAAAGGATCCAAACATGTTCTGTAATTTAATCCACTAATACAGGGGTTCTCAAACCTTTTTATATTGTGGTTCACATCTTAACAGAGATATTGCCTCATAGGTCACCTTTTTTTGCCGTTTATGACTGCACTGATCACCTCTCTTTTCACTCATTGAATAAAATCCCTGCAGCAAGTTCAGCAATTGCTTAACTGCACATCCAATATTAGAAAGCGTTCAATGAATATTCAGCCTCTTTTAACATGATGTTATAGGTGGAAACAAGGAGGTGAATCAGCACCAGGTGATCGACCAGATTTCTGTGGAACTCTGCTCATCCCTGGACCATTAGAAATCACTGCCCTCATTCTTAAGCAACACTAAAATGGTGTGTTTGGCGCATAGCTACAAACAATTCAGGAATGGAAGGCTTAATAATTAAGTTGTTCCCAGGAATTATTTTGAATATAATCCCTTGAACCAGAAACATTATTAAATGTGAAATTACTAAACATTATTCTTACCTCATAAGCATTTCAGCCAAACTCTTTGCATCTAAAAGAAAACATGGCAAATATTAGTAACTGATAAGTAGTTAGTTAACACCTTAATTTTTGTGCCACAATGAAAGTTTTTTGGTAGATGGATTATTAAGGAGTGGAAGATTCAGGCAAGCTATTTGTTAAAGATTATTCTCTTTCCTCAGATCAGCCATCAAGACATAATAGCCTCTAAAACTACTTATTTTTTGTTAAAACTGCATTTGACTATCATATATCTTTCTGACACACAGAGCATGTATAATTCTCCAGTGGCAGTGAAAATGCTCAGAAACATATTAAAGGCTTTATTGCAAACTGTTCGTCTTGACTTTGAAGAAAACTAAATTTAGAACAGAATAGAATTTAACTTGAAAAAGCTAAAGACATTCAGTAGAAGAGAGACAGACAATATAAAAACTAGAACAGCCCCAATAAAAGCATTAGCACTATCCCTTTTTTAACACAATTGGCTTAAAAGAAATCAATATGAGTTAAAGTAGTTCACAAAGTTTCAGGTACTTCTGAATAGGAGCAGGTCATGACATGAATGAGCAATCTCCTACCGGGGCACCACCAAACCAAATCTGATTGCCTGGAGAATTGGCCAAGGAAGATCTCAAAAGGGTGAGTTTGTTTGGTCACAATCAGGTACACACACCATTCCATTAGCTATTATGCAGAACTACCCCGTTGTGTTCAGAGAGAGCCCTACATACAAATCAGTAGGTAGCAGCTTATTCCTATAAGAGTCAGTCATTCAAAACTATGCCAATGAATGGACCCTTATTCCCTCACAGAGACCCACTGACTTCAGTAGGTCTCCAACCAGGAATAAAGGTCCATGTAGATACATGTTTTTGTGTTTCAAGCCACTAGTTCTTAATTCTTATTTTAAAACTCTTCACTGTAATTCCCTAAGAACTAAGTCTCACACGGAGACTCTACCATCTTGAAGTTTCTTTTGTCATAATGGTTCTGCTGTATCCTCAGCCTGACCTCTTGGAGGGACTACATCCTCCAGACAGCAGTTGGGAACTGGCAGCAAGGACAAAGCAGTTCTCATGGGAGACCAGGCCAATGGAGGAGGGGCTGTTCAGACAGATAGGAAAATGGGTTGGGCTGGGTCTTACTCCTCCCAGGAGTCCCAATCCAATCTGACATCTAGTATTCAGAAACTGTCCCACCTTCCTCTCACAGACATCCAGGGTGGCTCTTTGAAATTAGCTACATCCCCAGTTAACATTCATCTCAGAAGGAGGAAGATTTTTATGTTATTTATTATGAATATTTACTTACAGGTTTTTCAATTTCCAATTTCTAAGATAATGCTTTTTTTCATCCTAGACATCCAAACTCAATTTGCCTCTGTAGTCTCCCTCCCTTACCTTCCTCCTCCTCCTTTTATCTATTTATTCATTTGCTACAGATTATCTAAATTTTAGATCGTAAACTGTCTGAGGCAGGGACTGACTTTATGATATTTGTTTGTAAATGTCTCCTGCAATGGAGCACTGATCCTTGCTTGGAACTGCATAACAATGGAGAAATACCCTTTGCTGTTTATGTACTGATGTGTTCCTTGAGGAGGGAAAATTATAGGCATGAGCCCCATGCATTGCCCCAGTGCAAAGCCAGCAGTTATTTCAGGCACAATTGTAACGCCTACCACCTCTGAGTACATCACAGTCCTGATCGCTTCAAAAACTTGTGCCATGACAACCCCCACAGCTGATTTGCCAACTCCAGACTGGTGAGCCAGGGACCTGTAACAGTTTGGGGTAGCCAGCTTCCAGATATCTATAACGACCTGCATCTGGACTCGTATATGACCTCCATTACACGGGTGTCCTAGCACCTGATGGTTGGGGTAAACTGATCACCAGGCTCCAGAAACATCTGCTTCTTTGTGCAGAAGTTCTGGATCCACTGCAGGTCATCCCAGTTCCGCACGATGATGTGATTTCACCAGTCTGTGCTTATGGCCCTGCTCTAGAAGCACCAATCTACATGTGAGGAGTCTGCAGCTAAGACATGAACAGCATCAGCTGAGTTGTGACTGGCATGTTAGTGTCCCTCTCTGAGAGGTGCCTTCAGCAGGCCCAAAACTGCCATAGAAATGACCACTGACATCTTGCAGATGCTCTACCTGATTCCTGAAATAGGACTGACAGCATGTGGTGGAGAAGTTCTTCCACTGGGTTAGGATCCATACTGATGGCTCTAGCTCCTGAGGGTGGGCAGATACACAGTAAGTCAGTGGATGTGTTGATGGGCTGAAACCACTCCAAACACTTCCAGCCAACTTCTGTTGGAGAGACAGACAAGTTCTCCCACACCCCACTATGAACCAAGCCTGAGAGTGGCTACAGCTGTCAAAAGCACTAGGAACTCTGGGATATAATGGTGTATTCCCACAGAAGATGAAGTTCTGACTCAGATCTGAGCAGGGAAGTATGGACACACCAACATGGTTGTGAAGCCCAGGTTTCCAATGCGATGTGGATGCTCAAGTGCCGGCTTGGAAACACTGAGTCTGGAGGCACAGGTCACCAGACCCAAGCTTACAATGCTGTGTAGACATTCTCATAGGCACTACTGCAACTACTAGTAAAATAAAGCCCTTTCTGGGTCTCATTATTAACGGAGAGATCAGATTAAAGGGAACCCTTGGAAGGCTAGTCGACTCAAAATCTCTCTTTCAATGTTGCCTCTTCTATTTGTTTGTAAAATGAATATCATTATTTTTGTGGCTTTTTTTAACAAAACAAAGACTGATGTGCATCCCCCACATCCAAAACATGAAGTAATTAAAAAACTGGGGAGTCCAGAGATCACAAGCAATCCCAGAACAACAAAGCAGTGTGTGCAGGTGCAACACAGTGAAAGAAACGTGATAAGAAAACAAATATCAAGTTTCAAGCTTTTAAGGAGTTGTTCTCTCAAAAATTGCTCATGTGGAACCCTTAATTTACCTTTTCCTCCCTTGTCTCCTTGTTTGCAAATCTATCAGCATGTCCAGGATATTGGCAGAATTTGTCTTTATCTTCTCCCTGCCTCTGCTGAAATCTTTTACATTCCTTAATCAACTCCAGGGTCTACTGCATGTATTGCAAGTTCCTCATATATGGTCCAATTAAATGTCACATCTCTAAACTTCCAAAGATGTAGGATACAATGGGCAAACCATTCACATGTTCCAGGAGACACGAGCATATCACCACCAGCTTAATGCCTCACTCTTAATGGATTTTTATTCACCTTTGACTATAATGCAAAATGGGCTCTCTTTGTTTTTAAAATCCTGCAGGGATTTGCAATATCCTACATCTTGAAATTAGCCACCTTGTCTATCTATGCTGGGTTTTATACCTCACTCTGACTGAAGTATCTGAATGTTTTTTCTCCTCTTCTGCTCATTCCAGTCTTTCAGTTTTAACCTTCTCTTTCCCTTTGCAATGCAAGAGCAGATAGCCAGGGATGGCGAGGAGAGGGTTTTTTTCACTTGAAATGCCCCATCTAATTTGAATCAATGTCTCTCTCTCTCTCTCTCTCTCTCTCTCTCTCTCTCTCTCTCACACACACACACACACACACACACACACACACACACACACACACACACACACACATTAAAGGGGTTTTGATGTTAACAGTTGATTGACAATTTATACAAATAGTGCTACATGATAACAAGAACAATATTTTTAAAATTATAAACCAAACGAAGGGCCTGCTTTGGCTTCCAGCTGAAGTCCATGATGGTTTTATCATTGACTTTGAAGGACTTGGCAAGGTCTGTATGTACAAAAGAAAAGGGAAAATGAAGCCGATACTGCCTAGAAAATGCAGCCATTGATGCAAAGTAAGTTCTGATTTCTTGCCGATCTCAGTTGTGTTTCTTGTTGCTGACAACTTAAAACCTCTCCTTTACCCTGCAGGAAGCTTTAAATCAGCAACTCATAGCTCCTACAGTGAGATTACAGATAGCCAGAATGCTGGTTGAAACCAAGGAAAAGCTTATACATAAATGTTCTCTCCTTTTTTTTCTTTTTTTTTTATGGCAGCTTGTCCAGTTGGCTCTAGAAAGCAAATACACTGAATCACCCAGTGCCATTTTTCTGGAATAAACACAATGCAGTATCAATATGCCCACTCGTGTGTCCTTTTCCCTTGGTTTCAAGCAACCTCTTTCCAGATATTCTCGGCTGCTGCTCAGCTATATTGTGCTCCTCGCTGTATCTGAAAAAAAAATGGAATGAGTTTATGTTCCCATCATCACAAATATGTGGCAGGGTATTCATATGCTTATTTAGCTGGCCTTAGAACATCTGTGTGAGGGAACATCTCCTCCCAATTTCACCCACACTGCCAGAAGGAAACCTGTCGCTCTATGCAATGGTGCCCAAAACGTTGAATGAGAAAACGCTGCAGTTTAACTGCAGCACCAATATTTAGCACAGCAACTGCCCAAGTTGGTCCATTTCCTCAGACAATAGCAGCAACATAATCCACAATGGCTATATGTGCCTCCCATGCTCTGTACAAAGCTCACAAATGCATGGCAGTGATTTAGTGAATGAAAACTAAAGTACCAAGACTACATGAAGGGTGACTCATAAAGTCTGTGAATACTTAACATATTTGGTAAAAAAAAACACCTGTGCTGATTGCAATAAGACAGCAATATGTTCAAAACATTAACTGAAGCAGAAATTCAGCCTCATTGGCATGCTAACTGTACACGGTAGAACAGCTTCAGGTGCATGACTACATCGGGATGTGAAAAATGGGAAATCCAGTTTCTGTGCTCCCTCTCGCTCACTGCGATCTCATCAGTTATATTTCTTATATTTGTGAATGGATCTCCTCTCTGGGCATTCACACCTCCAGATCACCTGCTGCAGGTGTGCTTCACCCCCCCTGATTGAATTTACCTTGCTTTCTTGCCTGCATATTTATACCTGCCTCTGGAGATTTCCACAACATTCATCTGATGAAGTGGGTCTTAACCCATGAAAGCTCATGATCCCTAAGATCTGTTAGTCTATAAGGTGCTACAAGACTCTTTATTTCTTAACCCATTAGGGTTGACTGTGGGTAAATTAGCAGCTGTACTGCAGTTTTAAATTGGGTGTTGCCACTTATCAGGTATCATTCTGTGCTGGTATCTATCTCCTGCTTGGATTAAAGTGAGCTGAAATTCAAAGCAAAGGAGATACTGTTTCAGTAACAGTGGGGGCTAGGTTAACAGCAGAAAAAAAGAGTGAAAGTCAGCAGGTTCCTTGATTCTAATATATATTGAGTTGCTGAATCCCTATATGACCTCAGGTATCACTTGACCTCCTTGTGCCTCGGCCACTACACTGAAAAATTGGGTAAACAACTGGCTGAAAACCAAGCAGGGTCTCTGTACTGAGAGTTCTTGAATAAATAAATAAATTATACAACATGCAACATTGGAGGAAAGCAATTTTTTAGTTGTCTCTACATTTTAAAACAATCATTAAAATGCTTTAGAAGGAAGAGAATACTGGGTAGGCTGCTTAATTTGCCTGGGTAGAGCTGAAGCCATAACCCCATTCTAGATCATAACCATAACCCCAAATATAGATTATGGAAAGGATGCTCTTATGAAAAATGCACTGCAAGCGACATCAATCTATGAAAAAGATGTGGGGGTGTGGTGGATAATCAGGTGAGCATGAACTTCCACTGTGGCCAAAAGAGCTAATAAGATCCTGCGATGCACAAGAGGGGAATCTCAAGTAGGAGTAGAGGGGTTATTTTACCTTTGCATTTGTCCCTGGTGCTACTGCTGCTGGAATAACGTGAACAGTTCTGGTGTCCACAATTCAAGGAAGAGGTTAATAAATTGGAGAGAGTTCAGCGAAGATGCATAAGAATGGTTAAACGATTAGAAAACATGCCTTATAGTGCTAGACTCAAAGAGCTCAATCTATGTTGACTAAAAAAGAGAAGATTAAGGGTAGCTTGATTATAGTCTATACATATCTACATGGAGAACTAATATTATAAATGGGTTCTTCATATGTACCAGAGAAAGGTACATCATTATCCAATGGCTGAAACTGGAAGCTAGACTGGAAATTTTTGACAGTGAGGTGAATTAAATGTTACAACAATTTACCAAGGTTTGTGGTGTATTCTCCATCCCTGGCAATTTTAAAATCAGGACTGGGTGTTTTTCTAAAAAATCTGCTTTTTAAAAAAAGCTTTTATGCAGAGAAAACAATTTCAGAATTAGATGAAATGTAAATAATGTCAGTGAAAAGTGAGTCAGCAATGACTTTAGGATCATAATGATTCAATAAATATTTCTGTTCTGTAACTGGATAAAAGCTAGATACTGTCTTCATATCATATGATGAAATACTTTCCATTGTGACAGGAACTCAGGACGATGTTAAACAGCATCTACTAATGTTAGATATTTTAAAATCAGCTGCTCCAGAAACTTGGATCCAAGAGTTTTATGATAACTGGCCAATCAGCTCTCTGGACCATTAATGTTGATTTCCAATAAGCCTCGGAACACTAGGGAAGCTTCAGATGACAGATAAAAGCTAACGCTCTGACAAAAGTTAAAAAGGGTACCTGGAACAAGCCAAGTAATTATAGGCCCGGGCAAAATAATGAAATGGCTGACACTGGACTTGATTAATAAAGAATTAAAGAAGGATAATATAATTAATGGCAATCCACATGTGTTTATGGAAAACAGAGCCTGTCAAACTAACTTGATAACTTTCATTGATGAGATTACAAATTGGGCTGATAATTGTAATGGCGTTGATGTAATATACTTAGATTTCTATATGGCATTTGACTTGGTACCACACAACATTTTGAATAAGAATCTAGAGTGAGACAAAAAAACAATATAGCACACATTAAATAGAATCAAAACTGCCTTACTGATAGTATTCAAAATTTTAACTGTAAAAAATATTTTGACATTTGTTTTGATCCTGAAATGGGATGAAAAATCAAAATATCAGTTTGAAAAGTTTAGATTCAGAAATGTCAAAACAGGGATGTTTCTAGTTGGGGCCTACAAGGACCAGCTCTTGTCCCTATACTATTTAATATTTTTATCGATGACATGAAAGAAAACAAAATCTTTCCTGATAAAGTTTGCAGAAGACACAAAGATTGAGGGAGAGGTAAATAACAAAAAGGACGGGTGACTGATACTGAGTGATCGGGATCAGTTGGTAAGATGGAGGCAAGCAGACAATATGTTTTTCAGTACAATGAAATGTAAGATCAGACATCTAGGAACAAAGAATGTAGGCTATATTTAGAGCATGGGGGACTCTAGCCTGGAAAGCCGTCACTCTGGAAAAGATTTGGGAGTCGTGTTGGATAATTAACAGAACATGCACTCTCAGTATGATGCCGTGGCCAAACAGGCTGATGCAATCTTTGAATGTATGAACAGAGGAATATTTAGTATGAGTGGAAACGTTATATTACTTCTGTATTCGGTACTGGTGAGACTACTCCCGGAATACTGTGTCCTTTTCTGATGTCCACTATTAAAAAAGGATGTTCAGAAAAGAGCTGCACACATTTTTTCTCTCTGAGTTGGATTAATTTAATAAATCAGAAGAACATGAGGATGAGTTTCACATTCTCTACAGTTTGACAGAATGGGGTCTTGAATGTCTTGATGATGAAATATTTACACCCACTCGTGGACATGTGAAAAGTCCTCATGTAATGTTCTGAAGCAGGTTTTCATTAGAAGAGGTTGGCAGGATGCTGAGGATTGTTTTGCAGCATTCTGTGCATATGGAAAACATGCCATACTGTATATCAGAAGACTCAAGGAGCTCTATCTAGCTAGTTTATGAAAGAGAAGGTTAAGGGGTGAGTTGATTGGATTCTACCTTCATGGGGCATATAAACGTGATAATAGAGGACTCTTCAACCTCTCAGACAAAGATACCATGAGATCCAATGGCTTGAGGTTGAAGCTAGACAAATTCAAAGTAGGAACAAGGTGCACATTTTTCATGAGAATAATTTACCAAGGGCTGTGGTGGATTCTCCATCACTGGCAATTTTAAAATCAAGGTTATAAATCTTTATAAAATATAGGCTCTAGTTATGCTCTAACAGGAATTAATGCAGGGAAGTTCTATGGCCTGTGTTATACAGCAGGCCAGAGCAGATAATCACAATGGTTCCTTCTGGTTTTATAATCTATGAATCTATGAAAACTCAAATTAATTATCAGAGTCGAATTACTCTGGATGTGCGTAGTGATAATGCTTTCCACCCAATGATCTCAAAGCACTTTATAATCACTAAAGGATGAGTCTCACAATATCTCTGAGAAGTAGGTAAGTATCAGTATCCCCATTTTTATTATGAGGAAAACTGAGGCACAGAGAGGCGAAGTGTGACATGACTAATGTCCCACAGGAAACCTACCGAAGAGTAGGAAACAGAATCTAGGTCACCTGACTCCCTGTTCTGTGCTTTATATACAAGATCCTTCCTCCTCTGCGACCTACGTATCTGAACAGTTCTAAGGGCCCTACATCAACACACACACTGCTGTCACAACAGGAAGGCAGGAAGCAATCTGAAGAAGAGGAGGGTGGATACTAATATTGAGAGGAAGATGAATGGGGATTTCTACATATTATCCTGCAAAACCTAGGCCTGGCCCTAGTTTTAATCATCAAGATCCCACATTGTGTGAAATATCTATGACTAATTTTCTTTCATGCAGTACTTGGAAATAAACTCATTTAAAAGATTACAAATATTGTTGTTATTATGTAGTTCAGGCTGTGAGAGGCTTTTAGCAAAATAATTTTAGTAATCCTTGATGTGATGTACTGTTCTCCATGCTTCACAACCACAGCCAACTCAGGAGGCACACAGGGCCGGGGTCAGAGATGGTCCTCCCCCCCCCCCCCACTGCAATTAGTGGTAATGGAGTGACGAGTGCATTCACTGGAAGAAGCAATGACATTGCATTAATTCATAGCTTTAATACCTATGTCAAGTGCAGACACTTATGTATGAATAGGGTAATGATTAGAGAAAGGGACAGCTCAACAACAAAGAAAATGAGATATAATAGGAGAGCGGAGTTAAATAGACAGTATAAAACTTTTTCCATTTGAAGTGAACAATGAAGTATGCTATCATTATACTTCTCCTGCTATAATACAGTACATTAAACAATATAATTAATGTCCAACCCAATAAGCAATATGCAATCACATCTTTTGCAAAACATATATGAGCAAGTCGGAGTGTGTTTTTCTAGCTCATTGATATCTGGCTACTTCATCAGAATTATCCTAGATGTGTGGTTTATGTTTTCTTGAAGAGTGGATTTCTCTCTCCCCTAAAGAACAACCAATATGATCTCTCAAAAGAAATTGTAACTAGGGGATGCTGAAATTCTTTAAAAAAGTAAACTAATGGAGTACATGATTTTTTCCCCAGATAAAATAATCACTTTGCTTATGGAGATGAGAGACTGATTTTTCAAAAAGTTATTTCTTAACATTTCTGTAAAAAAATGATTTTAAAAAAACAAATCACCTGTATTGCTATGATTACTAACTTAATATCACAGGAAAATGACACTTTATGTAGAAAAATATCTTTGGTACACCACACAAAGTCGCACAAGCTTTTCTCGTCACAGCCCCATGTATACATTCATGCTAGGTAACTATCAGAAGCCAGATGTCCTCTCTTACCTCTGAGTCTCTTCAGTCTCTGCTCCCTCCTCCTCCTTCGCACAATCAGCAGAAGCACAAAAAGCAGCAAGACCCCCACCAAGATACAGGAAATGGTCACCAGCATCTTTAGCCCTTCGTTGGTTGCCAGACCTTCCTCACTTTGGACAACTGATTTAATGAGTGGAGGGATTGTACCTGGAAACAGTTTCATGACATTAGATGCCTATCAATGAAGAGAAAAATTTGAGTTTTCACAGAAACTGTACTGTATCTTCCAAGGGCATATAAGCCATTAAGAGGGGTTTGTCATGTTCAGCACTGTATTACCTTCACGCATGACATATTTAACCATTACAAAGAAATTGCAGATCTAAAGTCTAACCTATTTGTTTCATTCTTTACTATGGGAAATTAGTATTTGGGTAATGGATTTACATCATTTATCAGGTATTCTTTTAAAAAGGAACGTACGTTCACTGCAATGTACATCAAATGGGCACTTTAAACAGAAACATTCTTGTATCAGGTGTCTAAGTGGGCAGCGCTGCACTGATCTTGAATACCTGCTGCTAATTCTGGAGCTGATAAAGACTTTCTGAGGTTTAGCTCATGAAAGAAATAGGACAAGAATGATAGAAGAAACCATGAGATTTTAAAAGTGGAGTAGGGGAAGTAGTTTATAAAGCACAGCCATTCTAGGGGCTCGTCTTCATTACGGCAGGGAAGGATTGATCTCTTGGCGATCGATTTATCGCGTCTCATCAAGACGCGATAAATCGATCACCAGAGACTCCCCCGTTGACTCCGGAAGTCCAGCTCGCCAAATGGCGCAAGCTGGAGTCGACGGGGGACCACGCTGCCGCCACCATAAGGATGGCAGGTAAGTCGGCTGTAGAGACGCCGATTTCAGCTACGTTATTAATGTAGCTGAAATTGCGTATCTACAGTCGATCCCCCCCCCTAGTGGAGACCAGCCCTAGGAGTCAGGCAACTTGCTCACTTCATTTTGGGATGCATTTGCATTTTCAGCACCATTCCCTGAAGTGTAGCATGCCATACTTCACTCTTTGATTTCCTTTTCAGGGATATGAGCAGCATGCAGCACTTTCTAAAGAAAGCTGTTTAATCGTGAGAGGCTTCTCATTCACTTCTTGATTACTATTAACCTGCTATTTGAATCCACAAATGGAGCTATAAAATGTAGATTTGTGTGGAATATAAGTCGAAATATATAAGTATTGTGAGCTCTGATGACTGCAGATGGAAATTATTTAATTTTAACCAGCTACTGAAGCATAAAACTGGCTATCTGCCCGCTGAATGGATAGGAAGTTAGGATTAAAAAACAGATACATTCTCTTTTACATTTTAACTGCAGTATTGTGTCATATGGCTCTCTCTCATTATGTAGCATACAAAATCATACAAGTATTATGATGTGATGTAATATAAGTGCCATAATTATAGGTCAAATGTAAACATCTACACCCTTTTTGCAGAATAGCTACTTGTTTTGTACATAATAAGCACAGTGATACCCTAAAGGACTTAGGCAAGTACAGGATGTGCCAACGTCCAAGGTTATCTCAGCTACTTCAGCACATTTATTTTCATATGGTAGCATTTTTCATACACTTTGTGTAGAGGTTCTTTTCCCTTTGCTGAGCTACCGTGTTCATGTTAGACCAAAAATAATGTGTTTTAATAGGAAACCAAGAATAACAACAGCTTTAGAGAGTAAAGCATGAAAACACATTTACACAGAACTAACAGAAATGGTTAGATAAGGGAATGACAGAAAGAATGATCAGATAAAGATATGGAAAGAACTGCAAAATAATGAAGGGCAAACTAATCTCGGCAATGTAATCATCCCAAATTCTCCTGCATACTAATGATTAAAATTTGCCTTCAGTTACAGTTACACAAACCCTTTGGCTGAGAAGACAGTTAGGCTCAGTAGTATCTAAAAATATGTCTTTCAAGATGCTATATTTTGACTTAAGTGATATTAAAATAATGTCCTAACTTTAAATTAAAATTCAATTTTAGGTAAATATATTAAATGTTCTACAGCTATTCTAAAAAAATGTGTAAACCTAGTAGCACTGTTAGTTTAATACAATATGCACTACAAGTTTAATAGAATTATATATGCTTCACACCATCAGTGCATGATGTTTAGCATGTGGAATTAAAGCTGAGCAAAAAAACAAAATTTCCATCTCATGGCAATTTCTGATATTTCAATATTTGTTTTCATCCTGAATTGCCATTTAAAGTTAAAATGTCAAAACTTTTCACAGAACAAAACGTTATAAATAAGGGCTGGTCCTCACTGGGGGGGGGGGGGGGTCGACTGAAGATACGTACCTTCAGCTACGTGAATCACGTAGCTGAAGTTTGCATATCTGCAGCCGACTTACCGTCCGTCCTCATGGCGGCGGCAGTCGGCGGCGCACTCCCCCGTCGACTCCAGCTTGCCGATTTATCGCGTCGTCATAAGACGCGAGAAATCGATCGCCAGAAGATCGATGGCTACCCGCCGATTCGGCGCATAGTGAAGACGTACCCAGTTTGCAAATGTTTTGCTTTGGATCAGTTCAACATTCATCTGCATCTGCCTGAGCATAGGAGTTGTAGTTCGGGTGCCTCTTAACCCCATTTACTCATAAGGGCCAGCCTCCCCAGCCAGACTACATATCCCATGATACACCCATGGACCTGGCACTCCAGAGTGTCTTACTGAATTCCTGCTATTGTTGGAAGCGCCTTTTGGCGTAGTCAACTAGTGTAGTTTAGAGCTGCTATTGAACTGTTCTAATTTATGCCAGTATTAGAATTGAACCAGCCTTAGAATTAGGGATCCAAAACTGGCTCCTTTGTTTTTCCCCATGCCACAGCTATGCCCAGTGGATACTTACAGCTAAGAATCCAAACATAAATATTTCGGTTTGAATGTAACTGAAACTCAAGCAAAAATAGAGAAGACACAAAATTCTGCAAACTGAAACCACTGGAAAAGATTAGCTGACGTGTGGGAGCTGAAATCAAAGAATTTCCCAGAGCTCTAGTATGAAGTCTCTAGCCTTTCAGACTAACTGGCTGTACAGAGCTTTACATTTTAGGACATTTAACCTAACACCTATTAGCTGTTCCAAACCAAATGCAAACCAACCAGCTGAAAGGATCTGCAATTCAGAACTTTCTGCTAACTTCCTGAAGGCTTTATCCAAAGTCTACTATTGCTAACAAACACTCATCTATAGTACTTTACATCTTAAACCGCCTGTACAATAGTCCTTAAAACAATGTTCACTACATAAATTCAGAAGTACTATTATTTCCTTTCTACCGGTAGGGAAACCGAAACAAAGACTGGTTAAATGACTTGCCCTAGGTCACATAATGAGTCAAAAAGGTCAGGATTAGCACTCAGGAGTAGAACTGGTTGGAACTTTTACATCTGAATGATTTTCTAATGGAAAATTCACCTTCTGCAAAATCAAAATGTGCCTGAGGAATATTTAAATTTTTGAGACTATTTTGAGTTTCCATTGAAAAATTGTCTCTAGCTCTATGACTTCCCCATATCTTGGCAGCCTGCCAGAGAGCAGCTAGGGAGCCAGAGAACATGGGAAGTACATTTCATTTTGGCAACACTGAAACATCCCTGCTGCAGGAATGTTTTGGTGTTTCTACAACAAATTATTTCAGAATTTGATCTTAATTTGGGATGAAAAACATCCTTTCATGTAAATGACATTCTGTTTCCCACCCTGCTCTACAAAATCTTCTGATTCCCAGTCATATGCTCATTTTTCTGGATCATACTCTCTCTAAGGCTGATGCTAGCCACTTCGGCTGCAGATCTGCATGACCAAAGCATTGTTATCAAACAGGATAATCAGTGTCATAAATGTCTGCTGCTCTTTGTGAGATTTTCTGGCTGACCAGAAGCAATGTCCCATTAAAATATAAATAGTTTTACAGTTTTATTGTCTTCTTATCACAGATTCCATATCACAGCACACAAAGTTAAATGGGACTTAGGTAACGTTATGTGAAATTAAATTATTTACTGTCTACTGACCTAAAAAGCATGTGAGCTGCCTTTTGAAAACAGGTTTTCATATGAATTTAGTGGCTAAGTGCTCTAGTTCTTTTATTATACGTTCTGGTCTGCACCATTCACAACACCCCACCTTAATGTGCAGCTTAAAACAGCAGACCTAGCCATGCAATAAATATTGCGCTTGGCTTTTTTAAGTGTAAGGAAAAGGCAGAAAAACGGAGTGAAAGGATCAAGAAGGAGGAGGCAGAAGGGCCTAAGTAAACCACTAAGAAGTCAGCTGATGGTATTGGAGTTATAGCCAGCACTGACTGTATAACACAGTAAGGAAGCCTCCTTCACCAAAATAACTTACTGCACTCAGAAAGGACTAGCTTTAACTATTAGTCCTGCATGCCGAGTTGCTCGGTGTTAGGTTATTTAGTGGGGTTGGAGTTCTGTCACAAAGAAACTCCGGGGAATGACACTGCAGCCAATCACCCTCTTTCTGGTGATGGTTGCAGGCACCAGTCATAAAATAAAAAAAAAAGATTAAAATGACTACTGGATGGAAGAAAAACATTAGATATTACACAGTGTATCTAAACCAGGAGTTATCAACTTATTTATCATTGTGGGCCATATAGCGGCCCACAACATGTTACCTGGGTCACAGGGGCTGGGTGACAGGGCAGCCGCAGCCTGGACCCTGACCCCAGATCCCCACTGCGTGGGGCTTGCTGGCTGCCCAATCCCGGACCCCTGGAGCTTATGGGCCCGGGTGGCTGCCCAGGCCGGCTCTAGGCACCAGCAGAGGAAGAACGTGCTTGGGGCGGCACTTTATAAGTGGCGGCATTCTGGCCAGTCTTGGGGTGATACACATTGTGGGCTTTTTTCTTTTTTTTGCTTGGGCGCTTTTGCTGCTTGGGGCGGCAAAACAGCTAGAGCCGGCCCTGCGGTTGCCCCATCCTGAACATCCAGAGCTTGTGGGGCCAGGCGGCTGACCTATCCCGACCACAGAGCTTGCGGGGCCAGGTGGCAGCGGGCTGAGTAGCACTGATCTAAACCAAATACATAAAATGGATGCACTTACTGCCATCATAGTTGAGGGTGGCAAATTTGGCCTGTTTCTCTGCACAGCCTGCACTGTTGCACACTCTCATTTGCAGTTCATACCAAGTTGCTTCCTGGAGGTCATATAATATGTAGGACTTAGAAAGTGATGTCCGCTGAGCCGTTGTCCATACAGTAGTCCGAAATGGCCGGTACTCCAGAGTAAAGGAGGTGATTGGACAACCGCCATCATTCCAGCCAATCAGGTTCAATCGCACTCGGGTGGTGTTAATACTGGCAAAGAGTTCTTGTTCTTTGGAAAACTGTGGCTCTAAGAGAAAGTATATTTTAAGTGAAATACTTAAAATAAATAAACATAAATAAGGAATACTTGATAGGAGGGTCCTGCCCTTGTCATAAATCATTCTCAAAA
Source organism: Sternotherus odoratus (assembly GCA_032164245.1). Classification (NCBI taxonomy): domain Eukaryota; kingdom Metazoa; phylum Chordata; order Testudines; family Kinosternidae; genus Sternotherus; species Sternotherus odoratus. The sequence continues at coordinate 166,770,108 of JAVMKO010000001.1, forward strand.
GTGTCCACTTGTCAGCAAATTTTTCTCCCCATTTTAAAATGTGGGTTGTTGTTTTTTAGAGATCCAGATTTTTAAACCCAGAAATAATGTGCATGCACTTCTGTGTGGACTGAACTTGCATAAGTCAGTTTGCACTTTTGCACAAGTCAGTTTGAAAATCTACAACCAACATTTCAGAATGTTACACACTGCTGCGCCCCTCCCCCCAAAAAATATATAGAAGACTAAGAGAAAGTGTCACAGAAAGCCAAGTAAACATGGGGGAAAAAATCTACATTAGTGAATTGCCCTTTAAGGCTATATTCTTCCTTTCACATAGAACTGATCAAAATTTTTCAGACATAAATTTTAGGGTATAAGGCAGTGATGGCAAACCTTTTTGAGCCCAAGTGCCCAAACTGCAAACCAAAACGACTTGTTTTTTTTCAAAGTGCCAACACCCCCGCTCGACTCGGGACTCCCCCCCGGCCTCAGCAGCGCGGCTCACCCCCCCCCCCGGCCTCAGCAGCGCGGATCGCCCCCCCCCTGGCCTTGCCTCCCCCCCTTGCCTTGCCTCCCCTCCCCTCCCCTTGCCTCGCCTCGCCTCCCCTTGCCTCGCCTCCCCTCCCCTTGCCTCCCCTCCCCTCCCCCCCTTGCCTTGCCTTGCCTCCCCCCTTGCCTTGCCTCGCCTCCCCCCCCTGCCTTGCCTTCCCTCCCCTTGCCTTGCCTCCCCCCTTGCCTTGCCTTGCCTCTCCCCCCCTTGCCTTGCCTTGCCTCCCCCCCTTGCCTTGCCTTGCCTCGCCTCCCCTTGCCTTGCCTCCCCCCCCTTGCCTTGCCTTGCCCCCCCCCTTGCCTTGCCTTGCCTCCCCTTGCCTTGCCTTCCCTCCCCTTGCCTTGCCTTGCCTTGCCTTCCCCCCCCCCCCCTCGCCTCGCGCGGCGGCAGCGCCGCCTCCTGCCTTGCCTTGCCTTGCCTCTCGCCGCCTCTCGCCTCGCCTCCTGCCTCCTGCCTCCTGCCTCGCCTCGCCTCGCCTCGCCTCGCCTCGCCTCGCCTCGCCTCGCGCGGCGGCGCCTCCTGCCTCCTGCCTCGCCTCGCCTCGCCTCGCGCGCCTCCTGCCTTGCCTCGCGCCTCGGCCCCGCCTCCGCTCTCCTTCTTGCCTTGCCTCGCCTCCTGCCTCGGCCCCGCCTCCGCTCTCCTTCCCGGGCTCCGGCCGTCCTTTCACTTCCTCCTCCACCACCCGCTCGCCTCTTACTGACCCCGCCCCTCTGCTCCGGCGTTTTGACGGCGTGCCCACAGAGACGGCTCGGCGTGCCAGCAGCGGCACGCGTGCCACGGGTTCGCCATCACTGGTATAAGGGGTTTTGTCAAAATCAAAATATTTTCTTAATTTTGACATTTTCTGTTTCTGTGATGGGAAAACTCAAAGCAAAAGCATCAAAATGTTGATATTGTTAAATGAAACACTGTTTTGTTCAAAAACGTCCATTTTTTTTGTTTTCAAGTTTCTGAATCTAAACTTTTCATTCCTGAAAAGCAGCCGATATTTTGACTTTTCATCCCATTTCAAGACCAAAACAAATGTCAAAAATACTGGAATTTCCCATGCTATGGAAATTCTATTTCCTGACTAGCTCTACTTTGAAGCATATGGGTAAGTCTCATTAGTGCTGGAGGGAACAGACAGTATATCTTTAAATTAACAAGAAAAAAAAGGACAGCTATGCTAAAAACTTCAGATTCAGAGGTAAAATTTGCCAAATCATTTTGGGATATTATTACCAGTTAAATCAAGAAAGAGAAGCAGCTAAGGTGCACATAAGGGCTTTTATTGTTAACTTCTTCTGTAATGACAAAGACATAGCTGAAAATGTTTAAGATTAGCAGCCGTGTTAGTCTGTATCCGTAAATAAGACGAGGAAGACTTTGTAGCACCTTAGAGATTAACCAGTTTATTTCAGGATAAGCTTTCGTATATAGCCCACTTCATGAGATGCACCATATAGCCCACGAAAGCTTATGCTGAAATAAACTGGTTAGTCTCTAAGGTGCTACAAAGTCTTCCTCGTCTTCTAGCTGAAAATCTTTTCTAAGAGACAAGGTAGCTGAGGTAATTTACCCCTTCTGCGTAACAATCTATCCCAACTTGTATTTAGTTCAGAAACTCAGCTTACTTTCCCAGACCTTGAAATCTCATACCTTCCACCAACAGAAGTTGGTGCAATAAAGGATATTACTTCCTCCATCTTGTCTCTCTCATGCCTAGGGATCACTATGGTTACAACAATGCAAACAATGTTTTCAAAAGCAATCACAAAATACTCAAAGCAACTAAAATTGGAATATCTGAACTTCTCTTTCTAACCATAACAACAAAATTACTTCCATAGCAGAATGGGAGAGCTCACACTCATTAACGGTCTGAGTAAACAGGACAGCAATTCACTACCTTTTCCAAGTGTTTTGGCCTCTATGATCTCGCTGATGCGTCCTGGTCCCACTCCATTCTGAGCAGTTAGTGTGAACTTGTACCAGGTACCACATTTCAAAGTCTCTAAACGGTAGGACCGTTCACTAGGGCTAATAGGAAAACTACCCCACTGCTCACTATTATCTTCAGAGTACTGCAGTATGTAACCTGCAAGAAAAGCAAAGACAATGATAAACCAGCTATCTAACTTCTTTAGAAGATACGAATCACAATTCTACTGAATATGACAAGATGTTATGAGGACTTTAATATTATTAGGAAATCCTTTAGCAAAGAAAGATATTGAACTCTATTCTTACTGGATTAGTTCCAATAGATTCTGCGTAATATAAATATACATATTACTTGCGTACATCACTTCCACAATCTCCATGACAGACACGGAGTCCTAATCATTATTATATGCCAGGCCTATAAAGAGATGATAATTTAGTAAGAAGTTGCAGTTAACCTGATCTCTATTACCTCGGATAGAACTACCACCATTGTCTCCAGGTATCCAGGAAAGAGTGATAGAAGAAGATGTGGTTTTGGACACAGTAAGTCTTGGCTGGTCTGGTGGCACTGGATGGGAAGGAGTTAAAAATAGAAAATAGATTTAAATGATTATGCATAGCTTTAAACCATTCTAACAGTCATTTATCAAATAACTGTTTTGTGTGGCAAAAATGCAAATTATTTCTGTCAAAGTGTCTGTATAGTTGACATCCTCAGTTAGGAGGGAGCAGACAAGCTCTCATTTTTTATATTTAAATTTCTATACAATTTTATCTTTCATTTTCCCCCACTTGTTCTCTGAACATCTGTATTTCTCTGCACTGCTATCCCGCAGGATCTCCTTCCAAATTACCAGGAACACACTTGGCCTTTCATAATTACTTTCAATTAATTTTCCTGCCTGTTTAAACGCAATGGCTGCATGTTTAGCTATGGAAAGTGAGGCCCATTTTCAAATAAATGGCCCATGCAAGGATGTGTTTGCACCAAATGGTGGTAATTGCATATGCAAAAACGGGTACACACACATTTAGCTGTGTGCGTTAAATGGCACAGGAATGGAGTATCTCTGCCATGAGGAAATGCAGATTCCTATGTGCAAAAGCAGCTTTTGCAAAGCCACAGCTCCTCAAGATGTTTCTCTTCAATTCACAATGCCCATTCGCATGGACAAGAAGCAGCACTACCAACAAGAGGTGGGTGAACCTGGAGAAATTTTGGTTCTGTTGCTGTGCAAAGAGTCTATCAGACCCAAAATTTTTCCTGGGGAGAGAGGATGGATTCCCAGAGCACAATGCGTCTCGGGCTGATTGTGGGAAATTGACCATCCCTCCCTCTTTTTCACTGTGATAAAATATTATGATTCCATCATGTGAGCTCATCTTGCAATATTCTGGTCATTTTGGCAGACTTGTACATAGCTTTGATTTCCAACTGAGCTATTTATCTAGTCCTGTTATGCCAACTGAGGATTCCTAAAGAGGGGGCAGGGGGATTGAAAATGCAGTGCATGCTGTGGACTCCTCAAAGATGAACATTTTCTAAGCTAATGCTGTTTGTTAAAAAATAATAATTAACAAGTAGTGGTAGGTGAAATTCCAAAGAGTTGATTCAGCTTGGATCAGATGCCCAAAGCCTGAATATTTATCTAACCTTTATCTGAACCTCTTGGGTTTGCAATTCTGAACTAGAAATTTGATGAGAAAAAGGTTTCCTATGATTTCTGGGACTGTCTGGTTAGAGTCAGGCCAGAAATATGGTAAGGAATTTTTTTGTGGTATTTAGTCACTTAAATTCCCCTTCTGCACCTATTTTGAATGGGAGAGGCAGAGGTTCAAGATTATTATAAATTAATATTTTTAAAAAAGTTAAATAAACTTCACAATCACAACAACACAGGGTCAGTTCAACTTGAGGTTTTGTCTGAGAGCTTTGATTTGTTTTCTCTCTATCCAACCAGCCGTATCCATCCTTACTTCCAGGTATTGATGAGAAGATAAAAATATTTCTGCCAGTTGCCCTTTTCTGAGGGAAACCTCACCCCTATCATTTACACAACTAGCATGTTCCTCCTAAGAATTCTGTGGTATAGTCCATGCTGTAAGAAATGCCTCTGAAATCTCTAGGATTGGAAACTAGAGCTGATTGGGAACTTTTTTTAGGAAATGTTTTTTTTAATTAAAAAATTCCAATACATCAAAAACAAAACTGCCTGAGAAATAGGTAAGTTTCATGAATCTCCTGGCCTTGAAATCTTTTTGGAGAAAAATTTTGAAATTGTCAAAATTGTTTGTTTAAACATTTTCAGAATGAAACATTCAGTTTGTCCAGTTTGAAATGACTTTTTGTTTAGAAACCTAAGCCAATTAAGAGTGAAAAAGAGGTACAAAGAAAAAAATGTCAAAATCAAACATTTTGAAATGATCAGAATGAAATGTTTCACTTGTCCTGAACTGAAATAATTTTTTTTTTTTGGCTTGTGAAAATTTAGTCGTGATTTAGAATAAGGAAATATTTTCAAACTCTTGAAAATATTCCCAGGATTGGAAATTGGAAAACTGTTTCCCACTCAGCTCTATCAGAGATATCCCATCCAAAAATGCTTGGAGGGAGCAGAATGTTAATAGAGGTTCCATCTCTTCTTTCACCATAGATAGAGGAAGTGAAAAAGAAACTAGAGGCTGAAGGATATGAAATTGGATATGGGTGAAATCCAGACTCCACTGAAATCAATGGCAAAACTCCCATTGACTTCAGTGAAGCCAGAATTTCATCCTATAGGTCAGATTCAATAGCATGCTTCAGCTGCTAAGTGCTGTTCCAGTGACACAAAGCAGCTGTAAATACAACTGGATTTATGGACTCTTTGTGCTTCCCAGAGCAAAGCAGCTGGAGTAATCTCCTGCTGAAATTCCCATTCAAGTCACAGGACAGCAATTTGATCAGTGCTGATGTGAAGCAAGACCACCAATTTTCACTGAGAGTTACTGAACATATTACACACTAAAAGATTGAACATACAATTTTTCATCATGGTTCTCACCTTCTCACCTAAGATCCCACATATTAAATGCCAATCTCCCTTTATTCCAAGGAATTAATAGTGATGTGCTTTTATTTACTGCAGTTTAATAACATAGAGAATATACAATTATGAAAGTATGTACTAGAGTACAAGAAACAAGGCTCCAACTTAATGTTATTTCTGCCCATTTCCTTATTGTGATCATGTTTCAGACATTACAAAAAATCATCACCACTCCTATGTTGGGTTTTAGGTGAGTTAATGCACTCACTGATATTTTTTTCAAGGCTTAATGGACAGGGATAGATAGATATACCTACACTGCCATAGAGACCTTTGGAATACCTACACTGCCATAGAGACCTTTGGAATACCTACACAGTCCATTGTTTGTGCACCTAACACAATACCATGTTGGGTGACTGTATAAATTTTAAAATATTATAACAGGTACCTGGTAATACCTGCTAACTAAGATTATAGTAGGGGAAAATAGTAATACTCCTTCTTATAGTCACCATAGCTTTCTGCACATTTCTCCTTTCATGCTGAAGTTTTCCATGCTAGATCTCAGTCCAGCAAAAATTGATTTGGGAAGTTTAAACACAATTCCTTCAGCAATTGTTGAATTTTGCAACTTTAATATGATATAGTTATATACACATAACAACAGTAAAAGCATAAGATTCTATGTTCCTTGTGTAGAACTTAAAACCGATTGAAAGTGAACACTTTGGACCTGATTTGGCAAATGCTTATCCAAATGCTTAACTTTAAGTGCTTGAACAATCCCATTGAAGTCAATGACTTTATCATATTAATTTTTAGCTTGCAAAATGTATAGCATAAAATATATAGGATGATAAACTGTGAAACAGCCAAATCACCGTTACTAGGAGAATCTTTCTTATGAGTTTCCATGTCTTGTTTTTGAATACTTAAATCAGCAGAAATATTGTTTGTACATAGACATGCAAACACACACACACTTAAATATATATTCCATACACTCTAACACATTAACTAATAGACATTATAAGACTGTAAAAACAATTATGTAAAAGGTCCAATTGGCTTACCTTGTACCTGCAAATTCAAAATAATTTCATCTGATCCCCAGTTGTTACTGGCCACACAGCTGTAATATCCAGAATCCTCTGCTTTCACAGTACGGATAACAAAGCTGCCATTGCTAAAGATGCTTCTTCGCCCATCAATCATCACTAGACTGGGTGTCCCGTTACTACCTCACAGGAAACAAAATGCATACATTAAAGAAGTTACAATCGGATTAAAATAAACAAAAGAAAAAACAGGACCCTCTTTAGTTAAAGCAGCACTGGAAACTTGCTGCTGGAGAATGCCAATTGTCAGTATTTGGATAGGTGGGAATCCTGGCTATGATTTGAATAATAAAGGAGAAGGCTCCCTCCTTAATTATCTGCCACTTCAAAAAGTACAATCAACTCAGGGCACAATGTAACTTAGAGTTGTACAATGGTATGGGACATGGGTTTCTCTCTCATAGCTTCCAAGTATCACTGCTGATACAATATTTGGATCAAATTATTGCCCCATACAGTTACAAGCATGGATCATCAATGTGTGACCAGTATGTTTAGAAAAGAGCAAAATGGGTGTCATGTACTATACTTTTTTAACAATTACTATTGGCATTTACCATGGATTTAGATTCACATTAGCAACACAATGATCATTGACACACCAGTTATATTCCCCAAGCCTGATATCTAAATAGGAATCAAAACTATATTTAAAGTATTTAATATTGATCTCTATCCCCTCCCCCACACATTTTCAGTACCTTCTAACCCTTAAAGTCAACACGTTTTAGTCAGTCAGACATTCTGAACTTCCCTTCTGCAGCTATGATCGGTCTCTACACAGTGAAGCCAGGGTAGATTCCTCCCGACACACTCATGCAGTGTCATGCACAATCTTGCCCATGATTTTAAGCTAAAGTGCCTTATTCAAGCTACACATATAGTTGCTGATTACCTATCCTTCATCCATTTGACTGTAGGAGATGGGTCTCCAACAGCCTTGCAAGGAAGGATGATATCCTTCATCCATGGTGTCGTTACTGTGCCACTGAATGTCAGAATTCTGGCTGGAGCTGAATAATAAGAAGAGGAAGACTGAAACAGAGGAGCACTTTTTCATACATTCTTTGGAGTGAAACACACAAATGCAAAATTAAATATTTAAAGGAAAAGCCAACTTGCTTCAAGGTATGTTTCTATTAAATTAATTATTTTGGACCCACATTATCAGCTATTTATTTGAACAAAAATAATGTATTTTTAATATCTGGAGGAAAGAAGACTGGGGATGGAAGAGCCTAGAAGCAGAGTAAATCCAGAGTGGTTTTAATCACTGAGCCCTTTTTAACTTTTCTAGTACTTTATGAAAACTTCATCTTTTGTATATTTATTGGTAGGAACTAAAATGTAATGTTATCTCAAAGGGATTCTCCTCTTTGAATTATCTTCTAGTCCACATTTTCTGGTAGTCGTATCTACAACATGTCAGAATCTTAAAGACTAGTTACTACAGAATAGCCTATCAGCATCCTATGGTATCTCCTAGTTTCATTTTGACTAGCAAACACAAAATCTTAATCACCTCAGTGACGTGAAAGTTGAAAACATTCTGAATTTATCAGTAGTTGTTTTGATAATCTCTTTTATGACTAATCTATATCTTCATTGGCCCAGATGCATTCCTTCAAAAGTCAACGTTGTTTTATTCCCTGCTCTTGATATAAACAAAACTCATCCACAGTGGGATTGTTGGTGGAATTACTAGGGTTCTGTAATGTAAGCTGATGTGTGATTTTCAGTTAGGTCTAGATTTTCTGGCTGAGACTGGCTCAATGGGAAAAAAGAGTGCCAGTGATTAAATACTATAGTGATGCATGCTATAAAAATACCTAAAATAGATAGATTTAACAATTAGGTCAGTCTATGGATAGTTCATCTCCTCTAATGATATGAGCATTACATTAAAATTATCCATAGTTGTGAACTCTCTGTCAAGAATTCACTTCAGATATAGAGTAGAATGGATATTTGAGGGTAAAGATGCAATTTACGGGAACTGCTCATGACGTATAGGAACAGATCTTCAACTGCACTAGTGTTGAACCCAAATCATCTGGGGAAAAATGTGGCTTTATGTGACCTCTGTGACCCTGATCCTGGAGCTAGTCTCTGGTGCAGCTTAGAACAGCCCTTTGTCAGATCGAAGTTGCTTCAGGTTGCAATGGTACCCAAAGGCCATTTTGGCAACTAGAAATCACCAGAAAAGAACAGACCTCTGGTTATAGGAAATGTGTTCACACACATGCTCAAGTCATCAAGGTATTCCATCTGAAAACATTCATGTGGATGCGTGAGATGTGTCCTCAAATGGATGGCCCACAGACAATTTTAGCAATACACAACACAGTTCTAAGGGTGCCTTCTAAATCTGTTCTTGCACCAGTTTGTGCCTACAAAACTGTTATTTGTGTACTTAAAATGGGCTGTCTGCTTTGAAAATAAGTCCTTTATGTTGTGTGGGATGAGTCTATGTGGAACAATGAATTTTAAAAAGAAGAAAAGTGTGGTTGTCAGGATCAAGGAAATATTTTATAAGTTGGCCCATAGAGGAAACTTCATTTCATTCCACTTTAGCACATGCTTGCTTAAGTCATAAATTTTAAATGCCTGTAGCTGCAGCAGCAGGATGTTCAACACAAGTCAATAGAGCCTTCAGCATGCTATGAGGAAGCCCAGACTAAAACATTGTATCTGGGGAAGATGAATTTTCTTATTAATTGGAAAAGCTCAGATTGGTATTTTGAGCTGTGGGAACTTGAAAAATAAATTTGTCATTTTTAATAGATTCCTTTTGTGCTGGATAACACGAAGCTGTTTTGTTTTTTGCATATGAAATTTGCTAACTTTAAGAGGGATAGTCTCACCGCAATTACTAAGGAGTTAGGCAAATAAATTGGAGAGTGCTGAGGGGATAGGAGTCTAACTTGAATCCATAAAAGCTAATAATTTCAAAGTAAAGATGGCAGTTCCATCTTTAACACACTGTACTGTACCTAAGGATTTCAGCAAAATGTTACTGTAGTATTTTTGGTCTATAATACATAGGCCCTGTGGGGTCATGTTTTAGCTTTAACATTTTCCCAGGTATGACCCTTAATGTAATTATTATTTGAAGGGCCAAAATCCATTTGCTGTGGATGTAATATCTGCAGTTTCTGTTAAGAACTTTTCATTTAGGCCCACAGTCACAGTTTGGCCTGGGCATTAGGGCTAACTAACAGAAAGCAATACATGGCTAAGAGAAAGCTGGGGTAAGCAGATAACTTTGTGAGCAGAGTCATAACTCTGAATGGGCATCCTTACCATGAGTTATAGACACATGAAGCGCTGAGAAAGGCCTCAAAGCTAACTCCCTAATGCAGGGAGGATATAGCGTTACAATATCCCTCAGATCCCAGACGGAGTTTGGGGAGAGGCCTAATATGATTGACATGAGTTATGACACCCTCCCCTCACAGATGAATGTGCATGTGCAGGTACTTCACTAGCCTTAATGGCATGGTGGTTTCAAAAACACTATCTTGAGTAAATGATACCACCAGGATAGCACGAAGTAAGTAAATCGTCACTCGTGATGTTGCAGTTTTGTTTTCTGCAGTGCGATTTTCAGGGTCATATGTTTTGGGAAAGACTAACACAAGCATAAGAAGACCGCACAGTAGGAAAAGGGAACTGGATAGTTAAAAACAAGCTAACTAAAACAAACAAAACCCAAAAGTGTACCACAGACTGACCACCTGGAGTGAAATCCTGATCCCCCTGAAGTTAATGCCAAACTCACTGATTTCAGTGGATCCAAGCTTTCGCCATTGGAGGGGTTTTTTAAGCTAGTCAATCTGTCTAAGAAAATACCCGTGGCAGTTAATGCAATCACTATAATTTATCTACAAAACAGACCCAAAGATACCTTGAAGTATCAGTAAAAGCTGCAATCCACTTGTGAGCAGAGATGGCAGGAAACTCAAATTCCTGTTCCACTAGAAATTCCAAATTTTCAACAAAAAATAATAATTCCAAAAAAGACCAAAAAATGAAATTTCCCATGGAGAAGATATTCCTTTCAGAAGTGTCAAGGGAATATTTCATTTTGATATTTTCAAAATGTTTCTGATGCTCCTTAGGCTCTCTTATGCTGACTGAAAATTTCTGTTACTTTTTACTACTATTTTGGACTACTGCAAGATCCCTGACTTGAAGAATTTTTTTTTCATACAGCAGAATTCCAGTAGAAGGCCTCTCTAGGTTACTAACAACTTTCCAATGTAGTTTACTTACTTTCTGAACTGAAGGTAACTTCAGAAGTCAATTATTCCCTAGGTTATGAATCAGATGTAAGGTACCTGCAGACATTTCAGTTGTGGGTAGGACAGGAAATGGTTTTCAACATTTTGTGTGCTCTACATTATTAGAGTGTGCAGAAGTAATGTATAACTTCACAGAAATACAAACCACTTGCAAACTGTCAGAATAAAGTTCACAGGACATGTTCATTGTATAAAAGAAGATGATGCTACTTTTCTTGTAACTGATCATTTTTAAATTATAAAAGGGCTGACTTCATCTGTACCACAAAGTAGAGCCCTGTGTGGATACAAAATTTGTAGCAGAGACCAATGACAGTGGCTAATGAAAACAGGTGGCTGCCCATCACCATCACAGACGGCTGAGGGAGATACTACACATTTCATGGAAAGACAAAATAACAAATGCGAGAGAAGGGAGCTCACAGAGCAGGTCATGCTAACAAATATCATCAAAGAAAGAAGGACCAGGTGTTTGGGAAACATACACCACACGGAAGATGGGAGACATGCTAAGTGAATACTGAACCGAGTACAAGAAGGAGGAAAGAGAAAGCGAGGAAGGCCAGGGAAGAACTGACAAAAGACAGTGACAGAGGATATTGACTGTATTGGTATCACCTGGGAAGTACCACCATAACTAGTGTCACAATCAATGGAGAAACTGGACTGCCCGATGCATCAGCGGCACAGGAGGAACTAAGTTAAGGCCCAATTTACTTTCCACACACAAACATTTCTGCATAACTAAAAATCTTCTCAGATTATTCTAAAAAAACCCAAACCAACAAACTAACTTAGAAGCAAACAAAATTCCCAGATTCCTTAGAAAACAATGACTAGCGTTGAAATTATAGCAGGCATATATGAGTATAAAATACTTTGATTCTCACAAGTGAACTGGGAGAGCTTGTTTTGCCCAAGCCATCAAAAACTTACTTGCAAGTCTCACATTATTTTACTGTGTTGTCAAAACACCCTGCATGCCTGCAAACTGCCTACTACCCTTATATTAGAGGACATGACATTGTATTAGTGTGACTTTTGCTTTCATATATTGTAATGTCTCCAGTCCTGAGCTGGCATAAATCTGCTCTGCGCTCCTCTGTTCTCACCCAAAGGAGCTTCTCACACGTTCACCTATGAACACTCTGTCCCATGTCATTGTTCCTAGAGGGAACAGAACTGCAGGCACTGAAGATAAGTCAGGCCTGCTGAAGTAATCATAGTTAATCACAGGGGAATACAGCCCTGCACCTGGTCTGAGACTGGGAGACGCGTGATTCCACCCCAAGAGAGATGTGATAACTTGAGGCCCAAGACCTAGTGGGGGTGCACGCACCCCCACAATATGTCTGTTGTGAGGGCACTACCCCTCTCTCCACCCGCCTCCCCTCCGCAGTTCTGCCATCCTTATACACTGTTGTGTTCAGCTCTACTAGCTCAATTAAAGCTAAGACAAGTATACCTCTGATTGCCACGCAGACAGACCCTACAGTAAACTTAGAACTGAAACTTAAAAATAAACAAACCACAGTACCAAGCTATCACAACACCAAGTATAATTAAGGTATGTTAGTAACTGGTATCCTTAAAAGACAGACGGACAGACTATTTTATAAATGGCCGCCTCCGTATCCTTAAAAGACAGACGGACTATTTTATAAACGGCCGCCTCCGTACCTTTAGCTAATGGTTCCACGGTGATAATTTCGCTGCTGTTGCCTCTTCCTGCAGCAGTGACAGCCACCACCCAGACACTGTATTGTCGATTCCGACTCAAGTTGGGGATTCTGTAGGAAAATGAGTCAGGAGAGGCTTCAAACTCGCTGATTACCTGTGATGGGAGAGACAAATGTTTCCAAACTAAAATAAACAATATCTAGAGAAAGATTGTTGAGTGGAGTAACTGAAGTCTTTTACCTCTGGGAGTCTGGAGTGAACGATGGTAATTGCTTCAAATAGACTGCACATGGTACTTAATAGGATAGAACTACATTTTGAAATCAATTTATTCAGTGAATTTAGCCCTATTTGCTGTTTGCAAATTGTCTGTACATAGATCATGATTTTTATTACTTTGTTTCTTTTAATTGGCTTGATGAAGAGTTTTAATTAACATATTTAACAACTGTATTCCATGAATAGTTCTTATGAACACATTGCACAGTGGGTTGTAATCAAATCACCCTGAGTGAATATTCACTCATTTGTCTGATTAGATAGCTGGAATTCAGTAGGCATGCTTTGTGACAGGTCTCCCATGTCATAAGCATGCTGCCTCTGGTCTTAAGGCATGGTTCCCATTCTTTAACTGAAGGACTTAACCCAGTTTTTTACTCTGATAGGATGAGCTAAACTTTATAAACTACCTCCACTCCAGGTATATTTTGTTTAGTCACAAAATGAATTTTGTATTCTTTCTCGATTCAAAGATTCTCAGCTATGGGTCTTCTCAGCTACTGCGATGGATCAGGGTGATAATAGGTATAGTGTGGGCAGTGGACGGTCAGTCTTCCCCAAATTGCCACATGGATGTGCTTCAAGTGTGTGCCGGAGAGATGCTAACAAAGTGCCATCTAGTGCCAGTTGTGGTGAGACAGTTTACAGTGTATCCAAAATAACCTATGTAATTAAAGAAACATGGGATTTAAGGCTGGCCAGAGATTTTGTATGTAAGTACACACCGTACAATGAGGCTTTATTCTTCTGAGGGTTTGCTCTGGGAAGGACATTTTGTCTCAGGCTTGAACAGTACATGCAACTGGAATAATACACTAGACAGTGCTGAGTATCAGGAGGGAGCTGTGATATTACTGCCTGACACCACTCTATTACTCACTTACTTTCTCCTGCTGGTTCGGCTAGAAGAGAGGTGCAGTAAAAATATTGAAGCCAGTAGTTAGCAACTACATACAGTCAGCACATCCAGATATATTTTTGACACAGGTTCTGTGAATCTTGAATATGAAAACAGCCAGGGTAACCAAGCAGTTCAAAGGAAGATAATTGAATAATTTTTATGTGCAACATTACACTTGAGTCTCATTAGCTAATGCCAGGCTACTAGGGTATTAATGATGCAAATTACAATTGTGCTGAGATTTTTTTTATTACAAATAAATATTCATATAATTCAAGGTTCATTAAAACAGACAGGTTGGGTGCACGAATGCCCTTTGATGTACAAATATCTCAGGGTGGTAAAGGCCAATTCCAAGTAATTGGCATTTCAAAGGAGACTTTGACCTGAAAGCTCTCACATAAATTGTCCTTCAAAAGGAAATTCAGAATAAAAGGGCTGTTTCTCAGTTGTCAATTAACACCTCTGCAGTCTGAACTGATGGGAAGTCTCTGCACACTGTTGGGGCAATAAATAATCCTCTACCCTTGAGGTGGCATCTTGTACACTGGAAAAATGGATCATGTTAACTAACACCATGTTAAACTCCATTTCGTCTTTAGAGTGGATAAGGAACGCTTTGTTTAAATATGTGTTGTCTGGTCACTATTAACTTGAAGACTCCCGCAATGTTGATCCCCGTAACTTGGTCCAGTCTAAGCAGGTCCTAAATTATGCTTTTTATGTTGGTTAACTTAATTTGTTCTAACACAATATATTTCCCCAGTGCAGCCATGGCCAAAGTCCATAAAAACTTCTTAAAGTGTCACCAGATAACCCTTTACTTCACTCTACTGCAGGGATGATTCCTTGATGTGATGGGGCCAGTCCTTTTGTGTGCGCTCCTTTGAACTGGTCTGCTTCATCTGACATCAAGTATCTCTTATGCAGCGTCAGCCCAACCCTGTTTGCTCCCATTGGTGGATTGGCTCACCTGCTGATTTTCCAGCATCCAACCTACTCCCCCTCTGGGGAGGACAGCTCTGGTTTGGGATTTGCTTGCTCACACTCATTGTTATCAAAGCCTAAAACCTGATGGGCACTCCCTAGCCACTCTGACTCTTCCTGTCACGATTCAGTGTCACTTTGTCCAACTGATCATATGTTTGTCATGGCTTCCACTGCTGACATGAAGTGAAGCCATGAATCAACTTTCATTTATTGTCTTGGACATCACACAGGGATTTGAAAATAATTTGTCTCAATATTTACATAAGAATATTGGACAAATGCCTGTGGTTTGACAGGCTGAATCCTGTGTTAGGTCATATACAAAGAGTAAGATATTGCGCAGTAGTACAACAGATTGAATTTTAATATTCATGAGCTAAAATTATTTGGGGTGAATTTGACAGGGCAGTCAGAAAGGCCAGATGCTCTCTGGCTCTTGGGCTCAGTTCATTAATCTCTCTAGAATAGTATCTTTGTGTAAGAGAAACAATAAGTTAGATATCTGTACATTGTTCTTGCTGAAAATAATTTACCTTTATATTGTTGCTCTCCCCTCCAACACTTTTCAGAATGTAGAAGACTAGTGTTACTGAAAGCCCAATCAGAGCTTTAAAAATCACTTCATTGACATTTACATGGAAATTCACTTATTGCTCATCATTACAGCACTTCCTGGTTTCAGCTAGGTGTAAATAGTTCTCTGCTGAGTACAACTGTTACTCTGTAAGTCACCTTCCTGGGTAGCCTGGCTGACTAGCTCTGCAAATGGCAGGGTAGGACAGACACGTTGAGATCTTGGGATACAGTTTGTGAGTGGAAAGCAATTTTAGCTGCTTTGGCTGAGTAGGGTTACTGGGATAAGGTAAGCTAGGGATAAGGTGAGACAGTCAGATGGGGCCAGGAAATGAATATAGTAGGTAGGGAAACTGAACAGGGGAACTGGAGTCACTGGTGCTATGAACTGCAGACCTTGAGAAGCATAGTAAACATATCCCTGTGGTTGCAAAAAGAGCATTTCAGTGATCCCTAGCAGGTGGCCAAGGCTCCAGGGACATTATGGCCTCTGGGACATATACTGCCATTTTATTGGTGGAAGAATCACAACACTGGTGTCTCCAATTCCTTTTAAGCTCCATCATATCTGGCTCCTTTCCAACTGCCACAGAGACTGGACAGCATTAGCAATTGTATCTACTTCAATTAATTATTCACTCTTTCACTGAATCCATTAATTAAATCTGGCATTACTAGCAAATATATTCATACTCAACTGGCACCTTTTTAGCAAGATTATTTAGCAAACCATTTTAGCTTCTAAATGGTTAACAGAATTCTCGCATTTCAACATCTAACATTAACTTCCAAACACTTGGGGACATTCCAGTGACAAGGAATTGATTTTACTTCTAGCATTTTTCCTTTCATTTCAGCTAGACCAAAATGTCAGAGACTTACATTGCATGAGGGGGGAAAGGGAGTGATATGAGCAAGAAGATTAAATAACTAAAAAAAGTTATAATAAAATGTTTTAAAGGAAATGTCTTCTTGTCATATATTAGGCTTTGCATGTCCCATTGTGAATGGCCTGTGCTGAAAGGAATGCTACACTTGCTTAAGGGTTTCTTTCTACTGATTACTCCTGGGGAAATTCGGCACCAAAAAAATAAAAATTCTGTGCACAATATTTTAAAATTCTGCAAATTTTATTTGTCAAATTAACACCCTCAAATGAATGTTGGTAATTTATTTAATAATACCTGTCAGCAAGTATGTCTGTAACAATACAGACAACAAAAAGATTCAGAAAATGTTTTTTGACAAATAGATTCTTTACTAGCTATATTAATACAGAACTTTGAGTAACAACTTACTTAAACTACAATACAGAAACACATTTCCCACACCCTTCACAAGTTTGGTGGAGTCAAGGGAAACAGAGGTGCGGAGGGAGAGAGAAGTAATTTCTTGGAAGAAGTCTGGGAATGAATGTGGAGTTTTGGGTGGGGGGCAGAAGTAGGGAATAGTGGGGTGGAGGGCAGGGCCGGCTCTACCTTTTTTGCCATCACAAGCAAAAAAAAAGGAAAAGAAAGGATGCCTGAATTGTGTCGCCCCCAAGATTGAGCAGAATGCCTCCCCTTACAAGGTGCTGCCCCAGGCACGTGCTTTCTCGGCTGATGCCTGGAGATGGTCCTGGTGGAGGGATGGATTCTTAGGGAGTTGGGGAGCCTCCCTCATACAGACCTTGGCTGACCCCTAGCCCCTCTCATTCAGTCAAGAACATCTGCCCCTGTCACCACGTGTCCCTGCTCCCCTCGTCCCCCATCACAATGTGTCCCTGCACCCCCTTCCCGTCTCCATGTGTCCCTGCACCCTGACTCAGCCATCCCTGTATCTGTCTCCATGTGTCCCTTCACCCCCTCACCTATCCCCATGTATTCCTGCATCCCTGCTCAGCGACCCTGCTCGTCCCCATGTGTATCTGCACTCCCTTTCCCCATCTGTCCCTGCACCCAAAATCAGACACCTCCCAGCTCCATGTGACTCTGCTTCTCCTGCTCCCCTCCCCGTGTGGCCCTGCACTCCCACTCCAATTCTGCCCCTGCCCCAGCCTGTCTTCCCCCACTAGCCCTTCTGAACACTAGACTATGTGATCCCCCAGCAGCCCCATGTGCCCCATTCTATCTGTCTCCCACCATATCCCAGGCCTCCTAATACGACCCTGTGGGCATGGTTCTGTGAGGCAAATAGCCAGCTGTTACTGCCGGTGAGTTAGCTGCTCTGTTCTGGCACCACGGTGGCCCATGGTGGGAAAAAAGTATAACTGCAGCACCTCTTCAGTAGAATATATTTTGGGGGGAGAAAAGTGAGACACGTGAATTCTGTATGCACAGTGGCACAGAATTCCTCCCAGAGTAACTGACTAAGCTGATGCAGTGACTTCTTCAGCGCCCCTCTTTTGGGTTTATTGTTTGCTGTTTCGGTTCACTGTCTGTGAAAACAGCATGGAGCATAACCATGGAAAACCAGCTGGGACTGTGCAACATGAAATGGAGGCTATGCGACACGTTCTCCCTTCTTTGCATTCTCTCTTCTAATTATCCATGTAGACCATCTACCTGGTGGAAACCAGGCAACAGGAAGAGAAGCAGAGGAACAGCCATTCTAGGCAGCATATGTCCCCTCCCATGTAGCCTCAAAAATATTATTAAAATAGCTTAGTTCATGCTGTTATAGAGACAGCCTTGCCTATCCCTTCCAAACTCTGACTTCATCAGCGGGACTGCAAGGTGCGGGTAACTAGAGGGTAACAACTAGATGCAGAACAGCAGCTGGGGCACCTGTTTTGCCATGGCTGGGGAAAGCCTATGGAAACTGCAGAAGAAGAGTGCCTGTCTGCAGCAGTCCAGGCATCCAAAGGGTTAGGATTAAGGTCAGGATTTCCTGTGGATACACAGCCAATGGGGCACAAAAGCAAACTGCTTCTCCTGTCTGCACTGCATCTCAGCCAGTTCTGCACTGAGGACAATTACTGCATTGGAAATATCTCTCTGTCCTGGCCCTGCTAAAATTCCAAGATTCCTCTCCTTGCATATTTTTCTATAGGATCACAGAGATCCAGGTTAAGGCTAGAATGAACTGAAAGAGCTCTTTGAAGACTGCTGAGAGAAGAATGCAACCCGGGACTCACGTAGATTTATGCTCTGGCTTGTGAAGAAGCAGCAAAGTCAGTGCAGTTAACACCCCCAGCCTGAGCATAAAAAGCATCAAATTAAAATGTAAAAGAAATGACAGCATTACTAGAAAGTGTGATTCTATTCTGAAAGGTGACTATATAAATGTTACCTTCTTATTCAACAGACCTGTTCCCTGGGGGTATTCAGAATCACAGCTCCTTAGATTAGTGACTAAAATAAGTTGTTACTCCTTTTTACTCCTCTTAACACTGCAGAGTCAACACAGCTAAAAATAAACTGGATTCTATGCCTTGTACATCACCATCAACAGAATTGTTTACTGCATCCCAGCTTAGTCATTAGGTGCACTCTTTGCAAACCTACTGATGACAACAGGGTTGCACAGGTGGTGCTGAAGAAATGAATTAGCCAGAAGAATCTTTATGATGAGTACGATAAACCCCAGGTTGAATCTCCCATCCCGTAGCATCATCTATTCCTCAGTCATCCACTTCATGATTACTCCACCTGGGCTGGGATTTAGGCAGACACTAAGTGGGGCAGCACAAGCTAGGGTTGGTCTTGTTTTGAGCAGGGGGTTGGACTAGATGACCTCCTGAGGTCCCTGCCAACCCTGATATTCTCTGATTCTCTGATTCTAAACTGTGTATCTCAGTTGGCAAATCAGAGAGCCAGGGAGTCACAGAGCATATATGTGTCCAACAGCCTCAATAAAGAATCACCTAGCTATTTATTACAGTCAAGTCCTGTCTCTCATTGTTACATGTCACTAGTAGAGTTTGTAAGGCTGGCAGTTAGAAATAAACATGGTTTTACTTGTAAACTGAAGATGTTTGTGGTTGGAGATTTAGAAAGAAAATAATCACAGAACCCCAGCAATGCTATTTGTAATGAGCCACACTTTAAAGAAGAATGACTCTTTAATTTACAGACTTATAAAAAACCTGGATTGTGAAATCTTCACCCTAATGAAGACCATGTGAGTTTTGCATTGAATTTAAGAGGATCGGGATTTCGCCTTGTGCTTTTGGAGCTAAAGGTTGAGAGTTCTATCCCTGATATATGTTGAAGAGGGTGTGACAAATCCATATGTGTTGAAATTGTCAGATAGTCCCTATTTTCTATTAAAATCCATCAGCTGCCAAATCTGAAGCTGGGTAATGAGACAAGTCCACCAAAAAGCAGGATGAGTGTTATTTTTAGCAGGGCTTTAAAAGAGCTGTTTAAAATGATATGATATAGTATATCAGTGTCATCTGTGCATACAGCATCAGTGAATCTGTTATTTTCAATCTATTTTAGAGATATGCACTATGGCAAAAAATGTAAAAATTTTTTTTTTAAGATGATAGAGATTAAAACAATTATTTGTGCTGGTAATAAAGCTGTAAAATAGTTACAAAATAAGACCGGTGTATGAATAGGTAAGTATTTTTAACACTGTATGATTGTAATCTTTTCCTCCCATTTTATGGCTCTCCAATGAATGGTGTGTAGGGATGTCTCTTCTACACTGTACAATCACAGGCGCCAGCAGACAGAGCATGTACAGTGGTTCATGCAAAAGTCACAACGTGCACGGATTATATGACCAGCAGATGTCCACTTGTTGTCTGTGACACTAGGGCAAACAATGTAATGCACTATATCTTTTCTATTGTTGGATTTGTGTACAAATCAAACCAGAATGAGATACTGACTGCCTTAAGTAAGTTCAAGAAGTAGTGTCTACAATAGTGGTGGACAAATTTGGTTCAGGCAAAAGAAAGTCAATCAATCCTTAACCTTTGTCAGTTCCCCAAATCAAATAATATTTTAGGGTCCAATTGGTTTGGTTCCCTGGCCAAACATAACCTTATTTCCTTTTTCCCCACAACCTCTTTAGGTCTCTCTACTTCCCCCTCTTACTTTAACAGAAGTATTGACAGACCTAGCCGAATCTATCCTAGGGCTACTGCACTTCTACTTGGAACTTTGCTGGGAGTGGGGATATTTATTTATAAAAGCCATTTTTTCCATATCTGTTGAACTAGGTGATTTTCAGAGTTTCAATGTGACCAGGAAACACTATGAAAAATAGTTTCAGTAAGAGTGTGAGGCACTTAGTCAAAGGCAACGCACGTAAGGATCACAATTCTTCCATAATCTGCTGAAGCATTATGATTTCGTATGGCATTGCGTAAGGTATATCAAATCACACAGTCTCTAGGGAACCCAGTAATAGCTGTGCACAACAAAGATAGCTTTTCAAAGGAAAGCGATGAAAAGAGTTTACATAACCATACTTTCCTAACATAAAAAAAAAATCCCCAGCAGTGTGTTTTTCTATTACACACACTCTTTTACAAAAATAGATCAAATGAACTTGAAAAATAATTTAGAAGTCACTCTAGTTTACTGTTCAACCATTTTGATTTGTCATGTAATTAAACCTTCCCTAATTACGAAAAGTGTATACTATTTTTCTTTGTCTGCCATGGAAATATTTACGCAGCAAGTAAAGAGAAGAAATCAACAATTTATAGTTGAGATGTAACCTTCTGAGAAAAATGGAATTATAATGTCAACAAAGATACTTCCTTAATTAGTCAGAGGAAAAGGCACCTCTAAAATCCTTCAGACATTTGAGGTCACCAGCAGAGGTTGCACATCTTCCATTTCAATCCTCACTAGGTATAGTTGGCCAAACTAATTCTGCTTTTAGATTTCTCTTATCAGGAAATCAGAGTGTGGTATTGAAGTCATCTTATGCCACATCTTAATATGGGTGGAATAGAAGACAAGAGCTAACTGTCTTCCATTTAGTATACTTTCAGAGTGCTGTTTTACTTAAATGGCTCCTATCTGAGCTCTAACCACCCCATAGATGGAATAGCCAGTTTGTTTTAAGTTAAATGACCCGCTTCATGGAAGAACCTGCTTTAATGCTTTTCCGTTCTAACAGTAAATCTGTGCTTGATAAATGTACTACCACATGTGACGAACTGAGAGCTTTTGGAATCAGCTATGCAATCTAGGTTTTAATATAGCATAGTATATTTCTGATAGAAGTCATGATACACTGTTCCACTACATATGTAGTCCACAGTTTGCATGAGATCACGAGTCCTTAGTCTTTGACTCTGCTTCCCCATCACATCTGAAGGCCTGCTATTCTTTTCCTCTATTTTTCCACCAGTGAAATCCTGCTCCTTATGCCTCATCTCACTTTGAGCGTGAGACACATGTCTTTAGTCTCCCTTTTCCTATCCTGACATTGCTATTTCCCCCACGCAGGGAGGCTGCTGTCACTTGCTATTGTGGTGCTGTTTTCCAGGCTCTTTCTGCTTCCCAGCTTTTATTTAATCTAAATTAGTTCATTCTTCTCTTCTAGAAATGGAAATCTGTTTCTGAGAGCAATTCAGGTTAGCAGTCAGCTTTAAAACAAATGGGTCAGTATCTGTATTTTTGTATTTTTTCCCATTTTGCACAATGAAAAAGTATTCTTCCAGAGTGAAAAGAAAAAGAGAGTGTAGTTCACAATGTTGTGTGGTGCAGGGATCCCCTGCTGGAGTCTTGGACAGAAATTGGGAATTCAGTGATAGTTACTTTTCTGTTTTCACTGGTGAATCGAATTTGTCTGTTTGAAATATTCCAGGCAGATGCTGCCCTTTGGAATCGAAGCGTTTCAAGCTGAAAATTTCAGCCTCCCATTGCCTAAAGTTAGCAGAACTTCTATCAGAGTCTGCCTTTGCAAATTGAATCTGGCTGTGAGAAGTGCTGGCAAATCTGCACTTCAGAAACCCACAGGGTCATTTGATGGATGCCTGGTGTAAAACTGTGCACAATATGGGCAGCAGTAATTGTTCATTTTTTGTTAATTCAGAGTGATTTATTGTGGCTTTTAGATACCCATTAGACTCCCAAGCATTGTTTTCACCAGAAAGAACATCACCTATATCTAGGCGTGGCAGAATTAGATTTTTTATAATTTTGACAGAGAGTATCAATGTTTATTTTGAAGCTTTTTTTTCCCAGTTTTTGTCCATTTAAATTTTCGCAGTTTCAGGAAATTATGGGGAGGTCACACAATAATTATTTAATTATAGTACACATTGAGATTCCAAAAGTTAAAGCTTTATAACCATTAACACACAAATTGTCAACATCACACGTCAACAAAAGCCGCAAAGGCTCCGTGTGCCGTGGTTCTGGTCTCAGCTCCCCCCTTGACACACATAAGAGGAAATTCAGTTCAATCCAGTTTGATTACCTTTAAAATTCTTGCTCCCTCTGGGGAGATTTGTAAAAGCCCCCCCACTGGCAGTAGCTGGTTAAAGGACATGGGGAACGTCCGTCCTGCTTTCTGGCCTCCATCCCCACCAAGAACAGCCAGGATTCCAGCAGCAAGAGAAGGTGCGTCTCCGCTTTGCATTTCAATGATCAAAGGAGGAAAGTTCAGCCACCGGGAGAGAACAGTGGGAGCTGGCAGATGAACAAAGTTTGCAGAAGTTCCCCAGATGGATTCACACAAGACAGTGATGTGTTCTAGAGGCCATTTTCAGGAGCTGAGACCAGAGCCAGGGAAAGGGTGCTCTGGCTCTAGAAAAGGGCTCATCATGGCATTAGAGAGGAGGGTTTTGCATTAGCAGAAGAAAGGTTTCATGTACTGCGGGGAATCATGCAGTGGGCATCCTGCATGGAAGGGCTATCGAGAAATGGGGACCATGCATTGGGCTCTGTTCTGGGGCACAAGGAGCATAGGAGAAGTGTGATGCCTTTGAGGCGGTCACCCATCTCTTCTCAGCGCTGCCTCCCAGTCTGTGTGCAGGTCTAAAGATTCTGGGGAGTGGATGAACTCTTGGGCAGCAATGCAATCATGAGTGGTCCCCTGACTCCGGGGAATCCTAGAGCTGAATTTGTCTTGGCTGAAAATGACCTGGATTTGGGGTTATTGGATACAAGGAATGTTTTTGCTTCATCAGGCACTGGTAATGATTTGCTCCAGATTTCAAATGCAGTGGCAACGGCTGGGATGGATGGTCTCCCTCTGGAGCAAGAAGGCAACCAGATCCCATGAGTGTGTGTGTGTGTGTGTGTGTGTGTGTAAGCTGGGGACAGGCAGCAGGCTGGGGAGGAGCTGCACCACCCTCCTGGCACAGTCAGGATTGGGAAGAGAGGCAACCCCTGCAGCGAGGGTCTCTGAAAAGTGAAAAACAATGCAAATGATGAGCTTCCAAAGGGAGGTGAGCCACATCTGGCATTTGCCTCCTGCATGGCCAGCCTTTTCCCTTGATGATTCCGGCAAATTATTTTGGGGAGCCTTAACTTCCCCAAGGCTCTTATTCATGCCACGCATTATAAAAATAGAGATGTTGTCAAAGTGGGCCACCTTCATCTCTGACCTATTCTCTTTTTCCTGGTATCTTTTTGCAAACTCTGTGTCAGTCTGTTAATGTGGTGGATTCTCTGCAACCCTACAGGCAGCAGTTCAAGTAAGGGGGTGAAGTGCAGAGCACTGATCCTGTCCCTTTACTGAAGGCAGAAAGAAGGTTCTCCCCTTCACTCTTTCTCCTGGACTTGGAGATCGGTTGCCGTAAAGCTCAACCTTCTCCTACCCCCTCTTCACTGACTGATGGGAGAAGGACAAATGAGGAAGGCTCTGCAGTGGCAGCAGCAGATGTACCTGGCTGAGGGGTTCATGGGACTCCAGGTCTTTTTGCCACTGGGTGGCGCTGTACAGCGCCTGATAGGAGTAGAAGAATTGGCAAAGCTGGAGGTCACCTGTTTTTCTTCTTTCTTCTCCTGTAAGCTCTTCCCCGGCTGATTTCCCTCCCTGACAAGTGGGGAAGAGAGGAAAATAGGCAGAATTTGGTGCCTTCAGCTCATCCTCCAGGAGAAAAAGGGGCTTCTCTCACACGTTTCTCCAGCCCAGCCAAAACAGAGGTGGTTAGGAGCCTAAGGGTTATCCCTCTACATAGTTGCACCCTCTGTGAGTGCACAAATGCACTTGCGTACGTGCACATTGTTTTTGTTTGGCTGGCTCTGGGCCTGATTGAGGACAAGGACTCTCAACAAATACATGTATTCCTTTGTCCTCAGACCAAGTCCCCCCCACAGAAGAGGATACAGGTTACATGATATCAAAACCCATGATGGCATACAACCACCAAAACTGATGAGCGCCTCCTTCTATTTTCACATACTTTACGAATGCCTACAAGTTAACATGTGGGACTGGGGGGTGAGGGTGGGAATTTAGGGATGAATGCAAAATTATATTATGGTTGCTGGGCGTAAGTAAGGGAAATATCTGGCTCTTGTTTAGGAAACTGTTTTCAACTATGTAATGTCCAAGAAATCCCCATAATAAGTCAGTGAATGTTTTTTTTAAATGAAAAATATAATAATGGTAACTTTTAAAACAGAGCTCTGCCCTTCTTTGGGGTACTATAGCAGCAACATGCAATATGGAAGCACCGTTCTCTTTACAATGCGTCTCTCTCAGTTTAGGTTTCAGTAGACGATGGTAAAATCCTTATCTGACGATGTTTTTATGATAAAACAATCAAACAAAGCCAAACAAAAAGCCCAAGACATTTTGTCTTAACAAAAAAATATCAGTCTGAGGTCCTTAAATGAGTCTTGTCTTACTCAGAGAGGATGCCTAAATTGTGGTTTACAGATCCTGACAATTTAGTGTGATTGGCCATCTCTGCTCAAGATAGAGTGCTCTGTACTGAATAGGAGGTACTGTTGGGAAAGTCATAATTCTATGAATCAGCAGAGTTTTATGGAGGCGTTTATTCCGCCAGCCCTTATGATTTTTTTAATTTATAATGAATGCAAACAGAAAAAGGGTCCATATCCATAGGCTCTAGGTACATTACATCACAAAATGTCCACAGGGTCCATATCCATAGGCTCTAGGTACATTACATCACAAAATTTCAGCAGCACAATTCAACATCGGCCAACACCAGCAGTGGCTCTAGTCAGTCCTAGCAGTCCCTTATTTTGCAGAACCCTCACATTTACTCCACAAAATGTCTCTGTAGCATAAACGACAAGAAAAGCATTTTGAGCCTAATAATGAGCTGTTAGGACAATGTGGAGTTAACACAATTTGTGAGCCACAACAAAAAATGGATTTGCCCAAGAAAGAATATAATCAGAGAGAACCTTCCAAACAAATTCCAGTTACTGGATGTACGGTAGGGTGTTTAATCTCCCTGTGATATAAACCCAAGCATAAACAATGTTTTCAGCAAGGAAGCTGGAGGAGGAAATGTGTGAGAAGTAAAAAAAAGAAGCAGCAGCACCACCTGGTGTTTTTTCCAAGCCATCGGCACAGTTACTTAGTAATTTTGGAGCATCACAATCATGAGCTAAAAAAGTACAGGCACGCTCTGGTTCAGTAACACTCAAACAACCTTCTTTGAGCAACACCTACTCCCTTAGTCATCAGTGCTGTAAAACCAACAGCTAGTTTAAAACAACAACAACACACCATATCATCAAGGTATTTTGGGTTTCAACACAGTGATTTTTGAAATAATGGAATTAGGGGTAAAAATGTCAAAACATTCTTAGACGCCTGAGTCTCATTTCTAAAGGGCCAGATTTTCAAATGTATTTAGGTGCCTGAACATGCAAACAGGCACTGACTGGGGTTTCAGAAGCAGCTAGGCAGGTTAGGAGCCCATTTTAATTAATTTCAATGGAATTTAGGTGCATAACCTAATAGGTGCTTTTGAAAATCACAAAAGGGTCTTGTCCACATCTTTAAGTGCCTAAATACCTTTGAAAATTAATCCTTAGATTACTAACTCACTTTTGAAAATGGGACTTGGGCACTTTTGAATATTTCCCCCTAGGCCTCATTTTAATTCAGGAACAACATTTTTATTGCATCATAAACTAAGGATAAAAGTACCATAGTTGATGGATACTGTCATCTAATACTCCCACACCCTTCAACCACATAAAGAAATAAATATGAAATGCAATAAAAAATGTATTGATAAATATGTTACAGTTGTACTAGGGAGACAACCATTGATGTTTATAAAGAACAGATGTTCCCCCAGATTTTAAAATAGCTGGATTCCTTCATGATCGAGGGAGAGAGAAAGGCATGAGATGGTAGCAATGTTCAATTCAGTTATCCCTTATCACATTTTCAGCAAGTAATAATGTGCATATATAGGATGGGCAAATGCTTCTGGCACAAATACGCATATTCACAAGCAAATATGCTTGTTCACACATCATTACACTCATTCACAAATTAATGCCCAAGCCAGAACTGTAGGAACATAGATCCAATTGGAAATTGGAGTTAGCAAATATGTTCATAAATAAACATTTCCACAATTTACCCAGTTGTAATTGTGTCATAGATAGCTGACAGTTGGTCTTGTGAGAACCAACTAAAAAGCTTCAGAACCTTCATTCAAGCTGGGAATCCTATGATTTGAAATGATTTGTAAATTAGTGTGCTGTATTAAACTTTAAGTACTGTCAAAAAGGACATAAACAGCAATCCCCTCATGGAAAAAAAATGTTTCAGAGATAAAGAAAAAAAAAGAGAGGAGAAAGTCCAGTACAAGTGTTGAGCACTAGCCATCTGGAAATATACATATGGATAGATTAATATTGAACTTCTAAAGTTGTTTTGTAGAACTTACGGTGGGATAGGGGTGTGAGCAGAACACTGTATACTTTCGGATGACACCATTTAACTTAAATGGGGGGAGCCAGGACACAAATACAGTGGATGGTGATGCTGCAGCTGCTTTAACTCCAGCAGGAGGACCTGGAACTGAAAGAGCAACATGTATAGTTATCAAAGTGGACCAATGCAGTCGAAACACACCGACCTGTACAGTATAGCATATCTAACAAGAAAACAGCTCAGAGGTCTTAATGAACTCAAGAAAGGGGAGGAAATTCTACCAAGAATCAATTGTATCCAGTTAAGTATTTGTTATAATTAATATTTTATATGTCATTTCCCCACCACAAATATTAATGAATCTTTGCAGAGATTGCTGTTGTGGAATAATTGACCACTCTTATATTTTGGATTCAGAAATTAGCCTGAGGCCTTTATTGCAGTTAAGCATCGATGCTGGGAAAGAGCAGCAGTCTGACACCTGCAAGTGCAGAACTGGCTAACTCTCCCCCCCCCCCCTTTCCAACATTCCACATGATTTTTATAGATCCTTATTAATTATGCAAGTGTCATACATATGGATCATGCAAGCGTCACACATCCGCATGGCACTTTTCGATCTGGAAAAATCCCAACTTTACTTACTTGTGTCATATAAGAAATAAATGCTATCAAGTACCAATCAAATCATAGTATTAACATTAGTTTCGATAAAAACATGTTTTTCAGTAAGAACTGGGTAGTTATGGTCAGCTTATCATCCTACAAGGCTAAATGTGGATATTTTTGCGGTTAGCGGGGAAGCAGACTTAAACCATAATTCTTTGCTCTTTATAGCAGGCCTCATGTTAACTTGACTATATTTTAGGCCTGAAGTGAAGCCATCCTAAATTTGCTTCCACATTGCATATGTGAAATTATGTGCTCTACATATTTATAATATAAATGTGCATCTATTTATAGACATATATATGCACACGTTTAGTTATTTATTTACAGTAGCTGCTTATGTATTGCATCACAAACTATGTGGGAAAAACTAATTAAGGCTGCATAGTTAAACACTCAAGTCAGGAAATGCCAAGTTTAATTTTCTGTGTACAACATTAACCCTGCCTCCTTGTGTATTTGCATTCTGAGAAATAATTTAATGATGCACACTCATATTTCTCAAGCATATAATATGTTGTATAATTTTTTACAACTTCCTATTGTATACAATTTGCATATGTGAGTATGTCCTTAAAATATTAAACTTACATGAAAAGCATACAAAAACGATACTTATTACAACATGTTACAAGGTCTATTTCGTGTGAGAGCTGGTCAAATTTTTTGGGGGGCCAGTATAGCTTTCTACTGAAAAATGCAAGTCAGTAACAAATCAAAATGTTTTGTGGGAATGATTCCATTTCAACATTTTCTATAGGAAAAATTCAGAATATTTCGTATTTATAATGTCAAAATATTTTGTTTAGATAGTGTTGAAAATTTTAATTTCAGCATTATCATTTCAACTTACAATACATTAAATATTATTTTAATTATAGATATACCTATAACATAAGCATTAAAACAAGATTTTCAGCAGTACCAAAAAGAAATGTTTTGATAGTATCAAAACCAAACCATTTGATGATTCCAAATTCATTTTTTTCTGAATTTTTGAATGGGAAATTTCAGCTTATTGGTCCGATTCTGAATTTTTTTTAATGTTGTAATTTCCTGTGGAATGAAAATTTCAGTTGCTGACCTGGTCTTTTCAGTATCATAAAAAAAATTACTACTACATATATTCCATCTTAGGCCCTGGTTCTGCAAGTTCATCTTCACAGACAGAACTTTAACCCATCCAGAGCCTACTGAAATTAATAGGCACCACATAGGTCGTAGGTTCTGCTCGCAAGAAGAAACTAGCAAGATTGGGGCCTATGTTTGCAGATAAATTTTGTTTCCTAGTTAAATGACTCAGCCTTTGAAATGCATTTAAGGAAAATGTCAGTTTCTACATATGTACAGATAAATCAACTTTGTCATACACTGCCACTCAACTGCATTTAATATTTTTCTAAACAATGTAAGAAAGCTGATTGGCAAGTACCACTAAGTACAATTTTGCCTAAGATGAAGCCATTCAAAATACTATGGAAACTTCCTGTAATCCAGCATTTTCTATTTATACTGTATTGAGAATGTTATGAAGGGTCCAAATGAGAAACTCATCATCATATTCACATCCAGCCCCCCACCCTCCTGCCAACCCTTGCTCTGAAAGGCTAATTCATTTAGGAGATTCTATCCAATCCAGAGTAAATATTAATGTTTGACAGCATTCAGCTCAATATGTATATCCAGCTCATTAGAAATGCTATTTGTTACTGCTGCTGAAGAATGAAACCTGGCTCTCCTGTGCAATTACTTAGCCCAGTGGGAGATTCGTTTATGGTTAGTAATGTCTCCTGAAAATCTCTACAACCAGATAAGCGAGTTTAAAATAATGTATTGCTAAATTAGTGCTTGATCCATAGGGAGAGGTTCTGAAGGAAGTGGTTCTTATCTGTCAACTGTTGAAGGATTAATTCAAAACCGATTTAGCGTTTTCCAGACACATGAAAAACTTTACTTTTCACCGGATTCCTACATTTTCTCCTATAAGGTGTAGATCTCGTCAAACTTTATCGCTAATAATTTTTCATTTTAGATATTTATTCAGAAAACCCTGAAGGATATTGCTGTGACATGTAAATCCAGGTTTGTTTTTACTATACTGTTTGATGAAATTCAATAATCTTCTCTCTCTAGATATATATACCCAAACATATATACACCCACACATCCAGCTTCTGCATTCAGGAAAACTACACGGGGCTCTGAAAGTCTCAGGTTTTGGTGTTCTATCTTGGAGCACAGAGTGGGTTTATATAATAGAATAACTGAGGCGCTTATTAAATGTGATCTCTGAATATGCTGAAGAACCTATGTTTGGTGGTGATATGTGCTGCTGACCTCATTATTGAGAGAGACACTCACAATCCTACACTGGTAGGCACTGTCACCCTTTGCCACTCTTTTCTATGGCACCAATAGTACAGCTGGGCAGGAAATGGTCTTCCCATCATGCTAGAGTTTTTCAGATTTTGAATGTTTTTCTGTCCCAAAACAGAATGAAAAATTGAAATCTCAAAAAATTGTGAGTTGATAATCTAGAAAAAATACAAACTCTGGGTCAATCAAAACATTTCATTTTGAAAATGTCAGAACAGGCTTTGACAATTTCAATTCTTTGTTTCAAAAATTTGTAGATGGAGAAAGTGATTGAAACCAACCCCTTCTCGTTAAAGTTTAGATTTCAAGTAACTGACATTTGCCCATGATAAAGTATTTTGTTGGAAAATTCCTGACTGACTGTACCTAATAGCTTCTGGTTATGATATGACAGATAATCCCACATGTTCTCTCAATATCAGTTAATGGCTGTAGTGATTTTAGGAAGGTGAATTCAAAGGTGATCTTTTGGTTTCAGCCTGAGATTTCCATCATTCTCACAAGCTCTTTGAGTTCTCTAATTCCTAATAATGACAAGTTAGACATGGCATGTACTATGGAGTTGGACTGCTTTTCAGTGACTGCCAGGATGAGACAAAATAAAGATGAGTTGAGAGGAAAGAACGATTCAACACCAAAACACTAAACACCACTTAAAGCTGCCTTTGTGATCAGACATTGGACCCCAAGCTCATTCCCTGGACAACAGGAGCTTAGAAACAGTGTAGAGATAGCATATTTCATGCCATGCAGGAAAGAGAGCACTTTGTGTTGTCCCCTGGGCTGCATGAAAATGTGTTAAAAGGTGGAAGAGGAGGGGTAACATTAACATGGAGAGGAAAATTATACTGAGAGGAACAGGATGGGAAATAGCATTTACTGATGGTGGAAAGTGGGGATCCCGAGTGGCTCCAGGAGCTCTCTCACAGCAGATGTGTAGCTGGCTAATTTGCTTCACAGTACCAGACACCTGAGAGGCAAAAGTGGTGTCAATGGTACATCTGAAAGCTCCGTCACCCCTGTGAGAGCAAAGCTTTGCTCTATACACAGGATTCCAATTCTGCAGTATACAGATCAAGCCACTAATGATTATGTCTGGCACCCAATGTTTTTGCATGGACAAAAATACACTGTGGCCTAAACTTGTATTCCCTCTAGACAATATGATCAGAATGTTTTAAAATACAAAGAGTCAATCTGAAAAGAAAGACACATGTATCCTGCATCATCCAAGTTCCAAAAGCTGCATATGGCAGCTATGCAATAATACAAAGTCAGGCATAGCAGATTAAGGCTGCCACATAAGGCCAAATTGGGCAGTATGTACCGACACCTAAGTACCCCCTTTGAACAGAGTCTTGAGTGAGTTAATAGCCCAGATTCTCAGTTGGTGAAAACTGGTTTAACTCCATTGAAATCAATGAAGCGGTGCTGATTTACACTAGCTGAGGCTCTGGCTTCGTGGGTCTAGCTAATAAAGAATGGAGATTCATTGTTTCAATTAAGATTTTATAATGCATCATTTCCAATGAAGAAATATGAAGGAAATAATTCAATCCCCATGCCATCAAATACAATCGCTTGTGAAAATGCCGTTTAAACCCAAGGAGGGCTAGGACTAAAAAAAATCTATTTTAATTTTTAATGATCAGTAAATTAAATCTATGGGTGAAGAAGACAGTTGGCTTATGAGTGGCTCCATTGAGAGTAAAAGGTGTAGGAGAAAACGCAATGAATTCTTAAAATAGGAAGTTTCTGCTCCACTTCTCATGGTGCCACAAGGATCTCTGAGGGGAACAATTAGTTCTTCCAAAGGCTCACGGGGAGAAAAGCTGTGCAAAAACATAAATGATGCCACCTTGAAAGGAAGCCTCACTTCATATTCTCAGCTGGAACCTCTCTCATTTCCTAAGCTCAACAGCAGCTATGGCTGACCTCTGGTGTCTAAAATCAGTATTGATTATTACAAGAAATCCAACTCCAAACTCATGTCCTCTAGCCTGATTTCCTTATCACTTGGGTTACTGTTGAAATTTGCTATTTGGAAAGAAAATATTTTGTCAATTTCAGGGCTGCTAAAGATATTCTGGATTTATAGACATATATATCAAAGCTATACGGCTAAACCACCCTGAACACGCCCGATCCCATCTGATCTCGGAAGCTAAGCAGGGTTGGGCCTGGCTAGTACTTGGGTGGGGGACCTCCTGGGAATACTAGGTGCTGTAGGCTTAACATGGGCGTGGGGCTAGCAACTCCACCCCATAAGGGAACCAATTGTTACTGAAACACCAACACCAGTTGGTGGCCTATACCCCGGCTGGGGGGTGATGGGCAGAGAGAGATATCAGAGCTGGGAACCCATATTTAAGTGATGAATGGACACAATGTGCCATTCTCAATAATATGGGACATACCAGGCCATTGATTTAAGGAAAACTTCCTACTGATGTAAAAACAAAAATGATGTGATGTAACCAATAATAATAATAATAATAAAGAAGTAGGAGGCTTGAGGTAAGGTAAAGATGCTCAAGAATAAGTTTATTACTGAAAATCGGGACACTCTGTCCTCAATTTAAATAGAGATGACTGACCACAAGTGGAAGACATGAGCTCTCCAGATCCGAACTCTCCCGAAGATGTCATATATTTACCACCAGAGTTTGTGGAAAGAGCAATCAGTAATAGCTAACTTCCTCAAAGTTCAGGTGTGTTTGGCTCCAGGGCTTTGGTTTGGACCATTTCTAATTTTAACCCTCTCACTATCCTAGCAAAGATCTGTACCAGAATTAAAATAACTGTAGTGAAGCTGGTGACATCATGTATATACATATCCTAAATGAGATTCCCTGTTGAAGAATTTAAACAGTAGGGCCATTGAGCTGACTCTTGCAATAGCTGAAAAGGCTGGGCTTACTGATATAGGGCCAGATACTGCTTAACACCTCTGTGGCTTTGCAGGGAGGAGGAGTGTTAAAGAAACTCCCTCTCGAACCAGGCACCTGCCTCTGTGCTTTTCAGAATGTGGAGACTGCTCACTCTATGCATCCCAGGGAGCAAGACGCCCAAAAGGAGCCAGGGAGAAGGGAGAGACATGACCCTGCCCCTCCATCTTAAAACTGGCCAGCACACATTGGGTAGTATGCTCTACTCTCCATGAAGGGACATAGCAGCAGGTTCTCTCCCTCTTTATTCAGAGGAGCTCCAAGAGGAATTCTCTCTCCCTGAGACAGAATTCTTCCTGAGCTCCCCTGGAGCCGCGTGTCCCACTCTCGACATGGAGGCGCAGTCCTCAGTGCTAGGTCACTGGAATGGAATATTTACTCAAGCATTGCCACCTTGGCTCTCCTGTCACCTCAAATCCAAAAGTCCTTTGAGAACATATTACAATATTTTACAATTTTAAAATTATTTTTAGACATTTCTTGAAGCCAAAGACACATCTATAGCAACTTCAAGCTCATGGCATTTTGGAGTGCCACAACAAGAAGGTTGGTAGTGATTAGACATCTAACATAGTAAATGTCAGTGAAAATAAGGTAGGATCAGAGGCTAAAATAGGGAAAGAACAAGTTCAAAATTACTTAGACAATTTAGATGTCTTCAAGTCACCAGGGCCTGATGAAATGCATCCTAAATACTCAAGAAGCTGACTGAGGAGATATTTGATCCATTAGCAATTATCTTTGAAAAGTCATGGAAGAGGGGAGAGATTCCAGAAGACCGGAAAAGGGCAAATATAGTGATAATCTATAAAAAGAGAAATAAAGACAACCGGGGGAATTACAGACCAGTCAGCTTAACTTCTGTACCAGGAAAGATAATGGAGCAAATAATTAAGCAATCAATTTGCAAATATCTAGGAGATGATAAGATGGTAAGAAACAGTCAGCATGGACTTGTCAAAAACAAATCATGTCAACCCAACCTGATAGCTTTCTTTGACAGAGTAACAAGCCTTGTGGATAGGGGGGAAGTGAATCTATATCTTGAATTGAATAAAGCTTTGGATGCTGTCTCACATGACCATCTCATAAACAAACTAGGGAATTGCAAAGTAGGTGGAAACTGATTGGAAAACTGTTCCCAGAAAGTAGTTATCGGTGGTTCACAGTCATGCTAAAAGGGCATAACGAGTGGGGTCTCACAAGGATCAGTTCTGGGTCTGGTTCTGTTCAGTGTCTTCATCAGTGATTTAGATAATGGCACAGAGAGAACACTTATAAAGTTGGTAGATGATAACAAGCTGGGAGGGGTTGCAAGTGCTTTGGAAGATAGGATTGAAATTCAGAATGATCTGGAAAAACTGGATAAATGATCTGAAATAAATAGGATGGAATTCAATAAGGACAAATACAAAGTACTCCACGTAGGAAGGAACAATCAGTTGCACACATACAAAATCGGAAATGACTGCTTAGGAAGGAGCACTGCGGAAAGGGATCTGGGGTCATAGTGGACCATAAGCTAAATATGAGTCAACAGTGTAACACTGTTGCAAAAAAACCAAACATCATTCTGGGATGTATTAGCAGGAGTGTTATAAGCAAGACACGAGAAGTCTAGATAATATTTAGTCCTGCCATGAGTGTGGGGGACTGGAGTAGATGACATCTTGAGGTCCCTTCCAGTCTTATAATTCTACAATTCTACATGCTCTGATCAAGGTATTGACGGTCCAAACATATAGCCTTAGAAAATTATTTAAAAGGATGTCAGTGTCTTTTGGGGTGTGGCTAAGACATATAGAGTGGGAAGGAGCATCTGAAGGCAGTTTCAGACATAGTAATTGCTGGTGATGAACCAAGGGAGTTTCCAGTGTTGTTGTAGCTGTGTTTGTTCTAGAATATCAGAGAGACAAGGGGGCTGAAGTTATATATTTTATTGGACCAACTTCCTTTCGTGAGAGACAAGCTTAACTTGAAAAATAAAAGATAAAGGTAAAAAATATTACTTCATCCACTTTGCTTCTCTAAAGGAGTTGAAACATAACTGAGCTCTGGAAGTAGAACTATATTTATGAATCATAAGACATGCCCCTACTTTTGCTGTTAATCCATCTTTGTTCAAAGTAATGAAAGGAACTATGTAAATATTGAAAATAAAAATAAGCCTGGGAACAAATAGCCTGAGTAGAGCTGAGTGAATAATGAAAAGAAAAAAATAAATATAAAGGCCATGTGTTATAGGGTGGCTCTTCCTGGAGTGCCCTCTAGCAGCAGGCTGTGACAAAACAGGCACAACTGCCTCAGTTTCCCCTCTCAGGCAGCCCAAAACCTCCATGACAGCCTCTTGCCTGATAATCGCTCTCATTGAGACCAGTTTATTACAAAAACATAGTGCAAATAGCCCATAAAAACAGTCCACTTATCACCCAAGTGCAGATAGTCCCTTAAAAACCCAAGACATCTAGTTCCTCAAAACCTCACTTACCACACTCCAATGCCTGCCATTACTCCTGGGCTCTTCTTAAGTCCACTTCCATCCTTTAACCAGGTCATCCACCCCAGACCTTCCAGCCAGGATATAATCCACTCCTCCCAGCAGGAACACCCTTCCCCCCCGCCAGTCTGGTGGGAGTTCATCCTCACTAGGAGGGAACCATTTCTCCTCCTGTTCAGTTAACTTTTTATATCCCACACAGGCCAGCAGATAGGCCCTTCCATTGCTCACCTGGCTCCAGTTCTCCGCCACAGAGGTGTCAGCAGGTATGCCCTACACTGCTCCCTTGCCTTCAGCCCACAGCTTTGACTCTCCGGCTTAGAAGTCAGCAGGCAACACGCTCCCTTGCTCTCTGGCCTCCATCCCTAGCTTTCTGGTTTAGGAAAACCAGCCTGCAACCCCAACTTGCTGCTTTCCTGCTTTCAGCCTTCCCCGACAAATCTCCTACAGCTCCCTTCAGCACCTCCAGTCTTTTGGTCCCTGATAGCTCTCACCTGCCCTTTCCCTCATTAACTCTGCCAGGCAAGTCCCATTTTATATGGGCCAGGTGCCCTCTTAAGACCCAGTTAGGAGGTAGCTGATGAGTCACAGGTGCATAGCCTCTTCCTTCTTAAAGGCCCAGTGCCACCCTGCAATAGCCTGATCCTCATTTACTTTGAGGCCTCTTGACACCACTCTGTCAGTTTAAAATGACATTAAATTGGGGTAAATTTCAGAACCAACCCCTGAATACTTGATTTTATTAACTGAATGGAATTCTTCAATGAATGAAAGTCAGTAGGAGTTGGACATCCCCTCCCTTATGCATTTCTGCAAATCCCCTTCCTCATCAAATTTACTAACGTTTATGCATTATCTATAAGTGAGATGAATAATAAATAAATAAAACTACTGAATAATTTATTTTAAAAATATCACAAATGTCACTGAAGAAATTATTGAACTAATATGATTCAATCAGCTCTGTCCTCAGTCTCTGTGCCTCACACTCCGATCTCTGCCAAATCACCCCTGACCTCTTGAGAACAGATTTTCAAAGGTATGAAGGTGTTCAGAGATGCAGCTAGGTGCCTAGTGGGATTTTCATAAGTGCCTAGCCAGTTAGGCTCTTACCTTCTATTGATTTAGAAAGTCTAACTCAAGGATAATTCAAAAACAGGAACACGTTAAAGTTGTTAAATGGACTATTGTTACATTAAAAAAGATATAGTAACATGCTTAAACTTAATCAGATGCTTAGATGTTTTGCTGAACTGGGGCCTTAATCCTTAACCTGGCCATAAAAGGAATTAATAAATAGAAATGCCCATTTTTAAAAAAAACTGTGCACACAGCTCCGAACATGTGCTCACAATTCAAGAGCTATGCTTGCAAATCCCAGTTTGTGCGTGCCCGCTGAGTGTTGTACACAGATTGCTTTGAAAATCTGGGCCAAATCAAAGCAGTGTCATATCATGTTAGGCTGGCTACGAAGACGTTCTGAGTTCTTACCATCCTCTTTAGTACGGGTGAAAATTTGCTCACTCCTGACTCCATCCCCAGCTCGTGTGAATGCCAACACCTGGATGCTGTAGTTGGTGTATTTTTCCAGGCCATCAAGCTCTAGTGAGGGCTGTGTAGTAGTGACATTTTTAATCTCTCCCAGCTCTAGGGAAAAAAATGTGAACCAAGTTATTGGCAATGCTATTCTTCTTCTAATCATACGTGTCTCTAATGGTATGAAAATAAATGATTAAAGAATATGCACTCATGAAAGAAAAAGAATATTTTGTGATTATAAAATAGATGCCTTAAACGCTCACACTGATCAATACTATAAAATAGAGCAGATGGAAAAAATGACAACATTTGAAATTTTTATGTCAGTTACATTTCACGATTAACAGCAAACTTGTTTTTAACTTTATAATTTTGTTAACACTTTTTTAAATTGAAATTTAAGCAAAAATATCAAAGCCACTCTCAGAATGGTTATTGAAATTTTACATTTACTGAGAAACAGCTTTTTGGTAAATGAAAT
Organism: Sternotherus odoratus; assembly: GCA_032164245.1. NCBI lineage: Eukaryota > Metazoa > Chordata > Testudines > Kinosternidae > Sternotherus > Sternotherus odoratus. Next base: position 166,807,734 of record JAVMKO010000001.1, read on the forward strand.
ATTTCTATAATAGTACTGATAATACTTGCAATTTAAAAATTGGTAATAATGATGCAACATTTTCTCCTCAAAATAAAAGCATTAGAAAAAGTCAATGATTATTACAACAGTTTCCATGCCTGAAAAAAGCCACTTTTGGTAAAGTTAAACAAACAACACTTTTTGTTTGAAAATTTTTTGCCAAGCTCTACTGTAAAGTGCACTTTGGTCAGAAGCGTTAGTTAACAATAGATTTAAATGTGGTAAAACCAAATTCACTTACACAGAGAGATGTGGCTGATCACATAAACCTTAATGAATTAAGCTAGGAAACACAATTCATGTGGGAAAATGCGTTAAAAGAACAGTGAGGGCAGAAAATACAGCTAACAAGATAAGGACATTCAAAGTTAAAATTTTGGGTCCAATAGCTGCGTTTTGTAGGATACAGTAGGCTATACTGTAATGTAGCTTTTCAGCAGTGTAGGGCCTCATCCAAAGCCTACTGAAATGAATGAAAAAATATTACCTTGTCTTGAATCAGGACTTCACATTTTCTCATCTTTATTTTTCATTCACCAATGAGTAGTCATTGTACCTCAAGAGATTTCTGACTTGAGCATTATCACCAGTAATAGTGAGCCTCCGGGTTACATTCTGCCCTCATTTACACCTGTGCAACCTCATGTTCAATCAGGTGTAACTAGCAGAGGCCAGAACTTGGCAAGACAATTGGAATTTAAATAACTATTCTATTGATGGATACACACACCAGAATATAATCCAACTCATTCTGCCAGAGCTGAGACAGCTCTGCACTGCTAGCAAGAGTTTTTTTTAAAAAAAGAGTTAAAATGTAGTGTTCACTAAAGTCCACAAAAAGGAAACAGATATTGAGGTGATATGATAAATTGCAGAATGTGATAAACACATGCCCACTTGACCACCTCACTAGTTCTCTCCCCACTAATGCACTTCCCTTAGGATCTATGCTAACATTCCAAGCATCTGAGCATGTGAAACACAAACTGGAAAAAAAAAAAAAGCTGCCCAAACCTGTTTCCTTCCTTCACCCTAATTGTGGAGGCAAAAGCACATTGTCAGCACATAACTAAAAAAAAATATATAGTGGGAGCAAATCTATTGAGGAGAATGGTGTTATATTTAAAGTGTCACTACGTACTTTACTATGTAATTTTTAAATAAGACGAGGACTACTTTGTAGCACCTTAGAGACTAACTAGTTTGTCTCTAAGGTGCTACAAAGTCTTCCTCGTCTTATTTACAGATACAGACTAACACGGCTGCTAATCTTAAACCTATGTAATTTTTATTGCAAATCACATGGAGATGAAAAGTGCTACTGTCAGATAAACTGCAAATTGTTTATTTACCAAAATGGTTGAAATACTTCAAGCCATTTACTAATTACAAAACAGAAATCCCCTACATTTTTGGATCTCAAAAGCCAATCACTGAAGACAAGTCCATAATACAAAATGGTTTCAGAGGTAATTCTGTTGACCTTAAGAAGGGGAAATGCCAGGTAGGTTTATTTTTCCACCTCTGAAAACAAGAAACATTTGAGTATTTAAAAAAAATACATTTTTAAAAATGGCTGTGAAATTTAAGCAAGGATTCCCATGTTTAATGTTGTTTTTCTTGGATGAATAATCAGATAACAGGTATTTTGATAATGCTGCTAAAACTAGCACAGTAATCTTTAAAGAAAGGCAGTAGCTTCATCTCTGAGGAGGTAAAGAGTACTGATGATACTTCCTGCTTGCAAAAATTCTCTTTTGAACATGTGTGTGTTCATAAATAGTTTTGTAACAACCTGTCAACTACTCAAAGCTCTGTACAAAATGACTCAGACACAGATGTATGATACTCTGTGTAAAATGATGATGAAAGAAAATTTAAAGTTTTTTTATATGCTTTCACACCGGAGGACAAAATGATATTAACTGCCATGATCTGCCTGTTATCCTGTCATTGCTATTGGCATACAACTGATAGGTTGGTTAAAGCTGCTTACCTCCATCCAAGAGATTAGCCCAGTAAATAACTCGGAATCCCTGTAGAATCCCATTCAGGGCTTCTTTGGCAAGTGTAGACCAGGAAATGGAGATAGTTTCTGGTGATGTAGCAGTGGCTTGGACATTCCCTGGAGGGCAACTGGGCACTGGAATGAGATATTCACCAATTTTAGCTCTAGATAACTTCTGTGGACAAGTAAAACTGTACTCTTAAAAGATTATAGTCACCAGTGTGAAACTGAATGCTTAAAATACAATATATATTTTCTTCAAAATTAATTGGAGACACAAATTAAATAACAATCATTCCCACTTCTTGGAAGAGTCCCTTTCTACTACATTTTCAATCTTCATCACTTTAGCAAAATTCATTATTTTAACCTGAGTTTCTACTTTGCTACTGATGGAACTGCTTGGCTACTGCTAGGTTTGTTTTTGAAAGTACAGTTCACTTCCCAGAAATGTCTTTGGACCACTCCTTCTCTCTCATTGACTTGCCCTTCATTAGGATTTGCCCTTGCTACTAAAAGAAAAATAAATTCTAGAGCTGATTAAAATATACATACAAATTGATTTTTTGAATATCTGAGATTTTTCTAAATCAAAATTTACAGTGTTTTGAAAAAATTCAACCCCTTTTCACAAAAATTTAGAACATTTTCAAATTTTCAATCAGCTTTAAGAAATTTATATTTAGTAATTTCTGTGTAACAAGAATTGCATTTGAATTTATCTATTTGCCTTCTTGATTTATCTTATCCCCACTTCCCACAGTGACCTCACAGTGATGTTACAAAAATGTTGCCAAGAAAGAACCCATATGTGCCAGATATAGCAGAAAAACTTTACACCTGTTGCAGTAGTAAAAATATGCATGTTTAAGTGAATTGTTTTCCATCGTGCTGTACTCTATCTAGTACTAGCAGGATCTGCAGTAAATGTAAAACACCAGTGTTCTCTGAAGCATATGCCTCACACACTGTAATACTCAAGAATGTACAAATGTGATACTCTGTTTAACATACATGAGGTCAGATTCTCAGTTGGTGTAAACTGGCATTGACTTTAGTGACTTGGTGCCAATTTAAATTGCTGACAATCTGGCTTTTGATATCTTCGTTAGTTGCTTGGGTTAGAATTTACTTTTATACAGTTTTAAAATATCAAAATTCTCTTTATAGCATATGGAATAACTCTTTTCTTCTTCTTCGAGTGATTGCTCACATGCATTCCACTATAGGTCAGGCACGCGCTGCGGGCCTGGTTGCCGGGCAGATTTTTCCCCTAGCTGCAGACTGGGCGAGCAGGGAGCCCCCTGGAGTGGCGCCACTGAGGCACTCTATAAGTAGCCCTGCGACACAGTCTGGCCCCCAGTTCCTTCTTCACCGCTCGCGCTGGTAGTCGGAACAGGAGTACTGCTCTTGAGCGTCCTCCTTATCTCCTAGCTGTTATTCCTATTGTTCTCATTAATAGTTGTTGTTAAGTAGTTGTTAAGTAGTTGTTAAGTAGTTATAGTGTAAATAGTTAGGTGCAGGGGATTTCCCTGCCACCGGAGCCATGTCATCCAAGGCTCCGGGATTCAAGCCATGTGCGGAGTGTGGGAAGCCCATGCCTGCGGGGGACCCACACTCCAAGTGCCTTAAGTGCCTCGGGGAAGCGCACTTGGCAGACGCCTGCAAGATCTGCAGGGCCTTCAAACCCAGGACCCGCAAGGACAGAGAATCCCGCCTGCGGCAGATCCTGTTAGAGGCGGCTCTCACTCCGGACTCGAGTGCGGCACCGGGCCCCGCACCCAAGCCGGCGAAAGCGAAGCCTCGGCACCGGTCGCGCTCCCCCAGTGCTAAGCGCAGAAAGGACTCGGACCCGCGCCCAGCATCGGCACCGGACCGCGTGCAGCCTCCGGCACCGCTCACGCGCCCACGGTCGCCGCCGGGGAGCCGACCAGAGGCACAGCCGCCCGCACCCGCACCGACGACTCCGGCGCCGCAGGAGGCCCCGTCGAGTCCGGTGCCAGTGGTCTCGCCACTCAGGGTGCCGATGCCGCAGCAGCTTCCCTCCACGCCGGAGGCGTTCGCTGCTGCGAGGAGGTTGCTTGCGGAGGACACCCCGCAGCAACCTGTCCGGTCTAGGGGCAAGCCGCCCATGACCGTGACGGAGATCGCGGCTCGAAGCCCGGCGGGGCACGGACGCCGATCGATCTCGCGGCGCCGATCTAACTCCCGGTACCGGTCAGCTTCCCGGCACCGGTCGCAGTCTCGGCGCCGCAATGAGTTGAGACCATGCTCCGGGTCTCCTCATGGCCGATCGCGCAGATCGCGCTCCGGCCGCCGGTCTGAGTCCTGGCGCCGGTCGGAGTCCCGGCACTCCCGCACGGACAGACGCCGGTCGTACTCCCGGCACCGGTCGCACTCCCGGCACCGGTCCGTCAGCTGCCGCAGGGGCCGCTCTGGACGCCGTTCGCCGAGCCGCTCATCTTCCCGGCACCGCTCGTCGTCGCGGCACCGGTCACGATCGACACGGCACCGATCTCCTCGGCACCGTTCGTCGTCGCGGCACCGCAGACATCGGCGCTCCTCATCCAGACGGCACCGCCGCTCGCCCCGGCACCGGACCTCATCGCGGCACCGGCGATCAGCCCGGCACCGGTCGTCATCGCGGCACCGTGGATCCCGCAGAAGTGGATCCAGCAGCCGTTCATCAGAGGGCAGTCGCTTCTCCCGGCACCGGTCGAGAAGCCCTCGGCGCCGCAGGCGTAGAGAGTCGGCTGGCACACAAACCCAGCATGACTCTCCGCCCAAGGCCCTCCAGTCGGCCACCATAGCGGCTCCATGGCACTCCTCTACCTCAGCGTCCCCTCCAGCTATGGGACCAGCCCCAGCCACCCTAAACCCGACCTGGCCAGAATGGGTGGCATGGGAGCATGACCAACCGGGGGAAACCCAGTCCGAGCCGGGGTTCCCAGTGTGTGCGAGGGCTGCTCGGCAGGACCTACCAGGGCCATCCTTGGCCAGCCAGCCGTCGGCAATACACAGCCCCCGAGAGCCAGGGCCTTACGCCTCCCCAATGGGGGTTGAGGCGGTGGCGGGCACCTCTTCCAACAGCCCGCCCGCCCTGGAACTCTCGAATTACCAGCACCTCCTCCAGGCAGTTGCCAAAAATATGAACCTGCCCCTTGAGGAGATCCAGATGGTGGATGACCCGGTCACCACCATGCTGACGAAGGGCACCCCGGCACGTGTGGCTGTGCCATTTATTAATACAATTAAGGCACACACCACGTCGGTTTGGAAGACCCCAGCCTCCATCCCCCCCACCGCACGGGGGGTAGAAAAGCGCTACTTTGTCCCGGCCACGGGCTATGAGTATTTGTATGTTCACCCTACGCCCTCCTCCCTGGTGGTGGAGTCGGTGAACAATAAAGAGCGCAATGGACAGGAGGCCCAGGTACCTAAAGCCAAAGAAGCCAAGAGGCTGGACCATTTTGGCAGGAAGGTCTACTCCTCCGGGGGCCTCCAACTGCGAGTGGCTAACCATCAGGCCCTAATGAGTAGGCACCACTTTGATACAGTGGAGGCCCTCAACAAATTCGAGACCGCTCTCCCCCAGGAGAGCAGACAGGAGTTTAGGGCCCTTCTGACTCAGAGCAGGGATATCTCGAGACACACCCTGCAAGCGGCCCTGGACTCAGCGGACTCGGCGGCCAGGACTATGGCCTCGGGCATAGCCCTTCGCCGGGCAGCATGGCTCTCCTCATCCAGCCTTGCCCCGGCGATGCAGTACAAGATCCAAGACCTCCCGTTTGAGGGACAGGCCCTCTTTTCGGAGGGCACAGATGCGCGGCTCCAGGCCCTCAATGACAGAGGGGTGACCCTCAAGGGCCTCGGCATGCACGCCCCGGGGCCGCAAAGGCGCCCCTTCGTCCCTCCGCGCAGGAAGTTCTTCCCTCCCGCACGCCAGCCACAGGACTCCTCCGGCAGGAGAAACCGCCCCTTCCGCAAGCGTCAGGGGCCCAGGCAGGGCGGGAAACAGCGGGGACCTAAGCCTTCCCAGGGGCCTAGGTCCAACTTTTGATGGTGCGCCCGGGGGCAGCTTAATAACTTCAGTCCTGGATCCTCCCTTTGGAGACCGTTTGTCTCACTTCCGCCGTGCATGGTCAGACATCACATCGGACCAGTGGGTCCTCCGCACGGTGGAGGTGGGATACTCCCTCCAACTCTCCTCCACTCCTCCAACCCACCCACCTCCCTCGTCCCTCTTCAGGGACCCATCTCACGAGCAACTGCTTGTACAGGAGGTCAGGTCGCTCCTCGCACTGGGAGCCATCGAACCTGTACCACAGGAGTTCAGGGGAAAGGGGTTCTACTCCCGCTACTTCCTAATCCCCAAGGCGAAAGGGGGCCTCCGGCCCATCCTGGACCTGCGCGAACTCAACACCTACATGATCAAGTTCAAGTTCCGCATGGTCACCTTGGGCACTATTATTCCCTCTCTGGATCCGGGAGACTGGTTCGCTGCCCTCGACATGAAGGATGCCTACTTCCACGTGAGCATCAAACCCTCTCACAGGCGCTACCTCCGCTTCCTAATAGCGGAAGAACATTATCAATTCGCAGTCCTGCCCTTCGGCCTGTCCACCGCGCCCAGGGTATTCACGAAGTGCATGGCGGTAGTGGCGGCGTTCCTGCGGCGCCGCGGGGTACAGGTATATCCGTACCTAGACGACTGGCTGATCCGGGGCACCTCCAGGGTCCAAGTGTCGGACCACGTGCGTCTGGTCATCAACACCTTCGACCGCTTGGGAATCCTCCTCAACGAGGTAAAGTCCACCCTGGAGCCCACCCAGAGCATAGAGTTCATTGGGGCCCTACTAGACTCCAGGGTGGCAAGGGCATCTTTGCCCCAGCCCCGGTTTCTCGCCATCCAGTCGGCTATCAGACAGCTCCGCAGCGGTCCAATGACCACGGCCAGAGTCTTCCTCAGCCTGTTAGGTCACATGGCGTCGTGCACCTACGTGTTACAGCACGCCAGACTGCGACTACGCCCACTGCAATCGTGGCTCGCAGTGGCCTACCGGCCAAGACGGGACAGTTTGGACACCCTCCTGTCTATTCCCAACGCCACCTTATCCGCTCTGACCTGGTGGGAAGACCAGAGCAATGCGTGCCGAGGGGTCCCCTTCCTCCCCCCCAGCCCGACCATGTCCCTAGTGACGGACGCCTCGTCGATGGGTTGGGGAGCTCACCTAGGGGATCTCAGGACACAAGGCCGCTGGTCGGAGTCAGACCTCTGCCTCCATATCAATGTCCGAGAGCTGAGGGCAGTCCGACTTGCGTGCCAAGCGTTCCGGGACACGCTACGGGGTCACTGTGTGGCGGTGCTGACGGACAACACCACAGCCCAATACTACATAAACAAGCAGGGCGGGGCCCGATCCAGTCCCCTGTGTCAAGAGGCGATTCTCCTATGGGAGTTTTGTATAGCCCACAACATTCACCCGGTGGCCTCTTTCCTCCCCGGGATTCAGAACACATTGGCGGACCACCTCAGCAGGTCATTCATGTCCCACGAGTGGTCCCTTCGGCCGGATGTCATCCGACCGATCTTCCTGAGGTGGGGATTTCCCCACATCGATCTCTTCGCCTCCAGGCAGAACAGGAAGTGCCTCCAGTTTTGCTCCTTTCGAGGCGGCTCCCGGGGATCCCTGACAGATGCCTTCCTCCTACCCTGGACGGGGCACCTGTTCTACGCGTTCCCTCCGATCCCGCTTCTCCACAAGGTGATCCTGAAGATCAGACGGGACAGGGCACACGTGATCCTCATAGCCCCGGCCTGGCCCAGGCAGTGCTGGTATGCGTCCCTCCTACGGCTGTCCAGGGCCCCTCCCATCAGCCTCCCGCTGTGGCCCGACCTGATCTCGCAGGATCACGGTCGCCTCCTGCATCCGGACTTGCAGTCCCTCCACCTCACAGCTTGGCTACTCCATGGCTGAGAGGTCCTGAGCTCCTATGCTCGACTGAGGTACAGACGGTCCTTCTGGGAAGTTGAAAACCATCCACCAGAAGTACCTATTCAGCCAAGTGGACTCGCTTTTCTGCATGGTGCAGACAACAGGATATAGTCCCAAGTGAGGCGGCTATCCCGCGCATACTGGACTACCTCTTAGGCCTTAGAAACCAGGGCCTTTCTACTTCTACCATACGCGTCCACCTCGCTGCCATATCGGCTTTTCATCCGGGCCAGGAGAACCACTCAGTCTTTTCAGACCCTGTGGTATACCGTTTCCTCAGGGGCCTGGATAAACTGTACCCGAACGTCAAGTGTCCCGTTCCACCCTGGGACCTCAACCTGGTGCTCTCACGCCTTATGATGCCCCCGTTCGAGCCCCTCGCCACGTGTTCCTTACTCCACCTTTCCTGGAAGGTGGCATTCCTAGTAGCTATCACCTCGGCTCGCAGAGTGTCAGAGATCCGTGCACTGACCTCCGAGCCGCCCTACACTATCTTCCACAATGACAAGGTGCAGCTACGTCCCCACCCGGCCTTCCTGCCTAAGGTGGTTTCTCCCTTCCATGTGAATCAGGACATTTGTCTCCCAGTCTTTTATCCCAGACCACATACCTCTGGAAGGGAACAACAATTACACACGTTGGACGTTAGGAGGGCTCTTGCTTTTTATTTAGACAGAACAAAGCAATTCAGGAAATCAACGCAACTTTTCGTAGCAATTGCGGAAAGAATGAAGGGCCAGCCAGTCTCCGCCCAAAGGCTCTCCTCCTGGATCACCTCGTGCATTCACACCTGTTATGAACTCGCGGGCAAGCCGCTTGAGAGAGTAACAGCACATTCCACGAGAGCGCAGGCGTCCTCTGCGGCCTTCCGGGAAGGAGTCCCTATCACGGACATTTGCAGGGCGGCTACCTGGTCCTCCGTCCACACCTTCGCCGCCCACTACGCCATAGTCCAGCAAACCAGGGACGATGCGGCGTTTGGGTCAGCGGTCTTACGAGCAGCAATGGGTCCACCCGACCCCACCTCCTAGGTATTGCTTGTAGTCACCTATAGTGGAATGCATGTGAGCAATCACTCGAAGAAGAAAACAGGGTTACTTACCTGTAACTGTTGTTCTTCGAGATGTGTTGCTCACATCCATTCCAGACCCGCCCTCCTTCCCCACTGTCGGGTTAGCCGGCAAAGAAGGAACTGGGGGCCAGACTGTGTCGCAGGGCTACTTATAGAGTGCCTCAGTGGCGCCACTCCAGGGGGCTCCCTGCTCGCCCAGTCTGCAGCTAGGGGAAAAATCTGCCCGGCAACCAGGCCCGCAGCGCGTGCCTGACCTATAGTGGAATGGATGTGAGCAACACATCTCGAAGAACAACAGTTACAGGTAAGTAACCCTGTTTTCCACTAGAGGACTCTATATCATTATTTGAGAAATGTTCTTCTGTGCGGTTTAGAAAAAATAATTCTGAATTACAGCAGACTCTTGATTAACCAGGATTGGGTGAACCAGGAAGTGGATTAACCAGGATGTCAAAAAAACCCCAAACCATGCGTAACTCGCAGGGCCGGCTCTGGCTTTGTTGCCGCCCCAAGCACACAAAAAAAACCTCACTAGGGTGATTATCCAGGATTTTATTAACCAGGATTAATTTTTTCCCTATCATCCTGGATAATTGAGAGTCTACTGTACTTTTCTCATTGGACAGCCTGAAATATACAGAAAGTGCCAGTGACTTTTCTTTTATTAGTTTGGACATTCTTGGAAAAACACGTTTCATTTTAGGCTGGCAAATTATGTTACTGCATAAGCCCAGCTCTGGGTTTCACAACAGATTTATCTGAAAAAAATAGTTACTTCACTTTTAGTATTTTTACTTTGCGAGATATCAAACCATGCTGTGACCCTATGTTGAGAGCAAGAAATTGGCAACTGAGTCAATATCAAAACAAGGGTGTATCTAAGAAAGGCTATGTTCTCAATCTAGTTCTCTCACAACTGGAGATGTTATTAAATCAGAACGGCCATATTTCTTAAACTGAACTATATTGCATAGCTAGCAATTTGAAAGTTGTACACAAAGCGCAGACTGATTTGTTCCCTCCCAATTATCTGTAATATAACTATTGTTTCCCAGTGTAACCATCAGGTCTGGCTCTAACTTTTTTGCTGCCCCAAGCAAAAAAAAAAAAAAAAAAGGCCGCCCAAACTGCCGAAGCAAAGAAAAAGCCGCCCCTCAGCATGTGCTGCCCCAGGTACGTGCTCCTTCGGCTGCTGCTTGAAGCCGGCCCTAGTAACCATTCTATTATCCACTATATAATGAACACTAATCAGACAATAGATACAATTAGGTCAACATATCCATCAGTGAGAATAAAAAGCCTAATAAAGAAATAATAAAATGTGTGCAATGGTATATATGACATTTGGTTGCCTAGGACCTACCATCCTCTAGAGTAGTGGTGATGATTTCCTGAGAAGAAGGTCCTATTCCAGCCCGGTTACATGCCTGTACTACCATGCCATACTGGGTGAATTTTTTCAGGTTATCCAGGGTATAAACTTCACTATCTCCAGTGGTGTCAATACTGATGATGTTGAACTGGAAATTGCCCCCTGCACTGTACTCTCGGTAGCCTATCTGGTATCCACGAATAATTCCATTTTGCAAGTGCTTCTTTGGAGCCTGAACAGGATAGGAAATATTATATGTTAAGAATATATTTGGAAATGCAAATAAATTCTGTCCCTTAAGCACTTTGAATTGCACAGAAAGTCAATGTTTTCTTTAAATGAACATCACTCTATTTTTAGGTAATAAATTGAGGAAGTCACTGTTCATAAGGCAACAACTCTCCACTATGCTAAACAAATTTCAGGCCAAGTTGTTTATTAACCAGCTAATAATCATCAATGAGTTAAAAAGAATTCCAGACTGTTATTTTACTAAAATGCCTAGCAGTGAAATATTTTTGAGACCTAATTTAAATTTGGAAGTTTTTCCTGGATAAATCAAGACGTTGAGGCAGCCACATCTGTTATGGGCACATAGATGAAGGCAGTAGTGAATCAGAATGTAGGAATTTCTACAGTGAATGGCTATTGAAACAAGTGTTTGGTATCCAATGTTAAAAAACATGCCCAGTAAATGTATTGTACACTATAGATCTGAGTCACCATGCAAGATTCCTGCACTCTGATTGACATATCTTTCCATTTCAGTAGACTGTAGCATAAAATATAAGATAAAATAAGCACTTTTAACTTGGTGAGAAAGTCTATTAGTAACAGTGATATTTGTTCTATTTCCACTTACAAAGATGCTGAAATGTGCTAAACTACTCTTTATTTCATTTTGTAAAAATGTGCCCATCTAATGCTCTGGGTGCATATACAATTGTAAAAATTACAACTACCACTTAGGGCCATGTACAAAAATTAATACACCCACACAGATCCCATCAGACTCCCAAACAAGCTCTCCCACTACCATCAGCACACCATACTGAAGCCTATAACCAGATTTCCTAGAGTAACAGGATTTAATTTTCAGATGCTTTGTTTATTTTCACTGCATTTGGTTTCCAAAAAGGGATGCAAAGCTTCAGGCAGGAATCTCTTCTTAGGATGAGAGTATACAGTATTTCAATTACCCCAGTAACAACGAATTTTCTAAGAGAGTGGTTGCCTCCTCTTTTACTGTTTCAGTGTTGACCTTTAGCTAATAAGAAGTAGTCAAGACAAATATACATAGCCTAATCACTAAGCCTTCACACATCAAATCCTCACTGATTTCAGCAGAAGTATGAAAAAAAGATGCAGAATCCGGGCCTAAGTTTATGCATGAGATCTCAGGTGGGACTAGAACCATGCTTTCTGATATATAATAGACAAGTTATTTTTCTTGGTTTCCTGGATAACTCGATCTGTTGGGTGATTGAAGACATTCTTTAAAAAGACACATCTTATAAAAAATGTATTAGCTGCCAGTGTGGCATCACAGTCTCAAAACTTTTAAAGTTTGTTGCTCTTGAAATGATGGTAAAACTTCATTTTGAGCACTGGGAGGAGGGGGGAACCTGGTTGGAATTTTAAAAATCTAGATATCTTCATGGGAATGCAGAACGTTTGTCCCAGTTGAGAAGGAAATATCATAGTTATATTTCAATGGTTAAGTGAGTATGTAAAAGACAAATTGTGTTCTTGGTTGAAGCACTCCGCATTCTGTTTCATAACCATTGCAGAACATGTGGACCATCTGTGTGAATGGACAGTGTAATTTTTTTGTTTTAGTCAAAAAACAAAACAAAACAAAAAACCCCACAAAGGCACAGACAGCAGAATTATTCTTGCTTAAATGTCCTTTTCTTATACTTTTTGTTGAACTTGAAATTTTGTTGAAAATTTTCTACCAAAACTGTTTTTAGGTGGAAAACTAATTTTTTTTGTGAAGACAGTCTCAATGGAAAATTTTGATTTCTTTTTTGGTTCAAAAGTTGAATGTCTGAAAACCAAAACACTAAAATAGGGTGTAGATGTGGCAGTAGAGGCAGGGGCATAGATGCCCTGAGTATGATCCTGTTTGAAATGCTGGGCATGTACATGGAGTGGCTAGACTTACCTACTGCTCCTGCCTCCACAGTTACAGTCCATTTTTAGTGTGCTAGCTTGATTAGAGCTAGTGTGGGTCTGTCTCCTAAATCTAGAATTTACAGCTGCACGGTGAAGTGCAGACATGCCCGATTAGCTATTCTGGGACGGCTGTCATTTTCCAACCAGAAATTCGACTCTGCACTTCAGAAAGCTTTGTCGAAACCGATATATTGCTGCACCAAGTTTCAGTTGGGACAAATCAGCATTTTCTGACCAAAATAAAAAAGAAACTGTTGTGGAAAAATTCCTGACCAGCTTGTGCCTAAATATGGATTTTGGTGCCTTACTCTATGTGAGCAGGTTTTAAAATGGTATCTGTAATGTTTCACTGTTGTACTTTTTATATAGCAAGAACCAGGGGTCATCCAATAACATTACTTGGCAGCAGGTTTAAAAACAAACATAAGGAAGTGCTTCTTCTCACAACATACAGTCAGCCTGTGGAAATCGTTTCCGGGGGATGATGTGAAGGGCAAATGTATAAATGGGTTCAAAAAATAACTAGATAAGTTCATGGAGGATAGGTCTATCTATGGGTGTTAGTCAAGATGATATGGAACACAACCCTATGCTCTGGGTGTCCATACCCTATGACTGCCAGAAGCTGATCACTCCATAATTTCCCTGTTCTGTTCACTCCCTCTGAAGCATCTGGCACTAGCCACTGTCAGAAGACAGGATACTGAGCTAGATGGACCATTGGTCTCACCCAGTGTGGCTGTTCTTATGTTCTTATCTTATGCAAAGCAATAAGGATGTACCTGTTTGTTACTAAGAGGTTGTATACTTGTATAGCAAAGTGCTCATTTCACCCCTAAATGGGGCCATAGAGACTAAGGCCCAGAGTCTCCCTGTCAGAAAAGAAGTCTCCCAGTAAGGATCATGATGGGTGAACAATACTCCTAAGGGAAGGTCACAGGAGGGCTACTGACAGAGCAGTAACCTGAGCTTAGCCAGTGAGGGAGATCCTAGGTCAAAGAAAGAAAAAGAACAAACGGAAGAACGAAAGAAGTCATCTTATTTCAAACACCATGGGGAAACCTAGCACTGTTTAGATGAGCCAACCGATCATTTGTGGACACTTTCTAGAACAATTCTAAATACCACTGAATCAAAGTGACCAGTTCCCTACCAAATACCTGGGAAACTGAAAGCAAGGGAGACTGGTGCAGCTGTAACCAAAAAGTATTACTTCTTAACACACCATACTGAACTGAAAATAATTGTAATTAAATGAATAACATGGCTCTTACGACGCCTCTCTACAGCAGAAGAGTAAAGTTGTGGTTCATGGTCTGTGGTGTATGATAGCTGCAGTAGACTTAAGGTGTGTGTTTATGGAAAGAAGAATAGAGGGTCTGTATTGATAGGTGCCTTAAACTTCCATTTCCTTGCTTTTGTGGTTTATGTCAGGTACATTGAGTGTGTAGCAACTTTAACTGTTGCACTATTATTATTAATACTATTATTTATTTGTATATGAGTTATAATAAATTATCTTACTGCTACATTCTAGTGTATGTCATTTGTTCTTTCAGTATAATGCACTCTTGCGTGTTAATTTTATTATAAAGTGTACAATGCCATCACATGAAAAGCGTTGTAGTTTCACAGAGGAAATCAGTCTTGGCCAGGGTTCTGAATGCCCTCTGTACAAGAAAGGGACCAAGAAAAACAACTTGTGCTGTACTCATTTAGATACATTTACTTTCCTCACAGCACACACAGACTAGCTAGTTAAATGTCTAAATGGGTACAATTGCGGGCACAGCTAATTGTGCCCACATTTAATTAAGAGTGTAAAATTGTACTTACGATGAGGGAGGCAATTTTTGAAAATTTAGGCCAGAAGTTTCATTTCAGCTGTAAATATCTGCCTGGATATGAGTCCATAATGCTGAAGAGGAGATTTTCAAAAGACACCAATGGGCAGTGAGATGCATAACTCCCACAGAAAGTCAATAGTGCCTAACTCCCATTTGTGTTTTTGGAAATCTCCAAAATCAGCCTTTAAGCATTTATATACAGTGTATATAATGTACATTATTTCAGAAGATGACTAATGGTAAAATATATTAAAGTGCAGCAGTTCATGAACCCTCGTTAGCTTTATATGCAGAATAATCTTGTTCCATCATGAGCTGCCTGAAATGAATGTGTGCTGATCTGATAAATTGCCAGCATTCTACAATTATTACCACAATGCTCCAAAAGTTCTGTGTTACATGGCAAAGTTATATTGCCACTAAGTTACAGTACCCATGTAGAATTTCTACATGAGTTAATGGCCATTATGCTGTAACCTTATTTGAACAGTTCTCCCTACATATTTCTGACTATGGTATGGAAATTGCCACTCTTATTAAGATTATATATAGTGACTGTGCATCTTTTATTCTATCCATCAGGATGCACAGTTTAGTTCAATGTATTTATAACCCTACCAGCTTCACTGTCAAACAATATTCGTAAAACTTTTCAGTTATCAGGACACTGAATAAAAACAAACCAAGTCACAAGCATTAGAGTACAGCAGTGACAATGGAGATTTTTTAAAAAATAGATAATTGAAAAAATAGATAATTTTGACTAAACTACATCTGAACTCATGGACTCTACTTTTGATCAAATTGAGACCCACCAAAGAGGGTCTCCATGCCTCTATCTGTGCAGGCCTTCCTTTGGTAAGGGCCTGGGCCAAAATCAATGGAAAGACTCCCATTGACTCGAAAGGCTTTTGGGTATCATGCCCTATAATCATATCAGTCCTCAGTGAGCACTAATTTTGTCAGCACAAGGCCTTGCTTGGAAACTCAGAATAAGGACACTTAGCAAATGTAACTCTGCTCAACAGAAACACAGGCCTGCAGCAATGATTTTCCTCAGGAATGTTCTTTCCTGGAATAAAATGACAGTCTTATTGGCAAAGCTTGTAAGATTTGTTGGCAAAATGACCTGCAAATTTTATTCAAAATAAAATACTTCTGATCCACAGTTATTATAATATTCACCCTAACAACAGCTCTCTGAACAGGCATAAATACTGCTATGTTTCCTGCTATGGTTACTTACTTTCCAAGTGACCCGAATGCTTTGTGAAGATACAGGCTCAAGTTGAACTTCCTGAGGTGGGCCATCCGGAGCTGGTGAGAGAGACACAGAGAGAGACACGCACCCATCATAAGGCAGGTTCTTATAATGTGGCAGAAATAAACAAAATATACAGTGTTGATGCCAATACCATGGCATAGAACAGAGGCTTTGGGTTGGTATGAAACCATTTAACAGCATTTGAAGCATTAAAAGCATCACTTTACTCAAACAAACCAAAAGGCTAAGGAGGTTTCCTCTGGCTGGTTGTGTGGTATTGGTGACAATGAAATGTCGTGTACTTCAAGATTTAGCAAGCTTACAAATAAACCAGGAATGAGTTGCAGGTGACTTTCCTTCAAAAGCTTATTTAGTGACATGTTCAAGATGCTTTTCTTTCCCTTTGAAGTCTTCTCTACCATTGTAGTGAAAGGGCTTTAAGCTGCTGTGACTGTGCCAGCACTGAAAAGACAGCAGCACCCATTCAGAATTAGGGAACACAGCAACTCTTCAACCAGCTTTGATCATTTCAACATGTAGCTCCTGATTAAAATCGCTCTGTTAACTAAAGACTCAGCATGTTCAGTACAAAATTATTATTTTATGAAGTTAAAAAGGGCACAAACAGTTTTTCTGTGTCTAAATATATCAGTGGGGAAGCTGCATAAAGAATATCCTGCCTGATTAAATGAGCACAGGACAGTTCCTGCTGGCTCAGTCAGAGGGAGTCTCTCTGGTTATTTGTATATTATCAACAGTATTTGTGGTGCTTCACAAACAAGTGGGAAGACAAAGTTCTGGTCCCGAGAAACTTCTATTTAAGTTAGATAGTGACAGTGCAATGATCACTGATTGGAGGCAGTTAGTGTTGCAGTGGGGATTTGTAAAAGAAAGCTAACAAAACTAGCCATTTTAACGGAAGGATGTGAAGGAAAGACGGAGGTACCGCAGGGCTCTGGCAGAAGATGGAGTGAATAAAAAAATATGAAATCACAAATTTAATAATACGACAAAGGGAGCAAAGGGGTGAGACTAGGTTATGAGAGGGAGGAAATGGATGCTGCAATGAAAGCAGTCTGAGGGGTAAACAGCAGCAAATGACAGCTGCAGTGAAAGAAGTCAATTTGGCTTACATGGGTGAAATTCATGCATGTACAGAGACCCGGCACATGGTTTATGCTCCATTGAAGTCACATACAAGGACTATTTTGTGGGATTTTGTTGCCCTGTGCGGTGGTGTGAATTTCACACATGGTGAAGTGGATCTATTGCTTATAGCTCAGGTGGGTCCTTAATTTAAGGGCATGTCTACCCTACACTTGTGGCTGGTCCATGCCAGCTAACTCAGTCTCATGGGGCTCAGGCTCAGGGACTGTTTAGCTGTGGTGTAGATGTTTGGGTTGGGCTGGAGCCTGACCTCTAGGACCCTCCCACCACGCAGCATGCTAGAGCCCAGGCTCCAGACTGAGCCTGAATGCTTACACAGCAATTAAATGGTCCCTTAGCCTGAGCTCCATGAGTCTAAGTCAGCTGGCATGGGCCAGCCAGGGCTGGTGTAACCACTAGACGAACTAGGCGACCGCCTAGGGTGCCAAGATTTGGGGGTGCCAAAAAGTGGTTCCCCAAATTTTTTTTACACTATTGCTGAAAAAAGAATGAATAAAGAACAGAGAAATGTCATTGAACGTGCATTTTAATTGGTCATTCTCTCGTACATTACAGCTATAGCCTATGCCAGCTGTGCATTGCGGGCACAAGCGTACTGCTTCACTACGGTACAAAGTGGCAATGATGTCAATTTTCTCATTGCGCACAGACATTTCCCGTTCTGACAGGCTGTTTATAATGCTAAGTTTACTAGTTTTCGGAGGTTGTCAACTGATTAACTATTTTTGTTTCAGATCTAAGACTCTGACAAGTGCTGCTGCATCATTTTGCTAATACTTTGAGTGTATATGTTTACGTGCGAATATGCGTGTGTCGGTTGTTGAAATCTGTCAGTTGTTGTTGACGGAGTATCCGCCATTCTAATTTGATACATTTTATTAATAACAATCATTGGCTATTCTAAAGGTAGAATAAAATGTAGTAGATTTTGATATGAAAGAATGAAGGAAGGAAGTATACATGACTAAAAAGGGTATATTTTTGAGGGTATTTTGAAAGTTTACAATAAGCAATGCTCCGGGGGGGAGGGAAGGAGAGATGGGTTGCAAGGTGGAAGTTTCACCTAAGGTCAGGGCCGGCGACAGGGGGGTACTACGGGTAGAGCTGTACCGGGCTCCGCACTTTAGGGGGGGCCCCGGTACAGCTCTACCCGTAGTCATCTGGCGCGGCTCTCCTCTGGACGAGCGCGCGTGTCCCCGGCAGGGCAGTGAGCCCGGCCGGCGGCAGCGGCGCAGTCCGGGGGAGAAAGTGCGCGGAGGGGGTGAGGAGCAGCAAGGGCAGCTCACGCCGCTCCCCGGCTTTTGCTCCCGCTGCCGCCAGCTGGGGGGGGGGAGCGCTGGCTGGGCGGGGGGGGGGGAGGCTGGGCTTCCTCCCCCAGGCGCTGTGAGCTGGGGGGGGAGCGACAGCTGGGCAGGGGGGGGGGGCGGCTGGGCTTCCTCCCCCAGCCGCTGTCAGCTGGGGGGGGGGAGCGCCAGCTGGGCTGGGGGCCCCCCAGCCGCTGTCGGCTGAGCTGGGGGGCCCCAGCCGCTGTCGGCTGGGCTGGGCTGGGCTGGGCTGGGGGGGGGCCCGGCTGACAGCGGCTGGGGGGGGCGGATGGGCTGGGGGGGCCCCCAGCCGCTGTCGGCTGGGCTGGGCTGGGCTGGGCTGGAGGGGGCCCAGCTGGGCTGGGGGGGGCCCAAACTATCAGAGTAGGGGGCCCCCAAATTTCTGTCGCCAGCCCTGCCTAAGGTGCAAAATATCCTTGCACCAGCCCTGGGGCCAGCCACAGGTTTTAGTTGCGATGTAGACGTACCCTAAGTTCCCTATGCAATAACACACAGTAATGAAAACAGAGTGAGTACAACATCAAGAATGGGGTCTCTGCTAGTTCTTTAAGTCAACTCTAGACTCTGACCACCAGTTTACAGACACAGATGTCATCACTCCCGATATATTATTCTGTAGTAGATATGTGCAAAACGTTTGGCCCATAAAACGAGCTGATAAAATCCTGACTTTTCATTGGAGTCACAATATGGCAACCATAAATCCCCTTTATGCCCACAGTTTATTTTGTTCCTCCATGTGCAGAAACATATTCTCTGTCTCTGACATGAAGGTTATTACTGTGACATATTTATATAGGCTAAACATTTGCTCGCCTGGTCTGAAGAATTTAGACTCACCACAGGAAGCTCGTGCAGGTAGAAAGGAAATCAGAGAGAAACACTGCAACAAACATTCGCGATTGTGCCTTACTTTGTAAAGATGATGGATTGCTTTGCTATGCTTGGGATAACACATCCTCGACCCAGTTCTGATCTCACACTGGTTTCATACTAGTACTCCTGATTTACATCAATGTAAGTGAGAGCAGACTAAAGACCTTGCCTAGGGGACTGTGAAGGAGATAGCTGCAGTTGAATGAGTTGTGATCAAGAATGTGGTGAGTCCCTGACAGAGTGAATGGTTGTATACTGGGTCAGTGGGGAACTCCAGGAGAGGGGGATGAGATAGGTGTGAGGGCAAGTAGAGGGAGAAAGATCCTGTGTCTTGGCAGGGGGTTAGATTAGATGACAGATCAGCCATGACAGTTGGTGTTATGGACTATGGGGTGCAGCAGATGGTATAGTGGAGTTAGAGGTGAGGGGGGCTCTGACAGAGAGTGTAGAGGAAGGAGAATGATGAAGTCAGACTGTGGGTGAGTTTGTGATGGAGAAGCCATGACAGAGGATATGGTGGGAGGGAGCAAGCTGTGACAGAGGGTATAGCAGAGTGTGTTTGTGTGAGGGCATTTGGCTAGGGGAGAGAATGGTGACAGAGGGCACAGAGAAGAGAGGAGGGAATGTCCCGTGACAAAGTGTGCGGTAAGGAGGCTGTGACATAGGTTGTGGTGGAGTGAAATTAGTGTCTGCCAATTTCAATGCATACATTCACCACAACTTATGTGATTATGAAGAGTTGTTAGGGATCTAACTACTACCCTGAAGGCAGCGAGGTGACTTTCCAGTATGGTTTCCACTTCCAGGAATTAATTTAAAGACTAACTAAGGTGCCACAGGACTCTTTGTTACCTCTGCTATTCCAGACTAACATGGCTACCTCTCTGATTCAGGAATTAATTTGGCACCCATAGGTGATTTTTCGCAGAAACTCCATCCAAAATACAAGGTTATGTTAACCTTTTAAGGGAGGGGTGGGCAACCCGAGGCCTGCGGGCCACACATGACACAACAGGTTAATCCGTTGGCAGGCCGCGAGACAGTTTGTTTACATTGACTGTGCTCAGGCACAGCAGCCTGCAGCTCCCAGTGGTCAACCTTTCGCCATTCCCGGCCAATGAGGGCTGCGGGAAGTGGCGGGGGCCACAGGGATGTGCTGGCCACCACTTCCCGCAGCTCCTGTTGGCTGGGAAAGGTGAACCATGACCAGTGGGAGCTGTGCCTGAGGACAGTCAATATAAACAAACTGTCTGGATTACCCTGATGGGTCGCGTGCAGCCCGCAGGCTGCCCACCACTTCTTTAGGGTATGTCTATAGTGCAATAAAAAACCCTCGGCTGGGGTGTGCCAGCTGACTTGGGCTTGCAGGGCTCAGGCTGTGGGGCTGTTTCATTGCAGTGTAGACTCCCGGACTTAGGCTGAAGGCTGGGCTCTAGGACCCTGTCAGGTGGGAGGATCCCAGAGCTCAGGCTGCAACTCAAGCCTAGAATGTCAACATTACAATTAAGCAGCCCCACAGAGATCAGCCGCATATTTTTAACTGCAGTATGTCTGTACTGCAGCTTGGAGCGAACCTGCCAGCCCAGGTGGGGCTCAGTGGGGCTCAAATGAGCATGCTAAATAGCGGTATGGACATTGCAGCTCGGATGGCTGTTCGAGCTCTGAAGCCCATCCAAGACCTGTGGTTCGAAGCTTGAGTAGCTAGCTCATGTTTCTGCTAGAACCGCAATATTCACACTGCTAGTTTAGCATGACAACTTGAGCCATGCTCGCGCAAGTCTGCCCACCTTCTGTCATTCCCAACTGCAGTGTAGTCGTAGCCTTATACACTAAATCCACTGAGCCTTGGATAACTATTTGCATATGGAAGCCAACTTTACTGCAGTCTTGCTTGCTCTAGCAGGCCATACATTTCTCTAGGGCCTTCTATCTAAGCCTGTCCAAAGGATTTATACACATGACAGATTTAAGCCTCATAACATCTCTGTGAGGCAGGTAAATGTTTTAGCCCCATTGTACACATGAGAAGACTGAAGCACAAAAAAGATAAATGAGCATCTTAAGGTTACTCGGAGTCTGTGACAAAGCCAGAAAGAGAACCCCAATAACTGACCTTGCACTGCTAAACTTTAACAATACACAGAGACAAATTAAAACCAGCCCTCTGCTTTCCTGTCAAACACTGATGGAAATGAGCTCTCCCAGTCTATTTTTCAAAGCAGTTGCTATTATAGGTGAAAGGGGGGAAAAAGCTCCAATAGCCCTGAAATCAGCTCAGTGAATGGACAGAGGATATTGCTTGACTTTCCTCCTGCTGAAGGCATCCTGTTTAGTTTACTTTCTAATAAATAATGCCGGCAGCCTGGAGTCGCACTAGTGTGGGATATGTAATCTGCACCTTTGCAGTGAAGGGGTTTGGAGTTTTAAATTTTTAATGTTGTTTTTCTCCTGCCTTTCATTTTGATCTCTTCCCTGAGGTGTCTCCCTCCTGCTCAGCACCTTGTGCTAATTTAACCCTCCCGATGTAAGAGCAGCAAACAGTAAACAATGACAAATGACTGCACTTCTGCATACTGTGCGACTGATCAAACCACAACCAAGACAATAAATGCTGTTCCCTTGCCTGGATCTGACCTTCCTTCTGCTGATTGCTCCCTGAATACATCAATGACTTTTGACTGTGGTTTCACATAACTGACCTTTCACTCTGACTGGACAGCTCCTTAATGAGAGCAGAGAAAGGCCCAGTCATCCTGACACTAGCTCAGGAGGCACTGGATAAAACATGACATCCAGGTTTCAGCCTGCTAATGGGGAAGCTAGTCTTTAATGGGAAGTCAGCTGCTGATGCAGACATGTTAATTATCAGACAAAAGAAAGTCAGCAAGTAAGAAACACTCCAAGTTTATTAACAGCACATACTAATAACTTGTGTGAGTATATGAGAGACACAATGTATTTAGATTTTGAAGAGGGGAGAGTGGGAGGTGGAGGTACCCTGGGCTCTGGGAAGGGGTAACCTGTTTTTCTAAAGATTTCATATTTCACCTTGCAAACAGGAAAAACATTTCTGCATTCAGAAAATAGTTTAAAAGCAAACAAATTTCTCATCCTTTCCTTGATATATCGTAAAGAAATCTGCCGTCTGCCCCGCCACTAAAGAATCATATCAAATTAAAACCCACAGTGCAGAGTTCTGTTCATTCTCTCTTCGTTTTCTAACACAGACATTATTTGTGGGTGGAATATATATGCTGAAAAAGGGCATCGGGGGAAAAAATGAATGCAGCTCATGTTGTCTCCTGTTTGCTTCGGTTTTGCACAGTAAGCCTTTGTGCTCTTATTCTTTGTCACAAATCCTTGAGAATGGAGAATCTGATCTCACAGCAAGGGGTAAATTTTCACTGCAGTGATTTAGTCTTTTATTAATAAGATTTGCAGAGCCAAATTCTCATATGTGGGCTGAAAACCGTCCCACTGAGCGTCTAGAACCTAGATCATCATGTAGCTTTAGAATGTGGTGGAGCTTTATCTGCCACAATCTGCCCCCAACCACTTACATTATTATTTTACCTCATAACTGTACATAGATTCATAGAGTCCAAGGCCAGAAGGAACCGTGGTGGTCATAGGCTGCCGGGGCTCTTGGCTTCAGATCGGGGGCACCGGGGCTCCCAACTTCTGCCCCACCTGCTGCCAGCTTCAGTCTGCCGGCTTTTGTGGGGGTTGTGCCAGGGCTGAAGGCATCAGCTGCGTGGGGCAGAAGCTGGGAGGCCCAGTGCCCCAGCCCCCGGTCTGAAGCCGGGAGCAGTGCAGGGCTGAAGATGGTAGCCCTGGTGCCACCCCTCCCCGCTTCTGAAGCTGGGAGTGGTTGTGGAGCCCCAGCACCCCTGCCCCCATCTGAAGCCAGCAGCAGCATGGGGCTGAAGTCAGGAGCCCCAGTGCTGCTCCTGCCCCTGGGGTTGAAGTGAGTGGCGCAGGGATGAAGACCTCCCTCTGGGCAGACGCCCTGAGCCCATGGGCAAAATTGGGGAGGCACAAGGGTGTTGCTCCCCCAAACTGCAGTGCTTTACCCACAGTGGGGCCATCCCAGGGGAAGCCCTAGCTACCCTCTCCCTGCACCCTGAGCTACCCTTTGTTAGCACACAGTCCCTAGCTACCCCTTTCCCTGTGCCCTAAGTGGTTTTCAAACTTCTTAAATTGAGTCCCCACTTTGAGTTATATATTTTGGTTGCATTCCCCCCGGATGGCCTGCTAAGGTAAGTCAGCAATTGGAGGTGGCACTCCCTCCCTGGACCAAGTTGTGTAGCGTTGGCCTGAGCCCTTTCGGCCCTTGCCTACCTCCAAATAAAAGTC
Source organism: Sternotherus odoratus (assembly GCA_032164245.1). Lineage (NCBI taxonomy): Eukaryota > Metazoa > Chordata > Testudines > Kinosternidae > Sternotherus > Sternotherus odoratus. The sequence goes on from JAVMKO010000001.1 coordinate 166,831,216, forward strand.
AAACTACGCCTATGCCGAAGGCCCCCTCTACCCTGCCCCTGTCCCTCCCCCACCCCCCTGCCTCCCCAACAAGCCTGGAGCCCTGAGTTCCCCCTCACCCCTGCTGGGCCCTGGACTTTTTATAGCATGTCAAGCAGGGCCTCAGAGAGAAAAAGGCTGAGAACCTCTGATTTAGACAATACAAATCCAGAACATACCTGCTTCATCTGTAGTGATAGTGAGCTCATTGCTTGCTTCGCTCTTGCCAATGCGGTTTTTGGCATACATGCGGATGTTGTAGGTGGAGGAAGGGTGGAGATCAATGATAGTGGCCTGGTTCAGCTGAGGAGAGACGTCTTTGGTTCGCTGAACAGAATCCCACGAGTCTATTTAATAAATGGGGGGAGAGAAAAACTAAAGACAATTTCGCATTCATTTTGTTATTTCAAATATTTAACTAACTCAACCTTATAAGAAAAGACCTCCTGTTTTCAGCATCAGCACTGGGAAAATTTTGCTAATGCAACCTAAATCACATATCACATTTCTCTCCAGTACTCCTTCTCACTGATCAAAGCTCTCACCCTGGGGTGCATGAACAGCCCTCTTCTTTATAGTGACATGAGAGTGACAGGGATCCCCCAATATTTTTGTGTGACACGGAAAAGGATGCGATCCGCTGCCCCAAAGGGCTTTCATTCAGTGCTCCTCAGAGGGATGACTGGTTACTGTGACAAGGAATCTTGACAGGAAGTTGTTCAACAGGAAGGATTCTTAGAGATACAAAGGATCATTTAGAATTTTTTTTAAAATATATTTTAAATTCTTAAGGGTTCACTCCTGCAAGCTTGTTCAATGAAATATGCAGATTAGTAAATATGAGCATAGGTGGGATTGGGCCAGAGTATTTGACACCTTTCAGTATCGAGTACTAAGTAACTGAGACATGTTTTCAGGTTAATGATACAGATCCAAATTCAATGAGATTTTACATCGGTGGAGTCATTAATCCCATGAGTTGTTTGTATGTGCTTGGAAAAGGAGGAATTTTATCCAGATTAAATCAGTATCTAAAAAATCTGGGGTTATCCACATTTAGCATAAATTATTCACTAAATTTGCTTGACACGTGGTATTAAAAAGAACAGAATTTGGTTGCATGTAGTAGCCATTTGGCCTCAACGTAACATTAAATCAGTCCAAATAAAACAACGGGACTGATCTGTTTTAAATCATCTTGACATCTCTTATGTGTTGTCATCTGTCATTTCTTTCTCACTGGATTGCATATTCCTCCTTTAGCCTCTGCAGTATCCTATGGGATTTAGCTGGGAGCTATACAATGGTGTTGTATAGCGAGGGTCACTGCAGGCAGCATCATGAGAAGCTCACCAGACAGAAAAGTCTCGGTTAAAAATAGGAAAGCAGAGCAGAAAACAATATAGTGTGTCCAGTTTTTGAGGCAGTGTGTAATTCTCTCTCTCTGTTTCTGTGGTGTCCCTTAAGGATGGGCAAATTGTTTACATACTAAACAATTTTGTTAGTTGCAGAACAATTCCATTCTTCCTCTGTCTGTTTGTATTTAAAAACACCCAAACATTTAGCTATCAACTGATGCTCATTTAAAAACTCCTAAACACGTAGGTATCCATTGACGCACTGCTAATCAACTGCATCTGAATTCATTTACTACTCGGCACTGCTGCCTTTGCAGTGGTGCTCCCAGAGTGCCTAAAGGCTTTCTCTGCACACAGCCTCAATAGCATTTGATTGGAATACTCTTTGTGAACGTTATGGACATTTCTAAATGGTGCTAAGAACTGAAACTGTTCTGATGTGTCTTGGAAAACTGTTAACATTTGAATTAATGACAGTAGCCAGCACCCTTCAGAACACTGCAATTTGGGGATTGCCCTACCAGAATAAACCAATTGTTCATTTAGTTCAGTATTCTCTATATGAGACTGGTCGATACCAAATGCTTCAGAAGGAAGAATTAAGCCACCATAGCGTATGAAATGTAGAATCATTCACTGATGAACAAACCTCAAAATGTTTAAAGTTCATAAAAGCATCCAGAAATGGGAGACTCTCTACTAGGTGTACAGCTGGCAAAACATATTGTCACTGGAGGGCAAGCAGGAAGCACAGCTGGAATGCATTCTGGCTCTCTTTCACGGTCAGATGGTCCTTCGGGGACTATTGCCAGCTGATACATATAAGAGCAGCCATTGGGCTATACTAATCTGGGGCTGGGCAAAGAATCAGGGAATGGCAACTGGCTCCCTGATGATTCCACAACTCAGATGCACGCCACAGAATCTCAGAGCAGCAGAGAATCTGGTCCATAATATTTAGCAATGGTTGCTGTTATCAGAATAGTGCCTAGGGACCTCAGACAAGATATGTGCCCAATGGTGCTTAGCGCTGTAGAAACACAGAGGAAGACAGTCTCTGTTCCAGTTTGTTATGTCAACAGTTTTGGATTAAAAAGATCCAGTTTGTATGGAGAATTAAGGAAATCTTAATTTTTATATTCAATTTTTATTTGAATATTTTACAAAATTGATTATGATTTTTAAAAAGATTTCCTTCAATGTTGGTGGTTTTTTAAACTATTAAGTTACTCAAATCAGAGAATCCAGCCTGAAAATCCCCCTAGGTTCTTTGTAGATTTTGAATAAAGACATATCAAGATAACGGAGGAGGTGGAAAACCAGAATCTTCAAAACTTCTAGATATATTTAGAGTGCAGGTAATGCATGGATTTTAGAGTATATTTTGATATACATTTCAGAGGGAAAAATAAAAAAGCTGGAGATGCATAGACAAGAAAGAAATTGTCTAATTTCTCTCCAATGTTGTTGCCAGCTGACACAACAAAAAATAAATGTTGATTTAAATTCTGCTGCTAAATGATAGAAATAAAATGATTGTTCTTGTGTAGGCAGTAAAATAACCATCCATTGGGTACTGTGACTGATTTATGACTCTTTTGTTTTCCTGCTACCATTTTAAAATTGATGTATTTAATGGGGTTTTAACTTAGAAATAATATACAGAACAAGTAAGAACCATAAATAAATGAAGCAAAAAGAAAGCATAAAATTTCAGTTCATTATTCCCCCTCAAAAAGAGATTTTTTTAAAAAAAATCAGGCAATTCCCAGTGCCATATAAAATGCACTTAGACAGAAAGTGTTTATGAAAATCCATAGCTCTGTGTTGTATGTTTCACGAATTCCTAAGATAATGCTTGACCCACAAAGGTCCATGTATAGAATCTCTCTAGGCAAAATATGTTTTATATTGTATTTTACTTCTGATTTGGGGGAAAGATTGTATATATGGTAGTTTTAGCCAGCATTTTGAATTTCTATTTTGTGTGCGAGATGCCATCTAGTGATACTATTTAAAACTGCACACATTTGTGGCACACTGCTAAAAGCTGTATGATTTCTTGAAGCTATTCTTGTCAGGCTAAAAGACAGGGAACAAAGGGTAGGAATAAATGGAACTTTTTCAGAATGGAGAGGGGTAACTAGTGGTGTTCCCCAAGGGTCAGTCCTGGGACCGATCCTATTCAACTTATTTATAAATGATTTGGAGGAAGGGGTAAACAGTGATGTGGCAAAGTTTGCAGATGATACTAAACTGCTCAAAGTAGTAAGGACCAAAGCAGTCTGTGAAGAACTTCAAAAAGATCTCACTAAACTAAGTGATTGGGCAACAAAATGGCAAATGAAATTTAATGTGGATAAATGTAAAGTAATGCACATTGGAAAAAATAACCCCAATTATACATACAATATGATGGGGGCTAATTTAGCTACAACCAATCAGGAAAAAGACCTGGGAGTCATTGTGGATAGTTCTCTGAAGGCATCTACGCAGTGTGCAGCGGCAGTCAAAAAAGCAAACAGGATGTTAGGAATCATTAAAAAAGGGATAGAGAATAAGTCGGAGAATATCTTATTGCCCTTATACAAATCCATGGTGCGCCCACATCTTGAATACTGCGTACAAATGTGGTCTCCTCATCTCAAAAAGGATATACTGGCACTAGAAAAGGTTCTGAGAAGGGCAACTAAAATGATTAGGGGTTTGGAACGGGTCCCATATGAAGAGAGATTAAAGAGGCTAGGACTTTTTAGCTTGGAAAAGAGGAGACTAAGGGGGGATATGATAGAGGTATATAAAATTATGAGTGGTGTGGAGGAAGTAAATAAGGAAAAGTTATTTACTTGTTCCCAAAATAGAAGAACTAGGGGCCACTCAATGAAATTGGCATGCAGCAGGTTTAAAACAAATAAAAGGAAGTTCTTCTTCACACAGCGCACAGTCAACCTGTGGAACTCCTTACCTGAGGAGGCTGTGAAGGCTAGGACTATAACAGGGTTTAAAAGAGAGCTGGATAAATTCATGGAGGCTAAGTCCATAAATGGCTATTAGCCGGGATGGGTAATGAATGGTGTCCCTAGCCTCTGTCTGTCAGAGGGGGGTGATGGATGGCAGGAGAGAGATTGCTCGATCATACCTGTTAGGTTCACTCACTCCGGGGCACCTGGCATTGGCCACTGTCGGTAGACAGGATGCTGGGCTAGATGGACCTTTGGTCTGACCCAGTATGGCCGTTCTTATGTTCTTATGTTAGGCTGCAGATAAAGTCTTTGATTATGCAAATCCATGAAGGAAGGAATGCAGAGCTGCAATTGTGCTTAAATGCAAGTGTCACCGGAGTCTATGTATAGGTATGAGGAAGGCTAAGCACTAGGCATAATCTTCCCATTGTGCACCTTGTTCCCTAACTTTCAAGGATGCAGCGTCAAAAATAGGCAGGGTATGGACAAAGAATGGACATGTTTGAGAAGGCATAAGCTCAAGCATGATGAGACACCTGGTTACATCGTGTCCCCTACCTCTGTCCTTTCTTCTGCTAGAAGGCTGGGGTAATTTGGTGACCAGACAGCTGTAATTTCACTGTCAGGTTCCTGGCCATAGATGGATTATGACACAGATAGATACTATCAGCCAAGTCCTGGAATCTTAGTTCCTGAAGCCATGTGATTATATCAAAATCTCAACTTTTTATTTTAAAAAAAAGTTTCTGGCCCACCTGGTTGTAAGAAAAGCTTGAAAATGTGGCACATAAAGGATGCAAAAAATGCCTGTCTAAATCTGAAGGGAAACTGAGACAACAGCTCAGAGAGGGATGAATTACCCCATTCATCTCAATGAGGTGTTAATTCCAAGATCAACTCCTTTGGAGAGCCCTTCAACCCCTTGCCACCCTTCGTTCTGGAGGACTGTGTGTGTGGAAGGAGGATAAGAGTCCCACCAATCCAACAGTGACACCCCAGTTGTTGGAATAAGTATGGGAAGCCCCCTTTCTGATATCCCTGAAGAGAGGGTGTGGGCCCTGCTGCCATTCCTGGTGGAGAGATGGGAGTTTCATGATGCTTACAAAATCATGAATTTTGTTGAAAAAGTGAACAGGGAAGCATTATTTATCCTTTCACACAACACAAGAACCATTGGGGGTGGGGGTCACTCAATGAAATTAATAGGGAGTGGGTTTAACACAAATATAAGGAAGTATTTCTTCACACAAAACACAGTCAACAGGTGGAACTTATTGCCACAGGATGTTGCAAAGGCCAAAAGTATAGCTGTGTTTAAAAAAGAATTACAATAGTTCATGTAATTCTGTAATTACACCAGTGCCTATTAGCCAAGATGGTCAGGGATTCCCTAAATTTTTGACTGCCAGAAGCTGGGACTGGATGACAGGGGGTGGATCACTCAATATTTGTCCTGTTCTGTTCATTTCCTCAGAAGCATCTGGCAATTGCCACTGTCAGAAACCAAGATACTGAGCTAGATGGACCTTGGTTTGACCCAGTACAGCCATTCTTATGTTGCCCTGCCTTTATGTGACAGGGGAGGGCCCCACTGCCATTTCAAATGGGGAAAAGGCCATGGTGCATGGCTGGGGCCATGAGAGGCCCCATGTCATGATACGCCTAAACCAGAGATTGCCTTTATATGGTCCTTTGCTCCCCAGACTTGCTTCTCACATTTTACCTTAGAACACAACACTCAGCACCTGCACTGTACAGGATTAAGTCTACAATAAAAACATCATGGTGAGAGTGAAAAGGGCTAATGGCAATGTAATACAGTGCGATTGGGCAATAATTTCAAAAATAGATAACTAAACACTGCATGCCAGTTTAATCTGCAGAATGCCTTTCCCATGCTGTTCCTGAATGGGCCCCTCATATCCTTCCCTGCCTTTGCTACAGTTCATTCATTCACGTAAAAGGCCTTTGAGTCATATTCTCATGGATGTCATGGAAACTTAATTTTATCTTCTGTGATTTCCCATGTTTAACCACTTATCAGTACTCTTTTAAAATTGCAGGAGTTTCAGAGCTACAAATGCTTCTTACTTGGGCAGAGGGTAGGTTTGGGTGATGGAAGATGAGCTCAGGATGCTTGTCAAAGGTTTGTGGTCATTTCTGTCATGCTGGAAGTGGCAGTAAATCTGGTTGCTTTCTGAGAACCATTACAAGTGGGTTTACTCAAGAGTTGGAATGAAGCTTTCACTGGAGGTGTTATAGGGGATTTGGTATCAGAGAAAGAGAAAGGGAGATGACATTGGGTCACTGCTTAGGAACGGCTGTGAGAGACTTGCTGGTTGGACTGGGGGTTTGCTGGGAGTACTGTCCATATGACTTTTTTCCCCCAGTGACTTGTCCATGAAATTTTTAAATATTCACCTAAGACTTACTGTAGGTAGAACTTTGTTCATTAACTGATATTTCTAGGCTGACACACATTTTAAGACTTGCAAATAAGACACTCAAGTATAATATAATTTAAACCCCCCCCCCCAGTGGTATACATGTTCATGTTGGGTGTAACGTGTATGGCCACAAAGCCATAGCTGGGAGAGTAGTGTCCTGAGGTCTTTCCATGAATTCTCACTTGAAGCAGAGGTTCCAGAGTAGGAGGGGAAAAGAATCACCCCTTCTGGGTTCTAGACACCACGCTGACTGCAAGACAATCACTAGGACCCAGGTACCTAAGGAGTCAGTTGGCATACCCAGCAGTAAGCTGTAATGTTATTTCTTAAGTATCCAATTCTCTTTAAACATAACTATACTGGTTATTTTCACTTTTATTCTTGGTAAGGTATTACAGATGCTTATCATCTGCTGTGTGAATGTTTTGCCTAAATTATCTTCTAGCCTGTTATTTCCTTCTTTCATCTGTGTATACCAACCACTGGGTTTAATATTAGTTCAAGGATCTTATCTTCCTAAGATCACTTTCTCTCTTAACATCTGAAAAAATTCAGCGATAACCCCTCTTGACTCTCTTTTTCTTCAGCATTGCTTTCCCCAGCCATTCTGCATAAGTTAACTTTACCAGTGCTTTCATATTTTTGTTGCCTTTTTATCTTCTTGATGATTTTTCTGTAGAATTATGACCAAAAACTAGGCACAGTAGTTCAGTGCAAATGACCACTATACAGATTTTAAAGTTTTGTCTTCTACACCAGTTCCTCTACCCATTCCTTTTTTCCTTTCCAGACTCAAACTTTTATTATTATAATAGGTTCAAGAATAGAAGCCGTGTTAGTCTGTATCCATACAGTAAGTGAGGAATACTTGTAGCACCTTAGAGACTAACTAGTTTATTTCAGCATAAGCTTTTGTGCCCTGGTCACATAACCACTCTTTAAACTACCATGCTATCCTTGCTACTGGTTTATCACGTGGTATTGTTCAGATGCAGTTTTGAAATCCAAGTACATTATGGTCACTATTTCACCCTTGCACATACTCAGTATTATCACCTGAAAACATTCCACCAGATTTACCAGGGAAAGATATAGACTCTGATTCTGGGATCCATTCTTGCCCCTTTACATGACATTCCCAGCTTATAGCTCCAGGCAGGAAGTACTCTGATGCAGTACCCTGATGCAGGGGATTCCCTGAGCAGTGTAGCTCAGAGTTGGGGGAGGGTGCATCAGGAAGGGATGGCATTCTAAAGTCCACTTCTTCTGGGTTGGCGGAGTGGATTACAGTTGGATAGGGAAAGCCAGACCCAGAAACATGGAAGTGCACACATAATTTAAAGTCATATCAACTGCTAAGCTGCACATCCTGGGCTGTGCTTCCAGGGATGCTAGACTGAGAATCTGCCCAGTAATCTTTAGGGAACCATACTCACTGGTATAATTTCAATTTTGAAATAATTTCTCCTTAAAAAACAAACAAAAAACCCTGACGTGTGAGCCGTTTATACAACCAAGTGTGGTGTTTGCATCTATTTTTTGGCACAGAATCCTCCTAATTCTCACTTCCTAACCTAGCAATGGTAATATTACTATGCCATTTATGCATATCAAAGACCATGCACAGAGGGGATTGCTGTGCTACACAAACTCAGATGTCCAGGATGATCCTGAACTCATAAAACTGAACAGCTGGTAGCGTGTACTGAGCACCCTTACAGATTTCCTGGGACAGCCACCTCAAAAAAAAAAAAAAAAAAAAAAAAGAAACAATCCAGGGAAAACCTGGACACCCCATACAAAGGAAAAATACAATACAGACCAATCAAATGCAAAAAGATTAAAGACATATAATGGAATATAATATGTATAATTAGTTATCAGTTTCAAAGAGTTAAAAATATAACATTATACTCATACTGTCTCATCATTATTAATTTCATCAGCAATATGTTTGCAATGATAACCATATGTATTCAAAATGTATCAGTTATTAGACTATGTCCACAGATAATCTCCATAGAGTACAACAAACAGCAAGATGAGAAGCAGCACAAAACAAACAAATTCAATGCTCCTTTTAAATATCTTTTAAAGCTATCAAGAAGGTGAATATTATTCATCTATAATTTTTCTGCTTCCTTCTTAGTCCTTTCTTGGGCCATGATATATGAGACTATTTAAACACAGGCTTAAATTTTAAGCATAACCTTAACTTGTGTGGACTTCAATGGAACGTGATCATGTGCTTAAAGACAAACCTGTGTTTAAATTCTTTCCTGATTAGGGATGATTTCCTGAAACCTGAAATGATGTTTATTTTCTTCCAGTTCAAGTTTTCACCATTCTCCAATAACCCTTTCCGTTTTGCTCCATAATCCTTTATCTTATTTGCATTTTCTATTCCTGTACAAGGTATTTTCTCTCCCCTCCGCAACAATTTGAAAGACTTTATTTGTGAGTGTGTAACGTCTTACAAAGTTGCATATAAAATGTTTGTGAAATAGATGGACTCACATCTTTCATCTACATGTTTGTAACAAAAAATTTTACCACAGTGGCATAACACACAGAAACTACATATATATAAGAAAGCATAAATGAAAGTGATGTCATGACCTTACCAGTAACTCTTTCTGCCAACTGTACAAACACAGTTGAAACTCAAGCCAACATGCACCTTTTACATTACAGAGCAAATGAAGTTCAGGCCAGAGGCAGAGCTATGATATTTAATCCCAAAGTTCCTATATTTAACAGTTTAAAATGTCACGGTGTCTCTGTATTTTCCCTTTTAGAATACAAATGAGCACACCTGTAGTGATACTGACAGATGGGTCAGCTTTACTTATGAGTTGCATGTTGATATGGCTGAATGCTGACCTAGCAGAAATATATCTGCTTATGTTTGTAGTGCAGATATGTACCACTAGCCTGTCCCTTGCAGCATTTCAGAGGTTACTGCAAACTCAGCTTGGTGGCTCAGCAAGCTACTATACCGCTTGCTTTGTCATACCCTAGACATTCTGCAGTTTGGCTCCTTAGCCTGCTGTTCTGAGGAAACATAACACAACCCTACGTACAACAGAAGAGAATTTCTGTAGCTCAGCACTCCGGATAAAAAGTCACCGTGCAGATAAATTACCCCACTGGGAAAAATGGGCAGTGGCAAAAAAAAAATAGAAGGAGGTAAAGGTAATGATAGTGGCCTAGTACCATTCAGCATCCATTGTGGCAGTCAACAGCTGGAATGGCTAAGGCTGCATCAGTAAAACTGTGGATATCCCAATAAAAAAGGGGAAGAGCAACAATCCAAATCTAAACAAAATGACCAAAACACAAGAAACCAAAAACAGTGAAATGACAAAAGACAAAGCTCACTGCAGAAAAATAAACAGGCTGTCGAGGAAGAATTTCCATCAAGATGTTTTGATTTATGATTCACTGTTTACAGCAGAAACAAAATAACAAAGGAATAAAAACAAGTTATGAGAAATGGATCACTTGCAAATGAAGACTCTCTCTTACCAGACTTGTTCTTGCATTCAATATCATAGCCTGTGATTGGGCTATTTCCATCAAACCCCATGGTCCATCTGAGGGCAATGCTGCGTGCTCTCACCTCTCGGATTTCTATTTCAGGAGGATCTGGTGGCTCTGAGTTAACAGACAGACTCTGCTTTAGTCAAAAGAAGGCCGGGACTAAGCATAAGCTATAATAATGGGCATGGCTCTAACGTGGTCTGGTAACAGGATGATCTCATGCCATTTTCTCTGCTCCCTCATTAGTAACTATCTATATTCATTTAACCAGGCATTGAAAAACATTCTGTGGAGGAAGGAAAAGTCTCTTTTCAAAATAAGAGCCACTTAAGTTTTCTTGGATTACTAACAAATGGTAGACCTGCATAGATGCAACATATTGTAGTATTGCTTAAATTCCACTCCCATTTGCAGTTTTCATGCCAGGGGAGGTCCTGACTATAACTCTCACACTGCATTGGTACTTCTACATTTTGTATGTATGTGGTGGTATATACATGGACAGTACTTTTAGGGCTAAACTATCGTGGGCTGGGAGAATAAGAATCCCAACCCTCTGAATATAAATTCATATACGAAGGGTTCAAAACTGAGGGCCTGATTCTTGTTTACACAAAGGCCACTTTAAGCTATTACACAATATAGCATAGATATATCTTATGCCCACTTTAAGATCTCTTTACATTGCCAGAGCAGTATAAAGGACCCTTAGGGCAAATGAGAATCTGGCTCCCAGCTTTCTCCTGACTTTCTTGACAGGGCTGGTTCAGACATGCTGTGGAAGCTGTAGTCACAGGGAACCAAGGGTTGGGAGAAAGATTTTTTGCAAGTACTAGGAATGTTATGCTCCAAGGCATAAAAGCAAATGAGCTAGTGTCATGTGGCAAACCGGCAGTGGCCAGTGGCAGAGTTCTGCCTCTGCTCTGCATCTAAAATACCATCACCTTAAACCACTCCACAACCTGCCGCTGTCTGCCCGACTGAACTCTCCACAGGAGGGAGAACCCAGCCCCAGGCGATCCAGGCTACTGGAGCCCAAGTTGCACAAATATATTAAAATGTATTTTGACCGATTAAACTTGAAATATTTTGTTTCTAAAAATATAGTAGGTTTAACATTTCTCCTGAAAAAAAATCACATCAAATTGCTTTTGCTTTATTTCACCTGAGTTTAAACCATTTTCTTGGTTTAAAAAATAAACAAATCAACCCTCAAGTATATATGTCCCTACAGTATATGTGCTGGATGGATTTTTATGGCTGACAAGTAGATTATCAACTAGTGCATGTAAGAAATACTCCCTTTACTCATCCGTACATTTCTACAAAGACTCTGCAGTTTAAGCTTCATTAAGATTGATTTGATGGTGCTAGAAATTATGGGTTTAAGATTCTGATGCACCTTCTAATTTCTCAGACAATTAGGAATATGTTTAATTAGGGACTAGCACCTCCCCCCAAAAAACAGATTTCTGAGCATGGCATACACTTACTGTACTACAATAGTTGTGTTTTTTTCCTTATGTTGTCCTCTTCCTACCTTGCACAGTGAGTTGAATTATTCCACGGTCCTCCCCGTAAGAATTGATAGCATGGCAGGAAAAGAAGCCAGAATCTTCACGCACTGTTGGCAAAATCTAGAGGTGGATTGAAAAGAAGCCTTTGATTCACCAATATGTACAGAAAACAAACACATGTAAGTGTATCTTTCAGATACACGGTGGGGAAATGATAAAAACTGTTTCTCTCTGCAGTAGTACACAGATATTATATGTGTGTGTATACATAGAATATACAAACACACATGTAACTATGCAGAATAAATATTAATGCCATGAGTATAAAGTCCAAAAAAACTGATATGTATCAAGACTAGAAGCAAAAGCAAAATCTACCAAAAACCTGGGCATCTCTCCTTTCCAGAGTAGAACCCTTTTTTAGCTCTGTTGGGTTACATGAGGTCAGATGTTTAATTTTTCACTGATCCAGGGATCAATACTCTCTATTCTGCACCTAAGATCATTTTAATAATTTACTCTGGAAGCATGAAAGAAACTTTTCTTTGGCAGGTTGTTTTTTTTTTTGAAGGAAAATGGCAGATGTTTGAAGCAGCTTAGTATCTGGAAGGAATCCTAGTGGAGATGGATTTGTGGGCAGAGTGCAGGTGAGGTGGTCAAAAATGCTACATACTCTGAAAAATCAAGTTGTAGGTGTCTTAAAATGGACACCCAAAATTAGTGGAAACATTTCACCATAATCTCTTGGTGCCTCAATTCGCCATCTTAAAATGGGAATAATACCTCCACTTCACCTCACCAGATTGCCTGTGAAGATAGATTAATCAATGTTTGAGAAGCATTCAGATAGTATAATTATGAGTGCCATAGAGAATCCTATGAGCAAATGAATAGTTTTATATTCAGAACAGGGTTTGAATAGCGTGCAGTAAATATGGCCTAGGGCCAACACAGAACACTTAAAATTAAATATAGATCTGTATATTCAATAGCTGTTCATTAAGTAAGCACTGTCTATCCCATGTACTGAATGAGGCAGGGTTTCCTGTGGAAAAAACATTACGTGATCATGGAATTAAAGACTACGAGGGGGACAAATTACGGTCACATGGGCAACCTTCATTCTGACATTTCTTAACTTTTGAGAGCTTGACTTTGCAACTTTAATAATATTCTTGTAACTTTTTTGTGCATTTATATATATAGCTATCTATATATCTTTATCACTACCATAATATTTCATGAACAATTTGCTAACCAAGAAAGGTATTAATGCCCCAGTCTTGCACACGGAAGTGCTATCGTATGCATCCAGATGGAATCACACTAAAATCAGCAAGATGGTTGTGGGTGCAGGGACCCAAATAGATTTATTTGAATGTAATAAATATTATTCATTGCATACGTACATGTACACATACTTAGGACCTTATCCTCTCTCGCTGAAGTCAATGACAAAACTCACATTGACTTCAACAAAAGTAGAACAGGAGCTTTATTGGATATTCTTCAAAACATCTTCCAGCTAGTGAAGAAAGAGGTATATTTTACTGTGCAAGTATAGTGCACCATCACAGAGCTAGAATTATTTCCTTGAGTTTGATATAAAACATCTCTTATGTTCTTATATTTTTTTATAATGTAAATGAAAAGCAGTACTGGAAATAAACAAGATTTTTTTCAAATTATGCAGAACATTTTGCATTGGATTCTTTGGAAGGTTTATTGAAAATCTGCGGGTGGTTTTTTTTACTATATTACTAAATATACATGCAAAAACATAGATGGGCGGGTTAGTAATTTACGTTTATTGATGAGTTTTAAATAAAACTCACTGTTTAATTCACCTAAGCTTGTCTTTTCTTAATCTTCCAAAGACCTTCCACTCCCTTTTATCCCTCCCTTTGTACGTGTTATCAATCTCTCCTCCACTACATCTTTCCATCCCCAGTAGCGGCTCAACAGAGGAGCTGCAGAAAAGTGAAGTGTTGCTTAGCCCTGCTGCCTGGAGAGAAGTGGGGGGAAAACAGCCTCGTTGGTGCCCTTCCCATGTAGAGGTGGGAGATAAGGGGAGACACCGGTGCTTCCAGGGATCTAGAGCCTGGAGGGATTCCTAGTGACAAATCACACTGGAAACAATACTTAAAAGCAAATGAAGATCAAAGAAAAGTGTCCCAATTGCTACATTAGCCATGACATCCACCCACATTTTTAAATACAGCATATTTGGACCAAAAAGTCAGGCGCATCAGATGTAGCCTGTTGATTTCCTTAGTCCTGATGTCAATTTCAACACTAAGGCCACACCAACCCCATCGGATTGGCTGGTTGAGATCGATCTTTGGGGGATTGATTTATTGTGTCTCATCTAGATGCGATAAATCGATCCCAGAGTGCTCTCCCATTGACTCTGGAACTCCACTGCAGTGAGAGGCTCAGGCGGAGTCGACGGGGGAGTGGCAGCAGTTGACTCAGTGCCGTGAGGACACTGAGATAAGTGGACCTGAGTACGTCACCTTCAGTTACGCTATTCGCGTAGCTGAAGTTGTGTATGTTAGGTCGATTCCCACCTCCTAGTGTAGACCAGGGCCAAGAAGGGTGTTTTGCAAAACCACTTTAGGATTTATCACCTGGTCTCAGTTACTTGGATAATGTGTTATACATATATCGGAAATACAGACTTCAAGCCAAATTGTGGCTATGCCAGGCTGGATGCTGTGGTGGGGCGAGGGTGCAAGAAGCCCTTTGTCACTCGCTTAGCACACCTGTGCAGCAGGCAGCATTATTTGGCTGCAGGCTGCCGTAATAGAAGATGGGGCAAGCTAGCATCACCAGAAATGATACCGTGCCCAGAATGCATTTCTAGACAGAGTGAGGGCAGGGTCATGGCACCAACCTACTAGGATAGCTTCACTTGTTTAGCAAGGGCTACCTCTACTCTATCTCCCACTAGCACCCATGCGACACTATGCCTCACAAAGCCATAATGCCATTAAGCTGGTACACCGCATCCCCATACCCTTTCCAAGTGAGCCTCTTCTGGCTTAACTGAGCCTTGTCTACATTTGAGAAATAAAGCAAGATTCATAGCTGTGATACCACCAGAGAGCTGCATTTCACATAAGTAACAGCAAAGCTTTGAAATATGATTTCTTGCCAGCTGGCTGGATAATTTTTGCTACAATATTCAGTATCTGCTGAATATTAACAGCACAAGTCTTCCTGTCCCTTAGGCACTTTTTCCTTTAACCTCGCTTGGTTTAGGATATTTTAAATGGACATTTTATCTGATTATTACTCTGGCTGCCTGGTGACACTCGGAAGCCCAGATGGGAAGAGAGAAGGCCCTTGTAAAACACAGGGCCTGATTCTCTTCCGTCTTACACTGGTTTTGTACCAATATGATTCCACTGACTTCTGTGGGGTTACTCCTGACTCAAACTAGTGTAATCAAGATGCGCATCAGACCCAAATCATTATTTTCAGATTGGCAGGAAGTGGGGGGCAGCTGTGCCTGGTGTCCTCAGCCACAAAAAACAGAAGCAAGCAATGCTCTAGAATGCATAAACAGGTCATGGGTCACTTTGCTTTAATACCTGCAGGGTAGAGATGACTTCATCACCCACTTCCTTGGTGGAAACAAGATAGCGGGACATTTCAGGGTTAATGATTCGATCCTCTTTCTCCCAGCGGACGATGATGGGTTTCTCTCCATGTGCCGTGCAGCTCATCTCCTTCTTTTGACCCTGGGTTGCCAAAGTGGTGTTTGGATAGGAAGTGATCATAGCAGGGACTACAAATAAAAAAACAAGGCAGCTCATCAGTGAGACAGCTACTCTAACTGAGGTTTGGCCTTGGAGTTTCAGGCTGAGCCACGCTCTTGATATGTCACTAGCTAGCACAAATACTTAGACAATGGTTTTATTTTCATTTTTATGTAATGTAAGAAATAATATTTTAACTGGTGGTTCTGAGACGACATCTGAGATCCAAACAATTCTTCCTATACATTAGAGAGCTAGGAATTTAGATCTGAAGCTTGAGTCCATCCTTATCTTTAATACATTAAAATAGGGATAGATATAAAAAATTACCGTGAGCCATAAGCAGTCAGGTACATGGCCTGTAAAGATGTGATGGAAGAACTTTATATTCAGTGCTATTCTCCTATGCTGAGATTCAGCAGAAATGACTGAGGAAGACCAATGGACCACACATTTACATTTCTATTTATTTATAAATATATTCTGCATTATTGTCAGCATTACAGTGGAGATCAGGGCCCTATTAAGCTAGGAGCTGTACAAAAACACAAGAGACAGATGGCTGCACAGAGGAACTTATGATCTATATATGCAGAATATAGAATTATCAGAGGTACCGCATATGTTTATATATAAAGCTGATGCTAAATCTACCCTGATTTTCTCCTACTATACTGAGTAATCAGTTTTCAGTCTATTCACGCTAATTGTCTGCTGTGTTGATTCTACAGGGCTAAGAAGAATAAAAAAAGCTGTAAAATCTTACTTTTGTCACAATCTAC
The DNA here is from genome assembly GCA_032164245.1 of Sternotherus odoratus. NCBI lineage: Eukaryota > Metazoa > Chordata > Testudines > Kinosternidae > Sternotherus > Sternotherus odoratus. The sequence continues at coordinate 166,847,608 of JAVMKO010000001.1, forward strand.
ATAAAGAAAATGAAATTTTCAAGTTTCATTCAAAAGCTACATTATGACATAGATGTAATTATCTGTCTTGCTTAGAAGTCTCTTACTGCACGTCCTCCCCTCACGGTCCCTTAAAAAGACAGGTTCAGAACTGACAAATCCTCCTCTCAAAATATCACTTCAATAAAATCAGACCCTGAAATCTCTGCCTTCCTTTGACACTGGGTGATGCAGTAAAGCAAACTACAGCTGAGTGACTCACCAACAACAAGCAAACAGGGCTGCTGGGTTAGTTTTGCGGGTGCTGCACTGCACTGTTTGTCTGCACTGCGTGTTCTGTTCTCGTGAGCCAGAAGGTCCTGACATTTAGAAGACTCCTAAATTTTGACAGTAGCCTGATCATAAGAAAGGAGCAACAGAGCCACACAGGGGAACAGTGTGGCATCAGCTTTGTGTTCAATTGTATATGTAAGTTTCTGAACAGCATGCTGTAAAGCAGGCCAGGATGGGCCATGGAGCAATCACACGTGTAGCCCATGGAGTGGGCCACTGCCTATTCCCACCACACACATTGGCCAGAAAGTGAGCACAGCCACAGAAGCTGTGATCTGCTGCTGAATATCACCCTACACTCACTCTGGACCACCTATGGCTTTTCTACACAGCATTTTGGAGCAAGCCCTGGGCCAGCAGGGCTTGTGCTAAAGCGCTAAAAATAACTGTACAGACAATACTTTAAGTTGCAGCTCAGGCCGGAGCTCAGGCTCTGGAGTGAAGGAGGGACGTGGGCTTCAGAGCCCAGCCCCAGCCTGAGCTGCAACTTCAAAGTGCTCTCTATACAGATATGTCTAGAGCGCTGGCAAGAGCCCCTCTAATCCAAGTTGGTTGACTTCGGCTGTGAGGCTATCACCAAAATGCTGTGCAGACATCCACCTAGATTCTGCTCCCTGAGTTGCCACTTGAGGGAGTGAAGGAGAAGGGCTTTATTCACTCACACATCTGGCTCCCAGTTGATGTGGAGATCATGGCTGGTAGGAGAGAAGAAAGAACCATTCATTGATTAGAACCCAGCCTGACCTGCACTGCCACTGCAGCATCAGAATGAGACGCGGCTGAGGTCCTTCTTTCTGTCTGTCCGATAAGCCAGACACAAGCCTCCTGCTTCTTTCTGGGAAAGGAGCAAAGCCTGCTTCTTTTTCTTCATCTCAGAGTCAGGCAAGCTAAGTGTTCCCTTCTTCTGGGTGCTGCCATCATTAAATTGTTGGCTGAGCAGAATGAGAAAACAGTCCCCATACGGGGAAATGGACTGAAGTAAGTCTGCTCAAGACAGCCACATCCATCTTTACACTGACAGGAAGTAGGTTTGCCTACAGATTGGATTCTGGGTACAATCTGGAAGATGTGTCCTCTGACCTTGGGTTTGCTGATACGCTACCACAGACACAAGGTATAATCGTGTCGTGTTGTGCCTCACCCTTCTATCCAGTGTTTGGAATAACAGTGGATAAAAGGGTGTGGACATGAGTGTCAATGGATAAGAACAGGCAGAAATGAGGAGTGTCACCACTGTCATGATGCTCCCTCTGGCGGGACACAACAGAGTATCAATTCAGGACAAATTGCTTAGAGCAGGGCAGTTACAGCCCAAAGCTGGGTTTCTTTCATTATTAAGGCATATCAAACCAACCAAGCAGAGAGGACTTCAGTCTCACTTCACTAGCTAACCATAAGTCATACAAGCAACTCCCTTAAACACTCCAGTTTCCCAGTATCATCACCAATGTGACTTATTATGGGGATGAATGGTTATGAAAACCAATACCCCAGTAAAAGAAAAAAGGTTCTCCTGATCCCAAAGGATCAAGCTCCAGACCCAGGTCAATATATAAGTCAGATCTTACCCATAAATCACGCCGTTGTCAATCCTTTAGAATCTAAAATCAAACAGTGGTTAAATCCATTTAACCAATTCTAACTTTCATTTATATTTCTTTCTTTTTAGATCAATTACATACGATGGCAATGTTCTTGGTTCATGTTTGTAGCAGTGATGGAATAAATTCCAGGCTCACATCAATTTTTTGGAGTACATCCACAGCTTGGATGGGTCATTCAGTCCTTTGTTTAGAGCTTCAGTTTGTAGCAAAGTTACTCCAGAGTAAGAGGCAGGATTGAAGACAAAATGGAGATGATGCAGCGGCCTTTTATATTCTCTGCCCTGTGGAAGGACACCCCTTTGTTCTTACTGTGGAAAATCACAGCAGCAAGATGGAGTTTGGAGTCACCTGGGCAAGTCACATGTCCATGCATGACTCAGATCTTTACAGGCCGATGCCATTTTTTATATGTTAGTTTGAACGTTCCCAGGAAAGCTCAGATGTGGATTGGCCTCTCCCAAAATCCATTGTCAGTTACGTGTTTCTTGATTGGGCACTTAATCTGCAAATTCTTTTCTCAAGAAGCTGACCAAATGCTTCACTAATGCTACTTAAAATCAAACACTTTGAGATACAAATACATAGCCAATATTCATAACTTTAACTACAAATGATATATACATACAGATAGCATAATCATAACCAGGAAATTATAACATTTTCATAGACACCTCACAGGACAATGTTTGTATAATATTTGCTTCAAATATGTAGCAGTGGTCGAAACAACGATCTATATGGTCACAGTTTATGCCAATAAAGCCACACCCTGCTATCCAGTGTTTGGAATAACAGTGGATAGAAGGGTGTGGACATGAGTGTCAATGGATAAGGACAAGCAGATGAGGAGTGTTGGTGGTGATGAAGGATTAACCCTTTCAAATGCTCTTGTGGAAGTTCTTTCTTTTTTCTTTACTTCCCAAGGCTTAGAGAGGGCTGAGGCAGTGAAGCAACATTTTTAGTCTCAGCCCAGAGCATTTTAAAGTGCTACCCACCAACACTCCTCATCTGCCTGGCTTTATCCATTGACACTCATGTCCACACCCTTTTATCCACTGTTATTCCAAACACTGGATAGCAGGGTGTGGCTTTATGGCATAAACTGTGACTGTATAGATCATGGTTGGCACCACTCTGTGTGTGTGTGTGTGTGTGAAAGTGAGCATAGAGAAATTATCATGATAATATGTTCATATGATGAACATAAAGAACATGTATGACAGAAATAAAATCTTAAAGACTGATTTTAGGTCTCCACTATCAGCCATTCAGTCAGTTAAAACACAACTAATACTTTCCCATGTCAACCCTTGCTATGGGATTGTTATGCAGTCATGAATGGGTGGAAAGGGGGCCTGGGCAATTGCGAATAGGAAGGACTTCCATCACTCAGTTAAGGTCTTGGCCACGCTGAAAAAGATTGAAAGCTCTGTGCGCTGAATGGAGTCACCTTCCTCTGAACTGAATCAGGTCCTTTACTTGGAGGTGCCTGGGGGCGGGAGTAGAGGGAGGACACTCCTTGCCAACCTCTCATATCCAGAGCTACTTCCACAGTACCATTCTCTCCACTTCTATGTCTGGCGAGCCTGCCTCTTTCTGCCAGGCAAACAGTCAATTTGTTTCATTTAAATTTTTGTGGGTCTCAATTTCAGAAAGAAAATAGTGCCACTCAACTTGGTTTGGGGCCTTTCCAGTTTTTTCTTCCAGACTAAGCCATTGCTAGTGGACAGAAGAAGAAATGTTTTTAAACGAATTACTATAATTGCTGTTTTGAAATGTTAATGTTTGGTGGCATGACCTTTTCACATGTCAGAGCTATTGATGCTTGGATATGACAATATGTCAGGATGCAGCTTTTCCGATAGAAGGGTTTCTGAACCACAACAAACTGACCTGATAATTAACAGGGTTGTGGGGCTGTGGGTTAGAATTAAAAAATGGATCTAATTACAGAAGGGATTCTTAGAAAGGTTTTCTCTGAGATATGATACACTTACCAGGCATCATTATGCAGTCTGATTACCTATGTCTTGTAAAATTGTTTGTATATTAAATCATAATAAATATTCTTACAGAGAAGTGTTCCACATTAAAGATAACTTGGAAGAGGAAACTGAGTTGAGAGGAATTCCTGCTTTCATAAAAAGAAGTGGTGGGCCCCATTTTTCCAGTAGTCTCACGAAATATAATATGGTACTGCTCAGATGGAGAGTGAACTCACCCTGCAGTGGGGGTTCCGTTGGGGCTGGGCTCCAGCCATTGTGACCTAGCACACAGATTCACAGTGCCACTCAGGATTGACAGGCTTGGTTTCATGGTGGGTGTAACTGAATCCATGCTACAGCAGCTCCTGCTTTGCACTTTTCTTTATTGAATTTCATCATGTTGATTTCAGACCAGTTCTTTAATTTGTCAAGGTCATTTTGAATTCTAATCCTGTCCTCCAAAGTGCTTGCGATCCCTCCCAGCTTGGTGTCACTTCCAAATTTTATAAGCATAATCTCCACTCCATTATCCAAATCATTAATGAAAATACATAATAATACTGGACTCAGGACAGACCATTGTAGGACTTCATTGGATACGTTCTCCCAGTCTGACAGCATACCATTGATAACTACTCTTTGAGTATGGTTTTCCAACCAGTTATTTGCCCACTTTATAGTAATTTCAGTTAAACCACTTCCCTAATTTGCTTATGGGAATATTATGTGGGATTGTGTCAAAAACCCTACTAAACTAAAGCTATAGCACATCTACGGCTTCCCTTCCTATCCAGTAGGCCAGTAACCCTGTCAAAGAAGGAAATTAGGATGACATGGCATGATTTTTTTCTTGACAGATCCAAGCTGGCTATTACTTAGCACTCTATTATTCCCTATGTACTTACAAACTGGTTTTGAATAAATTGTTCCAGTATCCAGGTATCAATGTTAGGCCGACTGGTCTATAATTCCCCAGGTCCTCTTTTTACTAAGTTCTACATCATGCTATAACCTCTATTTGGGGACTATATCCCATACGGATAGGGGAATCAATCAACTAGATAATTTAATCATTTTTTCTATTGCTAGCTTCCATGATTAACCAAAGTTGTGAATGTTGAGTTCATACACTACTGCAGAAATACTGTCTGAGCATAGTTTTCAAGAAACAGAAAATGCCTGTGAACTTCTAAGCCCCATGCCCACTCTGACTAAATTCAATGGTGTAAGCTCAGACACTTGCCACTAGAACTTAAGCCACATTTTCATTTCCTACAACATATAGGGCATAGATGCAGCTATCTGTCCAAAGTTGTAGGACCAGAGCCAAAATGTGCCAGTGCCCCCAGGCACACGTATAAAACCCACCCTTATGTCCATAAATTGGATAACTCTATATGCCTAATTTACTGATTTCTAAGTTCAGATGCAAATGGGTGCATGCCCCAAAAGCTGACCCTCTGACTATAAGGCCTTGTTGATAGTTGGAAAGTCATACTTTTGTGAAAAAAAACTATTCACAAAATTTAATATGAATTCATTAATATTTTCTCTAGTAGCATAAAACTGATAACAAGTATCTCTCCCTCTACTACAGACTTGTAGTTCAAGAGTGGCCTGGACACAAGTCTGAGAATAATTTAATTGAAATACTTGCTGCATGAATTTAATTACTCAAACATTAAATCTCAAATGGCCTACAAAATGAAAGGGGGGGGGTATTTTAAATGCTTAGCTCAAAAGGGTCAGCTTAATAAAAAAAGCTTTTGATATTTTCAGAATTTGAGTGCAGCATTCTATAATACTAATATTTTTATGAGTACTAAGTCTAAAACTGATATTTTACATTAGAGGTACATATAAACATCTTAAAATGCATTGTGGGGTTACAAAACACAGGTTCCGCATCTACCCATTTGCATGTCTGAATCACAATCTGCTTACCCATACATTGCTCCATACATTGAACTAGTGGCAAAGGCAGAAAATTTTGCACTGTATAGCTGCAAAAATGTGAAGTTTGGCTCTGAATCTGAATTCCCCGAGCTTCAAGGAAATTTGGTTTTGGGGTTATTTTTTCCTTTTCTCTAGTTTTAATTATGCCAGCAAACAGCTAACTAACTGATATTTCAATGCCAAACCAAATTCCATTCCTATCCATTTCCTTTATAAAAAATTATGATGATTTGGGGGAGTGTAGTGGGATGATCACCCTGCTCCAGCCTTGAAGGGGTTAAAAGTAGCCTTGGCTGGGAAAGCAGCTGATTGGGGAAGCAACCACAGCTGGGGCCATGCCCCAATCAGTTGGCTGAGTCTATAAAAGACCTGAAGGTGTCAATTTTAAAACAGAAAAACTTCCAAAACAGACTCCAACGAGAAGCTGAGAAACTGGAATTAATTTTCAAATTGGACACTCTCAACCAAGGGCTAAACAGAGATTGTGAATGGCTCTGTCATTACACTAATTGATTGCATTTCCCTAGTTAATTTCCCTTGAAAATTCTTATCACCTGTCAGAGATCCACTACAAAAGGGTGTTTTTTCTCCTACTGATAATGGCCCATCCAAATTAAACAGCCTCTTAGAATTGGTATGGTAATGTACAACCTTTTTTGCTTTTTGTGTATATAAATACATCTTACTTCTGTTCCATTCTATGCATCCGATGAAGTGGGCTATAGCCCACAAAAGCTTATGCTGAAATAAACTGGTTAGTCTCTCGAGTGCCACAAGTATTCCTCATCTTATTTATGGATACTGACTAACACGGCTGCTAATCTTAAACTATATATCTGTATTTCAAATTAATTACACCTGGGTAACGTCCACTAAAGAAGATGTTTTCAGTCTAGATAGTGGGGGAAGGAGGGAAGGACCTATTCGGGGCAATGGGAAAAAACAATAGGCCTTCAGAGAAACTTATCTCCAACATGGGGAGCCTTCCTGTGCATGCTCCAAACAGCCTGTGAGTAATGGCTGCTATGGCTCTACATGGACATGTGATGATTCCACATGTCTCTAGACTCCATCTTGGGATGTTAGTGTTCTTCCACAGACTGGTCAGGGAACCAAACTTTGAAACAAAGGGTTCCTGCAGTATGCTAAAGCTATATAAGGCAGAGAGTGTCATCATCTGGTGTTCCTCACTCCTCACTCAAGAAGACCCCTGGAAACACCTCAGGACAAAAGGCTGAACTGAGGGAAGGGATTTTTAGCATGTGAATGAAACATCTGGGGGTTCCAAGCTGTAAAGCCCCTTAAGAATCTGAAGCCTCCTTATATCATCCCTTAGGGTGAGAATCTACACAATAGATTTGACTTTTTCTGAAGGGAATTTTACATTGAATATTTTATTATCATGTTTGGAATTCATCCTGAATTCATGATATAAGTAATCTATTTGATGAATAGAAACAATGCGAGGTGACATATACCGTATTTTTCGGCGTATAAGACGCCTTTTTAACCCCCAAAAATACTTTCAATATTAGGGGGGGCGTCTTATACGCCGAATATCGGCCGGACCAAAAAAAAAAAAAAAAGCGCCGCTTTTTTCGCGCCGCTCCCAGCAGCCCGCCCGCGCGGCGGGGACGGGAGAGCGGCGCGCTCCCAGCAGCCCGCCCGCGCGGCGGGGACGGGAGAGCGGCGCACTCCCAGCAGCCCGCCCGCGCGGCGGGGACGGGAGAGCGGCGCAAAAAAAGCGGCGCTTTTTTTTTTTTTTGGTCTGAAAACGCGGGGGCGTCTTATACGCCGGAGCGTCCTATGGGACGAAAAATACGGTAACTAATCAATGTGGTATGAATTTCAAAGTACAGATAGGTTCAAGAATAGCAGCCGTGTTAGTCTGTATCTGAAAAGAAAGCGAGGAATACCTGTAGCACCTTAGAGACTAACCAGTTTATTTCAGCATAAGCTTTTGTGGGCTATAGCCCACTTCATCGGATGCATAGAATAGAACAGAAGTAAGATGCATTTATACACATAAAAAGAAGGGGAAAAAAAGTTGTACATTAGTTTATGTAAGGTAAAAATACCTTCCCTAGTTACTTTACCTTCAACACTTGCTATCTCGTGCAGACACAGAAATCCATTTCAAAAGGTATTTTTTCTACTGCTGATAATGGCCCATCCAGATTTAACAGTCTCTTAGGGCTGGTCTCCACTACGAGGGGGGATTGACTGCAGATACGCAACTTCAGCTACGTGATTCACATAGCTGAAGTTTGCATATCTGCAGCCGACTTACCGTCCGTCCTCATGGCGGCGGCAGTCAGCTGCGTGCTCCCCCATCGACTCCAGCTTGCGCCTCCTGGCAAGCTGGAGTTCCGCAGTCGATGGGGGCGCTGCGAGCGATCGATTGCTACCCGCCGATTCGGGGGGTAGTGAAGACATACCCTAAGGGCTGGTCCCCACTACAGCTTAACGTCGACTTTAGCTACGTTAATTCAACATAAACCTGTACCCGTCCTCACACAGACGCCATTTGCGTCTATTTAAAGGGCCCTCAAAATCGACTTCTGTACTCCTACCTAACGAGAGAAGTAGCACTGAAATCGACCTCTCTGGGTCGATTGAGGACTAGTGAGGACGAATGGGACGTTATTGGCCTCCAGAGGCTGTCCCACAATGCTCCATTCTGACCGCTCTGGATTGCCTCATGCTCCACTGTGACCACTCTGGACAGCACTCTCAACTCGCTGCTCTGGCCAGGTAGACAGGAAAAGACCCGGGAACATTTGAATGGCATTTCCTGTTTGGTCAGCGTGGCCAGCTCACCTGCACAGCTCAGTCGCCATTCAGAGAAATCAGCAGCACAAGCCGCCATGCAGACCTCAGCATCACAAGACGCCTTGCAGAGCTCAGCAGCCCTGGAGACTAGCCAGAGGAAAAGAGCTCCAGCATGGTACAATCGTGAGGTGTTGGATCTCATCGCTATCTGGGGAGAGGAATCCCTGATGTTGGAACTCCGCAACAACAAACGGAATGCCAACACGTTCGCCAGGGTCTCCAACGCCATGCTGGAAAGGGGCCACAACAGGGACGCCCAACAGTGCCACGTGAAAATTAAGGAGCTGAGGCAAGTGTTCCAGAAAGCCAAAGAGGCAAACGGAGGCTCAGGGGGTCCGCCGCGGACATGCCGGTTCTACAATGAACTAAATCAGATAATGGGGGGTGCCCCCACCGCCATCGCACCGGTCTGCATGGACTCCACACATGGGATAATGGTCAGGGCCGAGGAGGATTCGGATGAGGAGGAGGAGGAGGGAAATATCACAGAACAGCAGGACGCAAACGGAGAAACAGTATTATTACCAGACAGCTAGGAGCTTTTTATCACCCTGGAGCCAGTACTCAGCCAACCCTCCCAAGCGGGTACCCAAGCTGGCGAAGGGAACTCTGGTGAGTGTTTTTTTTTTTTTAAGGGATTAGATGACTCATGATTTTTAAAGGAAGCATTTATTAATGATTAACTTGCCCTAAAGACTTAGCGTGCTTTCATTGCTGGTCAGTTTCTACTCAAAGAGTTTGTCAATATACTACGGGATTGACCGGAAGTCCTCCACGGACATTTCAGTGAAGCTATCCAGGAGATAGCGATGAATCTTCCGCACCAGATTTCTGGGGAGAGCCACCTTATGTGGCCCCCGTGAGAGGAGACCATCCCACACCACGAAAGTAGTAAATAGTCTGGTATCATTGAGCAGGCTAGCATTGCGGCGAATGGACCAGGACTTTGAAACGATTCCAACAACATGCGTTCTCTATCTCTCTGAGAAATTCTAAGCAAAGTGATGATTCATGGTTGCCTGTTTGAAATACAGACTGCAATTAGTCTGGACACAGCGAGTGAGTGTAAGCTCCCCCCCGGCTTCCTCCCTAGCAGGCCTTATATCCTCTGGAGGCTGCCAGGTGGAGCACATTAAGCCCTCTGCAGGACTACAGCCAGGTGGCTGATTAGCCTCCCCTAGCAAGCTGGGCTTGCAGAGGCTTTTGGCTTTTGCAGGGCAAGGAGGGAGCAGGGGCTGACTCAGCAGGCGCTGAGTCAGCTGCCTGCTACACGCCTTCCATCTTAAGCCCCAACCCCATCAGGCTGGCTAGGGGCCTTTTCCCCCACCCCTTGGGTTGTCCTCCCAGGAGGGGGGTTGTAGGTATCGGTCCCCTACCTTACACCGCGGTGGGCCTGGTCATTCCCCTCCCACAGAAAAGACATTCTGCGGGGAGTGGTGGTCCTCCTTCCGCTGCTTCCTCCCGCAGGTCGTCACACCACCCGCAGGGGAGCGCTACCCCGGCTCCAGTTGGGGCCTCCAGGCTAGGGTTCCCAGCCACCCTCACCTTAGGGGTAACTTTCCCTGCCTCAGTTTCCCCGACCTTCTGGCGCTCAGGGCCCATATCGGGTGTGGTTGGCTCCCGAGGCAGGGCCCACTATGCCTCAGTTTCCCCCGTACCCTTGCTCGAGGTTGGGGCCTCATCCATGGGTCTCACCTCCACGGGGTCCTCAGGGGGATCCGTCCCTTGGATCACGGGGCCCTCGCCCCTGACTTCCCCCAAGCAGGCCCCCCGGGGGTCCATCCACTCTGGTCTCTGCGTCTAGGAGTTTTCTTCTCGGGATCAAGCCCGCCCCTCTGCTCGGGGGAGCCCCTCTCCCGAGCTCTCAACCCCGGCTTTGGGGTACCCCGGGGCCTCGGACCTCCCACCGGGCCCCAGTCCCTTCCGACCAGCACTGGGCAAGGTAGCCTGTCCGGTACCCCCACCCTCTGCCAGCGGAAGCGGCCGCTGATCTCCAGGGGTACTCGGGCCACCCTACAGGGCTTCCTGTCACCATGGACACACCCCAGGCCCATCGTAGCCCCTGGGACCAGCCATTCAGGGTGGACCAACTCCCGTTTCACTAGGGTGCAAGGAGAGGCCGTATCCAGGAATCCCTGGTGTGAATTCCCCCCCACCCTGACTGACAGGGTGGGTACCCCTTTACGCCGTCCCTGCCCCCACACCTCGGTCCACCCGCACCATTCCGCCCAGCCACATTCCATGACCGGGCAGTCCTGTTTTAAATGGCCGGCTTTCCCACACTGCCAGCAGGTAAGTCAGGCCATTCTCTCTGGAGCCCCCCGGGGTTCCCCTTTTTTCTCCTTCCCTTTGGCCGGGAAAGAGTCCATGGGCCGGCGCCCCAAGTCCTGGTCTCTGCGGGGCCGGTCCTCTCCCCAGGGTCCCTCAGCCTCCACATACTCTTCAGTCAGGCGCACCGCAGCCTCTACTGTTTCTGGCTGGTGCCTCCGGACCCAGATCCGTACAGTCTCTGGGAGGCTTTGCAGAAACTGCTCCAAGAGTATGGAGTCCATTATCTCCTCCCCTGACCAGGCCTCAGCCAGCGCGTTGCCCAGTCCTTCAGCCTCTGGGCAAACGCCTGGGGCCGCAGCGGGCCGGTATTTCTCCGCAGACAAGCCGACCCGGTCCAAGATGGCCACCCTCACGGCCTCATAATTTTGGGCCTCAACTGTCCCCAGGGCCATATAGGCCTTCTGGGCTTCACCCACGAGATACGGAGCCAGGCGGAGGGCCCACGTGGTCCGGTCCCACCCGGTCGATGTGGCCACCCTCTCGAAAGTCCCCAGAAAGGCATCAGGGTCATCCGCTGGCTCATTTTGCAGAGTGCCCAGCCCAGCGGCCGGATGCCTCCTCCTGCCCCTGGACTCACCAGCTGTTGCAGGAGTGTTGCTTGGGTATTCGCCTGTTCCTTGATGAAGTCGTGCAGGGTCTTTTGCTGCTCGGCCTGGGCCTGCTGCATTGCCTGGTGGGTTTGCTGCATGGCCTGCATGGCCTGCTGGGTCTGCTTCTGCTGGTCGATGAGCCACTGCAGGGTCCCCTCCATTGCCGGGCCACCAACCACGTCGCTGGTGTCGTCTGTCCCGGACAAGCCCCCACGTGTAAGTGGGCCTCTGACCGCCCTCTTCAAAACACAGGCAGGAGACTGCTTTTTGGCTTCACCGGTGTCTTTTATTGGTTCACACACAGTGCAAAACCCCCACCACCTATATACAGCTATCTATAGAAGTAGAGCTCAGGCTCAACCCTTAGCTTGGCTGGCCCCAGGAATAGCTAGCCCTTGCAGGCTTCCAGTCCTTGCTAGCTTCCTCAGCAGCTACTTGGTGCCCTGCACCTTCTCTCTCTGTCTCTCTTTCTCCTTCTCCTTCCTACCTCTCTCTACCTCTCCCACACTCCCCACACTGGCTTCCTCCCTAGCAGGCCTTATATCCTCTGGAGGCTGCCAGGTGGAGCACATTAAGCCCTCTGCAGCCCAGGGCTACAGCGACGTGGCTGATTAGCCTTCCCTAGCAGGCCGGGCTAGCAGAGGCTTTTGGCTTTTGCAGGGCAAGGAGGGAGCAGGGGCTGACTCAGCAGGCGCTGGGTCAGCTGCCTGCTACACTTACCCATAGTGCAGCACTCGAAATGGTGCCTGCTGGGGACTCCGGGAACTGTGGGATAGGTACCCACAGTGCAACACTCGCTATGTCGATGCTTGCAACAGTTGTGCGGCCAGACACTGTCGACTTGCTGTGCTTTGTGGGGACACACAAAATCGACTCTATACAGTCTGCTTTAAAAAATCGACTTAAAGGAAATTGACCTACTGCTGTAGTGAAGACATACCCTTATTATAATTGGTATGCTAATGTACAACTTATTTTTACTTTTTTTCTTCTTCTTCTTCTTTTCTGTGTGTATAAATGCATCTTACTTCTGTTCCATTCTATGCATCCTATGAAGTGGGCTATAGTCCACGAAAAAGAACAGTTACTTACCTCGTAACGTTGGTTCTTCGAGATGTGTTGCTCATGTCCATTCCAAGATGTGTGTGCGTTCCGCGCATGCACGGTCCGGAAAGCTTTTCCCCAGCGGTACCCGTAGGGTCGGCAGGGGCGACCCCTGGAGTGGCACCCTTATGGCCATGCATATATGCCCCTGCCGACCCTCCCCCGCTCAGTTCCTTCTTGCCGGTACTCCGACAGAGGGGAGGCGGGTGGGATTCGGAATGGACATGAGCAACACATCTCGAAGAACCAACGTTACGAGGTAAGTAACTGTTCTTTCTTCTTCGAGTGCTTGCTCATGTCCATTCCAAGATGTGACTTACGAGCAGTCATCTCGGAGGAGGGTGAGGAGTACTCTGAGTACCTGTTAACAGGACCGCTTGTCCCACAGCTGCGTCCTCCATCGACTGCTGCACGATGGCGTAGTGCGAAGTGAAGGTGTGCACCGAAGACCACGTCGCTGCTCTACAGATGTCGACGATCGGAATGTGCGCCAGGAACGCCGTGGATGCGGCCTGAGCTCTGGTCGAATGCGCTGTCAGTGCTGGTGGAGTAGCATTCGAAAGGTTATAAGACAATTTGATACAAGATGTAATCCAGGCCGAGAGGCGCTGAGTAGAAATTGGTAACCCCTTCATCCTTTCTGCCACTGAAATAAAGAGTTGCGGAGATTTACGAAAAGACTTGGTTCTTTCTATGTAAAAGGCTAAAGCTCTCTTTACATCTAACGAGTGAAGCATTCTTTCCCTGTTATCCGCATGGGGTTTGGGAAAAAACACAGGTAGGAACACATCTTGGTTCAAATGAAAGGGTGAGACTACTTTGGGCAGGAAGGCCGGGTGTGGGCGTAACTGGACCTTATCCTTATGAAAGATCGTATAGGGCGGTTCGGAAGTGAACGCCCTAATCTCAGAGACTCTGCGTGCAGAAGTGATTGCCACTAAAAACGCGGTCTTCCAAGAGAGGTAAGAAAGGGGGCAGGAGGATATGGGTTCGAACGGAGGTTTCATTAGGGCCTTTAGAACCAGGTTGAGGTCCCATGGGGAGGCCGGTTGACGTATTTGAGGATACAACCTCTCCAAACCTTTAAGGAATCTGCCAACCAGAGGGTCACTAAAGACTGAGTTACCCCCAACACCCGGATGGAACGCCGAAATGGCGGCCAGGTGTACCCGAACGGTGGAGAGCGCTAATCCTTGCTGTTTCAGTTCAAGGAGGTAATCCAGAATAGTGGAGATCGAAGAAGACAGGGGATCCACCCCCTTGTTCTGAGACCACAGTGAGAAGCGCTTCCATTTGGCAGTGTAGGTTCCCCTCGTGGACGGTTTCCTGCTACCCAGGAGGACATTCCTGACTGAATCCGAGCACTGAAGCTCTGCTGGGTTCAGCCACGGATATACCACGCCGTGAGGTGGAGAGACTGTAGGTTGGGATGTAACATCCTCCCGTGGTCTTGGGAGATCAGTGTTGGTGACAGGGGAAGTGTTACCGGCGTCGTCACACAGAGAGACAACAGGGTCATGTACCAGTGTTGCCGAGGCCAAGCTGGTGCTATCAGTATGACAGAAGCCTTGTCCTGACGGACCTTCATCAGTACTTTGTGCACAAGGGGGAACGGGGGAAATGCATAAAGCAGACCCCCCGTCCATAGAACGTGAAACGCATCCCCCTCTGAACCTGGGCTGAGGTTGAGGAGGGAACAAAACCTGTGGCACTTCCTGTTGGCCTTTGTGGCGAACAGGTCGAGGCGGGGAAACCCCCACCTTTGGAAAATCGAATGGACAACATCGGGCCTGAGGGACCATTTGTGACCCCGGAATGAGCGGCTCAGGGAGTCCGCCAGAACGTTCTGAACCCCCGGAAGGTAGGCCGCCGTGAGGGAAATCCCTCTGGGGATGCAGAACTCCCAGAGGGCGAGGGCTTCCTTGCACAGGCGAGAGGAGCGAGCACCACCCTGTTTGTTTATATAAAACATCGAGGCTGTGTTGTCTGTTAGGACTGACACGCTCTTGTCCCTCAAGAGTGACTGGAACGTCTGGCATGCCAGGTGAACTGCTCTGAGCTCTCGAACATTTATGTGGAGGGACAGCTCCTCCTGGGACCAGAGGCCCTGAGTCGTGGTCTTCCCCAGGTGAGCTCCCCAGCCTAGAGCAGAAGCGTCTGTCACCAGCGTAATGGACGGTTGAGGCTTGTGAAAGGGCACCCCGCTTCCCAGAGATCTGGGCTGGAGCCACCAGTGAAGGGACTGTCTTACCTTTAATGGTAGAGTCACTACGAGGTCGAGGGGATCTCTGCGCTGGTTGTAGACCTTTGCGAACCAGGCTTGCAGAGGACGCAGGCGGAGCCTTGCGAACGGCACCACGTAAGTGCACGCCGCCATATGTCCCATCAGGACCATACAGTTTCTTGCTGTAGTCATGGGAAACCGAAGAAGTGGTTGAATAATGTCCGCCATGGCCTTGGCCCGAGAGGGAGGTAGGAAGGCCCTTGCACAGCGAGAGTCTAGTATCACCCCGATAAACTCGATCCTCTGGGTAGGAATGAGGGTTGACTTTGGTACATTCAGAATGAGGCCCAGTTTTAGGAAGGTGGCTCTGATGAACGTTATTTGCGTCAGAAGCAGCTCCCTTGACTTTGCTCTGATGAGCCAATCGTCCAGGTAAGGGTAAACATGGATGCCGTTCCGTCTGAGAAATGCTGCGACTACCGCCATGCATTTCGTGAATACCCTTGGAGCTGAGGACGGTAAACTGGTAATGTCGGGATCCTATCACGAACCTCAGGAATCGTCTGTGACTCGGGATGATGGAAATATGGAAATATGCGTCTTTTAAGTCGAGGGCGGCGAACCAATCTCCATGATCCATAGCGGGAATTATGACAGCTAAGGAGAGCATGCGAAACTTAAGCTTCTTTATGTAGGAGTTGAGGCCTCGCAAGTCCAGGATGGGGCGAAGACCTCCTTTGGCCTTCGGGATAAGGAAATAACGGGAGTAGTACCCCTTGCCCCGAAATTCTTGAGGAACCTCCTCTATGGCACCCAAAGACAAGAGGGTATGGACCTCCTGATCTAGGAGTTGCTCGTGAGATGGGTCCCTGAAGAGGGACGGGCATGGGGGGTGGGTGGGAGGGAGAACAGAGAATTGGATAGAGTATCCCATCTCTACCAGGCTGAGAACCCACTTGTCCGAGGTGATAAAGGACCATGCCTGGTAGAAATGGGATAGACGGTTCACAAAAGGGGAGGAAGCTAAGCGACTGGAGGTTGGCTCGGCGTCCCCGGGCGCAACTTCAAAAGTTCGGCCTGGGTCCAGGAGGATGGTTATTCCCTGGGCCCTGGGACTGACGGGACGAGGAGCGCTGTTGCCCCCTGCCAGCCCCCCGTCCGCCTCTTCTAGGTTGGTCTCTCCTATAAGGAGGAACCTGATATGGTCTAGTTGGAGGTGGTGGTGGGGGAGGCCTGAAGGGTCTCCTTTGCCCTTGTGGAGTATGGAGCCCCAGCGAGCGCAGCATCGCTCTCGAGTCCTTCATCGATTGTAACTTTTTATCCGTGTCTTCCGCAAACAACCCTCGTCTGTCGAAGGGCAGGTCTTGGATGGTCGCCTGCACTGGTGGTGGGATGCCTGATACGTGAAGCCATGCCCCCCGCCGCATGGCTACTGCCGTACCCAACTGCCGGGATGCCGAGTCCGCGGCATCTAGAGCATCTTGCAGAGCAGCCCTGGAGACCAACTTGCCCTCTTGAACGACCGCTCTGAACTCTTGCACTGATTCTTTAGACAGGGCCCCCTCAAACTTAGCCATTGTAGACCATGTATTATACGAATATCGCCCTAGGGCGGCCTGCTGGTTGGCAATACGAAGTTGCAGGGCCGCAGACGAATAAACCTTCCTCCCCCACAAGTCCAACTTCTTCGAGTCGTGGGACTTCGGGGTAGGCCCCGTCTGTCCCTGACGCTCGCGATGGTTCACAGCGTCCGCTACTAAGGAACCAGGCGGGGGGTGGGTAAACAGGTATTCGTACCCTTGCCTGGGTGCGAAGTATCGTCGTTCTACCCCCCTTGCTGTCGGGGGAAGAGAGGAAGGGGTCTGCCATAGCGTTTCCAAGGTGGATTTGATCTTTTTCATGAAGGGCAGGGCGATTTGAGGTGGGGAGTCCGAGGAGAGGATATCCATGTTAGGGTCCTCTTCCTCCTCCTTCACTTCCTCCGTTTGTAAATTGAGATTGTGGGCCACTCTCTTTAGTAAGTCCTGGTGGCCTCTGAGGTCCATAGGGGGCAAGCTATAGGATGTCCCCGCTACCGCATCGTCCGGGGATGAGGAAGAGGAGGCCGGCTGCTGGTTCTCCACCGGGAGGTCCTCCTGAAAGGGTTGTTGGTCTGCCTCCATCTCCTGCTGGTCGTGTCCCTGGGACGTGGAAAAGGAGGGTCCGGGTAGCTGATCCTCTCCCAATTCTGATTGGGGCCTAGTCACCGTGGCGCACACTGGACCTCTCGGCACCGAGGGCCATGAGGTTACCGAGGGGGGGCCTTGTGCCTGGTGATACGCAAAAGGTGTCCAGAATGGCCATTGAGTGGTACCTTGCGCATCCGCCACATAATGTTGTCGGTGCCGGCGGTGCGAGGAATGGCGGTGCCGGGAGTGGTGCCGTCGGGGTGAACGATGACTATGACGGGACCTAGTACGAGAAGAGGAAGCATCGGACTCTGAAGAATATTCCGACTGGGACCAGGGCGGTGCCGCGCCGTCCAGTGCCATGATTCTGCCATAAGCATCCAGCTTCCCAGGGAATACAGGAGGACGCGGTGCCGGATAAGTCGGTGCCGGAGCCAACGGTACCGCGGACATAGCTGGAGCCGCTATGTTCGACACTTGCGGTGCCGTAGTCACTGGCGGTGATATTACAGGGGCCCCAACACGAGGGACCGGTGCCGGGGCGACGAATTCCGGTGCCGGGTCCGAAGTCAGCACAATAAGGTCCGCAGCGGCAACGAACGCCTCCGGGGTAGATGGGAGTTCGAGCCCGGGCGTTTCGTTCTCAAGAGGGAGTCCCGCGTCAGGGGAAACCGCTCTTGGCTCCAGTGCCGCCGGTGCCGGTGCGAGCTCTACACGGGGCCGCCTCGCGCGCTCCGGAGCTACCAGCACCCCTGAGGGATCACCCGTGGACTTACGCACCGGGGAGCGCCCTCTCGCCTTCTTAGAAGGCACCGGAGATTGAGATCGGTGCCTTCTAGATGGTCCTGTGCCGTGCCGAGGAGACCGGTGCCGAGAGGTCCTCGCGGCCTTTGGTGCCGCAGTACCGCGGACCGATGCCGGTGTGCTGCATGAGGTCGACGGCTCCGAGTGAGGTTGCAGGGCAGACTCCATGAGTAACAGCTTCAACCTAGAGTCTCGCTCCTTTTTGGTGCGGGGTTTGAAGCCCTTGCAAATGGTGCACCGGTCCGTTTGGTGACCCTCCCCGAGGCACTTCAAGCAGCGGGAGTGAGGGTCACTAATGGGCATGGGCTTCCCGCAGGTCTTACACGGTTTAAACCCTGACGCCCCAGGCATAACCTGACGCCAGGGAACAACGAACTAACTAACTACACTATCTATAAACACTACTACTCTAAAGAACTATACAACGAACTATAAACACTAAATACCTAACTAACTAGATCAAAGATACCGCTAAGTAGCTGAGAAGAGCGCTGTTCCAGCGACCGCCAAGGACGGAAAGAAGGAACTGAGCGGGGGAGGGTCGGCAGGGGCATATATGCATGGCCATAAGGGCGCCACTCCAGGGGTCGCCCCTGCCGACCCTACGGGTACCGCTGGGGAAAAGCTTTCCGGACCGTGCATGCGCGGAACGCACACACATCTTGGAATGGACATGAGCAAGCACTCGAAGAAGAACTTATGCTGAAATAAACTGGTTAGTCTCTAAGGTGCTACAAGTATTCCTCACTTTCTTTAAAGTTCAGATAGCAAATATTTTGGAATGAACTGTTAGTGAGGTATTAATACAGTTGGAAAACATTACAGGTAATTTCAAATAAATAAATGAGAATCTTGCAATCGGCTCATGAACATGGTGCAAACAGAAAATGAGGGGGCATCTGATGAAGGAATTATTCAATATACATTATTACTTAGCTTTAGGTTACAGTACTTCACTGAAATGCAAGAGATATTGCAATGGGTATGAAATTAGTTCAGGCCAGCTAAATTAGCTGATTTTTTATAATAATCAAACCTGGCAACACAGTAAGGACGTTCACCTTATATTTATATGCGTAACAGCTCTTGTTAATTGGCAGATACCTTGCAACTAGTTTAGGTTTCATTAAAAGTTCTCTCTACTAGCAGGAGAGTTGTCTGAAAGTACTACTCATTGAGAAACAGTAGCACTTTGGATGGAAGATAAAAACACAGTGGGGATCTTGTCTTCATATTTGTTTATACAGCACCCAACATTTTAATAGCAGCATATAAATAATAAACTACTCCTGTAAACACAAATAGAGTTCTTGTCAGTGACCTTGCAATCCCTAGATCAAAACTTTTTTCTTACCTAAAACTTTATGATCTGTAAAAACCGCAGTGTTATGGCCTGATCATTGGGTAACCTTAATCCTTATGAATGAAATTATTTCTTCAGCCTAGAATTAATAAGCATTCAGCACATTCTTAAATACCATCTCTGCTGGCTTACTACAGTTATATAATGAAGTTACTTGATAAAAGTATTACTCAGACATGTGTTTCCAAACTAGAACAGGCCTTATTTAATGCTAAGCTTTAAAAAGAATGACAATGTTTCAAACAGAGGCAGCTTCTCCAGAGCTTCATGATATGATTGAATGTGTCAGGGTAAAGGCTGTGAACATTTAGGGTTCATATCTTATTCACTCAGAAGCAGTTTCAGGTCAGATTATAGGAAAAGGAGTTGATTTATTTTGCATGGCAACTATGAATTTTAACCAAAAGACACATTAATAACAAGGTTTTTTCTCTCAATTGACTACAGGCAAGTCTTTCCCTTTTGCACTCATTTTATATTCGTACACTGCAAACTGCTGTCTGCAAATAATATACCAGAGACTCACAGTGCTTATATTTTTCATTCTTTCTCTTATCTGACATAGTTTTCTGAAATGAATGTGACGTGATTCTGCATTGCCATGTGTGTACAATTCCCATTTCGCTAAGTGAACTTCTTAATAACCAACAGAATGAAAATGGAAAATGGTAAACTGACAGCTTTGTTCCCTGCAGTGAATTATAGCAATAGCCTGAGGAAATTTGTGAGAAATTGTGATAGATTCTATGAGAGTCAAAGATAGACTAATAGCTAATAAGAAGAATAACTAATTGGAGATTTATAAACAGTTTATTTTTATTTTAGCTTAATTCATGAAGAATTGGACAAAGTCCATCTTCTCCATGGGAAATTAATGAGCATTATTATTACACTACAAAGAATGGATTTCTCAAAAATGTATTGGTATTTGAAATGTTCATCCACTAAGAGTAAATTGTCTTGGACCCTCTTTATCAGCTTTATTAGCTGCTGTGCAAAAGTTAAATCTAAGATCAATAGAAATGTTGCAATGGTTAAAAACAGTAGTAGATTATTCTGGTTGTTTTCCCTTTTGCTTTGATCCTAAGTTAAATTCAGGGCATGCACTGAAACACCATCGTGTTGTCATGTTAAATAACAATATATGTTATTACAATTTTAGACCCATTGAGTTTTCAAATTTTTGTGGCTTACTTCTACAGATTATAAATCAGTAAAAAAAAAAACAGCAGTGAGGGTCATTGGGGACAGTCCCTATTTATTCTCAATTTCTGTTTATGTCCTTTGATAAAACCAGAACTGTTTACAAATTAAACAAAATGGGGGCAGAAAGTCCTTGGAAAACACAAGCTTTTAATCAGGAGATATTTTATAGCCATGTTGCTCTCAGGGGCTTTTTAGATTTTTGAGCCTTGTGAAGTGACATGTGTAAATGTCCCTCCCAGGGGAAGAGAAGCAGGCACTAATTGAGGTATTGAGGGGTTTAAATGAAGCAGAAACACACTAAGCAGCTCCAGCTACAACAAAAATGAGTGCCGCTGAGCAATGCATGCTGGGACACTAATGGTTTTCATTCACTGCTCGTTCATGCAAGTAAGTATACTTTTAAGCACGGTGACTTGGGTCTATAACAGCACAGTTCTGAGCTAAAAAGCCATGAAATACGATCTGCTGATGTATACAAAGTAGAGCTCTGGTAGAAATAGTCTAATATTGTTTGGCCTTTTCAGAATGAATTATAGTTCTAGTGCATAGATTGATAGATAGCATCTGATACCATGGTGATGGCTGTAGCATAAGAACTGGAATAGAATAGAAGCAGTTCATATCTATTCATATATATTTGTGTGTGTGGTACATACACAGAGACAAGGTGTGTGAGGGGAATATCTTTTACTGGCCGATTTCTGTGGGTGAGAGAGACAAGCTTATGAACCACACAGAGCTCTTTCTCACATCTGGGAAAGGTACTCCCTGCAAAATAAAGATATTACCTCACCTGCCTTGTCTCTCTAATATTCTGAGAATGACATAGCTACAACTACACCGTATGGTACATACAGTAGATAGTGCTCCAGACAGATGTGTTTATACACACACACTCTCTATAGGCATGGTTGTACATACATACAATCAAGCACTGAGTCTAATTTAGACAAAAACAAAGAGATTCATGATATCAATAAATATAACTTTCTGAGAAGGCAAGACAGTAGAATTATCTCTAGTTTTAATGAAAACCTAATCAAAGTGCTGAAGACATTGTATTTAAATTAACATGCATCTATCTTGCTTCTCCAATCACAACTTTAATATTGTCCTTTGCTCCAGAGACCATTTGGGCAATTAGGCGGGTAGGCAGGAATCCTAACTGTGTTTGGTTGGACCAGCTCCGTGGCTGAGTATTAGCATCATCCATTGCCAAATAAACACACCAAACTTGAATCCTAACCCACTAGATGTTTTGCCCTCTTTCAGCAATATGTTCATCTATGGCTGACTGGAATGTCAGTAGTTTCTGCAAGGGAAAACAGACCCCTGAGCTGTGGTATGTAAAAGGAAAATGTTCATGAAGAGTGGGGAACCTGCTCAGCGAGTGAAAAACTAGGCTTCCTGGTCTAAAAGCAGGTAGGTAGGTAGTTGTATTTACTGTATGTACAACACCATTTTATGTAGGAAGACCTATGTAAAGTGAATGTGGCATTAACCACAGGGATAAAAACCATCTAGTTCTTGCCAGTTGTAAATTAAAACTGCTTAACTGAATATGATTTAATAAAATCTTTTGGAGGATACATATGTGACCCAGAATAGAGAAAGCAACTGATGACCACACCTAAATCTGTGTTAGGGCATAGAATGGCTTACCTATCCCTTTGCAATAGGTGGGTAAGCCTTTTGCTTTTGACATATATCATATAGTCAGGGTATATATGGTATACTGTCAAATTTAAGGCCTATGTCTTTATCTTCAAAGCAGTCAGCGATTTGGGCCCAGGATACTAAAAGATCACCTAAAGCTCTAGGATGAAGACTGTGATTGACAAGTCTGACCCTCAGACACCATTGCAGAGTTCTTCTATGAAGCTGAGAGAGCTTTCTTGTCGACCAGTCCAAGAATCAATGGCTACAGCATCTCAGTTCCATCTTGAACCTCCTCTCTTTCCATTCTAAGTGCAAGGTGCACTTAGTCCCCAATTCATACCACAGCATCTGCACAATAAAAGTGCTTTAAAAGCAAATAAAGTTATTTAAAAAAACCCAACTTTGTATGGAATTTTCCTCCTTGGGAGAGGAAGGAAAAAAGAATGAACCATATTTACAGATATTAGTCACCTCCCTTAATGATTTTACGAAAGGTGTCAGATATAGTGATGGGCGTGCCTTGGTGTGAGAACTAACTTAGAATAATAGCAAGACAACAAGAGGTCCTCAGTCACTGTACTAATGACCACAACATAAATACATGGCAAACTCTATGGCCACATTTTGCTATTGATGATACAGAACTTGGTATTTACTGGTTCAGATCTTTTCACTGCTCTCATTTTTTGCCACACTCACAGCACAAAGAAGCCATCAAGCCAGTGTAGCCAGCCATATGAGATTTGCCACCAGTGTAGTGAACTCTTCCAGTGGCACCAAGCCAACACAGCAGCCTCTATGACACCACCACCCCCCGTGCCCTTGGGGAAGTGGCACAGCCACTACATGCTGATGCAATCTGGCTGGCTTGTATGAAGCCCTTGGAACGAATGGAAGCTGATGCAGTTTAAAGCAGCTTTATGGCTGCTCTGACTTATTCTAAGGGACCAACCTGTCCAGCTGTTTGAGGATCAGTGGAGCACAAAGTCATGTTTGTATGCCTCCTCAGTGGTACTGTATTCTCCTGGGCAGTAGTTGATGCTGTGGACCAAAAGGATCTGATTTTTAAAAAAATGTTTTTCATGGAGTCAAACAACTTGGAATAAGGATTTCAAATATATTGAGAAGAACAGAGGAATCCTCCAACATACCCATGCCTAGTGTTTTCATTATAGTAAGGATTTTTGTTTTCAGCATACTCTGAAAAGAAATATGTTTCTACTTCTCCGGAGACCATGTTTATCCCTGGGCTAAGGAAGGGCATAATAAATTCCAGAGCTTCAGGCTGGAGTAAATTACAGCTATCAATCTCATGGACAAAATAGATGGTAAAAAAAATCCAGATCCCTTTTCACCACCGACTGGCACAGTTCATAAAATCTATGAAGACCTTATTTCATTTGGTTTATAGTTTCCTTTAATGTTTTGCTTTAAATGAAGAAAACACCTCCACTTCCAAAAACACATCAATGTGCAGTGAGGAAGAATGACAATTGGGATATTGTAGCTACATGCAAAGTAAGAATTGAGTCATGTCACCCAGCATGGTTTAACACACACTTTGTAATAGGTACTGAATATAATGAATCAAGCTAACCCACCCCAGTTACAATACTATGTTAAATGAGGACTATATCTTAGCATGACTTTTGATCAAATTATCATAATTTGCCATCTCAATTGCACCCACAAAATGGATCTACCTATTGTGTGAACAAAACCCACGCCTCAGTACTGGTCTAGGGACAACATTGTGAGATGAGTGGCTGTTCCAGTCTAGTCAATGCAAAACCTTGCTCTGGCCAAACTCCCATCTCCATCCCTGCACCTGACCAATCTTTCCCAGGTACTGGAAGGCTATCATGCCTAGTGGAGCAGGTTTGACAGAGTGGTGCAATGGCTGTTGTGTATGGTGGTTGTACTAATGGTGGGGTTTGTGTCTCTGGGTGGAAGAGTAGATCGTATGCACCGTTAGGTGTCTTAACTTTGTATTTACCTGCTTTTCAGGTTTCATTTTCAATATGTAAAGTGGGCAGCAATTTTTACTGACAGTCTTCTGTATATGCATTTCCTCAGTTTTTTAGACTGAGATAGGATTTCTGATAAAGCAGCATGAGTCTGCTTTCATGAAGCACAGGCTTTCCTTGAAAGCACCCAGCTGGCTTAGGCATAGACCTGCTAGAAAAACAATGAAAGTGTGTCATGAAAATGTAGTTAAATTTTTCTCTTTATAGTTAGCTCCATTTTAACAGAATTCATCAAAAATAATAATAAAAAAGACTAGCTCAGTTCCTGAGCCCCAATCCTGAACTGTCTGGACACTTTCTAAAAGATGCCTTATAAAATAGTCTGGTTCAAAAATGAGAGGTAGAGTCAGACCAATAGTTGATAAGACTGTCAAGAAAGGCATTTCTTGGGGGGCCAGGGGGTGTCTATCAATTGGTTGCTTGGGGAAAGTTCTGCCATTGCTCATTGTTTAGTCAAGAAACAGAAGATGGTGGTCTCCGGTGTTATCTGTCAAGTGGGTATGGAGTAAATACTTTGTTGGTAAAGATTGTAATTATCATGAACTCTTGATTGAGGCACCAATCTTCTATTTATTTATCAGGAGACAAACATGTTCTGTTTATTCATGCAACAGTTACAACATGGACAGCAGCAATACAAGTTTTCCCCATACCTCCTTGCTAATGCGTCTCAGCTATTATCTGTACAGTCCATCCACTGTCAAAGTGCTTTTTGGGTATTTAAGTCAACTCAGTTCTAAGCCTCCCTGTTTAACATGCCAACCGGGGAGCTGACTGTAACAGTTAGCTTTGTTATGTGGAAACCTGTTGGCTCGAAAACTGGTCTGAAAGCACCAAACTACTATCAGATATTTTCATTCACCACTAACTTAGTCAGATTCAAACTGGTGACCTAGAGGGAAAAGACTACATATACTTTTATCAATCTCCAGAGCTACCAATTCTCTAGATGTTCCATATTAATGCTCTGACACATGGTGACTGATGTAACCCATTAGAGTAAATCTACTTAGAATTACAGAAACCCTCTTATTAAGAATATTTATTATCTGACAAAAGCTGCTTATCTAATAAGGATTGCATGATAAGCAAAGCATAGCGTATTTGTTTTAAATCTCCACCCTGCAGTAAAACTAATAACAAATATCTTTCTATAACTAACAGGAAGCGGCAGCACCACCAAATGAAGGCATTTAGAAAAATGTGGCAAAACTGGAGAAAGGACTAAAGCTATGCATCATGCTAGGAAAAGAGCAGTGAAGGATATCATTTAATTTTATATCGTCCAAATCTTCCTTGCCTTACTCATGCAATATGAATCCTTTTTTATATGTAAGGTTCCTGTATTCTTAGTTACAGTTGATTGGGAAATTACAAAATTCACTTAAAAATTGTTTGTTGACATTTTAAATTTATATGAAAAGCCAGACAATATTTTTGTGAAAATTTTTCCTAAAGTTCCATCCATATTTGGACAGCTGCACCTCCTAGAACAGCAGTTCAAACTAATTAAGGCAGCGATACTCAGACTGAGGCTCGGGAGCCACAAGTGGTTCTTTAATACAAACAGAACCTCAACATCAAATGAACATTTTTTAGGGTTGCAAAGTCCAGCACTCAAACACAGGGAAATGAATTTAGGCTGCCTGGGAAACTTTAATTCAGTCCCCTTGTGCCTACGCAGTATAATACAATCTTTAATTGAATGATCACATACTGTTTGTTTCACAGAAACCCTGCCTCCTTTGGTTTGCAGGATGGACAGTGCTCAGGCAATGATTTGGGGTAGGTAGTAAATGAGGCTATTTGTAGAACTCCTGTCTCTTTTGCTTGAGAAGTTCATGGATATACACTGAATAAGGCAAAGAAGTGCAGGAAGACAAAGGATAGTTTTGTGGTTAAGGCAAGTGAACACCGCACAGGATAACTTAGTCCTAGTCTATCTTCTGCCCCAGCATTTCTATATTAGGATGGGTAAGTTATTTAAACCAACATTTTGGCAGGTGGTTACTAACTGTGTGTTCCTCATTTTCTTGGTGCCCAACTTGAAAGCCTGATTGAGTGATGTGCAGAGCACTCACAACAGCAACTGAAGTCATCCTAAGAGGAAGTCCTGATTATCTGGGCAGTAAAGAGTTTTCACTGGACAAACGTAAAGCAGTAAGTGCTTGTTGCCTTTTAGAAATGGACCCATAACTGGAAGAATTTTTTTTAAACAACATTGTTTGCCAAAGACTGAGCCTGATGAAGCACTACTTTCTCCAGGGCACACCTGGAAACTTCATGAAGACCTGTGGGTTTAGAGCCCAAAAGGTACCAATATTAATACTGTACATTTAATTCAGGAGCTTTGTATAAATGTGGCATCAGCAAGACAGTTCAGAACTTGATCTACATGAGCAGCTCATTAGAAAGTTGAGCTCTAGAGAGCTGTAAATAATAATAATAATAATAATAATAAAAATACAGGCTTATCCACAGCAGGGATGAAAGGAAAAGCCTGCTCAATTCAATACATTTTTTATACGGCTGCTAACAAATAATAACCCTTTGATTCTCTTTCCAAAAGTCTGCAAAGTTGATGGTAGTTCCAGTAACTCACCCAACTCTTAATGTCAGTTCTGCCCTCTTCTGTGTTCTAATCTTTCACAAATCTCAATCCCTTCTACCTCTCTATCTGGAGCTCATGTTCCTTGCCTTGGATTTGGCCAGAACAAAAGCCTGTAATACCATACACAGTATTTTTCCAAGTCTCTCCCCTTTCTGAGCAGGCTCCTGCTGAGTCCTTTAATTAGGTTGTCTTCCTTGTAGAGGGACCTTAGAGGGAAGGTGGTGAAAAAAAGGTCACTGGAAATTTATTGTATGTATCAGGCAGACCTAGCTGGCAACGGCAATGCTGTAAACCCGAATAAGCAGGAGTTTTGAAGAAAACATCAAAAGGTTCGGAACTTCAGTTCTGAAAAAACACCCCAAAATTTGGATCATTATCTTAATAATATCTAATAATCTGAATATTCTCTCTCTCTCTCTCTCCGCCCATCACCCCCCAGGCGGGGTATGGGCCACTAACCACAGAGCACTCCATCTCTCTTGTTGGTGTTTCAGTAGCAAGTTGGTTCCCCACGCCCAAATCTGAATATTAGGCTGGAAATATTATGAAAATGAGTCACTGGTCAAGAATTCTATTCTATCCTACACAGGTTTTTATACCATGTTCATCACCATAGTATCTGGGTGCCTAAATTCCTATATATACTACTCCTGGTAAGGATGGAAATATTGAAAGAACATGCTTTCATGGTGTTTTGGCACTTCCCCTTCTGAAATCACCTAGAAACAAGTAGAACAGAGATGTGAACTAGACTATTAGTGTTTTAAATGTTATCCATTTGATTTTCCAAATCTCAAAAGGATTTCTTTGTGCTCAGACTTGGACTTGCTTTCAACCATATTCATCCATCTGTGTTTGCTATATAAAAAGGCATTAATCTCATGAGGATGTGTTTATTGAAATCCAAGGTTTAATAAAGGTAAATGGGATGGCAAATTTCAGATTCTCTCCATTATTACTAAAGAAAGCCAGGAATACTTGTAGCACCTTAGAGACTAACTAGTTTATTTCCACATAAGCTTTCGTGGGCTATAGCTCACTTCATTATTACTAGTATCTAAACACTGAATAAAGCCGCTGAAAGGGATAACGAGATGGTCATGCAGATAAAGCACAGGTCTATGAGAGAACACCTAGTTCTTACATAGTGCTTTATCTCGGCAGATCTCAAAATGCTTTCCATAGGAGGACAGTGTCATTATCTGCATCTTATAGATAAGAGTTCTATTCTCAACTCTGTCACAGGTTTCTAGGGTGGCCTTTGGAAATCACTTATCTTCTCTCTGACTTAGGCCATGTTGACATTACAAAATTATGTCAACCTAACTTACGTCAGCATGCAGCTACCACAGTTATTAAAACTCTTGTGTGTGTGCACATTTGGCTCGTGTCGGTGGTGTGCATCCTCACCAGAAGGGATTGTTTTGATTGTACTGTCAGTGTGGAACATGCAGGATGGCTCCTGAAAGCCAATAACATTCAACGTAAGCAATGCAATGTCTACACTGACACCGCATCAAGCTAATTACATCTACCATGACTCTACACTGCTTGGGGAGATGATGTTACTAAACTGGCATAGAGAGCCAAACTTAAGTGAAGACACTTCCACAGCTAGGTTGACGCAAGGCATCTTATGTCAACCTAATCCTGTAATGTAGACCAGGCCTTAATTTCCCTTCAGTAAAATAGGGATAGCAATATTTATCTCACACAAAGGGGTGTTATTGTGAGGCTTATTTCATTCATATTTGTGAGCTCCTTGAATGTACAAAATATTATACTACTCTCTGGAGTCTGGGGACGTTCACATATAGGATTTTAGTTTGGCTCTGCAGAGAATTAGAAGCTACCAGATTATTTTGGAGTCCATTTCCGGATCCAAAAATTCCACTAGGTTGAAGTCTTCAGTTTGAAAAATTTCTCTTGGGACCATCTCTACCGGCAACAAAACTGACATGAGAGCTGCCAAATGCATATGATAGTTACTAACAATGGGGGTTAGTGCGGGGGAGAGGGAACTGGTATATAATAAAAAGTAAATATTATTGCTATGCCATTTTATTGTATTAATATTCCCCATTATAGTAACAGAAAATCCAATAGAACAAAAATATAGAAGCCGATTAACTGTAGCCTTCTGGTTTAGAAAGAAAACCTTAAAATATAGCCATATTAAGAAAATAAAAAAAACCCACTCTCAAAATGATTTGGAAACAATTATCTACCCAGAACCTTCATTCATGCATTCCTGTTTAAAATCTGGACTGCTCTTCAAGCTTGGACTGGTTCAGAGAAAGAACCCTCAAACTTCTCCCTCCATCTCCTATTATGGATGTGTATCTTTCTCATTTATCCACACCAATAAGCTGAGATAAACTCATGGTATAGTAAATGGAATGTGCTTAGACATGGACAGCTCCCGAATGGTCCGGCTGCACTGAAGTCAAAGGAGTTATACTGGGCACTCTGAACTTTCCTAACAAAGCAGCTATTAAAATAAATGACTCACACGTGCACAGGCCAGGAGAACTACTCTCCTGAACTACTCTGTCATGAAACTCAGCAGCAGCTGCAGTATTTCGGTCTTGTCTGAGTTCATGACAGAATGTGTGTCATCTGTGTCGCTGGTGTCAAGCCTGTCTCAATGAGCTGGTCTTAGAACTTTTCTGAGTCCTTCCAAGAACACTCTGAGGTACCAATCTGTCAGTAAGTAATATATTTATGAGGGGTTGTCATCTGTGACTGTGCATGTACAGGCTTAAGACTAACTATTCATTCTTTTATGGGACATGGTTAAAGTTGACAATTCGCCCTTGTATCAGTGAATTTTCTGGGTGCTTACACAGACATACTTTGTATTTCCAACTGTTAACCAAGAATGTAGACCCTACAAGATTAATCTACCTTCACATTCACATTCATTCATTTCTTTCTGTAGGCCAATATATTTGACACTTCAGTGACCTTCAGATCTAGTTTCCCCTAAAAAAAATACAGTAACAGTAAATCTTCAATGCGAGTTTTGCTTGCATGTGACTGAGGGTATGGTTAGACTGGAGCTTTGCAGCGCAAAACCCCTCCATTAGCGCTACAATTACACTGACCGAACACACTTCAAAGGCACATTTGGCGCATTTACTGACTGTTTAAAGCGCTACTGTTAAACCTCATAAACGAGAGGCATAAAGTTTTTAGCGCTAGTGTTGTAGCGCAAGGTTGGGAATGTGTACACCCCTTGCATGATAATGAGCCTCCAGCCTCCAGCACCCTGGCCCAGAATTCCCATTACATCCTCTCTGGCCAGCATTTAAAACTCTTCTGTCCATCCTCAGGTGACCCCACCTAAGACCCTCCCCCACATTCCCTGGGAAATTTTAAACACTGGCCCCGGTCCCGCCATTGCGGGCGGGCGGGCTGCCAGGTCCCCTGCCGCTGTGGGCGGCAGGGCTGCCGTTTCCCCTGCCGCTGTGGGCGGCAGGGATGCCAGGTCCCCACTGCTGCGGGCAGGGCTGCGGGCAGGCTGCCTGGTCCCCGCTGGTGGCGGCAGGGCTGCCAGGTCCCCTGCCGCTGTGGGCGGCAGGGATGCCAAGTCCGCCCCTGCCCCGGTCCCTGCCGCTGCGGACAGGGCCGCGGGTGGGCTGCTGGGTCCCCGCTGCTGCTGGTGGCAGGGCTGCCGGGTCCCGCCCGTGCCCCGTCCCCGCCGCGGCCAGCTGCACGCGGGCCCCCCAGCCCGCCGCCGTGAGTTGCGGTGGCAGGAGCTCGTGACCCCCCGCGGAGCACTCGCCCCCCCCCGGGGGTCTCGACCCCAAGTTTGAGAAACCCCGAATAAATGGTTGCGGAAGGGAGGTGTGTGTACAGAGCCTGTCAGTTTTGGAAAAGTAACTGACAGCCGGAAGTTCCCTCCCTACGCACTGGTTCCCAGTTCCCCCTTACCCCACTCCTATGCAAAGCAGGTTGCACCCAGCTGAATGCTGGGATACCTGCCCTATCCCGCTACTCTCACTGCCGCCAGAAGCTCTGCAAATGTGTGCATTCTTTGGCGCTACAGGGATTAAATGTGTACACCCTCTAGCGCAAAACCTATTGTGCTAAATTGGGAAGCGCTATAAAAAAACCCGCTATAATCTGTAGTCTAATCATACCCTGAGAATGAGCCAGTCATATGAAGGAAAAAGAAAAGCAAGGCATAGTATAAATGAGTAGTTTGATTGAATCATTTATGCATTATTTGTATGACATTTAACTTTAATAACAGAGTCTTTGCTATTCATTAAGGCCCTCAGCTAACAAAGCCCGTAAGCTTGTGAGTAATTCCACTGACTTCAACAAGAAAACCCACGTGCTTAAAGTTAAGCATATGCTTACAAGCTTTTCTGGATCAGAGACTAAAGATGAAATTAACTATAATTGCAGGGGACTCTGCTTTCGTAAGACCCTTAGGGTTATTAGAGTGAAATCCTGGCCCCATTGAAGTGAGTGGGAGTGTTGCCATTGATTTTTGTGGGGTCAGGATTTCACGTTTAGCCTTTAATGAAAATAGGTTTATAGTTGAACTGCTTGAGAGCCGTTAACTATTCCAGTAGTCACTGACAACAGCTATAATGAGTATATTAAATCAGATTTAACCACAGTATGTTACAAAAAATCAATTAATATTTAGTAAGCATACGATAATTCACTTCTGCAAACTTTTAATTCTAAAACAGTTATTGAACGCTACTTATTACCAGGTATATTCTTGATTAATGTACTGTTATTCAATCACAATAAAAGCCTTAAACAGTTCACTGTTGCATCATTCTGTGCATTTAAGATGTCTAAAATCTCAATTGTTTGCTCTCTCCACTATTAGTCACCTATTAAATTCACCAGAAATTCAGCTATGATGGTATTGTTTATCATATATGCAATGGTGACACCTGATAATTTCACAATCATTGCAAGACACCATGTGGTTTCTTTTGACATCTTGTGACAGGCTGTATTATCACACACAATTGTTTTCATGGGAAGCAACTGCAGCACGTGGTCCTTGGGACATTGTATTATCTCCTGGCAGTGGTGTCATTACATGTATATACTATAATTAAAGACTACATGAGCGATTCATTTGAGTAAAGCTTAGGAATCCATTTTATCTAAACAGAGTAGGAAAACCTAATATCTTTTGGGCTCAGATCCTAAAACCTACTCATTTACAACCTGCTGTAGCGATGTCGGTTGACCTATTAAATGCTGCATATTAACCAAGAAGTGTTTATTCCCCATTATATTATGGGATCTTGGATCAGGATCATTATACTAATGATTGTTCTCATGGAGATCAATAAGAGAAACATGAACCTAAGGGTGTTACAAACTCTTTGTCACCTTATCCGTAAACCACATACAAAGCAAATTTCTTTAAGAGAGCTTTAGACAGATCAAACTTTCTATATAATCCATAATGATTTCTATGAATTATGCTGTAGTAATATATACCTCCATAGCCATGTAAATATATTGTCTACAAACTGTAAGAAGGAGTCACTTGCCAATGCATTTTAATGCTAATGTTGATTAATATTTTGATGAACTTACATACCAGTTGTAGTACAGTATTATAGCAGGAAAAACATGGCATTTTGATTGCAAATCCCTATTTATAGCATTCTGGGATGGGAAAAAAAACCCTAAAACCTTGGTTTTCAGCAAAAAAATATTTTCTTCTCTCAAATTTGGTAAAATTCCAAGTGCTCTCTTTGAGTTATTGGAATTGTTTTTAAAGTATGTTAGTGCTTACAGAATATTTTCATATAGATATTTGCACTTGGACACAGTCACCAAAAATGTGTTTCATTTAAGCAAACTCCAAGCCTGTCATAGATTTAGCCCTCAAAAGCAATTGCCTATGATGCGTTTGAAGAGACTGGAATTAGATTAGACAATATTAAAGATATATGGAAATCATCGCTTAGCATGCACATCACAAGTCTCTAAGGGCTAGTTCATATCTAATTCTACAAGTGGAGGAAAATCCACATCAGCTACATATTGATCTAAAGGCTTTATGTCTCCTTCCCTACTCACTTCTTCCTGGGACCCTAGGAAAGCTTCTCCATTGGAATGAAAGGTGGGTAATGGATTATATTAAGGTAGGGCTTGAGGCAGGACAGGAAAAAACAGAGGACCAGTCAGGAATGAGAGCAGCATTGTCCCCAGATTTTGAAGCAGAAATCTGAACGGGAGTGAATGCTGCTTGAAGCACCTTTCATCCCAGCTAAGCCATCCTATGGCAACATAGCTCCTGGGGGAGTGTGCTGCTAGGGATGTGGGATGATGGGTCCCAGCAGAACAGCACAGTGGAGCCACGTATCCACCTCCTGGCCCTGAAGGTCCAAGGCTTCCATTTGGGAGCCACAAAATGAGAGATTGTACGTATCCCTGCCTACTCTATTCCCCACACCAGAACTCTACAACCTGAGAAGATGACTACTTGGAAACTATACAAAGTCAACCTCATTACCCTTCCTTCTCACCACCCTCACATATATTTTGATATGGGAAGGGAATATTTAATCTCAAAAGTGTTATCATTGCACTGAGGTGCAGAATATTAGGTACATTATATATATATAATATTAAGCCTATACACAATGGCTCCCTGAACACCAATAGAAACATTGTTGTGTTTATTTCAATTCTTTTACATTGCATTTATTTTGGTGCACAATGCTATTTCTTTTAAACCAAAGAAAATTAAGCAACTAAAATAACAATAATCTCTGTTGATGCAAAGAAAATTAAGCAACAGTTAGAGCAACTTGGCTGATGCAAAACTATAGTTGACTATTTAATGCATGAAGGTCAAGAAATTCAAAATTACGGTTTCTAGAACTGTAACTCAATAGCGTAGTCTGTCACATGGATAAACTTACAGTTTGGACTAATGCAATGCTAAAAATGTCCAAGGAGCCAAGGTATTGTTGCTGGGAGAACTATAATCAAGTTTCCTGACTCTTATATATGTGCTTAACCATAATGTATTGCCATCATTTTTTCCTTTATTTGTATTATAAAAATACTTTTAATCTTATTAAGAAACAAAGAAAAGCATTGTTTCCTCTCCACAATCTAAGAACCTGATTCAGGACAGCACGTGCTTTATCTTGAGCATGTGTTTAAGTCTCGTTAACATGCTTAAACATGCTGTCTTAAAGAGAGATGCTTTCATGAATCAGGGCCTAACATTCAAATATCCACACTGAATTAATTTGACTTTTTATTTATGGTATTTTAAATAATTACTCCTTACTTCTTAGTCTAACATAACACTGGTCATACAGCATACTTCCCAAAACAGTAAAAGAAATAAATCTAAGTCCAAGTAAACTCTACTGGTACTGTAGCAAGCATTATTGAGAAGTATTTATTTTTATTTTTATCTGAAACAATTCAATTGTAAGTAGATCACAGACCTTAAAACTGACGGAAAAACAAAACAAGTTGCCATGAAGTCAAAATGATGGATGTAAAAGTTCACTGAAAATTCAAATTTCTCATCTGACTCAACAGTTTGAGACACAGTGCGGAGAAAGCATCATTTTTAGTAGATAAGACGTATGCCTTGTCAAAGTTAATGAAAATAGATTTCTTATAATTTAAGATAATGATTTCTTAGCCAAAAGGCCGAGAAGCGATAATACTACACAAAGTTTAGCTGGAAAATGTTTATTTAATACAGACAACCTAAAAGAAGAACATCTCACAAATGTCATTTCAGAGCTATTAGTCTGATAATTTCACTGTAAATGTATATAGTGAATCATTAAAAAAATTAAATATTCACTGCCCTGGCTATTTCAGTAACCATGGTATCTTCTTACACAGAGGAGATACTACTATATTACAATTACTTTGGGGTTTTAACTGGTGACTTTTTTCATGGCCCCATATAGGAAATGATATGAAATGTGGCTTTTTAATGCACTTTTTTTAAAAAAAAGACTGAACTGAATGAAATGGTCGGAGAGCAGCATTTCTACTTGACAGCATGTGAGTGTGTAACCACATAAGGAGCCTGGCTCACCCTCCACCTTGCTACTGTTGCCCTCATGGGTCAAATAACCTTAGGAGCAATAGTTAAAGTAGATTGAAACAGGAGGGGGAGCTCTCGCTACACCAGCCCGGGCAAATGTGAATGAGAGAGATGCTCCTCCAGGGCAAGGGAAGAAAAAGCAAGTATGTGCTCTTCTGCACTATACCTTATTTTAATCCCTGCTTAAGAGCTTTATGAGTTCTGCTAGTTTCATGCTCAGGAGCTAAAGCCAAGAAGTGAGAATCCTGCACAACTGGTATCTTTATAGAAATTGTTTTGTGGATAGCAAGTATTTTAATAAACCTGAACCATTACTACATGGAATTTATAAATCCACAAAACTCAGACCCCTTTGGGATGATGCTTTAAATACGTTTGCATTTAAGAGGATCTAGATGAATAAAAATGTGACTGGTATCTCATTTAATTTTCCTTTTGCAGAATATATATGTTTATAAAAGTAGTAAGGACACACAGCAATTGCCTTTGCTTGTTACCCCCCTGTCTAATGGATTATTTAGGCTCCATGAAAAATGCCAATCAAGCAGAGATGTTTTATGACAAAAAAACCAAAATCCTGTCTGGAGTTTTTCAAATCAGATTGGCTGTCTGATCAGGTCCATGTATCACATGGAATCAGCAAAAATCATGAGGCTCAGGACTTTGGCAGTCATAGTCACCATTTAAATACATACCCATTTGCATTAAAATACATTAATTTTCATTAAGCAATTATTTATATCTTAATCAGAGATGGACATGAGGTTTGCAAACAGTGAGGAGATTTTTACTGATCACACACAATCACTTATTGGAAGTCTGCTCTGCCTTATTTTAGCTGGGAAAGTCACTGTTTTAAAAACAGATTTCCAGCTGAAAATACTGGAGTATGACTTTGAGTATTGGGCAGGGAGCCAACCTTTGTAGCTGCAGGTGTCACAATGTTATACTGCACTGCTGTATGAAACAGCGTGACATGCCTACATCACAAAATGCCTCTTTCTTGCTGTTTACAGTGTTGGTTCCAGGATATGAGAAGGTGGATGAGGTAATGATTTTTATTGGACCAACTTCTGTTGGTGGAAGAGACAAGCTTTCGAGCCTGGGGGCTCAACTTGCTGTTTCCACTAGGGAGCTGTTGCCATGTTAAATTTTGCAGTCTCCTCCCCCTGTCATGATAGTTAAGTGGTTGCGGCACTACATGCTAGTTTGATGGGTTTGTTTACCTTTTTCATAAAAGTACTTTCACTGTCTCTCTTTGCTCAGTTTATATCGGAGAAGCATTCAAGCATCCAAGACCACATTCCTTTGTCTAGTGTGGGGTGATTAAAGCCCTACCTGCCAAACACATTTTAAGTACATATTTCCAGTACATATTTACAATTTTTCATATATCACCCATACATACACTGCCAAATAATATTAATGACCAGCATATGACCAGTTTGCACATGATATCTTACATGACAGCTTTTAGATAAGGACGAGGACAACAGTGAGTTGGGGTACACTGAGTCAGGCCAGCTGAGACTTATCTAAATACCAGAGAGCCCCTTGCCATCTGGCAGTGGAGTAATGTTAGGCTCACACTAACACATGATGTAGTAGGTCTCTTGAAACAGAGTGAACAGTAAGTGTGGGTAAACACGTTTCACAAAGTAATCATTCCATATCTGATCTTTCAATAGGTGAGCCTGGGAGCTTAAATTCATGACGCTACTGGACACTAAAAACCATGGATTTAATAGAGATACTGGTTTTATGGCTCATTACAACAGTCTGTAACACGCAACACATATTGGGATCGGCAACCTTGGCACATGGGACCGTTCCAGCTAAAGTACTCGTTAGCTGGAACTTTAACAGAAGTCCATAAGGTAAAGAAAATATTACCCTGTCATTCAATAATAATAGTGCTTCTCTTCAACTAAAGAGTAAAGACTTTGATGTTTATTCTCATCTTGAAGAATCATGGAATATTTTATGCACATACATCCTCACATATTAATGTGAAACTACATTCCCGTGGGCTACCTTTTCATTTGCGAGATGGAAACTAGGTGTTAAATAAATGAAAGTAAGGGAAGCAAAATTAGTTTTACAAAGTAGTCCATTATTGTTATGACAACGCTCTTTTAAAGGTTAAATGAAAATACTCAAATATTCCACCATATGATGGAAATGAGAAAAAAGTCAATGAAGAACCTGTTAATTATTCTATGACTTGATGGAGAAAGATACAATTAACTAAGACTGTTCTGTTTTTAAGAGATTGGAATAATACTGTTAATTTTTTCATTGGCTAATCATGGATCTTTGTTTGACAAGATTTTACCCTGTATTCCCATAATGAGATTTATTTAAAAATTAAGACACACTTCTTTAGTTCTTTATGATGGATTGTGTACCATAAAGACATTCTTACAACAGTTTAAAGGTAACAGCCATTGTTATAAATGGACAGCTCCAAAGGCTGTCCTTGCTTCCATACTGACATCACACATTGAAAATATCTGAAGAAAGGAAAAAGAAAAAACTTTAATAGGCATTCAGACACTGATGCGGAGATGAAATCTTTGTTTAAGTATACAATTCAGGCCACAGAAAAACAGTTTCCCACAGAGCAAATCTATCTAGGCTGCTGAAAACGACTGTACTTTACTAACCATTTGCAAGTGCTTCTTTGTGAATTACTGGACATGATGAACACACAGCAAGAGGCAGGCTGGGAAACAAAATGCCAGAAATTCACTTGTCTGCAGGGATCTTTGACCTAATGTGCAGTCCTCCTTTAGTCCTGCATCTTCTGTAACTTCAGTGTATCTCCAAACTGTATACTTAACCTTTGCTTTTACTGTGATTATTATAGGATACACACATGCTATTTATACTGAATAATCATAGGATTTTCATAGAACGATATTATCACAACTACCATGTAACTCTTGAATAACAGTTTGAAGTACAAAACAAAAGACCACAAAAATGCTGTCCTTTCTCTCAAGATAAAATTACTTTCTTTACAAAAAAAATGCTTATAAGTATAATGATGGAAGCAGCTGGATGAGAACCTCTTTGGCTACTGTATTTAAAATCAGATATGCTTTTTGGATCCAAAGCATGAAATATTTGCACAGGAACTATGCTCTTTGTATTTTCTTTAGCCACAAGAATATTATACAGCAAAATATATGTAACTACGGTGGAGTATATGTGTCACTCAGTACTCAAGGATGGTTTATAATAGCAGTTCTCAAACTTTTGAGAACCGCGACCCTTTTTTCCATTCCTGGGCAGCGCGGCGGACCCTTCTATGTCCGCCAAAAAGCCGCCAAATTGATAACTTCCACATTCTGTGGCTATTTTCGGTGGACATGCCGGGTGCTCCTGAAATAGCTCGGCATGTCCACCGAAATGTCGTTGAATGTGGCAGTGATCAATTTGGCAGCTTTTCAGAGGTGAAAGGGGCTCATGACCCCTCAGGAGGCGGCCGGTGACCCCCCGAGGGGTCATGGTCCGCAGTTTGAGAACCGCCAGTTTATATCTTTGCATTTAGTCTCAAAGGATATTTTTTTGTTGGAATTCAGTGTTTTTTTCTTGAATATGATATTTTTCTTAGACTTAATAGAAGTCTTGGATAAATAGTCTAGTATAAGATGCTAACTTCTAAAACGCTCTCTAAGTTTTCCACTGTGTTAAAAAGCTTGCCTGGGGAGGGAGGAAGAATGAGGAGTCTAATATTAAATTATTTGTAAGGACCCAGAATGCAAGACAATTTAATTGTTATAACTAATATAAGTGAGCCCCTGGTAGAACCTATGGTTCTCAAGATTAGTAAATACAGTTTCCATTATAGTCCCAGTTTTCAAAAATGCATAACTTTTTGAAGCAAACATTTTGTGCTGAAAATGTCCATGCTTAGTTAATCAGGAACACATGAGAAATGTAAGCATGAAAAATCATAAATTCGTGATTTAAGGAGCTGTCCACAACCTCTGCTGCATTTGACAATATTCTTCAAATTCTAAATTTTCACACGAGAGATGAGGGGAAGACAGCTCAGGTATAGATTTTGGAATAATCAGTAAGGAGATGATAGATGAACATGCATAAGTGGATGAGGTAACCTAGGGATTAGATAGAGAATAAGGCATGAGGATGGGCTGAACTTTGTAGAATATCAACATATATGAGGTGGATGAAGGAGGAACCTCATCCAGACTAGATTCTGGAAGTAGGGCAGTGAGAGAGAAGAAGAATTAAGAGAGAACCAACTCACAAAGCTGACTGGTAGAATAGGTTGTTGAGGAGGCAACAACCAAGGATATCAACAACTTCAGGGAGATCAGAGGATGAGGAAGGAGTAAAGATCCTCCGATTTAGGCCTCAATCCTGCAATTAATTGTGTGTGGTTAGACTGCTGTGCTCGCACATTGCCTCACTGAAGTCAACACATCATAGGATTGAGGCCTTAGTTAGAAAGGGGTCACTTAGGCCCTGGTAAGAGCAGTTTCAGTCAACTTCAGGGAGCAGAAGTCAGGTTGAAGGGGTTCAAGGTTCTTAGAAAGATGGGACATTGTCACACTTCATGGTGCAGTTCCGATCAATACGGGGCTGTGTCATCTCTTGCCCTGCAATACTGGGCACCTAACAATGCTTTGCTCCCGTAGCTCCCAGTCTGCAATGCTCACAGCCAGCCTATAAGCATGCAGGGCCCTGAGTGTCTGTGTGTGCAAGACAGCCCTGGTTCAGCAGCTCTGACCCCGGAAGCCCGTCTACAGCCCACAGCCCTGCTCTAGCTTCCACCAGCTTTGGTGACAACCAGCAAGTTGACACCAATACACTCCCGGTCCCTAATTTGCCCAAAACAATGTGCCCTGAAGTGTCCAGCCCTCTCCTGGACAGCTCAGAGAAATAATAGGGTTCCTTTTCTTTCTGTAAAGAGATAAAAGCACATCACAGCTAATTAACTGGTATAAATACACTCTTCCCTGAAAATACAGCACTGAGTTGGTTGATAGTAAAAATAAAGCAAATTTATTAACAACATAGACATGAGATTAAGTGAGTTGGAGAATAAGGAATGAAGATGGTAAGAGTACAGCCAGTTAAACTCTGGAACGTGGTCAGAGAGACCTTTGCTTTGAATTTACTCTAGCTTGTTAAGTTAGGCAATAGTTGTGATTTACTTTTATTTTCTTGTAACCATTTCTGACTTTTATGCTTCATTACTTTCCATCTTAAAATCTATTTTTCTGTAGTTAATAATCTTATTTATTGTTTTCTCTAGACCTGTGTGTTTGGACTGGAGTGTTTGGGAAGCTCCATTTAAGATTTGTGCCTATCATTTTCTATTAATAAAATGAGAAATTTTATATGAGTTTACATTGTCTAGGAGCGTGCTGGGCAGTACATGAAAGTCTGGGCCTGGGAATTTGCTGGTGTTACTCTGCAGTATAATCCAAGGGTGGCTAGCTGTAGTATTATTGCAGTATAATTTACAAGCTGGAGGCTGTGTGTGAGCAGACTAGGACCAGTGACTCTCACAGCAAAATAGTGTAAAAGGTGAAACTCATGACCTGATACCAGTGAGCCCCTGGCTCTCTGGTGCTCTTAGGGTCACAGAACTTCCATTTTTGCTCTTTGTTTATCATTTGAGAATACCAGCTTCTGCCTCGTAGTTGAGTTTTGAAACATACTGTGATCAAAAATATACTGAGAGGTGGCCTGATGACCTGTATGCAAGAAAGTGGCTTGATGGGCTATGGATAGAAGAAAAGAGGGAGGGCAGGTGAAAAATTAGGAAAGTTATGGACATCATCCATATTTTGGTGCATTTTGGCCTTGGAGTGTATTTAAGTTGGTATATGCTTATAACTCTATAAATACGAAGCACCCTCAAATTAGCACTATAATAAGTAGAGAGAAGAAAAACTAAAAAGGAGAAATGTTCATTTCTTGAAAATCAACATTTCAGAGGAGGAAAATAGTCACATGTTCTGTATATGGCTGTTAAACTGATTGGTATCGCACTATCAGTTTTACCATGTCTTCTTTAGCCATATGCCATTTATCACTGATTTAAACATATTCATTTTCTGTCAGCAAATTTAGCCCCGAACTGCAAACACAAAATAAGTGATGATGAATCATGCATGTATTTCCTATAATGGGAATTTATATTCTGCTGGGTACCAACACAACACATGCACATGTGCCTTCCCCACTAGGAAAGTAATTTAATTTGATTAATCATCAATGAAAAAAATCTATTAACAATTGCACATATATTTCTAAACATTAGTCAAGAAATGGGGTTGAGATGATAAAACAGAAAAATGAAAATCCCAGAGAGTTATGTACTGTAGAGACTGGCCACCAAATAAGGTGAATGTATAGGGGAAAATGGAGTTGTATACCTGCGTCTATGCGGTAAGTATAAAAAACTCATCTGCCTACATGTAAACTAATCAGACTCACAGATGAGCTGTGTGCATATGTACAATATACGAGCCATTACATATTAAATTACATATTGAATAAAAATGAAACTACCACAAAATTGTTTTAACAGAGTATTTTGGTGGCATGGTAACAACTCCATATTTAAGGCAGCATTAACCTTTTGGGCTTTGAGAGGACTTTAAAACCTCTCTGTAGCTCCCAAGTTCAGCTTCAGCCAGCAGTTCTTCATCCATGAGCTGACCTAATGCAAGCACTGAGACATCTTGGGGGTAGAGGTATGGTCATATGTGATGAAGGATAGGTAGAGCTGTGTGTCATCTGCATATTGCTGTTACTTTAGCCCTTGCATCTGACAAGTTCACCTAGAGACTGAATGTAAATGATGAATAGAACCAGAGAGAGAACTGATCTTTGTGGGACTGCACAAGTGAGGGATTTATTGGTGGAGGTCCAGTTTCCCATCACTATTCTTTGGGTGCATCCCTCCGGGAAGAACTCAAATGTTTAGTGCACTACCCTGGTCTCCTGACACCTATCTCAAGTAGGGCTTGAGGATTAACAAAGACCAAAAAAAAAAAAAAAACCCCAAGAAAAGGAACCCTCTGGAGTAAGAGACAATAGTCTATAACTACGTAAGTGATGAACAGCACAAGTTTCTCTCCTCTGCAAGAGATGACCTCTGCCAGGAAGGGTGTCTCATGAAAGGGGGATCTGAGATTTCTGAACTAGACGAGAGTTGTAAGGATTGACTATTGGTAAGAAGTACCTTATTAGACAGGAAATAACTTGTTAATAAGTGTAGGATATTGATTGCATTTTATGTTTTTCTTTTACCCAGAACCTTAGTTCCAAACTCTCAATACTTGTTCTTACTTTAATCTCGGTCTCAAGCTTCATTAAATAAACTTCAGTTTGATTTTACTACAAACCTAAGTGCATAGGCGCCGACTCTTTGGGTGCTCCAGGGTTAGAGCACCCATGGGCCCCGCTGATCAGCTCCTCGCGCTCCCCCTCAATGCCTTCCACCTGTGGAGGATCAGCGGTTCAGTGGCAGGCAGCAGGCTGTGGGAGAGGAGAGGGGAGGAGTGAGGGTGGAACATGCTCGGGGAGGGGGTGGAACAGGGCAGGAAGAGGCGGGATCGGGGTGGGAAGAGGCGAGGCAGGGGTATGACCTGGGGCAAAGGGGTAGAGTGGGGACAGGGCCTGGGGTGGAACGGGGATTGAGCACCAGAAAGGGGATTGAACTCAGAAAGTCAATGCCTCTGCTTAAGTGCCTTAAGGAGATTGGTGAACTAGGCCTCACTGCTTTCATGGAGGCAGCAGAAAGGTGTACATTGCGGGTGTCCAGAAGAGAAGGGACGGGGCACTTGAGTGTAACAAAGTGGGATGTGTAAATTGCTAGCCTGAATTGGGTAAGAACTGGCTCCTGGAGGCTGAATAGGAGAGCATGTGTTGACAACTGCCATTGGGGAAGGTTTCCCCTGGTGGGCACAGACCAGGCTCTCTTGTGTTGTAAGCAGGTGATAGTGATCCACACCAGATACTTTGGGTAACTCTGAAAAGTGTCACAATGGAATAACGAAATAGATCTGGGTCATTAAGGGGGCAGGATAGAAAAAACATAGAGCTCTCTCCAAATATATTGTAACAGTGAAGTTAGCACTGTAATCGTGATAAGTAATAGTGGAACTCCGTTAAGCTACTTGACATATATTTGCTTAAAAGCCTATTTAGAAAAAAAAAACCCCATATATTATTCCAGAAATCTACATGCAGGTTTTATGTGATAGTACATCTAAACTGAATAATTTTGTTTTAAATTCTCTCTTTTGAGAAAGAAAAGAAAAAGAAAGCCCAAACGATAAGGGAGGACATTTTCCAATATACTTCCTGTAAAATGGAAGCCTTCCAAGATTAAAATATGCCTCTTAACCAGCTTCCTTT
The DNA here is from genome assembly GCA_032164245.1 of Sternotherus odoratus. Taxonomy (NCBI): domain Eukaryota; kingdom Metazoa; phylum Chordata; order Testudines; family Kinosternidae; genus Sternotherus; species Sternotherus odoratus. The sequence continues at coordinate 166,890,873 of JAVMKO010000001.1, forward strand.
ATATTCCATTATATTCTAGTGCCACTGACATTGCATTTCTATGACAAATGAATTATACTTGAATATCAGGAGAAGAAAGAAAAAAAAAAGAGAGAGGCGCTCTACATTTCTACCAGCCACGTATAATATAGACTGGATTAATTTCCCTCTCTTCGCAGGAATTGAATTGCTGTGACAGGTGAATTGGTCTCTGAGCTGGGCATGCGGCCCCTTTAACTAGCTCTGCTGCAGCTTATATTTTAAATATCCATTTTAAATTCCACTCCCATCACCACAAAAGTTTATAATATTGATGAAGTTAAATATGAACCGTATATGTTTCTATCTAATAGCCATCATGGAAGTACCAGAATATCAATGGAAAAATGGATATATTTTACTATTATTTATTCTGCTCTTGCTCATAATGTGCTAGGTGCTGTCCATATAAATAGAAGACACAGATCCCAACCCTGTGATGAGCTCTGTTGGGCAGACCCTTGCATGCATGCAGTTCCATTGCTGTCAGTAGGGCTCTGTCTGGGTGCTCATTGCAGGATCAGAGCCACTGGCCTGTCTCCAAAAAAAGTTACAATTTAATAGGACAAGCAACATATCAAGGGCTGGGAAGAGGGACACAGAGAAAATATCTGTAGTTTTATACAGATTTCACCTCTTGTGATTATTTATACATTTTTAAATATGAAGATATAAAATATTGGCTATGCTACACCATCTCCCTCAGACTATCCAGTAATAATTGGCTAGTTTCTTGTAGTCCCCATAGCAAAAGTAAGTTTGAAAGAGGCTTTGAAGGAGGAAGTGGTAATGACTTTACTATGTTGATTATCTCTGCAATGATGCCTTAATATTTTACATTCCTTATGATACCCCTGTCAGCAGAACATGTCTGAAAATAGAATTACAGTCCCAACTGAATGTTCTCTATGTAAGTATTAAAAAAAATCCACATATACTTCATGTTTAATTTTGTTATGCAAGCACCACAGGGCCTGGAGAGATGACTATCTACAAGAAAGGATAATGAGCATTGTGTCGTTTATCCAGATAAAAAGATATTGTAGGTCTATATATACTTATCTATATATGCCTTAGGATGGGAATATCTATGTTTTATCTTCCTGCTAGCAGCATTGCTGGTGCAGCTAGTCTCCTGGGAAAGAAAAGGGTGCTGCTATTTTTCCCCCCCTGCATAGCCAATTACAACCTGTTAAAGAAGGGTTCTTTCTTTTAAAAAAGAGCAAATTTCCAGTCCCTTCTTTAAAAAATGATAGTAAGGTAATGATTTGCATACAAAAGCACTTTAATATTTGTACTGTAGTGCATGTGGCAATTATCTGACGAGATAGAGCAGTCGTTTCAGCCAGTTGCCACAGGCTTGGCATTAGTGAGATGAGTAAAAAGCATTCAGATGTACAGAAAAAAAGGGATATTCCAGCTTTCTACCAGCTACCTTGAACATACTTCACGTTTAATTTCACCCTGTTGCCACAGGCACTGTGTTGTTATGACGGCTGATCTGCCATGGAATAGCTGTAAAAGAAAATCAACAAAGGGTCGCTTCAGCGACTTTCAGTGCAATTTATTGGCGCTTGTATCCAGCGGCTGCTGCCGCCTGTCGGGGTAATGACACATGATGGGTGATTAAAGTGCAAGTCCTTAAATCAAAGCTGTGCCAATGGTCTGAAGAGGCAGCAAACAGCACTCAGCACTTGTTCATTGCTCATAGTGGGAGGACCTCATTAGAATAAAAAGAGGACTGTTCTACTAACAAGAGCGAGTCCTTGTGTCTAGGGACCCTTTTCATGTTTTCAAGATTTACCACAGCTTCTCTGTAGCTGCTCCCAGACTGCATTAAAAAATAAAAGTACTACAATCCGTCAACATTTGCTTGAAATTAGAACAGAGGCTCCCAATAGTTTATTTATACCAACATATTTCAACAAAGATACACCCATCCTTTGGCCAGGCGGGTGGGGTAGAAAAAGGCAAGGTAATTGGGTATGGGACGAAAAAGGCACTTTTTGGTGTATATGCTGGTTTCGGTTCAACTGAATTAATGATTTATTATTTTTCACCTTTACTTACTCCATTGTTCTGATTAAATGTTTAGGTCTTTGAACTATGGAGTCTCCCTTTTCCATTGGCCAGAATCTCAGTCCTCTCTGCCTAAGGTGGCTGCAATGGATAAGAAATTTTACACTCTGGCTCAAGATGGCAGAACGTAGAAGGAGAAAATAATAAAAACACAGAGTGTACAACCAAAGTGTCATTTTTGTCATGGAAAACACTATTTATTGACCATGGGACTGCAAAATATGGAATAAGGCCAGAAGAAGAAATATCAGTCAGAATAGTCGGGCTTGTTCACAGTGAACTTGACACAGTGAGACAATTGTTCTTCCTACAATGGATTTTTTGAACATGCGACGGATGGCAATTTTTATCTTCCTTTACAGCACACCATGGGTGATTAGTTGGAGTTACTTTGCTGAGGTAAGCACACTGAATTCTCCATTATCATACACTGGCTTTACTGCAGGAACAAGGGGGTCACCTAATGAAATTAATAGGCAGTAGGTTAAAAACAAACAAAAGGAAGTACTTCTTTACAGAACACACAGTCAACCTGTGGAACTCAGGGGATGTTGTAAAGGCCAAAAATATAACTGGGTTCAAAACCGAGCTAGATAAGTTCATGGAGGATAGGTCCATCAATGGTTATTAGCCAAGATGGTCAGGGATGCAACCCCATGCTGTGGGTGTCTCTAACCTGTGACTGCCAGAAGCTGGGACTGGACAACAGGGGATGGATCATTTGATAACTTCCCTGTCCTGTTCATTCCTTCTGAAGCACCTGGCATTGGTCACTACCGGAAAACAGAAAGGTGGGCTGGATGGACATTGTGTCTGATCCAGTATGGCTGTTTTTATGTTAATATTTAGGTATTTTGGCAAGACAAACTCATTTAAGTGTGTCCTTATCCTGCCAGGATAAAGGTACACGAAGAACAGGTGTACATTTGTTTTTCACCTATGACTACTGCAACGCCTCAGTAATACGGCAGCGTGTTACCTTTCAACAGTGGACGATATAGTTTCACAGGACTCAGAGTTCCCTTACATGAGCCTCCATTTGTTCTTCTTTGAGTTTCTGTATTTTATCATCATCATTTCTTTGGATTGCAACTGGGATCAGGGCCTCACTGTGCCAGGTGTTGTACAAACAGAGTGAAAGAATGAAAGACAACCCTCACTGTGAAAAGCTTACAATTTAAGTAGACTGACCCGATATAGGGTGGGAGGGGAAACAGACACAAAGAGGTGAAGTAACTTATCCAAGGTCACACAGCAGGTCAGCGGTAGAGTTGGGACTAGAACCCCAGGCTCCCAACCCAGGACCCTAACCACTGGACCCTGCTGCCTATCCCAGGCTGTTTTTTCGCTGCTCGTCACATATCTGTAGCAGGGTTTAGCTAAAATATTTAAAGTAGGGTAGCTTAGCATGATAAGTATTATTTGCGATTAATATATTCATGCTGGAAGGATGCATGAGTCTGACTGTAGGGTACAGCTTTAGGTTTATGTGTTAATCATGTATAATGCAAATTATCAAGAAGTGTATTTGAGAGAGTATTTGAAAATGAAGTGATTTTATTGGTAGACAGGACTTGCTGGATGAGTTTTGGTGGTCAGATTAAATGTCACCAGTCTGCCGGCTGGCATGCAAATGAGTGATGGATTTAGGAAGGATCAAGCAAATCATGGCTGAATCCAGTTGATGATTTGAATAGGAACATACCGCAGATTACTTCCTAGGTTTTATGCTGAAACTTGGCTCCCATTAGAAATTCTTACAAAACTGTTTTAACATGTTATACATGCTCTAGTTTGGAATTAAAGAGTGATAGTATTCAGATGAACCAATCTGTGCAGGTAGATTTTGAATGGCACCCATTTTAAATAGACATCTCTTCTCCTATGACTCCTGGACAATCTTCAATTAACTTTAGTTCTTCACTCACCTTGAAAGGCTTCTTATCCTCTGTAGAATTTATTTAAAATCCCCTAATTCCAACCACCACTGGAAAAAGTCCATTTCTGGATGCCTTCTTTCAGGGTTCTCTCACTGCTTTTTTTCTTCTTCTTTACATTTTATATATCCTGGTGCATGTGAAGTTTGAACATTTTATATGTTGAGCTCAGCAGAAAGACAGACATACCTGATGGTAATCTTCAGATGGATTTATCAAATGGTAAAGAGATGGACAATAATTGTTAGGCGTAGACTGTTTTTTTACAGTTCTCGGTCTAACCCTTTGGCTGCTCCTCCAATATCCACTTTGGAGGCTCTTTCTCCTCCTCACCCTTGGTTGATTTTCCTCAGGGCTCTATCCATTGGTACCTTCTCTCTTCCCTGTATGCTCATTCCTTATGCAATCTCCATCAGTCATGCAGCTTTTGCTACATTGTCTGAGGTGAATCATCTTGCAACTAGCACCATTTGGACCACTAAAGAATAAAAATACATATCTAGAATTGCCACCAGGTACTAGCAAAGTTGTTTTTTAGCCTATATGACCTGCATAGTATGTCTATTTGAGAAAAAATGTGCAAGAGGTAATAAACCAGGAAAATATATTAGTTCAAATGCTCATTCTAGCCAGTTGCAGACTACCAATAAAGACACTTATCTCATGTTAACACCTACTGTAAATAGGGGATAACTTTGCATACTTGATACTAGAAATGTTGGAAGAAGAAGGAATCCAGTCTTTCAGGAAGATGAGATTTATCTCGGTCAATACAGAAGACTTCTCTGAAAGTGTTCAGGTAGACAAAGGAGAAAATGGAGTAGACAGAAACACTTATTAAAAATGGGAAAAAAATAACCTGCGTATAAGATTATTATTCTTAATTCATGGTTACGCTTTCAATGGTTGGCATATGCGTACATATGTTGCAAGTCTTTCAAGAGAGCGGCTAAAAAGGAGGGGTGGAAGGAACCACCCCTTATGTCTCTATTTCAGAGTGATAGTCTGATTTCAAGAACTCAGTGGCTTTAAATCTGTATTAATCCTCTTATTTCTTTCTCAAGTGATTTGTATGGTATACAGTATGGTATACAGATTGAAAATCTATATGGAGTGTCAAGGAATATGGGGAGGGGGAAAGGAAGTTCATTTGTCACAAGGACTCTTCAAAGAAACTAAATAGCAAAATATTTGTGTCAATCTTTTTGAATTTTTGAAAGGATTTTCCTATCTAACCCTGATACCCATAAATCACTGCCTGTAGCATATTTTATCCCCCTCTGGCTTTGAGTAAAAGGAGGCAGTTAGGGTGAACACATGGAGCTGGGCAAACACATTATGCAAGATCAATTAATGACTAGCGCAGTGAATTTCACTGAGGAAATCTGAGGCTTTCATCTAGTAGCAGGTACATCCCTGAGGACTACAGCATAGAAGCCAGTGTAACAAAGTGGGAAAGGGAGTAAGAATAATCACAGGGGGAAATAAAACAAACAAACAAACAATAGAATACATCTGGAGAACACTACGTAGGTATAGGGTCTCCTTTGGAGTGACAGCAGTTTATTACATTTCAACCATAATGATCCCTACTATAACTTGGGATTCAGCCATATCATAGGAACACAACTGCACTATTCTACTGATGTCACTCCAGCAACCAGATTGCTCTTAATGTATGTTTGATTAAAGCTAAGTCTGAACCTCCTTTAAGCATACACCCACACACAAACAGAGTATGCAATAGCTGCTTTATAATCCCATGCTGGGAACAGTATGTGTGCGAGTGTATATGTGTGAAAGTGCATGCGTGTGTGTGTTTGCTATCTTAGAGCCAGAGGGGTTTTCATTAGATTCAAACAGTAACTAACTCTCCAGGGAGGCCCCTGCTCTTATTTGATAAGGGATGCTCTTTTATCACACATGAAACTGCATGCAGTGATCAGTCAGGCACTGTGCATAGCTGCCAACAAGAGAGAAGCTGCTTTTCTATAGTGTATTACAGAAATGTACTGCTACTGTAGTTGAAAACTGGTCCCCAAAACGGTCAGTTACAGAGGGCTGGTCTCCACTACGGGGGGGATCGACTGCAGATACGCAACTTCAGCTATGTGAATCACGTAGCTGAAGTTTGCATATCTGCAGCTGACTTACCGTCCGTCCTCATGGCGGCGGCGGTCGGTGGTGCGCTCCCCCGTCGACTCCAGCTTGCGCCTCCCGGCAAGCTGGAGTTACGCAGTCGACGGGGGAGCCGCGAGCGATCGATTTCTCGCGTCCTCATCAGACGCGAGAAATCGATCGCCAGAAGATCGATGGCTACCCGCCGATTCGGCGGGTAGTGAAGACATACCCTCTAGCATGGGAAACTGGTGTTAAACCTGATTTATGAAAAACATTAGTAATTGCTCATATTTTTGGTTTTGGAAATTTTGGATATCACATTACTCTGGTCATTTCTGCAGTAATAAGGAAAAATGGTCCTCTCCTTCGTACCAATCGGTGTGTCACTTTTGGCAAAAGATAAACTGGAGCGTAGAAGAGGTTTGAGGCTCTAATAGTAGCAGGTGTAATAAGATTCACACTAGTCTTTGCAATCCATTTACAACAATCTGCAATTCTTGGTGTTCAAAAACTATACATCCTAGATTACAGATCCAATGAAAAATTAATAATCTGGATTTTCCCTTCCTTTCAGGGAAAAATACCTTTTTTACTTTCAAAGATAGACTTTTGCCAAGACAAGTGACATCCAGACCTTCCAAAGCATTCAATCAATCTGTGAAATACTACAGGCATGAAAGTGCACTCCGTCCCTGATGATCTCCATCCATGCTGATCTAGTAAATCAACAAGGAATATTTGAAGGATGGTGTATGCTGGTATGTCATTATTTCCTTTACCTCTGTATGGTGAGGAAATGGATCAACATTGTGATTTCCTCTGGAATATATCTGGGACACTGATAAACCAGCTCTAGCCAAAACCATAGGCCACATCACTTATATGTGAATATCAAAGAAGCGTTGAGTGTTAGTATGTGTTCAAACTAATTCACTCATAAGTTAATAGCGATCAAAGGAGCGGTGTTGATTGTATTGTTTTCGTCTGTCTATATCCTGTAGTTTGCTATTACACTACTTCCACATTATGTATACTCTGTAATTAAATAACCCTAGATCAAGGTGTGTTAAATAACCCTAGATCAAGAGGGGGAGGGATGGTGGTTTGAGCATTGGCTTGCTTAGCCCAGGGTTGTGAGTTCAATCCTTGAGGGGGCCATTTAGGGATCTGGGGCAAAAAAAAAATCTGTCAGGGGACAGTACTTGGTCCTGCCGATGTAGGCAGGGGACTGGACCTGATGACCTTTCAGGGTCTTTCCGGTTCTAGGAGATTGGTATATCTCCATTTATTTTATTTTTATTTAATGAAGAGTGTATTCAGGTGTTAGAACTTCATGAAAACTAATGGAATGTTAGGTGTATTGTTCTCATTATCTATTCAAAAGAAGGCCCATGTGGGTACAAAAGCTGTCAGCTAGCATTCTGTGTGAAGAAGATATAAAAGATGGATTCTAGGAAAGATCTTTCAACTCTGGACTGTTTTGGATTGTGGAGATACTGAATGAGTGGACAGAGATCCCCAGGGCTATATTGGATAGCCCTGGAAGACTTTTGGAGACTAGCAGAGTACCACATCTCTGCTATCATTTTGGATTTACAAAGATAGACTCACCTGTTAGTGTATTTGACCTATTTTAATCTCTCAATAACTCTCATTTCTTTTTCTTAGCTAATAAACTTTTAGTTATTTTACTAGAGAAAATGGCTGTCAGCAGGGCTGGCGACAGAAATTTGGGGGCCCCCTACTTTGATAGTTTGGGGGCCCTCCCAGCCCAGCCGGGGCCCCCCCAGCCCAGCCGACAGCGGATGGGGGGCCCCCCAGCCCAGCCGCCCCCCCCCAGCCCAGCCGACAGCGGCTGCCCCCCCCCCCCCGCCCAGCCCAGCCCAGCCGGCGCTCCCCTCCCCCCAGCCCAGCTGACAGCGGATGGGCCCCCCCCCAGCCCAGCCGGGCCCCCCCCCAGCCCAGCCGACAGCGGCTGCCCCCCCCCAGCCCAGCCCAGCCGGCGCTCCCCCCCCCCTCCCCCGGGCAGCGAGAGCTGCGTGAGCCGCCCTTTCTCCCCCTCACCCCCCCTCACCCGGACAGCGCTGCTGCCGCCGGGCCGGGCTCTCAGCTCCTGCTGGGGCCAGGCTCACTTGTCCGGGGGAGAGCCGCGCCACCTCCCCGCCCCTTCCCCGCTCTCCAGGTCCGGCGACAACGGGTACAGCTGTGTACCGGGGGCCCCCTAAAGTCGGAGGGCCCGGTACAGCTGTAACCGTAGTACCCCCCTGTCGCCGGCCCTGGCTGTCAGCATCATCTTTGGTGTAAGACTGAGAATATCTATTGATCTGGGGTAAATTACTGATCCTTTGGGGTTGGGAGTAACCTAATGTGATGTGATGTTTGGTATAGCAACCAGTATCACAAAATCAACCTGTCTGGGTGATAAAATAGGCTGGAGAGCCTAAGGGAGCTGTCTGTGACTCCGTGGTAAGATTGTTCCAGTGATCCAGGAATACACATTTGTTACTGGATTGGTGAAATCTAATTATAGAACATACCAACAGTTCAGGCATCTGCCCTGTTTTTTGACAGTCTGACCTGACATTGGCACTTTTGGTTATGAACCATTCCAGACAGTATGACAATATCATCATCTCTATAGTCTCACCCATGTTTATGTTTAAAGAAGTTGTGTAGATATTACTATTAAAATGTATTGTTTGTATTATGGTAGCACCTAGGAGCCCCAATCATGGTCCCAGGCCCCATTGTGCTAGACCTTTACAAACACAGAACACAGATGTTAAAAATTGTCCCTCCTGCCTGCATAGTAAAGAAAATATGTTTAAGCCCCATAAAGATCTCAGATCAGATAGTAAAACCTTTGACCAAATCTTGTGCAGAAGTAAATATGTATGTATCTCCTAAAAACAATTGACCAATGACCAATTTAAAATAAATATAACAACTGCAGCGTATGGTACCTTGAGAATTAGTCCAGGGATTCTTCATCCTTCTTCTCGACCAATCTTGGGGTTTACTAGCAGATACTCATAGTATTTCTCCTTCATTATTCATTCCCTGTCCTTACCCAAAGAATGTTTTCACCACATTCTTCACCGTTGAACTATAAGTAGCGTCAATGCTCTGTCTTTTCATCTGTTTTTTAACTCTCCTAAATAAACCTTACCCAGCTACATTGACATTCCAGTTACAAGAATATGCAATTGAATTTCAATACCAAATAAAAAAAATCTATCTTATCAGGAACAGGGAGGTAACAAACCAACCTTTGTAACTCAGCTTTGGATCAAAAAGAATGGCTTCTAGTTCTTACTTTTAACAGTGAGGTACATGGACTTGCTGACGTCCGCTCCCACATCATTGCTGACCTTGCAGAGGTAGTATCCACTGTCTTCCTCCAGCACGTGCTTAATCAACAAGGAGCCATTTGTGAGAAGCTGAATACGGCCATTCAAGGCAATGGGTTGGAACTGAGGGACCCCAGCACCTACAGAAGAACCCAAAAGATTAATCAGAAGGGAAGAGGTGGGGAAAGAAGAATTTGTTTAAAAGGCAGCAACAACAGCTGCCTATTATTACAAGCTAAATTTAATTAAACTGAAATGTTGCTTTCTGGCATTATAACCACCTACAGAAAAAACAAATGCCTTTTGCCAAAACTAAAGTCATTCAATGGAAAGAAAAAAAAAAGTTGTGTCTTATTAATTAAAACTGTAGTTACAATTCACTACAAGGTGGGGGAGGGGGGGGTGTGAAGGCAGAGGGGAAAAGATTTGCAGAGAGCTCCTGGGTAAAAAGGCACATTTGTTGTACATTTAGTGGCTGATAAATTATGCAAAATTACAGCTGAACAGCTACAAAAGTCTACATTCCTTATGCATATACCAAATGAATTCCTTATGATCATGAGGGATGTCTATTGTAGTAAACATGGAATGCTCAAGGGCCTTTAAGGACCTTGTTCACTAAACTCATGGTAGCATGTGGACAAGCACATCAGTGAATATTTCCTCCTACAACTGACAGTCTGATCACACACAACCTCTGAGTCACTGTGTTCTGGAATAGCATTCTGATTGATGCAAACACATCTAACTGCAGGTGCAGTTTGCCATAGAAGAACTATAGTTGGTGCACAACTCACTCAAAACACGCACTGGTCCCTTTTCTATTAATAGTGAAATGAGGCATTGAACCAAATACAAGTCTGGTGTAACAGCATTGCAGTCAAGGGAGCTCAGCAGGGACGAATTTAGCTCATTGATCTCTGTTCTGAGGGAATGCTGAGATGGAGTTGTTGATATTCATCTCCTTAAGAAAATCCTCACTTCTCAAGGGTAGACTTACAGCATTGTATAATACTCTCCTACATGTGTCCATAAAATTCAGTTTATTGCAGGTCTATTTATAATTTGCTAATGGGTATCCCTTTCTAATAGTACATATTCTCATAGGGCCTGCACGAGGCCCACAGTGCGCTTAAGTCCCCCCCTTTTGCTCTATTTTGATTCAATTCACCAATGCTGCAATATTATTCCCCAAATTGTGGTATCTGGGTGACCCAGTATTGAGGTGTTCACGTAAACAGAGGACAGCTTTGGAGCCCCACACTGACTTCCACAGTGCATGCTTTGGTTGGACATCAGGCAGAATAAGGAGCATGACGCTCTTAGATCATTGTTACTTTTTAAATTGTTTTTATGGCTCCTCACTACCACAGCGATGGGTGAATTTTATATGCATTAGATTAGACAGAGTATTTTAATATACTGGGCTGTCTAATAACTGATACCAAACATTCGACTACCAGCATCAGTTATGCAAACAGAAGCCAGCTTAATAATAATGTTAGGACTGAAACAACCATCTAAAGATAAATCTATGATACCTGCAAGTATCATAGTCAAATATGTAGACATGTAGCCAAATTTCACTCTTTGGCATGAGTAGGAGTAATGAAACCAAATTAAAATGCAATGTACAATTTAAAGGATTTCAATCTGTTGATTTTCTCAGTCAGAGCTGCAAAGAATTTAATAAGGTGTGACCAAAGCTGTTAAACTTTTAAAAACAAAAACAAAACCCAAACTGTGCACATCCCTAAGGGAACAGAAATGGAAACTGTTGTAAGCTGAATAAATGGCTCTGTGATGTTTCACTCCATATTCTTTATGAAAATATGCTTATGATATGGATATGGCGTAACTGAGATAGACTTTATGCAAGATGGATCATGTGAGATACCATTGGAAAGGTTATGATTTACTGAATGTGATTATCCAATTTGTAATCTCGTATCATTTCTGTATCTGAAGTTAGGAATATTGATTATTTATCTGCATTTCAAATGTGTTACTTTGGTGTCACTCCCAACTAGCCCTTCAGGTACAACAATGAAAAAGCCAGACAGGTCTGATGGCCCATTAGCAGAGACAATGGACTATGAAAGAGCTTATAGTCTTCCTGTGGATGCTCCAGACAGTATATGAGTAATGGCTGCCACAGCCCTATAGAGATATGGGACTGAGTTACATGTTACTGGACCCACCTCTTGGAATGCAAGTGTTCTTCCACTGGGAGACAAAGGGTTCCCGCCATAAACAAGAGCTATATAAGGCAGGAGAATGACATGATCATGGGTCTCATTTGCATCCCCATCCAAAAAGACACTGAAAAATACCCAGAAGCAAGAACTGAACTGAGAGGAGAAGCGTTGAACCTAGGCTGGGAGGGTATCCAGTCTCTGAGTGGAAATATCTGAAGTCTCAAGCTGCAGACCAGTGTAGCTGCCATTCAAGACTTTCTATAATCTACCTTGGTAACAAAGAGTCCTGTGGCACCTTAAAGACTAACTAAAGTATTGAAGCATAAGCTTTCGTGGGCTAATACCCACTTCGTCGGATGCAAGCTTGCTTCAATACTTTAGTTAGTCTTTAAGGTGCCACAGGACTCTTTGTTACCTCTGCTATTCCAGACTAACACAGCTACCTCTCTGATTCTATAATCTACCTGTGACAGGATTTGGGGTGAGAACTTATTTTTTGTAACCTATTTCTTTAGTGAATCAAACTTTGTTTGCGTGTTTTGTTTTATTTGCTTAGTAATCTGCTTTGTTCTGTTTGCTACCCCTTTAACCACTTAAAATCTCCTTTTTATAGTTAATAAAATTTGTTACGTTTATTATTAAACCCAGTTTCTGTTATTTCTATCGGGGGGGGGGGGGGGAGTTGTGCATATCTTCCTCCAGATTGAGAGAGGGGGCCAATTTATGTATAGATTTCTCTATTGTGCACGACAATAGACCTTTGGGCCTGTACTCCAAGGGAGGTGGACACCTGTGGGCTGGGGCAAGTCCCTTAAGCTGAGCCTTCCCAGAGCTGATCTCAGTGTCTGTGTCGTTCTGCAGTTGGGTGTGGCCCTGCCTGTGTGTGTGCTGGAGGAGGCTTAATGGCCTGGTTCAGAAGACAGGTAAAAAGGATGCCCAGGCTGGCAGAAGAGGCAGGCTCAGTGGTATCCCAGCACATCAGGTGGCATCCTAAGGCGGACAACCCGTCACAGACTCAACTGAGCAACTTGTTTAAAATACAGAATTCCGATCCGTCTTATGATTTGACAGACAGGGAGATATGGAGAAATGAATATTCCATTTGGTTAGAGTCATGTGCTTCCTTGCGCATGTTAAAAAGGAGGACAGATCGAGAACGGTCCTGGAGGTGGGTGCACAAGCACTGTGTACTCTGCCACTTCACGCAGACAAGTATTTGTTGGAATAAGAAAGTCAGGCCCTTTATATATCAGCCTGTCTGCTCTTCTCCCAGGCGTCTCACACAACAATGGCAGCATAGCATCTGTCTTTGTTGTGTTGACATTGGCTGAGCCCCTTCACAGTCCCCAGTGGAAAAACTGCAGAGAGGGATTTATTCTTGCTCATGGCAGCTCTAAATTTTGGTGCTTTCATTTTGATTTGATAGGGGATTAAGTTACACAGAGTAGTTGTTTCCTCAACTCCTTCCCATGTCCATCTGGCCATACCCTATCCAACTCTGTGGAGTAGGGCTTATATAAAATAACTGTCAAGGAGAAAAGGGCAAATAGACAGAGTTGATTAATCTCTCATGTGGCCACTTTTCCCTTTCACCCCTTAGCTGAACACTTTGACTCTTCCACCAACGGCCGAGTGACACATAATATCCTTCAGTAGCAAAGTTATTGTGAATGTTTCTGATCTGGAATCCACTGATTCTTGAATCGTCATTAAACATCAAGGGTCTTACTCATGCAAGAGAATAAAGGTCCCATTTCCAATCCAAAATGATTGAGCTGAAGCCATTTTTGCCTGGGAATGGAGAGACTGGATGATTCAGGGGACAAGTAATAAGATGCAGTACATCAAGAGCTGTTGCGTGGATTTGCCCCACGTCTGTACTGAATATTATTGCTTCCCTATTCCCACTTCAACACTGGTGGTTTCAGTCCAGTTCCAATGCTACAAATGCTCTCCTCACAACATTCACCAAGAATTGGATATGGCAACTCAATGACCCTTTCGCTTTTACAGGTACTCCTTTGAGAACAGAACAGAACTGAAGTGTATTTAAAGGGAATCTTGCACTACCCTTGCCTATGCTTTGGCACTTAAGGTATGTCTACATGGCAAGTGGAGGTGTGATTGCAGCATGCATAGCTCAGGGAATAATTAATTTTCATGTCAGTGGTTGAACTGAAAAAAAACCCCACTTTAAATGTTGTAAAAAATAATTATTTGACAAATTAAGCCCTAATTCATGAATAGTTTAGATCCACTTTTTTTCCAAATAAACTATTCATCCAAAAAATTCCACTTGCCTTTAGTGCAGACATACCTGAGCTGGCTTTACTCTAACTAGCATGGGTACCAATAATAGTGTAGCCATGGCAGCATGGGATTCAGTGCAGGCTAGCCACACAAGTAAGCACCCGGGTTCCATGTGGACTTGTATAGTCCACACTGAAGCCTGTGCTGCCACAGCTTCACTACTCCAATACCTGAGCTAACTAGACTTAAGTTAGCTTGAGTAAGTCTACATGTGCAGCAGCCCACACCTGACTACAAATGGACATACCCTTTGATACTGTGTTGATAGATTCCTTGGAACACCTTAGAGAGATTACACAGATAGCATTTGTATTGTTGATAGAGGATGCTAATTTTCATTGCTATCAATTCAGTTTACAGTTAGGTAGTTGATTACAATATAATATTTATATTATCATAGTGCCTAGAAGCCCAAATCAGGATCAGGTCTCACAATGTTACATGTTCTACAAACACAAACAAGGACAAGGGCCATGTTCCAAAGGTTTGACCGTCTAATTTAGGAGGTAGTAGGGGGCATTATCAAGAAATCACATGGATATATTTTTCAATGGGATTCTCTTATATAACTTGCCGTACATGACTTTGATATCCATCAACATTAATTACTATAAGCAGTGGGCTGAGTAAGCCTAAAAGAAAATGGAATGAGAAAATACTATGGGGAAAGAGAACGCTGTAACAACTCATGAATACAATATTTGGAATGTTAAAATTTAACATCTGTGCAAATTTAAGCTTCTCTAATCCTAAAAGCGCTTACTTACTGGCAGTTACATAGAAGATTACCTAGGCAGATGCACTGAACTTGGTAACATTATAGGATAATGTCTGCAGAGATATTAGCTGTCATTAATGATTTTTCAACTGTATTAGTCACATTAATGTCGTTTCTCTTTTCCTACTTCTTTTTCTTGAATGAACCAACTTTCTTGTGGTTAGTGCAAGGGAAATCATTAGACTTCATGAATTGTGTGTATTGGCAGTACAAAGCCCAGGTAATCTGTGCAGATGCTCTCTTGTTGCTGCATCCAAAATTCTCTGGGTAATTTGGTGCTCATGGAAAGCGAGTGAAGGACTAATAGCACTGGTGAGAGACAGGCACAATTTGGGAAAGTGTCTACATGTAGCTATGCAAAGGCATCTCACTCCTGACTTGCAAAACACCAGCTATTCCAGGCCAAAGTCCATCCTGAGCGGTGACCATCAATCATGCATGACTGTGTATGGATATTGAATGTTCCTTAATCACTAGGACAGGGCTGGGCAAACTACGGCCTGTGGGGCCCTCCTGCCTGGCCCCTGAGCTCCCGGCTGGAGGCTGCCCCTGGCCCTTCTCCCGCTGTTCCCCCTCACCCGGAGCCACGCTGTCACATGGGCAGCCCTCTGTGGGGCAGGGCTGTGTGCTCCTGTGGGCAGTGTGTCTGGCTCCATGCAGCTGTCAGACACGCTGCTCTGAGCAGCATGGTAAGGGGGCCGGAGCTGGGGGGCAGGGAGGCCCGGAGGGCATTGAGGGGACAGGGAGCAGGGGGCGGTTAGGTGGGGTGGAGTTTCTGAAGGAGCGGTCAGGGGACAGGAAATGGGGCGATTGGATAGTCCCAGGGGTCTGTCAGGAGGTGGGGATGTGGATAGGGGTTGGGGCAGTCAGGGGACGGGGACCAGCGGGGTTGTGTAGGGGGTGGAGTCCTGGAGGGGCAATTAGGATGGGGGTCTCAGGAGGGGGCAGTCAGGGGACAAGAAGCAGGGGGAGTTGGATGGGTCAGGGATTCTGAGGGGGGCAGTCAGGGAGTGAGAAGGGACAGGCTGTTTGTGGAGGCATATCCTTCTCTATCCATCCCTCCATACAATTTTGCAACCCCAATGTGGCCCTTGGGTCAAAAATTTTGCCCACCCCTGCACTAGGATAATACAACCTTGTTCATTATTACTTGGGTTTATATATTGATTTAGGTCATAAGTCTACAGCAGAGATAAGGTTGTCAAACATTATCCCATTGTGCACAAACACTATTCTGCCTTTCCTTTTGCACTAACTTTAGAAACCTTATAATGGCCATGATGCTAAGTGGTTTTCAGATTTGTTGATAATCTGTAAACTCTACATGGCATCTATAAACTTCATGGTACCAGTGTGATTTGTTGCCAAAGACCTCCACCACAGTACTTATTTTGGATCCTAGTACAAACCTGTCACAGTATATAGTGTAAAAAGAACGAGGTGTACTTGTGGCACCTTAGTATCAGAGGAGTAGCTGTGTTAGTCTGGATCTGCAAAAGCGACAAAGAGTCTTGTAGCACCTTATAGACTAACAGATCTTAGGGATCATGAGCTTTAGCGGGCTAAGATCCACTTCATCAGATGAATGTTGTGGAAATCTCCAGAGGCAGGTATAAATATGCAGGCAAGAAAGCAAGGTAAATTCAATCATGCGGGGGGGGGGGGGGAGGAGAGCTTAGTGAGGCCCACTTCCAGCAGGTGATCTGGAGGTGTTAACACCCAGAGAGGAGAAATGGCACCTTAGAGATTAACCAATTTATTTGTGCATAAGCTTTCATGGGCTAGAACCCACTTCATCAGATGTATAGAATGGAATATAGAGTATATATAGTATGTACAGTATATAGTGTGTGCCATTTTAAGATAAGATGGAGTGTATAGCCTAGAGATCTGTATAATATTTTAATTAAATCTTCTGATGAAATCATGATGTAATAACAAAATACAGTGTCAGCATGAAAATACTGTCGATGTCAGCTAGAGCTGTTCTGAAAAAAAATATTGGAACTTCAAAAATTCAAACATGTTTAACCACTTCTAATATCAGCTAAAACTTCGTTCTGCATGACAAACTTACTTCATCCAAGATTCAGGAAGAACTATGAATGGAGATCATTACAGGGTTTTCACTTAGATGTGTAGAACACCATTAAAATGAAACTTCTCTTTTCTGCTACTAAAAAAACTCTAGTGGTTCTTACATGCTGTGAGCTGGAGACTAGCTAGCCTGACTTGGCCTCCCTCTTCAGAATACAATGGAATGCAGAATACTTGTTTTTTCCTTAATACCACAACAATGAAAGTGAACATAAAAGCACATAGTGAAGTGTTTAAATTAATTCCATATTTTGTTCCATGCACTGTGCTATTAAACTGAAAAGGACATGTAGTATTACCTCAGTTATTGCCCCAAACGGCACCAAACTTTAGCCAGAAGTTAATAGTTTTATTGTTTTGTCTACATACAACTTGGTGTGATAAGGTATTCTCTTTTGTACTGTGGTAAAGGGTTAATGGTTAATAGCTAACAAATGTATACAGTACAGTTGCTTTCTGGAATAACACCAGCTTTGACACAAGGTAAGCATTAACAGATAATTGGCTAAAAGACACAATCTAGCAGGCAGCACATTTTAATTAAAAAGCTGTCAATTTCATGTGGTTAGCGGGGGTCAAGTGGGGCCAGTTTTAATGCTCTGTTACATAAAAATAAAATGTTAAAGCATTATGTAAAGCGCATACTGAATTACTGGGTTATGCTAATACTATCTGACCTTTCTTCTTTGCAGAAAAGATATGATTGGCTGTGTTATCATAGATTTTAAAAGAAAATACCCCAAACCAAATAGTACCAATGAACCTTGTTCTGAAGATCACAGCAATCAAAGTAACATTTACCTTCTGTATTCTTCGTCTTGAGACTTTACTCAGGTTTACTTTCAAGAACCTAAACTCACCATAGACAGCCAAATGCCAACAGAGGAATGTATACACATACATGCAGATGCAACACATGACTTTTAAAAGTAACTAACTTACTCTAAATATTGGGAGACTAAATTGTGATACTCAACTCAAATTCAATACGACTTGTGGCAGGGTGCTGGCCAGGAGGGACTGAGCCAGCCCTGCTGCCCCTTTAAGAAAGCAAAAGCCTCTGCTAGCTGCTTCCCTAAGCTAGGGAAGCTGATTACCTAGCAGAGTGCAGCCTGGGCTAATTAGGGCCAATTGGGTTACACCTGGTAGCCTCCCTAGGGGATATAAAAGCCTGGCAGGGAGGAAGCCCAGGGTGGTGGTGGAGTGACAGAGAAAGAAGGAGGCTAGGGAAGCAGGATAGGGAGGAGACTCTGGATCCCTGTGAGCCAGGAAGAAGGGAGTTGTCTTCCTGAGCTGTGGCCTGTTCTCCCTGAGCTGCAAAGCACTGTTAGAGCTGTACATAGAAGGTGGTGGGGGTTTTCACTATAAATAAAAGGACACTGGTGGAGCCATAAAGCAGTCTCCTGCCTGTTTTTGGAGTGGGCAACAAGCGGATCTCCTACAGACTCTATGACTAGTGCTATTGAATTATATGTAGTAAGGTGCTACTAAACAGAAGTATAAGTACTAGAATATGGACCCAAATGATTATGAAAGAAGTCATACCTTTTGAGTACTTCCAGACAATGGTGGGTACTGGATAACCCTCTGCAGAACAATTGAGGATTACAGCTTTACCATAAATCCCATCTTGATCACTTGGTTGAACCACAAATCTAGGGGGAACTGAGGGAAAAACAAGGAATCATTGAGAAATTGTGCAGCTGAGAAGATACTTCAGAAAATTACTGGTCAAGTCTAGGAATTGTAAAGGGAATAAGAATTAGGAATGGACACAAAATTTTACACAAAGCAAAATAAAAACAAGTTTACAGTATTGAAATCTAATAGCTAAACATTTTAGTTTTGATTTTTCTTAATTTTAATTTGCACTAATGTAAAGCATTTTTCCCTATATATATATAAAATACACACACACACACACACACATGTTATACAGTAGACTCTTGATTATCCAGGATGATAGGGAAAAAATTAATCCTGGTTAATAAAATCCTGGATAATCACCATCCATAGGAAATATGGTGAGGGGGGTTGGTTCACCAGCCACCCTGCGCCGGGGGGGAGGCGGTGTTGGTTCACTGGCTGCCCTGCACCCTGGTGGGGTTTTTTTTGTGTTTGTGCTTGGGGCAGCAACAAAGCCAGAGCCAGCCCTGTGAGTTACGCGTATTTTTTTTTTTTTTACATCCTGGTTAATCCACATCCTTGTTAACCCAATCCTGGATAATCGAGAGTCTACTGTATATATATTATGTATATAAAATATAGTGCACAACTGTATGAGAGAGCTGACCATGAGGTGCCACTACTAGACATACTTGCATAGACAGAGACTTGCAAAGGTGACAACCATAATGCATGGCTTTCAGAGTTTGAAGTACTCTGAGCCAAAGGTTCAGTCATATAGGGTCTAATCTAAAGGTCCATTAAAGTCAATGGGAGTCTTTCCATTTGAATCAGGCCCAGAATCATAGAAATGTAAGCTGGAAGGGACCTGAAGAAGTCATCTAGTCCGATCCCCTACATTCATGGCAGGACTAAGTATTATCTAGACCATCTCTGACAGATTTTTGCTTAAGCTGTTCTTAAAACCCTCCAGTGACAGAGATTCCACAGCCTCCCTAGGTAATTTGTTCCAGTGCTTACTAATGAACCCACACTTGGAAAATGGATATCCTCAATATGTAAAAATCTTTTTGTTTTCGTGCCAGACAGAAAACCACGTGACTGAGCCTGTAAAAGGTGTTTTTATTTAAAGTGGTTTATGGCATGCAGAAGAAAACCAGTAAAATGGAAGCAAAGCAGAAACAGCAAAATGACCAGTGTTATACCAATGACCTAAAATTTCCAGTATAGGTGTCTTATGTAAGTAGTACCATCCATTGCAAGGTGAGTTAGCACTTGCTGGAGCAATGTTATGGAGGGCAGGCAATCATTTTACGAGTTCCTTTTCTAAATTAAATCCTAAAGTTTTATCAGGGACACCGAATAATCTAATACAGTGTGAAGCTGTTTATTAACCAAATATGAATAAAGACAATGAGCAGATGACAAGAAATGTCAGTATATCTTAAATATTCCTGCAATAAACCTCAGGAGCTAACTGTGACAGAAACAATATCGACCTTCACACTGAAAAAGGCAGGTTCTGATTTATTACTTTGCAATGGAAAGGGCTACTGTATTTATTGTTCATAATAATTCCAGCTTTCCAGAGGACTGCCATGCTGTCAAGCACAAATCAAGTATTGCTTTAATTCACATGAAAGCTAGTCACCAAAACTGCAACCTTAGCAGTCAGAATCTTGGACAATAGTCCACATTATTCCATTCATTAACATAAAATATTTACATCAGCATATGAAATCAAATGGTTATAAATCCATTTCATCACCAAGCAAATAGAAAAGCAGAAAAGGGGATCAGGGGTACTGATTCTCCAAGGCCTGCTAAAAAAAAACCCACTATTAGGCAGTAACACAAACATATTTGGGTTTCTATGGCTCACAATCTAGTGACATCAGCATGTTTCACCTGAAGAACTGTTAAATGGGAAGATTTTCCCAAATCAATAAAGTGACCATCTGTAAATTCTTGCAGAAAAATAAACTGCTAACATTCTGTAAACCAAATACTTTGCCTGATTCAGGAAACATCCTGTAAGACATTTTTTGGTAGAAAGATATGATGCATACAAAGGTGACAGCCTGAGAAAGAAAGAAAAAGCTACAGTTCTGATTAGAGTAGCACCTGCCTCTTACAAGGATATGTTGGAGAATGGACATATTTATAAAAAAAAAGGAGACATTGTTTTAAAACTAATAAGCCCCTTGAATTTCCTCTAGAACTGGATGGAAATGTGTTGCACTCAGCTTGACAGGGCTTGATAGAGAAGGGATCTGAGTCAGTGGATAATGGGTCAATTTAAGAGCACTGGTATTCAGAGATTAAAATCCAAGTAATATTGTCAAAGGTTGAGAAAAAAGATGTGTCCAGTACAGAATCAGTATCTTTCCCCTTGGCTTTCTAAGGATCTACGGATTCCACTGTACTTCCATAATGTATGGTTTTGCTCAGATATCCATAGCCAAAATTTGCCCTCTTGGGAGCAGTATGTTGTACACTAGCTGATTGCCATTTTACCACAACAGTTGTGGTTGCTATTCTGTGGTGCTATGTAAAAACATTATTTTCCGTACCAGCTCAGACAAAATGGTCCATCACACGGAGTATCCTTCCTCAGGCAGTAGTGTACCATGAACACGACGCTTAAGAGGATGTTGAAAAAAACCTGTCAAGGTGTACCTGGACAGTTGTACGCGCAGTGTTGAACATGGGGAGCGATAGAGAGGAAATCCCAGTCCCACAGTGATCAGCTGATGCCCTGAAGCGTGATATGTGGTTACTTGTTTTACGAAAAGGAACAATACATTTGTGAAATGGTTTGTATCCTTCAGGATCAAATGTGTGCATATAATTTATCATTATTAATTTATTGCTACTATTATCGAATTTAGTGCCAGATTGACAACTGTGGAAATTGGAGTCTAATATTTAGCTACAGAACAAATACAGCATGAACAACAGCATAAAAGCTTTCCCACACAGTTCCACGGAGTGCTTCAACCCTTACAATTATGAGTAATAAAGAAATTTATTTCTATGCCCATTCAAACTATGGTCTCTCTGTAAAGACTACCTATAAGTAGGGTGAACAGACGCCCTGATTTTATCGGGACAGTCCCGATTTTTAGGCAGTTGTCCCGCGTCCCGACCACACTTTGGTCGGGACGCCCAATTTGTCCCGATTTTGGGACCTTCCGAGAAGAGCCCTCGGTGCGCAAGCAGGAGCAGGCAGCACACCCCGCCCACTGCCCCAGGGCAGGGCAGAGACATACTGGGGGGGGGGGGGGAGGGGAGGTGAGACCTGCTGTCAGTACCAGCCGGCAGAGGGGAGCGGGGACGGGGCAGAGAGCCCACTCCCATCCTCCCCCCACCCTCCCGCTGGCAGAGACAGTCAGGGGAACATGCTACAGGGGCGTGGACCCTGCATGCAGCCAGCGCCAGCAGGCAGAGGGGGGAGGGGAGGAAGCAGAGACCCCACTGCTTCCCCCCTCCCCCCCGCAGAAACAGGAGTCAGGGCAGGCGGGAGAGCTCTCTGCAGCCCTCCGCACATGCTGCAGGGGTGGTGGAAGGAGGGCTGCTTGCCACTGGCACGGTGGCGACGGGGGACAGAGAGTCTCTGACCGCCCCTCTCCCAACCCGGCTCTGTGCCCGCCCCCCCCAAACCAGTTCCAGCCCCTGACCCACCTGCCAGCCTCCCCCCCCCCGCCCGGCCCAGCTGAGAACAATCCCCCAGGTAAGCAGGTGGGGCTGCAGGTGGGAGCTGGGGCCGTGTGCTTGTGGTGGGGCCCTGGGTCCCCAACCCGCGGTGGAGCTGCGTCCAGAACCAGGGCCCTGTGCCCCTGCACCTGGAGCCGGGCCCCTGACCCGTGGCTTCCTCAGGCCCTGCCCCCATGGGTCCAGTGGGGGGCAGGAAGCCTGTGGCACCCCCTCGTTCCCCCCCCTTTACTTGCCCCTCCGCCATCTAGTCCCCCCTTCCCCCACCCCCCTCGTTCCCCCGTTCCCCCCATGTGTCCCGATATTTTTTTCTTGTCATCTGGTCACCCTACCTACAAGACTGCCATTTGGTACCAGTTGGGCTCGTATTGTTATTGCTATTACTAGATTTCCACTGGACACCAGTGGTACACCAAAGCAAATTGACAGAGTTTTACAGTAGTTCAATGACCTTTCATGTACTCATTTTCTTTTGTCTTCTAGTCATGCCATAGGATTTTCTTCTTCTATGACTGGAATGGGAAGTAACATTGTGATAATAAGAAAGGACATACTCAGTTTCTCTTTTCATAGTGGGTTGTTTTTTTCTCATGCCCTATCCCCGGCAATTTCATTTTCAAAAGAGTGGTTACTTCAGTGTTACCAACATACTTTTCGAAAATACACACACAATCTGTCATCTTTTGATTTTGACTTTTGAGCTAGTTTTGCCCTATAAAAATGTTCTCGTGTTCCAATTTTAGGGCATTCATAGAATCTCAGAGTTGGAAGGGACCTCAGAAGGTCATCTAGTCCAACCCCCTGCACAAAGCAGGACCAATTCCCCTATTAAATAATCCATCAGATTTTTGCCCCATATCCCTAAATGGCCCCCTCAAGGACTGAACTCACAGTCTGGGGTGTATCAGGCCAATGCACAAACCACTGAGCTATTCCTCCCTCCCCCCTTCATTGGACCTTGGAGAAACCAAGAAAATTGGCTAGGTAAGGATTTCTCCAAGTTGACCAGGCTGATACGCATAAGTAAAGGCAACTCTGCGGGGACAGCCATTAGTCTGGTGCACCTCTCACTGTGGTATTAATGCTTTGGCCTAACCTGCCTACACATCACTTCACAAATACATTCATAAACAGAATGGGACTATAATGGAATGATTCCTTTCTGAATATTATCTTTGTTCCAACAGATTTGGCTCCTGAGCTTATAAAGGCAGACATTTTACATTGATTTAGCTTTGAGTTTCTTTATGGCTCACTCATATCCTGTGACCGATGGATCTGTACTAAGGACTGAGTTGCAGATCCCAGAAAGCTAGGGAAAGGTCAATCAGTGATCCAGCTACACACTGTTCACCAGTGTCATATTGATGGACTTGATCCAAGGTTACTTAAAATAAATGATTACACAACCATTGCTGTTCTTTAATTTAATTTTGCTTTTCATAAACCAGTTATCCTTCCTGACTAAATTTTAAAAACAGTATTCATCAGATTCTTCGTAGCTTGATCAAAGTATGTGGGATGTCAGACTAAGCACTCATAATTAGTCTTTCTGGCCTTTAAAAGCCATGAAAGTGTTCTTGATCACAGCCATTGTTAACAGTACATTATACCAGAGAGAGTAATTCTGAAGGCTCCTAACATGAGCTTTTCTAGTGGGCCCCTGGAGTCAGAGGCAAAACAATCCAAGTGATTGGCTCAGAATACAATGTTCCATTTTTATATGGAACATTTGTAGTTTACATTTAGATCATACTGTCAAAATGATGGAAGAAATTTAATCGCCAAAGCACCCATTGATGTTTTAATGAATAAGATCATTACAGACTGTATTTTAGTTATTAAAATTGGTAATAGGACTTCTGGGGTCAATTTAGTAGGTTTAGTGAAACCATTTGCTCTGTAATTCTAGAAAAGAGATGTTCTTTGGCCAAGTGAGACAATGCATAGCAATACGTGTTGATCAGGTACGTCAAATGAGAACACTAAATATGATGTGAGCCTTTCACAAATTGCAGTGTAAATGCCACACACACAAAAATAATAATGCAGTGTTCAATAATGATAACGACCGTTTGTCTTCCTTTCCTTACTTTTCAATCTATGTTTGCTACAAAATGTTTTCAAAATGTCAGTGAGCACACACAGATGCTCTTCCTTTATGGAACATTCAAGGCTCTGGAACTCCTCACTGGCTGCTTAACTATCTGACAATATAAGACAGCCCAAGCAAGCACAAAATGAAAGCGCATTTCCATTAAATGCAGTATGGGAGGCTTGTTAGGTATTTCAAGACCTTAATCTCAATTTAAACTCATGATGTGTTCACACAAAAGAGTGTTAAAATCATGATTCATGAACACATTGCTTTCTTTGAATTCTCTATTCTAGTAGTATTGCAGAATTTGTGAATTCAGACTATATTTATGAGGGTTTTTCTCACCAATTATCACATTCCCAACTATCCTTTTTGTTTCATAGTTATTTTACTCCTGTATTAGGAAAGCCCCAGAGGAATTATTAATCATAACCTCTCTGTATAATTTTTAACCAGCCTACTGAAGAAAGAAAATGCTGAATTTAATTTTGAGAGCTGGTTTAACAATTTTAACATAGTTCTCGGAAATTCTGTGAAAACTTTTCACAGCAGGAGTTATTTTCTTTCTTTTGTGTTTGTATAGTGTGTTGCACATTGAGGGTGCTACTGGAAATAAAATAATCAAAATAATAATAATGATTAACATAGATTTTAGGGTATTTTTTACATAGCCTATTGATTTAATCCCTAGTAAATTGTATAGGACTTTCTTATAAAAATGGACAGGAGCCAGCATAGCATGAATTCATGAAAGTGAGCCTCATTTTCATTCATTTGGCTCGATTACCAGCCATCTTTGAAAGAAGAGTGTGGCTGGATTTCTCTTCAAACAGGTGAGTTTATTTTTAAAACAAAGGATTATAGGAGAGGCCTCCAGCATAACTCAGACAGCACTGGGGTCACTCTGGCACTTCTATGTAGCACTACAGGGCTGGAGCATGGTGTAGGATCTCACCAAAGATGCACGCAATTCAAAGAAAATAATGTTTTCCTCCATCACCATGTTTATTGCTAGCAAAATGGCAGAGAGTCTAAAGGAAAATTAAAACACTTAAATTAAAAACATACAAGAGTCATTTGACAGCCCCTCCCACATTAACAAATATACCCATGTTTAAAAGTTAAAGATAAATATGATTTGACAGAGAATAATTTAAGATTATTTTCTCCCCAATTTACGAGTCACTGTATGGACCCTTCAAAAGTTCATACCCTCACTGGCAATAAACAGTTTCCTATTCTGCTTTACAGTACTGTAGGTATTAATGATGTCATCAACAGCCACTGCAGGAAAAATACAGACCCCTGAAATCAACTGTTGGCAGATAAAATGCTCTTCAATTAAATTTTGGATTGCAGTGTATTTAGAAGCTATTTTAAGTCTACACATGTGCTGCTAAATTATCTAGACTCCCAAATATTTTAAAATGTAATTATCTTTTTTTATTAAAAAAAACATTTTAATCCAATGTTTAAAATTAATAACATAATATATAGAGCAATAAGGGAGAATAAATATTTACAATGAAAAGTCATATTTCTCTTGACTTTTCCATACCAGCACAAATTATTTCTCTCTACTCTTGTATAAAAAACCACACACTTCATATAAATGAGACTTTTCCAAGAACCCATTCCCTGCCAGTTGGTAAGGCCAGTGTTTAATTTCAGAACATACTGTTCAGAAGCTGTTGCACAATGTGGATTAGAAACAGGAAGAGCTTAAGTACAATTTATTCTCCCATTACATGGGGGGAAACTGCTTTGCTGATTTAGAAAAATATAACATTTTTGTTATATGGCACTCATAATAGGAAGAGAAATGATGAAAGATTGATAGTCTCAGGGAACAGATAGTGGGATAGCTAGTCTTTTACCTCAGGGTATCTAGGTCAGGTTGAGTCCAGATTAGTAGTGACCAACAGTGACCCTCTGATAGCTCTCTACTAACCCATGCATATGGAATAGTGTCCCAAGGGAAAATGATTGAGTCATTATCATTTAAATTGATAGGAAGACAGGATAAATGAGAAGAGACTAAAGGAGACCCCAGCAGAGAGTCAGTGGTGGTAGCAGCATGGGAAAAGAGGTGGGGAGAGGAGATACACCAGCCACTCTGCCCCCTCAAGGATTTTGAAGCATCAGGACACCACGAGGCTTTCCCCAGCCCTCAGCGACATGTAGGACAGGAGCAAGCCATCACCTCCAGAGGTTGGCCTGCAAGGACTTCCTCTAGGAAAAGGAAAATAAAGGACCCAGCAATTGGTAGCATCTTCAGCAGAGGGGACCAAAGAGGCCAGCCAAGCCCCTCATGAAGATGATCCAATGATGGGTAGTAGTAGTAGCAGCGAGTAGTGGCAGGGAGTAAGCAAGCTCGAACCTTTCCCTAGGAGGGCAAGATGACCCTGGGGTGGGTAGAAGTGCACACAATAGAGGTAACCTAGACATGGGAAGGGAGAGACAGAGAGAAAGCCAAGCCCTCCTCCTTAGGAATAGGTAACAAGGGGAAACAGGAAAGAGTCAATAGCAGTATTGGCATGGAGAGGGGAGAGAAAGCAGGCCAGTGGGGGGACTCACCTGGATAGGAGAAAAGTCAGGCCAATAGAAGAACAGCAGTGGAGGTAGTAAAACAAGCAGGGGATAGGTAGAACAGAACAGTTTTCACAGGCCCAGTGGCCTGATGAGATTATTAGAACCCATTATGATTTCCTGCATAGAGGTGATGGCCATTCGGAGATTGTGAGGAAAAAGTAAGAGGGTGCCAAGGTTCCATTGCTTGGGAAAGGAAAGAAGGGGGTGGGGACATTCTACTTTCAAAATTACAAATGATTGTTGGGATGAAAACTAACACACACAGAGACACCCCGTTCTGGCCTTCATTCAGGAAAGCAGCCTTGTCAGGTTAATACTTTAGCATATGCTTCACATTATGCACATATTTAAACCCCAAATGAAATATAATATGCCTTCAAGTTAAATAGTTAAGCATTTAAGTGCTGTCTTGAATAAGGAGGAACTTAAACACTTTCTTAAGGGCTTTCTTGAAATGGCCTTCTTGTAAGCTGTATCCTTCTTCCCCCAGTCTTTGTCTGTTTTTGTCTTCATTGAGAGTAAGCCCTTCACGGTAAGTACTGTGTCTTCTTACAGCACCTCACACAATGGGACACCAGTTCCGACTGGGGTCTTTGGGTACTACTCTAACACAATAACAAAAATAGTTGTAATAATACTATAATAGGATAATAAACTTGAGAATATACCAAAGGGAATAATCTAGCCCTGGGCCCCAGGGAAATGGGTTAAATATAATATATAAAGCTGGCTGAAACTTTGTGTTTCAATTTTTTTCAATGATTTTTCATCAATTGTTTTTTTTAATAAAATGGCTTTTTCATCAAAAGGAGAAATTTCAGTTGGAAATATCTACTTTTAATTATATTTTTCAGGCTTATAATTTAAAAATCTAAACCTGAAAAAACTGTATGATCAGACAAATTTCAATGAAACTAAATATTCTGCCTTGCAATCAATTTTTTTTTGGGGGGGGGGCGCGTTTGGTTGCTGAAACTGAAAACACATCTCTCTCTTGCTCTCGGTCTCTCTTTAATGGAAACCTGAAAAATGTTGCAGAAAATCTTTTACAAAAACTTAATTTCCTGAATTCTTTTACAGGAAAAAGAAATTCCAGAGTATCTCTTCTAACAGGTCGTTTCCATCTCTAACTTTTGGGATCCTATAGTCACATTCCAGAGATTATGAGTTTAGAGCAGGTGCAACGACACAAAAGGACAATATCTAGCTAATTACAATAATATTTTAAAAACTGATAAGCAGGAGGAAAAAACTCATTCTCCTGCTAAAGGCAGTTCCTAGAAATGTTCATGTTCTCCGGGTTATTAGCATGATTTGTAGGAGATACTGTTCTTCTAAATTAAAAATATGGAGAATCAGATGAGAATACCAATAAAAGGAAACCAATCTAATAGCAATTTAAATGCTTTGTTCCCAAAGGATGAGTGGGTTGGTACTCAAAATATTCTCCATAAATTAAATCCTGTGGCACCCATCTGTGCCCTAATGCATTCCTTGGTTGCTGATTAGGTTCAAGACTCTGTACTTCCAGAAATAAAAAGTTATGTTTGTTTTTCTGCTTTATTGTTCTGTGCTCTTTAAGATGAGAGAAAATTATCATATATTCCATAATTTTATACCTCCATCAAACAGTGATCATTTGGAAATATTATTGACTTCTGTTTAATTGGTGCCCTTCAGACTAATTACATATCTTACCTCTCACAATTAATTGGCTTTGGCGCTCCACAGCTGCAGCGTCATTTCTAGCTATACAGGTATAATTCCCATTGTGCATCAGTGAAAGATTAAAAATCCTTAAGGAGCTGGTGAAGTCAATGTTGTCAATAGTTACTCCAAGACTGGCTGGGATTGGCCTGCCATCCTTCTGCCAGGTGATTGTGATTGGCAAATCCCCTGAGACCACAACACATGGAACGAAGACTCGCTGTCCAATGGAAAACCTTGGAAACTCAAAAGGCTGGATGAAAGGTGGAACTGAAATGAAAAATTAAAAGAAAAGAGTTACTGCAAATATAGTATAATTATATATGTATGGAAAATACTGCTAATTGTTGAAAATAAACTATCTTCAATATGCCAGCCGGTATGTCATATATGTAATAGTAATAACAAAGAGTAACTACACTGCAGTTGTTATCCAAGGATTTCAATATGATTTACATTAATTAAATAAGCTTTACAGAACCTCCATGATGTAGGCATTATTTTCGCCATCTAACAGATGGATAAACTGAGACGACGAGACCTTCAGAGATATTGATCCTACTGAAGTCAATGGCACCGGTGAGTGCTCAGCACCTCTTAAAATCAGACCATCACATCTTGATCCAGGAAGTTGTGTTTCCTGAAACATTCTCAGTTATGGTAGCCTGTCATAAGTATAAAGTAGCTTAAAATTACTGTTTTACCTGTGAAGGGTTAACTTAAAGCAACCAAGAGAGGGAGATAACGTAATCAACCAGAAACAAAGGGAGTGGTTTTTAGTTTCACTTTCTCCCGCTCGCTCGTTTCTCCTCGGCTCGCTTGGGGTCTGTCTGTGCTGTTCCCTGGGCTATGGGAGGAACCTTACCTCTGTCCTTTCATATCTCTCTGTAATGTTCTAAGAAAACAAGTCCAGTAGTAAGTGATTTGTAAGCTTAAACTGTATCACTTAATAATTGGTCCATGGTGTTTCTTTGCTGTTAGCTTTAGCAGTGGAAAAATTCCCAGGAAAGGGGGGAGGGGGTCAGTTATGCTATCTTTTCTATTGATTTCTGTACAAGCCATTTATGCGTTTCTCTTTTCTTTATTAAAATCTTTCTTTTAAGATTCTGTCTACTTGTTTCTATTGGATAGATCCTGGTTTGAATCAGGCACGTCTCACAAAAAGTGAGGGTTTGTGGTCTTTGTTCTCAAATCTCTCCCAGGTAAAGGGAGGAGATTTAAGGGGTGTTACAATAGGGGTTCCAATTTACCCTAACCCATGGTTTTGGGGGCTCAAATTGGTGGTGGCAGCGTTTTCCAAGTCCCAACTGGAGAAGTTTGGGTTTTGGGGGAAAAGTTTTAACCTAAGCTGGTAAAATAAGCTTGGGGGGGTATTTTTTCTTTCATGCGGGGTCCCCACTTCTTTACCCTAAAGTTCAGAGTGGGAAAAATACACCTTAACACCGCCCAGAAAACAAAAATTCCATTTTGAAAAAAAATGTTGAGGTTTCAGCATTTGGTGATGCTTTTGGTATTGGGACAAAAACTGAAACCTTTTAATTTTTGTGTGAAAAAAATAGAGCAAGAGAGAAATCCACCCCAGAACAGCCAATAGCCAGGAATTAGAGCACTCCCCTGGGAGGTGAGGGAGACCCAGGTTCAAGTTCCTGCTCTGATTCTGTGGTGGATGGGTGTCTCTCCCTCTTTCTCTGACTTGAGAAACCTTCCCCGCCAAAGTTTTATCAGATTGATACCTTTCTCTGATAAGTTTTGGTTCTGATAAAAAAATGTTTTGTTGAAAAATTCCTGCCCAGATCTAGTTCCGAGCACCCTAGACTCTCATGAAATCAAAGGAAATCAAAGGTGCTAAGTATGCTCTGGGAAGATTCAGCACCTTGCAGAATCTGGTTTTAGACTGAGATCCTCCAGAGGTATTTAGTCACCTAGTGCCAAGTGATTTCAATGAGAGTTAAGTGCCTAAATACCTTTGAGATTTAGGCCTTAGTGACTTTCCAACATCACAGAATAAGTCTGGAATAGAATTTAGTGTTCTAACCACTAGACAACTCTGCAAACAGTTACTCACAGTCACATAATTATCCCTATGGTCTTCAAATGGGACTACTCACATGCTTCAAGTTAAGCACATGCATAGGTATTTGCAAGATCAGAACCTTAGGGTGAAATTAATTTCTATGCACAAGGGCAGCAAAAGGTCTGTGTATTACTTCAGTCTCATGCAAGCCCTATTAAGAGGCCTAGTTAAACATGTTATGTATTTATTAAGAAGGCTTAACTGGAATGAAACATTGTGCGTGGGCTTTGCATCTGAAGGGAAAATGAAGCACTTTAGGTTTAATATGTCAAAAACTACGATTTCTGTCTACAAATTAATCAGAGAAATAATATGTGAAGTTCTGATATAAACTTCACCCATTTGCACAAGCTCTTATAACAGAATCATGGGATAGATGTCAAGAGACTGAAGAATAAAGAATTTGAATTTGGAATCTCTGCTGTTGTTGACCGCAGAAACATTCTTGCAGGTAGTAGTGACAGTCCCTTCTGATCCAAGAAATTAATTTCAGATATCAGACATTGGAACAATCCCAATTCCCATTCGCGTTGATGACAAAAATAGCTATACACTAGAGTGTGGGTTAGTGTTCTTTGAATTGTTCTTTCTTCAACTTGTATTTTTATGGTTGACATTTCCATAGTTGTGAAAATAGCAACAAAGAGGAACAAAGTACTGGCTTTCTCCCTTCCCCATTGAAAATGTCAATTCAGAGGACCTTAAGTGAAGATGCTAATTTAGGAGTACAGGCTCACATGTAGAAAGTCACCTGACATTATTTGCCATAGCTTCCAAATCTAACAAATATTTGACTGCATTAAAGCCTGAAAATATTGGATCTGCTGTACTCAGTAGCACAGCTAGGGGGGAAATCAGGGGGAGCGACCTCTGAGGCCAGATTCTGAAAAGTGGTGCCTTTCCAACTCACTGTTTGGCTGGAGCAGGGGGGACTCGTGGAGTGCTGGAGAAGCAGGTCTGTCTGCCGAAATGCCATACCCACTTCACGGCTTTGTCCAGCGTCGGCATTTCGGTGGCAACTCCACCAGGCAAGGTTTTTTCTTTTCTTTTCTTTTTTTTCCCCGGCTTGGGAGCTGGCCCTGGAATTGGTGCCTTTTTTTTTGGTGGTTGCTCCCCCTGCTGTTCAAACCTGGCTATGCCACTGTCTGTACTGGACGTCGGCGAAGCAATTCAGACAGAACAGGAAATGTTTTTATGTAACATCCGAAAATAATTTTTGCAGATCTATACTTCCAGATTCTTGCTGGGATCAGAAGCAGGTGTATAGTCTGGGGCAATTTTTGGCTTAAATACAAGTGAAAAGTTCCAGAAACATGCAAGAAAGACTTGTCTCCTGAAATTCCCACACTAAGTCTGGAGATTCTGAAGGATCAAATTAACATTCAAATTTTTGAGCAACTTTTTGCAAGGTATTGAATTTAGCCTACCCACCCCTAATTTCTTGCATTATAATATGTAGGTTGTCTTCACCACTATGTAGTACTTTTCAGATGGAATTTAGAAAGTAGTTGTGACATTTGAAGACCAGTGCATTGTCTCTCCAAACAGGTTATTAGAGCATAAATGAGCAGATCATTGTTTACTCCTGTTGTATAAACTTTAACATGCACATAACCTGTAGTGGTTTGGTGTCCTGGCAGGGAATATTTTTTAAAACCAATATGTCATTAGTATCATTGCTTTGACAAATGTCAACAATTCAGTGACAACTCCAACTTGTTGCTCACAAGTAATCCGATATTACATTTGTATGCTTGAGTTGCTCAAGACAGCTCCACTGAGCTAACCCAAGCAGGTAGGTTTTTGGAAAATAAGTATACAGTAAACCCTCGATTTAACGGACCTCGATTTAACGGACTTCGGATGCAACGGACAAAATTTCTAAGCAAGTCTATTGCATCCGAAATCCATTTGTCGCGGGCTCGCTGCCGGTTCTCGGCTGCCACCCGGGTCCAGGCAGCGGGCGGGCTGCCGCCCGGGTCCAGGCAGCGGGCGGGCTGCCGCCCGGGGCCAGGCAGCCGGGACCCCGGCGGGCTGGCTGACGGCTCCCGGCTGCCGCCCGGGTCCCAGCAGCCGGGACCCCGGCGGGCTGGCTGACGGCTCCCGGCTGCCGCCCGGGTCCCGGCAGCGGGTGGGCTGCAGAGCTGCTGCCTCCACCCTGTGGCGGTCGGGCTGCTGCTCCGATAGCTCGTTTTTTTAATTATTATTAAATAACGGACTTTTTCATTTAACGGACACCCCCTCGCCCGAATTAGTCCGTTAAATGGAGGTTTTACTGTACTTTACATTTCAAGAACCCAATGACAGACAACAAAACATTATTAGGCAAAATATGTCCCAATATTTCTAAAATAAATGGCCTTAAGAGAGATTTCTGATATGTCATGTATTTATTCAAACAATTTGAACATCCCCAATTAAAGAAACTATTTCATTTTTAAAAAATAATGTAAGGCTCAAATTACCACTGTATTACCCCAGTTTTATGCTGGTACAACTGCAGTTACACTGGAGTGTAACACAGGGCCATATAGTACTGTTAAATGTACAGACAAATATACAATAACAAATACTTCCAAAATTGCATTGCTAAAATGTACTGCGATAAACATTTTCTCCTGTTTGGCAAAAGTGCGGACATGAGCAAACAGGTCTCCAGAGCCTGTGGGCTTTTCCCCATATGCTTGGTGGCTTGTTTTTCCACTCCCATGGTAAGTAAGAAAGCATTGAGAGGACAAGGAAAGATCCAATGTAGAGTAAGCCTGAGGGAAAACAGTGCAAACTCCAGCTCTCTGCCAAGCAATGTAACAGCTTAGGAGTGCTGAAGCTAAGAGCACTTTTATTTAAGAAGAGGATCACTGGTTAGGCTCACTAGTGCTAGCGCAGAAAGGTTCAAATTATGTCTCCTTGCCCCAGCAAGCACACCTGCAAGAGATTCCTTTTATTACCTTCACTTTGCACCACTGCCTTCCATTAGGAGAGAAGCAGCTTTAATTTCTTGGCCAAAGGTCCATAGGAACCTTGTTGGGGGAAATTGCTGAGAGGATTCATTGAAACAGCACATCCTCCAACTAATCTGTCTTTGCAATCTTCCCTGTGGGCATTGCCACCCTCACCCCCTGTGGTCTCCCCAACTGAAACAGGTTGTTGTCACTTTGTCACTCTTCTTTAGTGGAACTTTTTGCAGCATGTGAACAGAAACACCTACATGAATGGCTTCTGACACACCTTTTCACAGGGTACGGAGAGAGCTCCCCTTCCCAGACTGGTCTAGATCCCTCGACTGATACAGATAATGGCCTGACTCTCATCAACTTTTTCTGCCCCTTAGGGGTGGTTACTTGCCTCCATTTGGACTGGATTCACTTGGTTTCTATGCATTGAGAGTCCAAGGATCAGGACTGTGTCTGGGCCTTGTGCAGACACCCAGGACTAGCCACAGTCTAGCTCTTTGTAAATTTCCTTAACAGCTGGTTTCTCCTAAACAGTTTCATCAATTGTGTGTTACTAGGAACAGAATCCAACTTAGTCGCTGGAGCATTAGACTTTCAGCTGTCTGCCCCTTACTGCAGCATATTGAACCTTATCAGCAGGGACTATCATTCATCAAAATATTTATTCCAAACTGATGAAGGTGACCAAATAAACAGACTAGACATCTGCTAACATTACATCTGCTAATGACATGTATTGATCTGAGCTACTGTCTTCGTATGTCCTGGCTTCATTGCTAAGTGTTAATCTAACCTGTCCTGAAAAGGGAGAAACAATGTTCTTAAAGCTTTGGCTAAGCAACTGTAGGGGGGGAAAAAAAGAGAGAGGCTGATCTGTGTGATTCTATTGCTGTACAAAGTCATTCATTTATCGGGGTACTGTATCTCATTGCATTCTTCACTCCTATGCCAATGACATACATATAAAGTACTCTCCCAATCCAGCACTCATAAATTAGGAAATGCAAGAAGGTTTACACAGATTCTAAGGCAAGACGGGACCATTATGAATGCCTAGTTCAGGGGTCGGCAACCTTTCAGAAGTGGTGTGCCGAGTCTTCATTTATTCACTCTAATTTAAGGTTTCGCGTGCCAGTAATACATGTGAACGTTTTCAGCAGGTCTCTTTCTATAAGTCTTTAATATAGAACTAAACTATTGTTGTATGTAAAGTAAATAAGGTTTTTTAAATGTTTAAGTAGCTTCATTTAAAATTTAATTAAAATGCAGAGCCCTTAGGACCGGTGGCCATGACTCAGGCAGTGTGAGTGCCATTGAATATCAGCTCGTGTGCCACCATTAGCACACACACCATAGCTTGCCTTCTCCTGGCCTAGTTTAACTCCCATATAACACAAGTTACAGTTTTTCTCCCAGTCATTCCTCCATTGAACTGGTGTTGAGATGGGATACAGACTTTACAGAGACATCAATCTTGATTTGATTGATACAGAATCCAACATGTTCCTTGCTAAATTGCTCCAATGGGTTATTACTTTCACTGTTAAACATTTTAATCTTAGCTCTCACCTGAATGTATATAATATCAGCTTCTAACCACTGAGTCTTACTATGCCTTTGTCTCCACAGGGAGCTAACTATTTCCACAGTTTGGGCCTTAGCCACACTAGAGATTGCCTCTCTCCTCATGTTATATGTGAGAGGTTGAGATCAACTAAAGGACTTGAGCTAAGAGCCACAGATGTAATGAGAGGGGACTTCTGGCAGGATGAT
Source organism: Sternotherus odoratus (assembly GCA_032164245.1). NCBI lineage: Eukaryota > Metazoa > Chordata > Testudines > Kinosternidae > Sternotherus > Sternotherus odoratus. Next base: position 166,926,299 of record JAVMKO010000001.1, read on the forward strand.
TTTAAGAAAGGATCACTGGCTCCCGAATTGACTCCGACTACTACTTTGACTGACATACTGGTTTCACACCAACTCCCCTGCTATCATAATTCTAGAATTACACCCAGGCAGTTGGTAAATGGCCTTCCTGAGGGAAGTTCCAGGAGTCTCCTCTGGGAAGTGTAGAGTTGCCATATGCTCTTTTCCCCAGATACCCAGGAGCTGCTGGGAACTTCCTGTTTTTAAGCCTTTATTCCACCCTTGACATTATGGCCAGAGCCAGAGGGGCAGGGCTAGCCTTGCCCACAGCAACTCTTTAAACCAATTGTCACCAGTGTGGGGTTTATACACCCTGTCACACCCCTTTTAGTATCCAGTCAATATGGATGAGGAAGCTGCCAGATTCAAATGCAGAGGGAACAAGAGCTGTGCACCCAGTGGATAAGGGAGAACTGAAAATGGTTCGACAAGGAGACTGGGATAGAGAGCTCAGAAGGGAAGACTGGGATTGAAAAGCCTGAGGAGTAGAGACTGGGATTGGCAAGGTGAAGAGAATGGAACTGGAAGAAGGACACAGGTGGAGAAACGATAGGACTGTAACAAGGACAGGTTGGACAGGACAGAGCAGAATGGGTCAAGCTTGGGAGAAATGAGCAGAAGAGTCTGTGAAAACAGGAGAACCTCTCCCCCCCTTACCCCCCCGTTAGTTCAAGAGACAGAAGTCTGTGCGGTGGATCAAAAGGTTACAACCCTGTTGATCATCTATGATCAATATGATGCCATAGGATAGATTTTTTTTTTTTTTGCAATTTGCTTTATTAAAAAGCCAGGAAATTACCCAAAACTGCTATACTGAAGCAATATTATTAAGATGGAAAAGGCAAGAACTCGGAAGTTAGGAAATGCCAGAATTAAGGCTGTCTGTGCAAATGAAATGGATGAAATGTAAGGGTCTGTGATATACAGAGGGTCAGACTATCAGAGGTTCTCAAAGTTTTGAACCCCCCCTTTTTTTTTTCACGTGCGCTGCAGCCCTGGAGTATGTCCGCCGAAATGCAGCCGAACGGAACACTTCCAATTTCGGTGGTATTTCAGCGGACTTGCTGCACTTATCTGTGTGTCCATCGAAATGCTGCCAGAAGCGTTCCGGTCGGCGGCTTTTCGGTGGACACACTCCTGCATTCGGAGCAGCCGCTGAAATGCTGCCGAATGCAGCGGGAGCTCGTGACCCCTGGGAATTGCCCCGTGACCTCCCTGGGGGTCGTGACCCCTTGGGGGATCGCGACCCCCAGTTTGAGAACCCCTGGACTAGATGATCTAATGGTCTCTTCAGGCCTTAAACTCTATGAAACTATTTCAGGATAACTGAACTCATCTATTGAATCTGCCCCACATTCTATATTTTTCAGTATCAGACATAAAAGTATCAGTCTGAAAACTGATCACATTCCTTACAGAAAATTAAAGATGAAAAGATAGCACACTAATATTATAATAGTTTACATTATATTTTCAAGCAATAGGCAAATACTGACTGTTGTTAACTGCTAATGCTCGATGGAACTGTATATAGCATGCAGGATAAAAAATTTTTTCCCCTCCTGCTGATAATGGCCCCATCCAAATTAAACAGCCTCTTAGAACTGGCATGCTAATGTGCAACTTTTTTTTTTTTTGCTTTCTGTGTATATAAATACATCTTACTTCTGTTCCATCCTATGCATCCGATGAAGTGGGCTATAGCCCAGGAAAGCTTATGCTGAAATAAACTGATTAGTCTCTAAGGTGCTACAAGTCTTCCTTGTCTTATTTAAGGATAAAATCTGTATGTAGTTACTGACTACTGTGACAAAAAAATGTGTAGCTGGCCAGGATCATTTATGGCAGTGCTGGACTACAGCTAAAATATATAACAACTAAATTAAAGTTTGTTCAGATTTGGCAAGACAACAGAATACATCTTTGGAATCTTGTATTCAGTGTAAAAATAATTTGTTATAATATGGATTCAACTAGTTAATTTTTTTAAATACCTCACTCTTGTCGAGATAAATTAAAGGTCTCAGAATTGTTTGAGACTTTCAGAGAGAGACAGAGTTAAGTTTGAAATCTGTTATCCACTGGAAGTCAAAATGCCACCAGGCCACCTCAATGGGGCTGGTGGTGAAGGAGGAGAGCTCCAGCAGCAAGGGTGGGAGACACATTGAGGGACCCCAGTTTGCTCCTCTCCCCCTTTGGAGTATCTGGCACGCATTGTCCAGATGGAGTAGGGGGAGGGAAGGGCAATGTTTGGCTCATATCCCCCATCTCCAGGAATTTAACCCATGTGGGGCCTCTTATTTCCATTCCAGAAGCCCCACCCTCCTACCTACCTGGATCTAAGAATGGGAAGTGATGGGTGGGTAGCACACACCCCTCTGCTAAAGTTTAATAAAACTCATGGACTTAAAATCCATCCACGTGTCTGTCCTCATTTTGCCACCATGTCTAGGTCAAAATAATCTGAATCTAAGGCATCAAATTGCTTTCATAATGGCAACTGTGTTTTGGCTTAGCTATCTTAATTGTATAGGTATGGCACCAATAGTTTTCTTTACAAACAGAGTAAGAGTACTCCTTCTACATCTGATTATATTAGTTGTCAAAGGTATTTGAAGAGTGATATAATTAGAAGGTGGCATTCTCAACCGGAGGGTAGGGGGGAAGGGAGGAACAGTAGAGACGATATCAGCACAATCACTAATTTAACATTCATTTTCACAGAGATGCACCAATGGCAGTTTTGCAAGACTATTACGGTGACACCTAAGATAGAGCATATGATAAAAAGCTGCAGCGTTAGCAGCTTTTTATAACAAAGTGCGTGGAACAGTGCAATTTCTGGGCTAAAGAATATGATGGGTCACTCCTCGAAGGGTCCACAGTACTACCGGTTACAATCTAATCCCCCCACCCCTTCAAGTAATTGGAATCTTTTCTAAGGCCTGACAGATATTAATCAAAGAAAAACACAAAAGGGTACAAAAGCTTTTGAACAAATTCATAAGGGGGAAAATGCACCTCAGTTCTTCCTGCAGGCTTATGTGAAATGAATCTGTTAGTCATCTTGGATGGGAGACCAGACCACATCGCAGTGCCACCTAGTTTTCAACAATCAGGCATAATGAGCACTTTTGTGCTTTTTATCTTTAATGTCTTTGTGAATGGTCTGGATGCAATTTTTGGAAATTATTATAATCTACTTCTGAATGTTTACATATCAGTTTCCACATCCCTTATATGGGAACTTTTGTATTGATTTCAAACATCCTGCTTCAAATTACAAGTCATGGAACATTAAAATGAACTTAGGAAATGGATCTCTCTTTAAAGCATCAACATCTCCCTGAAAAGAACAATTCCTATTTTTTAAAATCAAGTTTAATTAAATTTAGCTATTATATCTGTTTACTGCTTACTGGAGAAAAAGGAGAAATAGACACAATTCATAACTAACGAAACCTCATTGCACTTGCTAGCAGCTGAAAAATAACTAGGTTCCAAAAGTGATTTTAGTCATCAAGAAGAGACAATGACCAACGAAACTTCGGTGAACGTAGCATTTAGGTGAATGATCACCTATCCTCAGCCACTGAGTCATCTCATAAAAAAATAAAGGATTACATTCCATGCTCTTCAGTTTTTAGAAGCAAGTTCCTCGTCATCACAGAAGGCCAAGATTCTCCCAGATTTACTCCTGGCGAGCAGTACCTTACTATGCAAGTAGTCCCACTGAAGTCAACAGGATAAAGCATAACCCAATGAGAGCAAGTATGGTACAATATGATATATGTAGATGACCATTGGCTATATAGCATGACTACACAATTGTTTAAAAAAAAGCAGATTAACTGTCCTATTGTTTATTTCCTAATCAGCAGTACAATTTTATATGTGCGGATTCTTGTACTGATTAAAAATCATCTGGCCATTAGCTTAGCTTTATATTTCAGTATAAACATTACCTTTTACAGTCACATGCACACTCTGGCTTGTAGACAGCTGGGGTTGAACCAGAACATTGCATGTATATTCCCCCTCATCCACTTCCTTCTGTACATCTGAGAGTTTCAGCGTTCCGTTGTTTTCAAATGCTACTTGGCGATGGTTAAAAGGAAGCAGATCAGAGTTCTTGTACCATTTAATGGAGTAATATGGATAGCCAATCACGCGACAATGTATATAGGTGTCCCGTCCTGCTATTGCTGTGATATTTTTCATTGGCCGGATGCTTGCTGGCCCTGGAAAAGCACAAAGAAACTCCTGAAAATAATTTAAGGGCATACTTGCTATAAGAAATATTCACTTTTTGCTGATCATATAAATGTTTACAGCATCCATTAATGTAGCCTGCATAACATTTCTTCTTAACTTTTGACAGTTTTTGCTTTTAAGAACCACTTAAGCAGTCTCCCTAATCTTTATGTGCTCTAGTTTCTCTCACCCTATAGCATACATTCTAATTAGGTCTCTGGTATATGTTTGTATTATTGAATACTTGTCTGATAAAATCTTTGCTGCTTTACAAATTAAAGGCTAGGGAATGATTTAATTAAATGTCAAATACTAAAACATATGCTAAGCTAGAATCCTGTTACACATGAGAACACTGACGAAGTTAGCATTCATCCTGATGTATATAAAATATAATATCATGAGGATGGGTATTATGCCATGTAGAACTACAAGTTCAAGCTAATGTACCATGTGCATGAGTAATTACAATGAATGTAGCACAACTAAAGGAGGAGAGGAAAATAAGAAACATGTGCATGCAAAAACTAAAATAGGAAAATGTATTAGTGAGGCCGCTAACCCTCATGCTTGAGGAACATAAGTTTAGGGAAAGAGATTATATAACAAGCTGGCTTCACATGCCTAAGCTCCAAGCTGGCCTCCCAACCTTAAAACCAGACCACAGAGTTTCTAGAGGGGGTTGAGGGAGGTGTGACGATGGGAGAACCACAGTAAGTCAGCTTTGGCGTTCCAAGATTCAGACCAGTGCATGCAACACTCTTCTTCTCCACTACAATGAGTTATGTGTGTTTTTTTTTTTTGAGGAGCTGATTTGACAAGCACCTCTTACGTTTATTCGAGCCTGGTACAGGATGACTCCAGCAGAGTTGTTGGCAGTACAGCGATAGACTCCCCCATCTCGAACTTGAGTGTTAGAGATATTCAGGTAGCTGACCACGTTGCCCTCAGAGGTGATAATCTGGCTGATACGGTGATTACCATCTTTGATTATGGGATCTTCATCTAGTGTCCAGGTGATTGTAGGCAGAGGAGTCCCCTTCACATTGCACATAAGGGAGACGGGCTCGCCTGGACTCACCACTTTCTCACTGAAGGCAGAAATGATTTTGGGAGTTCCATCTGAAGAGGAAAAGGAAAGCAAATGAACAGCTTGTACACACAACAAAACTGCTCACTCTCCCTTTGTTTAGCCCATAAGCCAAGAGTTCTGAAAGGGAAGCTAACCCTCATCCTTCAGGAATATAAACCAACCTCTAATTATTGACGGTTAGGAAGGATTCTTCTTGTGGACAGGTTATCTAATAACTGTTTACTGAAGGATTTCTTTTGCACCTTCCTCTGAAGCTTCAAGTACTGACCACTGTTGGAGAGATGATACTGGACTGGATTGGTTTGTTCTGATATAGCAATTCCCATGCTCCTGTGAAAAAGGCTTGCACACCATAGGCAACTCAGAAACCAAAAAAGTATAGTGCTAGCTAAGATGTTTGGGGATACGGGGGGGTGGGGGGATAGCTCAGTGGTTTGAGCATTGGCCTGCTAAACCCAGGGTTGTGAGTTCAATCCTTGAGGGGGCCATTTAGGGATCTGGGGCAAAAAATCTGTCAGGGGACAGTACTCAATCCTGCTAGTGTAGGCAGGCGGATCCTGCTAGTGTAGGCAGGGGACTGGACTCGATGACCTTCAAGGTCTTTCCAGTTCTAGGAGATTGGTATATCTCCATTTATTATTATTATTTATTATTATTACGCTTATTATACATTTCAGTTCCTTTGAAATTTAAGGATAAATAATATTGGCCAAAGCCAGGCATAACTTGTGCATGCTAATTCCACACAGCTCTGAAAATTTAGTCCAGTCCTGCAATATCTCTTTTATACCAGTATTAAAATAAGCCCTTTCCAAATACCAATTGCTACTCATGCTGATGATGACAATTTTTGAGGTAGCTTAGTGCTGTACACAAATCTTCCAGGGTAGAGAGGACACCAAGTATATTTTCTTGTGACCCATGTCACAATTTAACCACAGTCTCCAAGGTGCAAGTGAGAAAAGAAAAGGTAAGGATTTTCACAGTATGGAGTAGAATTAAATTATTCTCTAACTGGATAACACAGAGGGGTAACAGTTTTAAGAAAAAATTAGTTAGAAGGTTCTTTCCCCGATTTTGCAACACAGTACACTCTTTCTGTTGTTCTTTTTAAAACTATACTTAAAGAGTGGTGTTTAGAATGGATTTAAATATAATTGGGGCTAAGAATGCATCTGGTTCAGCTCATAATATGTAGGAAGCAGTCTAATCAGAGGTTAAGAAAACAATTCTGTATGCCATTGTCTGGATCTAATGCATAGTGTGGCCAGCCAATTAGTTTTAAAGTTGAGAAACATTAGCAAAGACTATAAGGGGATGGTTTAATCACAGTATAGAGAATGGCTTAAGCCTTTTCAAACCCCCTTTCTTCCCAGCCAGTGGACTTTGCCTTATGGGAATAACTCACTTTAATTCCATACAATGGGGAAGGACATCTGTGACAAGCATCAGTAACTCTAATGCTGTGAGAGAATACATACTACACATTTCATGGATGCTCAGACCAGCAATATTCCATTGGAAATAGCCTCTCCTTACCTAGTAATCTCAACACAGGATCACACAGAAAACTGAGGGAGATCTCGTGATATGTGTGGAGCTTGAATCGCTATCCCCACAAAATGTGCTGAATCTCAGCAGGATTTTTTTTTTAAAAGGACATCAGCATTCTCTTTCCCCAGCACAATCACCTAAGAGCATCAACATTATCCTATTCAGTACATTGAAACACCTAAATATTTCAGCAGGGACATTAGGTTGGGTTTCTTATATGTTTTCCTCTCTCTCCCTCTCTCTTTGTTGGATGTGTGATAGAGTATTTAAAATTTCTTTCCTCAGCTGTGACTCTCTCTCTCTTCCTTTCCTTTTCCATGCATTCGCACTGTCATCTCTCACAAGACAAAAAAGCTATCGGCTTTTTATCCTGAATGGAAACTGACACACGACAAATAAATCAGTGAGTGTGCTCAGTGTGCACCTCTGCCCTTTTTTATTCAAGTGACAGGCTCTTTTGGAGATGAAAGCAGACATTATTTTCCCAGCAAGACCCGAGTGTCTTTGAAATCTTTCCTGCTGTCGCTCTCTGATAACCTGCACTCTCTTGACATCATTATAGATTATCAATATTCTCTTTAGGCTTTCTTAGTCACAAGAGATGGTTGCCGAGGTAACTAGGTCCAGGCAGGTAATCTCTTCTTTTTCTATAAAGACTAAAAATAGTGGCCATGCCATGACTGCACTACAGCCTCATTAGTGAACCAGCTCTGTACAAATTGATTACTTTTCTCACTTGATTATTATGTGGAACATTGTGTCAGTTACTTAGTATGAGCTCCAGACCTTCAACTGATTTCACAGCCTGCCTGAAAACTGCATTTGGAATGAAATGTTTGATCCACAGTAGGGTTCTCTCTTCTTTCTTGTCCTGGAGTTATAGAATTTTGGATATCAGGAGAAAATGAATGCATTTAGTGGGGCTTCAGTAGGAGGGATATTTTCCAAATCAATTTCTTTGACACTTGGGCCTTCATTTCCTCTCATTTGTTGTTCTGGAGCATAGAAAGGCACAAATATTTCCCAAAGTGTGTGGCTAGTTTCATCCTTCCTACAGGCACAGGGCCTTCTCTCTCTTTATAATTGGAGACCACATGCATATTATATGTACTATACACATACAATAACACTTCACTGTAGCCGGTAACCCCACTAAAGCAGGTAATCACTAACCTTCTAGCACCACCTGAACATAGTCTTGAGCAGACATCTTGTCCTTGCGTACAAAGCACTGGTATGCTCCACCATCGCTTTTGGCCATGCCATCCATAATGAGATTCTCGCGGTTGATCCCCATGATCCTCACGTTGTTTCCGGGGCTGATGATTTCACCATTTCGGTACCAGGAGAGTTCTTGGTCCTCAGTTCCAGTCACACTGCAGGACAAGGACACTTGACTACCAACACTGCTTTTAACTTTCCGTGGACTGATTGTGGCTTTCAGAGGCTCTGAAGATTTAAGTCAAAAGGAGGGGGGGGGAGGGAAAGGAAGACATTATGTATCTTTTTTAAAAATATGACTAACAGGTGACCTTTCACTGAGGAAAAATTCTGAATCACAAACACATGTCACTGAAATGAGAATAGGTGGCCATGTTTGCTTTCAAGGGCCTTTTAAGGCCATGATCACACAATTATTTCTGCACAGGCAGACCCCCATATCCCCCTAGAGTCCCATTGCCATCAGTGGGGCTCTGCCTGGATGCGAAGGTGCCCCTCTGTGAAACTCACAGTGAGGTAAGCAAAGAAATCAGTAATATAACCCAATTGACTTTATTCTCAGTGTCGCCATTTAAGAATATTATGAGATGTTTTTATTGAAGTTTGATATTATGTGTGCAAGAAAATTCCTAGTATTGAAGTAAAAAAAGTAAACACAAGGAAGAGAGTCTTTATCCACACAGATACCATTAACTAAAGCTACTGAATTTGGATCTGCATCCCAACCTCTCTATATTTTGATTGGGCCCAGTACATATATAACAGACCACCATGAAATTTATATCCAATGGGATTCTCCCCCCAGGCTTTTTGTTCAATATCACCTCTATCAACAAGAAATAATTCCAGATATGATACATCTCTTTTACCGTCTGTGGATATAGATTCTGAATCAAAGGTGATGAGATATTGTTTATTTAGCATGTTTAATGACCAGCGTTGTAACACATATTGGAAACACTATCAATATTACTTATTTATTTTACATTTCTCTCTCTCTCTCTCTCTCTCTCTCTCTCTCACACACACACACACACAGCTATAAATATAAGATATTATACTATAATCTGTAAAATAGATGAGTTAAAGAATTATACAATATATTTTATACACACATACAGAATTCCTTAGTTAACTTAATTCTACTTTAAAGAATATTGTATAATATGATCATTTAAAAGTTATTATTAATTCCTTATTGAGTATTGCTAGATATTCCTGGTCTGTTATGAGCCTATACAATATTAAGTAGATCTGATTCAACTATCTGTTATGAATGTTTTACAAATGTAGCCCTCTTTTTAAATTTATGAATCATTGATAAATGATCCTGATTTTCTTTGCATGTATTTATTATTTGTAATTATTCGCTGAAGAATTTTTAGACAATGGATTAATCACACGTTTTTCCTTTTGACAATTTCTTATTCATGTTGTGTGATTGGAAATCTAAGTCAGATGGTAATGTTTCTGCTCCTTTATGGCAAAAATATTAAACAACAGAAGAATAACAAACAGAAAATAATGCCTTTCCAATAGAGCATTTCAGACTAATAATCATCTATGATAAAATTCATGAGACATTCAGGATTTGCATACATTTTCATGAATGCTCAGGGATTATTTGAATAATCAGAATAATTAATAGCAGGAATCCCAGTGACCAGAGCTTGATACTTTTACTCAGAAGACTGTTTATAATGCATCCAGTTCTATTACCAAGCAAAATACATTCTTTATGTGAAAAATCACATAATCATGTGATAAACTGTGTTCATTTTGCACTTCTGATCTCTCATCTGCAGTCTGCCCACTAATCCATCTCCACTGAGACAGTTTATAACATTCCAAACCGCTGAGCAGTTTCAAGCAGCCTCCAAGGACAATAACAAAACAATAACAGCAACAACAACAACAAAAACCCAAAAAGCTTTTACAAAATATTTCTTTCCTTTCCTTCCATTGCAAAACCAAGCACAATCATGGGTTTGAAACTATACTTGCCACACTCTGTCCTGGACTTACGTTTTACATGTAGATGCCCCATCACCTCAGCAGTACCATAGTTGTTCCACACCTCGCAAACGTAGTTGCCTGAGTCCGAAGGACGTGTGTTCTCTATCAGCAGACCTGTGACTGTCTGACGAAACCTGCTGTCGGGCTCCCAGGGAACATTGTCCTTCAGCCAGCGGTATTTTGGTGCTGGGTGCCCTGATGCTTTGCAAGGCAATTCCACTCGCTGTCCTGCCATGGCTTTACGTTGGTCAAACCCATCCAGAATAGACGGTGCTGAGTTTGCTGGGTCTGGAAAGCAAATAGATGTTTTTATTGTCATTAATTAAGCTTATTACGTTTTCTAAGCAACATGCTGCTATTTGTCCTCTTTTTCTTAGTTGCTATCCCAGAATTTTATGCACTGTAAACTGCTACTGTGCACCAGTCATCCAGATTGTGGTATCTCAGCAATACTGGCTTACATCCAGCAGCATGTACTAACTAAACATTGCATGATTACTTGGAAGCCATCCCACTGGATTTTTTCCAGGTGGCAGTCATTCTTCATATCACCCATCAGGAAAGAGAAGAGCCAGAGAGCGTGAACACATTTCACCTAGAACTAAACCAATATATTCCACCCACTTCTAAGAGGTTGAAATAGAAGAGTGAATTATTCCCTTGTCAGAAGAGAAATGGGCAGGAGCAAAGGGCAGTGTGTCTGTAGTCTAACAGACAGATTTTGTATACTCTTAAAAAGGAATCTTGTATAGCAAAAGTAAACTGTGGCTTATAACTCCAGCAAACTGCTCTATGTCCAGGTTCACAGGAAGACTTGCTCACACAAACAAGTCCCAACTGCCATGTGAGTGTTATTTCTATTCTAGAGAAATGTGGCACATGAACTCCATGTTTATGCTTTGATACCTCACCAAACATAACGATCCCCATGTTATGTCTTGTTTTTTAGCTCATAAGCTCTTTAAGACAGGGGCTGTCATTTTCTTATCATAGAATCATAGAATATTAGGGTTGGAAGGGACCTCTGGAGGTCATCTAGTCCAACCGCCTGCTCAAAGCAGGATAAATACCCAACTAAACCATCCCAGCCAGGGCTTTATCAAGCCTGACCTTAAAAACCTCTAAGGAAGGTGATTCTACCACCTCCCTATGTAACCCATTCCAATGCTTGACCACCCTCGTAGAGAAAAAGTTTTTCCTAATATCCAATCTAAACCTTCCCAACTGCAACTTGAGACCATTACTCCTTGTTGGATCATCTGCTACCACTGAGAACAGTCTAGATCCATCCTCTTTAGAACCCCCTTTCAGGTAGTTGAAAGCAGCTATCAAATCTCCCCTCAGTCTTCTCTTCTGTAGACTAAACAATCCCAGTTCTCTCAGCCTCTCCTCATAAGTGATGCACTCCATGCCTCTAATCATTTTTGTTGCCCTTCTCTGGACTCTCCAATTTTTCCACATCCTTCTTGTACTGTGGGCCCCAAAATTGGACACAGTACTCCAGATGAGGCCTCACCAATGTCGAATAGAGGGAAACAATCACACCCATCGATCTGCTGGCAATGCCCCTACTTATACAGCCCAAAATGATTGTGCTGCATTCTATACAATGGGGCCCAACCTAATTGAAGCCTCTGGGCACCACCACACAATAAATGTTTATTATTATTACTACTAAAATAAAATAAAATACATAATTATTATAACATCAAATATTGACTTAAGTGAAGCTATTTTTCTTACATTTTATCCAATTTTGTGACATCTTAACCATGATAGACTCCACATATTAAACTTCCCCTCTCTCTCACCTAGCATATGTTGATCTATTTGTTGCACTCCATCTGCTGTGTACTATAGTGTTGTTATGCAAAGTATAAAACAGTTCTAAAAAATAAAATGCCATTATGCTGCAAACAAATGGACTAATCAGTCGCCCACATTAATTTTATATAAACAGTGAGTAAAATGTGAATTGTCAGGTTTAATTAAAGATAACCACACAATCTTTGCCTCTATCTGGTCGCTAGCAAAATACTTGAACCACTACAAAATGGTGACTAACCTTTCTGTAACAGTTGTTCTTTGAGATATGTTGCACATATCCATTCCACTGTAGGTGTTTGTGTCCCAGTGCACAGTTGTTGGAGAATTCTTTCTCCAAGAATTGGTTAATATGAAAAGTTAAAACTTTGGTAAGAAATTTTGGATGAGGATGACGGCAAACTTTTTCTGTGTAGAAACATGTATATGGAGGATTTGACACTAGCATCCTTAGCTCTTCCAAGATGTGAAGATTAGATTCAAGCTCCAGGGGGGAGCAGCGTTCTACACATGCAGAAATAGTCTGCCCAGGGCCTTTAAAAGTCTTACAGATATTGAGATGGGAAAAAAAAGATCAGTTAGCAATAGGTGGGAACGCTAGGATAGACATTAGCTGCACACTGAAAGAGCTAATCTCCAACACTTGGTGTTTTAGGGACAGAAGATAGTCCAGCATGTGCCGAATAGAAACAAGGACTGGGGAAAACCCTTTCAGTCTGGATCAAATGGAAAATCTCTTTCAAGTAAGTGCTTTTATTTGCTGGTTTTGTACTATTCAGCAGCATTCCCTGAACTTCCCTAGAGCAGGACTCCTCTACCAATGTCAACTGAGGACTGGACCCATTCCCACTCTTCTTGAGATTGCTCATGAATTTGCTTGTTGCTGGGCTCAGTACCAACGCTAAGTTGTTTGCAGCACTGATGTGCCTTATGGCCAGTAAATGGAGTTGGCTGAGACGGATGCAGCAATACTCTTGATTGAGGGGGAAATCCTCAATCCTTCTCCGAGTAGGGCTTAAAGCCCTTACAGATGCTATATCTGTCAGGTATGTGAGTCTTCCCTAAGCACTTAAAGCAGCTGAGGTGAGGGTCCCTAATCAGCACTGCCTTACCACAAGAGAGGCAGATCTTGAAGCCCCGAGAGTGCAGCATAACTCCAGTACCAGGGCTGCTACCCAGATTAGGCACCAGAGACACACAAACAACAACATTTTTTTTTTCTTTTTCAACTAATCAATGCTAACTAAACTACTCAGATTCTAAAAATGGTACTGCTTATACGCTAAAAGAAAAAACCTGCAGAATCAATAAAAAGGAGCTGCAACCACTGTCATGGGCAATAGCAGGGACCTAACGGGAACTTGCCATGCTGTGGTGTATGGCTTTCAGAAATTACACTCTCCCAGTAACATTTTAGAAAATCTGAAAGCAACCATAACAAAGTGGTTAACCTGCTCGTTGATCTCTGGATTTGTAGTGTCAGACCACAGCCACAACATTAAGATGTTGTATAACAAGATTTTTCTGTATATATGCTGCCTCAATTTGGTTTTTATGGAGTTAACTCAAGAGAAATGAAATATGAATAGGATGCTCATAAAGGTCCCTAAGATATGAAGACATTTCAATGGACTGTTCAACATAGCATCTGTTTAAGGAGCTTCAGATGCACAGTGGTCTACTCTGCTACTGAGTGAAGTAAGGATGTGGTCTTAATTCCACCAGGGACGTGCCTGGGATGGATATAGAAGCTGCACATAGTGATGCAACATTTTACATGCTTTCTAACCAGACTCAAGAGAACACTAACTTGTACATTACCCATGAGGTGTGCTATTTTATGGGCATTTAATCACACCACAAAGCAGATGAGTTGTGATGCTGCTGCTGTCAACCAGATGATATTGTCCATCATGGTGCTGGAGTGGTAAAAAGATCTGAGGCCCATCAGAACAAAAAAGTAGATGAAGTAGCACTATCACGAGGGTGCAGAATACTACAGATACTACAGAGTAACTGAGAGTCAGTGATGCAGTGAAAAGATCATAACATCCTGGCCACCTTAAGTCAGTTTAATTTTTTTTTAAACTGAGTTTATAACTTTTTTAAAACTTGTGACTTTTAAAATACATCCTGGCCATGATTGTCAAAGCTACCTAAGGGACTTAGATGCCCAAGTTCCACTAAAATTGAGGCGGTTTGGATATCCTGTTGTGATAACTGGTCCTGAAAACGTACCCTGACTATAAGCCCAACTTTAAAAAGTGAGTGTAAGTTCATGAGACGTCACAATAACCCATAACAACAAATGTGTATAGAAAAGGCTACGAAAAGGAGACAGACTGATATTTTTAAAAGGCCTACTGATAGTACTCAAGCACTGTGTTAAGATCATATTTGGTAAACAAGAAAAGTGAACCATAATTGGTGTGTCGGAAACTAGGCCTAATCGTTGACAAAACAATGAGGGGACAGGCTATTCCATCTATCCCTCTGTTTTCAGGTACTTAAAGAAAGAGACTTTTGGGAGAAAAATTGGCTGCTAGAGCACATTTCACCTTCATGGCTGACACTCTCCTCTCTCCTGGCACCTTGGGCCTTTATAATCCTAGTCCTGAGAGAGGTCCTGACCAGACTGGGCTAGAGAGGGGGAACCAGATGACATCATGACCTCTACTGGCTCCAGCTGAATCCCAAAAACCACCTAAGCAGATCTGAATATATTTTTTTTAAAAAAGTGTTTCCATCCCTCCTCTACAAGTTGCATATAAAATGGCTACACATTTTACAGGAAATTCCAGGTTTTTGTTTGGTTGGTTTGGTTGCCACTTTTGTGCAACACTATTCAAAAGCTTCCAGAAGCAGGAGGTTTTTGAATAGATGTTTCCATTTCAAAGGGTTTGACAGGTGTAAGTGGTAGTTTGCAACCCCCTAAAGTGAAAATCCAGGAAGTGGCATTCAGACCTTGGAACACGACAAGGTTCACCTATTCAGATACAGGGAACTAAAGAAGTGGATTGAGGGGGAAAAAAAGAGATCTAGTACCAGAATCGAACATGCATGTTCTTGCTTCATGGAACAGTGGCACCATGGACTGGTTTACAAAGCATGTGTGGTGGAGGAGAAGAGAGATAGATATAGATCCATTTTGGGATGCACAAAATAAAACTAAAGTGACTCCTCTTTTTTTGCATTCTGTATGCAGGAGGCTGTGAAGAAGGACCATGGAAAATTGAGGCAAAACACTATGTCTCAAACTGTTCGGATGTGGATTTTTTGTGCGTGTCCTGTTAAGATAAAGTCATTGGGAGGTGGAATTCTGTGCGTGGAGCCAGATTCAGCTCTTGGTTACAGATATGCAACCCCAGGGATTTCAGCAGGATTGCATGAGCGTAAATGAGAGAAGAAGTTAACTTGTAGAGTGTAAAAGTAATCACTTCAAAATCCCCAAGTGCTCAAGTTAAGGTTATGTACGTTAGGATGCACCAGACTCCCCACAATGCTGTGCGCGTGGAATTGGGCAGGAAAGGGAACTCCATGTAGAGGTATATATATCCTCTGGGCTGCTCAAGGAAGGTATAAAGTGATGGAACAGGCAGAAAACCCTGTCTCCCGCTTGTTCCAAGAAGCAACTAGGTTCGAAATCCTCCTTTGCTGATCAAGATAATGGCTTGATAACAGATTACCACTGGTTCAGTTTAGCTTGATTGCATGAGGGAGTGGAGCAATATTTCAGGGCTGAATTGGAAGGATGGTACTGTTAAGGCCAAATATCTGGGATAACCAGACAGACCATTGTGCTGCACTTATATTTCCTCATCTGGCTGAAAAAAGTAGGGGTGAGTGTTTCAACCACATGGGACATAATACAAATAGCAGGACTTGAATAGTAATATACTTCTGGATTGTATAATGAAATAATATTTAGCACTAGCATAAGTGCCCGGCGCTGCTCGGGTCAGTCGGAGGTGGGGAGGTGGCAGACAGCTGACACCCCCTGACCAACCCCAACACCCACCCCTCACCCCTCACCCACCCCGACACCTTCCCACCCCCCGAAGCAAACCCGAAACCCCCACCTCACCCCCCGACCGAATCCGACACCCCCACCTCACTTACCGTCCCACCAAACCCAACTCAGATCCGTCGCAGGAGGGGAGGGTGCCCAGAGCCGAGGGATTCCGGGGACCTTCGCAGGTGGGGGGGGCACAGAGCTGATGTAGTCCGGGGTTCCGTTGGGGAGGTGGGAGGGGCAGAGAACTGAGGGATCTCCGGGGTTCCGTTGGGGAGGTGGGAGGGGCAGAGAACTGAGGGATCTCCGGGGTTCCGTTGGAGGAGGGAGGGGTGAGCTGAGCGAGTGAGGTGTCTGTTGGAGGGGGGTATTATGACATCATCACCACCTAACTGCCAAGCTGATGTGATTGGCCCTGAAAGACTTTCACCCCTGGGGGGCGTCAGAGGTGAGATCCGAAAATTTTTCGACCCTTACCAGCATCTAGACCCCAAGACCCCTCACTGTACCAAAATTCAAGTCTCTGGCTCAAACGGTGCGGGAGGACTTCGCAGTCATACGTACATACATACACTCATACATACACCACTTGACTTTTATATATATAGATTTACATGCTGATTTATATTTTCAAAGGGGCTGAACCATTAGATAACATTCACAGAAGAAAGGAGAATAGTAGGTTTGATCCTTTTGCAAGTCTTTGTGACCTAAGATCTCAGTCACAGTTGGCAAGCTGCAAGAAGTGGGGATTTGTGGATTTAATCACCAGATTTTCCTGATAAAGGATTAATCCCAGGAAAGGAGAATGAGTCCTTCAGTTGTTGGCTTGTGACAGTTGCTATACCCAGAATGACCTGCAGGGCTATAGCCACAGAACAGCTGTTTGATAGTGAAAATGGGTAATTGCTACAATGCCAGAATTAGGGCTTCTGTTTTTCAAATCTATTAATCTCATTTTTCAGAATTTATTTTGAGCAATTTTTGAGTTTATTGTGGATGTCCAAAAATCAGGAGCTGGTGGGATTTCTTTTTGTTTATACTGTAATGAGTAATCTCTTTGTAATATTCTCTAGCATGCTTTAATGTAGCACTGTTTCAGACAGCACTACATTAAAGCGCACCAGGGAATCTTTAGTGAGCACCTGTCAGGTCTATACTGACTAATTAATGCACACCACATTAATGCACTTTAGAAAGCACACCCCTGTAATCTGCATTACTGCACCATGGAGACAAACCCTTAGATATAAATAACCACATCTAGTGTTTATTGGATAAACAACAAATTTCTTTCTTTTTTTAAAAAAAAATAGATATATATGGGTGTTTTAGTGGTGTTTATTTATTAAAACTGGGGAAAAAACCTCAGAAATCCTACCTATAACCCATCCCATGTGCATCAAATAGGAAGAATAACCTGTTGGGGGAGCTGTAAGGGGGAGAGTCTGAGCACTTATAGTCTGGGGCACAAAAGCAACTGATTTTTCAGGTGTGTAATGATTTTTGGATACAGAAACAGACATGTACAAAGACACACACACACACACACACCATCAGAGGAGGAAGGTTTTGGAACAGCTTTCCAGTAGGAGCAGTGGGGGCAAGAAACCTAACTGGTTTTAAGATGGAACTTGTTACATTTATGAATGGGATTACATGGTAGGGTTGCCTGCAATAGCAGGGGACTGGATTCAGTGACACAGAAGATCCCTTCGAGGCCTCTGTTTGTAAATGGGGGTTCTAATCCTATGCTGTGGTACTAAATCCCAGTCACAGCCACCATTGCCTCCTCTCCTCGCTCTCAGCTCCCTCACAGTTCCCTGTATTAAGACTGGGAGTTGAGGGTAAGAGACCGGGGACATGGAGGAGGGCAGTAGTGACAACCCCTAGTGTTCCAAAATCATTAGACATACAACAATGGTGATGCTGGCTTTAAAATAAAGAGATTGTAAAAGAAAAATAACACACTGCTCTATGATCTGCCTTCTGATTTGTAAACCTGTAGGGTGAAGACACCTGGGTGCAATTTAAGTATGATCACCGACTCCTGCTTTCTGACCCAACTGCTGACACTAACACTCCTGGTTAAGTCACTTATACCCTTTTTTCTTCAGCTATGCCCTTTGGAAAATTTAGGCTCGTAATGCAAAGGACTTTGAAAAGTGAGAAGTTCATGTTTGTAAAGCACTGTACACACCAAAACTTAGTTCACCAAAATACACACTAAAGCCTAGTTCCTAACCCCTTCCCCCTTCCCCTCCCCCGATGTTATTTGGAAAAACCTTTATTTTTTTTATACAGCTTGCATATCTAATTTTGAAAATAGCTTCCTTTTTGGGCATGAAAATTTGTTTGCATAATACAACCAAATCCCTGGACAAATTTTACTGCCCAACCTCTTTTTCAAATTTTAGGGCCATATGTATTTAATTACCAAGATATAGGAAGGTGGAGTTTCATTTTTAATGGTCTGTTTCCTAGCTTTATGTGCTTTTTACTCTTTGTGCACACTAATTAGGCAGAGTAATACCTCAGTGATACTTTGAAGTGATGGCATGGAGTGTTGCATTCACAGGCCCAGTGGCTACAATAAAATTGTTAAATCATGGATATTGCAGAATGGGGGCCAATCTCAATCAATATTTACTAGAAAGTAGAATAATAATAAGTGAATCTTTCAAACTACAAGAGGAAAAAACCATGTGCCTCTAAATGTATATTACTCATGAAAGGGCCATTTGAGAGGGGGAAAAAAGTCCAGATCTTACTCTAGAAAGCAACATGATTCTGTGGATTAAGAGCAAGAAACTCCCGCAATTTTATCCCAGTTCTGAGAATGAATGGCTGTGTAGCCTTGAACCTGTAGCTTTTCAATTTTGAGGGAATCGTGTACATTAGAGCATTCTGGACTGTATTTTCCACATATAAAACAACAGAAAATACATAACTGAGTGAAAAAAATAAAAAAAAGCAACTTAAATTTGTAATGTTTCACTTCTACAAGAAAAGTACTGAAGATTCTTACCTACTTACATGTGCATTTACTTTGCTACACAAGTGATTATTAGTACTAGTTGTTCCTGCCTTCGCAGTTCTGTATGCTAGAGAGAGAAATATGTAGTATACCACATTTAAGAAATTTCAGAGTACCTGATACAAAAAGTCTTGCGCTGTTGCTTTGTCTTGTTTCTCCAGTGTATCTGTGCCGTGTGATACATCGGTAGTTATACAATCCATCTTCATTCTGTACATCTACAATATACAAGGCTCCCGTGGATGTGATGAGAAATCTAGATCCTGAAAGACACAAGAGTTTAGTGTTCAAAACACCTGAAGATTATTATTTTTTTGTCTTCTAAGGTAAAAAACTGAAGTTTTCCTCAGAAGAGTCTAGAAATAATGTGCTGCCAATCTTATATTTTACAGTGTCCATATGTGAATGCCTATCTTGAAATTAATTCAGGTGGATTTCTTATAAAAGTATAAGATTATATCTGAAAAGTATGGCATATGAATATAAAAAAAGATATCATTAATTCATAATCTTTGCAACACCAAATACCAGAGGTGTTTTAAATAAAATATAGGAGGGAATTGGCTAATATAGAAATCAAGCCAACAACTTTAAATGTCAAAGAGTATTATTTTATGCTAGTAATATACATTAGAATAATTATTTGGGAGGATATGCATAATAAAACAATATTAAACCAAACTGGTCTCATTGGTCAGAAGCACCAGAAAACAAACAGAAAATTTTCAAATAAGATTGTGAGGAAAAAGGGAGATTAATAAGATTAGAGAGAAACTTGCATAAATAAAAAGATGGTACACCAAATTCTGGAAACATCTCCAGCAGGGGAGACATATCTAGAAAAAGACTGGGACCCTGCACAGAGAAGGACCTGCCACTCATCTTTTAAAAGTGTGACCTCAGAACAGAAAACAAAGACAGCAAAGATAACTTCAGATTACTTGAAGGGCTATTGCAATGGGGGACTTCTGGTCTTTGAGCCTAGATTAAGAGCTCAGATAAACTGGATCAAGAAAATGGAAATGTTTTGAAGTTCAATTAACCAAAGATTTAAAAAAACCAAACAGCAATATTCTTAAAATTTTAGAAGCAAAGTCTAGTTTCAAGAAGAAAGTAAGCCCAGCAGAGATTGCTCTTTAAAAAGGGACAGGCCTGAATTGTCCTGCTCCATATTTTGACCCACGCTACCTTAAAATTGCAGAAATGTAGTGGAAAGTCTTCTCCAAATAATTTTTAAAATATTACATTACAAATAGCCACATGCATCTGGTATTAGTTTATGGAGTGGATGGTATGCTGAGGTTCCTTACATTGGTATATGGCTCAATCCGCAACGGCTACTAGCAAATGTCTCCAATGGACAGAGGTGGGATTCTAGATGAGGAGGGCTCTGAGTTACTATGGAAAATTCTTTCGCATATTCTGGTAGATCTTGCCCACCTGCTCAGGGATGGAAAGGAATTTTCTTCCAGGTCAGATTGGCAGAAACTCTGGATTATTTTTTTTTTGCCTTCCTCTGTTACATAGGGCATAGGTCACTTGATGATTTGAAGTAGAGTAAATGGTGGAGTCTCTGTAAATTTAAGTCTCTAAATCAAGATTTGAGGACTTCAGTAACTCAGCCAGAGGTTATGGGCCTACTACAGGAATTGGTGCATGAGATTCTGTGGGAAATCAGATTTGATGATCATGATGGTCCCTTCTGGCCTTAAAGTCTATGAGTCTACATATAATATATGAATATGTGGATTTACATTTATTTTTAATCAATTCTTCTTTAACCTAGAGCATGAAAAAGCTACTATGTATACAAGTTTTTATAATTGTTGTTATGTATTTATTTATTTATTTGATGTGCTAACAGAACCAGGCAGGCAGTCAATAAACGGAACACAGAATAATGAACAAGCTCTGTTCTCCATGTTGTGTTGGTCTAATTGATAATGCTAATATCAGTGACTGGAAATAAATAAGGTGAAGCAATGTTATCCTGTGCACTATAAAAATCAGGGACAATGAAGAGCTAGTTGTATCAATTAGGGGAACACTGTCAAATAAAAATGAACAAAATTTGAAAGGAAAGTTGGTCTTGTGGGTAAGGAGACTGGAGATCTCACTTCAATTCCCAGCTCTATCACAGATTTCCCGTATGAGCATGGACAAATCACTTAATCTAATAATATTCTCTTTCTTCCACTTTTTATCTACCTTGTCTATTTATTTTAGACCATAAGCTTTGGTGGACAGGGACTATATCTTACTTTGCATAAGCTATTTTAGACCATAAGCTTTGGTGGACAGGGACTATATCTTACTTTGCATAAGCTATTTTAGACCATAAGCTTTGGTGGACAGGGACTATATCTTACTTTGCATATGTACAGTACCTAGCACAAGAGAACCCTGATCTGATTTGGTGCATCCAGACACTACTGGAACATCAATCAATCAACAAAATATATAAATAAGTAAATAAATGTTTCAGGGATTAATAGGTTTTACCAAGTTTTTCCATTAGAATAAATGGGAATGAAGAGAGACAGGATAAAAGAAAATATAAAATTGTTTTTGTGGTAACATTATCTATCATTTTGTATCTAGCTTTGTAATTTGAATGTAGTCCATGTTTCTTCACTCATAAGAACACCCATCCATCCAACTCCCCCTGAAGACCCATCTGGCATTTTAGCACTACATATGACTGAATTTAATAAAAGTAAGAGATAAACAGTACAGGAATTCCTCATTTAAAGTTCTCCTGGTTAACTTTGTTTCATTGTTAAGTTGCTGATCAATTAGGGAACACTGCTTACTCCATCTTCCATAGAGCAGGGGACACACAGGATGGAGGGAGCTGCTGCCTTAGGCAGCAGATGCAGATGCAGGCTTGCTGATCTAATTAACAAGGCACTGTACTTCTGACCCTACTCTTGATACCTAATTGGATATGCGCATTTCTATCTCTAACTCTCTCTGTCCTCCCTCCTTTCCTGCTGCAGAGTGTGAGAGTTAACCCTTGAAAGCTCAGTCAATTGCCAGTTCATTTAGCAGTAAGACATTCCCTGGGAAATATCCCACTCTCTGACTACACCTCAACCAAGCTTCAAAATCATCATCACTGGTACCAGTATTAAAATTGTTTGTTTGAAACTTATATATAACTTATATATATATATATATATATATAGAGAGAGAGAGAGAGAGAGAGAGAGAGAGAGAGAGAGAGAGAGAGAGAGAGAGAGAGAGTATATATATATATATATTAGTCTTTTGTCTGCTGAAAAACATTTCCCTGGAACCTAACTCCCCATTTACATTCATTCTTATGGGGAAATTGAATTCGTTTAACATTGTTTCCATTAAAGTCACATTTTTCAGGAACATAACTACAACGTTAAGTGAGGCGTTCCTGTATATAGCAACACTAAGTGCACTGTTGTTCTCCTGATGTTGGATAACTCTTACAACAAGAACATTTGTACATGCATATCGCAAAATATAGCCTACTCCCCAAATTATGGTGGAAAATATACAGGGATGACAACAGTTATAAACCAATATTCAATAACATGGATGTGAGAAACACTTCCTTTTAAGCAGACATGGGTTTGCATACAGATTTGTCTGTGATTAACAATATGAAGGGCATGTAGACACAAAAGGCTCAAGGTATAAGCATTTATAAGAATCAGTGAATCAAAATAAAAAGGTATTTGTGGGGAGGACAGTTATCCGAGCCATCCCATTTAAGCAGTGATCTAAAAGAAATTTTAAAAGAATATATAGAAATTAATTTAAAACCACAGCACAGACTAACCTTTGGAACAAGGCACAATGTACTAAAACAACCTTAGACAACCTTTTTTTCTCACGTTAGGTGCTGAACGATAAAATAACTCCAGATCTGACACTAGCTTGGCCTGATCCTGGTTCTTTTCAAGTCTATGCAATATTTACCAATTATTTCAGTGGAAGCAGGGAAGCAGGATTTCAGGGGCTGAATCTATTATTTTCCCCCATTTTTGCAAAAAGCATTAAACCATTATACTGAGCTGCTATTAAAAACTCCTGTTGAAACAAATATATAGGCTATTGAGCTCCTGCTCACTTCAGATCAAATGCTGAGCTCAGTGCCCAGCCTGAGCAGAAGTAGTAGACATGGGACAGATGTCATAGGGAGAGTGAGGGGAAAAGACTTTTGAGGCGTAAGTATATCTGTGGAGGCACTCTGAGTATATTGAAACCTAAAAATGAAGTGTTGACCTTTAAATGCTGGGGGGTTTTTTGGACTATCCAAGGACCATTGTCTTGAACATTTTAATTACTGAAATGCACAGGGTTTGTGTTTCACCCAGATTACTCTGAAACAAAACAGGCTTGTTAGCATAGTAGAAGGCAGATACCACCTCCTGGGAGACAGCATTTTAGAGCAGTACAATTATGGCTAAAATATACAATGTAAAGCTCACAAGGGAAAAAAAATCAGTATTTGTATATTAAAATATTGGAATATCTTTAATTACAATGTTTGGAGAAAATGGTGTAAGTCGATCCAACAATGCATAACTAACTCAGTGAGAACAGTCAGCGCCACTCTTTTTATGTGAGAGGTAATGCTTAGCCAAACAGGGATTCTTTGGCTGTGCATGTTACTCTTCAGACAGCAGTTGAACAATTTCACGGACAAACCTTGCAGGGAGTGAAAACACAGAGATTGGAGATTGAAAGTATCTAGTAGATCATCAGAGCATTCACTATCCAGTAAACGCTTGCTCTCCACATTACATTTTCTAATTATTTGTACAGTCTACTTTTAAATGGCTCCAATGATGGGGCTTCTATGACTTCTTTGGAAGGCTGTTCCATGGTGTTTCATTGGTATTCATGGCATTTACAACCTATGCACACTATACACACTCAGACACAACTATGCAATCCACTCTCCTCTGACCCTTACTCATCATTTGGCAACCTAACTTCCGTGCAGCATTTTCATACATTTTGCTTTGTAAAGATTCCAACATCTGGGCTAAAAAGAAACCGCTTGCTATGTCAGGCCAAAAACCCAGCCCACAGTTCAGATCCAGATCTTCTGAGGTATCTGATCAACATGTCTGTAGAATCTAGACTTTTTAAAAAAAGTTTATATTCCTTGTTTGCACAGAAATCCTCATGACGTGAACTGGGTAACCAATGCACAGATGTTTTCCTTTGACTGCAGGCTGCCTGACATGATCACTCCAAGAGATGTGAGTTGCCCTCAGTCTCAGTTGGGGCTAACTCTTAAGCCTAATGATCACACTTGAAGAGAATTCATTTTAAGTAATTTAAGTGTACAGTCTTAGTTATCTTATTTACCCAGCCACGTAGGAGAATAATGTAACTGCATGTGCAAATGGCCAAACATCCTAAAAGTGGCCTGCATCACTATCTCCTGTATTTCTTCTTCTTAACATATGCACAATGTACCTCAGGTGGAATGTGACCAGGATTCATCACCGAATTTGGTCAACTGGTTGGACCATTAGCTTCCTTGGCTTGGGCTGGGTACTGACAAGGAGTGCTTTGTGAACACTAATCCATGTCCCCATCTCCAGTACTGATTGATTCTGATTGCAATAGTCTCTTTACTAACTAAAGCCACAGTCCTATAAAGATTTAAGCCACTGAGGAATTACTCATGCATAAAGTTACATGCATGCTAAAGTCTTTGCATATACTTGGGTTTAAAAGTTGAATTCCCACAGCATCTCCCACCTAATGCATATTATTCCTACCAATACTGGAAAAGGAATCTTATGTTGAGACCTCTGTATATTGCCTTTTATGGTTCTAAGGGACATGGGTATGTAATCCACTCCCAGATCCTACAATGCCCCTATGCACCTCTGCATGTTGTTGGTTGGGCCTTCTTTCCCCTACTCCAGCCTACAAAAGTTCTCACATGCACCTACATACACATGCCAGTCATATTTGGTCATATTTTTTTAAAAGCCTGTCTGGAAGCAAGAGAAACATTACATTATGTCTCTGCACAGCTAAGACTGTGTAAATATCATTATCTGAGTAATGTATTAAATGTGATTATTTTGAATATAGAGTTATTGATGTACATGTAATCTTCTAGTCTTAGCCCCATGCATATGAGTTTGTTTCTTGAATATACATGACCTAATAACACTATTTAAATGATCTCACAATCGGATATAAGAAGGGAGTGGTTAAATAAAAACTTTACTTACTACATTATTGAGGACTTTTTGCCTCACCCTCTTTAAACATGACTAAAAATAAAGAGCTATTGCCACCTGTCAGATTTATCACACAGTATACATTTCTCACCGACACACTGTGTATAATTACAAGGCTAAAGCATTTCTCTTCCTCTTTTTCTTAATATATTTTACATACTTATGTAATACTTTTATAACCAACTCCTTTAAACCATAAAAATGCTAGACATAAAAGATGACAAAAATAAAAGGGAAAAAGTATGTAATTTCTGTCACCACCTAAACGGATAGCATTTTCATTAAAGCCGACAAGCTGTCAGCTGCAACAAAACCTATCTGTGTACTGTACTTCAAAAGTGTTTAGAAATACACCAGGATGGGGAACGACATGCATTTATTACACTGTTGATCTTGGGGAATCTTCTGTTCTCCAGGCATATTTAATTTAATCACTCTTGGTTTTGCTCTAAAAAAAAAAATCTTTTTTTTTTTATTTACCTACTTAATATGCTAAGCAAGATTTTTTTTAAAGATGCATCCTTTCAGAGAAATTTAAGCTTTTTGTTTGTTTGCTGTTAGCAGAGTTGGAGGGAGGCAGAGAAATCACCTTCACCCCAACTAATAAAAGAACACTGTCAAAATATATTTAAGAATTTATATTTATTTTCCCCTGCTATTGAATGTAATAATCCCTTGGAAACTTTATAATTATAATAATTTTAGAGCCTGATTTTCAGGGATGCTGAGTGCTTGCAGTTCCTATTAACTTCAATTGCAGTTTTCACTGCTCAGCACATCTGAAAATCAGGCCCATCATTTGCATGTAGTGTCTTTCATTCAAGGACCTCAAAGCATATTACAAACACTGATTACTCTTCAGAACACAGTTGTGAGGTAGGCAAGTGTTATTTCTAATATTATAATTAGAACTGTCTTACAGATGGGTTAACCAAGTCACACAGATTAACCAGGGACTTGCCAAATATCACAAGGGTCAGTAGAAAAGATGGGAACAGAACCAGGAGTCCTGTCCCTCAGTTTTCAGCTGTCTCCACTGTGCACCTTCACCTCAGTATGAAGATGAATAGTTTGTGGATTCAAAGATTTTAAGGCCTGAAGGAAACCATTATAATCCTCCACTCACACAGTAAGTCCTCTCTGAAGTCCATATATTGAGGTTGAGCTAGAGCATATTTTTTTAGGAAGACATAAATCTTGATTATAGACTTCCATGGAGAAACTACTACAACCACAAGGTAAATTATTTCAGTGCTTAATTGCCATCACTGTTAAAAGTTTGTACATTATATCTGGTCTGAATTAGCCTAACTTCAGGTCCCAGCTATTTGATATTGTTATGCGTTGTCTGTTAGATTAAAGAGCTCCTCTATTATTAGAAATATTCTCCTCACACAGGTACTTACAGACCATGGTCAAATTACCTCTTAACCTTCTATTTGATAAGCTAAATAGATTGACCTTCCTAAATCTTTGATTGTAAACTGGATCTTTCAGACCTTGAATCATTTTTGCAGCTCTTTTCTGAACCCTTCCAAGTTTTTCAACAGCCTTTTTAAGTTCACACCCCTGAACTGGACACAATATTTCAGCAATGGTCTCAGAAATGCTGTATGCAGAGGTAATGCCCTCTCCAAACTACTACTTGATATTCCTCTAGTTATGCATCCAAAAAACGTTAGTCTTCTTAGCCACAGTAACTAATGTTGATTATTCACCATAACCTCTGATGTCCTTTCCAGAGTGCTTTCCAGAATACAGTTCCCCCAATCCTGCATGGGCCTTGGGCATTGGTGGCACCTGACACACTCCTGTTCTTTTTACGTGGCACTCAATAGTTAAGTCTTTTGAGGACTGAAATGCTTTAGTCCAACTAAAGTCGGAGGGCTCAGAATATGGGTATAAACTGAATGGCCTGTGATATACAGGAGATCAGAGTAGATGATCTAATGATTCCTTCTGGCCTTAAATTCTATGAAGTTATAACCTAATATTCTATGGTCCTAGACCTTGCATCTAACTGTATTAAACAATATGCTGTTCAAATGAGACCAATTTATCAAGTGATCCAGTGTACAATTGACCTAATTCTTATCATTATTTACAACTGCACCAATTTCCAGGCCATCTGCAAACTTCACCAGCAACCATTTTAGTTTCCTTAATCAAATTACTTTCCATCAATTTTGAATAACATTCAATTTGTATTTATATAGGAGACATTACTGAAGCATTTAATCTGAGGAAACAAATAAATAATTAATAATCTTGAAAAGAAATAAATGGAGAGAAAATAGGTCAAATTGGAGCCTGCAAACCTGAACTGTTTCCCTTTAAACTTCCTGGATGGCATAGAGAAGTGCATCTCTTATTTTACTAACTGCTGCCTACTGCCCTAAATAACCCAGTGACTTCATTAAAGTTTAGTTGCATTGGCAAATCTTGTATTAATTTCTCTAAGTGATGAGAGGCCACATTAATAATATGAAATTGCTCTTATGTAAGGCATTTATGCCATCCATTAGATTGGATAATATCAAAAAGTAAAATAAAATTGTACAGGTCTTAGTAATAAAGTTAAGATAACTCTGTTTGGGTTTCCAATATGAATTTTTTCTCATGTATCTATATATTGTGGCAGGGTGCTGGCCAGGAGTGCCTGAGCCAGCCCTGCGGGCCCTTTAAGAGGGAGCAGAAGCCTGCAAACCTCCCCTTGCAGAGAAGCCTAATTAGCCACCTGGGCTGCAGGGCAATCAGCCTGGATGGGTTGCACCTAGCAGCCTCCTCAGGGGGATAAAAGCCTGCCAGGAAGGAAGCCCAGTGTGGTGGTGGTATGGTAGTGTGGAGTGAGAGAAAGAGCTGTTAGCTGTAGAGCTGTGTTTAGAGCTGTAGAGCTGTAAGCTAAAGAGCTGAACTATAAAGCTGTGTATATTGGTGGTGGGGCCTTGCACTGTGAAATAAAGAGCACTGTTGGAGCCAAAGAAGGGTTTCATGCCTGTTCCTGAAGAGGGGTGAGAAGGCGATCTGTCACAATATATAAAAGTCAAATGGTGTATGTATGTATGTACGTAAGCTTACTCCTTCCACACCGTTTGAGCTAGAGACTCAGAGAAATTTGGTACAGTTACAGGTCTTGGGGTCCTAATGACCGTAAGGGTCGAAAATTTTTCAAATCTCACCTCTGACGCCCCCCCAGGGGTGAAATTCTTTAAAGGCCAATCACATCAGCTGGGCAGCTATGTTGTTATGATGTCATAATACCCCCTCCAACAGTCACCGCACTCGCTCAGCTCTCTGCCCCTCCCCCCTCCAACGGAACCCCGGAATCCCTCAGCTCTCTGCCCCTCCCCGCTCCAATGGAACCCCGGAATCCCTCAGCTCTCTGCCCCCTCCCCCCTCCGATGGACCCCAGAATCCCTCAGCTCCCTGCCCCATCCCACCTCCGATGGACCCCGGAATCCCTCAGCTCTGTGCCCCCTCCCACCTCCGATGGACCCTGGAATCCCTCAGCTCTCTGCCCCCTCCCACCTCCGATGGACCCGAGTTGGGTTTGGTCGGAGGGTAAATGAGGTAGGGGTGTCAGGTTTGGTCGGGGAGGTGAGGTGGGGGTGTTGGGTTTGGTCGGGGGGGTGAGGTGGGGGTGTCGGGTTTGGTCGGGGGGTAAGTGAGCCGGGGGTGTTGGGTTTGGTCTGGGGGGGTGGGAAGGTGTCGGGGTGGGTGAGGGGTGAGGTGTGGGAGTTGGTCAGGGGGTGTTGGGTTTCATGTGGGGGGGCGAGGAGGGGGGTCGGGTGGTAAGTGAGGTGTGGGTGTCGGGTTTGTTTGTGGTGGTAGGTAGAGGTGTCGGGTTTGGTTGGGGGGGGAAGTGAGGTGGGTGTGTCAGGTTTGGTCTATGGGGGGGTGAGGTGTGGGTGTTGGTCAGGGGGTGTTGGGGTTGGTAGGGGGAGACATGGGGGTGTTGGGTTTGGGTGTGGGGGCGAAAATGTGAGTCGGGTTTGGTCGAGGGGTAAATGAGGTGGGGGTGTCAGGTTTTGGTCAGGGGGGTGAGGTGGGGGTGTCAGGTTTGCTCTCTCCCCCATCCAACGGACCCCGCACTCGCTCAGTTGTCTGCCCCCTCCCCATCCCCCCGACCAAACCCAACACCCCCATCTCATCTACCCCTAGACCAACCCCAGTAAGTGAGGGGTGGGGTGTGGGGGTTGGTCAGGGGGTGTTGGGTTTGGTGGGGGGGTAAGGAGGGGGGTCGGGGTTGGTAGAGGGGTAAGTGAGGTGGGGGTGTTGGGTTTGGTCGGGGAGGGTGAGGTGGGGGTGTCAGGTTTGCTCTCTGCCCCCTCCAACGGACCCCGTACTCGCTCAGCTGTCTGCCCCCTCCCCACCTCCGACTGACCCGAGCAACGCCGGGTATTTTCGCTAGTAATTCATAAAAGAGTATTTGAATGCTTTCTTGTGGAATTAGTGTAAAATATTCTTGTATAAAAATAAGCATATTTTAAGATGCTAATGTTAATTATTCTTTAAGCTTTCTTTCAAGGCTTTTTTTTTTTATTTAAACATTATTTCTTTCCTCCTTTCTGGCAGACAGTGTTAGTCTTGAATAAGGGGTAATGTTATTCTCAAGAAAGTAATACAAAATGTTTGATTTTCACTTTGTGAAAAACATATCATGATTTCACATTATTGCAACCTAAATTGGGTTAACAGAAATTAAATGAACAGATGGTTCCTTTGATCAGATGCTAAATGATAATATAGTACAACTAAACTTTTATCAATTGTACCCATCACTTCCAGCTGAGAAAACTGTTTTTCTAGCAAGAACGGTTGGTTACCTTGAACATTTCTTTAAAAATAATTTTTATTTTTTTTAGATAATAACCTTTATCACCATATTATTGCATTGCTACCCATGATTCTCTAAACAACAAAACAATTTGCTGCTGTGGAGAGGGAAAATGTGCTAGATGTTACCAAGAGGAAGATAATGTGGTAAAATCTGAATAGCTGGATGGCATATGGCATTTATTCTACGCTAATTCTCCAAAACTTCTCTTAAGCCACTACCTTCTTAGAATATATTAGGGTCATAGTTATTTCTTTAGATTCTCACAGGGACTTTACCTCCCAGGAAAAGGTCAATTTCTTTTGCTAAAATTCTTTATGATGCCATCCCAGTAGCTTGTATCATAGTACCCAGTATTAACATTCTACACTGTATACCTCTGGACACCTTATTCCCCTCCCCACCTCTAAAGAATTTACTTCAGAAACAAAATATATAGAAACCCCATTACTGGAGTTTGGTTGACTTGTGTTCTTTCTGTAGTGTAAGGAACATATCATGAAAAATGTAGTACATTGAAGAGCAAAGGAGGCAGAAGATCGGAGTAAATATAAAATAAATTAAATTTTAAAAAACTTGCACCAAAAGTCAATATATTGTGCTTCTCTTATTTTTCTTCAAGACAGCAGTAGCGGCTCCAGAGGCTACCAGTTCAATAATAATGATTTACGGCTGATCTTCAATAGTGGCACCTCTTCTATTCAAACTGATAAGTAAGTACATGAAAAGAGGGTTTTAATAATTCATTACCAGTGGTTGGATGGGATCTGGTTGTGTGACCAACCTATTACGTTTGTTGTCTTTGACCTACTCTTTCAAAACTGGGTCTTAAAGCTGCAACTCTTTTACAATAATCTCTTATTACCTGGCTATCTTTTTACATGTAGAATAGTCTGTCTGGGTATACCTCTGAGATGACTGTAAACAAAGGAGAGACCTGATTTCACTTGGGGAACTAGGATTTCAGGCTGTGAAATGGAATCCTCGTTGGTCTTCGTACTCAGTATTCTTGACATTCAATCCCATGTGGTGGTAGACATCCAAAACGCGGGTGTGCCTGTGTGCGCACAGGGGAAGGAGGAGGGGGAGGGGTAGAGAGGGAAGGTGTTTGAGTAGGGGAAGTAGCAAGGACAAGGAGCAATATTGCCTAAGGCAACAGTCATTTCCTAATACCTACCTTTTTACCTTAGTTACAGAGATACTCTCGCCTTTAAATTTGGAAGCATTTTTTTGACTACATGTCAAACTGCCAAACTTTTTTTTTAAAGGCAGAAGCACAAACAATCATTGGCAAGAATATGCAAGCAGCTGCATTTCTAACTTAAACTGTGCCTATTTCCTTTTGCAATGTAGTGACAGAATATGGAAGACTTTTACCCAGCACATCTTGTGGCTGAGAGGTAAAACTGAAGTGCTCATGAACATTTGTGGTAATTAAATATCCCGTAGCCCTTTTTACAAGAGCAGAATGGTCCACTCAAAGATCCTGGTCAAATTCTAATTCAGGCTAAGCTTTAGAACTAGCTGAAACTTGGGATTTCTGGTTATAGCAAACTTAAATTTTGAAAAGTGCTTTTGTTCCAGTTCAGACTGAAAGCATTTTTTCCCCACAACATCATGGACATTTTACATTCTGTGAAACTTCTGTATTGGGACCCCTGACACATGGTATTTCTGAAACAAAATATGCTCCCTGGGCGGTGGCTGACAGAAATGGACATGATTCATGTCTGTTTCAGCTCTACCATTCAGATGGCCCACTAGAGCTGGGGATCCCAAGGCTTCTAGCTCCACAGCAGGAAGCCTGGAAGCTCTGAGAACCCCTAAGGTTTCTAGACTTTTTAGGTTTCCATTGGAACACTGTGATAGGATGAAAGTTCAAATCGGAGATATTTCTGTGAAACGTTCCAGGCTTGACAAATCAGCACGTTGCAACAAACTCTGTTCTTATTGGACACCTGACTGTGTTCTAGTCCCTGTTTAAACCTACACTGTACAGAATAATTATTCTGAAAGTAAAATGATCTTCAGTGTTTATTCATAGCAATTTGTAATTCTTTTCAGAAAGTTTTGTTTCATCTATAGCATGTTGGAATGTGACATATGGTCAATGACAATCTCTCTTACAAAAAGACTGTTCACAACTAGACAATCAGACTATGTGAAGAAAAATATCAAGTAGTGCTATTAAGAAACCAACATTTACCATATTGACGCATTTGAATTACCTATCATATTTACTATATTTAAAATGTAATATTACAATTTATTCATTTCATATCATGGTCAATATTTGCTTTTTAATGGTACTCATACTACATATTATAGATAAAGCTACTTTTTTAAATGGTTTGTAAAACTTTTGGGAGCAAGTTTTGCTTGGAATAGAACCAAGGTTAAATATTAATATACTAATAAGAGTATTTATGTAAGAAAATATCCTACGCCTGTATGTTTGCACATAAATGTCTTTATGCATGTGATAAATTATATAAAGCCCCTGTGGGTTATAAATTATGTAAGTGATGTATAATACATAAATTGAATTAACTGTGGGCAAAATTGTTCACACACAAGAAGTTGGAAGGAGGGAGTCCAGCTACCTACAACATGGCATTGAAGACAGAGGGAATATACGTAAATATCAAGTGTAGAGCACTAGCTTCTGAATTAAGTGTTCATAAACAACAGCTATCAAGTCTTTGTATCCAGGAAGCAGAACTGGACTACTGGGGAGAGAGTAAGACAAAAATGAAATCTTAAATTACCATTAAAAATGTTGAAAAATTGGAAAGGGCACAGTAAAGAGCCACAAGAATGTTTCAAGGTCTGGAAGTCCTGTCTTAAGTGAGAGTTAAGAAGCACAATCTATTTAGCTTTCCAAAGGAAAGGTTGAGAAGTGATTTATCACACTCTATAAGTACCATCTGATGGGGTTTACAGACCCCACACAAAGGCGCAATACAGGGCCAAGAGGGCCCTGACCCTCAGCAGCTGTGGATTATACTCCAAATAGAGGATCTGCTTTAAAGGGGACTCTGACAGTCAAGCAGAGCCAGGGGGATGGGGATGGGGCGAGGAGGGGGAGAGATGGTGAAGGAAAGTCTGTGTGAAAAGATGAAGCCAGTTTGCAGCTTCTCGGACAGAATGATTCATGAGAGAAAGGTCTGGATTGCAGGTAAGACCCAACTGGTAGGTCAAGGACCTGACCCTTGTCTGTCCCTTGCTCCCTGACAAAGGAGAAAAACCGGACATCAATAAAAGGGCTGGGGAGCACCCATTCGGCTATTTGAACTGCTGAGACTGATTGGGAACTTTCAGCTGGGACGGGGCTGGGGGGCAGAGTGCTCTGATCCTGTCCCAAACTGAAGAGAGAGCAGGGAGGTAGAAAGCAATGCACTCAAGGCTGGTCTGGTGTATCAGGAAGAGGAGACTGAGGCACTCCTTTTCCCTTTCTGTTGGTCCTGGGCCCAGACCCCATGGAATGGGAGGGGCTGGGCCTCACTACTTCCAAAAGAACTCAAAGGACACTGAGGACACGCTCCTGGACTTCCCAGCAAGGGTATCACAGGTCTTTAGGGACTGTTGATCCAGGGCTTGCCCCGCTAGGTCTGTTGGCCTCTGAGTGAAGACTGCCACACACGTACATATGGAGAAGACAAAGACATCACAAGATCCAGTAGGGGGAGATCTGCGTAAATGTGGCTGGGTGGAGGGGTGGGAGGTGGAGGGCTGGGAAGGGGCATCCTAGTAGCTCCTACTGCTGTTTGCATGGCAGCTCCTCAGCAGCTGGTGCCCAGTGCTATCCTATCTCTTCAATGGCTGGCATCTGTGTACTAATGCCCCTATCCCTCCCCAGGTACCAGTTATGTCCTCAACCCCAGTGGCTGGTGCATATAGCCCTAACCTTCCCCTAGGCTTGGTGTCTCTGCCAGGCCCCATGGTGGCTGGAACTAGGATGGACTGGGCTGGGAGACCTATCTGATCTCCACCAGCCTGCCTGATCTTGTGTGCAGCAGTGGCCACTCCAGCCCTCCTTACTCTCACTCTTGTCTCTGCCCAGCCCCCCGCAGACAGAATATAGCCAGGTCCCACTCTTAGCTCCACAAGATATCGCAGAAGATTTCCCCCACCCAGGCCCGCTGACAGCAATTCCGGGCCCCAGTACAGAAGAGTCAATGGGGCTTCCACATGCCCACCCAGCTGCCTTCGTTGCTACCGATACCACTTCATGCATGATTAAGAGCCCTGCGGCCCGCCCAGGCGATTTAAAAGGCCTGGGGCTCTAAACTACCCATAGACACTGACTCTGTGGGTGCTCTGGGGCTGGAGCACCCATTGAAAAAATGGTGGGTGTTGATCACCTACTGGCAGCCCTCCTACTCCCACTCCCACTCCCCGCCAGTGCCTCCTGCCTGCAGGTAGGCCCTGCTAATCAGCGTTTCCCCTTCCCGCCTAGTGTCTACCACCTGCCATGCATCAGCTGTTTTGTGGTATCTGGAGGGGGTAAGAGCCTGCTCAAGGGAGGGGGTGGGGCAGAAAGAGACGGGGCAGAGCAGGGTAGGAAGAAGCAAGGTAGGGCCTTGGAGGAAGGGATGGTGTGGCGGTGGGGCCTGGGAGGAGACAGGAGGGAGCACCCCCCTAGCAGATTAGAAACTTGTGCCTATGCCTCAGGCCATTTTAAATCACCCAGGCCTCCAGACAATTGACCCCTTTATCCCCCCTCCCCGTCAGTAGTAGGCCTGTCCCCAACCCCCAATATTTCCACTGGAGCCATCACTCCCACACTCCTGTGCCACCACCCCTGAAGTCCAGTGTCTGGAAGGTGAAACTAGATAAATTCAAACTGGAAATAAGGTGTAAATTTTTAACAGTGAGGGATATATTTAATTTTTTTCTGAAAATGTGCATATAAGAATAAAAACACTAAGAAAATATGCTTTGGGTCATATTCTTGCATTTTGTTATGAATGTTAGCAGCTCTACTTGGGATAGGAGGTGAAAGTGCCAAAATACTGTGCACTTCATTTTTTTCCACTTCACTTCAAAACACCGAAGACTGACGGACTTGTGCACAATTTTTGAGTACTAATAACGTAGGTGAGTTAAAATAAAATTGTTTTTAAAGCAAACAAAAGCACTGGTGCTTAGTGAGAGTTCCTCTATTTCTAGGCCAAGTCACTGCTTGCAAACCTCAGCTGTTTCTGCTATAGCTGTTAAGTGGGGTTACCATATTTTGCCAATCAAAAAAGAGGAGGGGTGTGTGTGGCCTAGCTCCGCCCACTCCCTCCCACTTCCTGCCCCCCTCCGAACCTCCAACCTCCCCCCACTCCTTGTCACCTGACTGTCCCCTCCTGGGACCCCTCCCCCTAACTGCCCCCCAGAACGCCATCCCCTACCTAAGCCTTCCTGCTCCTTGCCCCGACTGCCCCCCCAGAACCCCTGATCCAGCTAACCTCCCCACTACCTATCCCTTGACTGCCCCCTCCAGAAATTCTCTGCCCCTTCTCTAAACCCCCCCCCTTACCTTGCACCTCAAAACAGCGTGGGGCTCAGCTACACGCTGCTGCCACACTCCCCAGCTGAAGGCACAGCCCGGACCCAGGTGCTTGGCAGCAGGGGAGAGCCAGCAGCCGCTCTGAGAATGCAGGGGGGAAGGCAGGGAAGGGGCAGGGCCGGCGACAGAAATTTTGGGGCCCCATACTCTGATCGTTTGTGGCTCCCCTGCCCCCCTCCGATCAGTCTCCCGCCACCTGTGCCCTGCCCCGCCCGGGCCTACGTGGGTCGCCCGCTGGGTCCCACTGCTCCGGACGCGACTCGCTGGGAGGGGAAGATGGAGCAACGCGCCCCCAGCCCTCAGGGAGATGCTCTGGAGACATGGAGGCCCGGAGCCCCTCAAACTACGTGGAAACTTGGAGACCCCGCTCCGGGACTCAACCAAAGTTGACTTGCTCCGTGGCGTGGGTCGGGGTAGGGAAGGAGCTGCTGGAAGTTTTGGGCTCCCGCTGGGCTGGCCGCCGTAAGGGGGAATAGGGAGGGGTGCCCTGGCTTGAAAGGCAAAGCCGCCGGCTACCAGACATACCTGGGGTCGGGGCGTGACTGGTTCCGGCGCGGAGCTGCCCATCCACGCGTCTCTCCGGCTCCCGCAGCGAGCCCTGTGGCCCGGTTCAGCTCGGCGCGGGGGAAGATGTGCAGGGAGAGGTGGGCGCGGTTAGGGACGCAGAGGCGCCCTCCCCATTGGATTTCCCCGGCCCCTCGGCCTCCAAGTCCCCGCTCTGGCTGGGCTGCACGCACCTCACTGCGGACACAGCGCCCCTCCTCCCCCGGGCCAGGCGCCCGGGGACACCTGTCAATCCTGCCCCATGGAGCCCCCATCACCACACGTGGGGGTGCAGAGACATGGGGGAATCCACACACACACAGATCTCCCCCACTGCCCAGCACCCCCTTGTGCCACAGCACAAGGGCCATGTCTGCCACAGAAACACCCTGGGGCCCTGCCCCTCTTGCTCCAGGCACACCAGATGTGGGCAGGGATGCTCAGCCTGGCAGCGGGATTCAAGTGCAGTGGGACTCAGTGTGGGGGGATCCAGATGGGGGTAAGAGGGTTCTTTGTGAGGCAGGGGCAATGGGAATCTGCAAGGGGGGACCAAGTGAAAGTGGTAGGAGGTCGGGAGAGGGGTTGGGTGCAGGGGAGGTGAGGTTCATTTGGGTGGGGTCCAGGTGGTTGATTGAGGCTCATTTGGGAGAGTGTCTGGGGGGCTCATCAGGGTGGTACAGATGTAGGGGAGGTGGGGCTCGTCAGGGAGAGGATATGATGGACCTCCTTAAGAGGGGAGTCCCAGCTGCTGCAAAGGGGATCCACATGCTGCCCCCTTCCCCCCCCCCCCGCTTCCCTCATCCCCTTCTCTTCGCAATCCCATGCCCTTTCCCCATGGCTCCATCTCTTCCCCATCCCACCCCTTCCTACCCCACTGCCTCTTTCCCCTGCCCTCAGCACACAGGAGGGAGCTCAACCAGCACTAGGACCCAGAAGCTGCAGATTCCAGGGAGCTGAGCCACACTTTCTGTTTTCTGCCAGGCTGTGCAACTCAGCAATCACAGAAATGGTGGGGGCAGAGGGGACTCCTGCCACTTGGCTCCCCTTCTGACCACGCTGACCTGCCCATTCCTCTCTCCCCCTTCTAATCTCCCCCCCCCCCCCGCTCAGCTCCGCCCTCTAGCGGATCACCCTTCCCCCGCAGGTTGGCTTGCAGACGCCTTGCTCCTGCCCACCCGGCTCCATTGGCTTGCCCCGTACCGGGCCCCGGACTTAAGGGGGCCTCCCTTAAGTCCGGGGCTCGGTACAACTGTACCCGTAGTCCCCCCCTGTCGCCGGCCCTGGGAAGGGGAGCTACAGATTCCAGAAGCTGCGGGAGAGTCCAGAGGCTTTGACTGCCGGAGCCCAACGCCGCGTTCTGCACTGGGGGAAATCCCGGACATTTTTAGACTTTTTACAAATTCCCCCTGACGTTATTTTCAGCCAAAAAAGCTGGACATGTCCGGGAGAAGCCGGACGAATGGTAACCCTATAGGGGACAAGTTTTTCTTCCCTCATTCTTGCCTAACTTGGAAATGGTGAAATTTTTTTTGCTGAATCTTTAAAAGCAGGGGGAAACAGAAACATGTGTGAGGGGATATGAGAGGAAGTTACCTACAGAAAGAGACCAGGGGTGAAATACTGGCTCCATTGAAGTCAATAGCAAAAATTCCCATTGACATCAATGGGGCCAGGATTTCACACAGAGCATGGAAAACTGACGAGTGTCTGAAAATGGAAAAATGAGGGGTTATAATGAACATTTTTTGCAAGTTTAACTGTAGCAGTCAGTTCCTAGCGCCTGCTGACATTTTTTTATTTGTATTTTGTCTATCGCAAACTCGCTACATGAATACAGAAAGTTTAATCAAATTCACAACCAGTCCAAAAGATATTAAAAGGCCTTTGTAAACAGACATCTAACCTTGAAACAAAATTTTCCTAACTCAGGGCTCTAATCTACTCCCCTCAACTCTCCCAGGACAAGCCAGAAAAACAAAAAAATTAATTCTTGCAGCGTGCCCGGAAGCTTGCTAAATCTGACATCTGACAAACCAAAGGGGTGGTAGCAAGTTTCAGAGTTAAGGACAACTTGCCAGCCCTCTCCAATGGCAAGAATCATGTCAACTACACAAGGGAGTTGTGCTGGAGCATGTCAACTGATGCACACCCTGTGCTACTATGATGCCCACCATCATAAGTGACATGCTGAAGACGGTTAGAGCTAAAAGCATGAGTCTCCACAGTTTCAGTTTAAGAGTCAGAATTAAACTCTGCATCTAGGAGCTGCAACAGACTCATTCTCTGTGGCTCAAGCACAGAAAGGAAACACATGACACACTGACCAGTGGGTGACAGAATCAATTGTGGTGAAAAGTGTGCTCTTAAATCCAAACCATGTAGAGTTTTATAGGTTAAAACCAATACCTTAAACATCATCCAAAAGCTGACTGATAGCCTGTGCAGATTACAGAGCACAACATTTAATACGTTTCCTCTGAAAAATACATAGTTACTATTATTTCTAGAAAACTAGAATTACAAATACTGAAAACAAACATCTCACTGTGCACACAGACATATTTAATTGTTGGACACAATATTCCAGCTTCTACATTCTGTGGCTCAGCTTATCAATATTTTCCAAGCAATATACAGTACTCCATTTTTCAATAAGGTGGAAAATGTATCTGTCGGTGACACCTCCAGTACTATAGCTGTCAGATCTTATTTTCTCAAGTCAGGGTTTGACAGTAACAACATTCCTTTCTGGATGCTATAGTTGGACGGTGCTGGGTACCACAGGTGGAACTCCTGCAATTTACACCAGCTGAGCATCTGACCCCACGAGAGGAAGCAACACGGACAAAAAAATGTCATGCAATTGATGGTTTCTACACTCCATTGTCCAGGATGATGCACAATTTTAAGGAGTTTTTGAGTAAAGCGTAAGTACTTTCAAGTTAGCCACTGAAGGAGGCTAAGCCAAATGAGCAATCCAGAAGGTATCCCACAAACAGGTGTAATAGAAATATTCCAATAAAAGCTATATAAAAAAGCAGCAATTCAAAAACTGTATTATAAATACTTTTAACTATAGACTTTGATGACACATACAACTACGTGATGGGGAAGGCCTGTTTTGGGGGTGTTATTTTTTTGTTTTGTTTTGTAATATATTGTGCATCAAATTGGTAGGTCTTCTGGAGAAGCTGCATCATATTGCCAGCTATTCAAAAGGAATTTTACTCCCAAAATAACAAAGGATGAAAAGGGAGGAGATGGAACTGAACCAAAATTCATTCCTGAGCCACCACTGATCATTTGCTGGCTTGTCACTTTAAAAAAAAAAAAAAAAAAGGAGCGAGAGAGAGAGAGAGAGAGAGAGAGAGAGAGAGAGAGAGAAATTGAAGGGAGTCTGCTGCTTCATGTCCCTGTCTGGAGAGGGAGAAAGAATCCCCCCTTTACGTTTGTGCAAGGTCTAGCACTTTGTGGGTGTTACTGGAAACAACAAATAAATAATAATAATAATAATAATAATAATAATAATATATATATATAATGAGAACCATATGTAATATTTCAATTTCAGGGGATCATTATAGATATGATTTGTTTATATAAGATTTATTCCATAAAGCTGACATTCTATTCTGTTCATCTGGAAACTCAGATTCCCTTAATGTCTGCATTTTTGTGCTTCCTTTGTTTTATGCTCTGTTGACTTTCTGAAAAAAAGACTATTGGCACCTACAAAGTGAATGACTGTGGAGCCTGATCATTTGCCAAGCATTATTAAAAGCTCCCTGAAATCACTCCAGTGCATTGCCCTTTACAAGCCATCAGCCATCAATTCAGACTGTCAAACATGATTACCAGCACTCTTTCTGAAGCCACTTCCAAGCCATTAGTCTGATCGAAAAGCTGTGTCTTTGGTCCCAAGTGTATGTAAATCTACCAAACCACTGCCTCCAAGTTACATGTCGACTCATTAACTCCAGAATAGCATTTACAGTGTTAAATCTCCAAGATAAGATGGCATTTGTAATGTTGAAATATTCCCTCATATAAATATGATTTTAACATCCACACATACACCCTCTTGCTTTCAAACAACTATATATTTCAAACACAATCAATTCTCAAAGATGTGTGAAATTGTTAGTGAGTAACAGTTCAGAAAAGTTTGATTATGCAAATTATGCTATCTACCTTCCTACAGGTAGGAAAGTATTTTCACTACTGTTGCATCTCCCTCCACCTCTATTTTAAACATCAGCATAATATCAGATAATTTAAAATAAGAATCCATCTAAGGCCATGTGGAACATCTGTGTAAAAATTGTAAACACTGGAAATTGGCCCCGTTTTGCATTCACATTGCATCTCAGAAAATACATCCTTTTTTGTGGAGTTTTCGGCACAAGACAAAATTAGAAGTGGAGTGCTGCTTTTCCTCTTTCACCCCTAACTATCTGGATTCCAATGGGAATTTCAAGATAAATTGTGAGCTGAGGTAGTTAGGAATGGTCATGTGATTTAAATCACGTGCTGTTTTTTTGTCTTAATTGTCTGACTCCCTCCCCATGTGCTTAGGAGAGTGGCACAAGCCTTTTTACTCTCTTTCTCTGAGGGAGAGGCTGGTTTTAGTTGTGTAGACCCATCTCTCTGAACTAGTCAGAAATACAGTGTCTGTGCTCCCCATTCAACCCACTTTTTTCCCAGCCAGAACTATGACTGGTAGTACAAGCAGCACAGACTGACCAGAGTGTACTTCACTCCTCAAGGATACTATTTTGTTTAATCACCCAGTTTATCCAGGTGACATCCTATTAGATTTCAGATTTCTTCACCACGTTACAGCACATTACAGCACAGCACAGATTGTCCAAAGAATCTGCTGTGCATGTGCCCTCGGCCAAAATGATCAAACTTGGGTGCCTAATCTTAGGTACCTAAATCTACATTTAGGCATCTGAATCCGTGGCCTGATTTTCTGTAGTGTGAGCGCTCACAATACCACCAAAGTCAATGGGAGCTTTGAATGCTTAGCACTCCTGAGAATCAGACCCCATAGACGTAGGTGCCTCACTTTAGGCGCTCAGGTTTGCAGATGTTGTCCCTACTATCTCAGCTATGTGATTGAGACTCACTCATGAATAAAAATAAAACAAAACATGTATGCCATGGTGTCACGGAGTACCCGGGCGATGGTCTGGAACCACTCCCTAGGAAGCCAGACAGGACTTCGGGTGAAGGGCCCCTTCTCCGTACACAGCCTGTTTCCAAGGCTAGGAGCTTCACGGGTACCCACTTCCACCTTCCTGGGTCTGACCTCGGAGCATTCAGCACCTTCTGCCCCTCCGTGTGCTTCCCCCAGCAAGCCCGCCTGAGCGGGGTCCTGAGGGAGCCCATGGATTCTGCACCCCAAATCCACAGTCAAATGTGACTCTCAGCCAGGTACTAAAACAGAGGTTTATTCGATGATTTCTATCTGGTCCAACCCAGACCATACAGCGAGCGTGAGCCCTCGGCTGGATCCATTTTGGGGGCCCAAGGGAGGCCAGACCCTGACTGGGCCTGCCTCCCTTCTGCCCACCCAGCTTCAGATTCTAAAACATCTCTTCAGCCAGCTGCAGACTCCAAACTGAAACTCACTCTCCCCAGCCCCTCCCTTTCTTTCCTTTGTCTCCCTCCCGGGCAGTAGGTATCACCTGACCTCTCTCCAACAGGTTCAGCTGACCTCTTTGTTATTCAGCACTTCCAGCCTTGAGAGGGGGGAGGGGTTTGGCCCTCAATTGCCAAGGCAGGTCGGCCACTTGCTTACACTGTCTCTCTGCTTTGCATCAACTACACAGCCTTATCCCTCCACACAGACACTCAAGAAATGCATAGGGGAAACTGAGGCATACACACATAGTATTCCTACTTCGTCACACATGGCTATATTTAATCCCCTCTTGACTACACGCACAGGAAAGTAAGTTGACTGCAGATATTTGACAGATCTTCTCTTATCAATTTAGGACTGAGTCTTGTTATAATCTCTCTCTATCATATAGTTGGGCAAATGAGCAGCTTTTAATCTATTTGTAATTGTACCAGTCTCATATTTAGTTTAGAGTTTTATAACTGGAACATGGCGTCCCAGGATCAGAGATCTTTTTCATTTGATTAAGGAACCAGAATGAAACTGCACACAGTGAAGATGTCCTATAGCAACAAAAGTAGCAGAACTCATTACAAATGCAGGAGAAAGAGGGAGAGGGTGGGGGGTAACTAAAAGATGCACCATTCCTAGGAAATAATTCATAACAAATTATTTATTTATCAAATTTCACTGCTTTTTCTCTTCACAATATGTTAGCAAGATCACACAGTCTTAGAAATGATTCTTCACTTGAAATTATTCATTATATTGTTTTTTCTTTAAAGATTTTTTTTAAAGGCTTCTCACCAACTGCATTTTTTTTACTAGATTTGAAATTAATATGTAGAGATGGGTTCAAACCAACTCTGCATCTGCACTTTGAAATCTGGATCTATACCTGAATTTTGCAGCTTGATCACTTGTACATTAAAAAAAATCCCTACTCCACACACATAAATGACATAAACTCTCTTCATATTTATAAATTACTAGCAAAAATACCCGGCGTTGCTCGGGTCCGTCGGAGGTGGGGAGGGGGCAGAGAGCTGAGTGAGTTCAGGGTCCATTGGAGGGGGGGGGGGCAGAGAGCAAACCTGACATCCCCACCTCACCCCCCCCGACCAAACCTGACACCCCCACCTCACTTACCCCTCGACCAACCCCGATTCACATTTTCACCCCCCACCCAAACCCAACACCCCACGTCACCCCCCTACCAACACCCCCTGACCAACACCCACACCTCACCCCCCGTAGACCAAACCTGACACACCCACCTCACTTTCCCCCCAACCAAACCTGACACCCCTACCTACCACCACAAACAAACCCAACACCCACACCTCACTTACCCCTCGACCAACCCCGACCCCCTCCTCACCCCCCCAAACAAACCCAACACCCCCCTTACCCCCCCACCAAACCCAACACCCCCTGACCAACCCCAACACCCACACCTCACCCCTCACCCACCCCGACACCTTCCCACCCCCCCAGACCAAACCCAACATCCCCGGCTCACTTACCCCCCCGACAAAACCCGACACCCCCACCTCACCCCCAGACCAAACCCGACACCTCCACCTCACTTACCCTCCAACAAAACCCAACTCAGGTCCATCGGAGGTGGGGAGGGGGCAGAGAGCTGAGCGAGTGCGGGGTCCATTGGAGGAGGGAGGGGGCAGAGAGCTGAGCGAGTGCGGGGTCCGTTGGAGGGGGGAGGGGGCAGAGAGCTGAGCGAATGCGGGGTCCGTTGGAGGGGGTATTATGACATCATAACTATGTCACAGAGAACAGCAGCTGCCCAGCTGATGTGATTGGCCTTTAAATAATTTCACCCCTGGGGGGCGTCAGAGGTGAGATTTGAAAAATTTTCGACTCTTACCCTGATTAGGACCCTAAGACCTATAACTGTACCAAATTTCAAGTCTCTAGCTCAAATGGTGTGGAAGGAGTAAGTGCACATACATACACGCATACATACACGCATACACCATTTGACTTTTATATATATAGATATATTTTAAATATTTTTTCATTTGATTTTTAATAACTTAGCCATCTAAATAGCAGAAAGATTCTACTTCAGATAAAACTATTAACCAACAACAGGTAGCTTTTTTGTGCCACCACTCTGTCTTAATTTAAAGCTTCTCCTTTCCCTCCACTTTGCTCATTAGATCAGAATCTGCCATAGCTAGGGTCAGACAAAAAGTCCTTGGTACCTGTCTTCCTGAGGAAGCACTCACTCCTAATAGATCAGAGAACAAGCCCTCACTCCACCTTCCTCTACTCCAATCCAGAAATTCCAAACAGCGAGCACAGAATTCCTGCAACCTGCAATGAGAACTAGAGGTAACTGAACAGAGATGTCTAGATATTTGATGTAATATAAATTGTGTTAGAGGAGGGTCAGGGAGCTGGGGTAGAATGCTTGAGGAGAGACGTCTAAACTTAGAGCTAATTGAGGTGTGGCTCCCTGTGGACTAGGGAAGCTGGTAGCAGGTTGATTGGAACACCTGGCAGACAGGGGAGGAGGAAAGGAGTTGGAGCAGTTTGGAACCAAGACAACCCAGACCTTAGGTAAAGAGACACCTGGCTTGTGTAGAGAGACGGCAGGAAGCCCCACAGGCTGAAGGGTAGGAGAGGGAAGTAGCCCAGGGGAAGGAATAGTTAATTCAGGTGGTTTACCACTATCCTCAGGGTGCCTGGGCTGGGACCTGGAGTAGAGAGCAGGCCCGGATCCCTCCCGTTCCACTCCCCCTCCTCTAAGATACTAGTGGGGCTGTTAATACCCTGTTTAGGGGCAAGAAATGGCTCCCTGAACCCCCCCCCCCAAGAAGAGAAAGTGGGGGACCCATCACAATAGTGCCAGCAATTTATAAATACCCACGGCATTGATATAGATTTTGCATCTTTCATAGTTGCCACTCCATTTCACTTATTTTGGTGCCACCCCATAAGTTATCAGGAGGGATGGTTAACTGAGTTCCAGACAATATCTCCTGACAGGTTGATTCAAAACAGTATGGAGTCACTCTGGATTCTTATCTGTATCTCCCCCCAAAAAACAAACAAACAAACACAAT
Source organism: Sternotherus odoratus (assembly GCA_032164245.1). NCBI lineage: Eukaryota > Metazoa > Chordata > Testudines > Kinosternidae > Sternotherus > Sternotherus odoratus. Next base: position 166,971,234 of record JAVMKO010000001.1, read on the forward strand.
TTCATATTGTTCTGAGCATTCTGAATCATTGGGTATGTCTACACCAAAAGGTGGGAGATGTAATTTCCAGCTCAAGTAGATACACCTACATTAGCTCTGATCCTGGTAGTGCACTAAAAATAGAAGTGAAGCTGTGATGGTGGAGGCAGTGGGAGGGACTAGTTGTCTGAATATATATGTAGGTTTTTGGACAGAATAGATCACATTTACTAATAATGTAGCCAAGCAGAAAATTTTAAAAAATGATTAGAAATTTAACTTTTGGGGAATTTAATGTTTTTAAATATTTTATTTACCAAAGGTGACTTTTTTTTTTTTTTTTTTTTTTTGCAACAAGTGATAAAACACATTGTGCCCATGGGGAGATAAAATCATTAGTACTGCTCCACTCAATCTTCAGTCTCCCTGATGAGAACAGAAAATACATGAAATAATTTGTTACACTTACTAAAGACTCAAGCTGGGGTTTATACTGTACTTTAAGATCAAATGGCCATAACAACTTAATAGTAACATCTTAGAAAAGGTCATGTGGGAGTAAGGATTTACAGTCTCAACACATATCAATTGGAATTACCTTCCTGTGATTTTAAAACCAGATACTTCAGTATTAAACTTAAGAACTACTGTAAGGTAAAGTCTTTGTTGCCATTTCCTGACAAGTCTGCTAATATTTGCTCCTGCAGTGAAACTCGTGGGTGTATCTGTAAAGTATTGACGGCTCTATGAAATGTTAATAGAATAGACATTGCTTGCATATAGAAACTGTATTCTACAAGATATTGCAGAGTACTTTTCAAAAGCTACAAAACCCATAAATAGCTATATGTCAGCAACAGGCTAAGGATTATGTCTACAATGCAAAGAGAGGTGCAGTGGAAACATGATAACTTGGCTTTTAACTAAGGTTAGCAGCTCAAATGAAAGCCTACAAGGAAATATGTGGGAATGAGCTCCCCGCTGAGGCAGACAGAGACACAGCATGCTATAAGTATGGGCACTGGGGCTTGGGCAGCAGCAGCTCAGGCTCTCCAGCCGATACAGCCCCCAGGGTCTGAACTTGGGTGGTTAGCCTGAGACACCCCTGAATCCACAACATCCACATTACTCTGCTTAGTGCACTCGCTTGAGCCCCACTAGCATGAGCCTGTCTATCTGAGCTGGGAGACTCACTCCCGGTTGCAATGTAGACGTACCCTAAGGGAACCTGAGGTTGAACTAGAACTGCTAACCCAAGTTAAAGTCAAGTTGCCATGTTTTCACTGCTGTTTTAACATGCGTTAACTAATGTGGATGCGCTATTCTGCGTTAACATCTTTTATTTGCAGGGTAGACATACCCTAAGTGGCTCCTTGTAAAAATGAGAGATAGAAAGTGTGTGTTTATGTATGTGTATATATATATATCAACAGAGAGAGTAGACAGAAAACACAGTGATGTCTATAATAAGGCTACACAAGCATTTCTATTCTAAATGGACATAGTCACACATTGATCATATTTAAACTTTTCAGGCTGATATTTTGCACATTTGTTTTCAGCTGAGCAGTTAATTTTGTCTGAATGTTTGTGACAAAATATAATTTGGCCATATTCAGAAATAAAATCATGAAAAAAGTACACTTCGCCTTTCTAAAAACAATAGTTTGCAGACTTATTTTTTAAAGATAAAAAGTTTGTTGAAATTTGAAAAGTAGCAGACATGTAGTTCCTTACTTATGATTGTTCATTTGGTGGGCCAGTGAAAAGTCATTTTCATTTGAGGTTACAAAGAGTCCTGTGGCACCTTAAAGACTAACTATAAAGTATTGAAGCATAAGCTTTCGTGGGCTAATACCCACTTCGTCGGATGCAAGTGCATCCGACGAAGTGGGTATTAGCCCACGAAAGCTTATGCTTCAATACTTTATAGTTAGTCTTTAAGGTGCCACAGGACTCTTTGTTACCTCTGCTATTCCAGACTAACACGGCTACCTCTCTGATTTTGATTTGACTGGATTACAATGTTTTAAATTACAGACACCTAAGTGCATGCACACTGTATTTTGTATAGTATATAAAAATGACTTGCTGATAGACAACCACGTTGGCTTGTGAATTATGCTTGGGCCTTTAGATAGACAAAATGGGTGAGGTAATATCTTTTATTGGATCAGCTTCTGTTGGTGAAAGAGGAACTTTTAAGCTACACAGAGCTCTTCTTCGGGCCTGGCTTGGGCCTGGCAGTCAAGAGAGCTGGATTCCACATCTTATTTTGATACTGACTTGCTGTATGACTACAGGCTTATTATTCATATTCTATCTAATCCTGAAGTCCTTATTCATTAGGAAAAACTTCTATTTTCTCCAATGTGAGTTTTCCCTCAGTAAGGTCTTCAGAATTCATACATTTATGATTATGCTGCTCTCTCTCCTGTGAAGTATACGAAAGGGGATTTATTTAACAGGCTATGTTTCAGTATGTCAAGCTGTCTTTCTTCCTCACCCAGGTCTATTTTTATATACCGGCATGTTTCTACAGTACCCTGATCAGTAGAACAAGTACTATAAGGATGTTCCATTCCTAATAGGCAGATGCATTCTTGCATGTAGTACAGAATGTTGTGTTCCCTGTAGTGTCATTCATAATTCTATCTGACATAACTAGTGTTCTTAGGTTGATGCACTTCCGATTAATGAGGCATTTGTTCTGTATCAGGTAGCAATTTCAGAATAGTCTATTTCCAATGAGTTATGAATATGACTTGATTATTCCCATTTGACCTAATCATGTGTTGGGATGATTTGTGGCTATATTTTTCCCAGAGGAGTGACCAAATGTCGTTGCCTTGAATGTCACTGTTATATGTCCCAGTAGTTAAATGTAGATTAAAAAAATTGAATAGTAGGCATGGAGTCTGTCAGTGGCGTGTGCAATTTTTAGATAATTGCATGTATACAAAAGTTTTTTGTGCTTAAAAAATGCATGCAGCAAGTTGTATAAAAAGTCTACAGTATTGCTCTAATACAAAATACAGCTGCCTTTGTTACAAAGACATTCGAAAATGTCTGACGTCTCTCTTTTTTCTTTTCTTCTTTTCTTCTTTTTTAATTGGGTCCTGATCCAGGTCTTATGCTAGTCAATGGGAGTTTTTTCATTGGCTTAAATGGGATTTGGATCAGGCCTATAGTAAATTCTACGACACTGTAGTTGTGCTTATGGGTCTCTGTGTGATTATGATAATGTGAATTGATTTGATATTGTTTCATTTAATTCTGAAACTAAATGTCATATGTCTATAGATAAGCACTGACACGTGGTCTTGGGAAAAACAACAATCTAGCATGGTTTTGTCATTTAATCAGATGACAATATAATAATAATTCTGAAGTCATTTCCACTCTGATGTCAAGATAATAACATTATGAGAAATAACAAGAGTACTGTGCATGCCCAGTGACCAATTTTAAAACAAGTATTTTTGCCATTTACATTTTTTTCAAATTCACAAAGGGCATTCTTATTTTCAAAGGTCTCCATCTGCAAACTGTGATCTTGTTTCCCACCTTATTAGATTTGTTCAGATCTGGTTAAAAAAGCAGTATTCCCCTTTTCAACCCCAATTTGTGTAGTCTAAAACCACAGGGCCTTATCTGCAGTCCTTACTTAGTAAAACACATTTGAATTTATGGACTAAAAACTCATCCAAAGAAAGTGGAATAGAACGAGTTATTAGATAATTCGATGGAAAGGTCATTATGGTACAATATTTCTTATAGCAACACAGCAGATGCAGTGTTGCCACTGAAGAATAAAGTATATTCTGTGTGGCATATTTGGGGTAGGGTGGTTATTATGCATTTTTCCACCAAAGCGGATTACATTTTTCAGATTTCATTGTTTTAAATGCAGATCCTGCAAACACTTAAGTATATGAGAAAGCACATTGACACATGCCTACGTGTTTGTAGAGCCTAGCATGTAGTCTGTCACCAGAAGAAATCTTAGCTGAAAAGAGAGATTTGTAAGAGCCATTTTCTTTCCCATTACACCACATGACAGTGGTGTTCAAACAAGATCAGGGCCCCATCATGCTAGGCACTTTACAAACACACAATGACAGACAGTCCCTGCCCCCAAATAGCTTACTATCTAAGAAGACAAGTAACAGGGCGGGAGTGGAATGGGTATACAGGGCAGGGCCCAAGGTTACACAGCTGACTGGTGGTAGAGAACAGAGGCCAGCTTCTCCTGAGGCACAGTCCAGTGCCCTACCACCTTGCCTCTGTATTATGAGGTACTTGTATTTGTAAAACATTTAGCAATGTAACAAAAATAATGTTGCAATATGTGCTTCTTATTAAAATAATGCAAGCTTAACAAACATACTGTATTTCCCACGAGTGTGCAGATTAAACGTCTAGTTTTTCTTTAAAAGAAACTGTAGACCGTTTTATGAGAACTTGGTTGTTTGGCTTCACGCCTTATTGAGAATTAGCTTTTGCTTTCTCATAGGTGTTTTAAAACCATCCAGAAAATTATTTAATATAAATAACTTAAATTGCTCTCTGCACCTCCCTGAATTAAATAAAAAGTCATTGCTTTTCAATGGGGAGCTCACTGCATAATAATTTGCAAAAACACCATCAAAAGTAGTAAAACTAGAAAAGTGATGAGCCTCAACATGCGATGAGGCAATGAGTAAGGAGTGCTGTCACCTAATAAGGTCTGTTCTCAGTAATTACAGCAACACAATTTGATCAGCAAGGACTAAGTATCTTCATCTGAAAGGGATCGGATGAAATTAGTGCTGATGTAATAAGTACCATTTGTCACTATTAGTGAGAGAGGTGTTGACAGGACCCTGCTGTTGCCATGGTAACACTGCAGTTCTATGTCTCTGTGTGTGGGTTTAAACTATAACAAGCCATACATGTCTAGAAAGTACAGAAGATATTGCCAAGGTAACTTAATTACGCTCTTTTCTAACTTGGGTCATTTAGGGTCATCTAATACCATCAGTCACAATGCGGAGCTGTGAAAATTGGCAATACTAAAGCCTTAGGCTTTAAAGACTTGATAGGGGCCTCTGAAGTAACTTTTGGCTCAGCTGGTCTGATGCCATTCCCTTAAAGAGGACAAATCTCCAAGTCAGCATGTTGTCCACTGTCATGTTACAGATACCTCTAAAGCAGGAAATTTACTGAATTCACAACTTATAGTTTTCACCATTTATGCATACATGTGGGGTGGAATTTTTAACAGGGAGTCACGCCCCCAACTTCCACTGAAAGTCAGAGTTGGTATTCTCTTAGGCCCTTTCAAAACCCCAGTCATAGTCACTAAGAAGCTATGAGTGCACTTCGTCCAATATATCTCCCACAAGTAATCACTTACGTCTGGCGATTCCTTCCCATATCGCTTTATGTAAAGATGTTTGGCCATCTCACCCTCTTATTCCCATGATATAAATCTATAGGGCTTGTCTAAACACACAGGTTGTACCGCTTTAACTATACCAATACAGTTAAAGTGGTGCAACTGCCTAGTGTAGCGGAAGTTATATTGGTAGCTGTTCTGGAAGTTTTATACTGGCATAACTGCATCAGCACAAGAGTACTGGTGTGACCATTTTGGTACAAATATTACATCCCTTACCAAAATGCGTACACTGGGACAAAAGCTATGAGTATACCAGGTGTTACATTAAATCACATCAACTCCTAGTACAACGCAATTCACATCGGTACTACCCACCCCTTTAAATAGGATTTAAATAAATCATGTCAGCCAGGGAAAGGTCACCAATTATTGGTGCAGGGTGCAGATTAAACCACACAAAGTTAGAGAGGTGAACTCCACAACCTAAACTAGGATCAGTGCATGGAGCTGCTGCATGTGGACACCTGCAGCCACTTCTTCCATTTGTGGGTTGGTGTATTGGCTGCAGCCCCTGCATGTCATTGACAGTGGGTGAGAACCACCATCAGCATAAATATGAATCCTGTGACTCTCTCTTTGCCACCAATCTTCATCAGAGCTGATTGGCACAGAGACCATTCCTCAGTACTCAGGTTAGTCCAAAGATAACCCCCTGCACCTGCTCTGTTGGCAGCCTCTCCCATGCAGCCCTAATGAAAGACATAAGAATAGGGAGGGCTTTGCATTGGCCTGCTTAGCTATGGTTAAAAACTGTGCTTTTGTGGAGACCTGCTTCTCTTCTAGACAACCAAGTAGAAAAATTTTGTTTTGAAATGTAAGTGCAGCTCTCACGGACTTTATAATAACCCTCTGATCTGCAACTGGACATATATAGCTAAATTACATGTTATAATACTGGCTGGTAATATCTTATGTAATGTGATATAAAAGGCTAAGATCAATTGTACTTAATTGAACAAAATACTAACTGTGAAATACCCCTCCCCCCAGATTCTCTTAATCAGATATCAATGAATTTATCCAAGCACAATCCAAATTACCGTCAGTGGGTGGAATCATCTTGGCTATTAAATTACCTGCAGCAATTCCAAATGAGTGAGTAAGCTGTTTACTGCTTCCTAAAATTGTAATAATGTAATCCAGCAATCTGACATATTTTAATTTAATTAAAAACGTAATGTACCATAATATAATAGCAATATTAAAGCTGTGAAGGGGCACTCATCACTATTTACTTTGATCTCATCTATTATCACTAAAGAAGAGTAGCTAAACTGCCAAGGCAGTAGGAGACTAATTGGGCACAGAGAAATCAAGAGTATAAAAAGCTCCTTCCCATCCCCCAATATATATCTCAAAAATTCACATCCCATTTGTAGAAGGTAAAAAGAGTAAGTATGAAGAGTAAGAATTTGAAATAGCTAATAACTTGCTATGGAAGGATATAAACAAATGGTAGAACCTATTATATTTAGGTTGGACAAAAAATATTTGACCAGAATTGAATAATGATAAGTAATAATCGCATACAGTTACATACTACTGAGCAACCCGACAGGATTCCGTAGTGCTTTACAAACTCATACAATGCACAAGAACCATTCATCATGAAATGCTTCCACCTCTGGAATGAAAATCTGAAGCACATGAAGAAATCTTATCCAACTGGAATTGATGGGGAAATAAGTGGAAAATATATATACACCCCCTCTCCTAAGAGACTTATCAGGATATAAGTTAACACCTCTACCTGATGTCCTTTTGACAAGAAGTACTCATAAGAATGACCATATTGGGGCAGACCAAAGGTCCATCTGTCTTCCCATAGTGGCCAACTCCAGGTGCCCCAGAGGGAATGAACAGAACAGGCATTTGTCAAGTGATCCATACTCTGTCGCCCATTCCCCGCTTCTGGCAAACAAAGGCTAGGGACACCATCCCTGCCCATCCTGGCTAATAGCCACTGAAGGACCTATACTCCATGAACTTATCTTGTTCTTTTTAAAATCCTGTTTTAGTCTTGATCTTCACAACATCCTCTGGCAAGGAGTTCCACAGGTTGACTGTGCATTTGTGTGAAGAAATATTTTGTTTTGTTTGTTTTAAACCTACTGCCTATTAATTTCATTTGGTAACCCCTAGTTCTTGTGTTTTGCAAAGGAGTAATAACACCTCCTTATTTACTTTCTCTACACCAGTCATGATTTTATAGACCTCTATCATATCCTCCCTTAGTCATCTCTTTTCCAAGATGAAAAGTCCCAGTCTTATTAATCTCACCTCACATGGAAGTCATTCCATATCTCTAATAATTTTTGTTGCCCTTTTCTGAACCCTTTCCAATTCCATTATATCTTTTTTGATGGGATGACCACATCTGCACACAGTATGCCCAAGATGTGGGCAAACCATAGATTTAAATAGAGGCAATATGATATTTTCTGTCTTCTTATCCATCCCTTTCTTAATGATTCCCAACATTCTGTTTGTTTTTTTGACTGCCAGTACACATTGAGTGGATGTTTTCAGAGAGCTACCGTGTTTCCCCGAAAATAAGACAGTGTCTTATATTAATTTTTGCTCCCAAAATTACATTACATTATATTACAGCGAGAGGCAAAAGTGGAAGTACGTCTTATTTTCGGGGGATGTCTTACTTTCGGGGAAACAGGGTATCTACAATGACTCCAAGGTCTCTTTCTTAAGTGGTAACAGCTAATTTAGACCCCATTCTTTTATATCTGTAGTTGGGATTATGTTTTCCAATGTGCACTACTTTTCATTTATTAACATGTAATTTTATTGGCCATTTTGTTGCCCCGTCTCCCAGTTTTGTGAGATCCCTTTGTAGCTCTTTGCAGTCTGGTTTGGAGGAAACTATCTTGAATAGTTTTGTGTCATGTGCAAATTTTGCCTCCTCACTGTTTACCCCTTTTTCCAGATCATTTATAAATAACTAGCAAAAGTGCCCGGCGTTGCTCGGGTCAGTCGGAGGTGGGGAGGGGGCAGACAGCTGACACCCCCTGACCAACCCCAACACCCACATCTCACCCCTCACCCACCCCGACACCTTCCCACCCCCCAGGCCAAACCCGACACCCCCCGGCTCACTTACCCCCCAACCAAACCCGACACCCCCACCTGATCCCCCCCAACCAAACCTGACACCCCCACCTCACCCCCCGACCAAGAGCTGCTGGAAGAATTCCATTTGAATGCAGTATCTTTCTGGGCTTACATGACTATTTCAAACAAATGAGAAGACAAACAACATGAACATATGCTGACTAGCTCTGAGGAGCACAGCAGTAAAACAGTGCTCTCAAAAATGGTATTTGTTTTATTAAAAACAACAACACAACAACTACTTTTGCCCTGTTTGTCAGAGCTGGATACAAACCTTAGGCCTAGTCTACACTGGGCATTTGCCCTAGCTAAGTATTGGTGCTCAGTGACTGGGTGTAACTGCTTCATTACACACCTCTAGTGAGTCAGGCAGAGTCACAATAAGCTGTGATGTGCCTTAGTGCAGTTTACTTCAATTTCAAAAAAGGAGTTAAACTGCACTGGTGTAAACCACAACTTATAGAAAACATTAACCAAATAATAATAACAACAACAACAACAACAAACACCAAATAGTAACACAACATACATATTCAACTTTAAATATAATGTCTTCTAACACAGAATAATTGAAATAATTATCCCAGAACTTTCACACTAACATATATACATTTTCCATAATATGGGTCATCACCCCAATTAGAACTTGCAACTGTCAGGAACACAAACTTTTACTGCTTCAGCTATAAGAGTAACAGGAGGACAAGGAGGTAGGGGAGGGGCTGGGGGAGGATGTTGTTATGCTGTGTGAGAAGCTGCCTAGAGACCCAACATTCACTTTATCAGTTGTTACTCAGTTTGTGAACCAGAACTATAATTTTGGATATCAAGAATCCCGGGTTCTAGTCTGAAGATCAGCACAGTGGTTAGATAGAGCATACTTATGTTGAATGAAACTTGCTTGGATAATCTGCAGATACTCACCTTTGGAGGACTGGACCTAACAGTGCAAGTTTTTGTCACTTGAATTATGTGATAATGTACAGTAGCATGGAGACAATGGTCGATTGGATCTGACCCGTATACAGTTTATGAGAGTCCACTGGAATTAATCCCAGTGACTTCAGTAGTCTTTGGATCAGGCCTTATGTGGTCTAGCCACTAGAGGGAGAAAAAGACCTACACTCTGTTAGTGTGGTTTACACACAACACATAATCAGCCAGTTCTTACCTAAAAGGTAATGTGGCTGTGAGCTGTCTTATTAGGGGCTTGGGTTCTAGTCCCAGTTCTGCCTAGAGTGGCCTGATTCAACTGATCAGTTACCTTATTTCTAAAATGGGTGAATAGTTGTATCCTCCTCAGATAAGTAAGATAAGAGGTCTTAGCTAGTAAAAGTTGTGTAGTCCATAGGAATTTTAAGAACAGTCAGCAGAAGAGCTGAGATCTTGGTTTATAGATCAATGCACCTTTTGTTAGGGGTTGGTCTGTCAGTAAGGGAATGCATGACAGGCCTGCAAAATGCCTATGCACCACATGAAGGGTATGTCTTCACTACCCGCCGGATCGGCGGGTAGCGATTGATCGCTCACGGCGCCCCCGTCGACTCCGGAACTCCAGCTTGCCGGGAGGCGCAAGCTGGAGTCGACGGGGGAGCGCGCCTCCGACTGCCGCCACCGTGAGGATGGACGGTAAGTCGGCTGCAGATACGCAAACTTCAGCTACATGATTCACGTAGCTGAAGTTGCGTATCTGCAGTCGATTCCCCCCCCCCCCCCCGTAGTGGGGACCAGCCCGAAGTGTGTGACACTGGTCATACATACCCTTACTTGTTTCTGCCTTTTATTTGTTGCAGCAATGAAGCTGTAAACAGTACACCTTATTCTTTGATGGGTTACTGCTAGCTGGACTTTCCGTACAAAACTATACAAAGGTATTTTCAAAGCTGTGTTTTATTTTTTAAAAGTAGCATGCTGTAGTGACTGCATGCTTAACAAGAGCTGACTGGTGTAAGTTCATCCCTCTGATTCAGTACAAGAGCGATTACCCCAGTTCATCTTTTATGCCAGGTGGGATGTAATGGCATAACAAGCTGAAATTTCTGAGAGATATGATGTTCTAAAAAATAAAAGATTATGAAAAACCATTTAAATAATAATTTTATCTTTTAAAAATAAACTGTTTTATCAAAAGTTAGTGCCTTGAAGTGAAAGGCTCTCTATTATAGTGGCTCACAACACAGCACATGTCCTGGAAATTAAAAGTAGGGACAAGTGAGTAAGAGAATGAAATTTTTTTCATGAGAAAGGGCTAATTCTTCAAAACCTAAACAGTGTGTGCGAGGAAAAAGGTTGGTTTTCATGAACTTCTCATTTGAAAAAGTTTGGGGAAAACATTTCAAAATTGTCAACATTTCCCTTTTAGATATTTTCAAAACAAAAAATTCCATTTTCATTCTAAAAAAAATAAATAGGTCAAAGTCAAAAATAAATGTTTCGATTGACTTCAACCAACTTTTTTTTCAGATTGTTCATAAAAAAAAAATCTGAGAATACAACTATTTGTCCCAAATAAGGTCAGGAAATTTTTTCGAAATCTGGAAAAAATGTCCTAGGACAGAAAATCATTTACCATACAGCTTTGCTGTAAAAGCATATAGCATGTATCCAGTCTAATCAAAATCTCTGCTTCTATTGCAGTGACAGTATGCTTCACACAGTGAACTACTGGAAAACTGTCAGGTTGTTCTTAACGTAGAGCAGTGTTCTTCAAAGATTTTGCTTTGCGGGCCCTTTTCTTGTCCCGCCTCCGCTTGCGGCCCCCGGGGTATGTCTGCCAAAATGCCACCGAATAGAAAGCTTCCGCTTTCTTTCTGCGGCATTTCGGAAGGACAAAAATAGACTGCGACTTTGGCACGATCGGCGGTGGTGCTGGGGTCTCACACACCCCGCTTTGAAGACCACTGATGTAGAGCACTGTACAAAAGCTTAAATTACAATGAATTAAAATTAAAGAGGAAAGACAAGCAGGCTGAAAAGCAATTTATATTACTGAAAGACAGCATATCCAAAGGGTTCATATGGGGTACTCTTAACAATTGATGTTTTAAGGAGAGAGATATTAGTGAAGTCCCAATAGAAATCAGTATGAAAAAATCCTTCAGGAGGCTCCTCCAGGTGGCAAAATTATTTAGGAACACTTTGATGACAGAGTTGATCCATTTTATTAGGTATTTTTACCTGGTTATCTTAGTAATTTAATTTGCACTTACTGGCATGCCATTTCTCTACATTTTATTCAGTGGTAAATAACCCTTTGCCCAACCAAAATTAACCAAAATTAATTTTGATTCTTTCTAGTATCTAAAATGGGGGCATTGTCTGCTTTACCATCACATTCTGTTTGGTCACCACAATACCCCCTCATGCAAATCCATGTAATCGTTTGCCAGAAGGTTGTCCAAACAGGCAATATTTTCTTGTTTAATCTTGAAAGCATGTGCGTGCATAAAGATGCCATAATAAATAATGCCAAGAAGAAGGTAGTCTAAAGTTTTTACCTGAAAGGGGGCTATAGACAGATAGAACTGCTTTATACTAGATGTGGGAGAGGTGTGAATACAATTAAGTGGTTACAGTAGGGTTCATGGAGTTCAGTAAAAGTAATTTTCTAAAGTGGAGTGCTTCTGGTTGGTAGTATAGTAGAAATGGGCCCATCCCAGCAGCAGCCTGAGGCTAATTTTTTTCTGTTGCTCTCTTATGACTTGAAATTCACAACTCCCGCCTCCTTCCCCCCTCTTTATATCTTACAAAGGGCCAAATTCTCAGAGATGCAGAATACCTGCAACACACACTGACTTTAATGACTTCCAGGTCTTCAGCACCTCTCTGGATTTGGCCCACTATGTACAACCTCCAGTAGTTTTTGCTGTTGATTAAGGAAGCAAAATGTCTGAGTCAAGGGCTTTCAGTCATTCCAGCAGAAGCAGTTACTGCGTGAGGTGAATTATAACTACGCAGTCCTGTTGCTAAACAACCACCAGGGTGATATTTGCTATTATAAAAAACAGCATGGATGGGACAGGTACCCAAGTTACGCATCCTTTTTTGAATCTGCTCTGATTTTTAGTAGTTTGTATCTGACCCCCAACAGTACCATATAATTAGCAAATTTGACTCCATGCGACCCATTGTCCTTTAACATCCGTTAATAGCTTAACACTCCCTCTCAGCTTTCTTTAATATGTATTCTTTGACATGTTTCATTTATAGATGGGCCCAAATTAAAACTGTGGATCCTTATGCCCTGAAATCTGGGGGAAGGTTTGAATTAGGGTCCAGACTCAGGCCTAGATTAACAAAAGGGGTTATGTCCCTTTGCACCACTCAGGTGGCATAAAAGGGGCATGAGCCAGCCACGAGTGTTCAACAGACAAGACTACTGCTTTCGTGCTGCAACCAAGCCTAGTGTCCATGGTCCCACTCCTTCCGGAAATGAGGCGTGTGGCAGTTCCTGCACCAGTGTAATGACCATTATGGACCCTAAGCCAGTCAAGCAGCTATGCTTTAAGCTATTTGGAGGCCAAAGGTGGCACTCCAAATCTCTCTCTGTCCCTCCTCACCCACCCTCCTGTATCCTGTACTAAGTTTTGCTCAGAGAGAAGGGAGTCTGCCCCTCTGTTGCTCAGGTCCCTCTCTAGGTTCACTGAACTAAAAAGCAAGCCAATTTAGAAAACCTGGCTCTTAGAAAAATCAAAAGCATTTTAAATGGAAGCAAGTAAAACAAAAAAACAAAACAACTGTTTTAAAACCAAAATACTCATGAATAAGTTTTGGATTTTTATGTTTTCCTTCCCCACTGTGTGGTCTACTGGCAAGGGCACTACACTGGGAATCATAAGACTTAAGTTTTATTTTCATCTTTGCCACTGACCTGCTGTCTGACCTTGGGTAACTCACTTCACCGTGGTTTATCTGTCATGTCTGTCACATTATAAACACTTCAAGTTTTGGACTCTCATAGAAGGTATATATGCAGTCATTTACATAATGGGCCCTGATCTGGTTTGGGGACATCTAGGCACTACTGTAAAACAAATTAATATAGTAGATCTCCTACTATATTGGTACAGATTTCTGGAGTGGCAATACGAGTGATTAATCTTTCCCAAATTCCTGGGTTTAAATACATTTTAGCCTAGCCACTCAAAAATATCTGGCACAGGAAATGGGAGAAACATGTCATGCTCAGATTATACAAGCTACTGTGATATGGTAACTCAGAGAAGTTTGATCTATTAACAGTTCTGAGAACTTAAAACTATCACTTCTTTAGTCTAACTTACTTTATTACTGCAGTAATATTTAGACAATAACTTGAGCACTTTACACTATTCATTCTATGTGGGAAGAAGAGTGGCTTGCCCAAAAGAAATAGAGAAAAAGGAAATTAATCCGAACAATGTGCATACAAAGCAACAATGTGTATACAAAGCAACATAACAGGATACGATTTAACATAATTACTGCAATGAGAGAATGCAATTGTCCCTTTCTCTTATTCCCCATTTTCAGTGTTAAGGCCTGATCCTAGGAGAATATGATCTCTACAACTCCCATTGAGAGAACTGTAGTTTGCAAAACAGTTCCACAGCTGTATTTTCATATTTCACTTGCACTTTACTTCTAAGTCAGTTATGCTCAAAGAAGAGGTGCACATTTATATTGGCCCTGAAGTAAAGGTCTAACCTTGATTTAATTGCACTTGCCAACTGCCCCAATATCTATCTGTTCCTATGGGAATCTAGTGGTACAATTATGTCACTTAAAAATCCAGATCCTATTTCTAAAAAAGAGGAGTGAACAACTGCCCAGGAATAAAATATAATTCCTGGTGCCTTGAGGATAAATGGAGTTGGAAGTAAGCCTCGGTTTATAGGTCTGGCTCTGTCACTAGGCAACAAGTATCTTGCAGCAACCAGTACTTTTCACTCCTTTTGTTTCTTAATGAAGCCTGGTCCTTGACTGGTCAAAAAACACACATATACAGGTAGTGCTGCAATTGTCCATCAGGCAGAGAAACATTTGAGATTTTAAAAATAGATTTCTTTATTGTGAGGATTACTGCACATAGAATCATAGAATATAAGGGTTGGCAGGGACCTCAGGAGGTCATCTAGTCCAGTGGTTGCCAACCTTTCGGACCTCACGGACCACTAAACTCACAATTTTGCACCTCCTTTATCAGCCTCTTTGATTATGATGTCAGGGTTGTTTCTGAGGCTGTGGGTAGCATTGCGTTCTGCACGACTTATGTTGTGAGGCAGGTGATGTTGTTTTTCCACAATTTCTGCCTGTGCACATCGGCGGAAGCATTCTATGTATAGGTCCAGACTGTCATTTCGACCCTCAGGAGGAGTCCATGTGGAGTTCTTCTTCTTGTGCTGCTGGTGGGATGGTGTCTGTGTATCAGTGTGCTGTTCCATGTTGTCTTGAAAGTATTCCTTGAGTTGGAGACGGCGAAAGTAAGCTTCCAGATCACCGCAGAATTGTATCATGTTTGTGGGGGTGGTGGGACAGAATGAGAGTCCTCGAGATAGGACAGACTCTTCTGCCAGGCTGAGTGTGTGGATAGATTGACGATATTGCTGGGTGAGTTAGGGGTACCACTGTGGTAGGTAGGATTTTAGATAGTTTGCAGTCCTTTTTCTTTTGTAGAGAGGTGAAGTGTGTGATGTAGATCTCCTGTCTTACTTTAGTAAAGTCTGTTTGTGTGGAAGGTTGGTTGTTTATGAAGGTCTCCAGGTTGGAAAGCTCTTTTTTGATGTTTTCCTGTTTGTTGTACAGAATGCTGATCAGATGGTTCCTCAGTTTCTTAGATAGCATCTGGCATAATCTCTCACTGTGGTCTGTGCAGTATGTGGATAGCAGTGGATTTTTCACCTTCAGTCCATTTGGTATGATGTCCATCCATTTGCATTTGGAGAGAAAGATGATATCTGTCTGTACTTGTGCAATTTTCTTCATGAGGTTGATAGATTTCCACTCCATACGGCTAAATGCAGTGCCTTGCATGATGTCAAGAATCAGAGAGGTAGCCGTGTTAGTCTGGAATAGCAGACGTGTACCCAGAAGCCTGCTGCTGCAAGACAAGCCCAAGAAAGAAAACAATAGAACGCCACTGGCCATCACCTACAGTCCTCAGTTAAAACCTCTCCAGCGCATCATCAGTGATCTACAACCCATCCTGGACAATAATCCCTCACTTTCACAGGCCTTGGGAGGAAGACCAGTCCTGGCACACAGACAGCCCGCCAACCTTAAGCAGATTATCACCAGCAACAGCACATCGCGCCATAATAACTCCAACTCAGGAACCAATCCATGCAACAAACCTCGATGCCAACTCTGCCCACATATCTACACCAGCAACACCATCACAGGACCTAACCAGATCAGGCACACCATCACTGGTTCATTCACCTGCACATCAACCAATGTCATAGATGCCATTATATGCCACCAATGTCCCTCTGCTATGTACATCGGCCAAACTGGACAGTCCCTACAGAAAAGGATAAATGGACACAAATCAGATATCAGGAATGGCAATATACAAAAACCTGTAGGAGAACACTTCAATCTGCCTGGACACACAATTACAGATTTAAAAGTCACCATACTGCAGCAAAAAAACTTCAAGACCAGACTGCAAAGAGAAACTGCAGAGCTGCAGTTCATTTGCAAGTTTGACACAATCAATCTAGGATTGAACAAGGATCTTGAATGGCTTGCTAATTACAAAAACAGCTTCTCCTCTCTCCGAGTTCACACCTCCAATTCAGCTGCTAGAAGAATACCCCACCCTCCCTGATTTGAGTTAACAAGCTGGTTCCGCCTGATTGGACTAACCTTGTTACCTCCTACCTGGTTCTTGCTTACTTATCTATGCCCCTGAACACTTCCACTGCTTGCATCCGACGAAGTGGGTATTAGCCCACGAAAGCTTATGCTTCAAAACTTTATAGTTAGTCTTTAAGGTGCCACAGGACTCTTTGTTACCTCAAAAATTATAAAAACACCCATGTCATCCCACAAATTTTTGCCAACCTTAAGGTACTTGTTTTACCTGAGAGCACTGTAATTAGTATTTGTATGTACTGCAGCTGTAACATCTTACAGCAAGAGCAGCAACACTGGCATACCACTTTAAATTGTCAGAATTACAATGTTGCATGATGGTGTAAAAGTACAGAAAATCCTCTAACCTCTCTGCCTGGAATTTAAACCCATCTTTCCTAGAAATGCACAGCCTCTGGATATGATTAAGTTAATTTGACACTTTCTTTCACTGATGCAAAGCACGTCAGAGAGAACTAAGCTCACTGTGCTCTCCTGATAGGATTTTACCAACAACTCTCAATTTCATTTGTGCCCCTTTTTGCTCATTTCCCCTTGAATATTTGGATAACTGGTTTCTGTTTACTTTTTTGTGCGCAGAACTGCTGTTATTTCATATTAATACCAATCATCAAACCTGTGAACAAGGTCGTTTGTTAGTTGGTATTCATCATTGTTTTAAATAGTTTCAGTTATTCAGTCAAGGAATAGAAACAACACTCATGTGACTTAGATGACCAACCATGCAACAAATAATAGTGCTCACTTCACAAGTCAGCCATAGGCTGTAATTTGTTCTGCCTAGTGGTGCCATAAATAATTATGAATGATAAAACAAATTCAGGAAAAGCCACATGGGGTCAGAGGTAGTTCACAAACAGAATATAAAACACTCAATTCATAGAAAGCCTTCATTGCAAGTAGTGCACCCAGCTCTAAAGGGTATCTCAGGTAACTGGATACCAAATCATTCAAAGATTTAAAATTTTTAGCTAACACATTGAGTAACACCTGGATACAAAAAGAAAACCAAACCATACATTTTATTAGAGAGATGATATGTACTAATAGTAGCCTACCTCACTCTAGAGGCCAACCACTACATTTTGCACCTGTGGAAGCTGCTAGATAGGTCTTCATTGTTGTTATCTCTACGTAGAGCACTTTATAGTACTCTAGCCTGGAGATGATAAAAGTTCTGGCTTATAGAGGAATCATAAAGAGTTCCTTTTCATTCACATCCCTGTCACAGACAGGTATTTGGAAACTAGACTTCTTAGTTTAGTGTAATGAAAATAGAGCTAAATATCATCAGCTTATAAATGTCACCCCGTAGACCAAACATCTCTCTATTGTCTTTGGTGGGTTTACCTACACAGTGAACAGGAGGAAGTGATAAAATAAAACCCCACACAGCTAAAATATCCACAGACTGCAATACGTATCTGCCACATCCTGGGGTGCAATCCAGACCAGAGCGGGGTTGTGTCATCACCTGCCCCGACACCCTGGGCAACTGCTCCGTTGCTGAAGCTCACAGCACAGACTCGAACAGCCAGCTGATAAGCATGTAGTATCCTGAATGTCTGTGTGTTGTGCAGCCCTGGTTTAGCACTCTGACTCCAGCAGCCTGCCTACAGCACAACAGCCCCCTTCTAGTCTCTATCTCCCAGTTACTTGAGATACCCTGACCCCAACACACTCCCAGTCCCAAATGTCCCCAAAATCATCTGCCCTGATGTATCCAGCCCTCAGAGAAATAATGTTTGTTTTCTCCTTAAAGAAACAAAAGCATATCACAGTTTATTGACTGAATGGGACAAATACACTTTTCCCTTCAAGCACAGCACTGAGTTGGTTTATTGTAAAAAGTAAAGCAAGTTTATTAAACAAGTCCTACGTTAAGTGATACGAAGTGGAATGGGTTAAAACAAACAAAATTAAAAGTATACTTCCCAATGCTTAAGATCTAATTTAACAAGGTACAGTCTTTGTTGAAGGTAGTTACCTTACTTACTTACTTAGTTACCTTATCAATCATCTATTCCTATCTTTCTCAGATTGCAAGAGCTCTAGCCCCTTGTGTAGTACCATGATGGACACCAAGATGAAGTTTTCTCTTTCCTCATATCTTCCCAACTATTTTGCCCCAGACTCAGGACAAGTTCACTCTGTTCTTCCTTTCCTGTGGACTGCCTATCTCCCAGCTGATTCATATGTATATGGAGCTTTCTTTGGTTTTGGTCACACCTTGCTTAATTTTTTTGAAATCAGAAAGATAGCTTCCTTACTTCCTGTCTAAGGAAAAACCTATTTCTCTCTGTGTTTGGTCACAGAATTTAAAGCATAATATCATTAACTATCCATATTCCCTCATATAGTGTTAACACATACATTCACAATGATATTAATCTCCAGTGTGCCATTAACTTTCATAAAAGACCTTAGTACACTTTTGTAATACAGTAACATTGTATACAATGAGTTGATTCCATTATTTATCATTTGAGGTTCAGACCCCCTGTTTTTATAGCCCAGATAAAATTTCTCTCTCTTACAGGGGTGCAGACACCATGCTGTCTTCTCCCGTGCTTGATAGCTTTGTTTGCCTTATATATAAATGCACTTTAACTGTCTCTGCCTGATGTATCTTGGCTGGACAGACAAGTACACATTCCTTTGTCTACTGAAAACTGTGCCTATGCATTGCTTGCCAACAACATTTTAAGAACATAACTCTAGCACATATCCACATCTCTTTTACCAATCATTGCTCTGTTACTGGTATGTATATACATCATGCAAGAATATTAATGGTCAGCAAGTTATTAGTTTTCAAATGATATATTTTTGTGTCAACTTTTGGGTGTATATCATGATAGCAATGTGTTAGGTGTGGTGAATATGTCAGGCCTGACAAGAGTAGAATGATTAGGGGCCTGGAGCACATGACTGACGAGGAGAGGCTGAGGTAAATGGCATTGTTTAGTCTTCAGAAGAGAAGAATGAGGGGAGATTTGATAGCTGCTTTCAACTACCTGAAAGGGGGTTCCACAGAGGATGGATCTAGACTGTTCTCAATGGTATCAGATGACAGAAGAAGGAGTAACAGTCTCAAGTTGCAGTGGGGGAGGTTTAGGTTGGATATTAGGAAAAACTTTTTCACTAGGAGGGTTGTGAAGCACTGGGATGGGTTACCTACGGTGGTGATGGAATCTCCTTCCTTAGAGGTTTTTAAGATCAGGATTGACAAAGCCCTGTGTGGGATGATTTAGTTGGGGATTGGTCCTGCTCTGAGCAGGGGGTTGGACTGAGGTCCCTTCCAACCCTGATATTCTGTGATTCTAGAAGCACCAGTGGGCCTCTGTGTCACAATGCCACATGAAAAACAAATCAGATTGGTTGAGGAAGTGAGCTTTTTAGAGTGAGACAGAGAGAGAAAGTTCACAACATGTATAAATATTTTATCAAACAGTGCCCATGTAGCAGATATTGTAAAGAATGAAGTGCTATTTAATTATTTGCACGTGGCATAAAACATCAGTGACTGCTCTTACCTATAATCACAGTGCTGACAATAATCAGAGAGGTAGCTGTGTTAGTCTGGAATAGCAGAGGTAACAAAGAGTCCTGTGGCACCTTAAAGACTATCTAAAGCAGGGGTGGGGAACCTTTTGTCTGCCAAGGGCCATTTGGACATTTATAATGTCATTCACGAGCCGCTCTCCCCTTCCCCCCCCCCCCCCGGAAGCCCAGGCTGGCAACGGGAGCTGAGACCCCAGCTGGCAAGGGGCCAGCGGGGGAAACCCAAAGCAGTGGCAGGCGGAGTGCTTAGCCCTGCACTGCTTTGGGGTTTCCCCGGCTGGCCCCTTGCTAGCCGGGGTCCTGCCGCCTGCCCCAGTCAGCTCCTGCTGTCAGCCTGGGTGTAGGCCAGGGGGTCATCTTCCTTTACCCCCGCCCAGCCTCCCCCACATCTAACCGCCTTCCCTCCCCCACCCCTGCCTGGCCCACCCCACCGAACCTAACCTCCTCCCCCCTCCCACTCCCAACCCAGCCTCCTGCCCCCATGCCTGACCCGCCCAGCTCAGCCTCCCCCCCACCAAACCTCCTTCCCTCCCGCACCCACGCCTCGCCCACCCCATCCAGCCTAGTCTCCTGCCCCCTTGCCTGCCCCCCCCAGCCCGGCCTCTCTCCCCCCCCGGACCGTCGGCTCCCCGTGGCTCCCCCAGGCGCTTCCCGGCCCCTAGCTTCAGCACGGAGCCGCCCCCGCCTGGCGGCCTACGCGCATCTTCTACCCCCGCCCCCAGGCGCTTCAGCGCGGGGCCTCCCAGGGGGAGGCAGGCGGGCTGGGCTCTCCAGTCTTTGCTTCCCCGCTGAGGAAAGCCTGGGGGGCTCGCGCCCGCGGAGAGCGAGCGATACTCACAGGGGGAGCACCTGTCAAGCCGGGCTGCGCCCAGACTCCCCACCAAGGCGGGGCTGAGTCATACCCCGGCAGCTTCAGTGCGGGGCCGCCCCCGCCTGGCGGCCCGCGCGCATCTTCTGCCCCCGCCCCCAGGCGCTTCAGCGCGGGGCCGCCCCCGCCTGGCGGCCCGCGCACATCTTCTCCCTATGCCCCAGTGCCTGACTCAGCCCCGGCCCGCTGCGGGCCGGATGGAATGACTTGGCGGGCCGTATAAGGCCCGTGGGCCGGAGGTTCCCCACCCCTGACCTAAAGTATTGAAGCATAAGCTTTTGTGGGCTAATACCCACTTCATCGGATACATGCAGTGGAAGTATCTAGGGGCAGGTATAAATAGGTAGACAAGAACCAGATTAGAGATAATAGGGCTAGTCCATTGAGTTTGTTATCTCTAATCAGGGAGGATGAGGTATTCCACTAGCAGCTGAACTGGAGACGTGAACAGCGAGAGAAGAGAAACTGCTCGTGTAGTTAGCTAGCCATTCATAATCCCTATTCAGTCCTGAGTTGATAGTGTCAAATTTGCAAATGAATTGCAGCTCTGCCGTTTCTCTTTCCAGTCTGGTCTTGAAGTTTTTTTGCTGCAGTATGGTGACTTTTAAATCTGTAATTGTGTGTGCAGGAGATTGAAGTGTTCTCCTACAGGTTTTAGGTTTTTGTATATTGCCATGGAGCGAAATACCTCATCCTCCCTGATTAGAGATAACAAGCTGGTTCTGCCTCATTGGACTAACCCTGTTATCTCTAATCTGGTTCTTGCCTACCTATTTATACCTACCCCTGGATACTTCCACTGCATGCATCCGACGAAGTGGGTATTAGCCCACGAAAGCTTATGCTTCAATACTTTAGTTATTCTTTAAGGTGCCACAGGACTCTTTGTTAGTGCTGACAATGTATTCAGGATGCAGCATCATACTTCCACGTGAAGGAGGTATAGATCACAGGAAACATGCTACAGGCCATTTCATCTTCCTCCCCAGTTCAATTAGGAAACAACTGTCTTTTCTTCTCAGCATGTGCCTTTTATCTTGTCTTCACATGTTTCTGAGTGATTTTTTCCTCTCCTTCATGCTCTAGCAATGGCACTGAATGCTAATGAGGCAACACCTAGAGTAATCCCAGGCAGCTCCTTAGATAATTACTTTGGATATTAAACACACCTGACCCACAAACATTCAAGCACCCAGCCAGTCTGTTATCTGAAACAGCCACAGGTGTATTGGTGATGCCTGAATCACTAAAACTCTATCTCGTAAAACAACAAAAAAATAACAACAACAATCTAATCTCTTTGCAGACGGAGGAAAAAAATCCCTTTGTTTCTAATAGAACAAAGACTCAAGAAAGATATTTTCCTTCAAAAGGTGGCATTTTCCCAGGCTTACTTTCCAGAGGTCTACAGTAATTAAAAATAGATAGCAACTTAAAAGGTATTTTGTTTTACTTTACTTGCAATGTTAAAAGGATCCATTTTCTTTCGCTGATGGGAAACCATGTGTCTCCTCCCAGCAGGAAAAAAATTGTTCTGTGATTATAATGGCATCATGCTGCCTCTCATGGAATGTTATAAGTCTAAGAGCTTGAGAAGAAAGAGGCAATAACACACACAATATAACACAGAAGTTTAATCTTTTTAGTAGAAAGAGTGAGATAAGTAAATGAACATATTTTATTTGGTCTCTGAACTTTAAAAACTCCTCCCTCTCCTATAAAACACTTAGAAAATTCAGGACTGTATTACTGATGGAAATATATATGAGTTCTAACTTTATTTTGGGTGTCTTCAGTAATTTAATTAGATCAGGCTAGATGGCCCAGCATCAAATCCCCAGATCAAAATCCCCCTGGAGAAGGTCAAATCCACACCTAAAATTTGCGGCAAAGACCCATCTTCATAATTGATGGAAAAATCTGAGAGACAGAGAGGAGTATTTGGTACTATGTTGCACAAGCAGGGCTGGTCTTAGGGAGGGCTGGGCTGGACCACAACCCAGGGCACCATGCTAAGGGGTGCCCTTCCTCCCTCCGCTGCTCTGCTGCTCTCTGCAGCCATGGCTGCTCCTGCTCTCTGCCTTGGAACCACCCATGGCCAATCTGCTCCAAGGTGCCTTCTGTCTGTTGTCTCTCTCACACTCCCCCAGGACACACACTTTTTCACACACACAGTCTCTCTCTCTCCTCCCCCTCACACTACATTTCACAAGCTGTTTCTCTCTCACACACACACACACTGGCACTTGCACTCTCTCTCGCTCGCTGTCACACACACACACACACAAAACCTCTCTCACACTCCCCCAACACACCCTCTGTGTCTCTCACACTCCCCCAGCACACACACTCTCTCACACAGACACACTGTCTCTCTCTCTTTCACAAACACACACCTTAACACTCTTATCACTTCCCCAACATACACTCCCCTTAACACACGGTTGCATTGTTATTGTTGTTCTTATTATGTCTTGGTACTTTCTGTCAAAATGCACATATGTTCTCTGTAATTTTATTCTTTCAAAGTTTGTTAAGGATTGCAGTGCTGTTATTTTAGTATTTTGACTGGTCTATGCGTTTTCTAATTTTATTTCTCTTTTATGATTAAATTTAATTCTTTGCGTAGTGAGTTGTAAAAGGCCTCACCTATCTTGGTTAGAGTAAATATCATTATTACTTTGATTACCATATTGTGCTCTTTCATTATTTAAAATAGTACTGTACAACCAAATAATAGTATCCTTCTAGAATGTAAATTTAGCTTCTACTCACCTTAGCAGTGCCAGTTTAAAAAAATGAAACACATAATTTTAGACACTGTGCTAATAAAGGTCACTTATTTTTAAATTGTATTTTTAGTTATATCTGTTAAATAACTTAAAATTCATACAAATATAAATACAGTTCCAAGTAGGATACTAATAGCAACGATGGAGTCAGATGTTAGTGAATCACGTACAGGATTGTGATTAGAAAACATAAAGGCCAAAATAATTAGAAAAATAAATTCCTGTTCTTAATAAAAGAGAAAAAAACCTTAATCATGTACATTAAAATTCAGTAAAGTTAGTGGAGTGAAGAACAATTGACTAAAATGGAGTCAATAGTGGAAGTAATAGTGTATCTGTTAGAGAAAGTAAACAGGTTTTAAGTAGATTTTATTTATTTTTATTTGTACAGTGTCCAGCACACTGATATTTGTGACTAGGGTTTGCATGCACTAGGACATTACAAATAATAAAGAACAATAATAATCACATCCAATAAGATATGCAAGATATAATTGAGAAATAGTACAGAAGACTCTCGATTATCCAGGATTGGGTTAACCTAGATGTGGGTTAACCAGGATGTCAAAAAAATACGTGTAACGCGCAGGGCTGGCTCCGGCTTTGTTGCTGCCCCAAGAGCAAACACACACAAGAACCCCACCAGGGAGCAGGGAAGCCAGTGAACCAACCCCCCCTCCACATGTTTTCTATGGATGGTGATAATCCGGGATTTTATTAACCAGGATTAATTTTTTCCCTATCATCCTGGATAATCGAGAGTCTACTGTAATTTCTATTGAAAAAGAACAAAAAGGGAGAAAACACAAAAATACCAGAAAGATGAAAATCAAATTTATTTAAAAAGAGGAAAAAGAAAGGAAGAACATGAGAGGAGAAAGAGAAAAAGAAACTAGAGAAGCTTATTCATCTCCAGACCAATGTTAGAGCCCTATACCTGAGTTTCCTAAAGCCATTACCAAGAGAACAGCTAGCCAATATACCAAAAATAGACTACTGCATGTGTTTTCCCAGTGGCCTGTTCTTGGGTGCAGAGTGGCTAATAGCCACCCTCAATTCCTGAACATATAATTTTCTTTATGGAAGAAAAACAAAGCCTCAACCAACCCCAGAGGAAATTTTGAGTGTTATCACATTACAGAGATCAATTTGCTACTTTGATATTCCCATCTCTCAGTTCTACACTATTATTCTTTGGGAGTTCTTTTTATTAATCTAAAAAAAACCCCATCTTAGACTCATTACATTAATTTATGGAATTATACACATTACATGATGATATATGTAAGTGTTTCTACACATATTCCATTGAATACTGCTTACAATGTGGTGTAAAGGCTAGGACATGTTTCTAGTGTTTTTACATTTGTGATGAAAACATTTTTTGTCAGACAGTAATCAAGTACCATCTATCAACAACAATATAGTAACTGGCTAACAAAACATATTCCTACAGTATATTACACTAACCCAGGAAAGAGCCATTATTGGCTAAAGGCTAATTTCACAGACCTGCTAACCCCCAGATGCACTATATTCTTTATTTTTCTATATTCATTTTGATTGCTGTTCAAGTCCCTAGGCACCTCACAAGATTTACAAATACACAGATTGTCCTATTAATAGACTCCCTTTAATAGAATAAAGGCAATCTACCCAGTCATACCATAGGACACAACCTAAATCCTCCTTCATTCCCCAGCCCCTTCTCTTTAAAACCCACAACCTCTGCCTGGGAGAAAAGAAAGGTGAAGCAGTCTTTCTGAAAGGTTTAATATATCAGGGCTCTAGCAGAACAACAAGAAGAGCTGAGGAACCACCCCAGGGAATAGCCTGCCAAGCAACTTCCTCTTGTTTATATCCACAGGGCTCTAGCTTGCAGATTTCAGCAGATCACAAATGAGGTAATACCACACCCAGTGTGAGGTAGTGCCTCAAATCACCAAAAACCAAACAATTTAGGACTTTATAGATTAAAGCCAGCGCAATTCAGCTCCCTCCCACCAGCAATGGACTGGCAGTCAGTGAAAAGCACAGTAGTACTGGTAATATATGCTTCCTGTGTGACAATCCATTCAGTAGGCAAGCAGCTGCATTTTGCAGTACCTTGGGCTTCTGAGCAGTACTGATGAGCAGCCCCATCTGTAGTATATTACAATAATCAAGTCTTGAGGTGACAGACATAGATGATGGTGTGCAAGGCCTGAGGTGGAGGTCACATCCTTCTCACTAGGCATGCAAAAACACCCCAACTTTTAGGCTACATTGTCACTCCAAGATTGTGAAGCTAACTCGCAAACTGTGGCCGTACTCCTTCACCCAAGTGTGCAGATATCACCTTTAACAAAGCTTCCAGTCTCTTTTTTCCACAAACTATTGTCACCTCTGTGATCCTGTCTAAATTAATACTATGCCCATGTCTACATTCAGATTTAATGGAAACATTGGGTTATTTGTTCCATTACACCAGCCACATTCACTGTTATGGATACAAAGAGCTGTGTCTCATCAGCATGCGGAACACACCACCATCTGTATTTCCTCACCACTTTAGAGATGGCCTCAGATATGTGTTTAACATGAAGGGAGACAAAGCATAACCCTGCAGAACATCATTCATTACAGAGCCCTCAAGGCACAAGGAGCAATTCCCTGAAATCACCCTTTGGGACCTCCAAGATAGGAAGAAACAAAACGCTCAAGAACAACTCCATTCACTTCACTAGGATTGTCCCCACAAAAAACCTTGGGCTATGGTCTGAAAGACAGCTGGCTGACTATTAGTAGTATTGCTTATTGTTTGTATTACAGCAATGCTCAGGAGTCCCAAACAGGATCAAGACCCCATTGGGCTGTACATTGTATAAACATACAATAAAAAACAGTCCCTACTCAACAGATCTAATAAAATCAACATGAACTCAGACTATAAGCTCCTCAGAGCGGGGCCTCTTCTTTTCTGAACATATGAAGAATATCTAACAAATTGCGGGGGCTACCGTACACACATTAAAAATGAACACATTAATTTTATTCCAATGTTGTGCTGAATACTGGTTCCACAGTCTGGCCAGCTCTATGAGAAGACCCAGAAGTCACCTGGGATAGTCCATTTGTCATCATGGAAGTCATGAAATCCTGCGCTGATCCAAAGGAATCATATGTGCGGTACCCTGAAATTATCAACTATTAGCCTGGCTCTTTCCACCACCACCACCACCATGAATAAACCGCTCAGCTCAGCAAGGTGTTCCTGACAATAAGTACAAGCCCCTTCACACCCCATGTCGGACTCAAGCACCAGCTGGACACACTAAGTTAGGTGTATCTTCAGGATAGCAGAACACCTACCCTTGAAATCAAATGCAAAAAGAACAGTCTCACCTCGATCTTACCTCATGCTGAACCATTCACTTGCAGAATAATAGCACTTTGATTCCAATTTTTACAAACATGATGGATTTTCTGTGAAGCAGCAATTTAAAAATAAAACTAAATCTTTACTGAAATGATGATATCAGAGGGAGGAAAGTCAAACAAACAAGGCACATGGTTTTAAATCTGTATCCAGCACAATCTAAACGAAATAAGGGCTAAATGCCAAAGTGTGATCAAACTAGCCACATACACTATCATCTGCAAATGATAAAACTACCAAACTCTGGCTCCAAAGTCCAGCATAGTCCATTAATGCCCTTTTAAATTTGGAACTCATTTGTGATACATGTGTATGGTTTAGCTCCTAAACACAGTCTTCTGGCTATGTGCCATAATTACACAAAAAAATAAGGGTAAACATGTTGAGATGTAGCTCTACAAAAACCAGCTGAGACTCAGTACTTGTGAGGTTCTGAATTAATCTCTTCTGGTCTTATGCAGTATCCCAGGGCAGCTCTAAGGTTTTTGCCGCCCCAAGCGCGGAAGCTCCGCGGCATGCCGAATCCGTGGCAGCCGCGGACCTCTCGCAGGCATGCCATGTGAGACAGCCTGACTGCCGCCTTGACGGTGAATGTCAGGCCGTCCCCCGTGGCTTGCTGCCCCAGGCATGCGCTTGGCGCGCTGGTGCCTGGAGCCGGCCCTGGCGGTGTCAGCAACAATGTGTAAACATCCTAAAAGGTGTGTGGGAGGGCAGGCAAGGAGGATAGAAGCGGCGGGATGAAGATACTTGTCAAAGAATTAGTAAGGAGAGAATGTCAACATTTGATACCTAGGAGAGGTCCTTGGCAAGTGAAGTATTTCGACCTTTTCACTTCTAGTTCAGGCTAAATGCAAAATTGGAGAAGGAATAAAGCAAACCAAACACTTAAAAATAAAAAAAAAGTTTTGGGAGAAAGTTCAGATTTTTATTTATTTTACACAAAACTGATTTGCCTAATGCTACAAGGAATTCTAATATAAATCAACACCGTATATGGAAAATCTGTTAATGTATTGTATTGAACTGAATTCAGCAATTTTGCACCCTTTTATTACCGTAGTACTAGTTAGTTTCCTTCAGCGTTAGCACCCATTCACCCACTATGGCACCCATTCAAGTAAACAAATGATGTGAACCAATTTTCTGCACTAGTGACAATGGCAACATGGCCCTGATCCAAAGCATACTGAAGTCAATGGGTTTTGGATTATGCCCTATGTGAGCAGTGAAATATTTTTTAAAAGATTCAACTAGATTGAGAGTAAATGCAAATTATATTCCCATTTCCTGGCTAATTGACCTTCTGTTAATCAGTCAATAATGCAGACACCGAGGCTGTCTCGAATCACAGTGACAAGCTAGATGACAACCTATCATCATTCAGGATTTTCCTGCTCTCTAGGGCTCCCTCCTCTACTTCTCCAGTATGATTCCTTCTGACACCAAGATATCATTAACCTAATTTACCCCCCTAACTGATATGGTGAGTCTCTTATCAAAGCCCAGGCTTGGGAAGCCCAGTATGGAGAAAGTTTCAGATGTCACCGCCTTCAAGAAACATGATAAAAGGGGAGGAGGGGGGAGGATCCAAAGTCCCCCACAACTACTGAACCCCTTAAGACTCTTAGTGCAGAAGCCTAAACCCTAACAGTGCAAAGGCCAAAATCTAGGCCCTTGACAAAATCTTCTGCAGGTAATCTAAGATTGCTGGGAATCTGGCCTGTCTAGTTAAAAAAACAACCGCAACAAACCAAAAA
Source organism: Sternotherus odoratus (assembly GCA_032164245.1). Lineage (NCBI taxonomy): Eukaryota > Metazoa > Chordata > Testudines > Kinosternidae > Sternotherus > Sternotherus odoratus. The sequence continues at coordinate 167,000,038 of JAVMKO010000001.1, forward strand.
AAACACCACCTCCCACCCTTCCTTTAGAGTCTACACCATCTGGAAAAAAGCCCCCTAACCCAAGAGTGAAAAAGGTAATTCAGTCATGTATGCAACATGGGCTGGCCCACCCAACTGAAGATACCATTTAATAGTTTAATTTAAACTTAGAAAATACAACTGTGTTAAATATAACACCTGTAGTGTATCATCTTACATACTAACACAACACAAAATCAGTTGTAATAAGCATTTATATATGTATTATGAGCCCACAACAACTGAGGTCTGGTGCTAGATGTTATAGCAATCACAATTTAAAAAGCTAGTATTTGCCAACTATACTAAGGGCAGGTCTCCACTACCCGCCAGTGATCTAGTCTAGCCATGATAAATCAATCCCTGAGTGCTCTCTCGTTGACTCTGATACTCCACCGCCACAAGAGGCGGAGGCAGAGTCGACGGGGGAGCGGCAGCAGTCGACTCAGCGCCATGAAGATACCACAGTAAGTCAACCAAAATATGTCGACTTCAGCTACACTATTCTCGTAGCTGAAGGTGTGTATCTTAGGTTGCCTCCCTCCCACGCCACATACCTAATGTAGACCAGGGCTAAGAAAAAGAAAGATGAGTAGAGAGAGGTTTTGGTACCTTCTACTATATGAAAAATTAAAGTGCCTTAAACAAGACCTTCATCTCTTTCATGAAATTGCCTTAGTATTGGTATCTTTAATGTAAAAAAGAAGGATTTCCACAACACTAATGACAAGAGCTAGGGTCTCTATTCTGTGGCCAAAAATTTCACATAGAGTACACAAAATGTAGATTGATTTCTATGTTTTATCATCAAAGTCAGCCTTAATGTAGTGGTTTTATTTGTTTTGGTTTTAAATGGAAATGATGAAAAATGGTGCTGTTATCTGCATGGCCCTTGTCATTTTGTAGATGCATAACCACCACAGATTGTGACTAGAATTGGACCTAGGCATTTGCATTTAGTTCTCATTATATTAGATGTAAAGAGATAACATTACATAAAGAATTTGAGTGACACTCTAAACTAGCCCTGACATTCCAAGTTTGTTCTTGTCACCGAGCATAAAGCATCATGACTGCTTTGCTAGTTTATTTGAATTTTATAGTGTATTTCTAAATATAAATACAGACATACATACAAATAACAGAGGGAAAGGAGAAGAGTGGAGGGGAGGAGGGTAAGAGAAGTATATCTTGCAGTATGACCTTTCTCTTTTCAGAGTTCACTAAATCACCAAACACCGGAGATACTATATCTTCCTCTTTAGGGTGCAAACACTTTTGAGAACGTGAAGGGGAACATTAGAAAAGCACTGCTCAGTCCTGTCATGTTGTCTTAGTGTGACATGAAATTCTGTGACATGTGACATTAAAAAAGGTCACATTGACAAGCTGACTACTGCAATGCCAGCATATTTTTCACTACCCCTAGCAAATAAATGGCAAATGACTTCATGTCTGTAACAAACCAGAAAAAAATAATTTCTGTGCATTTTAATAAATACTACAATAAGCTTTGCTCACTCCTTATTCTATTCTCACCCCTTTCCCTCAAGTGTTTTTCTGCAGCAGTTTTTTGGTTTGTTGGTTATGTTTATGTTCAAGTACTACAAAAGATTCCTATCTACTGGTTGGCCATAAAAGGGAGCAAATTATCTTCTTTTGTACAATATCTCTGATAAGGGTTAGAGCAGGAAGGGAGTGGAAGCTATAAAAGCAATGTGTAGTAGCCCCAAACCTTCCTTTTGCAGAGTGATCAGCATTTCTGTAGATCATCTAGGAGCCTCCAGCCTCTTTCTGCTAACAAAGCCTTTGATTGGCATCACAACAATCCACTGCCATTATAATGAAGTTTCAAGATTTAAAAGGAATGGCATCCTTAGAGCAGGATGGGGCAGTTACCCTGTAAGGTTTGCAACTCCTAATCAGGAAAAACAGCAACAGCAGCAGCTCTGCTGGAGAGCTAATAACACAGAATTTATCTGGCCTTCCTAGCTTTTATGTATTCAGTTCGTTTCCAGTTATTTAGTGATGGGACTCTTCTAAAAAAAGATCTGGTTCATGTTTAGATTCCGATTGGCCTGTGATTATTATAGTGGCACCTTGCAGGGTCATGACCCTATGTTGGGGTGGGCAAACTATGGCCTGTGGGCCACAGCCGTTTTTATCAGCCCCTCGAGCTCCTGCCGGGGGAGCGGGACCAGTGGTCCTGCTCTCCTCAGTGGGGCGCTCTCAGAGCGCCCCGGAGAGCAGGGCCAGCTGCTGGCCGGGTGTGCCGCCTGGAGAGTGGGACTGGCGCGCTACCTGGGACAGCGGTCCCGCAGCCGGCCGTCGCCCAAAGGCTGGGACAGCGGGCCCGTGGCTGGCCGGGCGCGCTGCCCAGAGCCCGGGACAGCAGGCCCACAGCAAGCTGTGCAGTCCCGCACTCCCGGCCCGGGGTGCCAGGCCAACCACGGCAAGCCGCGGGGCCCTGCGCTCCCGAGCCGGAAGTGGGGCAAGCGTGGCAAGCCATGGGGCCCAGCTCAGCTGGGGGTAAGCAAGTTGGGGGGGGGAGGGCTTAGGTGGTGGGGTCCTGGGGGAGGGTGGTTAGGGTGGGTGGGGCATCCCGGAGATGGTGATTAGGGGAGGGGGCAGTCAGGGAACAGAGAGCAGGGGGGCTAGATAGGGAATGGGGTCCTGGGGATGGCAGTTAGAGTGGGGGGGGGGTCTCCGGAGGGAGTGATCAGGGGACAAGGAAGGGGGGGAGGGGTTGGATGGGTCAGGGCTTCTGAGGGGGGCAGTCCGGGGGCAGGAAATGAGTGGGGGTCAGATAGGGAAAGGGGCCTTCCCTACCCAGTTCTCTGCACAATTTTGAACCCCAGTGTGGCCCTTGGGCCAAAAAGTTTGCCCACCCCTGCCCTATGTGTCTGTGAACTTTTTTAATGTCAACCATCGTGCTCATGGACTTGTCTGTTCAATTGTACTTCCCACAATGGTTAGGGGCTCTTGGGTGGGGGAAGGTCTTCAGACTTTGTCTTCAAGTTGCCAAAGCTTCTATTTTAAAGAGAATGGCAAAAATAAGGGTTTGTTTTCCCAGATCTTATTTGTATTGTCACAGCACCTACAAGCCCCATTCACGGACCAGGACCCCATTGTACTAGGAGCTATATAAGCACGGGAAAAAATCTGTTCCTGTTTGAAAGAGCGTACAATCTATGTGAGAGATTTACAAGGTTTATTTATGGGGCTGGTGATCAATGGGGGAGTATAGATAATAATTTAGCATTGGCTTATTTATAAGCGTGGACTGGAGTTTTCAAAGAAGCCTAAGGGAGTTAAGTGACCCAGTCCCTTGTTCCTGATTCTTGTAGCCTCCTTTAAAAAGAAATAAGGAAGAAATGGCAAAACAGTGTCCACTGGGCACATCTCAAGGGAATGAAGCAGAGGTGCGCACCACTAAGGAAGAATCTTGAAGTGGGCAGAGCCATGGTGCTATTTCGATCTCTCCCCCTTTTGGGTCATGTGTGTCCTGAATGCAAGTATTGTAACGGCTCCTGCATTTATCTGAAAGTGCTGGGCTCTTTGTCCTTCTCTGCCTGCCATACCCACACAAGGGCCAGGCACAATCCAGCCCCAAAGGAAAGAGCTCAGCTTTGTAAAATGACAGCGTGTCTGTATTTAAAAAGTAAAAACCTTGTGAAAGAGTTGAGCTTGTAAGAGATCTAACAGCATACAAGATTATCCAGGATTGGGTTAACTAGAATGTGGATTAACCAGGAGGTCAAAAAAAAATAATGCAGAACTCACAGGGCCGGCTCTGGCTTTGTTGCCGCCCCAAAAACAAACAACAACAAAAACCTCCACCAGGGTGCAGGGCAACCAGTGAACCCACCTCGTCCCCACGGCGCAGGGTGGCTGGTAAACCAACCTCCCCTCCCCATATTTCCTATGGATGGTGATTATCTGGGATTTTATTAACCAGGATTAATTTTTTTCCCTATCATCCTGGATAATCAAGAGTCTACTGTAATGTCAATCTGGTTGCATGGGTGTCACTGAGTTTGGAATTTGCCCCACTCTGCAAGATGTGCAGAGAGCAGGCTTTCATATCTGCCCATCTTTTTAAACTTCATATTGTACAGAAAGTGATGCTCTTTGGATGTGGTACCTTAAATCAAGCCCTTACAAAGGGCCCTGTAAGAGTTGTTGAATTCATTCTCGAACTTCATGGCCTGATATCATGGGACAAGATGACATCAAAAAAACAATATTTCATCCTATACCTCAGTTTCATCATGAAATCTAATCCTAGGTTGTGATGTTAACACACTTGCTTCAAAGTCTAAAATTCCTTTTTTAAAAGTGACACTCAGGAGCCTAAGTCTCATGCAACGGCAGCTCATGTGCTTTAGAGAACATTATGCTTTATGAAAGTTGGCTTTGAGGCACTAATTAGTTGATTTCAGCAAAACTGTGGTTGCTAAGTTACATCTTTTTAATCAGGTCTGTCAGGCTCTGGGTTCTAGGTGATCAGATGCAGTGGTCAAGAACAGGTACCAAGGGTTGAAGCTGGATGTAGAGTTGGGACTAGACCAAGGGCAGACCTGTCACAGGGGTCCAGGGACAGACCATGGGTCAGAACCAGGGTCAGAGTTCATAGACAAGCCAAATCAGGTTCAGAGTCCGGAAGCAGGCTGAAATCAGGTTGGAGGCAGTCCAGTGGTTTGAGGGTGAGCGCTGGAGGAGGTCAGGAACAGGGGCAGAATAGCGCACAGGCAAGGCTGATGGAGGCTGGGGCAGAGACAGGATCGAGAGGAGGCTGGAAGCCTCGGGAGTCTAACACCATGAGGCAATGGGAGGGTTCCTAGCCAAGCAATACTGTTGCACAGACTAACGTGGGGCTCTGACAGAGTGAAATATCTGTGCCTGTGGGTCATCTGACCTAGGCCCTGCCCAGGGATAGTCTGTTGCAGCATGTCTGAGGGTGAATCGCTGCAGGCTCTGAGGGAGGTGGACACTATTGAGCCTCCGGGGGAGTGGGTGGGCACAAGGCCATCCCCATCTGAAGGCCCTTTCCCCCCACCTAAGGGGAGGAGCTACTGAACCCAGGACTCAAGTAAGTTCAGGGGCCACAAATGAAAATACCCAAACAAACAGAGATGGGATTGAGGGTCACAGGGTCAAAAGCAGGGAGCCAGAAGGGGACACCAAACAGAGAACCCAGGACAGTGCTCATTGCTCCTCGAAGGCATCTGGTGTTATTCACTGTAAAACTGGGCTCTCTAAATTATTGAGACACATAGAAAGCAGCAATTATGGGAAGTTTTGATGCAAATGTGCTCCAAATATGCTGTTATACATGAACAGTACATTACATACTGTACATTTGAGAGCAAGTCAGAGAGATTTGCTATTGGAAGTTTTAAGTAAACTATTAAAGTAAAATATATGGATTCCTGTTCCTGAAGTGAGTATTTTCCTATTTAGTGAGTAGTATTACAACTGTTTTCTACATTACAGCATTCATAAGTAATTCTAGGAGTTCTGTGGAAAACTAAACCTTAAATATTTAGAATTGTTTCACAATAAAGATTTAAAGGCATTTAATTTTTTTTAGAAAAACAGTGTGTATTTATAAGTATTCCCCATTAGAGATCTAATCCAAAGCCTATTGAAATTAATGGAAGTCTTTCCACTGACTTTAATGGGCTTTAGATGAAGCCCTAGAAGAGGCAGACAAAATACCACCTTTATATTCATCCAAAAAATGAAAACACCAGGCTTTTAGGGATTCCTTCTTCAGCTATAGAAGTTTTAAATATTTGTGCAAGTGTGGATATGTTGATGCATACTTGGTTATATTTTAATGAATTTTTAAATTGTTTTCTCCTTCCCAACAGAAGAGACTATAACCCCAGAGACCTGAAGCAGCAAATACTTTCAAACAAAGAAGATACATTTGCAGAAATCATGATAGGCTTGAAAATGGCTTGCAAAACAGAAGAGTGGTCTAAATTTGTAGGATAATTTATTCACAACAAATCACTTGACAAGCTCTATGGAGGAGTGAATGCTGGATCTAAAGTAGCAGTGAAATGAGAAGCAGCATGTAACCAAATTCAGCTCGGGCATAAATGGGCACTACATCCATTGAGTCAGGTCTGCATAAATGGCACAACTCCCATTAAGCCAGGTCTGATTTGTTCATTACGTTTAGGAAAGGCGTAATACACATAACTGAGCTAAAGAACCACCAGAATCAGTGTCACTCGGTTCTCTTTTTAATTGAATTTTCTATTTCTAAAAAATATGAATGGCTTGAACACACTATTAAGGGTACTACTTAAACCAAAAATATATTCCAAAATTCTGAGATAAGGCTGCCACACTGCCCTAAAGATACTCTGCCACACCTACTCATTGCAGAGACCTCCAAACAATTATGTACCATGTGGGCTATAATGTCTAGTTATAGAATGAGCTCTTCAAAACACTGCACATTGCATACTACACACTGACAAACCTGAACATGGAGGTCTTGACCCAACTCCCATTGAAGCCAAGGGTAAGACTCCTACTGATGTCAACAGGAGTGAAATTGGGCCCCAAATGAAGCATAGATCCTAGAGAAATAATAACATATGATATTAGGCTTGTATTGCAAAGTCCCGTCCCAGAGTGTGCCCCTTTGTGGCACAACATGGCACTGCAAGAATCGTGCCTCAGTTTCCCCTTGCCTTCAGCACATTCCAGTTGCTAAACAATGAGGTTTCTGCCCCTGCAGTCACAAGTTACCCTGATGCTCCTTCCCAGGGCCTCTTCCTTTACTGGCTGCCCTCCTCCTCTGTTTTAAAGCATGGCTCCTGCGATCTTTCTTCCTGGAGTTCTTCTATTCAACTCTTTGGCGGGTTCGGTCACAGAAACTCCCTCAAGACTGCCACTAGATGTGCTAGAATACCACTGAGAGCAAACCCCCAGCCAGAGAAGGCTTCCCTCCACTCCCATCTTGCTGAGTTAGACACTCCAGTCAGCTACAGTACAGGCCAAGAGGTTGGGCCACAGACCCCTGAAGTGCACAGAAACTAAGATTCACTTAGGTCAGGGGCTTTTCAGTTAACAGAGACTTTCCCAGAATCCAGTCTTTCTGGGAGCCTAAACCCCAAATGAATCCATTTTACTCTTAAACGTATATGGGGTAAAATCATAAATTGTCCACCCTCTATAACACTGATAGAGAGATATACACAGCTGTTTGCTCCCCCAGGTATCAATGACTTATTCTGGATTAATTAATAAGCAAAAGTATAAAAAGTAGGATTTAAGTGGTTCCAAGTAATAACAGACAGAACAAAGTAAGTTACCAAGCAAAATAAAACAAAACATGCAAGCCTAATGTTAATACAGTCAGAAACGGAATACAGGTAAATATCACCCTCAGAGATGTCCCCAAAACCTTCTTTCACAGACTAGACTCCTTCCTAGTCTGGGCCCAATCCTTTTCAGACCAAGATTGTGGTTTATAGTCTGGGCCCAGCAACCACTCACACCCGCGTAGTTACAGTGCTTTGTCCCGTTTTTTCCCCAGACATCTCTTTAGGGTGGAGAGGCCATCTTTTAAGCCAGATGAATTCAAAATGGAGGGTCTTCCAGGGCCTTTTATATTCTCTCTCTTGTGGGTGGAAACCCCTTTGTTCTTCTGTGCAAAATCACAGCAACAAGATGGAGTTTGTAGCCACCTGGGCAAGTCAGATGTCCATGATTGATTCAGCTTTTTGTAGGCCAAAGGCATTGTTTACATGTTAGTTTGAACGTCCCCAGGAAAGCTCAGATATGGACTGGTGTCTCCCAAAGTCCATTGTCTGTTAAGTGTTTCTTCATAGGACTATTCTGAGTAAGTGCCCAAATGCTCCACTGATGCTACTTAGAATAAAATACATTGAGATACAAGTACATATCCAATATTCATAACTTCAAATGCATAAATGATACACACATATAGATAGCATAATCATAACCAGTAAATTACAACCTTTCCATAGACACCTTACTTGACCTCCTTTGTACAAGATTTGGTGCAGCTATAGGACCTTGGTTGCAACAATGATCTATACAGTCACAGTTCACATCAATAACGTCACAAGCTTCATCTCAGAATTCCTCCTTGCTCCATTCCTCTTCTGGAGTTACTCCCAGTCTTTCCTTGCCTTCAATCCTGGGCTCAAACATCTTCTCCCTTGGGATGGGGGACCACTACCATTCTTCCTAGGATTGTGTTTCACTTCTGGCAAGCTTCTCCAGCTGACCAGGTTCTGCTCTATCCCCAGGACACCCCTTCCTGCCGATCTCTCCTGATTTTTGTCTTCCTCCGACCTCTGAAATCTTCTCAACTTGTCTCTTTCCCTCTCACTGAACCATACGCAGCCTTTTTATCTCCCTGTACACCTCACTCCTAGTTACCTGGCCCTTTGTCATGCAACTTTACTTTTTTCCTTCACCTGGAGGCAGGCATAAGTGTGACACAGCTGCAGCTGAGCCCCAACCCTCTTAAAGAGTAGTTCATCCTGTAACAGCCCATTTACACTATGATCCTTTACACTACCACATTGGTGTTCTATGTATTTAAAGTTTGTAGAGTAATGCATACAGAAAAAGGTTCAGAGTTAAGGTTATACAGTCAACCTTAGCTTGGTGTTCCCTGACTTAAGAGTTTTTCATTTTTGTAACTGTAACCCTCATTGAACATAGTTTTCCAAGTGAATTTAGATAACGTTTAAATTGAGTACATTTTCTGATTGTAAAGTATACCACCAAATAAACCCTTCAGCTTTAAAATTTTGTTTTCAATGTTCAAGCAATACTATATTCCTTCTATTATCCCTCATGCACAATTAAAAAGATTTATTTAATTCCTTAAGGTTCATCAGAATATCAGTTGACCTGATCCACTCATCTGGGTCATTCCTAGATGTGTTCCTTACTCAGGAAAACAAACATCTTTTCCCTTAGATCTTAATATTTAGCCTAACAACCTGTAACCAAACACAAAGGTTGACTCTTTTCCATACTGGGATGTGGCAATCTTTCCAAACTAGGCCTGTTCAATTAGTTTCTCATTTCATCATTATTAATCTCTTTTTTAATTGAATCTGGAGTCCAAGGCTATTGCTCTGCTGAATTTAGGGATATTTACTGTCTTTTGTGGTTTGGTCTAAGCTAGTAGCTATATTTTTGATTATTTTATTCATTGATCATCTTATTAAAATGTTTAGTAATCAGATGACTGCCTCATTGGATACTGGAGTTTTCTTTTGAACAAAAAATATCTAGTTTTGAATAGGCTAATGGCTACTTGTTTTTTTAAGATATTCCTGTTATTATTGGGGTAACCTGCTACTCTTGATCTCTGAACAGAGTTAGCATTCATGGACAGACAGGCTGGGCTGTAGGTCAGGATAATATAATACAATTAAAGGGTACAGCTGAAATCTCTCTTCCATATGTAGATCTAAATAAAAAAAAAGTTTCATGCCAGATGGTCAAAACCACAAGCCATTTACCATACAAGTCAGGATGGTTTCAGCAATTCAGGTACTTTGGGTCCTATCACCCTGCTGCTATTGATATCAAAGAGAATTGTGTATGGGGAAGAGAGTAGGGTGTGCATTGGAAATTCCCTTTAAAAGTTATGGAGTTGTCAACAAAGTACTTTTAATGCTGAGAATTGATTTATGGTGACATTCTAAATGCATTATCTAGGGAGATTTAGGCATTATCAAAGAGCTGATAAAAAAGGGATTGAATAATTTGGGCAATATTAGCTGCACTGAAACTAATATTTCAGCAATGGTTCACTGCCTTCTCTTTGGGGATGGTATTTAAATCTGTCAGAATATGCGACATTTGAAAAGATAATATACAGAATGAAAAATAATTTATATATATATTTAAGACAATATGCTTCTCATTTCTGAATGACTTAGCCCCCAAACCTCACTTATTTATTATGTGCAAGGTAATGTGAGTGATGTTAATTAGCATTTAAATTTACAGACAGGTGTCATTTTTCCATCAAAAAAACCCTGCCACATGTGTATATCCACAGATGGCATCAAGAAGAGCGATAACTCCCTGCAGTTTTGAAAATGGGGTCCACGGATTTTCACAAGGAGAAGTTGTTACCAGTAATCCATTAATGGTTGCTGAACATTAGTACACTGTGCGTAATTGACATTTGATTTTTGCCATGAACTTTAACAGCAGGAATAAAACACCAGTCATGCAGGGTCAGATTAAATAATAACTCTGTCCAGTTTTCACTCTACAAATAAGTCCATAAAGCCATGCACGCACTGAAAGAATCAATGTTTAGGGTGAACGGAGGGTGGGATAGCTTTTGACATCATGCTCATGATATTAATGAATTACTGAACAAGTGACTGGGAACTCTCCCCCGGCCCCCAAAAATTACAATATTATGAAACCAAATAATGAAAAGAAGAATTCTTCAAAGCTGTGAAATTGAGGAAAACTGGAATGACATTTAGTTTATCAATTGAGCTGATTAATTTAACATCAACACTGTGTTTGTTATCTTTAGGAAGCAAAATCAAGTGAGGGAATATGCACTGAAATAGCATACTATGGGGACATTTCAGAAAGAACTAGACCAAATGGCAACACAAACCCCACAGGAAAAACCTTACTGGCTCCCCAGAATCTGTTTCTCCTTATGTTTTTATTCAGTCTAATGCACCTGAGTAGTCCATTTGTTTCATTTATATATTTATTATTTCTGTGACTTTCACCAAGGCTATTCATAATTGTTAATATAATTGCCTAAAGGCTTTTAGGTGTAAGTCAGTGAGCAATGAAGTGACATGGAAAAGTAGCTTCCCTTTGACAGATGTATGCTTGAAAACCAGGTGATAATAGGTAGAATGGTATTAAGGAGACTAATGACATACAATAACAAGCCGATCTAATTGTGATGATTTAATTAATGCAGAGCTGATGTAATGGTGATGTAATTATTAAAAAATATATATCTGGCTTTCTGTGTCAGATCAATCTGTTGTTTCAATGTAAGGATAGTAGGCAAATTGTAAAAAAAGACAAGACCTAAGCAATTCATATAAATATTTTAATTTGCTCATTTGTAGGCTATTTCAATAGGATTGAAAAAATAATCCACATTTGTGAGTTCTAGTCAGAACCATATAATGGCAGTGACTTATCTTGTATTGCAGCCCATTATTACTGTGCATAGCATTTTTATGCTATAACTTCAAATGCTATGAATGACAAAGATGACTATATAAATGGCAAAGTACACAATAAAGATTTTAGGAAGAAAAGTTTGATAGCTTGTGACAAAATTAAATTTGCTCACCCTCAATTCTTTCATACAGCATTATTTTCCAGACAGCAGAAGATACATTATTTGGAATTATCCAGGATGATATATACATTGCTTCTACAGTCAGCAATTAGCTACATTATGTAGCATACCTCAACAGTGTACATTGTAACTTGAAAATTTTGTTGCAGAAAATATTTTCCTTACATTCTTACATCAATGTAATGCTCATGAAAAAAGCAAATTGGCACAGGTACAGAAACTGACACATAGAAAAGCTAAGTGATTGTTGATTGTCAAACAGCAAATCAGGTCAGTGGTGGATCTGACTATGAAGGGAGCCTCCATACGCCCCACTCCACTGAAATTGCCCTCAGAAAAGTTATTGATCACCTCTTCATTTCCAAGGCTCTGCCTACACTGCAGAGTTTTGTTGACAAAAGTTATGTCACTTTAAAGCGCTTTTGCATGTCCACACTAGCTCTTGTGTCGGCAGAGTGCATCCACACTAGCAACTTTTGCATTGACACTGCAGTGCACAGTGATTAACTATCCCACTGTGCAACTGACCGCATGGTGCTTAGGAAAGGGAGGCAGGATTTTCAATTCCCAACATTCCATGGACATCCTACTAGATTGTCAGCTGCTTTTTCAACTGAAGCTTGTGGGTGGAGGAGGGGAATGTGACAGGAAGTGTGGGGGGGGGAGGGAGAGACAGGATGTGTTGGGAAAGTGCGTGTGAGATTGTAGGGTATATGTGAGAGAGACAGTGTGTGTTGGGGGAGAATGAGTGTATCCACAGGCTGTCCAGCTGCCAAAAGCAACCAGTCCTGAAGCAAGGGGGGAGGGGGAAACCCCAGGCATCAGTTCCCATCTCTGTCCCTGGCTCTGCACAGCGCAGCCGACTCTCTCTCTGGGTATGGTTAGACTGGTGCTTTGCAGCGCTAAAACCCTCCATTAGCGCTATAATTATCTGACCCTACACACTTGAAAGGCACATTTTGCGCATTTACTCAGTGTATCTTAGGTCGACCCCCTCTCTAGTGCAGACCTGGCCTTAGTCTCTCTGTACCTCTATTCCTCAACTCTAAAGTGGGGATAATAGCTCTGCCCTACCTCACAAGGATGATGTGAGGATAAATACATTAAAGATTATGAGGCTCAGATATCAAAGTGATGGGAGACATAGAAAGTACCTTAGACAGATCAATTTAAATTGTTCTAAATGCAACTACATGTGACGTACCCTAGGCTTTATATTTGTATAACACAGATTATAAAATCTTTATTGTAGGGAAAAATTCTCCTCACTTCTGTCCTAGTCTCTGTAAAAAGGCATAAACAACAACAGATGGTGAGTGAGCAGATAAAAGCTGAATAAGCATCCAAACATTTATTTGAATTACCCAAAACACCTGAGTCTGAAAAACTGGGCTTGAAATCTTTCACATGAGATTTCCAACTCTTTTGCTTTCAGTCTCATCTGGAATTACTGGGAGAACAACATTTCTCCTGTTATTTCAGCCTTTCTAGACCCTGCTGGAAATCAGAAGTGAACATTTCTGAACCTTAAAGAAAGTTTGGTTCGTTTTATCCTAGAAATGAGTGAAAGTTCTTATTTTGACTATACTTGTGCCCAGCTGGAAAAGGACACAGGATACCCAACTCATTTTGCATAGGGCAATGAAGACAGCTAAAAGTGACTTTCTGTAAATAGCATCCTTGACTGGAGTTGAACTGGTGACATAGAGGGGAAAATGTCAATACTCCAAAGCCCCCAAATCATCCCATGACTCCACCCAATTAAGTTATTTTTCCATAGTTTATTTCCTCTTGCCTCTCTCCCTCATGTCAAATAATCCAGCACATTTAGGGGAAAACATTCTCATAATGATTTTACCTTTTTCAGTGTGTCAAACAAACAAGCACAGTGTTTCAAATGGAGCTCTGACAATTCTTCCATCCCCACCTACATGACAGCACTTGTACTTTCAAATTTATTCTAGCTCGGTGTCATTCCTAGACTTCTTGTTTTCTGCAACAGGATCATTAATGGTAGCTCCAGGAATAGTATGGTTTAAGTGCTGCTACTGAGCCTGAAAAGACTGCACAAAATAGTTCTTGTGGGTCTCAAAAGCAGCTCATTCGCAGAATAAGAATCTGGCTCAAAAGATCTAAACACATCTCCATCACCTGAAGGCATTGTTACTGGCAGAGCGACAGCCCAAGGAGTCCTTGATGCTCATGTGTAGATCATTGGAGATCCACTGGTTTTGTGGGGGCAAACCGCCCACTTTTCCCACAGGCATTGGGCAGGAGGAGGGGAAATTATGTTTGACCAAAACAAAGAAGGAAGATGAAATTCTAAAAGTGGAAACTCATGGATTTACCTGTCTCTTGTGCTGAAGGAGCTCATGCAGGGGTTAAGTCTCACAGAACGTGCACTCTGTTTCAGTGTAACAGAACTTAACATTTCAGAAGGAAAACAGAAAAGGAAAGTCTTCCAAATTTGTAACACTGAAGAACAAGGTCATGTCACTTGGCTAAAAGACATAACTCTAGTTCTAAAGTTCTTTGTTTTTAAAAAAATAATAAAAAGGAAGGACATTTCAGTGCTGTTTACAAAATATCGAGTAACTCCAGGTAAGAAAGGATGGCTGATATGCAACACAGAAACAATTTTGTATGATTAGTTTCAATTTATCACTGGATAGTCACAAAAAATGCAAAACCTGCACCTTCTTGATACACACTGTCACTTCAGAGCAATACTATCAAATAGAAAATGAAAAAAAATCCAGAATTGGGAAGAAAAATTAAAATGAAAGCCATATAATAATGGGGACATTGACAGCTATGTAGGTTTTGGTAATGTACCCTACATGAAGTTTGTTACTTTCTGTTACCAAAGGACAATTTACACATAATAGTAGGTTCTACATTTTTTGTTTGGGATAGCTAATATGATTAAATACATTTTTGGTCAAGGAAACAAGTTTATTTATTAGGGCACATTTCTGCTTCCACTGGCTTCTATGGCTGCAGGGCTGGATATCCAGGGTGAGATCCTGACATCTCTGAAGTCAATGTCAAAACTCCACTTACTTCAGTAGTTTGGGATTTCACCCAAAGTCTCTCTACTGCTAATTATTCAGCAACATTTTAAGTTGGTCCCCCATCTTGTGAACTGCTAGGCATATGACTAACGACATTCACATACCTAGAAAGATTGGGCCTTTAGATTGTAAGGTCCCCCGTGGCTTACTCACTCTGCAAAGTGCCATCCACACTTTTTGTGCTATATGCAAAAGTAAAGGAACTGAAGAATGCAAAATATATTTTCTATGATCAAATTGTGATGGTAAACACAACTGCAATCATAGCGCCACTGCATGACATTCAGTCTGAAAGAAAGCTGCCCTCCACTAGGCAACACCACAGAGACCTTGTGTAATCAACGTGGTTATTGTGTGCATAAAATGCAATAGAGGAGAGAAATCCCTGTATGTACTCACAGCTCTCAATTAGGTCTTCAGGGCTCTGAGTCATTTGGGATCCTTTCCATGTGGCCAAGTAATGGCAAGAATTCAACCTTAATTTCCTGTGAAATTGATGGATTTCCCAAATCTTGGCAAAAGCTATATACTGCTTAATTGGACCATGTTAGATTCAACTCATTAAACTACTGCTGCCTATAGTGCACAGGCTTTTTTTCTTCCATGTATCAAATACTTGGGGGTGTTTTTTCCCTTCCAGCCTCAGGGGGGCAACATCATGAATATTCATGAGACATTACCAAGTAAAAATAAATTCCTCACCTAGTTTGTTAGCGGAGAAATGTCAGATTAAGTTTGAATATATGGTGATCTATCCTTGCTGTCAAAGGGTGTTTTTTTCTTACAGTACACAGATTCCTAATGTTTAAATTTTCATCTTAAAAAACAAACTGTACAGTATTAAGAACAAAATCGGCCACACAGAGCATAATTACCTCCCCCAACTAATGAATTTAAATAAAAATATACTGATTTCCAAATTACAGTTTACCACGTGAATTCTGATTAGCAGGAAGGAAAATCATTTATTTCAAGAAAAAAAAATTGACCTTGGCATTCAAGTAGGACAAACTCTACTTTGAAAGTGACAAACATTTCAATTATTTCTTTAAGAACTCTTTAAAAGAAATGTCCTCAACTAAAGAATAGGCTCATGACAGGACTGAAACCAAGGTAATGTGCGTTTACTTTGTTTGATATATTTGTAATGTTCTCTCATTATCTATATATATAAAAGTCAAATGGTATATGCGTGTATGTATGAGTGTATGTATGTATGTGAGCTTACTCCTTCCACACCGTTTGAGCTAGAGACTTGAAATTTGGTACAGTTAGAGGTCTTAGGGTCCTAATCAGGGAAGAGTCAAAAATTTTTCAAATCTCACCTCTGACACCCCCCAGGGGTGAAATTCTTTAAAGCCCATTCACATCAGCTGGGCAGCTGCTGTTCTCTGTGACATAGTTATGATGTCATAATACCCCCTCCAACGGACCCTGCATTCGCTCAGCTCTCTTCCCCCTCCCCCCTCCAACGGACCCCGCACTCACTCAGCTCTCTGCCCCCTCCAACGGACCCCGCACTCACTCAGCTCTCTACCCCATCCCCACCTCCGACGGACCCGAGTTGGGTTTGGTCGGAGGTTAAGTGAGGTAGGGGTGTCAGGTTTGGTCGGGGGGTGAGGTGGGGTGTCGGGTTTGGTCAGGGGGGTAAGTGAGCTGGGGGTGTTGGGTTTGGTCTGGGGGGGTAGGAAAGTGTCTGGGTGGGTGAGGGGTGAGGTGTGGGTGTTGGGGTTGGTCAGGGGGTGTTGGGTTTATGGGGGGGGTAAGGTGGGGGTGTTGGGTTTGGTTGGGGGGTGAGGAGGGGGGTCGGGGTTGGTCGGGGGGGTGAGGAGGAGGGTCGGGGTTGGTCGAGGGGTGAGGTGTGGGTGTCGGGTTTGTTTGTGGTGATAGGTAGGGGTGTCGGGTTTGGTTGGGGGGAAAGTGAGGTGGGTGTGTCAGGTTTGGTCTACAGGGGGTGAGGTGTGGGTGTTGGTCAGGGGGCTGATGTGGGGGTGTTGGGTTTGGGTGGGGGGGTGAAAATGTGAGTAGGGGTTGGTCGAAGGTTAAGTGAGGTGGGGGTGTCGGGGTTGGTCGGGGGGGTGAGGTGGGGGTGTCAGGTTTGCTCTCTGCCCCCTCGCCCCTCCAACGGACCCCGCACTCGCTCAGCTCTCTGCCCCCTCCCCACTTCTGATGGACCTGAGCAACTCTGGGTATTTTTGCTAGTGTTCACATAAAAAGAAGCTTATATGGAAGTAGGGGACATGGGAAGAGACAGTTGGGTTACAAAAGGTCCAGCCACACTGAGGTCAATGAAAAAACTGCCAGTGATTTCAACAGACACATAGGGTGGGGGAAGTAATATATTTTATTGGACAAGCTTTTGAGATACGTAGAGCTCTTCTTCAGGTCTGAGAAATGTACTTAGAATGTCACTGCTAAATACAAGGTGGAACAGATTGTTTAGCATACGTAGTTAACACACATCATAAGAGAACATTCAAGGTGAGGTGGCCTGTCAATACCTCTGACGTCACAGGACAAAAAGGATCAGAGAGGTAGCCGTGTTAGTATGGAATTGCAAAAGTTACAAAGAGTCCTGTGGCACCTTAAAGACTAACTAAAGTATTGAAGCATAAGCTTTTGTGGGTTAATACACACTTCGTCAGATTCAAGCAGTGGAAGTATCCAGGGGCAGGTATAAATAGGTAGGCAAGAACCAGGTTAGAGATAACAGGGTGGGTCCAATGGGGCTGAACCAGCCTGTTATCTCTAATCAGGGAGGGTGAGGCATTCTTTTAGCAGCTGAATTGGATCTTCTCTTGCTGTTCACAATCCTTAAATTAATTTATTTACCAGAATTTATATTGGTGTCCAAAGACCACTACAAAAAACCAAGATAATAAAAAAATATATTTTCAAACAATATTAAGTTTTTCACTTTAAGTTTGAATACAAGTTTTGTCAGTTGTATTGCCTAAAACAGGACCCAGTCTTGAAAACACCTCCTACCAGGAGCAGCACTTACTACTGTGAAAAGGCTCAGAAATATATTTTTGCCAGATTTGGTCCATAAGCAGCATGGTCTAAGTGAGAGAAATAAACAGATGGCTGGAGGAGTTGCACTTAATGTTATTGTCTGAATTACATAAAGGTACCAGGATACATTTTCAAGTAAAGAATAACATAACTCAATTTTTTTTACAGACTTGTGTGTCTTTATCCATTTGCATTGAAAATGTTAACGAGTGTGTACTATAGTCTACTGATCCTACTAGTAAATATATATAGTTATACATTAAGCACTGTTAAAGTTGCAAAGTTAAGCACTTAAAAGTTAAGAATGCAAAAATTAAGGTTGCTCATGCGACCTTACTTTGATCTCCTTGTATGTATGGATTAATATAGCCTTATCCAACATCACATGTGAAGTCTGTGACAAAGCCAAAGAATAGAATTTAGCTCTCCTGGGTTCCAGTTCAGGGCATTAAACTCAAGAGAACATCCTCCTTTGCAACCCTCTGCCTCAATCATCCTCTGCCTTGGGCACTGAGTGAGAAAGGGGTTCTGTAGAAGAAAGATTATGTGATCATGTATTTATAGACTGTCTCTTAATGCATACACAACAGGAGGCTGAATGGACATTGCAGGAGCAACATGAATCCTGGAATTTCCTAACTTTTGAACACTTGACTCTGCAACTTTACTGTTTTAACATAGTTTTCTATAAATATTTTCTTAGTGATTCTTTCTTGAAGGAAACTGAATCACAACCCCTCCCCTTCTAAATTCCATCAGGTGGAACCATGTTTACCCCCTGTAAGGGAGGAAAAGGAAGGAACACAGCACAACCTCTACCACTTAAGCTAATGGTGTACTGGGTTGTGGTAAATATTTGTTATTCTATATATAGACCAGTCACTAGAAGGAAACAAGGATACATACCTTACTAGTGGCTTGCACAACTATTTGCTAGACAGCAGAGGAACATTAACTTTAATAATTTTTCCACATGGACAGTTTACTTTGCTTTTGGACATTATTAATGTTCTATCACTAGGTCTAACAGATCTATATTAAAATGTTCCTATCATAGCTAGAAAAAAGAATCAAAAGGTACTTAGACTTAAAGATGGAATATTCACAGTAGTATTGGGCTAGCTTCTCCGCTGGAGTACAGTGTAGTTCCAACTAAATCAATGAAACTACCCCAACTGACATCAGCTGAAGAGCTAATCGATTTTAAGTTCTTTGGGGGCTGTGTCTGTACAGCACAAAATACAATGGAGTCCTGGTTCATAGGCACTACAGTACTAACAAATAATAAATAGTGTAGTTTATTTAGTCATCTTCAGTAAATATGCTTAGGGAATGATAGAAAGTAGGGAGAGAAGATTTTTCCATTCTATAATTTTTAAATCAGACTACACATTAATATCTACATCATGAAAATGTCTTAACAAAACCACAGAAAGCCAAAACCCCAAAACTCAAATATTGTTCATCTTGCAGATCTGTTTCCATACTTTTAAAAATAATATCAGTGCTCTTTAAAGTTCTTTGTTGTAAAGCTACCCCGATACATAATTACTACAATTTCTGATAAATCTGCTATGACATGGCAGAATGTTGGCCTCCAACAACCACTTTATAGAGAAGTATTGTACAAATATAATTTGTCATTGTACTGTTTTATGTATGTGCACATACTAAGACACAGATACAATCCTTTTAGAAGAACAGAATATTGCACTTGCCCATTCTTGCTGGACTTGGTCCTGCAGAAGAGTTGCCATTCACCTCAATAAGTGCAAGTTCTGGCATTTCTACATCTATGGATAATGACTTTCACTAGTGAATTGAACTGTGGTTGAATACAGAGACCGAGCTGGGCAAATCTTACAGAGCATGAAAGGCCAGATACTTCACTCGAACTTCTAAATCCTGCTGTGAAGTGGCTGAGGACAGCAAAACAAGCTACGTGATGATACTTCCTATGGTGACGTGTCCGACTAGACGCAGTTCCAGAAAGACCAGAAAGAAAGCCCTGTAAGTCGAACTAAGAATCCCATGCATACTTCATTCTTGTTTATATTTTTGCTTGTTTCCAAGTTAAAGGAAATGAAACATGTTGTACTGGTGAGAGAGCACTTGCATTAATAAAAAATAATTATAGCATCTGGGGCATTTTAAATTGAGCTAATTGCTTTGAATGACCTGCTGGTAACTGGGATTCTGTTCTTGTTTTGCTATTTTTTTGTCAAAAATATTTCATTACACAGTTATGATCTTCTTGGTTCAGCCAATGCACCAAACACATCCAACACAGTTACTCTGTAAATATCGCAGTGTGTAGCTTTATTAAACACATGTAACATTTGCTACTGCTGGTGTTTGGAATTTCTTGTATCATATACTATTTTCAGATACTTGTATGTTATCTCATGCTTCATCATATCCTTCATTATCTTTTATCTCCCCAAGAAGACATAGCAAATTTTGCAAAAGAAATCTGAGGCCAGACAGCATCATGATGAATGCTGACTTTAGTATTTACAAGGTATTTGAGCAAGAACAAAAGTGGATCATGAAGTTTATTTTGAGAACTTGGCAAACGAGGTAGAAAAGGGAACAAGATGTAATAAGTTACATCCTGCATTCAGTGCCATTCAATAACTGATCCAAAACTGAACTATGTGTGGGGTCTAAACTGGTAAACAAGGCAGATGGTAAAACGTGCATAAATCCAAGAAGTTCTGCTTAGACTGTGGAAAAAATATTATAAGTCTGCACTTAACTATCCTGAAGTGACTCAGTGTTCATATCTGGACACATTATCAGTAGATGCAATTCCTGACCCTGAAACATGTGTAGATGAACCTAAATTGGAAAAGGTTTGCTGTGCCATAAAAAAATTGCAAAGCAGGAGTGGCTGCTGGATCTGACAGCATAGAATCCAGACTTTTCAGTGGTTCATTAGAGTTCACACGTGTAGTGCTGCATCAACTCTTTGTCAAAACCTGGACTATTGGGAGGGATCATTATCCCACTCAATAAGGGGAAACATGTATGAACTGAGTGCACTAGCTACAGGCCAGTAATTCTGCTCTCTGTTCCCGGAAAAGTCCTTATACACGTCCTACTCGCTCAGCTTCTTCCTCTCCTGGTGAAATGTTATTGCCCAGAGCAATCAAGTTTCACTTCCAGGAGACCTACCATGGACATTATACTTGTTCTCCATCTTTTATCTGAAACACACGTAAACTCAACAGGCCATTGACAGCAGCATGCATAAACCTAAAGGCAGCCTCTGCCAATAGAGCTGTCTTCTAGAAGGTCCCACTAGGCATCAGTGCTCCTTGCATCCTCCTGAGGCTAACTGAAGTGCTACATAACGACTCAGGGGCGTGGGTACATTGAGGGACCTATAGGTCTGACAGGTTTCACACTAGATCCAAGGTGAAGCAGGGATGTGTCCTGGTCCCAGCCTTATTCTGCCACACAATGGATTGGCTCCTTGAACATATCTACAAATACCGGTATAAATGTTGGTTCAACTTCTTTTACTGACCTGGATTATGCAGATGATGTCAACCTCTTCAGTCAGGATGCAAACAATCCCAAAGACACAGTAGAGAGCTTTTAGCACAAGGCAGTTGCCCTTGGATTAAGGGTTTCTTGGGCAAAAACAAAAATCCAGAGTGATGGCATAAAAGTCGTGATACAAGACGTCTGTGCTTCTGGACCAACTGTGGAAGCAGTGAATGACTTCATCTACCTAGGCAGTAAATTGTCATCAAATGGGCACAGCCAGATGGACACTGTCGGGTGCGGAAGAAAATGTAACAAGTCGGCGCTAGGGCCATGCAATTCGCTTCCATCGCGTCTCCATGGGAACGCATTGTGACCAAGATTATCAGACTAGAGAATGGCCTTGCCTCCTCCGTGTTATCTCATGTGTATGTGTCTGAGAAGTGGTTCTCAGTGCCAGCTGGGAGTTTATCTAGCCTGTGTGAAACTCAGCTTGTGTGAAACTAGACAGGTAAACTGAGGAAGGATTGCAAAACATGTTATTAGCTATTCATGAGTTATGTATGAGATGCAAATGTGCAAGTGTATTTATGTGTCTGAGCCCTCTTGTATAATGGGCTTCATCCTGAACACTGCCTCGGTGTGTCAGGTCCCCCATGTCCAGTGGCAGCACCATGAATGGGGCCCCCAGTGCGGTTATGTCACTGCCTTCAATAAACTCATCACTTTTATTCATCTAGCCACTGTGTGTGAGCCTCGTTTCTATGGGACTCAGTGTACCTTGCAACAGACACCCTAAGGGGAACTGGCTTAGCAGCATCAGCCATGTAGCAGACACACAAGGTCTCCAGCCAAAAGAAGGTGAAACTATATTCAAAGTGATGGATTTACCAAACCTTTGTACTGTTGATCCTCTTCTATGAATCTGAATCATGAACATTGCTTAAGCAAGACATCAGGAGACACTTCATATGGATTGTCAATGGCAACTATTGGGCATAAGATGGTTTGACTATCTGTAACAGGGATGTATAATTGAGAACTGGCCTTGAGAAGACTGAAGCCATCATCGGCCACCACCGTCTTGCCCTTTCTGGTCCTGTTGCCCGCCTTGAAGACAAAGTCCGCACACACTGAGCCCTGAAGATTGGACTTGAAGTCAGGAGGGGACACTGCCCAGTCATGGACTGGCAGTGGTCATACAGTAGTCCACAATTAACCTGGCTTTATCAGATTTGTACTAACCCAGTGGAGCGCCTAGACACCTGGAATAAAGCCATACAACGTGGCCATGGACATTCAACACTATGGACCTCCATTGTCTAAATGTATTTGATTGTTTCACCCAAGAAGATACAAACCATCATGGTTTTTTGACGTTTAGTGTACTTAGACTGTATAATATAAACTTTTACATTACTCCTTCCTTTTTGAAATGTGGACAAAAGCTTATGATGCCAATTCTTCACTCACTCACCCGATGTATAACTCTACTGACTTCTATGTAGTTACTCCTGATTTACACTGTGAGTAGGAGAATCAAAACCACATTTCTCATAATCTGGAGTTTTGGACCATACAAAAAGCAGAACATCTTGTGCTCAGATTCACTCTGTGTGTGTGATACAGAAATCAGAAGAAATCGAGATGAACAGACTGTAATTGTTATTGAATAGAACAAACATACCAATTTCTAGAAAATGCACTGTTCTAATTTTGGGCTGACAAGGTGTCCAGTGTTTCCCACTGAACTTTTTGTAGGTTAAAGCGTTATTTCTCACTACCACTTATAAATGATTGCTCTGCTATTCAGCACTATGTTGATCAACTTGGGTTACATTTTGCTAGGATGATCTCAGATTCATGTGACAGGACAGCATTTTTTTTTTCAAGGGAGGATATTCTGCTGCTAGGCAATCAAAGTCATTTTGCTTATTTAAATTTGTAAAATGCCATAGTAATGGTAAAACTGTATTATATAAATATTGCTGTACAAGCAGGAATGAAATGTCTGAAATGAAAGTATTAGAGTTTATAAACATTAACTGAAAAGTAGAGTTTGGATGACAATGCCATTTTTCACAGAAAAACTAGTCATTTGTTTTTTGTGGGTGTATATTTTCTATTTGAAAAAGTTAGGGAAACCCTGCTCGCTCTCACTTTTTTTTTTTTTACTTACCAGTGGTGGAAAAATGAAAATTCAAAATTAAAGCTTCACTTCAATTGTTTTCAAAATCTAAAAAGGGAAAATGGTTGAACTCAATTAAATCTTCATTTTATGAAAAAATTCACAGGAAAAAACCCTTCAAAACAAACCAAAATTTCAACCTGCAGTGTTGAGGGAATGCAATACCCTCAACACTGCAGATAATAATATTTAGAGAAATATACCTTTGGAGAAATATACCCCAAATGACAACATTGTGATTTGGGGTATTAGAAAGCAGTTTAGGACAATATTTTGTTACATTAATAAAATTACAAGAAATACTTTTAATAAGTTATAGTTTTCTGAGTATACAAGAAAAGAATATTGTCATACTATAGTGTACTATACATGGGTCGAGTGTCACATATTTGCTATTACCAGAAAAAACTGTCTATCCGTGTTTTCCAAACCTACCAAGTCTCCATTTAGAGATTCAGGTACTAGATCATAACAGTGAAATCCTAGCCCCACTGAAGTCAATGGGAGTTTCACCACGGACTTCACTAGGGCCAGGATTTCACCCTAGCCAATCAAATTACACAGTTCATTATTGCTGCAAGGAGTAATCTACTTCTTTTGCCTATAACAAGTAAATGTTATTTATAAGTTTGGATTTGCCTAACACAGTGTCAGGGATCAGCAGTTAAAAATTTACAATTATACTTAAATGTTGAAATATTTAGAATGATGAATTATTAAACAAACATGATTACTAATTATTATTTGTATTATGATAGTATCTAGACGGCCCCATTCGAGTACATGCGGTAGAAACACAAAGCATCAGCCACTATTTTCTGCAAAGATATTACAATCTAAATAGACAAGACAGACCAAGCGAGGGAGAAGAGATACTGAGAACTGAAGTGAGTTGCCCAAGGTCACACAGTAGGTCAGGGATCGGCACCCTTTGGTCCGCGGCCCACCAGCTTAAACCCCCTGGTAGGCCAGGCTGGTTTGTTTACCTGCCATGTCCGCAAGTTCAGCAGATCGCAGCTCCCCCTGGCTGTGGTTTGCCACTCCAGGCCAATGGGGGCTGCGGAAAGCAGCAGCCAGCATATCCCTCGGCCCGCGCTGCTTCCCGCAGCCCGCATTGGCCTGGAGCAGTGAACCGCAGCCAGTGTGAACTGTGATCGGCCGAACCTGTGGATGCAGCAGGTAAACAAACTGGCCTGGCCTGCTAGGGGGCTTATCCTGATGGGCCGCAGGCCAAAGGTTGCCAATCCCTGCAGTAGGTCATTAGAGCCAGTAACAGAGCCAAGGGTTCCTACGTTTCAATCTAGTACTCTAGTCACTGGACCATGGCACTACACTTCTTTCAAATGAATTAATATTAGAAAGATGGTTCTGCAGCATTAATCATTGGGATGCAAGTTATCATGTCTCTTACATCTCTTCAGTCTAAATACCAGGGCCCCAATCTGACAGGAAATTGAATTAACGGTAGATTTTTTTTTATGTTAATATGTTAAGCAAGAGTGTTTTCCTTCTCAGTTTGTGGATTTACAAATGGCTTTGTTTTACAAAGTGGGCATATGCTGCCAGAGCTCTTGCCAACAGTAGCAACGTCTGATTACTGGGATTTTTGTCTGTTCTTGCAGCTATTACTCATTGCTTCTTTGAAGAAAGGCGCAAAGGAATGTAAGAGAAAGCATAAAGGAAAAATATTGGTAATATTTCCATCTCTAACAGTAAATGGTTGAAAGAGCAAAACATGCAAAGTATGATGTCATTCTCTTCAGTTAGGGTGTAAACGAACTGACATACTGCAACATATTGCAAACGAACTGACAGGACTTATATGAGAAGAGTCGTTAGTTACAGGATCGAGTTACCTGGTCTATTGTTCTATTATAATCATCAAAGGAGAGATTCAGAGCTCTGAACAAACCAGTTTTAGATGGATTATAATTTCTGGTAAAATAATACTGAAAAATCGGTTTGAAATAACCAAGATAATGTGATAGAAAACTGAGGCAGATCACAGAGGAAAGGAACTAAATTCATTGCTACAGTGCTAAACCAAAATGACTTTCAAACAATTGACTTTAATACATTTTTCTATTTACCTAAGAGGAAAGGATGAAAATCTAGATTAAGAGAAACAGATTGTTCCTTAAATCTATGTACTGTGACAGATTCAGACCAACAGAATATAAGAGAGTGGTGGAAGGCAGGAATATCAGCCTTCAGAATGAATAGGTCCTTGTTCCCTGGATAGCCAAACAAAGGCTACTCCAGGCCAATTAAGACACCTGACACCAATTAACCAGTTAAGTCAGTTAGGCTAATGGAGACAGCTGGAATTTAATCATTTTTGTTGCTCTTCTCTGGACTTTCTCCATTTTGTCCACATCTTTCCTTAAATGTGGCATCCAAAACTGGACACAATACTCCAATTGAGGACTAATCAGCGCGGAGTAGAGTGGAATTACTTCTTGTGTCTTGCTTACAACAATCCTGCTAATACATCCCAGAATTATGTTCCCGTTTTTTGCAACACTCTTACATTATTGAGTCATAGTTAGTTTGTGATCCAGTGCAACCCTCAGAACCTTTTCTGCAGTTCTCCTTCCTAGGCAGTCATTTCACATTTTGTATCTGTGCAATTGCTTAATCGTTCCCAAGTGCAGTACTTTGCATTTGTCCTTATTGCATTTTCAACCTATTTCTTTCAGACCATTTCTCCAGTTTGTCAAGATAATTTGAATTCTAATCCTGTCCTCCAAAGCACTTGCATCCCTCCCAGTGCGGTATTGTCCAAAAACATTATAAGTGTGCTCTCTGTGCCAGTGGTGGGCAACCTGTGGCTTGCCTGACAGTTGGTTTACATTTGCATGACCACCTGCAGGTCCCAGTAACCGTGGTTCACCATTGCCAGCCAATGAGAGCTGCAGGAAGTAGCACAGGCCAGAGGAACGCGCTGGTCGCCACTTCCTGCAACTCCCATTGGCCAGGAACAATGAACTGAAGCCACTAGGAGCTGTGAGAGGCCGTGCAAATGTAAATAAACTGTCTGGCAGCCTGCCAGCAGATTACTGAGATGGGACCCGTGTGGCCCGTGGGCCGCAGGTTGTCCACCTCTGGTCTATGCCATTATCTAAATCATTTTTGATAACATGGAATAAAACCAGACCCAAGACAGATCCCTACAGGACCTCACTTCTTCCATGTTTGCTCGATTCTATGCTAGGAAATGCAACTTCACCTGAAACACCGATGTTAAAGACACATCAGAAATGGAGTTTGTGTTCACCCTCATTTGAGAGTCTTTGGATAAAGGCTGTTGAAATCTAGATTTAGTGAATTACGGTAGATGTTTTTCAGATTGAATTAGAAATCAAAATGCCCAGCCGTGCAGCAAACAATATTTGTAATCATAGCCAATTTCCTAGTCCAGAGGCAGTAGTCAACATGAGTTATTTTCTAGTGAGACATCTTCTGCCGCCGGAGGAAGGCAGCCCTAAAGGGAAAAAAAAACCCAAGCATTCTGAGGATGGAATATTGTTTTGGAACAATGGCAGATAATGATTAAAATCATCTCAGTAGAAGGAATATATTGTGTGAGATCTCAGAATTTCACTGTACAGAAGTTTCTCTCAAACACAAAGTAATAATATGACAGCACATGGGAATGGGAATATCCAAAGGTGGTTTCTAGTAATACATTCTATGCTGACAAGAGGAGTAGGGGCGGGGACAAAGTGGTCAGTTGCCCAGGCGCCCTGTGATTTACAAGGGCTTGGGTGGATGGGATAAATATGTATTTTTTAAATAAAATTAAGATAAAAAAAAAATCTGGTTCCAGCTGCTGCTGCTGCTCTGTACATAGCGTCGTCCCTCACTGTGACAGTAACAGTTTGCCAGAGCGCTGCTACACCCTGCTGGGCTGGCAGTCTGGCCTAGCATCAGCAACAGCAGTCTGGGAACCGTGGAGCTTGCTGCCTCTTCTGGCTGCTTGGGAGCTGCTGTGCCTGCGGTGGTGACTCGCTGGCTGTGAGGCTGGGGACACCGAGGCTTGAAAGAGGAACAAGCTCCCTCTGCGCTACCAGATTGCCTCCCCCAGGACTGTAGCTCCTCGCCAAAAACAAGCCAGCCACCCGATCGAACTGCCCTCAGGTCCCCCACTGGGGATAGACCTCAATTTGCTGCTGCTAGCACTGGCGGATGAGCTGCTCTCACGAGTGCAGGATGAGAGGCCACCTCCACGGCTGTGCCAGGGAATGGGGCGCAGGTTTTCCCTCTGCCTTTGCCCCTGGCCACCTCCTCGAATATCTCCAGGTAGGTGTGGTGTGCCAGGCCTGCCATTGCCTCATAGCTTTGGGTGTTATTGTCCCTCAGCACCAGCAGTGCAAGTACTGTATTGTACATTTTAACTTTGTTGGTTATATTCAGTTACATCTTGTATATCAGTTTTTTCCCTTGTTGTTAGATTACGCATGAATCACAATTAGGTGTTTAATTAGCCTGTTGATACTTTCGGTGTTTTCTTATTCTGTGCTTCTTTAAATGTCTTACATATTAATGAATTTCATTCCATAATGTATTTATTGAAATTAAATATATAATTCAAAATAACAAATTCTCCATCCTATACTTAGGCTCACAATTTGTTTAATATCGGTGCTGTGACTGGAAGAAAAAGGTTACTAGATCAAGCAACGTCACAGTTTACACATAGTGGGTTCTAATGTGTTATCAACAGGATAAAAAGTAGTGTCAAACCTCAGCCATCCCTTTCAAGGGGGGCCACTGATTGTTCTGCCCTGGGGCCTGGAATTGCGGTTGGCGGGCCCGCATGTAGCAGTTTTCTGATGGAAGGCAGTGTGGTTTGGAGGAATGTGTGCAAGGCTGGGTATCAGGATGCCCTGAATTCTAAAGCTGGTTCTGCCAATGACTTGCTATGTGGCCTTGGACAAGTCACTTCATTACCCTGTCTTAATTTCCTCCTCTGTAAAATGGGGATAATAATCCTTCCAAAACATCAAACTGTGAGGCAGGTGGGTTTATTCATTCATGTTTGTACAGTATTTTGAATATATAGTGCCCAACTCTGTACTGTGTAAACTGGCACAGCTCTACCGACTTCCCTGTAGATGAATCAATGTACACCTGCAGAGAATGCGGCCCATACTGTTATCCTTGTCAGGGTAAAAAACGAGAGTGCCTTAACTGATGGCTATGATTTTGAATATCTCAACAAGGTAATCTCAAAGTCTCATTTCTGCCATAGAGGATAGACTCAACAGTATTTCTTGTGCCTTAAAATCTGGTGGTTTTGGTATTGCCATCTTGCATCGTCCGCTTTCCCCTAGGTGGTAACATCCCTCCTATGAATAATAATAATACCTACAGAATCCAAATGGGGACCAAAGTCCATGTCATCTTGTCGGGCACATCTCATAATGTGACACTTCTCCATGAACAGTGTTGTCTCAAGCATTACATATATAGGAGCTTTGATTTTTATTCCTATTTCCAAGCCCACATGTAATAAGGAAATAATATCCACAAACACACATTGCATGATGGGCTGAAATCTCTCTTAAATAATAACTGTGATGGGTTGAATCACAGAAACCTCCTTTGTGAACTGCCAACTGATGTGCAAAGACAACCTCTGAGCCCATTTTCCCTAGTAGCGTGGGACTTCAATCCCATGTCTGCTTTGAGCCAGACACTCTAACCTGCTACAAACACAGACCAAGGTTTTAACTATGTCCCACAAACTGCAGGCTTAACTGAAAACAGCATAGGAAGTGTTTCTGTCTCCAACACTAAGATGCCCAGCTCCCCTTGGGGTCCAAACTCCAAATAAATCCATTTTACCCTATATAAAGTTTATATAGGATAAACTCATACACTGTTTGCCCTCTATGCCACGGATAGATATGCAGCTGTTTACCACCCCCAGGCATTAATACATAATCTGGGTTAATTAATAAGTAAAAAGTGATTTTATTAAATACAAAACAGGATTTAAGTTGTTCCAAGTAGTAACAGATAGAACAAAGTAAATTACCAAATAAATAAAATAAAACACGCAAGTCTAAACCTAATACAGTAAGAAAGTGCTTACAGATGAAATCTCACCCTCAGAGATGTTCCAATAAATCTTTTTTACAGACTAGCCTCCATCTAGTCTAGGTCCAGCAATCACTCACACCCCTGTGGTCACTGTCCTTTGTTCCCGTTTCTTTCCAGGTATCCTTTGGGAGTGGAGAGGCTACCTCTTGAGCCAGCTGAAGACAAAATGGAGGGTCTCCCAAGGCTTTATATAGTTTCTCCATGTGGGTTTAAAACCCCTCCCTCCCCCGTGTAGAATACGCTCTACAAGATGGAGTTTTGGAGGCACATGGGCAAGTCACATGTCCATGCATGACTTAGTTCTCTACAGGAATGTTCATATGTGGACTGGTGTCTATCAAGGTCCATTGTTTGCCAAGTAATTTCATTTACTTGAATAACCCTGTAACAGGGCAGCGACTCACCCCTGTGGCGCCTCCTACTGGCTTGTCTGGGAATTAGCTCTCCAGCATCCAGAGCACCCTCTGCAGGCCAATGTCCCGCTCCTGCTCTGGCCCTGTGTCCCTCCCGGACCCCGGTGCCCTCTAACTGAGGGTGCTGCACCCCTGCAGTACCCCCTCAGGTCTAAAGGTCTCCCCACCCTGGGGAACCCTCCACCCCTTATCCACACCTTGCCTCAGACTAGGCCACTGCCAGTCACCACTTGCCCCCGCTCACTGGGGCAGACTGCAGTATCCTGGCCTCTCATCACCAGCAAGGGGGGTTAGCCTGCTGCTTCTATCACTAGCCATGGGCTGCCCCCTGCAACTCCAGTACCCCTGTATGAGGCCCTCCTCTAGGCCCTGCAGCCTGGGGCTCCCAGGCTAGAGCTTCCCCAGCTCCTCGTGCCTAGCCCCAACCCTGCACCACCCTGAATACTCACTCAGGCTCCCAGCAGCTAGGCAAGTCTGCCTTCTCGCAAGAGAAGGAGACTCTCTCACTGTTTCCCTTCCTCACAGCCTTTATACAGGCCTGCGAGTGTTTGGGGCGTGGCCACCCAGCTGAGCCTAACTCCCCAATCAGGCTGGGAGTTTGCTGGCTCCTGGCCACAACCCCCTTCCTGGGCTGTTTCAACCCCTTCAGGTAGGGAGCGGGTGGTCACCCCGCTACAAACCCCAACACACTATCTTGATCAAATTTACCTTAGGTGCTTTCTACAGCAAACATTTTAAATACAAGCATAGAGCCAACTCTCATAACTTCAGATATAAAAATGATACATGCATATGAATAGGATGAATACATGCAGAAGAACATAACTTTTGCAAAGATATGTTACATGGAATATCTAACATAAAACATATTCCAGTTATGTCATATTTACGCTCATAAGCATATTTATATAAAACAACATCACAGTAACCAAATTGCTTAATTTTTGTTTTGTGTTCCCTTTGCTAGTATAACTTAGCAATGTGTCTGCATTGTTCACAATTTCCTCAATAACCAATGAATTCTTTCCTGATTAGAGTGCTGGGGTGATTGGTTTCTTCTTCCCAGACTAATTGTTTTACTTATTTCTATATTGATCTGCCTTTGCCATCTGCTGACCTAATTACCTAAATAATCCAAATTCTCTTCAGTCTGGTTGCACTGTTTCTCATTCTTTGGTCTGATTCTAATTTTTCTGTCATCTACATGCTAGGAGAGTTTATTTTCCATACCTCACCCATATATTTATAGTAGGTATACACACATACATACAATATATATACAAGTCCTAAAACCAACCATGAAGTTCTGACCAATGGTCAGACTAGGCATTAGCATACTAAACAACTGTTTAGAGCACCAACCAGCTCAAGGGGTACCCAATTTAGTATTGGCCCCCCAATACAATTCATTGTACTTAATTTGGAATTTTTAACAAATATATTAATATGTGCTGTGTTGGTATATTTTTGGTTTGTGAATTAGAGTGCAATTAGAGTGTCTAGAGAGTGGATGAGAGGCAAAGCGGAGCAAAATATCACCACTGATTCTGACTCTGCAACATCATACTCTGAATCAGACACATTCAGGTGCAATTACTTCCTGAAATGGTGCAAAAAACATGGTGATGCCCAGTATGTACCAAATACCCAACCTACTTGTAGATTCAGGTACAGAGGCTCATTTACCTGTGTGGCACATTACTAAGGATTTCAAAATGTGTCTAAAAGAGTTTGTTGCTATAATTGTAGTAATCAGTACCTTTTCTTTAGCATCTTTACCAGATTTATAAGACTCTTCTGCTTAACAAACCTAAAGCATACCAGTGGATAATGGTTTCTCTTGCCCTGTGGCACCAGTGCTTTATATTATGGCACAAGGTGCCTTGTTGACACATTGGTGGTATTTAAAATTGTGCTTATTACAGACTGATTTAGCCTGGTTTCCAAAGTGCTTTGTACAATCTCTCTTTAAAATGCTACAGTAACGATGCAAAACACAATAGCACTTCAATAAGTCGCAGTGTCTGGGAATATTACTAAAGAAGATGATAGCACGGTTTCTTCTTTTTTTAAAAAAAAAGGCAGGGGGGGGGAGGGATGGCAGAAGGCCTCTTTCTCAGCATTAGTTTCAAATAAATGGGAGAACAAAAACCAGAAGGGAAAGAAATTTGAACGTAGTGAGTTAAAAGGCTGGGATTTATTTCTTTATTTATTTTAGGGCTAGGGATTTGGAGTTTGCTCTAATTGCCTGCTTATTCCTTCATTATGGTTGAAGGGTTCTGGTAATTCACCATTATTAAATATTCAAGGCCTGGTCTGGAGGAAACATTCTTTGGGGATTGCTCTCATCACTCCAGTGCCAGTTGAGAATCCAGCTTTGTGCCCGTTCATGTGTGCAAATAAAGCTCTGCTTTTCCCTTTTTTATTGACTGCCTCCATTAAAAAGACGTCAAGCATTGCAGTAATGTGAGATTATCTAACAAATTAATGCTTGTGAATCTTTCATGGACACCCCCCCCCTTTGAAAAGTCTGGCTGTTCATACTTTGAAAGAAGAGAACGCTACTCCCCTTGAGCAGGGCTACAATATACACCATTGCCCCCATCCCCCTTATTACAGGAGAATCTCTCCAGCTGGCACCATCTGCATACCTATTAACATCCTACAGCACCCTCCTCTCACTTTTTAGATGAGGCTGACCTGGATAAAAGAAATTACCAACTAGTACATACCAATTAGGTGTAACTTGGGGTTATGAACACATTGTGACCAGTACAGGGGAGCTGTTATTTGTACAACCAAGATCAGGACCCCACTGCACTAGGCACTGTTCATACACATAACAAGAGATTGTCCATGTCCTGAAGACCTTACAGACTAAATAGAGAAGACAGACACATTATTTGTAATTATATGCATACCATTATACACATACCTGTTTGAGGGAAAAACAAGGTTTAACCTCCCTCAGACAAGCAGGTGCACACAAATGCTCCATTAGTGTGTGTCTATATCCTGGGTAAATCGCATGGATAGTTGAGGAATGCATTAGGGCACCATGGAGTGTTAGGGACTATTGCTGGTGCAGAGGTTAATTTCATTTCCTGTGATGTTCTAACTGAGGTCTGAACTATGCAGCCCCACATTCACAGCATAACACCCACTAGTTGATGCAGATAAGCCACAAGTCTCATTTCAGCCTGGAGAGGAACAGTTCCCAGTATACATCTCTTACTGGAGAAGGATAGAAAAATACTTTCTCTAGGAATTATCTTAACTTGGGCCAATGTTGTTTTCACACTTGCATTAGCCACATTCCCCTTCCTATTAGCTTTGTAAATTATGGTTTGCTTTGTGCTGGAAATACCTAGGGAGCACGTATGTTAATACACTTTCAAATGCAACGTGACAAATACAATAAAGTGGGGTGCTATTCTAAAGCTATTTAAAAATGGCATCTCCTACCTCAACCAATTTACTCCTTTTGCACATTGAGTCAGACCTACTTACTTTTTGCAGGAGAGGGAAAAAATGGTATTGCTTTTTGTCCCTGTTAACCTTGCAGAGACTACAAAGCTATGGCAATGGGACCCGGTTCAATAGACGTTTGTGCATCAAAAATTATGTTTACTATATGTGAACTGCAGGGCTAAGTGTTGCTTTCATTTATGTACAACTCTCTTTAGGGTGTGTATTATCAAAGGCAGAATCTGAAGACAATGAAGTTGCAAAGGCATGAAGTTGCAACGGCATCCATAAACAAAACAAAACACAACACCACAACCTCGGCAATCTTGATGGCAGACTTTGGCCTATTTCTAGGGATGATGCACACTTCTGAGGATTAATTATTATGTGGTCGTTAAAGGCTTTGAAAATGTAAGATGCTAGAGAAATGTTATATGGGCGTGGGGCTAGCAACTCCACCCCATAAGGGAACCAATTGCTACTGAAACCCCAACACCATTTGGTGGCCCATACCCCGGCTGGGGGGTGACGGGCAAAGAGAGAGAGAGAGAAATATTATGCATTGTTACTACTACAGATCATGAGCCAAGTCAGACTTCAATTCCTGACCTGAGCTACCCTGAATTTTGGCAACATTTAGATTTTCTTTTTAATCTAGACACAAATGATTTCAGGGCAGTCTCTTCCTGGAGCCACATGATCAGACAATGATATTGCAACTCACTTCATAGGATAAAAGACACTACGTTCCACACCAACCCTGTCAGTTTTTTTTTAACAGGATTATTTATCACTATATATTATGTTCCTGAATATCTGCAGATCTACATTTAATGGCTTAGAAAATGTAAATTAAAAGTTAATTATATTGAATATATAAGGGAATAGATTAACGTACCACAAATAGCGTCAAGTCAACACATTTGAATAGTTGAATTAAACTGTGAAGTTATCTTTCTGTATGAAATTCTATGGCTTGTGTAATGCAGATATGAGACTAGGTTATCCTAACTGTTCACTCGGGTCTTTAAAATCTATGACTGTATATATATATTTAATGCATCTTAATAGCAGCATAATTTTCTTCCAAAAGAGTATTGTGAAGTGAGGTATTGCAGGGAAATTATTTTTTACCCAATGTGTGATCGTCATCCATTTCCCCCCAAGTATTTTACACCAGTGAAAGCGTGAATATAATGCCACACTTCTGTTTTCACAGCAGTAGCTTCTGAAATACTAACACCCAAACTATCTTTGCTTTTTTTCCTGAAGCACCTGACCAGACTAGAAATGCACTTCTGAAACACAGACTCAAGTCACTTCTGTCATCAGCCATCCTGCATGACCAAAGGAGGCCTATTAACATAAATTTCTGACAGGAGAAGGGCATGTCTTCTGTCATGGTCATGAAATAACTAGAATAAGCAAGTAAGCAGATGCTCATTTTCTCACAGAGCTGTCAAGTGTCTTAAGTCCTACCACATCAGGTTTTGTTACCTACAGCATGTTACCTACAGCATGTCACAAGAACTATGAAATGCTTAAGAAAAGTTAAGAAAGAATAAAAATGTCAAGCGTTATGACAAAAACAACTTTTATATTCTGTCTCTTTAGTACTGAAATTTAAGGGGTTCATATCTCGCCTACAGAGTAATGCCATAAGAACCGAGAACTGTTTTTATTAATCTTCTTCTATAAGACTTACAGTTCTTAATGCCTGAGGCAAATCAGCATTTGAAATATACCAGTTCAATTCAAAATAATTCCAGTGTTCGGGGCACCCCAAGGACTTTAGCCTTGATGCATCGAATAACTTAAAACCATGCCTAAATTTAAGTATGAGAATAGTCCCAGTGAAGTAAATGGATCTAGTATAGAGGTGGGCAAACTACGGCTGTGGGCCCTTCCTGACCGGCCCTTGAGCTCCCAGCCAGGAGCTAATTACAAAAGCAGCTTCTCCTCTCTCCGAGTTCATACCTCCAATTCAGCTGCTAGAGGAATACCTCACCCTCCCTGATTAGAGATAACAAGCTGGTTCAGCCTGATTGGACTAACCTTGTTACCTCCTACCTGGTTCTTGCCTACTTATCTATACCTGCCCCTGGACACTTCCACTGCTTGCATCCGACGAAGTGGGTATTAGCTCACAAAAGCTTATGCTTCAATACTTTAGTTAGTCTTTAAGGTGCAACAGGACTGTTTGTTACCTCTGCTATTCCAGACTAACATGGCTACCTCTCTGACTAATGAAGAGAGACATAAGACAAAGTCCACTCAAATACCCAGGTTCAAAAAACAGACGTCGGGTGGTTTTCTCTACAGGCTGGCAGTATCTGAATGCATCATATCAATCAGACCTGCTTTGAGCACGGCTACGACATTGTGTTAAACATGACAGCAGGCTCTTCAAGAGGACTTCCCTACATTGGGGTGGGGGGATAGCTCAGTGGTTTGAGCATTGGCCTGCTAAACCCAGGGTTGTGAGTTCAGTCCTTGAGGGGGCCATTTAGGGATCTGGGGCAAAAAATCTGTCAGGGGACAGTACTCAATCCTGCTAGTGTAGGCAGGCGGATCCTGCTAGTGTAGGCAGGGGACTGGACTCGATGACCTTCAAGGTCTTTCCAGTTCTAGGAGATTGGTATATCTCCATTTATTATTATTATTATTGCTAATACCTATAAAGCTGAAGAGAAGTTAGCAACAGTAGGACATTTTTTAAAAAGTTTCTCGTCTGTAGATAGTACCTCTGGATTTCTGCAAATCCCATGGTTTTTTTGTCCCCATGCTTCCTAGGATATGCAGAATAGGTTTGTTTATATAGTGTTTATTACTGAGAATATAAGCAGTTTAAATTAACAATGAAAGTTATGTAAATGACTTCTCGGCTCATTTTGAAAAGAGTCTTCACTGGCTGAAAAAGTTCATAGTAGGTTTGAACTAAAAAATGGCTACTTTCCTTGCCATTGCCTATTTATACTGACATTTTGAAAGCCAGTTAGGAGATATGGCTGTCTGCTGGGGAGGATATCATTATTATTACTACAATTTGCACCTTTCACAAATCCATTGGACTGAGAAACGTCATACCTGGCTTCCAAATGTGTTAATAAATTAGCCGCCGAGTCTCTAGAAAAGACTGGTTTGGTGTAAGGTTCTTCTCCCTCAGTTTGAAAAGTGCCACATGCCCCCACTAGAGAAACATCTACTTTTCTTATTGGAACTCCAGTTCACAT
This sequence comes from Sternotherus odoratus, assembly GCA_032164245.1. Taxonomy (NCBI): domain Eukaryota; kingdom Metazoa; phylum Chordata; order Testudines; family Kinosternidae; genus Sternotherus; species Sternotherus odoratus. The sequence continues at coordinate 167,036,421 of JAVMKO010000001.1, forward strand.
TTATGACCGTCCATGCAACAGAGCTCTCACTTGGCAAACACTATTGATTTGCTTCAAGTTTCCCACCTGTTTACAGTAACCGCAGTACATGTTGGCAAGAGATCTGGCAGTTGCTAAGGTGTGGGTGGTAGTCAGAGAGAACCCTGCAGTGTCTAGTACGCCAATTAAAATATTCCCCTGGGATTTAAATTCACAACACAGGGTCATTTAGGACCTGTTTAATGACAGTGACAAACAATGCTCCTAATTAAAAACTCCACTACTATTTCTGTTTGCAGTACCTTGGTGCACAGCGATAAAGACATTCTAGACTAACATTTTACCAATAATCCTATTAATTGACACATCCTTCAAATAATGTGCATGCAGCAATTATAAATATTTGGCATTTTTCATTCACATTCATGATGATGTAAGGTGCCATAAATAAGGAACACAGCCTCCCAACAAACAGGAATAATAATACCCAACTGACTTCTGCTATTATGAAGCATCTTTCCAGCCTACTGGAGAAACATTTATTACAACATACTGCACTCTTGTTTCATTAATATGTAGCCAATGTATAAAACTGCTCTGTTCATCTTAAAGACTAATGACTGCTGTCAGAGCTTTGTTATGGATTTATCTCTACCCCCAACACTCATGCATTGGGACTATAACAATGTACACTGCATCTGGTCCCAGGACAACTAATGAAGAATGGTGTCAAGAATCAGAGGGGGAGCCGTGTTAGTCTGGAATTGCAGAAGTTACAAAGAATCCTGTGGCACCTTAAAGACTAACTAAAGTATTGAAGCATAAGCTTTTGTGGGTTAATACCCACTTCGTCGGCCACGAAAGCTTATGCTTCAACACTTTAGTTAGTCTTTAAGGTGCCACAGGACTCTTTGTAACTAATGAAGAATGTATATTCCAATTAATTAAAGCACTCAATTCATGGGACTGATCTAGTTTTCTAGATGCCTCTATCAGAGGTTTCATTAATGAGCCACAGAAAGGACCAAGTGGTAGAGTTAACCTACAAAATGTAAGCTGAGGGAAAACAAATCAATCAGTGATATTGTAGGTTGTGGTGGTTTGGGTTCCCCCCCCCTTGGGTTCGCCCCCCCCCCCCCCAGTTTCTTTAGCTTCTTAGTTTCACTCAGAGACTGACTAATCCAAACTTCAAGGAATAATAAAGTCAAAGAGGAAGAAAGATTCAGTGCTTAAAGAGTAATGTTTAAACTTGTTGTTCTACTAAGAACACAGCTAAACAACTTTATTGATGGGCCTGCAATTTTTAAAATTCTTTGATGGCCAGAGACAAAGCCAAGCAAGGCTAAAATGAAGCTATATTTATGACTGTACAACTCTGCAAAAATTCAAAGGAAAGTACTACCGACTAAATTTGGATTCTGATGCTTTCCTTATTGTATACCTGCACTTACATATTTTTCAATCACTATAAAAGGAGTTAACAAGTGATACTTGAGGACAAGTTGTGGGGTGGAATTAAATGGGTTATATTCAACTTAATTTAGAACCCAGAGGAACATACTCCATTTCTTTCAGATAAAGAAATGGACCTGCCTAGGGACTGAACAGTTTGGGGGATTAGAAAAGTTTCAGCTGTAGGCTGCTATTTTGAATCTGGCCAATGCCTTTACTGACCAGAACTTATTAACCTTTGATGGCTCTTTGGTGGACTATATACAACAGTTTGGTGACTTACATTCAGTGCATGGGAGAACAGATATCTACATTACTAAAGCCATGGCCACTACTACGTTTGTGTGATTTGCCTAACTGGGGGGCTACTTAGCAGGTCATTTTGTTTTTCTAAGTCACAATGTATTTTTGGAGATGAAATAAAATATATTAAATAGACATTGTATATAAGAGAGAGACCTTGTAGTACAAATGTAAAAATGGTATTTGTTGATTACTTGCTCTGTAAAGTTTGCTGCCTGTTTCTAGTTAACTGCTATAGAAATAGGAGCTTAACAGGAACTTAACTGTGTATTGTATAAGATGCATTATCCTTCTGGTAACTGTTGGGTTAATGGTGATGTAATGTGTATTATATAATGGAGTTTTTGCTTTCAAAATGGAGTCTGTCAGCTGGGTGAGCAGCCATGATCTAGGACTGAGCCTGCACGTAGACCTGTCAGCTCATGTCACACTTTGCAACGTCTGCAATACTTGCGTCAGTGAGTGCTGTGAGCTAACGGCCGGTAGCCATGACACTGTTTGAATCTGTATGCAAGCTAGGTATGTGGCATCTGATTATTGGCTGTATGAAGCTGTGACTCTCTTTGAATGTATTGGTTGTTTGTGTCTATGACGGAGATTTGAACCATGTATATATGTTCTGTCCCGCCTTGTGCTGGTGGGCTTTCAGGCTTTGGAACTGTATTCCCCTGATCCCCTATTTGCATGCAAATAAACCTTTCTGTTCAGGATACCTTGAGCCTTTGCCTGTCCTTGGTTGGTAATTAGGAGAGGCCTCCAAGAGAACGAACAGATTTGTGCAACAACCTCACCACAGTGCCCCCAATAAAAATGCTGTAGAAGTACAGTTCCCAAAGGAATGCAGTTTAATTCAAATATAGAAACAAAGGTTATACTGGGGAAAATGTATTAAATGGAAATACAACATTAAATTGGTAAAAAAAGTTGTTTTATTTTCGCAAAGCCAATATATTGCTGAAATGACTTCTTCAATACATCCAGAAAAGTCTATTTTCTTATAAGATTCAATGTTGCAGTATTACATTTATCTTCCATATGGTCATTCTTCCCACATTTAAATTAAACTGTGTTCTTAATTGTTTTGGGGAGAATGTGTCAAAAACATAATCATGATATTATTATTAGAATCAAAGTGAGAAATGTGGCATCCTTGGAAATGGCTAGTCTTCAGAGTAAGTTCTGCAACAGCCTAGTTTGGTCCCAACAATAAGATTTCCATTTCACTTTGGAAGAAAATCTCCAATATCACGGTCAAATTCAAGTGAGTTCTGTGGACTGTAGGGGATCCTGCAGAAAATGAAGCTACCTTACTTAAATTTCAGACATGCAGTTGGGTTTATAAAAGTACATTAGGATTTTTGTTGGGGCAGCAGAAAGGAAGAAATAGGTGTGAATAAATGGACAATTCTATAGAAGGAATTCACTCAAGATGAAAGCCCCCTAAAAAACCTTCTATACACAGGAGCAAAAGAAAAGATGACCAAAATATATTAAATCTGGCTTAGGCAATGTAAATCACATCTGGTTTTGACTTTAAACCTTCTGCATCTATAGTTCTCCACTACTTGACACACAATTGTATTTTTATTTATTACTAACTGTACCCTCTAGTTCACACTTGAATCTCATTTCTTATTCCTGAATTCTCTTAAACCAAGTATCAGGGGACTTAAAATCACTTTAAACATGGTTTTGGATATTGTTCTTTTAGGGCTATATTAGAGGGGAAAAACAAGACAAAGGGAGGGAAATTTCCTCTTGTAGTTACAGATGTCATAAAACCCATCCAAGTTGCACTGATGCATATTCTAATGTCCTGTGGTAATATCTAATGGGGTGAACAAGATGGCAAATACCTGATGTTCCTTTAAATGGCACAAATGTTTTGCATTGCAGGCCATGGAGGTAATGCATATTGCCCTCAACAAGGACCTCTCTGAAATGTTTATGCTGCTTCACATATTTTTCTCACATGCTGTATTTGTAGATCTGCTAAAAGCTAATCATCCTTGTCTAATGTGAATGACACTCCAAAATATCTAGCTTGATTGCCCACTAGGTGTCATAGTAAATATAGTAGAAGGCCTATATTTAAAACAGACACTTAGGAGGCACCTCATGTTCAGACAAAGCACACACCAAATACATTATCTGTAAAAATAAGATACCAGTGATACATTCAGAAAATGTCCTTTTCCACAGAAATTCGCTTAAAATAAAAAAAATCCACACTGATTATCCTATAAGCATTCACAAGGCTTCAGTGTGTTCTTCAGACTGCATATTCCCAAAGAAATACATTACATGGAAAAGTCCCTGGAGAATCCATAATTACATTTGGATGAGACATAAACTTACCTTTGCTTACCATTTTAAAATATCAAGGTGGGATTTCTTGATGGAATTTTTTAAAACTAACTCTTAAGGCTGTGTTATGGAAATGGTGTTTAAAAAAATAGACCAATTAAGAAAATAAAAGGTAAAAGTGAAGTCTCAATATGGCAAAATGGAAATGAAGTTAGCTATTATTACTTATAGAAAAATAAGTCACGCATTTCACAATATAGGCCTAACATACAATATAGTAAGTACTGTAGCATTTTGTATCATCACAGCAACAAACTGTAGTGTTTTGAACTATTCCTGTTGCATACTGTACAAATATATATTAAGTGTGATAAAAAGTCAAGAATGTTTTGGACTAAATCTATAAACAGTCTTTGATTATGAAGGTGTCATTAGTTGCTGAGGGTGTAAATATTTGAATTTAGACATCTAACTACCTGCATGTGCCACAAAGCACTTAGTTAGTTCCCTAAATGCTAGCATTCGTATTCTCAGTAAATTCCACACTGAAAATTCTGCCTGCAAACTCAAAAGCTGAATAGTGACCCCTTTACGTTTATTAGCTACTTGTGAAAGACATTTTGCTGATAACCCTTACATCCAAAGTCTGCCAGCCACAGAAGAGTGGCAAGTCCTCCTCTCCACCCAGAATCAATTTCTATATCATAACATCATTTTGGAAGAATAATATCAATAAGCAAGTTTAGGTTCCATGCCCAGATCACTTTTCCAAATCAACTTTTGAGTAGAGTGCCCACCTAGTCCCTTTGGATGGCCTGCTAGCACACTCTCCAAATGCTGCAACTCAGGAATGTCTGTTCTAGTTCTAATTAAGTTAATTAAACACATTACAGGTAAAAACACTACATGTGGACTTGGTAACAGGAGTGTCAAAAAAGAGTTTAATTCTATCTGCTCATACTGAATACCCTTATAGAGCATTACTACAACACTTGATTAGCACTGAAATCTACTCAGGGCAGGTAGCACTGATGCAGACTTTAATATCATGTGGTGAGATCTAATTATAAACAGGGCTTCAGTATTAAGATAATTATGGAAGTAATCATTTTATGTCTCTCAGAAAAAAAAATTACTAAAAAGTCCAAGACTGACTAAGGAAACTGATTTACTTCCATTAGAATGAATTTTAAATAACAGCTTAGTTTTATCACTGTTACTTCCAAAAAATGCTAATTAATTCCAATTCAGAATGTATGTAATTATAATAGTTCGGCTGGAAAACAAATTATCTAGTGCCCTTGGGATGAACTACATGGAACATATTTTATATTCCTTTCAACAGCATAAATGTTTTACCTTTTAGGCCATAAATATAATGTGCCAAATCATAAACATTTTTTTCCTCTCAAATGTTTACAGTGACTGTTTTGTTCCTCTTAGCATGAAGACACTAAACGAGCTGACAGTTTGCTTGCCAGTGAGTTTAATCCTCCTCTCTCAGTGGGTTTGTGGGAAACTGTGGCATGCCAAGTTATTTTTGGCCAAGTGCTGCAGTACAAAGAGCCTTCAGGAGTCTTCATTTCGTCAGTGGCCTAACTGGCAGCTGCTGTACCTGCAGAATGTGAATTGATATTGCCATGGAAATAGAATCACTCTTTTTTGTTTATTTGTTCTGTCATAGAATATATGGATCTATTCTTGTATAGAGGGTCACTTTAGGAAGATTCTGTGCGATCTGAAGGGAAAACACACAGGAGGGAGGAGCTTTACATCCATTTCTGTGTTCTTAGAGAATTCCAAAGACTATTTGAACTGAGCAATGAAAAACATATTTTCTTATGGATCCCCCGTTCTCTGTTCATTTGGGTCTTCTCTTGGTAAGAGGGAAAAAAGGCATTCTTCATTTGTCTAGCTGTCCATTGACAGGAATATATTTTCTTTAGCTTTGTCACAATGATCGGACCTCATTAAAGCCACTCCTTTTAAGAGAAGATGAAAACAGACCTCATGATAGCTCCATTCAGAATTGTTTAAAAAAACCCTCTACCAATCATCTTTAATTACACATAGGGCTTGTGAGTTTGTAATGAAAGCTGATTTCCATTAGCTTCTGACCCAGAGTCACAAACCTACTTAAAGTTGAAATCCCCAGCTGGATGAGAATTGTGACCTGAAAAATGAAAATTATGTGCCTCAGAATTACAGTCAGTTCCAGGAGAGACCTCTGTAACCTGGTTCTGTCTCCATATTTTTTTTAAAAAAACAGTCAGACACACATTCCCATGTAGCAATAAACCTATCATCATTTTATCAGACAGTATGTTAACCTTGACTCTCAGACTATCAATTAAGTATGAAGTCACTAAAAGTGTCACAAAGCATATCCTCTAAGGAAGGTTTTCAAAAACAGAATTGTTGACACTATTAATTATGTTTATTTTCAGTAGAAGAGTAAGAGTCCCACCAACAGCAAAGGAGCTAAGTATCTAAGTATCAGAATTTAGCAGGTCCTCTCAGACAAGATTCCAAAGGCTAAGTCTGAGTTACTGTATCTGCAGAATTCAGCTATCCTTGTGAGAGAGTGTGCTCTCTCTCTCTTTTACTTTTTGGTGCATACAGATTTGTGTGATTTAAAATGTTCTGATGTGATATGAAAGTATAGTTGACTATGGTATTATTATGATATAAATGCCATATTCCTTTGCAATGGAGTATCTGGTCAGGAATAAAAAGTACAAATATACATGATGAGGTGGGATTTTCAAAGGCACCTCCTGGATTTAGGAGCAAAAGTGTAACTGAAAGTCATTGTGACTTGTGCTCCTAAAACACTTAAGTACTTTTGAAAAATTCCACTCCATGGTCTGCCCTACAAGTTTTACTGGAGGATAGCTGAGGTACCAAGATCTCTTCCATATAATTAATTGTCTTCCCACTTGATTTCTAGAAGAGAGACAAAACCTTGCTGATTAATCACTAACATTAATTGCTGCAATATTTCAATGGAAAGGGAGGCTTTCCCATGTCTTCTGCTTGTTGGTGAAATTGAAATTCTTGCAGGATTTTAGAAAAAAGTCTCTGCATTTGAGACTCATCCATGTCTTCACATTTGCATTGTTTTTCCTCTTTTCACGGCATGTCTATTTTCATAAATATTCAATCACATGTACCAGCACTTCCTATTTACTTTTTACTTAAGGTAAAGATAACTGAAGTAACATATTAGATTAAAAAGAGGGAAAAATCATTTTGCTCATATACATACTTTTAAACACATCAGTGTTTGCCTCACTTGCTTTCTGGGGTAAGAGATGTTTTATTATATATAATAATTACATGTTATTTGAAGAGTCAACAAAACAGTATATGGAACAGAGGGAGAATATAGAAGGTTTTGATATATATGTATAATATAGGATATTTACATTAAGAATTACAGAAAATATATAAAAATACCAAAGATACGAGAAACAATAATGGTCTGAAATAAATATTTGAGACTAGAACTCACAGAAGCACCATTTCATGGGCACCTACCTTGTTGATTGGTTAAAAGCTCAATATTTGAAGCTATTTCTGTTAGTACAATATGTTAAAACTACTGATGGGCTTATTTAAGACCTTGAATGAAATCCTTGAAGTTAATGGCAGTTTTGTCATTGACTTCAGTGGGGACAGGATTTCATTCCTTGTATTCATAATAAACAGGAAAGTTCATTGAGTTCTAGTCATCTTCTTTTGTGTTCCAGAGCAACTGACACAAGAGGGAAACTTATTTGCCCAACACAGGGCTGGTCTTCACTATGGAGAGATTGACACTGCTGCAATTGATGCAACAGGGATCGATTTAGCAGGTCTAGTGAAAACCTGCTAAATCGATGGCAGAGCTCTCTCTGGTTGACTCCAATATTCCAGCTCCCCAAGAAGAGTAGATAGAGGAAGTCGACTGGAGGACATCTCTCATCAATACAGCACTGTGAAGCCACTGGGGTAAGTCGACCTAAGCTACGTCGACTCCAACTACATTATTCACGTAGCTACAGCAGTGTAACGTAGGTTGACTTACCCCCATAGTAAAGACAAGCACACATATAGAAATCTCAAGCTAAATTCTGTACCACATACACCAGAGCTGACCTGCACCACTGAAAACAAGAGCACCTATCTTAAATGCAGAATTAGATGCTTAACAAGGAGGCCTCCTATTTAAAAATTTGGCACATGAGCATGAAGCTCCATTGACATGTACATGTAAGTTTTAACCTCTTCAAGATATTTGTATGGATAAGTTGTTGATTAAAAACACTGAACTTTTTTTTAAAAGTTCAAATTCTTGTCGTTGTAGTTTTTCATGTTATACATCTAATAATATTTATAACATTTGCAAATATAGGATGGTCACTTTTTAAAGATTAAATGGTCTATTTGCCACCCACTGCTGAATGTGTAGTTCAGCACTGTAGATGTTTCAAGGCACTATGTATGAACAGAAATGCATTGTACTCACATTCTTCCGGCACTGGCAGCAGCCATACTAGCTCAGATTTATTTTTTCCAACATGGCTATTTTGTTTTTGCTATGGCTCTAGAAAAGGCAGTAAAAGAGTCCATGTACAAAATTTGAAGTATATAAACACTCTTCCCCTTGTTGCTTTGTACTGATTCGGTCAACTTCATTTTAGTTTAACTTCATTCATTTCAGTGGAGTTATATGGGGATGAATCTAACCCTGCAGTGTTTAACATAATTTTAACACGAACAACTGTTGGATAGCAGTAGAAAAAATAGATGTAAAAATACGGTCTTTCAAATTTCCTATTCATATTTCATGACTTCCAGCACCTTCCTTTAAAATACTACTATACTTGTAGAATGCTATTGCACATATAAATATACAGTAGTGCCAATAAATATTTCTTTGTTGACATGCAGTGCAGAATTTTCAGCGATATCATATATCAACACAATTTCTGTCAATCTATCAGTCTGCCTCAGTAAGAGGTACTAGATCAATTTCTACCTGTATTTTAATCATAGAGATGTCCTAGTCTGGACTTCACTGGTTTTGCTGGAGGATTTGTGGACCTTCCTGAGACTTTTCACCAAGACATCCTTTTTCCAATGTATTCATTAATTATTGGGTTTATGAAATTTTAAAAAATAAAACAGAGAGCCGTAAACATTCAAACTAAATTCCCTTCTCTGCTCAGTGTCAGTTTTCCACCACAAATTTTATGATATCATAATTTCATTAGTTCTCCACTAACATTTAACTCTTCTACTTCAAACAAAATTTTAATTTATAATGTCAAAAATAAATGGAACAAGAGCTTCTTCACATTAAAAAAACCCAGCCTTTCGTGCCTCCCTTATACATAACAAAGGAGCAAAAAGTGACATATGCCCTTTTTCTTTCCCATAAGCAAGTCACCTTTAAAAATAACTCAGGAGGTTCATCTGTAAACATATGAAAAGGGCTGTGAACAAGCATGGCCTGACCTTAGCGGTGGTCAGCTGAAAACAAACAGACACTCCCAACACACATATGCATTTGCATGTATAGGAGCTGGAACTCGAGGAACTTGAAGTGGTTTCCATTATATACAGGTTTCACCATTTGGTGCAATGGCTCTCAGCACCCTCACTATAAAAATTGTTCCAGCACCCCTCCGCACATGTATACTCTGATGCTTTATGCTCCACAAACACCTGGAGCTAACCAAGGAACTACAGCTCCAGGGCTAACCAAGGAACTACAACTCCCAAGGCTAACCAAGGAACTACAGCTCCCTGTTGGATCCCTGCCACCCCTGCAAATGTACCGCCACAAACACCTGCTTGGTTTGCTGGTGCCTGGAGCTGGCCCTGGTGATAAATAGACCATCGATCCCTGCCAGAGTGTAGACCTGCCCTTAGTAAAGCTTTCCCTGTTTATCTTACAGCAGATGTATTCCAAGCCCCATCACAAGCTCTTTTTGAATCTTACTAATTTTCTCACTAACCCTACCTTCCCAAAATAAGAAAAGGTCTCAACCAAACACACAGCATTTGCAGCACACCACTTTGAAAATATGAGCCCCTGTTCCAAGAGAGGATATATGCAAATTTTAATACATTCAGGGAATTTTGTAAATGCTAAAATTTCAAAACTTCTCATTTGATTTCTTCCTCCAAAAAACAACAACAAAAAACAACTCTTCCCGGGGATGGAATGAAATGTCTAATATTTCAACAATATTCATTTCTTTCTGAGGAGAAGGGGGTTTGGAAACTGAGTTTATAATTGGAAGCTAGCTTCATCCTCCACTAAGGAATACCTAATACTGCTCAATGGCCTTATCCAAAGACCACTGAAGTCAACCAAAATATTTCTATTGATCTTAATAATCAGAGAACCCTCTTTTTGGATGGTTGTGCCTTCTGTAGTCCAAGAAGTCACACAGTTGTAAGTTATAAACAATCATGTTCTCTTTTTGTAAATAATTTAGCAAAACCGGGGATCCTAGCTTTTCTTTTTCCTCCTAGGAGCTCTCAGCTTTGTTCATGTTTTGAAGATGGAATGTTAGAACAGATGATCCTATTGTGATGACTGTTGATGTTGTAAAGATCCTTCATTCAGTGGGGAGTAAATGTGATAAGTTGTTAAATAATTGATTATTTCAAGAGCTTAATGCTGAGTGCTTTTTATACACCAGTACAGTGCATCATTTTATAGGTGTCAGTGTGTCAGTAAGGCTCAGCTCAAACCATTCACCTAGAGCTATTTTAAAAGTGCACTACTGGTGAAAGCTAAAAAAAAAAATAGTGTGCCAAAATCCCTTTGGTTCAGATTTGTGCTTTGGGACGGGCATTATTCCCACACGGGGACTGGTCAGGAAAACTCTCTATGTTTGCAGGTTTTTTCCAGAATTCTTCCATAAATAAGCAGTATTTGTTCCACTCACACCAAACTTATTTAGGTTTCATCCCCTAAACCTCTTACCTAATAGGCTCAAGACCCCTGCACTGCTACTCAAACCCTCTTGGCCCCTCTGTAAGAGCTTTGATGCCAGGTGCTCCAAACTGTGAAGTTGCTTAGCTGATAATTAACACCGAGAAGGTCATGTTTAACATACCCACAATGGTTCCACAGTACTCCAAGGGGATGGGTAATTTGGAGAGGGAAAATAGGATGCCGCCTTTGTGGTAATTTCCCAATTGTCAGTTAGCTTCTTTCCACCCATAGTCAGGGCCGGCGACAGGGGGGTACAACGGGTAGAGCTGTACCGGGCCCTGAACTTGAGGGGGGCCCCCTGAAGTCCGGGGACCGGTACACAGCTCTACTCGTAGTCGTCCCCCCTGGCACTGCACCGCATTTCCCCGGCTGTGTCCGGCGCCGTGACCGGCTGCCTCCCGAGCCCTTCAGCCGCTGCTTGTCCCACCCCCCCACCCCCCCGGAGCCGCCCCGAGGCATCCCCGGTTCCATTGCCTCCCCCGCCCCGGTGGCTGCAGAGGACGGCGGGGCGCGCCGCTCCCGAGGCACCCCCGGCTGTAGCGCTTCCCCCGCCCACCTGCAAGAGCCGGGCCAGCCCTTGGCGGGGGGGGGGGGGGGGGCAAACGCTCAGAGTAGGGGGCCCCAAAATTTCTGTCGCCGTCCCTGCCCATAGTTCACATAATTCACAAAGCATTCATATACTGCTCTCAGGTGGAACAAATAAATGCTAATAATTTTAGCTTTTGTGGGATGGGGTTTAGATGTAAATGGTGCCATGAGGCAGCACTTACCTGAAGGTAAAAAGTTTCATGAATATTTAATAAAGTTTGTGATTTGTCTAAATGCACGCTTTCAGGGTCTTCATGTACCTTCCTACCCACAGAGTGTTTACTGTCATGCTATTCTTTGGTAAAAATGTCTGAAGATATTTAAATTCCACCTAGATAACCACTGGATATATTCGACCAGGACCTTTGTATAATGTTTCAGCAAAAGGATAGTATCTCTAACAGTGCAAACACAGGGACCATAGTCTTGTCTGCATTTTATAGAAGAAGGGAAATAAGATCCAGAAGATCTAGGACACGTGCTGCTTTCATTGCATCATTCACACACATATGCAGTCATATCTTTTAGTGAACAGTGACTTGAGGTACCTCAACTTTTTGGGAGCTCACCTGGAGACACCCTAAAAAGGGCTTGATTTTCAGAGAGCCAGTGCGTAGCTCTTTCTGATCATCAGGACTCTTTGACGGTGCCTCCAGTTGAGCTTCAAAAAATTGAGACACCCAAAATCATTATTCACATTTCAAAATGTAAGCCACGTTTTCACCCGTGAGGCCTGCAAAGGAGGTAGACATCCTCAACATTTTTATTTGCAGTTGGGTCCAAATTTAATACAAATATTGCCCCCCTTCATACTACTCCAGCGGACGTGATTTAAAGAACCTTCTGATCTAAATTCAAAATGATGTTTTGTGTATTACTATTTCCAACAGGGAGCACAAAACTGTTTCAGCACTGACAAACAATGAATAAAAGAGTTTCTGTATTTGAAAACTACAGTTACTACTACCGGTATGAAACTGTAGGGGGAGAGTGCCAGTCAGGAATAATACTCATTTGTTCGAACAATAATACATGTAACATTCTGAAATTCATATATAAATATATACAGAGAGAGAGACAGAAAGATAGATATATTGGAGCTTAAAAATAAGGAGTGACTACATAAAGGAATGTAGAGTAGATGCTTTCATATTAAGCATTTATGAGCTATCTAGAATAAGTTCTAGGCAGAATAGTGAGGGGTTTTGTTTTGTTAACATGATTTTTTCTTAGTTTTCCCGGGTACAGTCTGTGTTTAACACAAGTGCTGTGCATAGCCACAGATTAAATTAAAAATCATGTTTTCTGTATCCACAGTGAAAGAGGTTGGTTTAGGGTTTTATTAAAATCAGAACATTGAAAGTGGAAATCAGAGCCAAACTAAACTCAGGAGGAAATCCTTTTACTGACCTCCAAATAAAATGATTATTACATCGAGGTGGAAAATCCAGCATTATGCAAATTAATTCTCAAAGTTTATGCTACACATTTTGATATGAAGCATTTCACTTTTTCATGCTTTTCTACTCTCCCTATTTTCTTTCTTCTTCTATGTCTTTCTTTGGCTCTCCTTCACTTGACAACCTTATTTAACATCACTGGATGGGTCAAAATGATAGTTACTTTGACAACCAAAGAAAATAAGAGCAGTATGACATCAGTGACAAGAACAGAATGCATGAAGAAGAATAAATGGTACATCATAAGACTCAGTCTCTCTCTCACATACTCTCTTTTCTATCTTATTTCTGCACCATAATACATAAAAATCAGTTTCTCTCTTATATGTTCTCTTTTTAAGCTCTGAAGTAGTAAATAACCCTGAGAAGGCTGTATGCATGTTTCTTTCTTTGCATTAAGGAAGGCAAGAGGATTTTCAATAGCCTTCTGTTATATGTGCCTTATATATGTCCTAAACAATAGATAAACAAATACATTGTAGCAACATCAAAGGAAAATAACAAATGGTGACAACATGCATAAAAATACTTATGGAATCATTATGACTATTTCTCCATGGATTTGGAAATTCATTTAGAAAGCACACACTTTTTCCCATAAAAGATTTTTTTAATGACGTTTGGTTATTATTTACCTTTACATAATCATTACATATCATAAAAAATAAAAGTTTGTTCTGCTGTACATGAAGCAAGATATATACATATATCTATTCTATATATGTTTATATAATATTATAAGTGTAGCTGGCAGCTATGGCTATTTCTACACTACAGAGACTATGCTGGAATAGTTATGTCAGCATAGATATGCTGGCATAGCCCCCTAGCGTAGATGCAGCATATGCTGGCAGAAGGAGTTTTTCTGCTGGTGTGGGAACACTATCTCACTGAATGACATTAGCTGTGCTAACAGAAGCACACTTCTGTCTGCATAGCTACATCTTCCCTTGGTGTTTGGCCCACATAGCTGTGAGTTTTTCAGAACTACGCTGGTATAAATTTAAAGCAGGGGTCTCAAACTCAAATGACCACGAGGGCCGCATGAGGACTAGTGCACTGGCCCGAGGGCCGCACCACTGACACACACACACACCCTCGCTGCCCCAGCTCCGCCCCCACTCCACCCCTTCCAAGAGGTCCCACCCCTGCCCCACCTCCTCCTCTGAGCACGCAGCTCCCCATTCCCTCCTGGAAAGCGCTAGGCACCACCAACAGCTGTTTGGCAAACAAAGCAAGAGCAATCTAGGAAGTCCAGAGCTAGAAACATGCATGGCCCAGCCAGGCAGCAGAGAAGCCTCTGCTTCTGGCCCCTCCCTCTCGCAAACTGCTGGGGGGGGGGGAACAGGAAGCCTGGCGGGCCGCAGGGAAGGGCTTCGCGGGCCTCATGCGGCCCCCAGGCCGCATGTTTGAGACCCCTGATTTAAAGTATAGACATGACCTATGTCTATATTTATGATTGCCCAATAGTTTCCATTATAAAACCCCATTTTCCATCATGTTTAACTTCATCAAATTTTAGCCATTTGGGCTGATGTTTTCCATGCCGCAATGTGCCTCTGGCTGTTTCCCTCTCTCCAGCTCCCTAAGGAGACCTGAAAGGAGCAGAGGCTGCCTGGGAAGTGGAGGGAAGGAGAAAGGGAAATAAGGACAGGCTGAGAGGTTGGAGGACAGGAACAGAGGGCACTATAGCCATTAGAAAACTGTCTATTGCAAAAAAGAACCCAGAATTCCCGAGTTCCAATGCAAGCTGGGCAATAATTTTCAACCATTCCCCTCCCCCTAGGTGAAAAATGCAGATTTGATAACAACAAAATGTTTGTGAAATTGTGCTGATTTTGCTAAACTGCTTTGGGGAGAAAACCCCTCAACATTCAGGAAAAACTAAAATATTTCATTTTGACTTTTTTCCAAATAAAGCATTTTTTTAGTCAAAATAACCTTTTGTTTGAAAATTTTCTTTAACTTTTAAAATTTCCTTTTTTAAATGTTTAAAATTTCAAAAATGTTTAAAATCGTCAAAATCAAAACAGAACGCTTTATTTTGGGTCAAATGAATCTTTTATTTGACCTAAAACATTTTTTTAAACTTTTAAAATGGCCAGTGAATTGGCTAATCCATTATTCACCCAGCTCTAGCCCCAGTATTCCTCTGCTGTCAGCAAATAGCCGTAAAACCCAGTGTTTCATCCTACTCTGGTGCCTGAATCATTAGAGAGGAAAACTGGTTACTACTACTGAATACTCCATTAGCTCCAGTGGCAGAGGTCTGTGCGGTGGATCTTAAGATCCAAACCGTGCTGATGAACCATGTGGGCCCCAATAAGAATTTTCATCATAGGAAATCATTTCTTTTTAAGGACTAAGAGAGTATATATGAAGAACTATGTTAAAAGAGCATTAAGGTTTTAAAGTCAGACCCAGAAGTTAGAAAATGCCAGAATTAAAGTTGCCTGTGTAACGTCTTGGCTTTCAGTCATTCTGTCTCTCTTCCCAAGCTTTCTCCAGTGCTGGGAGAAGTCAACTGCAGCACAGGAAGAGGGAGTGCTGCAGTATCTGTGTCCCTTCCTCTCCTTGCACACTCTGCTCTCCATACCATATATACATGATGCCTATCATAGCAGGGGTGGGGAGGAGGCAGAATGCATTGAATGGCGAGAAGCAACAACAGGGGGATATGCTGTTCCTTGCGGTCCCTTCTAACCCCATTATTCTATGGGAAGTCTATTTTTTAAATCCTCAGACCTGAGGCAGGCAGTGTTGGTCAGCAATGGGCATCACTGACTAGGAAAATAGTTTTGGAGCAGCGAATATGTCTTAACTCCCCACACTCCCATTCTTCCATCTCCACCCCACCCACACATGCACAGTGGTTGCATCTATGATTCCATCTGGCTGCTTCAGACCTATGCAGGGAGATGCCTGAGCATGCTCATTGGGGCTGAGGCATATGCAATGTTCATTTTTTTATTTTTTTTATTTTTTTGCAGCAAGCCTCCAGTAAGCACTATGGAGCAGAACAAAGAGGGCAAGTGGTGATTTTTCCACAAATTATAACTGCAAATTCTGAAGGATTTTCAGCAGAAGGCACCTCTCTGACCTCAGGATTATCCACCTGCCAAATTTGAAGTCCTTGCTGCAAATTATGGAGGCATTACAGATATTTCAAACATGTTTTGAATTATTTATTTATTTATTTTTAAATAATGGAAAGTTCATTAAACTGCTCCCAGCCACTAGTCCAAAGATAGTTCAAACAATTAAACAGATATTCCATGCTCCCCATGAGCAACACTAAATAAACGGGCAACTTCATGCCATCCTAGCTTAGTTTTCTGTAAGATTAGTGAGTGTAGTACCAGAAGAAAAAGAAGAGGAGAAGATATTTTCAAACTGTGCTCCATTACTTATTACTACTCAAGTTTTTCTCTTTTCTCTAGACTCCACAGGGCCTTTGGATTCTACAGAAGAGTGTATTATTAAAAGGAATCTATTTAAATTTAAGAAAATAAAATGACATATGCTGATTTGGCAGAAGATCCAATTCTTGGTATATTATTTCACACCTGCTCTAGATAGTGGAATTCCATTAAAAAGAATTAAATTACATTGATGTAAAACTGATATAACTGAGTGGAAAATTAGAAAAAGGATGAAATCCTGTCTCCATCAAAGTTGAGGGAAGTTTTGCCATTGACTTTAACGTGCCTAGCATTTCACTCTATATCCTTTAGTGCTACTTCTAAGAGTAGTAACTAGAAACCATATTTTGTCATTGTGTAACGTCAAGTCAGTTGAGGCCCTCATCTGTATGCTTCTCAATAGAAGTCCTGCATACTAGATAATGGTAATAGTTCACTATCTCTTGGGGTTATGTATTATCAAAATCTTTCTACTTAATTGGGAAGATTTTTTTGTCCAGCAACATTTTCATTTTATCTTATATTTTACATTAGTATATACAGAGCAGAGTGCAAATCTATAATACTTTGTACCTTCACAGACAATACAATTTATTCCTGGAAAAGTTATTCATGCTTGCTTCTCACTTTATTCCTATCTGAGATAAATTATAGTTTTACCATTCTAGCGGAACTTTAATTCTCTTCTTTAAAATCATTGATAAGGGTCCCCTCCCCCCATACAGCATCTAATACAGCGGGTCAAATAGGCTGTACTGTACTTCCTGGTATTTAATTGTACTGTGTACATATTTCAGTTACAAATGTTCTGTAATTCTCATTAATATTCCTTCATTAATATGCAATATTTATGATGTGCCTATATTCTTTTTAAAGCTTAATAAGTGTCCACATTGTTCAGCTGTTTTATAACTATAAGTGTAGCTACTCTTTGTGCTATTTAATATAATTAATTCACTTGGGGCCACAGAGAAAGCTGATTCTGTCAAGGAAGCCATGAAAACTCAACAAGGTGGTTGGTCAGAAAAATTCTTTGTTCCTCAAAAGAAATATCTAAAACCTCCTCAGATTAATGGTGCATTTCAAAGGCATTTTGCAATTAAGTAGACCTCTTCATCAGCCAGTGTTTACTATTTATTACTAATGCAAATTCTCAAAATTCAAGAGCTAACCTCTAACAGGCAGAATTGTCAAACAGAAATGGTTTAAAAGCATCACATATTGGCAGATATTGGGCCGACTCCTGCACTAAGAGAGCTTTGTTATAGACTTCAGTGGGAACAGGATAAGGGCAATAATGATTATTAAAAATGTAGAAACTTAATAGGGGCTAACAATCTAAAATTTTAAACTTTTCATTGAAACTTGTGACAAAGAGTCCTGTGGTACCTTAAAGACTAACTAAAGTATTGAAGCATAAGCTTTCATGGGCTAATACCCACTTTGTCGGATGCACGCAGTGGAAGTATCCAGGAGCAGGTATAAATAAGTAGGCAAGAACCAGGTAGGAGATAACAAGGTTAGTCCAATCAGGCTGAACCAGCTTGTTATCTCTAATCAGGGAGGGTGAGGTATTCCTCTAGCAGCTGAACTGGAGGTGTGAACACCAAGAGAAGAGAAACTGTTTTTGTAATTAGCAAGCCATTCAAAATCTTTGTTAAATCCTATATTGATAGTGTCAAATTTGCAAATGAATTGCAGAATACCTCACCCTCCCTGATTAGAGATAACAAGCTGGTTCAACCTGATTGGACTAACCTTATTATCTCCAACCTGGTTCTTGCCTACTTATTTATACCTGCTCCTGGATACTTCCACTGCATGCATCGGACAAAGTGGGTATTAGCCCATGAAAGCTTATGCTTCAATAGTTTAGCTAGTCTTTAAGGTGCCACAGGACTCTTTGTCACTTCTGCGATTCCAGACTAACATGGCTACCTCTCTGGTTCATTGAAACATGTTACTTCATAAAAGGGAGATTCTTCAAACCTGTCTTAAAATGAATATGAAATGAAAACATCTCCCAGTAGATGAGAGAGGCCTATATTGTGCTTATAAAACATTGCTCTAAACAGATTCCATGGGAAGAAATTAGGCATCTGTTTGAAAATTCGGCCTAATGCTTAGATAGAACATTTGTTCTATGTTGTGGGAGCATGAGGCTCCCAGTAGGAGCTCCAGTGCAGAATAGTGACTTAAGGTTAATGATCCAAACCCTACTGAAATCAGTTCGAGACTCTCTACTAATTTTATTAGACTTTGGATCAGGGCTAAGGTCTTAACTTAAAGGTATGTAAGGGTCCTTTGGGGTGAAATTCATCCTTAGTTGCATCATGAACACAAAATCCTTGTTTTAAATCTTTAAACTTCAGAATATTCCTTGGAAACAGATAATTATGTTGTTCCCCAAAGTAACAACCAATTATCCATTTGAAACATCTTAGTTAACATTAACCACTGTAGACTTTAGACACTATGGAATGGAACGTTCAGCCCAAAAATCTCTCTCTAGAATAAAAAGAATGTCTCTCTTGGCAAATGCTGATTATTATGTTTCTTTCACTCCTCAAGAAAACCTTAATAGCCTGCAAGGCAAAACAGTTCTTTTCACATTGGTTGTGGAGGCACAGTAATTACCTTTCATAGGGAAAGTAGTTCATAACAACTCCATGAGGCCTATACTTTTAGCTCAGTACAGGGTATCTGAACAATTATGCACATAATGTCTGTTATTAGTTAACAAGTTTTACATGCATCAGACATAGAACTCCTGATATACCATACTGTTTACACAAAAAAAATACCAACATAAATAACACACCATTAGAGTCAAGCAAAATTTGAAATTTCCACCCTGTGGGAAATTCAAACATTTCAACCAGTTTTCATTTGGAGGTTGATGGGATTTTTTTGTCCCAAATTTGTACAAATTTTGAAATTTCGACTTTTTTTCTTCACAGAACAGGAATTTCAAAAAATGTCATTTTGGAAATGTCAAATCATTTAGTTTCAATATTTTTGATCAAAATGAAACATTTCAACATTCCCAAAATTGAAATGTTTCATTTTGGTTAATTGAATTGACCCAAAACACTTCATTCTGAGTCAGTTCTATCTTAAACAACTTTTTCATATAGTGGTGCATTGCCTCATGGAGTTGTAGTTTGGGAGCCTGATGCCCCTCATCATCCCCCATTGACCAGGCTTCTTCTCTGGACTACATCTCCCGAATGCACTATGCACCTCTGTCAGAAGAAAATCCCATTTCATTATGGAAGAGGTAGTCCTCCAAGCAGCCCAGGAGAGAATGGGAATCCAAATTGCAATTCCCATAAGGAAATGCTCTGATTTGGAAATGCAACTTAATGTTTTGTTGAACTGGTTTGAAATGAAACATTCCGGAAATATTCTGATTTGGGTCAAAGTGATTTAGATATTTCTGGTGGAAAAATTGAAAATTTTCATTTTCCACTGGAGAACTCCTGACCAGCTCTACCCATCTCCTTGTCAAATACTTCCAACTAGAACCCTGGGTATGACTACGAGGTACACTGTACAGATGGGGAATTCAAAGATGAGATATAGCCCAGTTTCTCATTCTCATGAAACTGGGCCAGCTATGTGTTGGCTCAGGCTACAAAGTTAAGTTAGAGTAGTCTTAGAGTTGCTCTAAATTATGACAGACCTTATCCAAAGTGCACTGAAGTCAATGAGAACCTTTCTATTTACTTCAGCTGACTTGGGTTCAAGCCCCAATACAGCAGACAGAGATCAGCACAGTGAAAAAGTCTCTGGCCTGCCCCCTTTCCTCTGAACATATTCTATATGCCTACAGCAGAGAAGTATTGTGATATAGGAGCCCCTACATCAGCTCTATGATGCTGAGGGATCTTCCTTCACTGGAATGATTCTCCTATAGCCAGTTATGTGGCCAGATTCTGCCAGCAGTGAGGAGCAAAGCATCCTCACTGCTCCCAAGAATCTGGCCATAATTAGCAATTTAGTGGTGCTTTGTAGGCAGCTATAAAAGAGGAAATAGTCCAAAGAATGTGCATTTCTTTCCTTAGATCACTGAAACTATACTGTAGCATAAAGTACAGGCCTAAAAGTCTTTAAAATATATACAGGCCACTGCCATATATAAAAAGTAATATATTAGGAGAAATCCCTTCCAGCTTTCACATTTTGTATACCTGTTTCACCTTGTTTCCAGCAGTTTGAAATGCAAATGACTGAAAAGAGGAAAAAAACCCACATTTTTGGTAGCACAGAAGTAGATCAACTGCGTTTGGACCACAAATCTCTTGAAATAGGAGTAGTCATTAGTCAGATATCCATGAGCAGGTTTATGTTAAGTAGTTAGCCAGTCATTAGTTCTGAGGGGTACTATAAACTTATCATCATTCTTAGACGTCCTATACCAAAAGGTAGTACTTATAGGCCAATATCAAAATAGTACTTGGCCAGCATTAGCACATTCCCTAAAGTTACCATCAGACCTTCTGAAAACAATTAAAGCAATTCCATAATTGTATGGTCACTAATACTACATCAGACTGGATGAATAAGAAATATCTGCAGAAACCCAGTTGGATTGTTTATTCCTCCTTGGCCCATTACCACAGTACATAAACTGTAACATACAGGTCAATAACTAAAGGGTGTTTGGGGGAAATATCTTTAAACCACCAAAACGAAAGACAAATTTTAAAAGGTGCACGTAACCAAGGCAACAGCTCAACAGAATACGTGATGCAGCCTTTCATAAAAGGAACTCTTGATGTTTCAATGTAACACTGACAATGTTCATGTTTTCCTTTTAAATTCATAAGGTAAATAGATAGATTAGATACACTTGGTCAAGCCCACAATATATTTGTTTATTAAGAACAAAAGTGCTCTGGTTTCCTGATTAATTTCAGGAGTAAGAAGGACTTCTTAAAAAAACCTAAGAAACAAAAAACTTTCAGTCACTCTTAGATGTCAAATGCCATTAAATGCAACTCTGCCTGTTGCTAGAGAAGATAAAAGCTGTATCTAAAAGCCTTGCCAAAAATGTCCTTTCCAGTACTAATTAGAATCAATGGTCAAAGCTGTCAAAGCAAAAGAAGAATGGGGAGGGGATGAACAAGAGAAATAAGTATCATTTCTGACACTGACAGTATTTTTTTTAACATCAGCTCATGATAGAATGTTTTAAAATGTAACATCTTATGTTCATATAGCACTGTGAGCAGGTGCCCTTCACAACCTCCTCTATAATGATGTCCAACTCTGCACATAGGAAATCCACACACAGAAAATCCCTTTTCCTA
This sequence comes from Sternotherus odoratus, assembly GCA_032164245.1. Classification (NCBI taxonomy): domain Eukaryota; kingdom Metazoa; phylum Chordata; order Testudines; family Kinosternidae; genus Sternotherus; species Sternotherus odoratus. The sequence continues at coordinate 167,058,244 of JAVMKO010000001.1, forward strand.
GAGTATACCCAACCAAGAAATTAGCAATAATACAACATGAAGTGTAGCACGAGTCTTCTGGCCTGGCTTGACTCCTCCAAGAATCCCTACTTCCAGGATTCTTCAGCTCACACCTTAGATTTTTTTTTCTCTCTCTCTCTCTCTGGATGCTCCTACCTCCTCTTTCCCACTTAAGGTAATGAATCACCTGATTCAAGGAGTCAGCAGAATGCACTCAACCTTCTCCCATCATGGAATCCCTCCCCTCCCCAAGGTGAGGTGTTGCAAGCAAACACTTGCCAGACTATTACCAGACTCTTTCATTCCAGAGGACCTGAAGTGTTTTAAAGACTCAGTTCAAACATCAATGAAATACATTCAGTGTTCTAAACAGATCATGATTTTGTGATCTTGTTCTGAAAATGGACCTGAACTGCTGCAGATTTTTGTCTCAATGATGCATTTAGAGACACCTGAATTTTACAGATAGACTCCATGGCAAGGTACCCCATTTTGTGATTTGGTTTAGGCTCATTCAATGTGAACAGCAAAGGCTCTTTGCTATTTGAAAGACTGAACAAACAGCGTAGACAAATGTTAATGAAGCACTAAACTTTGTGAGATGGGAGAGGCTTGGTCCCCAATGTTTCAAACTGGCCAACAGGTCACTAGATTTGTATTTATTTGTTGCCAAATACAACTTTGCTGTCTCTTTTGTAAGAATCTGGAGGTCATTCTGCATACATGAAACATTTCCCCGTGCTATGCAGGGTGAACTTTGCATAGTATCACCAAACAGATTTGGAAATTAACATTGGTTTCATCAGATGAACATTTTTAAGTCCTTCCAATGATGATGATATAGAGTCTGATCCTCCTCCTTCTTGCAGTGATGTAAATCAGGAGTAACTGTTAAAATCAATGGAGTTACACTCCAGGAGAACCAGGCCATTCGAATCTGTACATTTCATAATTAATGCCAGTTCTAAATACGCATCACATCCTAAAAATTGATTAGCTCTGAAGTCTCATATTCCCGAGCATGGGTCCATTTTAACTAACTAGCTAATAAGTAAAATATAGTGCTTGTGAAAGGTGCCAAATTGGCAACTTGGGCACTGAAATCCTCCCCTATGTATTCCCAGAAGAGGCATAGCATGAGCACAGTGACAGTGTAAGCCTCCCAAACCTACCCTGTTGTTATGCTTTAGCTGTGTTTTGGAAGGTGCCCTCTTTCATATCCTCGTTAGACTCCTTCATGCCCCAAATGCTTCTATTCTTAAACCAAACAGTCTAATCAATCCCTCAAAGGGTGAAAGTTCAGTTCACCCTCAAGTCCTTGGTCTTACTGCTGAGACTATCACCAAGAATGCCCATTGTGGTACTGATTTTTGTGATGTATAGTGGACATCTAGTCTTTAGGGATTAGACTGTAACTACTAGTGCATTTTATATAGGTCACTGAACATCTAGTAGATGGAAATGGCTTTCACTCTCTACCAGTCCTATATCAGAACCAATGACCTAGCTGTGAAAATCCTCATATCATGTCTGCTGAGCCACCCAGTTCCTTGATGTTTCCATTGTTTTATTATATTGAGCAAATAAGATGTTTTTTTTTCTCCTCCCTGTTCTAGGACAGGAGCCACAAAAGAAAACTGAGCTAAGGTTTCAGGAAAGGAGCCTCCTAATTTATTATGCAGAAAAGTTGGCATGCCTCTGCATTCTCCATACTATAATGTTCATGGGTCTAAAAGGTAGGAATGTCACAGCACAGGATACATTTCACAATATGAGAATACAGAGGCTAAGTGAAATAGTGCTTCTACCTCTGCACCTTCATAGCCAAATCTCTAGGGTAATCAACATTCCATCTTCTGTGAAAATCAATTCATATTCTAAAGATTCTTGCATTTTGTGAGGCCAGTAAAATAATAAAACAATCTAAAATTCAAGTTACCCCAATGCTGAGATATTTGCCAAAATCCAAGTATGGGTGAACAACCCAGTTCTAGAGAATGTTAAAAACTACATTTCTTCAGTTTGCTTTTAAAATGTGCTGACAACATGCACAAATGAGGAAATCTTTCATAATTAATGCACTCATAATTAATTACACTAAGCATGTCATTTGGTCTGTCTGTACCTCAGCTCCCTACATGTAAAGTGGGTGTTTTGATGACATTCATAAATGTGAGGTACTTAGTTAACATGGCAACAAGAGCCATAAAAAAGTACATATATATAATTATAAACAATATCAATTACTTTTTCCAATTTAACAACAGATATGAATCAAAACAGCAAATTCATGGGTCAGAGTTAAGGTTGTCTTATGGTGATGAAATATTCCTTTCTTTATAGTTTATCACAATTGTTATGTGCATTAAGTTTTACGATATTTTCAATTATCTGTTTTCTTTGTTTTAAGTAATTGGGTTTCACAAAATGGTGTGATAGGTTATTACATTGCTGTCACAGTGTTAACTGGTTTTTCAACATTTTTGTTTGCTTTGGTTTTAAATAGCAATTTAACTTGTTAATGATCTTTATATATAATATATAATTAAGACCATTAACAAGTTAACAAATCACTATTCAATAAATCATAAAAAACAGCCAGCTTAAGCTTCTGTATATTAATGAGATAACTAGAAAAAGTCTACCCCACCCAGGGGGAAAAACATTTGAACTCTCCCAGTAACAGTGTTTTATTTAAGATAGAAAATTCTCACTGGTAAGGGTTGATACAGCATGAGGAGAAGGGATAAGGAAGGCAACACCAGCTTTTTCTTTCCAGTGTGTTTCCTATGCCCTCAAAAATTTCTCTTGACAGCACCTCATGTGCTGAAGAGGAATTCTTCAATGTGCAATCAGCAAGGGGGTCTCTGTAGCTGCAGGTTGGCATATGGTGTCTCAAATTTCTCAGTGACAAGTGGCATGTTAGCAGAGCAGCAGAGTAGCAGGGAAAAAGACGTTTTGCTAATCACACCCTGTTGCCTGCACCCTCAGGCAGAATCATATTGCTTTATGCAGATGAGCTCATAACAGTTTCTTCAATTTAGCTTTTATATAAAAAAGTGCCAGCTCCTAACGCTATGTCAACAGGCACCCGAGGGCCTACCACTTTACATTGCAAGTGTATTACTATTTAAAGAGGAGCTTTAAGCTTAACATCAGTGCTTGCCTTCAGAGTTTAATTACCGCCCTCCCCATGGGGCCCAATGAGCCATCTACTCCTCCCGAGGGATTTCTGCTTGGTGATGATCTTTAACTAAATAAGTAAATGCCAAATAAGCACTACTTAAAGATGCAGTAGTTTGTTTCTTGCCTGACTTTGATGACTGCAGAAGCTAGGCTTCAATTTGCCTCTAACTCGCAGTGAACTATGTTGAATTCAGAAAGCTCAATTATAAATCTCATGTTTAATATAAAGTGGTAGAAGGATTTTAAAAGAAAAATAATTAAATCATTATTAGGGCTGTCGAGATTAAAAAAATTAATCATAATTAATTGTGATGTTAAACAACAAGAGAATACCATTTATTTTGCAGTTTTAGATGTTTAGTACATGTTCAAATATCTTAATTTCAACTACAACACAGAATACAAAGTTTGGGGTGCTGACTTTATATTTATTTTTATTACAAATATTTGCACTATAAAAAACCAAAAAAATATTTTTCAATTCATCTCATACAGTACTTTAGTGCAATCTCTTTATCATGAAAGTTGAATGTACAAATGTAGAATTATGATAAAAAATGCATTCAAAAATAAAACAATATAAATCTTTAGAGCCTTCAAGTCCCCTCAGTCCTACTTGTTGGTCAGCCAATTGTTAAGACAAACACATTTGTTTATGTTTATGGGAGATAATGCTGCCCTCTTCTTATTTACAATGTCACCTGAAAATGAGAACAGGCATTCACATGGCACTTTTGTAGGAATCGTGGCTGAAGCATGAAGGGGCATACGAATGTTCAGCATATCTTGCATGTAAATATCTTGCAATGCTAGCTACAAAAGTGTCATGTGAATGCCTGTTTTCACTTTCAGGTGACATTGTAAATAAGAAGCAGGCAGCAGTATCTCCTGTCAATGTAAACAAACTTGTTTGTCTTTGAGATTGGCAGTATAAGAAGTAGGACTGAGTGGACTTGTAGGCGCTAAAGTGTTACACTGCTTTGTTTTTGAGTGCAGTTATGTAATCGTAACCTGTTTCTAGTCAAGCCAAAGTTAAATTTTTCAGAATTTTCAGAAATTTGAAAATTTAAATAAGCCCCCCTTTGCTTCAGGTTGAATTAAGTGTTTCATCTGTTGCAAAACAAAATGTTTCATTTAGATTGAGAGTTTTATGTTTTTACACTTTTTTAACAAAAAGAAATTGCTGAACATTCCAGAACCAAAAAAACATTTTGACACACCCCATTTCCAAAAGAAAAAGTGTTTAATTTTGAAAATATATAAATGAAGTGAAGTGTTCATTTGTTTTTCAAGACAATTTGGCAAAGCTAACAAATTCGTGAAAGGCAGTGGTGTTTTTGAATCTGCATTTTTCATCAAAAAAAATATGTTTGCTGAAAATGTCACCCAGGTCTAATGAGAACAAAAGTTCTAGCAAGCTGAATGGGTCACTAAAAACAGTAATTTACACCCTAGTGTTTAAGAAGGAAATGGTCAAGTGGATTATTTGGTTAATATAAAGCAGCTGTTGACAGAAAGGATGATCCACTTACCTAACCTCAAGGACCACATGGCCAAGTACAAGAAACATTTAGCACAAAAAACAAGAGATAAAGTTGCCAAGGACCAGCTGGTCCACTTAGAGAAATGTGGCAGGTGAGGGGATGGGACATGGGACTCGAGATTACATGAGAGCCCTTGGCTAATGTTTTGAAGTGGAATTACATGAACCTTTCTTTCACTGTCTAATACTCCCAACAAAGAGTGTGTATAATGATAAATAAAGGTTAGAATAAGATTCAGTATTATGTGTCTGTTTCAACATACTTCTCTGCTAACCGAGAAACTACCCATTTTTTGTGTTCAAACTTCCTGACTCCATGGAAACCATCACATAATGTCCTGGAAGGTCTATTCACTAGCTGTATTTTCTACCATTCTATTCATTAGCCACTGGAGATGATATTGTGCATATTTATCATGCATGTCTGAGATGTGTGACTGTCTTCAGAAATGAAATTCAGACTCAACAAGCATTCTATTCTTAAAGCAGAGAGAGAGCATCTGAGATATATCCAAAACTCTGTGCAGAGTTTATGGTGAATTAATGAAGGTTTAGTAAGAGCTTAGGGAAAAGAGGAACGTTAGATTAGACAAACATGGCCTCCTCCCCCTCAACATTACAAAACAGAAAATTTCAGGTCATAGCTTCCAAGTCATTTTCATTTGAGTGGGAAGGGGGGGAATTATTTTGATTGTATTTCAAGTTTGCAAAAGTGAGGGAGCTCGCTTTCAATGCATATTTCAGAAGAAAGCTGAGATCCAAGGTTCTGAAGCTGCGGGCTTGGCATGAATTATGTATGATGGGTTATTATGGTGGCAGTCCTCCAGCAACATTTTGCTACAATTTTAATTTTCTTCTTTTTGATTTTCTATTATTTGTATTTATATGAGAAGCTGTGGAGAAATCAAAAACAGACGTGTTCTCGAAACAGTTATTGTATCACATATGGTGTCAATCGTGTCTGAATGCAAACTAGCCTCTTCTCATCCCCAAGACTCTATTTTTATACAATATCCTTTACTGCAAACATAACCATTTATTTTCTTTTCGTTTTAAAAGACAGGCATCATCAGGTTCTTTCCGTAGCCCTTCCCACTAAAGTTACTGTGGGAAAGCTAAATCAAACAAGTGAACATGGCATATTGTTCTGAAGGCAGTGAGGTTTGTGGCCATTCTGATGTGTCATGAATGCGCTGCTATATGCTGCACACACATGAAGCAGAGCACCATTTGGGGACTGGATGAATATAGGAGAATAAAAGGGCCTGGTGTAGAATCTATGTAGCAACCTGAGACTATTCTTTGCTGGTTCGACAATGGACCTAGAACAAGACAAGTTAATGGCTATTCTGCTGCCAGCACAAAGTAGGAGAAATCCTTCCACTTTTACCTCCCTCTTTTGAGTAGTGAGGTGCCAGAAATGAACAAAATATTTCAGGTGCATCCTTTACCAGGGTCAACTATCATCTTCCTGCTCTACGATGTGCAGTTTCTGCACAAACCGCCCCAAAACTGCTTTCTTGCCCCACATTTTATTGCAAGCTTGCATGCAATTTTATTGCCAACTTGCTTTATTACCCCAAGGCCTGTCTTGGCAGGATTCCACTCTTCCAATGAATATCTCCTTCAAATTCACCTCACTCTTCCCCTGCTCTCATGTATTAGCGTGTATTCTTCCTAGCTGAAAGTATTTTTTTAATGTTTATACCATATTTAAACCCATCTAAGTGTCATTGCATTAATGTTTGTCCTCAATGATATCTGCAACAGCTCCTAATTTAATATGCTCTGAGAATTTCATTAGTGTGCAGTTAATTAATCCCCACTTCCAGATAAGTAGTGAAGATGTTAAATTAGATGGGATCTAACACATGTCTCTGAAGCCGCCCATCATTATCCCTTTTGGCCAGATGCAACCCGTATGTATCTAGGGTGGTACAAAGTAGGGTGGACAACTGGATAAAACTAAAAGAAATAAATTTAAAACCAAGTACGGAGGGGGGGGGTAACTTTCTGAGAGTGAGATTTATTAGTTAGTGTCTCTTTTTAGGGAACTAGTGAAAGTTCCATAGTTTGGAACAGTTAAAGAGTGGGCAGTATCATCTGGAGAAATTACACACACACAGATCTGGGGACTCTCGGGTAACACACAAACAACATTTGTTTTAAAATGATGTTTTACTAGTAGTTAAATCGGAATTCAGTTGCATTTTCCCATCCCTGCTTCCATTTCCTAATTCAAGCTAGGAGCTGGGAATCGCCTGCTGGTGAGAGTGGAGATGAAAGCAGACAGACACTAAATAAGTAGTATCCTACCTGAAGTCTTCCTGGGACGCTACAGCATGATCATAAACCAGCTGTGGGACCTTATTTATACCAGCATTTCCCCACAGATGGCCAGTCAGGGCTGGACAGCAGTGCATTCTACCTACATTAGCACTCCCTTTGTTGCAACTGAACAGGTGCAAGGCCAATGTTTGGGGCAGCGCTAAAAATTCAGTGTAGATGTAATGTCTGCTTGTGGGGACAAAAGTAAGGTCAGATAATTACTATAATGATCAGGGAGGGGAAGCCAAATTTCTCCAGCTGCCTGTGGAGGTGGCTGAGGGGGTGGGTGAATGCTGCCACTGCTAGCAAGAGCAAGCGAAGCAGAGAAAGGAAGCCAGGCAGAAAGGAAGGCCAATGCCCAGCTGCTATAATAAAAGAAGGGTGAGAACTGGGGAAGAGCTTCCCTCTCCGAACAGCTCGGGCTTGGACTGCTTCCAGGATCCAGTCACAGCTGCAGCACAACCTTTGCTCCTTACTGCACCAAGCAGGAAAGGAACCAGCAGCGAGCAGCATTGCACATGATGCAGCCAGGTCATTCCAGCAGCAGCAGCTACTCACAACTGGGGGACTCCAGCTCCCCGAGTCCCCTAGTTACTAGTAGTGATCCCCTCCTTTTTTCCCCTTTAAGCACAACTTTTGGGGAAAAGGCAGAGAGAGTGGGAGTGTTCTCCATTACTAGCATTAAAGTCCCTAAGGGGCAGAAGCAGGTAGACAGCAGGTAATTTTCTGCCCCTCCTCAAAGTAGTGAGTAGATACAGGAGCTGGGAAAGTGCACATTCAATTATTAATTCACTCTTTTTAAACAATTTATGGAACTTACTTCAAGCACCAACAATACTCGCATGCTGTTGGGGATTAAAAAACGTTTTGACAGCCATACATTAATGGGACAGATTATCAGATGGTGTAAATAAATGTAGCTGCATAGAAGTCAACAGAACTACGTTAAGTTACACCACTTGAAGGTCTGGCTCCATAAATCTAACCAGAACAAAGCACTAGCCCATCCCCCACTGAAATAATCTAGCACCAGCAGGAGGGATGATTCAATAGCTCCCCTCTGTCTCTCATTTCTATACTTCACCTGACAGCACTGATATCCAAGTCAAAATGATTTTTTTTTTAGTAAGATGGCCAGACTATTTACCAAACATTTTACTAAAATATATTTGCTGGCTTTGTATCAGACACCAAAGCCCTGATCCTGCAATTAGCTCCAGATCAGGGATTGATACTGTAGTGATACAATCAAAAGCAGTCAAGGTTGTCAGGTTTATAAACCCATGCTGATAATGGCTCAGATGCCCTTTATGGTTTATGTTTTATCTTCTTTGTACTTCTCCCATCATTTTACAAGGAATTGAAATATTCTGTGTTAATTACTAACATGGTTCTCCTTTTTTTTTAAAGATCACTAAGATTTTGCCAGCCCAATTCTCCATGACTTTTCAAAAGTAAGCAACATTGTTTCCAAGAGGGCTAGATTCTGTCATCCTTACACTGAACAGCTTCTTGCTCCATGAAGAGACCCATTGATTTCAATGGGACTACTTCTGGAGCAAGGTATGACCCAATATGAATATAGAAGAGACAAAGAGTCCTGTAGCACCTTAAAGACTAACAAAAGTACTGAAGCATAAGCTTTCGTAGGTTAACACCCACTTCATCGAATGGCATGTATACCCACTTCATCAGACTTCCACTGCATGCATCCGACGAAGTGGGTATTAGCCCACGAAAACTTATGCTTCAATACTTTTGTTAGTCTTTAAGGTGCCACAGGACTCTTTGTTCCTTCTGCAGATCCAGACTAACACGGCTACCTCTCTGAATATGAATATGGTTACTGGTGAATTATCACTTAGCTAATCCCCTTAACATCCAAGAATACTTATCATGGTACCCATTGCAGATGATGTATGGATGGGTCACTACAAAAACTAATTTCCCCCTGCTGATACTCACACCTTCTTATCAACTGTTGGAAATGGGCCACCTTGACAATGTTGGTCCCATTAGGACTACAAAGGTGATTTTCCCTCCCTTGGTATTCAGCCCTTCTTGTCAGCTGTTCAGACTAGCCCACTTCCACCTTCATTGAATTGGCTTGTTAGCACTGAACCCCCACCACTGACTCTCACTTTTCATGTGCTGTGTATATATACCTGCCTCTGGATTTTCCACTCCATGCATCTGATGAAGTGGGTTTTAGCCCATGAAAGTTTATGCCCAAATAAATTTCATCAGGCACTCTCTTCCCTGCTTTCTATCAATTCATGTATTATAAGGCCTTTCAATTCTCCATCTCTATTGTGTCTTTAACAAAAGAAAAACAGATTTTTATAAAAGCAGTTTGGTATCAGCCATTTTGGAGTCATCAGTGGTTGTTTTTTCTGTGTGTATTAAATAAGGGAATTTTGTTTTCACTGCAAACTTTCACAGGTATTTCATGATAGTGCTATCTCCCTTTCAATGCCAAATCTGACTTGCACTACACATCATTTTTAGCATGGTTGAATTGTCTATTATATGTCACATATATGACATAATAGGGTTAAGAGCTGTATATTTCTGCAGTCGTCTTAGATTTATTCCTTCACTAAATATTATAATGGGCATTATTTTACAGACAGATAGCTGACATATTTCAGTGATTACAGTAAAAGAGCATTAAAATCAGATAAAAACAGATTTCTCATGTTTTAGTCTTGGATTATTGTTAAAATCCAGCCCGGAAATTGAAACAGTCCCAAGCATCTTTGTTTATCTGCATTACAGCTCCAAACCATCTGCACTTAATTGTAAGACAACAAATTGTCTAAAAATCAGTGAGGATTAAAGAACAAAGCCTCTTATGAACCGTTTTTATTAGTGAAATTTAAAGAAGACAGAGATCTCAGTACTCCTTTTTAGATGTTTTACGTTAATCAAGTCCCTATGTTTGTGTTCTTAGTATATGCAAAAATTATAGACTGTCACCACATTCATCATTTTATAGGGACAATAAGAGGTTTATCAGAGTTTTGAACTCTGCTGATCAAAACATCGGGGGGTTGTGAGTTCCCCGACATTTGGCCCTAAAGTTCATATCTGGCAAAGAGATCAGCTGCTGACACCAAGTGTTCAGTGGACTCCCGTGCTTAAGAAACTGGAGTAAAGGAGCAAAAGTCAATTTGGGACACATGCTGAGAACATATGTCGTGGGTTTTTTTTTAAATGAGGTCTACTAGGCCTAACCCATTTTTTTCTGCCTCAAAATGAAGAATATATATGGTGCTTGAGCTCGGTAGAATAGGGAAACATCCTGATCCTTGGATGGATTAAATGAGTGTAGCACCACTGTAGTCAATGGAATTATGCTGATTTGTATCAGCTGAATAGCAGCTGGTCCAAGATACATATTGAATGTTGCAGAAATGTAGTTTAAAACAGCTGGTTGGTTCAACTATGTTCATGTCCCCTTTTATTTATTTTGTTATTTGTTATTCATCATTTGTTCCATTCATCCAACAAAAATAGTGTGATTTAGGCAGCCATTCACACACAATGAATAATGACCATCTATAGTCAAAGTGAACAGTCTGCAAACAACCCATATACTGAGAACCAGTCATCTAAACTATCTGGCAAATTTTGCAACGAATTATACATCTGCCAAGATTAAAATGGTTTGCTAATCATTTGCAAATAGAAAAAAATTATCATTGATTGGATAGAAAGTGAGGAATACTTGTAGCACCTTAGAGACTAACCAGTTTATTTCAGCATAAGCTTTCATGGACTATAGCCCACAAAATCAGATGAAGTGGGTTATAGTCCACAAAAGCTTATGCTGAAATAAACTGGTTAGTCTCTAAGGACTGATCCCCACTACGGCTTAACGTCGACTTTAGCGACGTTAAGTCGATATAAACATGTACCCGTCCTCACATGCATGCCATTTGAGTCGATTTAAAGGGACCTCAAAATCGACTTCTGTACTCCTCCCTAACGAGAGGAGTAGCTGAAATCGACCTCTCTGGGTCGATTGTGAACTAGTGAGGATGCATGTGACATTAAGCCTCCGACCTTCCACAATGCCCGTTTGCTCCCCAGGGGACCAGCCACCAGTCCGAGCAGCCCCCCCCTCCCCCGCCCCGTGCCCGCCCAAGCAGCTAGCTCCACGCCGGCTCCCCCCCGCCCACCCGAGAAGCACATGGAGCTAGCTGCTCGGGCGGGCACGGGGGGGGTCCTCGGACCTGCTTGGGTGGGGGGGAGGGGGTCCGCGGACCTGCTCGGGCGGGCACGGGGGGGGGGGCGTGGAGCTGCTCGGACTGGTGGCTGGTCCCCTGGGGAGCGTGCCCAGCTGCCCCGAAAGGTGGTGCCTGCTGGGGACTCCCGGAACGGTGGGATATCTACCCACAGTGCAACACTCCCTATGTCAACGCTTGCAAAAGTTGTAAGGACAGACACTGTCGACTTGCTGTGCTTTGTGGGGATGCACAAAATCGACTTTATACAGTCTGCTTTAGAAAATCGAATTAAAGGAAATCGAACTAATGCTGTAGTGAAGACATACCCGAAGGTGCTACAAGTATTCCTCACTTTCTTTATGGATACAGACTAACACCACTGCTATTCTTGAACCTGCCATTGATTGGATAGTTTACTTACAATAAGTAACTTGATCAGATCCTCAACACCAAATCACTCTAACAATTCCAGCCTTCTCTCCTCTCTGTGCTCCTCCCCCATTCTCTCACACTTCAGGACTCCTTCTCTTTTAATTTTCTGTAATCTCCCCCACCCCCCTTTTTAAAAAAAACAAACCCTTCCTATTCCTGTTTCAGGTTTTGCCACCTCAACTCACATTGGTATGTATTGTTTCTTGCCTTATTCTCCTCTGATTTTTAACTCTGATGCTCTATTGCATATACATATATAATATATTGCAGATTAGACAGACAGATAGATAGATAGATAAAGGGCTGTCAAGAGATTTAAAGAATTAATCAAGATTAATCATGAAATTAAAAAAAATTGTGATCTGTGCAAATAGAATACCATTTATTTAAATATTTTGGATGTTTACCACATTTTCAAATATACTGATTTCAATTTCAACACAGAATACAAAGTGCACAGTTCTCACTTTATCTATATATATAAAAGTCAAGTGGTGTATGTATGTGTGTATGTATGTATGTATGTACGTATGACTGCGAAGTCCTCCCGCACCGTTTGAGCCAGAGACTTGAATTTTGGTACAGTGAGGGGTCTTGGGGTCTAGATGCTGGTAAGGGTCTAAAAATTTTCGGATCTCACCTCTGACGCCCCCCAGGGGTGAAAGTCTTTCAGGGCCAATCACATCGGCTGGGCGGTTAGGTGGTGATGATGTCATAATACCCCCCTCCAACAGACACCTCACTCGCTCAGCTCACCCCTCCCTCCTCCAACGGAACCCCGGAGATCCCTCAGTTCTCTTCCCCTCCCTCTCCCAACGGAACCCCGGAGATCCCTCAGTTCTCTGCCCCTCCCCCCTCCCAACGGAACCCCGGAGATCCCTCAGTTCTCTGCCCCTACCACCTCCCAACGGAACCCCAGACTCCATAAGCTCTGTGCCCCCCCCCCACCTGCGAAGGTCCCCGGAATCCCTCAGCTCTGGGCCCCCTCCCCGCCTGCGACGGATCTGATTTAATAAAGTTTTAATTGCACTGTTAGAATACCAATTGAAATTTATTAAATATTTTAGATGTTTTCCCATATTTTCAAATATATTGATTTCAGTTACAACACAGAATAAAAAAGTGTACAGTGTTCACTTTATATTATTTTTCTTACAAATATTTGCACTTTAACAACAATAAACAAAAGAAAAAGTATTATGCAGTTCACCTCATACTAGTACTGTAGTGCAATCGGGTTTGCTTGGGGGGGTGAGGTGGGTGTGTCGGGTTCGGTTGGGGGGTAAGTGAGCCGGGGGGTGTCGGGGTTGGTCTGGGGGGGTGGGAAGGTGTTGGGGTGGGTGAGGGGTGAGGTGTGGGTGTTGGGTTTGGTCTGGGGGGGGGAAGGTGTCGGGGTGGGTGCCCAGACCAAACCCGACACCCCCCCGGCTCACTTACCCCCCCACCAAACCCGACACCGCCACCTCACCCCCCCAAGAAAATCCCACACCTCACCCCTCACCCACCCCGACAACTTCCCACCCCCCCGGACCAAACCCGACACCCCCTGGCTCACTTACCCCCCAACCAAACCAGACACCCCCACCTCACCCCCCCCCCCCACCAATCACAACACCCCCAGACCTAACCTGACACCTCCCCCGGCTCACTTACCCCCCGACCAAACCCGACACCACCACCTCACCCCCCCCCACCAACCGCAACACCCCCTGACCAACCCCAACACCCACACCTCACCCCTCACCCACCCCAACACCTTCCCACCCCCCCAGACCAAACCCAACACCCCCCGGCTCACTTACCCCCCAACTGAACCCGACACCCCCATCTCACCGCCCCACCAACCGCAACCCCCCCTGACCAACACCCACACCTCACCCCTCACCCACCCCGACAACTTCCCACCCCCCCAGACCAAACCCGACACCCCCCCAGCTCACGGTGCACTGTGTAGCACACAGATTATTAAATACACTGTTCGGTCGGCGGGTGAGGTGGGGGTGTCGGATTTGCTCAGGGGGTCAGGTGGGGGTGTCGGGTTCGGTCGGGGGGTGAGGTGGGGGTGTTGGGTTTGCTTGGGGGGGTCAGGTGGGGTTGTCGGGTTTGGTCGGGGGGTAAGTGAGCCGGGGGGTCTTGGGGTTGGTCAGGGGGGGTGGGAAGGTGTCGGGGTGGGTGAGGGGTGAGGTGTGGGTGTTGGGGTTGGTCAGGGGGTGTCAGCTGTCTGCCCCCTCCCCACCTCCGACTGACCCGAGCAACGCCGGGCACTATGCTAGTTTATTATAAACTACCAGAAATACCCAGCGTTGTTCGGGTCCATTGGAGGGGGGAGGGGAGAGAGAGCTGAGCGAGTGCGGGGTCCGTTGGAGGGGGGGAGAGCTGAGCGAGTGCGGGGGCCGTTGGGGGGGGGGAGAGAGCTGAGCAAGTGCGGGGGCCATTGGAGGGGGGAGGGGGCAGAGAGCTGAGCGAGTGCGGGGTCTGTTGGAGGGGGGTATTATTACATCATAACTATGAAACAGAGAACAGCAGCTGCCCAGCTGATGTTAATGGGCTTTAAAGAATTTCACCCCTAGGGGGCGTCAGAGGTGAGAGTTGAAAAATTTTCAATTCTTACCCTGATTAGGACCCTAAAGCCTATAACTGTACCAAATTTCAAGTCTCTAGCTCAAATGGTATGGAAGGAGTAAGGGAACGTACATACACGCACGCACACACCATTTGACTTTTATATATATAGATATTCGCACTGTAAAAATAAAAGAAATAGTATTTTTCAATTCATTTAATACAAGTACTGGAGTTCAATCTCTGTATCATGAAAGTTGAACTTACAATGTAGAATATACACAAAAATAATTGCTTTGAAAATAAAACAATGTCAAACTTTAGAACCTAGAAGTCCACTCAATCCTACTTCTGGTTCAGCCAATCGCTCAAACAGGTTTGTCTACATGTGCAGGAGATAATGTTGCCTGCTTCCTGTTTGCACAGTGAGAACAGGTATTCACATGGTATTGTTGCAGCTGGTGATGCAAGATATTTATGTGCCAGATGTACTAAAGATTCATATGTCCTTTCATGCTTCAACCACCATTCCAGAGGACATGCATCCATGCTGGTGACGGGTTCTACTCGATAACAATCCAAAGCAGTGCAGACTGTCACATGTTCATTTTCATCAGCAGAAGGCTGATTTTGGTGCTTTGGGTTCTGTAGTTTCTGCATCAGACTATTGCTCTTTTAAGACTTCTAAAATTGTGTTCCATACCTCGTCCCTCTCAGATTTTGGAAGGCACTTCAGATTCTTAAACCTTGGCTTGAGTGCTGTAGCTATCTTTAGAAATCTCACATTGGTATCTTCTTTGCATTTTGTCAAATCTGCAGTTAAAGTGTTCTTTAACAACATGCTGGGTCATCATCTGAGACTGGTATAACATGAAATATATGGCAGAATGTGGGTAAAACATAGAGAAGGAGTAATACAATTCTCCCCCAAGGACTTCAGTCACAAATTTAATTAAAGCATTATTTTTAATAAGTGTCATCAGCATCATGGAAGCATGTCCTTTGGAATGGTGGCCAGAGCATGAAGGGGCACATGAATGTTCAGCATATCTGGCATGTAAATACCTTGCAATATCAGCTACAAAAGTATCATGCAAATGCCCATTCTCACTTTCAGGTGACACTGTAAATAAGAAGCAGGCAGCAATGTCTCCTGTCAATGTAAACAAACTTGTTTGTCCTAGCGTTTGGCTCAAAAAGAAGTAGGACTGTATGGACTTGAAGGCTCTAAAGTTCTACACTGTTTTGTTTTTGAGTGCAGTTATGTAACAAAAATCTACATTTATAAGTTGCACTTTCACAATAAAGAGATTGCACTACAGTACTAGTATGAGGTGAACTGCATAATACTTTTTCTTTTGTTTATTGTTGTTAAAGTGCAAATATTTGTAAGAAAAATAATATAAAGTGAACACTGTACACTTTTTTATTCTGTGTTGTAACTGAAATCAATATATTTGAAAATATTGGAAAACATCTAAAATATTTAATAAATTTCAATTGGTATTCTAACAGTGCAATTAAAACTTTATTAAATCACGATTATCTTTTTAAATCATGATTAATTTTGACTTAATCACATGAGTTACATTTGAAATCTCATGGTGATTAGGGGAGATCACAGATGACTGGATAAAGGCTAATGTAGTGCCCATCTTTAAAAAAGGGAAGGAGGAGGATCTGGGTAAATACAGGCCAGTCAGCCTCACCTCAGTCCCTGGAAAAATCATGGAGCAGGTCCTCAGGTGAAAAGTGATCAGGAACAGTCAGCATGGATTCACCAAGGGCAAGTCATGCCTGACTAACCTAATTGCCTTCTACAATGAGATAACTGGCTCTGTGGATGAGAGGAAAGCAGTGGACGTGTTATTCCTTGACTTTAGCAAAGCTTTTGTTATGGTCTCCCACAGTATTCCTGCTAGAAAATTAAAGAAGTATGGGCTGGATGAATGGATTATAAAGTGGATAGAAAGCTGGCTAGATCAGGCTCAAAGGGGTGTGATCAATGGCTCCACATCTAGCTGTCAGCTAGTATCAAGTGAAGTGCCCCAAGGATGAGTCCTGGGGCCAGTTTTGTTCAATATCTTTTTAGTGATCTGGAGGATGGCGTAAACTGCACCCTTAGCAAGTTTGTAGATGACACTAAACTGGGAGGAGTGGTAGATAGGCTGGAGGGTAGGGATAGGATAAAGAGGGACCTAGACAAATTAGAGGACTGGGCCAAAAGAAATCTGAGGAGGTTCAACAAGGACAAGTGCAGAGTTCTGCACTTAGGATGGAAGAATCGCATGCACACACCGAGTGTCCAGATAGCAGCTCTGAAGAAAAGGGTCTAGGGGTTATAGTGGACGAGAAGCTGGATATGAGCAACAGTGTGTCCTTGTTGCCAAGAAGGCTAATAGCATTTTTGAGCTGTGTAAATAGGAGTATTGCCAGCATATCGAGGGACATGATCATTCCCCTCTATTAAGCACTGGTGAGGCCTCATCTGGAGTACTGTGTCCAGTTTTGGGCCCCACACTACAAGAAGGATGTGGAAAAATTGGAAAGAGTCCAGCGGAGGGCAACAAAAATGATCAAGGGGCTGGAGCACATGACTTATGAGGAGAGGCTGAGGGAACCAGGTTTATTTAGTCTGCAGAAGAGAAGAATGAGAGTGGTTAGATAGCTGCTTTCAAACTACCTGAAAGGGTGTTTCAAAGAGGATGGATCTAGACTGTTCTCAGTGGTACCAGATGACAGAACAAGGAGCAATGGTCTCAAGTTGCAGGGGGGGGAGGTTTAGGTTGGAAAACGTTATAGGAAAAACTTTTTCACTAGGAGGGTGGTGAAGCACTGGAATGGGTTACCTAGGGAGGTGGTGGAATCTCCTTCCCTAGAGGTTTTTAAGCTCAGGCTTGACAAAGCCCTGGCTGGGATGATTTAGTTGGGAATTGGTACTGTTTTGAGCAGGGGGTTGGACTAGATGACCTTGTGAGTTCCCTTCCAACCCTGATATTTTATGATTAACTGGGATGAATTGACAGCCCTAATATTTTTTATAAATAAAATATTAGGGCTGTCAATTAATATATCATATATATTATACACACACACACAGGTTGCCCAACTTGGCATGGAGTGGTGGGGATGGGAGAAGATAGAGGGACATCTTAAAAATAAACACTTTCACAGCAGGCGTACTACAGTCCTTCTGAAGTTAATATATGGCAGTCCTGATTTTGTTGTATAAAGAAAATCCAATCTTTGTATAATGGATCAGAGACCAGATCAAATATTTGAAGGAAATGTCTCCTGGCATCCACAGAATAAATACAATGAATTTACCTTGGAAATAAGTGGTTAAAATACTTAAAGATGAATGGGAAAATAAATTGAATAATCCACCACCTAGGGTCAACATATATTTAATACACTAGTAAATACTTATTCTGAGCTGCTCAATATACTAACACTTATGATTAGTTTCATCATCTTATATTACCCATATGCTACTGGCTGGGCTCTGTATTACAATTACATTTATTCTCATCAGACTTTTTGTACATTATTCTGCATCTTAGCTAAAAAGAAATGCAACACGAACAGTAAATAATCCCACCTTTGCATTTTCTCAGTAAAATAATTTTAATTAAGTTAATATTGCTTACTTTGTGATTTGTCCAGCTGTTAGAAGTTTCTCAAATAAAAAAATTAATTGAAAAACTGCATTTTTCGCTAAAAATAATGTTTTTCCCCCAAAGAATTGTTGGTATTGCTGATTTTGTTTATTGGCAAAATGTGTTTCTTTTAAACGTATTTTAAAATTTATCACAAACATCAGAAGAATCAGCAAACAAAAAATTCAATAGCTACATCAATCATGTTTAATGTGCTTATTTTTAAATTGAAAAAATAGCAACACTTTTTAAAATGGCCTTTGATGAGAAGAGACCATTGTGATCATCTATGGCCTGTATTGTACAAGGCTAAAGCTTCTTCAAAATAATTCTTAGAACATATCTTTTAGAAAACATCCAATTTTGACTTAAAAATTGTCAGTGATGAAGAATCCACCACAACCCTTGGTAAATTGTTTCAACTGTTAATTATGCTCATTGTTTAAAATTTACACTTGGTTTCCAGTCTGAGTTTGTCTAGTGTTTCAAACACTTCAAAGTAACTTTCCAAAGTATCAGTATAACATTTACTTGTGAATTAAAGGCCCCGATTCAGCCCCTGAGTTAAGCAGGTGCATTGCTACTTTGCTGAATCAGAACCTGAATCCAAATTTTGATATACATTTTCAAAGTTGAAGAGTGAGTGCACTAAACCACAATGAAGTTTAATTCCATGTGCATGATCATTTCCCATGACAAAAATCTGTGGTCCTAACACCTTTTTACCACGAATATAAAGTTTTCTATTCTGAATTTTCTCTGCATAATTTATAATGACACGTCCCCAAGTGACTTAAATTGTCTTCCAATGTATGCATGTGTCTAAAGCAACTTTTTAACAGATGTGCCAAGAAGATGATGATGAAACACGATTTAAATATAAAGTTACTATAAAACAGAAGTTTAAATCTTATATCCCTATGAAGCTTGACATGCAAGTGCAATATTTATTTGTGCCTATAATTTAAAACATTGCATAAAGCAATCAAAGCTCTGCAATATGCTCAGACAGATATAGCTCATGACATATGGTATCAAAAGAACATTTTTAATAACAAACACTTTCATGCTGTATCTTTTCTAATTCTCTGGGGTCCTAGGAAATGATAGAACGGGGCTACTAAGCTGACCTTAATTAACTGTTCAACTCAAAATCAGGATTCTGTTACAACAGTTTATTAATCCTCCCCCTTCATTTCTCCCCTCACCCCACTTTTGTTAATGCTGGAGTGGAAGATTATAAAAATGTTGTCATATACAAACTCCAGATTGGAGACATATTGCT
Organism: Sternotherus odoratus; assembly: GCA_032164245.1. Lineage (NCBI taxonomy): Eukaryota > Metazoa > Chordata > Testudines > Kinosternidae > Sternotherus > Sternotherus odoratus. Next base: position 167,077,471 of record JAVMKO010000001.1, read on the forward strand.
AACTGTTATAACAAGTATAAAGTGCAAATGTTCCAGTTGCCTGCTCATCCCACTATTGCAATTTCAAATCATCTAACATACTGCTGCTATTAATTCTTAACCTGAGCCTAGAGCCTTCCAGGATTAGCTGGGATTTTTTTGCTAGCCCCAATTTATTTTCTAATACTCACTCTCAAAATTTTATACTTATGTCCGTCTTCATTCTCTCTTGACTGGACCAAAACAATGCAATCTAGCTAGGTATGAAACTGTCAGCCTTGAGGAAATGATATCTACAAAATGGATATGTGGACTCATTAAACTGGTTACCCACAGATATCATGTGAAGTTAAAGAGCACAGTCTTTACCTTCAAGGTGCCATCTATCTGGGGCTGGGATACTAAAAGATTGCCAAAAGCTCGTAGACTACTGTTGACAATTCCAATCCTTTGGCACAATAGAACTGCCTATATCAAGGGTAAAAGTCAGTTCTGTAGAAGACAGTTTCTTCTGGTGATGGTCCATATCTGTGGAATGAAATCCTTAAAGAATGACCACAAACCTCCCCACTCTCCAGTGGAAGAGCAAGGTGCATGTTTTCCATCTTCACTTCACTAATAAAAACACATAGCATGTCATACAGAAATACTACTCTACCCACAATCTTCCTCCTGGGGAGTGGAAGAAAGACAGACTGAGCCACATATGACAGATGCTAGTCATGTCAATTACTGCACTTTTGAAAGAACTCAGACACTACATTGATGAGCATGGTATAAAAGATCAGAAGGAAATAGAACAGAAACTGAACAGAATAGGAACTTCAGTTCTACTTGCATGCAGCCACACTGATTTCAATGGAAATGCACAAAGGTATCAGAGAAGAAGTTGTCCCAGTTATATTGCTGAGGTATCCAGATTGAGGATGGAAGACCAAAAGGTTTCTAAAACTCCTAGACTGAGCCACTTGGATCCTCACATTGGCTGCAGGGGTAAACTAACCATTAGCTGAATGGCTCAGGAGATTTCTCTTCGCAAATGGAGGAACTGAACAATACTAGGCCATTCTGACTTTGCCTCTCATCAGGGCCACCATTGTGCCAGAGTGGCATATTAGAAAAATTATTGGCATTGTTGTCACCCCATTTTCACCCTTTTACTGCTATGTTGTCACTGGACATTATTTATTGTGTTGTTTTAACCATAGATTTTCCTTTTCCTCTATTGGGAATGCTAACATAGCACTTGGACATAAGTAGTTTGTTCTGGTTCTTATTATGACTATGAACCATTTGTCACAGATTGAACAAGCACAGGGAGTTCTTACAAGAGGATCAAATTATTCAGTCGGAACAGGCTAAAGTTGAGGGGCTGTGGTCTGTATCCCTCAACCTTGAGGCCTGAGATACCCAATGTTAGATATTGTTGTGAGAGGGTCCCTTGATGGCTCTAATGCTCAGTATGGGAGTGGAGCATTATATCGCTCACTGTCTGAGTTACATAGCCAGGGGGCTGAGGAGGGATTGAGGGAGTCTCTTGTGGCCATCCAATTCTGAGTTCTACAGCAAAAACTTCTCTTTGATGCAAGGACTATTCACAATTGTTGCATTACTTGACCTGTTCAGTTAAGCTAACAGTTCCCATCATCCCACTCCAGGACCAGACTGGTAGATACAGTCCACTCAGATAATATCTTTAGAGCAGTCCACAACATTTGATCACCCTTCCCTTCTATTTCCCACATTCGCATGTGCATTGCTCTGTGTGTGGAAATTTTAGTAGACTTCAGTCAGTCATTAAAAAGACAGTACTCAGTTCTTCTTAGTTATTGCAACATTTTGGAATGAAATGATCTATTAAATTAGATTACCTTATTATGTCTCCCTTCATTTTATTCTTTTTCATTTACCTTCTTTCACTTCATTTTTTCTTTCCCTCTAGTGTGTATCTTGATGAATCTTCCCTCCATTTCCCCTCAGTCTAGGTTTTCTTTATTTTATGGAGTAATAATACCCACTCTTCTCTCCCTTCATTTTCTATATCCCTTGTATTATTACTCCTCCATTTTCTAGATCCTTTCAAATCTCTGAGTTCTGCTCCCATTCCTATTCCTGTCACTCGCCTGCCCTATTCACCTTAATCTTCAGCTCCCCCTTTTCCATTTCACTCCTATCTTCACTCTTCTCCTTTTCACTCACTCTCCTTTCTCTTCTCCACTCTGTCGCTAATAACTCTGCACTCTACCTGATTACACTGACACCATAAACTCACCCTCTGCTCCCATTTCCCCCACTACAACACAGTCACTCATATTAAACCAGACTTGCAGTGACTCATGTTAAATCAGGTCCCTTCCAAGGAATGCTGGTTTAGTCAGGGAATATTTTTTCACTCCTGGTCTCTGCTGAAGGTGGTTTTTGTTTATTTTGTTTTGTTTTTCGTGGAGGTGGGGTGGGGAGAAGCTCTCTTCTTTCCTGCTTTCTTTCCCACAGAAGTAGCAGAAATGAACCCAGATAATAAGGTTTTTCAGTTTTCCTCCCTGAGGCCAAGGAAGGGAATTGTTTCAGCAGTGCCAATAAATGGTGCTGGTGAATGGAAGCATGGACTTACTGACACTTTACTTGGTCTAACATTAGACATGGGGAAAACCACTGGTGCATCTAGCCAACTCTGCAGCCCAAACAAGGGACTGGCTGAAGTGGCCAAAATGCCTGCTAAATGGGTGCCTTAGTCTAGGCCAATCTAAAACTGTCTTTCTGTCCCTTTTTAGATGTACTCACGGTAATATCTGTTAGACAGTTGATAAAAACTACCACTCTTATGAACTGTGGCTCTCACTTTCCTTCATATCTCAACAACTGTCCTTGTGTGGACCATCTGTTGCACAGCACCGCAGACATGGGATATTTAGTGTGTCTCTGCATGCTTTGAAACAAACCACCAATACAGTGTGAGTTTTTAAGTGCTGATGTTTCCAAGAGCACTATGACATAGTTACCTGAGGCTGAAGACATTCTATGGTGAGCACTATAAATACGTATGGTTTTTTTGCAGGTACCTTGAACAATGAAAATGAGAACTTTCCTATATCTGGTTCAAACTAATCAGAAATACAGCAGTGGGTTTTAAAGTGAGAGTCCTACCTGAACATGTTTTCAACTATATTCTTGAAAACATATTGTTTTATAAGTTAGAGCAGAGCAGCTTTATAGAATCTGATCTGATACATTACTTAGGATACTGATTTAGTGTCAGTCATAACTGTTCCAGGAAAGTAGTTTCTCTGCTGCAATAAACCAAGTTTTTTGGGTAGTTGTCTAGTAATGAGTCTGCAGCACAATTATTATTTACTGTTACCTATTTCATTCTCCATGTAGTAATGGTTGATAGACAAACAAAATTGCCAAAACAGTTTTATCTCTGACCCCCCCATGAAAATAATAAAAAACACCAGAAGCATTCAATTTTCATTCTTTTACTTAGCAAGAATTCAGATTACAAGAGGAGATTCATTTTCTAAGTCAGCTCTTTCTCTTTGCTGTGGTTTAAGTGCTCCAATCAGCTCTCCTCTTCTAATTCTGACACCTATTCTTGTTTATTTCACAAAACATAATGTGCCCACCAACTAGAAGGGGTTTTTACTCCCTGGTAACTTTTAACTTCATGTAACGGAATGTCCTTCATCAGGGACAATGGGATATGGGATAGAATTTATGAGCCAATGGATAGAGCTGACTAGTGGTCAGAAATCATTTTTATTATATATATAAAATGGCACTTGGATTAAAGGACAACTACATTTTTCAAGATGACAACCACCATGCACCTTAGACAAGAGACTCTAACGCCCACGGTTTGTGGGAGTGTATGGGGGCAGAGGGGTTAATGGCTTTTGCACATTATTTGAGACTCACAGCTATGCAAGAACATTAGAAGAGAAAAAACATTAGCCAACAGGATTTAAAAAGATAAAATAAAATAAGTTAGACACAAAATCCTCCCACAAAGTAAACACAACCATCCACACAACACCACAACCAGCATACACAATAAACCACTGCTTAATTTGTAATGAAAGAGGTACCGGGGCTCAAGTAATTATTATTTTTTTACATTCATACCTGATGCAGCAAACCCAGAGGTGCCAGGCCTACCAACTGCCAAGGCTAAAGGTGCCGGGGCTCAGGCCTGGCAAGCCCTGGCACACACTGAGCATGGCACTACACCCCAAAACACAGCCCCTCACTCCAGCACACATTGTTTGAAGGACCATATGATGTGGCCAGCAGTTGGAAGCTGTAAGCTTCTAAACAAAGTTTGAAATCTAGAAGTCTCTGTTCACTGGCTGAGCCTTAGTCAGGGGGCCGAGCTATCAGAAAGCCCAGGGCTTTATAAAGCAGTGAGGAAGCAACCAGCGAGGTTTGTGAACAGGGGACGCTAACATAGAGTTTCAAGAGGGCATTGGGAAGGGGGCAAGGTACACTTGCCATTATTTAAAACCTTTAAGCTAAACTATTATCAAAACTTATTGATTTAAACAAAAACCTTATCATTAGCCTAGGTAGCTGTAGGAGACAATGCAGGCAGAAGCCCAGCAGCAGAATGGATGCTATCCTGTTTATTGCGCTCAGTGTAGCATGTATGATTACTTGCCCCGTGCACGGGTGGCATATGTGTGCATTCAGTGCAAGGAGCTCCTGGGCATCTGAGACCACATACGGGCTTTGGAGGCCAAAGTGGCAGAACTGGAGGAGCTAAGGGGGGTATGTTGATGAGGCTTTCCAGGATACTTTAGGTTTGTCCCACCTCTGGTCCAACAGCCGTTAGGGAGGATGAAAAGTTCAGGGAAGGAGAGCAGTCAATGGGAGCTGAAGGAAACCTTCTCATTGTTGGGACCCTCCTTCCAAATGATATCGGGGTAACCTCTCGCAGATGAGGTTACCTCTCCAGGGGAGAGAACTCCAGTCATAAGGAAAGGGCATGTGTTAGCAAGGGAAAATGTGATCATTAGATAGCTGGGTTTGTGATGACCAGGAGAACCGTATAGTGACTTGCCTGACTGGTGCAAACATTGCGGATCTCTTGAGGCATCTAGATAGACTTATGTGTAGTGGTGGGGAGGAGCCGGTGGTTGTGGTACATGTAGGTATCAATGACATAGGGAAGGGTAGTAGATATGTCCTGAAGGCCAAATTTAGGTGCTAGGAAAGAGACAGAAATTCAGGACCTCTATGGTGGCATTCTCAGAAATGCTTCCAGTTCCATGAGCAAGGCCAGGTAGGCAGGCAGAGCTTCAGAGTCTCAATGTGTGGTGAGACGATGGTGCAGAGAGGAGGGGTTTAGATTTATTAGGAACTTGGGAAATATTTGGGATGAGGGAGCCTATACAGGAAGGATGGGCTCCTCCTAAACCAAAGTGGATCCAGCATGTGGATCGGACAGAGACTTCTCTTAGAGGAGAATCTATTGATAGAGATTCTCTAAGCTTCAGTCAGGAGAAGAGGATGGAAGAGGACAAAGTAGGGACCAGATCAGATGAGAAACATTCACATACAAAATAATCTGACACACCAGAAAAGGGCAGACAAATAAACAGTGACAAGTGCTAGTACACAAATGCTAGACGTCTAAATAGTAAGATGGGTGAACTAGAGTGCTTCATGTTAAAGGAGGATATTGATATAATAGGCATCACAGAAACCAGGTGGAGTGAGGACAATCAATGGGACACAATCATTCTGGGGTACATATTATATCGGAAGGACAGAACAGGTCATGTGTGTGGAGAGAGGAGGAGAGGGAGTGGCACTATATGTGAAAGAAAATGTAGAATCAAATGAAAATCCACATGTTTCATAGAATCTCTCTGGATAGTAATTCCATGCTAGAATAAGAATATAACTGTGAGGATCTATTATCGACCATCTGACCAGGACAGTGATAGTGATGATGACATGCTAATGGAGATTAGAGAGGCTATCAAAATAAAGAATTCAATAATAGTGGGGAATTTCAATTATCCCCATATTGACTGGGTACATGTCACCTCAGGATGAAATGCGGAGACAAAATTTCTCAATATTTTAAACGACTGCTCCTTGGAGTCACTGGTACAGGAACACAGAAGGGGAGAGGCAACACTTGATTTAGTCCTGAGTGAAGCACAGGATCTTGTTCAAGAGGTAAATGTAACAGGACTACTTGGAAATAGTGACCATAATATAATAACATTTAACAATCCTGGGGTGGGAAGAACACCTCAGAAGCCCAACACTGTGGCATTTAATTTTAGAAAGGGGAACTATGCAAAAATGAGGAGGTTAGTTAAACAGAAATTAAAAAGGTACAGTGATTAGAGTGAAAACCCTGTAAGCTGCACGGACACTTTCCAAAGAAACCAGAACAGAGGCCCAACTTAAATGCATACCCCAAATTAAAAAACACAGTAAAAGAACCAAAAAAGCCACTGTGGCTTAACAGCCATATAAAAGAAGCAGTGAGAGAAAAAGAGTCATCTTTTAAAAAGTGGAAGTCAAATCCTAGTGAGGTAAATAGAAAGGAGCATAAACACTGCCAACTTAAGTGTAAAAATGTAAAAAGAAAAACGAAAAAGGAGTTTGAAGAACAGCTAGCCAAAAACTCAAAAGGTAATAACAAAATGTTTTTAAGTACATCAGAAGCAGGAAGCCTGCTAAACAACCGGTGGGGGTCATGGACAATCGAGATACAAAAGGAGCACTTAAAGACAATAAAGTCATTGTGGAGAAACGAAATTAATTCTTTCTTCAGTCTTCATGGCTGAGGGTGTTAGGGAGATTCCCAAACCTGAGCCGTCCTTTGTAGGTAACAAATCTGAAGAACAGTCACAGATCGAAGTCTCACTAGAGAAGGTTTTGGAATTAATTGATAAACTTAACTGTAATAAGTCAGCAGGACTAGACGACATTCACCCAAGAGTTCTGAAAGAACTGAAATGTAAAATTCTGGAGCTATTAACTATGGTTTGTATCCTGTCCTTTAAATCAGCTTCTGTACCCGATGACTGGAAGATAGCTAATGTAACACAAGAATTTAAAAAGGGCTCTAGAGGTGATCCTAGCAATTACAGACTAGTAAGTCTAACACAGGTACCGGGAAAATTACTTGAAAGACTAGTAAAGAATAAAATTGTCATACACATAGGAGAACATAAATTGTTGGGCAAAAGTCAATATGGTTTTTGTAAATGGAAATCATGTCTTACTAACTCCTGCCTGACGAGAGAAGTAAGGCTAATATTGACTTCTCTATGTCTACTGTGAGTAAGTGAAGAGGCATCTGAAGTTAAGCCTCCGACCTCCAAGCATCCCCGCCCACCTGAACAGCCCCCCCGCCTGACCCCCCGCCCGCCCGAGGGGGGGGGGGAGCCGCGCGGGGCTGCTTGAGGAGTGGGTCAGCTGCTTGATCAATTTCAGGTGAAATTGACTAGGCAGCTGACCCACTCAAGCAGCCCCGCGCCGGCTACCCCCCCTTGGGTGGGCGGGGGAGGTGGCGGGGGGGCTGTTCAGGTGGGGGGGGCGCGGGGATGCTCGGGCGGGGGGCGGGGGGTCCGGCGCGGGGCTGCTTGAGCGAGCGGGTCAGCTGCTTGGTCAATTTCACCTGAAATTGACCAGGCAGCTGACCCGCTCGCTCAAGCAGCCCCGCGCTGGCTCCCCCCCCCCTCGGGCGGGAAGGGGGGGTCCGGAGGGGGGGCTGTTCAGGCGGGCGGGGGGGTCCGCGGGGCTGCTTGGGGGGGGGGGGGTCTGGCACGCATTGCACTGTGGGCTACCTACCCAAAGTGCAATGCGGGCTATGTCGACCCCTGCAAAAGTTCTAGGACAGACAGTGTCAACCACTGTCGACCTGCTGTCCTGGTGGGGACACACTGATTCGATTTTCTAAAGTCGAGTTTAGAAAATCAAATTAAGGGAAATCGACCTAGTCCTGTAGTGAAGACATACCCTGAGGGGGGATATGATAGATATATATAAAATCATGGGTGGTGTGAAGGAACTGAATAAGGAAACGTTATTTACTTGTTCTCATAATATAAGAACTAGGAGTTACCTAGTTAATTGGCAGCAGGTTTAAATCAAATAAAAGGAAGTTCTTCACAAAGCGCACAGTCAACCTGTGGAACTCCTTCCCTGAGGAGGTTGTGAATTCTAGATCTATAACAGGGTTTAAAAGTGATCTAGATAAATTCACGGAGGTTAATTCCATTAATGGCTATTAGCCAGGATGGGTAAGGAATGGTGTCCCTAGCCTCTGTTTGTCAGAGGATGGAGATGGATGGTAAGAGAGAGATCACTTGATCCTTCCTTACCTGTTAGGTTCACTTTCTCTCTGGGGCACCTGGCTTGGCCACTGTCAGTAGACAGGATTCTGGGCTGGATGGACCTTTGGTCTGACCCAGTATGGCATTCTTATGTTCTTATTCCTCATTTGCCACACACAAAAATTCACACAACTCTGCCAACACAACATAACCTATATGCAATTTTTTCCAGCCACCCAAACAAACAACACAAAGAGCACACATAATACATTCAGACATTATTCTGAAGCCTCGAAAGTTTGTTTGTTGAGTCACTGTGTAAAGAGATGGAAATAGTCACACACGGCTGAGAGCACTTTTTGTATAGAATATCACCAGTTCAATCATCATTGGATTTGCTGTCTCTTATCCCCTAATTTTTAAGTTCTTAGCAATTTGGGGCTTTTGTACACACATGATTTTTGAATTGCCTGTTTAACAGCAAGGGCTTTCACCTACTAGTAACCACATAAAACTTGGTAATGATCCTCATACAGCTGCATCAGGAATGTTCATCTAATATTCCTGCAATAGGGTCATCAGATTTCTGGTCTTGGAGTCAGAGGCAATAACTTTAAAGAAAAATGTGTAAGATACACTTGTCACAGGTAAAAAATTTTTTTAAAAAAGTTGTTTTTTTACTGACAAAATATATCTCAGTTATAATGTTAAACTGACCCTACTTTTGCCCAAAGAGTGGAGTTTCAGGGATCAGAACCTTATTAATATAAATTAAAAAACCATTTTCTGTTTAGCAGTCATCAACAAGGCCAGATACAATCTTCACTGTTCTACTTTACAACACGCTGTTATGAAAGCTAGAGAGGAAGGTGATGATGGTATGCTATATTACTGGATATATTTAGTGAAGAGGAAGAGATCAGACTTTTAGGAAAAATGATAAAAACCTCCAATGGTAATGAGAGAAGATGCAGTAGCAAAAGATCAAGAGGTTTCACACAAATAGTAGATGTCACAATGGAAAGAGATTGAACCGTTGCTAATTATATGCACCATTACCAAGAAGCCAAAAAGAAAAAAAAATCTCAGTGAAGTTTTGTACTCTAAATCCAAGGACATTAGTGAAGGAATGAAAGAGGGAAAGTTTCAGCAAAAGGAATATCACCATTTGCAAATACCTGCCATAAAAACTTGCGTGAAAAATAACCATGTGCCTTACAGAAATCCTGGGGGAAAACAGGCACAGCGATCCAAATTTTTAGCAGCGTTTAGGCACCTAAAGATGCAGACAGGCACATAATGGGATTTTCAAAAGTGCCTCAGCACTTATCTGCATCTGTAGGTGACTAAACACCTTTAAAAATCTGGCCCACAGTGCCTACATTACTTCACTCAAGATCCTCTCCTATTGGAAGGACACTCAAATTCTCCCACTGATAGACTATGTAATGTGTATTAGGTTAGGCAGAAAGGTTAGACACCTAACAGGTGTCAGAAGATATGAACCCCATGTCTGATTGTCTTCTCACTGATTGTGGTGTAAACTGAGAGTAGCTGCATTGCAATCAATGGCATTACACCAGTGGAAAAAACCCCCACACTGTGATATTATTTTCCTTTTCAGCTTGCTTATGATGAAGCAAGTCTTAATATACCCCCAGCTTTCTCTTGGGCTCACCTACCTGAGCTAGACTGAATCCAGCTAGCACAGACAACAGTCTTTTTGAAGACTGCACAACATGGGCTTCAGAGCAGGCTAGTGATCCAGCTACATACCCAGGGTCTATGCCAGACTCACACTGTTCTAAAGTCCTCATCCTCTGTCTTTACTGGTGGTACCCAGGCCACCTGGATTCAAACTAGCTGGGGGGGGGCTTGCCCATGTACCACTTCTGCTATATAGATATACCCTCAGGGTACGTCTTCACTACCCGCTGGATCAGCGGGCCGTGATTGATCCCCGAGTGCACTCCCCATCGACTCCTGTAATCTACCTCCACAAGAGGCTGAAGCGGAGTCAATGGGGGAGTGGCAGCAGTTGACTTGCCGCCGTGTGGACGGCCAGGTAAGTTGCCTTAAGATACGCCGACTTCAGCTACGCTATTTGCCCCCAGTGTAGCCCAGGCCTCAGTATGTAAAGACAAATGTAGCACTCCACATCCTCATTGCTTCCCTCACCCCTAGTCAACAATCCTGCATAGCTTAAGCAGTTGAGAGGAGAAACGTGCTTCAGGTTGTTACGTTGGCATTTTTTTTTTTACCAAATTTACATTACCAAGTAGCAAACTGGGATTCTCAAGTATAGTAACATCTATAAAGAAGCCTAGGGGGTAAAGTGCATATATACCTATCTACACATCAAAATCACAGCTGGACAATTGTTCCTGGCTACTATGAGAAAAGATATTTTAATAGCTTTTCTGATTCTATAGTACTTCTTCCCCCTTCTTCCCCCTCCCCAGAGATACTTTGCTTTGGAAGTACAATATAGAAAATGGTCAAAGCATGCATAAGTCTGGATTTACAGTCCCTGATGGCTCTTAGCAGGCAGCACAAGGAAACTGATTATATCTGACCAGGAAACAGATGCTGCAGGGAACTCAGAGGTGCAGGACTGTGTTAAAACTTTAATGATTTTGCCATTCAGGACAGAAGATAATCCAGTGATATACTGTAAGGAATCTGTTGCTTAAAGTTCATGTAAGCAATACTGGAGAGTACATTTTACAGCAAATTCTATTTTGACCACTACTGTATTTTAAAGGCATAAGGCTGAATCATCATATAAGCATAGGAAATTAGATATAGAAAAGACCACTTCGATCATTGTGTCCATTCGCCTGCTAGTGAAGGATTGAATGCCTTTGTATGTGATCCTTCAGTCAGCTTGCAAAGCATATTTCAATTCTTAATCTGAGCCAATCTGAATGAATTTTTCAAATATTTTAACTCAGCTTTCTTTAACAAAGGAGTATCTATTCCATTCAGCCACTAATTTTATAATTCCATCCAAAAATTATCACGCTTGTGTGGAACAGTTTGCTCCTTATATAACATTGCTGTTTTTCCTCATGCGTCTGATATCCTCTAGGTCTGAGATTTTCAATGAAGTTGTACACCTAACTCACTTTTGGAAGTTCCAGCCAAAGTTCTTATAAACTCATATTATACCGCCATTCCTCCACACACATTTGAAGTCAGATTTACTGGACACTAATCTCCAGGATTGATTTATTGCCCTTTTTAAAAAAGACCAGTGTCACATCTGATGTTTCCAATACTCTGGTACTTGCCCACTCACCCTTATTGTGAAAAATAACTGCCAGAGAATCAGAAAATTAATTTGCTAATTCCCTTAACAACCAAAGATACATCAGATGGACCTACCAATTGTGTATAAGTGTTGACTGTATACATCATAGACTAATGACAGGTAATGAATTATTACTTTTGTATTAAAAAATATCACCCTATGAAAGAAATATCAAGGATGTTTCTGCTTTGTTATGCACATAAGCAGCCATCCCATCCTTATTCAAAATTTTCCTCAATACTAATTTGTTCCACAAAGCCTCTCAATGCTATTCCAACACTGAAAATGCCTTTCTTATTTTTAAATTAAATTCAAATAAGTAACAAACAAGGAATCCATGAAGAAAACAGCTTTAACCTCTGTTCTCCAGATGTCCCCAATGCAGGGGTGCTAGAACAATTTATTTAGTGCTAAGAGCCACTGAACCAAACATAAATCCTTTATATGATTGGAACCACTTCAAGCCGGTGGGTACTGCCATACACTCCAACACTCCTATTTCCAGCACCTATGACCCAATGTCCATGCCACATTTGTATGCCTTTTCCCAAATCATCTCTCCTTATCTTGAATAACCTGTTGTCCTTTTGTTGTGTTTTGGGCTAATTTAAGATTAGAAGCCTCTTGAGGAAGAAACACTGTATTTATATTTGCCTATAAATTGCTATATACATGTATGGCACATGTACATGTATCCTAAAACTACCATACGAAACGTATTCTCCCTCCCACTTCTTTGACAAGTGTAGTATAGTTCTAATTATTTATTACTTTACAATATAATATTAAATATTGTGCATTATGTAAAAGCAAAGAAACTCTAGTAATGTGAGATCTTATAGCATTGTTCTGCTACCCAGTTGCTGAAAAGTGAGAAGGAAAATAGCAATTTGTGTGTCTCAGTTAAATGTACACGTTGAGGTTTTACTGTATTCTTTTTAGATACTTTATATTAAACCACTACATTTACAAGGTCTTCATTACCTCTTAACTGTCCATACTGTTTTCCCTATTTTACTTCTGCAGTTCAATCATTTTAAAATAATTATTTTACCTTCTTCCTCTCTCCTATTAATGTAACTATTTTCTCTCTAGGATTTGTTTTCTGTCTGATATATTTGTACAAACACAAATTCATTTTGATCTGTTTTGCGACCAGTAATGTCTACCCTTCCCCCTTTTAAGCCTTAATTCAATCTATCTGTTCTGGTTGGGTCTCACCCTCTTTCTCTATTTCCATCATGTTTTGGCCTCTGATCCTTCAGCACTGCTTCATGAAGTCAATATTACCACTTCTTGTTCCTTGCATCTTTTTAGTAAACAGGGCAATTGCCTCCCATGTCTTAAATATGACATTCCTGTTGATACACGCCAGAATAATAACAGCCTCTTACTCAGCTACACTGGATTGTTGACTCATATTCAATTTGTAATCCACTATAATCCCCGGATCTTTTTCAGCAGTACTACCACCTAGCCAGTTGTTCCCCATTTTGTAACTGTGTGTTTGATTTTTCCTTCCTAAGTGAAGTACTTTTCACTTGGCTTTACTGAATTCCATCTTGCTGATTTCAGACAATTTGTCAAGGTCATTCTGAATTCTAATATAGTCCTCAAAAGTGCTTGGAATCCCTCCCAATTTGGGATCATCCTCAGTTTTTATGAGCATACTCTCCACTCTGTTATCCAAGTAATTTATGAAAATGTTGAATAGTGCCAGACCCCTTCCTCCATGAGTTCTCAGAAATCATTGCATTCCTTCCTTCATTTTTAATATTAATTTGTTGAGTATCTGGTCACCATTAACTTTTTTAATGGAGATTGAAGAAAATAGGCATTAAACAAATAAGCCTTCTTGATTCCATCATTTATTAACTTTCCCTCCCAGCTAAGTAGGGGACCTACACTTCCCTTCATCTTTCTCGTTTCTAACATATTTAAGGACTCTCTTATTATCTTCTATGTTTCTTGCTCTATGTTACTCATTTTGTGCTTTTTAGTCTTTCTGGTTTTATCCCTACATGGTTGCACTATTAATACTCCTCCTTAGTGATTGGTCCATGTTTCCATTTTCTGCAGGAATTCCCTTTTGATTTTCAGATATTTAGAGAGCTCCTGATGGAGCCATATTAGCCTCTTACTATTCGGCCAATCTTTTCTTTGCAATGGGATAGTTTGCAACTATGCCTTTAGTACTATCTCCTTGTGAAACTGTCACTACTGAACTCCTTTATCCCTCAGATTTTCTTCCCAAGCAACCATAATTATCTACCAGTTCCCTGAGTTTGTTAAAGTCTGTTTTTTGTGAAGTCCATTGCTCTTATTCTGCTGCTCTTGCTCCTTCCTTCCCTTAGAATCATGAAATCTATCATTTCAGGGTCACTTTTACCCAAATTGCTTTCCACCTTCAGATTCACGATCAATTCCTCCATATTGGTTAGAATTAAGCCTTAAAAATCACTGTTCCTTTCATTACTTCCTCCGAAACAAAAAGTTGCCCTCAGTGCATTCCTAGAACTTAATTGAATACAACTGTGTGTTGCTGTATTACTTTTCCAACAGATGTCTGGGTAGCTAAAGTCCCCCATTACTGCCAAGTCTTTAGTTTGGGATATTTCTGTTGTTCTAGAAATGCCTCATCCACCTTATCTTCTGGAATTGGTGGCCTATAATAGACCCCAGGCATGACATCATCTACTTTTTCCCCTTTTATCTTTACCCACAGACTCTCAACTGATCTGCCTCTCACCTCTTTCTGGACCTCAGAACAAGTGTACATATTATTTATGTATAGTGCAGCACCTCCTCTTCCTCTTTTCCTGCCTGAGCCTCCTGACCAAGCAAAACCCCTCTATGCCAATATTCCAGTCATGAGATTTATCACATCAAGTCTCAGAATTGTCAGTTAAGTCATAATTTAACTTCTGTACTAATACCTTCAGTTCTTCCTATTTATTCACTACTAGTCTAAAAGTCCGTGTACATGGGCCAACAGTAATGGCTTGCGCCCCCCCCCACACTCGCTCAGCTCTCTCCCCCCCACTCCAAGAGCCCCCCTCCACTCGCTCAGCCCCCCTCCCCCCAACTCCAAGGCCCCCCGCTCACTCAGCCCCCCTCCCCCCACTCCAAGGGCCCCCCTCCACTCACTCAGCCCCCCTCCCCCCCATTCCAAGGGCCCCCCTCCACTCGCTCAGCCCCCCTCCCCCCCACTCCAAGGGCCCCCCTCCACTCGCTCAGCCCCCCTCCCCCCACTCCAAGGGCCCCCCTCCACTCGCTCAGCCCCCCCTCCCCCCACTCCAAGGGCCCCCCGCCCGCTCAGCCCCCCCCTCACTCCAAGGCCCCCCCGCTTGCTCAGCCCCCCTTCCCCCCACTCCAAGGGCTGCCCCCGCTCGCTCAGCCCCCCTCCCCCCACTCCAAGGCCCCCCTGCCTGCGCCTCCTGCGCTCAGCCACCCTCCTGCCCATGCTACCGAGCCTCTGATCCAGACCCTGCTTCCCTATCGGGGTGGCCATGTTGTGCTGCTGAACTACACCTCCCAGCATGCCGTTCATCTGGGCCGTCTCTACTGCACATGACGGCTTCACACACACTTCTCTAGCCGATTATTATATAGGATGCTCCTTGCTTTGTGTATAGACAAGATTCTGAGCAGGATTCTCCCACTGATTTCCTCCTTTGGACCTAGCTTAAAGCCTCCCCTCACTAAGTTGGTGAGTCAGGGCATGAAGATACTCTTCCTCTTCTTGGTCAGGTAGATACCATCTCTTTCCAGCATATCTCCTTCCTGGAACAGCATCCCATGGCTGAGGGAGCCAAAGCTTTCGACACAGTGACATCATCTGTGCATCCGACCATTCATCTCTAGGATGTGCTTGTCCTTCCTTTCAACCAGGAAAATGGACAAGAACATGATCTGAGTCCCTGACTCCTTCAGCCAGAGCTACGTAGTTACTGTTGATCTGCTCACAGTCAGACCAGGCAGTATTATTAATGCCCATGTGGGTGAACTACAGTCATTCAGCAGAGGTCTGAGCACTTTAAGCCCCATATATATGTATGTCTTATGTGGTTTCAACCCCATCAATAGCTGATCCAGAAATTTAAAATTCTTATTCTGTTCCAGCCCTCAGAATTAAAGTTCAATAACTCTTTCATTTATTTTTTTTCCATTTTGACTTTGATTGCTTTTAGTAAACTTGCTTCTTTGCTCATTGGTCATGCTGTCTGCATTTTGGCTCTTTGTACTGTGATCATACCCAAACTCATCCAAGATAAAATCTCTATAAATGGTGCCCACACCTAATATCTTCATACGTTTTTTCCCATTCTTTCTAGCCTGCTCTCAGCATACTGGTTCTCTCTTACTTTTTTGATGACATTCCTTTTCTAAGCCATATGATTCAGTTTCCCTGAGTGACTTGTGCTTCTCTTTCTCCTCCATCATGGCAGCAGCTTGATACTTTGGGACTATGTAGTCTTGCCCTGATCTTACGAAATAGGAGCACTACATATCTCCAGCATTAGAGAGTTTTGTTTCTTCTACTGGGTGTTTTATGTACTAGTAATGCCCTCTTTTCTCATCAGACCTCACTTCAGGTCTAGGCACTAGACATGAAATTTAATGGTTTGCTGCTCACTCAGTTGGTTATGCCTCTGCTGCTATACAACAGTCAGCTCTGCCCTCTACTGCAACCACTCCCCGCCCCAACAGAGTTTCAAAACAAAGCATGTTAACAAGATCACCCACCCGATCTGAAATCATCTGCTCCAGCCATCACTTCTAATCTACTGTTTTATTCTACTGGCTTCTGTAAAATCTCAGAAGCAACTCCTCAGGAATTCACCTTTTTGATGTCGTCCTGAATTGATAACAAAAGAAAAAAAGAGATAGGTTGGAGGGAGAGCGTGGTATCAGGTTTTTTTCCACTCAATGATTACATATCTTATTTTGGGCTCCTTTAGAAGCCAGGTTCTAATGCTAGTATTCCTAGTTATCATAGTCATGCTTATGGCAAGCTTTGGCTGAATGGCAGTGCTAAGGAGGAAGGTGACAAAAATCCTTTATTTCAGTTTGTTTCAGTTGCCTATTTAATATTGTACAGTAGGGTGCTGCTTAGCAGCTTCTCAAATGGTGAATCTGCTGCGATTCAACATCATCAATTAAAAGATTTAAAGTCTCCATAATATCATATGTACAAAGAATCAACCAATTTATACATAAATGTTTATAACAACATGCAAGAAAATTCTTCTTGCTCTATCTCCTCACTTCTGTACAGACAATCTGCTTTCTTTCCCAAAAGGCTGGGTAATGTTGCAGTGCTGAATAACAATGGTGGAATAAGTGATCCCCATATATAATTTATGCTGCATATCAATTTCTAAAGTGCTTTGAGATCCTGCAAGATAAAACTGATGAGATCATATATCTATATATAAATTTCTTTAGCACTTCTGAAATGAACAGCTTACTGGAAAGTGGTCAAAGCCAGAGTAGGCAATTGTATATAATTATATAAAATTACAGAGATCCTCAACCACATTCACAGCTAAATCAGTAAGCCTAGAAAGGAGAAGACACAATTTAACTCTAACATGTTAGATCTCTGCAGAGTCGTATCGACAGGGCCGGCGACAGGGGGGTACTATGGGTAGAGCTGTACCGGGCCCCGCACTTTAGGGGGGCCCCGGTACAGCTCTACCCGTAGTCATCCGGCGCGGCTCTCCCCCGGATGAGCGTGTGTCCCCGGCCGAGCAGTGAGCCCGGCCGGCAGCAGCGGCTCAGTCCGGGGAGGGGGGGAGGAAGGGAGGGAGCAGCAAGGGCAGCTCACGCTGCTCGCTGCTCCCGGGCTCTTGCTCCTAGCTGCGGCCAGCTGTCAGCTGGGGGGGGGGGGGGTGCCGGCTGGGCTGGGGGCCCCCCAAACTATCAGAGTAGGGGGCCCCCAAATTTCTGTCGCCGGCCCTGCGTATCGATAACGAGAGAAGGCAAGGTAATCATTCTGAACTTCATCCTCTCCATCCCCTTCCCCCCCCACACTTCTACCATCCTTGATTATTTATTGTAGGGTTCACTCGGGTGAGGGTGGGGAGTGGGAAATAACTGTGTTCAGGTCTCTGAGTTTGCAGCTTCCACTTTTAAATAAAATACAGGGACAGAAGAGAATCCTAAAAGTGCTTCTTTAGGATTTGCCACTGAGCTATAGTTCCATGCTGAGGCAGATTGAAGCTCACTAATCATGGTGTTTTCCATCCAAGAATAGCACTGTTATCAGCCACATGCAGGCTTTGACCCCTGTAGGCTGCCTATAGTGCAGCAGAACTGCTGCATCTTGGGCTGCCAGCAAGGACAATAGATTGACCTGATCAGTTTTTGCAAATTGAAGTTGCCTGGGAAAACCAGGTTTAATACCGCTGGCTGGTTGAATTAGAATGAGAAAGAAGAAGAAAAAGAAACAACCACATAGCATCTTGATCAGTCATTGGCAGGACTTTATACCTGCAATGAATCTGATCTAGACAGATAGTACTCATCCATTTTAATTTAAAAAAACAATTGGATTTATTTTTAGCTGATTAAGAAATCTGTGGGTAGGCTATGGCCTACAAATATACTTGCTGCAGCTATAAGAAGGGACAAGAATCAGAGTCAGCTGAATGGTGAATGAGCTGAATGATATAGATTTACCAGAGTAAATATAAATGAACAAGACTTGAAAAATAAGGCAAAAATTGAAATGTAATAGGGAAAAATGGAGCATCACTATTTTTTTAAAAGTTTACAAGTCATTAAAAAACGCAGTGGATGATAGAATTGCCATGTCTTCTCTTAAAGGATGATCTGCAAGTATGATTATTATGAACTATGACATTTTCCTAATAGAAACAACTTGATTGACTGAAAATTTCTCATGGACATACTGTTATGCTTAGTTATAAGATTAATAAATTTGAATAATACTAGATGAAAAAAATATGTATAGCAACACTAAAGCTATCTGTGTGCCGAACTCCACCTTTGTACTGTGTGCATGTAAGAGTCGTCTGTTCTTTTTTCCATACCATGTATAAACCACTAATGGCAATTAAACACAGACGAAAAGGATATCATACCTCATAAAGTGGGCTTAAGACAACAGGGATAATTCAATTCCCACCCAACAAGCTTGTGGGCAAACTTTTCATTTTTTTAAACAAAATTAATAATATATATTGCAGAATATTGAGGCATTGGAGTTTGAACATCGAGCTGTGCAGAAGCTTTTCTTTCCAATTCAAAAATAAAATGTATTTGCATGAAATTCTCAATCATTTGACATTTATTATTAAAAGTTACTTATAGATTTTTATATAGCACAGTAAGTTGGAACATTATATTTCCAGAGGTGTTATAATACCACAGGGAATGAGCACCAGTAACACCATCAACACTGAGACAGATAATACAGGATATTTACTTAAATGAATCACTTTTGTGGCATTCCTCAATGTCTTCTTCCAAAGCCAACTGCATATAGAATTTCTAGGCCAGCGCTGGTCCCCAAAATAATTTCTATTTATGAAGGATGAGTTCATGTTTAAATCCAGTTCTTGCCAAGTAAGTGGGGGCACTTACCGTCTCTCCTGCTCACCCCTATCTGTTATCAATACTTAACATTTCATGGTTCAGATTTCTCCAACTAGTTTGCATTAAGTATGCGCTCCAGGAAAAAGAGAGCCAACTAAAATCACTGTCTGTTTGAAGACATTGCACTATGAAAAGCATAGGCAGATATACAATTCCTTACTGGATGTGCACAAGGTATTTGTATACTTTTCAGGGAGCAGATATTACAGACCAACTACTCAGATACATGCAGGATTTGTTCTCTCCTTGGTGGGGTGGAGGCCAACAGAGAAGGAAGGCTCACAGCATTTTTGCCTGAATCTTCATGCTGGGGAATGCCCCCGTGTGGAAGAAGTAGGGCATTCAATTCCTCAGAACTCACATATCTCAGGAAGATTTTCTGGAGGCAGTAGGGTGACTAGGCCATCAGCATGCTTCTCTGGTATGGGATCCTCAGCTCCTTCTTTCTCCCTAGCAGTGTTGGGTTTCTGGGAATCTTACTCTTATTGCCATTGATGAATGTTCCTGGAATATCCTCTCTCCCCAACCCCAAAGCAAGGAGCTTCACCAGTGCAGAGAGGCTACCATGCAAAAGATGATCCAGGCTCAGGCTGTGTGATTAACTTTTAGGTGGATTTATGACTCGCACCCACAGGGAAGCCCTGCCCCAGTCTCTCCCCAGCCCTGAATATGACATCTCTTCCCCCTCATGCAAGCTCCCAGACCTGCTTTGACCCCTGTAGGCTGCAGAGGTCTGGGAAAGACGCAATGGAGAAACATGCAAACTTAGTATTTTTAAAAATCTCACTACAGTTTTGGATTCACCCAACATTTATGTAATATCTATATTGCAAAATTAACTGTTGAGTCATGCTGTACTTTCATGTAAGCAAGAATATTAATTGCAGCACTTGAAAAAAATATACAGTTTACTACTATACATTCAGAGATAAAAAAAATGTTATGTAGAAGCTGTACTTTATCTTTACCATTCCAGTATCAACATGTTCCAAAAATAATGCAAAAGTTCATTTATTTCTGATAATTCCCTCATTCCATATACTAGTAAGAAGACCTAACGGTAAAATCTTTCTGAAGAAGTCACCCAGGTAATTATTTTAGAAATTGGTCATTCTGTGATTCCAGATTAAAAAATGAGAATTAATTTTTGACAGATCACCAGCATAAAGGTGTTGGGGGTATGCTGTTATTTTAGTTGAACACAACCTATGTCATCAATCTGTAAATTAATATTTGATTAAATGAAATTAGGCATTTTACATATTAGAGCAAGCAAAGTACTCATTGTTATTGGACAAAATCCTAATTTAAATAATAACAAAGATGTGAACAGAAAGGAAGGAAATAAACCAGGAAATTCAAAATGAAGGATGTTATGATTATCCGCAGGTCAAACCAGAATTTAAATAAACAAACATAATAAAATTAAAATAGTTAATAAAACAATATTAAGAATAATTAATAATGTGGTGAGACAAAGAAGATATAACAATGGATAGCAAGAAATCGAGGATACAGGTATTATAAGAAATATAACTGGGAAATAAACGCACACATAAATATGAGAAAACTACTACTACAGGAGTACAATTCCCAAAGTGGGTATAGAAAAAAAATGAGAGGCTTTCTTCTCCACTCCCTGATACCAGCGTTATGTCACTGCATTTCCATTGATATAAAAGCCCATGCAATGGAATGGAGACTCAAGGCCAAGATATTTTAAAAAATCAATAACAAACAATTCAGCTTTGCACTGGCTTTCAAGAGGTAGGCATACTGTCCTCAATATTAATTTGTCACAGCTACTGAACCAGTGGGGTATCACTGATTAGTAAGATGCCTAGAAAATTATTTGGCCCAGAAATAAACTTACGTAACCAGAGCTAGACTTCAAAGCATGACACTGCATGTATCTAATGATTCAGTCCATTACAGTGCTTGAAGCCAGGTGTGAATTTCAGATCAGACCTCCCTAAAGTTCACGTGTATTTGGATTCAGGATTTGGGGCTGGACTAGCCTCAAATTTAGAAAATCATGATCAGGCCTGAGTTCAACAAATGTAGAAAGTGAGAAGAGGATTGGTCTAAATGTCTAGCTGTCTAATGAATGCAGCAAGGACACAAATTATACAGGTTGTTACAGAGAGTTCAGTGGGCATTGAACCACTGCCTTTTAAATCTCAGGTATGGCAGTTGTACAGACAGGGAATACAGGAGGGTACTAAAGGAGAGACTTCAGAAATGACAAGTTTCCTGACAATTTGACCCCACTACTGAGACGTGGCCTGCAACCTAGAGATGAAACATCCCAGAAGGTGTTATGACCATCCCACCCAGCTATGCAGGATCATATCCAACAGTGAGGCCTGCACACGATGTAAAATTCCCTGGTGCGTGATTTCCATGACTTGTTGGCTTTCAAAACCTGTACAACTGGCATAAAATCACTAGATGGTACTTAGTGGTGGCTTTTTTCCAGCAAGGTCCTTCCTGTTCTTGTTCCACTTCTCCCTCTCCCTATTTTAGAGTTCTCTTGCTCTTTTCTTCTGTTGCCACAGAGGAAGTGCAATCCAGAAAGGAGAAGCTGAGAGCTAAATTCCAACATTACAGGAGAAAAAGCAAAGAATACTGAAGGTTGGGGTCGGGGTGATTGGGAGCCTATAAATCTGCCTTCTTGCTTCGCAGCAGATGAACCTGTTGATGATCTCTAATCTTTTGCAGGATGGGAGGAAAAGGGGACAGATAGCAAACAATCTGTGTTCACCTTAACTAACATTTCACCACTTTCATAAGATGTGAAATGATCACATAATCAGATTTGGTTTGGATCACTCAAACTTCCAATGTTAAAATGGTCTGGAATTTAATCCAAGCTAAATCACTTAACCTTAATAAAAGCCTTATGTAACTGGCAGTTTTGAGAAGGAAGAATATATGCAACTTTTATGCACAGTTGGCTATCCAATGACATACCAGTCTCTTGTCTTCGTATCTAGTATAATTGGAAAGGGTTTATTTCTTTATTTTTTGTCATCCCTGTAACACTTACCTGCTCTATCCCAGCAGGAGAGGATTTGAGATAGGTTAAGTCTGCACAGTCTATTATCTTCCATAGTTCTCTGTGTAAAGTTAATTTGCCAAAATATTTTGTGGTGTGTGTGTGCATATTTACCCTACACCAATCACAGATGGACAAACAGATTCAGGAATGTGCTTTCATTCAGTTGCCATAATACTTGACGAGAAGCACCAAACACATTTGCTTCCAGCAAATAGCTTCCAATGCAACCAGCATTCAATACGGGCAAACACAAAGTTCCTTAGGAAGGAACAATCAGTTGCACACATACAAAATGGGATATAACTGCTTAGGAAGGAGCACTGCGGAAAGGGATCTGGGGGTCATAGTGGATCACAAGGTAAATATGAGTCAACAGTGTAATGTTATTGCAAAAAAAGCAAACATCATTCTGGGATGTATTAGCAGGAGTGTTGTAAGCAAGACAGAAGCAATCATTCTTCTCTACTCCACGCTGATTAGGTCTCAACTGGAGTATTGTGTCCAGTTCTGCATGCCACATTTCATGAAAGATGAGGACAAACTGGAAAAAGTCCAGAGAAAAGCAACAAAAATGATTAAAGATCTAGAAAACATGGCCTATGAGGGATGATTGGAAAAAAAGTCAAACACCTGTCAGGGATGGTCTAAATAATACTTAGCCCTGCTATGAGTAAAAGGGACTGGACTAGATGACTAATCAAGATCCTTTCCTGTCCTACAGTCTTATGATTCTTCACTCCTTGCTCCTGACTATTGCCTAAAACAGTGGTCTTCAAAGTGGGGTGCGTGAGACCACCTTTGGGGGTGTGCGAGACCCCGGTGCCGCCACCGATCCCACCTGGGAGACTGCTGAAGTCGCAGTCTATTTTTGTCCTGCCGAAATGCCACAGAAAGAAAGCGGAAGCTTTCTATTCACCGGCATTTCAGCGGACATACCCCGTGGGCCGCGAGTGGAGGCGGGACTGAGAAAAGGGGCCACAGAGCAAAAACTTCAAAGAACGCTGGCCTAAAACATGAGCTATAGCTCCCAGCTGGGAAAGCAAAGCCATTTTCTAAAATAATTTCTTGCATGAATATTAACTCTCAAACAAACATTCCCCTTTACATCTTAAACTTCACATTTGTAAAAAAACCTCATTATCCAATCTCATCCTCACACTCCTCTGCCTTTCCGTGTAATTCCACCCTACCACAGGTAAATTCTCAGATTTCTTGTGAAGGGGGAAAAAGTCTTTTTGGGAGGAAGACGTGGTCTCCATATGCTTTAGTTTGTAATCCCTCAGGATTTTTTTCTATTAGGGGAAGCAGAACATTTGACCATTCTCAACATTGGACCTTGACCCAGACTATGGCTGAAACACACTGCATTCCTATACTTCCATTCATATTAAAGGGGGAGCCAAGAAACATGAGTAAAAGCAAACATGTGGCATATGAAGAGGGGAGCAAGTAATATGCCATACCAATTAAAGAAGGTCATTCAGCCAAATTTGGGAGATATGCTGGCATGATACAGATTCTCAGACTGGAAAAGGGGAGCTCCTGGGGTCCCCTGGCTGGTACCTTTGTCATATATACTCCCCACACACACCCCTGTCCCCACACACAAGGGGATTTTTTTTAAAAAAAATTAGAGATATGTATAGCGGAAAATGGTGAACATCAACTGATCTTCCTGATTTTCTGAAAAACTGGAGGGATTTTTTGAGCTGAAAATTCAGTTTTCAGAAAACTTTGATCTGCTCTACATTTGCATCAGTGTTTTCCTTGGTCTGAAAAAAAAAGTTTGTATTTCCCTCACATATAATGTTAAGAAAATGTAAACACAAGGGAGTGGATGGATCAGATGTACTGGTAATGGAAGTGAGACAATTTCACTTGTAAGAGAGCCTGAATGTTGTGAAGCCCAACGGTATGTCTACACAGCCTTGACACAGCCGCATCTGGCCCAAGTCATTGACTTGAGCTCCCAGGGTTTGGGTTGAGATCTATAAAACTGCAGCGTAGAGACATTCAGGCCTGAGCTGGAGCCTGGGCCCTGAGACCCCGCGAGAGGGGAAAGTCTCAGAGCCTGGGATTCCAGCCTGAGCCTGAATGTCTTCTACACCACTATGTTTAGCCCCACAGTGGAGCCCTGGGAGCCGGAGTCAGCTGAGCCAGCCTCTGAGACTTGGTGCTCAGGGGTGCTGGAACTAGGGGTGCTGAAGAAGTAATAATAACCAAACACATGGTTTCTGCTTTTAGCAACCCCACTAGAAAAATTGTTCCAGCATCCCTGTTGGTGCAGTGGGTTTTCTTAATCACAGCATAGACATACCTTAAGTGAAAGGAGTTCCAGTCCTCAATAGAAGGGTATCTGGAGTGCAAAATGTTATCACTTCGGAAGCCACGAAAGCTCCATGGGGCTAGTATGGGGGATACAGTTAAGAGGATTTTAGACTATGGGTTGGTCTACAGTAGGAGGAAGGATCGACCAAAGATACACAACTTCAGCTACCTGAATACCATAGCCGAAGTCGGCGTATCTTCGGCTGACTTACCTGCCGTCCTCACGGCGGCGGCAATCGGCAGCGCACTCCCCTGTCGACTCCAGCTTGTGCCTCTCGGTGAGCTGGAGTTGACGGGTGCGCCGTTGGCGATCAATTTATCACATCTTAACAAGATGTGATAAATCGATCATCAGAGATCGCTCGCTACCCGATGAACCGATGGGTAGTGAAAACATACCCATAGTAAGGACTTATGTTTCTACTAGTGTAAAAGCCTGTATACACGGGCCAATGGTAACAGCTTGTGGGCCCCCCACTTGCTCAGCTCTCTCCCCCCTCCCCTCTCCAATGCCCCCCCAGTCGCTCAGCTCTCTCACCGCTCCCACACCCCCCCACTCACTCAGCTCTCTCACCCCTCCCCCACTCCAACGGCCCCTCAACCCCTCGTCATGCGCCCGACAGCCCAGCCCGCTCCCTCCCATCCCCCCAGCAGCATTCATTCCCCCCTCCTCCGTTTGCTGACACCCCAAGTCCCCGTTACCTGCCCGGCCATTTTGTGCCGCTGAACTACAACTCCCAGCAAGCTGTGTGTCCGGGCCGTCTCTACTGCACATGACGGCTTCAGACAAACTTCCCCTGGCCTTTTATTATATAGGATGCCTAAGAATTCCCAATGATCAACCTGATTGGCAGTCGTCGCAGAGAGCTCTAGGTGAGGGTGAGTATGGAGAGTGAACTAAACTCTTATCCTTACAGATGTCCTCTTCAGCTCAAAGCTGAAATACTTTAGTGAGATATATGGGGAGTTTGAACCCCTGCCTCCTCTGTTGTCCTGAGAGTGATAAGAAGACTTTTGTCACCAGTGCTCTTCAACCCAGCACTAAATGCATTTAACAAACAAACAAACAAAAAAGACACCAATAGTAAGAAAATAGGCATACATATCAAGGTGCAGCATCTTACTTTTCAGCCACTGTTATGCTATGACTTATGGGAGGTGCTGATCTGCAAAATTCATAATGAAAAAGCAAATGAGATTTCCTGGTACTGTGAGCCCTAGAGAGACTTTGGCTGCTACAAAAAGGTATTAAATGTTTAGTACCACTGAAATCAGGGCCCTCTGAGAAATTCAAATATATATCTATTTATAAACAGGCTGTTTAATTGCTAGAAAAGCAGTGGGAAACAATGAAGTATGTGTGTGTTTTACTGTGTATAATGCACCTGGGTCAAGTAGGATTAATGGTTACAGCCCACACAGATGAAAGAAAAACATATTTATCCACGGGACTCTTTTTGCATAGTTTGAAAATTATACAGAGTACACATGCCAGTGTATTTTATTGTTCTGATATGCTCTATGCACCCACCTGCTCTAACCACTAGAATTTTTCTGAACACTTTATCTTTAAGCTATTTGCAGAAAGATAGTTATATGAAACACAAGCCACCAAGACAAAAGTATGATTAATTATTTTAGTCAGTTTCCTTTGTATAGATACATTAGAGCAATCTTTGAGACCTCGCAAGTTTTAAAATCTTCCCTTCATTCACTGAC
Source organism: Sternotherus odoratus (assembly GCA_032164245.1). NCBI lineage: Eukaryota > Metazoa > Chordata > Testudines > Kinosternidae > Sternotherus > Sternotherus odoratus. The sequence continues at coordinate 167,103,791 of JAVMKO010000001.1, forward strand.
TCGGTGCTTTAGAGGTCTTTCATTCTGAGTCCAGTGTATGTTTGGTTTAAATTCTAGTGCAGTCATCTATCCCAAGAATCTTAGCTTTGGGATTCTTTGCTAGTCACTTTCAATATGTGTTACTATAGGTACTGGAAAGCCTATTACAATATACAGGGAAGAGCAACAAGAAAGAAAAAGGCAGACACACATTTTTGTAGCAAAAAGAAATGGGGAGGGGAACATTTCACAAACACCAGTAGGAAATTATTCTCCGTGGCCTTTTTCTCTTACAAAGGCTGAAAGTCTTAATGTAGTTAGTAGCCAAGAAATAACTGAAGGGGACCACTTCCCACCTCCCTTTAATTGAACAGACTGCACGTTAAACAGATTGACACTCCAGTTCTTCTCACCTCTCTTGCAATATTATGGGAGTAAATATTATCCACATCAGAACAGCACTCTGTCAACAAGTCTCTTTTACTACTGAAATAATCAATGAAGAAACCGCAATCTGCCCTGCAGCCTTCTGCACTCTCTAACATCTACAATAAGATTTCTACACGCTGGCAGTCAATATGGTTCAATTAATGTTTAATTCATGTTTTCTTCCTGAAGCGAGATGAAAAGACAGAACATTTATCAATAGCAGAGCTACAGCAAAAACAAACACTTTTTGTTTCAATATTACCATCTTTTTGAAATGCAAGACACCATAGCTCAGAAAAGGCAAAATATCATCTGCCTTTTATTTTCCAGAGATAGCTTAAGCTCTGCAGATGATCAAATGAAATATTAGTTCTAAAATATATTGTGAGGGGAATTATAAATTATTGTAGCAGTCAAGCTTAAACAGTGGGTAGCCACTTTCATTGTTTCCAGTGGCAATACTCTGAAAAAGACAAAACATCAAATTTAACCATTCTTCATTCCACCTTGCTAAAAAATCTTCCTCTCTCTCTAGTTTATTTCTGGTCAGCAGAAAGACTGTTGGTCATCAAAGTGAATGCTTACTGCTGACAGGAATTTGAATGAAGAATCCCCTCCAGAATGGCCATGATGTCTTTCTGTACAACAAGCATCAGTCTCCAAAAGCACAGGGTATTTTATCTCCATGACAGAACTGGCATCCTATGCCCAAGGATGAGTTTAAATCTAATTCACCACCCAACAGGTTTTAGTAAGTGCTTTTTCTTCATTTCCTTTTTAGATACATTCTTAACAGGCAGGCATGGCTATTCATAGTTCTTTCCTATATTAACCTCTGGGCCCCCTTCCTAGATCCTACTCAGTCACCAGCCAAAATTGTGAGGAGAGAGTATGAAGTAGAATAAAACCAAAGCTACCTTTTATGTAATAAGTGTCTTCAGATTTGTGAGTACAATACTACTTTAGTGTGAGGCATATTTCTGTCCATTTCCTTGGAAGTTCCCCATTACTCACACTGGAATGTAAGACTGGGAGATGGTGATTTGAGGGGTGGAAGAAGGAATGGTTTATATTACATGCAGGGCAAGTGGAGAGAGGAGAATAAAAAAGGCAGCAACATTTGTGTGTGTGTGTTCCTCAGGCCAAGGATTTTACATGAGGCCTATGAATCTGAGTTGAGAATATCCACTCTAAAGGACATGGCAAGAGAAAGAAATGCATTTGACCAAAACTCATAGAGAGTCACAGACATCAATAAGTCTGTAATTCTCTCTCGCACATTATTATGGATCTCTCCCCTTCCTCCCTCCTCCCCCGCCCCCCACCAGGTGAATCAAAATATTTCTTAGTTTGGGCACGTAATCTGTAGTTCTAATAAATACCCTATGTTAGTGACTCAGATTGACGACTGTCTGATAAACTGGGCAGGAGAGGAGAGTGAATAAGAGATATCCTATCATTGCCTTGAAACATATTATTCTGACTTTTAAATAATTTACAATATTTAGCAAAGATAACTTTACAATCTTTGCCCAATAATATTGATTAAGAAACTCAGTTCAACATTCAGAATCATATTTGTAATCACCACACTACTGTTTGTCTTTCGGGCAATGAGCGCAGAAGTATAAGACATGAAATACAATGAGGGGTTGTGTCTTCACATACAGTACATCAACAGAGAATTAGGTAGTTGTTTTTATTCTAATCAACATCCCATGATTCATTTACTGTTAATATTCAGCACTGTAAAATAATCTTCAAGGTTAGAGCAAGGATTCAGTTTAGTGATATAACCAAGACCTAAGTACCTTGCAGCTAGATGGGCAGAAATCCCTTAGTTTTCGCAAGGTGTCCTAATTTTTGCAGAACTTTAGTGCATCAGGCTGGACATTAAGTATGAAAATGAATAATATAATGAATACAGTGTCTCATGTTATTTATTTTTATATTAGATTTGATAACTCTGTCCCTGCATTTGAAATTGTAAGTGGACACAGTTGTTTATGCTGACCAAGCCTAAGTGCACTGAAGGGGCTGTGAAGGGGGAAGCATGGATATTTAAGTAGTTGGGTAGTGGAGCACTCTAGAATGCATGGGAGAGTTTGGAATTGTGAGATAAGTACATGGTGTGGATATTTATGTCAAAATGGTCATTAGTGAAACAATCAAGTTTAGATGGACTAGTTATGTGTGTAAAGAACTTGTCTAATATAGGTAAGAACTATTGACTTCAGTGGGACCACTCGTGTACCTAAAGATTAAATATAGGCCTAGGTGTTAGAGGGAATAGAGCCAAATGAAGAAATGGTACTGACAGTTTAACTTTAGTTAAAGAAGAATGTTTTTCAGTGCATAGGAAATTTCAATAAGTAGGGCATCCAATAGCTTAATTGTGGACCAGATTTCACATATACATATACAAGAGAATCATAATGGGTCACTTTTCTTTTCTGGGTGGAAGATTGCCATAGATTTCAGTCTGAACTCCAGTGGAACTTAGTAGATCCATGGAAAAAATACAGTAACCAAATTTTAGTCTGTGAGGGCTCTTAGCCACTCCCCCCTCAGACATCAAGTAAAGAGACCAAAGACAAGAGTTGAATCAAACTTTTCATGGTGTAATCAAGAGGCAACTCCATGTACATTTATCATTACAAAATTGTTCTTTGCTAGTTATGTCAAACTAAAAGGATTATTTGTACGAACACTGAGCTTACTTTTTAATCATATGTCGTAGTTGCTTTACTTTCATTTATTCTGTGTTCTAAAGAAAGTAAAGATATTTGAGTTTCATTTCAAATAATTTTATATCAGAATTTTTGCAGATTTCAAGAAAATACTTTTTGGAGGGTGTTTGCACTGAGAGGTGGGTCAGAAACACTGGTTGCATATGATTTAGGAATAATTTAACTACAAGTGTCCAAACCCACACTTAGTCAATTTGGGAACCAGACACCTTAACAATCTACATAAACTGAAGATATTACTGCTGATTTATATTATTTAGTTTACAGGAGCACCATGAGATACCAGTCAAGATGAAGGGGGCACTTCTACTAGGTATTTTACAAAAACAGAATAAGCGAGATCTCTTCAAGGGCCACTCTATGAAAACTTAATTCATAATACTGAGCAGTTACTCAAGCAAGTAGTTCTATTTAAGTCAATGGGACTAACCATCTGATTAACTTCTCATCAGTTAAAGTAAGGTGTTCAGAATTTGATATCAAGTCAATGCCACTGAAGTTAAGTAATCCTACCTGCACCTAATTTGCTGCTTTATTTTTATTTGAAAAAGAATGGATAGGGATTTCCCCCAACAATTGAAATAAACTGACATATTTAAATTCCACATTTTGCATCTAGATTATGAGATGTTTACAAGGGGACAGACATAAATGGGATGACCAGAGGAAACAACATTGCTAATAAAACTGTATTTTTCCCCAAAAGACATAAAAACTAAAAAGTTGGTGGTGGTGTGTATGTGTGTGTGTGTGGGGGGGGGTCCTTTGTTTTGTTTTGTTTTGAAGGTTGATTTAAAACATTTTGTTCCCTTTTTAATCCTGACTAGCCAGAAGGCTATTTAGGCACCTGCTAGGTGAAATATCTCATTTCTCTAGAAGGAAAGGATTTCAGCATTTTGCTCGCCAATTCAGCTAATGTTTAATTCATTGCCTTGTCTGCTAGCTAGATTAAAAGAAAGAACATTTATCAACGGGAGGGAGCAGTAAAATACAACCTCGTGCTCTGATCCTAATTTACAAGATGATCCAGTTCCAACTTCTTGATAAAAGATGTATTTGAAGGGAGGCCTAAATTGTGATTGCAAACCATAAAAAAAACTACTGGGACACAAACATAACTGATGATAAATCCTTTAGGCAAAGTACAATTTATGATCTAGTTAAAATGGAATATCCTGGCACCTAATGTCATCATAGTGCTAATGGGATATATCTGTTGCAACAAACTGCATTCTCCATAAAATACATTATTTTGCTATTTTCCTATTTCTCAGCTTGCCTCTGGCTTTACTCTAGGCAGGGACTAATAACAGAGCATAGTGCAAAGGAGTCATTTTTGCACAGTATTTTGCAGAGTTCACGTATTCAGTATCACTCTAAGGAAGCACAGGTACTTTGGAACAAAAATCACCGCATAGATCAAATCTGCAGACTTACATGTCCAAAGGGGAACTACAGAGAAAGAGAAGAACTATAAGGAAATGGTTTTTAGGGATTTGTGTCTATTTTTGAGCCATAACAAAGAGGTGATTAATCATAGTCTGTCATGGAGCAAGTCAAGTAATGCAGTACGTATATGAGAGGTAGACATTATCAAGAGAATTACTGGTCATGACTTTCCTAAAGAAAAGCTGTTTCTGCCAAACTGGAAAATATAGCTGACGTGCTAATTTTTAAGATCTATGATTTCTATCATAATAGTTCAGAGTTTTGATGGCAACACCTCTTGTTTATGTTTATGAGTTCCAAAATTCGGTCGTATTTCTTAAATACTCACCCCTTCAAAGATGTATTGATTTTTATAGTTCTAATTAGGCAGTTTGATTCAGCTCTATGGGAAGCAAACTTTTATATCTGTATATAAACACTGCATGATATTTTGAGCAAAACAGAAAGAATGACAAATGCAAACTGCTGTAGGCTCACACTTCTAGATGTCAGCCTTCCAGATAACTATTGAACTGCTATGATTTCTATAATATAATCACATTGCACCATATAGAAGAATCACAAAAGAATCATATAATCATAGCATATCAGGGTTGGAAGGGACCTCAGGAGGTCATCTAGTCCAACCTCCTGCTCAAAGCAGGACCAGTCCCACAACTAAATCATCCCAGCCAGGGCTTTGTCAAGATGGGCCTTAAAAACATCTAAGAAAGGGGATTCCACCACCGCCCTAGGTAACCCATTCCAGTGCTTCACCACCCTCCTAGTGAAACAGTGTCTCCCAATATCCAACCTAGACTTCCCACACTGCAACTTGAGACCATTGCTCCTTGTTCTGTCATTTGCCACCACTGAGAACAGCCTAGCTCCATCCTCTTTGGAAATCCCCTTCAGGTAGTTGAAGGCTGCTATCAAATCCATCCTTCTCTTCTCTTCACTAAACAAGCCCTGTTTCCTCAGCCTCTCTTCATAAATAATGTGTCCCAGCCCACTGATCATTTTTGTTGATCTACACTGAACCCCCTCCAATTTGTCCACGTCCTTTCTGTAGTGGGAGGGGCCCAGACTGGATGCAGTACTCCAGATGTGGCCTCACCAATGCCAAATAGAGGGGGATAATCACTTCCCTCGATCTGCTTGCAATGCTCATACTAATGCAGGCCAATGTTAGCTTCTTGGCAACAAGGGCACATTGCTGACTAATATCCAGCTTCTCATTCACTGTAATCCCCAGATCCTTTTCTGCAGAACTGCTGCCTAGCCATTCAGTCCCTAGTCTGTAGCAGTGCATGGGATTCTTCCGTCCTAAGTGCAGAACTCTGCATTTGTCCTTACTGAACCTCATCACATGTCTTTTGGCCCAATCCTCCAATTTCCCTAGGTGACTCTGGACCATATCCCTACCTCCAGCATATCTACCTCTCCCTGCATCTTAGTGTCATTCACGAACTTGCTGAGAGTACAATCCATCCCATCATCCAGATCATTAATAAAGATGTTGAACAAAAAATGGTCACAGGACTGACCCCTAGGACACTCCGCTTGATACTGGCTGCCAACTAGACATCAAGCTGTTGATTACTACCCGTTGAACCCAGCTTTCTATCCATTGTATAGTCCATTTATCCAATCCATACTTTTTTAACTTGCTGGCAAGAATACTGTGGGAGACCATATCAAAAGTTTTGCCGTTCCCTCTAATAGAAAAAGCTAGCAAACATATAAATAAAGGACATAGTGTAGGGGGTAAAAAAAAAAATCTACTGACTTCTATTTTGTTACCCATTTTTTCCACTGTTTTTATTTTAATATAATGGAGTCTTTGTTGATATTGCAAAATGAAAGCAGGGAAAAAATTCAGCCTTAAGGGGAAGGAAACACCTTGCAGCTTTCATTTTTTCCTCAATCATTAAGCACATCCTTTCACAAGTAGATTTTATCAAGAGAGATATGGGCATGTTTCTGGAATGTTCCAGAAACTCAAAAGAAAGTAACAAAACTCAATGAACTCTACATCTGTAAGGGTTCAGATTAAGAGTTTTTCCTATTCTCTCTCCATTCGCAGCCTAGCTACAGCTTACTCCATCTTCACCATTACTCTCCAAAAAAGCCTCTTCTTGGTTCTCAAAAATTGATTGTATGTAACTGAATTGAAAGAAGCCTGCAAGTCTGTTTAGGTTCATCTATCATTAGAAGAAAGGAAAATAATTAGTAGACTCCCTTTTGTTTTCTGCATGACATCTGCACTAGGCACCTCTTCTTACTCCCTAACCCGCACACTTCCCAAGAAACACCAGCAAAAACAAAATCATAATGCAACATGTTCTGACTCCACCACCACAGAAAAAGCTATTGAATCCATCCCTAATGGCAGCATCAGTCTCCAGAAATTAAAATGTCATTATTAAATAATTTTCTAGCCTGTGAGGATAACCTTGGAAATAAGGCCTGAATGTAAACTAAGGCTTTGTTATTTTTCTGAGTCTGAAGCAGCATGAAGCAATTACTCTGAAGTGTCATAGGTAACATACAAAAACTAAACTATTAACAAAGCTGATAATATAACATGAATTTGGGGGTTTCGTATTCATATCAATGGGGGGTATTAATTCTGGAACATAAAGTTGTTAAAATGTCAACTTTCTTAGTTATTTCCTCGCGGACCCTTTTATCAAAAATATGCAGCCAACATGCATGTCTCAGAAGCACAAACCCATTCCCATATTCCTCCTTCCCCCCCCCCCCCCAGTCAAAACCCCCATTCTCCCACATCTTCAGATTTTCCTCACAAGTTCTCTGATTTAGCGATGCATTGCCAATGGACAAGTCTACAGTGTATTGAAAACTGGAAATGTGAGGACAGAGTCAAATAAATAGAATAGAATAGAAAATAGATAGAATAGGGCCTATTGTTGTGGGTATATTGCTCATTTTCAAATTAAATTCATTTAAGGTCTCCATTTTTAATTTAAAACAAGCTGCTGAGGAAATGCCTACATGCCACACCCCAGAGAACTTCAGAATGCTGGGTCCTCAGTGCAGAATTAGGTCCAGTTCGCCACCAGGCACAATGAGCCTTACAGTTCTTCCTTCTCCTAATGGGAAGGGATTAAGAATACGAGCAGTAAAAAAAAAAAAAAAAGCAATGCAAACAGCATTCTATGGGGAATCGAAGACTGTCCCCATTAGGAGGGAATGGTTGGTTCTTCAAAGCCATGCAGCATGTTGTTACTGCATCAGGGGCACTTGCCACCAGCCTTTTTAAAATGACTTACAGTGTCTTCTGCCAACACTACCACTATCTAATCAGATTTACTTCTACATTTTAATATTCCTCAATTTACCAGGAAGTTCTCCACTCAATGATATGGATCACAGGAACAGTGACTATTCAGAAGATAGTAAGGGTTTCGGTGGACATCATTTGGTTTATTCCTGATTTTTCTTGTAGGATTATTATAAACAGAGAGCACTTGAGTTCATCCCACTGTGACTTAAAGATAATGTGAGAAGAATTTTTTTTGACTATTTCTTTTACTTGTTCAGAAAAAGTACATGAGATACTTGTGTTTTCAAAAAACTAAATAAATAAAAGGAGTAGGGAAGAGGGCAATCCTTTACTCATGTATGTCATGATTGCCAAATATAAGATAAGCTCTCAAAATGGCAAGAAATATGGGGTAACTTTTCTACTTAACACTTACTTATCTTGTGTTTTGTACCCATGAGTACAGTGTGATGCTGGAAGATACTTCTTTGTTCCATTCTCCTTCTTTCAGGATATCTAATACCTACAACCACCATTATTACTCTGGGTGTCACCTCTTAGGCCTGGTGTAAACTAGTGGGGAGGGTTGAACTCAGATATGCAACTTCAGCTACGTGAATAGCGTAACTGAAGTCGACACATCTTAGGTCGACTTACCTGCCATCCTCACGGCGGCAGCAGTCAACAGTGGGCTCCCCCATTGACTCTGCCTTGTGCCTTCTTGTGAGCTGGAGTTCTGGAGTCGACAGGAGTGCTTCTGGGGATGGATTTATCGCGTCCTGACAAGACATGATAAATTGATCCCCAATAGAGCGATTGCTACCTGCTGATCCAACCGGTAGTGAAGACAAGGCCTTAGTCTTTACTAAGCCACTAATCCACGGATAGCCAGAATGAGGAACTTGACAAAAGTTTGCTTGCTGAAACAGGACCTTATATATGTACATACTAAATGACTGAGGACCAGATGAGCTATGAGAATAGCAGCATCTAAATTATAATAACCTAGTGCAATAAAACATCCCTATCAGATTTCAGATGCACGAAACTACAGAAAATTAAACATCTTTGAAACTTCAGGGATTAAAAAAAAGTCTTGGTTCTACATTAAATTCTCTCGGGATGTAGTGTCTTCAGCAGGAGACTGAGAATCAGGACTCCTGTGGGGAGCAAAAGCCCATTTACTAACAGGGTTTTTCCCTTGCACTCATCCATCTCCCGATCATTCTCTGCATTTAACAAAGGGCCTACATTATACAGTAGACTCTCGATTATCCAGGATTGGATTAACCAGGATGTGGATTAACCAGGATGTCAAAAAAAACACACGCAATTTGCAGGGCCGGCTCTGGCTTTGCTGCCGCCCCAAGCACGCACACAAAAAACCCCTACCAGGGCGCAGGGCAGCCAGTGAACCAACACCCCCTCCCCCCGGCACAGGATGGCTGGTGAATCAACCCCCACTCCCCATATTTCCTATGGATGGTGATTATCCAGGATTTTATTAACCAGAATTATTTTTTTCCTTATCATCCTGGATAATCGAGAGTCTACTGTACACCTGTTTTCCCCCTGAAATATTCATTCAAATGTTTCCCCTCATGGGGATGGAACCACAGCAAACTGCTAAAGAAAGCCTCATGAACCATTAAAATCTGTCAAAAAATGATCAAAATTAAATTAAAAATAAAATATATTTAAAACCATTAAGATATCAGAATCCCATCAATTGTTAATTAAAAAATTAAAGCAGTCAACTTTGGTGCAATGGCCACTGCAGTACAGGAGATGTACATTTGGTCACTTATCACATATTTTGATAGGTCACACCACACACTGGCAAGTATGGGGGTGACCAGCCTGAGACCGACTCTCAATTCTGGATCTGGAGAAGGCACAAGGTACTGTGCATCCAGTTCATTAACTGCTGGAGTGTAGTTGCTATTTCTTCCTATATTTGCACTGGCTGATCTTCCTTCTTGCACTCTCTTTCCACAATGCAATTAGTTCTCTTGATAGGTGACACTGTTCGCCTCCTTTAGGTTCTTCCCATCATCTTAGATATACTATTTTCTTCTATCATGTGACCACCTTCTATGAGCTTCAGTATAGCAACAATGATACTACGGGCAAGTAAGCAATGCTGTTTTCTTCAGAAAACGTAGAATATAATAAAGCTTCCTTGCCAGAATATGCTGTGATATTGCATTAATATAAAGAAGATAATTATGCATGGAAGTCTTATTTGTGGTCTCCTCTAGGACTGTTTGAGAGCACAATCACTGTCCTCTTCCAGCCTGCTCTAAGTGCTGCATAGGCCAAAGGCGAACACACAAAGAAAGGTGATATTCATAGGAATCCCAGCTTTGTGGAGAAAAATATTAACTAGAACTGTGAAAAAAGAAAAGGAAGATGAAATAAACATTACCGTATTTTTCGGCATATAAGACGCCTTTTTAACCCCAAAAAATATTCGCAAAATTAGGGGGGGCATCTTATACGCCGAATATATGACCTCACCGGGGAGCTGGGGCGGCTGCAGGTGGCCCGGCGGGCGGGGCGGGGCGGCGCTTCCCCCCCGAGCCCACCCACATGTATTCGGGGCCGGCGGGGAACGGGAGCAGCTCGGGCCCCGGGGAGCGCCCGCCCGCGCGGCGGGGACGGGAGAGCGGCGCGCTCCCAGCAGCCCGCCCGCGCGGTGGGCTGACGGGAGAGCGAGGCGCTTTTTGTGTGTGGTGGTGGGTTTTTTTTTTTTTGTTTTTTTTTTTGTGTCCGGCTTTTTTATTTAAAAACTCGGGGGCGTCTTATAGGCCGGAGCGTCCTATATGGCGAAAAATACGGTAATTAATGGCTGATCTCATCTACTGTTTCTTATAGGCCTTAAATAGATTGCCACATTCTAATGGCTTAACACAGTAACAGGGCTGTGCATGTGGTGCTAACTGCAGTTAAAAGACTGTTATCCAGCTAAGCTGGGAGTTGCAGTTGTGATAGTGGCCCTAAGTAGAAGAGACAGAATGTGGGGAGGGTGAAAGAAAAAGGATTTTAGGGTAATTGTTAGAGGGAAGTTTCAGAGGCTGGATTTCAGACTTTTACTATTGTGATTTTGGATTGATGCCTAGTTGTGAGTCAGTCTGTAACTGGCAGAGCTCTGAAACGGGAGGGTCTACAATGATATTGTTAGGGGGGGAAATCAAAGACCGTGTCACCCCCTTACCTGAAACTCCGGGTAGGACAGAGTTAGAAGGTAAACAGCTCAACAGCTGTCAGAGACCAATGAAGAGTAAACAAACAGCCATTGATCAAGGCGGATCATTCATGCTTCCTCCTCTCGGAGGAAGGAGAAGGCTCAGTTTATTTTAAGACATCATGAGAGATTTATAGGATACAGACAGAAGAGGAGTGGTTTGCAGAAGAGGCATGGTCTAAGTTAATACATTTGCCAGGGGCATGCGTACTACCAACAATTACATAAACCGGGGGTCCATGACCTGGGTCACCATCTGGTCTCGAGTCTCTAACTCAAAGTATCAAGTATAACCTTGAGGAAAAGCATAAACAGGCCAGAACCACAGTTCTTACAAGACTTCATTGTTCTAATCAACATACATAGTCTAATGTAGGTCATCATAAGAGATAGTGACACGGCACTATTATCTACCAAGCACATGACAGAGAAACTTTTTGCTTAGCAATCATAAACAAAGCTGTAAATAAGTTTAACCCTTAACAATATGACAACCTGTCACCAGTTAATAAGCATGGGAGCCTTTAAAGAAACAAAACACAACAAACAAAAAGGGTAGGGAAGAACATAATGTGGTAAACAACAAAATACACAGAACTCTCCCCTCCATCTCAAAAAACAAACCAATGACCTTTTCTTCCACAATGGATTATTCATCCCTCATTCATAGATTCCAAAGCCAGAAGGGACAATTGTGAGCATGTAGTCTGACCTGCTGTATAGTACAGGCCACAGAACTTCACCAAAATACTCTCTAGAGCACATCTTATAGAAAAAAAATCTAATCTTGATTTAAAAATTGCCATCGATGGAGAATCCATTACAACCCTTGGTAAATTGTTCCATTGGTTAATTACCCTTGCTGTTAAAAAATTAACACCTATTTCCAGTCTAAATTTGTCTAGCTTCAACTTCCAGTCATTGGATTGTGTTATATCTTACTCTGCTAGATGAAAGAGCCCATTATTAAATAGATACTTCTAGACTAAGATCAAGTCACTCCTTAACTTTCTCTTTGTTAAGCTAATTAGATTGAGCTCTTTGAACCTATCACTATGAGGCACACTTTCTAATCATTTCATCATTCTCATGGCTCTTCTCTGAGCTCTCTCTAATTTATCAAAACCCTTCTTGAATTCTGGACCCCAGATCTGGACAGAGAATTCCAGCAGAGGTCACACCAATGCCAATACAGAAGTAAAATAACCTCTTTACTTCTACTTGAGATTCCCTTGTTTATACAGACGAGGATTGCCTTAGCTCTTTTAGACACACCGGGACACTGGGAGCTCATGCTCAGCTGATTATCCCCCTCAACTCCAAATCTTTTTTCAGAGTCACTGCTTCCCAGGAAAGAGTCCCCCATCCAATAAGTATGGCCTACATTCTTTGTTCCCAGAAGTATACACTTACAATAACCTGTATTAAAACACATATTGTTTGCTTGCACCCATTTTACCAAGTGATCCAGATCACTCTGTATCAGTGACTGTCCTCTTCATTATTTACCCCTACCTCAGTCTTTGTGACAACTGCAAACTTTACCAGTGATTATTTTGGGGTTTTTTCCAGGTCATTAATAAACATTTTAAATAGGGTAGGGCCAAGAACTGCAGCACATCCATTCAACGATGATTCCCTGTGTACACTCACATTTTGAGACTTCTCAGTTAGCCAGCATTTCATCCAAGGTATGATATGTTAATTTGTAATTAAAAAACTAGAGCAATATAAATGTCATGTGGCACCAAGTCAAAGGCCTTACAGAAGTCTTAATATATTACAGCAACACTATTAGCTTTATCAACCGAAGTTTTAATCTCATCAAAAAAGGTACCAAGTTCGTTTGAGAGAATCTATTTTCCATAAAACCATGTTGATTTTTCCATTAATTATATTGCCCTCCTTTAATTTCTTTATGAATAGAGTTTACCCTTTTAAAATATCAGCACAAGATTAGCGGTCTCTGAGCCCTATGGAACTTCCAGTATTCCAAGACGTACTGAAAATCAACATTCCATGAGCTGATCAGCCAAATCTTTTTAAAACTGTAGGATCAAATTATCTGGACCTGTTCACTTAAAAATGTAGTACTTTAGTAGCTGCTGTTTAACATCCTCCTGAGTTACTAGTGGAATAGAAAGTGTCATCATCATCATTATATATTACTACATCATTTGGTTTTTTCCCCAAGGGAATAGAAATATTTATTGGACCCTGCTGCCTTTCCTGCATTATTATTGATAATTCTACCATTTTCATCTAGTAATGAATTGATACCATTGTTAGGATTATTTTTGTTCTGAATGTATATAAAGAATTTATACAAGGAAAATATTTCTTCATACTGAACTACTCTTTCAACCCTAAAAATCACTGTGCTCCTATCACATAGGACAGCAGCTTTTCTGTAGTGGAATGGAGTGTGTGGACCATAGACAACTATGTTAAATAAGTACAATTATTACTAATATACACCTTTAATTTTGACATATCCAATATGCTAGGGCACACCCTGCTTAGGAAGTTACTGCTATGGAGTTAAATTCTCAGACTGATTTGCTGTTTTTCCCGAGAGAAAACTCAAGACCCGAAATAGTGACATATTACAATGATGGTTGTAATTTGTAATGTAAGATACAGGTGCCATTATGAGTTATTATTACCACAGGAAACAGGTGCCTAGTAGTGGGAACTTGTGGTTCAATGGGATAACGATGCAGCATTATCTCAGTAATGGTGCTGCAGCATATGTATCACCGCAGCATCCTGTTTGATGTGAAAGACAGTTTTCAAAATATCGCAGCTGGACAAGTCTTTCCCCTCATTGGCCTACATATTTACTGAAATGTTGCAGAAGTCTGAGCTAAAGAAGCATCTACATCATCTAAAGAAGCAACTATTGTACACTGACCCTTATACACCTTATTTGCCATGCTACTCCATCACTTTATTTTTTCAAACTAATGAGAACTGTATAAAATATATGTATAATCATGCTGCACAGTAAGAGTTAGGCTGATATATTGGAAAAACATGAATATATAGCAATTCTCTAATCATAATCCAGATTATAGCCTGATTAGATGATGTGTAAAATATTAAAACAGGTCACAAAATAATTCCATTGAGTTAAACAGAATTATACTGTGACTACTCACTATTTCACACAGACAGTCACTTGTCATCATTGCAACTTTCCTGGCTGTTTTCAGGACATTAGACTGAAGACAAATAATTCTGAGTCGGTTTTACAACAGAAATCCAGTGAATTATATAATCTCTTTTAAAGAGTCAGATTATCCAGAAGGCTTCCGAAGTAGTATTTTTATATATACAACAGTGCATATTTTTAATTTTTATTTTTTTATATTTTTAGTTTTACAAAATACTGATATTTCTCAGTTATCCTGTGGCTTGGTCCATCCAAACCATTCTTGGCGGCTCTGCTCTGATATTCCTTGCTGCTGCCACTCATGCTCATTTAAGATGTTGCCATACTTCGTGTTGTGGGGGCTAATTTTGTAAGGTAAGACAGGGACCAGCCCACCTGTGACACGCTCTGCTAATGAGAATGAGCCAACCCTGATTCACCTGTGAGTAATTAATTACCTACATAGCTAGGTAGCAGATAATTCGTTAGGGCACACCTGCATCTTATAAAGGGTTACGAGGGCTCAGACTGGAAACCCCAAAACACAGTAAAGGAGCTCCTGAGGAATGGGACTGCTCAGGAAGCTGGCTAGAGAGCTCACAGGACCTAGGAAAGGTGTTCCTGGAGTGGGTTCAAAAAGGGTTATAAGTGGTAAAGGCCTGGTCCCAGTGGAAGGACCTTACCACACAGCAGCATGAGGTCCAGGTCATTGGGAAGGTGCACACTACTCCAGAGGAGAGCTGCAGAGATTTGCACTCTGCTGGGGCCCTGAGTCCAACGAATGAACCTGTCCTACGGTGATGGCAGAAAGCCTGACTCCAAAGATAGCCTTGGGTCAAGAGGGCCTTATTGGTGAACAGAGAAGGATGGACAGACTAATATTAACTGCTCCCCTCTTCTTCAGCTAGGACACTAAGGGTGAAGATTTGCTTGCACATCTATTTGGCCTTTGATTAAATAAATTAGACCCCCGAAGGGGCATCGTTCACCATGTACAAGTCTTGTTAAACTTACTGATATCCCATAAGGGGGAACTGAGTCATGGCCACACCTGCCACTCCACACTGTGCCACCAGTGGGCATGCTGGCCTCCCAAGGGCTAACACAAAGGGAGGCTCTGAGGATGAATGTCCACGCTATAACATCCACCAATGACCACATCTAGCATCTCTGCAGTACTTGTTGACAATAAGCACCCTCCTGCCACTGATTTATTTGGCTTTTTACCCCACTTTTGCTTCTCTTGTTTATACTGTTAAGGGATAAATATTGTTACATTGCCACTTGAGGCAAAGTCATGTTTTGGAGCAGTATATGGACAATGTTATTTTCTGATCTATTGTATAGTTCCATGGAAGAGTTTATTTTTATTTCCTTTCTGATGTAATATACTAATGTGTCCAATTTTAAACATAACATGCCTCCATATATAATCTTTCTTTCTTCCCGCACCACAATTTCCAGTCGAATAATACGTTGTGCTACAAAGCAACCTATTGAACCTGGAGAGCATAACCTTGTAACATACAGTTGAACTTCACCTATTAGAAGTGGTATGGTTTACTTTCTTAGCAGTGTCAATTTGCATACTGATAGCTCTCTTCCTCTTTTAATCACTACATATAAAGCTACCATATTTCTGTAATAATTCCAATGTACATCATATATTATTTCTTTTGATGTATTCAATCACTTGCAGCGGCTAATGAATTTTTCCCCCTTTTGTGCCAACGTAAATGTTTGCAGGAAATGTGATTCCTTTATTTTTTATAAAAATCAAAGAACACATATAGTCATTAATGGTTTCAAAAGAACTATATTGTTTTATGTTGAAAAAAATGACGTATCATTCCACTGCATTCTTGGGTTCTCCGCCACTTAAACGTGAAATAACTACAAAGTCAGCAACTCCTCATTATTATTAATTACTCACCATAGGGAACTGCATGCTGATGGTTTATAGTTTCACATGGAAGAAACAGATTATTCAGTCAGAGTCAAGTGAAAGGAGTTTAGAGTCTGCTGGCTGATTGTGTCAGAATTTACCGCAGAGAGAATATGAGAGGTATAAGTTAATGAAAAAGAATAAATAAGGTACTCACAAGGGTTAGGGGACCCATACAGTCTCCCTCAAAGGTATCAATAAGACTATACTTTCTGCAAGCAAAAAAGAGTGATGATAGAAAACATAGCTACTTCTATAAATGCTTAATGTTAGCATGCCATGTCTCACTGCATGCCCAGGGCCAAATAAACCATTAACATTATTTCTTATTGGCAAAAGCACACAGAATTTATATGCAGAAGTCCAGGTATGTGCCTTTTTTACCGAATGCACATTTATATCACTATGTTATGAAATAGGTGAATTTAAAAATATTTTCTCTCCTCTGACAGCTTTTTGTTTTAATATATATTTCCTAGTTCGAGGCTATTGTTTACACAAAATTTCTAACAGCATTATCAAAACCAGTAGTTTAAAGTATGTTCAAACCTTCAATTTTCCCCATCACTACTCATCTCTCTTTCTGTACTGGACATGTTGACCTACATACGTGTGCGAAACTATGCATTACTGTCAATCTGCACATTAATGTAATGGGTATTTTAAAATATCAGAGCGAGGTATTTTCCCATTTTGCAACCCAGTGAAATTGCATTTATGCTGCATTCTGTATTTTCACAAACCAGTGGAAATTCACAACTTTCCTAGCACATGAAAAAAGCTGACTGCATGTGTAAGATGTGGGAAGAAGAGTAGGTCGTAATGGAAGTGGTCTTTTCTTTTTATTAAATAATCAATGTGATAACAGAAAATACCCCACTCTCCCCACTCGATTCACTGCTAAAGAATGAGAATTTTGTTTAACCAGATTTGTTCTCCACATTGAATGAGAGTATCAAAGATGTGATACTCTTCCCAGTTGTCTCTCCCTATTGGTTCTATCATTAAGGCTGAACCTGCAAATATAAAATTCTCAATGTCAGCATCACTTGATGGTTCGTCAGACTTGTTGCCACTGACTCATTAATTGATTGTGGTTTCTCTTGTTTCTGGGTCAGTAGGTATCTTATGTGTAGCTATTTTACAGGTAAACATTAAATATAGCAAAACCCTTATTTATTAATGCAGTGCTACTGCAGCTTGGCAAATAAGAACAGAAAATAATTTAACACAGAATTCTCAAACAAATTCCTTTTCATCTCCTATAACTTCCATTTTGAATGACAAAATATTCCCACTTCAAACTTGAAGTTCTCCATTCCCTAACAAGTTTTCAAATTTCCTCATTAGAGTAACTGTGATGTTGACCCTGAGCTCTGTCTTCCACTTCCAGTAAATGTCTCCTTTCATGTTGAAAGGCAGAAGAGCACTAGTTGTGCAATCCATGAAGAGAAGATGTAAAATCAGTCTCCATAAGCTGGCATTTTCACTAATAGAGATATTTTCCCAAACAGAGTATTAACCCATTATGGATAATGCATTTGTCTCAAATTCTCAAGTTGTTTTTCCATCAGGTGTTTTGAGCAAGAAATTTTGCTTTTTATAAATATTAGAATTGCCAAAACTATGACTGTAGAGGGATTCTGTACTCTTTAAAACAATACTTTGATAGGAGTGATTTGTAATGTTACTTTTCTGATCAATTATCAACTTCTATTTACCTTTTCATCATTTGCTTGTCTTTACTATTTACATAAAGAAACATGCATTCTGCTTTCTTCTTCTTGAGTGTTGATCTTTACAAGAGTGATTCTGAATAGAGGAACACAAATATGAAGAAAAAAACACACCTGGAATTTATTTCCAAGGTAGTTGTTCATAAGAGAGATATTAACATCATTTTAAAACCAAAAATCATGGTAATTTACTTTAGGCAATTCTATGTCAGTAGGCTGTCCTTCTAACCCTCTTTGGCACACAGACAGACTTTGTTAAGACTCATATCATTTCTCCATTTATTTTATCTGACAAGGAATCATCCCATATGGAAGTAAGGAAGGTAAGAATTATGCTGTACAAATACAGATATACTATTTAGCTATGTTTGCTCTTGAAGTGGCACAGCAGTCTATATTAGAATGCCAGTATAAAATGTCCAAAACCTTGGCTTTCATGTTCTCTAACTGATACACTTAGAAAAGCTGCAAAAGTGCAGCACTTTGGACAAGTAAAAAATCCAGTTCCCTTGAAGCCAGCAAAAACAGATGGATATTCACACACAAGATGAGGATGCCTGCTCTGCACATTATTTTATACAGTGAAGAAGGATGGATTTTAGGCTTCCTGAATTTAAGTTGCATTTATGACAGGGAGATATAAATTTCTGTAACAGTGAACTATTGCTACTTCACTAGGAACGCTAGCTACCAAGACAGCTACTCTGCCCTACAACAACAGAAGGGATGTGTCAAGAATCGCTGTATAAAGGGCAGAATTGGACGGGAATCACGGAATCAAGACAGACAGTATTAACCTGCCATGGTCCCACATGTTGAAGATAGAATTAAAGTTACAGTGGTCCCAGAATCAAGGGCACAAAATAAACCAATCAATAAAACACAAAGGGCAAGAAATGTATACCCTAAGGCCTTTAAACAGCTGTAACCTTGGAAACCCAGCATTGCTGGTAGAATCAGGCGGCAGGGCATGAGCTATTAGAGATGATGACGCAAACTGCTGATCCTCTGCCAATAAAATTGTGTTCAGCCTGTACCACAGTGTATGCGGATTTGCTTTCATCTTCCCTAAACTCAGTTTCCTGATTCAGATAGTAAATTACAACAATAAGTGAAACGACAGGGCTGCTGGGGGGACAAATGTTAAATGGGGTTTCATATGGGGGTACATAAGCATTTATTGATCGATTTGCAGTTCAAACACTGAATGATATTATGGAAGCTTATTTTGGGTAAACAGCTGATTTTACAGGAATATGGGACACTTGCATGAGTCCTTGGTGGGGACAGCAACAGCAGCATGAGCGTGAGATGGGGAGGCAGCTTGAGCATGCTCCCAAACCCACTGAAGTGATTGGGAATCTTTCCCTTGACTTCAATAGGTCGAGCAGACTAAAAAGGATCCAGGAGAAATTAGAGAGATTATCTAACTCATTTTAAGAAGTATTCTGATGTAGACTAATAGATTTTAGAGTCAGAAAGTTCCTTTAAGATAATCCTCAGGTATACCACAGACCATAGAATTTCACCCAGTAATTCCTCCACTGAGCCCAATCACCAGAGATTGGAATAAAGCACCCAATCTTGATTTGAAGATTTCAAGTGACAGAGAGTTTACCATACCTGGATGGCAATCTGCACCAATGGTTAACTGACACATTGCTAAAATTCAAACTGGAAATAAAACCAATACAATTCCTACAAGCTTGCAGCCACTGGTCACATTACACTTTCGTTAGATGAAAGAGATCTGAGGCATAAAATATTTTCTCCCAGCATAGGTGCTTCTAGGCAGTGATCAAATTAAGCACTCCCTTCATTAAGCTGAAGTGGTAGAGTTCCTTAAGTTTCTCCCTCAGATCATTCTTGTATCTCTTCTCTGAACCATTTCCAATTTTGCAACAACGTTTACTCTGGACTGCACAAGAGGACACAGAATGCCAGTAGTGGACTCACCAAGTGAATAGACAGAGATCATACCAAATCCCTAGTCCTGCTTAATATGCTCACCCAAGGATAAAACTGGTTCTTTTTGCAGCAACATTGCAATGGGAACTCATGTTTAGCCTAGAGTTTGTTGGGACAGAATTTACATAGAATAGTCTTGACAGAGCTGAAAAGTCTTACACAGGCACTCTGTACTGATTTATAGAGTGCTAGTTACAGGGAATTCTCCAATTACACAATTACTGCACTTTCAGTGTCATTCAGTTCCACTGCCCACCTGCAGTATCCCTGTTTTTATTATTTGCCCAAGTACCTTTTAGACACAAACTTTCTAAATGATGGTGATCTCACTGCTGACATCTGCACTTGACCGTCTCTCATTCTGACACATTGTGTAGCATAGCATCATAAAATATCAGGGTTGGCAGGGGCCTCTGGAGGTCATCTAGTCCAACTCCCTGCTCAAAGCAAGACTAACCACAACTAAATCATCCTAGCCAGGGCTTTGTCAAGCCTGACCTTAAAAACCTCTAGGAAGGAGATTCCACCACCTCCCTAGGTAACCCGTTCCAATTCTTCACCACCCTCCTAGTGAAAAAGCTTTTCCTAATATCCAATCTAAACCTCTCCCACTGCAGCTTGAGACCATTACTCCTTGTTCTGTCATCTGGTACCAATGAGAATAGTCTAGATCCATCCTCTTTGGAACCCCCTTTCAAGTAGTTGAAAGCAGCTATCAAATCTCCCCTCAATCTTTTCTTCTTCAGACTAAACAATCCAAGTTCCCACATCCTTCTTGTAGTGTGGGAAATGATCATTGGCAATGCTCCTATTTATACAGCCCAAAATGTCGTTCGCCTTCTTGGCAACAAGGGCACAGCATTGACTCATATCCAGCTTCTCACCCACTGTAACCCCTAGGTCCTTTTCTGCAAAACTGTTGCCTAGCTGTTCGATCCCTAGTCTGTAGAAGTGTATCGGATTCTTCCGTCCTAAGTGTAGAACTCTACACTTGTCCTTGTTGAACCTCATCAGATGTCTTTTGACCCAATCCTCTAACTTGTCTAGGTCCCTCTATATTCTATCCCTACCCTCCAGCGTATTTACCATTTCTCCCAGTTTAGTGCCAACTGAAAACTTGCTGAGAGTGCAATCCACACCATCCTCCAGATCATTAATGAAGACATTGAACAAAACTGATCCCAGGAGCAACCCTCAGTATCTAGAGGTCCAAAAAGACAACTTGTGTTCACTGGCCTCTGTCTGAAGTTAATGAATACGTTTGAACCCCCACTCCTTCTTCATTTCCATTTCTACATACGTACACTGCATCTGTGTTTCTTGGTAGTACAATAACATTCCTTAATTATTTGAACCTAATTAGGTGCAAGGTCTTTCACTGTTTTCACTTGGCAAAGCAAAAACTACAATGACTACAGTTTCACCAAAAGAACCCTACCCTGCCTCATCCCATCTCTACTAAGAGGAAATATATGGAGATTTCTTTATTGTTCAAATGGTGAAGAACACAAAATGATTTAGTGGAAGAAATTTAGCATGACTGAAAAAATATGTAAAGCATTATGTTTTATGCATAGATTACAGTTGGTCATTGTACAGAATATGTCCATTATGATAATAAACACATTGGTTTAAATAAAGACATATATGTGAAAAGTGTTGGTTTCCAAGGCTAAGGAACTCCTTTTCTTTAGAACAAGAGTTCAAAATCTTCTTCACATAGTGTGGACATCAGTTTAAGAGAAAGATTGTATTATGGACTCTCACCTCCCATTCAAAGTCATGTAAAGCACCTCCCTTTATATTCATAACATCCTTATGGCAAGTAAAGTAATTAACTTATGTGGGAAAGTAATATTAGAAAAAACTTTAATGCAGGGGTTCTCAAACTGGGGGTTGGGACCCCTCTGGGGGTCACAAGGTTCTTACATGGGGAGTTGCGAGCTGTCAGCCTCCACCCCAAGCCCCGCTTTGCCTCCACCATTTACAATGGTGTTAACTATACAAAAAAGTGTTTTTAATTCATAAGGAGGGGTCACACTCAGAGGCCTTCTATGTGAAAGGGGTCACCAGTACAAACGCTTGAGAACCACTGCTTTAATGCATTTTTACTGAATTTAAAGTGATGTAGCAGCTGGCAGCAGAACTAGTACCACATGACCACAGCTCTCCATATACCACCAGCAAATGCTCACTGGACCCAGCAGTCCATGAACTACAGTCTAGGAACTAATACTTTAGAAATGAGGCTGACAGCAGATATTCTAAGTTGCACATTAAAATGGAAAACATCATTCTAGTAGAGGGTGGAACAGCCATTCAGAAGACTGACTGGTTGGCCTGGATATATTTCTATCAAGGTATCGGTCACATTTTAAAAACAAAAACAAACACACTAATAACTTATTTGCAAGCACTACTGGCTTAATATAAAGGTGGTGTGGAAGGTATAGTTCTTATATCCCAATATTGTTTTATGTACAGTAATTGTATTGGTGCCCAGTCACCATGATAATGGGCATGTTTGATTATATGAGTGAGATAGATGGATGGATGTCTATATTCCCTGAATACAAAGTACTTTCTAAATATTGTCAATGCTAATATAGAATATACTGAATGTATGAATTTAAATGTGGTTAAAACATTCAGAAATAAAAGGTATTAATCAAAAGACTCATCTAGCAATAAATCTTTCTGATGAGGAGTAAATTACTATGTGTATTTATAATGAGACCATTGTCTTAATCATTTCAAAATACATGCTTTATTTTCAGACATGTGTAATTACCTTCATATTTCTCTCATTTACCACCAAATTCAGTAACCATCTCAAACAGCTACAATCTGTTTGCAAACAAACCCCAGAACCTTTCTGTCTCCTTCACAGGGATCTTATTAAATCCAACACAGCAGCAGGTCTCTTCAGTAGAATCAAACCAGAATATACAGGCTGCATTCTTACACACATGATTATTATAGTTAACCATTTTGTTCTATGGACGCTGATGAATTCTGATCCTATTCAGAAAAAAGAAAGGTCTCCTCTTTTGGATATAAGTGCACCTCCCTCCTCCCCCAAATAACATAACAGATGCTGACTCCACCCCCTCGGCACTTAATCCTACAAAAAGGAACAGATCTGGGCTTCGATCACATTCCTCACATTTTAAAGATGCTCATCCCAGAAAAACATATATTGAAGATAGTCAGCTATGATGACATCATAGAATTTAACTGCATTGTGTCCTTTCCCCATTGTCATTGCTTAGGTAAAGGAGAAAATCTCTCAAGGCATACTGGCAGGAAGCCATTCACCAACCTATCAGAGAGCCATAAATTCTTTGTAAATACTTAAAAATATTAGTAGATAGACTGAGGCCATATTGCTTTCAGTCAAGTAATGAAGCATCCTATTACTAACAATCAGGCACAATACTGAAAACAAAACAACCTCCATCAGAAAACAATTGTTTTCCTTGTGCTTGGAGGCACTCATACCCAGTTGGGTGATCAATAGCCCAGAAAAGTTAGGTCAAAAGTATAGCTTCCTCACCCCTTTTGACTATTTTAATCATCTTAAAACATCCCTCCACCTTCAGTAGGTGTGCAAGATCATACATATTCTATCCGGTGGAATTGAGAGTAGCAGGAGCAAGACTCATTGTTATAAGCGTCTGTCTCCTTAGCAACTGTTCACATCCATCTTAGATACTTATGGCTCTCCCATCCCCATAGTATCTGAGCACCACACCAAATGTTACTGTATTTATCTTCATAACCCCTCTGAATTAGGGAAGTGCTACTACCTTCATAGTATAGTTGGGAAACTGAGGCAAAGAGAGGCTAAATGACTTGCCAAGGTCACATGGGAAGTCCATAGTGTGAAACAATGGAAATGCCTGCAAACTATTTTATGGTTTAATCAAATATTTGTTGAATGGCTAAACGAGAAATTACTTTGGTCCATAGTGAAGTAATTACAAACACTTCGAATTTCAAAAAGAATCCACAGTGAGTAGGTTTTAATGGATTTTATTTAATACTTTGATTCTATTTTGTATCTCATCTCTCAATACTCTTTATATGCTTAAACTATATGGAAATCTATGCTAACACCACCATCAAAAATTCTTTCTTCTTAATTTACTTTCAATTTTTGTTTCCTACCTGGCTGTTTTGACACTACTTGACACCAAAATGCTCTGGTGTTTAAATTATACTTTGATACCTTGAAATGGATTTTAAGCATGCACAGGAGAACAGCTTCCAACTCTATGCATCTGCACTGCTTAGACAATGCCCGTATACACAATCACTTGAATGGTATGCTAACTACATAGCCAAATCACGGATATGCACATGTGAGGACAATGAAACAATAATAAATGTTGTTTCTAACACCCAGCATCATCTTGATGTGAAATCCAAATTGGCAACTCTGCGTAGTGGGAGGAGAGGAAGAGACAAGCTGTGCTGTGAGTATTGTTATCTTGGGAACAAATGCCAATTTACAGTGCAGTACTTTATACAGATCTGTGCACATCCTCAGGGTTTCATTTTGCAGGGATTCATCTAAACTTTCCTTTTGGTTCATGAAGTTCATGAGCCAATAATTTTCATTCCTTTTTTGTTTGTTGTTAAAAATAAATATCTGAACCTCAGTTCAATACTGGATTGAGACCACTAACCACCTCCTGCTTTCTCACAAAAACATAGTGAAATTGTGAATTTTAATGCAAAATCATAATCTGGGCCATGTGTTCTCAAAACTGAGGCAAAGTATGTCCTTCAACCAATAGTCCCAGTATTTGTACAGTAACTCCATTTTTACAATTTCAAGAAGGTTGAGCTTAATTGTGGGTATTTTGCATAGCTAATAATGTATGCTGCGTGTTTATTTAAGTTTATTTAAGTTTACTTTATTTAAGTTTATTTAAGTTTATTTAAGTTTACTTAAGCTGTTAAGTTTATTTAAATACCAATTGCCTCAAACAGCTCAATAAATAAATAATAATAATAATAATAATAATGCCTCAATGTAGTATTCACATCAAACAACATAAAAAAATATACCTGTGGTTAAACCCAGAACAAGGTGAGTAACATTTTCTCATCGGGGCTTCCTGACTCCCTGTTTACTAAGTGTCGCTGCCATTTGCATGGTTCAATCTCTTGGGAATATGGCCCAGAGAGTCCCATTCTTTTGCTTCAGCTGACACGGTTCTCTTTGTGGCAGATGGTTTTAAAATATTTTAAAGGAGGTGCTCAGTGTATCGTTAAGAATCCTATCAAGCACGGAGCAACAGATCTCTACAGAAAGGGCTCACTGTGTTTCATGTGCAGTCTCCTGAGTAGTGTGAATTTATTAACCACTTTGAAGTGGTAAAAACGTGATGTGTATATGTACAGAAGATCCAAACAGTATAAAAACCAGCTAGAAAATCAATCAAGCAGCTTTTTAACAAAGGTATTTTGAACCAATCAAAAGAATAGCCCAACAGTTACATGCAGCTGATCTAACACTCATTACATTATCATTTCAAGGAAATGTCTTTTGCAATTGAAAGGTGAAGGCTACCCATAATGAGCTCCTTCTGAGTCAGCAACATGACACTTTTTTATAATGCTGAGACAAAATAAATATGTGGCCAGCACCAAGGAGGAATTATTCTCTGCAAACAAACGGTTTTCTGTATGGAAGGGCTCTTGCTTTGAAATGAAATGCTGCATAAAAGCCATGAAATGTAGAAAGAAAGAAGGCTTTAATGTGAGACCTTTTCATTAAAAGAGTGAAAATGTAATGTAGAGGTGGTTGCCGTGAGGGATGGGTAAAAAAGGTCGGAAATTATACTCTGCCTACTGTTAGCAGATTCAAATATATGCTGAGAGTGCAACTCTGTTTGATTTGGTGCTAGTGAAGCTGTCTTTGATATTTGCCACAGATCTCACAGTTGGAGAAATGGTCTAACAAAATTGTATTAAAACAAAATGTATTTTTCAAATGAATGGGACATAAGGAAGAGTCTCAGAGACAGAAAATGGCATGGGCTGCAGCCTCAGCTGGAATAAATTGGCATAGGTCCGTTAAGTAATAGATCTATAGATATTTATACCAGCTGAGGATTTGTCCCTAATTTTATGAGTGCCTTTTATTACTTTCTAGTAGAATAACTGGCATGGACCATGAACGGGCAAGTGGTTTTGTAACAGAAACTCATCTGCCTACCCAAGCAATCGGTGCTGCTTCAGATGACATACTAGTTGATGGGGGGGGGGGGGGAGAGAGAGAGAGAGAGAGAGAGAGAGAGAGAGAGAGAGAGAGAGAGAGTTTGTGTGTGTGGTTTGTTGCCAACGTGTTAACAAAGGGGCCTAAAAAAATTAACAATATGAACAGGGATGCATGTGTTTACAGCAAGAAAGGGTGATGGAATTGGGCAAACATACATTCGGTGGTCTCTGCTGGAGAGGGCAGAGTTATCTTCCAAGGAAAGTGTTACAGTCATATTTGTCATTTGTTGTGAGTTCTTCAGAAATATTTTTATGAGCCTCAGGAATAGGTCAACTGACAGCAGGAATTATTTAGCAGTTTCCTAAACAAGGTCTCACTTCTCTCACATGGACTTCTGAAAGACTAAAAAGAAGAGCCGGACAAATGCATCAGATATTTTCTGCCCCTCATCTGCATTTGCTTTCCATGAATATTCTAGTAAATAAGTTTACTGATAGGAATGTTTGCAAACATGGCAAATTAATATAATATTCAAGAATGTCACAGAAAGCAAATTCTGAACAAGTAAACATATCCACCCCAGAAGTCTCATTATAAAAGAGTTATTCTCATTCAATCAGAATAGAAAATATTAAGTGACGTGTGTCTAATCAAACACTCACGAATGTTTATGATCATATGCAGACAAAGAATGGACACTGAAGGTATTTTGATAATTAATCAGACAATTTGCGAACAGAGAGGGTCTACATGTAAATAATTTATTTGCTACAAATTATTTATTCAGCTTTCTATGGAATAACTAAACAGGGATTTTGCTTATTTTTTTCTTGCAAAAAGAACATAAGGAAAATGATTAGCATTCCTATACATCCAAAATACAGAAAATTCCAACAACTTTCTTGGAAAGGAGTATTGTACAAGTGAAAGATAATGGCTTTGACCCACTGCATTGCCCCATGGATAATTCTGAAACAGCAGGAAATTCTAATTCTGTCAACTTGGCTGTGGAATTTCAACAGGTGGTTCCTGGGAACACTTTAGAGACCCCTCCAGCATATAACCAATACTAGCCAATAGAAAGTATCTCTATCTCTATTCCAACTGTTAAAATGACTTCAATTTCTAAGTCTGTGCTGTCTGTACAGTACTGTGTGGTCTGCCTCAAAGGAAGGAGGAAGCCCAGAAGACAATTCCTAAGGTGCAATCCATGAAGCAATTCAGGTACCTATACTCCAGAGTTCGTCACTTAAGACCCTGTGCATAGCACCACTGTGATCCACAAAACTTCCACTCAGCTGATTCTTGGTGTCTATATCTCCACTGTTAAAAGTTACCTAGGCCCCACCTAAGTTTTAGCCCTTGGGCATGTGCACAGCTGCCTCCCTCTAGGCACCTGGGTGCCAAAGCCCCAGAGCAATTAATAAATGAGGGAAAGATAGGTGTCCATTAGCCTAAGACATATGCAGGGCCTGATCCAACACAAACCGAGGAAAGACAGGTGTTTGTCCATCTAAGTCACAGGCAGGACCCGATCTGGTTGTCAGGCTGTGAGTATGCCCACCAGATTGGGGCTCATTCAAAAGCTGGCTGCAGGAGAAGGTGGTGACAGTGCTGATGGCGGTGACATTCCCTCCATCTCTCCTGCTGAAGTTCTTCTACTTCAGATAAATACTTCAATAGTCACGCACACAACCCACCTTCTCCTCCAGACATCTGTTGTGGAGTGAGACACGCTCCTCACTCCTTCCTGCAAGAAACAGTTTAGACACCCAAGCTGCCTCACCTCACGCAGCTGGTTCCTGTTCATGGATTGAAAACAGAAATAGGTGGCTCCCTGCAGCCTGGATTTAAACATCTATCTCTGAGAGAGGGTTGGGACTTAGTACACCTCATCAGTCTCGCCCATTATTTTCTAGGCACCTACAAGTTAGGTGGTTTGACCCTCAGCACTGTAATAGCTAAGTTCCTTCATGGATCCCACCCTTAGTCTTTTACTTTGGCTACCAGCTTTTATTAGGAGACTAATGATTAAGTAAGCTATTGATGTAAGGCAGGGATAGACTGAGGTCTAGATTTTCCCTCATTCTGCCCAGTTAGTTATTTTTCTGGATCGGCTTTTGCTTGACAAATTAATATTTTTCAGCACGTTTGAGTCAAAGGGCTTCGGTAGCAGGAAGAGGTGCTCCACTGTGCAGAAATGAGAAAGTCTCTCCCCACTCTCACTGCACACAATGTGGTCAATGACTATTACTTTCCGATCATCCATGCATTACAGCATCACTGTGGACACTGAATGCCCAAAAAGATAGCCTGATTTGCTTGTTGGTGCCTTTTTAATGTCACATTTCTGCATGGACTCCTCACCATGCTTAGCTGTGATATAACAACCAAAAAGCTAAAATATTCCCTTTCTTACATTAAGTTACTAAGGAAAAAAAAGTTGTTAAAATATCTTACTTTGTCATTCTTTCTACATTCTCTCACCTCTTTTCAAAGTGATATTTCAATTCATATTACACACACGCACATGCACAGGCTGAAATTTTCAAAGCCGAGCAAGGGATTTGGACACCTACGTTTCAATGAGAAATGGGCATTCGGGCCTTTTAAATGATTTTGGAAATTTGACACTAGGGAGGGGGGTTTGAACCAAGATACGCAACTTTAGCTATGCTATTCGCGCAGCTGAAGTCAAAAGTATCTTAGTTCGACTTACTTGGCCATCCTCACGGCAGTGAGTCAACTGTAGTGGCTCCCCCATCGACTCCGCTTATTCCTCCTGCCGAGGTGGAGTATAGGTGTTGATTCGGGGATCGATTTATTGCGTCTAGATGAGATGTGATAAATCGATCCCCGATACATCAAACACTACCTGCTGATCCGCCGAGTAGTATAGACATACTCAGACTTCATGTTTTAGCAGGTAAGGCAGTTTTTGGCTTAATGATATTTTCTTCTCTTTCCCTTCCCAATCCCCCTACTTCTTCCCTCACTCCCAGCTGCCTTTCTGTCATCAACCTACTCTTTGGCTGCCTTTAAAGTATCCCTGAAGCATGTGAGAGGGAGAACAATAGAGGCAGCATGAGATGGAAATGTTAAGAGAGATATGTGTGGAACAGAACAAAGTGATAGTTTTATGTTATCACTAAAGCGCCAAGCTATCCTTTCACCCTTTCAACAGCAGTCTGGGGAACTCTGTTTTATTTTAACCAACTCTGTATTGCAAAAATACCAAAACCAAACTCAAACAGCTTGGGGATCATTCCTGTTGTTTAAAATTTAAAAATGGTTGTTCGGAGAACAGCTTGGGGCTGAAAGTTCCTGGGAGTTTTGGGGAACAGAAGAAAGGAAGGGATCCTTCTACAACTTACTGTTCAGAGTGTTAAATGAAAACAGCAACAAGTGCACAGCTATCTTTCCCTCCTCTCCCTTGTTTTCAAAGGAAATTTAATGTAAAATTAAAGAGCCATACCCCTAGAGCAATAAACCAGTGAATTAATACAGCTACTGGTACCCTTCTTCAGTTGAGGAAGGTAGTTCTATTAACTATGTCTGTGGGGCTTCCTTGACAGATGAGACGGGATAGTCCCCACCCTGAGGAGCTCACAACATGCTCAAGCATACATGCAACCACTGGGGTGATGTGGTATGTTCACCATCCCACTTTAATATCTTGTTATTGCCTCTTCAAGGTGGCTGTGGGATTAAGGCATTCTCATTCCAGCATCCCTACCCAACCTCTTTTGCATACAGTTACACATACGCACTTAGGACATGCACTGAACAGCTACGACTGTGTAACTTGTTAGGACTGATAGAATGTTATCTGGTTTGCTCGCAGATCTTGAATGAGCTCATATAGCAGAAGTCTTTTCATTTTTTACTTTAACTTTGCTTGTTCTCACTGGCTCCAAAATATATGCCATTTTTCATGTCCACCTGCAGCACACTACCTTTATTGTGTAAATATCTGGGGTTTTATAGCCTGCCCATCACCATGACATCTGAGCACCTATCAATATGAATATTTAAACTGTCACTTTAAATAATTTCTGTATATGTGCTGTAACTAATTTTCAAGTGTTAATCACTCAGCCATTTTTGGTAATTAAAAATAATGCTAGGAGATCTGTGTGGATACTAAAAAGGACAATGGAAAGTTTGAAGGATTATGATTAAAGAAATATTTTTGTTAGCACAGTTAGTACAGATTCATAAGTGTTAGTGTCGTGACTAAAATTTAATGTAATCAGCAAAAAATGCAATTGCAAGTTCAAAATGTCCATTGTACACTTGTGCTAGCTGAGTTAGGTTTTCCATATGTATTTGTATTACTATAATATTATTCCTATTATTTTACTCCACTAGAATGCATGTACACATTAAAATATTCAGTTTGTGGCAAGTGCTTATAGGATAATAAACTCATCATATATCCATTAATATGCAGAATTTCAAGGGTAAGGCAAACTAGTGATAGGTCAGTGTTTATCTTCAAAATATAGTATAATGCAGAGAGCATTCTTCACACAGAAGTAGTAATAATAGGTATGAAAGAAAGAGAACATTACAAAGAATGTTGTTTCCAATGATTCCAGTCTGATTTTCCCCACCATATCTGTATCAGATTGATTTTTGCAAGACGGACTTATAGAAAGTACTGTAAATTAATAACTGCATGAGGAGTCCCGCCTCTTCCCTTCCAACCTAAACTTCCTGAGCACATCTGCCATTGACAAACACCACTGAATGAAAGCAAACACAATTGAAAGGTTCCAGTTATTACGGCTAAGAATATTTGCTTTTCTCTCATTGATCACCTGCCCAGATACCTACAGCAGCTGGAATGTCATCTCCATGTGACTATCTAAAAAGGTTATCTTATGCACAGATGAACAGGTGACATACTTGTTGACATAGCACAAAATATTCCTCTTCTGCTTGTTGTAGAGAACTTGACGAAACACAAGCATAATTGTTGTATAAAATTTCTTCTGCAATGACAAAAAAAACATTTCCTAGACCATTTGGTTCCCTGTTTTATCCTGCATTGTCTTTTGGTAGCATCTTCCCATATAATTTCTTTTTATTTCTGCTTAAAACACTACTGGGATATGTACAATAACGAGTTCATTTTGTACAGACCTCTCAGTCCATTTTGCAAGTTATTATTTTACATGTGGCTGGCATTGGCAACTGGGTCCAACACTTTACAGTTGACTCTTAGTGCTGCAAAAATCTTTAATAGATAATTAATCAAGATCATTTCACTTAGAGGTTGAATGGAGGGCATCAGGCAGCAACGATACACTTTCAAACCCTGCCTATGAATCAAAATCCATCTGCAAACAAATTGAGATGTCCCTCAAAACAGATTATGTAGGTGCTCAGAATATGGACATGTATGCTCTGCTGGGTTCCACTGGGCTCCTTTGGTTTGACTCATTGGCAGAGGGGTTCCCACTGGGTCTGCAGAGTTCCTCAGGATGCCTTGCTGAGCTATGCTAGGTTCCTTGGTTTATTCTAGATAGGGGTCAGGGAAGTGGTTACATTCTCCCAAGCGCCACAGACTTCAGGGACCAAAATAAGCTGTCATTCTCAGTAATTGGTGCAGATTTTTGTAATAGGATCATCCATCTCCTTTCTTGCATGATTTGATCAGCAATTAAATAATTAAATAATGTTGACATTTACATTATCCATGAGCCTCTAAGCTACTGCTTCGTTGAAATGGAATCGGTGTAGTTCACACCTCTCCAAGCTTTTGTTTCATTCTACAAATTCAGGGAGATAGCTACTCTATAGAATTACACTAAACTGGTCTACAGTACAGAATTCGGTCAATACAAGGCAGTTTATGTTGACTTAACTCTATAAATGTCTACACTAAAATTTTGCTTCTGCCAGCGTGGGCTGGTCTTCACTACCGGGGGGATTGATGGCAGATACGCAACTTCAGCTACATGAATCACATAGCTGAAGTTTGCGTATCTGCAGCCGACTTACCTGCCATCCTCACAGCGGCGGCAGGCGGTGGCACGCTCCCCCGTCGACTCCAGCTTACGCTTCCTGGCAAGCTGGAGTTCCGGAGTCGACTGGGGTGCCGCGGGTGATCTATTTCTCGCGTCTTCACAAGATGTGAGAAATCAATCGCCAAAAGATTGATTGCTACCCGCCAATCCGGTGGGTAGTGAAGACCAGCCCCATAACTCGCCAGCTACTCTGATTTAATAACTCCACATCCACAAGAGGCATAGAGTCAATGTCTATGTAGGTAGGTTGATGCAGTGTCTGTATACGCTGCATTGCTTACATCAATTATTGCTGCCTTTCAGAAGTCATCCACAATGCCCCACACTGACAGTACAATGGATACAAGCCATCCTGGTGAGGATACACACCACTGACACAAGGAGCAAAGTGTAAACACTCAGAAGCGAGGTAATAACTGTGGCGACTGTTTGCCAACATAAGTTAAGTCAACTTAATTTTGTAGAGTAGATATGGCCTCCATTCATGCTTTGAAGGGTTTCTTTTGAACAGTAAGTATTCAAGGTTTACATGTATATTAAAAAAAAAAACTTAGCTGAGACTTTGGAGTACAAAAAAGCAGTTTAGAAAAGTAAAGGCACTCCCTGTCTCCACATACTAAACCTAATTTGAAATCTTCATCTAATGTAATTGAGAGAGATGTTTGGCACTGGTATTTTAAAAATAATGTTTTTCTTCTGCTATTAAATTTAGCTGTTTATAATAAATCGTTATTGATTACATAAACCTGTATATGAGCAAACAGGTCTTAAATCCTCCAAAGTATTAGAAGTGGTAATCACCTCCAGTTTCATGGCCATTAAACCAAATAAATAAATAATTGGGAAGCGTACTTCTCAGTAATAACAGAGACACAGAGATTTAAGAATCTGGATTATAACCTGGGACTGAAGACAGATAAAATTTCTGCTAAGGGAAACTTAGTTTGTAGGAAGAGAAGTGAGTGGAGAAGAACATTTTACTAGTAATTACAGTAAGCAGCTTGACACTTTATAGAAAAAGGAAATCTAAACATTATAATGTATTTACATTATAAATACATAAATTTACATTATAAATTTCCATAAACCTTTTAATTAGTTTGAAAATACTGAAAGGTAGGGAAGGGTCCAAATTCCAGGAAAGCAAAATATCAAACTAATACAGCCTTGGACTGAAATGGAATACCTTGGAAAAAATTCCTGGGAAACTTTAGAAAGAGCCTGTAGTGGGGTGGCTGCCCCCCTCTGGGAAAAAGGGCTTAAAACAGCCCAAGAAAGGGTTGTGGCTGGGAGCAAGCAAGCTCCAGCCTGATTGGGCTGAGCAGCCACAGCTGTGGCTGATTCAATTAAGGCCCAGCTGGCCCTGATATAAGGGCCCAGAGTTTGGAGCATAGGATAGAGTCTCCTCTGTTCACAGAGGTAGATAGGCCTGGCTGCTGGGAGCTAGGCAAGGTACCTAGAGTGAAGTAGGGCTGTGGCAAGACAAGAGGAGCTGGAGAAGCTCCGGCCTGGAAACCTCCAGGCTGCAGGGCCTAGGAGAAGGCTCAACAAAGGGTACTGGGGTTGCCAAACCCTCCTTGCCAGTGATGAGTGGCAATTATACTGCAGTCTGACCCAGTGAATGGGGGCAAGTGGTGACTGGCAGTTGCCTAGACTTAGGCAAGGTGGGGACAGAGGGTGGGGGTTCCCCAGGGAGGGGAGACCCTAAGACCTGTGGGGGTACTGCAGGGGTGCAGCACCCAAGGGAAGAGGGCACCGGGGTCCAGGGAGGGACTCTGGGCCAGCAGCAAGCAGGACATCAGCCTGCAGAGAGCGCTCCAGAGGCTGGTGGGAGCTAATTCTCCGATGGACCAGCAGGAGGCGCCGCAGGGGTAAGTCACCACCCCGCTACAGAGCCCTACTTTAAAAAAAAATCCCAATGCTCACATATTAAAGGTTTATACCTTTTGGAGGCATTGTTACCAGAGTGCCAACAAATACAGTAAATATAAATAGAACAGTACCAAAAGCAAGACCCCATAGGAAGGTTTCATGTATTAAAGTAGCAAGCACTATCCAGCTGAAGATCTCTAAAGTGCTTCTAAAAAATTAAGAGCCAAGTTTTCAAAGCCATTTTACTGATCTCCCATTTTTGCACACAAAGCTTAGCTCCTGCAAACATCTGGTAGTACATTTCAAGCACTAACCTCCAGGTATATCAACTACAGAATATAACTATGTAATCCCCTCCACTCCTAAATGAGTTTTAGGCAGGTAAATTCTACCTCCTGTGCATGCAGGTGATAGTGTTTGAAAAATACATATGCAGTTGTGGACAGGCAGAGCTGCATGTGTATAAATACAGGTCAGTTTTAGAAAATTTGCCCCTCACTCACTAAGTCTTATAATATATCTGTGAGATAGACAATACCACAGCTGAAGTTCCCACTGTTTTTAAGCAGTATTTATTCTGGAAGGCTCCCTTAAGAGCACTCTCCTCTCTCAAATATTCAGGAGCCTAAAGAACTGATTTGCAATGAACCACAGGAATAAGTAATCTTAAGTGTCAGATTTATTCTAATTGGTTCCAACCATCAGTCTGAGGTCTTGGGTATTACAGATTTGTTGGATTGCGCTAAGAGAAGGAATTCATTGTCCTAAAAGCAGAATTGTGTCCAGCCACACATTTCATGTCAGGCAAGAAATCAAGGGCCAGTGTTTTTACAACCCTTTTTTTTTTTTTGACAATCTTTTTTTGACAACTTTTTTTTAAAGTGTATCGTGGCTGTTTTCAATAACTGCTCCATCAGTTGAGGGGAATATGAGTATAGGGGTTTCTTTCTAAGAAAACATTCCAAGTATGAATGGAAAGAAAAGCTGTCAATGCTCTCGGAGCAGACATGATTGATGAGAATGGTGAGACTGAGGGGACTATGACAACGGTGATGAGGATGATGACAACATCCTATGTTCTTCATAGAGTAAGGGTTGCATTCAAATGGAAACATTATTGCCAATCTCCTGCTAGTCAGCTGCAGTGGTGAATATGGCTAATTGCCCAAGGAGCACAAACCAGACACGGCTGCAACTCTGAGTGATTCACACCACTGATTGGGCTAGGATGACAGCTGCTAAGAATGATATCTGAACATCTCCAAGAACCGTTAACCTCTGGCATTCAGGCAGATCCATTATTTTCTCAGCTGAGCTGCAGTGACCTATCTGAAATTGTCTAATTCAGATTTTGACAACGATGGGGTAAAACTGAAGAAGTCATTCAAAACCAACGTCATGTTCCAGGCATTTCCTGAAAATAGGAAATAAACTGAGCACACAACTTCTTTCCTTATACCAGTTTACTTAATATATGGCTGGTTAATGTTTAATGTTGACGCTCAATGCTGTATCTGGGGGCTAAGCAAAGCAAATAGACTTTCAAAAGGACTACTTATACTTAAAAGATGTATTTTACTCTGCAGTATCAAAATGAGTGGATCTCTGCCAAAAAAAACTCAACAAAAATGAGTATGTTGTATATAATTAAAGGATATGTATGGTTTTAGATTCTATGTCAAGAAAGTATATCAGAATGGCCATTCATTGTTGTTCATTAATTACTTTGCTTGAGTCTTTGCTGGGTCTATACTCCTTTTGCCATGTTGTTGGTCATTAGTCTCTTGTGCTCTACATAAGTAGCTGATGCAAACCTATCTCATTCTATGCTCAGAGTTATTCTGGACTAGCGAAAATACCCGGCGTTGCTCGGGTCCGTCGGAGGTGGGGAGGGGGCAGAGAGCTGAGCGAGTGCGGGGTCCATTGGAGGGGGGAGGGGGCAGAGAGCAAACCTGACACAACCACCTCACCCCCCCGACCAAACCCGACACCCCCACCTCACTTACCCCTCGACCAACCCCGACTCACATTTTCATCCCCCCACCCAAACCCAACACCCCCACGTCACCCCCTACCAACCCCCACACCCCCTGACCAACACCCACAACTCACCCCCCGTAGACCAAACCTGACACACCCACCTCACTTCCCCCCCAACCAAACCCAACACCCCTACCTACCACCACAAACAAACCCGACACCCACACCTCACTTACCCCTCGACCAACCCCGACCCCCCTCCTCACCCCCAACCAAACCCAACACCCCCATCTTACCCCCCCCCACCAAACCCAACACCCCCTGACCAACCCCAACACCCACACCTCACTTACCCCTCGACCAACCCCAACCCCCCTCCTCACCCCAACCAAACCCAACACCCCCATCTTACCCCCCCCACCAAACCCAACACCCCCTGACCAACCCCAACACCCACACCTGACCCACCCCGACACCTTCCCACACCCCCAGACCAAACCCAACACCCCTACCTCACTTACCCTCCGACCAAACCAAACTCGGGTCCGTCAGAGGTGGGGAGGGGGCAGAGAGCTGAGCGAGTGCGGGGTCCGTTGGAGGGGGGCGGGGGCAGAGAGCTGAGCGAGTGCAGGGTCCGTTGGAGGGGGGTATTATGACATCATAACTATGTCACAGAGAACAGCAGCTGCCCAGCTGATGTGATTGACCTTTAAAGAATTTCACCCCTGGGGGGTGTCAGAGGTGAGATTTGAAAAATTTTCGACTCTTACCCTGTTTAGGACCCTAAGGCCTCTAACTGTACCAAATTTCAAGTCTCTAGCTCAAACCGTGTGGAAGGAGTAAGTGCACATACATACACACATACATACATGCACGCATACACCATTTGACTTTTATATATATAAATTTACTATATTGCTTCTTTAGATTAATTTGCTTCCTAATTTTCTATCAGCCATTTAATCACCAAACTGCATATTCCATCCTCAGGTCATTACAAAGTGAGCAGCATTCATTCTAATGCTAATCCTTGTGGCATTCCATTAGTCACCTGCCTCCATTCAAAGCTGCTTCTATGCAAATTATCCTCTTTGATAACCTATTCTTTACTCTCAAGTATCCCAGACATTGATCTC
This sequence comes from Sternotherus odoratus, assembly GCA_032164245.1. Taxonomy (NCBI): domain Eukaryota; kingdom Metazoa; phylum Chordata; order Testudines; family Kinosternidae; genus Sternotherus; species Sternotherus odoratus. Next base: position 167,140,971 of record JAVMKO010000001.1, read on the forward strand.
TCACTTTATAATTTTGTTCAGGTAAATTATTTCCATAGCTATTCACATAACATCATATTATTTCTAAGATAATTTTTAAAAGAGAATTAGATATTCTAGGCATAATCTTCTTTTTGTGAACCCATGCTTACTTTTTAAAATTAAACAGCCTGTTTAGGTGTTCTGTTATCCTGTCCCTAATTAATGCAGAGTGATTTCCCCTTCTCTGACACGAAGTTTATAAACACGTTATTTTTGAGATCTTCCCTAGACCTCTTCCCGGATGTGTTGTAGATGTTACTATCAGCCTGGAGAGAAGCAGTTGTAACTATCCTGCTGCCTATAGCGAACGCTTCTCAGCTTCCTACATAGAATACAGAATTTAGACTTAAACTTTAACGCTGCAGACAAGCTAGGGAGTAGACTTTATATTTGTTTTTTTAAAAGCTACAACCAACTTCAGGGTCCAATTAATACAACCCAGTAATTTTTTGTATTTATTAAAAATGAGCAATAAAATGTCCTTTAGCTGAAGCTCAAGATGAACAACAAATGCTGGCAAAGCAAGAGAAACAAAATGGCTCTTAGAAATAGCATGTGTACACAGCACTTAGCAGAACAGGTCTCTGCTTGGGCCCTTATGTGCTATGAAACACAGATAGTAAGGAAAATGGCCTCAATCCTACAAATAGGTGCACCTGTGTGGACCTTTATGCTATTATAGACTAGTATTGACTTTACGCTGGAGTGAAGCTCTGCTTCAACACATCTGATTGGAGCCAAAAAATGCAAAAAACAGTAATGCCCCAGAGTTTAAGCTAATTGACTGGATAAATGCAGCGTGACCTAGCAGCCCTAGAAAGATTTTTTGTCAGTATTAGATAAATATCTTTAATTATTTAAGTTCTCTTTTTGTGCCTAAATGACTCTGTAAAAAGAAGTATACTAATTTTTTTGAATGCTGCATCTAACATGAGTTTTGGAGAGATTGCAACTCCCCAAAAAACATGGGTTCAGGACAGTTCTGCCTGCACCTGTGTCAGAGATCTCTGTTGTCCTGTCTCTGGTGCTAGAAAGGTTGGTGCCAGTGATTCTTCCTCCAATTGGTGCAAAGGTGTCTTTCTCAGAGCACTATCGAAATGGAAACTAGGTTTTCTATTCTCCTAAGGCATCTACTCTGATGAAGGACATCTCAACACTGCTAGTGCCAGGGTGACATAGGATTCCTGAGCTATGGGAAGAGGGGAATTGCCTTCAGATCCCTAAGAGAGGTGTCAGCTCTGGACTCCTGCAGTCATCAGTGCTGAGGCTGTCAAGGCAGATAGCTTCGGTGCTGTTTTAATGTCTAAACAGCTATCAGTGCTTCAGAAGACTTTGCACTAGAGCTTCTTTTGGATGTTGGGCAGAAACCAGAGCAGATGCCTTGGCTCACTTGGCAATACTGGGCCTCAGTGTTGCTGATAGCCATTGTGGGCCCTGCATTCAGGTGCCCGTGCCTATCTCTTTAAGGCTTCTCCTGTGAGGTAGGCCTGCAGTCTCGACGAGTCCGTCTGGCGATCCCAGCACACTCTGGGGGTGAACACTCAGAAGACTGAGCACTGTTCTGGGGAACGAGTTTCCCCAACGCAGATGAGGCACTGAACACACATGTCCAGTTCCAGGTAAATTCTCAGGCACAAGGTGCACCTCTGAAGTTAGGTTTGACAACTTTCTACTCTCACAAAACTGAACACCTTTGCCCTGCCTCCTGCCCCTCCTCCAAAGCCCCTTCCATGACTTGCCCCTTTTCTGAGGCTCCACCCCCACTCACATCATCCACCCTCCCTCTGTTGCTTGCTTTCCCCACCCTTACTCACTCGCTCATTTTCACTGGGCTGGCTCAGGGGGCTGGGATGTGGGAGTGGGGCTGAAGCCACTGGGCTTCAACTTTGCCCCCACCCAGGGCAGTGGGGTTTGGGTTTTGGCCCCACCAGCTGGGACAGTGGGGCTTGGGCGGCCTTAGCTTTGTTCCCCCCTATTGGGGTCGTGTAGGAGGTCATGGTGCAATGAAGTTGCAATCATGCACCCCCAGAGGACCCCAATTTGTTAACAACTTTGCAAGCTCAGGGGACCAGGAGGCACTGCCCAACAGCTGGAAGGGACAGATGCCCTCGTAAAAGAATATATAATTTCCCAGCAATGATTTGTGCTTTTTTCTCCACTCTAACCCTTTCTTCGTGTTCTATTGCTTACCATGATATTTATTTTTGTACTTATAAAAATAAACATTATTGGGAGCAGGACCGAGGTATCAAAAATGGAAGCAGGGTATCAACTATACCTAGGATGTCCCTTCTTGAATTTCAACAACTAAAAGAGCTCACATGGACTTCCTGACCATTTTTTAATGCTCTGCCTTTCTCTGAATCATACATTTGGGGATAGAGGCAAACCCATATACAGCACCAGTAAATGTGTCAGTAAAGTTATTTTTAAATGTTCACCATGTAATAAAATGCAATGCTTAGCTCATATTCTTATCTTTACATTTCAATCCTTTATTTACTTTTTACTATTATGGGATATATAGTGCTACACTCTTGCTCCAAACACCATTAAAGGCCATATAAACTCCTTCTAGTTCTTTAAATTCCAGCTCCGAACCAAACACTTCCCTATCTCTATTTTGAGGTTATTTGGGCTCTTCATCTTTTTTATGTGGAAGTTAGAGGTATATATACAGAAATTACTGCACCATTAATGGGAAACCATGACCTTTCCTTACTGAAAGGATTGTAAAAAAAGCCTAACATTTTGCTCAAGCTTAGGTATAACATTTCCACAGCAAGAATTTGGCTTTATTAATGTCTCGTTAATATCAGGAAGGGCTTCAAAAGCAAAATATGTCTCTTCCTCTGCTACAAACATTAAACTCTTGAGGCTTGTCATCACTTGAAAATTAGGTCATGTCAGATGACATGGCTCTTCAAGGTTATGTTTTAGAACAGCATAAAACATGGCACTGTAGACAGAGACCATTATGCCACTTGATCATGGGTAAATCCTACTGGAACTACAGGGTTTATGTAAGGTGATTAGAATTGACCTATGTTTCCAGTAGGATTTACCCACAACTTGCTGAAATAGTGTTAAAACACAACTCAGCCCTGCTGATTACAAAATCACATTTAGCATCATGTTAATGAAAATCACCTAATTTTCTAAGGACGACAAGAACTTAGAAACTTAGAATGTCATTTTGAGGGCTCTGTAACTTGTGGCTATTTTGAGTTTATTGTCTTCTCTTTTTTCCCCCCTCCCTAGTTTCATTACCTGACGTTACTCTGAATTGCCTGTCATTTATTTTTTTTTGCAACATCTTTCTGATTTTATTCATGCAATTTTGGATGTTATTGTCCCCCTGCCATCCCCAGTTGTGTATCAGCAGCAGATTTCATAGTCTTATCACACATTCTCTCTGCCGGGTCATTGCTGCCTGGGGATGTGTTCATTGAAGGAATAACAAAGGTATTTTATATTTTCCAATTTTAAACAAACATGATGCAAGGGGTAAATAAAAGAAACACCAAATACGTTTAGTGATAGTTTCTAAGGATGGGTAAAATTAGACCATTATGCCAAAACCATTTGAGATTTGGAAAAGTTTCATTAAGTTGCACTTCTTGTTTCTGAATCCCTCGTTTTAGCAGAGCAGGATCTCTGCCCACTGCTGTTGCAGCCTGATGCCGCCTCAGTAGCTATGCATCAAAGCATACAGCGCGCGTCTGGGAAGCTCTAAACCTGGCACATCTTGGGGCTAATGAAACCTTCCTCTGAAGATTCTAGGGTGGTGACAGGTGTTGTGAAGCTTGCTGTATGAAACAACAGCTGATATTGAGAAGGGAGAATGGCCAAACATCTCGTACAAAGGTTCTTGCGACAGAAAGGAGGCATTAGAATCCCTATATGATTGTTGGGAGTGAGAGAACAAGGCCCTAGTCACTCCTCTGAGGAGTGCTGCTACTGACGGGATGAGCTAGGTGCCTCATAATAGAAGCAGGGTGCAGAGGAGGAGCATATGCATATGATTTAACTCCGTTTAAATAGGAGAAAAAAATGCAGAAAACTCTTCCAAACACACTGACAGCACATCACTACTTTTGTATCTTATTTCAGAATTATGAGATAGATGCAGAGTTTTGTCCTTGAATTTTTTCAGTTTCAAGAACACCAAAATACACTTCTAAAGCAGAAATCACACAGCAACGGTTATATACATGCTCTACTGGGCCAGCAGGAAAAAATAATCATGTCAGTTCTTGGCAGCGGGTGGAACTGCAGTGTACGGGTACATTTTTAAGACCCAGCAAATAACCCATGCAACAAGATACCAGTGATCTGGTGAGTCACCCTGGCAGCCACACCAATGGGACCCTATTAACTCCAAGCCAGGAGTAAACTACAAAAAGTTCGAGTAACAATCTGAGTCAGAGGAAATATTAGTGACAGAGAAATTCCTTCAGGGAGCAACCCCAGAACAGAAATCTGCAGACTGAAGTCTATCTTTGATGTCATGTAAGTTAACAGTAAAGACAATATCAGGGAAGGTGTAAATCTGAACCCTATCTAAATTGGGAATGTTATCTACTTAAACACACTGAAGGGATTAGTTGCATTAATTTTTAGTCTTGAAGCCACTCATGAGGTGTATAAAAAATTCCAAGGCATAGTTCTAGGAGAATTGCCCTCTCAGACAGAAGTAGAAGTCACAAGCAGAGATATGGTTACTTATTAAGATAGACCAGATTTTCAAAATGTTCTCAGAACCTAGCTGCTCTCCCATTCCCTACCCCCACTGAGAACAATGGATAAACATTTTATTTGGGTACCTAAAAGAGGAGTTGCAGGCTGAACTCTGAAAATTTTAAGAGCGGGTTAGACAAATACTTGTCAGGGATGGTCTGTATTAGTGGTGGGCAACCTGCGAGCCGCACGCAGCCCATCAGGGTAATTCGCTGGTGGGCCATGAGACAGTTTGTTTACATTGATCATCTGCAGGTACGTCCACCCGCAGCTGTGGTTCGCCGTTCCCAGTCAATGTAAACAAACTGTCTCATGGCCCACTAGCGCATTACCCTGATGGGCCACATCTGGCCCATGGGTCGCAGGTTGCTCACCACTGGTCTAGATAATACTTAGTCCTGCTATGAATGCAGGGAACTGGAGTAAATGGCCGCTCGAGTCCCTTCCAGTCCTATGATTCTGTAATTCCATGAGTCTAAAATCTAATCCATGCTGTGCAGTATTCAGAAAAAGGGTGTTAGCAGTCTGCCAGCATCATTAAACCTTGCTGCCTTGAACTGAGATTTTCTGATATACCAGCGCTTGAGAAAGAAGCATAATTAAAAAGTACTTTATGGATCCACTGATCTAGAAATATTGTAGAGATACAAAGTGCACCTTTCCCTCTTGGTCTGTTGTTATAATTCCCACCCAGCCCCAGTTGGTGCAAGAACAGCGTGTTTTAAAGTTCCCATCAACCTTCTGAAGAATGGTTTGTAATACCACCAGGTGGATCAGTCAGCCAGTTGAGGTGGTGATGACCTTTCATCTATAACCACTTCTTCCCACCCCCCATATAAAATTTCTCTCTAGCTGTGATTTTCTATTATATCTTAGCAGACTACACTTTTGCTGCTGGTGGTGCTACTGTAATGCTCTTTTATCTATTTTCTAGTTGTTATGTGCCTGATAATTATAATGTAAATGGGCTTTCATAGCTACTGGGTGATTCTTGTTTTTACTCTCTTTATAATAAATTACTCTTATTAAATTACAAATAGGAGCCTGGGGCTGTAGATTTGATATCCAGAGGCTATTAAAAACTTTCAACCTCATTTCTGACAACTGGGGAATTAAACAAAAGTCCTCACATATGTTACAGTTATAATAAACAAGCGGTAGTTGCTTGTATTTTAAAGTGTTATCTATTCTGCAGATTTATTTTTCTTACCATTTTATGAAGACACAAGCTATATTTTATAGCTTTTAATAGTGTTTTCAATGCTGTATGGTTTTTAACACCATTTTACAATCTAGAAAATAAAATTTATTTTCTTGTACACCATTGCCTTGGCAAACAGCAATTTCCCCTAACCGCCCCCCCTCCCAATTTCCAATGAAGCTGAAATTACTATTTCAATTTCTTTTGATGTTTGCTTCTTGGTGGATGATGTTAGCATGTAACTCAGGCCCTGTTTACATGAAAAAATTGAACCAATTGAGTTAAACCAGGGCAAATGGCACTGGTTCATCTTTCTTGTTTAGACAAAATCTATGAGCAGTTCACATTAGATAGCAGTGGCTGCAAAACCAGAAGAAGGGAAGCACACTTAGGTCACAGAAACATGGTGGTGTTTCTTTAAAAAAATCCTCTGAGTGATGGATTTTTAAAAAGTATATATTTTTGGTGGCAAATAATATTTTTTAAATGGTCAAATCTGAGTTTTAATAAATTGAGTAGATTTTAATGAGCTTTAAAGTGATTCATTTTATACTTGTTAGAAGAAATACGTTAGGAGCTGTTAAATTTGGAGCTTAGGTGATTAAAAAGCACTTAACAACCTTCCTCTTTTTTTGTTTTGTTTTTTGTTTGTTTGTTATTTTCTAGGGAGTGAACACAATTCATTCCATGCCATAATGTTTAAAGGTACAACAAATTGTTATGCTGGACTTAACATTCAATGGCAAGCCATAATGTATCAGTGTAAAAGAGGTGTATGGATGTTTGAATTTCTGTGTTTATTCAGAAGCTTCAGCGGGTTAGGTGCCTCTGAAATTCTCTATTGGCTTTACACTGCTATCTCAGCCTCTTTTTCAATTAACATAGACTATGAATGTCGGCAGTGCACTGTGAAACCCCCCCAAACATTGCAAGATTCCCTTTGCTGACCTGAAGGAACAGGCCTCCTGAGTGCTAATTTTCATTAATTGAAGCTGAGGTGCACAGCTGAATGGAATCTATATATATCCAAGAACAATATCCACTTCCATGTACCTCTCTGCCTTAGTCTTAAACCAAATATTACGCACTGGACAACACACATACGTAGTGAAACAAACAGCTATTTGGGCAGACCCTGTAAAATCTGACTCATGCAAGTGAGCCTTACTTTACCAGAGAAGTCTGACTAATTTCAGACTAATGCATAATGATAAGAAAAGCATTTCTTTAGCTCTGTTTGTTAGCAGGCCAAGGGGATCTTTCATTCTGGATGCAACATAACAAGTAGTTCTACATCAAAGAAAAAATAAATTCCAAAGTAGTAATGTATATTAATAGCATTTAAATCATTAATACTTGTTTCTACAATAAACTGTGTTTGGAACACGTCAGAAATAAAATAAAAAAGAAACATAAGCTTGTTTCAAATGACAACTTTGAGCTTTCACTGGCATTCTCCTAGGGTGGACAAAGGTTAAAGAACAGTTATTTTTCTAAAAGGAAATATTTGTAAAATGAATAAAACACAATGTAAATCTTTTACACGAACAGAGAAAATCAAAATGCATATGGTCATGAGAAAAAGGAGTATTTTCCCCCTAATATTTTCCTAATAGATTATTCCAAACATGTTAAGCCGCTTTCAGGAAACCTAGGTGACTCTAAAAGATTATGCAAATAATTATTTCATTTCTGCTACTTTTAGGGTGAGGTATCTTTTCCATTTTTAAATCTGTGAAGTCCCACCATTCCCTATCTCCACCACACAGCTGGCAGCTGTATCTAATGGATTATGCATAATATGCATGTGAGCCCAAGAAGCAAATACATTTATTCAGAGTTGAAAAGAAGCGGGAATGCTGCAGTCCTCTAGGCACAGTGGAGCAGAGATTCTTAAATACATTTTCATGATTTCCCCCTCCCCCACGTCCACAAGAAGAGGTTAAGTATCACCCCGTGCCCCCCCCCCCCCAAAAAAAAAGGAAATCAAAGGCCCTTCTAATGCTGCTTTGTGTTTTGTTTTTTAAAGTAGGTTACTCTATAGCATCTATTCTCCCGTCTGGGGACATGTTCAAATCCCCATTAATGTTAATGGTGGTTACACAAGGATATCAAAAGAATGGTAAATCATGATACCCTTTCCTACCTATTTCCCACAGAAATAGGCTATCTTCTTCTCACCTCCGTTCTGGGAATAGAAAAATGCCAGCTCTATTATAATGGCAATGACTAAGACTATAGGTATAATAAGAACCAGATTTCCCAGACATTTTAGAGCGTACCTCGTTCATTTAGTTGTGGTACTAGCTAGATAAACACAAGTGTTATGTTTTATGGGCTCTTGAGGTAGTTACTGCCAGCTCAAACTCAAAGCTTTAGTTAGCTTTGGATGATTGTTAATGTTGTTGGTATAATGTTAGTGCTTAAGGAATGACCAAGAATAGGGCCCCCATTGTGCTAGGCACCCTGCTGTCAGAGCATTAGATGGTCCCTGCCCCACAGAGCTGACACCTAAAAGAGACAAGACAGACACCGGGGAGTAAAAATGTACATTAAAAAGTGGTACATCCTCTGTGAAATTTAGGATCAGGTCTTCAACTGGTGTCAATTGTATGCTGATTTACACCAGCTGAGGATTTAGTCTCAAGATCTCGTTAAGATAAAACTGAACAGCTGCTATTACTGGAGGGGTTAATGGAGACATCTTTTCTAAATGTAAATTCCATTTTCTGCTTTTCCTGATTTCAAGCACAGAAAAGCAGGGACTGTAATTAAAGAATGGGTAGTCAGCACCGTTCACCAGTTGTGCATAAGCTTTAAACTAATAACTCAGCAATTAGAAGAAAAATGAGCAGTAATTACACAGATTTTTACTCACTGCTAGACAGATGGAACATTTTCTGCTCATTATTGGCAAACTGTCACTGCATTTATTTCATTTTTAGTGTTTACTGTTTGTTGTAGTTTGATTAGGAATAATTACAGACTAGGAAAAATATGAAGGAAATGAAAAGCTTTTTTTGGGGGGGGGGGAAATACAGCTGTTTCCACTCCCATCATCTTCAAGATGAACATAGCCTCCTTTCCATATTATTATTAAATTAAGACATCACCTTAGTAAGCTTGGCGACCAAGCATATTAACACATTAGCCTTCCACATCCATGGGACTGACTCCATTTTTTTCTCAGATCACAGGTGACCTTGGTCATTTCCCTAGTGGGCTTTGTTTCATATTACAAAACTATTGCACCATTTGGTATGCATTTATTGTGATTAGTAGTCCACTGTCAAAATAGCCCAGGAGTTGGAAAAGATTCTTAGAGGTACTGCTGGTATTCTGCTGGCTTTTCTTCCTTTATCACCACTATGTCAGAAATTTCCTGCAATACTCTTCTAAAGCCTTAAGTTTCAGTATCATTGGTTTCCACTGTATTACATTCAAAGGTTACGTAATATTGAAAATGTGGCAGACAAGAATGGTATTTTGGAACAACATGTGTGAAGTGGAATTCCTGGAAAATATCTAAGGGAAGATGAATGCAAATGTTCCCTCCAGTTATGCAAAAACCAAGCCTTTGCAAATGTTCCCTCCAGTTATGCAAAAACCTAGCCTTTGCATAGGTCCCTTCTTCAAGCTATGCCCTGAAGAAGGGACCATTGTCTACTGATTACTTGTTCCCAGAATCTGAAGATCAGAGGCCTAGTGTGTTTATTCTGAGCTAAAGCTGTTTTGAACTTGTAACCACCGAAAAAAACTCTTTGTGAAGTTTGACTAATTGACTACTATCAGTGCCTTGCTGGAGTTGGGATGAGCTCTGGTAAGCTTATTGGCGTGTATAGGTTCTTTTACTATTTGTATATGTTTTCTCTGTAATGCTTTCACCTTGAGAATAAATATGCTTGCTTAAAAAGAGCTGTGTGGTAGCATATAACTGCTGGAAATTATGCTGTTTATAGCCTATAAGGAGAAGGCAAAGAACAGGTGCTGGCCTATTTAGGCAGTTTGGCTTGCTCGGAATAACACAATGTAGGCAGGGGAGTGTGCAGCCTGGAAAACCCAAGTCAGAAGGCAAAGAGTTATAGATCTCTTTCTGTCCAAGAGACGTGACAGCTGAGATGTGAACCAGGAACCAGCTGGGCCACAAGGGGGAATAAAGGTGCAGTTGCCCTGAACCATGAGAACCACTTTCAGTGGAACCTGCTATATAATGCTATAGAATATGCTATGCAAGATTTTAACAGTATGCCCACATTCCTAAACCACTCAGATTATGTTCACGAGGGTATATTTCCAGAGACAAGCAAGGATTAGTCTGTGGTTCAGTCCACAAGTTTATTTGTTTTAAAGCTGGTACGTGAAGGGAGATGGAAGCTTACACAGTGCAGATGGAAACATGGGACTGTGGCCTAGATTTTTAAAATAGATGGGCAGGAAACTGTTTTTCCATCCCATGAAAATGTTTGAGAGTTTGATTTTTTTCCCATCTCAAATCAAGATGAAAAGTTAAAATCTGAAATATTTACAAACCAGAAAACTTTTTTTTTTCCATTTTAGGTCAACTGAACTGTTTCATTTAGATTTCCACTTTGTTAAACCTTTTTTCACTCTAATTAAATACAATTTTGAAACCAAGTATTTCAAATGGGGAAAAAATGAAATTTTCATTTTGAAAATCTCAAAAGGAAATGTTTCAACAATTTCAAAACTTCTCCTCCATAATTTTTTGATTCAGAAAATTCATCAAGCCCATGTTTTTTCACAAACTTTCAGTTTTCATGAATCAATGTTTTTGGACAAAGATGAGCCTAACTTTTATTGAAAGCTACTGGGACTTTGGCACCTAAGTTACTTCAAAAACTGACCTTTAGGCTTTTAAGTATGTTAGGCATTGCAACACTGAGTGGAACAGTGACACTAAAAATCTTAGCCTATGGTCTTAGGAAAAGTCATTGCAGGGCCGGCTATGAACTGAACAAGATAGCTGGACAAACTAATGGGGGTTTTATGTTACTTGCATCAACTGAATTCCATATGATATAGTCTGCAGGAGTTGGCAACACATTAGCCCCTAAGATTTGCTTGAATGTTTAGTGTTTAACATTAGGATTGACCAATGAACACACTTATAAAGGCGTATGTATTCACGTTTTCAGTCTAAGCAGCAGCTAAAAGAAGAAATCCAAAATGATGGTCATAGGGTTTGGCAGCATCTACATATCACCACAAATTACTGTTCAGTTTCTCTTTTGGAACATCAAATTTTTTTGGCAGATAGCCATATTATCCTGATTAAAGACATTTCAGATATTAAAAAGAAAAGCTATGAATTGAACAGTTCAGTCACACACATACAATATATAATGTTATATATCAGAAAAGGTTTGTTTCTACAATAGGTTCACACAAATATCACCTCTGAGGGGATTTTCTGCAGACTATAGGGTGTAACCTGAGGGCCAAACCTATGTAAAGAGGACTTTGAGTAAATGAGAATGAGGCCCACAAAACTGCTTTTAAATGTCTTGTGAATAAACTGCCTCTGCGAAATAATAGTCTCAATCCGGTTCTACACATGAATTTAAACAATGTCATTTTTGGAAGCTGATATGCAACCTGGCATGTCTTTCATGTTCACTAATAAAGTTATACATACAGAGAAATACTTATGGTACAGGTCCAGTAACATGCTAAACAAACCTTTAAATGATCAAAATAATATCCTTGATAAGGTCAGGCTAGAATTTGACACATGCATGAATGTTTTAGATCTAAAATCTTGATTTTTTATCGTAAGTATATGAATGGCAAAAGAAAAGCAGTAGTAAGGATAATTTGCAAACAAACTGTACAGTCCATTTAGAACCCCTCTCCTGAGGCTTACTTTCCTCCCTAGTGTTTGTGACTTGGAGTGGCTTCTTCCCTCCCCTCTCATGGAAACGGGTCTTGGGTTCTTTTTTGTGACATCTGGTGCTTCACTGTGGCCCAAACACATGGGTGCTGTCCACTGAGAAAATGAATAATGCTACAACTGTTGGCCAGGAGTATAAAACCCAGCACACAAAAAAAACCCACATTAAAACAATAAAGTACATCAATACAAACCCCAGCAAAGAAATGGCACACCCCAAAATAACAGTAAAACCATAGGCGTGCACAGTACATTTCATTAGGGTGCGCACTCAGCAGATTTTATTTATTTATTTTAAAGGTGCTGAACTCTGCATTGAAAGCCAATTTCTTTTTTTGAGACATTAGAGTGTGCCTGGGCACACCTGGCACACCCTGTGCGCACGCCTATGAGTGAAACAAAGGTGGACTTTATTGGGAACAGGAAAATAGGATCTGGGAAAGGGTTAGGGGTTAATTGATAAGTATTAAAACTTCAACAAATCAATTAATTCCCCACCTCCCAACACTCAACTCTTCCCAACCCCCGCTACCTCCCCGACACCTTTCAGGCAAGTGGTATGTTGAGAGTGAGTCCAGAGATGAGTGCAGCAGTGCTGTGAATGTTGGCTGGGTTAAACTCGTATGTACCCTTTTACAAGGACTTTGCCCCAATGGGACAGGTTCCTCTCCTGGCTCCCAGGTCTGGATTGCTGTAGAACTCGCAGTTGCCTCTTGGTAGCCAGCACCAGGTCACATCTCTGCTACTCTAGGTGCTAGCATCTGTGGGGCTGGAACTGCCTGACCCATGCACTAGATCCCACAGTAGTTCAAAGATGCTCTTTGTGGGGAGGGGGAGTTTGTCAGAGATGCCTGGGCTGTTCTGCTTCTCTGTAAACGCCCAATCCCCAAACACACAGCTCAAAATCTGAAATTAAAACTAGTCTCTTTGTGTCAGGCTGTTCCTGCCCACAGAAGGGCTGGGCAGCCCTGGCTCATCATTGGCCCAGAAAATTGCCTGTTCCTATTACTCCATGCAGAAACTTGCCCACTGACCTCAGCAGGGTAAAGTCTATTCTGTCCCCAAACCTGACTTCAAGCATGTCAGAGGGCTCTGAGGCTCAGGCCCAAGTCCCAGAAGCTGGTAATCGTCAAATGGGAGTTACACATTGAATAATGTATAGTGTGTTCTTTGACGTAACCCCTAGGGACAACATGCTTAGAGATCATTGTGAAGCGTGCTTTGGTTAGGATTGTCTGATTTATCTGGTCCAGTAACATGAAACGGATATAAATCCAGATCCAGCCAACTTAATCTAAATAAACATTGTAGGTGTCTGTCAATTCTGAAGGTATCTGATTACATTCTAGCCTTTGGGGTTAACTTATTATCTGATATAATTATGCCTTAGTGCTCTGGCAATCTGAATGCATCTTACTAGAAAAAAAAATATGAACTGAGCAGCATGTATAAATAAAGTGGGTCTCTGGTAAAAAAAAAAAAAAAGAACATTAAAAATTGTTTATCATCGTCCCTTACTCTTCTAGAGAAGACTCATGGAAGTTTACGGACAGTGTTTATGAGCCAAAGTATTAGTGACTAAGTCAGACCACCCACTTCTTTCTTGAGCAAACTAAGCAAATTGTCCCTCTAAGATTGGAACACACCTACCCTTCCCCCATTACCCCGGCTCATCTGAGAATTCAACAAGTGTAGTCCTCTTAATTAAAGAAATACTAGACCAATTTAAATTCTTTGCCACCTTTTCTTAATTAGAGGATTGATCAAATGATAATATTAATAAAGGATTGTTTTATTAAAGTGTTATGTATCTTTTATATATTTACATCAACTTTGCATTGTTAACCATTACCCCACATAGACTGTGGGTTGGAGCCGTACTCAGGTCAAAAGAGAGTAATGTTTTCCTTTTTAAAGAAGTAACATGAAGAGAAAGGTTGAAAAAAATAGTTTGTGCCTTTTTGTGTGTGTTCTTTTACAATGTGTAAAGGAGGCCTAACAGGCTTTGTTTATTTTGTAGTTACAAATATCACAAATGTCAAAGCTGATCCTCCCTGATTTGTTGTAGGTCTTTCTTGGAAGACCCAACATGTGTTTTGAGGACTGTTTCAGCTCTTACCTGCAGCAGAAAGAGTTTTGAACCTTTAACAAGAAAACTTTTTTTTCCTACTGTTTATTCAGGCATTTTAGTTCCCCAAAAGTTCTTAAAAAGAAAACAAAACCCAAAAGGTTCCAAGCAGTGTGACTAAAAATCACTTTTCTCTCAATAATAGTTCACTTCCACATAGTCAATGATGCCATAAACTTATCATTTTACCATTCACCTATAGAAGCTTCCAGGAAAAACAAGGTAAAAAAAATAAGATCTTAATTTTCATTTAAAAAACAAACAAACCAAATAAAACAAAAACATTACAAAGCCAAAACATCTTTCAGGACTTCTTTGGATCAAACAGATAAGTTAAGACAGCACAAACCATTCTCCCACAATCCCCTCTCTAGATGACCTTTAAAGAGACCATCCTAATCAATGGGTCCACCAGCATGGAGCAATTTGCAGGACTAGGCCTAAGTGACTCACCTAAGATCAGGCAATGAACTGTTCATTGTATTTATAACAACAACTAAGAGTGAAATCCAAACCCTTGCCCCACTGAAGTCAATAGAATTTGCCCTTCACTTCAGTGGGGAAAAGATTTCAACCCAAGACTCTTGACTCCCAGACCTGAGCAGTATCTACTGACAGTGTTACCTGTAATCCCTACCAAGCTCCAAACAAACTCTACATACTAGATGTAAAGTTAAAACATCACCCCTCCTGGGGCCTGGCTTTGTACAGGGCCAGCTCTAGGCACCAGCAAAGCAAGCAGGTGCTTGGGACAGCACATTTGCAGGGACAGCATTCGGGCCATCTTTTTTTTTTTTCCTTGGGGGAGAGCTCAGGGCTGGGGCAGAAGGGGGGTGCGGGTGGGAGGAGCCCAGGGCTGGGGTGGGGGGGCAGCCAAAAAAATTTTTTTTCACTTGGGGCAGCAAAAAACATAGAGCCAGCCCTGGACATGAGACTTGCATTAAGGAAGACATAGTGCTGTAATTGTTTTTTTCCCCTGACCTAGAGTGAACATCTTCTCAAAGGATGATTTTGATATATGATCCATGTCTGCTCAAAGGACTTGTCTTCACTAAATCAGCGCTGCTGTGATCGATGCAGCAGGTCTGGTGAAGCCACAATAAGTCAATGGCAGAATGCTCTCCCTACAACTTCAGTACTTCACCTCCCCAAGAAGTGGAAGCTATGTTGATGGAAGATCATCTGCTGTCGACATGGTGCAGTTTAGACCAGGGGTCTCAAACATGCGGCCCGGGGGCCACATGCGGCCCGCAAAGCCCTTCCCTGCGGCCCGCCAAGCTTCCTGGTGCCCCCACCCCACCCCCCGGACGGAGGGGCCAGAAGTGGAGGCTTCTCTGCTGCCTGGCTGGGCCGTGTGTGTTTCTAGCTCTGGACTTCCTAGATTGCTCTTGCTTTGTTTGCCAAACAGCTGTTGGTGGTGCCTAGCGCTTTCCAGGAGGGAATGGGGAGCTGCGTGCTCAGAGGAGGAGGTGGGGCAGAGGTGGGACCTCTTGGAAGGGGGGCAGCAAGGGCGGGGTGTGTGTCTGTGGTGCGGCCCTCAGGCCAGTGCACTAGTCCTCATGGAAGGGGTGGAGTGGGGGCACAGCCGGGGCAGCGAGGGTGTGTGTGTGTGTCAGTGGTGCGGCCCTCGAGCCAGTGCACTAGTCCTCATGCGGCCCTCGTGGTCATTTGAGTTTGAGACCCCTGGTTTAGACACTGCTGTAAGTCAATCTAAGCTATGTCAATTTAAATTACATATCTTAAATCACTTAACTAGCATAATTTAGATTGACTTACCTTGTTTGTGTAGACCAGGCCAAAGAGAGCTCTCCAAAGCAGACACCATCCAATCTGTCTCACTATATTTAAAATTGTTACTCTTGTGATGTGAATTAGTGTTCGCTGGTAATAGATTTGGGACTACCAAACTCATGTCATCCATATGAAGTTAAATTCATACCATGATTCCAGAAGTAAATGGAGATATTGTTGTACACATTCAGGTAAAAATCTGTTTCAGAAAGTTTCTGAATGCAAAGGTTCTGCGATTGGTACAATTTGACCCCAGAACCTAATTTTCCAGTGCCCTCTTAGGACTGTAACAATGTTACTTCCGTTAAGCATAATTTGCCAGGCAAATTTCCTTTGTCGAGCCGTGACCTGAAGTAAATCAGAGGGATTTCCCTTTCAACTATCATCTCCCTCCTTGACCTGGAAAGTTATAATATCTAAGAGCCCAAGGAAGGTCATGCTCTGTGCATGTGTCAAGTTTAATTGCAATCCAACACTTCATTCTTGACTTCTCTTATCCTCAAAACAGACAGGTAGAAAGACTGTACTTAATATCACAATTAACTGTCCTGAGGCAATTACGCTGAAAGACTAATTGTGATGGTGATGATAGTGCAAAAATAAACTGCCTTTTTCTCCAGAAAAGGGAGGCAAAAATAATAGGACTGTACATATAGACCATCTTTTCACACTGAAGTACATAATAATACAATTTAGTTCAGTCTTGTCAGGTTGAGGAGGTATTAAAAAAATAATGCACACATAGCTTGTCTGACAGCCCAGCCACTAATGGAGTAAGTGACAATGGCTTTTTGCTCACTGCACACCAGGGAGTGCCTGGAAACTTTGTGAAAATAGATAGAAATCCAGTGGTATTCAGATTCCCGAGGGAGCTGAGGGACCAGTGGTGTGTCATTGCGAGTTAAATGATAAGAGTAGACTCATACCAGTGACGGAATACAAAATAAATAAATAAGTAAAAATTACTATAAAGGAAAACCATGATTTCTGCTTTCAGCGTGTAGATGTAATAATATGGTTTGTCTGTTTTATAATATGGCAACATTCCAAATTAGAGTTTGTTAGCCATGGAAAAAATAGCAAATAATTCATTTCTATTTAAATGTCTTTGCATTGCAGATGATGGACAGCATCAGGACAAGATTTAGTGGCCTGAGTTTGAGCTAACTGGTTTAGACAGCCAGTGGTTGTGGATTCAATTTGGAACAAAATAAATAAAATAAATAAATCTGACAGACTGACTTAAGCTGCTGCTGTAACATTTCAAGGCTTATGAATGTGCATCTTAATAAAAATGTTTTTATATGTAGAATCTTTTCTTTTTAAATAAAAGCAGAAATTTTGCCCCCAAAGAAACAGAAACCTGTACTTGGGGATGATTGCCAACGTTTGGGGTGTTCGAGCTCCGATACAACAGTTTGAAAGGGCTTTATTGTTCTTGCTAGGCCTAAAGAGCTAGGAGGGATAATTTAGCATCCAGCACTTTTATGGTTTTCCAAGATTTATTGAATTCAGCATGCAAATGTGAAAAAGCCTGCACTGAATCCTATTATAAAACTTGATATGTGTATGTGACAGAGAGTTGTCACCTCAGGTACCTAAATGATGTTATTTTCCTTCTTCCTTGGACGAAGGGGGCAAAGTTGATTCACACAGACCTAAATACATCCATCAAAAGGGAAGGTTGGATGAACAGGCTTGATTTAGCTTGGAGACAGCCTGCCTTTTCTACAAACGAGGCTCTGGACTTGATAGGAATAGGTTTAAATACATTATAGAAGAAAATCTGCTTTTTAAGATCTTATATTCTGAAACATTCCAAATTTGTGCAAAATCTATATGCTTGTGACTATGGATTTTATTTTGTCATACGTTATCTTGGAATACACCAGAGCATACTGCAAAATGTAGTTTTTCTTTCAATTAATTGCAAAATATACTTCCTTTCCTGCCAGGCTTTCATCACATTGCCAAGGGGTTTGATATCAAATAGTGTCTGTATTCTGGTTACAACACTGATAAATCTCTGAAGTAAATTATAAAATAGCTCACATTTCTCAGTGTGAGGAATGCATAATTATTACCTGAAAATCTAATCACACTGTACCAACTCTAATCAAAATGGATCATCTCCCTTTGCTGGAAATGATAGTTTATATAACTATATTGAAAATGAATATTATAAGGAATTGGAATAAACTCCTTCACCCCCAAAATAAAGACAAGGGCCACATGGTTCTATTGGCTCAACTCCACTGAGGTGAATGGAGTTACCAGCAGAATATTTGGCCAAAGATCTTTATTTTGTCATCGGTCCATATGCACCACCCCTATTTAATTCTTTAAGAGTTTGCAGGCAGATTAAGGACTATGTCCTAGCTAGCGTACAAATGTTATAGTATGTTCTTGCACCATGTGGGGGGGCTAGGAGGATTTAATTTGATGATAAATTTAAATGAGAAATCACCATACATAACTGCTCCTATAATATTGGACCCATAAATGCATCTAATTTTTAGGGCATTATTAGTAACATATCTACAGACAGTCTACATTAGTCTTGAGCATGAAGAGATGCTGGGTTGGGTAAGAACAACTGCACAAAATAAATACAATGCTTTTAAAAATATGGTTACCATGGAAAGGGTCAGAATTTGCCAAATAGTCTAAGATAAAGTTTGTCAAAGAGTTGTACCTGGTTGCATTTTAATTTTAACAGACTGATTTAAGAGACTTTTGATTTATACTTTGGTATTTCTTGGAAGTCAACCAAACTCACTTTAACTGATGAATATTTACATAAATTCACCCACAAATCCTTAATGTTTTTATTTTATACTCTACCTTAATTTCCATCAATATAGTTTATTTACCTAATAATCATTTTTTTTCTTGGTTAACTTTGATCATCTCACTAATTTTTTCCCATATAAAGTATATTTGAGAGATGATTTATTCTGAAGTGGATCAGAACATCATAGAGGCTCCAATTCTATTATCATTATTTTTTTCATTATTAAATCAACCTTGTAAATCAATAATTCAGATATGACTCAAAAAGTTGCACATTTCAAGTTACATAGGGCTGGTCTTCACTACCCGCCGCATCGGCGGGTAGTGATTGATCTGTTAGCGATCGATTTCTTGTGTCTGGTAAAGACGTGAGAAATCGATCGCTCACGGCGCCCCCATCGACTCTGGAACTCCAGCTTGCCAGGAGGCGCAAGCTGGAGTCGATGGGGGAGCGCGCCGCTGCCTGCCGCCGCCACCGTTGCCGTGAGGACAGCAGGTAAGTCGGCTGCAGATACGCAAACTTCAGCTACGTGATTTACGTAGCTGAAGTTGCGTATCAGCAGTCGATCCCCCCCCCCGTAGTGAAGTAGTGAAGACCAGCCAATAGGTTGATCATCTGAATCCCTATGTAATCCAATCTATCTGTGGTGTGTGAAACACCCAACACCTCGGTAGCCAAGAGCCTCCCCTCCCCCATTCTTCTCACATGCATTTTGTTCGCTCTTCTGTCTGATGCCTTGTTCAGAGCATGGCACACACATGAAGCTCTGAAAATAGATTTTGTTTTGTTTGACTACTGTATGTGCCCTCACACATTCATATTCACTGCATACTAATTAAGAGAGCTGTGTAGGTTTTAGTCGGCTTATACCACCTTGTATGTCTCAGAGTGCAAGGATCCCTTTTCTGCTGTCATCCATTCACGAGGGCCTAGAATGCCACAGTGGTTGATCTCAGTTCCTACTCTGACTTATTTTGATCTGTAAGGTCCTCTTTTAAGGTAAAGACTAAATCTTAATTTGGGCCAGCAAGGCTCTGAGTTTTGCCCTCAAACTATTTCACACAGAGGGTAAAAAACCACCCTACCCCCTGAACGACAAATTTAACTGATGAAAAGCACCAGCATGAATAACGCTTTATTGTCAGGGGTGCTGTCCTGCTGACAAAGCTACTGCTGCTTCGGGGATAGGATGACCAGATGTCACGATTTTATAGGGACAGTCCCGATTTTGGGGGCTTTTTCTTATATAGGCACCTATTACCCCCGACTCCTGTCCCAATTTTTTTTTACACTTGCTATCTGTTCACCCTACTTGTGGTGGGGGAGTTTTTTGGTGGTGGGAGAGTGCTCTCTTGCTCACAAACAGCAGCTACACTGTGTGCCTTTTTGTGGCACGGCTGTACCAGCACAGCCGTGTCACTAAAAGGTGCATAGTGTAGACAAATCTTTAGAGTTTATAGGTAAACTATAGAAAGGATGATCTTGTAGTTAAAGAATGAACTGCCGCTCACAGGGGCTCAGTTCCCCCACACTATCACAAACTCCTATGACCTTGAACAAGTCACTTCATGCCATTTTTTCAGTAGTATTATGCCATCTAAAGCTTTTAGATAGGTGCCTAGTGGGATTTTCAAAAATGCTTGCGTAGGTTTGGCACCTAATTGTCATTGAGAACCATGGGAGTTTAGCTACATAACCTGCTTAGACACTTTTGCAAATCCCACTAGATGCCTACCTGAATATTTAAGCCAGGGGTCTCAAACTCAAATGACCACGAGGGCCGCATGAGGACTAGTTCATTGGCCCAAGGGCCACATCACTGACACGCCCCCCTCGCTGCCCCCGCCTATACCCCCACCCCTTCCATGAGGTCCCACCCCTGCCCCGCCTCCTCCCCTGAGCGCGCAGCTCCCAGCTCCTCGCCCTGACAAATAAGGCATTGAATTTTCTCTTTTACTGCTGTGAAAAAATATAAATTCTCCCATTTGTCTTGGAAAAAACTCTTTTCTCCCATGAATGTTCTTTTTTTTTGTGATAAAGTCATTTCCAAGCCGTTTTAATCAAATATATTCACTTAATAATGCACCTCACTCAAAGGACCAAACAGGAACTTAGCTCTACTTCTATTAAAGCACCTTCCTGGACGGGGCTGCACTCACACTCCACTCTTGCTCTGCCTCTTCCAACCTCTTCCCTGTCCCCTTCAAACCCCTTCATCAAAGTTCCCACCCCAACTCCGCCCCCTCCCCGCCCCTAGTCCAACCCCTTCATCAAAGTTCCCACCCCAACTCCGCCCCCTCCCCGCCCCTAGTCCAACCCCTTTATCAAAGTTCCCACCCCAACTCCGCCCCCTCCCTGCCCCTAGTCCAACCCCTTCATCAAAGTTCCCACCCCAACTCCGCCCCCTCCCTGCCCCTAGTCCAACCCCTTGCCCAAATCCCCGCCCCTTTCTCCCCCTCCTCCCCTGTTCAGGAGCCCGCTCCTGGCCTCTCCCTCCCAGAAACCGCTAAGCTGCCAGAGAACTGCCTGGCCATAGGCAGAGCTGTGGGGAGTGGCGCGTGGGTTAGAAACACGTGGAGGAGTGGGGCGGGGGGGAGCTTGGTGGAGGGGCCGCGGGGAGCTTGGCGGGGGGCCGTGGGGAGCTTGGTGGGGGGGCCGCAGGGAGCTTGGCGGGGGGGCCGTGGGGAGAGCATCGTGGGCCGCAGGGAAGGGCTTTGTGGGCCGCATGCGGCCCGCGGGCCGCATGTTTGAGACCCCTGATTTAAGTGCTTGAATAAGTTTAAAAAACTGTCCCTTAGTCTTTATGTGCTTCAGTCCCCCTTCTATACAACACTTACCACTGTGGTGTGCTGATCTCTTTGAGGACCTCTATCTTACAAACAAACTTCTTGCTTTAGAATTCTGTACTACATTGGAATTGCTCGCTTTCCTTTTCCAATAGTAGACTGGGTAATGAAAAACCCCATGTATATCTCTAAATTATTTTTAACAAAGTAAGGTTTTTCCAAAATAATCCTGATTCTGACATTTTTTTCCAGTCTGTGGAATATTAAAATGTTATTAGCTAGCTGAAAAGGGTAATTACTGTATTTATTACCATTTGCTTAGGAACCTGACAGAACAGTGGTACAGTAGGTGTCATAGTGCAATTAGTAACATCAGTAACTTTATATTACCTATTATAGTGTTGTAATAGCAATATTAATTCAGCTAAGAATCAATTGGCAAGCCCTCAGCCTTTCAGTTTAACTTTTACTTTTATGCAGTTGCCTTTCCTAAGCTATTTTTATAGAATATATTATATAGAGAGAATATATATAGAGAGAGAATATATCACTTTCTACAGTTTTTTAAAATAGCCCTTACATAGGCAATTCATATAGGTTTCAATATTTACCCATTATACTACTCTTCTTCTAAGCACATACTCAAGACAAATGTGGCAGCCGTTGTTTAGTATCCCTATATTCTAGATAGTTGTCACAGCTTTAACTAGGTCATAAAAAGGAGAAAAAGAGAGGGAAAGCATGAAAGGAGAAAACAAGAGAAGAGCAAGCATATAAATTCTTTGTGAAAGAGAGGCCAATAAGCAGTTATACTTGGAGAATGATTGTTTTGCATTAGTCAATTCAAAGTCTATTCTAGCAAAAAATAAAATAAAAATAGAACCAGAACAAAATATGGAGCTTTCATTTCCTAACTCTTTTTTTCAATGTCAAAGGAGGTTTAGAAATAGTGGTGGGTGGTGGGTTTTTTTCTGGTCTTGGGTCATCCAATGACATCTATTTTTGAAAGAGACTGTGTAACAAGCTGACAAGGATTTTCCTTTAGCTCACCTTATTAGCAAGTATCTTAGTTGGAGCCCAGCAGGGAGTTGTAGTCTTATTACTCAGTGGGGCAGGCTTAGCTCCTTAGACATGAACCTGAGTGTAAGGGAGATAGATATCTCCCTCCAGGAGATGGGATGATGGTGAAAGGCCTGACAAAGGGACCATAGGAAAAACAAACCACGGTGCAACACTTAGGCTGAGATGTATGCAGTGTACAGTTTTGGAATTAACCTTTCTGTTTACAAAGCCAGGGCCAGCTCTAGGTCTTTTGCCACACCAAGCAAAAAAAAATTTGGCTGTCCCCCACCCGAGCCCTGGGTTCTGTCCCGCACCCCACTACTGCCTCAGCCCTGGCTCTCCCTCTCCCACCCACAGCCCCTGCTGCCCCAGCTCTGGGCTTCCTCCCTTCCCCCCCACCAGTGCCCTCCATCCCCGCCATCTTCATCCCCTGTCGCCCCAGCGCTGGGCTCTCCCCCACCCCACCTGCACCCCCTGCCACCCCAGCCATGGGTCACTGGTAACTCGCTCCCAGGGCAGGTCATTCAGCAGGAATTTTGGATGTGCACAGAACACAGACAGGATTGGTTCCCATATGGTTACAGAACTGCAGTAAAGTGGAACAATTTTCAGCTCGTGTGATTGGAGGATATCTGGATGGATATTATAAAACTGTCCTACATAAATGAGGAAAAGTTGAGGTGCCTTTATTACTTTTTTGTTCCACTCTGTTTCTATGGGGAATTTGCCAATGCAATATCACTGTCTTCTGTTTAAAGAAATAAAACTAAAAAACCCCAGCCATGGCTGTTGAAAATAGCAATTCGAGTCCTAATAACCACTAGGAAACATTTCTTGCTCAGTTTTAGCCTACTTTTTCTACAGCAAGTTACAGTGGATCAGTAGATTTGAATTGGGAGAAATGAAGTAACAACAGCCAAAACTGAGCTCCAGCACTCCTGAATGTTGAGGGTGTTCAAGTCTGGAAGGCAGGTGCTAGATTCCCTTTCTGAATATTAGCTAAATCTGGAAAAAAAAGTAAATTTCTGCTTCCATGGCTCAGATGTGGAAATCCTCCCAGGTGCCTGGTTCTGTATCTAAAGCTGTCCAGGGCCTCTAGTAGAGCCTCCCCTCCCTTACTTTTCATTTTCAATTCTAGTGGGATCCACGTACCTCCCTTGCCAGGCTTCAGATCGAGAGGTGCACTGTCCATTTAGTCCCCACAATTCCTTCTTCGGGGGCTGCAAGGTGAGGTCACACCAGTATCCCTAATCCATCTGGGGAAGTCTTCTGAAGGGGATATCTGGGCCAAAGCCTTCTACTCCTTAGGCATACTTGTTCCCCGTTCACTAGGGTTACCATAAGTCCATATTTTCACAGACATGTCTGACTTTTTGGGTTTTAAATAGCCATCCAGGAGGAATTTGTGAAACTCTCAAAAGGTCCAGGATTTCCCTCCCAATGCAGAGCGTGGCGTGGCTGACAGGGCAGCCCAGCAGGATTGAGCTGCTCGCATCAGGGCCTCCAGCATCCAGATCTCCTCCCTTCCTCCCCTCCCCTTCCCTGCAGTCTCAGTGCGCCGGGCCGGCAGTGCTCTGGGGGAGGCTGCGTGCTCCACGGGGGAGCGCAGCAGTGTCTGGCTCCATGTGGAGCCAGACTCGCTGGTCTGAGTGGCACAGTAAGGGGGCCAAGAAGTTGGAGAAGGGGCATGGGTCCCGGGGGGCAGTCAAGGGACAGGAAGTGGGGGGGTTGGATGGGTCGGGGTTCAGGGAGTGGGGATGTCAGGGGGTGTGGGTGTGGAGAGGAGGGGCAGCAGTCAGGGGACAGGTACGGGGCGGGATCCTAGGGGGGAAGTTAGGGTGGGGGGGCCTCAGGAGTGGGCAGTCGGGGACAAGGAGAAGGGAGGCTTAGATATGGGGTGGGGTCCCTGGGAACAGTTCGGGACAGTGGTCCCGGGAGGGGGCGATCAGGGGGTGGAGGGGTTGGATGTGTTGGGGGTTCTGTGGGGGGCAGTCAGGGGGCAGGATGTGGGAGGGAATGGATCGGGGCGGGGCTACCGCCCCTGTGGAATGTCCTCTTTTTTGAATGTTAAAACATGGTATCCCTACCGTTCACAGTGCCACCCCTTCTAGCAGCCAGCTCTCCATTCATGGCAAGCTGCAGCATGAGGTCTCAGCTACCTCACTCCCTCCCCCTCCCTTTCCTGTTGATAGCCACCAAGGAAATGCTGGGAAATATAGTTCTTTTCCTGCTCCAGGGCTGGCGCTATAGGCAGGGAGCTAACCAAGGAAAAAAGACGATCGCCCAAATGCCACCTCTGCAAATGTGCCGCCGCAAGCACCTACTTGCTTTGCTGGTGCTAGAACCGTCCCTGATCGTGTCATACTGGCCAAAAGAGACGGAAAAATACACAGAAGAAAATATTCCATCATTTTCAAGAAAGGAGTATTTGAAGTATTTTAAAATATATGATAAGGTAGAGTAATGAAATAACAAAGTGACCCTTTCCTATATTTTAATATTATTTACAATTTAACATAGGAACTACCATATTGCATCACTCCAGTGGCCCACAATATCCTGTGTCTGGCAGTGGCCAGACATGCATCACAGTAATGCTCAGAAGCCTCATTGCTGTAGATGTTGTACAGCCATATGGTAAAACACAGTTCATACCCCAAGGAGCTTACAACCTTAGTAAGACACCATACAACAGGCCGATGAAAAACTAAGATGGAGGAGGGAAATTGAGGAAGGATGGAGAAACAGCAACAGGATCTTTTTTTAGTTTTAAGGCCAGAGTGGACCATTATGATCATCTAGTCTGACCTCCTGTATAACATATAACAGGCCATAACATTGTTAGTGATTCCTGCATCAAACCCATAACTTCTATCTGAGCTATAGCCTGTTAGAAAGCTATCTAATCTTGATTTAAAGACTGCATGTGACTGCTTCATGTCTCTAGGTAAGTTGTTTTAATGGGTTAAGTTCTTTCACTGTTAAAAATGTGCACCTTATTTCCAGTATCAGTTTGTCTAGCTTCAATTTCCAGCCATTTAATCTTATGTGGTTGCCTGCTAAATTAATGAACTCTCTATTATCAGACGTCTTCTCCCTTATAGTCCAAAATCAAGTAAACTTCCTCAGCCTTCTCCTTGATAAACAATTAGATTGTGCAACTTTAGTCTCTCATGGTAACACACGTTTTTCAGACCTCCCCAAACCATATTCATTGTCCTTTTCCAAACCCTTTCCAATTCTTCAACATCCTTTTTGAAGGTCAGACACCAGAATGAGAAACACTATTCTGGTAATGGACTCAGTGATGCCCATGGACAGGGTACTACCACCTCCCTAATCCTACTTGATATTCTTCTGTCTATAAATCCAAGGATCTCACATTATTAGTGCAAGTTAGGCAACTGCTACTGTAAAATTAACTCTTAGTTAATTATGTCAACATTTTACTCTGAATTAAAACTTAAAATCAAAACAATCTGATTGGTAAGTGGAAAGTGGGTCTTAATTTTATCTTGTGACTGTGTTTTGTATGTTTTCACTGAAGGTCAAATTCTGAAGTCAATGTGACTACTTGTGTGAGTAAGATAAAGAGTTTCTAAAACATTCAGTTACAGTTCCATTTACAAAGTATGTGTGTATATATACATGCATACAAACATTTTTATTGTATTTTAAGGAATAGGTAGGTCAGTACCACAGAGTTTGCCCATGATACTGTCTTCGTAACTAAAGCTGGGTGAAATTTTTTTGACAAATAGTTTATTCATTACAAAAAATAATAATAATGCAGAATAATTTCAGAATAGTTTCAGACAAAACATTGAGGCGGGAGGGCTAGCTTCATAGAAGAGGAGCTGGTTCCCTTACATCCTATAGCCCAATGGTTAGGGTACTCATCTGGAGCATGGGAGACCCAGATTCAAATTCCTGCTCTGAAGCAAGTATGTCCATACACACATGCCTATAGCCTGGTGGTTAGGAGGGGGAAATATTTTGTTAGACCCAAACAAGTTTATTTTTATTATTGGAACCACCAGTGAACCCAAAAAGTTAGTTATTTAACCAGCTCTGTTTATAACCTCTGCCCTACATTCCCCCTTCCACATCTCTGTGTTTTCTCTTTTCTTGTCATAGTTTCACACAGATTGTAAGCTCCTTGAATCAGAGACTGGGTCTTTTTGTCAGAAGGTGAGGGGGAAACAGAGGCACTGTAAAGTGAAGTAATCTGCCCAAATCACACAGTAGACCAGCAGCAGATCTAGGAATATAACAGTGCTTCTGACTCCCTGTCCAGAGCTCTGTTCACTAGACTACACTGCACACAGTATCAGTATTATTCAATTCCAGGCTGCTGCTGAATCTTTAAAGACTTGACCTTCAGAATTTCAGAATCTGCATTGTGATGCAACTGAACAACAGTGAAACATCAATAGGTCATGATGAGATGAGATGGAATTTTTTTGCTAAACTGAACCATAGGGTATCTAAGGAATTCTACATGAATCTTTGTTTTCGTGAAGCTTAATTATTGCAAAAACTGCCTATCTGCAAAATACAGCTACATTCAGGTACTGATTTCGAGACTAAAGCATGAACAAAGAGAAGATGTTTCCCACGAGATGTCTCTACAGTATGTGCAGAGAGGCACAAATGTAAGTACATTAAAAAAAAAAAAAAGATCAGACATTTATCCTGAAAAACTAGAACTTCTGCCATAGAAAGGAAATTACATATGGTTTCAGAAGCAAGAGGTTTTTAATCATAATACAACTTTCGTAGCAAAGAGGGCCCATAACAACTGAATGACATATTACAGGAGAAAGGCAAGAAATAAGTAAGTTGTATTTATTATAAAATAAAACAACATTTCAAAGCATGAGAGATCACATAACACACATCACTGCTAAGAATGGTGACAAAAGGTCACAAGCCTCTTACAAATTCAGTCTTTTAAAACAACAGTCATGCATGGTGAAATATGGCATTCCTGGGGTTCATTAGCTCCTTCTCTAATTTCCGACTCTTTTAAAGTTAGCTATGACATACGCATTCATGTGGGAAAGGAAAATGCATACGCCCAAATCTTTTCAGGAAAAGCAGGAAGACGGACAGAAGAACCAGCATGGCATGCTGAGTTACTACAGAGAATTCTTTCCCAGGTATCTGGCTGGTGGGTCTTGCCCACATGTTCAGGGTCTATCTGATCTCCGTATTTGGGGTTGGGAAGGAATTTCCCCTGGGTTAGTTTGGTAGAGACCCTGGAGGATTTTCACCTTTCTCTGCAGCATGGGACAAGGGTCACTTGCAGGTTTAAACTAGTGTAATGGTAGATTCTCTATAACTAGTTTAAACTTGTAAGTGACCCTTGATTTAAGGACTTCAGTAACTCAGCCAGTGGTTAGGGGTCTATTACAGGAGTTGGTGAGTAAGGTTCTGTGGCCTCCAATGTGAAGGAGGTCAGACTAGATGATAATGATGGTCCCCCCTTCTGGCCTTGTAATGTATGAGCCTAAGTTGACAAGTAAAAATAACACAGCAATGTTGTTTAAGCCAGTATAGCTGGAGAGGACCAAAATTCCACTCCATCCACTTTTAAATCCAGCCTGTGAAATTTGAAATGGGTAAAGCCAAAAATGGAATATCTTGTGAGGTAGCTGCAGGAAGAACTGTGGGTGAGTCAGTAGATGGTACCCTGTCTTTTGAGTGAGTACTGAACTAGTCACCTAGCGTGGTGCCAGGAGATGATGTGCTGTAGGAGGTGCTGTCTTTCAGGTAAAATGTAAAACCAAGGTCCTTGTGTTCACTAGTGATTCCATGACGCGTTTTACATGAATAAGGGTGTTCACACTGGTTTCCAAATTCCAGCTTGAGCAATTACATGCCAACTATTTACATTCCATGTAGATATAATGTAATAAGATAAATTTTAACTGAAAATCATCATTTTTATTATGATCATTAATAACAGAAGGCAGTTACAATAGCAATTTACCCAGATGCTGGAGCCCTTCAAATGGCAATAGCACTATACATGTTAAGTGATTTTGTTTAGACATCTGAAAAAAATAGCTTCTGGGCATAATCTTCCCATATATCCACAGAAGAGGCACAACACTGGCATCATCCTCACACTGTCCAGCCAGAATCCCTCAGTCTGACCTTACTGGGTCACTTCCAATCTTTGGTTTCACTTGGGAGCATCACTGACATTTACTGCCATTGTGAGGGGTATTTCAATAGGTAGACACTTGTCACCTAGTAACTTGATTGAGACCAACTACCCAGCAGACTAACCATATTTGAATCAATGATCTACAAATCCACATGATGTTTTGCCATTGTCTGCATTGAAATAAATCAATCCGGTATCTGTACAGACCAGCACATTACAGTGTGAAAGATGGCTTGCCTTACTGTCATCTAAACAAGGCATCTTTTTGGCCATTCATCCTGTTAATAGAGGTGACCCTCCATAGTGTACTGACTCCTCAACACTGAACCTGGGAGATATCTGTGAGAGGCAAGAACCT
This sequence comes from Sternotherus odoratus, assembly GCA_032164245.1. NCBI lineage: Eukaryota > Metazoa > Chordata > Testudines > Kinosternidae > Sternotherus > Sternotherus odoratus. The sequence continues at coordinate 167,169,938 of JAVMKO010000001.1, forward strand.
CATAGGCCAGAGATGAAGGAGCTGGCAATTACTCACAATTACTGGAAGGCTGTAAACATAGGAACGGCCGTACTGGGTCAGAACAAAGGTCCATCCAAGCTTTGTATGTTTTACAAGTGTAAAACATATTGTGAGCTTTATGATGATAATGAGGTAATGGCAACAATCTGTTTTCTTATCTGAAAGCATTAAAATACCCACTCTTCGCACATGCACACCAGTTTAGTTATTAATAGGTCCACTATAGATGTCAATATCCAGTGGAGATTCTGGTTTGTCTTGGCAGAGACCTCACTACAATTCATACATTAGGGAAGCTTCCTGAAGTGTCAATTTGTTATTTACCTATTAGACTAAGATGATGTATATCTCAGCTTGAATATTATGTAAAGGATTGGAGATCATCTTACTAAGAAACATTTGGTGAAGAGAGGCAAAATTATGCCTTTTGAAAGGCAATTATAAATAAATGGATAAGGTAATCCTTTTGTGTCCCCAGGCAGTCAAGAGCATGGATTTAAAGGACTATTTTAGTTAATGAAAAAGGGCTAAGGCCAATTTTGCATGGGTACCTATCACTCAATGTGGAGCAAAAATGGATTTGAAAAGCCTTTAAAAACATGATTTTTGCACCTACCTATACAGAGGTTAGAAGAGATGTTTCCCTATATAGTTTGAATCTCTGGTTATAAAGCACTTTAAGATCCTTTGGGATGAAAGGTTCTATGGAAAAAATACTACTACTAGCAGACCTTTATTTGTCTCTCTTCCATTTTCTTCTCTTCATTATCCATCTAGTTTCTCTTCTGTTCCCTTTTCTAGTCCACTCACTTTTTTCTGAGTCCCCTTCTCTTACAACTCTGTTCCTCTTTCCTTTCAAAGCTAATGAGAAATAGAATTCTCCTGTAAATCAAAGAGTGCTTTTAACCAAGAATCTAATTCTTTTTATGTTGTACATATAATTTTAAACAATCACATTCTAACTACAGAATATATCTATCCATGATCATCAGATAATCAGAGCTACTTTGTACCATGTAATCAGAGGCTGTGTGATTTCTTTGTTTATTTGTTAAAAAATTGAGGCTTTGCCTGATGTTTTTTTAAAGCTGATTTTCAATACTAACCCATTGCCTCATCTCCATCATCATTTAAACTATTTTAATCCCTCCCCACCATGAGCTTCCAAGTCTGTCTGCTTCTTCTGTTCTTTAACAAATGAGTCTGCAATCCTGCAATTGATTGTGCACAGATGGACTGCTGCATCCACATAGAACCCCAGCACCACTATAATAAATGGCCACTGTAAATTTTAGGATTGGTGTCGCAAAGGAGCTGTATATAAAAATAAATTTTGGAATACTAAAAATAGCACCATCTTCTGCATAAATGCAGTCTTGATAGTGGGAATTGTCTTGATGCCCTCTCCTGCTACTATGCAGATTACCTGTAGCATTGTGTACGCTTAACAGTTTATTCAGCTATTTTTGAGAAAAGGCTCCCCCACCACACCCAAATCAATATATTATAATCAAGTGATTAAAGTAGGCATGTATGGTTGCCTTCAGCTGGATGGAATCAGTATTGCTCTAATATGTTGGGCATATGTCTATCAAGCAGCTAATAGATAACAAGAGATTTCCCTCAGGCTCAAGTGATCATGCGGTTCTGAGTTTTACTCTCAGAACTGGCATGAAGTTCTGAGTGGCCATTGCAAATGACTGGCTTATGAATCTGTGGCATATGGCAGTAGTTAGTGATCATTTTAGGGTTATTTGTTTGTGTTTAGTTATATGAGGATTAACAAACCTTAAATATTTTAAAATATTTTTATGTTTATTTTCACAGCATGTTTTACTTCTATAGGTGGGTCACTGGAAATTAGTGGTTTTGACATTACTTTTGCTGGTTTGAAAAGTAATTACATATAACATACTTTAGTGACATTCGACAAATTTTTTACTACAGTTGAGCCTTTTGTCATTTTCACCAATCCAAGCCATTGCTTTTCCTGCGTAGCCCTAGTTCTCAACATTTCTGGGTTTCTAAGCATCCAGGGGAATATTGTTTGTAACAAGTCAATTAATTTAATCCACTTTATTACTTGTGACTAAATCTTACTTACAATTGCATGACCTTTCTAATGGCGTATCTTTATCTTGACAGTTGCCATTTTCACTGTCTGGAGGGAATTTAACATCTCTCCTGTAAGAATATATTAAATTCCAAAAAACCCTACTTAAAAAAATCAACATCAGCATTGCATAGTTAAAATGACAAGTTAGGAAATACAAAAGCTGAGGATCCAACAATATTAACTTGGAAGAGCTGCACATCCAGTACATTATATTACATATATTAAAAATCACATTATATTAAGCCACTGTACATATGTAACCAAAAAATTGATAGACGATACTATGACTTTGTAACAATTGATAGAACATTAATGTTAGAACCTTAATATTTGCATTTCCTGACCTTTGATTTTAGTTCTGTAACTATAGATGTAAAAAGAACTGTTAATGAAATGTTAATCTCCCTTGTTTAAAAGGGAAAAAAAGGTCACATGCTTAATAATGTCAGCATTTAAACTGCACCAATTAGGTTCTGAAGAGCCAGAAATAAGGTAAGATATTTATCTTCCTTTGGGATTTTATAAATCCCCATCATCACAATAAGTAGGTGCTGAACTGTAACAAAAGTGGGTTTGTTCAGCTCTTGGTTTATTGCCATTTTTGAGTCTGAAAATGGGATTATAATGGGAACTGTTTTGTAACCATAGCAGATACTGCCAGGTGCTTGCTATAATTCACATGGAAAGGAAAATAGTTCCATCAGTGCTATAAAAACATATAAGAGGACATGCTCTCTGCCTAAGGAGCTTTCCACCTAGTACAGACAAAACAGATCAGACATACTATATAGTACTGCTTCAGGTGCCAGAATAAGTTTGAGTTTGTGCAGGACTGTTGCTGCCGTTTTTTCTGAAAGTTTTTCGCAGGGCAGTTGTTTCTGAGGGCAACATTGCTATATTCCTTCTCATGAACAGATCAATAAAAAAAAGCAGTTCCAAAACTTGGGGTCAGGCCACTTTTTTACAATGGATAAATTGAATTATACAGTATTAGAGACCTTCACTTTCTTTATATGTGGCTCTTTTTCAAGGATATGCAAATAAATATTTTTCATTAAATCAAACTGAGATTCATGGAGAGTTCTGAGAAAGAGCAGATCAGGATTTGCAATCTTTTTCCATTGTAGGGACTACATTTTAGGAAAGAGTATATCAATAGTTCCGACACCTTGCCTATTTACGGACCATCCCCAAACCACCTAACTCCATATATCAGCTCCAGCAACTGCTTATGTAGTAAAACCAAATTAAGAAAGCAATGTATTATACCTTCTTTTCAATTTTGGTTTAAAAGCTGCAAACAAAGAAAGCTAGCACCATGTGACCACCCAGTTCTCTGTATCCCACAAGGAAGTTCTTGTAGACGACCGACTATCGTTTGGGAACCACTGCGCCAATGAAATTTCAGAACTAAATCTACAAACATCTGTATCACCTTTGTTATCTGTGTACTGCAGTCTAGAATTCACTTTTTTAAAACTTGTTCTAGATTTTATTTGAACAAAATAGTTGAGAGCTTCACTGCATATGTAGAGTCTAAAACAAGATATGAGGATTCTGAAATGGTAGCTGTTGAATCTTGCATGTGGAAAGAAGTGACCTAGCATGTCCTGTTTGGCCCAATAAACCAAACTGAGGATCTGAACTTGGGGAGTAGTGACAGAACTAGGTTAGTTGGGAATTTTAAGTTCTACTCCCTGATTCTGTGACCAAGTACATAAACTGTGATTCTGTGATTCAAGTACATAAACTAGGAGCTTTGTTAAATTATGAGCAAGTGCCTCTGATGAATACTCCTATTTGTTTCACAGCTAAGTTAGGGTATTGGATTCAGCTACTAAACACATGTAGTTCGGTTTATCGAGTAAACTTCTGATATGTTGACAGTAGATAGGTGTGCTGTGTATTCCAGCAGTAAGCAACCACAATCTCTCACGAGGGATCCATCTGAAATGGTCAGCAGGATCATGACAAGTAATGATACTCATCATTTTAGTGACTTACCAGTTTTACGTGCTGGTAAAGATCATCTATACCAAAACTCACAATGAGTTGCTACTAAAAGCCATTCTAGACGTTCAAAACTATTTTTAGAAGCAACAAAGAGTCCTGTGGCACCTTAAAGACTAACAAAAGTATTGAAGCATAAGCTTTTGTGGGCTAGTACCCACTTCGTCGGATGCATCAGCATCCTATTTTTGCCCCCTTGAAAGAACAAGAATGAAAATGGTAGCTGTAGAAGTTGAGGTCTCTCTAAACAATTCGACCTCAGTACCCAAACTCCTCCGCTCCCGCATCAGCCAAGCGGGACACCAAGCCTTTCAGCTTAAGAAGAACATTTTGAATCCATGTACAATAGACTCTCGACTATCCAGGATTGGGTTAACCAGGATGTGGATTAACCAGGATGTCAAAAAAATATGCGTAACTCGCAGGGCCGGCTCTGGCTTTATTGCTGCTCCAAGCACACACACACACACAAAAAACCCCACTTGAGCACAGGGAAGCCAGTGAACCAACACCCCTTCCCCCTGGTGCTGGGTGGCTGGTGAACCCCATATTTTCTATTGATGGTGATTATCCGGGATTTTATTAACCAGGATTGATTTTTTTCCCTATCACCCTGGATAATCGAGAGTCTACTGTATTTAGAGTTGCCTTTAAGACTGGTATTTGAACATCATAAAACAAATGCAATCCACTTCTGCTTAAGTTACTCATACTTTAGTGACCAGGCACATTAGTTTTGTCACAAGGTAATCAGCCCTATATCCCCTCCAGGGGTTGGCTTTGGCAAGTTTACTACATATAAAACTGAAGTGTCCAGTGCCACAGCTACAATGGTTCCAGTGATAGAGTTGCACCAGGGCCCGGGAGGTAATGGGAGGCCAACCAGCTGGCGCTGCGCTACCTTACACACCACTGTACTTACACCACGGGCTACCTGTGTAGATGAAGTGCTGAGGAACAGAAAGCAGGCTGCAGCCAGCCAGGTTACCAGGGAAGTGCTCTTACCCCCTACACAGCTGCTCCCCACCCCGGCACTCGCAAGATCACAGCTGTGGCTCAGCTTCATGTCAGCACCCATCCTGCATCTGCCACTTCACCCCTCATGATCCCTGCATCCTGGGCTCTGTCCCTTCTCCTGCCATTGCCACCTTCGATGCTGCAGGCTGAGGATGCAGGAATTGCTGGGGGCAGATAGGGGATGCAGGCTGGGATGGGTGTGTGGAGTGCAGGTGTCCTGTTGTGGTTGAGCTGAGAAGCTCCAGGAGAAGGGTTGCAGGGGACTAAGGAGGAGGCAGCTGCGGGGAGGGTTATGTGGGAGTGGGTGGATGGGGGAGAGGTGGGAAGTGGGTGCCTGACGCTGGGGAGTGGAGAAAGCTGGGGAGACTGGAGGGGGAGATGCCCAGCCCTGAGGGAGGATGGAGGAGATGGCCAAGGGAGGTTTGATCGAGGTGAGAGATGGATGGGGGGCAGCCCCTGATCAGAATTCAACTCTTTATTCTCTTAGAATGTGTTTCTCCTAACTAGGCTAGATTCACTGGTGCACTCTAACTCCTGTGCAACATTTTGACAAAGGAAAACCCATTGTCAGCCTGGGCTGATCAGCCATTTCAACTGGGTTTATGGAGTGGCCCAAAAGAAGTTGTAGAATACAAGTGAAACTTGCCCTATATTGGTGTAAAATCAAACCCTATTCAAATAGTGTGTGCATCTTAGAGGTACTTAGAAGAGACTACAGATGTGTGGAGGTGGGAACTGGACTTTTTATGTAGGTCAGGTAACATTTCTATCATATGGAAGCAGACAGACAATATGTGCTTGACTTAGTAATGTAAAACCGACTAGGTATCACAATCTTTGAGAAGTGCTGAGGTAGCAGTTGTGTGAATAGAATTTTTGTTTAGTTTAGTTTTTTTTTAACTGCATGGCAGTATGGATCTTTGTGTTTGGTTTCTGTGACAGACCACATTTTAAGAGTGGCTTAAATATTTGTGACAAAAGTTGTTTGCATTTGGTGCTATCACAGGGCAGCACAGGTTTCCTTCCCCTAGTCCCTGTGCCCCATGATTAGGATCGTCAAAGAATGGGTCTCAGACACCCCTCTGGTGCTTCATTCATGCTCTTTTATTTTCAGTGCTGATATAGTCCCAACTTCCCCAAAACCAGGCACCTTATTGATAGGCTGACCATATTTCCTTTAGACAAAAACGGGACATTGGGAGGGCAAAAACGGGACAGGGTGTGCGGGGGGACATGGCCCCACCTGGGCCCCCCAGCACCTGGCGGGGGGGAGGCAGAGGGGGGTTGGGGGGGATGGATGGAGGAATAAGCAGAACAGGGATGGGGGATGAAGAGGATGGAGGGAGAGAGAGAGAAGGGGGGATGAGGGATGAAGATGATGGAGGGGACGGAGGGAGAGAAGGCACGAAGGTGAGAAAGGGAGAGGATGGATGGATGAGAGAAGATGGGGGTAGGGAGCAGGGTGGATGGAGGAGGCAAGGGACAGCGAGAAGGAGGGATGGAGAGAAGGGAGATGGAAGAGGAGGCAGTGGACGGAGGGAGAGAGAGAAGGGAGGGATGGAGAAGGGGGATAGAGAGAAGGAAGAGAGGGATGGAGGGATAGAGAGAAGGGAGGAAGGAAGGGATGGAGGGATGGAGAAGGGGATAGAGAGAAGGGATGGAGGAAGTGAGAGGAGGCAGTGGACAGAGGGAGAGAGCAGGGAGGAAGGGGGGGATGGAGAGAAGGAGGAATAGAGAGGAAGAGGCTGCAGCGGGCGACGGGCTGGAGGAGGCGGCAGATCAGAGCTGTCAGGAGCCGCAGCTGGGAGCGGAGCGAGCCGGCGGGGGGGGGGGCTGCCGGCCAGGTTTTCTGAAGAGAGAAGGGACGGAGGGAGTGAGAGGAGGCAGTGGACAGAGGGAGAGAGCAGGGAGGAAGGGGGGGATGGAGAGGAGGAGGAATAGAGAGGAAGAGGCTGCAGCGGGCGACGGGCTGGAGGAGGCGGCAGATCAGAGCTGTCAGGAGCCGCAGCTGGGAGCGGAGCGAGCCGGCGGGGGGGGGCTGCCGGCCAGGTTTTCTGAAGAGAGAAGGGACGGAGGGAGTGAGAGGAGGCAGTGGACAGAGGGAGAGAGCAGGGAGGAAGGGGGGGATGGAGAGAAGGAGGAATAGAGAGGAAGAGGCTGCAGCGGGCGACGGGCTGGAGGAGGCGGCAGATCAGAGCTGTCAGGAGCCGCAGCTGGGAGCGGAGCGAGCCGGCGGGGGGGGGCTGCCGGCCAGGTTTTCTGAAGAGAGAAGGGACGGAGGGAGTGAGAGGAGGCAGTGGACAGAGGGAGAGAGCAGGGAGGAAGGGGGGGATGGAGAGGAGGAGGAATAGAGAGGAAGAGGCTGCAGCGGGCGACGGGCTGGAGGAGGCGGCAGATCAGAGCTGTCAGGAGCCGCAGCTGGGAGCGGAGCGAGCCGGCGGGGGGGGGCTGCCGGCCAGGTTTTCTGAAGAGAGAAGGGACGGAGGGAGTGAGAGGAGGCAGTGGACAGAGGGAGAGAGCAGGGACGGAGGGAGTGAGAGGAGGCAGTGGACAGAGGGAGAGAGCAGGGAGGAAGGGGGGGATGGAGAGAAGGGAGGGAAGGAGGAATAGAGAGGAGGAGGCTGCAGCTGGCGGCGGGCTGGAGGAGGCGGCAGATCAGAGCTGTCAGGAGCCGCAGCCGGGGGCCCGAGCGAGCCGCCGGCGGCGGCGGCGGGGGGGGACATTTTATGATTCCATGTTTTTTCTGAGTCCTGCCCCAAAAACGGGACAAAATTGATATTTTGGTCAAAAAGACGGGACGGTTAAAAAACATTAAAAAAACGGGACTGTCCCGTTCAAAACGGGACGTATGGTCAGCCTACTTATTGACCCCTCACCAGGTCCTCTGGCACCTTGAGGCTTGTCTAGACCAGCAGAGGCAAGGCTATAGACCCTCCCTCCTCCTGCCACACTAGTCTCCCTCTCTGAGCTCTTCCCTGAGTTTATACTCTTCCCCAGTCATCAACCCAACTGGTTCCACCTGGCCCAGTAGGTTGCCCTGAGCCTGCCCTAATTAGTGCCTTCAGCTGGGCTCCCTGCTCAGGGTTTTATCCCTCTAAGCCAGCCATGCTGCAGGGAAGCAGGGTCTTTAGCAGGCATCAGAGGTTTTTAAAACCTCTGCCCTGTGACAGGTGCCCAGGCACATGATTGGCAAATGCAAGCAAATGTTGTTTGTGCTCAAAGTATAAGTTCCCCATTGCATTACTTCCTTTTTACACAGTATAACTCCATTCATTTAATTCCAGCAGAGTTGCACCAACTAGAGTAACACGATAACGACTCAAGCTCTTGGGCTTTTTGACTAGCTATATGTGTGCTTTGGCTATGCCTTGCTACTTAGCTTTACATTTGGAACATTAAAACAGAGGTATACATGCTCTGTGTTATGATAGGTGTATTTATTTCTAATGTGTGAGGTCTCATTATTGCTATTGTGCAGATTTTTAATTAGATACAAATTTACTGGTAAAATGTTAGGTTTCAAATACGGGTGCTTTACTTGTGACAACGTCACACACAAGATAGATTTCAGAGCCTCTCTCACCTGTAACAGATTACCAACTTCAGACCATTTCTGCAGGACTCCTGCATTATAAAATGTAGCATTATGTCACTGCCAGTGAGCATTTTGTATAAATGTGTAAAGCAGAACTTTTCTCTGTTTAGATCGCTTGCAAAACTGCATAGACATAACCTGCACATTATGGTTGGGTAATGATGGATGAGATATGGATATATTCTGATTTTGCAAGATGTTAAGGACAAGGAAAATGTTAAGTTTCAGAACTGGGAAGGTGATCCTGACCTATTCTTGCACCCAGCCTTCTGAGACCTTGCTACGCTCCTGAAAGTGCCTGGTCTTCGCTGTGTCTTTACCTCTAAATTTCTCATGTGAGCTATTTACTCCCAGCTAAAAAAGCACCTTTTTTTAGCAGTGAAGACAAAGCTTTAGTATTGAGGGACTATTAGCCAGTCATATGCAGGGAGATGGCTCAATTAAGGTGTTTCATCTTGGCTCTAACACCAGAACATCTCTGCAGGAAAAAAGTCTTGCTTTAAGTAATGCTCCAGAAGAACAATTTTTGACTGAATCTTGGATGGATACATGAAGAAAATATTCTGGAGGGTAAAATAAAAGGCACAAGTATTTCCAAATGATCAGTACTGCAGCTTATTGGATTTCAGTCTAATGTAGGTCAAATGTACCTCTCCAATGATGGTGCGGCTCAATGAGTCCAGGGAAAGAATAGAGTCTTTAAACGTAGTGCTTACACACACAAACACACACACACACACACAATGTTACTAAAAGCTGGTTAGGTGTGTACTATTGGAATGGAAATGATCTCAGGACTTCTGCTTCTCAGTGAAGTGACTGGATTCCTCAGAGAGGAAAAATTCTATTTGAAGGACCAGTTTGAATATTCTCTGGCAGAATTTATGGTATTTTTGTGACCTATAATGTGATATTTTTAAAAAAATAGGTTTGTGCTCCTTTTGGCTTCTTTAATAAAAAGAATGACTACAATTTTTGTGGCTGATTTTTCTAAAATCATGTTTTCTTCTCTTTATAAACCTTTCCAAGTATCAGTATCACTACTCTCTGCTTTTTCTAAAAGATTTGTTCCAGGTTTTAGATATATATTTGAAATTTATAACACCTTAATTAAAGGAGTTTAGGGTGTAAAATCTAAACAAAAACCTCCTCTCTCTATTGTCATCAGGCATCAGAATTTAAAAATGTTAACAAAACCAAGAATTTTGGAGTGTCTTACTCTTTGCTGGTGTTTCTCTCCCTTATAGTTTGTAACACAGTAAGTTAACTGGTTCTGCAGTCACCATGGAAAGGATGGTCAAGTCCTAAATTTCTAATAAAAAAAATCCTCAGTTCTTCATATACCATAAAGCCCCCCCACACACACACACAATTTTTCCTTTCTTTGGAGGTCACCTTTAAATGAGCTGCCAAGAATCACTAACTGCGCAATGGCAGCTGGCTACCATGAAAAATTAGAAGCAATGGGAGAAAACGCAGAGCAAAAATGGTAGGCCTGTATTAAAGGCCGCCCAGAGCAGACAGCTGAAACCTTGACACCTGGAGTCATGGCCGGTGCAACCACTAGGCAAAGTAGGTGACCACTTAGGGCGCCAATTGGTTGGGGGTGGCGGTGGAGCGGAGGTGAGCTGAGGCAGGGGGGCGCAGGGAGGGTGCCCGCAACAAGTAATGGGGGATGCAGGGAGGGGAACCGCTCCCTGCCCCACCTCACCTCCACTCCACCTCCTTCCCTGAGCATGCTGCCTGCTCTAATTCTCCTCCCCTCCCGAGCTTGCCACGCTGATTGGCACCGCAAGCCTGGGAGGTGGGAAAAATGGAGCGGCGCCAGCATGCTCAGGGGAGGAGACGAAGCTGAGGTGAGCTGGACGGGGAGCTGCCCACTGCCCGGGTGGTGGGGAGCCACTGCCACCCCAGGAGGGGGCCACGTGTGGAGGGGGAGCTCCGTGGGCCAGTGGGGGGGGGAGGGGGAACAAGGTGGCAGTTTCACCTAGGTGGCCAACTGCCCTTCAACCAGTCCTGCCTTGACTGTGTGAAATACTGAATTTTTAAAAACCTGAAAACAGTGTTGTGATAAATTATAAGCCTCTTTCAATCGCTCAAAGGATAATAAAATGTTACAATGGAGCATTTCAGCATCTCTTTATTCCTTCCTTAAAGATTCCACTTTGCAAACTAGGGGAAAATAAGATAATTACCTATAGGAATTAGAAGAGATAGCATATTACTATACTGCAGCATCCTGTTAATGATATTTATCACTTACATTAGACTTTACGCATACTTTTAAATTAATCTTCCCAACCCTCACAGTAAGTAATTTCATTTTACACCTTGAGACACTGAGGGGTTACATGATTTGCCCAAGGTCATACATCAAGTCAGTGCCACAAATTACACTGCAGCTAAGTCCTGTACTTAGACCACACTATATAACCTTTAGACCACATTTTCAAAGCCCCCCCACAAGGCATTTCTATGCATTTTGTATGTGCCTGCATTGGCTTTCATATTTTAGCCCTCTGTGTTTTACTTGGGAGTGCTTCCAATGTCAGGATCACCAATGGGTTCTCTTCTCTTGTTAAAAGAGACAACCCTTTGAGCTACACAGAGCTTTGAGCTGTCCCACTCCTGCAAAAAAGGGCTTAAAAAAGCCCTGCAGAGGGGCTGTGGCAAGGGAAAGGCAGCCCAGCAGAGGGTTGCAATGGAAAGCAGCTGTGTGGCTGGGGCAATTAGGGCCCAGCTGGCCCTGATAAAAATGCCCAGAGTTTGCTGCAGAGAGACAGTCTCCTCTGGCTACTGGGGAAGCTAGACAGGGTACCCAGATCGAAGCAGGGCTGGGGCAAGGCAAGAGGAGCTGGGGAAGTTCTGTCCTGGCAACCCTAGGGGAAGGCCCAACAAGGGGTACTAGGGTTGCAGGGGGCAGCCCATGGCGGCAGAGGCAGCAGGCCAAACCCTCCTTGCCGGTGATGAGTGGCAATGATACTGCAGTCTGCCCTAGAGAATGAGGGCAAGTGATGACGGGTAGTTGCCTAGACTGAGGAAAGGTGGGGATAGGGAGTGGGGGTTCCCTGGGGAGGGGAGACCCTGAGACTGTGGGGGTACTGCAGGGGTGCAGCACCCCAGGTAAGAAGGCACCGGAGTCCAGGGAGGGACACGGGGCCAGTGGCAAGCGGGGCATCAGCCTCCAGAGGGCACTCCAGAGCCTGGAAGAGCTAATTCTTTGGACGACCAACAGGAGGCGCCACGGAGTGAGTCACCACTCTGCCACAGTGTTAAAGGTAAATTTTAAAGCGTCCCTGAAACCTGAGTTGCATGAATCTTGGATGTAGTAATGTAGGATGCCAAAGCAAAGTCTTAATGAAGCAAGCAGGGCACACAGATGTGACCATATACTTCAGTGCTCCTCATTAATACACTGGGTTGAAGCCAATACCTACTTGCACCTCAGCAACTCGGGAATCTTATGCTCTTACAATCAGAATGATGGTGAAAAATGCCTGTGTATTTACCTAAATTGGTTCCTATTAGGAATGCAAAAATGGCATTGATTTCATTTAAGAGGAGCAACTTGGATGAATGGCATAGTTAAACTGTTACATACAAATCATCTCAGCGCTAACCATTTTAATTCAGGAATAAATACAATATTCTGCACAAATGTTTTGAAGGAGTTTGTTAACATACAACATGTTAACTTAATTGAACTGAAATATTTAGTATTCCTTTCTCCATAACAGAGCCTGGGAAAGAAAGTGGGAAATTAACAGTACTGTAGAGAACTCCACTTAAGCCACTTACCTTCCACACATGATTCAGATAAGGTATTAACTGGAGAGATTAGAATGAGACTTGAACTTCAGCAGTGCATGTCATTTGTAAAGCACATGAGTCACAAGAAGAAGGGAAAGAAGTCTCCAGTTTTAAATGCAATTCAATTTCACTGATTAAAACAGACAGAGAATCTTTAGTTTTATCTGACATATTTAGGGCATTTTTTTAAATACTTGTTCGTGCTGCTTCGTTGTAGTGATTTATTATTAGGCCATCTCACACGCAGTAAGAAAATACATCTAAATAAAATGAAGCCACAAAGGGCAAACAGTTTTATTTGATTTTTACTGACTATATTTATCAGTAATGACTTCCCATCCCATTTCTTTTAGCAACCTTGACCACCTAAGTCTTCCACACAGGGAACTCCAATCCAAGTCAAGTGAGTTCTGGCAATGGCAATCCAAATCACAGAGAGCATGCAGGATTGCGGCTACAGGCAAGTCTCATCTTACACAGGGGTTCCGTTCCGTGGTTAGCGCGTAAAGCGAAAACCACGTATAGTGAAACACTTATTGAGTTGAATGGCGGGTGGAATCACCCACACTACAGACGCAGGTTTTTTTTTTAAAAAAAAAATCTGTTTTTGCCAACCACGCAAAGCTGAATTTGCGCCTGTTAAATGTGCCTAAAATGCGACTCACCTGTATACAAAGACAAAGCAGAGGCATTCTCACCACAAATTTGTGGCTATTATTCTCCCAGTTCTGATTTCTTTCTTGTCTTTGTTGGAGGTGATGGGGAAGTGAACTGAGAAAACTTATAGGGTGTGAAACTTTTCTTCTGCTAATCCAGTATTTATTAAGAAATATATGAAAATGAAGGATCAAAACAGAGGACTACAGATCAGGAGACCCAATTTTTGTTCCCAGCTGCGCCACGCAGTCTCAGAACTTGGACATGTCAATTTGGGTCTCAATTTATCCATATGTAAAATGAAAATAATAATACTAATACTTCAAAGAGCCTTAATGTTTGTCAGAGAGAGATTTTCAACTGATTTTCATCAGGACTGGTTTTTCTAAGTTCCTTAAGCACTTTTGAAAATCTGGCCCAAAGTACCTTAAGGTTCTTGGAGGGAAGACTCTATTGAACTGCAAGTTAAAGTAGTATGGGCTGGATGAATAGACCATAAAGGTGGATAGAAAGCTGGCTGGACCGTTGGGCTCAATGGGTAGTGATCAATGGCTCCATGTCTAGTTGGCAGCCGGTGTCAAGTGGAGTGCTCCTCCTTAGTCGGTCCTTAGGCTGGTTTTGTTCAATATCTTCACTAATGATCTGGAGGATGGTGTGGATTGTACCCTCAGCAAATTTGAAGGTGGCACTACATTGGGAGGAGTGGTAGATATGCTGGTGGGTAGGGACTAGCGACTGAATGGCTAGGCAGCAGTTCTGCAGAAAAGGACCTAGGGGTTACAGTGGACCAGAAGCTGGATCTGAGTCAACAGTGTGCCCTTGTTGCCAAGAAGGCTAATGGCATTTTGGGTTGTATAAGCATTTCCAGCAGATCGAGGGACATGATCATTCCCCTCTATTCAGCATTGAGGTCTCATCTGGAGGACTGTGTCCAGTTTTGGGCCCCACACTACAAAAAGGATGTGGATAAATTGGAAAGAGTCCAGCGGAGGGCAACAAAAATGATTAAGGGGCTGGAGCACGTGAGTTACGAGGAGAGGCTGAGGGAACTGGGATTGTTTAGTCTACAGAAGAGAGGACTGAGGGGGGATTTGATAGCTGCTTTCAACTACCTGAAAGGGGGTTCCAAAGAGGATGGATCTAGACTGTTCTCAGTGGTAGCAGATGACAGAACAAGGAGTAACGGTCTCAAGTTGCAGAGGGCGGGGGGTTAGGTTGGATATTAGGAAAAACTTTTTCACTAGGAGGGTGGTGAAGCACTAGAATGGGTTACCTAGGGAGGTGGTGGAATCTCCGTCCTTAGAGATTTTTAAGGCCTGGTTTGACAAAGCCCTGGCTAGGATGATTTAGTTGGGGCTGGTCCTGCATTAAGCAGGGGGTTGGAGTAGATGACCTCCTGAGGTCCTTTCCAACCCTGATATTCTATGATTTGCAAAGTATTACTATTAATAATGCTACTCCAGTAACAAAATTGTAATGGATATGAAAAACAGGGCTCACAAAACCTCTTATTTCACTAGTATTCCCAGTCTTGCATTCCATATTTAAATATAACATGATGCAAGTGTATTAGTCTTTGATACATTCCTTTTGTTTCACTATGTTCTTTTTTCCAATCTCTCCCTCACTCCATTAATTGCTTATGCTTTTTTATTGCAGGAGTACTGGGGAAGTTGAATGAGACTTCAGATAAATGAATTGCAATAAAAAGATTATTGTAAGTCATGCTGCATGCACATATAAAAATTTATAAGAAGGCTGAATATACAGATCTAAGACTTCCCACAAATATTTTTTTAAATGACAAATTTGCTTCAAGGCAAGTTATTTCATTTGTAAGGACAATTTCTTCTTTTTTGCACTGTACAGTATTTTACATAGTTTAATCCTTTTTTAAAAATTGGTTAGATTTCATGTGATGGCGATGCTTTAAATGTAAAAAATAGTATGTATTTTGTTTTTACATTTAAAAAGATAGCCATCACATGAAATCTAATCAATATTTAAAAACAGGAGATAAGTCATTTTTCACATGGTGCCAATTCATTGTCAAATTATTGTGATAAAAATAAAAAACAGCGGATTTTCAAATAAATGGTTCTCTTTCTTCTGTGTTGCTTGACTCATACAGAATGCATAAATGGACAAAGTAAACAGTATAAAAACAAAGAAAAATATTTTTTCACTATTATCTCTCAGTGACTGCTTTGAGGGTTGTTTGTAACAATGTAGAAAAACATAACACAGAAAAGTGATTTTTATACTGTGTCCCTTTAAATAACCCCTACATTTTATTATTTATATAAATACCAAAGTATTTAAAAGACACAAAAACGGCAAGCCCCAAAGAGATTTTTTTCATTCCAAATTCAACTTATTCCCTTACTCTGAATACCTTTCTCAGAGTGTGTCTGTAATGTGGGGTCTTCCTTTTGGAAACCGATATTTAGAAGGAATTTATTTTTTCCACAACAAATATGATTGGAAAGAAAAATGCTGTAAATCAACTTTGTTTTCTCTGCTGAAACATGTAATCCCGGAACTGAGTTGCTCTGACCTTCCACATGTAGCACGGTGATCGTTCTCAGGGAATTTATGAGTATCACCATCTATTTGAAAAGAGAGCCCGTGGATAAAAAAGGAAAATTAATTTGAATGTACAGTGAGAGTGAACATCAAGTGCTGGGCTATTCCCCAAATAGAATTTAGCCAGACTTGATCCCTAGGCACAGAGCCAGAGACAATGTCCTACTGGTTGTACATGCTATATTTTTCAGATGTAGATAGATATTTGTCTTGTGTGGAGTGGGGAGGTGGGAGAATCTCTTCCTCAAAGCAGGCTGACAGTAGGATTTAAAGACCCCGGAGCATTAATCTTATCAACTGTCCATGTTACCAGACTCAAAACCACGGCAGTAGTAAAGCTTAAATTTCTGCTAGAGAAAGATATATGGAATGATCCACCTAAAACCACGGCAGTGTAATTAAGGATAAATACTTCCCAAAAAAAATCTGATGAAACTAAAGTTTATAATCTAGACCACAAAGATCTATTGAAAAGATGAAAATGTTAATTCATAATTAGTTTCAATCATCTCATAAATTTCACTAACATCAGATTACCCTCCACAGTCCCTCCTCTCTCTCTCTTTTTTTTTTTTTTTAACTCCCCATGGTTGCTTCTGGTAGTAATCCAGATTTGGAAGCCAGGGTTCAAACACACACATTTGGAAATCAAGCTTACTGACTGTGATTGTCTGTGATACTATTCAGAACAGCTTACTCAGATGGGGAAGCTGAATTGGCATTCATACACAGGTGTGGATTTTTTTTCTCCTGAGAGGTCAAAGCTCATCCTCACTGCACTGCTGCAGAAGTGCTCAATTAGACATGAGGACAGTGGTTCACCTGAGACATCAGCAGTGCAGACATGAATTTTTAACTCTTCTGTGCAATGAAGCATCAGTTGTTTTCAATCCAATTCACTGCACGAGATGGAAAAATCTTCACTTTATATCAAGCTAAAATTCTTGTATTAATTATATCAATTTGCATAAAATTCCAATGGAGAAAAATGGCAGTACAGAGAAAGTTAATACACATTTTTCTGTGAACTGAATTTGATTAGTTGGTTTTAAATGGATTCTGAATGTTAGAGGAACATATTGGAATAGACACAGGACAGTTAAAATAGAAAAAAAAACAGGTAAGCACAGGAAGAAAGACTGAACTGAAATAGAAAAAATATAGTTGCCATAGATATATACCTACATACTTCATTTCATGCACTCATAATTCTCTCCGGCAGCCGCATGATTAATTCAAAGATTTATTGATTTTTTTTTTCCTTGCAGAATCCTGCTGACCTGCTTTTGTTGACAGGTCTGTGTGGATCACACTACTCTGTCAGTTGAAAGTATGGAATCATGTTGGACTTCCTGGCCTGGAGTAAACATTTTTACTAATTCAACATAAATAGCATTTGAGTGCATGATAAAAACAAACACCCTTTGTTTCTAACTGGGCAGATATGAATTAGAGAACCAGTAGCCTAAAAGCTGAGAAATATATTGAAAGTATAATGCATTTCTTTGTAATAAAATAGTTGTTTAGGGTTTCCCCTATAAGAAAGCCACCAGATTAAATTCTTATAACAAATCACTAGAAAAGACAAAGAAAACTTGGGACTTCCTCTTATCGAATGCCAAAAAGTTTTAACTGTTATTATGTATACCCGGGATGATCAATTATCATCAAGCAAAAGGATAGTGCTTCTCCCAGAAAATTAGGAGTAAGTAGTTCTTGTAATTATTACACAGACTAGTAATTTTAAAACAATCCATATTCCTGAGTAATAACTGATCATCTAAAATTTAGACTGAACAAATTATTTTATATATATTTATATAATATATATAAATTATAAATTATTATTGGGGTCTCCATTTTAGAAACCAAAGTGAAGAAACAGAAAAAGAAAAGGAGTTCTTATGATATTTTTAGCCAGAGTGAAATCAGAAGGTACTAGATATCTCAACAGAACTGATTTCCTAGTGATCTTTTCAGTTCAATTTTTACTCCCAAGGGAAATGGATGGATCAAAGTAAGCACCTGTATTTTGGATGTCTGTCTGTCTGAACCTCTGAACATTTAAAGGTTTACCCATGGTAACAGTACGACACCCATTAATGGGGTTATTTTACTCCAACCAGTTAGACCGGTCAAAAAACTTCACCAGAAAATACTATTTCAAGCTTAATCATGCCAATGTCAGTTGTTATGAATTCACTCCGTATCAAATTAAAATACAGGTCTGATATCATTGCTAGGGAAAGTTTCTATGTTTTACCACTTTGAAATCACAGCTAAACCACAAATATTTAAACTTGGAAGGATTAGATCTTTATCAGTAAATGCCAATTTCACCATACACACATAAATCAACACATATATTTCCACCAATGATAACAGAAATTTACAGATAAGAAAAGTAAGAAATTTTTTTTTGAGAACTCAAGTTTGACTTAAGGATATTTACTTTGTATATTTTGACATGTGATGTTGACAACTTATGTTTTAATGGTTATAAAATTTTAACTTTTTGAAACTCAATGTCTACTGTCATTTCGCAATTATTGTCTGACTCCCCCTCCCAATAATTTCCCACAACTGTGAAAATGTAAATAAATAAATAAAAATCGGAAAAGTGCTTAAAAATAAACATTGGTATTGCCCATTAAAATTATTTTAAAAAATAAAAATCAATTTTTTATAGGACAACGGCCTTATGGCATAAGCAGTTTTGAGAAGTAAGGCATGTTTTCATTAAAATTAATGGGCTGATACGTCAATTTATCCCTTCATATCAAATGATTCAGTGATCGCAGGATGTTTTTCTCAGGTCAGTTTCAGAATTTTGTTGGATTCATCTTAAAAACCCAGAGGATACTCAGTATCTATTCGCCAACATATAGAAAAATATGTAAATATATCTCGGAGGGTAACAAGATCCATAGCAGTTAACAGCATGGGATAATAAAAATAATAATGCTATGATCACTATTTTTGATAGAAATGCAAAGTTGGGCTAGATCCACACAGATGAATACACCAGTCCACATCTGTATTACACATCATGGGATTGGGGCTTGAACAAGTAGAGGCCATGCAGAAATTATAGGCTTGGGCACTGTCTCACATGCACAAATTATAGGCTTGGACAATGCCTTGAACAGATAAGCAAAGTCACATGAATCAAAAACTGTCTGAGGAACTGTAAATAAAGAGCAATAATAAAATTCAATGTGTCTGGTACAGGAAAGGAGTCCAGTGAGCGACTGTGAAGTTTAATAGTCCATTCTATCTTAATTCATATCTTTGATTAAGATCCAGTGAAGGGGAGGGGTAAACACCATGTTAATTAAGATTGCAGAATATCTGGCAGTGTTATGAACTCCAGAGAGAGGACAGTGAATATAATGGGAGACAGGGTTGCAAGAAAAATCTGGCAGGCAATAAAATGTGATTTAACCTGGAAAAATACAGATAAATTCAGGTACATCTGGGGAAAATAATCCAATGCATAGATATTTCCAGAAAGAGAGAAAAACTTTGCTGAAAGTATCTATTTATGACTGTGGATATCAAATTAAACATTAGTGTACAAAATAATAAGATAGCCCAAAATAATCCAAACCAAAAAACAATATAGTTTAGCACTCACGTCTTGTAACGTGATGTATTGTGCAACAGACTACCTGGCCTGTGCTGAGCTCCATGAAGGGTTCTCCCATACATACTATACTGCTGCATTGCCATAGGCCATATATTAGAATCATGATGCAATAGTCTGAGAAGGTAAAAGCACCTTTCTCTATGGCACAGGTCAGGCCCTAGAACATGGTGCTAATTTCTGGGCTTTTCAGTACCAGAAAGATGTGGACAAGACTGGAAGGAGAACCTGAAGAGAAATGCAATTGACTAAGTCCTTTCAGTCCTTAATCATTTGGAAAAACTAATTATTATGTATATATTTATATTTGGTGAGGCTATAATGACTAGGGAGTGTGGCATGTAATTGCTTATTAATATTCCAAGGATGGTGATACAATAAAAGGAGAGTGGATGTAACCAGGAGGAATGGGATTAAATTAGAAAGAGGTATAGAGATCGAGTATGAGGAAAAGCTTCCTAATATTTGAAGACCTGACCCAGGAAGAAGCTCCTTGCTATTTCTCCTTCCCCGCTTGGGGAAGAAAGGAAGGACAGGGCCCCTTCTCCTCTCCAAGGTACCCATGCCACCTCTTCTTCCCCTCCTTTTGTGCAAGATCCCTCCCCTAGAGAGGTTTGAATCCTGTCAATACTCCTATGCGCCTCATCTTTAAAAGGAAAAAAGGCTGTGGTAGAAAGAGAGAAGAGATGGGGGTGAAGAGATTTAAATGAAGGAGAAGGAAAAATAAATAATAAAAAAATGCCACTCACTTCCTAGGCACTCTTCAGTACTGACATACCTACAGTACCTTCACCAGCAGTGCCCTGTCACTTACTGTAGTACATATAAAGTAACCAAAGGTGGGGCAGATTTCTGCTCCCTGGATTTTTGGTACATCCCTTTCCGATACATCCCTTGCCCCTTGCTCCAACCTCCCACAGGCATCCATCCACATTCCCAATATTAAAAGGAAGAAGGGGCTGGGGGTGAAAAGTATGAAAGTTCAACTATTTTCCAGAAAAAAAAACTGTGCTACTTATATCCACTCCAGCTGTAGCCACTCTAAGAAACACAAAACAAAACACTGCTCCCAACCCAGTTCTTGCACACATGCTAGTTCAACATCAAAAAAATATCGACTATCCATGACCTTAAATCCAATGAACCCTCTTTCCCTTTGTCTACATTATCGAAACACGATAAAATGACTGTGGACCTGGTGCTACCCCATAACATCCCTTCAGGCTATTCCAGACATCCTCTTGTCAGAAGGCCAGAACCAAAATCCATTGAAGTAAACAGATTTCAGAGTTGTAGCCGTGTTAGTCTGTATCATCAAAAACAACGAGGAGACCTTGTCTCTAAGGTATCACGAGGACTCTTTGTTGTTTTTGCTGAAGTAAACAGAGAGACTCCCATTTACTTCAGTGAACTTTAGACCAGGCCCAGAATGCACAGAAACAGCATAGCTGTCTCACTCCTAAAGAAGAAGAATTTTCCTTGGGAAAAAGTCCAAATATTTCAAGTGTATCCCTTATTTGCAAGTCAACAAAATCTAAGTTAAAATTCATGCCAAACAACTGACCTCCAGATCATGAAAGTTTTCACAGAGAAGCTGAGAGACTGTGGAAGAGTCCAAAAAACTCAATGCCCTAGGAAACTTCAGGCCCATGGAGATGACACATCTGATAGAATGGTCCAAAATGTTCTATTCACATATAGACCATGAATTGCCTGACCAACACATGAGATTGCTCACACTCTAACCTAAAAGTGGATATAGGAGACAGAAGTTCTTCTCTATCTTGATTGGCTCACTAGCCCCTCCAATCAGACATCATAACCCAAATTCAAACAGGAAACCGTAGTCATCATGGTCTGTCCTCAAAGATTAACAGATCCAGTTAAATTCCAAGGCTTCCTTATGGACACCATAACCAACTCATGGACCAAGGAGCAGAAAGTCTGATGAGACATTATTCCTTGTTGTGTCCTCTGCTATTGACACACTCATATCTAGACATATCCTCCCCCACCCACAATTTAGCATGGTTCTCAGATTATCAGATTTTGATACAATGTAATGGAAAATATAGAGGGAATAGATACTGTATATCATTCAATGGGAAGATTCTCCAATGAATGGGGGAAACAACATTGCTTGCGTCAGCTAAAACTGAACTACGTAAGTCACAGGAGAACATAACACAAACTTGCATTGGAAGAAGAGGTATACAAAACCTAATAGATCCTTTCCATCTCTAATTTCTCTTTAAACACTACTACCGGATGCAGAAAAAGTTGCAAATGCAATAACTAGGCATTTCTTAAATAATGCAGTAAGTTACTTTTCCCTAATGGTTCCTTAGGAAAATAACTTTGTTGAAAGAGAAAGCTAAGAAGCAATATCAGTTTTGGAGATGAGTGAGCTTTACAAGTCTGCATGAAGCTTGCAAAACACATTGCTGTTGCAGCAAACTTAAAGTCCAATCCTGAAAAATGCTGAGCATGTGCACTTCCTATTAGCATCACTAGCAATCAACAGAAGTTGCAGGTGCTCAGCAGCTCTCAAAATCATGCCCTGAAAAAAAGAAAAAGGAGGAGGAATCTGGCTGTGGCATTTTTCTGTTTAGTATTACAATTTAAAAGAGTATTTTAATTCCTTAGCTGCATTATTGATATTATATCAGATTATTCAAAAACTCAAAAAACCTCTTTTACTGTTAACATCAGGCCTAGCAATTTAGATTTATATTCTGTTCAACTTGGACAATGAGCTAGAGCATTTGAAATTATGTTATATGGCTGTTGATTGTTAGAGAGAAATGAAGGAATTTTGGATGCATTCAAATGTGGATCTCATCTTTGCATGTGGGAACATCGTCTATACAGACAATATTTCTAAAGGACTATAATTCATATAGGAAACTATCTACATTCTTGAATAATACTAATTAGAAAATGTAACCCATTTTAGCCATGCACAGCACTCACTATTAAAGAGTAAAATGGTCACCCCAAGGACTTTGAGATGCTGCCATAAGTGCAGATGAAAACTTCAGTATCTTACACACCACTGTGTGGTAACTACTGGCAAACAGGACTGCTGAACATCAATCACTGCAATTCATAGAACTCTTGGTGGAAAGAGATCCAAGAACCCTTAAAGCCTACTGTATCAGTTATGCAATTCTTTACATTAAATGCAAGTCATTGTGCATCAGTGACACATTCTCAAGCTTTGGTCCACTGTGTCTAATTTATGCCCCATGGAAAGTGCAGAGGCTCAAAGACTCAACAGCTGCCATCCTCATGTCAATCAAAGCCCTTCAGAGACTTGTTTACCTTTCATAGTTCTATACCTTGCCTTCAAAGCTGTTATTCTTTCACTGCTAATTAAATCTCCATCCTGCACAATGAATACTGTCCCTCTTCTTTTTCTACCTTTTTTAAGTCATCATATTTTTCACACAACTCAGATCCTTTCAAGGTTTATTATTAGACAGGAAAAATGGGGGAATTTATGCAGGAGGGTCCATGCGCCTCTTGCTAACCTCATTGTTAGTGCTAAGTACACATGTCCATTAAAATCTCAAAAAACCCTCACAGTTCTCATAATTTAGCTAACATGGTATTCATAATAAACCAAGAACAGATATAAAGAATGTGTGCATGTAGATTATATAGAGCTACCCCCTTCAAAAATGTAATGTTGCAAATATTTTAATATAAAGTTTTTTCTATACAATATTATTGTACTGTTTTGTTTATATTCTTCCTCTTTTTCTTTTCACTTCCATTTTCTTCTAATGCATATCATAGCACATCCTTTCTGCTGCCTTTTCAGTGTCTGCTTTTTCTTGTCTGTTTAATATTATAGGAAAAGCAGACAAAGTTTTAATTTGTTTGTGTCTCAGTCCACTGTAACCCCCAGAAAGACAGGTTTGCTCTCACTATGACTACAGTTTATTTACCTTCCTCCCTTCCACTCTTTCCCTCACTTTTACCCACTTAATCTTCTCCTTCCTTGGCCCTTCACTTTTCTCTTACACTTTTTCCACCTTTTAATAATCTCCTTTCAGTCACCACTCCTGTCTTCCATTCATCCCAGGAATTGATCAACACTTGAAGGGTATGGAGCTACTCTTTACCCACCCACCCCTACGGAGAGTCAATGAATATTTTGCCTTTTCCTGTCCTCTTCCCTGCCTGGCTTTGCTGTTTGTTGGGGCTGCCGGAAGTACACAGAGCAACAGCTCAGAACGGAGACAGAGACCAAAACCAAGCGTTAGTCCCCTTATGGTGGGTGAATGCAGGGGATGGGGTGGAGCTGGGGTCAGCAATGGCAGCGGAAAACACAACAGCACTGTGCATTACACTTCATTTTCAGCTGGCACTGCACAGATGTGCTTTACTGCACACTTAGGCCCTTCTGGAAAAACGGTTTTCAGTAGCTGCAAAATCAACACAACACAGTATCAGATTCTAATGGAGGGTGGCAATCTGGGTGGATAATTTCATGAGGGAAAACAGTAAGGATTTAAAAGAAACGTTATATGTACAAAGTTAGTAATTGCATGACTAGATTTACAAGAAAGGATTATTTAAGTTTTCATGTTTAGTGTGACCTGCAAAACATGATTCACTAGAAAGCACACATGGGTCTCAAAGGTCTAGGTACAATTCTTACAAAGACACAAATGCAAGTCCCTTTAAAATTGCTCCAAACTACTGTCAATTTTTCTATTTTTCCCATTTCCAGTGTTATTAGACAAGGCCTATACTGTGGGGAAAAAGTGATTAAGAATTGTTAGTACTAGGAAAGATGGATGAGCACATGCCTGTCTGAATAGATATAATGTTTCTATTTGTAGTTTCTAAAATGGATTTTATTTTAAATTTTCATTGAAAAATTTTGTGGAAAAAAGTTTATAGGAAAATTTTCATTACACATATTCACCATTTTTATTAAACATAGGCAACTATTGCTTTAAATGAAGGGAAATCTGTTAACAGAGCTCCAGATAAGGTCCAGGGCCTGTCTTCTGGGGATGCCTTCCAGTGGCCTTCTATCCCTTCACCTTTGCACTAACTATGATCCGTGGCATGAAACCGGAACCAGGAACTAGAGAAAGGTCTCTTACCAGCAGTCCTGCGCATTACATCTTTATTACATACTACAGTTCCTATGGACAGTTTTCTGTTCTCAGAGAACTTCAGTGGGACTGCATTATGCACAACCAAAAGCAGAATCTAGCCAGTTAGAGATGTTTAGCATGTTGCATTATTATGAAACCAACAAGGCTCCTACTATCTGAGCTAAGACATATTTCCTAAGTATTCTTTAAAAAAATAGATTTTTGGTATATGTAATGAGCAGCAATGCTTTTAAAAGCAAGCAAGCAGAGAGCTGATTTTACATAGAAAAAGGACACCTAACATAGTGTTCAGCTGAGCATCTGAAACAAGGATTGTGGCTCATTTGCAAGTCCCTTTATTCTAAAATTCAGGATGGGGACTCCATATATTTAAGTATCTGACATGTTTACTCTAGATTCTATCTGAAAGGATTGTATGCAAGTGTTACTACTTCAAAAGCAAAAATCATTCTTCTAAAACTAGAACGTGCACCACCTGTTAGCGTTCTGGCTTGTTTACCTTTTTTAGGAAGTCTCACACTTCCCTCCATGGGTCTACGCTTGCCGTCTTGTGTGTTCGTCAACAGATAATTCTTATGGGAGATTACCGTTCTGTATACCTAGTTTTATCCCACTGTTTCCATGGCATTTTGTCTAATAAAGTGTGATAATCTCCATTAAATATACATCCCTAGCAGATTCCTTGTAGTGGTTTCTGCTCATTTTAACTTTCCTTTCTGATGACATCCGCTACTCACTGATAATCAGCCGCATTTCTCTTTAAATCCTATCCTGCCACTAATGTTCTAATATTAAAAATTGTCAGGTGCAAAAACATACTATTGCATATTTCTTTTCAACACTTCAGAAAAGTTGATCAGACACACATGGGAAAGTTGTTCTCGTATTTGATACCTATGTTAGTATACATTTTCCCTCAAAATATTGATCACCAGTGGAAAACAGATCAATAGTCCTGGAATGTCTTAGCATCCTATTCATCAGCACTGGGAATCTAAGACTTTGAGGTTAATCAATATCCACCATTTGAGTTCATGGCCATATTATTGCTGAATTGATCAAGGAGAGAAATCAAGGCAATTGTCTCATAAAACAAGCCACTTTTTAAAAAGTTGCACTATTAAACTGCTGCTAAAGTACAGTGATAGTAAACAGCAAACCCTACAATCATTCTAGTTAAACTGGACTGATATACCCTGCCTTCCTTTAACACGGGAACTGAAGAATTCATTAGAACAACTGTAATTAAATATAGAATTTATATTTAATCTGTACTGTGACAACCTCAAGTATCAGATTTTTAAATTATTGTATAGGATATGGCAAGGTACATTAAACAACCTTTTAAAGAGCATCAGTTTTAATGGATAGCTTTAATTGCTTTGTGACTGCACATGATTTTTTTTTTCAGATATACTATTGTAGGATTAGGGCCATGATACATGTATTAAGCCTTCATTTGTAATGGCTTGCTGTACTGTTTCTAAAACAAATACATTTCAGATGTGATGGCTTATTAGGCCAATCGACACAATCCAGCTCATGGAAATGCAGTTCTGCTCTTTTATTCTTCCAGGGACATAACCAGGCTGGACTCAATGGAGGAACAAGCCACGGACAGGAATGAATGGTGATACTGCAATGCTCTCCATGTTTATAAAGATGCTTTGGGATGAGAAGAAAATTTTAAATGGATGCAGCTTCATCAATTAATAAAGTAAAAAGTCCTATGAGATAAAATGATTAGGCCCAGCTGATGAGTAAAGGACTATTATTATGTTCCTACATAAGAACATAAGAATGACCACACTAGGTTAGACCAAAGAACCATCTAGCCCAGTATCTTCTCTTCTGACAGTATGCCCCTGAGAGAATGAACAGAACAGCTCATCACCAAGTGATCCATCCCCCGTCACCCATTCCCAGCTTCTGGAAAACTGAGGCTAAGAAAATCATCGCTGCCCACCCGAGCTAATAGCCATTGATGGACCTATTCTCCATTTAACTTATCAAGTTCTTTTTTAAGCCTGTTATAGTCTTGGCCTTCACAGCATCCTCTGGCAAAGAATTCCACAGGATGACTATGTATTGTGTGAAAAAATACTTCCTTTTCTTTGTTTTAAACCTGCTGCCTATTAGCTTCATCGGGCGTTCCCTGATTCTTGTGTTATGAGAAGGCGTAAATCATACTTCCTTATTTACTTTTTCCATACATCATGATTTTATAGACCTCTATCATATCTCCCCTTAGTTGTCTCTTTTCTAAGATGAAAGGTCCCAGTCTAATTAATCGCTCCTCATATGGAAGCTGTTCCATACCCCTAAGCATTTTTCAGCCACCAGAAGGACAGATGTTCAAGCCAGAGGTCTAACTAGGAAGACTGTTTCTATGTACTATGTAGCCATTGTGTCTTCCAGAGGAGCAGCATTTCCTTCTACAATAGTAGGGAAAAGGCTACAGAAGCATATATTGTACTGTAGACATCTGAATTAAGAGCAAAATTGAGCCATCCAAAGATGTGGTAGGATACGAATCAGGCTGTGAGGAGACAAGTCATGTTAGTGTAATTTTTCAAGATATTCTGAATTGATAATGGAGAATGAAGGAACTTTTAATAATATTAAATTATCTGATTTAATAGACTATTTTAAGATTAAGAGAAAGTAAACAGAAACCCATGCAATTATATGTTTGGTCAGTTTAATTGTATTATCTATTCTTTTAAGAGGTTACAATAACAATAAAGATATTTATAACAGTTAATGGCTCAATCCTGTTCTTTAATGCATGACCACAAATCACATCATCGTGTCAGCTGCTGTACTGTATTTGTGATCCCAAAGTTCCAACTACTGTAACTGAATCTGTGGAGGCAGATCCTTGTGTTCAAGGGGGATCTGCATGGGTGCAGGTTTCTACACATGAAGATCAGATAGTTGGATCACAGCCCTTATGGGATAACGTAACAAAAATGGACTAACGTGGATTTAGTGCACTTAAAAACTACACCAATGTCAGTGGAAAAGGTGACCGATCACTTACAAATACTACATTTCTGTACTAAACAAGTCTATTTTCATATTGTCTCAAAAATATCTACAAAGGGACAAAACCATTTAAACAACAGATTTACCAGAGACAGGAAGTCAAGTTTAGAACACAAGAGATATAGAAACAAAGAATTCCATTTCTATCAGCACCACATTTATCCAGAATGGAGGGTGGTTAACCTAGTGGAGGAACTTACAATCTTTAACTCATTTCACCACATACTGTAGCGTAATATAAACACATTCTTAATATACCATGCACGGACATTTAGCTTTTGAGTATTGTCCTCTTGCTGCTATACTCAACAGCCGTACTTTCACATCCTGTGCATGTACATAATTTGCTGGAGCAGATATATTCTGTGTTTAGACGCATAATACACATTTCAGTTTTAGTACAGCAACATGCACTTTCCATACAATACAGTCTGTATACAGCACATGTTCTATGGATTTCTTATATACTATTAGCTAGAAAATGTTGGCTTGCTATGGTAAAATTCTGGCTCCCCTGAAGTCAATGGTAGAATTCCCACTATTGACTTCAATGGGGCCAGGATTTCACTCCTAGACCCCAGTTTATGAGGTTAAATCGGGTTAATGGGATTCTTTTTATTTTTAAAGGATCTTTGCTGCATCTATACATACTTTCAGTATATACTGTAGGTGTTTTGCAGAGCCCTAACTAGAAAATTCAATTATTTGCATGACAGTTTGCAGTTTTCCAACAGCAAAGTAAATGTTCTGTATACACAGCAGTACAGATAGTTTTATAAACATATTGTTTAACTTCAGTATATGCATAAATATATTTGGCATACATCAAAGATTTAATTATATTATGTCTGTGGATGGTATATAAGCTTTTCACACTGTGCAAGCTTCCAAATGTTGTCTATAGGCATACCTGGTACAAAAATATTATTGAAATATGGGAGTCGATTGCACATATCATTTAAAACAACCAAAATAAATGTAACTCGGGATTTCTTTTACTCCATAACTAACTTCACCACTAGAATACAATCACAAGCCAACAAATAGATTATGATACTCAAAACAAAAAATTGTATGGCAAACAGAATTTCCTTTTAAATAAAACATCAAGTCAACACTATGCTACAATGCCAAGAAATTCTGATTTCATGTCTGGTGTAAAACAAAATACATGTTAATTCCCCTGGGAGCAAGCTAAAAAAAGCCAGAGCTGTCTCAAAGTTTCAAGTCACACCTAATCACAAGGATGCATCAGAGCTAAATATGCTATACATTAATTACAGTGGAAAGATGAAATAGCATTCAGCTATAATCAACACAAAAGAACCATTGCACATTATGGAAAACACAGCAACCATATCCATTAGGGAAAGAAAACCATTAAAGCCTACCTGAGACAAGTGAGACTGTGTCTTTCTCCCAAGAGACAACAGTGATGTATGCCTCCACAGAGGAGGGGATAATGCACTTGAAGACCGCTACATTGCCTCTCATGGCTTTCTGGTCCTCCACACGGACTGTGTAGGGTTCCCGTAAAACTAAAATGGAAGAACAGTGAGGTTTTGTTAATGAGTGAGATGGTAAAGCAAGGTAGAATTAAATAGAAGGAATTTCTGTTTGGAAAGACAGGTGGGTATCATTTCCCCAAGGACTGAATGTAGACAACACATTTTCTTGGTCTTTATAAAGGAAATCAGAAGATGTGTTCACGCCCATCAGCCCTTTCACTCTCACATGCCTTATAGCCACAAATCCAAAATGGTGGAACCATGCCCGGCTCCAGTTCTTGCATTGGTCTTGCACGATTCACCCAGGATAAAGACAAATTAGGAGGGCAAGTAAAATATTATTAGACTTTCTTCATCCTAATGGCAAGGGTAAGAAAGCAAATTTTGTGTCTTGGCTGGTAAATCTGTGATAATTTTACACTGCTGACCTGAAGGTCTCCCTGAAACAACTCCAAGATCCTCTTGCTCACTCCAATACTATACTATACCCCATCACATGTCCGTGTTCATCCTCTAGTTAATTCTAGGTACAAGGGGAAAATCATTTCCCAAGAGAAACACAGTCTCCACATGGAAAAAATGATGCTCTGTCTCATGACTCCTCATTTAGCTTTTTATACCACACTTCCTTCAGAAGCTGAACATTCTACTTTGCCAGAGGGAGCACAGGCTCCCTCAATACTGGAGGAAGATTCCTATATGGTGGTTCTGTTGAATTAAGCTGCCAATCTTCTCTTGGTGTGAGGATAAGTGGGACAACCAGAAGGATAGGAGAGAGGAATTTAGGATGGAGAGTGAGAAAAGTTTGAAGGTGCTAACCATGAAATGAACAGAGATGAGTGAGAGGGAAGGAAGGAGGGTGCTCAGATTTGCAGAGAAGTGATGTGTGTTAATAGACTGAAGGTCTCAAAGGTTGAGCAGAAGAGTGGGGGCAGAAGTGGAATGGGCAATACTGAGAGAAATAAGGTAGTGATCAGAAAAGGGAAACTCTGATAGTGAGGTACATTTAGTGGGAACAGTACTTGTGACCCTGCTGGTAGCTGGGAGAATCAATCCAGAGATGAAGGTCAAAAGAAGATGGTAGGGAGTGGAAGAGATAACAGCATCTATCAGGTCAGTATGACAGCTGAGCATTTTTGGGGTAGAGGGTGGAAGAAATAAATGGGAGAAGAAGAAAGCCAGGCACTGTAATCAATGAAAAATAGAGATGAGAAGCCTGTGGACAGTAAGTAGCAGGGGAAGGAGATAGATAGAGTTTAATGCCTGATGGAGTACAGTTCAGAAATGGAAAAGGTGGGAAGTGGCTTGAGTGAGGCAGTAGGAGCTCAATACCCCCACTGCTCCATATCTGGGCTGTGCGTGAAGATATCACTAACAGGTTTTGGAGAAAGAGGAGGCCAGTTCCAGCAAATACAAAGAGATGAAAGGAGCAAGAGGCAAAGCGGCCATGCAGGTCTAGAAGTCATCATTACCGATGAGAATAATTTTAGTGCCCTACGGTAATCATGTCAGTAGAGCTATGGGACCATTATACAGAAACTTCCTCTTTTCCCACTGCAAAACAAAAACAAAAAACTAAACCAAAAATTCACTGAGAGCACAATTTAAGTATAGGCACATTCACAGTAAGTGGCTGTGGCTCTATTTGCTTCCCAGTATTTGGATGTATATTTCTGTAATAAAGAATCCATGGACCTATAAAATTGTGACCGCTTTACAACTGCTCCCCCTCCCTCACTATCCCAAACGAAGTGTGTGGCCAGATTCAAATGGTAAGTTAAGCATGTACAAATAGTGAAGGGCTTCAAATTATAGTGCAACCACTACTTCATGAACAGGAACTTTTTTTTTAGATTGTTTTTTTTTAAGTTTTCCAATCTGCATAGATAATTATATAGTTTAAAGGTTAGCAGGTCTAAAAATAAAATACGTCAAAATTAAGTATTAAGAGAAGATGGAATCATTAGTCTAAAAATATATTACTGATTATAAATAATGAGGCAAAGTTACTAACTGATTACAGACTTGCTGGGTTGTTAGACGCCTATATTCTCTTACAGTAGCAGCCTTGAAATACCTCTTCCCGTGTGAAAGAAGCCAGCTACCACCTTCTTTCCATGCTCCCGTGAAGGGCTTGCAAAGCACAAGGATCTCCTCCTTTATGTAACTAACTGTCTCCTACCACTAGTGCTCCAGGGATAGCTCGCAGAGCATGGGCTATTTTGAGACGGTATCATAACACAATATTATGAACAGGGCTAGTGCAAGCTGGTTCACATTTTTTCTGAACTACTTGTACAGGTAAAAGAACCTGTCAGGTCATTAAAAAAAGCCACTTTCAGGGCAATTGTTTATATTTGCCTCTTGGAACAAACACCTGCAAATCAGTGAAACTTGACAGAGGCAGATCTAATCTCATCTCCTCAATCCCTTACTGGGGAGATTTACAGAACCTGGACCTTGACATTTTGGCATACGGGAAGGGAGAGGGCAGACATTCATCAGATTTCCAAGCCAAACTATTTATCTTTGGAATTTGCAATATCCAAGGAGGTTGAGATAGATCACAAAAGTAATTATTCAGTCCCAAACTGCATTAGACAGTTCTTGTTTGTGTACATGCACTAACTTGTTTGTTTAATGCATTCATAATGTTGCTAAGCCTCATGATTTTATCATGAGCCTTGTGATTTTTGCTGTTCTTCTTAAAGCCCCAGATCACAGTCTTTTGACTACATGAGACTCATTTTTCATGGGGAAAAAAAGGCTCTACTTTTCACAGTTGCTTAGAAAAAAATACTTGAAAGCAAGATGGACTCACCTCCATTTACCCCAGCTGAGGATCTGGTCCAGAGAGTTTATCTACATTACGTGCAAAGCCAAAAATTTTCAACTCAGCCATCCCCTTTGAGCACCTTCACCATTCATAAAAATCCACAGGGAAGCTGCTGGACAGGCTAAGTTTTCTTCCAGGGGTTTCCTAGGGTGGATGCCAGGGATTCGTTGCCTCTCCTGACCAATCAGGGTCTAGCTTTGTGTCAGGCTGTCCCATTAGTTACATGTCTAGCTCTAAGAAGTCCTCTGATTGGCTGGAAAGGAGGGCACTGCACCCACTTTATGTGAAGCTAGGGGGGAGCAAAGAGCCATTCCAGCTTTTATCATGCTGGCAGCAGGGTTTCTCTCTACCTGCTATGGGGTAGGGCTTAGGCCCAGTCGTTTGTCCTTTCCTCAGGATACTGCATTTAATTACCAAACGGCCAAATGGAGTTTTTATGTTGACTAATTGCTGCATTTCTTTTCTGCTGCGACCAGGCCAGAATCATGTTCAGGCTTCCATATGATCCAGCACTGTGTGTCAGGTCTTTTGGGGGACTGTGTAGTCTTTGTCAGAAGTTACATTTTGTCATCTCTTTGCCCTCTTCATCATAACATAATATGCAGAGGCCGCACTGGTAGCTGGGTTCCAAATAACCATGTTTACTAACTACATGCAAATATACAAGACCTCACTATCTGTACACACTCCTACTCCGGCAGGGTTCTGATGGCTCCTGCAATGGAAAATAGGGAGGCCCACTAGAGGGCTCCCAAACTATTTATAGGGATATCACCCAATTCCTATACATTGCAAGTACATTATCCAGTTTCTGGAGGGGTACTCGGGAGAGGTATATGTATCTCCCAGAATTGTGGGATTGGGCATATCACTGGGCCTGAGACTGAATGGTGGAGATAGCCTGGTAGCTGACTCAGTGGCAGCTCTAATCCTCTTGATATTTGTTGGTCAGTAGGAAGGGGGATTTGTGATCCAAGCCCTGTATGTAGGCCCAGATGGGCTGGGCTTGGCTGCTTATCTGGATGGAGATCGTGAGGAGAAAGTGTGAAATATGGCTAGGCAGAAGCTGCAGCCATCCTTTGCAGAGGCTATAGTTATTCCCCTTTTTCCTTTGCTTATGCTATTGATGTTTGTTTATTTAGCAAAACTACTGTCTTTGTTGTTTTTTTAAGGATAGCCTGTGGCACAATGAGGAGTCCTTGTGACACCTTAGAGACTAAAGATTCAAAGGTGGTGTCTTGGTGATCCCACAAGCCATAGAGGGAACAGGAAAACGGTTTGCACATTCAAGTACCTATTTGCACAAATACTTCTTATATACACCTATATACCTGTACATGTTTGGGAGTAAATTGGAGGTATGCACACATTTTCAGCTGCTTCATAGGTCCCTGCAGCTGCATGGATCTCATTGCCTGATCAGAGCCTTAGTAAGCAAGGTTTCAAGATATAGTCTTCTTTAGGCAGTCACATTAGTGTATCCACAAAAGAATTGCAAATTGAGCAACTAATAATTTAATCCTTAAGCATCATTAGCATGCAACATTTTATGAGGAAACCACCCAACACTTTAATGCTTCTGCTTAAAAAAAGCTCAAGGAAAGAACTGCCAGGAAGAAAAGACTGAGATGCATTGGCAAATCCACACAGGGAAGCTGATATGACATCTGCTCTCCCTACAAAGATCAAATCTCTTGTCTATGGAGTCAATAAACTAAAAAAAAAAAAAAAAAAAAAGTATATTCTACACCGAGCATGATTTTTTGTAGACTGTATGTTTTGGATAATGCATTTCATGAATTTCTTGGAGAGGTCAGTTTTTCTTTGTACCTTCTAATCACTTTGCATGTTTTTGAAGTCATATTTAGCATTAGTAAGACTAAAATTCAGGAAGTAGAAACTAGTAACTGGCATAATGCACTTCACAATCTGGTTTTTCCTTGTTTGCAAACAGAGAATCATCAGAAGAGCTCCAAAGCACTATATTTGTGCATGGTTTGCAATTTCTCTAATATAGTTACTGAACTGCAGATACTCGAGGGGACAGAACCTCAGATGGTATAAATTATGCTGATGTAAACTGGTGCTTAAGCTGGTGCAAAGTGAAGTTATTGGTGCTTTTTGACAATTTAGATTGGCCGAGGATCTGCCTCCAGAATTTTTTTTAATTAAAATTTTGATTAATTAAAATATCTAGATAGGAGGTTTCAAAGATTAGTGCACTAGTAGAATAGTGGTAATAGTCTTGAGTCTAATGACATTTTAAATCAATTCTCCCTTTATAGAGTCCCCTTTCTATTCAGTCAACTCAGAAAATAGTTGCCAAACTGTTCTGCCCACAATACAAAAAATCCTTTGCATACTTTAAGTTAAGCATAAAGCTATTCCTATATAGTTACAATACCATTTGATTATTATTTATCAATATACATGTTCATCTCTGTTGAGTCACAAAACCAGATCACAACTAAAGACAGGCAAACTAAAGAGAATATTTTGATATGCAAAAATTTGATCTATCACTTATCTGCCCCCTCCTCCCCACCCCACGAAAAAAAAAAAAAAAACAGTGCAGGGAGAGTCCACATCTCCCCCCATCCCCAACTCTTTGAAGAGTAAACAGATTCTGATGAATGGTCCCTCTCTAACTGTTCAGCTGGGAATCTTGGCATCTTTCAGAAACTCATTTTATTGATGGACTTTGGGAGAGGACTTTTAACTTTTCTTTTATAAAAATAGGCTAAGTCAATATTGTTTCAATTGATTTTATTAAGAACTTTAGGGATTACCCTTCTAGACCACAGTCTTTGCTCCAGTTCACAAAGGCTACCACTTTTAGCCAACACATGATCTCCCCCTGGTCCAACTTGAAGTTATGAAATAAAGAACCATACTCACCGGCCTTAATGTGAACATCCTGACTTCTGATTTTCCCTGAAGGATTTTCAGCTGTGCAATAGTAAGTGTTATCATGGATTAAGTTATTAAAGCTTGAAGGAGGGAAGGGGAAAATTTGGAGAGTGCCATTGGGGTGGACGTGGCGGATCCCTGGGACATCATAGATCTCCTCGCCCGTTGCTAGGTACCATCTGAGTGTCACAGGAGGGATCCCTGCTGCAGGACAGGGCACCAGCGTCCCTGTGGTGCTAGCAAACACTACCTCTTGCAAAGATGCATTGACAAAATACAGGCTGGCATGTAGATCTTCACTGAAAACTGCAAGATAAAACAGACAAATGTGTATTTAACAGCTAAGAAAATATTACTGCACATATCACAATTTTACACCTACAACTTAGTAGTATGATAGTGATGCTCAGGATTTTTCTGCTCCTTTAAGTCATTTCTTTTTGTAAAACACATGCATCACAATCAATTTTGAACTGTTATGACAGTTGATGGAGGTAACTAGAGCAAGTGGATCCTAATATAGGGATAGGACAATTTGTTTCTGTGTTTTGTCAGAATAAAACAACCAAAAGCTATGGATGTCAAAACACAAAGCAAAGGAATTACTCCCAGCAAGATTACCATCAGTCTGGAAAGAAGCAAATTAGATCATCTTTCCCATTGTTGATCCAGTATTCTTGCTAAGACCAGTCAAATACTAGCAGCAATTTACTTCAGTGAAACTTTCAGTAACTACAATTTGCTGTCTGGCAAAGCCTGTTAGCATTTATAAGCAGAATTTGCTTTTATGTATTTTTCATCTCTGAGGTATATCAAACAATGTAATGAGAAGAACTGAGCAACTAAGGGGGGAAAAATCACAGTGCCTTAAAAAGTAACAAGATATTTGTAGAAAAAATATTTGACCAGCGCTAGAAAAAAGAGCTGGATATGATTAGTAGAGAGACTGTTTAAGGCTAACATGGCAACTATAGTTTGCTCAGCAATAGCTTCCCCATGGCCTTGGGCAATAGATCTTGTTATACTGAGAGGGTAAATACTGGCCAGAACAGGAAGTTATCCCCCTATGCTTTTAAGAAGGAAAGCCAGGAGATCATTACCTTCTACCCAGAAAGCCAGAAATAACCAGAAGGAACCTCACTTTGTTTCATCCAAAGTATGAGACCTCTAATACAGCAGCATCTCCCTACTGCTCTGTGTTTGAGAACATAGCAGTGGAATGCTTTACTTCTACATTTCTATAAATTGGATTTCTTTTTTAACTGTTATATTATGTACTTTTGCATTTAATATACATATAGCGTTCACCCTACAAACTAGTCAGTTCTACCTCAGACAAATAGATGAGTTTGCATTATTATCTGCACTTGCCCTTCACTACAGCTCAAATTCTATCAACATTGAAGTAAAGTTATCCGGAGTAACTGGCAAGTTTTTAAAAGGTATCTATTGTGTATCAGGCCAGATTAAACATCTGCCAGAGAGTTCAATACTAGCCTTAAGATAATACATTTTGCAGATAGTGTTGGATATAAAGAACCCCATAGCAACCACAAAGCTAATCTTTACAGGGTGCTATCTACTTCTGCTGCTCAGTCTTATGGTGGTTGGCTGTGTGAGAGGGAGGGTTTCCTTACTTCTTCTCCTGCCCACTAATGAGGTGGGCAATTGTTTCCTGATACCTCTTTGAAGACCATAATGAGTTGGAACAAGTGACCCTTCATGGTGACCCCACAAAGAAAGATGAGGATTGGCCTGGCACCTCCAGAAGACCTCAGTGGGAGAGATCCTCCAGACCCATTAGGTAGCAGGAAAAGCAGCTTCTCCACCTAAAAGACAGCACAGCTAAGTGGAGAGGGATTTCTGGGGAAATCTCGGAAGGCAGGTTGAAAGGATCTTATAGGTTTAGGAACCCGAATCTTCTAGCAGATTGACAGGGTATGGCTTACAGCCAGCTCTGGCAAACAGATATTACAGGTGCTGGTTCAAAGTAACACTTATGAAACAGATCCTTCAAGGTTGGTTCAGCCATAGTCAAAACTTGATTATTTTTTTCAGTAAAGCAAACAGATATGAATAGAATATATACAGGAAGAAGATGGTGCCATTACTATATGATCAGATTTCTAATTATAGCCACAATTTAAAGTAGGGAACAAAACTGATTGTAACAGAATAGAGAATGAAAAAATGTGGAAGTCACCATTGTTCATTTAACTATAAGAGCTATTCTCTATAATTAGAACTGAAATATTGTTTATTTTTTTTTAATATTCATCTCTAAAGAAGAGATACTCACAATAATAAATATACTGTACAATTGCTAGCTCTTAATATGCTGTGCTGCATCTCAATAGAAGGTCGGTAGGTTTTCTGATTTAGGATGAAGAGGTGAATATCAAATGGTCAAAGTCATAAAATAGACAAAATTATCAGACATTAAGTTTGGTGCCTTACATACAGCCTAACTTTCCCATGCATAATTAAAATCAAAATGCTATGCAAGTGAACTGGATGCATACTAGATGCTATAATGCACCTTTAAGAAAATATCACATATTCCAGTTCCATGGTATCCCCTGTAGCAACTTTCAATACTCCTGACTAATTTTTCATCCATCGGCCTATAGAATAATGCTTCACTTTAAGGTAGCACCTAGTACACAAGCATCTTAATGGAACCACATGCGCATATCAAAAAGAATCCCTGGAACGTAATTGTAATGATATAATATATGCACAATCAGAAGATCCAGATGTATTTTGTTGCTGAGCACAATGGACTAGCTATTTGGATGCATACTGCAGCAAAACAAATCCAGAATGGGACGACGTACAGTATTGTTCGTTAAAGAGCTCTCTCTACTCTGTTTCATAGAAAAAAGTAATGTGCTGAACAACAGAACAGATGAGGTATCAAAAATTAATTGAAATCGAGATAAAGGGGGAAATATAATTATATGTTATGTCTTAAAAATTGTTAAACTATTAAAATAAAAAAGATGGGGGCTCGGTCAGGAGAGCAGCAGTCAGACCATATCTGATGCTACTGGATGGAGGAGAAGAGGGTAACTGATGAAAGCAGGTTAAGGGCGAAAACAATGAGATGAAAGCTTGAAACAGGAAAGCGAGTGTGAATACCAGGATCAAAGGATAAGAAGATCTGACAGATGTTGGAACGAACCCATAAACTTTTCAGAAAGCAAGAAACAATTATTTATTTATTTTAAAAATTGGATCTAAAGTTGATTTGAAGCCAATCCACATTTCCCAGCATAGAGCACAACATGCTATAGATACCAGTAAACAAATTTAGGGCCTGGTCCTGCAAATGGTTCTGCATGGGCAGACCCTAGCACCCACAAAGACATCCACTGAAGAGATTCAGGAGGTCTGCCTATGTGGAGCAAGTTGCAGGGCCCTGGAGCGGATATGATTCCAGACTGGACTTTAAATTTCTCCCCTAAACCGAAACCTGTTTACAGGGTTAGACTGGGTCTAATAGCCACCCATTTTGGGAAGTATAGTCCAGTAATTATCTTGTAATACTCGCTTCCCACAGGTCTGTAATAAGTCATGATTCCCATGTCCCTACATTACTCTGTATTTGAAGATCTTATGACAAGGCCAGCTAGTCTAATCATTCTTCTGCTTGATACATATTGATGGTGTTTACAGGTGTCTCTTGTTCCAGAGATCACACTGCACTAGGTGGGACACCATAGGGGCTGCTATAACTGCTGATTATACAGTGGGATCAGAGGCAAAAGGAAGGTGAGGTCACTCAGTGTCAGCAGGGGGAATCATAGTAACTGTGAGAGAGAGCTAGATGTAGGGATTACCATAGCGATTCAGTCCAGTGGAGAGGTCCATCTAGTTGTAGTATAACATCTTGCCTCCAACAGTGATCAGTGCCAGATGTTTTGGGGAAGGTGAAAGAAACCCTGCAGGAAGCAGTTATGGGATAATCTGCCCCAGGGAAAGTTTCCCCCTAACTCTGGTTAATTATTGGTTTATGCTCTGAATCATGGTGATATAGAGCCCCTCTACAACTGTTCATTACCTTTTTTTGATTCTTGCCATGACCGTTTAAAAATTCATGTTATCCATATAGTGTCCAATTCTTTTTTGAATCCTATTATTCTCCAACTCCATGAAACTCATTGCCATGTAATTTAACTGAGGCTGAGTTCTTTTATCAGTTTTAAACGTGATGTCTTTCATGTTTCACTGAATACACTAATTTTTTTTTGTTTGTATATTGTTGTCTATTTGCTCTTCAAATTCCATTCTGACTCTCATAGTTTCTTCTACAATGGATGAATTGTAGACTTAATTTCCTTCTACTGTGAAATCATGAAGAGGTAAGTGAGTGGTCTATATAAAAAGAGGGGCGGAGGGAATAGATGCCTAGAGCCGTGAGCCCATAGCATGTTTCTAAGGATGGAGAAAGTTCTGAGGGCTATTGTAAAATCATGAAAAAGAAAGGAGAGTAAACAAGAAATTGAAGAGGGAGCCTGAAAAGATTTGGACAAGTATTCAACCTTCTACAGATTATTTAAACTGCATTTCATGAGATTTGACCGTTGCAGGTTTGTGTAGAGATTAACACTCCTTTGTCAGTTTGGGTAGGGAGTCGTACAATGTATTCTTCAACTAATTTAAAAAGTGATAGCAATGGAATGTAAAAGGAAATTACAATAATCAAAATATCAGAAGTAGATAAGCAACAATTGAATTTAATATTTATAGATGACAGAATATACATACACAAATATTTATATAGTACAATTTCTGTGTGCATCAAATTTATAAAGCTATTGAAATCTAATACTAGTTCTATTGGGAAAATATTACATTAGTCCATTAGTGATTATTTATCAGCATTCTAATTTATGTTGCCTTCATTTTATATACTAAGGACTAAATCCTATGACACTTGATTATGAAAGGAAGAATTCAGTCCTAAATTTATAAAACTTTTAAAAACACAAATATATTTCCCCATTTTGCCTTTGATGAATCCAATCTGGCATCACATATTTATTTAGATATAATACGACATATTAATCAGGGGCAAGTTCAGAGGTAAAGTGGGGTCCATGTATCTTATTTTACCATAAAATAAAGTCAGTGTAGAGTGGATAAGTGAGATAATTAAACCCTTTGTTGCTGTTCTGCACTGCAGTAGATGTGTGGCAGCAGAATTTGAAGCAATGGTGCAGTAGAACATCGGGTGCATGGCATACCACTGGACATATAATGGTAGAGCTGGTCAAAAGGCAGAATTTCCATTCTGTGGGACAATCTGGAATTCTGGAAACATTGAAATTCTTTCACACAAAAAAGCGGTTTAGAAACAATTGAAAAGTTTGTTTAGAAAATTTCTAAAGAAAACTGATCCCCTCACAGCCCATGGTCTAAGGCTCCTGGCTCAGCCTTGACTCCAGGACTTCATGGTTCTCGGCTCCCCATCAGTTCATAGATAGATTAGGTAGACAAGTCTTTTAAATATAGTCAAACATTCCTTCCTCTCCCAAAAAATTCCACCCATGCCTTGGTTAAAAAAAAATGAATGGACAACTAAAAATAATCATGATTTCCAGGACTATTCAGAGACCGAATGGAGTAGCTTCAGCCAGAAGAAGACGTCCAGAGAAGCATGGTATATAATATACTGGCTGTGGTCATGTCTCCCTCTAGAGAATTTCCCCAGTGACTAACAAAGTATTAAATATTAAAGTGACTAACAAAGTATTAAATATTTGTATTAGAGGAAGAAGAAAATGAATGAATGAATGAATGAATGCCAAATTCTGAACTTAGAAGCATACACAACTCCTTTTAAGTTAGTGGGGAATTGGATGTTCATACTTGAGGGAAGAATTGGGCCGTCTGTATTTGGGGGTGAGAAGGTAAATGGGGATCATACAAGGAACAAAACTATAGCAGAAATAAGGCAGACACTCAGGAATGTTGCGGAAAGTAGGGGAAAAGAAAAATGGCATTGAATGACAGCAAGTTAGAAGGAGGACCTCAAAGGACCCTCTGAATGGCACCAAGAGCATGAAGGAAAGAATGGGTGCATTGAAGCATAACAATCAGAGACAAGGAGAGTGATAGATCAACACAAAATATTTCAAATACAGAAAACAAAAAATGAAGTCAATTGAAGTCACGGGATTAAGAAAGTATAATTAATAATGAACCGACAATGTGAATATTAAATTAGTACATCAATATATAAATTAATATAGAATCACCAATAAAAACAGTACCCTATGGAACAATAATTTTAAGTCTAACCAGAAGCAAAGCAAGGGATGAAGAGAAAAAACATTACTTGCTACAAACCACTTCAATCTCCTTGCCCAGTGCTGCTTTCTTGTAAGAATTCAAATAAGACATAATAAGGTTCTCTTTCTGCAAAACAAAGCTTTCAGAATTTGTTCTAATCACACCAATAAATAGATAGTTTTACTAGAGGAAAGGATTTACTAAATACTTCCTATCTTCTGGAAAAAATACTAACTCATCCCCTGCTCTCAGTAACCGAACAAGTTTCTCCGATCTCTCCATAAGTGGCTCTGAATGGTTTTCCTGAACAACACATAATTAAATAGTGCTGGTCAAATATTTTTCAGCTAAATGTCTTTTTGTCTGAAAATGCCAATATGTCAAAATTGAACGTTTTCGCTGGGTTGGTTTTCACAAATTTTTCAACTTGAAACAAGTTGAGAAAAAGTAACAATTTTTGTGCAGTTTGTTTAGAAATTTAAGGTAGTTGAAATAAAAAAATTATAATAATGAAGTGGTTGAAATTGAAACAAAATGTTTAGATTGACCCAAATAAAACATTTGGGGGGAATTTTTGGTGTGTGGAAATTTGAGATTTCAACTTTTCAATCCTAATTTGGGAAAGAAATTTCAGTGTTTTCAAAAAATGTGCAAGTAAAAGCTGGGGAAAGCTATTTTTTGTCCAGCTTTACCAGTAAGTTCAAGTCTAACTAATTGAAGTGTCATGAATCAGAAAGCTGAAAAGTTAAATAAAAAAAAAGATAGATAAATATCCACTTCATTTCCCTGGGACCATAGCATTGTCTTA
This sequence comes from Sternotherus odoratus, assembly GCA_032164245.1. NCBI lineage: Eukaryota > Metazoa > Chordata > Testudines > Kinosternidae > Sternotherus > Sternotherus odoratus. The sequence continues at coordinate 167,211,941 of JAVMKO010000001.1, forward strand.
TACAGTATTTTTTCCAGTTCATTTTCAATAGTGTGTTTACTTGCCCTGAAACTTAAGAGAAAAACTACAACCTGGCTACCTCCAGGTCTCCAGTATTACGGAAAGGATACTAATTACATACTTCTCTTATTTCCATATCTTGTCGTGTCAGAAGCTAGGACTAGTAATGTGGCTGCTGTTTTGGACTACATTTCCCAGCCTGCCCTGTTTTTCAAGTTCTGAGAAAGAAACGTTGTGGCTGAGAGTGAAATTCCAGCCCATCCTATCCATGGGACTCCAAACGAGGACTGTAAAACCAGCATCAGCAGCTTCGGCTTCTCGGTGAAATCCAGACCACTTCTCTCTCTTCTCTCTCAGTGACAGTGTCCTCTAATGCCTCAGGCTAACCTAGATTGGAGTAATACTAGCCCAAGAGATTTTCTCTTAAATTTAAAAGGGACCCAATTACAGTCTGTAAATTCCATTAATATGCTACTTGCTTCCTCTTTTAGGTCATGATACAGATCCTGAACAAGTCAGCTACCAACTCCAATCTCTTTTGTACCTAATACGCACCTCTTCGCCATCTTGATTCACTGTATCATCAGAGGGTAATGAGGGGAGAGTTGTAAGATTTTATCATGATAATGGATTATGTTGTTGTGGCAATTTATTTTCTAGAGGGAAACCACATGTATTAGTGTTATGACTGTTTGCCCATTCTCCATTATTACTTATTCCCTGTATAGTGCTGGTATGATAGATATTAAGTTTGTTTTATGTCAAATTCCATACTGAAATTAGATGTTTATTGCTTTAAAGTTCTGGCACAGAACTTAGTGAACTGCACCTGTCTTCATTTATATTTATTGTACAAGAAAATTCAAGTTATTCTCTGGCATCACTGTAGCAACCAAATACTTTAAATATTCAGAGTCAGTTTGCAGTCTGATAAAAGTACAATTCAAAATACACAGCAATTCTTGGCTGTAGTATTCTATGAAACTCAAGCAGAAACTCAAGCAATCCTGAAATGCATTGTTATTGCAGTAACATACAATGGACTGATCAAGGGGGAATATGAAACACCTATGTGCAAATAAGTTTTGTTAGCTTACATATTGTTTTAATGTCTTATGTAACTGGTGCCTCTCAAAAAAGCAAACAATTTCTTTCCATGGAATACATTCCATAGTTGTAGAACTACTTCCCATGTAGTGTATTCTGTACTGGTAGTCAGGCTATTAGTATTTCAGGGCTGAGAACTATAAAATTACAGTGTGTCCAAAAGGAACAAAACCAGACTGTGCATTTCCAAATTGCTACTCCTTTTCCATGTGCCTACTCTCAATTTATTATTCCAAGGGTGTATTCATCCGAAGCAGACTTGAAGCCTCTAATGAGGATAATTAAGTAGGCAATTGTTTTTTCCATAGAAAAAGATTACTACCAGACAACAAAAAGCGCACATTTTTACATTGCCATTCTCACAGGATAGCATTTTATATTAAAATCAAATCAGGCTTCCTCAATTAAATAAAAGGTCCTCAGGTCAAACCATAAAATAAAAAGTGGAGTCCACAAATGAGTTGAATCTCTGGAAGTGTGAAAAGTGGGGTTGTTTGGTATAGTGCCTGGCAGAGACATGAACACCGATACTAAATGACAAATAACATGGGTGAAAGGCATGGAAGCATCTAATTAGTTAGGAAGGGTATCATTTGTTTCTGGTATAAATGCATGCCTTCAATTTGTGTCCAATAATATCTTGACTGATAAGAATGTACGTGGGACAGATACTTTATTGCTCATTCATGCTGTAATTGAACAGTTCATGTTTTAAACTGTGTGATGGCAGTTTAATTTTTTTTAAATATTTTTTTTTGACTGGGGGAGGGATTGGTCATTTCCTTTCTAAAATACAAGAGAATTTTTAATAGGATACTTTTAACTTTTATTTGCTAGCTTGTTTTCAATGAGATATTCTTGCCTTTTGCAATGGAAAGCCCAGGTGAAGCCTATTTGTTATTTTAGGCTAAGAATAAGGAAATGAGCAGACTCGAAGAAAGTGGTTTGAGGGTCATGAATAACCACCAGAGGCAAGAGAAGAGTCCAAAAGGTAGTTTGTGTCTCCCCCAGAAGATTTAAAAGTGATAGAAAGAAAGAAGAGGAACATCTACTGAGCAGCACTCCCTGGCCTAGTGAGACAAATAAAAATATTAGTTAGCTCCTTTTTTATTTTGAATTACAAGCTGATCTCAATTTCTCAAACATTAATTATTTATATGTATTTGCTATCTCGAAAATCCTATGAATTGCCTTTGAACTGCTTCAGTGTAAATATTCCTTTTCATGGTGTGCAATTGGACATCTACATAAGAACATAAAAACGCCCATACTGGGTCAGACCAAAGGTCCATCTAGCCCAGTATCCTGTCTACTGACAGTGACCAATGCCAGGTGCTTCAGAGAGAATGAACAGAACAGGCAATAATTAAACGATCAATTTGCTGTTGCTCATTCTCTGGCAAACAGAGGCTAGGGACACCATCCCTGCCCATCCTAGCTAGTAGCCATTGATGGACCCATCCTCCATGACTCCATTTAGGTCAATTTCACTATCATAGGAATTAAAAAATTGTAAATATCCTGATTTCAGATATTCAGAAATTTCATGCTGTTATAACTATAGCTCTGATTCAAAAAGGAGTTGCGGGGGAGGGAGGGGGGTGGAAGAGTTACAAGGCAATTGTAGGGGTGGTTGTAGTACTGCTACCCTTACTTTTGCAGTGCTGCCATCAGAGATAGGCAGCCAGAGAGCGGCAACTTCTGGCAAGGAGGCCAGCTCTGAAGGCAGGGTGACATGATATGATATTGCCACTCTTATTTCTGCACTGCTTCTGGTAGGGTGCTGCCTTCAGAGTTGGGTGCCTGGCCAATGGCCACCGCTGTCCAGCCACCCAGCTCTGAAGACAACGTAGAAATAAGGGTGGGTGACTGCTAGTTCTTGTGTTATGAGAAGGGGTAAGTAACACTTATTTACTTTCCCCACACCAGTCATGATTTTATAGATCTCTATCATACCCCACGATAGTCGTCTCTTTTCCAGGCTGAAAAGTCCCAGTTTTATTAATCTCTCCTTATATGGAAGATGTTCCATACCCCTAATCATTTTTGTTGCTCTTTTTTGTACCTTTTCCAATTCCTATATATATTTTTTGAGATGGGGAGACCAGATCTGCATGCAGATAATATAATTGATTTATTATCTATCCCTTTCTTAATGATTCCCAGCATTCTGTTTGGTTTTTTGACTGGTGCTGCACATTGAGTGGATGTTTTCAGAGAACTATCCACAATGACTGCTGATCTCTTTCTTGGGTTGTAACATCTAATTTAGACCCCATCTTTTTATATGTATAGTTGGGATTATGTTTTCCAATGTGCATTACTTTGCATTTATCAATACTGAATTTCATCTGACATTTTGTTGGCCAGTCACCCAATTTTGTGAGGTCCTTTTGTAACTCTCCAGACTGCTTTGGACTTAACTATCTTGAGTTAGAAACAGAAAGTTGTTCTGCGTCCTGATTGGATGACAAACTCTTAAAATTAAAATCATAACAAGGGAAGAGTAATGTACTTCCAGTGCTAAGCTAAAGTTAATTAAACTTTCAGGATTCAAACACACACAGCAGTTTTCCAACATTCAAAAATCAATATTATGATGCCATTAATTTTGGGGGGGGGGGGAATTGGGAATTGGTTTAAAATATTGGACCAGCTGTACTGATTAGTCAGGTTTACACTAATATGCTGTAAACTCTCTTCCCGCATATACCTGGGGATCATGTATCCTACCTTAATGTAACCAGTGGAAGTGGACATTTCCCTACGTGTCAAGATCACTTCAATATTACCCCAAACTTCATGTACTTCTGTTATATCCTCTTGTTGTTTTTAGAGATTATATGACTTTTAAAAGGGGGAATTCCTACCTACCAAGTTTCACCATTGATAGTTATCTTGTTCCTCCCACGTCCTTTCTGGAACTAGTATTTCTCATGCTCTAAATACTATAACCACTTCACGATCAGCAGTATTATATAAATACAATAGATATTTTTCTCATTTCTGGAACAGGATTATGAGAAGAAGAATAAAAGAAAAACGGAGGGTCTACTAGCCAAAAGTATTATTAAAATAACTTGGTTTGGGGGGGGGGGGGAGAGCCAAAGGAGAATTAACAGCACATGGCCTGAGTGGCTACCCCTCCTCTTATGTGGATACAAGACCTTTTTCTCAGAATAGATCCTATCCCTGGCAGGGAAATATTTCAACAAAAGAAACTGGGAGAGAAGAACAGCTGGGAGGGTAAGTTTGGATCTCCCCCCCCCCCCCCAACACCAGACTACATTACTTTTAGATCATAGTTTCCTTTCCCACAGCCACTTCGAAGCACAGACACCTCAGCAATTCTTCATCTCCTGCTGCCTCTTTTGAAGTCTCTTCCATCTGCTTAAAGGAGAGACTTCACTAGGGTCTGCAGGAAATTGGAGCAGCAATAGTTTGTTTTGATGGACACAAGATATTTATAAATGTTTGGCTGCAGCAGGGATGAGGGAGATATCAATTAGAAGAAATGGGGCATGAGCTGGAGGTAAGGCAGGGGTGGGCAAACTACGGACTGCGGGCCACATGTAGCCCGCCAGCCGTCTTCATCTGGCCTGTGAGCTCAGGCCGGGCAGGTATGCCCCGGGTCCCCGCGCTCCTGTCCGGGCCTGCTCCACGCTTCCTGCCAGGGGCTGGGCTGAGCACGGGGAGCTGCAGGGCCCCACACTCCCTTGCCGGGCCCAGCAGCACATGCTGCTCAGCCCCGTGCTCCCTGTCCAGGAGCCAGGTGAAGTGTGGGGAGCCGCTCGACCCCGCGCTCCCTGGACGGGGGGGGGCAGACTGAGGGCGGGGCACTGCAGGGCCCTGCACTCCCTGGCCAGGGCCGGGTCAAGGAGCACCCAGCTGATTAAGGTAAGTGGGGGTGGGGGGTGGGATTCCGGGTGGTGGTGGTTAGGGTATAGGGATATCGGGAGGGGGCAGTCAGGGAACAAAGCAAGGGGGCTTAGATGGGGGGTGGGGTCCCAGGGGGTGGTTAGGGTGGGGGGATTTCAGAAGGGGGTAGTCAGGGAACAAAAAACAGGGGATCTTAGATGGGGGTGGGGTTCTGGGGTGGCAGAGTGGGGGGGATCTCTGGAGGGGGCGATCAGGGGGCAAGGGGGGGGGGGTTGGATAAGGCCCGGGGTCAGGCTTCCCTACCTGGCCCTCTGCACAAATTTTTAACCCCAATGTGGTCCTCGGGCCAAAATGTTTGCCCACCCCTGAGGTAGGGTAAGAGGTGATAAGTAAGAAAGAAATTTAAAGGACTTACTGGTATGCAGGGTGGCTGGGCTCCTGGGAAAGGTGCCTGGGCCCTTTAGCACTGCCCAGCCTGTGCTGCTTGGGGCTCCAGAGGCAATTTAAATGGTCTAAGACTCTGGCAGCTGCTGGGAATCCCAGGCTATTTTAAATCACGAGACCCCAGGGCAGCTGCCCCTTTCCCTGCCCCCCACCCCGCATCCCTGTCAGCGGCCCTGCCAGTACAGTCCTTAAAGCACTACCATGTCAGCACTTTAATGTCGGCTGTGTACCAGCTTGTACCAATAGCCACTGTGGTAAACCCAGGGCTGGAAGGTTGTGGTGAGAGGGGAAACTGCAGGCTAAATTAGGTCCAGCTGAGCAAGGCTGCCGCAGCCAGAAGCAGGACCAGCTGAGACTGGTTAAGGAGGCAGTCAGAGCCCTTTAAAGAGACTTCTCCCCCCAGAGAGGGGTGTGGGAGTGAGGAGTGTGTTTGGAGGCAGTAGGAGTTAGAAGTGTGAGTTTTGTGAAAGCAGAAGGAGGTAAAGGAGAGTGAGAGGCAGATACAGAGAGGCTGCCAGCAGGCAGGGAGGCAGGAAAGAGCCCCTCCCAGGAGGGAGCTAGCCCTCCCTAACCGGCGAGAAGCCAAACCCAACCAGGGGGAACTGCCTGGAGGACTGGTGCCCGGGGGGCCCCCTTGCCACACCACTTTCTTTCTGGTACACTGTACCAGCCCATACCAGCCCACTTTCACCTCTGAAACAAATAAACATTATTTAATCTCACTACTACAGGGGTGAATTGTCCCTTCCCAAGAATTCCCAAGACATTTAGATTAATGTCTAAATTATCCCCAGCTACACCCTCAAAACAATACCCCAACACTAACGAGATGTTTGAAGCATCAGTGTGATAACTCAAGATTTTATCTGGTACCTTGTTCTTCATGACTCCTTCCTAAACTTTGTCTTCCCCTCATCTACCATGTCTCTACTCAGACTGTGAGACCTTCAGGATCTTATGACACTTTATTTGTCTGTATGACACAGTTTGGACATTAGGGCATGCACAAAAGGCCCAGTGATGAGGACAATGTTAGCACAAATTAGGAGCCTTGTTTGTGCTCACAGTGTCCACGTTGGGGGAAGAGGGGGTTACAGAGCAGCACTTTGGGGCATACTGCTATTCAGACCCTGTAGTTTGAACTGCAAGGCAGTGCAGAAAAACGGAGAAATCCCAAGTTAAATCACCACATTCAGCAGTCAAGTGCATAATTACACTTGCACTAACAGTATATAGAAACAGCACAATATAATCCTTCTTGGCAACATTGTTCTCAGTGCACTCTGAGTCCCTATGCTTAGTGAATGACTGTAGGCTCAAGGACAGCCACACTATCTCCCTTCCCCTTATTTTAGAGGGATTCTTAAAGGGGAGCATCAGCGTTACAAGGCAAACTGCACCTGTGACCCCACTGATCACAGGGTTTACTCAGGGTGGTATCATGTGATTCTCCCACTCAGACTGGGTATTTGCTTGTAGTCCCCCATGTAGCAACTGTAATCAGCTGAGTAGGTCTTGATTTATGACCAGACCCTTCACTTCTGTTCCCTCTGAGGCAACCACAGTGGTAATTAGCAGTCAGGCAGGTTCCTTAAGCAGAGTATCATTTATTCAGAACAAAAGCATTTAAGAGAAAATAGATCTTAAATAATTAAACGAACTGTATGCATATCTAGATTTTTGCTAAGGCTCACCATTCCCTGGATCTGGGGAGACTCAGTTCCTCTAGAGACTCCTCCCCACTGCCTCTCTCCCTAGACATCTGCTCACAAGATTCTTGTGAAGGGGGTTACAAGACACTTTAATTGTTTGGAGCCCTTTAATCAGGTAGTCCTGGCTCTAGAAAAACAAGGTTTGCAACTCGCTGGAGATAGAGGACACAGGATTCTTGAAACTAACCGGTTGGCCCCTTGTCTTCCTAGGGTGATATCTAGATGGTATTATTTGGGAAGCTACTGAGCTGCTTTCCTGTTTGTGCTTCCCACGGCCCCTATTGAATCCAAGTATACCGTGTGTAATAACATTCCACTACCTCAGTATAAAACTTATGCATCCTCTCTCAATAACTAGCTTACATATCAATATTCTTACATACCAGCTCCTTTTGTATTCATAACTTTATTACACACCAGCTTTACTTGTGTCACAAACAGGACCTTTCTTTCCTTGATGTAAGCCTCATCCAACTGCCTCTGAGGTCAATGGAAAGACTCATTCACTTCAATTGGAGTTGGATCAGGCCCTAAAATGGTGAGGGGAGCACATATGTCACATGAGGACGGTCCTACACACAGAGTGAAAGGCACTTTCTAAACAGGACTATATTTTCCATCCAATTTGACTAGACACTTAGCCCAGTCTGGCCCATTAAAATGTTGACATGGCACGGTAGTAATAGTATTTCCTTTTTAAAAACCTCTATAAACTGGGCCCTAAAACCTTCTAAAAAATGTTCCAATACTCTTTAAAGCCTGGAGTTCCTATAAAATATAACAAATAATATTCTGTTACCCTATTACTATTATCTGATATCAACTTGTGAAGAAAACATAGGAAAGTCGAACCAGAAACAGATTTTATATTGGGAGCGGCGCAGAAAGCGTAATGGCACACAGTACTATGTATTGGCCAATGGATGAAGGACACATTTTCTCATGGCTCATGCTAAAACATTAGAAAATATTCTCCCACATTCAATATATGTATTGCTGTGCTCTGCAACAAGAAACTAAAACACAGAATGAACTAGACCAAAACATTGATTGCATCATTCTAATCCCAGCATGTACAATAGAGACCCAGAAACGGAGCAGTAATGGTTTTGCAAGTCAGGATTTGCAGCCATAACAATATTGACAAAAGCATTGGGGTTTTCCAGTTCTATTCTTTACTAAACATAGCAGCCTGTTCAGACACTACAGCCCTACATAAAACCACAAGGGGCATCTGGGTTCTAGTAGTCCTCTCTATTCCCAGCCCACCAAGGACAGATTGAAATGCTATGTACAACACATGCTGCACTATGATATTATGTCAGGTACATGCTCATTCGTTTTGAGAGAGCTCAGACACTAATAACTTAAGCTCCTGGAAAGAATTGGGACATCTTTCCCTTCATCCCAACCCTGAGTGGATCTAAGTTACCTTCCATTTCTTTTCAAAGCAGGAAATTGTCATCTGTCTGCTTCCCCACCTATGTGAGCCCCCAAATCCAAGCTGGGAGATCAACTTGGGCCAGCTGAGCCTCGTGGATGGGAAAGAGAAACTGAGGCTTGGGCCATGCAGATTAAGACCATACTGAACGACTCTGGAGGGGGCCCGAAGTTTGCTTGACACAGCCTGTTCCTAAACTAGAAACCCAGTTACAGTCCTTTCCCTTTGGAGTTCTTAGCCTGCTGTTCCATTCCAGACAGCTCCAGAGTCGGCAGTGTATCTAGGGTATTTTGTAGTGTAATGCTAATTCACAACTGTACCAGACCTTTCCCCTTGGGGACTGGATCTCAATTTTATTTCATTGGTTTTGTCAGTTTGCCCATCATATTAGACAAGGCTGGATTGGCTGAGTCACAAATATCCCAACTACAGAACAAGAGTGGCACGCCTTTATCCAGCACATAGGCACTGAGAACACAATAAGAACTACTTCTCATTGCCCATGCAAGACCTGAGCACCAAAGAGAACACAGATTCTAATCATGCTGAAGAGATGGCCCACATGTAGTGCATGGTGCAGGCAGAGTAAAATGTCCTTCCTGACAATTTGGACAGCAAGTACAAGTTCAAATACAGTCCAGTCTTCATGGGTCTAAGCAGATATTCTCCCTTCTGTAAAAGGAACAGAATCTGTATTGAAATTGAAAAAAAGACTCCTAAAATGATCTGGCATTAGTCAAGCATCAGAATAAAGTTATTAATGATGTAGGCACTATATAGTTTAGATACTGCAACACATTTAGGCATAGTAAAGAAAAAATGCCTCTTTAGCACTTATTGATCAGCTTCATTTTAAGCCACTTTGGTGTTTGCTATGAAGTATTAATTTTTATTTAGTTCTCTGTCCTAATGAAGAGAAAGTATAATGGACTGACTGCTCTTGGCCTCTATTTCTCTAGAAGACTAGACAAGATATGGTAAATTACATGTACCCAAGAGGGTAGATTATTTTCACCCAGCATTTTGGTCTCTAAGAGCATAATGATTTACATGCTTCCTCCTCATTTATTTCTATTTCTTAGAAAGACCAAAACCACCTTATTCCATCAATCCTTGGGTAGCAGAAAGTTCAGGCTCACTTTGAAATCTGGGTTTTCTATTTATGTACAATGTTTTCTTTTTACGGAGGATATTCAATTAATAGGAGAACTAACTTCCCCATCAGCCAATTAGAGACTCAAAGTGGGTGAGGTAATATCTTTTATTGGACCAACTACACTGCCAATTAGCATTCCCAAGCATTCTGAAAGATTCCTAAAACAAGATTTGGTCTTTGAAAACAGAATCATGTGTGCTTATCAGCTGAAGAGCAGAGATTTACAGTGAATTAAAAAAAAGTAACAAGGGGCACAGTATGTGGGCATTTTATATACCCCTGACATACCTTAGATATTCTTAATACAAGACTTTTGTCTTAAGGACTTCATAACTTTCCTGAAAAGCAAGCATACAATGCACCAGACTTGGAGTCAGGAGATTTGAGTTCAGAACCTGGCTCTGTCAAACTTCTTGTGTGACCTTGAGCTGGTCACTAAGTCTCTCTTGGTATTTTTCCCCCGTTTGTAAAATGGGGCTAATAAAAAATTGCTTCATCACAGATGTGTTACAGGAATGAATTGATTAACATTTATGACATGCTCAGATACCATAGTGGTGAGTGCCATAGTTAAACCTATCAATACATACTAACTTAATCTCATATTATCTTTGTCTTTCTAGAGCAGACACCAGCTTCTAAATGCATATGCCTTATTTGTTCCAAAATGATTTGCTTACTTTTAATTTTTGTTAAACTTCATCCAGTAGAAATTAGTGTCAATGGCCTGAAATTAATAATTGACCCAAGGGAACGCTCCTTCAAGCCTGTATCAGTTTAATAACTGCAACTAGTCCACGGGTCTCAAATATGCGGGCCGTGGACCGCATGCGGCCTGCAGGGCTCTTCTATGTGGCCCACCAAGCTCCCCGTGCCCCCCCACGTCCTCCCCCAAGGCTTACCTCTTCTAGCACCTCTCTCACCCCTGGCCCTCCATAGCGGATGCCGTCTGCTGCTGCCACCACAGCGAGAGAAGGAGGCAGCTGGCAGAATGGACCCAATCCACATCTGAAGCAGGGACAGGAGGTGGGGCCAGGAACAGCGAGAGGGCGTGTCAATGATGCGGCCCTCAGGCCAATGCACTAGTCCTAATGCGGCCCTCTTGGTCATTTGAGTTTGAGACCCCTGAACTAGTCCATTTATTGCGTTTTCCATAGGTTCATTTTAAACAAATCCTCTTTTCCAACTCCTTTAGCGTAATACGCTAAAGACTGTGCCCTGGGGGTGCTGGTGCTGCCTTAAACAGTTTGTTTACATAAAACATTTTCTTCTTATTGGCTGAAAGCGACTGTGAAACAATCGGGGATGTGGGGGTGAGGATTAAATATTTTAATTGAGGTTGCTATTTGGTAACAGTTCTCTAAAGCAGCGGTCGCCAACCGGTGGTCCGCGGACCACTGGTGGTCCGTGGGAAAATTCTGGTGGTCCGCGGTGCCGGGCTCCCTCATGGCCGCCCCTCTGGGCAGGCAAGAGGCTGCGGGCGCCTGTCCCGCCCCGTCCCCGGCGGCCAGCAAGCGCTGGCTCGCTACTGCCTCCCGTCTTCTGCCGCGCGAGCCAGGGGGCCCGAGCCGCGCCGCTGAAGCTGGGGGGCTGCGCTGCACTGCTGAGGCCGAGCCGCGCCGCTGAGGGGGGTCCGAGCCGCTGAGGCCAGGGGTCCGAGCCGCGCCGCTGAGGCCGGGGGGAGGGGGGTCCGAGCCGCTGAGGCCGGGGGTCCGCGCCGCGCTGCTGAAGCCGGGGGGAGGGGGGTTCGAGCCGCGCCGCCGCTGAGGCCGGGGGGAGGGGGGTCCGAGCCGCGCCGCGCCGCCGCTGAGGCGGGGGGAGGGAGCTGCGAGCCGCGCCGCGCCGCCGCTGAGGCCGGGGGGAGGGAGCTGTGAGCCGCGCCGCGCCGCCGCTGAGGCCGGGGGGAGGGGGGTCCGAGTCGCTCCACGCCGCCGCTGAGGCCGGGGGGAGGGGGGTTCGAGTCACGCCGCGCCGCCGCTGAGGCCGGGGGGAGGGGGGTCCGAGTTGCTCCGCGCCGCCGCTGAGGCCGGGGGGAGGGGGGTTCGAGTCACGCCGCGCCGCCGCTGAGGCCGGGGGGAGGGGGGTCCGAGTCGCGCTGCGCCGCTGCTGAGGCCGGGGGGAGGGGGGTTCGAGTCGCGCCGCGCCGCTGAGGCCGGGGGGAGAGGGGTCCAAGCCGCGCCGCGCCCCTGAGGCCGGGGGGGGGGAGGGGAGTCCAAGCCGCTGAGGCCGGGGGGAGGGGGGTCCAAGCCGCTGAGGCCGGGGGGAGGGGGGGCTGCGCTGCTGAGGCGGGGGGAGCCCGCGCCGGTCGAGCGGGGGGGGTGGTGGAGCCGCGCCGGTCGAGCGGGGGGGGGGGCTGCGGTGTTAGTGGTCCGCGGGATTCAAAATTTTGACTTTACTGGTCCGTGGGGACCAAAAGGTTGGCGACCACTGCTCTAAAGAGCAGATAGATATACAATTTTCACCCAAAAAAAACCTAACAAAAAACAAGCATTTCAAAAACTACAGAAATCTTTACACACAGAAAGGATAATGTTGAACTGTCTACCTTGAGTACCAAGTTTAGATAACTGATCCGGGAAGATTTCCAGAAGGTCTGAGGGTTGAAAATCACAAGAAACCAGTGATGGAGAGAGATTCATAAAGGATTCAGTCCTACAAATCCTTGCCAATGTAAAGGGTATGACAGCCCAGACCCGAACTGTCAAAAAGAAAAATGTCCCAGTTCTACCTTTAGTGTCACGGGCGCAATTCCCATACAATGGGAGTTTTACTCACATAACTAGCCCAAAGGAAGTGACTTTAAAATTCTAAGCAATGACATTACTTAATCTCTCTCTTTGCCCGTCACCCCCCAGCCGGGGTATGGGCCACCAACTGGTGTTGGTGTTTCAATAGCAATTGGCTCCCTTATGGGGTGGAGTTGCTAGCCCCACACCCATGTTAAGCCTACAGCACCTGTTATTCCCAGGAGGTCTCCCATCCAAGTACTAGCCAGGCCCGACCCTGCTTAGCTTCCGAGATCAGACGGGATCGGGCGTGTTCAGGGTGGTTTAGCCGTACAACATTACTTAATAGGACAGTGAAATAATGTATATATTCTAAAATGATGACAAGAGTAGTATTTAGTGAGGGGTTTTGTACAAAGGCAGTCCCATAGAAGCTTAACCAGGGTAGAAGATGCAGAAAAGACTGCATCCAGCAACTTCAGCTCTGTTAAAACATTTTGCAGCAATGAAAGGGTACATTTCAAAGCATTTTGTGCTGTTTTAGTTGCGTAGCTGAAAACCTGCACAGTGCTTTCATAGTATAGCTCTAATTCCTACCTTAACTTCTCAGAAGGTAGTAACCCCAATATCTCCTTATTTTTCATACCCTGGTATAGTGAAATATGCTAGTAAGAGTATGCCACTGCTGCCCTCCTGCACTCCCCAAATAATCTGGACCACAGTCATTATCTATAACAAAGGCCTGTAAGACCCATCTTTTACCCCTCAGCCTGATTGACTGAGTTGATGTGAACAAGGCAGTTGGACTTCATGAAAAATTGAACCTGCAGTTCATCAACCATATTAAATAATAACTAAGGCCCAATAAAATGAACCTATCTGACAAAATAAGAACACAAGAACGGCCATACTGGGTCAGACCAAAGGTATCAAGTGGCCAATGGCAGGTGCCCCAAAGGGAATGAACTGACAGGTTATCATCAGGTGATCCATGCCCTGGCAATCAGAGGCTAGGGACACCATTCCTGCCCATCCTGGTTAATAGCCATTGATGAACCCATCTTCCATGAATCTATCTAGCACCCTTTTAAACCCCGTTATAGTGTTGGCCTTCACAACACCCTCTGGCAAGGAGTTCCAGAGGTTCACAACGTTTTGCATGAAAAAATACTTTCTTGTGTTTGTTTTAAACCTGCTACCTATTAATTTCATTTGGTGGCCCCTTGTTCTTGTATTATGAGAAGGAGAAAATAACACTTCCTTATGGGTATTTACTTTCTCAAAACAACTCATGATTTTATAGACCTCTATCATATCCACCCTTTGCTGCCTCATTTCCAATCTGAAAAGTCCCAGTCTTATTAATCTAAATACTTTTTTTTCCACTTTTACTTCTAATCAGTACTAGTTAAGTACCTGCACCATATAACTGGCAGCAATGTAGATTTTGAAGTCTGATTTAAAGTATAAATAATGATGAGATAAAAGATCTTTTAAGCAAAATCAAAGTATGAAATAGATTATGCATAATCATTATAATAATTTAATGGCATTTTCTGCTGGAATAGGGCTATGAACAGGCATGAGGGTGCCTAACCACCTCTTGTGATTTTACCCTTCATGTTTGTCTCAGCTGTCTAGAAAAATGCCAGCTGCCACATATACCTTTGGCAGGTTAGCCTGCTGCAAATAAAGCAGAGGTCCCCAAACTCTGGGGCATGTCCCCCTAGGGGGCAGGAAGAAATATTTGGGGGTCCAGTATGGCATGGCCCAGGCCAACCCCCACAGGGGGCAGGGGAGGAATGGTCACCCAGCCCCGCTCTGCCCCCAGCTCTGCTCCAGCCCTGTCCTCAGCTGCAGCCCTAGCTCCTGGCCCCAGTCCCAACCACTGCCCAGCCGTAGCTTCCACTCCCTGCCCCACCCCAGCCCTGGCCCCGTTCCCGACCCCAGACTCACCCACAGCTGCGGCTCCAGACTCAGCTCCCTTATCCCTGTCCATGCCCCCCTCCCAGCTGTGGCCTCATTCCTGGCCCAGCTTTGTCGGGGTGGGGGAGTGCACAGACAGGAGTAAGGGGGCCATGACCATGAAAAGTTCGGGGACCACTGAAATAAGATATCTGGGGCAATTATAGTGTTATAGTTCAAAGGATGTGAAGAGCTCATGTTGAGATAAAGAATTCTAATACTAACTAATAATTCTAATTCTATCCTTTAAAAATTCTCATATCACTAACTAACAAGGCTATGATAGAAAAAGCCACCCCAGAAGACTTCCTTTCCAGTCAGACAAACCAGCCCACCCTGTAATACATATCATACAAGACCACACACTCACTAGTGACAGAGTGATCAGGAAAGACACAAAAACATATATTTTTATGTGTGCATATATACATAAACATCACACTATGTGCCTAAAAAGATATACTGACAAAAAAACACAGTAGCAGAAGAGGGGTAGAAGTTAAACATTTTAAAATGCCCATACCTTGCTTTTGCTTAATGATTTCTTGTTTGTTTGTTTCTAATTTGTGAGCACTAATTAAGGGCTCAATTTTGCCTCTGGGTTTAGTGGGCAAAGGGGTTCCAACCATGAATAATTGCATAACTTCAATGGAATGACTCATAGTAGGAAGTACCATGTCTGGTATGGTGTGCAGGATCAGGTCCACAAAGTGGTAGTAAAGGTACTTGTATTGAACTTATCCTTTTTTAACAGATTTCTGTGTTTTTAGTTTAACACATCTTCAATTTGTAGAACAAATTAGCAATAGCAAAGAAACTCAAAACAACAAACACTCCTTAATCTGCTCTGTTAAAACAGTCAAGGCAGAAGTCAATGAACAATAGCAATACAGTGAAACCTCGATATAACGGACTAATTCGGGCGAGGGGGTGTCTGTTAAAGCCGAAAGTCCGTTATTTAATAATTTTTTTAAATCATTAAATAACAGGACTTTTGGCTTTAACGGACACCCCCTTCCCCGAATTAGTCCGTTATATAGAGGTTTTACTTATCACGGCCGGGAGCCGTGAGTCAGCCCGCCCGGCGGCAGCCAGCAGCCCGCCCGCCCGGGACCCTGGCTGCTGGGACCCGGGCGGGAGCCATCAACCCGCCCGCCCGGGTCCCGGCTGCTGGGACCTGGGCGGGAGCCGTCAACCCGCCCGCCCGGATCCCGGTTGCTGGGACCCAGGTGGCAGCCAGCAGCCGGGACCCGGGCGGGCTGGCTGACGGCTCCCGCCCGGGTCCCAGCAGCCGGGACCCAGGCGGGCTGGCAGCGGGAAGCTGGCAGGCAGCCCGCCTGCTGCCTGGACCCCGGCGGCAGCCGGGAGCCGGCAGCCAGCCACCGATTTAACGGATTTGGGATGCATCGGACTTGCTCCTAAATTTTGTCCGTTGCATCCGAAGTCCGTTAAATCGGGGTCCGTTAAATCGGGGTTTCACTGTATAACCATACTGTGGACAATGGAAAGCAGGGAAGAAGAGTTAAGGACTATGAATGAAATCCTGACCCAACTGAAGTCTATATAAATTTTGCCATTGACTTCAGTGAGGCTAGAATTTAACTCTATATTTTCATGCATTTGTTGATATATGTTATAGTGTGTTTATTTGTTTCATTAGTTTCCATTATACTAGGCTATTAGAACAACATCCTTCTGATTGTATTCAGTATCAGAGGGGTAGCCGTGTTAGGCTGGATCTGCAAAAGCGACAGAGTCCTGTAGCACCATATAGACCAGGCCTGCACAACATGAGGCCCGGGGGCCACATGCGGTCCGTATGGGCTCACTGTGTGGCCCGCGGGGGTGGGTAAGGGTGGGGCAAGCCAAGCAGTGGGGTGGGGAAGTTGATGGGGGCAGGGCGAGGGCATGGCTTTTCGGCCCACAGCTGGTTTTCTTTGCAGTAATATATGGCTTTTCCGAGTTATGCAGGCCTGTTATAGACTAACATGTTTTAGAGCATAAGATTTCATGGGTGAATATGACAAGCTGGTATTCACCCACGAAAGTTAATGCTCTGAAATACCTCTTAGTCTATAAGGTGCCACAGGACTCTTTGTCGCTTCTGATTGTGTAGCACAGAGACATTTAGGCATCTGTGTGGGACTGCTGGATCTAATCTGTCAAAGGATGACATGAGACGTAATTTTCTGGGCCAAAGAAAAGGCTTTAGATTGATCCAATAAGTATTGACTTTCAAGTTTTCACTTTACCCATGAATGGGGGGACACTAATGCAGCCTGGGAATCTGCACACACATGGAGGAAATGTAGGTTTAAGATCACCTGGCAGAATCTTAGAAGGGAAATTGAGACTGCACATAACAGCATGAGAGGAGTTTGAAAAACCCCTTGCCCTATTTGCGACTTGCACAGACAGAGAGGAAGCCATAAGCAGAGGACATGTTTAAACAGAAGACATGCAATACAAGCAGAAGGCATGTTCAAACAAAAGACCCAGATACATTTTGAATTCAGGTTGGTTCTCTCTCATCAAAGCCAGGGTATAGACTAATATCCTTCGCATCTCTGAGGCTCATACTAATATTGTGTAGAAATGCTTATTATGGTACAGAGAGCACATTGATCAACCCCTCACTTTTGGCTACTGGTTCAGATAATTTTGCTCTGTCTATCTCCCTTTCCTCCTCCCCACACTGTTGTATCAAGAATTTTCGGGAATGATTATTTAAAATGTATTTTCTTCTTAATTTGTAGGAATTAAAAGAGAATCTGGACAAATCCTTCAGCTACCCTCACCACATTTTTCCTTTCTCTGGCCTTCTGCTTCCTTACTGAGAGATATCAGCTCCAAATCTCCAACAGCCTGACCTACTATGATAGAACACTAGCTACTAAGCAGTGAACACAATAGAATCATGCAAAAGTAATGCTTAAATGCTAGCAAACACCAACTGTAACTTCTACAATTAAAAAGAGACAAAAGTCAATCAAAATACTGCTAGGAGGTATGAATTTCACAAACAGAGTATCATGTTTTAATAACTGCTGCCCCTCCCCCCAAGGCCCTGCTCCACCCCTCCATCACTTGTCCTTACCGCAAGTAAAAAGTGGAAGGTCACTGCCCAGACACGATAGCATGCATCAGCCAGCTTCAAGTTCTTTTGTACAAGATACTGAACATTCTGACTAATTTTGTTTTTCGAGTCAAATCTTAGTGCTTAAAGTTAATTCCTCAAACCCGTACTTCCACACCTATAAAAAGTGGTCTGTTTTTCAGAACTGGTGAACTACCTATGGGTTCCATTGATCTCCAGTTGTGTTCAAGTTTAGAAAACAAAAAAGGTAACAAGCAGTGCTAAATACCTTGCTTTCCTTGGCGATAAGAAAACCTCTCTCTGAGAAACTGCTTACATTTGCTTGGTGTGTGTGAGAGAGGCATTTTGTGAAGTCTGGGAGTGATCTTTGAAATACATATCTGGGGATATGATTTAAATGGTTAAAGCTCTGTTTTGCCATGACTTCAAACCATAGACCACCTTCATAAAAAAGAATAGAGTGTAAACATTAAATTATTTCTGCTAAATATCTAATACTGAAAATTGATACAGCAGATACTAAATCTGTTATCTATATTTCTACTAGAGTTCTGTAAATATTCAAATTCACTAGAGATTTTCTGCAAACTGTATCCATGTTAATGAAACATGCACAGTGAACAATAACTACTTAAGGGACACGAATGTCATTTATGTTTAAGTTAGGGAAGTGGTGGGAAGAACAAAAAAATGTATTTGAAGAATGTGGGTTTGTTTGTAGCTTACATTTTGGAAGAAAAAGTGCAGTATCATTGAAAGCTAACTCCCCTAACAGGGCACAGTTTAGTGCAACCATGTCTGGCTTCCTGTGGATTTCACATTGCTTTATTTGACTAGATCATGGGAGGGCAAACTACGGCCTGGGGGCCGCATGTGGCCCTTCAGACATTTTAATCCAGCCCTCGATCTCCCGTCAGGGAGCAGGATCTGGGGCTTGTCCTCTCTGTAGGTGCCGTGGCTCCACATGGTTCCTACAAGCGGCAGCATGTCCCCCCTCCAGCTCCTACACATAGAAGCAGCCAAGGGACTCTACACGCTGTCCGCTCCCCAGGTGCTGCCCCCACAGCTCCCATTGGGTGGGAACCATGGCCAATGGGAGCTGAGGGGGGGACAGGGCAGCATGCAGAGCTGCCTGGCCATGCCTCCGCATAGGAGCGGGATCAGGGGGGGACATGCTACTGCTTCTGGGAGCTGCTTGAGGAAAGTGCTGCCCAGAGCCTGCACCCCTGGCCTCCTCCCACACCTCAATCCCTGCCCCAACCCTGATCCCCCTTCTGCTCTCTGAACCCCTTGGTCTAAGCCTGGAGCACCCTCCTGAACCCCAAACCCTCATCCCCAGAGTCCGCACCCCCAGTCGGAGCCTCATCCCCCTCCTACACTGAACCCTGTGCCCCAGCCCAAAGCCTGTTCCCGCACACTGAACTCCTCATTTCTAGATCCACCACAGAGCCTGCATCCCCCTCCTACACCCCCAACCCCCAATTTCATTAGCATTCATGGCCCGCCATACAATTTCCTTACCCACATGTAGCCCTTGAGCCAAAAAGCTTGCTCACCCCTGGACTAGATTGATTATTCCCTACAGAAGTCTGTCTCCCTCTCACACACATACATATTTTTTCCAGCATACACCATGAAGGTCCTAGACAAAAAGTAAATGAACCACAACCGGGAAAATAGCCTTAAAAGTAGGGTTTATTTGAGGTCTGTTGAAAGATATCAGTATTCATTTACTGTAAAGAAACTCTATTTGAGGTATGGGAGGAGCCTACATTATATAGTTGAGCCACCAGAATTCTTCTGCTGATGATATATGTATATCAGTCTTGTGAAGTCAATAGTAGAATGAGACCTTATAGTTCAGCACTAATATAATGTAGTTGAGATATTATGCGTAATGTAATTCAAAAAGCAATTTTCAAATTAATTTGACTGCCAACTGCATTTTATTTACTAGCACACTTATCTAAGGCAGCATTTAAATGGTTTATTTAATCTAAAAAGCTTATTCAAGGACATTTTAAAATACTCTATTTGGATCTTTGTACAAAGAGTAAAATGAAAATGCCGTCAGATAACAGGACAGAAATTTAGTGCAGGGAGAGGAAGTCTCAAAGCAGGGTAGGGGAAACAAAAAGAACAGAGGCTAGAGCTGGATTTGGAACGCAAATAATTGTTTGGAGATCCATTTGAAAATGCTGTGGTCACACCACAACATGCATCGCACCAGCCTAGTGGTTTTGGAGGTGGGCTGAAAGAAAATTCTTTGGGACCACTCCCAGATTTAATTGACATATACATAGTTGTAAACATAAATACAAATAGAGAGTTAACTCTTTGGGCCACTACCAGTCTCCTCTATTCGCGTTATGGTCTGTGGTCACTTACACACAGTACAATCATCAGCAGGAATCGAAACAAGGAACTCTGTACCAAAACAAAACAAACAAAACACACCCACCCACAACTCTACAACTTGAGCTAAAAGGAAAACTTCCTAGCTGTAAGTAGCAAGATATTATAATCCATGCTTGGTCTTCCTCCTCATCCAAGACAGAGGATTATTTGAACAATTCTGATGAAACGTAGGTTATTTTTTGTTGTCATTTTCTTCAGTTAATTTATTGCACAATCAAAATTAGTTTTCAATATTAATATAAATAAGTGTTCATAACCAGCTAACTCATTCCTTTCCTGTTGAAACATGAGTTCCAAGAATTTTAAGTGAATCAAAGACAGGATGAATAAAAGATTGCTGGGAACACTGGTCTTGCCAGGTCCACAGCTTTTGGGCAGCCGCACCATGCCAGGGCTTCCAGACTCCCTGCAGTGCAGAACCCTCAAAGCCCAGGATCTAACAACAGCTCATCTCACTGTCATGCAACTAGAAGCCCTGAGAACCCCAGCTTGAGCCAGAGCTTCTCAGGACTTTTAAGACCTTAGTCATGGAGTTATCAGCCTGTGTCCATGGCAACCCCAGCATGCGACAGGCCCCAGACTGGGGGCCTCGGGGCTTCCATACTCCCAAGCCTGACTCAAAATAAAACCAAATATTGAAAACACGCAAAACATTTCCTACAAACTGAAAATCCCTCATTTAGACCAGTTCTACAGCCAACAGGGAGCTCCACTCTCCAAGACAGAGAGTTTGTTTTATTTTCCATTATTCTGCCAGTGCTACTCAAACCATGTCCATCTGCAGTCCAGCTGGTTGGGGCTAGAGGGAAGCGGATTACACTATGAATGTATATACTGACCGAGACTTGTTACATAATTATCACTCCTTCCTGTGCTAGCCCTAACACCTTTGCTGCTTCTAGTAACCATTACTCTAATTACAAAAGTACTTTGTAAATGCAAGATGTCTGTTATATGTAAATAGTTACTAGATAAAATGGCAGTCAACAGGATTCATGAGTATGTCCCATAATTACTGATTTTTCTAGGTTCAGTAAGACTTGTGCACAGTATTGCCATTCACAAGCATTCAAAAATCAGAAGTCAAACCTTAAAATAAATACTTCACACACACAATTCAGGCCCCCTAAGAAACAGGTAGAATGACTACAAACTAGCCTTCTGTATATAAAAAACAATTTGTGGCTCCTTTCAATTAATGGTAAAACCATTAAAATGGTTTGTTTGTAAAAATATTTAATTAAAAAATGCATATACTTTAATAAGATCTATTTGCAAGAAATATGTTGTCCACATATATTTATATATTACACACACATGCAAAAGAGAGTTCTCAGAATATTTACTTGGCTTAGATTTAAATGCCTTTACTGTTGGGTTGTTCCCAACCCCTTTTTCTCCTCCTTCACTTTATGTCTCAGGGATTAGGATTTTTGCAAACTCATCTCCAATACTTGGGAATGACATAATGAGGAACAAACACCTTGAAACCAAATTAGGAGAGAGAAAAAAGAAGTTACATATCATGCTTTTTCTAACCAACAGCAATTAGGCAAAGAAATGATCTATCTAGGGAGGTAGCTGGCACATCGTCATTAGAGGTGTTAAGAGCATGATCAATAAAACACTTGAGGGACTAGCATAGGAAAACATATCTTGCTCCATGCCAGAGGGTAGACTAAATGGCCCAGGAGGACATTTCTAGGCATATTTAAGACTGTAGGGTAATACTTTTAATCTTTAAGAAGAAAAATTATAGAAAGCAAAATCTCATCTCTTTCTGGTTTTAAGGATAAGGAAAAGCTGCTATTTTTGTTTTTCTAAATTCTCCCATATCCATTTGCTAGTAGTTTTTCTTCTAGTAATATGTTTCTATGCAATGTACTTCAAGTGACTCCACTTAGATAAAAAGGTCTTTGAACAGATCTTGTAAAAGTCTTTTCTTAAAAATGCATAGATAGAAATGGACTTTAAAGGTCAGCCTTGTGATTTTCAAGATGCTATGTTCACATATTCCGTTAAGGGGCACCTGCCTTGCTTGCAAATGAGGAATCGTTTGTTCCAAAATGGAAGCAGATTGATCTGTGTTTTGTTTAATGAAATCAAAAATAAAAACCAGCATTAATTCTCCTAATAAACTTTTAAATGCCACAATCTGGCTTTTCTGGATAAACAGTTCATCAGAACCAGTTATGGGACTGATTCTTTCCTTGGATTTACACGCAGTCCTTCCATAGAAGTGAATGGGGTATGCATGTACATCTAAGCACAGAATTTAAGCCTCAGTGTGTGAGCGAAAGAAATCAACACACGCTCAAACTTGTCCTGCAATCAAAAGAATTCGGTTTCACAACCAGATTCTAGTTATATGTTAGAAAGTTTTCACAGGTTAAGTATCAACACAGAAAAGTCAGTCCCATGCAGTATAAGGATCTGAAAGTTTTCCCTTTCTAGCAGGTACACGAGGTTAACAGGTTACTGGAATCATATAATGACACATTAAATGTTTGAAGATGAAGGATCACCGTGTCCTTTCTGCTTTTCCCTTATCCAATGCCACATCCGTCCTCCCCTGAAATGTCATTGGCCAATTGTGGAGAAAAATAATTAGTTTCACTCTACTTCCTGCTAATTATGGAGTGTATAATCTGCCAAATGATGTACATGCTCTTGTTGACTGTGGCCTACTGCCTCCCCTTGCTATCACAGACATACGCACAGGCAGGCAGCGAATGGCTTACCAGTGACAGCTGGCAAACCAGCCTCTGGGAATAAAACATTTTAGCACTTCATAAATTTCTAACAAGGTTTCAAATTGCTTCAGTTTCCCTCCTCTCAGCTCTATCAGCCTAGCAAAAGGAGGGAAAATGCTAATTAAATCTACAGTGGGAAAGTATAACTGGTAAGATAGTTCATTATTTTTAATAAGTAGCAATTAGACCACAACTCCAAGGAAAGTGGGAGTCCTCCCCCATCCCGATGGGCAATGTGGAAAAGCCAAAATAAATTCTTCTGTCTCATTGGTTTTAACCCACTAAAGAGTAAAATATGTTAAAGAGCAGCTGCCTAACATCCTGAAACTTAATGGAAGGTGATGCACAGTACACTAGAAACCTGAAAGGAACAAGCAGCACAGTTGAATGTTAATGTTAAGGTTTCATGCCACCATTTATAACATATGGTTTCAAAATTCCTCTGTAAGACTGCCATCAGGATAAAACGCTGAATTATTATTGATGTGAAAATGTACTGGATTATTGTGCATCTGACATCTTGTCAATAGGAATACAGCTGATGTAAAGTAATGGAATGCAAATGACAATTGATCATATTTATAGCACACTATCTTACCGTGAACAAAAGCAGCTCTCATTTTAAATGTGAAAACAGAGGAGTAGGTCTAGGGCCAAGGGCAGCAGGAAATCAGCTTAAGTTAATACGGTGATAAGGAAGGGTCTGAAAGACAGGGGGTATACACGCAAGATGGGAGTGTGGGATGGAGGAAGGGAGAAGAGGCCCCTAGGAAATAGTATAAAATATAAATATAAAAATGTTTTATGGAAAACAAACACTGCTGTAGATAGTGTAAGAGAAGAGACTGATATTACTACACCATCGTATCTATTTTACCTGATGCACCAAATTCAGCCCTGGATACATGCATTCCTATCTCATCATAATTAGTGGAAACCATACACAAACATTTGTTGGCAGAATTTATCCCCTTTGCTAGTAGGGTTTTATTTAGACAGAGTTCATGTGCTATAACGATAGTGCAGAGGTGGGCAAACTATGGCTCAAACTCCTGGCCGGGGAGGCTACCCTCAGCTCCTCCCTGGCTGTCCCTCCTCCCCTGCAGCCTCAGCACACTGCGCCGCTCACAGTGACATGACTGGCTCCAGCTGGACAGTGGGGCTGTGAGCTTCTGCCCCTCTGAGCGGCATGGTAAGGGGGCAAGGAGTGGGGGTGGAGGGGTGTTGGATAAGGGCAGAAAGCCCCGGGGGCAGTCAAGGAACAGGGGGTGGTTGGATGGGGTGGAGGTTAGGGGGTGGTGGCATGGGTGTGGGAGCCCCTGGGGGTTGGGCTGTCAGGGGGAGGAGGTATAGATAAGGGTAAGGACGGTCAGGGACAGGGAGCAAGGGGGGTTGGATAAGGGGTGTGATCCCAGGGGGCAGTTAGGAGAGGAGGGGCCTGGGATGGGGGGGTCAGGGGACAAGGAGCAGGGGGGGTTGGATGGGTCATGAGTTCTTAGGGGGGAAGTCAAGGGGCGGGAAGTTTGAAGGGCCAGCCTTCCATACAGTTTTGCAACGACCTTGGGCCAAAATGTTTGCCCACCCCTACTATACTGATAGTACAGCACTATTCACCTGAAATGAGAGGGGAGGGGAAAAGAAAGAAACAGATTCTAGGAAAGAAAGAAACAGATTCTAGGAATTAAAACAAAACAAAATAAAACAGTGAATTTGAGTTTGAATCACATGGCCCCAGTGGAGCCCTCAGCTACACAATGTGAACTCTCATAGATGGGGATTGAGGACAATACACATCAGAGAAGATGTCTTTATTCTGCGCTGGCAAGAAGAAGATTGTGCCAGTAGGACAACTGACTGTAGTGCCCCCCTCTCAGTTGATTCTCAAAGCACAGATGCCTCTTCTAGATGGACATTTGCCATGAAGTATGTTTCTTTGCATAGGAAAGATTAATATAAAAAATACTGTCAACAAGAGAGAAGTCGGGCGAGGTAATATTTTTTATTGAACCAACTTCTGATGGTGAGAGAGACAAGCTTTCGATCTTACACAGAGTTCTTCAGCGCTGTGTCAGTTCCAAGGCTTACAATAAAAGATATTACATCACCCACCTTGCGTCTTTAATATCCTGGCACCAACATGGCTCCACCACCCCTGCAAACAATGTTGTCAGATATTCAGTCCCCCTAATTATCTCACTACTGTGTAACGAGGCCTCCACGCTTGGACATATTTCTGAAAAATGACTTGCAATAAAAAATATATCAAAGCTGCTGTTTAGCTTTTGAAACATGTAGGCTTTAAAACTACAAGATGTCTGAGCGAGCCTAGTGAAATATCTGCAGACTGCTACCTGTTTCTGCCCATTGGCAGTTCTAAACAAACGTGACCTACTTATATCTGGTTACCCCATTTTCCAATTAACCACAATAACTTAGGGCACTGATGCTATCTCTGAGGCACATGATGCCTGCTATGCCAACCTCAAGTGCAGGTTGAAATCTCAGAGAAGATAGGATCAGCGGCAATTAAACCTTACAAGCCTGAGTCACATCTCTTCCCCATAAAAACATCCTTCACAGGCAGTTACTGGTGTGTTCCTGCATGAGGTGGTGCATGTCTCTCCCAGTGTCTTATCATCCAAAGTGGAGTCAGGGTGTTAATGGGGAAGAAGGCAGGGAGGGAGGGAAATGAAAGAAATAACAAGAAGAAGGGGACACAGACTGAGAAGAGGAAAAGGAGCATGTGGGGACCAATTGAAAGTAAGAGAAGAAACAACAGAACAAACATTCTGCTGGCCTCATATCTGGAATTCACACTCAAAGAGATTCAGAATTACAGATTTAGGCTGATTGCTGAAGCACCATATCCTACATCTCTTTTCCGTGATATGGAGTTGATTCTCATACAAGGGGTTACACAGCTCTCACAAGACACCTTCCACAAATTCAAAAGAATAACTTCTCCATCGCCCTGGTAAAGATTCACAGAAATATATCTGTTCTTACTTTAGCTCTTAATTCATCTTTGTAATGACAAGCAATAAACAGTGATGGTCATTGCTCAGTTAGGCCTCCTCACAAATGCTACATCCGAAGTGCTCTCAACTATAGGATTTCATGAGAATCGAGTGTAAATCATTTCACTCACAGTACTACTGAAAGTTGAAATCTGCAAAGTTCAAAATGGAAATTAGATACATTTTTTTAAAATTGAGGGATATTAACCATTGGAACAGCACCCCATGGGGTCTAATAAATTATTAATCACTGACGGGGTCTTTAAATCAAGATTGGCTGCCTTTGTAAGAGATATGCTTTAGTTCAACCATTGGACTAGATGCAAAAATCACAGGGTGAAAGTCTATGGTCTCTATTATGCAGGAGATCAGACAAGATTACAGTCATCTTTTCTAGCCCCCCAAAATCCATGAAAGGTGAACATGAGAAGAAAGATGAGGAGCTATGTTTCTCAAGTACAATACAAATCCAAAAATCATCATAAATGTGTTCTCAGAGTTCACATGAGAACATTAACTTTAAGTAATAGTTGGAACTTTTACAAAAGGGGAAAAAATCTAGCAATTCAGCTTCTTATTACAAATTAGGGTTCCGATTTATATTCACAGTCAACTTCTGGAACTCATTGCTGGGGGATGTTGTGAAGACCAAAGGTCTAACTGGATTCAAAAAATAATTAAATAAGTTCACAGTGGATAGGTCCATCAATGGCTAGAAGCCAAGATAGTTAGGGGCACAATCCCATGTGCTGAATGTTCCTAAATCTCTGTCTGCCAGAAGCTCAGACTGGATAACAGGGAATGGATCACTCAATAGTTGCCCTGTTAATTTCCTCTGGGGCACCTGGCACTGGACACTGTTGGAACTCAGGTTACTGGGCTAGATGGACTATTGGTCTGGCCCAGTATGATCATTCTTATGCTATTATTAGCACACTCCAACAACTGTCACAGGCAGTAAGAAGGAACTGAGGGTGTCGGGGAGGCTCTGCATTTTATACTATCACACAACAGCATGAGGCAACAGAGGGCATATGCACTGCCCCGACTGGTACCACTGAGGGGAAAAGTCTCAGACAACAGTGCACTAGGGATCACACACCTGAAGTGGAATGGATACATGCAATCGCTCAAAGAAAAAAAAACAAAGCTTTTAAAACCCCACAATAAGATAGTTTTTGGTCTCAAAACAGTAATGAAATTGAATGCAATCTCCAATTACATGAGCCCCTAAAAGAGTTCCTAAATCAATCTGGTTCCAGAGCTAGTTTGTCAGGCAAAGATTTGGAAAGACTGACAATGGCCCTACAGTCTCTGCTGGACTTGTGAAGGTCAGTCATTGGCTACCCCACTACCAAAATACCTTTAAATAGGTTACAGCTAAGTTCAGCCTCTTTTGTATGCTACAAAAAAGTGTTCCTAAATCTGCACAGACCTGGGGTTTTTGTTTCTAGACTAATCTTAATTTCAGAGGGTGGATTTGCTCCAGAGGTGTTCCTGTCTGTAGACTACAGAAAACTTCACTGAGTCACAAATATAAGAGGAAATAATTTTTCAGTTAACTCAGGCCTGAAATTCATACAGTTAACTCACCTTTACCTAAACTCTCCGATCATTGGACAAGGTCACACTAAAGCACTTCTGGATCAATCCAAAGCTTTTGTTTATCCTAGAAAACATGCTGCATTTAATCCTTTGGTTTATTACATCCAGCAGCACACATGGAGGTTTAAGTAACCTGCATTAAATAATCTGAGTGATAATTTAGTGCAGAAGAAACCAATAAAACATACTCATTAAAGCAATAAACCTCTTGTAAGAATAAGTAATTTCATGATCAAAACTTAAATAGAAAGAACATGTGTATAGGTATTGTTTTATATATCACAACTTTAACAAAAGTAAGGTTGACACTTGGTTCTTAATCATATCAATGTTGCTTAATATAACTGGTACAAGAATTAAAAATCCACTCCAGTGCTGCTCCATTTCCTTGTCAGTCTTTGACGTGGCACTGCTTGCCCGCCCCATCCACGGAAGGGTACAGCTATCTGCCAGTGGCAGCATGCTCACCAGTCAGATCAGATAGACACATATTACCTCTGCTTGAGCTAGCATGCTGAAAATAGTAGTGTTGCGGGGAGTAGCATGGGTGGTGGCTCAGGTTAACTGCCCAAGTACAAACCCAGGGAGTACCAGTGGGTTTTTACTTGGTAGCTAGCCTGAGCTACGGCCTGTGCTACCTCCCAGCTATGCTGCTATTTTTAGCACTCTAGCTCAAGCAGAGCTAGTGCCTCTGTGATGACGCACTCTCCCAGCTGCAGCGTAGATGAATCCCAAAAGAAAAGAAGAAAAAAAATCACAAGATTCCATCCCAAGAATAAAGCTGCATCAGACCAGTAATGAAAGAGTTAACCCACTCCATGGTGCCCTGATGTTTCTACATAGTGTCTGGGGGATTCTAAGGACCTCGTAAAATTTTGTTAAGCCATGCGACGCAAAGGAGGGATCCTATCCTTTTCTTAGATCATTCACTAAAGATAAGTGCTATAGCTTTTGCTTTGTAGTAGGATCATCTGCAAGTTATTAAAATAATCAAGAAAAATGAACAGTTTCACCAGCATGAACCAGTTTATACACATCTCTATTCCAAGGGACACACTCCGTTCACCATTCTTGCTATGACACATGCCAAGTTCTGTCTAAAAGGATAGGACTGAAAATATTTCAATTCAGATGGATTATGTGTGTGACTGCTATACATTTATATTACCTAGGACTCTCACTAAGCCATCAAATATTAATAATGCTTTTAGGATATTCCAAATCTAGAGACAAAGACTTAAAAATACAAAAACTACAGGAGAATGTTCTTCATCTAAAAGGCTTTCATTCAGAATCTTTTATTCCACATGAATTGCTAGCACTGGGGAGAATCCAAAAGTACTAAATACTCCTCTATATGGAAAAAAAATAAAATGTAATAACAGTATATGCTTTATTGGTGCCTTTAGGTTCCAAAGATAACTCCAGCAAACTAGATCTATATAGGTGAATGTGCTAATTACAGGGCAAAAGACATTAAAATACCAGGGAGAAAGGAAGCATTGTCTAGGTGCCTCTCATACTCAGACAGAATCAGAAATATCCATATTCATGTGAACAAAATAAGACTTATGCAATGTACCAAATACACACAGCTTGGGGGTATTTTATTAGAAAGCCCTGAAAACATTCATTTACTTCAACAGCCACACAGTTTCCTCACCCTCTGTCATAAGAGCACTGAGGGAAGAGTTATCAAAACACACCCTCATCTCATTGAAACATGTGGCCAATGATTCTCAAACTTAAAACTATAGTTTAAGGTCCTGTATAGAAGATACATGATCTTGAAGCGTAAAATACTCCTTTTATTCAAGTAAGCAGCAAATAGGCATGTAGCTTTTTCTGGTGGAAAAACTAAATGTTAATGATATTTTGGGATAAAATATCTTGCACTAATGAATATTCAGGATCTTTTTTAAGGAGGATAGAAAACATAGCATTTACTGTTATCAATACTTGAAAAATAAAAAATACAGGTTGAAAGTGAAGAATAATCAGGATTTGTTTGTATCATAATAATAGCACCCGGCTCTCACATAATGCTTTTCATCAGTACATTTCAAGGTGCTTTAAAAGGGAGATCACAGTATCATTATCCTCTTTTAGTATCATTATCCTCTTTTACGTATGGAGTAACTGAGGCACAGGGAGGTGAAGTGACTTCCCATGGTCCCCTAGTAGGACCAGTGGCAGAACCGGGAACAAAACCCAGGTCTCCTGAGTCCAAGTCTAGTGCTCTATCCACTAGTCTACATGGATCAGATTGTCAAATAGGTTTTAAAGATATCCGTTTAATAATTTTATAAAATCAAGAATATTTCAACAGACTTCTGTAGTATCTGTGCTCCTTAAGGAGAGCAATGCTGAACGATATCAGAAATCCTCTCAGCATATAGTGAACAGCTATGTCAGAGACAAGGCAGCTATGAAATACTAATGGTCAATAAGGAATTTAAAACTAGGGCTGTCTATTGGTTGCAGTTAACTCACACCATTTACTAAAAAAAAATGTACTGTGATTAAAAAATTAAATCGCAACAGAATATCAGTTGAAATGTATTAAATATTCTGGATGTTTTTCTACATTTTCAAATATATTGGTTTCCATTACAACACAATAAAAAGTACACAGTGCTTACTTTATATTATTTTATATTACAAATATTTGCACTGTAAAAATGATTTTAAAAAATTTCAATTCACCTCATACAAGTACTGTAATGCAATTTCTTTATCGTGAAACTGTAACTTACCAATGTAGATTGTTTTTGTTACATAACTTCACTCAGAAACAAAACAATGTAAAACTTGAGAGCCTACAAGGCTACTCAGTCCTACTTCTTGTTCAGCCAATTGCTAAGACAAACGAGTGTGTTTACATTTATGGGAGATAATGCTGCCTGCTTCTTTTTTACAATGTCCCCTGAAAATGAGAACAGGCTTTCACATGTCACTTTTGTATCTGGAGTTGCAAGGTATTTGTGTGCCAGATACGCTAAACAATCATATGCCCCTTCATGCTTTGGCCACTATTCCAGAGGACAGGCTTCCATGCTGATGATGCTCGTTAAAAAAATAATGCATAAATTACAGTTGTGACTTAACTCCTTGCGGGGAGAATTGTGTGTCTCCTGTTCTGTCTTACCTGCATTCTGCCATATATTTCATGTTATAGCAGTCTTGGATGATGACCCTGCACATGTTCGTTTTAAGAACACTTTCACAGGAGATTTGACAAAACTCAAAGAAGGTATCAATGTGAGATTTCTAAGGATACAGCACTCAACCCAAGGTTTAAGAATCAGACGTGCCTTACAAAATCTGAGAGGGACGAGGTGTGGAGCGTGCTTTCAGATATCTTTAAAGAGCAACAATCGGATGCGGAAACTGCAGAACCAGAACCACGGTAAAAAAAAATCAACCTTCTGCTGGTGGCATCTGACTCTGATGATGAAAATGAACATGTGTTGGTCTGCTCTGCTTTGGATCATTATCGAGCAGAATCTGTCATCAGCATGGACGCATGTATTCTGGAATGGTGGTTGAAGCATGAAGTGACATATGAATGTTTACCACATCTGGCACATAAATATCTTGCAATGCCAGCTACAACAGTGCCATGCAAACACCTGTTCTCACTTTCAGGTGACATTGTAAACAAGACAAGGGCAGCATTATCTCCTGCAAATTGTAACCAAACTTGTTTGTCTGAGCAACTGGCTGAAGTAGGATTTAGTGGATTAGGAGGCTCTAAAGTTTTACATGGTTTTATTTTTGAATGCAGTTATTTTTTGTACATAATTCTACATTTGTAAGTTCAACTTTCATTATAAAGAGACTGCACTACAGTACCTCTACTAAGTGAATTGAAATATACTATTTCTTTTGTTTTTTACAGTGCAAATATTTGTAATGAAAAATATAAAGTACTGTACACTTTTAATTCTGTGTTGTAATTGAAATCAATATATTTGAAAATGTAGAAAAACTTCCAAAATATTTAAATAAAGGGTGTTCTATTATTGTTTAACAATTCAATTAATCACACGATTAATTGCGATTAATTTTTTTAATCACTTGACAGTCCTAGTTAAAACAGCTATCTAGGCGGGTGCATTTTTAGGGTTAAATTCACCAACTGCCTCATTATTCACTGATGAACTATTCATGTGACTAAAATGTCATACATGATATTGTGATGTACATTGATTTTGCGCTCTATTTCCTGAAGTTCCATATTCATTTCTAAACTGAAAAGGTGAGCCTCAACACCAAGTGATGTTAGAAAGGTTGTAAGAGTATCGATGGGCATCTTTATAAACAGCAACTGCATATTTATGTAGATGTACATAACAGAGAATGCAAATATCTGGCCATTGGGACCCTGGCAGTTGGTGGCTGTGATGTCTTCTTCCAGTGGCCTAATGGACAGAGTAGAAGAAAGAGCACTAGTCCTGCATATATCAGCTCGTATTATACCTCTTCTCACTGCACTGGAAAAATAAACAGCAGAAATAGAGGCATACGTTGTGAGATTTGTTGACTTGCAGACCTCAATCTTCAGTTTCTTTCAAAGAAACCAGAATGCTATCATCAATGTAATTCATAAAAAGGCTCAGAGTATCAGGGAGGGAGGCCAGAAATTGACTTTTCAATGTATTCCATCATATGCTCATACGTACAAGAGTGAGGTAGTTGATGAGCTGGCCAAAGTTGGAAGGTTGAAATTCAGGTAGGAATGACAACAGTCGAGGCTATTGACGTGATGTCAAAGTATCTCAGAAAATAATATCCCCTATTGCGAGCTTGCAGACAGGGCACTCTTCAGGAATGAAAGTCAGCAGCAATGGGACTAAGATATCCACTCTGCAAAATGTGTCAGAAGCAGGTGCTAATACCTGCCCACCTTTTTGAATGGCATATTGTAAGGAAAGTGATGCTCTTCAGAGTTGACACATTGGATCAACTCCATATGAAGGACCCTGTAAAAATCTCCCAAATCATGCTTGAACTTCATGGGTCAGATATGACTATCATGGAACAAGATAAAAACAACAATGAAAAATGTATTTTTCTTTGTAGCTTACAAACTACATTTAAATGGGGAACTAATGTTGGAAAGATAAACTCTATAAAGCACAGAATGATATGGGTAAAACTACAGAACTGAATAGGAATACTCTTTATCAAACTGTTCCCATACCTGCATTTGTTAAGCTTAATGCAATGAGACTAAATATCTAAGCACTGAGTAAAATCCACTTGGGCCTAAACTCACTCAGAGTTTGCATAGGTTTTTTTTTTTTTTAATTGGGTGTTTTACTTGGGAAACAACAACACACACTTGTTATAGTTGACTGAATTTAATATATCATATCAATATGAGAATAGGCAGCTATTATTGTGAAACCATACCACACACTGAATGAATGAATTCACCACCACACTCAACTCAAATGAAAGAGGCACTATGAAGATTCATCAAGACAGAGTGTAATGTTCTCTGTCACAAAGTCCATATAATTATTTGTACTTTATAAAAGGGCCTTTCATTTGCCAAAAGGGCTAACATCATGAGAATATAGATATAATTCTCCAGCAACAACAGTTAAGAGTCACTTTTTAGTTTCAAGTGCTCAAAGGGTTATTATAAAGCGGGTGGGCAAAGGAGAGTATTTAAACAACTTCATGTTACTGTGTGTTCAAAAATTGATATGTAGTAATTGTACAGGCTGTAACTAGAACTTGCATGTCCAGTTGTTATAATCAACCACACCGAATAAAAGATGACATTGCTATCTGCAGAAGACTCACATCGAAGCCACATTCAAAATTATCATGGTATCTCCAGCAGTATTCCTCCCCTATCACATTTAAAAATAAGGTGCTCCATTCATTTTCTTACAGCAGAACCAAAGGCTGTGGTACCTCACAGCAGCAAGCCCAGCAGAAGCAGGAAATGGCAGGACCGGCCTTCCATTATCCCCACACGGCCAACCAGATACATGGCAGGGGCCAGGACATCAGGCCAATGTGCTTGATACAGCACATGTCCATCTCGTATCTGCTTTTGGGAAAGCTAGCAGGGTTTCAGTGTATGATGGAGTCCTGCCTGGAGTTTATTGCTGCTCCCCCATTCAGCAGAGGGAAATAGCAATACCTCCATCTGCCTTTCCCACTAGCCATCAATCCCCTCTCAGGTGCAGCTGCACCTACAGAAGCAAGGAATGCAAACTGTACTCCTCTTCACCCATGGAGGTGAATCAAGTTCAATATGCTTTTACTATTATGCTCCAAGGCCATCATACCTCTTCATAAACAAGATATAACAGGGTATTGTTCTCACACAAAACATAATAGAGAGAGGAGGAAGCTATAGCAGTGACTGGAAGCAGAATTATAAAACTTGAAAAAAGGTCTCCACTACCCCAGCATTTGGTTATTCTTTACATGGTACTTGACCTGCACTAACTAACAAGGAGAGAATAGAAGAGGTAAAATGTTCTTACTAGGGGCTTTTTCTGAACAGCTTCAGAATGTTCAATTTGTTCTCACACGACTGGGACACTTCCTCTTGGCTTCCAGTTTGGTTTGGTTCAATTCACATTTTAGACAAAGTTGTGGATCAGTTTTTATTTTATCAAAGCCATTTCTTCCATTCTTGTGAGACGTAGGCTGGGGCTACCAAGTAATTTCATATAAGCCTCGGAATTCCTCTTGGATTCTTCTTTTGGCTACTGAACTTGAACTAGTGGCTTTGAAATGGAAAAACAAATTCATTTACCATTTCTCTAGTTCATCCTGTCCCAATGTATAAAATAGTTGTACTGCTGCCTCTCAGTCAGTCTGCTGGAAGTTTCACTTGTGAATTCTGGGAAATAGATTCTTAGTGATGTCACAAAGCTTCTAAGTGGTAGTGGAGTGTAATGTCAAAAAATAGGCAACTACAAGTCACTAGCTTTTCTGCAGTAGTGAAATATTTTAAAGTGTCCCACGAGCAATTAACATCAGTTCAGCTCCACAAGTATAGCAATCGTGATAACACTAGTATGCATGGGCTGCCAGCTGCAGCTGTTATTTTAAATACTGTAATAATTAGACCT
This sequence comes from Sternotherus odoratus, assembly GCA_032164245.1. Taxonomy (NCBI): domain Eukaryota; kingdom Metazoa; phylum Chordata; order Testudines; family Kinosternidae; genus Sternotherus; species Sternotherus odoratus. The sequence continues at coordinate 167,246,367 of JAVMKO010000001.1, forward strand.
GAAGCCTGACTACATGTGGGCTCCCAATGTTCCTAACACTTGTGGAACCAAAATGGTGCTAACAATAATGGTGAGACCTTTTTCTAAAATTTTCCTAGTTTGGCTACTTAGGGACCAAACTGACCATGATGAGAGCTCCATTTTTCATCATAATCCACTAAAATATTCATGTCACTAAAATGTCATAATTAGAGCTAGATGAAGTTTTTCAGCTGAAACCTTTAAGCAAAAAAGAAACACACATACATACAGCACACATATCCAGCAATCCTAAAACATTTTGAAAATTTGTTTGAGTTTCATCAAGTTGTTCATTCAGAAAGAAATGTTTCACATTTTTGCTTCAGAATTACTTTTCATTTTGAAATTTTCTTCATTTTTATTTTTAAAAAATCAAAAATGATTAAAACTGAAAAACTATTTCATTTGGGGGTCAAACTAATTTTCTGTATGAATGAAAATGGATGAGGTTTTAAGTTGTTTTTGAATCAATGGTGAAACAAAAAATCTATTATCCTCCTAGCTCTTGTGATATAGTCTTTCCAGCAGAAGTATCAAGATTCCAAATGACAAAATAAGCCTTTGAAGTTAACTCTTAATTTTTATAGGGTAAAAGCAGTGGATAAGAAAGTAATAGGTAAACAAAAGGCTAACCACTAAAATATTTCTTTTGTAGCCATTTTCCTCCACTACACCTTTACCCACTGTTCAGTTCTGGAAAAGCATAAATTTCAAGCCATCTGGGGGATAAACTTTTAGATTTACACAAAAATGTACTTTGTGTGACAAAAAAATATTCACCGTCCTTTTCCATCAAATGCTTCATGAGAAATGCAACAGACGAGCTCTTCCCGGGGAATTCAGAAGAGGGGAAAATGTATATAAATCTTTAAACATAAATACAGACACCTGTCCCATAGTGCACCAGGCTTCTCTTGCCACAAAGACAGCATGAGATTAAATTCACTGGAAGATTAAGAACCTTTGTGAAAAGATAAGTCGTCCATTTCTAAGAGTTGTGGCTAAGGCCAATAAGCCACCATAGAGAAAAAGGGCAATTACTTTGTATACCTAAACAGTCTACAACATTCTGTCACAGGTCATAGTTTCTGTAAGGCTGTATGGGACCTAACTAGTGATCAATATGTTTCTTCTCTTGCTCGATAATTACACACCCCAAGTAGTGGATAACCAATATGCTCCTTCTACAGTTGCACTACCAGAAGATAAGACCCTGAAAGTTCTCAGACTAGTATACCAGTTGTAGGCCTAGCATTTCCCATGTCCAGAGTATCAGGATTTCAAAGATAACTAGTGTGGGGGTTTTGTTTGTTTTTTTAAGGATTGCGATCCTAAAACACTCCGAGATCTACAAGAAGGCTGGAATCGTCCAACAGCTTTCCTTTAAAACTCACACACACAGACACTGTGTTGGCTGACCTGGTGCCAAGGGGACCTCTTCTTTTGCATCAGAAGTGTGCAGGCCAGATTTAGTAAATAAAATGTTCCCCTTCCAATGGTATCCCAAAACACTCTACAAAGCTAATATAAAGAAAGTTGCTTTTAAAATTATCAAATCTTTAATGAATTTTAACAAAAATTGGAAACTCCCTCGAACAATTACAAGCTAGTCAGTTTATTCACAAACACTGAGTGAAATCCTTGCCTCACTGAATTCAATGGCAAAACTCTCACTGACATCACTGAGACCAGTATTTCACTCTATGCATGTATATATATATTATACTAGCGAAAATACCTGGCGTTGCTCGGGTCCGTCGGAGGTGGGGAGGGGGCAGAGAGCTGAGCGAGTGCGGGGTCCGTTGGAGGGGGGAGGGGGCAGAGAGCAAACCTGACACCCCCACCTCACCCCCCCGACCAAACCCGACACCCCCACCTCACTTACCCCTCGACCAACCCCGACTCACATTTTCACCCCCACCCAAACCCAACACCCCCACACCAACACCCCCTGACCAACACCCACACCTCACCCCCGTAGACCAAACCTGACACACCCACCTCACTTTTCCCCCAACCAAACCCGACACCCCTACCTACCACCACAAACAAACCCGACACCCACACCTCACTTACCCTTCGACCAACCCCGACCCCCCTCCTCACCGCCCCCAAACAAACCCAACACCCCCTGACCAACCACAACACCCACACCTCACCCACCCCGACACCTTCCCACTCCCCCAGACCAAACCCGACACCCCCACCTCACCCCCCGACCAAACCCGACACCCCTACCTCACTTATCCTCCGACCAAACCCAACTCGGGTCCGTCGGAGGTGGGGAGGGGGCAGAGAGCTGAGTGAGTGCGGGGTCCGTTGGAGGGGGTATTATGACATCATAACTATGTCACAGAGAACAGCAGCTGCCCAGCTGATGTGATTGGCCTTTAAATAATTTCACCCCTGGGGGGCGTCAGAGGTGAGATTTGAAAAATTTTCGACCTTTACCCTGATTAGGACCCTAAGACCTATAACTGTACCAAATTTCAAGTCTCTAGCTCAAACGGTGTGGAAGGAGTAAGTGCACGTACATACACGCATACATGCACGTATACACCATTTGACTTTTATATATATAGATATACAGATACCACACACGTACCCCTACAGACTCTCCTTATACGTATATATTCTCTTCCTTTCTTCCTACCTACCTTATTTATACATATCTACATGGTATCATCTCTGTAACAATGCTCATGTAAGCGACTGCTTTGACACTACCTCTGCTAGTTCTCATCTCCGATAGTTGGATTACTGCAGTTCTCCTCTATACGCCCTTGCCAAATTACAATTTTCTACTTCAGTACGTGTAGAACAGGGGTCTCCAAACTACGGCCCGCGGGCCGGATGCGGCCCGCGAGGCCCTCTCATCCGGCCCGTGGAGATCTTTTGGGCTCTTTAGAGAATGTTTGGCTCTTTTGAGCTTTCCGCAGGGACGGCTCCGCGCTGGGGCCTGGAAGCCCGCGCGGGCCGCCAGCCGCGGGGCCGGGACGCGCCGCGTGCTCGGCTGCCGCCGCGGGGCCGGGACCCGCCACGTGCTCGGCTGCCGCCGCGGGGCCGGGACCCGCCGCGTGCTCGGCTGCCGCCGCGGGACCGGGACCCGCCGCGTGCTCGGCTGCCGCCGCGGGGCCGGGACCCCCTGCGTGCTCGGCTGCCGCCGCTGGGCCGGGACGGCTCAGCTGGGGCCGGGACGCGCCGCACCGCCACGCAGTTGCAGGGGGCGAAACAAGGCGGCGAACCGGTCTGTGGGGAGAGACCGGGTTGAGCGGGTCAGTTGGGGGGGGGGAGAGACCGGGCTGGGTGGGTCATTTGGGGGGGGGGGTTGGAGGAAAGGAGGTTTTGGGGTGAGAGACCTGGCTGGGTGGGTCATTTGGGGGGGGGGGTTGGAGGAAAGGAGGTTTGGGGGGGAGAGACCGGGCTGGGTGGGTCATTTGGGGGGGGGGTTGGAGGAAAGGAGGTTTTGGGGTGAGAGACCGGGCTGGGTGGGTCATTTGGGGGGGGGTTGGAGGAAAGGAGGTTTTGGGGTGAGAGACCGGGCTGGGTGGGTCAGTTGGGGGGGGGTTGGAGGAAAGGAGGTTTTGGGGTGAGAGACCGGGCTGGGTGGGTCATTTGGGGGGGGGGGGTTGGAGGAAAGGAGGTTTTGGGGGGAGAGACCTGGCTGGGTGGGTCAGTTGGGGGTTGGAGGAAAGGAGGTTTGGGGGGGAGAGACCTGGCTGGGTGGGTCAGTTGGGGGTTGGAGGAAAGGAGGTTTGGGGGGGAGAGACCTGGCTGGGTGGGTCAGTTGGGGGGTTGATGTGTAGTGTTCATGTGTAGTGAACAGGTGTTCATGTGTAGTGTTCATGTGTAGTGAACAGGTGTTCATGTGTAGTGTTCATGTGTAGTGTTCATGTGTAGTGAACAGGTGTTCATGTGTAGTGTTCATGTGTAGTGTTCATGTGTAGTGAACAGGTGTTCATGTGTAGTGTTCATGTGTAGTGAACAGGTGTTCATGTGTAGTGTATCAATGTGTTATTAAATAATAACTGAATAAAATAATATTAAATAAATAATTAAAAACAACATCCATGTTTTGATTCTTTTTTATTTGGACCTCGAGTGTGTTGTCGGCCCCCCGAACTGCTATTTGATAGTTAATGCGGCCCTCGGGCTGAAAAGTTTGGAGACCCCTGGTGTAGAACATAGCAGTCTTCCGTCTCAGATGCAGGGCATCACAACCACATCTCCCAGTGCTCAAACAATTCTACTGGCTACCCTTTCCTTTTGAACACCTGCTCAAAATGTCCCTCTCATTTTAAAAATCCTTCATGCATTTGTTCCAACCTGCTTCATGCAGCTGGTCACTTTCTATTCATCACCTTGCTCATCTCGCAATAGCCCCTGTGTCCCTTCATGGAATGATACTTGTGTTAGCACATGAGCTTGGTTGTTTTTTTTTCTTTGCAGCCTTTGCCATCTAAAAGTTCTTGAATCTCTCCAATTCTCATCAACTTGCCATCTATTTTGTCAAACAACTCTGTTCTTCTCTGTAGTACCTATTGACTTCTCTCTGTTACTGCACTTCACCTCTCTTCCTTTCTGTTGTTTTTGGTTGGCATGGGGTAGTTTCAAGAATCATATATAAACAAGCAATGTCAGATATACACAAATGATATCCATGCGGTAAGATGAAGAGCATTATGATAAATCACTATCATGTACAGCTGACCACCTCCTCTGCCCTTTGCCTGCTAATCCATCTCCAACATGAGATACTGACTGGTCACATGATACGGCATAGACTAAAGGTTCTATTAGCACTCATTTGGGATAACACCAAAGTTACGCTGATAAAACCTCTTTACCAAGAGTATGGTATAATTCCAAATGAGTGCTAAAAGCACCTTTATACCATGCCACATTAGCAGGAATTTCTCCATCTGCAAACAAACACACACATATTTACATAGGTGTTTTTTACATATGGCAACAGGCTTCATGATGGAGGGTGGAAGAAGTGTACGGAGGGATTTTAGCAGGTAAAAAGGAGATTTTGTGTGAGATTTTAAAATTAAGGGAGAACTAGTGACTCAGAATGTATTTTCTGATTTTCATGTTTTTCAGAAGTATTTTTATGTTTCAAGGACCTCTTATTGGGGACTTGCAGGCTTAAGCATGTTTTTGATAGAAAAATTGCATCTTAAAAATCTTTCCCCCCCAATCTTCCCAGTTTACTGATCGGAGTCAAAAGAAATAGTTCCACAGGTCATAATGAATGAAAATACTCTTATCAGTAGAGCAAAGGAGCCAAATTGGGCCAGAAGATGAGAGAAATGAATCATCTCTTGTTGCTCTTGAGAAAATGTGAAATTATAATTCATGGAGAAACTGTGTCTACTTCATGCATATAACATGAATTCTAGGGGTACCAAGACATTTTTACAAATTGGGCCTTAAAATTAACATGCTTATTAATTCATAAATTAAAAATAAGCTCAGTTACTCTATCAGAGGAAACTTTACTTGGTGTTGTTTCCCTCTTCCTTGCTAGTTATTTTAATATCATCCCTGCTGTAAAAACAGACTTTAAAAAAAGAAATCATCAAGGACTTTGCATCCATCTTGAACCACAGTGCCTCTTTGCATCTCCGAGTGAGCTGAAATTTTAATTGAAATGATTTTTCATGAGTTAAACTATAAAGGAGAAATAAGTGATATATTTAAATTATTTATTCAGCTTATTCATAATTAATTAGCTTTTTCTCTGTGCACTGCCAGGCCGTACTGGAGTGTTTGATTTTTAAAACCTTCTCTATCATCAGGCAACAATGGATGACTGCTTTTCTCATGTCACTTCTGTTTTAGTTTGCTATGGAGACTCAGACAACTCGAGTTCAAATCAATGCTGACTTTAATGCATTAACTCTTTTGTAGTCCCCATTTTGGCTGGAATTTTTAGAGGTGTTTAATGGGTGTTAGAAACCTAACTCCCACTGAATTTCAGGAGGATATGGGTACTTAATTCTCTTGGGTTCTTTTGAAAAGCCCCAGCCTTTATTCCAGTATTGTCAATACCAAACTTTCAAAAACCAAGAGTCAGGTCCCCCAAAATGCATGAGATTATCTTAAAACAATCACAAGGATGAAAAAAGATAATAAATGTTTAGTTTTTTATTTGACTTCTGAATCTTTAGGGTTCATGTTTTCAAGCTTATCTCTGTACCACAATGGCTAGAAATGGCCTTCTTTTTAAACTAAAGCCAAGATTCTCACATCATCACATGACTCCAGGAGCTGGGCTATAATATTTTTAATAATCACAACAGAGGGCAAAAGTGTTAATCCAACAAACAAACAATTTTTATAGAACACGAACAAAGTTTTCACCTTTTTCTTTTCAGTATTTTTTTTTTTGAAGACTTCATTAGAGCACCCAAGAGGCCTCCAGTAGCAATGTATCTCCTCCAACTAGGGTCAGCTCTAGGCACCAGCAAAGCAAGAAGGTGCTTGGGGCGGCAAATTATCAGGGCAGCATTCTGGCCATCCTCTCTCCTGCGGGGGCAGGGGGACAAAAATTTGGTCCTGCTGGCTCCTGCAGCAAGGCAAGCTCCACCGGCAGCCCACCTATCTCCTCCCTAGCCTTTTTCCCTTAGCATGCTGCATTCCTCTCCCTCCCTCTCGCCAACCAGCTGATCGCCCTTGTGAGGGAGGGGGAAGGGAGGGGAATGAGTGGAGTCAGTGCATTCACTGCTCAGGGGAGGAGGAGAAGAGGCAGGGGCAGGGCCTTAGGGAAGGGGTTTGAATAAGGGCATGCCCCCTGCTGTGAGCCACTCAGGGCAGGCAGCTGGGAACACGCCAGACCCCAGCCCACCCCCCCAGCCCTGACCCTTGCATGCCCCCCACACCCCAGCCCCAACCACTGCACCCCCCCCCACAACCCCATCCCTGACTCCTGCATCCCCCATACACACCCTCAAGCCCCCTGTCCTGACCCCTGCACCCCCCACACATACCCATCCCTCCCACACCCTATGGCAACTCCTATACTCCCTCCACATCCCCACTCCCACCCTGAGCACCAAACGGGAGTTCCTGCACCCCTCCCCCACATTCACACCTGCACCCCTCACATCAAATGGGAGCTGCCCTGGTAAGCACTCCACACCCCAACCTCCTGCCCCAATGCTGAGCCCCCTCCTTCACCCTAGCTCCTAGCCAGACCCTGCACCCCAACCCCCAGCCTCCTCCTGCACCCTAACTCCCTCCCAGACCCTGCATCCCCAGCCCTGTGCTCAGTGCACCCCCACCCTCAGCTCAGTGCAGAGAGAGAATGGGCTAGAACCAGGGAGAAGGTAGGTACCCACTCTATGTGGGCAGGGATGGGGGCAGAGTCCTGTTTATCCCCTCTCGAGCCCTGCTGTGCTTGCAGTTTACCCCCAGTCCCTCCCTTGCTCCAGGGACCAACCCTAGCTCCTGCCCCACTGAGCTTTCACCCCCGGACATTGTCTTGCTCACGTCAGCAGGGACTAATCCTCCCCCCATGCCCCACTGTTCTCATCTTGCCCCTGGCCCCTGCCTCGCTCCAGCTGGGGAGCGATCCTCCCCCTCACCAGGCCTCGCTGTCAGGGTGCCCCACAAAAAGTTAATCCAGCCCGCTCGTGGCCCAGCAAGAGGGGCAACCCTGGGGCCAGCATGCTGCACTCCTATTGCACTACTTTTGGGGAGCCGGTTTTAAAAGTCCACTCTTTGTGAGATGTTGGGGAGGGGTGGATTTTCCTGAAATAATAATTTGGTAGAAATTCCTGGGGAATCAGTTCCTGGAGGTGGATGTCATTTTGGGAAGCAGCTCGTGGGGGGGTGTTTGGAAAAGGGCAATTCCTGGGGGACACAGAATGTGTTGTGAGTGAACATTACTGGGAGCTTTTCAGTTGGTGCAGTACCTAGCAACATGCCTGTGTAAGGAGAAGCAGTTACTTTGTGTGGGGGAGGGGAGGTAGGCATGAGGTTGCTGTGTGTGCGCGTGTGTGTATGTGGAGGGGGGGGGGTTGTTGTGGAGCTGTATGTGTGGAGAGTGGGTTTGAGTGTGGGGGAAGAGGAGGAATTATGGATATGGGGGAGTGGAGCTGTTGTGGGTGTGTGTGCATGAATGGAGAGTGGGGCAGTTGTGTGTGTTTACAGGGAGTGGGGCTGTCGTGGAGTGTGTGCAGGAGGTGTGAGGATGTTGGGGGGGCGAGTGGGAGGGGGGGATGAGGACAGCCGCTAGCTAGCCGGGAGCCCAGGGAGTGACTTCACGGAGGGCGGATTCCGGGCTCCTTTCCAGGCATCTCGCTTAGCATCCTTGGCCCCAGCAGCCATTGTGGGATGGCGGCCGTGGCCCAGCGGTAGCCTAATCGTGGATATGTTCCTAATATTTGATTTAGTTTATTTGTTTGATTTACTTTCATTTTAATTAATTTTAATATGAACAGTAATTTATTATCAATATTAATTATAATGGGTTTAGGCTCGCCAATCTGTTTGATCAGAAGAGAAGCTGGGGTTTCAAGAAACATACTAAATATCGTGAGACTCCTGATAAAATCCCAAGAGTTGACAGCACAGCTTTCTCCAAATAGGAGATGTACTACAGACAAAACAGGCTCTAAGATTCAACAACAGAGAACCAAGGCTGCAAGTGGGGAACTTGTACTTTACAATTCTATTAACATAAATTAGGCTTAATCATGGAAGACTACTGGAAATTTAGCCCCACAGGAAAAGGCAGCAAATGTATCTCATCAGAACCTGCACTGATTAACTATGTGTGGGCAATCTGGATGTTTATGATATAATATTTTATCCAGGATTTGCTAGAAATGAGAGGAGCAAGTCTCCAGGAGTCTGACATTTTGCAAAAACTACCTGTTCAAACTGTTGGGTTTTTGGTTTTTGTAATTTGTAGAACTAGTTACATTTTTAAAAAGACATTTTCAAACTTTTCAGTTCATTTCCCCCCTCTCTCCCACCCTCAGCTGCCCAAAAGGTCTCCCATTAAAAGAAAAAGTTATTCTAGGAGAAGAGGAATCGTGTGTGCTGCATATGAGGAGTGGAACACACCCACCCACCCACCCTTTAACTATAAAATGAGCTCTGCTGGAAGTGGGAGTACTGCAAACTGTACATGTCATGTTTTTTTCATGAGACGTGTTATCTCCCTCCTCCTATTTCCCCCAGTAATCTCTCTTCAGCAGAGCACAAATGCAGTGTACAATTCATTCTCTAGTCAGAAAGACTGTAAAAAGTTACTGTCTATCCCTATATAAAAGTAATATACAACGGCGTGCTGAGTTGAAAATTATGCTATTTTGCACACAAAGCTGAAGAGATAACAGTTCAATACAGCATAAAATTCTATTTTGGGTTACGTTTTACACTCAAAAAGCTGGCAGTCAGACAGTCCTAGAAAACTATAGTGGTCTATCTGCACATAAATAGTTACACTGGAGTCAACAGCCTGAATTTTCCTATATCATCTTAATGCTCTTTTGAACTATTATTTTTAAAAGGTAACTACCCAGGAGAGGGTCAGAGCCGAACGGTTACATTGGCTCATTTATCAGAGTTTACTTCTAAATTCAAATGCTACAAATCCAAGCAAAATACTTGTGCGTTCAGTCACTGGTGCAGGTTACAGACCTCAAGGTGAATGATTAAATGATAGCTGGAATAATTACTAAAGCTCTGATCCTGCAAGTAGATGCATGCAAATAACTAAATCACATCAACAGTCTGAGGTCAGACAAAATATTCACCAGAGTATATTTAGTCATGTGCAATAGTATTTGCAAGATCAAGGCTGTAATTCGATCCTCCTGTTGGGATCAAACCCGACTGTTGGAAATGCAGATCGGTTCATGGTACTGATGTGTTTTAGGCTTTGTCTTCACTGTGGAGTTAATTATAATTATCTATACTCAGGGCTTACATTCAGCCAGAGCTGCCCGGAGCAGAGCTCCAGTAAATATTGTCAGCTACCCTGGAGTTTTAATAGCGTATTGGAGAAGGAGACGTGGGGGGCTTTGGCAAATGCTTTGAGAATTTAAACCCTGTCTATACTCAAGACAGTGGCCACACTGCAAATTAACACTCGCGCCACACAGAGCGATTGTGTTAGCCGCTGAGTTGTGTTAACTCAAGCTGTAGCCTATACCCTGAGGGGCCAGCTATCTCGTTTTCATTTGTGAACAGAATTTGAGTTAAGGGTCAATGCTTAAGTTGTAACTTGAGTTAATTCAGGAGTGACGAGATGCCCCCAGAGATTAATTAACCAATTTAAGATATTATTGTCTTTAGTTCAAAGGAAATACAATACGGGGTATATTTTACATAAACCTACACATCTGCCATAAATTAATTCTCATTCAACAAGATTTAAAAATTCCTTGGAAAAAAAAATCACTACAGTTTCATTAACTTACCTAAGAGGCCTTAGACATTTCATCATGTACATCAGTATCTACCCCAATTTCAGGTTTTTTTTAAAAAACTTACCTTGCTTTTTGCACAACCCTTGTTATCCTTCTGTTCTACTTACAAAATATGCAGTTTACACTTAGGGTGAGGAGATGTCCCGATTTTATAGGGATAGTCCCGATACTTGGGATTTTTTCTTATATAGGCACCTATTAGCCCACATCACCTGTCCTGATTTTTCATACTTTCTATCTGGTCACCCTATTTACACATGTTAGAGTTGTGGTGTCCAATAGAAATTTGATGCTACCCCCACTGCTAGCCACACTTGTGGTTTTGAATTTTTCTTATTAGTCGCATTATAAAAAAGCCACATGCATTAACCACAATTCAATAGCCTATTAGCCATATGTGGCTAGCGGCAAATGTATTAGACACCGCTGTGTTAGAGCATCCTAATGATTTCCATGGATTTAGTTGGGGATTGATCCTGCTTTGAGGAGGGGGGTGGACTAGATGACCTTCTGAGGTCCCCTCCAACTCTGACATTCTACGATTCTATGAAACACAAACAAACTTCCCTACCAATGAGGTTTCCCTGGTAACACAAGTTTGATTGCTAAAGCTACTGATAAGTCAAAAGCGCAAATTATTACTGGAGAAAACATACCAAAATGTTAGCATACGGCGTCATGTCAGCAATGCCACATAAATACAAAAAAAGAATCAGGTCATACCTTCCAAAATAAATGAACAGCTCAAATAGTCATCTAAACTCCAATACTTTTTTTTTTTTATTATTTTTTTAGTTCAGTACCTAAAATGTAGTGTTATTACTGCACTGGCAAGGTGTTCTTTGAGCCCTAGGCTGAGCCAGAGCTCCCAGGTCCCTGAAGCTCGACTTTTAGCAAAATATAAAATGAAGGACAATAAACTAGGTCACTAAGGTTGTGGGACAATCGTCTTTCACATGTGTATATAAGTCAGTTAGTAGAGTCACAACTTACAGAGACAGTGAGGAAATGATTTATCTGTAGGTCCTAACTAAATCTCAATCGCCTACTCTGAGTGACGTACCTCATATTCTGGAAGGGCAGAGAGAAGAACTTAGACTTGGTGTCCCCCCATAAAGTCACTACATTATAATGTTTATTTCGAATGTGAAAGTTATATATAGTTAAAGGGGGGAAACAGCAGAATTACATGTGTTTCTTTCCCTTCAGGGGGTTCTATTTCACCTTTTGATTTAATCTTGTTTGATGTTTCACTCACCATATTAGAAGTGTTTTCAAAGCAGACAGTCTTCCACTGAATCTCCATCCTAAAATAAAAGCTTATTGTGGCCAATGATTTATGTAGGTCAAGAATAGTTTTGCAGATAGTAGTGTAAATAAGGCTAAAAAATGAATTACCCATTGGGACTTCCTATGCCCTGGGGTATGATGATGTTTTAATTCAGATGGTTACACAAGGCATACCTTTACAAAATGAGTGTTGCTTTTCTTTTCCAGAATCACAACATTTCATGTCCCATGGCCTAAGGGTTTTTCTGTTTGCTTGTTTTGTTAAAAAGCTGTGGTTTTGGCAGTCTGCCTTGTAACCATGTTTTTTACAGGAAATATTTTCAAATATAGTTTGCAAAGAAGTGTTTTTATCCTGATTGCAGGTATTTTGATCACTACACATTTAGGACAAGATTCTGAATCCCTTAGTCCTACCGCTGGGCAGTTACTCCCACAAATTGTCCCACTGAACTACCCCATTTTGGGTACTTTTGTTCAGCATAGTGTAAATAATTGCATCATTTCCCCCCCTATTGTAGCTGCTTAAACGTAACCCAAATGTGATACCCTCTCTCATGGTGAGTAGCCCCATTGAAGTGAATGGGATCACAATCTGGCCCTAATAGCTGTGAGCAATATTACAGTAGGTTCTAGTTAACATGAGTACCTTATTTCACAGGTAATCCCATTAGGTTAACTGAAACAACTCATGGTGAAAAAGTACCACTCAGCATGAATAAGGAAGGGCACCACAGTCCAGCTCTGTACAAATAACAGAAGGAGGCAAAGGTAATGTATTTGTTTGAATTTATATTGCACTTAGCAGCTCTGCTCAGCTTTAACAGCCTATTTTATTAGATTTATTTGAAAGGAACAGACTCCAAATAACACTACCACATAACCAATGTGTGTAAGCAGTCCAACTTTTTTTAAAAAAAAAAACAGTAGACCCCAAACCAGCCTTGCTCTTCACAAATATTTTGGAGATCACCGATACAGAATTTCTCAAAGTGAACCTCTGTAGAAGCTGACATTTTTATTTTAGTGGGAAATTTTCGGAAGCAGGCCTAATGCACAGTCGCCAAATTTACCAGCTGTAAACTTGGTACACTTGTGAAGGTGGTAGGCTGGAAAAAAGAGGGGCTCCACAGAAGCTAAGTACTATGACTCCAATATTTAACCACCTCTATCCATTACCTGTGAGCAATGGCCACGGTTATGTGAAAATCCCATTGTTTCCATGAAAAATGTGTTCAGCATATTTAGCTAATGAAAAGAGGCAAACAAGTGACTTTCAGAAGAGAAGCCGGAATCTTTATCAGGATACAACATGCGGGTAAACAAAGCTCCCTCGTGGTTTAAACAACTCAGCCTTCTTACCACAAGAGCTCGGCAGCAGAAAGTCATTTGTTTTTAAAATCATAAGGATTATCGGTAGTAAAATGGATACAGATGGAACCAATGACAGGTTGTTGTTTTTTCTTTTGCCAGCTCTCACTTCAATTTTTAAAGAGAGCGAATAAAAGGATCGTGGGTAGGTGCCCAGATACGACCCTGATGGAAACATGCGTGGAAGTCTATATTATAGACCCAAGAGATTAGACAGGGCTCTTAAACTGTAGTTTGCATCAGTTCAATACCCTTAACCTGCCCCGCCCCAATTTTTGCATAAATTAAATTTTAAATTGTGCTTCCTAACGGAGCTTAATGGTCCCTTTCTTTTTAAAATAAATAAATAAATGAAAGTTTATGAAACTTACTGTCCAGACAGGCATGGAGAGATAACTATGTATCTTAGGGTTACCACATTACAGCCATCAAAAAAAAGGGCACGGGGCGGAGGGGCACCCTAGCTCCGCCCCCACCCCATCCACTCCCTCCCACTTCCCACCCCCCTCAGAATTCCCAACCCCTTCTGGCTCCCTGACTTCCCCCCAGCATCCCACCCCCTATCTAAGCCTTCCTGCTTCTTGTCCCCTGACTGCCCCTTCCTGGGACCCCTGCCCCTAACTGCCCCCCAGGATCCCACCCCTTGTCTAAGCCTCCCTGCTCTTTGTCCCCTAACTGCCCCCCCAGGAGCCCACCCCCATCTAAGCCTCTCTGCAGCTCCTTGTCCCCTGAATGCCCCCTCCTGAGGATCCCCCCCCACCCTAACTGCCCCCTAGGAACTGCCCCCCAACAGTCCTCTGCTTGCCCCAACCCTTATTCCTCACCCCCTGACAGAACCCCTGATCCATCCGCCCCCCCACACTCCCTGTCCCTTGACTGCCCCCAAGTCCAGAAACCCCTTCAACCCCCACCCCCCTTACAGTGCTGCTCAAAACAGTGAGCTGGGCTCCACGTGGAGCTGACGTGCTGCTGTGCTCCCCTGCACCGCCGGTCCCCGCAGGGGAGAAGGGTCTGTAAAGGGGGAGGGGAGGGGAGGAGCTGGCTAGTGATGGGAAGCTGCGGTGGAGGGGTGGGCTTTGGCTGCGGAGCTCCATGCCAATGGCTGAATCCGGCCAGCTGCCGCTCTGCAGGGGGGAAATCCCGGACATCTGCAGATATTTATAAATTCCCCCCGACACTATTTTTAACCCAAAATGCCGGACGTGTCCGGGGGAATCCGGACGAATGGTAACCCTAATGTATCTACAAACATGTGAAGCACAGACATGCGCAGTATATGCTTCCCCGGACTGCCACTGAATAGAATGAAACATGTTTAAGGGTGAAAACGTAGTATGAATATGGAGACAGAGCTGCCACTTGTGTCTCTCTTTAAACGGCTAATAAAGGGGCAATGGGGTGATGTGGATGCATGCCCGAGGGACTGGATGCAGACCACAAACTAATCTGACAAGCCAATAAATAGCCATCAGATGGCAATGATTTTGGATTACTGCCGACATGCACTTTTATTTAAACTGGAGACTTGGAAATGAGTGTCTGTATATCCCATTACAAATTCTAGCAGATGATCAACCAGTGCCCCTGTCCTGCATCTATCTCTCATTTTGACCTGACGTTGCCTCGCCACATAATGTAATATACCCTTTATACATTAAACCATTTAATGTATAAATAGGGCCTATTCCCCCATTGACATGTGCCATTAGCTCATTAACTTTACTGAGAACTGCAGATGCTGAAAAATGCTGATTTACAAATGTGCTTATATACACTAATCCAAATTACATACATTCTGTCAAACCACACTTTCCGTTTCCCCCAACTCTCCCCTCCCATCCTACACAATGTAACTACATTCCAGAGGTTCAGGTAACTGGTAAGTTTCCACTGATGTAAATCATCAATCTAAGCATATTGGTACGGACACAGCAGCAAAATGAGGACAGATGCCTGCATGGAAGGCAGGCCATAATTTGTATTACACTTTAAACACAAGAGAGGGGTGCTACCTACTGATCTCCCATTCTCTCCTTAGTTTGTTCCAGTGCAGGGGCTACAGAGCTACTTACCATATAAGCCATAACTGGCCCCAGAGTTACGGGGATCCTTACTGTATAACCCATAATGCAGTGTGGCTCTCCTCAGCCTACACCCCCAAGACTCAACTCTCTCTGAGTTCCAGCACCCTCCCCCCCGATAGCAGGACAGAGGGTGCAGCAGGGTGAGAACCTCAGCCTGTGAGGGCCACTAGGTCGGACTCTGGCCCACAAAGGCCACAAGGTCTCACACTATTACATGAGCCCAAGGCCCATCACCAAAACTGCAGGTCTGGGAACAGTTCATTTTATTCTCTTCACCGTACTGGAATCTGGCCAAAAGTTGCAACAAACAACTCCACCAAAGCACCTAAATTAGGTACTAAGCAGGTTCCTACTCAACACATTGTGGCTTGAAGATGCTGTGGGGAAGGCAGAAAGCTCCCTGGTCCTCTGCCACTGGCCCAGAGGAAAAAAGATTCCTTCCTAACCTCCTAAAAAGGTGATCAGCTAGACCCGCAACATCTGTCAGGCTGGGCTCCCATTCCTAGTTTGGGACAGAAGGATGTTGCTGCTGGAACAGAGCAGAGGAAGGCTCCACATGGTCCCTGAGCTGGCTAAATCCTGGGAGCTAGGGAATGTTGACCCGTCAGCACTCCTCACTTGCTGCTGGCCAATCGATGCTAGACTTTTGTGTGGGAGGATAGACCTATTGTCCCTTGGTGAGTGTCTCTCTCCTTTGCTACTAGGATGTCCCCCTTTCACCACTGGCTCCATCAAGTTCCCCCAGCTATTGATGCAGGGGGTGGCATTTTTGGCCTTTTAAAAACCCAACAATACAAGCAACTTTCAAAAAGAACGTAAGATGTCATCTCCTTATAAGGGTACAAATACTATTCATGTAATAAGAGTATTGCTGCTTTTTGGAATCAAATATTCTGTGTGAGCAAAACTCTAGGGTAAGTGTGAGATGGTATGTACTTGCAGACATTTTCATTAAAACATGCATGTGTTCTAATAAAGACTGCACCGAATTAACTAAATTCTGTCTGCTTTAATTCTGACCAGATGAAAATAAATCAAAAGAAAATATATACCATAGTACTCAGCTTTTTCAGCAATAACAATGGCTGCCACATTCCATTTAGTATGAAATTGTCAAGATATGGTTTAAATTTCAGCATGGCAGACACAGTGGACAGCTGCATTTTTTGCATCTCTAATAACAGCATCAGCACATGTACTCTTACCAGATCATCACCGACTAACCTGGTAACCCAGATAAAATCAGTCAGCCAACCAGCAGGCTTCACGATGATCAACTTAGTGATTCCCACTTCCTAGATCTGTTAAGCAACATATACAGAGGTGACCTATTTACATGAAGTATTTGGTGCAAGTTACACCAGTTTACAAGGCAGTATTGATGACCAAGTCATAGAGCTGTAGTGATGGACATCGGGAAGGGGACAGAGTTAAGATTCTAATACAATGGTTCTCAGACTGGCAGTCTGTGGTCCTGGGTCTGTCACATTAGGGAAGCACCTGACGCTGTTCAAGCGGGGACGCTTCCTGATGGCTGTAGTCCAGGATATAACTCTTATGGTTTACCAAAAAAAAGAGTTGTTCATCTAAAACTCAAATACACAATTCTAGTTTGCACCATTTACAGCCGTTTCTTATTTGTTATCTCATTCATTATTTTAATGTCCAATCTACGAAACACACACAAAAACCATGCAGAATAGATTATCCTAAAATCTTTTGGGGAAAACATAAATCCCTTCTGGCAGAGAACAAGAACGAGAATTTTATTTTAGCCTAAAAGGAAATTATTTTGGAAATGAATGTGCCACAGAAAATAGGGTAGACAATAGGAATTGCCCTCTCAACCATCATCATTATTATTAGAATAGCTAATAAATCAGTGCACTGTGTCAGTAATAGATAAAATGCATAGCTTAATGTGGATAGTGCAAAATACATTCAAGTTTCCAAATGAGTAAGCAACAAATGAAGGATAATCCTTATTTGTAAGTAATCCATTCCAGCAAGAAATTGATCCAGGGACTTCTGAATCCCAAACCACTAGGGCTTTCCCCCTTTCCACCACTTCAGTAATAATCTGCTAATGCCACATGGGCAAAAATCTTATACAGTAAAGATACCATCTTTTTTTCCCCATGAAGGTATTATTCCCAGATTGACAATGAATTGCTTAGTCTGAAAAAACAGAAGTGATCAGGTGTATTTGGCACAGCCACACGTCTTCCAAACCTCACCTGCTACCTCTTCTTTTGCAGCTTTCTATGACTTCCATAATTTATTCCTCACAGGATGCACCATACATAACCTATACCATTATTTATGTATTATACACTTTTAAATGCTAAATGTGTCACTGCACAGTCACCAAGACAAAAAAGAAAAAAGAAACAAAGGTTAATATCGAGAGGTGTTTTCCTAGAGAAAGAGATCCAAGTTCTGGAGAAGGTAAAATTTAAACATGATAAGATCTCAGGATCTGAAAGATCATCAGGTTTAAGGTCAACCAGGAGTCCCTTCACTGTCACATCCAATTGAATGCAATGATTGTAGCATCAGGCATTGGAATCTGCAAACAGAGTCACAGCCTGCTGCTCATTTCTTAATTATGTGGAAACTGATTTAGTGCTTGTGCTCAATATGCTATTTTTCAAACAGCTAAATAAGCTTCTAACCTTTCATTCTTCAAATATGGGAAAATCACTAGCCGTTGTTTGAGACTAGAGACAGTCAGAATGCACAGCTACATCTTTGCTATATTTGTTTGTGTAGATTTTTCGTTGCATTTAAAAAAAACAGTCAAAAACTACAAAAGCCTGATGACTTTTGGTTTTCTAATGCAAAAATTTGAGGAATGTAGACACTGAATATTTTGTTTTGTTGAAAATCCAATTGTCTGTCCAAAAAAAGTTTATAGAAAATTTTTTTACCTGCCTAATTCAAGGCTATGCACAATACACACAGAATTTCAGAACAAAGCCATTGGAGTTATAAAGCAACTAAAACAAACACACACACACAAATAACCATTTCAGCTGCAGTGAGTTTAATTGGTGAAAATGACAACATGCGGATTTGTATACAATTTTCCAAGAGTAGTTTCTTGACTGAGAAATTTCAGTCTCTAAATTAATTTGATAAAGTTATAATCTAGAAAAAAATAAGGGTTTAGGAAGCAGTGTAAGAATGGAAATATTATTTCATTTTAGAGCATTGTCTGCAGATCTCTATGAACATCTGAACATCACACACAAATAATAGCATATATTGTAACGTTGCATGTTAATACCAAGACTAGATACTAAACTGGATGCTTTTCCTGCCAGATATTTCAACTGTTCTTTATAACAATACAGGTGACTCAGAGATATGTTGTGTCTCTCTATGTATTTTGTTTTTCTTTTGTATTTTTCTCTGTATACAATGATGAAAAATTATTTTGGAGGTTCTCTTTTAAAAAGTATATTTTACAAAATGATAGCATTTTTACAGTACTTTGCTTGACTTTATAATATCATTTTAAAAGGAAACAAAGAATAAAGCTCATACTTTGCTACAAATAGCTTGATCTAACTCCTGCGTATGTCAAGGACTTCAATGGGATTTGGGTCAAGCTCTAACAGGGTATGGATGCTGAATATGTTACAACTTGAACACACAATACTTCACTACATCTTAGCTATACTTGTTTATGTAGATCTTTCATTACATTTAAAAATAAAAAGTCTATATAGCACAAGAGCATGAAGTGAGAGCAGTCATTGCTGTAAATTAGTAAAGGATTATCACAGCATCAGCATTTCCTCTGGCTGACCTGGTAGCCCACAGCATAAAAAATGGACTTAATTGGATGCAGAAACTGCATTAGATGCCTTCATAAACTTTCCATTTAGATCAAGTCTTCCACTTAGTGTAAACACACTACTGTTAAAAAGGAAATAAAGAAATTATTCATACCTGTATGATAAATGACATTCAGGTTGAATCATTATCCAGGAAGTAACCATCTATTACAGAACCATATACAGTATTACACAACTCTCACTGAATTTGATTCAAATGTACAGGTGTGCAAGAAAATCTAGCTACCAACATACCACAAAGTAAAGCATTGCTTATTTAAAATATGCTACTTTTTATCATCAAATGGCAGAGGACTATAAACCTTTACTTTTATTTTTGTTTTGTTTTTTAATCTCAACCCCATGCTTCCTCCTCCCCCCCTCTCCCTGCAGATGTGGCAAGAGACAGAGCTAATGGCCTGCTCCCTATTGATTCTGAACAGCAAAAAATGTCAGGAGACATGGTGGAAGTATGAGGAAGTCTGACTCCTTCAGAGATCCTCTTTCCTCAATAGATTTCAGTAGTAGGGAGCTGAAGATGACTATATGAGGGTTTAGATGCATACCATCTTGTTGCCCAAGTACCATGTGCCAAGTGTATAGACAAATGTGCCTCACCCCCTGTAACAGAATCGGCCACCTTCCACACACCCTCTCATGGCCATGGGTGACTCTATAGCAGCCTGCCACAGTTTCCCTTTTTCCAGAGCTCCTCAATAAAGTTCACACATATAGACTTTTCTCTGTGTATTTACCCTGCCTTAGGGACTTGATTTATTAGTATCAATGTTGAAAACAAAACTCAAAAGGTGAAAATATAGGACTCAAATCCAACTCAAGTCCCTGCTGCTAGCAGGCCACTCACAGCCCTACCTGGTTGAAATTTTGTTCCTTGGGGTTTCAAACTTACTTAAAGAAGCCTTCTCATTTTCTACAGCTCCCCTCAGCCACAGGTTCCTACCTGGCACTTTAAACTAGCGGATCAGCTGCCTTCTATCAGGCCCTGTTGTAAAACTGTTAGTGAGGCACAGATAGGTTGGCCCAGCTCCCTCTTAAAGGCCCACCTGCTTACTGTGACACCCCTGTCTTTGCTACATTTATTTCCATCAGTGACCCTCACTTCACCTTGAAGAGGGCAGAAAAAAAGAGAAGAGAAGGTACTGTTACTGCATCTCCCCTTGTTCCCAGATTTGCCCAATACTTTGGGGTATGCTCATTTATTAGGGTTAATCTTTTGGGGAGAGTAGGGGTTCTGTACGTTCTCCAGGGCTGGGTTTCTCCAGGCCCAGAATCAGATGAACACACACACACGTGCACACACACACACACACACACACACTCTAACAGAGGTGTCTGAATAGACCAGGTCAATCTGCACTCCCATGCTGACCACTTATGTCCTTGGACTCAGTAGGCTGGGTCGAACAGCATTTGCAAGCTGTCACCCTCCTATGCCACAGATTTAGCATGTCCTTATCCCCACCTTCACATTACAATTGTACTGATAGTAACCCACTTGATAAGCAAACCCCACAGGATTTTTGGGTGCTGCAGGGATCTTTAGCTTAGGTACAAGGAACGTTGCTGCAGAGCGAATGGGGAAACCAAAAACACAAAAGAGAGAGAGAGAGAAGGAAGCAACCAGCTTAACCATAAAAGTTCTTTACTGCCAGGTAATAATCATACAAGGAGCACCAAACAAACAAACCAGTTACAATAATCAATCTAGCGTAAATTTGATTACAAAAATCAGGTTTTGAAAACTATAACTGATCACACAAGTCAGGGTTAGAAGGCTAACCCTAGAGTAGAAAGAGAGAGAGAGTGCTGGGTCCTCATCATTCCATGAAGCTTGAATTGATCTGGGCTCCCAGGTGCTGGTGGTAGCAGAGGGTCTGGAATGCTGGAGACTTGCAGAGCCTTCAGCACGATCAGTCAGGAGAAGATGACGTCCCAATGGAACTGATGCAGATTTTGGATCCAGGCATCAGAACACTTACTTGAGCGTGAGTAGGGGGTTTTGTAAGGAAAGAACAATGGTTCAAGGGAGAACACGAGATTTTGTTATGGGTAAACTGATGGCTCAAGGGAGTATACCAAAGTTGTTTTGTTCAGGTTAGACAATAGGAGCTGATCATTCCTGACAATGGGTGGTGTTCCTTCCAGAGATTTCACAATGCAATTAGGCAGCTTCAGTATTTTGGATACCAATAAAGGCTTTATTAGTAGAATTGGTCTGATAACTACTGAGCTGGGTGAGTGCAGGCGTGGGTTCATTAACATCTGGAGCAGAGATTCCCCCATCATGCAGTGCTCCTCTGCTTTTCTGGTCCCAGAGTTCAGTCCGTTTCTTGCCTTGGAATCTCTGTTCTCTATGCTAATGGAGATGTCTCCTCATCTCATCTTCGATGCAAATGAGGCTAGGGGAGTTGTCTTAATCCTGTCACCCTCATCTGGAGGAGTTTAGGTGTGTCTCCTACTGCCTTTTCATTGCTATTTGTAAATCTTTCTTCTGATCAATTTTGGTTCAAGCAGAGGCTGGGGGTCAGACAGGCTGGATACTGCATCTTGGTTATTCAAAAACACAGAGCTGACAGGTAACACCCTGTTCCCTTGAGGATGACAAGAGCTGCAGTCATCTTCTCAGAAAGGTGAGGGCAGAAAAAGGTGAACTACTCCAGAGATTCCCACAGGGACAAGGACCCACTGCACTGGTGAGCTGTCCTTCCTTAGCTCTAAGCCCTCCCCCCCCCCCCCATGCTGTATCTCTTCTGCCTTTGGAGGGGATAGTGATGCTGTGGAAGGTGCATTGGTGCCTCCCGGACTGAGAAGTAGCAGTGAAGCTGACCAGACTACATGACCCACCTCTGTCCTCAGGGTAGTTGAGTCCAAGGACCAATTCCTTCCTCTGCAGAGTTCCAAGACAGCCACTTGCTCTTCACCTCCAGGAGTTGTTCCTCCAGCCCCACTGGGAGGCTGAGAGGTTGTGGAGTCCTTCTTTTCACAGCTTTGGGGCGAGCTCATATTATGGTGTTAGGTTGGAGGATGGACCAAAGCCTCTGACTTTTGGTGGAAAGTGCTGACTTTCTGCCCTCTTCTCTGATTTTCTGACTTCCCGAGCATGTGTCTTTGGCCTTCCTGGCTCACTACAAAAGTCATTTTCCTCATTGTGCTCTCCTATGACTGCTTGATGGCAGAGCTGAATGCAGAGATTCCCTCCCTCCCTTTCCAATTCCCTGCTGGCTGCCCACCAACCTCTACTCCTGGTTACTCTTCTCCCATCTGTCCCCATATATAGAAATCCAGCAGCAGCTAGGAGACTACAGAATGGCAAGCAGGGAGATGAGAGGATCCTCTGCAAGCCACGGGAAACAGAGGAGGAGACGTGGCTATGGGCACTGCAGTAAGACTCCTCATCGAGGCCCTGAGAGCTAGAGGGGGTTGGAAAACTGTTACAGGGTGAAAGAGGGAAGAACCTGGATCACCACTAAGGGGAGGGAGAGATGTGAATGTGGTGCTTAAGTCATTGGGGGAAGTGGGACAGATAAAGATGGGCAGTAGAAAGGAAGTATTCGGAAGGGTGGCACGGTGTGGAAGGGGATAACTTATGTGATCAGCTCTCTGCAGAAAGGAGGAAGGTGCTCCTGGAGATTCCAGACGGGTAATGAGGTTTCATGCTCCCAAATGTGTATAATGTGAAAGATACCTAATTACTGAGGAAATGTAGTATGTAAATTTATGTAAATGTATGTGAGAGATCTCAGACTTTTATTACCCAGTCAACTGTGGATGCAGAATGAGACCTGTCTTTCTAGACACTTAGCACAGGGGCTCCCTGCCCTAGTCAGGATCCCTTCTCAGTACATCCTGCTCTTCTGTTTTAGCTCTCTTGTGCAGGGCAAACAGGGAGTCTCTGGAGGAGGTTATGTTGAGTAACATTATTAACATGAGATTAACTTTGCCACACCCTGTGCTGTCACGCTCTTTTAATCATTGGCAGGGGCGAAATCTATCTTCTTTTAACCATAGAGTTGAAAAAAACCCACCAAGATTGATTTTTCAAAATCTCAACAAGACACCCACAAGTTTAGGAGAGAGAAATACAAGTTAAAATTGAAACTATTCTGAATTGCAGCAAGACTAGAAGATATAAACAACCTCAGCCCTCTCTCTGAAATGAACACTAATCTTTATGGTTCAAGTTTGGTTCTGAAGGATGACAGTGTCTTCCAATCAAAAGGAAGGATCTCTTAGTACCTGCACAAACAACACAGAAACCGTTCCAAACACATCCCCTTAAACATTCACAAAACAGCTACACATGATTAATTTTCTTGATATTCAAGGGTGGAAAAAGCTGCCACACTTGCTTTCCTGAGATGTGTGTTAACACTCTTTCAGTGGGTCACTGAGTGGTATCTTCTTTAAACGCAAACATTGACACTTAAATTGCATTTCCCCCTTGCCCTCAAAAATGAGATACAGTGTTATATAGTATTTGCCTTCTGGGGAACTGCAGTAATTTTTTTTAATCCACTACCTGCTGCTGACTCATTAAACATCTGCTCAGACTGACCTTTCTCTCTCCCTCAGATTTGATAGCAGATAGATATTCACTGAGATTGCCTAGGCTATTAAAAAACGTAAATAATCCCCCCACACCTGACACAATATGGCTTTTCCATCACATTCCTATTAGTCTATGCAAAACCCTAATATAAACTGTTTCTGCCCTGGAGGCCAAGGAAGTCACCCTTGATTTGACAACACCTTGTTGAAAAGTTTTACCTTATGGACAATACCCATAGCCCTTTTTAAGCATGTAAGGAGCCCTGCCACATCCTTTTAAATATCTATTTTAAGATTGTGTGTAAGTTCAGATAGGGAAGAAAACATACATTATAAGATTGTGCAGAATGGGACTGATCCTGAATCCATTGAAGCCAGCTAGTATTTTGCTATTGATGAAAATGAGGGTAGGAGCAGGCACTCACGCATTTAAAACAGCGAGACCGAGTTAAATCATTGCCAGTGTTAAACCTATAGTTTATTATATTGCCTACTATGAGGGCACCTTTGATTAAAGGTGACTTTGCCTTGACAATTACCTAGGAGATAGTAATTAGTGTGCCTCTAAGTGCCTTTTAAAAAGTGCATATTCTTTGGCTTCCAAGAAAGGCTGCAATGAAAGTCCCTAGAAACAGAATATGACATCATAAGAATGTTTTGCAGAAGCTCTCACTGTATGTCCATTTATATTAGTCTCATCATCCATAACAAGTGTTTAAAAAGCAGAAAAGCAACCAGGATGCATAATGCATTGTGTCATGATGCATAATAATTAGGATCCCTCCTCCAGCTCCCGAAGTTCAAAATCTATCCCAGCAAGCATTTCATTCTAAAGGCTTTGACAAAAAACACCATTTAGAGACTTTCAAGTTTACAGCTATGCAATTTGTCATCATTTATATTAGAAAGAAGGTAAAAAAGAAGATGTTGATGTTGCACAATTCTCCACTACATGAATCTCCTCTTGACTAAAACCTCCTTTGCCTGGCAGTCAGAAAAATTATTAACCTGCCAATTACAGATTGAGCTGGTGTATTTTTTTCCCCCATAGATTTCTTTAAGCAGCACAATATTGGGCATTCTATGCTCAAGTATTAGCCAGGGCTATTTGCCATTGGAATATTGATTAGCACAACCCCTTAGGGAATTATTTCACTTTTCCAAAGCAAATTAAAGATCTAAAAAGCAATTCTCAACTTAACTTCAAACGTAGTTATTTAAAAATGCACAATTAACACAATTACTGTCTAGTGCATAGAGCAGTGCCTTCCAGAAGCAGCTGATGGAATTCTCAGTTAACCCTGCAACCAGATTACCTCAAAGGACTCCCCTTCTCCAGGGAGAAAAATAAAATTGGTACATGAGAGTATATTTCTCACTTGAATAACACACATACTTTCCTTCTAGATATACTGTATTTGAAAGATATGTGGGGCATGGTCTGTTGGGGCTTTTAATATTTCATAGCTAAGTAGGAGTGCATGGAGTTATTGACCTTTCTTATAATATTATTTACTAATTCACCAGCATTTCTTGTTTGTCTACTGGGGATTTAGATGGGGATTGGTCCTGCTTTGAGCAGGGGGTTGGACTAGATGACCTCCTGCGGTCCCTTCCAACCCCGATATTCGATGATTCTGTGATACCAGACAATATTCTTTTTCCTCACTCTTAGAATGGGGAATTTTTGTTGGTTTATTTTTAGGAATGATTTTCTGGAGTAGAAAGTTTATCAGTCATTAGTACCTATTTAGGGTATTTAATAACCCCCATTTCCATGGTATCTGATTGCCTGATAGTTTTTCCATGTGTTTATCCTCTGTGAGGTAGGAAAGTACTTGTGACACAGAGGCCCATTGGTCACAGCTGGCAGAGGATTCACTAATCTGTGACAGCAATGCCTAACAGGCACGACAAACTCACTACACTTAGCACACCACATTCATTGTATTTGTTCATAAAGAATATCATGTAAAGTATCTATAAATATGTCATACTGATTCTCATCACCATTGTAAGATGTATGTACAAATGACATTTAAGGAGCTGTTTATATGTCCTGAAAATATATTTTAAAATCTACGTCCCAGGTAGGATTAACAACCAGGTTCTGCCAAAGAAAGGGATTCACATTCACCCATCTGCCTATGTTCGTATGTGGATTAAGCATTGTAAGCCAATGCAGTGGAAGCCCAGTTTGCATATGGAGTCAACACATGTATGTAAAGACATCATGGAGGCAGCATACCAGAAATGTAACCACCGGGGTCATCCTGACTGTGGGGAAATATATTCACTGAGGAAACCCCTGAAAGAGTGGGAGGTGTTCATGAACGCTTGGATCCTAGTTGAATGAAAACAAATACTGAATCCGTGGGCGGGGAATCTGCTTTATTCATAAGTATAGACCCAGGCTTGCATTTTATGTTTTATATGTAACCATTTCTGTTTCCATTATCCTTATTCATGATCTCTTAAATCTTAGTCTTTCATAAATGTAGGATTATTTTCACTATAACTAGATCTCAGGGCTGTGATGTTATAAAGGATGTGATCTTGAATTGTACTAGTCAAGGGTGTATACACTGTTCCCTTGTGAACAGCAAATCCAGTAATTTTTGTTAGTTCCAGAAACAGGGGTTGGATACTTCAGAGGGACTCAGGTGCACTGTGCTGGGATACACCTACTGTTAACCTGCAAGGTAAAGTAAGGACTGGTAGAGGCCTAGGAAGATTGTTTGGATAGCTAATGGGCTAGTGGTATCAGGGAGCTGATACCCAGTTAAGCATCAACAGGTTTTCCTCTCAGGCCAGGTCTACACTACCCGCCTGATCAGCAGGTAGTGATCCATCTATCGGGGCTCGATTTATTGCATCTACTCTAGATGCGATAAATTGATCCTTGAGTGCTCTCCTGTTGATGCTGGTACTCCACCGCCATGAGAGGCGCAGGCAGAGTTGATGGGGGAGCAGCAACAGTTGACTCAGTGCTGTGAAGACGCTGCAGTAAGTAGACCTAAATACATTGACTTCAGCTACGCTATTCCCATAGCTGAAGTTGCGTATCTTTGGTCAATCTCCTCACACCCAGTGTAGACCTGGGCTCAGTGGAAGCAGATATTAAGGCAATTTACAGTCCTCAGCCCTCTGAGAGAGCATCAAAGTAGTATTATACCCATTTTTACAGATGAGGCAGTGAGGCACATATTTTCTACATGATTTGTCTAAGATCACACAAGAAGATTGTGGCCGCATAGGGACTTGAACCCAGCTCTCCAAGTTTTAGTCTATTCTCTAACCACTGGCTCATCATTCCACTGCTTAATGAGCATATAAAAACACACTAGTAAAAAATTAAGAATTCCTTCAATTAGTACTCAATTTAATACATGTTAATTGTAAGAAAAACAATGTGTACATCTGTTGAATATTACATATGCACAGTAATATACATCCTAATTAATTTCTTCAGCCACATTTTTCTTATTTCAGGTTCTAAGATTTCATTATAAGCTTTCATTTGATAGCACAAATGATAATGTGCCATAGATCAATAAAACTAAAATGTCGGTAGCAGCTCTATATATATAGTTTGTCAATCAATATGACTATAAGCCTGTAGATATTAACTGAAGTTGGTTGTTGTTTTTCAGTCATGAATAAACACCCTCTCATATCATCTGTACCTCTAGATACTGTAAAATTTGTACTCTATATTTTTGAAAATGTAATTTGTGAAAAACTCACATATTTCTCAGTTTCATATCTTGCACAATCTTTGTGCATTGTCTCAAAAGATGTGCACTAAGGATATAGTCCCCAAATGTCTTGATTTCTTTCCAAAGTGGAGGTAGGTACCATAAGCCTTTGGTCTTATCTTAAAATGTCTGTGTTATCTATACCAATGATCTATAACACTGGATTTAGGTCATGCTTCATATCCAGCTGATTTCTTAATTAATTGGGTGAGTTTGTGTCAGGACACTTGGATCTTTAGGCAAAATCCAAAAACAGCTTGATCTTGGCCAGTTGTTAAATGTATTTGATAATTCAGGTTGAACCTACCTAATGCATGGGAATGCAATATAGTCCATGCAAAATAAAAACCACACCCATTTGTATTTGTTAATTATGAAGTGCTCAAAAGGGAAGTACACAGTCCATTGCTCCTCATCCAGCATAAATCTAATATCTTTTTTTTGAACTCTGTGGTATTTTTTTAAGTGTGGTAATCAATATGTCACTCACATAAGTAATTTTGGTATGACTGAAGCAGAGAAAACTCAAATATACATAAGCGACAAAGAGTCTTATAGCACCTTATAGACTAACAGATTTTAGGGATCAGAGGCAGGTATAAATATGCAGGCAAGAAAGCAAGGTAAATTCAATCGCATGGGGGGGCGTGGGGGGTGTGGAGGTGTGCACACCCAGAGAGGAGAAACTGCTTTTGTAATTGGCGAGCCATTCACAGTCAATATTAAGTCCAGACCTGATGGTGTCAAATTTGCAGATGAACTGGAGCTCAGCTCAAATATACACAAGTCTCAAAGCATTTCCTGCTTTGTTAACTGTTTATAATATACCTGTTTATTTTTAAATCATAGATGTCTCTCTGAGAGAAGTTGTATTTGGCCTTCAGTTGTTAATATTTTGCCTTTAGGTGCTAATATTTGTTATAGCATCACCCCAAAAGAAGGCATAAATTTGTGCCAGTTCTTTGAAGTCAGTATTTGGACTTATAGTTGTCTGATCCTGAATAAATTCCTAAATAAATATATTAGATACATCTGGGAAACTATGCTGGGAACTACGGCCTCACCATTCCAATCTGTGGAGGGAAGCAGCATGGAGCAATGTTTGTATGTGATAAGGGTGGAGGAGTGAAGACTGGGACTGTCCAGGAGCAGACATTTTAGAACACTTTTGGTCAGTCTGTAACTACCTATTTGTTTCTTCCTGCACATGTCACATATGGAGTGACCAGAGAGGAAGGCAATCATTTTGGGTCAGTAATGGCAGAGCAGGTTGGCTGGGGCCCCAGGTAAGCAGGCTGGGGAAGTCTTTGAGACACTAAAGCATAACCAGTAAGACGTATCTTTGCAATTTTGTCCCTTGAGATAGGAAGACTGTTCGCTCTTTAGGAAAGGGAATGTGTCTCTACAGAGTATTTAACACCTGACTGGACACTATCACAATACAAACAAACAGTAAGCTGTTGGCTGGTATTATTTATATCCTGTCATATCCAGAGGTTGTGCGTGTATGTGCATTTTTAAATTATACATCAGATTGTGTTTTTGAGGCTTTACAAAATAGTTTATTTTGATATTTTGTCTGATAAATTTTTCTAGAAACTGTAGCAAATAAATTTAACTGGTCCCAAGTGTCAAATTTACAGTTAATAAAATTAAATCACTCCAATATTCTTTTCTGTGGCAATTCCATTGATCTGTTCTTTGATCTCTTTCTTCACCTGAAAGGGTTTCTAGATATTCTGTCTAATTTTTTTAGACCAGCTTGAGATCAGTATGGACAAAACTTGAAAGAAATATTGACTCTGTGGAACATTTATTTTGATTAAGTTTAGCTCTTTCAAGAAAGGCCAGAGGTAAGTTGTGCCAGCAGTTTAAATCTAAGTTGGTTTTAGCACAACATAAAATTGAATAAGATCAGTTTGTGCATCTTTGAAGACAGTTTTATTCTGATTACTTACATTTGTGAAGTGACCAGTTGGTTACGAAGAAAAATCAAGTAAAGTAGGAGGGGAGTTTTCTTTCCTCCAACCCAGGTATTTGTACTGATAGGAAGTCATGAGATGGAACTGTGTTCTCTAAGTGAGTACAGCGATTTAACTCTGTTTAACTTCACTAAATAGTATAAGATGTGAGCAAAGTGGGCTATCGTGTGCTCCTACTCATTGGTCACAATTCCAAGTCTGTTTAGTTGTTCTTGATAGCTGTTGCTTGTTTTACTATGGAGATGACACAACTATTTATGAACTAAAAAACAAGAATTTGCTGCTCATTCCTATACAGGATATACCGATTTCTATCCTAGGCCACTTTCTATCTTCCTTGCCATCACTGGCTCAGCATCTGTTGAAATCTGTTCCTTGCACTTCACATATAGTTCGGAGGAAGTATAAAGACTCAAAATAGATTCCTAGGCAGTCACCAGTGGCCAGAAGAATTGCAGCTGCAACACTTCACTTTGAAGAAGAGGAAAGATTAGGGGAGCGGTAAATAAAGATGAGGACAGATCACTGATACAGAGTCATCTGGATCATTGGCAAACAATATGAGATTCAATATGGGCAGGTTTAAATGTGTACATCTATGAACAAAGAATGTAAGCCAGTCTTAAAGGAAGGTGGGTTCTATTCTGGAAAGCAATGACTCTGAAGAAGATTTGGGGGTTGCAGTGAATAATTAGCTGAATAAGAATAATTCAATAAGGATGTTGATAAATTGGAGAGGGTTCAAGGAGCTAAACTTATTTAGCTTAACAGAATGTTAAAGGGTGACTTGATTACAGTCTAAGTATCTACATGGGGAACAAATGTTTGATAATGGGCTCTTCAATCTAGCCGAGAAAGATAAAACATGATCCAATGACTGGAAGCTAAAGCAAGATAAATTCAGATTGGCAATAGGATGTAAATTTCAACTGTTAGAGAAACTCACGAATCAATTTTCTAAGGGTTGTGGTGGAGTCTACATCACTGATGATTTTTAAATCAGGATTGGATGTTTTTTTCTAGAAGAGATGCTCTAGTAATTATTTTGGGCAAGTTCTATGCCCTGTGTTATATTGGAGGTCAGACTAGATCGGGGTGGGCAAACTTTTAGGCCCGAGGGCCACATCGGGGTTTCAAAATTATATGGTGGGCCAGGTAGGGAAGGCTGTGGCTCTCCAAAGCGTCTGCCCCCCCCCCTCATATCCGACCCCCCTCCCACTTCCCACCCCTGACTCCCCCCCCCCCCAGAATTCACGACCCATCCAACTCCCCCTGCTCCTTGTCCCCTGACCACCCCCTCCTGAGACCCCCTAGCCAACCCCTCCCCCATCCCTGATAGATCACTGGGACTCTCACGCCCCATCCAACCCTGCCTGCTCCCAGACTGCCCCCAGGGTCTCCCCGCCCATTATGCAACCCCCCGGCTCCAGCTTCGGCCCCCTTATCATGCCGCTCAGCAGTGTGTCTGGCAGCTGCGTGGAGCCAGACACACTGCCCCACCCCCACCCCCTCCAGAGCACTGCCCGCATGGCATGCTGAAGCTCTGGGGGAGGAAAGAAAGGAACAGGAACATACACACATGGTGAATGAGAGGGGTGGGGAACAAATGGCAAAAAGAGAGTCCTGGTCATAAAGGCAAGCATATTTTCTAATGAGCAAGACTGAATGCAATGTCTTGAACAAATAATAATGTTAACAATAAAAAGACCACGCTCCTTTTGATCTGTAGGCAAACAACACATTGATTTTTTGAGAGAGCTCTGCTGTGGCTGCAGGCGATTCTGTAATCCTTAATTTACATTTTAGCGCCTGGATTTTATAATTAAATGGAATTCAGCTTTTACAGATGAGAGCAGGGTGGTCCAGTGGTTAGGACACTATCCCACGACTGGGGAGAGCCACGTTCATTCCCCGCTCTACCACCGACTGCCTCTCTGACCTTGAGTAAGTCATTTAGTCCCTTTACAGGCCCCCCTCTGAATAATGGGGATAACAGCACTTTCCTAACTATACAACCTATACAAGAAACTCAACCACCTCCAGACAACGAAGACATATGGTTAAATTTAAATCTAGGAGTTTCCCAAAATATAACCAAATGGCACTACCTATAAATAGCATTTGATACATACCACATGAGCAGGTGAAAATGGGATTTTGAAGGGTGTGATGACATTTGATATCTCTCATCCTCTCCCTCCTCCCCTCCCCCCCATCTCCTTGGATGTACCAGGTGCTTCTCTTACATTGAATACAGAAAGGATTTTAAAGAAAATATTTAAAATATGAACAGTGCCAGATTCAAGCTACACACACACACACACTAAACGTGTATAGCTCTAGTACAGAAATTATTATTTGTCTTATAGCACCTAGAAGCACTAGTCATAGATCGGGACCCCACTCTTCTGGGCTCTGTACAGAACAAAAAAAATGAACCCTGCTTCAAGGATCCTACCATTTAAGTACAAGACAAGAGACAGATATAGAGAGGAGAGTACAAGGAGTCAGCATGAGAGGCAGTAGGCTCAGCATTTATAAACAAGAACACTGTAACAGACAACAGTACCAGATACTAATTTTACATCAACCTATTTATATTTTTAAAAGGTAAAGCTTGAGAAAGAGGGAAGTATACATATTGTACATTAAAATAGAGAAGAGAAGGTTGAGTATTTTCCCAAACAGAAACATAAAAGAATGCCAGATCCATAGAACAATCAGGGCACGCAACAGGGATCTGCCAAGTTTACCAGTAGTTTTGTTATTTCAGAATGCCACTGAAGTGGCAAAGAGTATATAAAATCATGTAGTATCCTAATTTAAAAGGATGAGAATATTTACAGCCACTGTGTCCATATGTGTTATATTTAGAAAGGTTCACTATACGGTAAACTACTGCACATAACCAATCTTTTATCCCAAATAAACCACGATAATAGGGTGGGGAAACTTCTAAAAACCCAGAGACACCATATAGGAGAGGGCATCGGTGCTAGTGGAGGGCGGAGGGAGGAGGAAGGCCGTGGTGAGGGCTGCTCCTTATGCCTAGGCTTAGATTTGTCACTCTGGTACATGTGTGTGTTTGGGTACAATGCAATTAGCTCTGACTTCTGCTGCTAGACACCATTAGTTTGTATGCATTTAACAGTGTAGACATTGGGTCTGGGGCTGTTGTAAAGATTCCCTTATAGACAGTTACTGCTCCAAAGAGCTTACAATCTAGATATATTTTTAGGCAACCATGCAGGGAGGGCAAAGGGAAAATATTTTAGTCTTTTCCAATGGTGCAGGGCAGTATGAGAAGAAGAACTAGAGGTTGATAGGGTGACACCTTCCTATAACCCCCTCTTCAGCTCCCAAAATCTGAGAAGCTGCTTCGCAAATATTTTCCATATTTGTGTTAGCAGTGAAGAGCCTTTCACAATTCTAAACAGGGGCATATTTTTATTTCAATTGGAGAGAATGTTTACATATTGGAGAAAGATTTGAGTCCCTTTGGGATCAGACCCCACTTTGTATCTTAGTTCAGCAATCTCAATATTGCAGTAAAACACATAAGACAGGCATCTCAGAAATCAAGGGGATTTGCAAATTTAGCTCAGTTTCCTTGACTTTTCAGGTACAATTGAAATTTTTTTTTGCCACAGTAAACTCAATAGGGTAATGACATTCTGCCTCTGAACTACAATGAAGAGTGTTTAATATCACCGCCCTTCTCTACAGCTCATTCATTACACGCACCTTGCAAGAGGTGTGATGTATAAGCAATATTCAATAAAATCCCAGTCCAACTTTTCTTCCCTTCCCACATTGTGAAAAATATACAAGTAATAGTTTTTGTGTTTCATGCTGAAGTATTACCAACTTCAAGAGATCAAGCATCATGAGTTGGTCCATACGAAGTCAGGATATATTTTAAAAAATATATCTACAATGGTGGTTTTCTTTTTCTTTCTTGATTCCCCTTCCCACCCCCCTCGCCCCCCACCCCCACCCCTCACTGTGTGAGTGAGAGAGACCACAGACAGCATTGCTCCCAAACTTATTGGGTAAGGTGATTTTGATGCAGGTGCTGTCACCTTCACATCTGTGCATCCTCTACGCAGCAACTAATCCTGCCCCCATCCAGACCCCAGCTTCTTCAGCCTCTTTTCCCTCCTCCTGAAGAGTTTTTCACCCCCTTCTCCCAGGCCCAGGGGACTTCAGTTGGGTCCTCTCTCCCCATTCCAGGCTGGGGTATATATGACTCCAATGGGTCTGCATTTTCCTCTGCCCTTTCTCAGACGGGGAGCTGCTGGGAGCTGGGGGATGTAGCAGACACACTGTCCCTCCCTGTTATTCACAGGGAAGAGGAGGTGTGGAGCTGCCCTGAGCTGCTGGGTTCTTTAGTTCCCTCCCCTCCTGTAAGAGTGGCTTCTGGTTGCTGTGAGGAGGGAGAAATCTGCCTGCAACACTTTTGATTGGTTGCTCAGACCAAGGAGGTGGAGAAATTGGTCAGGCAACCAATCAGAAGAGGGTTCAAATGCACTAAAAAGCTGGAGCTCTTTGTGCCATCACCAGACTGAGTCCAGCCCCACCTACTATAAGGTGTTGGTAGCAACCTTATACCAGTATAATTGTGTCCACACTAGGAGTTGTGCTGGTATAACTATTTAAGTAGAAAAATTATAAATCAAACCAAAATAGTTAAATCAGTATAAAAGCTGTGGGTAGACCAGGCCTTACTATATGTCTGTATTATTGTCACTAGCATAATGTGTTCTCCATCTCAGCTGGGACCTCTAAGTGCTATTGAAGTACAAATAATTACAAATGAAAATAAAATCAGAGAGTCTTCCATGCTGAAAGTTTTGCAGGTATCCAAACTGTATAGCTACTTTAGCTTTTGTTGTGTTTAACAGGTATATTCAAAATATAGAGGTGTTGGGGGGGGGGGGGTTGTTGTTTTGGCAAACCTCCTCTGCTTGTGTTTCTGACAGTGCATGGATTTTCTTATATTAGTCGTGTGATGAGATATTAAAATCAACTATTGCTATAGGACTCTGCATTGTAAAGACCAGATGTGGGAAGTGGCTGTTGAGCAACAGCACTTGAATTAAAACTCCCAGTGTCTAATCTTCCTCCCTATTTTGATTTGTCCTTGATTAAAAAAAACCAAAGAAAGAAAACACCCTATGATATCATGGAAGAGCTACCTTCCGGGCGAAGTTGTTTTATGGGCAACCTGGATAACACTTAAGATGGGTTTCCCACATGGTTACTAGCTCTCAAGGTAAAAAAGGGGTGGGCATGTGTAGGACCCAATAGCCCCATTGCCTTGATCTACCTTGCTGCAGCTAGGGTACAGAAGAAGGAGATCCCCCTACAAAAAGTTTGGCATCTCTTTGTTAAATCGGTCTCTCATACTTCCCTGTGGAGGAAGTTCAGGAGAATTCTCTGAGTTGGAGGGGGAAAAAAAAGAAGATTTTGCACTATAATTGGAAGTTAAAACAAAAAGACTTAAATTACAGCATAAAGAAACCTCCTGAGCTACCACAACCCTTCGTGAACTCTTATAGCCACTGCTGCTCTACAGTGGCTGCTAGAACAAGCCACTGGTGCCTACAAATGTCCTGTCCTGACAAAGAAGAAAAAAATCTGCATTGAAGTCAAAATGTCCCCCTTTTAAATGCAAATACATGTGCTACAAATTAACTTTAAAAGCCAACAGTGCAGTCTCTGTTTTCTTTATGAAGATTCTTTGGAGATCACTGAAAAAAAGGCCCTAGTATTCCAGGGAAAGGAACAAATGCAGCTAGGTGTTAATCTTTTAACCACACTGAGTTTATGAATTCAGCATATTCTGTGATGGGGATTGGTATGGGGGACCCTGACACAATACAAAAACATTGTTCTCCAAAGAAAAGTCTTCTGGGCTCAAACGTTTCAGCTTTGGAAAGAGAAGTATTGCTATGAGGCAATGCAAACTTAGAATAGGAACAGGCAAAAGGATGATTTAGGAGGAACACAGCATTTATTTTTCTTGGGAATTTATGAAAAGGATGTGAATAGTAAATATCAACAGCCAGAACTCTTTCCCCCCCTTCTGTTTTATCCCTCTGCATATAATTCAGTTCAACTAGGGGGAGCACATTTCAGGTCCTCGTAATGAGGGTAGGAAACAAAAAGGCTTCTCCTCCCTTTCCTAATGTCAAAGAGAATCAATGGTGCTTTTAAAATAGAAAACACTATCCACAGGAAAAAGCAAACGCCTCGTATCAGGCTGCAAACAGGGGCGCTTAAGCACAAGGCATTCAGGCAATGGAAACTGCATTCAGAGCGTTTAGCACACAGGATTAATCGAATTATAATTTAATCATCTGATCAAACACTAATTAGCATAATCACTTGAGGGGAAAAGCTGCTAGAGGAACAGATGAAGGAACACCTTAGGCACCCAGCACATTAATGACACAAGATCGTGCACAGATGACTTAAAAAAAAAAAAAAAAAAGGAAATTGAGGTTTGTAGTGCTGGAGAAGCAATTTAAGTTTGTCATTTGGATTGCATGTTATTTTTTAACTCTGAAGTGACGTTGTCAGAACCAGATTTTCCATGGCTATGATTTCTTAATTTAGACAGCCCCCAAATCCCAAGGACAGTTCTGCAATAGGTTATCACAGGAAGATTTAAGAGTGGACGCACATTTTAGTCCATACAATTTTATCACAATCATCGCCAACCTTATCCTGAGAGGTGCCCCCCCCCCCCCCCCGCCACACACACACACACACACACACGAGTGTTTAAGGATAGATCACTTGGATGACCTCCTGGGATACAGTAAAGTATTAGTGTTCTTTTACAAACCCTGCATTGGTAGTAATTAGTCAAATGCTGCACTACTTGCTTTTGGTGGCTCAATTAAAGGGAGGAGGGGAAAAAGACTTATTAAGTGAGGTTCTTTGTGTAATAAAATAGCAAAATTTGGTTGTAAATCCATTTCAGTTATAAAAGCAGAAACAGCAGAAAATTTCCTGAAGCAGCAAAATATTAAGCATACCCTTGATGTTTACCTGAGTGATCAAATGACACTCATTTGTATGGAGACAGTGCGGGAAATGTACTGATAGAAAGAAATCTGGAAAATATTTTAAACAATTTTTTTTAAATAAAATCTTCTGTGTGTTTTATTCTTACAAAATATGGGATCTGAGTTATTTTAAGGCAACTAGTTAGACTTTTCAAATTGACTGTCCTAGTTGAATTTAGTAGTACTAAATATAGTGATGTGGGAGTTTATTATATGTTAGTGAGCAAGCCCAGAATGAAAGAAATTCCCTACAGTACAATATAACCTAGCAGAATAATTAGGTGCTACCTACATTTTAAAGATTCCAGATCATAAGGGATAAACTGTGAGCTAATTTAAATTGACTATATCCCCCACTAAGGACCTCTATCGATAATCTTAGGCATCTCAAAATAACTTTACATTAATAAAAAAGGCAACCAATTACAATACAGCACCCATTATTTTCCCTACTATTTCTCCATATTATGCTTAGAGGGGATGCTATTTTAAAATAAATAGTTCAGTATGCACAATTTAAGAACCACACCCCAAAGTACAGTATGCATTTTCTGTAGGGGAAAACTAATTACACCAAAAACAAAACCTCAAGGACTAAAAGTAATGAATAGTATATTCATCTAAAAATAAAATAAAGAGCTGAATCTTCCCAGTTTTTAAAGATGTGTCACTAAAGATCTCTTTGTGCTAAAGGAACTGGTACAATTCAACTGACTTGTTTTTCTGCAGAGCCAGTGAGAAACACCCATGTTGCTGCATGAATGAATGACTGATAAATCCAGGAATGTTTGCAACAGACCGGTAGTCCACTTCGTTGTTGTGCGGATCTCTTGATATATGAGCTACAAGATTTTTAGAATTTTGTTTGTTTGTTTTTGTTTTTAATTACTTCATTTAAATCTACACTTGTTTTTACTACATGCTAATTTTAAAAAATCAAATAAAGTCAGGAGACTATGTCATCTCAGAACAATCACATGTGGGGGGGAAGGGACAGACAGTGGGGAAGGAACAGCTGGTAACACAGTTTGAGACTACTGCCAAGGTCAGAGATAACATGGTACATGAACAACAAAAACTCTTCTCCTACTGGCTTATCCTCACACAGCAATCTTTAGCCAGATAACAGCATCCCCTGCTGGTTTCAGCAATGTACCTCTATACTCTGCAGTCTGCTGTTTATTCAATGGGAGCTGCCAGTATTGTGCCAGATTATTTTATACAATAACTCAGTGCTTAAGTTATTCATTTTCCGGTTCCTATCAATTCACTACAGATAAGACCTTCCCACAGCAGATATATATTACTTCAAAAATATATATTTTAAATAACTTAATTTAGGTTGCAAAGTCAAAGAGCAGGTTAGGAAATGCCAGATTTATGGTTGCCCATGCAACCGTAATTTTGCCCCTTTGTGCACCCATGCCATGCATTGAATGCAGCAGGGCTCCTGTGGGAAAAATAGTAAGTGATCGTGTAAGAAGAGACTAGCAACGCAGCAGACTTTTACCACTCCAGATACCAGGCTAATTGCATCCGCTGGCAGCAGAAGGCTGCTATCCCAGAAGGTGGATGGGCTTCTCTATCTCAATAACTTTATCTGGTCCTGCCCTTCCCTCTGCCACCATTTACATTAGTGCAAATTGTTTCCCCTTTTACATGTTACAACAGCTGCTGTTTCCATTTCATCTTGCCCCTTTTCTTCCACACCGACCCTTCAGTTGTCTTTGCCCCTTTGCACCTCCTCTCAACCCAGCTTCTTTCTTTTCCCTCTCTTCTCTCCTACTCCAGCAACTCTTTCCTGTTCCCATGTGTTATTTGGAAAATCCCCCACCCCTTCCAAAAGCTGGTTAAAAGTACTTTTCATAATATAAACAAATAAGTGAAAATAAACCCAAAACAAAACAACGAATCTCAACAAATCTGCAAATAATATGATGTGAGCCTACCATTATCCTGACCCCTTTGCTTGAAGACTGTTTGCTTCTTTTCCCACTTCCTCTCATTTTGATTATAAGCTTGTTTGCACAGTGCCTAGCACAATGGGGCTTTGATCCAGATTTGGGCTTTTGGGGCTACAGCAGTACAGACAATAATAAAGGAGGAAAGGGATGTTGCTTGGTGTATAGAGAAGAGGGAAAGTATTTCAAGCATGCAGCAAGAGTGAGAGGAAGGAGAGAAAGGGAATCTTCATAGGTATATGAAGTTAGTGTGGACTGATTTTTTTTTTTAAAGTATACCAAAAACACCACCAGCAATACCTAAAATAACCCACACCCTGGTTAAAGGTTCCCAGATTAATGGGTGGACATTATGACATAGCATCATTAAGTTTCCGTTTTGCCAAATGTGGTGCCTGTAATCCAACAACTTCTGGCTCACAAGGACCAGAGGGGCACACAATTAAACAAAACGTCAAGGCAGCTAGACAGACACAAACCATTAGAGCAGGGCATAGTTTTTAGTGGTAGTGGGATTCAGTACAGTGCTCCTGGGTCCCCTCTGAGGATAAATTACGATGGGCCTTTTCTGTTTAAAATGTGTCCCTTTTGTATATCTAAAACTGGCCTGGATTAATAATTCCCTTGTTTCCTCTTTCACCACCATTAGCTTGGCCTAATAGAACAGCACATTGTACTTCCCCTCTCTAGCACATGTCCTGCTCTCCCAGGCTTTATGTGCCAAAAGCCAGAGAGTGTTTTGGTTCTGGTGAAACAGACAAGCAAAGATCCAAAACAAAAAACAAGAGTGGGAGACAGATTGCCAGGTTCAGCTAGTCACACATCTATTGTGCTTAGAGATTTCCAGTGGCCCTGGTTTGAGCTAGTACTTAATTCGGAAATCCTCCCACCTCCACCCCTCCATCTCTATCTTCTTTTAATCTTCTTCATGCTCTGACTTAATAGGGCTTAAAACTACGCTTAAGTGCATAAATATGTTTTCCTGAATTAGGACAGTCAATAGTCTATCACTTGGTGCTGCAGTTGCATGGCAGTCCAGACTCATGACAGGATTTGGGATGAGATATCATGGCCTGGAGAAAAAGTAATTTAATATTTTTATTCATGGCTGCTCCATGGCACAATTTCTATTTTTACAGCAGGTTAAATAATTTTTTTTAAAAACAAACCACCTCTCTATGCTTTCAACTGTAGAAAATAACACTGTTGAAGTCAGGTGGGAACAATGACCTCTGATTGCCTAATCCATCAGGGAGGGGAGGTCAGTCAGATTCATAGCTAGCATTTCTAGTTATATACATAACCTTCCATTGTCTAGAAAAGCAGATAATTGACTCATTTCAGGGAATACTAACCCCACTTTGTGAGTTGTCTACAAGAGGGGATATTACAACGTACAGGTTCCTCAGAGATTGCATGTTTCACTGTAAAGGCTGGTCCTTCAACCATCTTATATCCTTGGGTTCACACACCCAAACCCCACTTAGACTCTCATTTAGTAGCACAGAATGATGCTACTAAACAACTAATGGCCTCAGGTTAGTTAATATATGCCCATCATGAAGATACTGCTTAAGAGCTGCACTGACACTACCGAGCCTGTGCCAACCTCCATCAAGTCCCTTCTTAAGGTGGCAACTATAAAATGAAGCAGCGAGTGCAGCCACACTGCACTGGGAAAGGCAGAAGTCCTTAGTGTGCAGACTTCAGCATAGGTCAGTCATTTACAAACACAACATGGCAGCATTTCTTTCCCCTGGAATTCACACCCTGGGAGATGCTAGTGGCAGAGTTTCTCTGTCTGTGCTTTATCATTGCCATAGCTAGGAGTAAACATGCACAGACACGAAATTATTCAAAGCTCCAATGCAATGCATTTTAATTCAGGTCAGAATGTATTAACAAGGCTATCCGTCCCATTAGAATATTTCTGGTCACTCCAGAAATCATGTCTTTAATTTCTTATTATGTAATAACAGCCATCCTTTAAAGGCTGTTTGTTTAAATTATTATTATTTATTTTACCCTTACCTTAAAAGAAATTAGAAAAGAAATCTGTGGGAATATCACTTTTCAATATTTGCTGACAGTCCAAAGAGGTATAATTTAAGACCAGCATTTAGTACAGGATTAATGTGTAATTAGGTGTAAGGAGACAGCAGCACCTAAAGTTGGACATTGGAGCGAGCATTCTGTTT
Organism: Sternotherus odoratus; assembly: GCA_032164245.1. Classification (NCBI taxonomy): domain Eukaryota; kingdom Metazoa; phylum Chordata; order Testudines; family Kinosternidae; genus Sternotherus; species Sternotherus odoratus. The sequence continues at coordinate 167,286,964 of JAVMKO010000001.1, forward strand.
TTCCATACACATTAGTTTCCAAGCCATCACACATACTGTATATAATTTTGTCCCTGCTTGTAACATTGACAGCGTTAGATTAACAACTGTGTGCTTGGTCTTCATTTTAGGTGATGCAGTGCACGTTCAGATGTCTTGAATGGTATTTCATCAACAGCCTCTGAGCTGCTGTACTCCCATTTGTTTGCATCTGGCATTATAGCTGCCATTTCAACATGGACCAGGAGTGCCCTTCCCTGAGGTTGTCCCTGTGCTCCCCTGTGTTCCTGAGCTCATGTGTGGTCTGCCCTTCTAGAATGTTCAGCAGATAGCCCGATCAGTGATTCAGCAAAGTATGATGCACTGCTCTCGCCCCGAGTTACTAGGAAGCTCCAGGGATGCAGGCGTTTAGTATGGAGGTGACTCTCCTTCTCAAAGCCATTGCATTTAAAAATGGCTTTCTATAAATAGGACTGCTGGCTCATTCTTAAATCTTACTCTCTGCCTCCTGAGTAAAAATAACTCAAATAGGGACGCAGGCAAGACTCGTTAATCTCTGTCATTCTGACTATCCATCCACTAGCCTCTCTTTCTTCTTATCTCAGTGCCTATCTCCTGAATATCTGTTCTCCCATTTCACTATGAGATATATTTATGCAGCCTATTTTCTCTTTATTTATTTATTTTTTTGATGATTAAGCCATTACTTTAAAGGGGGAAATATTTAGAAAAAGTCATAAGAAATGAATGACCTACAATAGCTGGAGATCAGTGTGAAAAATCACTGGCAAAAAACACCAGGTAACAAGTATCTGTGGAATGTGTGGTTTACTTTTAAAGATCATTTTCTTCAATGTTTTTTTGTGTTAGAAAAGGCTCTTCAGAAATATTTCTTCTGTTTCATTTTGTTGAAGATACCAAGCTTTAAATGTGGTTCCTGTAAGACAGTGTAGGCCCATGAATTAATGAAATGAGATGGTTCTGTAAATAAGCCAGGTTAAGAAGTCCTCTGATCAAGGAAATGAAGTTTTCAACAGACCAGAGCAAAAATAAAGCACATGTTAAAGAAAATAAAGACCATGTCAACACATTGACATCTTGAAAGACCTCAAACTACATTTTGAAAGAAATAATGTAACAGCCTTCACCCACTCATTCACCTTGGAGTAGGTATTCAGGATCTTGTAATCTGCAGTACATTAGAGAACCTTATTGCTCAAGAGGGCTTTGTTGCTACTTTTACAAAATTATGGTATCAGTAACTTTAAAAGGAATAATATTTTTTTTAAAGAAAAATAAAATATTCTGCAACTTTAATTAATCAGGAGAAGATAATAAATTTTCACATCTTTTTAAGGAATTTTCATGTTGCCACACTATAGAAATTGCAATACAGTACTAAGTCAGAACCAGTGCACATTTAAAGAAAAGATTTCACTCTAACAATGGTCAGTACGAGATTCTTCAGTAGAAGCTGTAAGGCCCACGTGATGGACAATGCATACAATAATCTGCCTTTAGGTTAGGGGAAGTTTCTTCCTAACCCAGAGTGAATAGTTTACCTATGACCTGAATAATTAGCAATTATACCACTTTTAAATAATAGAACTAAATTGGAAAATGGATTTCCTGCCCCACGAAGGATTTAAAAAACAACACTACACACACACACAATGGAGAAAAAAGCCAAAATTTCCAAATTTCTCACAAAACAAAATTCAAAAGAAAAAAAATCATTCAGCCATTTTATTTTGATTCATTTTAAGTACTTAGTTTCAGTTTTGACATTTTTTTTTTTAATTTGTATATAAAATAAAAGTACATTTTGAAATAAGTCATTTGGGGGGGGGAAATCAAAACTTTCCATTTTGAAAATGTTGAAATGAGATGTTTTAAAATGTGCAAAACATTTTTTTCAAAACAAAATTGCTAAAACTGGTACAATTTTACAACAAATGTGAGTTTTGTTGAAACACCACATTCTGACAAACATTTTGACAAAAATATTTCAACTAGTTCTACAAAATAATACTAATCCTAGCTAGTGCAACTGCCCAAAATGAGTAATTCTGTTCTGGTTTAGAGTTTTGTACTGGTGCCCATCCCTGCAGTATCTGATCATTTATAATACAATGTTCTGCAAACACCCTTGAAAATTATGCCCTGCATTTCCAGCCCTGCTATAGACTCCTTTTATAACACTCAGAAGTTGTTGACTTGATTACTCACTTTCTCGAGCTTTGGGTTGCTAAGAGAGGCTTAGACCAAGATTTTCAAAAATGGGGCCATAAAGTTAAGCTCCCAAGTCCATAATTTAGGCACCTAAATAGATGGCCTGATTTCCAAAAACGCTGAGGACCCATTAGCTTAAATTAAAGACAAGACCTGATGTTTGATGGTGTGGGGAGTTGAATGGTACCTTTATAAATGACATAATTCAATACAGTATGGAACTGCTGAGTGTAGGCAGGTTAAAATCAATCACTCAACCTCAGGCTATCCATTAGCTTTCCCACTTACCAGTTCCTCTGACCTTTAATACTCAAAAAGCTTGATGCTGCACCACAGAAGAGAAGGGAGTTTTCACATTGTCTTCAGTGAATGCAGAATCAAGCCCCAAGTTCTCATTACAGCTTATTGCCATTTGTGGAAATCAACCTCATTTTAAACTTTAATACAAATGTAGCCTGTAGACTTCTTGTCATTAATAATGGTTATTTAATGCTCACAGGAAGAAGAGAAAACAGAATAGTGAGCTCTGCAAATTAAAGGGATAGTGACCCTGCAAAACAATCTACCTTCAGATATCCTCCCTTAAGTGACCGTTTATTCCCACTGTTGTTTTGAAGTGTTGCCAGTCTTGTGTGGTTTGCTGCCCACTAGTGTCCTGTGACACTGACATACTAACATGCAGGCAGAAACTCATAGGATCTCATTTGTGTTTCATGTGGCAGGTCAGGAATTCTTCACGAGCAGTAATTGTTATATTCTGGAATATTACTAAAAATATAAAGAAGGGAAATGAGTTCGCTTTTAAAGTGGAGGAGCAGATTTCTGTTGCACTCTGTCTAGCTTTCTAGTTAATGCAAATTTCATTTTAATCACTTAGTCACCAACTAATACTTATTGCAAGAAAAGAATTAAAAGCCTCAGAAGTAACAAGGTCAAAAATCAAACAGTAAGACGGGGCTATTCACAAACACGTCAATAACTATATATCAGCACTCAAACTATATTTTGATGTCTCAGCTATTCAAAATAAAATAAATAATAATAAAAAAAAACCCACAACTCCTCCTTCCATTGGGGGAGGGGAGAAAAGCCCCATTTATTTCAATAAAGATGTTAACCTTCTTGTTTGTTTCTAGCAGTACTGACCACTGTTTCTTGTGGCAAGTATTCCTAATACCTCTGTTGTACCTTCTTCCAGTTTTTGTCTACTCCCTCTGCCCGCATCCCAATTTACAGTCCGGCTCTTGTCCCGCTTACCGTCTGATATGCTAGTAAAAACTCCTTTGATATATCAAAGATGGACATGTGCATACTGGGATTCATGCATTATGGATACAAAATGGAAATCATTTTAATGGGAATTTATTTTTAGTATCAGCTGTACTGTATGGGGTACATCCTGGTGTTCCATTGATTTTAACACAGATCAATGGACCACAGGCAAAGAAGAATTGCAGTGGAAGAGAAGCCTGCAAAAATGGTCTCAGCATATTTATGTCAATATATTAAAATGTTACCAAGAAATACCGACATTTGAATACACAGAGCAATAGCATGTTTAACCACACATTTCAAATAAGCCAATGTATCACATGGGTGCAGGAATTCTGAGAGGTGTAAAAAAAAAATTGACCTCTGATTTTTTTCCACAAAGTAATCAATAAAATATGCCTATACTCATTGGGATTGGACTAATGTGGATATTTTTTTCATTTATATCAATCATTTTAAATGCTTGCTTCTAGAATATTCTAATACAGTAACCCAGGAGTAGGGTGACCAGATAGCAAGTGTGACAAATTGGGATGAGGTGTGGGGGGGGGATAAACAGGAGCCTATATAAGAAAAAGATCCCAAAATTGGGACTGTCCCTATAAAATCAGGACATCTAGTCACACTGCCTAGGAGGTAAATTCTCAGTGTGTTATTTGGGGTTATAACTTCATGACTCATCTTACTATCAGTTGGAGCTATGCAGCTTAATTCACTGTTTTGAAAGGGAACCTCCCGCTCCCATCTTCTCAAATAGGCTGACGGTATTTATGGTTAATGGTACTTTTTCATCCATGTTTTAAGAAACCAATAACGTTAATAAATAAAATCAGTAGTTAGAAATAACAAAAGCGTTTAGAATTTGGAAATTTTGTCCCAGAATCCTGTTTGGATATTGCAGCTTACTAATATTCTATTGCACTCAGAAGTAAGATGTTTTACTATTAAGTCCATCCAATGAAGGTGCCATTTATTCTGATGAGATTTATTTGTGCTGCGAGATTATACAGAGATATGGGGGCCAATCCTGCTGTCCTTTTCAATGGCTTCCAGGGACTCTGCAATAGAAATTTTGCCAGACAGGAAGATTGGAGGATCGGGCCCCACATTTGTTAAATAAAGAAAATAAATTAAAAGTAGGAGTTTTACATGCTATCCTAGATTTTTATTTCATTTGATAATAATCTGGAACATAATTTGATGCCACACACACGTGGGCGCGAGAGCACGTGTGTGTTGTAAGTAGATTTGTGCATTTCCCAGGGGACTTCTGGAAGGCAGGTGGGTAACAGCAATCAAGCTTCAACAGTTAATTTTTATACAGCATCTTAAAAGAGTGCCACATATTATATAAAATAATCTACCATAAGGCAGACCATTCAAGTAAACGTGTATATAACATTTGCATTTGTGTATACTGTATTTTCCTTCAAACAGAGAAGTATGAATCATTTTCTAAATAATCAGCCAAATCTTACCAAAGTCATGTGAATAGTGTATTCTAAATTCAACAGTGTAACTAAAAGCACTTTGACAATGAGCATTTGATGTTTTATATGTAGCCATACACTACCTCGGAAAACACTTATTACGTGTATTCTTATAATAAATATTTACCCATAGCACCCCTAAATGCAGAAGTATCATCTTCTCAGATTTTATGCTGGTATACATACCCTCTGTGTGTGTACATATAAGAATCTGCAATACACACACAGAAAGAGCTTACTACCTTACATTTACTATATCACTGAAAATTAGTGTCAAAATATCCCATTTTAACCAGTTTTAAGTTAATAAATATACACTGAACTATCCATTAGATATTTCTAGTGTTGTAAGATTTAAAATTGTGGTGTGTAAGTATTATGTATGTATTTACACACACACAGTGTATGTATATCAGCATAAAATCTGGGAAGATACATGTATTTTCTGTGATTAGAGTGTTAAGGATAAATACGTTTTCTGAGAATTTTTTCTGTTTGATTTTGGTCCATACTTGTGAATGTTGAAGCAATGTGACATTGCTGCAGATTACATGAATAAATGAGAGAAACTGTTTTTCATACAATTTCAACCTTAAGAGGAAAACAAGGTTAATTTATTATTCTTCAGAATTGCAGATTTTATTTATTTATTTGTTCAGGTAGTCCACCTTAAAAGTATGCAATTTAAAGGGGTGTGAATTGATGTGTGTGCAGGGTACATATGTATCTATTTTTTAAAGACATACCATTTTTGACACAAATGTTGCAGTTCTAATTTTCTATGCAAATCCTTGTTTAACTGAAAAACGCTGATAAGCGAATATACTTTCACAGTGATCCTGTGTTATTAAAAGCAAATCTTTTCTCCAAGATATCTGCCTGCAGAGGATACAGAAAGACACAGTACCATCTGACAAAATAAATAAATATATATTTTAATGCCAGAACTTATTGCAATGTCTTACTGCTAGGAGAATTTCAAAATAAAAAAAAAAGTTTTGGGGTTATTTTGGTCATTTTGCATTTTACAGTATACTGTGCATCAAAACATACCTATCAATACATCACCCTTTCTTTCCTTCCTGCTTCATCTTTTAATGCCTTAATTTTATGATATTTCTATCTATTCATACTGGATTTGCTTTGCCTGTGGATGTATTTTCCCATCCAATATATACCTAAACAGATGTGAAGGCACTCTCATCCAGCATTCATTCGTCACCCTTTGCTTGGAGCTTCAATTATACTTGTATCTTCCAGGAAAAAATTTACACTTTACCCTGAGCTTATCCCTCATTCATTCATTCAAGCAACGTTTTTCTATTCTGTCTGGTTTGCGTATTTTGAAAATTGTGTGCTTAATCTTTCCATTTTAACTGTCAGTGTACAATGAATTTTAGGCAGAGCTATATTCTCAAATTTGAAAATAGGAAAGAAAAATAATAGGAATAACTAGCATCATCGTATACAGCATAATTAGTTTTCTGTCTTTAAAGATACCATGTTTATGTGCATTTTACCTAAGTGTTGTATAATTCAATATGCACCTTATGATATATAGTTAGTCTTTAACATATGTAAGTCTAAGTATTAAATATATAAAAGATCTCCTGCATTAACTGTGAAAACATTTATCTGTTGCAGAGGAGTACACAAATAAGGGTTTATTCTTTATTGTCTTTCCATTGCTATTTCCCCTTCATAACTTTGAAATTGACTGAAAGAGTCTTTAACCTTTTTTAGATGATGTAATGCTATCCGTGCATATTTTTACATAAATGAGTGTGCTGAACACATAGCAGGTACCTTCTCAGAGAAATGATGGCAAGAGAAAATTTTAAAATATTTTTCCTTAAATAAAAAGCCTGCATTATTTTGGTTAAATCACATGTCAATTTAAGCACTGAAATATGAAAACAAACAAAAAAAATCCAGAAGCTTAATATATAAGACCTTCAAATTCACTCACTGTGCTCTTACAGATTGATGCTCTGCTTGGCAAAATTCTGTACTTTTTTCATCCAAAAAAGAAAAATTGCATCTATCCTTATTTCATCAAGCACAGTTTTATTCTGAATGAGGAAGATATATAGTAACACACTTAGGTTATGGGCACTTACTTTGCTAGGTAAGCTAGTTTAAATGATTACAGAGCAATTTCTTCCTTCTCCCCACAGCTGCTAACAACCAGCACGATGCTTTAAACACAAAAGATAAAAAAATCATCCAATTCCCTTTGACATCCTTCCCAATTAGCTGAAATTAAATGAATCGCAAACTAAATGATTATATTGCTCACCATTCAAGATGTTCTGGAACAAGAAGATAGCCAATATCCACATGCCCCTGCTCCTTTCTATCCTCCCAGCTATGTGCTTTTAGCTTTCCACTCTTTTCCTTGCTTTCGGTTTCCCTGTTTGTCAACTGCAAGGTTAAAGCTGCAAGCTAAGAGGGAAGATCAGTCCAGCTTATTTTGCTGGTAGCAGTGTAGCTGTTTGGAGAATGCGTGCATGTGTCTGATTGTCCTTTAAGCAAGTGATCTGTCTCTCCTTTAGCTTCTGTTCTCCACTGACACTTGCTTACTGGTTTTCTTTTTCAGAAAGATGCAGCTAAAGGAAAAAGGGAGGTGGGTGCTTTAAGCCCAGGTGTGTCGTTAGCTCAGGGAGACACCAGCAGGTTTGCAGAGGCAGGTCCGCAGGTGAAAAAAAAATCCTCCAAAGCAAGCATAAGATCATCCCTGGTAATATCCAGCCCAGATCTGCAGAAACCAGGCTGCATATACACCACCCTTCAACCACCACATCCAGGCAGCAAGCAAGCAGACTGACACATCTTTCCTCTCCTACAGATTTAATCACATTGATCCCTCTGCTAACCTTCTCTGCCTCTGAGCAGAACAGAGGAAAGTATTAACCCTATCACAAGCTTCTGTCAATTTTAGCCTTCTGCAGTCTTAAAGCAGTAGAAAGTATCCATAGCGGGGGGGGGGGGGGGGACAAGAAGAATAGAACATAGTAGAATATTATACATTTCTATAGTTGGCTGAACTGCATCCGTTTGGCATCAGCTGAGTTTTATATGACTAATGTGTTGACAAGTAGCAGGGGGTGGCACTTCTGGAAGGTCATAGCCTAGACACAGAAGCATGTGAAATAATTTACTGAAGATTCTTAACAAAATAGTAAACTCCATTTCCAACACTTTTAAAGCACCCAATAAAATTAGGCATTAAAGTATTTCTTTACTGTGGGAACTGATTTTGTTTCCTCTTTTAGCAAACCTGTAAACTGCAGCCACACTAACAAACAACAATCTGTGCATCTACCTTGTCTTTCATAATGTGAAGGCTAGTCAAAAATTAGAAACATTAAAATAAAATAACTAGAATCAACACTGGGAACAACACTGCAGCATTAGGCCAATTCAAGATGTGTGTTAGAATTAGTAAAACTTAAAACCAAAAAAAGTCATTTATTATTGGTCTGGTGAATCTTGCATTGTCCCAGAGGGAGCTCTGCAGGGTACAACTTGGAGTGGGGACTTGCATGCCACACATCAGTATTTAAAAACACCTGCTTTGTGTCTTAAAGATGGCAACTTGGCAAGACCCAGCCTTGCTCAGTAAGTGGAACCCAAAAAAGGATGCCCCAAAATAAGACAAAAGGATGAATATAGCCAAAATGTTCAGTAGTATAGTCAGACAAGAAAGATACACAGTCCAGAGACTTCTGTGGTAGATTAGTAACAGACTGAAAATCTACTCTAAAGTATCAGAAGCATGATATAAGACCCTCCGGTTGTAATTCTTAAGGAAGCTAAAATCCAAAAGGAAAATCAGTGGGACAAATGGTTCTTTTTCTGCATCATGTTATAGCTGGAGTTGTGGTCAGGAAAGGCAGGAGAATCTTAGTTCTTCAGTTTAAAGTAATATAGCTGTGCCTAATAAGGCAGGGACTAACTGCTCATGGGGGTAATTGGGGAAAAGTGTTTTCTAAGTAGAGCGGAGAATACTGGGCAGAGACAAGAGGCAGGGAGGGGAGAGTGCAAATATATATATTTTTAAAAGCCAGTTTGCTTTGATGAGATTCAATACCCTGAATATTAATGTTTCCATAAATTGTTTTCTTAGTGTGCAAAAGTATTGGCGACAAGTAAAATCTGATGAATACTCATGTGAATGAGTTTTAGCAAAGGTTTGGGCCAGACTTGTTCATTCAGCCATCTTTGAATTGCTTTGTTTTCCCTCTTTTTGTTTGTGTTTCAGTCAACCAATCAGAGACCAGAAACAATGCCACATCATCACCCATACTCTGAATATGAGAAATCATAGGTAGCATGTACTTTTTCAAGTCTGGATGCCAAGAATAGACAGCCTCCTCATTTGGGATATAGGCTGCATTAGAGTTTTATCCAAGGGGATTTTTTTAAATTAATTTGCCAGGCCTGTCTTTTAGTATATTTTACTGTAAAAAACACTGTGGATTAAGGATACAGAAAAGCAATTATTTTTTTTTAATCTTACAAAAAAATCCAAGAATTTTTCAGAAAATGTCAATTTATATTTGTATATCATATACATTTTGTCTTTTCTGGAAAATCAAAATTGCTGCTATTGTTCCTCTGCCGTCCTTCATCATACTGACAGAGAAGCTGTTTTAGGCTCCATCAGAAAGGCCACTATCAAAGCAAGATCATTAGATGAAATTCAACCCTGTGTAGGCAGCCAGCACAGACCCTATCCATCACATAAATGTCTCTTAGTACTTGACAATAGGGCTTTAGAAGGATGTAAGGAGCACACAGACCTCATGCTCACCTTCTGCACAGGAAGTGAATATCACCCTTACTCTCTAACTTTCAGTGGTCATCTTACAGAATCTAAGGGACATATCCTCAGCTGGTGAAAACTGCAATATGTCCGCTGACTTCCATGGAGCTATGACATCTGTCCGCTACACGTTTAAATACTTAGCATTCCAGATGATGTTATATTATAGAACATGAAAGCAGAAAACTATTGTGTTGGGACCTCATTAAGACCCTGAAATACTTGGGCCAGTGGATTCCAACGGAGTATCTAGAACAACAAAACATTTTCTGAGAGTTCTGCCCACCCATACACCATAACTGGAGTATCCTGGACCAACACAACCTACGCTAAGAAGACGATTAAATCCAGGACAAAACCCACAAAATTTAGCATTCTGAATAACAAATACAGGAAGGTTTAAGTGGTAAGGTCAGCAAACTAGCTTGACATCCTTTATATAGTCTGTTCCCATTCTTGATTTTGATACCACATCCAATAAACGACTAGAGCAATCGCATAGACTCAATCTTTAAGGCTAGAAGGAACCATCATAATCATCGTTTGACTTTCTGCACATTGCAGGCCACAGAACCTCACCCACTCACTCTTGTAATAGACCCATAACCTCTGTCTGAGTTACTGAACTCCTCAAATCATGATTTAAAGAAAGGTGGATTCAAAATGACTATAAAGAGGATGGAGTAGGTTGCTGTATTCTAAATGGCTGAATGTCTTATGTTCTAATAAGAAATAGAAGATTGGACCAGTCTTACTGAGATGATGTATCGGGTCCTGAAGTAAAATTCCCTTTCCTTTATGGACAAAGATTTGAGGAACTATCTACTATAAGCCAACACTGATTTGGTCCTCAAGGACTTTTGTGTAAACCTTTCAAAAAGACTGAGTGGATGGGAAAGAATAGAGATAATCAACCTAATCAAATGTAGGGTAATGTCATGGTCCTAAGGCTTTAGGAAGCTCACCCAAATTTCTTCTACTGGAGAACTCAACAATTTGCATGGAGCACCTCACTGCAGTTTATTACATGTACCTGATTTCCAAGTTCAACTTCTAAAAGGTAAAGATAGTATTTAGAGATAGGGCTGAATTTACTGTGAGAAAGTGGTCAGAAGAGCAGAGAAGTTAACATGGGGGGAAAGACTAGATGAATAAGAAGACAGACCTCCAGTGAGCATTATCACGGGTCATTCATCTCCCAGCTTTGAAACTCTTTTGCATGTTTTGGTCATTATTGATTATCAATTTATCATCTACGTAAAAGTAACCACTACAGGTGCAACTCTGTAACAGAAACAGAGCTAATGTTAAGGGCAATCTTTACAAATAATATTATTTACCTGTCATGATGCTTTGAGTACCATTGAAAAGAGTTACAATTCTTTCAACGTAACAAACCCCATTATGGCAATATATACTGAAATGTTCCGTTTTTTATTAAGCTAAAGGCTTATCAGAAAAAAAATGTTGGTAGCTAAAATGAAGGAATGGTGAATGAGTTAGATTAAAATAAATTTCAGTGCAAACTTTTACCCAAATCTCAAATTGTATTCATATCAATCCTTTCTGAATATTGAAAATAGAAAGCTGATAAACTCCCCTCCCCACTCATTTTCATATGATCCTGAGGTTTGTAGTTTGGGTCATTGTTAGAAGAGAATGCATTCAAGAAGCGTGTGTGGAGTGAAGGGTGCAGTAGAGGGGGGCTTTTCTTGCCATATTTCTAGCCTGACTGGAAGCAAGTACAACCAGGAGGAATCTTGTGAGAAAACATGTTCTCACAAGATTTCATGCCTTATTTCATACCAAAAAGATTCAGATAAATTTTGAATACTTGTCAAAACCAATCTCTAAACCTTTTGCTGTTAACTTACGATTGCTTTAACACTTCTTTTCAGGAACTCACAATCAGCCATTTTGATCACAATAAGTTGAATTTAAGCAGCAAAAATCAAGTATTTTCAATGGGATATCTAGAACTGAAAGCCATTTCTAGGTCTATAAAAAGTGCTATTAACTTAATGGTGAAAGACAATGAGGTTAGAACAATAAAAAAACAAAACAAATTGGACTAATAGAATCTATATGTCCTCTATCGTGTAACCATTGGAAAGATTCCTTGATATAAAGAGGTCTTGTTTTTCCCAGTAATGTTAGGGGACACATGTGTGATTAATTTCCTCATCTTCCCCACAAAGCAAACATTACTCCATGAAGAAGTATCTTGCATGAAGATAAAATGAAAAAATATTACCATCTGGTTAAACATTTGTACTTTCTTGAGACTTGTCCATGGAGCTTGCACACACATGGGGGGGGGAGGGGGACTGACAAATGTTCTTAGACATCTAAGCCCCGACTTTAAGCATCTACATCTCAGGTTTAGACACCCAAGTCCAGTGGCAGACTTCACTGCAATCCACAAAACTCCCTCTGAACCCTGTAGACATTTGTACTCACTTGACTTCTAAGTTTTCAGGGTAAAAGTTCCCTAGGCACTTAAAGTGTCTGCCTCTGAGCATGAGCACTGCTGTCTTCCTCAAGACATCTGCATGCCTATCTCCTACCTAAACCCCAGAGTGACTCATGAACCAAGGGAGAATAGGCCTTGGCCACCTAAGGTGCATGGGTGCTCAGATGGGTGCCATAACCATTGGCCATTCTTAGTTTCTCTCTTTCTCTGGTCCAATGACCATATAAGTACTTATCCATATTGAAAGAGTGTCAGCAGAAGAGACAGAGAGCCTCACATCAAATATCCCATAGCTCACTGAGTAAAGCACTTTCTTGAGAGGTGGTAGATCTCTGTTCAAATCCTCTCCTTTTCTGGCAGAGAAAGTGTGGGGGGAGGGAGAGAAGAATTGAACTTGGATCTCCCACATCCTAGGTTAGTGCTCCAATTGCTGGTTGGAACCACCACAATCACCTCCTTCCCATCCCCACCCTGTTCTGTGTGGAGTGAGGCAAGTGCCTAACTCATTCCCTCACGAAACGCCTTAGGAACCTAAGCTGCCTGACTCCAGAAGACAGGTTCCCATTCATGGACCACTAAGCGGAGATAGGCGCCTAAATCCAAGCTGCAGGGATGCGCCTAAATCCAAGCTGAAGGGATGCGCCTTTATCCAAGATGGGGCGGGGCTTACTACATGCCTCTCCTGTCAAGGTCTCCTACTGGCAAGCTTAGGCACAGAATTACCTAGGTGCTGGTTTTTATGGATTGCATTCTAAGGTTCCTATCTCTTCCTCTTCACTGTATAGTGAGCCTAACTCGGCTTTGCAGATTGTTGTGTTGTTCCTGTGATTTTCTAGGAACTCAAAACTAAGGTGCCATCATGCTGAGTATAGCAATGCCTAAGACCCTTCATGGATCCCACCCTTAGTTTATTAGTCAAGATATGTCCATGAATCAATACATCATAAGTGTTACTATAGTATTCATCTTAAAACTAACAAAGTTGAAAGCATATAGAAAACCAAAATGGTCTTTCTATGAGTATTTTCACTGAAGTTTCTTTTTCCTTCAGCAGCTTTTGTTTTTAGAGTTCTAGGAATGTACTGCAGGAAATTTTTTTAAAAAAACCTATTTCTTTTTGAGTATGGGAAAACCTAGTACCTGCAACAATGGTATTAAGAAAGTATATGTAATTCATATTCTCTTGGGAGCTTTTCTTCCCCAAATTGCTTTTTTTGCCTCAGAGATTATCAAGTTTTTCTACGAGAAGAGGAAAAAACCCAAACAAAAAAAAATGCCTCCTAAACATTTAGAATTGATCAAACACCAGGACAGCATTTTTGCAAAAAATTATATGAAAAAGTTCTCCCCCCCTTTATATGTCAACAATTTCCTTAAATCAAAATTATGAAATTTCCAAAAATTCTGATCAGCTCTACTAACAACTAATTGTAGTGATTAAAGTAAATCACTAACAAGCTTTGGTAGGAAGCTCATTCAGTTCTCATTGGCTGGAAGGATGTTAACAAGAACTGTAAGAATTTAAGAAAACGTGTCTATTTGAATCCTAACATGCAAAAATACAAACAGCTACAGTTATATGAAAATTTTGAGGGGCCTCAGAATTTGGAAAATGTCCAGCATAATTTTTCTTTTATAAAGAAGAGAAAGATAGGAGAGAGAATGATTAACTTCTTCATATATAAAAGAACATGTTCTTGAGATAGAGCTGAGGAAAAAAGGCATGTAAGGTAACTGAGGGTGGAGGATCAAAACAGTGTGTCCAGGGGTTCAGATAACTTTATTTTGCATAAAGAGTTGGGCTTTCAGTATTACAGGCATACTTGGCATTAGACTTTCTGGGGCCTTGGGCAGGAACTAAGGAGCCAAAGCAGAAGCCTGATCATGTAACTTAGCTTTGAGGGGGCACCCTGTGGTGTGGGTCCCCAGGCAATTGCCCTGCTTGCTACCCACTAACATCAGCCCTGGTTACGGGAAATGCACAGATGGTTGTTAGTCCTGTACCTGGGAACCAGACAGGAGCATAAGAAACTAAAGAAGTACTACAGCTGCACATCTAGAACACCCATAAAGAGGAGTACTCTGCCCTTTACGTGTCTGACCTATGTACAAAGAGAAGACATTATAAAAATGAGCTTGAAATTCTGTTTTAAACCCACCCTATTGTGCCTTACTTCTGCAGCATTATCAAAATCATTGACTTATCCAGACCATTTACAATATGCCACAGGAATTTCTCTAATAAATCTCTTATGGGTGTCAGTCACATTTTTAACAATGTTTGATTATAAAAGGGGCTGAGTATCCAGTGGTCAGAACAAATAATTGGGATATAGGAAGATTTGGATTCTAGTTTTTGTGGAATATCTATAGCCACATCCTTTAAAAATGCCACAGGAGCTTGTGAGGAAATTTGGGGTCTTGCAGATTCCAAGAGGCTTTTTCAAAAATCGACGACAGTCTCAGTGGTCTGCAGACCTTTCTTTTTAGCTATTGCTACAGTGCAATCCATTAAGTACTGTAATAATGTGGGAAGGAGTTTATCTTGAGTCAAATTCTGCCCTCATTTACCTGTGTGGAACTCCTCTGATTTAAACAGAGCTGTGTCTACATAAATGAGAGCAGAACTGAAGCCTTTATGTGGGCCAATTCTCCTCTAGTCAGAATCAGCATGCAGAAGGAGCCAGGAAGAGCAGGGTGCTGTGTCTCAGGAGATGCAGAGAGTTCTCTGTATTCTTGTCATCCACAAATGGCCTCCACCTGTGTAGATGTGCTGTTGAAGAGGCATGTCGTCTGCTTGCAAATTTCTATCACTATGAATCTTCAAGTCTTTTATGTATGGGATGGGGGGGAAGCAGCGCAGCTATGAAGCAGGCTTGCTGAGCACAATTGTAAAGGTCGGGTGTAAAGCTGAGAAAAGAAAAGCAGATATAAAATGCATCTGCCCATTTGGGGCAATTGCAGCCTTTCCATTGGCTTTACCCCGCTCTCCCACCCTCTCCACTTAGTTATTTGGTGTAAATCCAATGACAGAATCGGACCCCAACTATTTCTCACTCCATGAGCTGTGTTTTGTTCCTGGAGAAAGTTAACAGGACAAAGGGAAATGGAGAATATTATCCTTTCCAGCTTGTTTTATGGAAAATATAGAAAAAAAAAAAACAATCTACTATACCTTCCTTGGACAGTTGTTAAAAAAACAAAACAAAATAGGCTATTCCTGTCCACAAGTCTACATCAGCTGCTGTTCATTCTGGAAAACCACTGACAATCATTCAGTTTACAAAGAAAAATGAGTGCACATCATATTGGAGGTTTTAAATTGCCCTATACATCATGAGAACTTTGACTTCTCAACAATTATCTTCTTTCTGCTGGTCATTTCCATATTAAGTTTTCATCCTCTTTTTTTGGTGCCAGTTGTGATGTCACAAAAATTCCACACTAAACATGACATCAGTGACATCATTATAACATCAGTGGATGAATTTTTAATGTAAGTAATAGGCAGAAATGATGAACGAAAGAAGGAATTAATAGAATAGGTGGGGAAGAGAAATACAAAACATGCAATAGAGGTCACATGGCTTTGAGGAACATGACCAGGGCTGTGAGCCCAGAACTTCTGATTCCTACCTTTGTAATTGAATGACCTTTATAATACTGTACACTTACACAGCACTTTACAACCATTGTTTGTCCCCAGGATACCATTTCTGTTTATAGCATTATTACCCCATTATACAGCTGGGAGGAACTTATGCTTAGAGAGGTTAAGACCAACATTATCAGAAATATTCACTATATGTGGGTACTACATATGACATCTGCTAGAGTCTGACAGTTAGAGGGACAAGAAATCTCATTCTACTTAGCAACGTGGGAAACAGATGGTGGTCATGACACTACCCTTCCCATATTGATCATTGACTTCTGTGGAGCTCTGCACAGGTGCAGGGGTCTGTCTGCACAGAGCGGCTCACAGGTTTGGGGCCAGAGTAATCAGGAAAATCACTGGCACACATCTCGTTAACTTCATATTTTTTTTTTATATTCAGTTACCCTCTAATCATTGTCAGGTTGTTGTTGTTGTTTTTTGCCACATGTAAGTAATGGTGACTCATTAAAAAGTCAACATTTGCTAACAGTTATTTCTTTTTGTGAGTATAAGGAAAAACTGTTATCTCAGATACAGCAATGTGCTAACAGTTGATAACTGTTTGCTTTTAATGGCAGCCACTTTAATCATGTATTTTTAATGTCAGTTTATAGGAGGGGAAACAGTCAAAGAGGCTACATAATTTACCTGGGAGTCCCTGATCTTGAGACTTAAGCAAGGGTCAAAAGCATTTTTCCCATTAGTCTTAACCAGCTCTAGGAATTTAGATCCAAACATAGGCCTAGATCAAAACAAGGCGCAAAACTGTGGGAAGAGCTGTGTAGTATGATACCAGGTGTAGAAAGCCAATATCATTATCATAGAATCATAGAATATTAGAGTTGGAAGGGACCTCTGGAGGTCATCTAGTCCAACCCACTGCTTAAAGCAGGACCAATCCCCAACTAAATCATCCCAGCCAGGGCTTTGTCAAGCCTGACCTTAAAAATCTCTAAGGAAGATGACTCTCCCATCTCCCTATGTAACCAACCCATTCCAATGCTTGACCACCCTCCTAGTGAATTTTTTTTCCTAATATCCAATCTAAACCTTCCCAACTGCAACTTGAGAACATTACTCCTTGTTCTGTCATCTGGTACCACTGAGAACAGTCTAGATCCATCCTCTTTGGAACCCCCTTTCAGGTAGTTGAAAGCAGCTGTCAGATCCCCCCTCAGTCTTCTCTTCTGTAGACTAAACAATCCCAGTTCTCTCAGCCTCTCCTCATAAGTCATATATCCCTTTTCCTTATATTATGAAGCGTAAATAGGAGTGCCTGGTTTGTCTAGTCTCTATTATTTATTATCTTATACATGTCATTTGTGATATTATGCATCTGTCATGTCCCCTCATATTTATCAGCTCTTAAAGCACTCCTCATTTTTAACATGCTCTCCCAATATGGAATTCTTTCTTGCCTCTATCATTTTCACTGCCTTCCTATTTTTACTGTATCTTTTATGGAGATGGTATGACCAAAACTGACCAGAGTATTTGAGTATTTTTAAGTGGGTTAGTTAGAAGATCTAACAAGAGTAAGCTCTCTTATGTGATGTCTAATACTTCCTGCTTTTGTCATGCATTCAATGCATGAGAACATCTTTTTACTATTTTGGTACTCTGCTTAGGACTGAAACAAGAACAGTAAGAGGCAAAAGAAAATTATGCTCAATTGGTAACATCACAACAATTTCAGAAATGAGGTTTGTTTTCATAATCATAGGATTATAAATTCACTGCAGGATCAAACTGAAAGAGAAGCTGGGTTGTGAGGGAAGAGGATCTTACCCAAGCACAAAGTGCACATTAATTGTCTATTTTATAGTACCTTATATATCAAAGCACTAATGACTGGCCACATCAACGGTTTTCACGCAATTTCCTCCCAGAGTTAGCTCTGGTATAAAAGTCCTACTTTAGGTACTGCTATAGAGATGCTAATGAGTTAATTCACCATCCTTGCATTCAACCTTAACATCAGAGTGCATCAAAACATTTCCAAGGAAAGTTTTTCCATCAGAAAATGCTAATTCTCTGAAATCAAAATGTTTCAAAGGACCTATCAATTTCATCCAATTTTTTGATAAAAAAGTGCTTCATCAAACTACTTCATTTAGTCTCCATTGTTTTTACTATTATATTTCATAATACAGAAATAAAAATGAAGTGCTTCAATTTTATCAAAACAAAGTGTTTTGATAAGGTAGTTTCCATATTTCCAACATTACATTCTTTGGAATTTTTATTTTGTGGGAAATTTTAATTTTGCTTCCAATTTTTTCTGCAGGACATTCTGAAATTCAACCAGATCTAGGTAACATGCTAAGATTCCAAGCCTGCTTATTGACACAAGCACATTCAGGCTCCCCCTGAAAATCTTGTGCCCAGCATACAAGCTTCCAGTATTGGGGCCTAAACTTTCAGTTCTGGAAGCCAAAGTTCAAATTCTGTTCAGGTTACAAGTAAAGAGTTAGGTGGTCTCACCTCACTCCCTCCTGTATACTTATCAAAAAAACAACCACACAATGTCTTCTCAGTAGAGTTCCAGAACACCATCAACAGCTGTGGCAGGTCAAGACTGATAGACATTGGCAGAGCTTTGTGGGAAAATGGCAGAATGCCTGCACGCACAGTGTCCTGCTGAAGTGCTATCAGTTCTTCATTTTAATAAGCATCAAATTCACCCACACGACCACATTTAAAAATAACCCCAAACCGAGTGATTACCTGTGCATAGTAGTTAATATTAAAATCTTGTCAGTCCTCAGAAATTAATAGTGTTCTTGGATAACTTATTAAAGTATGTTTCCTCAACATTCTGGGAATTTGATTAAATAATTTTTGCTTCTGTCCATTATATATTCATAAGTGCAATAAACATGAAAACTGTCTCTAGATTAAATTTCTTAGAAAACATAATTGAAATATCTTCCTCTTTTTACAATAAATTACATATAACCTCACTTAAATCATGTGGCAAGACATATTAACAATAGTAATTATAAACCAATAAAATAAAAATATAGACATTAATTTTTCTTTAGATGAAATAAACACATTGCTGAAAGGCATGTAGTTAGCTGTGTACCTGTTTCAGAAAATAATGTACTTTCACAAGAAAACAAACCACATAGATCACTAATGCCCAAACAACAGCATCTAATTCCAATTGTAGCAGATATGTTGTTAAGTGATGGACGGTCACTTTGCTAGGTAAGGTAGTTTAAATGATTACAGAAAAATTTCTTCCTTCTCTCCATGGCTGTCAACAACCAGAGTGAAGCTTTAAATACAAAAGATAAAAATTCATCCTACTGACACCCTACCCAATTATCTGAAATAAAATGAATCACAAACTAAATGATTATATTGCTCACCATTCAAGATGTTCTGGAACAAGAAGATAGCCAATATCCACATGCCCCTGCTCCTTTCTATCCTCCCAGCTATGTGCTTTTAGCTTTCCACTCTTTTCCCTGCTTTCGGTTTCCCTGTTTGTCAACTGCAAGGTTAAAGCTGCAAGCTAAGAGGGAAGATCAGTCCAGCTTATTTTGCTGGTAGCAGTGTAGCTGTTTGGAGAATGCGTGCATGTGTCTGATTGTCCTTAAAGCAAGTGATCTGTCTCTCCTTTAGCTTCTGTTCTCCACTGACACTTGCTTACTGGTTTTCTTTTTCAGAAAGATGCAGCTAAAGGAAAAAGGGAGGTGGGTGCTTTAAGCCCAGGTGTGTCGTTAGCTCAGGGAGACACCAGCAGGTTTGCAGAGGCAGGTCCGCAGGTGAAAAAAATCCTCCAAAGCAAGCATAAGATCATCCCTGGTAATATCCAGCCCAGATCTGCAGAAACCAGGCTGCATATACACCACCCTTCAACCACCACATCCAGGCAGCAAGCAAGCAGACAGGCACATCTTTCCTCTCCTTCAGCTTTAATCACATTGATCCCTCTGCTAACCTTCTCTGCCTCTGAGCAGAACAGAGGAAAGTATTAACCCTATCGCAAGCCTCTTGCCTCATAAGCCAGTCGTAGCCCTCTCTGTGTCCCTAAAGCAGATAGAAAATATCCACAGAGGGGAAAACCAAGACTGATATAATCATGTGGAATTTAGTAACTTTGTTTTTGGTTATATTAGGGTCTTGCTAGTATCCACTGAATGTTTACTGATAGTTTTATTTTATGGCTATTAGGAAGATGTAGAGGAAAATACACTGGAGGGACCATCAGGAAAATAAATTGAACTAAATCATATTGAGCATTACAATTTTTAAACTGTCCTATATTGGTCCAGTTTTATTTTTAACTAGTATGTTACACAGAAGTTTTTTAGTTGCAAATTTGAACTCTCTTTTACTGAAAGGAATGGCTGAATTTCAAATTTTAAAGTAAATGAGAGAACATAAAGTTGTCAAACCAATAACTGTATTGTGCAAGCTAGAAGATAATGCCAGTGCTCCAAGGGTTAATATCTAGACTAAAATCCCAGACCCCAATCCTGCAAACTCTTATGTGAATGCTTAACTTCATGCAGGAGTAAACCCTTCTGTCCCACAGAGCTCACAGGTACACAAGGTCTGGGGAAAGGGAACAGTAAAAAGTAATTTTGATTCAATTGTATTATAGTCACCCTAAACAACCCTGCAAAAGTGGGTCTTTTAGGGGAATTTTTAAAAGTGAAAAAGATAGGGGCCATGAAGATAGGCTCAAAAAAGTTGGTCCATGAATGGGGTTCCTGTGAATCAAAGCCTGATGGAGGTGATTGTGTGAGACATTTAAGTTAGAAATGTGGTGGAAAGGAGATGACATGGGGCAGCATGGAGCTTCTCCCCGGAAGGGAAGCTGGGAGAGGCAGAGTTGTGTCATGTTTTGAAAGGGGTGACGAGTTATTAGCAGATGGAAAGCCAGCGGAGGGATTCAGAAAGGAAACAGATGCCATCAAATTAAAAGGCAAGTAAGCTGACCTCAATGGATGTATTTTGTAGGGATTGAATGGGGGCAATGTGTGTGCATTTGGGAAGCCAAAGGGGAAGACCCTGCAGAAGTTGAGGTGGATATAATATGGACATGGACAAGAGATTTGGCCATGGGGGTGGAATGAAAAGTATGTATCTTGGCAATTCTGAGGAGGAAGAAACAGCAGGATTTGTGAAGCAAGGGAGAGGAAAGAGTCCAAAGTAATCTCCATACTGTGGTCTGAGTGATTGATAGGATGGATAGAAAAGAGGGAGAGGATGTAGGGAAGTTGAAGGATGAAAGAAAAGGAGGGGCCTTGTTACATTTAAGTTTCTTCATGAACAGTTTTTTGAGGCTCAGCTAAAAGATCCATTTATTCCACCTATCCCACCATCTCTCCAATAAACATAACTCCACAAATTATCCTCTTCCATTTTCAACCTTAGAACACTGAAGATCACATATGAAGACATTGCATTAAAATATGAGTGTTGAAGAGAAACTAGGCTCTTAATATCTTGATCTTCAGGGATCCCACTATTCCAATTACTTGCATATTGCTGCTTAGGTTTAAAAAAAGTAGAGACTAATAGGATTTTCTGTACGTTGAAGTGTATGTATCTAGTGCTCATGTATCTAGCCAGATTGACTTTGGAATTCTAGAGACAAAGTGGGTGAGGTAATATCTTTTATTGGACCAGTTTCTCTTGGTGAGAGAGACAAGCTTTCGGAGCTACACAGAGCTCTTCTTCAGGTTTGAGAAAGGTACTTACAGTTTTCACAGCTAAATACAAGGTTGAACAGAGTTTAGCATAGGTAATTAGCACATATTCTAAGGCAGGGATCGCAACCTTGGCATGCAGCACTGCAGGCTAAGCACCCTTAGCAGGCCCTGCTGGTTTGTTTACTTGCCGGTTTGCTGATCGCGGCTCCCGCTGGCCGCAGTTCACTGTTCCGGTCCAATGGGGGGCTGCGGGAAGTGGCGGCCAGCACTCAGTAAGACCCTCTACTCAGACCCTATGCCACCAGCACTCCCAGCTATCTCCGTGGCACCACCAACTTCCAGAGAAAACTACAATGCATTGGTGATCTTTCAGAAAACACCATCCTAGCCACCATGGATGTAGAGGCTCTCTACACAAACATCCCACACAAAAATGGAATACAAGCTATCCGGAATAGTATCCCTGATGATGCCACACACAAGTGGTTGCTGAGCTCTGTGACTTTATCCTCACACACAATTATTTCAAATTTGGTAACAATATATACCTCCAGACCAGTGGCACTGCTATGGGCACCCGCATGGCCCCACAGTATGCCAACATCTTTATGGCTGACCTGGAACAACGCTTCCACAACTCTCGTCCACTCACACCCCTTCTCTATCTATGCTACATTGATGACATCTTCATCATCTGGACCCATGGGAAAGAAACTCTGGAAGAATTCCACCATGATTTCAACAGCTTCCACCCCACCATCCACCTCAGTCTGGACCAGTCTACACGGGAAGTCCACTTCCTAGACACAACAGTGCAAATTAATAATGGCCACATCAGCACCACCCTATACCGAAAACCTACCGACAGCTATGCCTGCCTTCATGCCACCAGCTTCCATCCCAGAGATACCACACAATCCATTGTCTACAGCCAAGCACTGAGGTACAATCGTATTTGCTCCAACCCCTCAGACAGAGACCAACACCTACAAGATCTTCACCAAGCTTTCTCAAAACTACAATACCCGCACAAGGAAATAAGGACACAGATCAACAGAGCCAGATGTGTACCCAGAAGCCTGCTGCTGCAAGACAAGCCCAAGAAAGAAAACAATAGAACACCACTGGCCATCACCTACAGTCCTCAGTTAAAACCTCAACAACTCATCATCAGTGATCTACAACCCATCCTGGACAATAATCCTTCACTTTCACAGGCCCTGGAAGGAAGGCCAGTCCTGGCCCACAGGCAACCCACTCACTAACCTTAAGCAGATTCTCACCAGCAACAGCACGCCATGCCATAACAACTCTAACTCATGCAACAAACCTCGATGTCAACTCTGCCCACATATCCACACCAGCAACACCAGCACAGGACCTAACCAGATCAGCCACACCATCACTGTTTCATTCACCTCTACCAATGTAATATATGCCATTATATGCCACCAATGTCCATCTGCTATGTACATCAGCCAAACTGGACAGTCCCTACGAAAAAGGATAAATGGACACAAATCAGATATCAGGAATGGCAATATACAAAAACCTGTAGGAGAACACTTCAACCTGCCTCGACACACAATTACAAATTTAAAAGTCACCATATTGCAGAAAAAAAACTTCAAGACCAGACTGAAAAGAGAAACTGCAGAGCTGCAATTCATTTGCAAATTTGACACAATCAATCTGGGATTGAACAAAGATTTTGAATGGCTTGCTAATTACAATCTCCTCTCTCCGAGTTCACACCTCCAATTCAACTGCTAGAGGAATACCTCACCCTCCCTGATTAGAGATAACAAGCTGGTTCAGCCTGATTGGACTAACCTTGTTATCTCCTACCTGGTTCTTGCCTACTTATCTATACCTGCCACTGCTTGCATCCGACCAAGTGTGTATTAGCCCATGAAAGCTTATGCTTCAATACTTTAGTTAGTCTTTAAGGTGCCACGGGACTCTTCGTTACCTCTCTGATTCATGTTAAAACTAAAGTATGGTATTTCTGAGTCATGTGGTTCACGAGGGAGGAATTTTCAAAAGCACTTGCTGTTTGTCTGACTTTGCTCCCATTGAAGTTAGTGGGAGTTTTACCAATGACTTCAATAGGAAAAGAGCTAGGCTAATGCGGAGTACTTTTGAAAATCTCACACTGAATTCATAGCTATTAAATACACAAAATTAAGTAATATAGGACATGCTCCAACCTACCGAATTTCAACATGGTATGTTGATGTCACCTCAGAGGAGGTTTAATCCAGGTTATTCAATGTGATTTATCTTTCTTAGATACTTATAGGGTTCCCATTACCATGGCATGTAAGCACCTCACAGTCTTTAATGTATTTATCCTTACAACATCCTGTGAGATAGGACAGCACTATTATTGCCATTTAAAAGGTGGAGAACTGAGGCACAGAAAGGCTAAGTGACTTGCCAAATGTCAGATCGGAAGCCTGTGGCAGAGGAAGGACTTGAGCGTGCCCTCCCCCCAAGTCTCTCAACTTCTGGGCTAGTGCCTTACCACTGGACAATCCTTCCTCTTGTGGCAATGGTATTAATATACTGAGGTATCCACTGATGCTGAATATTTGATAAAAAATTCTTACAGATATCTGAGATTTTCCAAGTGTAATTTGTAACTTCTAATTTATGAAGTGATTCTTTTCATTTGTTCTCAAGCCCTTTCTTCCTCTAGAACTGTCTAAGTAATTGAAAATGTCAGTAATTATATGTCTCCATCTATTTGAATGTTCATTGTTATAGTGATAGTTCCAGGGGGTAACACTACTGAGGATCTTAGAGAATAGCTTACCTTTATGTAAAAACTACTTTCAGTACCTTGTGAAGAAAGGTGGCAGCCAGTTTTACCCTCTGTAAATATGTAAAGATCACATCGAAGTTCTTTTTAAAGGCTGTTTGAACAATTTGTACTAACTGTGCTGACGATATCCTTGTTTTGCATCTACAAAGGTTGACAAGAACAAAATGTAAATGGAAAAAATGCGATGGAATGTACAAGGGAAGGCAGGTTGTGGCCCCTTAACTCTTCTCTGCTGCACGTTCCTATTAAATGCAGTTCAATGGCATATTCATAAACACCCACTCAGCAGCCTTGCTCCCAGAGGCTGATGCCATATTCCCTTGACCCAATTCCCCCTTAAAGGACCAGGGTCATCTAAAAGCTGCTTTGAGGCCAGCTAAGCCATAAGCTAGTTTAGCACAACAGGGTTGCAGAGTCCTGGACCCAAACAAGTGCTCCTCAGTCTGTGGCAGCCAGGCCAAGGCTTCACATCCCACTACCAATGTTTCAAATGGTGTTGAGATTTAGCCTACATCCAGAAAAAATGGCAAGCAGGGTACAACCAAGAACCGATGATAAAATGCAGTCTTGGCAATAGCTGCTACCTGAACACTAGATGACCTCCTGAGGTCCCTTCCAACCCTGATATTCTATGATTCTGTGTCTGCTGATTGGAGTAAAACTGGTTATTAGCCCACATGGAATTACTGATTTCCCAGCACTGCCACTTCAGTGCATGCTCTTTGCTCCAGGTAGAAAATAATACCTTAAAATGTATTGGTTAATAAATCATTGTCAGTTTTTAATATTAATAGTCCCTTTGAAACTGATTCTTACCAAATATCACAGTTAGTGGCTGCTTTGCTAATGTGTTAATGGGTCATTAACTAAAACCAGTCATTAGCTGCCAGTATAACAACTTCCATAAGGATTTATTAAGGTAACCTCATATATTATTAAAGAGAAATTTCATGGATTTAATTTTTTTAAAAATTATCTCCCTTGGGCTTCCACTGATATTGCTTCTAAGGTGGAAATGTTTGCATATCAGATGATGATTAAGTCCACTTCTATCCTTTTTAAACATTCATAATTTTATTTCTAAAGTTGCCCTTTTCTTCTCGAGCACTGGGGGGCACTCTACATCACTTAAAAGGCTAATGCAGCAAAAAGCTCATTTAAAAAAAAATACTCTTTTAATATTCACAATGAAATAGACCAACCTGGGGAGGATCTGGTACAAGAAAAAAGAAGACAGATTAAACGATCTAATCTACCTTTATTATCAAAACCTATAAAAGGAAATCCTATTTTCATGCATCATGGAACTGTGGAACTCATTGCCACAGAAAGTCTCTGAGACCAAGCGCTCAACAAGATTCAATAGGAGACTGGATATTTATATGACTATCAGAGTATCCAGAATTCTTATAATATATGTGGCCATTTTTGGAAGGGACATTAAACTTTGTGCTTCAGGGTTTAAACCAACCTCTATTAGAGACCAGTATGAGATCTATCTAGGGGCATATGGTAGACCCAGGGCAGACAGCTGCCAGAAAGGCCTGTAAGTAGAAGGGTTGTGACAGGGAAATTGGGTCCAGCTGAGCAAGGCTGCCACAGCCAGAAGCAGGGCCAGCTGAGGCCAGTTAAGGAGGCTGTCAGAGCCCTTTAAAGAGACTCCTCCCCAGAGAGGGGTGTGGGAGTTTGAGGAGTGAGTTTGGAGGCAGTGGGAGTTAGAGGAGTGAGTTTGGTGGAAGCAGGGGAGTTTGAGGAGTGAGTTGGAGGGAGCAGGGATGGAGAGGCTGCTGGCAAGCAGGGGAGGAGAACAAAGGGTCCCTCCCAGGGGGAACCTAGCTTTCCTAGCCTGCAGGAGCCTGACCCTGAGAGGGAGAGAAAGAGAGTGGGCTGCTAAGGAGCAGCGGAAGAAAATGGGTCTGGTGCAGCCTGGCCAGGGCGCCAGTGTCACACCAGGACCCCAAAAGGACTTGAGTCAGGGGAGGTGAGGAGCCACCTTGTCACAGGGCAGATTATCCCATATCCACCTACTATGGGGGTTTCTCCACCTTCTTCTAAAGCATCTGGTACCACTCACTGTTAGAGAGACAGGATACTGAACTAGTTAGACCATGAATCGGATCGAATATGTTCCCGTGTTTTTCCTTTTTTTTTTTTTTTTTTTTAATAGATGGATTTCAGGATGCATGGGCTTCCACAGCTATTGTTCACCATAGAAAAGGAACAAACGATTGCCTGGTGACCTACAGACATTAAAAAAAAATCCACATCGCCAATACTTGTCACATACTGATATCAGAAAAATCTTTTTTTTTTCTCTCTGTTACTAAGAATGGGAGGTAACTTTAGCCTTGATTCTGCAATGGGTTCTATCGTGGCAGACTCCTGCACCTATGCAGACCCCACATTAACTTCACTTGGAGTGCTACAGAGATGTGGAGGTGTGCCCATGATGAGATTATTACAGGATCAGGGACTTTGTGGTAACAATAACAATTCACTTTTTATTAGGTTTCACATTGAGGCGAGAATGATGGGATCCCTAAAAGTTAAACAGTGTGTGAGCACAGACTGTCAGCATCTAGAAGTACTGGACATAGGGTAGCAGATGTCCCAATTTCATAGAAACAGTCACGATATTCAGGACTTTTTATTATATAGACCTCTATTACCCTCCACCCATTCTGATTTTTCACAGTTGCTATCTGGTCATCCTAGGACATTCTAACTTGTTCAAAGAAAATATATTTTAAAAACCATATTGTCATGAAAATTGGCAGATCTTATTCACAGTCATCTTATGTGAACCAAAACAAATCTAGCCGTCAAGCCACTGTAATTTACATCACTGGAAAAATAAAACTGTGATTTACAGGCTGTTAAAGGTTAGTAAGTTGGTACTAAATGGTTCAAATTACATCCTGTTTTGTAATCTGTGGATGAGCTGAAATTATTTATGAATGCCATATTTTCTCAGAATGGTTTTGTTTTATTTCATCTCTGCAAGGCAATGCTGCAGAAATTCATCTAAAAGTATTGCAGTGATAATGTCTTAATTTATACCTCATGGGGGGGGAGGGTGAACAAAACCAGAGAAACAGAAGGGATGTGAAAGATCTCTGATGATAAAACTTCATGACTTCCTGTTTTTGAGAAATCACCTGTGAAATGTGCTTGTATATTAGAAAAATCTTCAGCACTATCACTTAAGTACCTCATCAAACTAAGGAAACCCCAACTGAATATGGAATCATGAAACAGCCTTACTGTTTTTGTCCCTGATTAACTGTAACATTTATAGTTAGAATTGTATTGTTTTTTTCACTAGCAATTGCTGATATAACTACATAATCAGTTGCACTCAGTGTTGACTGTACCTTTGTAAAGGAAGAATGCATCTTTCACAGGGTGGAGAAAGAATGCTGGGTGTGTGATTATTATGCTTACATGCAACTCCTTTTCCATAAACCAATGTATTCCTTGTGATAAAATCACAACCCTCCTGAATACTGTGAATCAAAAAGGCTTAACACTTCCTGGTAGAAGCATTCTGTAGCATGACAGGGTACAAAGCTTTTCCTTTCCAATAAAGACTAGAGATGACCCTGAGTCAAGACTCTCAATCCAAAACCAAATGGGAAAGTTCAGATCTGAATCTGAAGTTTGTCATTCATGAAACCTCTGGTAAAGATTAAATTCACCAGCCAGTATAAAATGGTAATTAGAAAATAAGATCTGGTTTTCAGCTAATTATTCAGTGTAATGATGTCTAGAGTAGGTGGAAGGCAGAATGCAGACAACCACGTGATGAAAGTCAGCACTAAAGTGAAAGGTTCAACATCATGCTCCATAAAAGAGAGCTCACAACGCCTCCTCCCCACTTTGCATCTCTCCGCTGGCTCCACTGCAACAAAAAACAATCTGCTTTTCTTTGCCTTTAAGGCCTTCCACCTACTTTGTACAGGAGTCAATAATGGCAGAAAGTGGAAACTGGGTGGAGGAAGGGGAATTAATCCCTACATATTACTATTCACTAACTAGCTCTCAAAGGAACATACATTAACGGAGTAGAAAGCCAGTAATGGTGGCATTAAAGCAGCTAATAGGCATAAATCACAGCATACCTACAGTAGGAAAATCTACCATCTGGGTTTGTCCTACTGGGTGATTAAATGAGAACTCACCCCAACATGAAACAAGTTGAGTCCAAGCTTTCACGGTGTAAAAAAGTTCAATTAAAGATGTTTTCTTACCTCTCCACATATAGTACGGGTGTTAGCATGGGTGTTATTCTTTTATTTATTTTGTGTTAGCGCCTAGTGGCCCCATTCAACTCGCATTGTGCCCAACATTATATATAGTATATACAGTAACAAATCATTAACAAATCATTCCAGCCCCACAGTTTTAACAACTGAAGTAGACGCAATGTAGAAAAGGTGAGGGGCGGGGAGGAAATTTTTTGTAGAGCAGGTTAAACTTTTTGGTCTGAAACATTTTTTGATGAAAAATGGCACGCTCAGCAAAATGAGAATTTTTATCAAAAATGTCTAAATTTGACCATTTGGAGGGGGGAATTTTTCCTTTTAGGGTTTTGAGGTTTTGGATAAAATCCCCTACACTTCTGAAGAAAAAATTCAGGGTTTGTTGGTCAAAAAACTTTGGAAGAATAAAATACATTTCAAAACCAGCTTTAATTCACACTCATTTCACAAATATGGAACTGAAGCAGAGATAGTCACTCACTTGCCCATGGCCACACACAAATTCTGTGGCAGAGACAGAATTCAAATCTCTGTTGTTCCAGTCCAGGACTTAAAGCAATATACCACTGCTTCTCTCCTCTCTTCAAACTCCACATAATACATTATTGTACAACATGAAATGTTAATTCAGGGCTTGTCTACCCCAGTGGGATAATGTGCTACAGGGCTGAGATTTATAAAGCACGTTAATATGCTGCACATTTATTGGTCCATGTAGACTCTGCTGGGGTGTGTCTCCACAGTTGTTTTGGAGTGAACCTTCCAGCCTGGGTCAGCAAACTCAGGTTAGAATAATAGAATCATAGAATATCAGGATTGAAAGGGACCTCAGGAGGTCATCTAGTCCAACCTCCTGCTCAAAGCAGCACCAATCCCTAATTAAATCATCCCAGCCAGGGCTTTATCAAGCCTTACTTTAATAAACTCTAAGGAAGGAGATTACACCACCTCCCTAGGTAACCCTCCAGTGCTTCACTACCCTCCTAGTGAAAAAGGTTTTCCTAATATACAGGCTAAACCTCCCCCTCTGCAACTTGAGACCATTGCTCCTTTTTCTGTCATCTACTACCACTGAGAACAGTCTAGATCCATCCTCTTTGGAACCCCCTTTCAGGTGGCTGAAAGCAACTATCAAATCCCCCCTCATTCTTCTCTTCTGCAGAAGAAATAATGCCAGTACCCTCAGCCTCTCCTTGCAAGTCATGTGCTCCAGCCCCCTAATCATTTTTGTTGCCCTCCGCTGGACTCTTTCCAATTTATCCACATCCTTCTTATAGTGTGGGGCCCAAAACTGGACACAGTACTCCAGATGAGGCCTCACCAATGCTGAATAGAGGGGAATGATCATGTCTCTTGATCTGCTGGAAATGCCTCTACTTATACAACCCAAAATGCTGCTAGTCTTCTTGGCAACAAGGGCACACTGTTGACTCATATCGAGCTTCTCATCCACTGTAACCCCTAGATCCTTTTCTTCAGAACTGCTGCCTAGCCACTAGGTCCCTAGTCTGTAGCAGTGCATGGGATTCTTCCGTCCTAAGTGCAAGACTCTGCACTTGTCCTTGTTGAACCTCATCAGATTCTTTTGGCCCAGTCCTCTAATTTCTCTAGTTCTCTCCCAGTTTAGTTTCATCTGAAAAATTGCTGAGTGCAGTCCATGCCATCCTCCAGATCATTAATGAAGTTATTGAACAAATCTAGCCCCAGGAGAGACTCTTGGGGCACTTCACTTGATACTAGCTGCCAACTAGACATGGAGCCATTGATCACTACCCATTGAGCCCAATGATATAGCCAGATTTCTATCCACCTTATGATCCATTCATTCAGCCCATACTTCTTTAACTTTCTGGCAGAAATACTGTGGGAGACTGTATCAAAAGCTTTGCTAAAGGCAAGGAATAACTCATCCACTGTTTTCCCCTCATCCACAGAGCCAGTTATCTCATCATAGAAGGCAATTAGGTTAGTCAGGCATGACTTGCCCTTGGTGAATCCATGCTGACTTTTCCTGATCACTTTCCTCTCCTTTAAGAGCTTCAGAATTTATTCCTTTAGGACCTTCTCCATGATTTTTTCAGGGACTGAGGTGAGGCTGACTGACCTGTAGTTCCCCGAATCTTCCTTCTTCCCTTTTTTAAAGATGGGCACTACGTTAGATTTTTTCCAGTCATCTGGGAACTCCCCCCAATCACCATGAGTTTTCAAAGATAATGGCCAATGGCTCTGCAATCACATCCGCCAATTCCTTTAGCACCTTCAGATGCAGTGCATCCGGCCCCATGGACTTGTGTTTGTCCAGCTTTTCTAAAGAGTCCTGAACCACTTCTTTCTGCATAGAGGGCTGGTCACCACCTCCCCATATTGTGCTGCACAGTGCAACAGTCTGGGAGCTGACTTGGTGTGTGAAGGTAGAGGCCAAAAAAAAAAAAACCCCAAAAACAGTAAGTACATTTGCTTTTTCCACATCATCTGTCACAAGGTTGCCTTCCTCATTCAGCAAGGGGCCCACACTTTCCTTGACTTTCTTCTTGCTGCTAACATACCTGAAGAAACCCTTCTTGTTACTCCTAACATCTCTTGCTAGCTGCAACTCCAAATGTCATTTGGCCTTTCTGATTTCACTCCTGCATGCCTGCACAATATTTTTATACTCCTCCCTGGTCATTTGTTCAAGCTTCCACTTCTTGTAAGCTTCTTTTTTGTGTTTCAGATCAGCAAGGATTTCACTGTTAAGCAAAGCTGGTTGCCTGCCATATTTACTATTCTTTCTACACATCGGGATGGTTTGTTCCTGCAACTTCAATAAGGATTCTTTAAAATACAGCCAGCTCTCCTAGACTCCTTTCTCCTTCATGTTATTATGTTATTCTCCCTAGAGACCTTGCCCATCAGTTCCCTGAGGGAGTCAAAGTCTGCTTTTCTGAAGTCCAGGGTCTGCATTCTGCTGCTCTGCTCTCGTTTCTTCCTTGTGTCAGGATCCTGAACTCTACCTCACTGCCTCCCACGTTCCCATCCACTTTTGCTTCCCCTACTATTTCTTCCTTGTTTGTGAGCAGCAGGTCAAGAAGAGCTCTTCCCCTACTTGGTTCCTCCAGCACTTGCACCAAGAAATTGTTCCAAAAACTTCCTGGATTGTCTGTGCATTGCTGTATTGCTCTCCCAGTAGATATCAGGGTCATTGAAATCCCCCATGAAAACCAGGCCCTGTGATCTAGTAACTTCTGTTAATTGCTGGAGGAAAGCTTCGTCCACCTCATCCCCCTGGTCTGGTGGTCTGTAGCACGACACCACCCTTGTTGCTCACACTTCCTAGCAGGGATCACCCTTGTCCTCACTCTGTATAGACAGCATTTTAAAGTTGCAGCTTAGGCTGGAGCTCAGACTCTGAAGTCTAGGGTGCAGACCTAGCCCTGGTGAGCACTAAATGTTCCCTGGTGCACAGTAACATATGTCTGGAACAGTAATACATTAAAGCGCACTAGGGAATCTTTAGTGCACACCAGCAGGATTTAAGGGACCAAATAATGCACAACATGTTAGCGCACTTTAGATATCACACCCCTGTAGAGCGCATTACCCCACTGTGTAAACAAGCCACCAGTAACGAGGGAACCCAGCACAGTGGATAATGCCAGGGCAAAGCCAGTTGCCTCCTGAAGAGGTTCCCAAGTCAAATGTGAAAAAGAAAGCGGGGGTGTGGGGGAGATCATGAAGATAATCCTGAAAGATTCTTAACAGTAAACTCCCAGCTGCCTGTCAGTGGAAAATATGTGACCACTTTATCCATTGATATGAGGGGTAACAGAGGAAGAGTGAAAAATCTGTAGTAGTCGCAGTGCATGTATATGGCTACTGGTGCCTACATGATTGTATTACACTTTTTCATTTATTTCTGGTTGTTAAAGTAACGTGATGGGTTACTGTGGTTTCTAACATGGAAATGAAAGGTAACCTAACTTTCACTAACCTGCTGTGCTGTTTAGTGCCAAAGGCAACAACTTTTTAATCCAAAGCCAAAGTGATAAAATGAAATACATTTACTAGGATTAAAAAAAAGGACCTTTCTCAACCGCCCATGCATAACTGTGTGAGCTAAATTAAAAACATATATTGCCAGCTGGAAGCTCATTTGTGTGAAGAATTCTTAGTACATTTTGACAGTATACAGGCAGAGCACTGTGATGGAGCTAAGCATCTTTCCCTTCCTCCTGGCCATGCAGTAGGGAGCAGGTGGGGGAGGATGATATTCCCCCAAGGCAAGTCACAGCCTTCAAAGGCTGGAATCCCAGGGAGCATCTATTCTGCGTCCCATTTAGAACGCAGAGAGGGACACAATGAGTCGTGGAAATGGAAACATGGCTCTCCCTCAGAGGCACAGTACAATGAGGAAGATGCCAATTTTCAAAGCCAAAGATTAAACAGGGAAACAAGAAATAGTTGGACTCCCCACCAGCAACCCCCTCTGTCCTCTGTAATTTTAATAAAGCAAAGGGACAAAACATCCATTTGAATTATTTCTTATTGCTACCAGCATTAGCAGAAACAACTAGCTATACAGCTTCAGTGTAAGTGAATTACAATAATAATGGGCAACGCTGAATATGGTTTAATCCTGTACCACTGAAGTCAGTGGGATTTTTACCATTGACCTCAAAGTAAAAAGTATCAGGGGTTTAAATGACAGACAGTGCATTAAGCCTTATTCTTCAGGGTCTCTAAACAACACTAAACCAGGAATGACAGAATAGCCATTAATTCAGTGTCAATTTGATATCACTGATTATTAATGATTGAAGTCTCTTCTCACCACTACTGCAGCCCCTGCGCCTGGCTGTTACAGAGCTTCTCCTGCAAGCAGAGACTCACTACTCTCAGGAATGGCAGAGGATCACTTGATGGTTTTCTCACAGTGTATCTCCTTACTTTGCTAATTAGTTAGAGAAACGGGCTGCACATCTCTTGTCTCTAGTGGCAGGCCATTAAAATGAGAATAAACTGCTCTGGAGGAATGACTATGGCTGCCGCCACCCCTGCTGGCCTTGGTGAATGGGGAGTTGTGCAGGAGAAGCTGCAATTTCTGATAGTACATCTAATGGCCTATCTACTGCCAGTGCACTGCCATGTTTGTAGCATCCACTACAGCCTCTGGTGCTTCCTCTCAGAGAAAGCTTGGGGGATGAGGGCACTTTATCTAGGCCGCTAGTCTTTTCTCTCCACCCTTCTGATGGCTGGTGAGAAAAAAAATCATATTTTTTTTATTTTTGTTCTGATGTTATAATTCTTCTTCTTGCAGAACCACAAGTATTGGCTGCTTGTTTTCCTTCCACTATTTTTAGACTAAACTGCCTCTAGAAGCTTTCTTCTATATTTCTATATTTTAATTAATCAATCTCCCTATATCTGTTGCTCAAACTATTAATTTAAATTGTGTATGGCTGACTACTTACAAATCTTTATGGATTCAGTAATGAAATCTAGATAAACTAATATAGTTGTTGGGTATGTTTAGGGAACAGGTAAGAAGGCTGAGAGAGTTCAGTTAAGGTTACTTAGGAGATTTATTTTTCTCCTTGAGAGAAAGAGTATGTATGTATGTTTGTGGTGTTTTTCTTGGGGCTAGTCTATGTGATATGTCACTGAAACTTTTTGCTGTCTTTACATTTAAGTTATTTGACTTTAATTTAAGTGAACGTTTGAGTAGAATCCAAGATTTCTTTGTCTGCCATTATGCAGTCTGAGAATGGAGTGGAGAAAAGTAATGATTGATGGAAGCAGCTCTAATTCCAGTGAGTGAAATTCCCAAATCCGCTCTTTGTTTTGTCTTTTTCAGAAGGTTTTAATTCAGCCAGAAATAAATGTCTTTTAGGGTTTTAGGCAGCAAAAATACGCAGTATGTTGGAACCTTGTAAAATATTACCTGAAATAAGTATAAAATGGTAAAACTAGTTTTAATACTCTTTATATTTAGGGGTGGGAGTGTGTAGGTGTTTTTTGTTTGTTTGTTTGAAAGAGTCCAGATGCCTGTAAACAGACCCCTTTAAAAGTGAATAGATATGTTGTGGTATTCAGCTCCTGCAAAGCAACATTTCTCTTACATTTCAAAAATAGGAAAAAGTATCTCCACTTCCTTTGTAAAGTACTTTAAGATCTATAGATGAAAAGTACTATA
The DNA here is from genome assembly GCA_032164245.1 of Sternotherus odoratus. Taxonomy (NCBI): domain Eukaryota; kingdom Metazoa; phylum Chordata; order Testudines; family Kinosternidae; genus Sternotherus; species Sternotherus odoratus. The sequence continues at coordinate 167,321,829 of JAVMKO010000001.1, forward strand.
TTAACGCTTGCTCTTTTCTTTTATTTAATATACCTATAATTTTATTTATTAAGACTTTTGTTCAAACAAAAAGTGAGATTAATTAAGAATGCATTCATGGAGATGATTAAAAAAGGAACATTGTATTAGCTGGAAGACAGCACACTGCACATTTTACTAGTAATTCGCAAGCTAATTCCTCCCTGCACGTGTCCCACAACACATATGCTCCTAAAATACTGGATTACACTAAGATCAAAGCTAGTGGTTAACCTACAGATTCACGTGGCAAAAAAAGACGAAAACATACCCACATCTCCCCACCCACCCACCTCCAATAATTGGGCCCTTTTTAGAAAAGCTCAGCATGAATTTTTGGGGGACATTATTCTCTGACATGCCAGTGCTGTTCAAAAGGTTTTGCATAAATATACTGTAGGTAATGGTGAGAAAGGCTACACTGTGGCTGGCAGCTGCAATTGTTAGTTTACTGCTTGCACCATTAATTACTTTCCTGAACAGTCACGTCAGTATTTGTGACTTGAATATTTATCAGTAAGTGCTAAGTGAGAAAGCAGTCACCCACCACTGCTACTACAAGGTGTGCAATTGTGTTGACGTATGTTAAATATTCCCTTTACCATGTGCACACACATGCATGGGTGTTGGAACTAGGGTTGCTGGTGGTGCGGCAGCACTCCCTGGCTTGAAGTAGTTTCCATCATACACAGTGGCTTCAATATTTGCCACATTCTCTTCAGGGGGCATGGCAGAGAAGTAAGTGGCCAAGAAACTTCAGCATCTGTTAGCTGGCCAGACACTTTTTCTTCCCTTCACCCCTCTTCCTGTTGCTACTTCCCACCTCTCTAGGTGCTTTCCCCTGTACTTCTCATGCTACTAGGTGCTCCGCCTCTTCTCTCCCTACCTGATCGTCTTTGGGATGATGCTACTGCATGAAACAGCAGCAGCTGCATGTTGCCTGTCCAAGAAAAAGTGACTAATTTTCACAACAAGCAAAATTAGAGTTCATATAGATTAAAAAAAGGAAAACTTATCAAGGTTAGGCATATAACTCCCCATGACTCTTATTTTGTCTGAAAAGCAAGGCTGTCAAGTCCAGCAGCCCTGTACACAGGTGATGATTCATTGCAAGCTGTTACATACAACAAGCAGGGTTTGTGTCTCTCATGGTCTGTCCAACACTATATAGTAAACAAGTCAGCTAGACCTAGTCAAAACATTTTGGTGACTGAACAGTACTCACTCTGCTCCTCCAATACAACAGGTTTAGAGTGCAAAACTCCCCCTATAACAGGGTTCCTGCAGGGCCCACCTGGCTCCTGCCCCACTTGTCCCAGAAAGTCCCTCAGGACCCAGTTTTCAGTGCTCTCTCTTTGCCTGTCACCCCAGCCGGGATATGGGCCACCAACCACAGATCTCTCCATTTCTGTCGTTGGTGTTTCGGTAGCAATTGGTTCCCTTACGGGGTGGAGTTACTAGCCCCACACCCATGTTAATTAAGCCTACAGCACCTGGTATTCCAAGGAGGTCTCCCATCCAAGTACTAGCCAGGCCTGACTCTGCTTAGCTTCCAAGATCAGACAGGATCGGGCATGTTCAGGGTGGTTTAGCCGTACTTTCAGTGCTCACCTGTGCTTTATTTGTACAAGCCATGCTCCCACCACATTCACAGCACAATATGTACAAGTTCCTTCTTCCCCTTTTCCCCTAAGAGAAGGGCCAGCTAGTCTTTCCCTGCTTCCCCTCAGAGCAGCTTCCCTTCTTCCTAGCACCTTCCCCTCCCTAACAGGCACTTCCCTGTTTAGCCCTCACCCTGGCCTTCCTTCCTGTGAGGCTTTTAACCAGCCCCAGCCTGCAGAGACAGCAGCTGCTCCTGCTCTGCCAATCAGGGCCAGGTGGCCTCCCCAGCTCCAACTGACCTTCCCTCAGTGTAGCTGGGATGACAAAGGGTTTGCTAGCAGTTCTCCTGTTAGCAGGGCCGGCGACAGGGGGGTACTACGGGTAGAGCTGTACCGGGCCCCCCGACTTTAGGGGGGCCCCAGTACACAGCTGTACCCGTTGTTGTCCCCCCTTGTCGCCGGGCCTGGAGAGCGGGGAAGGGGCGGGGAGGCGGCACGGCTCTCCTCCGGATGAGCGCGCCTGGCTGGGAGGGCCCCAAACTATCAGAGTAGGGGGCCCCCAAATTTCTGTCGCCGGCCCTGCCTGTTAGCACCCTGTCACACCCTCCTTTCCAAGAGTTTATCTTATAAACTTAAGCAACCACACAACATAAAATTAGGCTCCCACTTAAGCATGATTTTGTTCTAAAGATTTCTTTCTACAAATTCTCTCTCCACAAAGCAGATAAGGAAGCTGCAAGCCCACATCTAGCCTACTGGACGTTAACGAGATACACCTGCCACTCTGAGTCCTCATTCACACCTTTATAGGAGTGTTTTAATTCCCAATAATAGGTTGAGTCCAAAAAGAAATGTACACATTAATAAGGATCCTAGACCATCCCACCTTTATGTAGTAACTAATGAAATAGGTTACATAAAAAACCCCACATTAAATCAGTGTGGGTTTTGTCCCCCATTAGTGGCTGGATCACTTAAGTCTTATAAGCAGAGCTGGGCAAGAACTAGATTTTTCATTTCTTGGGGTATTTCCTGACTTGGAATTTCTAGTCTCTTGCAAAATGGAATGAAAAGAAAAAGGAACTGAAATTTCCTACAAAATAAAATTAGTAAAAAAGTTAATTTAGGTTTGATTGAAGCATTTTGACTTTTTGCATTTTATTTTATTTTATTAAATTAATGTTAAAAGTTTTTTCAAAACAGAAATTCTAAACATTCTGTTCCAAAATGGTCAAAATGGAAGGTTTCAACATTATCTAGGAAGAAAATTGGGGGGGAAATTGTCAAGTTTCCATGCAATATTTCACTTTTGACAAAGTGGCATTTTCCAACAAAAAATACTTCATCAGAAAACGTCCAATAAACTCTACTTTATCTTTGAATCTGCTGCTTCCCCAAAGCTAATGGACCAGTTTGTTTGGATTTTAAGAGGCACATGCATTTAGATTCAGATATCCCAGGTTCAGTCCCTGCAGACGACCCAGGGGTGCTGTTACATGTGATTTGTTCATTCCATCAGAGGAGGATGGGTCTAGAACAGCCTTCCAACAGGAACTGGGGGGAGGGGTTAACAACTTAACTAGCTTTAAGAGAGGAAGAGACTTCATGAGTGATATTGTATGGTGTGGTTGCTTGTGATGGTAGGGATCAGAACACAGCTGCCCTTGTATCCCATTCTGCTTTATGTCTTCTGTTCCTAAAATCTCACGTGTCAGGGCTTCAGCCTGGAACCTTCAGGGATTAGAAAGGCATTTATCTCCCACCGTGCCTCCAATGGATTCTAGTTTTGTTGTTTTTTTGTTGGGGGTGGGGCTGTTGCTATTATTGTTTTTGCTCTACTTCCCCTGAAGCAGCAGAGATGGCCATAGCTGGATATGTGACACAGAAGAGAGGTGGCACTCAGCATTTTGTCATATGCGTGGCTGGCTGGTTCTTGCTCACATGCTCAGAGTGTTTCTGATCGCCACATATAGAGTAAGGTGGCAATCTTCCCCCAGATCAAACTGACTGTGACCTGGGGGTGGTTTTTTCACCTCTTCTGTAGCATGTGGGTGCAGGTCACTTGCTAGGATTATCTGGGTATATTTCACTAAATCGTTTCTCTGCTATTTATTGCAGGGGCTTAGGCATCAGTGTACCTTGGTCCCCTTCTCCATATCTCTCTGTGGCACATAATTGTTTAATCTTCTGTGAATAATAAGATCTTAGTATAATTTCAGGTTTAATGTGTGGATACTGGGTGGTCCTAGTTGCCAGGTCTGACTAGATGATCTGGTGGTCCCCTCTGGCCTTAAACTCTGACTCTGAGTTCATTGTATCATCTAAATATTATTGTGTTACATGGTATTATGGTCAATTCATATCATATGAATATATAATATTTGATGGGTTTTAAATTGTAGGATTACAGAAGTATGAGTTTGACAAGTATTTAGGAGTGATGAGTGTATATCTATATATATAAAAGTCAAATGGTGTGTGCGTGTATGTATGTTCCCTTACTCCTTCCACACCGTTTGAGCTAGAGACTTGAAATTTGGTACAGTTAAGGGCTTTAGGGCCCTAAGCAGGGTAAGAATTGAAAATTTTTCAAATCTCACCTCTTACACCCCCGAGGGGTGAAATTCTTTAAAGCCCATTCACATCAGCTGGCCAGCAGGTTGACACCTGCTATTCTCTGTGACATAGTTATGATGTAAAAATACCCCCCTCCAACGGCCCCCACACTTGCTCAGCTCTCTCCCCCCTCAGGTAAGAATCAAAAATTTTTTAAATCTCCACACCCCCCTCCAACGGCCCCTGCACTCGCTCAGCTCTTTCTCCCCCCCCCCCCCAACGGCCCCTGCATTCGCTCAGCTCTCTTCCCCCTCCCCCCCACATCTAAATGCAAGAGAATGAAATTACGTAGACAAAATGAGACTTCTGAACAAAATTTGTATTAATAAAAAACATTGTAGTCTTTTTACATCCCAGTTTCCAATTACAAATACCCCAAGCAATGCCAGGTATTTTTGCTAGTTGAGTATATGAGTAAAGCATGGCTGGAACGCAGGCCTGCAGGCTGAGATCTGTAAGACTTTAGCTTACCAGACTAGACTATAAGTTTAAGGATGCTTAACATGAGTGAGTAACACTATGCCAGTAATGTCACCAGATTACTGCAAAGATGTACCAATAGGTGATGTTAGGAAAAAGTAGATTGCAATAGACCCCAGTGTATTGTCCAAGACCACAAGACACCTGATTTCAATGTCTTTGAATGTTCAGTCCTGACCACAGTTCGACATAGGCACATGTTGTATGTAGATCCTAAGTTTGATTCCCAGCGGAACTAAGAAACAACCTATGAAAAACAGGGCACCCCAATATTTACTGGGTGTGGAAGTACAGATAAGAAAAAGAGGGTTGAAACCTTTATGCATGTGCATAAATGTGTGGTCAGAATTACAATAGTAAAAGGGTTCCCTGGTTGGGTAAAGTAGGAAGATCCAGGGATGACTGCATGGGAAACATCCGTCTGTTGATGATTATCTGGTGAAAGATCCATCATACCCCAGAATCTCTTGGAGGATGTGAGAATGATTACAGTTATAATTCTTGCATGGATTTTTGTAGGATTTATATATATGCCTGGGTAAGTGTAACTTTACCTATTGCTTTAATAAAACTTATAGTACAGATAAGACTTTGTACTTGTGATTGTGTCTGTAGTCACTAGTCTTGGACTTTGTGTGTTCCTAGAGTCTCCAAATATGACAAAATCATCGGAGGTGACTTTCACTTTCTTGAGCTTGAAACTGCAGCAACCAGAGCTGAACCTGTGGTGCTGTCATACAAAATGGCTAAACTTGATTTAAATAGATCAATATGGTATAATGTTCAAAGTGTGTTGCAGACCCTTGCAGCAATAGCTTTTCACATAAGTCAAAATGCAACCTTTTATAGCTTAAACTCTACCTACAGGTGTGCCACGCACCTTCCAGAACAGATAATTAAACAAAGTCCCTATCCTGAAGGCCTTACCAAGGGATCCATAAAACAGCATATGACTTGAGTTGATTTTGAAAGTGATCCGCGCATGTCACTTCAGTATTAGAGGCAGTGAACGCTAGTGTTTAGATATATTGACAGCTAACAAAATGTTCTGCTTGCTATCTGATATTTATCAAACAGAGAAGGCTCTTCTGTCATGCATTTTTTTCAGAATAGTCACAGCACAGCCAAACTAGTTACCATTATTCTTCAAATTACAAGAAGTGTTGGGAATCAAACTCCAGTGCCCTAAGGTCCTAAAAGCCTGTCTATATCCTGCTGAGTTTCAGAAAGTTTAGTGACATCTAACTCTGAATCTCTGCCAGACAGTGAGAAAGTCGAAAATTAATGTCTTCTCTGACATTAGCATACCCTGGATTCCTTGAGTATGCATGTCACAGATTAATCTCACAGACAACTCAATACTGTGCTTGTTCAGTTCTTGGTCATATGATGCAGCCTGAAGCTAAACAAAATGCTCAAGATTGTATAACAGTGGTATCATTTCCTGGTCTTGCTTTGTGATTATAATAATCATATTACTTATAACTTCATCTTCAAAGAACATTACCAAAATGAACTAATTAATCAATTAATTCTCACAATACAAGACTATGTTCTGGAATTTCTTTTTTCAAATTTACTCTTGTCTGCTGATCAAATGGCTCCGAACATTACCATCCATGATGGATTGGTTCTCTCTTGGATAATCTGCTTCCACAAGCCTCAGCTGATGGATATACCCATATATAGTTACAGTGAAATATGGTATAATGATGGCATTTATTCTTATCATTCACAAGATCAAAAATACACAGGAAAAGAAAAATGAAATACAAAGAGTTAAATAACAACCAAATTACTAAAATTATCTTGTAAGTACAGCTCAGGTAACTGAGGAGACATAGACACAAGGTAAACATAATGGAACAGGACATTACTCTAGAGAAGTTTATGAAATTACATCAGGCATCCTTGTAGCCAAGACTTACAAATACACGTTACAAGGAATCTCAGAGACTAACCCCGTTTACCTCACTTTCTCAAGACCCAACTATCTCACCACCTACTGTGTGTGTCAGTGACTGAGAGGGACCCACCAAGAATGACACATTTTGTTTGATCCTTATCTAACATGATTTCCATCCCCCATCCTTCCTGACAGAACAGGGAGACTTTCTGTGCTTATTCCCAGTCTTCAGACTACATAATTTGAATATTGACACTAGATCAGGAATCGGCAACCTTTGGCATATGGCCTGCCTTTGGCAGGGTAAGCCCCCTGATGGGCCAGGCCAGTTTGTTTACCTGCCATGTGCTAAAGGTTGCCAATCCCTGAGCTATATAAGTCAACAGCTATGAAGTTATAGGCCAAATTCTGCTCACAGTTACACAGGCATTGTTCTCATTGTCTTAAACAGGATTTACATCCATATAACGGAGAATAATATGGTTATGCATGCTTAAGTCAATTTTATGATACTCAAGGTGGACCTCTGCCTCCAGTCAGGAGAATATAACATAAGGACAAACATTGGGTGTCAGTTCACATCATGTCATTGACATTGTTTGCATAGTTACAAAGTGAATTGCTCCACTATGTGGCAGGGTGGGCTTGACCCAGCCTGCCGCCCCTTTAAGAGGGAGAAAAGCCCTCTGCAAACCCCCGGACAGGAAGGCTAATTAGCCACCTGAGGTGCAGGCCAATCAGCCTGCATGAGTTGCACCTGGCAGCCTCCTCTGGGGGATATAAGGCTGCCAGGAAGGAAGCCCAGTGTGGTGGTGGTGGTGGCATGAGCTATCCAGAGCTGTGTGTGTGTCTGAGCTATCCAGAGCTGTGTGTGTGTCTGAGCTATCCAGAGCTGTATATTAATGAGCTGTTTTGAGCTGTGTATTAATGAGCTGTTTTGAGCTGTATATATTGGTGGTGGGGTCCTGCACTGTAAATTAAAGGGCACTGTTGGAGCAAAAAAGGGTTTCCTGCGTGTTCCTGACGAGGGGTGAGAAGGTGATCTGTCACAACTATCATAGGTCATAAAAGGCACATTAGAGGCACTGTCCTTCTACCCAGCAGAAGAGATTGCTCTTTGTGAATCACCTTTTCCCATAGACACTTCATGAACTTCAATGTCATTAATTCTCACAGGATCAAAAAATATATCTTATTAAAGAAAAATGTACACACAAGTCATATCTTGTGATAGTGCTAAAAAGGAGTAGTTGAAATGATGTGAAGATAATGATCTGTATGTCTCTATCAGTCATCCCAGTCTTAGGGCAGATAACACTTACATGAATCATTCAGTGCTTATGTACGACATTCTTTGGTATTATTTTATGGGGGCGGGGTTATTATTGTTGCATTTGACATTGTGATTGTATATAATTGATGGTTTCCCTGATATTGCCTCAAAAGAGCTGATTAGGTGATACCCATAAACCCAATCATATTTACTTCTATATACACATACGGTTCATCTTATGTGTATATATACCAAGTCACCATATCAAATATCAGAGAGGTAGCCATATTACTCTGGGTTTGCAGAAGTGACAAAGATCCTGTGGCACCGTAAAGACTAACAAAAATATTGAAACATAAGCATAAGCTTTCGTGGGCTAGTACCCACTTTGACGAAGTGGGTACTAGCCCACGAAAGCTTATGCTTCAATACTTTTGTTAGTGTTTAAGGTGCCACAGAACTCTTTGTCAAGTCACCATAATAAAGGAAAATGTGTTCTCACGTAATGATGTGGTTAAATACATGCTTTGACTGAGAGTGGAAATATTTTTCCAACAAATCCCACAAATTGCAAAACAGATAATTTCTTTGGATAGTATTGTCCACTGTCGCATGATGAAACAATGCATAAGATATCTCTCTCTCTCTCCCCTCCATGTACTCAGAAATACTATGACCTCAGGGCTCAGAAGTTGCTGCATCTTCATAGTTTCCAAAACCTTTACTACACATAGCAGTAAGTTTCCTGATAGAATTTGATTTAGAGTTAGAGTCAAACCAGGGACATTCAAATCAAAGGCTTGATTTCACATTACCATACTCCCAAACCCACCAATAGCTCTATTCTTTTTGGAACATTTGGGTTACCAGCAAATCCCTACGGTAAATTTTCTTATTTTGTCCACTCTAATCTCTGCTTACCTTTTATATTAAAAGCAGGGAATCAAGTTATTTCACATAGAAAAAGACACCCTCCACAACTGCAAATTTACTATCTGTAAGTTCACTTACCTCTAGTCTCCACCTCAGAGGTGAATGTGTCAGAAATTAAACATTGTTCAAAGTAAACACTCCTTTCGTTAGCAGAAAAGGAAAAAATGGACATGAGTAGCATTAACCTCTGCTTCATCTAATCGATTTCCATCATGCAGGTCAAACCCTTAATTATACTATCTGTTTGAGAACAATTTTAGAGCTTGACCTACAGACAATTTTACTGAAAATAAAAATGTATTTTCTTTGTATACAAAAATAGACATAAGCCTGCATACAATATATATCCATAATAGATATTAGAAATACAATTTTCTAAAAAATCAGCACAGTTATCTTTGATGTTATGGTTTCAGGAAGGTTAATGAACAATATGATTTTTCAATGACATTGAGTATATGAACGGCATGTTTGTAAATATCATATTTAGCTAAACGTAAATTGCCAAGACAGCACATTGAAGCTGGCAAGAAGAGAATGGGTTGGATTTTGATCTCTCGTATACTGATAAAAGTCAGGAATAATTCCATTGGAGCCCCTGGAATTACACCAATGTAAAGGCAGCATAAGTGAGATCAGGAGCCTGCCCAAGGGGCTGTGTCCAGCCCTCAGCCTGAAGAGAATGTTCAGCCCAATGTGGGTCATTGTGGAGGGAGGGGAACTAAATGGAGAGAAAAGGCTTCTTGATGTTCTTGAAAGACCCAGGGGAATAAGCTTCATAGACAACTGTATTATAGACAGCAGTGTCTATCAAATTGTTATGTTACTGCACTATCTTTCTAGATACTATTTCTTCTAGAAAATCCTTTAATACTTAATTTCTGTGATTCTACTGGTGAATAAAGTCCTTATTGCTCAGTTCCAGGCTCTTAATTGTAAAAGCAATGCATGTTTTATTATAATAAATTGTTAGTCACCGAGTCACTGTTGTATAGTAATAAATAAGTCTGATTTGGTAAGATACATTGTTTATATGCTTTCTATTCCATCTGGAATTAAAATACATAACAGCTGCAACATCTGTAAAAGATAAAGAATGCAACTGAACCTTTAAGCTAAGCTCTTACACAGTACCTGGGCAATAGCCAGGGGACCTCAGGAAAACCTTCCACAGTTGGTGGTATAACTATGTCCCTGCCTCAGGGAACTTTAGCATTAAAGTTATTAAATAAAGCAGCCAGCCTGGCAGTTGGCTATGAGAAGCAATTTATACCATTGTAAATGGATTAGCAAATTTCTTTTAACATTTCAGTTTCAATTATTCCAAATGGATGTGCAGTTATAAATGTTAAGGAATTGTTTAAATGTTTCTCATAATGTAAAAAGTAAATATAGGTTATAGTTTTTGTTTCCCTTATTTTTCTCTTCTCTGCTTATATGATCGCTTTTGTGCATTGTTGTATAAGTTGCCCATTTGGAGACCAGAAGAAAAATATTTGTGCTCTTGAAGATACAGGGTATTATACTAATCAGGAAAGTATAGATTTGAAATGTCTTGAGGACCAGAAGAAAGCCTCTGGCTGTTCTTATCCTACATTCTCAGCTGGTATATTTTGACATGAACACCCTGGAGCAGTGCATGAGATACCAGGAGAGAGACTACACCAGGGTATCAGGAGGGTGGTGGGGGAAGGAGGGAAAGAAAACATTGTCTCTTAGCATGCCTCTGTGGATTTTCTCTAAAAAGGGTTAATTAATATACATAGCTAACAGCTCAGAAGCTATCACACTATCTTAAAGTGGTTTCAACAATATCTCACCTGATTATTTTTTTTAAACAATGCTGCAATTAAGCAGTAAGACATGACAAGGAATATGACTACTGGCATGGGATAATCGCATCCTTGGGGTGTGATAGAGAATGAGGAACAGATGAGTGGTTCTAATCCCCCGAGGGTGCGATTACTTCATGATAGCTGTATCCACTGGAGAGACCACAATGCTATTATGAATTGTTTTGCTATTATACATAAATATATTATCTAAGTGAATTACTGTGCCAGAATGCTTTTTTGTGTCAGAATGCTTAGAAGCAGGGGGTTATAGCTGTTATAAATAGGCCCCTCAAAATGCTGCAGTGACACCCATTAGAAGTAGGAGAATTCTACCAGGAATTCTGCATGGTGTAGAACATTCCCACTTTTCAAAAAAGCTTGTGCGTTAGCCACACTTGCGAGCTTAGTCAAAGTTGCTGGAGAATTTAAAGGGGAGGGGAGCTGGGGAGGGAGGCACAAAACTAGGGCAGTAAGAAACAACAAAAAAAGACTAGCTCAGTTGAAAGCAGTCATGGAGAAGCCCAAAGGCTATGATGGCCGTCATCATGGATTCAAGAGAAGGGATAAGTCAAGGGCAGGGAATGTCATGTGAGAACAGAAAAGAGGCAACACAAGGGTGCTTAGCATGGCCCATTCATCTAACATCAGAGCAAATGAAACCAGTGCATTGTTGTATTTGTCTATCTGCTGCTTGATATTACTGAGAAAAATGTCCAAAATATATGATACGTGCAGGGCCGGCGACAGGGGGGTACAACGGGTAGAGCTGTACTGGGCCCCGGACTTGAGGGGGCCCCCTGAAGTCCGGGGACTGGTACACAGCTCTACTCGTAGTCGTCCCCCCTGGGCACCGCACCGCACTTCCCCGGCTGTGTCCGGCGGCGCGGCCGGCTGCCTCCCGAGCCCTTCAGGAGCCCAGGAGCTGCCCCGAGGCACCTCCGGCTGCAGCGCTTCCCCCGCCCACCTGCATCAAGAGCCGGGCCAGCCCTTGGCGGGTGGGGGGGGGAGGCCCCCCAGCACCACAGGATGCCGGCGGCTTCAGAGGACTGGCCGGGCGCGCCGCTCCTGAGGCACCCCTGGTTGCAGCGCTTCCCCCACCCATCTGCAAGAGCCGGGCCAGCCCTTGGCGGGGGTGGGGGGGCCCACAAATGCTCAGAGTAGGGGGGCCCCCAAACGCTCAGAGTAGGGGGCCCCAAAATTTCTGTCGCCGGCCCTGGACACGTGCAGTAAATATCTGTCTTCTCCCGCACGCCGACTACTCAAACATAATTTAAAATGTGCTATCTACCAGCGTCAACTTAAAATAGTTATTTATAAAAGAGAATGCTCTGTGCAGTGTCAACCATGTCAATATGCAGATAAGAAGCTGCAACATATTTGGCCCCAAAAAGATAATCAAATGCTGAAAGAAAAGCTATGCAAGGCAAATAGGGCCTACTTCTCAGCAGGCTGCATCTACTTGCAAGCATTCTATTTTGGCTGTTGGCCGGGCGCCTAGCTCTAAAAGTAGTGCCTTGCCAGCAGCAGCAGAGAGTAATAGTGGTAGTGCCTTACCACGCCACCCTTACTTCTGTGCTGCTGCCTTCAGAGCTGGGCAACCAGAGAGGGGCGGCTGCTGACTGAGGGCTGAGCTCTGCAGGCAGCAATGCAGAAGTCAGTGTGGCAATACATATAACATATAAAAACAATCAACGCTCTTAAACGCATGCTAAGAACTTAGTTGAGGTCACCCAATGCCCCCCCCCCTTTCTTCCCACCCCAACCTTGCATAAAAGGTCCTGTCCATTTGCTGGATCAGAAAGAAAGTCATGAGTCAGTCTAACTGAAAAACCTTTCTTTATTGGTCACTGGAGAATCCAGTTTGAACTAGTATATACCAACCTCTCTAGGTGGTACCTCTCTGAAGGTGTTACAATCTGAGTGAATTTGTCTAATCACCCCCAACATACACTGTGCATAGTTCCTGGAGGAGTTGTGGTCACCTTCTTGCATAGAATTACATACAATACCTAGCCCACAATATTACTGAATATTAATACTGAATAAACTGAATAAAGTAAGATTCCCCCAAAGATATTGCAGGAAATTGCCACGTCTGTCAAAAAAAGGCACTCAACTTCTAGCAGCATCAGCCCCGATTCCCGATGGGTTCCACTAACTTCTCATCTTAACTGTAGTTTTTCTCTCTCATTTATTTTGCTAAGATTCAGCAAGTGGAAGACTCTATGGGGTTGGTTTGTCTGGAGGCTGTTTATCTTGTCTATGCTGCTGCTGACAAGCTTTTCCAAAGTATCAGTATTTGCTCTTACTGAAATCTCCCTCTGATCAAACCTTACTTTACATATTATGGCAGATAAACCAAAATAACTATCTGATTCACAGGGGAACCCCTGCGTGTACTGATTCTGCTGGTGAAGTGGGTGATAATTGCTCTTCCTGGTGCTCACCTGGTTCTCTGACCTGGTTTCATATTTGACATTCTCTTATTAAAATGTATCCTTATTGTATAGTTTGAGGTGAAAGCACTTGGCTGAGGATTTTTGAAGCTATAAGAAATGTACTGGGAATCCTCTATAAGTTGTGTGGATTTTAAGGCTGATGAGAGGTGACAGCCTTGGAGAGGGAAATCTTATTAAGCCATAGAACAGGTGCAATGCAAGTCTCAGCAAATATCCACTAAAGCATTGGTTCTCAAAGTGGGGGCCAGGACCCCTCTGGGGGGTTACGACCCGGTTTTGCGGGGGTCACGAGCCCCTGCTGCCTGCAGCCGGCCCTGACCCCTGCCATGGGCTGCTGGCATCCAGCGACCCTGCGAGCTCCCAGTCCTGGTTGCGGCGGCGGGCGGCGGCGGGCGGCGGCGGCGGGGGGCTCCCCCCCCCCGCCGGCTCCAGGCACTCCCGCAAGCCGAGTCCAGTCACAGCAGGCTCCTGGTGCCCCCCCTCCCCCCTCTGGCCTCGGCCAGCTCCAGGCCCCTCTGCGAGCCGAGCCCTCGTGAACTCGGTCCCGGTCGCGGCGGGCTTCCTGCGCCCCCCCGGGCGGCTCCAGGCTCCCTGTCTCCAGGCGGCCCCTGGAACCCCCCACCCCCAGCCCGGCCCCTGCCCCAAAGAGCTGCCAGCAGCCCCCCCCCAGCCTGACCCCTAAGGGGGAGTCACACTTAGAGGCCTGGTGTCCAAAAGGGGTCACCAATACAAAAAGTTTGAGAACCACTGCACTAAAGTATCTCATGCCTGTCCTAGAACAACAACTACTAGGAAGGAGAGTTTAGGTTCTGAACCTGCATGTTGGTGAACTCCTCCTTGCTGCATCAAGTCCTTAACCTTTCTGCTGAGACCGCCAAAAGTTCCAATTAACAGTGGTTGTTTTTGTGACAGAGACATCTTTGCACTGGAAACTAGAGACCAAACGACCAACAGATAGTAACAACTTTCAGACATTTACTAAACTTGGGCTTGATTTGATTTAGTGACCTTGAGGTCAGAGAGATTACTGATGAACCCGGGAAGCTGAATAACACATACAGCCTCCTCAGCTGCCCTAGAACCTGCATGGGGCATATAAAAGTTCAGGTTCTTGCAGAAGAGACAAAGCACTTTTCTGGCGGTGGGGGTTGGCGTCTCGGGAGGGAAGGTGCGGCGGGGGCAGCTCCAGTCAGCCCGGGACTCCTCTGGCCAGGTGGAGTGCTCAGGGCTCCAGCTGGCTTGGGGCCTCTTCGGGGGGGCAGGTGGAAGGGATGGAGCCGGGGCAAGCCTCCCATAAGGGGGGCTTCACCCACCGCCCATGTCTCCCCTTGCTAAACCTCTGGGCAACCCAGTAAGCCAAAGTGTAAATCCTGAACAAATGTAACAAAACAACTGTTTTTTATCCTGCAGCAAAATTTTAACATTATTTGGTGCTTTTAACATTATTTTAGTGCAACTTTGCTTCACATGAGATTAGTTTTCACTATTGTAATACTAGAAACATTTTAGTTATTTTATTACTTAATACAGTGTTTTCATTTCCATAAGAGCTACAGCTACATTTGCTATACTGTAGTCATTATACACCATAGGGGCATCTTTAATTCAGCTACCTCTGGTTTCCCAAAGTTCTGGAGATTTTGTTGTTGTTTTTTAAACTAAAAACTCCCACGGGCCTTGGCCATCATATTATTGAGTATAAAGGTTTTTCTGCAACAGCCTCTCTTATTCTTAAACTTCAGAGACCAGATAATTTTTAATTTGGCAACAAGATTGAGATTTGAATGTGTTATATCAATTTGGCATCAGTTTGGTGTCTCACTGATGCACAGAAAGATTGAGAAAAGAAAGACGGTAATGTGGATGCCAACAAGCTGTTTGTGAAAACTTAGTCAGAAACAAGACATCTCAGGCCATGGTTAAGGAAGGTGATCCCAAAAGCAGGGTGAGACAGAATTTCTGTTCACAGAGTGGCTGAAATATAAAACAAGCTGCCAATGATACCAACAGAAGAAAGAAGCATTAATTAGTTCAAGAAAGATTTAGACAAATTTTGGGTAAAGATGGGAACTGTTAAGAATCACAAGCTAGACTTTTAAGTTTAGATGCTAATTACAGAAGTTGATCTAACAATGAAATAAATAAGGTCAATGGGATCTGATACCATGGATGACTTTTATTTCTCTTTGGTTGTCTCATAGCCTTCATAGGTTCTTTTCTTTCTATGCAAATGAACTGTGACTATTATGACTATTCTTACATATACTTAAACAGATTTGTTTCATCTGTCTTCAGGCCCTTTTTTGTGTCAACATGTGTGACCGAGTTTTACTAGCATGAATACTCACAGGAAGTAAATTACAAATTCATTTTCTACGAGCATTCGTATCCAAAATGTGATAAGGAGTAACATTTATCCAAATAAGGGAACAAACACCATATGATTTGTGACCTATCGTAACAGTTCCTGAGCCTGTAAAGATTCACAAAGTCTCATGATTCCTCACATCCAAGATATTCAGCATCTATCTGAAGCTGTTGGTAAAAGACAACAGGACATGCAGGTGACTAGAGCTATGCAAATAACTGACTTTTTTGGTTTGGTGGCTGAACTGAAAAAGTCAATTTGCTTTTTTGTTTCAGGCTGAATGAAATGCTTTATTCAATCCTAAATAAAATGTTTGTTTCACCTGAGCTTTAACTTTGATATAGAAAATTGAACTAAATCTCTAAACAAAAATTCATTTTGAATAAAAAAATCTAAATGTTTTGTTTCAAAAATGTCAAAAAAGTGTTTAGATTTTTTGGGGAAATGTTTGTGTTTGTGTTTCATTGGTCTGCAGCCATGGAGTATTTTTGACCTTACCAATGCTATTAGAGTCAGCAGCTCTGGCTTGGCTCAAAACCCCTAGCTTGCTAGGCTAATTTCAAGATACAAGCCACTGTGTGGTCAGTGAATCAGCACTCTAATTCACTGGGATGTTGCTAGTGAACCGGCCTCTAGGAGGTCACTGGTGCAGCACCTCCAACTTCCTGGGGTGATGTCAAGACATAGGCTTGTGTGAGGTCATTTGATCTGTATGGCTATATATCTTCACATTTTTAAAATATGACTATAGGCCCATATCTTGTGCCCTGGGTATCTATCCCATAAATTAAACAAAGGATTATCCAAAAGTACCCTCCCTCAGCACTCTCCCTGCTCCACTGCCTTAGAGAAGAAAGATGAGTTTTGCATCATTTGCAGAAGATTAACAAATATGGGCTCTGGCAGACCAAATGGGGAGCGAGTTTCAAAACCATGGACTGCTCTCAAAGAATGACCCACCAGCAATTCTTTCTTATGGATATTGAGATAGCTCCAGGTACCAATGCCGATCTCAACTGTGCCTGTATACCACACAAGGACAGATGATTTCTCAGGTAAGTAAGTCCAAAAACATTTTGGGCTTTATAGGTTACAACGAATGCCTTGAATTCCCCTTGGAAGCTTCTGGAAACCCAGCACAGACAACCTAGAACTGGTCTTAAAGTGTTTTCAACACACTATTCCAATAAAAAGCTCATTACAGACATTTTATCAGAAGGTGGCAATTGCATGAATCAATTGTGGCACAGTCCACATCAGCATGAAAAGGCTCAGATGAAAAGAAATTGCTTTTGGCCACAACTGCTAACTCGGCATCCAAGAGTAGCCCACTATCAAGCACGCTCATATTACACGTCTGTTTTACAAGTGGTAGTCAAACACTCCAATGCAATGGGCTGATATAAGTTCCACCAACTCTTTTAGCAGCTTTCCCCAAACCATCAGCATTGGGTTGAAACCATTAGCAATTAGCTTTAAAGACTCATGGAGGCCAGGTGAGGTCCCAAAGGACCAGAGGGGGGCAAAAATAGTATCTTTTTTAAAGGTGAACAAAGAAGACCCGGGGAATTATAGACCAATAAAAAGCTCATTACAGACATTTTATCAGAAGGTGGCAATTGCATGAATCAATTGTGGCACAGTCCACATCAGCATGAAAAGGCTCAGATGAAAAGAAATTGCTTTTGGCCACAACTGCTAACTCGGCATCCAAGAGTAGCCCACTATCAAGCACGCTCATATTACACGTCTGTTTTACAAGTGGTAGTCAAACACTCCAATGCAATGGGCTGATATAAGTTCCACCAACTCTTTTAGCAGCTTTCCCCAAACCATCAGCATTGGGTTGAAACCATTAGCAATTAGCTTTAAAGACTCATGGAGGCCAGGTGAGGTCCCAAAGGACCAGAGGGGGGCAAAAATAGTATCTTTTTTAAAGGTGAACAAAGAAGACCCGGGGAATTATAGACCAGTCGGCCTATCCGGAGAATTTTTTTTCTAAATAGCCAAGAAGTACAATTACCAAAATACCACATGAAATATTTTCTTACAGAACATCTGGCCTGATCACAAGCCCCAGAAACTTTAAGGGAAAGCCTGTCATCATGAAAGTTGCAGCTCAATATGTTGCAGATTCCCAAGGATTTGAACCACTGGGAATTTATCTGACCACAGAACCAGTTGATATTAACCCTTCATACTAAGGCACCGATGTAGTGCACATGATCGTGTGGATTTCTCTTTTCTAAAGTAATTCTTATATAGAGGGTTTCTGGGAATCCATTCAATTATTGGCTTATGAAACATATTCACATTACTTATGCGGGAAGGCTGCCTCATTACATACGTGTACATTGATCAGACTTATCGTTTCCTTGTATAGCCCCAAAAGGTGAGTCTACTCTGATTCCATGTTTAAAATCTGCAGTCAAATGCACCACTTTCCCACCTCTGTTCCAGAAGCTTGTGCAGGAGTAAATCTTGTGGATGTAGTATAGGCAGGATAGTGTGGAGGCAATACACTCATACTGCTATGATGGGTCCATTTGCTTGGGTTTTATACAAATTTTAGCATATATTCCAGTGCCTGGGTAAATCCTATGAGACTTTATCTACTGCAGTCTGAGGACCGTGCTGTAAGAAAGAGGCCCCTCTTTCTGTTGCCACTTAGTGAGCTCCATATGAATAACAGAGAAAAATCTCCTTGATTACAGATCTACTTCTTTTCTGTTTGGGGTATTATCTATATTACTGCAAATGTACATGATTCATTTTCTGCACCCTTCACTGTTTGGCAATTGCCGTTATGACTCTGTAGATATCCCAGTAGGAGCAAAAAAGGCATGTTGCTGTACCAGGATTTTTTTAAAAATTATTAGTTGCTATATTTTTAGTCCAGAACTGTGAAGAAACACATGCGGCACATTATGATAATGTGCGATGCCAGGTTACACTGAGTCACATTGTGTTTAAACAACCACTTTATTCTACCATCTGCTACATAATGGGCTTTTTGATAAATGTGTGTCTGAGCTTTGACTATGGGATGCACGTGAGTATTGAGGCTGCACTTTTCCAAGATGTTAAATGCGCCTGAATCTCCTTCACAGTAAGTCCCTGTACACTGCCCTAGCAATGTGCAAAGGCCTTAAAGTGGGTGTAACTGTAATTCCCTCCCACTTCACAGCCCCTTTATACGGCTAGAGCAGTGTATTGGGGACAATGTAAAGGAGACTAATAAGGGCCTTTCTGGACAGTGACTGTGCTGTAGGATGAAACATTAGAAAATACACTGTTGGGAACAATCCTGCACTGCACACCATACTGGGTCTTTCCCAGCTTCTAAATTCTGTCACTCCGTTATACATTCTTCTCTGCTGATTCTGTGATGCTTACACATAATATTTTACTGCAAATTTCCAGCATCATCCTGTCACTTTAAAATCTTTTAAAACTACAAATGTAGCAGTTGTCTAACATACTAGATAAAACACACACCAGGCACAATATAACTCCAGTGCTGTTTAGTTTTCATAGAAATTGTCATACCAGGTCAGCCCAGTCGTCCATCTACTCTGATATCTGCCTTCGGCC
Source organism: Sternotherus odoratus (assembly GCA_032164245.1). Taxonomy (NCBI): domain Eukaryota; kingdom Metazoa; phylum Chordata; order Testudines; family Kinosternidae; genus Sternotherus; species Sternotherus odoratus. The sequence continues at coordinate 167,340,912 of JAVMKO010000001.1, forward strand.
TTGTCCAGTACCAGATAAAGTATATTGCTCTTCTACAGCAATTTTCACCCAAGGTGGGTAAGTAGTAATTAGCCCCATTTTCTAGAGCTGCTTTAGGAAGAGCTGTGACACACCCACAAAGGACACATGTAATAATATGTCCATGTGGAAAGTTCATTCATATTCCTAGTTAATTAGCACTTGACTTATATCTGGAAGCACAAGAAGTGATACCCCATACATTTTTAATCTAAGTAATATCACTGAGGATGTTTTTATTTTACATATTCTATTACATCTATTCTTTTTTTGAAGTCCTACTGTGTCCTTTGTCTTGATGATAGTTTGTAGCAGTACGTTCCACAAGATGTTGTGTGCTGAGTAAAACAGAAGGGAAAAAATCCTTGTACCATTTTAATAATCATTGCCTTACTTATTTATTGAGAATTTCTTTAGATAGTCCCTTTGTTATTGTTTTATAAGAAACAGTAAACACAATAGCTCAAGTGATTCCTTGCACATAATAGTCTTTATTTTATGTCTGTCTATCAGGTTTCCTCTTACAAAGTTCTTCTCTGAACTAATTACTTCTAACTTGGTTAAATCTCACCTCACAGGAAAGTCCTTCCTGGCTTCTAATCATTTTTGTTGCCCATCTCTGGCCCTTTCCCATCTGCGCAGTGTCTTTTTGAGACAAAGTAAAAGTTGAACAGTATTCAAAATGAGGGCACTATGACATTTGGACTATTATTCTCCATCACATCCTTAATGCCAGCCTAAAAATCATATTTGCTTTTTGACTGAAGCAAGGCATTGAGTTATTCACAATGATATTCTTCTCCTTGAGTGGTGACAGTTAAACTAAAACTCATCAATGTTATGAGTAGTTTAAACAGTTCTTTTCGATGCACAATGCCTTGCACCTGTTGAAAGGAACAAACTCAAACTCTTCATACATGTTGACCAATTCTAAAAGCACAGGTATGTCATGACATTCCATTGAGATTAGAGTGTCTGCCTTTTGGAATCACTGTAAGAACTTCCACCCCCTGAGGCATCACCAAAACTGGAAACAAAATCTGGATGAGGTATCAAAGGGATCTGCAATCTGTGTCATTTTTATATGCAGAAAAATATTACAAAGAAAACCGCGAAAATAATGTTACACCGCTGCTGTGCAAGAGTGCCCTAAAAGGTTACTTCTTAGGTCTAGGCTTACCCTGAGGTTGGAGAAAATAATTCTACCAATTTCATTGTAGGCATAATTTTTTAAAACCCAAATATAACTGGTACACCTAACTTTTGAACTATATATCAGAGTGGAATTACTGTACCCTTACAGAAGTGACAGAGTCCTGTGTCACCTTAAAGACTAACCAACGTATTGAAGCATAAGCTTTCGTGGGCTAATACCCACTTCGTCGGATGCATGCAGTGGAAGTATGCAGAGGCAGGTATAAATAAGTAGGCAAGGACCAGGTTAAAGATAACAATATTAGTTCAATTAGGCTGAACTATCTTAGTATCTCTAATCAGGGAGGATGAGGCCCTCTTCCAGCAACTGATCTGGAGGTGTGAACATCCAGAGTGGAGAAACTGCTTTTGTAGTTAGCTAGCCATTCATAGTCTTTGTTTAACACTGAGTTGATGGTGTCAAATTTGCAAATGAACTGTAGCTCAGCAGTTTCTCTGTGAAGTCTGGTCTTGAAGTTTTTTTGCTGCAGGATGGTGACCTTTAAATCTGTTAGTGTGTGTCCAGAGAGATTGAAGTGTTCTCCTATAGGTTTTTGTATATTGCCATTCCTGATATCTGATTTGTGTCCATTAATCCTTTTACATAGGGACTGTCCAGTTTGGCCGATGTACATAGCAGAGGGACATTGGTGGCACATGATGGCGTATATTACATTGGCAGACGTGCAGGTGAATGAACCAGTGATGGTTGAGAAGGGGCGTGAGTGGACGAGATTTGAGGAAGCGTTGTTCCAGGTCAGCCATAAAAATGTTGGCACACTGTGGGGCCATGCGGGGGCCCATAGCAGTGCCACTGGTCTGGAGGTATATATTGTCACCAAATTTGAAATAATTTTGTGTGAGGATAGTCACAGAGCTCAGCAGCCGCTTGTGCTGTGGCATCATAAGGGATTTTCCTGACAGCTTGTATTCCATCTATGGACTAACACGGCTACCTCTCTGATTCTTGTACCCTTACAAAATAGTTTCCATAACAGAGATGTGCTGCATTGAAAAACTTTAATTCAGGTGACTGTTAAACAGTGGTTCACCAGTAGCAGCAGCAGCAGAATTCTTACTATCTTTGGAGAAAATATATATGTTAAGGGGCTTTGCACCTGAAATAATTTTAGATCTACTTAGAGAAATTCTGTCCAGACTGGATTAGGTTCCAGTATTCCATGTTGTATTATGTCATCCAACAATGGGAGCTGAACTGATCTAATATAAGCAGGGAGGGTGTGTAATGTGAATGTTACAGGAATATAATAAACTGTGGGACCCACTGTCATTTTGGAAGCAATTTCATAACCTGATTTTTTCCCCCATAATTAGTAAGTAGTGAACAGAGTTCACTGAAAGTCTCACATGGACTGTCCTATCCAGGAACATTTTCAGAAGTTCCCCACTATATCAGAATAAACTGTAATTTCTCAGTTGCTTGTGGCTAATTCTACACTAAATGCCATGGGATTTTTGTTACTAAGAACTGAAAAGTAATTTATGTCCAAAATAACTGGAAAGAGTCTATAAAAGTACCTTGAAGATTGAATTTTTCATTGCTGTTCACTTTAGAAGCAAAACATCCAAAATCCCAACAGTGATGTATGTTAGTAAAGTTCTTTCAGAGCCTTCGATGGAAAAACATGATAAATAGACAAAGTATTATTTAAGGCCAGATTCATCCTTGTTGTACCTCCATAGGAATTTGACCTATTCTATATAGTTTTATTATTACTACTTGGGAAAAAAACAGGGATACTTTTAAATTTTTACTCTGACTGGATAACTACATATACATTGAAAAATATAGTGACAAGATAACTTATGAGTAATTGCCGTCACTTAAAAATCACTTCTCTACTTTTAAAAAACAAAACAAAATAGTTTAAACATTTTTTCCCTTTATCTATGAGAGATCTTTCTCCCAAAGAATAGTAGATATTCATGTGCTTAAGTATCTGAATTCCAGCTAATGCACACCCTTGGATACTTAACCTTTGCTGATTTAGAACACTGTCCTGGTCAAAATTCATTTTCAGTGCATTTTGCTACAGAGTCTCTGCAGTTTTTCTTCTCCTGTTGAGATGAATCCTGATTCTACTGACCAAAGTTGCTCAGAACTTGCACTGTGAATACTTAGTCCCAGCTCTAGGCATGCCTTCCTAAGTAGAAACAAGCCAGGCCTACCCAAAAACATACATAAGAAGGGCCATACTGGGTCAGACCAAAGGTCCATCAAGCCCAGTATCCTGTCTTCCAACAGAGGCCAATACCAGGTGTCTCAGAGGGAATGAGCAGAACAGGTAATGATCAAATGTTCCATCCCGTTGCCCATTCCCAGCTTCTTGTCCATCAAGCCCCTGGTCCACATGCTTGTTGACCCCCTCAAAGAATTCTAGTAGATTGGTGAGGCATGATTTCCCCTTACAAAAACCATGTTGACTATTCCTCAACAAATTATGTTCATCTGTGTGTCTGACAATTGTGTTCTTTACTCTAGTTTCAAACAGTTTGCCAAGGACTGAAGTCAGATTTACCAGCCTGCAATTGCTGGGTTCTCCTTTGGAGCCCTTTTTAAAAATTGGCATCACATTAGCTATCTTCCAGTCATTTGATGCAGAAATGGATTTAAATGATAGGTTACAGACTACAGTTAGTAGTCCTGCAATTTCACATTTGAGTTCCTTCAGAACTCATGGGTGGATACCATCTGGTCCTGGTGACTTATTACTATTTAGTTCATCAATTTGTTCCAAAACCTCCTCTAATTACATCTCAATCTGGGACAGTTCCTCAGATTTGACACCTAAAAAGAATGGCTCAGGTTTGGGACTCTCCTTCACATCCTCAGCTGTGAGACCTCAAAAAATAATTAATTTAGTTTCTCCGTAATGGCCTTATTATCCTTGAGTGTTCCTTTATTATCTTGATCGTCCAGGGGCCCCACTGGTTGTTTAGCAGGCTTCCTGCTTCTGATGTACTAAAAAAAAGCCATTACTTTTTGAGTTTTTGGCTAGCTCTTCAAATTCTTTTTTGGCCTTCCTAATTATATTTTTACACTTCATTTGCCAGAGTTTATGCTCCTTTTTATTTTCCTGATTAGGATTTAACTTCCACTTTTTAAAGGATGCCTTTTTGCCTCTCACTGCTTTTTTTTTTTTACTTTATTGTTTAGCCACAGCGGCTCTTTTTTTGGTTCTCTTAATATGATTTTTTAAATTTGGGGTATACATTTAAGTTGAGCCTCTGTTATGGTGTCTTTAAAAAGTTTCCATGCAACTTGCAGGGATTTTACTTTTGGCTCTGTACTTTTTAATTTCTATTTAAGTAATCACCTCATTTTTGTGTAGTTCCCCTTTCTGAAATTGTATGCTATGGTGTTAGGCCCCTGTGATGTTTTCCTCACCACAGGGATGTTAAATTTACAGTAGACTCTCATTATCCAGGATGATAGGGAAAATAATAATCCTGGTTAATAAAATCCCGGATAATCACCATCCATAGGAAATATGGAGGGGGGGGGGGTTGGTTCACTAGCCACCCTGTGCCGGGGAGAGAGGGTGTTGGTTCACTGGCTGCCCTGCACCCTGGTGGGGTTTTTTGTTTGTTTGTTTGTTCTTGGGGAAGCAACAAAGCGAGAGCCAGCCCTGTGAGTTACGCATATTTTTTCTGACATCCTGGTTAATCCACATTCTGGTTAACCCAATCCTGGATAATCAAGAGTCTACTGTAATTATATTATGGTCACTATTACCAAGCGGTCCAGTTATATTCACCTCTTGGACCTGATCCTGTGCTTTACTTAGGACTAAATCAATAATTGCCTCTCCTCTGGTGGGTTCCAGGACTAGCAGCTCCAAGAAGCCGTCATTTAAGGTGTCAAGAAACTTTATCTCTGCATCCTGTCCTGAGGTGATATGTACCCGATCAATATGGGGATAGCTGAAATCCCCCATTACTACTGAGTTTATTTTAATAGCCTCCCTTATCTTCCTGTACATTTCACAGTCACTACCACCATCCTGGTCTGATGGTCTGTAATATAGCCCCACTGATATATTCTTATTATTCAAGCATGCAAATTACTATCCATAGAGATTCTGTGGTACAGGTTGGTCATTTAAGATTTTTACTTCATTTGATTCTACGCTTTCTTTCACATAGAGTGCCACTCCCCCACCACCACAACTTGTTCTCTCCTTCCGATATATTCTGTACCCTGGTATTACTGTTTCCCATTGATTATCCTCATTCCACCAGGTTTTTGTGATGCCTATTATATCAATATCCTCATTTAATATCAGGTACTCTCTAGTTCACATGAAAGAGGAATCATTTTAATGATATAATAAGGGCTAACTAAGCCTGCTTAGGGGCAAGACTCATAGCAGTATTTCAGGAGGAAGGCTCCGAAGTTTGACTACGGAATGTTATTGGTGAATGAGCCTTAAAAGTCTTGTGCCTACTCCATCAGATATTTAATGGATTTGAATCATGAGTTAATCTTTCTTTTTGTAAAAATAGGGTATAAATCTCATGCTGGGGAGAGGACTGAATTCGATTTTGAATTACAGCTTGTGGGCAAAAGTGAACATTTAGAACAATAAACTCCCATCCACATTAGAACTCCCAAAAGTACTGATCATAAAGCTGGATAAAAAACAAACAAACTTTCAATGGATCAGTTATGTCAGAAAACAATGTTTCACTGACATCAAAATGTTCCAGCGGCATGTACAGACTGATGAATTTTTCACTGGAAAAGTGTTGAAATGAATAATTTAGGCTCATTTAGATAAAGTAAAAAATGAAACATTTTCAGCCTATCATTTTAAATCAGTTTCAATATTTATATTATATTGAAATATTCATTTTATATTATATATTAGAATGTTTCGACATTAAAACAATATCTCTAAATGATTTTTCTCTCAATTTCTGTTCCATGGGAAAATTTCAACTTTTCATTCCAATTCAGAATGAAAACAAGTTTCAAAGTGTCAGAATTCCTGTGGAATGGGAATTCCATTTTCAGACCAACTCTAGTCAATGGGAGATTTGTAGAGATCAGGTGTGAAATCCTGACCTTAATGAAGCTAATGGTATTTTGGCCATTGACTTTAGGGGAGTAGAGAATTTCACCATGGGTATAGAATATGGCCTTAATGTACTAGCTAGACTTTGTTATTTTTAATTATTTGTTCAGAACTTAATTGTCAGCATCACTCAGTAGGAAAATATGTTCCTGTAGCAGTGAACTCACTGCTAGCACACCCCGTTACAACTGGGTATGGCATAACAGACTCTTTTCCCTTTGGCACACCCTGCTGACAGCTGGTCCGGCCCCTTTCTTCCTGTAACTCAGCCCTCTGGCTAGGTCATATTTTAGTCCTCCCCTTGTGTGGTAACAGAAAATCCCACAGAAAACAGCCCATTGTCCTCACAAAAGATCTCAGCCCCAACTCTGGGCCTGTGGCCTCCATTCCTGTCTCTCAGGGCTTCCAGTAGTTCTTACTCCTTTATTAGGGGCTTCACACCATCTTCTTTGATGGCTAGTAGGGGAACCCAGGTCCTTCCACTCCACTGGGTTTCAGCCCAGAGGCCCTGTGGTGATCAAGCAGGTTTTGTCTCTATGACATGCCCCTGGCACCTCACCAGGCTTCTTCTGACCATAGTCTTTTATCAGACCTTCTCCCCACAACCTCTCTAGGTTTACCCTTCCCTCTAGGCTCTTTCCTAGAATTCCTCCCCACAACAAAATCTCAGAGTATGGAGAAACCCAGCTTCTCCCCTCCTCAGGCTTGACCTTCCGTCCCTCTTGGCTGCTTGGTTTTACCTGCTTTGTTCCTCAGCTGAAAACCTCCCAGGGCTCTCTCCCTGGAAGTCCAGATCCCAACCTTTTTTCAAGGCACATTACCAAAGCCTGCTCCACCCCAGTAGCCAGTGGCGTCGCTAGGGTTGGTGTCACCCAGTGCGGTAAACTCACGGTGTCACCCCTCCAGATTTCGATCACAGATTTATTCTCCTTATGACTCCTTATGACTCCTTATATGGAGCCAATCTGGAAGACCCAGCCTGGCGTCAGTAGCTGGCACTGGGGGAAGCCGAGTGGCGGGGGCCCAGCCCAGATGGGAACAAGAGCCCCGCGCCCGCCCTAGAGTCCTACACCCCTTTTATCGCGGGGTTTCTCGGGGGGGGGCAGCACACGATCCCCTCCCCCTCCCCGCCACTATCCTCCTCCCGTCGCCGCCTCAACCCAGGTCCCCGGAAGCCCCCGGCCACAGAGTCCATATAAGGAAACAACCTTATAAGTCTCGGTTCCGGCGGGAGCCTTCCTGCTCCTTGTATGGCGATTCTGGCGCCGGGAGGGGGTTGGAGAGAGGTGAACCCGAAGCGCGGGGGGGAGGGGGAGCGAAGTGTCGAAAGGAAGAGAAGCTCCAGCGTTTTTTTTCAGCCCTGCAGAGCTGCCTGTTCTCCGGCTGAAGATGGAAGCTTAGGCAGGGGAAGAGCGGGGCTTGCTTGGGCACTTGATTTCTTCAGGGATGGCTGTATAGCGCCTGGGAAGAGGATTCCCTGAATCCGGGGGTCTGAAACAGAGGAGTTGGAACGATTTGGGGGGGGGGAGGTGCTGAGTGCCACTGAACGAAACTGTGAACCCTGCCCATCATGGAAACACTTCAAGCTGGGGTGCTGCAGCGGCTGCAATTTGCAATTGCAATTTTTCATTTGGTGTCACCCCTCTGAGATGGTGTCACCCGGTGCGGTCCGCACTCCCCGCACCCGCCTAGCTACGCCAGTGCCAGTAGCTGTTCTTGTCTTTCTCCTGGTCACTTGTCAGCCTTCCCTATTCAGGAGAGGATCCCAGGACCAACTGTTTCCTGGACTTTCTTGTTGACCCTGTTGGTCTCTCCAGTTTCTAGCCCCAGGGCTAGTGGGTGACTGCAGAGTTCCCTCCTCTCTGCAGCTCCCTTCTGCTCCACTCTTTTTGCCTCAATAGCACCACCAACTTCCTTCCCAGATGAGCTTCATCTCTCATGAAGGGTGGCCCGTTCTCTGGGTGCAGCCAGGTAACAACTGGCCTCAGGCCCATATTAACCATTTCACTGCCTGTGGCGGGTACACACCACATCACAGCTCTCCTTTAGGGTCACCATTCTTTCTGCCCTTTGTTTCTCTTCTTTCCCCTGCCTCTTTTCTCTATTTCTCATTTTCTCTTCTGCCTTTGATTCCCCTCAACAATTCTCAGTTTGCCTCCCCCACCTAGTTTTTCTCTCAGGTTTTCCCATCCCATCAGCTCAAATAAGGAAAGAAATAGTAAATGTTGACATTTAAAGTGTCGTTTTTCTTTAATGTCAATGCCCCAATAAGATTAATGGTAGGTGGCGAAACACATGCTTCAGACATTTTTTTAAACACTTTGCAGATTCAGGAAAGTCATACCACATTGGTTACACTCAGTGCACATTTGGAAGGTTTTCTTCAGAACCATAAGGGTTAGACATTTATTTTTAACTTAGATTCTTGCAAATGTTGAATGTGCCACATGGACCACAAACACATTGTGCAAGTCATGTGTTTGACATTTCTGCAACAACATGCCTTTTCTGGGTCCTTCAAAATACTACGCACATTTATGGCAGTAGGTGTTTATTATTAATAGTAATAATGTGAGATCTTTATTCTATTTTCACTCAGTAATTGTTTTTGAAAACCACAGATACAGCACAGAATAATAATAGTCAAGTTAATCCTAAAACTGTCTTGAATAAAAATTAATGCCATATGTTACTGATCTAAAAAAATTACTGGAGTGAAGCAGATGAAGTATGATATCACACCACCCAAAAATATATTGATGTTAACCACTTTATAAACTGCATATGGAACAGATATTCCATACTCTATTTATAATCAACAGTTCTGAAAAGTTTACTCAAACTTTCAGAATTAAGTGAAGCTTACAAATATCATAGGGAAATTGTCTAGTGCTGGGTATTTCTACAGCTTGTAAGGATAGTTTACAACAGACATGATCATCCACTATGAAACATTCTGGATTCCTGGGAAAAGTCAGAATTCAGGAAGCCCTAATCCTGAAAAGTATTACTCATAGGTGGGTCTAGAGACCCTTGATTTCAATAGGGCTCTGTCCAGTGTTATTTTTTCCACCTCCCTCCCCAACTTATCTTATAAAAAAGATGGCAGTTGATTTGGAAGCTAGTAAATACCACACTCTTCCAACAGCCAGTCTTGTTGCTGCCTTCCTCTGCAGCATGGGGCATGGGGTCACTTGCAGGTTTAACCTAGTGTAAGTGGTGGATTCTCTGTAACTTGAAGTCTTTAAATCTCAGGCAGAGGTTAGGAGTCTGTTACAGGAGTGGGTGGGCGAGGTTCTGTGGCCTGCAATGTGCAGGAGATCAGATTAGGTGATCATATGATGATCCCTTCTGGCCTTAAAGTCTATAAGGTGTGTCCACTGCTCAATGAAAATTACTATGAAAAGGAAGCACAGTCTAGGCATATATTATCTTCAGCCTTTCCCTCCGCAATGGGAATCCTGTTTTACATGAAGGTCTGGTGGGAAGCCAGGGTCAGGGGAGGCTCAGAAAACACAGGTCCAGTAGTTTGGTACTGCTACAGAATTAAGGGAGCCTCTCCTTATATCTACACAGGAGCAGCCGTGAGTCTCTGAGCCCACATCTACAGATTCAAGCTTGTGGGGGCTCTCACTACAGTGCTAAAAATGGTTGTCTAGATGTTGGGGCTCTACAGCCGAGAGAGGGGGACGGGCTTCAAAGCCTGGGCCACAACATCTACACAGCTGTAGCACAAGCCCCAGTCTGTCAACCCAGGCTCTGTCACTTGCTGCCATGGGGTGTGTACATGGCTCTGTGGCCTAACACAGCTGCAAAGACACAGGGACTCGGGGAAGATGACTCTAACTTCCTGCAGATCCCACAAGAATTGTGTTTTTTTGAGGGTGGGATCCGTTGCCTTTTCTGAAAGGACAGCCAGTTCCCTACCCCACATCAGAACAATCTGGGGAATCTCCATAAGGGAACCTTACTGAGAATTCCCTTCCTGACCCTTGTATAGAAACTGGTCTTTTGTAGGCCATTTGCCCGCAGGACTCCTGCTAAACCTTTCTGCTCAAAAATTCTTGAGTTACTTCCAATCTGCTAGGTAAGTTTAAAGCTTAATTATACACAAGTCAAGTCTAAATTAGAGCTATTCCTAGATAACTGTGCTAAGGAACTATGAAGCGCTGTGTGTACGGCATTCAGGAGCGCAAGAGTGGAACTCTCAGAAAGGGGGCCAAAGTCTTTGAATTCATCACTGGGGGGCATTCAAATGTCCATCAATATCATTGTTTTCAAAATCCCAGAAAGAAATCCCCCTCTACCGTGACTGCCCTTTGGGTACTGATCATTAGACCACACTGCCCTGTATGTAAGGGCTGCTATATTGACTCTGGCCACTTGACCACACTGCCCTGTACTTGAGGGTTACTATATTGACTGACCATTAGGTCAGGAAGCCCAGAACCCAAGGGCCACTGCTTTGACCCTGACCCTTGGACCTGATTGTGGTGAGACCCAAGACAGTCGTGTAGACAGTAACTGTGGTGTCTGCATACCCACTATCCAGCCTGACAGGAAACGGGGTGTACATACACTGCCATAATCAACTGCAGGTTGAACCTCTCTAATCCAGCACTCGCTGGTCTGGCAACATCCATGGTTCAGCATAGGCACCAACTCCATGGCTGGAGCACTCACAGGGGAAAATTAGTGGGTGTGAGCATCCACCAGCACCAAGCTCTCCCCTCTGTCATCCTCCCCCTGTGCCTCTTGCATGCCAACGGCCCCACGTTTACCAACTTCTCCTCCTCCCTCCTAGCATATCCAGAGTGCTGCAAATAGCTGATTTGCCGCATTCAAGCTCCAGGAAGGAGGGGGAGAACCTGGGGCCGGCGGCTGGGACATGGGGCCGGCATCGGAACCCCTGGACGGAGGCCAGCGGCAGGGCTCCTGGGTGGTGGCAGGGCCCCCAGGCGGGGAGGCCATGATGGGTGCAAAGCCTGGGGGTGCTGTAGCACCCCACACCCCTACTTCCTGTGCCTATGGAGACCCGCTAACACTCTGCATTGACCCATGGGTCGGCAAATTCTCTGGTTCGGCACTGCTCAGGTCATGAGGGTGCCAGACTGGAGAGGTTCGGCCTGCATATCATTTTGTCCAAACAACTGCCAGTGGTTAAAATAGACTGAAACAGGAGTGGGAGGTTTCTTTGCGCTGGTCAAACTGGAGAAAGCAGTGGGAGAGCACGGCTCACCCAACCCGGAGAGAAGACGGGGAGTGCTTCCTTCTTTTTTTAAGCTGTACATCACTCCTGCTTTGCCTTACTTTACCCTCTGGCAATTGCTCAGACTTCCTCATGTAGGGCCTTCCTGTGACCCAGTCGGATTTTCAGAAGATGGGTGCTCAGCACTTCTGAAAATCAGGCTCTTTCTCTGGGCACTCAGTCACTTCTGAAAATTGAAGCCTGGGCTTAGAAAGAGAAGATTGATCTAGACTTTGGAGGGACCAGAGATATGGTATATGACTGCTTTTTTGAAAAAATGTCTACTATACTGTGCCAGTGCGTGCACACACACAATTTTGGCTGAAATTTAAACAATAAGAAAACCCCACACCAACCTGACACAGTCACCCTGCGTGGAAAATTTCAGCCCTAATGATTAAAGTTTGGGGAAACTTAACCATTAAAAACAGGGTCTTATAATGGAAAGTGTTGAGCAACTTTCAATAGGTGGTACTAGCAGATTCAGCTATAATATAGCGAGCGAGACACCACCACTTCATATGTATTCTGATAAGACAATTTTAACAGAGAAACTTCCTGAAACCATGCTGATAGAAGTAGCCCTGAACTGAGAAAGACAACAGGTCAAGAAAAAACCAGTTACTATGGCAACACTGCTTGGGCAAAAGAAGAAACCCCTGGTTAAAAGGGTACGGTCAGTGGTGTAACAGACTGGCCCCACCAACACAGTGACAGCTCAAGTGACTAAGTGTACTACTACAACAAAATACAGTCATTTGGCCAAATGACTAATACCTTCAGTCATCTTCTCAAGTGACCATTTCACTTAACCAAATGCCTAAAACTCCCAGACATTTGGGAATCTGATTGAAAACTAAGTGAGGGCATTTGAGTTCAGGCTGAAAATTGCATTGAGAGGGTGATATTGACCCCTACCCATGTGCACAGGGCCAACAAAAGACTACGCACTTGTTTAAATGGAATTCAAAGGATTATGCAGGCCCTCTGCACCGGAGCAAGTGTGCTCCTCAGTTAAACAACCAGAAAAATATCCATGTTATGCGTCATTGCATGTCAGCGACGAGAGAGTATCAAACAGCCACTAACTGCAAGTGTTCTGGGGTTTTGTGTCTCATGCACTTTACTTGGTGAGGTTTGAGTAACACTGGTTGTTAATGATTAAGTTACATGACAGTATTTGCTAGGATTTTCCTCCCTGGGTGGATGATCCAAAGCAGTAGCTCTTTATCGAGATCACTCAGTAACATGGGTACAATATTTTAGGACACAGCCCATTTCAAGTTTCTTAGGCAAAGCTAAATCATACACACACAAAAAGCCAAAAAAGTCCATCAAAGCTTCAGAGAGATTGGCAACAAGATCTATCAAAGATAAACAAATTCATATAAAATCAAACAGGATTAAAACAGATTGATATTCTGCTGTTAAATGGCCAGAAGAAAGGTTCCTGAGCCATTCTGCAGATGCACTCTCTCTCAAGGGATATGTACGCTGTCTGTACAATATTTCCAATCTACCAGCCAGAAATCAAACCCAGTTTCCCCCATGGAAGTGAACTGCATTATAATTAAGCCTCCTCAAGATGTATGACAGTAGAAAATGATGGAGAAGCCAACACTAACATTAACATGAGGAATAAAGGAACACAAGTGAGACAGTTTATATGGTAGAATGAAGAGCAATCACTATTTTTTATTACATGGCTCCCATCACTGAGCATCTCCCAAACAAAATGAATTTTCCTAACACCCATGAAACATAGGAATATATTATGACCCACATTTTCCAGAGGGGAAATTTAGGCTCAGAGAGATTAAGTCACTTGCCCAGTCTATGGCAGAGCCAGAAACTGAATCGAAGGTTTCCACATATCCCTGTTCTTCACCTTAACAAAAAAAGCCAGCTTTTTGAAAAACACACCCAGCATCAATAGAAAGGTATATGATATAAATAGAGTTGCTGGCATGCAGTCTGCAGTATTATATGGCCTTATGCAACCAGAGACTGGGTTGGTGTTTAGTTTTTTTTTGGGGGGGGGGGAGTTAAGCTTACTCCAATGCTATTTCAAAAAAAGTTATTCAAGACCTTGCTTTCCCATATCCTCAAGAGTGCCTTGTGTAAGGATAAACCATTGATTTTTGCTCTCAGGCAGACAGCTACAGTCATAAACATGCATTAAGCATAATTTCCCCAGGATTCATATCATTTGTTCTCCAGGGTTTCTTCTTTATGGAAATTGAATTGTGAACAATTTTTTTGTAATCTTTGCTATTAAGATTATAGATATTGAGATCCATTATGACATGTGCAGGGCTCAACATCTTATTTCTCCAGACTTCCCCAAAGAAGTACTTTTTTGTAGGTTGAAAAGAAAGCATTTTCTTCCAGCACAAGTCAGCTGCAGTTCTTTCTTCTTTCTGAGCTGACTCTCAGCTAAGTCTCATTAAAAGTTTTGAAAAAGGACCTATTTTTCCATTACTATATTAGCTCATGTATTGACCAGACTCTTTGCCGGAAATCTAATTCTGATTTTCACTTGAAATCTTCTGAAACACACTTTTTGTGCAATGTTTCGGTGCTATACCCTAGAACATGGAGTTCAAGAATCTTAAACATAAGTACTGTATGTTGCTGTAAGAGACTTGCTAGACCAATGTGTCAGAGCACTAGCCTTTAGCCTTTGGAAAATTGTATTCAGCTCATTTTTAGGTGACATGTGAAAATGCATTTATGGGTCATCTTAATGGGTCTCATCTGAGTCCACTGTGGACACGTGTCCACACAGCTAATGCAACATACTGTTGTCAATATTTGCTCAGAGATAACCTGTAATAGCAGGTCAAGACTAAGATGCATCAATAGATCTGTTTATGGAAATTTACCAAAAGTCTGTCCACATTATGTCTTGGTCTTCTAGAACCAGATTCCCCCCATGCCCCACTTTTTTTCCAGCATGAGTATTCGATAGCTTGAAATAAACCTACTACTCTCCCTACTTTGTGGCTAGATGCCTTTCCAACGCTTCATTTGAGCAATGATTTCAAACAGTGTGAATGTGATGATTGTGTTCACTGTTATCAGTGTATAATTTGTTAATCTCAAATTATTGAGCAACCATATAGTACATTCAGGTATTTTCTCCCTAGTAATTTCAGAGATACAATACTGAAAACAGGTTAGCAATTTGCACCTACAAGACCATTAACAGGTACCATAAGAAATTATTAGGCTTTTAGGAGGTATAATATAAACTACTATAGATGAGATATTTGTACAGATTATGAACACCTCCCCTCCTCTTTTACCACCTACTCACCATTCTTCTACTACTTTTTGTATGTCTGATTTATAGATCTTTTATATGGAACTTTCCCATAAAAACCTACAAAATTTAGTAGATAATATTCTACAAAAAATTGTAGGAATATTACCTGTCCACAGAATCCTTAGAACAGAAATATTCTCTTTTTAAGTGTATAGGTTGCTATGCAAATCCTATAGATTTTTGAGTTGTTTATATGAAACCTGCTAGTTTCATCCCTATTACATTCTACAGAGATTTCCTTTAAGGGCAAGATGATATTACATAGTATCCATATATAGTATCCATATACTACTACATGGATCCTATCGATCCAAGACGGCATCATAGTGCATATGCACTGAGGGCAGAGTTAAGATTGGGGTTTAAGGATGCACATATAATCTGCATCTTGTGACATGAGGGCAAACTACTGCATCCATGCAGATTCCCACTGCGGCTCTGCACCAGCCTATACACATGCAACAAACTGCAGGATCAGGGCTTGTCTGGCACTTGTAAGAGGAGTGGCTACTTGAGTTCTTAATATTTCAACCTTAATATTTCAACCTTAATATATCTAGTCTTATATAATGTAGAAAAAGAACTACTTTGTTATTCCATTCAAGACTCTTAAATTTTCAGTCCACAGCAAGGAGGGGTCAGGCTCTGTGGGTTGCTGTTGTGGTTAATGCCACCATCTACAATCAATGGGAAAATGTGTTCTTGAAAGATCTCATTGAAAAATCCAGGAAGTCCACAATGTTTTCAGCTTAAAGAAATATACTGAACCCCCGCACAAATGTGCTTCACGTCACTGACCTCACCTTCAGTCAATGACTTGTATATCGGACCCCGTACAATACAATGGGATACATTTGAGTTTTAACAGATGGAATTTAAAAAGAAAAAATTCTCACAAACAGACTATATTAAAAGTCTGTTTTCTAAGAGTTGGTAGCAAGACCCCAACTTTCTGCCTTGTAAGTTTCAACAATGAAAACTGTCTGACACAGTGTGAAAAAACCTGCAGTTCCTTTTTCCAATTTGGGATGTTCTGCTGTGTCAGAGAGGAAAGTCAAACTTAGAATATCTGACCTAGCTATATACTGATTGTCTGCTCTACACCCAGACCACCTACAACCCAGTCCCTTATGCTATCCCAGAAACCAGCATATTCCTTGGATCCACAGAGAATTCTGCAGAGAGCCATCCAGGCTTTGCATATGGTGCACTTGGTGTTCCATCACACCCAGCAACACAGCCTCACTGGAGTCCTACTACCAGGGCTTCCCCTGGCTACAGCTACCCATGGACACTCCAATAGAGAGGAGCTTCATAGAAAAGGAGGTTGTATTTTTTTAGTAATCTCCATAGAGCTGATGAATTTGGAGGTGGAGCAAGACAACTTAAGTCCTCCTAGTTCTACCCAATCCCTGACCGATCAATACTACATCCCCAGCTTTCTTAGCCCATGCTCCTTCTACTGCTCCTTCAACAGCATAGAATCATAAGACTGGAAGGGATCTCGAGAGGGCATCTCATCCAGTCTCCTGCACTCCTGGCAGGACTAAGTATTATCTAAACCACCTCCGGCAGGTGTTTGTCCAACCTGCTCTTAAAAATCTCCAACAATGGAGATTTCACAACCTCCCTAGGCAATTTATTCCAGGGCTTAACCACCCTGACAGTTAGGAAGTTTTTCCTTATATCCACCTTAAACCATCCTTGCTGCAATTTAAGCCCATTGCTTCTTGTCCTATCCTCAGACATTAGAGAGAAAAATTGTTCTCCTTTCTCCTTGTAACAACCTTTTATGTACTTAAGCTGTTTATCATGTCCCCTCTCAGTATTCTCTTCTCCAGACTAAACAAATCTATTTTCCCCCCAATTTTCCTTCCAGGTCATGTTTTCTAGACCTTTAATCATTTTTGCTGCTCTTCAGGAAAGATGTGGACAAACTGGAGAAAGTCCAGAGAAATGTGGCACCCAGAACTGGACACCATACTCCAGTTGAGGCCTAACCAGCGCAGAGTAGAGTGGAAGGATTACTTCTTGTATCCTGCTTACAACACTCCTGCTAATACATCCCAAAATTATATTTGTTTTTGCAATAGTTACACCGTTTACTCCCATTTAGATTGTGATTGGCTAGGACCCCCAGATCGTTTTCTGCAGTGCTCTTTCTTAGGCACTCATTTCCCATTTTGTATTTGTGCAATTGATTATACCTTCCTAAGTGGAGTACTTTACATTTGTCCATATTGAATTCCAACCTATTTACTTCAGACCGTTTCTCCAGTTTGTCCAGAGGATTTTGAATTTTAATTTCTATCCTCCAAAGCATTTGCCATCCCACCCCACTTGGTATCATCCACAAACTTTAAAACTGTATTCTTTAGGCCATTATCTAAAAATCATTGATGAAGATATTGAACAGAATAGAAGTCAGAACTGATCCCTTGCAGAACCCACTTGACTGTGAACCACTGACAACTACTTTCTGAGAATGGTTTACTACCCCGTTGTGTACCCACCTGACAACAGCTCCATCTAGGTTGTATTTCCTACTTTGTTTATGAGAAGATCATGCAAGACAGTATCAAAAGCCTTACTAAAGTCAAAATAGACCACATCTACTGCTTCCCTCCTATCCACAAGGCTTGCTACCCTGTCAAAGAGAGATACGAGGTTGGTTTGACATGATTTGTTCTTGACAAATTCATATTGACTGTTACTTACCAGCTTATTATCTTCTAGGTGTTTGTAAATTATTGTTTAATTATTTGCTCCGTTATCTTTCCAGATACTGAAGTTAAACTCACTGGTCTGTAATTTCCTGAGTTGTCCTTATTTCCGTTTTTATAGCTTGGCACTGTATTGCCCTTTTCTAGTCCTCTGGAAACCAGTTTTCAAAGATAATTGGTAATTTCTCAGATATTTCCTTGGTCAGCTCCTTGAATATTCTAGCATGTACTTTATCAGGCCCTGGTGACTCAAAAACACCTAACTTTTCTAAGTAATCTTAGCTTGTTCTGTCCCTATTTTAGCCTCTGATCCTATGTTATTTTCAATGCATTCAGTATGGTAGATGCCCAATCACTACTAACCTTTCTGGTGAAAACAGAAAGGTCATTTAGCATGTCTGCCATTTTTACACACACACACACACACACACACACACACACACACACATTGTAACAGGCCTACCCTGTCCTTGGTCTTCCTCTTGCTTCTAATGTATTTGTAGAATGTTTTCTTGTTATCCTTTGTGTGTCTATCTAGTTTAATCTCATTTTGTGCCGGGCACAGGGCGAGTACAGAGTTTCAGAATGGGGACAATTGTGCTGCAAAGATGTCTGAGCCCCACCTCACCCAGTGTGGGAAGGGAAAGATCAATGTGCAGAGGATAGCTTCTGTGTGCAGATCTCAGGGACACAATGCAGCCCTATGAGACCATCTGAGGAATTATTTCATCTGCACTGTAGGAGGAAAAGTACATCCTATCCAGACTACTTGCACATTCATCCCTAGAAGACTAAGAACATCATTAGAGAAAGTACAGTACATTGTGAAACAGCTTTTTCCCTAGGGAAGTAAAGAACATTCCCAAACCATACAGTTAACAATAAAACACGGAAGTAATATAGTGCATCTTTCTCTACAGAATGGCATCATCTTCTGTTTTTTTAGAGCTATGAAAAATAAAGCCACACAGAGCAGAGGTGTTCTATTTCTCCTTTTTGAGGCTTTAAGGACTAGGCAGAAAAACATTATTTTCTTAACTTTTTAAGGTGAAATTGGGGCCAACTCTCAACCCCCTCCTTTCGCAGCTGTAGGGGGTTCTATGCTCAGGGGAAACCATGTGGTTCTGTTGTAACCTGAGGGGATGAAAAGCCAGATCCCAGCAAACCCACCAGAAGTGAAGGTCCTCTGTTTATTATAGAAAGGAAAATAAACCTTATAGTCTAGTGAGTGGCAAGGCAAGCTTTCTATCCTGACTAGCTCAAAAGCCTCAGTTCTGACCCAAAGGGATGATCTAAGGGTGACAGGTTAATTTAGTCTCCAAAACCAACCTAACACACACATCAGTTCATAGCCTCCCTGTTGAGACTGGTAAAGTTACCAGTTAGGACTGTGACGTTTGTCACATGGACACCTGTGCAATATACATCGCACCCTGACCACTAACTCAAAAGTATTGCAGGTGATGCAGATAGTGACCCTACTAGTTTTGGTTGCCCAATACTTTCCATTATAAGATCGTATTTTCAATTGCTCCTAATTTTAAAAATTCAAACTGTTCAAGTTGCAGTTTAGGGGCCTGTCTCAGGCTGAATCTTTTTGGAAAGTTTCATCTAAAATAGTTCAGACATTTCTCAGAATGGGGTCGAAGAAAGGTGATTGTTTTGTTCCTTTTAAAGACATTCTTACAACCGTTTTATTGAGATGCTCTAGTGCGTCCATGCTTTGGAGCAAGAACTTGAAATTTGACAAACAGGTTATCGTAATACCAGGATGTAGATTTTACCATCCCTAAAAAGTGCCCACATTTGGCCAAGTTATAAGCATTTGCACATACTCACTAGACACTTGTTAGAGATTGGCATCTTAAAAAGATGGCTGAAGAATCCATCTGCACTGAACATACATTACATACTCCATCCCACATGCCAAACAGACTGCACATGTGCTCTCTCCCACAGAGCAACTGAGCATGTTCCATTCAGGGGATGGAGGGGCTCAGTAGGATTTTCCTTGTAATTATTCTTCTTGCCTGACAGGAGCTCCGATGGTGGCAGGCTCAGATACTGAGAGCAGGGAGTCAGTCTTCTCTGTACTTCCAGTGACCCCACACATAGATTGGACTGAGGCAGCATGGAGCAGAAGTAGGAACCTGTCTCACTCAAATGCAGAGGGCTAAGAAATGAAGAGGTAGAGGGAAAAGCCACAGTGGAGGGGAGGGGGGACAGGAGGAAGGGAAGAGTGGGGAGGGGAGGGAGAGAAGGATGTCAGGAGTTTGGCAGAGGTGAGATGGATAGGACTGGGGAGAAGAGGAGAGGTCGCAGAAGGGTCTGTAACCACTGGAAACACCCTCTTTCAGAACCAGATATGGAACCCAGAAGTTTTAGGTCTCAGCATTCCCTTGCTGTCTAGCAAACAGCTGAGACACCCACCAGCAGTGTCTCTCTCCATTCCCCTCTAGGGGCAGACCCACACAGAAGTTAGCAGCCATCTGGTGCTACCAATTACTCTTAGCTCAAGCAGTAGAGGACAGTGATGGGGATATA
Source organism: Sternotherus odoratus (assembly GCA_032164245.1). Taxonomy (NCBI): domain Eukaryota; kingdom Metazoa; phylum Chordata; order Testudines; family Kinosternidae; genus Sternotherus; species Sternotherus odoratus. Next base: position 167,361,066 of record JAVMKO010000001.1, read on the forward strand.
AAAATCTCCACCCTGCTGATGACCCATGTGGAGAGTCAATATGATTTGTTCTTTTTCAGTTTAAGTTGTATAAAAAAAAAATCATTTTTAAAGCGTATGTTAAAAGACATGTCCTATTCTGTATGCTGAATGACGTAGGGATCCTGTGGGGGGGAAATAGTATGTAATTGTGTATAATGCAGGCGCACAAGGGGCTGAACTGAAGTAAATATGGGCAACCATAAATTTGGCAGTTCCTAAGGTCTGAGTGCTTGACTGTACAACCTTAGCATTCTTTTAATGTTGTTTTGTGAGACATAATTTTATATATAGGCTACTGAACAGCTCTCAGAAAATATGACTGAGAGGCAGTTCTTGCTTCTTAGCTCTCTCCCCTCCTTGAGGATTACATTTCCATTAGCAACTGGCCCCCTTGAAACAAGGCTTTCTCCTGTCCTGTCTCATGGATTTACCATCCGATATTAGGATTCTCTGTGGAATGGGTCTCATGCTCACTCAGCAAATCCCTCCATTTTTTCGCAGGGAAGCTGCTGTTGGGTACTCCATCACTCTGACACTTTTTTCAGCCAGGATAATGATGGAGCAAACAAGCAGAGCAGCTGACTCAGGAGCAAGTCGCAGGATTGCAGTGTGGCTAAGTATCGAAGCAACTGTTTATTTTAAAACAAACATCTTGTGAATTATAAACCACCACCTTCCACAACATTAGACATTACAGCAAGACTGAGCTGAAGTTAGTCAAATCCAAAAGAAAGGCTCTTAATGCTCATGGAAATACAACAGCAAATTACCCATTAAAGCTTGTACAGAGCAGATGATTAGGAGCTAATCAGTAACTAGAGAACCAAACACATGCTCAGCTATAAGGAGGCAATGCCAGGCATATCAAAACGGGGATAATGGTAAACAGCAGGGATTATGCAGTATTTGGGAAGGGTTTTTTAAGGACCAGTCATATATTCATCTGTATGTCATGAGTCTTTTATCTAACATAGTAAAAAGTTAGTCGTATCTAATAAAGAAGTCTCAGAGTCACCTAATGGCTATGAATCCATGTTTTGTCAATACTGTAGACAGTATTCATACTATCACAGGGTAATGTAATACTGTAATGTTTTGAAATGAGATGTTAATCTATATAGGAATTATTATTTTCTCTCAGATTTGTAATATTTCATATCATGGATATACGCTTGCAATCCTGTCTTACTGAGGGAAATAAAGTCATATTACCATAATCGTCACCAAATAAATTCTACCTCCAGTTTCTTCCCACTTTCTTATTCCACAAGCCTCTCCCTCATGGTACATGCCAGAAAAGCAGCAGGTTGCTTTCACTTTAGCAAATGTTGGGGTTTGGGGGGAAAATATACTAGGTATTTTTTCTTCTCAGCTCTGCAACTGGTATGATTTCTTGTATGCAATTACATATAGTAAATTAACATATTACAAAGGCCTTAATATATTTTAGGACATTCTTTTGTACTGTTCAATTTCCAATTTCCTTTATTTCTATTCCTTTCCCTGTATTTCTCACTTGCTGCTTGAAGCAACCTAAAATAACCAGACACAATAGTCCAAATTCTCTACTGAAATTGTACTGCTGTAACAGAGGAGTTGCCCAGTTTTGTGGAGAAAATGATGATGCAGTGGAACCATAACCCATAGTGCCCTAGCTATCATGACTTGAAAGGGCAAAATTTTCAAAAGCAACTATGTAACTTTGGAGCCTAAATTATATTTTCAGAATTCATGTAAGCACTTAGGAGCCTAAGTACTAATGAGTTGCAATTATACTTAGGGCTGGTCTACACTAGGGGAAGGGGTCGACTGAAGATACACAACTTCAGCTACGTGAATAATGTAGTTGAAGTTGGCGTATCTTCGGACGACTTACCTGCTGTCCTCATTGTGGCAGCTGTCGGCATCGGGCTCCCCTGTCGATTCCAGCTTGCGCTTCTCGGCGAGCTGGAGTTCTGGAGTCGACAGGAGTGCCATTGGCAATCGATTTATCGCATCTTGATGAGACACGATAAATCGATTGCCAAAATATCGATCACTACCCGCCAATCCGGCGGGTAGTGAAGACGTACCCTTAGGCTCCTACGTCACTCAGGGACAGACTGCAAAGGTATTTAGGCATCTAAAGATGCAGATTGGCACCTAGGGTATTTTCAAAGGTATATATATACCTGATGTTTTAGAAGGCTCAATACCTTTGAAAATCTAGCCCATAGGCATTTCTGAAACAGGTAAATTTTCTTCAAAGGTCATCACGATGTCAGTCCTCTAACACTATTTGCGGTTTAATTTTATTTTGTTTCCCTTTTATAATATTATTATAATAGTATTAGTATTTCCTTTACGGCGGTATCTAAGTTCCCATAGAATACACATTAGGAAAGGATAAGGAAAAGTGCATTTTTTAAAGTTGCCTAAATACACATAGATGGACTCAAACCAAGCCTCCAGATCCAAATATCCCTGAAATCTGGCGGGTGTTCAAACACTGAAACCAGATCCAAATTTTGCAAAATGACCCATTCTCTATAATGGGCCAAAACAAAACCCGAGGTCTGAACGCACCCGAATATGGGAAGTTTGATATCTACCAAAATCTGAATTTGATGCTTAGATCCCCATTTAGCTAACCACTTTAACAGCCTTCCATAGTGGTTCATGTGACAGCTCCACCTTGCAAATGCATGTATTGCAGGTCATTGGAAATGTTTTAAATATTTTATCTAACTTATAGCCCATAGGAATTGGGCTACTTCCTCTTGGGTACCCTGAGCAGAAGCACTTTGGTAAAAAGACCAATTTGACTTAGGTCATAATACCTCCATCAGATCTTGCAGGTAAACTTTTGCCTTGAAACCTTGTCATGTGCTATGTTGGATTACTTTATTCACTGAAATGCCTGATCAGAAAGGTTTCTGCCAAGAGTTATGCCATAGTGGCACTACTTACTGAGATAACATTTCTTATAGGCATTTTTAGAGGTCCATGTATCAGCAGCAGGTAAATAGTACTGGGGCCCAATCTGAGGCCAATTGAACTCAATGGCAAAACTCCCATTAACATAAATAGGGTACAAGCAGGCCAAATCATAATTCCAGTTGATATAGTTCCCACTAACTTCGATAGTGCACTAGCAGACCCTCAGTGAGCAGCTGGACAGGTCAGTTCTCTTAATCCCCATGCACATGAGTATATGTACTGAAAGTTTCAGACTGGAGCAACCTTTTATAGCCAAGATATAAATCCCTGGAAAATGAGGTTTATAATGAATTTGCTGACAGACTCTTAACTAGAGTGCCACAAACAACACTGTTGTAATGATTAGCTGAACAGGCTGATTACTGGGCTTGTCTGCTCTCAGCAATGGCAAAAACTCATTTGATTTTCAATACAGCTAGCCTCTTGAATCAATATTTTGTACTCTGTATTCCATCTGAAGTACTTGCATAAAAATGAAAAAGTATTATTTTACCTTAAATGTTTTAATTTTAGAGCTCATATAACAAAATCAAATATATTTAATGATTGGCATGCAGTCTAATCCCAGGGAGAGCTTACCTGTTTGCATTATATGCAAGGTGAGTGTGTCCATATAGCCCTATATTTATAGAGATGTAGATGGCCTACAGTTTCAAAAAAGTGGCTAGTGATTTTTGGGCTTCCAATTTGAGGCCACTTAAAAGGGCTTTGTTTACAGAAACTGCTGAGCACTGCCCCTTTGTGACATGAAAAAAAAGAGGCAATCAAAATCTCTTGTTACTTTTGAAAGGTTAGGCCATAAAATGGAGACCACTCGTGCATGTATGTACAATCACATAAAGGCAGACACACAAAAATTAGAGCATAGTTGACTTCTTTACATTTAAACAAACTCCATTCTCTCCTTGGAATCAGTGTCTTCATAGCCTGTCCAGCAAATATTTGTATTTAACAAGGTCACACTAAAACTGAAATCACCATGGTAATGAAATATAGGCATGTCGCATCTTGCGCGAGGGTTTGGCTCCACGGTTTCCGCATAAAGCAGAAACCGCGTATAGCCAAAACCCCAAATCGCCCACCCTAAACAACATTTTTATATTTTTAGTTTTTCCTTTCTTTTTTGGGGGGGGCGAGAGGGCACAGTGTAAAGCTGAATTTGTGTAAGTTGAAAGAGCATAAGACACGACACACCTGTATAGCCCACAAGATAAATCCTATCCTGTGCTTAAATGACTCAGCTCTTTAGAGAGAAATTGAAATGCTCTAGACAAAATATTACATTGAAAAAACTTTGAGATTTCAGATCATTGAAGGACCAAATTTAGGATCCATTGGGTGGCAAATGAGCTGTGAAATGAGGATGCCCAGAGCAGGTGATGTCATTGAATCCTCTCCTTACACTATAAAGTTGCAGCAGAACAGAATGAAGCTCATGTAACTACCGGACTCATTCTCTCTGGGTCCGTCCACAGTTTGAGCTGGAGGCGTATGCCTCAACTCAAGACAACATACCCATATTTGCTCTAATTGAGCTAGGTACCTAAGGCAGCATACCCATCTAAGATGCCAGGCACATATTTAGGGTGACTAACCCCTGCCAGTGTTTGTGCTGCTGCACATACACTCTGTTTAACACACTAGCTTAATCAGTGCTAGTGTGGGTATGTCTCCTCAGGCTGGAGTCTCCACATCCAACTCAGACTGCAGAACCCTAAGTTCACACAATATATTGGCTATTGATTTCAAGTTCTTGTGAATCCACTGACCCATTCCTTTCTCCCTCCTCCAAATATACACCACTGTGTGAATGTGGAGACTTCCAAACCACTGAACATATTGTGAACAAGTGTCCGATCTTTTCTTTTCCTGGAAGTCTAGCAAAGTTGCACTTTGCATCTCCTGAAGCCCTCAAATAGATTTCAAACCTTTCTATTAACTTGGAAATGTTGCCATTTCCATATGAAAGAAGATGACTTTGTAATGTTAGGAACAATTGGCCATAGGTGCTTTTATGGTGAAAAGTCAAACCAAACTCCATTGCATGTTTTCATCAAAGTTCTTTTACTGCTTTGAGCTATTACTGGAGAAGGAAATAAATTTGGATGTGAAAATTGAAGTCAGAAATGTTGCTGGGTGGAATTTTGGAAGTGCTAAAGATAAAAAGAATACTAAAACCCACAGTTCACTGTAACAATGTGAGTTTTCAATCAAACCAGCTCCACACGTGTAGGGATTGATGCATCAAGAGTCCTAATCTCCCTGTTAGTAGACTGGGTGTTTTCTGAGTCAAAACTGATACAGGATAAAAATACATTATCTCTATAGTACCTTTCATCTGCAGACCACAAAGTGGAGAGGACTCAGGAGCACAGAAACAGCACTTAGACTTCCAAGGTACTCATAGAAGGGCTTGTGTAGATATACATCATCGAGACACTGGAGTAGGGTTTGCAGCCTAATCATTACCAATGAGAATACAGCTTTGTCTGGAGAACCCCATGTGGAGGGGTCCCCAATGAGTCAGCAGGCTGTGGGGCTGAGTCCTAGCCTGAGGGACCTGCATGGGATCCTTAACTGCGGAAAGGGGTATTCTAGCCTCAGGAATGCAGCTGCCCCTGGGGGTCAAGCTAGGAATTGCTGTGATAATTGTAATTAAGCCATTTAACTTAAGGCATTTGTAACAACTTCCACTTTTGCCAGCCCCAATAAACAATTCTGTTGTGTGAGCCATGGCTCTGTGTGTTTACTGACACCCACTAGATGCCGGAGCCTCTAATGCTTACCTTAGAGCTGTGGTACATTTGGCACATGTATGTAAAGAGATTTGGAGTTCCTCAGCACTCCAGCAAACCAATAGTGTGGGGATTCTTACAGTACCAGGGTTTGCAAATGTACTTTGTTTTTTAAATGTACCCTCCTCAGTCTGGGCAGATACTCAAGATTGCTGCCAGTTCTTAAGCAATCTAGACACTTATTCCATTTTTCTCTGTGTCAGGGCACCAGGATTCAGCAGTTGCCCCATCCAGTTAGCAGATGTTGGAACCCTGCAGAGTGCTGCAGATTAATTCCTGCTCACTCGCTAAGACAGGGGTGGTTCATTAGACTTCACTTCTGAAAGAGGGAGCTTGGGTCTGGAACTAACAGGTCCTGAGAGAATGAACCCTAGAAGCAGCCAAGCTCCTAGTAGGAAGGCTTGGGTGGGAAAAGAGCCATAGGAGCAGCCTAGTTTGAGCAGGCATTTTAGGCTGATATTTTGTAATGGCTTTAAATCACCCTTTATGTTAATAAAACCTACCCTCAAGTGGGGTAAGTGTTTTGCATGTGTAGCTTGTTTTGATTCGGGTGGAGACTCCACTAACTTACATCCCCATCCCAGCTCTACATGACACATTTGAACTGTTATTCAGTGAGCTTTTACAGAGTTTCAGTTGCTAGGAAACCTTTGTCTTCAGCTGGTGTTAGTACTGCTGCAGTTACATTCATATTGACTAGGTCTGAATTACACCCTCCTGTCCATGGGTTCCGAAGGTTACAGACATCACCGTCTGATGGCCAAACCAAAGATGAGGTCATTCAAATAAAAAACCAAGATAGATTTCTTTATAATTCAGCAGCATCATTCAGCGTTCTCATCTGGAAAACAAGACAGTAGGCAAAATCCATCCCTGGTATAATCACAGTGAAGTTAATGGAATTAGACAAGAAGGAATTTGGCCCAGTGATTTTAATCACGGTTTCACCAGTGATAAGAAAAATGGTTTAACATGGGGCAGTTATACAAGTGCAGCCTCCTTGGGGTTCAAGTACATTGCCCTGGGGTAACAGGCAAATGCTCCCTTCTGCTTCTGTGGCTTCTGCGGCGGGAGTAAGATTCAGGCATGCGCAGAAGTGGGGATAAGGAAGAGCAGAATGCCTTTCACCCTTTCCCCTCATGCCCTGCTGCAGGGCAGTGGCTGCCAGGGAAGCCCACCCCAGACTAGAGTCACATGACCTTGGGGAATAGGTGAGGGCAAGAAAAGACAGAAACAGTGTCATGGTGCTGGTCCCACTCTACAGCTTTCTTAAAAGAGCTTCTGTGGGCTGAGCCCCCTTGCCAGTTCTCGGAGAGAGGGCTCAAAACTACCCCTGAACGTACCATTTGCTGAAAACTCAGTGAGTGGAAATCCACTGAGTTTCCAGTTTCTTACATGCCCGACCCAGCACAGGGGATGATCTGGGACTGACAGCAGAATTTTCCCAACTTTGTAATTGGGGTTTTTGTTGTTGTTGTTTAAGGGCATCTTATAAATATGGCTCCATGGGGAGGTCTCTCTTCTTTTCAGAAGAAACATGCAATTGGCAATACTGCCTTTCTTAAAAGACAACCTTGAGACGGGCTTAAAAATAATGCAAGTTTAAATAAATATATTTTGGAGTCTTTTTATTGCCCATCTGAGTCTTGAGCCTCTGGGGTTCATGTTTTCAAGATCTTCTCTGTAACCCAGAGGGCTAGACACTGCCTATTTATTTTAAATGAAAGTTAAGATTCCCATGTAATCACATGATTCAAAGAGCTGTGTGGCAACTTCTCAAGCTGTGAGTCACCTTGTTATGTCCCTCCCCACCCCACCCCACCTGCCTCAGTGAGAAAGAAAGAAACTTACTTGTGCTTAACTCAATGTCAGCTTCCTAATACCACCTGTCTGCTTCCACCCACCCCGACAAGCAATATCCTCATAGAATTTCAGGGTTGGGAAGGACCTAAGCAGATCTAGTCCAACCCCCTGCTCAAAGCAGGACCAATCCTCAACTAAATCATCCCATCCAGGGCTTTGTCAAGCCTGACCTTAAAAACCTCTAAGGAAGGAAATTCCACCACTTCCCTAGATAACCCATTCCAGTGCTTCACCACCCTCCTAGTGAAAAAGTTTTTCCTAATATCCAACCTAGACCTCCCCCGCTGCAACTTGAGACCATTGCTCCTTGTTCTGTCATCTGTCACCACTGAGAACAGCTGAGCTCCATCCTCTTTGGAACCCCCTTTCAGGTTCAGCCCTCATTTTGCCTTTCAAGTAACAATAGGTATTCCCCAGCCCTCACTCCCCACTGAAAGCATCCCCTTGTAGTATGCAGCCCGTCAATGGACACTCACAAAAGTCACCAGCTTTGCTGTCCCCAAGGGAAGAGTATATACACAGTTCACCTGGTGCAACTCAGGATCAGGTCCTCTATACAATCAGCACTGAGCTACAGTTGTCACAAAAACAATCATTGATAATAAACTTGAGATGAAGATTTAAGAGATACTGAATAAGGATAATGGAAACAGAAATGGTTGCATATAAAATAAGCAGCATAGACTAAGAAGTGAGTTAAAGTTAACTTTAACAGGCTAAAATCTTTGTCTAAATTAACGTTTCTTATCTAAAACCAACACCAATGTGACTGGCTCCATCCTCCTTTCCTTAATGCAAAAAAAGCACAGTATTTTTTGCTCCCTCATTGGTGGATAAACAGGTGATAAACAGGTGTCCTTTTGCCTTCGTATTTTCCCAGAGTTCAATATGTTGTCTCCAGAGTCAGGAGAAATCCTGATGGTTTAGACTCCAGTGACTTCCCAGCTCCATTTACACCACATGAAGATTTGGCTTCCACTTTGTTGACTTACAAGGTTCAATTTACATAACCGCCACTGCAAAACAGGTGAATCAACATCTTTAGTCTGACTCAAAAACTTGTTTCTCAACCAAGCCTTAGTTTAGACATAGGTTTAGCATATATACACTGGTTCTTAAATATCTGTACATACATCATGCAATGACTGAGGAGCAGTGTGATCCGGACTTTCATTTAAGACCTCACATGACAGTCTTTATAGATCAATACTATCACAGCAATGTATTGGGTGTCATGAATTTGCCAGGCCTGTCAGGGGCTACTGTTACAGAACAGTGAACCCTTTGCCGGTTGGCACTAAGCGGTTCTTAGGGTCACAAGCTGTGACGAAGTCAGTAGTAAATTCTGTAAGGATGTACTCAGCACATGTGAGGCCTCAGTTCTGTTAGCATGAAGGGCAGCTGTGCAGGTCTAGTCCCATGGAATGGATTCAGAATAAGTTGCAGAAACATGTGGTTTTGTTTGGCATAACAGGGTGCTGGCCAGGAGTTCCTGAGCCAGGCCCCTGTTAGCCCAGCTCCAGTTAAGTAGTATTAAGTGGGGCTGACTGAGTATACCACGCACCTGCGGGCCTCATTAGTTTGGGGGGGGGGGCTATATAAGGCCCTCAGGCAGGAAGGGAGGAGCCAAAGACTGTGTGTCCCTGCTGGCTGGAGAAGCTGGCTGGCCCCCAGCTGGCTGATTTGGAGCACTCTGTAAATAGAGAAAGTGGTGGGAGCAGACATGAGAAAATAAAAAGCTCTGGTGATTTGTTGTGAGAACAAGCAAAGGCCTCATTATATGTGGGGGCTTGTCCGGTATCCAAGAGCCAGCGAGCATGGCTGACGGCCTGGATATGGAGGAGACCCTAAAATGGCTGGTCAAACAGCGGGATCAGATGCAGCAGTCCCACCAGGCCGAGAGAGAGGCCTTACTGACCTGGCAAGCTGAGCAACAGCAGAGGCTGCCAGAGTTCATATGGGACTAGACCGGTGTTCAACAGCAGCTCCTGCAACGAGTGGTGAGTCCGATGGGAGGAGATGGCACCCGGCTGCCAGGCTGAGGGACTTTGTAAAATGAGCTCGGTGGATGATCCGGATGCCTTGCTTGGGACCTTCGAGCAGGTAGCCATGGCACCGGGTGGGAGAAGGCAACCTGGGACCTCCAACAGGCTCCATACCTGACAGGAAAGACCTAAGCCGACTATATGGCTTTGAACGACAGGCATGGCCAGAACTATGAGGTGGTGAGGGTGGCCATTCTAGACTGGGTGGGCCTGTCGACGGAGCAGTACTGCCAAAAATTCCAGGCGGCCCAATGGACGGCAGCAGTGCGGCCCTGGGCAAATGGCTAGAGACTAATAGCTGAGGTCAGAGACACACAGTGGGAGAAATGGACACATTGGTCTAGAACAATTGCTGCAGAGCCTCCCTGAGAACATACGTGTCAGTGTGAGGCGTCACTAGCCTGTCACCATCAAGGCGGCCGTCAGGTTGACGGCGGAATATATGGAGGCAGGGGGTCCGTGGAGGGAGGACTGATCCCTGAAAGACCAGGAGTCAGGGAAGAAACTGTCGGAACCTTTTTCCGGGAAAGGCTCAGAGAGAAAGGGGGAGCCGTGCGGAGCACCCAAGGGGCCCGCCAAGCTAGTTTGCTGGCAGACCTGGACACACACACAATGTGACCGCCCTGATATAGAGTTCAGGTGGGCAGAGTTTTGTGGCTGGTCTCAAGTTGGGGGAGAAACTGTCCACCATCCCAGTGAGGATTGTGAGGAACCCCCAAACAGGCCTGATAGATACTGTGTCAGCCTGTTCCCTTGTCCAGAGGGGGCTGGTGAAGCCACACTGACTGATCATGGGGCCAAGGATAGCCCTTGAGTGTATCCATGGAGACAAGGTCCTACGCGGTGCCCCTCGAAGTAAGGGGCCGCTTCAAATGGAAGTGGGTTGGGGTGCTAGAAGGGCTACCATACCCAGTTGTGTTAGGTAGGGACTGGGGCCCACTACATAGAAGAAAGTGGAGGGGTGTCCCAAAGGAGGGAGCAGATATCTCTAAACTGAGGATCCCAAGTGGGGATGACGAGCAAAGTCCCAGAAATAAAGAAGTGAACCCTAGACAGAGCCCAGAGCAAGCAGACCCGCAGGAAGGGTGTACGGGGTCAGCTTGAACCCCTTGGAATGGGAGAGGGGTCAATTGGAGCACCCCACAATACTGCTTACTGGGGAGGGTACCCAGAACCCACTGGGTGGCGGGGGGGGGGTAAACTGAGGCACAGAGGGTCCCACAGGATGGTGGGATGGATTCTGACTCCCTACCAAAAGTAAGGGGGAACAGGAGACGGGATGCCTGCTGGGGTGTTACTGATGTGACAGCCTGCGGGCAGAGGCAGAACTATGGTGGCAGCTACTTTTCAAGCAGTGTATGTTTTGCAGGAGAGGGATGAAGAAAACCCCAGCAGAGGATGCCTGGGATCATTTGGCCAAGAGCAGGGCACTTCACCAGAGGAGCCCCCCCCCCCCCCCCCCCCGTGCAGAGGACGGCCAGGCCTTGCGGTTCTTGTGGGGGGGCAGGCATGTAACGGAGTGCTGGCCAGGAAATCCTGGGCCAGGCCCCTGTTAGCCCAGCTCCAGTTAAGATGTTTTAATTGGGGATGGCTGAGTATGCCATGCTTAATTGCTAGAAAAGAAGCGCACCTGTGAGCCTCATTAGCCAGGGGGATATAGAAGGCTGACAGGAAGGAAGGAAGGAAGGAAGGAAGTGTGGGGAGGGGGGTGAAAGGAAAGGGAGGAGCCAATGGCTGTGTGTCCCTGCTGGCTGAAGAAGCTGGATGTCCTCCAGGTGGCTGTTCATAGCAGGTGGTGGGAGCTGACATGAGAAAATAAAAAGCACTGGTGATTGCACTCCAGAGGGATCTCTGGCTGATATGTTGTCAGGACAAGCAAAGGCCTCTTGGCTGTAAATAAAGGCTATTCAAAACTCCCCAAAGTTGCTCGAAGTTAACACAAAGAGGAGCAAATCATTTCAGTTATATCTTTTTGATTATTGTCATTGTTCAGAAAAGAAAAAATACAATGCAGTGTTGTAAATTGACACACAGAAATCATAGCTCACTCCCCCAAAAAGCATTCTCAGCAGAGTGCTCTTGTTCCCGGGGAGTGCACTCTTGGTGCCACCCTTAAAAATGTACCAAGCATATTGCTTTCTCACCCCTTTCACACATCATATTCCGGGTGGCCATTTCAGGGGAGGCGCATAGCCAAGTTCCTTCTTACCTTACCTGCAAAGGTTAGGGTGCTAGCCCTAGAACTCAAGGACTCCTGTACCCAGCCACTGTGCCAAGGTTATAGGGCAGGGCTATTTGCCCCCTTGCCTTTCCTTGTGCTGGACGCACTCGGACCAGAAGACTGTAATGCTAATCGGGATTCAAAACAAAGTGTTGGGGTCACTGAACTAGATAAGACATTTGTCTGGCGTATGATGGAAAGTACAGTGGTAAAAAAACAAACTTCAGTCGCCTCTTCACCACCTCCCACAGCTGCTGCTGAAAGAAAAATGTGAATCCAAAAGGAAGAGAAAATGATTACACAATACAGATTTTAAGAATTCTGAACACACTGACAGAGACCTGCTGTGTAGCTTAAATGTGTGACAGTTAAAATTAAAAGGTTGCTTGCTGCAGTCTGAATGGCGTAAGATTTGACTATTTCTTGCTTTTTCTGAAGCACCTGACTTTGTTTCAACTCATACAAAGTCTTGCCAATTCGGGGGAAATGATTACATAATAAAGCAAAATATAATATAGAAAATCGTTTAACCTATTTCACCACATTATATCAAATGCACCAAGCATATTGTTTTCTCACCCCTTTCACTCCCACCTCCCCAGAAAGAGACTGTTATTAAATACATAATTTATTTGCAAATATTTTCGTGTACAAATTATAACCCAACATACAGGCATTTTCTAAAGTTACCCAGATACTTAACATGCCTTCTTATTTGTCAAGTCACAAGGATATCTATAACCTCACATAAGGTTACAGTTCCAATGTGGTGTTGGTGGGAGGAGGAGATTCACTAAAAATCATATTAAGGAACTGAAGCACTTAATTCCTGATACATCACTTGGAAAATATGGTCTTCTCTGGCAGCGGCTGAGGAAGAGGGAGATAGAGTCTGAAGAACAGCTTAAACTAAACTACTTGGTGAACTTCTCCTAATGCTTCCTAACTTCAATATGAATTTAGGCCTTCCATATCTTGTACAGCTTGGCTGCAATTGAAATGGATCACACATATAGTTTCATTGTCTTCAAAAACAGGGAAAATCCGCACCTGGCCACATTAGTAGAAAACAAAGAAGATAACCAGAGGAATGAGCTGGTGTAGTGCTTACCTGAAGGGGTTAACAGGCTTGAGCCTGAAGAAAATGTTGCAGTTTCTCGTTATGCATTTTAAATCAATTCTAAGCTACTTACAAATATGGGCAATTACTTTCTGCACTTTGCTTTGTAGTAAGATTTAATGACTACTGTGTGATTCTCTTGGTGAGCACTGATAACCAAACACTAGGATATAAATTTTAAGTTTAACAAGTTTGTATGAAATAAGGAAGGTTTTTTTCAATCTTTTATTATAAGTTGGGAGGTTTTCAAGTTTAATATTCACAATCAGAATAAAAGCAGCTGGGATGGGTGGGGGCATTTCTTTCATAATGGCTACCAAAATACCCTAGACCAGCGATGTCCAATACATTCGCCACTAGCCTCATATGGCTAATAGGCTATTGAATTTTGGCTAATACATATATGTGGCTTAATGTGGCACAAGTGTGGCTAGTATTGAATTTCTATTGGACACCGCTGCCTGAGATCATACTCCCAGGAATGAGACTTTTTTTAATGAAACTGTTGGGTCTTCCCATAAATGTATGGTCCTATTCTCCACATGCTTGGGTATCTGGAAAGATGAGTAGTTATAAAATTATGTCTCTCTTCCATATTGAGATATCCCAGTGTGAAATAACCATCACTTTATATCGGTGCAGCTAGGAAAACATTGTCTTTCCTTGGACAATTTCTCTGATCAGATTAAAGTGAATTTAGTGCTTGTGAAAGGGTATGCCTACTTTATGACTAACATTGGTGGCTTGAGTCCACCAAATCAACAGAACCCCTCACCCCATTAAGAGAGGGAGGGGCCGCAGCACCCAGACACAAACTGAATCTGAGAGGCAAAAAAGAAGAACAAAGAGAGGGGGATGTTTTGACCATATGACCTACAAGAGAACCAGGAGCAGAATCCCAGACAATGCCTGTTGCTCTAAAAATAAGTCCAAGGAATCAAGGGATGCTGCCCAGACAAAGCGCTGGGGAGAGGGAGGAGAATCTATTCACCTCTGAGTCATGGACCCAGCATACTTCTACTGCACCACTCTGCTGTGCTAAAGGTGAAAGATACAACCTGGACAGTGATGAATCTTGGTTTTCCCTCCAGATATGATCAGCAAAGGCAGCACAAGTGCGAGTTTCTCCACATTACCAAGCGCGGTGCCTCGCCTTGACGTAGGGGGACTGTTTACAAGTCCTAAGTCTTCACTGCCAAAAAAAGAGGTTTCAGGGAGATAACTCACGTGTTAGCTATCCAGCTGTATAATCCTAGTGGAGACAAGGCATAGGCAGTTTCTACTGTGACAAAGGTAGGTGAGATCAACACTATTCCCTCCAGCTGTAATCTACCTTGGCCAAGTTAAATCAGTAAAAACTGCCTGCGCATTGTCTCCAGTAGGCTTAGACAGCTGGATAGCAAACACACACGACTCATCTCCCTGAAATGTCTTTTTGTTATGTTAAGATTGAGAGGGCATCATGGACAGTTTTATATTTTACAATTTCTTGGGTGTAAATAGAATGTCTTTCAAATGCAACATGAATATTGTTCACAAAAATCCTTCAAGCCACCATTGAAACAACAGATCTAACTGAAGTTTGATTACACCATAGCAGGACAGAAGTACCTAGGTCTATGCATAGGAATCTAAGGTCCTCTGTTTAGCCATTAAAGATCAGGAGCTAGAACCGCCTATAAAAATATGCTAATTAATTACTGTTGATTCCTGCTGGAAGGCAATTTTTATTAGCTTTAATCAAGGTATGAGGGGATGGAGTATCTCAGGATAGAGGGAACTAGGCATTAGAACAGTGGAGATCATTCAGGGAAAACCATCTGATCAGTGAAGCTTAAGGAGTAAGTTTAGGCTAAGGTGTAACTTGCTGTTATTTGAGCTACCAATAACATTTCTTTCATACGGATAAGGTGTTTCTGTTTTGTTTTAAAGGTGCTAATGGATTGAGGTAGCTTTTTTTCAAACTTTAAATGTGACTCTGCCAGAGGGCTCATCTGAGAATATTGCTAACTCCAACCTTCATACACACCGGTAACCCGAGTTAGTGTCATTCATGATGGGCCCTCACAGAAGTGGAGATACTGTACTTCATATATAGGGATAGCTTAATCATTTTGGTAAAGAAAAACTTCATAAGAGTCATCCAAAAAGTCATCCCAACTCTGGAACAGAACCCATATGAACTCATATCTGATTTTGAGTAGGAAAACATTTAAATAAGTGCAACCGATCCTTCTTCGCAACTCCGAGTGAATCTTCTATCTTCATTGAAATCCAGTCTAGGAGACTGTCCTGGGGACTTGGAGTTTCCAGCTCTTGTTTGTGGTGGTTTCCGTGTTTTACCACCACAGTTGGGGTTATTTTTTAAGTAAATCCCATTATATCCAGCTGAGGTCACTAATTGACTTGGATGTTGCCAACTGATCAGTGAGGCTGTGGGACAGCTGCTAAATCATTAGCAAAGCTGAGCCCAGCTTTCCTCAAAGTGCCAGCCAGCCCATGACACTACCACAATGGATTCCTGATCTCAGTTGGAGCCTTTAGGTGTCATAAGACAAGGAAGACTTTGTAGCACCTTAGAGACTAACCAGTTTATTTCAGCATAAGCTTTTGTGGGCTATAGCCCACTTCGTCGGATGCATAGCATGGAACAGAAGGCATCCGATGAAGTAGGCTATAGCCCATGAAAGCTTATGCTGAAATAAACTGGTTAGTCTCTAAGGTGCTACAAAGTCTTCCTCGTCTTATTTACGGATACAGACTAACGCGGCTGCTAATCTTAAACCTGTTAAGGTGTTATAACAACTATTATTCCCAAAAGAACCAGAACCCTGTGCTATTTCAACATCTTATGATGGATATGATATTAATGTGTATCATTACCATCATCAGACCACTTCCTTATTGCCTTTACTGTCTACCAAGATACTATTTTTAAAAATATCATCTAATTTAGGCCCCCTCTATGATGGTACTATTCACTGAGAATAAGGTTTCTACTCCATAAATTATCTGATTCAGGACAATATTTCTACACTTGGAGGAAGATGATACTCAAATGAAAAAGGATATAAGAATTTGGTCCATACTTAGCAGCTCTGAATGCTAAAAGATTTATCCCTCCAACATGAACTCATTTATTTAATACTGATCCAAGTCTTCTGTCCATTTGTTGCTATGGCAGAAGATGAAAATATAAAGCAACGTGAATGGAAAAAAAAGAAAAGTGAACATGCATTGTTTTTCAGGTGGAATATACGCATTATCAATTTAAATATACTGTAATAGTATTGGATTTCAATTTTTGAAGTGAGCTAGGGATGTTGAGAAGCTTTTAACTGTAATTTTGAGATGAGGGCAAACAGCAGATAGATACTAGAAGTTATTTTAGAACTATACTTTCTGGTATATCTCTCTTTAAAGATAAATGCAAGCAGAGGAGAGGTTTAAAAACTGGAAAAAGAATACTACAAAATGTAATAGATTATTTCATTTCTTAGTGCAAAGAGTCATTATAAAGTCAGAAGGGACCACTGTGACCACCTAATCCCGAGATCAGCAACGTTAGCACTCAGCACTGCAGGGTAAGCACCCTTAGTGGACCCCGCCAGTTTGTTTACTTGCTGGTTCGTGATCACAGCTCCCACTGGCTGTGGTTCGCCGTCCCAGTCCAATGGGAACTGTGGGAAGTGGCGCAGTGCTAGCTGCCGCTTCCTGCAGCCCCCATTGGACCGGGACCCCTCCCAGATTGGTGACATCTGCACATTTTATAAACATCCTCTCCACTTCATTATCAAAATCCTTAATGTCTATTAGGAAACAATAAAATAGTTATGAAAAACAATATTAGTCTAGAAGCCTAGTGGGGGGGGGGAAGAATGGGTGGAATTATTTGGTGACTAGTGGGTGAAATCAAATATCACTGGATACTGAAAAGAGGGAAGGGTGGCATTGTCAGCTATTGCAGGGGGAGGGGATTGCTAAAATCTAGAAACTTCTGGATGATCTGCATGGCTTTGTCTAATGTGGTGCTAAATGAAACTAGCTAGTTGTCTGACTATTCAGTTTGAGTTTTCAAGGTTCACTGCACAGAGTAGGTGTTTTTCAATCTGTTGCATTAAATGTGAAAGCTGATGATCAAAACTGTAAGTACATAATTAATAGAGCTAAAAAACAAAAGATAATTTTGCAATTTAAAAAAATATTCCCCTTTTTTGAAGTTTGAAATTTCAAACATTCAAAACCAACTATATGCTAGATTGGAAAAGTGGGAGTGAGGAGGGGATTTCACAACAAATTCATACTGCAGCAAAAAAACTTCAAGTCCAGACTGCAAAGGGAAACTGCAGAGCTACAATTCATTTGCAAATTTAACACAAACAATCTAGGACTGAACAAAGACCTACAATGGCTTGCTAATTACAAAAATAGCTTCTCCTCTCTCCATGTTCACACCCCTCATTCAACTGCTAGAAGAATAACCCACCCTCCCTGATTGGAGATAACAAGCTGGTTCAGCCTAATTGGACTAACCTTGTTACCTCCCACCTGGTTCTTGCCTACTTTTCTATACCTGCCTCTGGACACTTCCACTGCTTGCATCCGACGAAGTGGGTATTAGCCCACGAAAGCTTATGCTTCAAAACTTTATAGTTAGTCTTTAAGGTGCCACAGGACTTTGTTACCTCTAATAAAAACAGATAATTCTTTCAAAGCAAAATATGAACATTGTCATAAATTAAGACAGACAGAGTTAATTAACAAGATTTTTGTTCATGTAAAATAGATTTGGAAGGCTTGTTTCTTTGGATGCTTCAAGATCAAATGTATCATTAACTTGGAAGAGCAGAATACTGATGTGTGGGATGATACAAAAAGGGAGAATTTTATCAATCATCATAATTATTGAAACATAGTCACAATTCTAATTAAGGTTTTTCAACATTATTCCACAACTATCACACCCATCACCACCACCACCCACCCACACGCATCCCCCTAACCTCTGGCTGAGTCACTGAAGTCCTCAAATCATGATTTAAAAGACTTCAAGTTACAGAGAATCCACCATGTACACTAGTTTAAAACTGCAAGTGACCCATGCCCGATGCTGCAAAGGAAGGCAAAAAACCCCACAGGGTCTCTATCAATCTGACCCATGAGAAAATCTCTTCTCAGTCCCAAATATGATGATCAGTTAGACCCTGAGCAGGTGGGAAAGACCCACCAGCCATACACCTGGGAAATAATTTTCTGTAATGACTCGGAGACCTCCCCTTCTAGTGTCCCATCGCCAGCCACTGGAGATATTTGCTGCTAACAGACGCAGATCAGCTACATGCTATTTTAGGCAGTCTCATCATACCATCCCCTTTTATTTTGGGCATATACCTTGATAAAGAAACATGTCTATGAAGTGAATTACATAGTATGTGTTTCATGTTTCATGTATGAAAACCTTTGTAGATATTTTCACTGGGTTTTAGCCTGCTTTTCCACCGCCTTGTGTATTCACACAGACCTATGCAAACTGGGTATAAAATGCTATTTCCTCATTCCGTAGACATTGTGATTATTGGACATGGGTAGATCACACTTTAAAAATGTGATTCTCTTCTCCACTCTATGGTTCATCCATGACTCACTAGGAACTGAGTTCTATTTAATGTGGTCTTATGAGTGATATAGCACTCATGTGGGGTTCTTTCCTCCCCCAAATAAGAAACCCTTTGTCCCCCAAATAAGAAACACAATTGCATATCTAGTTACAAGTCTGAAGTTATTTTACATGCACAAACTTTTTCTAGTTATACTGTGTTTGCATTCCAAATCTCAATCTTCAAATATCCCAAGCTATCCCCTCAAAACCTATGACTCATGATGATTAATCAATCATTTTTATTTGTAAGTAAAGAAAAACCCACACAAAACCAGCAATGTTGCATCATTGGGGTTTGCTCGCTGAACTTAGTAAGTGAAATATCTGATCTGACATGGATCAACATGAATTTATTGTCAAGCAATAATGCAAAGATACAAGGCCTGGTGTGGATACATAAAATATAGGTAAAGTTCAAGTTTTGCCTGCCAGACTCATTTGTCTGCTAATGGCAAGCCAGTTAGCTCTTATGAGCTCTGGGTTCCCTTTGGCAAGTGAAAGATGGTTACATTAAAAAAATTATGGGTGGGCAAACTTGACACTTGCATGTGAACTCAGAGCCAGTTTATAGAACAGCTTGAGAATCATCCTAAAGATGACTTAAGGCCTGGCAGGCAAAGCCTGCTCACAAGGTTCCATTGCTAATAGTCCACAGCTACAGCATACAAATCAGTGCACAACTACCTATGATGAATCACTCATCAATAGAACTTTACAAAACATTAAAAAACACGAACCCCCTTTGACTTATGAAATGCTTTAATTTGCCTTGTGGCTCATGAGACACCATCAGCACTCCTGAACATTATGAAAGATTCCTCACAGAAAAGGTAACTAGTGGTCCTCATTTTTACCTGCAACTCAATTGCTGTTCTTGAATAAAGATCATCAGTAGTTCCAATATGTAACATCATTTGAGTGGATGATGAAGTGACTAATTCTGTACTCTAAACTAAACTGAAACCAGCAACTGATTTCAACATTCATTAATAAAATAGGACTACATAATACAGTTCTTAATACCATAATCTCTGGGCACACACGTAGGTCTAAAAAGGTAAAAGACCAATGCTATGCAAAGACTAAACTAATCCATCAAACCAATCCCTCCTCCCAGATGTTTCCATTTATGTTACTCATTTAGCACTATGAGTAAAGAACAGGTAAACATCTATATTTTGAGGATGATTTTACTACCACAGTAGTTTGATTATATATATTTTACACACACAAGATCAATCAGAATTGTTTTTTACACCCTTTCAGATTACAACACTAATGCCACTCCTGTCATATGAACTGTTCAAAACAAGGTGCTTATCACATTTTTAAGAATCCACTACTCTGGTGGGGACTGTACTAGTTTGTGTACCAAGAAATTCCAACTCCTCACCTCAAGGATTCCATACAAAGTGCCACAGAAATCAAAGAACTGGTAAACATTTCAATGCAAAGCTACTGCAGCTGTACAAGAAGCATCACTTCAGGTTGAAACTCAGACCAACTGTTGTGAAAGCTGGTATTGAAATGACTCTTATAATATTACTGAAACACTAAAACACAAAACACCTTGGGCAAGTTTGTCAAAGCACCAAGAGATTCAACAGCATATTCCCAATTAGGTGCGTCTGAAAATTTTACCTTACTATCATCTCTTAGCAACATTAACTGGTTTCCATAAACTTAAAACCACAGAAAACCCAGGAAATACAAAACAATGTCATATATGAACATTTGTCACCCCTCACATATACACACACCATCCATTCTTCTAAGAAATAAACCTACAGCGGTCATGCAGACAACCTTAACTCTGCCCTTTATGGAACCCCATGAAAAAAAAAGTAATGCACATATCTCTTGGATGAGAAACAATACAAATATATTCAAGTCAGAACAAAACAAGGTTAAAGGCCCTGCTTAGAAATAAAATTATAGAAAAACCTTACTTTATGGCACTGCTATTGCACCATTATAAAGAGTGGTGTTTTATTGACACATGTCTATAGTTTGGGGGTGGTTAAACGAATGTCATGCTCCTTAAAGTTATCCCATTGACACCTGAAGAAAGCAAGGCTTTCTAGTATCTACAGATTGAGTTCAGGTAGTGGCAGTCAAGCTTCCTGAAACTGTCTCAACCCTGACCTGGAAGGAGCACCTCTCCTGTCCAAGTTTTGTTTGGTATCCATGCCCATTCAGTCCCTGATTTATGATTACTTACACTGCCAACACAAGTATCTATTCATGCCATTAATGATGGTGGCTTTCTGATCTGGACGGTTTTCAACTAAGAAATGGTCTGAAACCAGCAACAAATGCTACATAGGCCACTAAACAACCATCAGATGGTTGTAACTTTCAGTTGTCTCTAGGATGCTTTGTTTATTGTGATCTGCACAGTGCCATTGTGCAGATTAGGGGGAATCGTACAGATTTTATATTGATTTTAATGTTAAAGCTTTAAATTCTGGAATGCATTTTATTTCTAGGCAAATTGTATGATATAAAAAAAATCTTGTTTTCCAGGGCTCTGTGTATTGCTTGCTATTTTCTTTGTTTTCCATTTCATTCATATATTTTAAATGTATTTTTATATCTTTATACCAAAGAGGGTCATCTCTGCTACCTAAATTCTTTTGGTAGCATAGCCTAAATGCACCTCAATGGCCTATGTTGTGAAGTGACCGTGGGACTACCTTTTCCTCTGTTCCCCAAGGCCAGTAAAAATCATAAAATGTTAGCTGTAAGTAACTCTGGATTTCCTTGCTTTCCCTGGTTTATCTGAGACCCTCCTGATATAGATTCTTTAACCTTTGTATCTTACTATAAAATGAAAGGACAGTGAAGGACCTTTCCCCGAATAGCAGTAGCAAAAAATCCAAGTGTTTCCTCTGTGACCCTCCCAATCTGCGTAATCACCGTTTAATCAGAGTAATCATCCTATTTTTATATAACATTTGATAGATACAGCTTCTAATGGTTGCAAAGCGTGGCAAGTTTCTTGCAAACACCTTGCTGCTGACTCCTTGCCTCATGACTAGAATGTAAATGATGCATAGTGTTAAGTATCCAATCATCCCTCCACTCAACATGGGCAACTTTGTAGCTTATGAGATAGACACTGTCATAAATGAAGAGTAGCAGGCCACTTACATCATTGTTTCAGCATCTTCTTTGGACTCTCCAGCTCAAACAAGCAATGTTTTTTCTACACATGGTTATTTCTTCGTGTGTGCACCCCCTTTCTCTTCCTACTATGGCAGCAGTACTGAATGCTAACCAGTAAAAACTTGCTCTAGTTCCTGATGCTCATTTCTCCTAATATCTTGGAGTGCTAAGCATTGACAAGTTGTCACCTAGCACAGGAGTTGGAATCCGCCATTGGCCTCATTTGGTGGACCCTGCAGCTATTCTGACACATCAGGGAATGCAAGTTCTCTAGCACTGTAAAGTAGAACATCTGAAGTTATACGCAGTATGAAGTTGGAGATTTTGAAGTTTCACTCCTCAGAGCCATCCCTACTAATACTATACCCTTCAATAGCCTCTTTCACTGGGGATCTCAAAGAGCATTACAATGGTAATTAATTAAGTTTTAACAGACATGACAAAGACATGTAAAGGGTCTTTCCCAAGGTCACACAGTGACTTACCTGTATCAGGAATAGAACTCAGGTGTCTACTAACTCCCTATCCCATATTTCAACCATTACATGCCATTGCTTCCCCATATAATATTAGTATAGGAGTGATGCCGTTACTAAACAATACCCACAAATAAGTTACTCTGTGTACACCACAGCTGTTTGGGGAACAAATAGTTGTTTTTAGTGATTTTGCTTAAAAATTGGACTGGTACATCTTGGCATAATTAAGGCCCAGATTCAGAGACGTTATTAAGAACGTACTTATATCCCATTGACTCAATAGGAGTACTTGTGTGCTTAATTTAAGCACATGGTTAAATGCTTTTAAAGTAAGGATGAAATTATTTGCATGCTTAAATTTAAGTACATTTGGGAGCATTTATTGAATCAGGACCTGAGAGTCAAAGCTTGAGAAAGTCTAGAGGGTTTAAGATGATGTAACCTTCTTCCAGTCCTTTTAACATGTAGTGTAGGGTGCACCAGTTTAGGGTCCATTAGATTCACTTAGACTTACACTACAGACAAACATTTATCTCCTCACCTTAAATATAACCTCTGAATGTGGCCATCTGAGTCTAAGGCAGTCTATGCATAAACCAAGGAATGAGAAGAGAGCAACAAAACAAACAACTAAACCATGGTGTAAGAATGTATAGATTAAAACTGGCTACTTGTTCCATCTTATGGCAACTCAACAATCAACTTACATTTCCCTGCAGTAAGTGGGAGTAAGACAGTCTGAAGGAGAATGTGTGTAAAGGGAATCTAAGTTTTATCATCTTACCTGTCATCTTTGAAGTTGGCCAGGTGGCTCCAAGATACAAATTAAAAGAAATATTACAATATTATGAGAGGAATAACACCTCACATTAAAAATAAATCAACTTTATGACTACAAAATAGCTAACGAAATCTAAATAAAATTTTCTAAAATAATTCTTCTGAGCAGATAATTTGCCATTTAGGTTACAGACCAAACTGAATCATAAGGATTGTACTATTTTATAAATCACTTACTATATTCTTTATTATTTGTTAAGTACTAACTAGTAATATGGTCAACACTGAGTAAGACACAAAGAAAAACCACTTCCTTATCCTGAGGAGTTTGCAAACTACATTATGAGGAGATTGATAGTCTCTTCATAGTTAAGGGCATTTCCATTATAAGGCAGAAATTCATCCACTTCTAATTCCTGAAATTCAAATCCTTCTGTTTTCTAATTTTTAAGGTTAACTCTCAGTGTGAAGGAGAGGTGTTTTTCTATGTTTGAAGGGAGTTCATGAAAGACTTAGCATAACAAACAGTATAATATTAGCTTTTGAAATGCTGACGGAACGTATTAATGTTTCTTTCCACCTTTCATATTGTTAATGTAATCAAATTCTAACTCACCCTTTGGTGGAGAACTAATATAGGTGAAGCATGGAAACCTATAACTAACTGGCTTCCTTATATGGAATTTAAGAGCTTGCTCTAGACATTATGTGAAATCCTGGCCCCATTGAAGTCAATGGGAGTTTGGCCAGTTACTTCAGTGGGGCCAGGACTTCACCTGCTGTCCACTAATTATTTGGAAGGGGTGCTAGAAATGCATGGGACAGGTAAAACAGGTTATTGCCTGTAGCTGTGTGGAGTATTGTGCATGAGTAGTGTGATTTGATTTCTTTTCCATGTGGCTAGGCAGAAGACTTTTCATTTCCTTTTGTAATTACCTAGGGTAATTCTAAAACCTGTGAATCTTACAAAGCAACATTTAAAAATCCACCTCAAAGGGGCATATTTAATAGCAAATACCTAAACACAAAGCAATCCAGAGGGGGGTCATGAATTAGGGATTGAATGCTAAAAAAATCTTCTCCTGTTGTTATCATAAATGAATTGTGTATTTGTTTGCAAAAGGTTGAGCAGTGTGAGCCAGAACGTTCCAGCATGAAAGAAAACATATAGGTGAAAGAGTAGAAGAAACCAAGGCCCAGCCCTGCAAGCAGCTCCACACAGGCAGAAGCTGATATCTGCCCAAGTGCTCAGAGCCCCAGCACAGTCAATAGCACTCTGCATGTTACACCAAGGCTAAGCAGCTTGCAGAACAAGAGGATTTCATTAGAGAAGCAAAGGCAGTATGAGGGTAAGAGAGGAGAGGAGAGGTGTAGGGCTGGATGGAGATGTACAGAGCTTTGAAGGCAAAGACAAGATGGTTGAGTTGGATATGGTAGGTGAGAAAATGGTGAAGAGCTCCAAAAAGGGGGAGCGATGTGGTTTAAGTGGGTAAGGATGGCAATTTTAGCTGCTGCACTATTCTGAACAGATTTCATTGCAGCAAAGTGGGAATCAGGGAAATTAGAGAGAAGGCAGTAGCAGTTGTGAAGGCAGGAGACAATCAAGATATGGATGACCATTTTAGCTGGAGACACAGAAAGGAAGGGTCAGTTATTAGAAATATTGTGGAGAAAGAAATGGCAGGATTTCTCATAAAGGGTTCTGATAGTGAAAACACTGGCAGGCCCTTAACTATGGCAGCCCTGCTGGGAGCCTGCAAAATATAGTTGATTTTAATTGCTTATGCATGCAACTTATATCTGTGTTCTGAGCCACAACCCTTTTGGGGATTATTCTGTTTGACCACAGATCAGGGGAAAATCATAAAGTGTCATGCAAATAACCTTGTTCCCAGAACAACCTGTGTTATTTTCATTGATATTCAGTATTTAGATTTTAAGACAAACAGATAGATGGGCAGACACATGGACAGCAACTAGATGGGAGCGGGGGAGGAGGAGAGAAATTGACAAAAAAGTAAAGACAGGGACTGACAGAATGAGGAATAGACAAGGAGGTACCTGAACAAAGGTAAGCTGATATTTCGATGCAGATTGCTTGGGAAAGGTTGATGAATGACAGGCAGAAAGAGAAATGGGAGTATGGAAATGGAGAAAAATAAAAAATAATGTTAGAAGTAAAACCTGTTTTATTTTAAAATCCATTCCATCATTTTTCAAGTGGCATTATATAAAAGGCTTGATTCAGGTCCAGAATGCCTTGTTTTTTTCGATATTTCATTGTTAACTGGGGACTGGCGAAGGATATACATTACTTCTCTCCCATCTGCTGTTCATTTCATAAACTGCAGTCAGAAGATGGTCATCAGTCAACACCCATGTTATTTTTTGCATGGTACAGTTGACATGTTTATTTGGAAATTTCAACTACTGACCAAATTCCACCTTCATTTATACCTGAGCCCATGCTCTCCTGCACTGAAGGATTGCATAGAAGCACTGCACAGCAAGTGGACACAATTTGGCCCAGGGAATGGAATGATCCAATATATATTCAGCGTTAACACTTTCTATTCTTTGAACTACACAGATACTGTTCTGCTATTTCTCATTCTTTAAACATAGCTGTGCATACTCATATCAAAAACTAGTACACAGATACCAAAACTGCAGTCCATTTATATGGAGCAGAACTAAGAAAAGCATCACATCATACATTTATAATACTATTGTAGACTACAGGAACTGGATAATTGGGCCTCTGCTGAAGAGCTCATCACAGACGATATCACTTCAGAGATACTAGCGGCACAACTGATAGCGATGTCTATAGTTAAAGTTTCCTAACACGTCTCATTATAACTTAAAAGCCTTATTTTTAGCTGCTTAAAACGTTGCCAAAAACGTTCAACATTTGGTCTGCTATTTTTCATTCTTATTTCCCGAGGCTGGTCACACCCCATTATCCCCCACCCTCTGTGGCTGGCCCCCAAGTTTCAGCTAAAATGGATCAGACTTTCCGGAGAATAAGATTACTAGCAAAACTACCTATTTCCTTATATCAATGGTTTTTTTGCCTCTTTCCTTTGAAGAGTTCTAGCAACTCATTGCTTTGGAACCAGCACTTGAAATTTGGCAGTGGGATGATCCCAGCATCGGTGAGTTGCAGTTTGCTGTCCCTGTGAAAACCCTCACAAATTTGGCCAAGTTAGAAGAATCTGAAAGTGGCCATTTGCACATGCTCAACAGAGCTGCTTTGAGCCTTGCTCCAAAAATCCTGCAACATGCTAACTGCACTGAGCATGATCCCAGGCCCCACAATCCTTTCTGGCTTTTAAGAACACGGCTAGAGCACTGACACGGTCACAGCACACAAGCTAACACCATCACAGCAGCCCTTTTGGAACAAAAGAAGATAAACTGAGCTAGGAGTCAGGAGAACAGGAGTTTTATGCAGTTTTTCCACTCACTAGGGTTAAAGACTGTTAAATGCACAGAATCATTATTGTTGATCAAGGCCTCATATCTCCACCTTAGGAGGCAGCCCAGTATCATCCCCCCCACACACACACACACCTTTTAGAGATGGGGTAATTTAGAGGTTGTACATTTCACCTGAGGCAGAACTAAGAAAAGGATCCTGTCTGTAAAATAGCAGATTCAAGTCTGATCTGTTTAGCCACGTTGCCTCTCAGAAGGAAAGCACCAAACCTATGTGCTTGGTTGTGCTGCCTGGCTCTACTAGACCATAATCCCTTCAGAGCCAGGAACAGAACCTAGGAACTCTGATTCCCAACATTTGTCTGCTTTCTACCAAACACTGTGTCACTAGCTGACAAAGTTTGAGTCAGATCCCTTTCTAGGGGGTAGTCCACAGACCAAAAAAACCCAAAAAACCTTACCACTGCTACTAGTTCCTTCTTTAACTCATTGAGAGATCTGTACTGTGCATCTAAGTGAATTCAAATCTGTGATGACCTTTATAAGACATCAAGATTTCACATGTTGGAATGAAATTTATATTTGTCCAGATATATTAAAATACAAGAAAAAGAAAAAAGAAACCTAGGAAATTACAAAAACTATGTTGTTAAGTAAAGCACTAACAGGTTATAAAGTTGCAGGATTAAGATTGCTTATGCATCCTTCATTTTTTTCCCATACACATAAACATTATGATGCAGTCTTCAGTTCTATGATCACATACTTTTTGGTTCTACAAAAATCCTGCCTCATTCAATGCACATGATAAGAAGAGAAAAGTTCTGCTTGTATGATTAAAGCATAAGACTAGGATACAGGTTAACTGGCTTCTATTCCTGGCTCTGTTTCAGTCTTCTTATGTGATATTGGGCAAGATCACCAGAATGCATATGCACAAAGGGATGGAATTAAAGTTGCAATGGCAACCTTAGTTCTGGTGTTTCCTAATTTTTTGAGTGCCTGACTTTCCAACCTTAACATTCTTTTAATGTAGTTGTTTATACCCTTCTTGTTGTCGGATTGCTCATTGCGAATTGCTTTGAAAATCCTTTAATGTCTACAGCCTACAAAGTAGCCCCTAAAGGTTATGTGTGCTATACAGACGCTGCTGACAAATTCCAAAATAGATCCCCTCTTGTGTTTCCCCAGGTGAAAGGGGTTTCTGGAAAGAGAAAGAAAAAATATATGTATGTATAGTCTATAATAATAATTTTCTATATCTTTTACACAGTGGAAAATCCCAGGAAAATCACAATCACAGTATATTTATTTCAGACAACAGCAGTGACAGTCACATCATATCTGAATAAAATTGCATAGCCTTCTTGCTGGCTCTTACTATTTCCCAGAAGAACTTACATGGAAATGCAGACCAAACTTGTTACAGCAGGGATAATCCACAGCCCCAATTTTCCACCTAAAAGTCACAAGTAAATTCCATTGCAGATGGAAAAATTGAGCCCTGTTTATTTTAAGTCAGGTCAGGAATGGTCTTGCCCCTTAAGCATCTGCTCAGATAAATAAAAGGCCATATGGTGCTCCTTTACTCTCCTGGGACTCACAGCATGGGGAGATGGAAATGAATAATAGCCTCCATGAGGGCTCTACTCCCACCCTTCTACTCAGATGGGTGGGCAGACGTGCGAAATGAGCAGAGCCTTGACTCCAGATATACCCACACAGCCAAACACACAAGGCCAGCACAATGGAGCCAGCCCAAAAGGGGGATGTAATCTGCCAGTGTTATAGGCCAGAAGTAGATTACTTCACTCCCGGAGTAAGACCCAGGAGTTAGTGGAGAATCTCCAAAGACAGCAGAGCTACATGATGTCTTGTACTCAGGGCAGATGTTTAAATCACAATCTAGTTCTTAATTAGCTTGGAAATGATGCACCCCTTCTCATTCACAATATTTTCCATGGGCCTTATTCAGGGAAAGATCCCGAAAGTAGACTGGGCTTGTCCTGTATTGAATCACATCTATGCTTGTTGATGCGAACTGGCTCTTAACATGCCAGATTTACTATCCAGTTTCAGATGCCATTAGGTTATGCTTGTAATACGCACATGAGATTTTTTTTTAAGGGAAAAGGCTATTACATGTATTGGTGATACTACAATTAGCATATGCATTTAATTGCACACACATATACATACTGTTTTGCCAGTTGATGTTATAGTTACTAGTTTAGAATTTAGATTAATTTAGTAGCCAGCCAGGTGGATTATGGGTAGGGAGGAGCCAGGTTCTGTTGGTCACAACACAATGCTTTGGGGAAGTCGTGGCAGGACAAACCCAAAATTTTATGGCAAAGCACCCTTTTATATTGTGATTTTTGTTACTGGGATTAATGAGTTTTTCACTATTATGCTGTAATTAATTGCTGTTTGATGAACGCTTGTTTTTTTAAATTATTTGTGGGTGGGTGGGTGTGTGTGTGTGGGTGTTAGTTTTTTATTCAGAAAGGGTGGCTAGCAAAATATGGTCAAATCATACATCAATACATTTAATGCAAGCTACATTATTATTCTTTATTCTAAATTATACAAAATACAAACATAAAATCCTACTACTACATTCACCATCCTCTATGGACACATACCTGGCCCATCAGCTCTAGAATTAACAGCCTGAAGCACATTCTGATTCAGAGTAAGCAGAATTCATACCACACATGTAGTGGAACATTTTAAATACTGGATGTTATATTTGAAAGTATTACATTTTACTCAACTAATTTTAACATGAAATTCATGGATTGATAAGAAGAGAGTGGAAATCTTGGGGCGGCACCACTGAACCATTAATTGGTAGCAGGACTACAATACAATTTGCTTCCTACTTTTACTGTCCATAAAAGAAGTTTGTATTGTAATGCTGGCTCTAAATACAGTCAACACTACATTTTCAGCTTTTCTAGGTAATGAAAGTATGCTCTGCAGAAAAGCTAGTTATTCATTTATTCCTTCCATTAGGGACTTCAATACTAGAGAGCCCAATTAACAACAAACTTCAACAACAAAAAGGGAAATTATGTACAGTACTTTTTGTTTATTGCAGGGAGACAATCACTAAAAGATTATTATGTACACTGATTACAGAATTAGCACACTGCTGTTTTATGGCTGGATTTGAAGCTTACACAGGTCCATGCTGAATAAGGACCCTTTTGAAATCACAAAGGGAACCATACTGGCCATAGTCTTTGTTAAAAGTCACAGGAGCAGGCAACATTGCCTCTTGCTCAGAGGCACTAATACACAGATATAAATGGGCATATGCAGAATCTGATTCTGCTCACACAGCTGTATAAATCAGGAATCACTCCACTCAAGTCAGTGAATTTAAACTGATGTAGGTAAGAGGAAAAACTAGGCCTGTGTCATTTTTGTGATGATCCAAGAAAACTGTTGGAGGGTCTTGTTGGGGGCTTTTTTCTACCATAACAAAATATTATGTTTATGGAGTAACAAAATAAAAATGAAGAAATGTAACGTGTGCAGGAGCATTTCTAAATATTTCCCACAGCAAAATTATGTGGTGTGTCCCATCTCAAAAATACCAGACCCAGTGATGTTAATGGGAGCTTTGTCATTGATCCTATTGGGATTAAGATCCGGCCCCAATGGCAATACAGTAAAACCTCGATTTAATGGACCTCGATTTAATGGACTTCGGATGCAACGGACAAAATTTCTGATCCATATCAGACCGCGACCCCTCCCGGCTGCGGCCCCGGTCCCCTTCGCAGGCTGCTGGCTGCTGGCTCCCAGCTGCCACCCCGGTCTCAGCCGCTGGCAGGCTGGCTGCCGGCTCTCGCCCAGATCCCGGCAGCGGGCGGTCTGGCTGCTGGCTCCTGCCCCGATCCCGGCAGCGGGTGGTCTGGCTGCCGGCTCCCGGCTGCCGCCCCGGTCCCGGCAGCGGGCAGGCTGGCTGCTGGCTCCCGGCTGCCGCCCCGGTCCCGGCAGCGGGTGGGCTGGCTGCCGGCTCCCGCCCCGGTCCCGGCAGCGGGCGGGCTGGCTGCCGGCTCCTGCCCCAGTCCCAGCAGCGGGCGGGCTGGCTGCCGGCTCCCGGCTGTCGCCAGGGTCCCGGAAGCGGGCGGGCTGCGGAGCTGCCGCCCTTACCCTGTGGCGGGCGGGCTGCTGCTCCGACAGCTCTGGGTTTTTTTTAAATTAAATAACGGACTTTTTGATTTAACGGACACCCCCTCGCCCGAATTAGTCCGTTAAATGGAGGTTTTACTGTATTTGTGTTTGAGGCATGAGACACTCCAAGTTTTTCCAAGATGAGAAATAAAGGTGGAGGGGAGAGAGAGACAAAGAAAGCAAAGTGAGGAGCAGAAAAAAGTGAGCAACAGGTCAGTGCCAAGATCCTGGTTAACAATGAGCACAACCAGGGAAGAAAAGTGAATCTGCAGATTTGAAAGAAAGTAGAACAAAAAGGCAAATTAATGTCATAATTAAGACAGATCCATAGAGAACAGCTGGAGTCCATCACCACCATTGTTCCTAGATGCAATGTAACAGAGAATTGGAAGAGATGGGAGCATGTTTTAAAATTGTTACAAACTTTTAGAGACAGGTAGCAAACATATGAAAACAATATCATGTTCTTCAAGTGTATAACACCACATTAGCAGAGAAAGGAAAAGAGACACTCATCCTGCACAAAGTCTTAATGTTTAGGAGCGATTGCAATCCTAAAACAGAACATTGTTTTGGAACAGAAACACTTTTGGTCTCATCCTAATTTGTGAACAAATGAGCGAGAAAAGATTATGTAACAGATTTAAGACTGAAGCCATAAAACTGAGCCTGTGAACACTGAAAGTGATCTACTTATAGAAAATACTGTTTAGAATGACTGATAGAAGACCGGAAGAAAACCTATTTAAAGACCCTGCTCTGTGTTTGCCAAGAGCTAGAGACATCTGCAGGGCCTCAAAAGCTACAAAAATTACAAATAAAAATAGAGGCTGAGCAAATTACTGATGAGCTTGTATGGGCTGTTAAACACAAGTTTAGCATCGCATGTTAAGCATCCAGCAGCTATGTGAGAGCTGATACAAAGCAACTGTCACCTCTGCCCACCGCCCCCCGATGAGAAAGAGGAAAAACCATCACATCACTCAGAGCCTATGTGGAAAAGCAAATTATTTCCCAAACATGCAGAGTAACAAATCCACCTAAGAGAGAAAAACAGACTGAAACAGAAGTGCTCATCTATCCTGGTTGTAGGAACAGAGGAGCAGGTCACAAAAGTCACAGCTAACCCCGGAGAAGCTTGGATTCCACACAATTTGTAAGCAATTTACCCATAAAGTTTAAACTTGATGTTGGGCCTGAAGTTAACAAATAGATACCAGGCCCCATTCAAAGAAGACAGACAGTTACAGCAATAGCATTTGGTGGTTCTAGGCCAGAATCTGAAGAAGTCACCATAACACTAATGATAAGTGTCAAAGCTAGTCAAGCTGGTTGAAAAATAGAAAGTCTTTTCTCTGAACATTTCTCTTTTGTTTGGAATTTTTCAGTATAAAGAAACAAAATGAAAGACTTCTCTTTCTCTCTCTCTCTCTTTTTTTTTTTTGGTAAAAGAGCAAAAAGAAAATTTTGTGATTTCCCCTCCCATGTTCTTCCATCTTTCTCTCCTTTCTTCCTCACCCCCCCCCCCACAACAAAAAATCCCAACCCCAAAAATGTTTTGGGGGTCAAAAACTGAACACATTCTAGGACTGAAGTTTTCATAGACCAAAATAAAAATCTTCCATGAATGTTTGTTTTGGTTGAGAAGCCATTTTAGTCCAGAGGGGTGGAGGGATCACCTAAAAATTTTTCAAACAGCTCTAAAACGCAGTCCTCAGTTCTTCAACATGAGAAGTATCTACAATGCCAGTAGCCCTTGGAGACATTCTCAGTGATTAAAAAGTAAACATAACAAGCAGGGCACATTAAATCTCCAAGTGCGAAAGAACTGATCGCACGATGCCATAAAGCTGTGGGGTGCGCCCCCTCTGGCAGCATGGAGGAATATTTGGAGGACGGAACAGACCAGGCCAGCCCCCACAGGGGTCAGGGAGTAAGCACCATCCAGCCCTCTCGCCCCCTCCCCCCCCCAACTCTGCCCCAGCTCTGCGCCTGGCCCTGACCCTGGTCCCAGCCTCAGCACAGATCTTCACACAGCCGGGATCTCAGCTTCCAGTCCCCATGGCAGCTCCATTCCCAGCCCCACTCCGGACCCCAGCTTCAGCCCCTGGCCATGGCTCTGTTCCCAGTCCAGGGCCAAGGATGAGGGAGGGGGCAGGGCCAGGAGTGGAACTGCACCCAGCCGAGGGCCTGGCTGCTGGTCCCCACTGCGGCCCGCTCCCAGCCCCGTCTTGGTCCCTGGAGATGGCTCTGTCCCCAGGTCCAGACTCACCCCCAGCTGCAGCGCCAAACTCGGCCCCCCTTACCCTGTCTGCATCTCCCTGCTCCTGGCCCCAGCTCTGGGGCGGTCAGAGGGGCACATGGACAGGGGTAAGATGGGGCATGACCCTCAGTAGTTTGTGGACCACTGACATAAAGCCTTCCGGAGGCTACTACAATTCTATGGTCTACACCGGTGGACCCCCAACCTTTTTACCGCCGCGGACCGGTCAACGCGGACCGGTCACTGCTTGCGGCCCGGGTGGTAGTTTTAATTTTTCTCTCGGCGGGGCGGACCCCTGTATGTCCGCCGAAAAGCCGCCGAATAGAACTAATTTTCCAAAAAAACCAGTAAATTTCAGAAATAGCTGCAGCGTAGCCTTGTGTGTCCGCCGAAAAGCCGCTGGAAACGGAAGTTAATACCATGCGGAAGACGATTCGGAAAGGGAATGCGGAAGGGAACGCATCCAGGCGCCCAGGAGGGGAAGGCGGCCGATGCGGAGGGGAAGGCAGCCGCGGCCCGGTACCAATTACTGGGGATCACTGGTCTACACCACATCTACATAGACTCAGCAGCCATCTTTGTCATACGAGGTGTAAGAGTGTCTTCCCTCTCTCTGGACTCTGGGGTACAGAGAAAGGACTCTTTTGCCAGACCAAATAACTACAAGCTGCTTCCCAGCCTAAGTTAAGTCTTTACACCCCCAAACCCCACACTCTACCAGCTGGGAACTTGGGGAATCGCTGCCACCATCCGGGTGTATCTCCAAAACCCTGGAGGGGGGCACCCGGACTCCCCCAAACTCCATCTCTCTCTCCTGAGAGCCGGGACACTCAGAGGCTGTTTCCCTTCCCCCTTCCCCCTCCCGTCTGTTACCGAGAGAGATAAGAAACCACCCTGAGGCTTCACACTGTGAGCCTTCCTCTTAGACACACAGACTTTCCTGTACCTGGGAACTGGGTTAAATCCAAGCTAGGATTTCTTTATGAGAAGAACCAAACCTTTTTATAACTAAAAAGATTTAATAAATAAAAGAGAATACAGCATACACTTACAATACAACTTGACAATCTAGAGTTCCCTAACTTCCCCTCTGAAAAGGTTAGCGACACCCTAAATAGGTACAGAAAATTATGGAAATCAACATATTACTCACAGCACAGCTAGTTATGAATATAGGCAGAAAAGTAGAAGTTTTCCTCCTCCATAGCTAGAGGTGAAAACTGGGTCCCTTGCCAACGCTGGAACGGCAGGAAACAAACTCAAAACTCACTCCCTTCCTCTGCCTTGTGGTCCGGGGCTCTTACGTCACTCCCTCTCAGGTAACATTAACCCCATACAGGCAGAATAACACTCTCCAGCACTTTACACTTATGACACGAGGATGCAGGAATTACCATTTGTAGTGACACATTCACACCTGAGCGATCACTTAAGTAGCTGGCAGGACCATAAAAAGTCATCCTTTTCTCTCTGTCAGAGCTTCTAAAATCTCTAAATCCTAGGAATCTGAGGGCACACCAATCATGTCACAATGTTCTGAAGGCAAATTTTCTAAAAGTGTATAGATCAGTAAGGCATGCAAGACACTTGTATGAAAAAAGCACTCCAAAATTAGTATCGGATACAGGCTGAACTGATGGTAAAGCCTGAGATTCAATGGGATAAATGCCATTGATCCAGACTAATGAAGATCAAGCAGCCATTGATGTATCAGACTTATATGTTTCAAGAATGGTAATGAGAGCAGCCTTTGCTGGGAAATTGTACAATATTTGAAAGGAGAGTGAAGTGAAAAAAAGGGAGCCCTAGTATGTGGTCTCTTAATTTAGATAGTCATGACCAGACTTACCATTCCTTCCACTGACAACAGGCTCTAGATCCCTCAAAAGATGAGACTGAGGTCACAAAGCCATAAAGCAGATGTGGTTTTAGTTCTGTTAGGATGTTATTATTCCTCAGTTGTATTATGGTGGCACTCAGGAGCTACAATCAGAATCAAGGCCCTCTTTTGCTGACAGCTGTACTTATAAAATATTGTACTGCATTTGTAAAATAAAAGATAATCACTAAACCTTGTGGGATTGTAAGATGCTAATTTTCAAGTTATTCTTCCTAAGCACTAGCACACACACACAAAGAATAACCCTTGTGGTTACCACATCATGTTAGAGAATTCAGATCATGTGCAAAAATGGAAGGAAAGGAACATGCAAAATTGAGTTGTCACAGTCCCATAATGCATTCTGGGAATTGTACTCCAGTGTGATTTTAAATTTTGAAGAGCTAGAACAGTGGAATCCAGATGAGAAGATAATCAGGCTGGCTACTCCAGAATAGGGAAGAAGGGTAGTCTCTAGAGGAGGCCTGGAAAATAAGTTTGGGGACCAGTGGGCCAATTCAGTCTAGTCGGCTAAAGGCAGAGTGGAAAATGCTTTCTTCGGTCATGGCAATACCTGAAGATGCTGGGGGCATGAGGCAGGGGAACAAAGCTTGCTAGAAAGCCTTGTTAAGGTGCCTGAAAGGACCAGTGAGATCAGAGGACTGCTCTCTGACAGCAACATTGGGATGTTGAAAGCCCCCATGCTGCCCCCTCCAAGGAGGCCTCTGCAGGTAAGAAGTTATGGATCTGGAAAGTGGTAAGAGAAGAGAAGGGGTTGTGCTATAATGTCACCACTCCTCTCTCTCTTTCTCCTTAAGCAAATATTTCTTAACCTTCAAAAGGGGAATTTGTGGTCTTGCATACAGGATGAATTAAAGTTCAACAGGATTTTCAGTGCTTCTGAACCAGCTTGCCCACCTCCTCAACTGTTTTGCTTGCAGACTGAGTTAACGGCATACAAACTAAAGTTCCCTATGTCTGGGACTACATGAGCTCCTGGGAGGCCAATCATCTGGTCTGCAAGACTTCCTTAATACTGCACAGCTTGCACTCTGGTGTACTTCCTCTTCCCCTGAGCACACAGGAGAAAGTCGTTCTTACAGGAGGTCAAGTCTCTCCTTTGTGGTTCTGAGCTGGCTTCCTGATAGGGCCAAAGTAGGCTGGTATGTACAAATGCTGCAGAACAGCCGTGCACTGAAAGCTTTGCAGTAACCCCATTCATCCGGCAGCATAATGTGCAACTTGCCTATTTTCATGATAGTGGTGGTTGTATTGGGGGGAGGGGAAAATCCCATTGAAAATGAAACATTTTCAGAAAATGTACTGACTGCAGAAAGCTGGAATATTATTACAGAAAATTCATGGCAGATTGCAGTGAGCATGTAGTGCGTAACTGAATGTTAACAGATAAAAAATAAATCAAAGCTAATCATATAATGAAATCCATTCCCCACAGCTTTCTAACAGAAAGCAAAGGTTTCAGTTTGTAGATTTAAAAACCCTTTTCAGGGGTTACTGTTTTAAGAAGAGCTGGGGGTGGGGAAGCGAAAGGGAATCACCGTTCTGACCTTATTACCCAATTTATCAGAAAATGTAATTTGCAAGTATGCATGTTGACTGAGTTCTTTTCCAGATATTTGACTCACCCAGAGAATATTTGGAGAGTTGCTGGAACTGTTGCTTCACAAGGTTACAGATCCCATGGATACTTTACCACTGGTTTTCCCCTTTCTGGCTGAAATCCTGTCCCCACTGGATATGTCTCCACTGCTATTAAAACACCCACTCTGGCCTGCGTCAGTTGACTCAGGCTCACAGGGTTTGGGCTGAGGGCTGTAAAATTTCATTGTAGATGTTCAGGCTCAGGCTGGAGCCAGGCTCTGGGACCCCAAGTAACTTTCTGCTTCCTTGGTTACAGTGTTGGTATACACATATATTCTTTCACAAGGCTAATAATAGTACTGGTGATAGCACATCATACAAAGTACAGTAAGTGTGTTTGGTTACATGTTAATTGTAACGATGTAGCGAAATGAAATGTGTACTAGCAATATATTTGCAAGAATTGCCCTGTACCTGTAAGATATTTATTTCTCAAATCAGAATGTTGACAGTATAGGGGTATATCAGGGCAGAAAATCACTCACCACAATAGTTTTTAGACCCACTAGGCTTGATCCTGACTCCCACATTTAAACCACTCTGACTCCAATGAGTAATGCCCATAGAATATCAGGGTTGGCAGGGACCTCAGGAGGTCATCTAGTCTGACCTCAGGAGGTCATCCAATTCTGCTGGACTCTTTCTGATTTTTCCACATCCTCCATGTGTAAGGACTGCAGGAATAGGCATGAATTAACTTCAGTGGGAGATAAGCATGAATTTTAAAAAGTGATTCTAATCCCTTTGCTTCCCTCATTCATCGTTCCATGCAGTCCCAGGGACAGAACGATGCTCTTTATATCCAGTTCTCCAGACCCCTCCCCCCTTCTCCTTATGAAATCACTCCCAGCAACCTATTTCTCCTGGATGCCCACAAATACAAAAAAAAAAAAAAAAAAAAAAAAAAAAGTCAATAGATTCAGAGGGGAAATGATCTTATCTGTAGCAACTCCTTCTTGTGTCTTGTCATACCTTGCTCTTGTGTGTCTATGTCCTAGATTGTACACCTCTCCTGAGCAGGGATTGTCTTGATATTTATGTATTGAGCAATGCACAGCATACTGTTAGCATGTAAATATCTGACAATATTAAGGGGAGCAGGATTTTGGAGGGCAAGTGTAATTGGAAGGGGATCCAACTTAAATTTCCACTTAAAAAGCAACTGATCATCTACATGTGCTACATCCATGCAAATCTGACTGAAGTCAATAGAAGTTGAACAATGCCTACTTAAAGTAGTTAACCACAGCTTCATGAGCTGGGAAGAATTGCACAGGAACTTTATGCCATTAACAGTGGCAGGTAATTTATGTCTTTGTTATATACTTGGCCAAGATAGTAATTCTCTCCCCCTGACTGGGTTTCTGAAAAGCAATAACCAGTTGTGGGACTAAAAATATGGCAGAAACATTGTTGAATGTGTCGGAATATGGTTATAAAAAGTGATTTTTGGATTGGAAAATCATGATCTTTACACTTACAGTGGTTAGACAAGTTAATTACATAGATACTCAGTAATAAACTACATGGTAATATCACAGTAATTCTATTGGAAACCATGGTAATTACACAGTTACTGAACCGAAAGGTTCCTAAGTAGAAAAAGAGAGCTCCAAAAATCCATATAGATGTAGACAATTTAACCAATACTTCATTTATCTCCTGATGATTCAACTAGTGAGTATCCATCTACTTTGTGTACAGCTATCTATGCAAATAGGGGCTTAACTTTAAGCACATGAGTAGTCTCAGTGAAGTTAATGGGACTGCTCCTATGCTTAAATACTTTGCGGACTGGGGCCAGTGCACTCTTCAGGTTCCAGGATCAAGCTCTTGGAAGCTCACCTCTCCTACAGAGCATTGCACCAGCTCACGTCTGACGGCAAGATAGGCAGAGCTATGGTATGCATGACTCAAGGAAGAAGGTGCAGAAAATGGTCCTCATATCATGTAAGGTTGGAATACTGTTCCATTTGATGCATCATGCTGGATTTAGGTTGAGCTAGACCAGATCATGTTCAGATCCAGACCATGAGCATGATTTTTCCCCCCACTTAACACCAGTTTTACACCAACATAATTTTCATTAACATCAGTGTAGTTCAGCAAAGCCCTAAAACTTGACCTGTTTCTGCGAGGTGCCTTGCAAATACCTGGGTGCTTGAAAAATAAAATAGTAACAGCACTTTTCAAACATTAAGCCAGCCTCACACCCTCTGTGACAGGCAGGCAAGTATTTACCTCTCTCGGAAGGGCATATCATCACTTTCATTCTGAAACGAAATAACTTGCCCACATTTACACACAAACCAATGCCAGAGTGGAAAATAGTCCCAAATCCCGCTCCTTTGCTCCAACCACTAGACCACATCACCTTCCTGCAGGAAACTAAGGGGCAACAACTAATAAAGGTGTAATAAAGAAGTGGGGTGTCCAGTCACACGTTCTGACTCTGCGCGGAGTCATTCTGTAGCTCAAGCTGAACTTTTACAAACCCTTGTGAGGAAAGAAGGTTGTTACACTGGCTGCATACTATTATGGCCCTTTGATGACAATGGGAATGCTTTGGAAAGGTGTGCCCTGGTTTTCCTAGATGCACCGTGCAAGGAGTTAAGAGTTTGAGTTCTCACATGCAGCGAGATGCAAGTTGGGGTGAAAAGAAAACCTTCCAGCATGGGAAGGTGTAGTTTTCTCCCATAGGGATTTCATTGTGTGAATCATAAAACATATCCTCTAAGGTTTTTAAATGACAAGTTGTCAGAATATATGGTGCTTTAAAGCCTTGATTTGGTCTCTTACAAAATATTTCAAAGTCATTTTTTCCATTCCCTTTGGTTTTAATACTGTACAGATGAAGGGATCTTCTTGGGAGCTGAACATTTAAAAATATTCTCTAGATAAACAAAAATGTGATGTGAGTTCTAGGGAGCAACAATAGTTCTTTATGGTTCACTGTATGCGAAGCAGATCCAGAGCCCATGTACCCTTAAGTTTTTCACCTCCTCCATGTAGTGGTCATTAGAGCTTAATACTATATTAAACAGGTAAATGAATTCTCACAACCAAATAAGTCGCTAGTAGATGAAGCTTTTGTGAATGTGGATGCAGTTCGTGCCATTATGTGCAATTAGAGCTCTTTGAAAGTGTGTTGCCTGACTCTCTGTTGCTTGGTAACTGGTGCATCTAATTCTTCTTCTAAGAGGTCACAGAAATGTCAGAAAACCCATTTTGTAGAGGGGAAAAAATACCCCATCGGAACAGGAACATAGATCAGCTAAAGAGAATATCATTTCTTCCATTAGTAGGTAGAAAAATAGTGATATTATTCATATAGTTCCACAGTGCTGTACAGTTTGCAAGTTGTGCCAAATACATAGCATGCTTCCTGCACCCAAGCTTTTATGATCTGCAAGCAGGTTAGCACAAAGAATGACACAGTCGACGCAATTCACAGTTGTGGTGGCAAGTGACCATCATGAGCCTGACAAGAGCCCTTGGAAGTCAATGGAAAGACTCCTCAAAATGGTAAGGCATCATGGAACATATGAGGTTTAATGAGTATGTGACAGAAAAAGGTTTGCAAGTGGTGATTGTGAAACTGTTCCAGGCCTGAGGGGTGGAACAGAGGAAAGCATGATTCTGGGAGTGAGCTAAGAAAGCAGGGGGTGAAATTCATTTATCTGCAGAGAGGTCCAGCGCAGAATCCATGCCACAGTGAAATCCCAAAGGGATGGTGGAAAGTGATGCTTGTGAAAAAAGGGTTTTGCTATATCTGCTAAGGTTTTAAGTCAAACTTGAACATAAATTCCAATGATATGGAAGTAACAGTACATTATGCAGCAAGATAAAAAAAAATTGACCAGCCACTGCAACAGGCAAAAAAAAGAAGAAAAATGCAAGTTTGGGGACAGTAAATCCTATTTCAGCTGCCAGAACAATTTACTTTTCATTTCTGTGGCTTTCAATTTTAAAATATTTCCATCCCTTGCCTATTTCCAGGGTTTTCTCTTAATGGAGTCAGTCTGTTGTAAGTGCACTGACGTCCCATATTAAAGGGCGATATTCACTGTTGTGCAGAGGGCCAGACCAAGGCTAGTGCACCAGTGAAGGCCCACTTACACCCTGAAACAAGGTTTAAGTGGGAGTTCAGTGGTACACAGGCCTGATGCTGGCCTTATACCCATTAGAAAATGTCATCCTGTAATGTTCAGCTTCAGCAGAGGCTGCATTTCCTAACATGCTTTCAGTTTTCAACAGAAAACTATAATGCAAATTTTCCCTTACTTATCATAAAAGATTTCCTGGATGCATGAACGTAGCTGCACATAAAATGCTTACACATTATAAGGGTTTTGCATCCTGTAACTCAGCTGGAAGAGGACTCACCTATGATGCTTTCAGAGACTAGATTCTAGTCCCTTCTCTGGTTTTGCCTTGTTAATTCATTTCTTAAAGGGAGCCTAATTGGGATCTCACTTATTCTTGTCAGCATGCACATTGATCAGCACCCCTCACTGAGATAAGAAATGAACCTGGAGTACAATAATTTTCTATACAAATGCCTCCTCCCCATGAACAATTCTCAATATGTATCTAGCTATGTGAACATATACCACGCAGTCATCATAGGACACAACAGACCATCGGCAATTGTGCAGAAAAATGGAAGGGGCATAAGGATGGCCTTGTTACGTGCAGCCCTCCCCACCATTTATTCTGTGCACTAGCAACCACCTTGCCTACTCACCATCCAGAACTCTTCTTCTCTTAGCTTCCAATTGATATGCAGAACTTCAAACCAAGGTGTAAGACAAAACATTAATTGCAACAATGTTTCATTTTTTCTCTTCCCAGAGACTTCTGGCTAATGTATTACACAACATGCACCTGGTATCCTAATTAGCCAATGGGCAAATAGGTTGTCAAGCTCCTTTAACTTAGTTACTGATGTATTTAGTATGGTAAGCATAAAGCCAAACTGGTTTTAATTTAGCTATAAAAAAAATATGAAGATGAGAGATGCCTATTTTAGAGGACAAACCAATGAAAACAGGATTTTCCCACCAATGACAATTTTTCTTATATATCTAGTGGATTCATAATGCATTGCTCTTCATTACACATTGGGTAACGATGCGCATTAGATCAAGATCTTGAAATGGCCTGTACTGCTTGTGATTACACACTTATATAACGCTGGGTTTATGCTATGTGACAGACATAAAAAGAAAGAAAATCTGTGCTTGTGGTTAAAGCTCTGGATTAGAATGCTGGGGTTCTAGGTTCACTTCTCAGAGTCTCTACACACTTCCTTTGTGAGCGTGGGCTAGTCCGTCGCTTGGGCTCTCTGTATTTCAGATCCCTCATCTGTAAAATGAGGATAATATTAATTGAATTGTCTATTGAGATTGTAAGCTCTCCAGGGGAAGGACTGCCTTTTACAAGGTGTTTGTACAGCACCATACACTATGTGGTTCCAATCTCAGTTGGAGCATCTATGCACTGTTAGGTAAATAATAAACCACTCACAAACCAATGGCAAGAATAGCTGATCAAGTAGTTATAGTATTCATATCTCTTTAAATACATGCATGCGATTAAGTCATATACCATCCTCTTTTCGGACTTGGTTTGATATGTCTAATCAGACCCTTTGAATGTTTCAACTGGATATGTTTATGTAGACTGTGTGAGATTATGGTGATCCTATTATTTGTGAGGATGTAAGTATCCAAAATAAAAATAAGGAAGTTGATCATCCCAGTCTTAGGGTATGTCTTCACTACCCGCCAAATCGGCGGGTAGCAATCAATCTTCTGGCGATCGATTTCTCGCGTCTTATGAAGACGCGAGAAATCGATCGCGCGCGGCACCCCCGTCGACTGCGGAACTCCAGCTTGCCGGGAGGCGCAAGCTGGAGTCGGCGGCACGCTCCCCCGTCGACTCCAGCTTGCGCCTCCCAGCAAGCTGGAGTTCCACAGTCGACGTAGTTCTCCCCCTCCCCCCCCCCCTTAGTGGAGACCAGCCCTTTGAAGCATTTCTTTGTATTTCAGTCCCTCTGTAGGTGGCAGGTATTTGCATGGGATCATTGGTCCTGGTGACCTCAGTGGGAGTTTTGCCAGATCTCTGGACCAAGATTTGCCCAGAGACCATAGACTCATGGGACTGGAAGGGACCTCGAGAGGTCATCTAGTCCAGTCCCCTGCAGTCATGGCAGGACAGCATATTATTTAGACCATCCCTGACAGGTATTTGTCTAACCTACTCTTAAAAATCCCCAATGATGGAGATTCCACAACCTTCCTAGACAATTTATTCCAGTGCTTAACTACTCTAACAGTTAGGAAGTTTTTCCTAATGTCCAATCTAAATCTCCCTTGCTGCAATTTAAGCTCATTGCTTCTTGTCCTATCCTCAGAAGGTAAGAAGAACAATTCTTCTCCCTCCTCCTTGTAACAACTGTTTATCTACTTTAAATCAGTTATGTTCTCTCTCAGTCTTCTTTTTTCTAGACTAAACAAACCCAATTTTTTCCCCAATATTCCCTCATAGGTCATGTTTTCT
This sequence comes from Sternotherus odoratus, assembly GCA_032164245.1. Lineage (NCBI taxonomy): Eukaryota > Metazoa > Chordata > Testudines > Kinosternidae > Sternotherus > Sternotherus odoratus. The sequence continues at coordinate 167,404,193 of JAVMKO010000001.1, forward strand.
AGAATTGCTCTTCTCTGGACTGTCTCCAATTTCTCCACATCTTTCATGAAATATCACACCCAGAACCGGACACATTACTCCAGTTGAGGCCTAATCACTGCAAAGTAGAGAGGAAGAATTACTTCTTGTGTCTTGCTTACAAACACTCCTACTAGTACATCCCAGAATTACGGTCGCTTTTTTTAATAAGGAAAAGGCTATCCTGAATACTTTGTGATTTCCAGGAAAAGTCACCAAAATCTTTACCTAAATCACAGCCCAATTCTACCAATCTAACTTGTGTTGAATAGTAACTTCCTCCATACATGGGCCTATTGGTTCCAATAGGGCTATTCAAGGGAGAAGATACGACTTCAACACAGTTAAGGCTATCTGATTTGGGTCTTTAGTGATCAGCTCATGTATTTTACAAGGAAGTATGACAAATACTTACTTTAAGGTTAAAAAAATAAAAATAAAAAAGCTTAGATGAAGTGGAGCAGAGTTTGTATCATGCTCCTCTCACCAAACCTGTAAGATGTACAAGCCACTCAATACAAATAATATTTTTCCACTCCGACTTCCCAAAACATAGTTATGCATTAGTGGGGTAAGTTTCATTCTTGCACAATGGCTCAGCACAGGACTTCTGTATCACTTAAAGCCACAAAAGAGGGCTGTGCTGACTCCTCATACAGGAGTAAATTTCACTCTAGTGTTCATTGAGGGATAAGGGGAGATGGACGGTCCATCTTTGTTTTTTAAATGATGAATAGCCCATTATTCCAGGGAAATCTCAGAAACAAAAAGAGAAAAACAACACCACAGGAGTAAATTAACATACGCAACATGTGATTTGTACAGCCAATCATGTAAGCAAGACACATGAGCAAATTGCCTATGGACAGTGCATTCTTGGAGATGCACTACGGAAGAACTGATTCCACATGTCTGGTTGGGGAATCCATAGTTCACCCATAGTTTTCTGCAGAACGCTAACTTCTGCAGGCCCTGCCCTTCCAACGAGACTACTCGGTGACATGCATCAGTGAATATTCCATGCACCCGGAGTGATTTTTTTTCCTGTGCAAGGTGATTTGGCATACTGGAATAGCAGGGGAGTATTTTATAATTTAGAGCGGTAACCACTTGACATTTCCTCATTGATTTCCTACTGAAGAATCTGTCCCAGATACTACTTGCACTGTGAGCCTTTCATGTACGTTTAGTAACACTGATACCAGTAAGTCTTTTACTTCTCCATAAATATTGTCAGTGGTTCCTGTTAAGGATCCAGCCACAAGCATGATAGGATACGCTCCCCTGGATCTTCGCTTGCTACACACCCTTATTCTATAGTTTACATGCTATATTAGGTCCAGGAAGAGCAGAATATATTTTGGTTCGTTTTACTATTTACCTTACAGTTTTGTAAACAGTTACACAAGTGAAAATATAGCTGCTAAGCAAAGGTGTTGAACAGTGCTCACCATGGCTGAGAACTGCAAGCCTTGTAGAGGGTGCACTAATGTAAATACTTAGAAAGGAGTGTTCCCGTGGGAGTCTGTCTTTGATAGGCTTTGGATCAGAGCCCAAACCTTTCCCCTCTCACACTTCCCTTCTCTAAGTGTTCTCTAGTGTCAAAGATGCAATACCACATTTTATGCATCTGACAGGAATTAAAGATACATTTGGGTGTGCAAAGGGAAAACAATTTAGAAATGGGGGATATTAGCAACCTTCTTAGCTGTCATTTTGAACTCCATCATCCACGCCAAAGCTAATATTTTACATCAAATACAGTATTGAAGACCCTCTGAGTTAGAAGTATCATTGTTTTCAAGTTAGACAAAGCACTTGACCCTTTCTAACTGCTTATATAGTGCTAGGTAGACTTGTTACATGGTCTCCAATCCTTCTCAAATGCTGCTCCATGTATCAGATACATTACGTTTGAACACCACCTTTCCAATTGTGTTCTAAAATAAGTCATAACACTTAGAACTGAACTTACTCCATGGCTATTTTGAAATTCAATCTTGCCCAATAAATCTTTCAAAGACCCAAAGTTTATTCTTAGGAAAATCAGAAACTGCCTGCAGTGGGATGCAGTTGTAAATTACATTTTCTTCCTGAGGTAGGAACAAAAAAAAAAAAAAAGGGCAAAAATAACACACTACTTCGTATGTTTACTTTATAGAATGCTGTAGTTATGTGAGGGTTTTTTAAAAAAAGAACTAGAACAGATGAAAGCTTAAAGTATATTAGATGCTCAAGGGGGACTTCAAAATCAAGCCTGAAATAGTGCATATGAAAATGACTAATTTAAAGAGCTGATGACACCTATTTAAAAATGATCCTATGTAGAAGTGTACATTGATATATATTATTCTGCACCTTCCCTTATTCATTACTAATGTTGTGGGTATCAAAAGAAGCTCTCAGACTTATCATTGGACAAAACTAGTGAATAAATGTATTACTACATTTCAGAATTAATTTTGTCCATTTCACATAAGTTTGCACTCCCATTTTTCCCCACAAACAGAAGATGAAATGTTATATTAACAAACATGTAACATTTTTAAAAGCTTCTCAGGGTGACTCTCTCCCCCACTTCTATTTTTTGCCCACATTGCTTATTGAACACCTGCAGTCATGTTTGCAAGATCACAGCTGGTCTGCTGTGGAGAGCTCAGGCTCTCCCATTGCCATACTCCCCAGGAAAATCATAGTGCATAGAAGTTTACTAAATGGACAAACCAGGTCAATCATTAGAAGGGAGATACAATGGCAACTCACCATCTGCTGCTATTGTTAATGTATTTATTACCTGTTTTGGAAAATGCATAAATACGCCCCTAACTTCCTGGCTGAAAGTAATTCTGAGAGAAGGCCTTCCTAGTTGTGATCTTCTCGCTATTCACCCAAAGATCCTTCAACACATTTGCTCACCGAGCCAGCAGTTATTCTCTTAGAAAATGAACAGAACACTGAGGGGAAAATTCAACTGGCAGCCTGTTGCATTACACCAGAGATGAGTTTTCATACTTTGAGGAAATTCAGTATTTTCAGTCAAGTATTTGTCTCCGGACACAAGCTCCTCTGTTCCTTCATGGATGCTGCTCCCTGTTTGTAGAATGTCTTCCTTTGGCTCCATATAACATGGACCTTCCTTTCCCCCCTTCCTCTCTCTTGTCAAAGCTTCCCTTGTCCAGCCATTTCTCAGACAGCCACTCACCTGATGATAATTTGAAAAATAATAAAAACCTCAAAGGTAACACAGACAATACGGGGTCAAATTCACAATTCCATAGACTTGAGTGTGCTCCTTCTTCCCCCTTGTCAGATATTTATTTCCATTCCATGCTTTCTTTTCTATGGTCACCTTTGGCTCTGATCCTGCAAGCCCTGATGCATATGCTTAATATTATACATGTGAATAGGCCCAGGGAAGATTCCGAAATTCATTGCTGTGAGGGGAGCATGCTGTGTACTATGGTTGCTACTCTAACTCTTCCCTGCAACATGCTACCTCCCTTACCATGGAACCCCATTAAGGAATACATGGGGAAAGCATGACAAGGTCCCATTACCATACCCTCTGTCCATTTCTGTTATATTTAGCTCCCTTCAATTTGTGCAGAGGAGACCATCTACCCTTCTGGAAAGTTATTAATGTACATGTTAGAGGGGAAACTACAGGGTGCATTTTTTAAATGGGGCAAATAGGAATGGAGTCATCCATAAACCAGCTAAAGCTTAGAACGCTCTTAAGAAATCTGTAGACCCCCAGATTCAAACATGAGTCCCACAGCAGCTTTAGAAAGAGGTCCGTCTCTGCCTTATCAACTGAACAGAGGGTAGGGGTATGGGCAGATATACTATGTTTTGTAATGGGATTTCTGGAGTGTAATTTTTTTTTTTAAGTGGAACCATGTGGTGGAAGATTAAGCAGCATCCCGTTAATCTCCGATTGTCCAGCTCCCCCTGCTGTAATTACATATCTGACACAAATAGCAACAGCTGTTCAGTGTCTAAGATAGAATTATATACTTAGTCCATATCCTAGTGATTCAAAACACTGATTGGAAGGCCAGAGTTTCTATTTAAATTGGATGACAAAATGAAAGATTTGTAGACATGTATGAGCCACAGAATACTAATACGAACTTAAATGTGAACCCAGGGAAAGAGAAACAGTCTAAATAGCACACAGACTAATTAAAATACATTTCTCAATTTGTGATCATAATCCACCTGCCTTTCAGATCTCTGTCTCCTTTGCCATCTTTAATATAAACGAATTGAAGCTCCACAGCTTGTAGATATAGGTTGGATATAAAGTCCTTCATGTACATTTCATTACATTGGGTTTGGTCTGGGGGGGGGGAGGTGTCGGGGTGGGTGCCCAGACCAAACCCGACACACCCCCCGGCTCACTTACCCCCCAACCAAACCCGCCACCGCCACCTCACCCCCCCACCAACCGCAACACCCCCTGACCAACCCCAACACCCACACCTCACCCCTCACCCACCCCGACACCTTCCCACCCCCCCAGACCAAACCCGACGCCCCTGGCTCACTTACCCTCCCAACCGAACCCAACACCCCCACCTCACCCCCCCCCACCAATCGCAACACCCCCAGACCAAACCCGACACCCCCCGGCTCACTTACCCCCCGACCAAACCCGACACCCCCACCTCACCACCCCAAGCAAACCCGACACCCCCACCTCACACCCCCACCAACCGCAACACCCCCTGACCAACCCCAACACCCACACCTCACCCCTCACCCACCCCGACACCTTCCCACCCACCCCCCCGACCGAACCCGACACCCCCACCTCACCCCCCCAAGCAAACCCGACACCCCCTGACCAACCCCAACACCCACACCTCACCCACCCCGACACCCCCCCGGCTCACTTACCCCCCGACCGAACCCGACACCCCCACCTCACCCCCCCACCAATCGCAACACCCCCAGACCGAACCCGACACACACACCCCCGGCTCACGGTGCACTGTGTAGCACACAGATTATTAAATACACTGTTCGGTCGGCGGGTGAGGTGGGGGTGTCGGGTTTGGTCGGGGGGTCAGGTGGGGGTGTCGGGTTTGGTCGGGGGGTGAGGTGGGGGTGTTGGGTTTGGTTGGGGGGGGTCAGGTGGGGGTGTCGGGTTTGGTTGGGGGGTAAGTGAGCCGGGGGTGTCGGGTTTGGTCTGGGGGGGGAGGGAAGGTGTCGGGGTGGGTGAGGGGTGAGGTGTGGGTGTTGGGGTTGGTCAGGGGGTGTCAGCTGTCTGCCCCCTCCCCACCTCCGACTGACCCGAGCAACGCCGGGCACTTTTGCTAGTTCTTTATAAACACTGACAACACTGCATTAAGTGCAGTGAGTTTGTCAGGCCTGATAAGAGTTTCTGTCCCATGTACTCTTTGGAACATAATTACTGTTTCATTGTGCTATCCTACGTACCCACAATAAGACAATCCTAAGGGAGGAGATGTTTTAAATTAGATATAGACCCGAGACAAAAAGTTTAGACCCAGATCTAAAGTTCAGGGTTTGATTCTTCCCTTTAGAGATACAGAGATTAAATTTGGATATTCATAATCTCAGGGGTGCATGGATCTGGCATTTTGGGCCATCTGTAGTTTATATAGCCATGCTTTCGAGCACGACAAGTCTCTATTCTCGGTTCTTTCACAAGCAAGAGTGATTTGTCATTTACCCAAAGCTTTTTTAGATGCCAAAACTTTCAGCAGCAGCTCCATTCCCCTCAATGCCACCCCACCCCACCCACAGAATATCAGTGAGATCATTTAAGTATACAGGATATGCTGCATCTCTTTTATTACAATATTACGGTTGAAATGCAAAAAAGATAAACATGTCTTGCTACCAGATGATACGTTGGTTTAACTTTACTTTGTAAGAGTCACTATGTGGCAGGGGAATGCTAGTCTTGTACTTATAATCAGTGGCATATCTTTGAATGGGGTAGCTTTACATTACTCCCACATGTTCTTCCCTTTTTAGCTAACACTGATGAAATTAGATGGAAACAACAACACCTTTCACAAACATGTTGGGGAGGAGGGAGGGAGAAACATATTTTCCTGATTTTACTATTTGCAGAGCCTCAAACTGCCAGCTAGCCGGACCTGTGGAAGGCAAAGGAAAACCTCTGTTCACAGCTGCTTTGATTAGAGGCCGCTGCACCTCAATGACTGAGGTAACCTCTATATAGGATCTTGTGTCTCTTCCCTCCATAGGGCGGAGAATGGGAGTCTACAGGAGGCATTCCACAAAGCATGTCTCCATACAAACCGGGGTACATACCCCTGCACATACCTAGAGCTTCCCCCTATCCCTGCTCACACAATGGAACCACTCTTCTGCACACTGTAATCATGAAGGAGAGGACTGAATTTACATCTTCTACTGAAGACATGTGTTGATTATTGGAATAGTAGCCCATATTTTACTAGCTCTCCCACAAAGTTATCTAGAGTTTTCAGCTGAAGAATAAAATAAAGAGTAAAAGCTTTGAAACATTTTGGGAAATGTGCTGCTGTGCCTGTATTGCATGTCAGGATAGACTTGCAAAACAGTGCCACTGTCTGTGTTATTTATTGATAAATGTTAGCATTTGAATAGCAATCACTTTATAGAAATTCTACATGACAAGAGTGTGTTTCACTTTTCTAACTAACTGCTTAGAGAAAGTAAGAAACTCTCCTCTCTTGGGCAAAGCAATGTATAGCATGCACCTGCTACTAAAATTGTATTAGTACCAATCTCCTCAGGATCAAACACTCCCACGCTGAATTTTGATATGATTATTTTGCAGAGAATGTGCCAAAAGATTTACTTATTCTGTAGATCTGTTTAAAGAACCTTGTGGAGATCAAAGAAGCAAACATTTTCATGACAAAAGGCATTTGTACTCTTGACTCTGTAGCACAGACAGTGATTAGTGAGTCATACACAAGTGTCTTGCTTTTCTTTTTTTAAATAGCTAGTGTAGCATTTAACTAGACATTACAGTGCCGAATCGGTAGTTTCAATGTTGTCACTGTTATTGCTTGAACTGCTCACCCTTAGCTGCTAATACCCCATTGATGCATTGGAGTTTGAAAACATATATATATTCTCTCACTGTTATTTAGGCTGCTCGAAAACAAGCATACACATTTTCAGTTAGGATTTCTTGAGGGGGAAGGGAGCAACAGTGGTGTTTGAATTTTTAAAACATGTCTAAAATGACTGACTTACAACAACAAAAAGCATTAAAATTGAAGTGTCTTTTCACTGAGCTCAGTTAAGCCCAAATTCTAACACTATTTTGAAAATTCTATATGCAGGGTAACATCTGAAAATGGATATTTGCTCATCATTCATCCCCACTTGGCTTTAGGGGTCAAAGTTAGTCAGCCAAATCTTAGTCTACATGCAAAAACATTTTAGACTAAAAATAATAAGATAAAAAAACCCTACTTTCTACATGGGTGGGAGATAATGGAAAACACCCACCTTTGTAGAGGGAACTTTTAACATCTCTGCCTCAGTAGGCACAGCAAGGAAGATTGATTCTTCACTGCAATGCATTAGCCTCACTGACTTCACCACTATAATAGTTGAATTGATGCATTCAGCTGAGATGCTTTATGTCTAGAGCAGGGGCACCCAAACTGTGGTACTTGTACCACTGCTGGTACATGAGCTCATTGGAAGTGGTACACCAAGAACTCAAAAAAGATTTAATTTCAAATGAAGTCATAGCATAGCACATCTGCAGAGGCTCAAGAGGCAAAATGCACTTTTCTTTCAGCCATAATGGGGGACATTTGATCATGCCCGCATTGTAATAGTACTATTTAGTTGTGTGGCTGTGCAAATGGATACTTGTGTTCTCATCTAGTACACATCTGGCTGGCTTTCTACTAGGCTCAGCCTTCAGCTTGTGCTGAGCTGCACAGCTAGAGCTACTGAGGGAAACTTGATTCCAAGTCATGCCACTAGAGTTCCCCGCATAAGAACAGCCATACTGGATCAGACCAAAGGTCCATCTAGACCAGTATCCTGTCTGCCAATAGTGGCCAGTGCTAAGTGCCCCAGAGGGAATGAACAGAACAGTGATCCATTCCTTGTCGCTCATTCCCAGTTTCTGGCAAACAGAGGTTAGGGATCCCATCCCTGCCCATCCTGCCCAATAGCTATTGATGGACAACTGTGTGTTGAAAGTATTTTTTCATGCTTTTATTTGTTTTAAACCTGCTGCCCATTAATTTCATTTGGTGACCCCTAGTTCTTGTGTTATACGGCTAAACCACCCTGAACATGCCTGATCTCAGAAGCTAAGCAGGGTCGGACCTGGCTAGTACTTGGATAGGAGACCTCCTGGGAATACCAGGTGCTGTAGGCTTAACATGGGTGTGGGGCTAGCAACTCCACCCTATAAGAGAACCAATTGCTACTGAAACACCAACACCAGATGGTGGCCCATTGCCCGTCACCCCCAGCCGGGGTAAGAGAGAGAGTTCTTGTGTTATAAGGAGGAGTAAATAAGTGGGGTCTCATTTGTTAGATCATGGATACCGATCAGCTTTGTGACTGCCACACTGGTTTTGATAAGCATGAGTCTGAGCTAGATCAAAGCTATCATCAGTAGGTCTACATGTGGTACAGTCACACCTCTGACTGCAGGGTAGGCATACCCTGTGTGTGACTGTATCCATCGTGGTCTGGTATATGGTGACCATGGGTGGAATGCACTTAGGCTTGGAAAGATTAGATTTTTTTAAATTAGTAAGTGTCAATTTCACCACATACCCAATGAAAAAATATGTCCAGTGATAAAGTTTACACATAAGCAAAGAACAAAGATGCTGCTTGAGAAATTAGATTGATTTAAGAAGTACTTTGCATATTGACAACCTGTGTTATAATGGTTATAAAGCTTTAACTTTGAGTCTCTGTACTATCAATAATTGTCCAACCCTCCATTATTTCCTGCAACTGAAAATTTAAAAACCCGATAGAAAAATTCCTGAAGACACATTATTATCCATCAAAATTACTACAAACTGAATCCTGCCAAGTCTACAATTTTTTTTTATTGTTACAGTTTCTAGTGCTTGTTTCTTCCTATTAGTAGTGGGGTGGTGGAGGAAGAGTAGGATGTAGTAGTGGGGTGCACCACATGTCAAGAGAGAAGCGAGACTTCCTGCTGCTCCCCCAACTCTGCTCCTGCACTGCATTTGCATTTGTTCACAGCCTGCTATAAAAATCAGCTTGTATGCTCAATTCAGCTCTAATTTCTCCACTAAATCACCCTACTGTCTACAAATGCTCGTGTGGACGACCGATTACCATGCCTCTCCGTGGGGTTCTGCTGCAGCCTTCATGGCAAGCCACTTCTCCACACCAGCCATCCTGCTAGCTGCTCACCAACATATCTTCAGACCCCCTACCCTTTATTAAGAGCTGAAATCATTGAGAGCTTTGTTACCTTCAGAGGAGCCTCACTGCTGGTGCACCACTAGAAAACAAGGTTTAGTCCTCATGGTTGTTGTGGCAGGGTGTATGTCCTACCACACACTGTCCCAGGAATAGCAGAGAAGTCTTCCAGGCTATCTAGAGTGGCGGTAGGGGAAGCAGCCAATCAGGGCCAAGGAGGGATGATATTCCTGGCTGGGTGAAGGGGCTATAGGTCAGCAGACAAAGCAGTTGCTGACAGGGACTGAGGGAGTAAGAAAGAGCTCTTGACTGGCTGCTGAGACCAAGTACAAGACTTCAGCCCTAGAGTAAGGGTGAAGCCTACGTGAAGGTGCTGGGGCCATGGGGAAGTGGCCTAGGGAACTGTAGCAACAAAATCTCCACTAAGAGGACACAGGGACATATGGCTGTTATTCATAGGATCCCCTGTCTGGGACCTGGAGTAATGGGTGGGCCTGGGTCTCCTGTCATTGGCCACTGGGGAAGTAGCCTGAATACTGAACTGTGATACATCCCTGTAAGGGGGACTGAACTGCTCAGTGGCTCAGCTGGAGAGCTAGGGCCAGAAAGTTCCAGAAAGGGTGAAACCATTGCCTTGAGGGAGGAAACCCTGGGGGGTATGGCTCATACCAGGGCTGGGACTGTGTGAAGACTGAGACCAGAGCCATCCTTAGGATTTATGGGGCCCTACACAAGTTACCTGAAGGGGGATATTGAGGGATGGGGGAGGGGAAGGCAGCGACTCTTCTGAAGGCAGTCTGCAGCCAGCAGCGCTGACCACAGGGTGTTAAGGGGGCACATCCACAACCTCTTCCCATGAACCCCCCCCCATCCAACACTGTCCTTCCACCCACCCAGCACAGCTTCTGCTAGGGCACCCCAGTGAGCTCAGGGCTTATTCCACCCTACAGCTTAGGCTATCTGATTGTGGCACATTTTTCTGGGGGTCCCATATTGGCCAGGGGGGAACCCTCTGGGCATGTGCCCTGTTGGCCTGTGTGTTAATCTGTTTCTCCTAGCTTTCTGCCTCCAAAGCAGGCAGCTTGTTTCATTCTTTAACAAAAAAAGCTGTGTTCAACTGAAAGAATATTAGAGTGTTTTTTCTACACAAAGCTGAACAAAATGTGCACATTCTACCCCTATGTCTCTTTACAGTCTGAAATCAGCACCAAGATTAGAAGCACAGATGCGGAGAGAAGGAAGTGCTAGGATTTACATTTATTGTAATACTTACAGCGATCTGTGTCTTCTTTAATGACAATTGTGGTGAGACAGGCTTCCATGCCAGCCAGGAAGAGGTTAATAAATTCTCGGGGCACAGTCAACTCTAAGCCAATGAAGCTGTGAGACCTTCTGCTCCTGGAGAAGGCAGCTCCCTATAAGGAAGGATTCCAGCTTAATAAGCAGCAGTAGGTATAGGGAAGCAGCACTAGATCCCAGAGCAGAGAGTGTTAATTAAGCAAGTGGCTAAAGATAACCTATTGCCTGACTTCCTGTATAAATAGAGGAATCTTTTTTACTTTAGTTTCTTCATAGCTTAGAAAGCACTGTTTGGGCCTTTAAGCTGACAAAGGGTTAGGAATGTAGCCCTGTCTCAGAGACACTTGTGCTATTGTCCCTCTAAGAAGAGAGGGGTGACCCTGCACTATGAGAGCACTCAACCTTGCCTTTTTCATGTGGACTATTGTTAAGTGCCAGAAAGAGGGAGACTTGCCTCCCAGATACTTATAGGTAGAAAGATGCAGGCTCTTTCCAGGGTGACTGTATAGCAAGCGCTGCTCTAATAGGAAACTGTTGAGGACTGTGGAAGTACCAGTATCCATGCCAATGGGATGCTTTAAAGCATTGGTTCTCAAAGTGGGGGTCGGGACCCCTCTGGGGGTTGCGAGCCCCTCCTACCAGCAGCCGACCCCGAACAATGCCGCTGCCGCGGGCTGCTGGCATCCAGCCCCTGCTGCTACAGGCAGCCCATACCCCTGGCATGGTGGGCTGCCGGCACCCCCATAAGGCCAGTCCCGGCCACGGCTCCTGACACGGCGGGCTGCTGGTGGCCCCGCGAGCCCAGTCCGGGCCCTGGCTCCTGCTGTAGCAGGCTTCCGGCACTGCCACGTGCCCGACCCAGCCCCTGCAGTTGTGGGCTTCCGGTGCCCCCGTGAGCTAGGCCCCTGCTGCGGTGGGCTGCCGGCGCCTCCATAGGGCTGCTGAAACCCCCCCTCACTGGCATTGGGGGGCTGCTGGAACCCCCCCCCCATCCCAGCCCCTGCCGCAGTGGGCTGCAGGCACGCCCCTTAGAGGCCCGGTGTGGGAAAGGGGTCACCACTACAAAAAGTTTGAGAACCACTGCTTTAAAGGTAAAGCCTGCGACAGGTTTAATAGTGACTGCAGCTCATGACTCTAGGTCAGGGGTTCTCAACCCTTTTCCTTCTGAGGCCTCCCAAAATGTTATAAAAATGTCAGGGGCCAATGTGTGTGGGCCCCTGGGCTTCAGCCATGAAATGGGGGAGGCTCAGGACTCCAGCCACCAGTGGCCAGGGGTGGGGGGACTTAGGGCTTCAGCTTCTGGGACTCAGGGCTTCTGCCCTGTGGGGTGCCAGGGCTTGGGCCCCAGGAGAAGGAACAGGGTGACTTACACATGATATCAAAGTAACTAATTTTCCCAGGTGAGTTGATCGGTAGGCTGCCAATCTTTTTCGGTATTGCCAACTCTCACCGCTTTTATTGTGACTCTTGTGATGCTTTCCTAAAGCTCCTGGAGTTAAGTGCTTACATGAGAATCTCAGCTTTCATTTAAAACAATTTGAAGCCTCAGGGTTGTGAAGAAAAGCTGCATAATGTGGTCCAAGTGCACCCTGAAGGCTCAGAAACCACAAATGCCAATAAAAGGAACCCCAAGATAGGGCTTGTTTAAATCTCATGATTTATAAGCCAATTGCAGGATTTTTCTAGATAGTCCAATTTGTTTTTGAATGACTGAGGTAGCAATAGCATTTCTAGTTCTTTAGGTTTGGCTACTTATTACCTTATCATTTGTTTAGCCAGACTGGTGGGTTTTTTTTTTTTGTTAAATCCAAAACTTTCCATAATGTATTTAACAGGATTAGCTGTTTCACACAGAAAATAACACCAGGCCTTTACCCTGCCTAGGGTGAGCCTGAGACGGGTATCAAGCATGAGTAGGAAATAGATGGTTTTGCCTGCTACTGTGAGGGCTACATAAGCAGCTTACCTGGCTCAGGTATCAGGAGAGGGTTTGCAGCTGAGGACTCCAAGAGGAGGATGGTGTCTAGTTCTGGCCCATCAACCAGTTGAATCAGATCAGCCGCTTGAGTGTCTAACCCTCCTTCACAACTAATTAATTTTAATCTTAATGGGTATCTTGGTCCTGAACAGTCACGTTGACTGTTGTAGGTCATTTTGTATCACACAATAGATATGTATTATTAAAGCAGCATATGTTATAGTCGCTGTTACAGCTTCCTCTTCTAAGCAAGCAGATACTACTTCTTGTGATCCTGAAAATTATTTTTCCAGTCACTTCTCTTTCCATTTCTGGCAGAGATCCAGCTTGTATTTAAATAATCTTGTTTAAATAGATGTATACATATTTCTGTCTTTAAACCAAAAGAACTATTTTATTTTTGTTGTGCATTACAAACACATGTAATATTTGATTAATGTTTCTGTTCTAAAGAATGTTGCAAAGATCTGAAACTTACTCATTAAATATTATTGAAAAGAAAGAAAGAAGTCACTTGGTTCAAACCACAGATTTCTCTGGTTGGCAACCTACCTATCAACAGCCCTGGGAAAATTAGTTACTTTGATATCATGTGTAAGTCACCCTATTCCTTACCTCTGTTATCTGCTTCATTCCCGTGAGTAGACTAAGAACTGAAATGTAAGACTCCTACTTTCTCAAGCACTTGTAGTTCTACTGATATTATATTATTATTATTATTAATTTATACTTACTTAGTGTCTTTCATCAAGGAATCTCAAAGCACTGTACAGAAGTGGATGTTGTATCCATTTTACACATGGGAAATAGAAATGGAGAGTGAAATCCTAGCCCTATTGAACTCAATGGGAGTTTTTCATTGCAGGGCCAGGACTTCACCAGAAAGGTTAAAATGACTTGCCTACAGTCAAAGGGGAAATCGGAGTTAGGAATAGAACCAAGCTTTTCCGAGCTTCTGTTCCTTTCTCTAATTTTTTTTAATGGCACTGTTACCATCCAGGAGGACTACTACCTGTTTTAGTATCCCATTGGCTCATAAGGTGGGAGACACAGAGTGGTGGGTCAGCGAAATGTGTCTACTTTCCCTATAGGAAGAGAGAGGGAACAGCACTGGACAGCCTCATTTACATAAAGTCTAACCCATAGTTTGCCTATAGTTCCATATATGTGTTGTTAGTTTAGTTGGAATTTGTCTATGTTTGATTGTTACTATAACTGTGTTATGAAAAGGCACAGAAATTTGCAAGATATATCCTGGATTCTGTGGGTCACCCTGGTTTCATAGGCAGTGAAATAGTTTAGGAACAGGATTCAAGTTCAACAGAGAAGCTAGCAGACTCTGTCTTCGGGACTAGGACATCTATCTCATGGAGAGCCCTGTGTGCTTGGGATGTCCCACCTAGGTATTCTTAACTATGCATAGAGTGGTTCTCTGTGACTGGGCCAAGCTGAATTGGCAGTGAGGATAGATGAGACCAGCAGTACTGATAGCATGGAACTGAACAGGTAACTGCATATCAGAGTAGGACCTGGTGGTGAAGACTTCTTTGGACAGGAGCAATCAGGTAGAGAAGAGCACCTCTTATGTCCTTAACTACTTGTGAGTCAACTTGGACCTATGAATGCAGATTTAAATGGGGTCAGGGGTGTTTTGTAAGTAGGAATTCTGGACTTAAACAGGCCAGACAATTAATATTTGGGGCTATGGTATTTGGTCATATTTCTGACACACTGACTGGGTTTTGCTCAGTTTGTTGTCTGTAAATCTATATACATGGTAACTGTGTTTTCTTTTGTTCGGGGTTTTTCTCTTTTCCCCGAGCTGATAGGTACTTTGGTTCCACATTCCTAAGGACTCTGAGTACTTATGAGCGAGGCAGGGCTACTTGCAAAAGTGAGCAGGGCAGTTCTATTTTAATTACCCTATAATAGGAGTAATTGGAAAGTAGGAGCTCTGGGAGGGGCTCTAGCCTTTATTTTAGAAAAGGACCTAGGCATTGTTTCTGCCATTGGCACCTGGCCGAAAGGTTATAGCTGGAACTTCTGATTTGAAGCAGAAAAGTCCCAATCTATGCTCCTTTAAAACGCCTTGCTGTGGGAATATAGGAAAAATTACATTGGTGTGCTCATTTGCCTAGTGAAATAAATAGGGAGATGGAAATGAAATCCTGTCATCAAATCCTTATCTTGGGTACTACACCACAGTCTCTCTCCTACAAATGTTTCCTGGCCTTTCAGAACTCAGCTAGACCAATTGCAAAGTAAGCAGAGTAAAAAAAACAACATGGTTTAGTTTAGGGTCTGCCACTAAATTTGCTGTTTCTTTTAAAGTACTTTTAATGAATGTTTGGAATGAAAGGAGACAGTGCATGTATGTATAACTACCAGAGGACAAGAATCAGAGAGGTAGCCATGTTAGTCTGGAATTGCAGAAGTGACAGAGTCCTGTGGCGCCTTAAAGACTAACTAAAGTATTGAAGCATAAGCTTTTGAGGACTAATACCCACTTCGTCGGACACAGGCAGTGGAAGTATCCAGGGGCAGGTATAAATAGGTAGGCAAGAACAAGGTTAGTCCAATCAGGCTGAACCAGCTTGTTATCTCTAATCAGGGAGAATGAGGTATTCCTCTAGCAGCTGAACTGGAGGTGTGACCACCAAGAGAAGAGAAACTGCTTTTGTAATTAGCAAGCCATTCAAATAGAGGACAGTGGTGCCTATTGTAAGGTGTGCGTGATTAAGGCATGTGTTTAGAGATGCCTTCCTAAATCAGGACAACTGTGGAGCCTTGCCTATCAGAAAAATCTCATTTTGAGAGACATTATTCATTTTAATTCCAAAATTATCACATTTCACTCAAACTGTTTCCTCTCTTTTATTGTTGAAAATGTATGTACCTCAGAAATAATCATTAAGCTAAAGGTTCTAGAAAGTCATTTCTATTAAAGGACTTAATCCCACAGCATTGTAGGTTTCCTGCATAAATAATTTTCTGTCACTTAAAACTGGCATGAAATAACCAAAGAATTATGACTAAAGCATTTAGTGTTTGTAGGCCAAGATGAAACTGATTTTTCTGAAAGACGTTCAATTTTTTTCCATATGCTACCTCCTTCCCCTTTGTGGCATCACAGTGCAGTGCCAGCAACTGGGATGTGGTTAGAGCAAGAATTGAGCATTAGGGTCACAGCAGGAGCTGGAACCAGAAGACAGAACAGGGCTGGAGCAAGGCTGGTAACAAATCAGACAGTGTAAGTGCTGAGCAGCCAGTAAATCTGTGTGGCTGGTTCCCTTCAGCCAATCAGGCAGTTCTGCTGTAGCTGTGAGTGCTAGGCTTGGCTGCTGGCCCCTGTTCCTGACAGGCAGTTAGTTTTAATTCCTTAGCACATTCAGATTTATTTTAAGTGTAACTTTAATTCAATTTCCTGTGTTTATAATCCCTCGATTTTTTTAAGCTTAGTTACTGATAGATTTAAAGTTTTTTTTAAAAAAACTCTCATTTCTTTAGCTTTTAAAATAATTTAAAAATTCATACGAACAGTGAAGAAACCCAAAGAGAATGCTACTGTGTGATACTAAGTATCTTCAAATAGTTTGACTTTGAATAATTTCTTTTACTTTTTAAGATCAGATTGTACACCAATGAAATTGGAGCACACAAGCCATTTTAGCTGGATTTACCACTTCTTTGCACCACTAGAGCAGTGGAGAGCAACCAAAGCATACGGGTGAATTTAGCCCTTAATTTTCAACCTTCACTCGTTTAGAGCGTGCTAGTGAGATTGGCACTACGTGAAGGGGAGATGAGGCAGACCCAGTCCAAGACTCCCAAAGTCTCTCTGCTTTAAGGATCTATTGGTACAATTTCAATCCATAGCAGAGCTGAGGCAGTTTTGACATGCAGAGCCTTTCGAGCATTCATGTCCATGGGATCTTTACACTCTCTACCGGTCGTCTTCTTAGCCTATGCATGTTTTTTCAATGGCATCTGACCAGGATTCATCACTGAATTTGATCTGCTGGTTGAATCATTAGCTTCTCTGACTTTGGCCAGGTACTGATGGGGACAGCACTGATCCATACCCTCCATTCTACCAATGAGAGTTCTTGATAGGTGTCAAATCTTCCTCATGCTGCTGAGTCATTACAACCAATAGCGCTAATGCATACAAATTAGCTGTAGAAGATTGGTTGAGTTATTTCTGATGTCACAGTGGCACACTTTAAAGTAACCTGAGCCTCCTGTTGCTTCTATGATCATAAGCTATTAATTGTATTTATTTGTTTAAAATTGAATTTCTTTAAATCTATATATATATAAGTCAAATGGTGTATGCGTGCGTGTGTGTATGCATGCATGCGTGTATGTATGTTCCCTTACTCCTTCCACACCGTTTGAGCTAGAGACTTGAAATTTGGTACAGTTATAGGCTTTAGGGTCCTAATCAGGGTAAGAATCGAAAATTTTTCAAATCTCACCTCTTACACCCCCTAGGGGTGAAATTCTTTAAAGCCTATTAACATCAGCTGGGCAGCTGATTAATTTGTATTAATAAAAAACATGGTAGTCTTTTTACATCCCAGTTTCCAATTACAAATACCCCGAGCAATGCCGGGTATTTTTGCTACTATAATATATGCACAAGATTTCAATTAATTTTAGTTATATGGGAAGTTTGAAGTGCCTGCATTGTTCTATTGGTGTAATCATTTGGTATGAAGAAACATAGTAAATTTCTTAAAGGACCCAGTTTTAATTAATTTTAACTCAGGCTAATTGATAGACTTGCTGGTAAATTCTCAGAAAATTCATTGTGTACACAGAGTAAGAGTTGTCAGCTTGGGGATGAGGTGCTGTAATTTTACAACACAGAGGATGAATCCCTGATTTAAGTGTAAAATGGAACTTGCTTAATTATGTATTTTCATAGATGCATATATAATTCAAGCATTTCATAGAATATCAGGGTTGGAAGGGACCAACCCCCTGCTCAAAGCAGGACCAATCCCCAATTAAATCATCCAGCACATTTTTTTGCCTCAGATCCTTAAATGGCCCCTTCAAGCATGGAGCTCATAACCCTGGGTTTAGGAGGCTAATGTGCAAGCCATTGAGCTATTGCTTCTCCCCCACTAGCACCTCCTTTTTTTTTTACATTAGGCTATAAACTATACTGTTAAATACAAGATGTTTTATTGACATTCATTTAGTAGCTCTATAAGCATTATACCAGGAGATTGCTGTAATATTAGCATATAAAAGGCCTTATGCCTCTGTCAGCAAACACTTTAAGTTCTTTAAAATAAACAGAGAAAGTATATTGCCTGGAGAAATCCTGTAGGCTACAACTACATGAAAAAGAAATAGAAAAGCTGTGTATTCTATATTTCTTTCTAGATAGGAGAGCTATACAAAGCTTTCCGTGTCCTAGTCTTTAAGCACCAGGAGAGTAAGCTAAAGCACTCTTCATGTCCCATAGGGAATACACCCTGCTTTTGCTATACTCTTTACAATAGCTTTCCAGAGAATGTCACATAAGAACTCAGCCTTCTGATACCCATTTCCTTTCTCAGCTTCTGAATGCAGTGCTGATAAAATAATAGGCCAAATGCAGCCTGACTGAAGTCAGAATTGCACCTGAGAGAAATTTCGTCCAATCATTCATTCAGCTTCCTTTGCAGTCACAACATTGTCAAGAAAGTCAGAAAAGGTGTTCTGCTAGTTTTCCTCGTTGTCTTGGGAATGAAGAGCCCACATTTAGGCTCCTGCTCTGACTACTTCAAAGAATAAGAAAATCCATAGGCACAGGAAGTGTTTTTTACAGCACAAGAAGTGCGCAGAGTGGCAGTATGTTATCCACATCTTTGTGTAATGGCATCTTTGACTTGTTAGCAGTCAGCCAAAAGCTAATTGGAGTTGATTGGCCAATTCTTTAACTAATTTGTAAGGCTATGTTTCATATATGTTTTAGAGTGATTTAATCAGTGTTAACTACCTTGTCTTCATATATATTATGTGAGACAGCATATACACAGACTTTTTTTTTTTATGGGGCCATATGGCAGTCTGTAATGTACTGGCCAAAAAAAGTATAATGAGACACACACACACAAATCAGTCTGCTATGCAACACTCATTGGTAATTTTCAAAATGAATGTCAGTGTTTGCCCAATACCGGGTGTGCCGTGCTGTTCTTGCCTTACACAGCCTGGCTACCGGCGCAGACCCAAGCTTCATCACATGGCCATATGACAAGATGCTGATTCTCCATTCCAAATCCAGCATGGATTTGGAGAGAGTTAATTAGCGTTTAGTGCTGAGCTACCCCCATTCCCAAAGGAGAGCAGAGGGAATTGATTGTTACAAGTAGGGAGACCCCCACACTGAGGAAAAGGAGCTCAGTCCTGGGCATAGTTGGGAGTTAATGGTTGGGAATTCCAGAGGGAAACACTGTCAGTGGTAGGGTTAAAAAAGTGTGGAGCCCAGCTCTTCCTCTTCTTCTGAAAAGAATAGGGAGAGTTCCACATTCACTCCTTTTGAAGGCATCTCGGCTTGCACACAGCAGTTGCTCCTCTTACGACTTCACCAACTGGTGAAATGAAGATATAGCTGATATGAAATAAGGATATTGCTGGTATAGGCCTTGCTGGAGCGCTAGGCTGGATAAACGTGTCCCTCCTCCGACTTCTCCTTTTATACATTGATACAAACCAGTTACATATTACACTCCTGACTGGTTGGGTACCATCTTTAGCCTTGTACCTGCTAGTTTGAAGAAAACATCCCCATCCGTTATCCTGTCATCCCATCCTTATCATATTCAGGGTCGGTGTGTTCCCATACAGCCTCGAAGGAATGTGTTTGCACCGTTACTTGAGAAATCTAGGTGTTCCTATATCATCCTCTCAGGTCAGGAATGTGCTTACTTGGTACTAGATAAAACCTAAGGTGCTGGTGTTTTTGCCAAAGTCAGACCTATGGGTTTACACTTTTAGTTAATCGTAGGGCTCCAGCAGAGCCGGCAGCGGGTAGAAAATAGTACAGTGTGAGCAGCAAGAAGAGATCCAGACCTTAGGGGGGCTTCAAATCTTTGCCTCTCTTTCTATAAGGAGACCTTTCCCCACTCCCTGTCAGAGAGAATGGAGAAGAGGCCTGCCACTTCTAGCATTCCCTCCTCCCCAGGTGAACAGGGAGTCCCCAATGCTGACTTGCCCTCAAAAATCCAGGAGCCTACACTGATCAGATTTCCAATATACTGTCACCCCTTTTGGCCCAATCACTTAGCCAGTATTTTAGGGTTTGTGGATTGTTTCCATTAGGAGTAGAAATTCGTGACAGTCCGTTTTTTCTGTAGCACTATCCTATTTGTGTACATCTTTGTTAACAAAGTTCTGTTTCCTTCAAGACAACAGGAACAGAGAACAGCAGGCAGTTTCCTTGCTCTCAATTCCAAGCTGCTTTCCAACCACCACTCTGCCCAAAAGCTTTGTCTTGGCTTTCTCATAATGCTACGCTAAAAGTGCTTTCCTGTCTGCTTTCCAGTGGCTTTCTGCTTCTGACTCTCCCAAAACAACTGCAATCCAGTTGGGTCTGTTATCAAAGAAACATTGAATTGCCCCCTCATTTAGGCTGAATGGAGGTAGCTAGCATGCCCTCCAGAATAAAAATATGTTGCTAGGGTGAGTAAAAAATAAAGAAAGATTTCATGAAAAATTTCAGCTTGTTTTCATTTGGTAGAGTTCAAACTGACCCATGTTACATTTTTCCAAAACTTCATGAAAACTTTTACACCTTTTTTGTTTCTAGGGTTTCATGTTTTGGTTTTCCCTCCAGTCACTTTTGACACATAAACCTATTTAAATGACTGGATCAAGCAGCAAGGGGAAAAGAATTAAACGTGCTGCATGAAAAGTTTCCAGAATGGACAACTTATTGGAAAGAAAATCCAATTAGAGGTGGATTGAAAAAATGGCATTTTTGCATTACAAACCTAACCAATGAAGGGGTGGGAGAAGCTTTTCTATTAAGTAGCAGTCAAGAAAAAAACCACCACAGAACTGATCCCTTCCAGCACCCACTACTCTGGCTCTGCTGGCTCCTGCAGTCCCATTCTCCTACTGCCAGAACCCTCAGGTTCTTCCTTAGATTTTGATTCATCCAAATTGACAGGGCTGGGTCTGAAATGGTTGGGCCAGAAAGAATGAGACTCCTCTTCAGTGACTCCATTGGTGCTGGGGATGCTGGCTTAAAGTGGTTTCCATCATCAACAGGGTTTACAGTTTGGTTCAATGGCTTTCAGCACCCCCACTGTACAAATTATTGCAGCAAACGTGAGCGACTCTGTCATAAGTATGAAGTAGCTTAGAATGACTGTTTTACCTGTGAAGGCTTAACCTGAAGTAACCTGAGAGAGAGAATGACGTACAGGTGATGCTAATCAACCTCCGGGACAAAGAGAGTTTTTAGTTTCGTTTTATCTCTCTCTCGTGCTGCTGTTCGCCCAGCTATGGGAAGAACCTATGTCTCTACTTTATCTATCTATAATCTTCTAACAAGTCAAGTTTAGTAGTAAGTAAATTGTATGCTTGAACTGTATCACTTGATCATTGATCCACGGTGTTCCTTGTTGTTAAGTTTTAGCAGAGGGAGAAATTCCTAGGGAGGGGGTCAGTGAGTTTGTGTGATGTTAAGGAGTTGTTTTATTAATTTCTGTATAAGGGGTTTATGCTTTTCTCTTTTTCTTTAATTAAAATCTTCCTTTTAAGACTCTGACTGCTTGTTTCCATTGGATGGATCCTGGTTTGGATCGGGCACGTCTCACAGAAAGTGAGGGATTTCTTTGTTCTCAAACCTCTCTCGGGTGAAGGGAGGAGATTTAGGGGTGATTAAAGAAGGGGGGTTCCAATTTACCCAACCCCATGGTTTTGGTGGTGGCAGCGTTATTCCAAGTCCAAACTGGAGAAGTTTGGGTTCTGGGGAAAAGTTTTAACCTAAGCTGGTGAAATATGCTTGGGGGGTTATTTCTTCTTTCGTGTGGGTCCCCAGATCTTTACCCTAGAGTTCAGAGTGGGGAGGCAAACCTTGACAGACTCCCACATGGAGTATTCCAGCTCCATCTTTTTAAGGGTCCAGACATTTCCTGTAGAGCATTCAGGTGAAATCGCAGGAGAATGACTCATTTCCTCCCTCTGTCCTCCAAGTTTATTCACCCTTTGTCCAGTAAGCTCCTAAAGGCCTGCGCCTTGACATCAGCTCAGCCAGTTAGAGGCCCTGAGCCAGTGACCTCATAAAAGTGTTGCCAACTCTTGCATTTTTTTACTATGAGTGGCAGGTTTTGGCTGGGTCGGGAGCCAGCCTGGGGAAGCTATAAGGAGCTCCAGTGCTTCTCACAAATTTCAGCCCTGCCAACCCTGATTGGCTGCCTGCCCCCCTTGCCCACCTCCTGGGAAAGAGCGGCCGCCCATCAGAGCTGCTTTGGGAAGCAGACAGAGCTCTCCTCTGCTCAGGAGCAAATACCATTCTCACAGGAGGGGAGCAGCAAGAGCCCAACAGTTCTGAGCAGCCCAGCTCCCTCCTCCCCTTCCTCTGAGCAATGGAAGGGCTTCTCTGGTCCACTCCCCTCCATCCCTCTTCCCAGGAGGGGGGACAGGGAGAAAGAACCCTGGGAGAGGCAAAAGTGAGGCTGAAGGATGGGGGAGTAGAACTGATGCAGAAACTAGGGGCAGGATTGATCTGGAGATTAGGGGTAGAATTAATTCCTGGTCTGGGGTTGTTTCGATATGAGGGTGAGGCCTCCACCAGCAGGGGCCAAAAATACCTCACCCAGTACATTTTGGAACATGTGCAATACTCACTGTCACAGAGACACACTAGGGATGGGTTATAGGGGGGTCGCAAAAGTCAAAGGCCAAACCAAAAACACACACAATATAATTTTTTTAAACCCTCTCTTGGGAAGGCCCGACTCATGATTTTTGAGCCTTGGGTATTGGCCAGACTAAAGACCCATGCCTTGCTCTGGGCAAAGCATGTTAAAGCTGCCAGGCTAATGGCCTCAGAAAAGCATAAACTCTAATCTCGGCTCAGACTGGTAGAGATGCTGAACTAGAGACTCCAAAGAGATCAGTTTACCAAGCTATACATGCTGAGCCAATGATGTCACAGAGGCCTTGTACCTTCAGCCCTCTACTTATCCTGAGCCAGTTACATCAGACACTTGTTACTTCTCAGTCCAGCAAGTTACAGAAGCTAAATAGGAACTAGAGGGGGCGGGACTTGCAGTGGGACCAGCAGGGGGGGCTGAATGTGGCCGAAGTATTTGAGACTTCAGGTCTTCCTGGCAGTGGGTGGAGCAGCACCAGCAACTGAAGGGAGAATTCTCCATGCTGGGAGTCTCCAGAGTAAGAAGGAGGCAGATGCAAATAGTGAAGATCTGTGCCTCTGCTGGTTCCCCTTTGCTTGCAAGGCAACAAAGAGATGAAGATGTGACATGACCAGCAAAATACTTGCTAGAACATCGCATTCTGAAGAAGAGACTGTGGACGGGTAGGGGTGCAAAGGGATTGAAAAACTTTTACTAATATGAGCCCTCATCCCTCAATTCAATCTGTATGGGTGGATTTTTGTACCCACATAGAGCCCCATTGACTTTACGGAGGCTATACAGAATTACAATGGTCCCCCTACATGGATCCAGTTGCAGGATCAGGGTTGTGCTGATTGTCTTTCTAAGCCTTTCTATTTAGGGCTTTCATATAACACCACTGTGACAGGGTCCCCAAGATGCAACCTGGGCCATGGGATCACTGAGCCCTCCACAAGGAACCAACCTGGGCTGCCTCTCCCACTGTGATGCTGATGTCAAGTTGCAAACCTCTGCAGGGCACTGCACTTGCACAGACATCCACAGACAAGGACACACCCAAGTGAGTTACATGAATGATTTTCCAGCCACTCGTGAACCATCAATTGAGGGGCTCCAGACAATTCCCTCCCCTAGCTCACCGACCTTACACCCCAGAACTGTGCTGTTTTGCACTGGTCAGAAACCTGGCCAGTGTGCGCTCATTACCTAGTTCGCCACTCTGACAAAATGGATGTGCAACAGCCTTTGTTCACTTGAGCTGAGATTTCCCAGGCACTTCCATCAAAACACTGCTGTAGGTAAAATATAAAACAGAAACTACAGAGAGATCGGTTTTAAGTGATTATAAGGTCAGAGATAGTTACCTTTAAAAAATTATAAGTAAGTACGCATTCTAAATCCTAAACCTTTAGTATAAGCAAGAGTCCAATCAAACAATGTCTCACTCTGACAGATGGTACAAGTAAGTTACTGTTCCTCGATACACAGGCGGGGACTACCTTCTAGTCTAGGACCACTCTCCTGCACTTAAAGTCTTTGTTTTCCATATGTTCTTCCAGTTGTTGAATAGTGAGAGAGGTTAAGTCATGACGTCACTTCCCCTCTTTTATACTTTCTTCCAGCTTGCTGGAAAGATCCTTGCCGTAACAAGAGTTAGTCCACCCCATAGCGTATCTGCCTTCTGCAAGAAATTTCTAGGAGAGTGGATTCTGTGTTGATGAGTCATTAATGCGGTCTAGCTATTGATAGCTACTCCTTTGTTGTCATTGGTTGTGGTGATTCCCAACTTTACGGCATATTTCAGTAACAGATATAACAATACTTTATAACTTCATATAGAGTGATAGTACATACAGTCCAACAGGTTATTATTGTTCAGCAGATCAAGACTTACAAAATGATACCTCACAAGGCATACTTTTTATTAAACATATCATCATATCACAGTGGTGAATATGAGGGTTGCAGCATGCCTCTGTAAGGTACAGAGCGTCACAACCACCCTTACATTTATTTCTTTTATCAAATGTTTATTTGGACTGTGGGGGGAGGGAGCCAATTCTCTACTGGAGCCAATGAAACTGCAATTTGCACCAGCAGAAGATTTGACCATTTGTCTGAACAGTTAACAATTCATTGAAGACCAATACTGATAGACCAGAAAACAGTAACTTTCCTTCACTGTCTGAAGGAGACAAGATTACACATTCTTCCCTTCCACCATCCCCATTATTTTCTGAACTTGGGAAATGTTTAAGATACCTTAGTACCTCTTTTACAGGAATTGAATCTCCTTTAGTTTGATCGGGTGCCCTTTGTAGACCTATAATATACTGCCATCTGGTGGATGTGAGAGTAATTTTTTTATTTTAATTTTTTGCTATTGTTTTAACATAAAAATTACACATGGAAAAGAGCTGGGGTCCAGTCTCTGCACCTCAGCTCCCATTACAGTTAGCAACAGATCATGGGGCTTGATAGCTTTCTGGAATCGGATCTAGGCTTGTTCCCTAAGTTGCTAGTCTCAAGAGGTTCGCTCAGACTACTTTTAAATGGCTCAAAAAATGGAGATTCTACTATTTCCCTTGGGGGGACACTGTCTTCCAGTTTGTGCTTTAGCAAACACAATGTTTGCTTCCCACTGTTACTTCTAATTATACATCCCTAGACGGTGTTTGAAACGTTTTTTAGTCTGATGTTTACACCCTTCAAAAAACGGTAGAAAGTGTTTATAGACAAAGATACAAAATAATGCTTCTCTATTAAAAGTGTCTTGCAGAGTTCATTTTAAAAGTCTCAGTGTCCACAACTTTATAGACATGACATGAGTAAGTGATGGAGGAAGAAAGCAAGATTTAGTAGACAGGGTTCCTGTTTACTAAAAGTGCAGCAAGCTCCCCTGTTGATATAGTGGAGAGGAAGAGAAGTTCCCACCCACTCTCTTCTGGAAACTCTATCCCCATGCTCTAAAAAGAAAGCAGGTACCTAACCTCCTGTCCTCTCTGCTTCCTTGTCCCAGACCACTTCTCAGGATATTCTTTTCCCATTACCCAGCATTTCCTTTGTGATTGAGAAGCATTTGTACAGTTTTATGGCAGGTTGGTATTTGACTGTCCAGCCAAACTAAACTGCTTCATTTCAGGGTATTACATTCAAGTCCAAACTACGCAGTCTGACCAGCTCAGACAACCTGAAGGAGCCTTTCATGCCTCTCACTCATTCTGTTCAAGTCTGGTGGCAAAATCTAAGTGACAAAACAAAAGTCAGGACGAAGCAAACTTCCCCACCTTCCTGCTGGGTTCACAGGTTCTCTGCAGTCAGTTGGAGTCAGTTTCCCAAAAATTTCTTTCACTCCAGATTTCCTTATTCAGTCATCTGGATGTCTCCCAGGAACTTTACTGGAGAGACCAATCACAGCTCCTGCTCCTTTTTACTCTCTCTTTATTAGGAGAGATAGTAGCTGTTTTTTAATATCCTTTCCCAGCCTTCAATGCAGGGGTAGCCCTCCGTTCCCACTAGTTTCCTGGACTACAATTCCCAGCATTCTCTGGTGCTGTACTGACAGTAGGAACTCAGTAAAACTGAACCATCCTGTAAGGGTCAGTACACCCTGCTGTACACCCTTGGTTGACAGTGTCCAATTTGCAAATTAATTCCAGTTCATCAGCTTCTCGTTGGAGTCTGTTTTGGAAGTTTTTCTGTCTTCAAATTGACATCTTCAAGTCTTTAATAGAATGGCTTTAATAGAATAGGGAGGTTGAAGTGTTCTCCTACTGGTTTTTGAATGCTATGATTCCTGATGTCAGATTTGTGTCCATTTATTCTTTTGCGTAGACACTGACCGGTTTGGCCAATGTACATCACAGAGGAGCATTGCTGGCACATGATGGCATATATCACATTGGTCGATGTGCAGGTGAATGGGCCTCTGATGGTGTGGTTGATGTGATTAGGTCCTATGATGGTGTCAGTTGAATGGATATGTGGACAGAGCTGGCATCGGGCTTTGTTACAAGGATAGGTACCTGGGCTAGTGTTTTTGTTGTGTGGTGTGTGGTTTCCGGTGAGTATTTGTTTCAGGTTGGGGGGTTGTCTATAAGTGAGGACTGGTCTGTCTCCCAAGAACTGTGAGTGTGAGGGATCATCTTTCAGGATAGGTTGTAGGTCTTTGATGATGCGTTGGAGAGGCTTAAGTTGGGGGGCTGAAGGTAATGGCTAATGGTGTTCTGTTTTTTTCTTTGTTGGGTCTGTCCTGTAGTAGGTGGCTTCTGGGTACTCGTCTGGCTCTGTCAATCTGTTTTTTCACTCCCCCAGGTGGGTATTACAGACTAACATGGCTGCTATTCTTATACCTGTAATCAGTTTCTTAATATATTAGGCTTAGTCTTGCGTGCTTTTGCTTAATTTCGCTTGGTGGCTTACGGTAGTTTGTTTACTTAAAACCACATAAATCCTACTTTTTATATTTAGTTAACTCACTTTTGTTTATTAGTAAACCCAGAATAAGTGATTAATACCTGGGGGGAGCAAACAGCTGTGCATATCTATCTATCACTGTTATAGAGGGCGAACAATTTGTGAGTTTATCTTGTATAAGCTTTATACAGAGGAAAATAGATTTATTTGGGATTTGGATCCCATTGGGAGCTGGGTGTCTGGGTGCTGGAGGCAGGAAACCTGCTGAGCAGTTTTTGGTTAAAGTCTGCAGCTTTTTAGGCATGGACCAGACCTGGGTCTCAGTTGTAGCAGGCTAGCATGTCTGGCTCAACAAGACAGGGTTCTGGAGTCCCAAGCTGGCAGGGAAAACAGGCTCAGAGGTAATTTCAGCACATCAGGTGACAGTCCCAAGGGGGTCTCTGTGACCAAACTCATCACAATTACATTATCATGAATTACAGTGTATTCAAATCATTGCAATCACCTACAAGCTGTCTTCACTAATGTCCCAGTTTAAAGACATTACGTCTTACTGTACTTTCTGGATAAAACTGTCCGTAATCTTATTTACATCTAGTTCCCTGGTATCGGCTGGATGCACGTTAAGGACAGCTACATTATTCAGTTCTGTCTGTCTGTCCCATTGATGACTGGAGATATTTTTTTAAGTCTTCTGAAGCTAGAGAATGAGTGATCCACAGTTCAGGATGACGCAGACACAGTGAGAAGGATTATTATAAATTTGCAGTACCTTGGAATGATAGTGCTTCCAGGGTACTGCAAATGACTCCAAGATCTTTTTCTTGACGAGTGACAGCTAAATTAGGCTGCATTATTTTGTATGTATAGCTGGAATTATATTTTGCCACGTGCATTACTTTACATTTAACATTAAATTTCATCTGCCATTTTGTTGCCAACTCACCCAATTTTGTGAGGTCCCTTTGTGACTCTTTGCAGTCAGCTTTGGACTTAACTAGCTTCAGTAATTTTGTATCATCTGCAAATTTGGCCACCTCACTGTTTACCCCTTTTCCCAGATCGATTATGAATATGTTCAATAGGCCTGGTCCCAGTACAGGCCCCGGGGGGACACCACTGTTTACCTCTCTCCATTCTGAAAATAGACCATTTAGTCCAACCCTATGTTTCCTGTCTTTTAACTGGAGTGCCTGGCAATGCTTTTTTATGACAGACACACTGCCGTTGTGGCGTATGCTGAGCACAAATGGTTAAATTTTTTACAAGTCCCTGAAGGACCAGTACTTGCTTAGCCAGTAATTCCAGGCGGATGTGTTCCGCTTTTTCTGCCTTTTGCTTTTTACCCTTTTTTACCCTTTTTGCTTTTTACCCTTTTGCTTTTTATACTCGGTATACAGGTTCTTTTATTATTTTATTAATAAAGCTTTAAAATTTAGTCACTTGGTGTGTTCCTGTATCTCCCACGTAGATGGTCCTGTGGTCTCAGACTGATCACCTGAGATCCTAGGCAGGTTGGTAACAGAAATCTGCCACACTATTATTGTTTAACAGTGTGATTAATTCTGATTATTTTTTTAATTGTGTGATTAATAGCAATTAATGTGTTTGATAGCCCTAATTATTTCCCTTGTATCTCTCTTTTTTCATGGCTATAAATATTATACTCTGGTAGGTTAAAGGGGGAAGAAAAATGGCCCTCAGGGCATAGCCCAATGTAATGCTTCTCGCCCCTCCCCTTTACCCCTCCCCCCCCAATATAGCTGAAAGAATGGTGCTATGCTTGTGCTCTCCCAAGCTCTATTGTAGACCGTTGAGGGGCGTGTCTGTGTGTGGTGGACCATATCAGGAAGGGATGACACTAGAATGTTCCCTGCACTCCAGCTATATTCTACTTCCTGTGGCCGATAGGGGGGATGGGAAGTTGAGTGTAAACTACAACAGCTCTGGACCCGTTCTGACCAATACTAGGGGCTGAGCAGGGCCCAAAAATGGGTGATTCAAATGTGGCTTAAAGGCACCTTTCCTTCCATCACCCAACCCATCTGTTCCTGTGCTGAACATAGACAAATGGGCCCTTTGTCTCAACTTCTGGCAGCAACAACTCCAGAGACTGGCAATATATTTAATAGAGTACTGTGCTTTGATTTGTTTGTTTTAAATGTATTGCCTTTCACTCTCCTGAAGGAACCTCTTGATCTTTTACTATGGGAAGGAGTTAAGAAAGAAGTGCCTGACACTGTTTTTCTCTCTTTCTTCAATAATCTTGGCTATTTTAGTTAAGTCTCTTACCAAGTTAAATAATCCCAATCTTTGTAGTCTCTCATTGTAAGTACTGCCATTCTCAGACTATGTTTGTTTCCCTTCATTACACCCTTCCAGTATTTCAATTAGCTTAAGTCTCTGTTGTTTTAAGACAGGCGTGTAATAATATTCTGTTTTTGATTAGATTATTACCTACACTTTTGTGTTCAACCAATGGATTAACTAGATATGTCTGGATTTGTTGTCCTTGCCTCAGGGGAGCACAAGTGCTGTAACTATGACCCGGTCTAAGGGTGGAGGGAAGACTAAAAGTTCCTTCTTCTTCCCTCATTACTCTTATATGGGACTACTCACAAGGGTCACAATCTGACCCTTACCTGGTAAACTCCGTTATGAAAGGAGCAGTCTGTTTTTAATATTTGTCTTTAAATGCCATAACACAGCTCTGGTGCTGCAGCAATAAATAATAATGAAAACGGTTATTGCAGGTCTGGAGGGCTCAGGGGACTGACCATGTGACAAGGAACATTTCATTTCTGGGTCATTGGTTCGAATCCAGCCCCTCTTGATACAGACTGAAAACTATTACCATGTCATTGTTTGGGGACCTGTGGGGAAATGAGTAGATTTCTCAATGCAGTATTTAATGGATTGGGGGGAGGGGGAGGTGTCCACAACTTTAAGCATCTGCACCAAATTTGGCACTCATTAGCACAGCTGTTGGCTTGTCCTGTGGATAAGCAGAAGCTTTCATTTCCTGGGCATTTCAATCCGACATCTTTTCATAAGAACGACAACAAATCAGGGAGAGGTGGAAGTGTTTTTCATGGCAAGATTCGGCTACAGTTACTCACACTGAAATCAAGCCCCATTTATTTCAGTGGGGCTATTCACAGAGTAAAGAGCTACTCAGTATGAGTGAGGGTGGCAGAATCTACCTCTTCATTTACAAAGAGTAGAAAAGAGACTTCTGAACAGTTCCAGCTGCGGGTTCTGTTTCACAACTTTTCTAGGACATGATAGAGGCAGAGAGGCTGCTCTGAAGAAGAGAATTTGACCATAAAATTCAGCCATAGAAACTGACGTGGCCAATCAGGATGAGTGGGATTAGAGTGACTGACAGAACTTTGAAACAAGGAGCCAAACTGAGGGTGACATCAAACCAGAACAACAGGCTGTCAGAACACTCTTTTCAATACATTCAATTATACTTTAGGTCTTTTATCATTTTCAGAAGTCTGGTGATGCTGCAGTGTTTTGATAACACCATTCACAACATATTATTCAGATAACTAGGCAAGACTGACTTGGTCTACACACCTGTGCGGGAGGAATATTGAAGGAAGACCCCTTCACTCCCGCTTTACCTCAGGGAAAGAGCTCCCCAGACTTTGGTCCAGGCTCAAATGGAGGCGGATGCTGTGTACACAGTGCTCACCTACTCAGTGGAGTGGAGCATTATTTCCATCTCCCACCACACCAGCTAGCACAACTGAGCTAGTTTTGGGGTTGTAATTTGTTGCTAGTATAAACCAGCAATTTCACACACACACCCTCCCCCCAGGGCAAGGGGGAAGCAGGGACAGAATTGTGCCTCATTGAGGGGAATCTCTAGGGCAGCGTTTTTCAAAGTACTGGGTCATGACATATCAGGTACTGGGTTGCTCTGGTCAGCACCACTGGCCGGGATGTTAAAAGTCCCGTTGGCAGTGCTGGCCAGCTAAGACAGGCTAGTGCCTATCTGTTCCAACACTGTGCTTGCCCCGGAAATGGTCAGCAGTGGATCCAGCTTCTAGGCAGAGGGGCCATGGGGCTCCATGCACTTCCCCCACTCTGAGCACCGGCTCTGCACTCCCATTGGCTGGGAACTGGCCAATGGGAACTGGGGGGGGGGGAAGTGCCTGCGGGCAAGAGTTGCATGAAGCCGCTTGCACACCTCCACCTAGGTGCTGGACCTGCTGCTGGCCACTTCCGGGGTGCAGCACGGTCTGCAGTGCCAGGACAAGTGGGAAGCCTGCCTCTGCACCAGAGCTGTGCTGTGGACTGGGAGCTGCCGGAGGTAAGTCCACCCCCAAATCCTCTGTCCCATCCCTCAGCCAGCCACCCCACCCCCCAAAGCTGGAACCCCAAACCCCTTATCTTTGACCCCCTCCCACATCCCAACCCCCTGTCCCAGCCCTGAGCCCCTCCCACACTCCAACCCCCTCATCCCCAGCACCGTTGGGTCATGGGCATCACCAATTTTCTTCAACTGTGTCCATAGGAAAAAAAATTTGAAAACCACTGATCTAGGGAATAATGTCTCACCAGGCTATTCCTGGTGTGGTGCTGCATGGAAAGGCACAATCTATCCCCAGGTGAATTAGACACAGCTAATACTGTTTTATGAGATCTTCAATCTTTCTGCAATCCCCCACACGAACAATTGAGCACAGTCCCCTGCCAGGTTTCCCTTCTCCAGTTGTCTGGCTTGCCACTGCAGCCACTGGTGTGCAAGGGCCCTTCCTGTACTGCATCTGGGAGCAAGCCTCACAGCCTAAGTCCACAGACTTGTGCTTGCAGGGCTCTAACAATAGCTGTGTAGCCATTGGGGCTGGGGTTATGAATTCTGGGGGGGTGAGGCAAGCTGCCCCATCAAAGCAATGTCTGCATTGCTACTTTTAGTTCACTAGAATGAGCCACACTACCCTGAGTCTGTGGACACGGGCTGGGAGGCTCACTCTCAGAAGCAGTCTAGGCATGTGCTTATTGGGCAGACAGTGAGATCACACTGAGTCTAGATCCTTCCAAAGTTTTCCACTAGCCAGACCTGCTAGAAGTCCTGCCCTCTTCCAAACCTCTCCTGTTATGGGAAATTGAAGTATTCGTATCCAGTATCGTCAACCCCAAATGTTTAAAAATCATGAGATTGGATTAAAAATAAGGATTTTTTTTTAAATATTGGGTTCTTTTTTTGCCCTTTGGTTTCTGAGTCTTTCAGGTGGACTCAGGTCATGTTTTCAAGCATTCCTCCACATAAGAGCTAGAAAGGGTATTTTTTCCCCTAAATGAAAGCTGAGGTTCTCACCTATCCGCACTCCAGGAACCAGAACTTTGAAAAGAACACCAAATATTGTAAGACTGGAGATAAAATCTTGAGGATTAGCAACACTCCACATCCCTTGCAGTCAGCTGCCCCTCTTGATATTTCTTGCTGTGAACTATATTTGCACTGGTCCCTTGGGGAACTACAATCCCCAATGCTTGGGTTCTGGGCTGAAATACCACCAGGATAGCGCTACATCCCGTGTCTCCCCTTAAAAAACCAGCAAATCCCATTGCAGGTTTTTAATACATCACATGTAATTCTGTGGCACTGGACAACAGTTACAAAGGAAACAATGACAAATAATAAACAGAAAGGGCAAAGTCAGCAACCCCTAGACCCCACTGTAAGTGCTGTATTGAGGTATAAAGAAGCTAAGAAGAGGAATGTTGATACATCATAGACAATATTGTAGGATTAGATGGTAAAACATAGATAGCCTTTAAGATGAGACTCAGAATGAAGAAAGAAATGAAAAGTGAAAGGGACATATTTGCAAAGAGAAGGGCCAGAGGAGAAAGCTTGATGTTAGAAATAGTATGGGATGAACAAATTGTGCTAAAATCGAGAATTTGAATAAAGGAAACAGGCAGATGGCTAGGGAGTGAAGAAGAAGGAAAAGTGGTTTGAGCAGTAGGAATAAAAATAAGGTGAGATTTGTAGGAAAGCAAGAGGGAGCCTTTGGAGACAGAACTTCTGGGAGACATAAGTAATAGACCAAAGTGAAAAATCAGTCATGCTGCATGGTTTTGAACACGTTGAAGGGGGTAACTAGGGAAATGGGGGGAAAGGTATGGGCATTGACAGTGTTGTAAGAGTTGAGACACAAAACAAGAAGTGCATGCGAGATGGCACTGGTAGAACTGAAGGTAATAATTTTGATGGGAAATGCTCAAATGATATCTGCATAAGCTGATAATTTGAGAGACCAGAGTTAAAAAAAAAAAGAACAGAATTAGTTTTAAAGAGACTGTACTCTGGTGGTGGCAACTGAAATTATAAAGATATAATCAATAGTGAGAAAGGAGAGGAGATGAATAGTGAGAATTGGAGGGGAAGGAAAGGATTGCTGTTTTCATAATTATTACTTTAAAGTAGTTGGCTTTTATACACAAAGGAGATAAGGAAGGTACAAATAGAATTCTTGATGAGTAGTGACCAGACAAGAAAGGAGAAACACAGCTGGATGTCATCAGCATACAAATATTGCAGGCCGGGAGCAAAAGTGTTGCCAAAATGGCAGGTATCAAAATAAAATAGAGGCCAAGAACAAAACCCTGAGGAACATCCATGGAGAGAGGAAAAGGATCATCCTCTCAAGATGCCTTGAAGGATCAGCCAGACCAAAATTGAAAAAAATATTTAAAAAAATACGTGGCAAGGTGAGGAAGGATAAGGAAATGATCCAAAGAATCTTATAAATCATGAAGAAAAAGGACAATGGAGAAACTTTTGGATTTACTCATTTTAAAAGGTTTGGTTTGTGTTTTGTGAGAGTAAAATGGTAAAATGACAAGCTAAAAATGGTTTGGAGGGGTTCAAGAGCAAAATGCTACATGTCCCCTTTGTACGTATGCACTATGAGTCAGTTTTTAATTACATGATCACGTACTATCTTTTAATGCATTCTTGGGGCTACTGTAAGTTACATTTGAAATCTCTCTGTGTTCCTAATGGCTCCCAGAATCTGTGAGATGCACGTGGGGGGGGGGGGGGGGCGTAACAAGGTGCAAAACAGAGCAATGGCCGTCAGGGCTAAAGTTACAGGGAAGAAAAATAAACACTATCCCTCGCTAGAACAGTTGTCAGTATTACTATATAGGAGGGCCCACGGGTTCTGGGAGATAGAAACAAACACTCAGCTGCAGTGGGACTGGATCAAGGGAAGATTTAAAGAACAGAGAAAATTGAAGTGTTGGGTTAATGTGGATAGCAAGAGTTTTATATGGGAAGAATGAGGGAAGGACAGAGTTTGTGATGAAGGCCACAGATGACTGCAATATGAAGACTTCTCTATGTCCTTGTTTGTAGGATGGAAAGAGATTTTAAGAAGCAACTTTAAACGGTCTTTATGAAAACTGTTGATTCCTTTTCTCGTGATGATGGAGCGTGTTGAGTCAATTAAGGAATGCACAGAAGGCGAGGAATCCATGCTGGGAAGAAGAATAAATGAGGTCCAGGTGAGACTGAAAGCATAAGAGAGAAAAGGCAAACTGATTAGATATCCTAGGAAGAGTTACAATAATGTTAGTTATGCACTTTGTACATTAGCACAGCATTAGCTGAACAATCCCTGCAGAACTGAGAAAATAACAGGTTTTATAATAACTGACCTACGCAATAAAGCATTGTACACACATCTTGGGTTCTGATGGCAACATGCTTGCATAAATTCCTCCTGCTGTTTTAAATGAATAAAGTATTCTTGGCTTTCTGTCCTGAATGGTTGTGTAGTGTTGCTGGGCACTGTTAAGGAACCACCATGTTTCACTTGAGACATAGTTGCACGTCAGTGGTGAGTGAATTCATGTACTGGAGCACTTGCTGGCTTTCTATGAAACCTTATTTCAGCCTCTTTGTATGTGTTGATACATTTGTAATTACAAGCTATTTTTCCACAGGACACCCTTCATTGTTCTGTGCACAGAATGACCAATGCTCACTAAATGGGCAGCTA
Organism: Sternotherus odoratus; assembly: GCA_032164245.1. NCBI lineage: Eukaryota > Metazoa > Chordata > Testudines > Kinosternidae > Sternotherus > Sternotherus odoratus. The sequence continues at coordinate 167,439,229 of JAVMKO010000001.1, forward strand.
ATTTATATTTTTTTATATCCTCATCATTCAGTTCTGTCTACCGTACACTAGCCAAACCTTGCACTCAGTACAGACTTATTAGCTTCCTCGTGGGCTTTTCTGTGGTGTTCTCATCATAGCTCAGTTCTTTGCAAACATGAATGAATTTATCTTCACAACACTCTAGTAAAGTTGCATTATTATCCCCATTTTATACTCTGGTATTTTAATTGAGGTGCAGAGATCAAAGCCAACATTGTCAAAAATATTAACTCAGTTTGAGTGTCATGTTTGATAAGCCCTGGGCCTGATTTTTCAGAATACTTTAGATTTTACAGCACTTTATATGTCCAAAGCTGAGCTCCTTTTGGCCTCCTGCCTCATTCGTTACGCACCTTCCAACTTCTACAACAAAGGAGGCAGGAGTCTTGAAGGCAACCGCCTATTTCACTACACAACCCCGATACATTCCCAGAGCACAATCCTTCCTGCGCACAGAATGAGACAGGTGTCCTGTGGAAAAAATAGTAAGTAATCATAAGTAACAAAGAGTCCTGCGGCACCTTAAAGACTAACTAAAGTATTGAAACATAAGCTTTCGTGGGCTAATACCCACTTTGTCGGATGCTTGTGACAAAGTGGGTATTAGCCCACGAAAGTTTGTGCTTCAATACTTTAGTTAGTCTTTAAGGTGCCACAGGACTCTTTGTTACCTCTGCTATTCCAGACTAACACGGCTACCTCTCTGATTCATAAGTAATCATGTAACTCAGGACTGTGTCTGAATGCACACGAACAAGGAGGATATTTCCAACTTTTGAATGCTTGACTTTGCAACCTGAATGTGTTTTACCAGCTTTTGGATGTAATTTCCTTTACAGTAAAACCTCGATTTAACGGACTAATTCGGGCGAGGGGGTGTCCGTTAAATCAGAAAGTCCGTTATTTAATACAAAAAAAACCCCGAGCTGTCGGAGCAGCAGCCCGCCCACCACAGGGCCGGGGTGGCAGCTCCGCAGCCCGCCTGCTGCTGGGACCCGGGCAGCAGCCAGGAGCCGGCAGCCATCCTGCCCGGGTCCTGGCTGCTGGGACCCGGGCGGCAGCCGGGACCCGTCAGCCAGCCTGCCCCGGTCCTGGCTGCTGTGACCTGGGCGGCAGCTGGGAGCCGGCAGCCAGCCCACCCTGGTCCCGGCTGCTGTGACCTGGGCGGCAGCCGGGAGCCGGCAGCCAGCCCGCCCACTGTCTGGACCCGGGCGGCAGCCGGGAGCCAGCCCTCGACAAATGGATTTCGGATGCATCAGACTTGCTTAGAAATTTTGTCCGTTGCATCCGAAGTCCGTTAAATCGAGGTCCGTTAAATCGAGGGTTTACTGTATTTTTAAAAAACTTAAATATTGATGGGAGGAAGCACACTGACCCTCCACATGGGTCATCAGAAGAACAAGTCCTCTAGCAAACAGAGTAACAGGTAGCAGTCAAAGGCTGTTATCCTCTATGTGGATGGGCTGCTAGGAGAGGAAGGAGATATACACTTTGCCAGTGGGTCTGTATAGCAAAGAAATGTATGGACTTAGGACCCCTAGATTCAACTTCAGGTTCTGTAGAGAGAATGGTCTATCAGATTCTTCTGCCCCTCTTATGCCCTCCCCACTCCTGTATCTGTCTCCTCCCCTGAGATCCCCCACCCCCTACAGCTTCTGCCCAGACATCCTCCTGCCCCATTCATCCCCCAAGTTCTTGTTCCAGTCCTCAGTTGCTGCCCTTTCTTCTACCCCCCTCTGCTCCTTTCTCCAGTTCCTGTTCCTAACCTCTTTCTCCTAGACTCCTATACCCTGTCCCTACCGCTCTGCATCTCTTCCTCCTTTCCCTCCTCCACTCTCCCCCTCACTCCTGTGCTCTCACTCCTCCCCACTGCTTGGATGCCAGTAGGAGGAGCATTGACAGCACAGAAGAGAGAGAATCTTTCTGTTTCATATGAGGGCACTGGCACTGCAAGGTCTCCTGACCATTAGGAGGAGCAAGTGCAGGGAAATCCCAGTTTCCCGGGCAGCCCTTGGCTGGAGCATGCTCAGTCACTTTGTGGGGATGGCAAGTCTGATTACATGTAGGAGCTGGTGACAGGCGAGGGCTTGGAGCATGCCCAGTGCAGGTGGAACCACTAGAAAAATTATCTGCCAAATCCTAACCTGTCTCTGAGCATATGCCAACTACATTTTTTTCAAAGGTTTAAAAATTCACCCAAATTTGGGTGAATTTTTATGGGTACAGTAAAGGGCACATTGCTGAGTACAGGGAAATACCTTTGCCATCTTTCTAATCCTTGGGCCAAGGCATGCAGGTCTTACAGCTTCTCAAACAAATGTTGTAAGAATGTTTCTTTAACTGGGGGAGAACTTGCATTTTCCCTTAACATAGTTCTCTGGCTGGAACATTTAACTGACACTTCCCCAAAAAAGTTCAACCTGAGGCAGACAATCAGCATGGAAAAATTCATCCCAAAGGGTTAAAATTCAGTGAAATTATAAGTAACTAAAGACAGTGTATTCTAAAGAGATGCATTGGGCAGTGTCAACTGTGGGCAACCCTATCAGCTTTGCCTATAATGATGCAATTTGTTGTACAGCCCCAACACCTAAAAGGTGGCAACCCTATATTTCTTGTGGGGGGGATGAGGCTTTAACTTGTTGGCAGTTTTACTAATTATATTTTATTCTCACAAAGCAATTTTTACAACAAAAAATTACAGACGTGTCTGTATATCCAAAAAGAGAGACAATGTCCCACAAAAAGGGGAACTGAATCACTCCAAAATAAGCATATGAGCACTACCAATCATCTCTTCTCCACATATGTTTTACTCTCTGGAAAAACAGTCAGGCTTGACAACACCCTGGCTGGGATGATTTAGTTGGGGATTGGTCCTGCTTTGAGCAGGGAGTTGGACTAGATGACCTCCAGAGGTCCCTTCCAACCCTAATATTCTATGCAAAAATAGTAAACTTCAAAGCTCTGTTGTGGGTTTGGGTTTTTTTTTTAAACTTTCATAAACTGCATTTCCCCCAGCAGATCATCCCTGCTCTCACAGACCTTGGCAGCATTACAGAAGTCACATTTTCACATGGATGAACTGCTCTTGAATGATTTTCCAAAGTACAAAGAAAAGACATTCTTTCCTTCAAAGCAGCCATGCATGTCCTTTTTGCCCCTCCAGCTGTTTTTTAAAAGTCATTAACAATTTATATGTTGTGTTCATTGCCAGGAAAAATGATATTAATGAGTGAATTCTTCTTACACTATCCCTTGGTGACAAGGTATTTCATTCTTGCTGGGGTTTTTTGTTGTTTGTTTGTTTGTTTGTGGAAGGATTCCCCTTTAAAATCCAAGTGCAAGAGGTATAGGATTTTCTTCACAATAGTTCTAATTTTTGTGTGTCTAGGATGGAGGGGAGAGTGACAGTTCTGATTATCTTCTGCTAAGCCTTTAGAGATCCATAGGGCTGCCCTTGTCAGTTCCCGTGAGAGTACCTGTACAACACATAGCAACTTCTCACGCACTGGAAATCGCAGCAGAGGCATTAGCAAGGGTCACTAAGGGTGAGGTGCTCCTGCCACCATTTCTTACAAATCCAAGTGGTTGTTGTAAACTACACGCAGCAGAGTATAATTCTGGGTGGTCGGGTGAACCCACAATGGCTTGTTAAGACTTTGGTTCAGTAGAGCTTTAACCTTAAGCACATGCTTTGCTGAAGAGGGTTGAGATTACTAACAAGATTAAAGTTAAGCATGTGGTGAAGTGCTTTGCTGAGCTGAGGCTTGAGTATTGCCTGATCATTTTATGTGATTAAAATATGGATGCTTGTCTAGGGTCTGCTGCAAGGACTGTGATCCTTGAAAGTGCTCTTTTATTTCCCCCTTTAGATTTATATTTTTAGCAAGTCCAATGAAGGGGATTAGCTACCACATTGCAATGAGTTTCTTTCTTATTCTTTGTTTTCTAGACTGGCTAATCGGATTACATTTACTATAGCCTGAAATTCATATTCAAATACAGTATCAGCCAAACCTTTGTCATGGCCAGTGTACGGGCAAGGTTTTTTGAGTAGGTCTGTAGAATGGCTGCACCGATTACAAGTTAATACATTCTCTGCAGAGAGATTTGTGAAGGAAAAAGCAATGATAAATATACCTATAAAGATCCAAAAGTCTAAGTCTTCTTAACATAGATAAAACAGAGCACTCAATGAGAGAGACTTGCATGCAATGACAATAGTATATTAACACAATATTTCCATCATATACTCAGTATTCCAATGGTATATTCTACTGCAGGGAATGAAGTGGAGAAAAACATTTTTTATCAGCTCACTTCAACCTTTAATCCTGTGTGCATGTACATGCCTACATGTGCTAAGATTTACCACTTACAAATAGGATGCAACTATAGTTAATTTAAGAGATTTTTTTCACTCGCTAAACAGACTTCACATTCAAAAGTGTTCTTCTCTACGTGTATTTTCATTCAAACTTATTAACTAATGAGTCAGCCAAGTACAACAGCCAACAGTAACCTTTTCACAGTTAAAGGTTATATTTATAGGTGTGCGATATCTATGTACATATGAACCTGTGTGTTCTATAAACCCACACCAGACAGCATAAAAACATTGTCAACATCTATCTTGCGTCCCAAAAACTGTTAAAATAAAATTAAGGTTGCAAAGCCAAGGACACAAGTGTTAGGAAGTGTCAGAATCGAGGTACCCCATACAAATTTAATTTGGTTCCCTTGTGCAACTGCATTATGATACAGTCTTTAATCATATATGATCTCATACTATTTCACACCACACACACACACACACACAAAATAAGCCCTGCTTCAGTCAGTGAAAGGGTAGATTTTCCAATATTTCTTGATTGATTTCCTCCTTGGCATTGATTTCCTCCTTGGCATTTGATTTCCTCCTTGGCATTTGATTTCCTCCTTGGCATTTGATTTCCTCCTTGGCATTTCTATAATGGCCTCAGAGTATCTGAGTGCTTCACAAGCAGCAATCAATCTTCATAACACTTATCTGAGATTAGGTGATATTATCCCCATTTTACAGTTGGGAAAATGGAAACACAGAGATTTAAGACCAAAGTTGTCAAAGTGTTCACTAATTATGAGTGCCAAATTTGAGATACCCAGGACCTGATTTTTTTCAGAATACTTAGAATTTCTGTAGACGCACATATGAATTCTGTGGAAGAGGCAGGGATAGAATTCTATTCTCTAGGGTGACATTCAGCTACCTAGAATATAAGAAGGTGTAGTTACGCTTCTGAGTCAACTCCAGGAGAGTGCATAATGGTGGTAGTAATCTGAGAATGACCTTGCTGCTATCTGTGTGTTTGGGAACAGAACCGTTCCCAGCTGTGTGAGTGTTTATCCTGTCTGTGTGAGAATGAATGCGTGGGAAACTAAATGGGGAAACTGAGGCAGGACAGCGTGTAACCAATCAGCTTATTGCTTGCAAATGAGACATGAGTATGTATGAGATGCAAATGTGTGAGTGTACTTAAGCCCACCTGTGGGTTGTCTGTGGGCTCTTCCGACCTAGCAATGGCTCTGAAGTGCTAGGTACCCCTTCTGCGGTCGCGCTGATCAGAATCAGGCCCCTCAGCGCCTATTCGAGGGACCGGGCCTTCCAATAAACTCATCTACTTTCTACAACCACGTGTGTGTGCCTTGTCTCGCAAAATCCAAAGTACCTCACAACACCTGTGCACTGAGTGAAGCAGAGGTCCGGTAGAAAAAAACAACAATATGATCATGCAAAGGCTGTAGCATAATGCATATGCACAAGTGGGGGCTGAATTAAGGTTGCATGGCCAATCTGAATAATGACATTTTCTAGGACGGGGGTGGGCAAACTTTTTGGCCCAAGGGCTACATTGGGCTTCAAAATGGTGTGGAGGACTGGATAGAGAAGGCTGTGCCTCCCCAAACAGCCTGGTCCTGCCCCCTATCTGCCCCCCTGCCCCCGACTGCCCCCCTCATAACCCTCCAACCCATCTAACCCCCCCCTTTTCCCCTGATCGCCCTTCTGGAGACCCCCCCACACCCTAACTGCCCCCCAGGACCCCACCCTCTATCTAAGGCCCCCTGCTCCTTATTCCCTAACTGCCCCCTCCTGAAACCCCCCCAACCTAACCACCACCACCGTGGACCCCATCACCTAAGCCCACCCACCGCTTATCTGCTCAGCCAGCTCCAGCAGCTCGGCTCTCCCTGTGCTCCCGGCCCGGTGCCCCCGCTGGGGAGCACGGCCCCCGCGGCTCCTCCTGGCGCTGCTCCCTGCGCTTCCAGCCAGGCTTGGTGCCTCCACCAGGGGAGCATGGGGATCCCATGGCTCCCCACGCTCCTGGCCCTCCCCTGGGCTGAGAGTGCAGGCCAGTGGCTTGCAGTACTTGCCTGGCACCCTGGCTGGGAGCGAGGGGCCACTGGCACCACACCCCTGGCCGCAGCTCGCGGGCCAGATAAAAATGGCCAGCGGGCCACATATGGCCCGTGGGCTGTAGTTTGCCCACCCCTGTTCTAGGAACTCTAGGAATAAAACAGGGTTTAAAAGAGACCTGGATAAATTCATGGAGGTTAAGTCCATTAATGGCTATTAGCCAGGATGGTAAGGAATGGTGTCCCTGTGTGTCAGAAGGGGGTGATGGATGGCAAGAGAGAGATCACTTGATCATTACCTGCTAGGTTCACTCACTCTGGGGCACCTGGCATTGGCCACTGTCGGTAGACAGAATATTGGGCTGGATGGACCTTTGGTCTGACCCAGTACGGCCATTCTTATGTTCCTAACTTTCTAGTACTTGACTTTGTATCCTTAGTGTTCTTTTAAAGTAATTTCCTATTTTCTTATATAAAACTTAAAAACTCTCACATGGAACCATATTGACCCCCACATGGTTCATCAGCAGGTTTGGGCTATTTAGACCCACAACAGACATCTACCACTTGAGTAATAGAGTAAGTGATAGTGGTAAGAGGCTGTTATCCCTCGTTAGTGGCTGGTGCACATAGAGGATGACATACACTTTGCCAGTGTGTGTCACAGCTATTTGGCATTTATATAGATTAACCTGGACCACTTGGTAAGGTGGATTCATATGAACAACATGGTGTCATAGGCCAGACCTGCCCTGTAGTGCCCCCTGCTGAGTCAGTGGGATGGTGTAAGTACACTCTGCTTCAGTTTCCCTCAGTCACTCTCGATGCTTAATTCAATGATATCCTCCTTAAGGCTTGTTTTTTCCAACACCCCTACAAAAGGGCCAAAACAAAAAGTCCCAATAAGGAAAGACCAATGGGGAGAGCAGACACTGTGCACAGACCCATTAAACAGAGTAGACCGGCTGTTCCTAATATTTTGTTACTATCAAGCCCTTCAATCCAACACTGTAGTACATTGGAGGTGCTTTAACCCAGTCAAAAAACATTCTTCATCCTATGGATTTGGGATAAAACTAGAGATAAAATCCATTATTTTCTCTCAATGACACCTGGTGTAAACAATCCAGATCTTAACTCAAATCACATAGCCAGAGAGTTACAAAGATTGGAGGGAACTATTGAATGCACACAGTGGGCCAGCTAGTCAGTTAAGAAACTTTTCTAACTGATTTAGAGATCAAAACCAACTTTAGCTGGCCTATTCTCCCCTGATACCAGTACTTTCAAGTCAGGAATTATGTTTCTCAACTTTTTAGAATGCCTGTTTTATATAAAAAGCTAATTTCAAGAGAAGCTATGTGATCTGGTCAGCTAGGAAACAAACCAAGCAAATTAATTTATAATCAAGTTTTGCAGACAGCTTTCCTAACAAAAAAGTGTCCACATATGACATCCTTGGAAAGGGATGCGGATAGACAAATTACTCCAAAAGAATGGGTTTTGATTTGGCAAAGAGGACCAGCAATCTTAGTCTGTAGTACAATAAAATAAAATTTCTTTCAGATACTGTTTCAATGGTCCCTCACAACAGTCAGTTTTTAAAATACAGAGAGATTGCATGGGATACATGTTGGAGAAACTATGGTGAAAGAGGAGATTTTATGTATGATGGACCTGTCCAGTAATTAGAGACTATTGGGAAATCGGTAACCAAATATCACAAAATGTTGGATATTTATTACCAAATGCCCCTTTGGCAACCCTCCTGGGGCTTCTTAGTGGAAATGGTCACATAAAAAGAAAATAAAGAATGAATCTGCCAATGGCAGCTCAGCAATTGGTAGCCTCTCATTGGAAAAAATAAAGATAGCCCAACCATTGAGGAACAGTTCCAAAAAAAGGTTGTGGTTATGGAAAATATATACACCAATTATACCCCCAGCACAATACACCTGAGCCATGGTGCAGCAACTTTTAAGCAGAAATGTTGAAAACATAGTTTCCACCTGACTCTTTTTGACCACCCAGGCCACCTTTTCTAGTCTCCTGCCAGTCAAGAGATGTAATTTGCCGGAGTTTTTTTGCTGCATGCACATACGGCTGCACTTTCAGTGACCACACACATCATGGCTAGGAGCATGCTGCAGCCAGCACCCATGTCCTGCTCTGTGTGCAGGGCATGCAATGACACGCCCTCACCTACCAGCTGCCAAAACAGTGATGACACCTCTTAGAGCTGGGAACCAGAGAGGAAGCCGGGCAGACCCATCCCCCAAGGGTGAGGCTTACCAGCACGGAGGGGTAAGGTAAGAAGTGGGGTGGGGGATGCAGTGGCTCCTGGGAGGAGATGATAGGAGGTCTCCCTCTAGGGCTGGGGCTCCTGAGAGGGGTTGGGGCATGGAGGCTTATTGGCCTTGGGGACAGGGGTGGTCAAGCTGTTACTGGGGGTGCCTGAGAGACGGAAGAAGAGTCCAGTGAGGGGGTTGAATGGGAGCGGGGATGCACCGCTTTAAATGATGCTCTGCAGCCGCTGTTGGGTCCAGTTCTGGTGTCCACAATTCAGAAAGTATGGTGACCCATCGGAAGGAGTTCACACTAGAAATAGTTAAGATTTTTACATTTGAGGATAATTCATCGTTGGAACAACTTACCCAGAGACCTGGTAGATCATCTGCAGTCTTTAAGTCAAGAAGGGATCTCTTTCTAAGAGATATGCTCTCCCTCAAAAAGAAGTCATGGGCTTGATGCAGAAAATATAAGCTAGGGTTCTTTGTCCTTTGTTGTGCAAGTCATACTAAATGGTCTGTCCTGGCCTTAAAATCTCTGCATTTATTATGGGAATGTATTAGTCTATTTTCTGACAGGAGAGAAATGTAGACACTGAGGAACCCTGAGTTCAATTTCCAGGTTACTTAGGGGAGTGTGTTGTAGTAATTGTAGATCCTTATGCTCCTATGCCTCTAGCCTGCCTCTGACCCCCTCTGCTCCTATCCAACCCCACACCATACCTCCTGACTCATACCCCTTCCCACTCACTCAGCGCCCATCTAAGCCCCTCAACCCCTGCTCCTATTCCCCAACCCCCTCTGTTTCTCTGCACCTGCCGGCTGCTGTAAACCAGTCTTCTTCTCTACCCATTTCTCCATTTCTTACCATTTTGCATTCCATTGTGGATGCTGACGCTGCCACCACTTTCTCCTGCATGCTGCCTGAGAACCCCCACAGGTGACACAGTCTCTCTACTCTCAGTTCCCATGCCCAGCCCCACTTTTGCCTCTGGCAATTACAGGCAAAGCCCCACTTAGCCTCTGCAGCCCTAGGATGGAGCATGCTCAGTTGCCCCATAATGACAGTACATACAAAGGGTAGTGTTAGGTATAAACAAGTAATACTGTTTAAAGGTTCAATTAATTGTTTTAATAATGTACTAGCAAAAATATCCAGCTGTGCAGGGGGTATTTGTAATTGGAAACTGGGATGTAAAAAGACTACAATGTTTTTTATTAATACAAATTTTGTTCCGAAGTCTCATTTTGTCTAATTAATTTCATTCTCTTGCATTTAGATGTGGGGGGAGGGGGAGAGAGCTAAGCAAGTGCAGGGGCCGTTGGAGGGGGGAAGGGGGGAGAGAGCTGAGTGAGTGCGGGGTCCATTGGAGGGAGGGAGGGGGGAGAGATTTTAAATGTTTTCGATTCTTACCTGAGGGGGGAGAGAACTGAGCGAGTGCGGGGGCAGTTGGAAGGGGGAGGGGGTATAGAGCTGAGCGAGTGTGGGGGTCATTGGAGGGGGGAGAGAGCTGAGTGAGTGCAGGGTCCATTGTGGGGGCAGAGAGTTGAGCGAGTGCATGGTCCGTTGGAGGGGGGTATTACAACTATGTCACAGAGAACAGCAGGTGTTAACCTGCTGCCCAGCTGATGTTAATGGGCTTTAAAGAATTTCACCCCTAGGGGGTGTAAGAGGTGAGATTTGAAAATTTTTCGGTTCTTACCCTGCTTAGGACCCTAAAGCCTATAACTGTACCAAATTTCAAGTCTCTAGCTCAAACGGTGTGGAAGGAGTAAGGGAACATACATACACGCACACACACATGCATACACCATTTGACTTTTATATATACAGCTTTCTGAGGTAATGTTAAGTGAATCACTAGCTTTAATAGACTTCAATATGGAGTATATGAACTATGACCCCTGGACTCCATCTTTGAAAATGAATCTGTTTACTACAAAGACACTGGAGTTACCTGGCTCAAACTGGATAGAACTGGTTTTTCCCGCCAGAGCCAGCCTCCACCTCAGAGTTTTCCTGCCCAAGAGCCTATAAAAGAACAGATTCAGCGCATGCGAGGTGCTGTCCTTTCCAGCGGCAGCCAGCGTGCAGTCGGGTCTTCTCAACGCTTCCGAGCTAGGAAGAAGAGTGTCATCTGTCCCATAGCGAGGTAGAGGAAAGAGGGACCTGGGACCTGCCATTGTCCACGTCCTGCTTACCTGGTGTCCATCATCCCAGAGGGTCTCTTTGCCAGTGACGAAATCCACCAGTCATCTGGTCTCCCCAGTGTTCCTCCTCAAAGGCTCTAAATCAGCCAGAGAGTGGAAGGTCCTGGGCTTCGCAACTGTGCGCTGTGTCCTCTGCACCTAGACGACTAGAGAAGGTTTCTGTTTTGGGGTTTTATTTTCTGAAGGCCAAGGGAGGTTTTGTGGGTCTGAGCTTCAAGCTCCAAAGCCAGTCACTGAATCATTGTATAGTTAAGTTTGTGTTACTTCCCCTTTTCTCCCCAGTTTCTTCTGTACCTTACCCTTAATACACTTACCTTTGTTTGTACCATATTACCTTGTCTCTTCTTCATTTTATTTATTACTAGCAAAAATACCCAGCATTGCTCGGGTCCATCAGAGAGGGGGAGGGGGGAGAGATCTGAGCGAGTGGGAGGCCGTTGGATGGGGGAGAGAGCTGAGCGAGTGTGGGGGCCATTGGAGGGGGGTAGGAGGGAGAGAGTTGAGTGAGTGGGGGGCCATTGGAGTGGGGGGGAGGGAGGAGAGAGCTGAGCGAGTGCGGGGGCCGTTGGAGGGGGGAGAGGGGTGAGATTTTAAAAAATTTCGATTCTTACCTGAGGGGGGAGAGAGCTGAGCGAGTGGGGGGGCATTGGAGGCGGATAGGGGGGAGAGAGCTGAGCGAGTGTGGGGGGCTGTTGGAGGGGGGTAGGGGGGAGAGAGTTGAGTGAGTGGGGGGCCATTGGAGTGGGGGGGGAGGGAGGAGAGAGCTGAGCGAGTGCGGGGGCCGTTGGAGGGGGGAGGGGTGAGATTTTAAAAAATTTCGATTCTTACCTGAGGGGGGAGAGAGCTGAGCGAGTGAAGGGGCCATTGGAGGGGGGAGGGGGGAGAGAGCTGAGCGAGTGGGGGGCCATTGGAGGGGGGAGGGGGGAGAGAGCTGAGCGAGTGGGGGGGCCGTTGGAGTGGAGGGGAGGGGGGAGAGAGCTGAGCGAGTGCGGGGTCCATTGGAGGGGGGTATTATGACATCATAACTATGTCACAGAGAACAGCAGGTGTTAACCTGCTGCCCAGCTGATGTGAATGGGCTTTAAGGAATTTCACCCCTGGGGGATGTCAGAGGTGAGATTTGAAAAATTTTCGACTCTTACCCTGATTAGGACCCTAAAGCCTATAACTGTACCAAATTTCAAGTCTCTAGCTCAAACGGTGTGTAAGGAGTAAGGCAGTATACATACACGCACACACGCATACACACACACACGCATACACCATTTGACTTTTATATATATAGATATCACACAAGGAGGGAGGGCTAAATCTACCGGTGACAGACATAGAAGGGAGCTGAGTCTTCTCTTCTGAACAAGGGGTTTTCCTCTATATCTTTTCCCCCTACTATTTTTCAAGTATTTTATCCCTGAAGCGTTACTTTACTCCCCTTGAGGTAACAGTGGTAATGTGTAGGAGGTCTGAGGAGGCAGAGCATGCCCAGTGCAGATGGAGTCTTCAGAGAATTTAGTTGCAATACTCTAACAAGTCTCTACTGAGTATGTGCAAACTGAGATTTTTTCAGAGGCTTATAACTTGACTAAACTGAAGTGAATACTCACTGGAACAGCTGTAACATGAGAGCAAGCTCCCTTTCAAACTTCAAGCCCTATCTCCAAAGCAGAGAGTTGCTGGAGTTCTCAAAGGAAAGGTTGGTCACTTTTTTTTTTTATTGGTATAATAATATATTTTCTCCTTAGCCTCATTCTCAGAAATATCTGAATTGTTTTTGCTGAAACTTTCCATAACAATTCAGCCTAAGATATGTAACATGGAAAATTTCAGCTCAAACAGCTACATTTTGGCAAAGTTATAAGCAACAGAAAATAATTGGGAAGTGTGGGGAAATCGTAGCTGTTATTAGCACTACTATCTCGTGTAATACATAGTTTGAATGTCAAAACAAAATAAATTATATAAAAATGAATTAGATAAAAAAGATTGGTTAAAGAAAAATGGCTCAATTCTGCCCATATAAAGAGCCAGCTAATCTCATTTACTTCAGTGGGCTACACAATTAGAAATGAAGGTAAAATGACCTGAAGTTTCTTAAGCTGTTTTCAAAGTTTTGCCTTCTTTGGCTATCTGCCTACCAGAATCTACCTTAGTGGAACAGTTTTCCTGGTCTATTGTTTCCTGAAAACAAAGAATGCCAAAAGGCAAGCCTAATTAGGCTCATTGCTAGATATTTGGAACAAACAGTGGGAGATATAAAAGTTACAAGGAGACCTATGAGCCCAGATCGGGATAGGAAACAATGAACCACTACAAAGATTAAAATAAATAGAAAAATTGAAATGCAGAGGCAGCTAATAATAATTTTTAAAGGTAACTCAGTGTTTTTTAAACTTGCTAATGTTTCCGGTTTGTTTTGAAAAAGGATATATGATGTTTTGTCCTTGTTCATATTTTATACAAACTGGTTCACCAATATCTAGTTACCATATGGCTTTAAGATGGCATGTGCTTTTATTACTAATTAACTTTAAAAAACCTGAACAGGGTTGTCCCTTCCTCAGCAGAAGGTCCTGGTGCTCAGAGCTATCAGTAGTTCATTATCAGTTTTTAAATTATGTGTGAGTTTTAGGCAGTGGCTGTTCTTCTAGTTGGAGATAACACTCAAAAAGCTACCTCTACCCTGGAACATTGTGAACTAAGATTATAGTTGCTATTGGAGTTCATACTGTGAAATGCAATTCTGTATCTTTGTCCTTTAACCCCAATAAATGTTTAATTTAATGAAGGTCTGCAGAGGAACAAGAAGATACTAACAAAGCCTATTTTGTTGATAGCTGTACACTGTGACAGATATTACAACTGCCTGCCGTATCTCTGGGGGCATATATTGCATTAGCTTTAAGAATAGTTTATGTGTCATTGTGGGCCAGAGATTGTATGCAACTTCAGGGAGCAAGGGTTACCATAACTCCTCCAGGAATTAAAAACACCTGGGAAGGGGTGGGAAGGTAATCAAGGCTAATTGTGGATGCATACACTGGTTCAAACTGGGTTTCCCAGACTTTGTCAGACAAAGAATGGAGTTTTGGTATGAAAAGACTGAGTTCAAACTGACTCAGGGCCTTCATTCTGATCCAGCAAATGGAGAGGACCTTCTGGTGAGGGAGAAGATAACCCTTGTGAAAGGAATGGAGAGACTTAACTCACTAGAGCCATCTAAGATGACGGGTGACCTCTCATAAGCTTTTAGCATAGAAACTTTTTTTTTGTCTTTGTGTTTTAAATGTTTACTGTGTAATGCTTTTACATTTTTCTTTGAGACGCTTGGTTGGTAACTGGTATGCACTGTTGTAACCCCTCGAGAAAGGTTAACCACCAGTGCTGGATCCTGGACATACCTGCTGGGGAAATTGTAGTGAGGTATAGGGGGATTGCAAATCTAAACTGCTGAGGCTGGAGGGAGAAAGATGCAGGTGTCCACCTGAGAAAGACCAGGAGGGGGGGGGGGGGGAAGCTGCTCCTAATGCTGAAACTGTGACATGCGTCCCTGTCAAATGGACCATGGTTTGGTTGCAAGGAAGACCTGGATAATTGTGGAATATTATTTTTTCTTAGTGATATGCCCACATTGCAAATCTAATCATTCTGAGACATCAGGAAAGATTTGAGCCCTATTTTTGGGTTATTTCCTTGTTAGACACATGCTAGAAAGAGTCTAATTTGATGTCTATAATGCTGGTCCCAGTGATAATTTTGTCATTGACTTCAGTGAGACCAAGGTTTTGCCCATAATTCCTGTGATGACTTTAGATAAAAATAGCAAAGTTTATCCACACAAAGTACCACTATGAGAACTCCAAACAAATCATCTTGGAGTTAAAGTTCTCAGTCAGATTACAGCTAAACTTTGTGTTCCAACTCCTTCCAAAACACATTTAATGAATTCTACTAAGTACCGTACTCAGTTTGTCAATCCAAATCCTGCCTCCTCCTGCCAAGAGTCATTCAGGCACACTAAGTTGAAGTTTATGGGCCACATTCAGTTCTGAATGTCTACAATGGGATTACATTACATCTGACAGTGTAATTTATCTGTGGTTTCAGGGATATAATTTAGACATGTTACAGATCTTTGCATAAATCTTTATAGATGGTGGTAATTTTGTAGAACATACACAGTCTCCTCCAGGAATTAGTGTGAAAAAGAGAGAAAGGTAGATAACCAAAAACTGGATCTGAGGGCAATCTGCTGGGATTGATTGTGCGTGTCCAATATGACAGACAGATACTCTTTCTTATTTGGCTTTGCAGAGATAATGAGTTATGCAGTTGCTTCCTTTGTGTAATCTAGTGGCTCCTAGCTCTTGGTTGGACGAACAGACGGTGTAATATGGCAATGTCACAAAGTGCCTCACTGTTTATGAGAGTGGTCAAAAAATTGCACAATGTAAAACTTCTACTAAATTTTCATTCACATTTCAATCCAAAAGAAAATTTTGTGAACATATGGTTTCCATTTTTTACACTGGATATGTTCTTAAGTAACTTCAGTGTCATCCAGGATATCTTACATGCAAGGTTTTATGTCGTGGGTAGATATTTTGGTTGTGCCAGTCTACTTGCCACAATCATAATCTGATTTTTATTTCCTGTAGCATATTTAGCAACCCCAGAATTAGCAGATATGGCCCCTGCAGACCTGAGCAATAAGACACTTTTAAATCTTATGTGTGGGAGAGAGAGGAGGTAGTTTAACTTAGAAAGTTCTGCTAGTCACCATTTGGTGCACTTACCCTACCACTGTATAGCTGTAAGAGTGTGCAGCAAAGGGAGGGCATGCCTCAATTTTTATTGACCACCTTCCCTTTTCTACCTGTGCCCTGTGCAGTGCTACCCCCATGGTAAATAGGTGGATTTGACTGTCTGAAGCATGCAAGTTATACTCTCCACACACTTAAACCTCCCAGACTGGGCATGTTTTCAAAAGTACTCAGCACCCACTAGCTCCTGTTGTTGTTAGCGGGAGATGCAGACTGCTAAACTCTTGAAAATCTGGCCACTGCATTTAGATGTTTCGATGGGAGCGGAGAACTTTTGAAAATCTGGCAGTACATTACTATTTGCTGTAGCATTTATACCACCCTTAACATTATCAATGGACTTGGCCATATATATGTTTTCTGGTGTTTGGTCAAGTGGATTGCAGCCCTGAAAATTTATGCAAATATCTGAATAATCTTTGCAGTCTGTCCATTTTAGTGAGGTTTTAAAAGTGCTGTAATAGTTCATCACATTTTTCATTGTGTATAAATGTGTAACCGTTGCTGGTTGTAATGGACAAATGTTTGGAATCAGAAGATCAATGATTGATCATTTAAAGTCTAATCCAGAAATATGTTTTCTTGTATGGTTGCTGGCTGGTGAAAACTCTGCAAGCTCCCTGCTCTGTATTGTGAGGAGTAACACCTGTTTAGTGGGTGTTGAATGTGGCATCTGATGTTTTCCAGCTTCTCCCACACCAAGAGGCTGAGGTTCTGACTCCACTCTCCTGATATGGTGAGTGGGCTATCAGGCTCATGGGTATTGTGGTGAAGAAATGCATGAGTTCCTAGGTGGGCCAACAATGACTGAATATGTTCAGCAGGAGCTGGAGAAGTCTTTTAACCAGTGCATGGAGCTCCTTATGTCTCAATGGTTTCAACCAGAGAGAGATTGTGATCCAGATATCTGAAAATGGTGATCAGAGATGAAGATTCTCTACTAGGATTCTGTCACAGTGGCATACATGCAAGCAAACACATATCAGCCGTGTGGCTGGGGAATGTCCTTTCCCCATGCCATTTCCAGGTTAGCCACATATTTTGTACACATGCTCAACTCTTAGGCTAGTCAATCTCACTGCTTGGGGCAAAACAGAGATGTTACCACAACTCTGATACGGTTGCTGTAATTCCCATGGTCTGCATGTCTCTTCTGCTCCAAAGAACAGCTGTTTTGTTCTTTGTCTTCCATGCCAGGGTGATATCCCCCCGTGACAGGCCTGCCACTGAACCACCATCTGTTGTCTCTGCTGCTTGCAACTTTGGCTGTATCTTTTGCCAGATATAGTCTACTGAATCAGACCCAGGATGTCATAAAAAGAAACTGCAAAAAGGTAATGGGCAAATGAGCTACTATTTGTGTGATATACACAGGCAAATAATATGAACTATTATATTGATATTTATACCACCTATTGATAGTATGTGTCAGTACTACCACCTTCAGAGTATTTTACTATGACAAGGAATACAGGAGTGTTTGCAAGAGATAATTAGTTCTTGTGTTTTTCTTTTATATAACATATAGCTTCTTGTTACCTTGTTTTATTCTTGGTGTGAAATGCTGAAATACTCACTTGGTTTTTATTGAGTACTTTCTTGGAAAAATGTCCATTGATTTCAGTGAGTGTTTTGTCTAAGTTAGGATTGAATAAAATGTGAGTGGAGGCCTGATGTCAGGATTTCAGGGCTAGCTGCACCTCTTTGTAGTCTGAGTGCATCCTCTCAGCTGTCAGGCCTCAAGCTTTTACCTGTCCTTGGTGGAATTACCCAATCAGTTGTCCCATTCTTAGACCAGGCCGAGAGCTATAGCACCCTGTGCACTGTTCCCTCTAAGCTGTGCGCATATGTGCACACACAGAGATCCTAAACCCTGTGCACATGTTGAAACACCACATGCGCAGAAGCAGAGATGGTTCTAGGCACCAGCAGAGGAAGCATGTGCTTGGGGCGGCATTGCGCCCAATCTTGGGGCGACACATTCTGGGCTTTTTTTTTTTGCTTCGGTGCTCTGGCTGCTTGGGGCGGGAAAAAGCTAGAGCCGGCCCTGCACAGAAGAATTTTTTTGCACACACGGCCTGTCAAAAATTAGAGGGAACATTAGAGTTAACAACCATTTTTGCCCAACAGGTTTGAGGCACCTGCAGCTCATCCCTTTGGGAATCTGTGACTAGAAAACCTTCTTAAAACCAAAGTATTGTTTTATTTTAATAGTAGGGAAAATGTATTTAGCAAAAAGGATTTCAAAACAACAAAGCCTACACAGACATCTGTCTTACTAAAGGCTTACCACCCTCTGATGATAGTCTGGGCAGACCTAGCTTCTTCAGATACCCCAGCGGGTGTCTGTCAGTCTAAATAGCTCCCCAACAATTATCTCACTTCTAAAAAGAGAGATCATCTTTTTATCCAGCCAGAGTTCCTTTGCTCCTTTTACCCTACTTGTCCAAATCAGTACTGTAAGTTTCACGGAAGGCAAAGCCAGACTCCTCACAGCTAGTGGCTCTCCCATAACTACCCCCAAACATTCATCATGGGGTGGCTTATGTTGCATCTTTGTGTCAGGGCCTGGGTGGTAAGGCCTAGCAGTGGAGCACCTGGGCCCAGAGCAAAGGGTCAAAGCTGGAGCCAGAAGCAAGAGGAAGGAGCAGGGCTGTCATAGCAGCTGCTGAGGATCCACCTAGTTGCAAACTTCCCGGTGTCCCCTCCAGACTTAAATAGTGTGGCTGGACCAATCCGGAATCCCAGGAACAGTGCTGATAAGGCCCCTTGTGGGCAGCACAGCCTGTGGAGTTTGAGCCTACAAGACTCTCAGCCTATAGAGTGCTGTTTTATCAAAGGTGTTGGGTGTGGCATGGATATAGTAGTCATCCAGGGACAAGCAGACCCAGGAGACTCGCACATTGTTCCCCCTTCCTGCTAGGGTTGCCAGGTGTCTGGTTTTTGACCGGAACGCCTGGTTGAAAAGGAACCCTGGTGGTTCTGGTCAGCACTGCTGAGTGGGCCATTACAAATCTGGCCAGTGGCACAGTGGGGCTAAGGTAGGCTCCCCACCTGCCAACACTGTAGCTCTGTGCGACTCCCGGAAGCAGTGACATGTGACTCCTACGCGTAGGGCCAGTCAGGGGGCTCTGGACGCTGCCCCAGCCCCAACCACCCATTTTGCAGCTCTCATTGTCAGGGAACCACGGCCAATGGGAACTGTGGGAGCAGTTCCTGCAGATGGGGCAACACACAGAGCCTCCTGGCCACACCTCCACATAGGAGCCGGAGGGGGGACATGCCACTGCTTCCAGGAGCTGCCTGAGGTAAGCGCCATTTGGAGTCTTCATCCCCTCCCATGCCCCAACCCCCTGCCCCAGCCCTGATCCCCCTCCTGCCTTCCAAATCCCTTGGTCCCAGCCCCACCCCAGAGTCTGTACCTCCAGCCGGAGCCCTCGCTTCCCACCTGCCACAGCCCACAGATCCCTCCCACACCCTGAACCACTCTTATCTGGTCCTATCCCAGAACCCACACCCCCAGCCCAGAGCCTGTACCCCCTTGTCTCCCGCGACATCCAATAGCCCCCTCTCATACTCCAAACCCCTTGGCTCCAACCCCCAGCCCAGAGCATCCTCCTGCACCCCAAACCTCTCATCCCTGGCCCCTCCCCAGATCTCGAACCCCCAGTTGGAGCCCTCACTCCCTCCCGTATCCCAACCCTCTGACTCAGTCCGGTGAAAATGAGCTGAGTGAGTGACAGAGTGGGGACGGAGTAAGTGAGGATGGGGCCTTGGATAAGGGGAGGGAAAGCTTCATAAAATGGGTGGGGCAGGGCAACGGTGTTTGGTTTTGTGCAAGTAGAAAGTTGGCAAACCAACTTCCTGCTTCTTTTCCCAATGGAATATTAACCCAATATAATCATACAGTAAACATCCCAATAACCAGGTCAACATAGAATATTCATAAAATTACAGATCAGCTACATATCTGTCACACAGGGCATTCTGTTTATACCAGTGGAAGGCTCTTTTGGATATAGATATGGATACAATAAGCCTGGTTCACTAATTGGTTACTTCAGTTTTATGCTGCCATTATTGCACTGAACTGGATTAATACAGTGGTGAATTAAGTTCCAATTTGCATTTCTACAGGTAAATGGATGTCTTCATAAATATAGTTTTATACCTGTGCATAGATGCCTATATCAAAATCGATATTCAATCAAATAACTTTCTCATATTTATAATATATAAACACACACACACATACCAGGATTATTGAAAGATATTTTAGAAAACAGGGGAAACAGACACTTAAGATTTCCTACTTCCAGTATTTCATGTTTTTATATATATTGTGCACAACGTTGTGTATTGATTTTGTATGTACCATATGCAAATTATCTGCCCTGGAAAAAATATTTTGGATCTGAGTGTCTTCAGATTTTTTTGAAGGCCTTTGTCTTCTTTCAGTTGTCTGTCTTGCTTTCATAAATCCTGATCCTGCGGTGGCATTGTCATGTGAGTATTGAACAGGATTATTCACGTGCATGTTAGGGAATCAGGGCCATAGTTCTAAACACCAGGGTGAATAAAGGAGAAACAAGTAATGGCAGAAACCATATAATTAACCATTGTACAGCCAAACACAAGTCCTCCTGTCATGACTGGGGTGGGGAGTACAGGGAAACTGCACATATAATGTATTATAAGACAAAACACAATCCTTCAACATGCAGAAGGTTCTTGGCTCTTATCATTTGTAAGCAGGCTTTCAAAAATTCCAGTCCTGTGTGCAACAGGACCAGATAGATTAAAAATTTTACCAAATGCTTAAATGTAAATGTTACAAAAAGACTAATTTTCATTTGAACATTTAGAAGAGACTACAACATGTTATATACTTCACAGATGTTTCTTCTGATTGCTGTTGCTTTAGCCAAAGATACCATATAGATGTCTTGGCAACAGAGGGAGAAAACGTATTGTATTGCATGAGAATTAAACAAAATTTATGTAGCTGCTGACTAAGATAATATATTCTTATTGCTGTGAGGGGATATTAAATTGTTTTCTAATTTCCTTTTCCTAGGCAAGGTGAGGTAATGCCTCCATTTTCAGCACTCCCACAAAGGGTCCTAATCCTTTGACTCCCCCTGGTTGCAAGTAGGCCTCATATTGACCATGACTGGACAGGTCATAGTCAGGTTACGGAATAACCTGTCGCTATCAGTGCCTTGCTAGACTAGAAAAGTCATTACTACAGCAATATAACCTTTCTTGTGAGCTCTGAACATGCCACTTCTACATTTGTTTAGCCTCTATCAATAGACAAAGGGAGTCTAACTCTTTTTGCCCCAAGTGGTGTTGTCTCTCTCTCTCTCTTTGCCCGTCACCCCCCAGCCGGGGTATGGGCCACCAACTGGTGTTGGTGTTTCAGTAGCAATTGGTTGGTGTTGTCTAGTTCTGTTATTATACCAGGGCAGAGAGGCCAGATACAGCAGGACTTGGAAAATTTCACTCACCTACTTGTCAGTGGTGAATAGGAAGTTTCCCGTGGTCAGGGGTCCTAAATAATTGCTTCAACATTTAAGCTTCCATTTAAAATCATAGTGTCTAAGCCTTGAGTGCAAAATAACCTTCCAACAGTGAACTCACGCAGTAGTGTCTGCCTGAGCCTGCAAGCAGGCATTTCCATTGTTTCTGCTTGCTGCATATAGCATTTCCACGCAGCAGCAGAATGAAATTAAGAAACCTCTGCTATTGAGACCTCTATAGACAATAGTGAAAAAGAAAAGAATCATGTCAACTTTGCTAGGCTGCTTCTTGAGAAAGCTCTGAATAGCAGCAGAGAGGCATGTGGAGCAAGTGGCACTAGTGGAGAGGAGTTCCAAAATGTGTGAGGGACAGTTAATGATG
This sequence comes from Sternotherus odoratus, assembly GCA_032164245.1. NCBI lineage: Eukaryota > Metazoa > Chordata > Testudines > Kinosternidae > Sternotherus > Sternotherus odoratus. Next base: position 167,460,869 of record JAVMKO010000001.1, read on the forward strand.
CTCCCCCTGAAAGAATCAGGAGGCTGTGAGAAGCATTCAGAGAGGATTGTGGAGCCTCAGGTTTATCAGGAGGTGATATAAAAAATGGAGGTCCATATTTGGGTGCCTATCTCCCACTGGAGATCTGGGCTGGATCTTTAAAGTAATGTTCAGGGATAGCACCCTCACTAACATTTCTCCCCAGCATGTTGCTCCTGGACCTCACTGGTGTCCCATCTGTAAAATGGGAGTAATGCGTTTTGCTTTACAGGGTGGTTGTGGGGATTGATTAATATCTGTGAAACACTCTTGAGATCTTCTAAACTGCATTATAATAATAAAGGAAATCAATGACTGTCCTTCCTCTTCCCTCCCCCCTCCCCCTCCTCTCAGTGCAAAGCTCTCCTTCCTAAGCCATTTAACTGAGGGCTGTCTTACACATTAAGACAGAACAGGTGGTTGCCCAGGACAACAAATTGTTTAGTGATTCTAGAGGTTTGTGATTTGGGTCTAGACCTTTTCATGTTTACTTAGCACAGGGGGGAAAGAGCTAGAAATGGTACAGATTGGACTTGTATCCTATTATTTTTCAAGGATTTCAGACCTCCGTTTCAATTTAATTATCTGGTACTAACTTTATAATTACTGAAGAGGCTAAAAATACCCTAATGCTGCAGCAGGTTAGAGGAAAAACTCCTTAGATTTCACATCTTTTAATTGTTAATTATTTGTGTTATGATTATGCTAAAAACCTCATGTTGTTTACAACAAAAGGATTAATTCCGAGTAACTATACTTAAGTCTGTAAACATTCTACCATATTCATATAGAAAATGAATGTAAATGCATAGCGACTGAGATCAGGGTGATTACTAACATGCAAACTCATTTATCTGTCAAGAATCAGAGAGGTAGCCGTGTTAGTCTGGAATAGCAGAGGTAACAAAGTCCTGTGGCACTTTAAAGACTAACTATAAAGTTTTGAAGCATAAGCTTTCGTGGGCTAATACCCACTTCGTCGGATGCAAGCAGTGGAAGTGTCCAGAGGCAGGTATAGAAAAGTAGGCAAGAACCAGGTGGGAGGTAAAAAGGTTAGTCCAATTAGGCTGAACCAGCTTGTTATCTCCGATCAGGGAGGGTGGGTTATTCTTCTAGCATTTGAATGGGGTGTGTGAACATGGAGAGAGGAGAAACTATTTCTGTAATTAGCAAGCCATTGTAGGTCTTTGTTCAATCCGAGATTGTTTGTGTTGAATTTGCAAATGAATTGTAGCTCTGCAGTTTCCCTTTGCAGTCTGTGTTACCCTGAACTTCCTCCCGGTTTTGTTTGTTCACCTCTTTCTTTGTTGTCAAATCCTAGGCGGTGAGCTGTCCAGGGCAGCCAGAGTCTTTAATTTACTCGTTTATACAGAGTGTATATGTGACACAAGGAGGACCTAATCCCCCATTGTGTTCCTCAGGCGCTAACACAAAAGAAATAATAAATGGTCATCATCTCGTTTCCGATCTTGGGCTCCAAGATGCTCACTCGGCCAGCAGCTACAATGGAGCTACACCGTTTTACAAGGGCTGAGGAGCCGGCTTCTTGATCACAAGTTATTGCTCTAATTACTTCCGAACAGATAGAGACAGCCCTACATCTCTGTCCGTTGGAGGTGGTGGTGAGGGATCAATGCATTAACGGAAGGTCAGAGAGAGGATGGAGGGGGTGATTATCAACGGGATTTACTTGCGTAAACGTAAGGGGGAAAGAGCTACACTTGAAGCGTGGAAAAATGTGTAAAGGGGAGATGAACACTAGGTCTGGAAGGGCAGGTGTCTCGGGGGGCGAGGTTATTCCGTACTCTGGCGGTGCCAGCCGTGTCCTCTAATGAAAAGCACCGGAGCAAAGCCACGCTCGCTCCCGAACTCATCTGCAGAGGCGGCTGGCCCCAGGTGATATTGTCTGGACGGCGCTTTCCAGACTCAGCCCTTCCAGCGCCTCCCTCCGGGCGCCTCGCGCGCTCCAGCCGCGGGGGGGGACTTTGGAACCGGCTCTTTCCCCGTGTAAACGCGCCGCGCGCTCCAGCCGCCGGCAGGACAAACAAACTTTCCCCGGGGCTCAGCCCCGCCCCCTCCTGTCCCTTTAAGGGCCGGGGTAAACTTTCCCCCGCTGGCTCCCGGCGGCCCCCGTCACATCCGTTGGCCGGAGCCCGGAGGGGAAGTTTCTTGGCGCCTGGTCCCGGCCCAGACTCTCGGGTCCCGCTGCCGCGCACGGAGCGTCCCCCGGGCTCTGGCGGGAGCCGCGGCGGGGCGCGTGCGAGGAGGAGCCGGGCTCGGGGGGGTGGGCGAGATGAAGCCGGGGCGTGGGGAAGCCGGAGCCGCCCCGTCCCTCCCCCTCCTCCCCGCCTGCTCCAGCCCCGCGCCCCGGCGGCTGCTCCCTCCTGCCTGAGCCCCCGAGAGTCCCGCTGGCGCCGGGATGGGGCCGCCGCCCGCCGCTCCCTGTCTCCTGCTGCTCCTGGCCGGCGCGGCCGGGCTGAGCCGGGCTCGCTTCTCCTTCCCCCTGCGGGTCTCTCCGCCGCCCGCCCCGGGGAACGGCTCCGGGAGCAGCCGCCCGCAGGCTGCCCCCGGCGAGGCGGACGGCTTGGCCTTAGCCTCGGAGCCCGGCGCCGCCGTCAGCTTCCTGGCCATGGTGGAGAATCTGCAGGGGGACGCCGGCCGGGGCTACTACCTGGAGATGCTGATCGGGACCCCGCCGCAGAAGGTGAGGCGCCCCCGCGGGGGGAGGGGACGCGACTCCCGGGGGACAGGGGGAGGAACCTGCCTTGCAGGTGGGCTGGAGCCCAGCCTGCCCTGCCCGCCGCCCTCGGCACCACGGGCTCGTCGGGGAGGAAAGGGGCTCGGGCGGGGGTGGGGCGCGTGCCTGGATGTCCTGGGGGGATGGTCGGGGCTCGTTAGCCACCTTGAAACTTTCTTCCCGCGGTGGCCAGCTGCGCCCGGCGAGGAGTTCCCCTGGTTTTCCTCCTCCCCGCGGCAACGCTCTCCGCTGGGAGTGGGGCCAGGGCCCCGCTGAGCGGCCCAGGAGTAGGGGACAGCGCCGCACCTTCCGCTAATAGGGACCCTCTTCATTCATAGTCACTGGTGCCACCGCTCACGCGGTTGTGCATCAGCTCCGCTGCAAAGCACCATTCAAAGGGAGAGGGGTCTGTTTTATACACACACTATTGAAAAGACCCAAGAGACCCTGCTGGTGTAGTTTGGAAGACTAGAGAGGTACCTGTGACGGCTTATGGAGAGGAGGAAAACTAAAGTGACTCCTGGTTTTGTCCTCTTTTCTTTTTTGTAATATTGGAAGACCTTAAATATCCTAAGGATATCAGTTAAACGTGACTGTTACACATGTGAGCGATGACGACAAGTGATAAAGAACTGGATTGTCTCTCCGCCTGGTCCTACCCCCCCCCCCCTACCTCCTTGTTGCCTTTTAATTGCCGGAGAGTATTGTTAGGTGGCTAAAAACAAAGAGAAAGGAAAAGATAGTGTATTGCACTCCTGTTAAGTACAGCTATACCGCTAGCAACTTTTCTGAAAGGCAGCATTTCCATTCATTGGCACTTTGCATGAAAAACTAATGGCCCCAGGCACAGTAACTTTAAGGAAATCCTGCAGAGTCGGTCTCTTTATTTCAAACTGATGTCAAATAGATTTGAAACAGGTTTCTCTGTCAGTCAAAAATATTGTCTTTACTGTACTTTTATCTTATTTTTCAAGTTTGAGAACTGGTTAAAAGATAGGAAGCAAAGGGTAGGAATAAATGATATATTTTCAGAATGGAGAGGGGTAACTAGTGGTGTTCCCCCAGGGTCAGTTCTAGGACCAATCCTATTCAACTTATTCATAAATGGTCTGGAGAAAGGGGTAAACAAAGAGTGGCAAATTTTTCAGATGATACGAAACTGCTCAAGATAGTTAAGACCAAAGCAGACTGTGAAGAACTTAAAAAAGATCTCTCATTTAGCTACCTTTAAATTTAAAGTAATGCACGTCGGAAAAAAATAACCCCAACTATACATAAAAGATGACGGGGGCTAATTTAGCTACAACTAATGGCAAATGAGATCTTGGAGTCATCGTGGATAGTTCTCTGAAGACATCCACACAGTGTGCAGTGGAGTTTAAAAAAAGCAAAGATGTTAGGAATCATTTAAAAAGGGGATGGAGAATAAGAGAGAATATCTTATTGTCCTTATATAAATCCATGGTGTGCCCATGCCTTGAATACTGTATTCGTATGTGGTCTCCTCATTTCAAAAAAGATGCTGGCATTAGAAAAGGTTCAGAGAAGGGCAACTAAAATGATTAGGGGTTTGGAACAGGTCCCATACGAGGAGAGATTAGAGGCAAGGACTTTTCAGTTTGGAAAAGAAGAGACTAAGGGGGGATATGATGGAGAGCTATAAAATCATGAGTGGTGTGGAGAAAGTGAATAAGGAAAAGTTATTTACTTGTTCCCATACTATAAGAAGTAGGGGCCACCAAATGAAATTAATGGGCACCAAGTTTAAAACAAATAAAAGGAAGTTCTTCACACAGCACCCAGTCAATCTGCGTAACTCCATGCCCGAGGAGGTTGTGAAGGACTATAGGATTATAACAGGGTTTAAAAGAGAACTGGATACATTCATGGAGGTGAAGGCCATTAATGGCTATTAGCCAGAAGGGGTAAGCAATATGTCCCTAGCCTGTTTGTCAGAAGGTGGTGATGGATGACGGGCGAGAGATCACTTGATCATTGCCTGTTAGGTTCACTCACTCCAGGACACCTGGCATTGGCCACTGTCGGCAGACAGGCTACTGGGCTGGATGGGCTTTTGGTCTGACCAGTACGGTCATTCTTATGTTCCTGAGGTGTGATGGAGTAGGCTGACTGCCAGATACTCCTGATCCCCCACATAGAGATTACTCAACTACTCTTACTAAATTAAGTGCTACAGTAATGCAAAATTTTAAGACCTCTTATTTTTTCATTTAAAATGTAACCTCTATATTTCTAATAACTAAAGAATGTACTTCCTGTGGTTAGAATTATTCCTCCTCTTTGCCCCCTTCCCTTCTCTTACAGATGCTTTCAAAAATTTTGAAAACTTGGTTGTTCTTTCATCTGGGTCATGTGAAGCCCTGGTGGATTGTTGGTGGGGATGACTTGTCAGCTGAGAAGGATTAATTTTCTAAAAGCCCTTGAGGCTTGTCAGTTTTCCCCCTCAAGTTAGTACTCCCACTCTTTAAATGAGATTTAAGTGAATGAATTGACCCTATGTAGGTGAAAATGCTTTTTTATTTTTTATTTTATTCTGACTTCTTACCATAATGAAAAGTTAGTCAGTCATATAGATATGTAGTAAAAAGGAAATGTTCAGCCAATAAGCCCTCTCTGGGCTTCTGTACAATATTTTTTTTGCTTTAGTAGAAGAGGATTGGTCTAATTGCCATTCTGACTAATTGAAATATATTAAGTAGGTCATAAAGCAGTACATGGATTCAGACAGAGTTGGATAGTTCTATGATAAATACGTGTTATGAGGGCTAAGTAAAGCTGATGCATCACTGGATTGCCCCTGGGTTCAAGAAGAATTTTTTTCCTCCATATTGAATGCTATCCGTTGTGTGATGTGGGAGAGTGTTTTTTCCACTACTCTGCGGGATGTCCAATACTGTGTTCTGTGAGATTCAAGACATTAGACTTGATCATATAAATAATCTGATCCTGTGTGCCTCAAACTACAACACTATTGTATGTAGAAAAAGGGAAGTAAACAGAATATTAATATCTTATCTGTATATTTCTAGTGGTTCTGAAATAAGACGAAATTATGGAGATTCATGACATTCAGGAATAATATTGTTAAGAAAGATGTTCCTTATTTCAGTGCTATGTCCCAAGTCCTTTCCTATAAGTGATATTACTTTAACTGTTAAGTAATGTAAAATTAAAATAAACTTGTTCATCATTTTACACCTGAAATTGGGTTTAAAGTTTAACTCTCTGTAAACTATACTGCGTTTTCACAGAGTAAAACATTCAAACATAATCCCATTGATATTTATAAGTAAAGTCATGCATATGCTTAACTGTTTGCAGGATCAAGACTTGTAAAGTTAAAACTTTTATTTTTTTTAAGTGAGGTGCTTTACACACCTCCTTCTCTGTTTGACTCTGAAATCACAAACTAATATCTGATGCGAGTGTACTTCACAGTGAATAGTAAAACTGATAAGCAATTAAAGGGTAGTATCTCTTTCTCTTTCAGCCTATATGAAAAATGGTGATTTATAGCACAGTATCCTAGAAATATAGGACTCTAATTTAGCTGCCCATCCACCCTCATTTTATTATTACCAATAGCTTCAAATGCACATAATTTGAAAGCTAAAAATGTCATGGTGTTTTGAGGAATGTTATTACATAGGTCTTTTATTTCATGGAGTTGTCCTATTTCTGATGAATAGTGTACTTTATGGCTGCCTGCTGTTCCAAATTTGAAGACTGAAACATGAGTTGGCAAGAAGGCATTGACTGCACTAGTCTAACTTTTTATTTCTTTAAATAATCTGGAAACAGATTAAATGCCATTACTCAATATTGTATTATTTTTTCCAGTTTAGAAATGGAAACTATAAGCCCTTTGATAAGTGGAAAGAAAAATTGTCTAGTTTTATTTGTATTTTCAGTGTATTTTTACTGAAGTGTTGTCTACTTTGCTCCTCCTTACAGTTTTTGACAAACAAAAAAGACAGAAGCCTAACTTTTTTTTAAAAAAAACCATACCACATTTCCCCCAGATTCCTCTAGTGAGTCTATCTTGAGTATTCTTAACATTTGCAGAGTAGCATTTTCCTCAGATTACACCCATTTTGCTATCCTCTCATCCCATTGGGTTCCCAAATTGTATCCATACTGAGACTACGCAAATATTCCCCTTGTAACTTTAATGCAAAAGGCTGGGTGAAGGAAATATATACCTCTGAGTAGTCAGCAGGATGTGACTGAGTTTTGATCAGTTGCCATTGAAACCATGGTGGAACTTGAATTTTATTTTAGTGACTAAGCATCTGTTTATGCACTCAATTCAGTTTAATTATTAATGCTAAGCATGAAAGCAGCTTTTGTAATGGCAGTTTGTTCTGCTCGGAGGGTCAGCAAAAATCTGACCTATAAACTGGCATTTAGAAAGTTTTATTAAGAATAAAGTGGTTATTGGGACAAACTGTCTTCATTGCAAACCATGAATTACAATGCCCATAAAATTAACTGGAGACAGTCCCTCTATCACTGTTCAAGTACAAAAAAACACGGGAATATGTATTAAATACTGAAACTATGTGTTGGGCACTTACATTTTGTGGCTTGATGTTTCAAAGGTTATAAATTCTGGCAGTTCTGGATTCAGTTCCGGGTGTGGTGATGGCAGGGAGAGGTAATTGCTGCTAGCGAGGAGTGATAAGAGGGTCTGTAGGCTTTTGGTGTTTGGATAGGACAAAAAAGCAGAGGCCAATTGGGTAAAAGCCAATTGAACTAGGGCAGGATAGCAGATAATTGTTATAGGCTAAACGAAATCAGTGGGCAGTGGTGGTAGGGAAGGGATAGAATTAGGCTTTGAATGAGTGGGTGAGAACTGGAAGGAAAACATAGGACGGGGTCAGCAGACTAAGGAAAGTTTTTTAAAAAACCATACACACACAGGAGCATAGACTCTGGGAATGGATGATGATATGTGGACCTGTTAGCCTACTTTGACACAAAACCTTGTATAGTCTGGGCCTGACAAGATGGGAGCCAAGGTAGATTAAAAAGTACTATGTGTTGCATTGACACACAGGAAGTATTTTTCTGGAAAGCATCTTCAACTCTATGGGCTTGTCTAGACATGTTAGCCAATACATTTTAATTAACATGATTTTAAACAAGACTTAGGACTACTATGAATAAAGCAAATCTGGGACACCCTGTACGCCATGTTCACCATTTTTCTATGGTTGTGATATATTTTGTACAAAGTATGCCTTGTGAGGTATTGTTTGAACACACGTGATCTGCTGAACATCACTGTCCTGTTATGATGTGTGTAACACTGCATGTGAAACTAAACAGATTTTTATTGCATAATATTACTAAAACGTGCTATGGTTCTGAGAAATGCCCAGAATTACTCCTCAGGGACAACACAAAAAACTGAGCACAGGTAGTGAGAAACAATTAACTGCTTAATTGGGCATTCACCAGCAGGAGGGAAGGTATAAATAGAGTATTTACAGTCCCCTGAAGGATGGTTTGCAGAGCACATATGCATTAGAAGTGTCTACCCCTGTGATTCAACAATGTGTTTTTCCAGTGCAAAGAGTTAGGGTATAAGAAAGGTGTGGGAGGGGAAGGGCCCTGTCCACCTCTCCTGTCCTCGCCACCGCTTTTCTCTCTGCTTATGATGTCAACAAATATCTAAGGACATGGAATCGGGGGCATGGGAGGAGGTCCCAGGCTGAAAGGAAATCCAGCCTGTGAACTGACAACTGTGAATTGCTTGCAGCATCTGGTGGGTAAGAGAGCTGTTTGCTTCAAATATTACTTAGAATTGTAATCTAATTCCTAAACTTTACCATGCTCTCTCATTTCTTTTCAAACCAATTCTGACTTTTATGCCTTGTCACTTATAGTCACTTAAAATCTATCTTTGTGTAGTTAATAACTTGTTCTATTGTTTTATGTAAACCAGTGTGTTTTGGTTAAAGTTTGGGGAATTGCTACTCCAGTTAACAAAGGCTGGTGCATAATCATTTCCTTTGATGGAATGATGGACTATTAATGAGCTTGCACTGGCCAGGACTCTACTGAAGAGGGCAAGACACACATTTCTGAAGGGCTCGGGACTGGAGTTATGTGGGTGTCACCCTGTATATAATTCATGGGTGGCTGGGCATAGCATTCATGTATCCATCAGAGAGTGATGTTTAAATGCTGGTGGCTGACTGAGCAGAGCCTGTAGGGGTTGCTGTTCTCTACCAAAGCAGTGTAAAATGCATCTTGGGCTGTAGGATTAAGGGGAGACAGTGGTCCAGATTACACCCTGGGGAATGTCACAAAGTCACATTTGAAAATGTTAGCTGGTCATGGTCAAGCCTAGGTACACCTTTAGCAGGAAGCTGATTACAGTAACATCTTTATTTCAACATCTGCTAATATGAGTCAAAAATTCCTTTCTATCTTTTCTCTGTTGTCATGAAGTGTGACTTTATTCATAGAGTGAATTTGAGAGGGAAATGGCTCATAGCCTCTTTTCTGCATGGATTTTGGTTTGGGTTCAGGTCTTGTAAGTGCACAAGATAGTATTCAGTTGTTCCATCCCGTAATTTGTAACCATCATATTCACTTTAAGAAAAAAAGTGATTTTTTTTTTCTGTCAAAGACGCAGCATTTCTACAATTTTGTCTAACCTCTCAGTGCTTTTCTGACTTTGCTTTTGTTATGTAAATAATCGTGTGTTTTGGATGTTTTTGTTTACTTTAAAAATATACCCTACTAAAATAAAAAAAGGAATTTATCTTTTTATAATCTGTTCTGTTTGCAAATTTGAGTAAATGCTATCTGAAGAATTGCAAGAAAAAACTGCTGTAAAGCAAAATAGTATGCAGTGGTGATGTAGTCATGTCAATCCCAGGATATTAGAGACACAAGGTAGGTGAAATAAAATCTTCAGGTCACAAGGAAGAGCTCTGTGTAAACTCATCTGTCTCATCATCCAAAGTTGGTCCAATAAAAGATATTACCTCACCCACCTTGTCTCTCTAATAAAGCAGAGTAGTTTAGTTACCCCAGGGAGAAAAGTGGGTTTGACTTAATGTCACTGTCTTTACTCTTGAAACTGGGAAGAAGCCTTTAAAATAACAATATAAACAGAGCGCGCGCTCTCTTGCTTTTTCTGTGTTTCAGTCTAGAATGACATCTAGCACCACGATCTCTGAGCCTCTCGAGAACTAAAAACAAATAGTCCAGTAGTCTAACTTCCTTTGCTCAAGGCAGTTTGGTTGTCATTGTTGTTTCCGTCTCTCCCTCTCCCAGTATTGCTTCCCTCTTTTTCTTTTGCCTTGATCTGCTCCTCCTACTTTTTTTTTTTTTTAATTGGCATTTTATTTTCTGGAAAAATAAACCCCGTATTGGGGCACAAACTGTTCTTCCTGCTCTGTGGCATTCCTCTTGAGATACAGATTTTTGGTTTCCTGTTTAAACAGGAACATCTAGGAAGGCTCTACATTCATATTGTACAGAAACACGCCACTCCACTATTAAGAAAGTGCCTGGGGAAGAGGGGATTTCCACAAAGGGTAATTTTAAAAAGGTTGGATGGGAAATTTTCTGTTAACTGAAAATAATTGTAGTGCATCAAATACAATTAGTGTCATAATTAAAAAGCTCTGTTTTAAAGGGGTACCATCAAGATAATAATTACACTTGAGAATTTTCTCCCTACCTCTGTTTTCTAATAAATTATGAAGAGTAAATTAGACTTTAAGATTGTTAATTTCCTTGTAAGTCTGTACTTAATTCAATTTGTGAATACTGCAATTAAACTGCCAGTAAAATAGAGCTTAACCAGCTGTCTCTCTGTTTTTCATGCATTATTACAAACTGCTGTTGTGCATGGCTTGAAAGTTTCAAAAAGTTTAAATCACATATAAAACAATGCAGTTAATGCTGATTTGTTCAAACTAAATATATATTCATATTGTAGCCTTCTTCCCCTCTTTTTAATACTACACAAATGAACCCATATTTGGGACTAAGCTACTTGAGAATCAATTTTGTTCACTGTATCTATTGTCAAATACAATAGTTAAAATAAAATTAAAACGTGAATTTTGAAGTAGAGGGACTTATATTAAGTCCCTTCTCATGAAAGGCCAGGTTTTGCCATTTGAAAGGGTGGGGGGAGGGAAGACGTAATCCAATCCTTTTGACAGATATCTTCCAGATAATTCCTTTTGATATTTGTTCATGGATCTACTTGTGAGAGTAGCCTGCAGATCAACGCTTCAGAACCTCAGGGAGTGATAAAGCATATAATCTATTAGTCACGTTTGGAAGCAGGATTTATGCACTTTCTTCCCCCACCACAAATCTTCATTGCTTGTTCTTGCCTCAACAGTAACTTTCATAGCTGGGAACACTGTTAATCTCTCTAATTTTGGGGGGAGGGGAAAGGAAGTGGGGGAAATACTATGTAAAGGACATAATCTGGGGCACAGATAAGGGTGAGGTTTGTTGAGTCGGTTGACTCTTCTGGTTTGCCTTTGCCTGACAGTTTACTAAAGATTAGTGTAATCTTCCTCCCACTTCCCTTAATGCTACATCATTTTCAACTCACCCAAGTCTTCTAAGTTTCTCTGTAGAACTGCTCTTTCTTAAAGTTGGGGGATTTACCTGTGAATGCTCATTTAGGGGTGGAAACTACTGTTGATTTCAAACGTGTGATCAGGGTTTTTTTGTTTTAAGTCAAATGTTTGAGATTATCCACGTGAATAATGTGGCTTTTAGTGTGTAATTAGTTACTACATGGACTCAACGGTTCTTCTACAAGGTGTGTGACCTGAGGACCTGGACTGATTGAGCTCATTCCTTTTTATTCCTGTGTCTCCCTATAATATGTCATGTGCACCAACTTTTCCCAGCACCTGTGGGTGCTCACCCCCAGCCTCACCCTGACTCCACCCTGTCCCCGCCCCAAATCTTTCCCTTTCTTGCCCCTATTGGACTCCGTCCTTAAATTCCTGTCCTGGCCCCACCTCTCCCTGCAGCGTGCTGCAATCACACTCCTCCCCTCTCCATCCCAGCACTTGCCACCATGAAACAGCTGTTTGATGATAGCAAGGGCTGGGAGCTGGGGGGAGAAGCGGGGATGCGGCATGCTCATGGGAGAAGGCAGAACTGAGGGGAGCTAGGGCAGGGGTTAAGGAGGGGAGCTGCCGGTGGGTTTAGAGCACCCACCAGTTTTTCCCCATGGATGCTCCAGTCCCGGAGCACCCACAGAGTCAGCGCCTATGCTATATGTATAGGATCTATAGTTGTAGTTTTTACAGCTCATTGGTCTATGAACTTAGCAGCATCCATGGACGTAGGAGATTTAAGGCTGTGCAACAAAACCAAGCTCTTAACCTGGCTTGGCGTTAAAGTCCATAGACTTGTATACGATCATACAGCTAGCTGTCTCTTGCCTCCTTTACAGATAGCATAGTTCAGTGCCTTGAACATGTTTGAGGACATGGCTTTTAATGGCATCTCTTCCATTGACTTATATGATTTTGGGGGGTAATGACTTCTGCTCTCATCTTGTTTTTGGCATTTGTAAAATACAGATATTTACCTCTATTTATGAATTTGCCTTGCTGAAGTGTGAATGGAAAGCACTACACAAGTGCTTACCATCATATTCCAAGTAGTACTTTTAAGTATAACTAGCATAACAGTCTAATGAGTAGACCCACTTTTTCTTTAAGGCATGTTTGAGGAGAACACAACATTAAGTAGAACAATTTGACGTGATGTGTTCTTCCCTCGCCTATCATTCCTGGAGCTCTTAAGCTTTGAAAAGCCATGTATTAACAAAAGTACCTGTCTCCAAAGCCAATGCCTTGAAGAAGAAAAAAGCTTGATTGAAATGTATCTACCCCCATGAGTTTAGTTTAAATACGTGTTGTTGTTTTTCTTTGAGTTTTGAGATTGCAAACCTTTTACTACTCTGGCAGCATAAATGACACTCTCTTCTCCCAACTCCTTTCTCCTCCTTCTCACCTTCAAAATACAGTTCTTTTTCAAAACATAGATCTTTAATAAATGTAAAAAGTTGACTTGCATGAATTCTCTTAGTTTTGTGGGTTAAAGTTTGAATCACTGTGCTTGATTGGCTACATTTATTTCCAGGTAGTGCAGTGTAGCAGGGCAGCAACTCACCCCTGCGGCGCCTCCTGCTGGTTCGTCCGGGAATTAGCTTGCCAGCATCTGGAGCGTCCTCTGCATGCCGATGTCCCGCTTGCTGCTCTGGCCCCGTGTCCCTCCCGGACCCCGGTGCCCTCTTACTGAGGAGCTGCACCCCTGCAATACCCCCGCAGGTCTTAGGGTCTCCCCTCCCTGGGGAACCCTCTATCCCCACCTTGCCTCAGTCTAGGCAACTGCCAGTCACCACTTGCCCCTGTTCACTGAGGCAGACTGTAGTATCATTGCCACTCATCACTGGCAAGGGGGGGGGGGGTTGGCCTGCTGCTCTGCCTCTGTAGCCATGGGCTGCCCCCTGCAACCCTAGTACCTCTTGTTGGGCCTTCTCCTAGGCCCTGCAGCCTGGGGGTTTCTAGGCCAGAGCTTCCCCAGCTCCTCCTGCCTTGCCCCAGCCCTGCTTCCCTCTAGATACTCTATCAAGTTCCCAGCAGCCAGGCCTGTCTGCCTCTACAGCTAGAGGAGACTGTTTCTCTCTTCTGTTCACCAAACTCTGGGCCCTTATATCAGGGCCAGCTGGGCCTTAATTGAACCAGCCACAGCTGTGGCTGCTCTGCCCAATTAGCCTGGGAGCTGCTTGCTCCCAGCCACAACCATTTCCTGGGCTGTTTTAAGCCTTTTTTCCTGGAGTGGGGCAGCTGCCCCACTACATGCAGCAAACATTAAAAATGGCTCTGCTCAGAAACCTGTATAATTAGGCTAGGGAGGATTAAGTTTTTTTTCAGTTATTGTATGTAAACATCTATATCACTGTAGACAGTCATGAAAAAATATTTGTCAGTAGCAATTGAAATTTATAGATGCGCAAAGTGAGAAAAATGCTGCTTGAGAACTTTAGAATTAAAATGCCATGATTTCGATTTTTGAATCAGGCTTATAGACTAACAAGTGAACAGGAAAACAGGGTATGGTTTGTTGACATAAGGATATTTACTTCGTCAACACTGCATGTCAAAATATACAATCTGTGTTCTACCAGTTTATAAACCTTCAACTTTTTGAATCTCAGCACCTGCTCTCATTAAATGTCTGCCCCCACATAGCTCCCACAGCTGCAAAAATGTAAATAAACAAAATTTTGATAATGCTTACAAATAAACATAAACATTCTCTTCTGAAATTATTTTTTAAAACCCCAAATTATGCCAAACCTATTTATAACATGAGGACAGTTTGAAGATAAATTCCCGCTCTTGTGCTTTCTCTCTCTTAATAAAAGAAACTACTTAGATCTTCTTGATTTCAGGATTATACAGGTTGAATGGGGGAAAAAAATCAACATTACCTTTTGTTACATGGTATGACTTCTGAAGCTAGGTAGAGAATAGGTATGAACTGATAGAGCTTTTTCATATAGCAGATCCTGAGTGATTATCAACAATCAAGCTAAAGAAAGGTGGCTGTAACTTGACAAATTAAGTTAGAAGCTAATTTTGGAGAGCAAAACCATGAGAACATTAGAAATTGTGTATAGTTTAGAATTTCAATCCGAATAGTTCACTTGGTATAATGCACTTTTTATATTTAAGCTTGCTGATCTTGATTATTATTTTTTTTCTGAATATGAGATGGGCTATCAGATTTCCTTTTCTCTCTCTTTTTTTTTTAAAAAAATAGGGCAGTTTTATTCTAAGTAATTTTCGTTTCTTAAGTTACCAAACTGATCACAGAACATACATGTAAGTTTGGTAAATAATTTACATATCAGCACAAAGTAGGATTGGTACTACATCCCTTACACCAAGCTCCCACTGATTTCTAGAGAGGTTAGTAGGGAACAAGGGATATAGAATTGTGATGAGTAGCTCGCAGTATTGCCAAAGCCAAGCATTCAATGCAGATATTGGTTTTTGAGTGTTAGAATTTTTTTAGATTGTGTGTATCTGTGTGTTTGAACTGTTATCCAAGTCACGTGTACAAGATTTTTCTCCACAAGCCTAAGGGCTAGAAATCTTTTTTTTTTTATTTAGTTAGTTAAATGAAAGCTGAGAATCAAACAAAAGTGCATTGATCTGGGAACTGGAGCTTTAAGCAAATGTCAAATATCACAAGGCTTGCAATGAAATTGTGAGATAAGCTTGCCAACTTTCTAATCGCACAAAACTGGACACCCCTAACCCTGATTCAAGGCCAGGCTTCCCGCTCACTCCAGTCCCCCCTTCCTTTGCTCCGTTGCTCACTCTTTCCCACCTTCACTCTCATTCACTGGGCTGGGACAGGAGGTTGGGGTGTGGAAGAGGGTGATGGCTCCAGCTGGGGATGTGGGCTCTGGGGTTGGGCCAGAAATGAGAGGTTCAGGGTGCGGGAGGGGATGGGGTGCAGGCTCCATGAGGGAGTTCGGGTGAGGGAAGGTGTTCGATGTGTGGGCTCCAGCGGGGAAGCACTTACCTCAGGTGGTTCCCGGAAGTGGCTGGCACGTCCAGCTTTTAAGCAGAGAGGTCAGGGGGTTCTGTGCGCTATCTGTATCCACAGGTACACAAGTATACTTAATACACCACCCACTGTGATAATCCACAGCAACACCAAGAGTCCTAACCAGTGTAGTAGAATCCAACATCCTAGCCACCATCAAAAACACTGCTGCTTCTCCTTTGATGGGGTTAAATATTTTAACACTATTTTGGAGAATGTCTTTTAAATGTATCCAGTTGCTGACAGTTGCAGTCAGCTGCTCCTGCAGTCTTTACATGCTTTTGTCTACATCATGATTGCACTGGATATTCACAGAAAAATGGGATATTGTCCAAATCAGCTCAACCACTTGGTATAGAATTGGGTAGCAAGTGCTGGTTCGATCGTGCATGGTTCCACCAATCCATTCGTGCACCATAATCCTGATGGTAGGGCGTAGATGTGTATAATTGTGCCAGATGCTGGTGCACTTGTGTCCCCAAGTCTTGTGTGTACTCCCAGCAAATACCCCATATATATCACCTCTAATTGCCACCGCTTGTAACAGACTATTAATTCTGCCCCTCTCTGGCCATTGAGGAGGGACACATTCAAGTATTTTCTCTGGACAAACAGTTACTTAACTGAATTATTGTCCATTTTATACCATTCCCTCCTCCCATCAATCTTCCAGTGAGCTCCTCACTTTCTCATTATTCCCATAAGGCTCATGGGGACCTCTTGAGTTGCATTCCCATCCCACGGTATCATGGTAACTACACAGGTGCTAGCCCCAGAGTTGAGCATTTTGTATCCCCATACACCCCTCCCCCTCCCAAGTTAGCCTTTTGAAGCCTTCCTCCACCCATGTCTTGAGGTTTCCTGTCCATTGAGTTAGCCACAGGTTCACTTTTGCAGCCTTTTCCATTCCATTGTGATTGCAGACAGTTGCTGTGCCAGTAGCTCATTGATTTGCTGCTGCAATTTTACATTCTGGCTTATTAGTAATCTAATGGCCCCCCAGATTTCATACACCCAATCCTGTGTTTCCTGGTGCCCACAAATCCCTTTTCCAATGACAATTCCATGTCCCCCATCCACCAATTAAATTGCTGTTTCAACCCTTTTATGTATGTACTGCAATTGGGTGTACCACCCAGGAAATGGACTGGAAAGACATTGGAAAAGCACTGGTTGCACCCGCTCCCATGCATTCGCCCGTTAGGAACTATTTCTGGCTTCAGGATTTTTTCAGCTTGGCATCCATATTACCTGCATAGTTACTTTCCGCAAAGCGGTTAAATTGTCATACGCAGCATCCTGGGCAGACTGCATGCCCAGTGTGATGTGTACACAACAGCTGCACATCCAGGGATTTTCCTCTGTGCAGGTACCATTATGAGTACAGATGGTAACATCACATCCTAATTGTGGAATCCATAATCCAAACACCCCAGGAGACCAGAGGGTTATATGTTTGTTTTTCAGTCCTCTGTGACAAACCACATGTCCAGATGACTGTTTCCCACTGTCTTTGATAGTGACCGATCCTAAGGAATAGCATGCAATATTTACTGATAAATTTGATATTCTCCACCAGGTTAGAACCTCTCCCCTTTCAGGTTTAAGATTTAAGATTAACCTCTCCCCTTTCAGTCAGTATTCCACATACCAATACTGCCAAATTCCCATGGTGGAGCAGTGGGGGTCAGCAGTACAATTTTTTTACAGGTAGATCCTTAAGGACGTTATCTGCCTTATTACCAAAACTCATGGGTGGTGTAGTCCACATGTTCCTTCCTTTTGCCACTTTATATCGTGGGATCTGAACAGGGTTTACAATATTGACAACTGTGATTAGCAACAATGATGGGTTTTTTTTATAAATACTCACCGGTAATAGATTACAAGGTAGGGGTTGCTTTATGTAAGCAGGGCCAGCTCTAACCTTTTTGTATCCCCACACAGGCTTTCTGGCTTGCTTTTGGATCCAAAGCTGTTAGTAGCGCTGAGACTCTATCTTAAAGGGGACACAATTAACTTCCACCAGAGTTCTGATAACTTTTCACAACTCCTGCTTCTAAAACACACCGCCACCTGAAAAAGAAAACACAACCTATTGTGGCTCCTTTTGGAGTCCGAATAGGATTGTAATTAAGTAGCGCGTTTTGTTGGCATTTCTTTTACCCCTTCTAGAATATACACTGCACATGTTCTGCGAAAATGCACATGCCCTCCACCATTCAACTCTACGACATTAGATTAGCCACATCAACTTTCACACACAGTGTAACTGCTTCCCCCATGCCCACAGAGCTCTCATGCACCCATAACCAAAGCATCAGTCTCAGCCACCCCAAGGCTCAGTATTCCCAGTATTACTCCCCTTTTCCTTCTCCTGTGCACACAACAAAGATCCAGAATGTCTTCCTCCATCCCCTGGCCCCAGCCACCTCCCACCACAGCCACGACTTTGATCTTTATAAAGTTTTATGTGGTTTTTTTAAATAAAGCAATTTAAGGGTTAAATGCTAAATACCAAAGTCAAACACTAGTTCCCTGTGTCTGGCAAAAGGTGTCTGTCAGTTTTGCAACTTTGAATGAAAGATTCAAATGGATTTTAGTTGTATTATTTAAAAACAAAACCAATTCATCTTAAACCTACAAAACAAGAGTTTTACAAACTAGGAGTGTTTGATTTAGGTCCTTAAAACCAAACATAATTATACAAAAGATTCACACACCCATTCTCTTTTGCCCAACATCCCTTGCACTGCTTTTATAAATTCTTACATAGCTGTACCCAGATTACATTCCCATCTTGTTCAATTGGAGACAGTCAAGTTAATTTCCAGTAGAAACCCCTTGCATTTCTTTAGTGATTTTGATTAACTCGTCCAATAGGCAAATAATATAGATCAGAGTACCTGGCTGCCTGCAGTGGTCCTTTATAGACTATTTCTGGTGGGGGGCCCATTTCCCCTCACAATAGCTGTAAAGGTTCCTGTGGGGGGGGGAAACTAGTGGTGGTGGTAGCCACTTGACCCCCTAGTATAATTTAACTACAGTAAACCCTCGATTTAACGGACCTCGATTTAACGGACTTCGGATGCAACGGACAAAATTTCCGAGCAAGTCTGATGCATTCCTGATCCGTTTCTGGCGGGCTGGCTGCCGGCTCCCGGCTGCCACCCGGGTCCAGGCAGTGGGCAGGTTGCGGAGCGGTCGCCCCAACCCTGTGGCGGGTGGGCTGCTGCTCCGACATCTCATTTTTTAATATTATTAAATAACGGACTTTTTGATTTAACGGACACCCCCTCGCCCGAATTAGTCCGTTAAATGGAGGTTTTACTGTACCAGGGTTCCACCCAATGTGACTGTACCAGGGTTCCATCCAATGTGACTGTACCAAATTGCACAAACAATTACATTTACATAACTGTGTTTCATCATCCTATCAAAATCTTCCTTCTTATAACACTACAACTGTTACTCTAACATCTTCACACCTGTTATCTTTTAACATTTCTACAACTCTCTTTACTTCCCTTCAAATTCCCCCCAGAGTCTATAGTATTAATTTCTATAAACAACTGCCTTTTACCTTGTGCTGTCTTTACCTTTGGATTGTTCAAAAAGGCAGTAAAAAACTTTGATCTTCATGGTCGCCTCTGGATCTTTTACTCTAAAAATTTCAGTGGAATTCAGTAGACTTCTCTCATGCTTTTCCCCCAAAACCCCAAACATTTCACATGAATATCTAAAGTACCCTCCATTAAAACTTCAGAAAAACCAAAAGTGTGAGGGGAAGGAGGGTGGTGGTGGAAAGCAACCAATTAACCCTGTGAAGTTTTTTAAAGTACAGGCTAACAGCAGCAAATTACGCAAACTGAGGAGGAGGAGAAGAAAAGGATATAAATAGCTCTGAGTAAAGGGTAGGGCTGATTTAAGTTTAAACAGTTGGGAAACCTTAACCCCAGATTTTTATCTGGGAGAAGAGTGGGGGTTGTTAGCAGCCCCTGCAAACCTTGCTGTTTTTCACTTTGAAATTTTTTTTCCTCCACTCCCCTAGGACCAAGTTCCAGCTTTTGTCTCTTAAGGTGGTCTGTTATCTCTGCTTTTGACTCCAAACCCTGTTGTGCCAAATCATAATTACCACTCCTAACTCTAATTTACAATCCTCCAGTAGCCTTCACTGGAGTAGCACCAAACTTGAAAGATTTACTGGCAATTTCCCATAATGTTGCCTTTACTTCAAACCTACTATAAGCAGCCTTAAGTGCCTCCTTTCCCTGGAAGGCATCCTGTCCCCATGGGCATGGACCTTTCTTCTGCTACCGGTTTACCAAGGGCTCCTCAGCCAGGCCCCATTCCTCTGGGTCATCTAACACTGCTCCCATTTCCTTCTTAATCTCAACCCAGGTTGGCCTCCATACCTGGAATGGGCCCTGCTTCTTCCATATCTACTTATCCAAAAGACCATTACCCTTGGACAGTTGGAGAGGGGGACTTACCTGTCTGCTACTCACCTGTCCAGCGTGATGCATCTGAGTCATGGCACCAAGATGTTAATGGGCTTTCCCTCAAACCTCCCACTTCCCTGGTTCTTGTCACACAGACAGCAAGCAGCAAAAGACCAGAAGTCTGAAGTGCAGACAATGTAATGTTTGTTGGGGTTAGTTTCCAAGCAAGCATATTCCAAAGCCCTTCACAACAATTGGGCTTATTTCCCCAGTGTTCTGTTCCCAGCTCTGATGCCACAGCATGTTTATCCCATGTTCCCCTTCCTAGCTGCAGAGCCTTGCCTGTGTCCCGTCACCCTCTTCACCTTAGTAAGCATGATTCCAATTTCCCTTTCCACTTCCTGTTTGACCCCAGTTTATATAGTAATAGTCTCGGCTATACCTTAACCAATCATTGTACTGAAATTTAACTAACCAGTCCCAACACATTGTAACATAATTCTCTAACCAATTATATCCCAGTACTCTAATTAATTTACACCTAGCAAAATTAATTATACAGCAGACAGAAACAATTAGAGAACTGGACAAATTAACAATAGAAAATTGGGGGGGTCGTAAAGATAAAACAGTACAGAACTGAGGGTTTCACAACTACACCCACTGATAAGTGATTTCTTGCCGGATAGGATGCTATCAAACTAAATTTTCTTTAGCTGGTGATGATGGGCACTATCCGGACATGATCATCTTCCTAACAGCCCAGTAACACCTTATTTCAATGTGACTAGTTTGGACTATGAGGATGAGTCAAAGGCCTTAGCTGAAGAACAAGGCCTCAGAGTACCCTAGTGAGAGAAGGCCCATACACAGACTGACTTGTGATTTTGTTTCTTTGTTTTATACCTCTATAACTGGCTAAGTTAGAGAGGTATAACTAACACTAGTGGTGATGTGAGATAATGACCATGGCAAATAATGTATTTTAAAAATCTTGGCCTACTAGGAAACGTATTTATCTAAATTTCCCAGTCACAAATCTAACATTCTGTACTGAAGTCGCTAAAACATAACCCAGTGCTCTGGCCGCTGTTGTTTTGTTGTGCCACCGTCAGTATACTGCTCCATCCCCAATGGCCCTGCACTGTCCTCTTCTGCTGCCACCTGTCACTAGGACCTCTGTGAGTCAGTCTCTTGAGGGTCCTTTCAGTTGGGGGGAGGGGGGAATGACACACCTTGCTGCTCATTCAGACTGGGCAGTCTCTTCCACAGAAACACTGTCCCACAGCAAGTCTAAGCAGTTAGATCTGATTATCAGAGATTTCAGCTCTTTCTTACTTATGCCCGTCACCCCAGTCGTGGTATGGTCACTTATGAAGCCTAATCAGCTCTCTCAGGAGAGAGGGGCAGGTCGAATAGTGCCTGTGACTCTTAGGCAGAGCCCACACCAACAAGCAAAACACCCCACTCTCTCTCTCTCTCTCCACTAGGATCTGGCATCCAAACCTCCTGCTTAGGGAGTGCAGTTCAGTTGTCTAATTTGTAATGAAAGAGGTGCCAGGGCTCAAGCAAGTTTGTTCCTTTCATAACTGATGTGACAAGCCCAGAGGTCCCGGGGCTATGAACTGCCGAGCCTAGAGGTGCTGGGGCTCAGCCCTGGAAAGCCCTCTCACAAATTAAAGACTGAAGGACACTCCCCCATTCAGTCAGGCTCAGTACAGATCTGCTGCCCTTTACTCGTACAATACAGGTAACAACATTTCATAACCCCCACGTTTAATACTTGAGTGATTTGTAATCCAACACCAGCCAAAACTGATCATGTGGGTAGCACAGCTGTGTGTGCTGGATACCTAGGCAGTGTAGGTGTGCTCATGTAAACAGAGCCTGGTCCTGAAGCCTTTCCACCAACCCCTGGCCCATCACTAGCTGTCAGGGGAGAGCTCATTCATACCTTGCTTATAAATAATAATTTTGAAATTATTAGGTAGGCCAATATAGCCAAAACAAAAGAGCTGACATTGTCATAAATAACAGCTGTATGAGAGAGCTAGTCTTTGTTTATACTTTTCAAATCTATTCTGCTTTCTCAGGTACAAGTATTTTCTCGTATACTGTGTGTATTAATGTTTCTTTTCAACCAACGATTGGCAAGACTGCATGTAACTGGGAGGGGGGGTGTTGGGGAAATTCAGGGTGTGTGGGGGAGTCCTAGGATTCGGGGGGGGGGGGAGGAGTTCTAGGGAAATACCTGCTTCACAGCGGGGAGGCCTGAATATTTATATTTTAACATACCTGGCCTGTACCTTCTCCCACTGTGATTGCTGAGGGCACTACACTGAACTACAGCTATGAAGTTTGTCAATGTAGATGGAGCCTAATTTAAGGCTGTGACTGTGGTAATTTCTACTGACTCAGGTGTTCAGTTAAGAGAGAGAATTTTAAACTGTTGGACTCCAAGTAATTTTATTTTAAAAATTACCAAAAATACTCACTTCAGTGAAATGAGAAGTGGTATGTCAACTCTTCCCTCAATAGACAGTAAGATAAACAGTTGGGAAGATGAAAATTAAAACACAGTTATTGAAATAAGCTATTCCTGAGAGTGTCTCAGGAATTGCAGTTCCCCCAGTTAGTCACAGGAGTTTTTACATAGGGGAGACACTATAATCAAAATCATCACAATTATTAACTAATGCTATTTTATTAGTAAAGAAAAGGAAATAAATCATTAAACAAAACAACACAAATGACAAAATACAAATAAGTTGGCTATTTCCATTACAGTCTCTTCTGTATATATTTCTGTGGAAAGCTAACCGGCATTAGACTCTGAGAATGGACTGCTGCCTTGGTGTTCTTCATTTGGCAAGTTAAGACCAAAGTTGTTGTTTCCCAATATTATTGTGAATTAAATTTTAGTATCTTATTAGATGTATGTATGGGCAAAACAGTTTAAGAGCAAGAGGATCTTGTTACTTGTTAATAAATAATCAGACTTCATAATTGGACAAAGTAAATATTAACTAAAGTAAATATTTAAATTTATTTATTTAGAAGTAGCCTTTTAAGGATTTGTTTTGAGAAGGGTCAATTAAAAATAAGATTTTTTAAATCCCACTACTTCTCTTTAACAAGATGTATTCCTGGAGACTGGTTCTAAATGGTCCAATCACTTGGTAATTAACAGGAGGAGCCGTTAGTATTAGCAACATTACTGTATCCCGGTAAAATCATGATAGGAGTTTAAATCTAATTCCTTTTGCAGTGTCTTATTAGTTGAAGTTCTGGAGTAACTTTCCTTGGGTAAATTTCTTCTCCCTCCTTCCTCGTTTCCCTCCACCCCCATCTGTCTGTGGTAGATTGATTTGTAGAAATGGACAGGAATCTTGAAGTATTTGCTGCCTAAGCAGAGTAGTAGAGGGTGTATGTGTGAGGGGTGCTTCAGAGTTGTATATAAAATATTCTTTTTCTCTTAGTTCCATGAAATTATGAAAATGTACCTTTTCAGGCTTGTTTAGATACAAAGCTAGTTTGTTGCTTTTTCATTGGCTTCATGCCTTTGGGGATGGCTGAGGTGGTGAGTTACCTTCAGCTCCTGAATATGTAGTCTGACTAATGAATATGCCATATTTCTTTAATTACCTTTTGTTCTTGTGTGGGAAAACATCAGATAACATTTAACATTAGTATTAATTCTTTCTTTTTATTTAGTTAGTTCTCTAAGATATCCCTTCAGTTCCTTCAGGGTTTAATAGGAGTTGAAATTCTGTTTCAAATGAGTCCAAACAATTCTGATTGTTCTATGCAAGTTAGCTCTTAAAATAATCTTTTAAAAACTCAATTTGTGTATAATCTTGATGTTTAAATGGTCATAAAAGACCAGCCCCAGCCTTTTGTTTTTGTTTTGTTTTTTTATCAATTTTTGGAGAGGTGGTTTGTGTTCTCCTATGTTAGGTGAGGGGTTGATTTAAGTATTACCAGATACTAATTTCCTAATTAATATTCTTATGTGAGTAACCTGTTATAGAATCAAATGACTTTGCTATATTTGTACATAAAGCATTTTACTGTTTACATAGCTAAATGCAAAGCTCCTAATATAATTACGAACATATTTGCAAGTATTCATTTCACAAAGGTTTTTGCTATTTCAATGTTTAAGAAACAAACAAAAGGTTTAAAACACTTCCAACTAGGCATCTTCCCAACAGCTTTTCTGCATGAAGTTTTTTAGGTTAATTATAAATTTCATTTAACCTAGGATATTTCGAGACTTCTTTGTGTAGGTTTACTTAGACTGATTATTCTGATAACATATCCTACATTCTTTTCACAATCCGATCTCTGCCTAAAATATAAATGCTTTATATGGTTTGCCTTCTTGAAATAAGGATTACCTTTTTTATCAAACTGGTGTCTTATACAAAGATGTGTCCTAGTATTTGATAAGACAAGCTGAGATTGGTTTTTGTTTTTGACCAGATGGTTTCTAGTTTGAGTCTACCATTTGCAGTATAGTTACAATTTGTAATTACAGGCTCTAATAAAATATTATGCATAAAACACAAAAACTAACTTTATATGTATCCTGCAAAGAATCATATAAAGGAAAATACACAATGTTAAAGCAAAATCGAAGTTATAAAGCTGGCTTCCAGAGTCTGTACAAACATACTTGGAGGTAATAAATATTTTATGACTCTAAAGCCATGTTCATCTTCCCTGATATTTGCTTGTCCTTGGGAGATAAGGTAGAAGCCTCTTAAAATTGCTTTGGTCAGCTTCAATATTTCATATAATTAAACAAAAACGCATGCATGTGAGGTACTTTTCTCCAAGTGCCATACATATGAAAATAATGATAAATATACCATAAGCTTCAGTAAAGACCCTCACAAGTTTAATGACCTAATATTAAAAATACTAATAAAATATTAATATCAGTTTTGCATCTGTATTGAGACCTCTCTCCTACAGTAGTATCAAAAAGCTGGTCCCAGTGGCATTCTGCTTGTAATCAGTTTTCTTGTAAATGCTGTAGTGAGCAGAATGCCAATACTTCAGTTCCCAAGTCCTCCCTAAAGGGTAGACATTTAAATTTGTATTTAACAAGATGGGGGGGGGAGGGGTTTGAAGGATTTTAAGTTTTTTTCATAACTTTCATGGGTCATTTGTGTTTTGGTTTTTAAATCTTTTAAAAGATTATACACACACACACACACACACACACACACACACACAGTGTTCTGTGAGTTCAGAAAGTTTGTATATGTTGTCTCGATACACTACAGACGTCAGTTAAATCAATGCAAGGTTTTGAGAAGTGCTACTGAGATTGACATTCTGTTCCTTGAGCACCCTTGACAGTAATTGCCCTACAACGTGCAGATATGCATTGCTGATCATGCTGGGAAAACTTGGCTAGTGTTCTAAGGCATGAGGCTGGACATTTGCACTGAAGAGCAGGAACAAGCTTTGATTACATGATCATAATTTTAAAGAAATACCACTTCCATGAATAGATGTAGAATGTGGCTTACCCAGGGCATTTGTTTCAGTATAATTACCTTGTGTTTTCAAAATCCACTATCTTAAAATAATTGCTAGCAGCCTCATGAGCAACCCTACAAATCAGGGAATTATGTACACAGTGGAATGTGGCAGAGATTTGGGGGTTTGATTTTGCAAATGCTTAAACATATCCTTTTCTTTAACTTTGAAACCAGCAGGACTCCTCACATGCATGAATTTTAAGTGTGTGCATATTTGCAGGATCAGGGTCTTTGAGAGGACTCAACTCACAAAGACTTGTGTTTTGAAAAATGTTTTATTTTAACTTCAAAAGTGCCTCTAAAAATAAAATAAATGTTCAGTTTAGGAAGAATGGCTGGAAATGACCTGGAGTAGGTACCCATGGCTGCAGTGCCGGCGTCCACTGTTTTGCCGCTCTACGCGGCGATGGGAAACAACAAGAACAAAAAAACTCATAGAGCTGCCACCGAATCACCGCCAGCGGTTCAAAGCTGCGGAGCGCCACCCCAATTACGGACGACGCACTACCCCCAGTGTTCAACACTGGTGCCCACCCTCGGAGGAGCTGCCGCCGAAATGCCACCCTGCAAATCGTGCTGCCCTAGGTGACCGCCTAGGTCGCCTAGTGCTTGCGCCGGCCCTACGTGGCTGTCGGCAGAGGTGTCTTACACCAAACCACATCTTTTAAAAAATTGTTAATATATTTTTTTAAAATCTGGCAAAAGGAGGAATTAAATGAAGTTGTTAACTTCATACTGTTTAAAATAACAAACAAGGAATAGCTCATGTTCAGCAATGAAGCATATTCCTATATCGTGAATAGGATAGATGAGATGTGAAATCTAGACATTGAGAATAAATATCAGTCTGAAAAATGACACTACTGGAAATGGTGGGGGGGGGGGGGATGTTAATGTTCAGGAATTTGGCAGAAGGGAAAACACAGTAACAAATACTGGATATTTTGTTACCATGATTGGCTGATTATTATTATTATTTAAACCGTAGCAGCCTTTTATTATTGTTACAATGGTTTTATTTTTATTTTATATTTATATATAAATAATATAATATAAAATAAAACCATTGTAACAATAATAAAAGGCTGTTGGACTGATAAACAGCTGTGTGTGTGTGTGTGTGTGTGTGTGTATGTATATTGTGATAGAGGAAGGCCAGGGAGCTGTGGCAGAGTGTTTGAGGGGAGATATATCGGCTCCAGGTTCATTAGGGCGTGGCTCCCTGTAGACTAGGGAAGCAGGCAGCAGGTTAATTAGGAGCACCTGCTGCCAATTAAGGCCTTAATAAAAACCCCAGCCTCAGGCAGACAGGTGTGGGTGTTTGGAAGGAGTTTGGAGGTGTTGGAGGAGAGAGCAGTTTGGAGGAGTTGGAGCAGAGAGAGTTTGAAGAAGTGCTGTGGTGAGCTAAGAAAGACCCAGACCTTAAGTAAAGGAACACCTGGCTTGTGTAGAGAGAGGGCAGGAAGCCCCCCACAAGCTGAAGAGTAGGAGAGGGAAGTAGTCCAGGGGAAGGAGTAGCTAATCCCAGTGGTTTACCGCTATCCTCAGGGCCCCTGGGCTGGGACCCAGAGTAGAGGGCGGGCCCGGGTCCCTCCCTCTCTCCTTCTCCCCTCTAGGATACTTGTGGGACAGTTAATACCCTGTTCAGAGGCAAGAAAAAGGCTCCCTGAATTCCCCCACAAGAAGAGAAAGCGCAGGACCCATCAATAAGTGGGAGTAAATTGCCACAATATGTATAGGTAACCATTTCCCATATTTCTTTTCTAAATGACTGTTTATCAGTCCCACAGTCTGATGTTCATATTTCTATTGACAGTCTGGTTTAGCAAATTTCAATAGCTCATTTTTGGTATTTTAACGAGTTCTAATCTAAACTACAAAAAAGCACAGTCCATGTAGCAGAGCAGATGGACTAGTCCATATAATGCTCTTTGCAAGTCTGTGTAACAACAAAGGAAAAGGACTAGTGTTTTGTAGGGAAGGAAAGGAACTTTGGCCCAAGTTCTACAATGGGCTCCACAGGGGCAGATCTACGCGTTGGACAGAGCCTTACTGTTTTCACTGGGGCCCTGTGCACAGGGCTGGCTCCAGGCACCAGCCTAGGAAGCATGTGCTTAGGGTGGCACATTTTAAGGGGCGGCATTCCAGCCAATCCTGGGGCAACACATTCTGCCCACGTGCCGCCCCCTCCCCTTTTTTTCGGTAGCGGTGCTTGGGCGCTTGGGGCAGCAAAATGTTAGAGCTGGCCCTGCCTGCGCAGGTGTAAGAGTCCACAATTGTAGGAAAGGGGCCATGATTAGGATAATACTTACAAAGTGAAATCTTGGCCCTATTGTAGTCAGTGGGATGTATGATGGTTGAGAAAATGCTGCGGAAATACTATAGAGGAACTTGTTTCTGAGTTCTCTTCTGTTTCACTGCAATAGAACCTTAATTTGTGTTTTAATCAACTGCTAATAAACGAACAGTAGTAGCTCAGTAAAGAGCTGGAAGTAGGGTTGCCAGGTGTCCAGTTTTTGACCAGAATGCTCAGTTGAAAAGGGATCCTGACCAGGCCGTTAAAAGTTCAGGCTCCCTGCAGGCTCCCTGCCTGCCCTGGCTCCAGGAAACGACCAGCATTCTCCTCCAGCTCCTAGGTGGAGGTGTGGCCATGGGGGTGCTGTCCCTGCCCTGAACGTCGGCTCTGCAGCTCCCATTGGCCAGGAACCGCAGCAAATGAGACCTACGGGGGCGGTGCCTATGTACAGGGGCAGCACGCAGAGCCACCAGGCCACCCCTCCACCTAGGACCCAGAGGGAAATGCCAGCCACTTCCGGCAGCCGCCTGAAATAAACACCATCCGGAGCCCACATCCTGAACCTTCGCCTGCATCCCAACCACCTGGCCCAGCCATTAGCTCCCTCCCAGAGCCTGCACCCCCTCCTGCACTCCAAAACCCTTGGCCCCAGTTCCACTCCAGAGCCTGCAGCTGGAGTCCTGACCCCCTGTACCTGGAATCCCTCATTTCTGGCCCCACTCTAGAGCCCACACTCCCAGCCCAGAGGCTGTATCCTCTCCTACACTCTATCCCTCTGCCCCAGCCCCTCCCGCACTTTGAACCCCTAATTTCTGTCCCTACCCTGGAGCCCCCACCCCTTCCTTCACTAACTTCCTGCCCAGCCTGGTGAAAATGAGCAAAGGAGGGGTCCGGGGAGAGCAAGCAATGAAGGGAGGGGGATGGAGTGAGCAGGGGGAGGGGCTGGGGACAGGACAGGGATGTTTGGTTTTCTGCAATTGTAACATTGGCAACCTCAACTAGAAGTAGTGCGGGGGGAAGGTCTCATTTTAAGCCAGTAGTCTTTACAAAATATTCTACAGCGCATGTACTATCACTCAAATCATTTTGCAGTGTCTGTGTGTTTGCCTATTGTGCTATCCTTGACATTTTCGTTTGCTTACTCACTGACTTGCAAAGTTTGTTCATCTGTCTACCTCTCAACAGCCTAACCAAACAATGTGAAATGTGTGACACCGCCCATGTAACAAATACGTTGAGAAATGATTAACTTTAAGTTTCAACATCTCCATTTTGTCTTGTACACCTTTTTTTCTTTTCCACATAGATTACCAGTCCTCTGACACTAGTTTCATTTTTAAACTTTCCTTCAGTTTAGATGTCTTTCATCCCCTCTGCCCCTCCATTGCCACTCCCACCGGTTCAGCCTGGGGACTCTCCCAGTCTACTACCTTCATGAAACTGCATGCTGTCCCTTCTCACTTTGATAACCATTGTAAAAGACCTTTTGCTGTTGGGCTGGTTATTTACATGGAGACAACATTAACCAGTGCTCTATGTGCTGGTTGGCTCATTACAGACATTGTTTCTCGTCTCTCCATGTTCACACACCCCATTCAAATGCTAGAAGAATAATCCACACTCCCTGATCGGAGATAACAAGCTGGCTCAGCTTAATTGGACTAACCTTTTCACCTCCCACCTTGCTCTTACCTACTTTTCTATACTGCCTATTTGTGAACACTTCCTCTGCCTGCATCCAACGAAGTGGGTATTAGCCCAGGAAAGCTCATGCTTCAAAACTTTATAGTTAGTCTTTAAGGTGCCACAGGACTTTGTTACCTCTGCTATTCCAGACTAACACGGCTACCACCCTGATTCTTATTTAGTGTGTATATACAACGAGTTTAGTTATACAGTATATTATAGACTTTTAGAAAGAGACTTTCTAAAAACATTAAAATGTATTACTGGCACATGAAACCTTAGAGTGAATAAATGAAGACTCGGCACACCACTTCTGAAAGGTTGCCAACCCCTGCTATACACCTAGGCATTCTTCCAAATATTCCTCTAATTCACTCTAATTTAAAGAAATAAAATTTATCTTCAGAAGGAACAGAGGAAACAAAATCTATAGTGAAGCTCAGTCTTTTGTTTTGAGAAATCTATGTTATAATCTCATTCCAGATAATAGAAAAATACTGTAACTTTTTAAAAAAGCCAATATTTAAGATTTATCAAATCATTAATTTTCAGAAATAAAATTGTAAAAGAACACAACTAGCAAAATTAGTGCCAATAAATAACACACACAACTGTGGGCAAACATAGTAGTTAGATTGCATTTTCAGTCTCATTTGATGTTTGCAGGCAATTCTTACCAGATGGGCTGATAATGTAATTAGGAATCATTGTGTTAAATGAGGCAGTATTTAAATTGGCTGCTAATTTTCCTATCTATTAACCCACTTAAAAAAAAGTGTTATCCAAATGATTTCTGGCAGCTAATCACTAATGACCTGTTTCCCCTCTCTTAATGTATTATTTAGCAAATTACTTCTAGTAAAGTTGATTACAGATGTGTAAAACAAAATAAGAGATGAATTAATGCTATGTTTGGGTTTTTTTAACTACAGTAGACTTTTAGTGTCCCAGGAGATTTGCATGTGTCCGAGTATACTGCTTTACTAACTTTTTCACTTGCGCAAGCATTGGAGTTTCTATACATATTAAGGGAATAGTCCCTAATGGTGGGCAGCAGCCCTTTGAATAGCTTATTGTATGGTAGCGTGACCGATGTCCCAATTTTAAAGGGACAGTCCCAATTTTTGGCTTTTTCCTATATAGGCTCCTATTGTCCCCCACTCCCATCCTGATTTTTCACATTTGCTGTCTGGCCTATTGTATGTGCACACTCCATAAAGAGAGTAGGACTAAATCTTATTTGAAACAGAAGTGGGAAGTGTGAAAGCAAAGGGGGACAAGTTTTGATCAGCGTGTGACTGTAACAACTCCCCAGAATGGGTCTTTGTATCTTCACTGCAGAATGTCAGTTTGAATAGCAATTTGTCACGTGAATGCTGGTTATACTAGAGTGGGCTTGCGACTTTTTTGTGTTCTACTGTTCTTTGTATTTTATGAGGGATTTTTTTCCTTTGTTTAAGAACCAGACAGAGTGAATCCTGTATTGCTCCGTGAAGTGGGCGGTAAAGTTGCCTTTATTCAGAGATCCCATGAATGGTGTGGTGCTGCTTTTCTGGGGTTTTAAAGGATCTTTCATATATGAGCTGTTTGTGATTTTGATTTTTTTTTAAATTAAACTCCATGTATGGTGCCATGTATTTTACTGATGTCAAAGCAACACATACATGCATATTATTACTTCACTCAAAGATCACAAATTGCTTTAGATGCACTAATTAATTTGAAGTCTTGCATCTAGAGCTGGACATAATTTTTCAACTGAAGTGTTTTTTCAGCAAAAAATGCGGTTTTGGAGACAAAATGTTTTATGAATTTGTCGGTTACACCAAATTGTTAAGAATCCGAGAGGTAGCAGTGTTAGTCTGGAATAGCAGAAGTGATAGAGTCCTGTGGCACCTTAAAGACCAAAGTATTGAAGCATAAGCTTTTGTTGGCTAATACCCACTTCGTTGGATGTATGCAGTGGACAAATTGTTAAAACATTTATTTTTTTTAAAGTTTCACTTTGGCACATTTGAAATGAAATGTTTCAATTGTCTTATTTCAGATTACTCTGTTTTGAAATTGTTGTGTGTGTGTGTGTGTGTGTGTGTGTGTAAAAATGCTTGGAATCAAAATGAAATGTTTCATTTCAGGTTGAATGAAATGTTTGGTTTCACAATAAATTATTTTTTTCAGTTGGGGTGGGGGGTTTGCCAGTGAACCAATCCATTATTTACCCAGCTCTATATGCAGACCCTCTTTGAGGTAATATTTGTTGTTTTT
Organism: Sternotherus odoratus; assembly: GCA_032164245.1. Lineage (NCBI taxonomy): Eukaryota > Metazoa > Chordata > Testudines > Kinosternidae > Sternotherus > Sternotherus odoratus. The sequence goes on from JAVMKO010000001.1 coordinate 167,492,519, forward strand.
AATGAGCTTAGTCACAGTAGCCATTTCTTTCTGAAAGAATATTCATCTCTAAAGAAAAATAGAATAAAATAGTTGTTCTCTGTAGATAAATTATAAGACATTATTCCAAGCCACTGGTTAAATGAAGGATACAGTTTGTCATCTCATTATTTTATTGCCAGTCAGACATAGTGTTTTTCTTAAAGCTTCAGCTTCTGGAATCAAGTGAGTCTAAGTATTTCAGCTTTCATTTTGAAGGGAAAAGGTAAGTTTCTAGTTCTTATGGTTAGCGAATAAAGCTTGAAAACATGATCTAAATGTACCCCAAAGTCTGAGAAACCAGAAGGCAAGTAAAAGGTACCCCCAAAAGCTATTATTTTTAACTTGCTTCTGATTTTTGAATGTTTTTGGCGTTGGTAGCAATGAGGATAAGCTATTCTGTCAACAACTGAGCAGTTCAGAACATTGTGCCAGAGACTGATGGTCAGTTATTTTATCTCTACTTATCTGTTCAGTCCCATATCATTTATTAACTAGGTAAGCTAAGGTTACCCAAGAAAGTGAGAATGGAAATGTTTTCATTTTTTAAATATGCTTCTTAGAATTGCGATTGATTTGTCCAATAAAAGTTACCTGATGCACTTTTGCCAGACAATTGCCAGCAGATTGAGGGACGTGATCATCCCCCTCTATTCGACATTGGTGAAGCCTCCTCTGGAGTACTGTGTCCAGTTTTGGGGCCCACACTACAAGAAGGGTATGGAAAAATTGGAGAGAGTCCAGAAGAGAGCAACAAAAATGGTTAGAGGCCTGGAGCACATGACTTATGAGGAAAGGCTGAGAGAATTGGGATTGTTTAGTCTACAGAAGAGAAGACTGAAGGGAGATTTGATAGCTGCTTTCAACTACCTGAAAGGGTGTTCCAAAGAGGATGGATCTAGACCAGGGGTCTCCAAACTTTTCAGCCCGAGGGCCGCATTAGCTATCAAATAGCAGTTCGGGGGCCGACAACACACTCGAGGTCCAAATAAAAAAGAATCAAAACATGGATGTTGTTTTTAATTATTTATTTAATATTATTTTATTCAGTTATTATTTAATAACACATTGATACACTACACATGAACACTACACATGAACACCTGTTCACAACACATGAACACTACACATGAACACCTGTTCACTACACATGAACACTACACATCAACCCCCCAACTGACCCACCCAGCCAGGTCTCTCACCCCAAAACCTCCTTTCCTCCAACCCCCCCCCCAACTGACCCACCCAGCCAGGTCTCTCACCCCCCCAACTGACCTGCTCAACCCGGTCTCTCCCCACAGACCGGTTCGCCGCCTGGCAGTGGGTGGCTCCTTGTTTCGCCCCCTGCAACTGCGTGGCGGTGCGGCGCGTCCCGGCCCCAGCTCCGAGCCGTCCCTGGCCGGCGGCGGCAGCCGAGCACGCGGCGCGTCCCGGCCCCGCGGCTGGCGGCGGCGGCCGAGCGCGCGGCGCGTCCCGGCCCCGCGGCTGGCGGCGGCGGCCGAGCGCGCGGCGCGTCCCGGCCCCGCGGCTGGCGGCGGCGGCCGAGCGCGCGGCGCGTCCCGGCCCCGCGGCTGGCGGCGGCGGCCGAGCGCGCGGCGCGTCCCGGCCCCGCGGCTGGCGGCGGCGGCCGAGCGCGCGGCGCGTCCCGGCCCCGCGGCTGGCGGCGGCGGCCGAGCGCGCGGCGCGTCCCGGCCCCGCGGCTGGCGGCGGCGGCCGAGCGCGCGGCGCGTCCCGGCCCCGCGGCTGGCGGCGGCGGCCGAGCGCGCGGCGCGTCCCGGCCCCGCGGCTGGCGGCGGCGGCCGAGCGCGCGGCGCGTCCCGGCCCCGCGGCTGGCGGTGGCGGCCGAGCGCGCGGCGCGTCCCGGCCCCAGCGCGGAGCCAAAAAGATCTCCGCGGGCCGGATGAGAGGGCCTCGCGGGCCGCATCCGGCCCGCGGGCCGTAGTTTGGAGACCCTTGATCTAGACTGTTCTCCATGGTAGCAGATGACAAAACAAAGAATAACAGTCTCGCGTTTCAGTGGGGAAGGTTTAGGTTGGATATTAGGAAAAACTTTTACACTAGGAGCGTGGTGAAGCACTGGAGTGGGTTATCTAGGGAGGTGGTAGAATCTTCTTCCTTAGAGGTTTTTACGGTCAGGCTTGACAAAGCCCTGGCTGGGATGATTTAGTTGGGGGATTGGTTCTGCTTTGAGCAGGGGGTTGGACTAGATGACCTCCTGAGGTCCCTTCCAACCCTGATATTCTGTGATTCACTCCCAGTGCTGCTAAAATGATCATTTCAGGATGAACTGTGAATTAAAATATCTTGACCCAAACTCTTTTTTATTTTATTTTTTTAATCTGTCGTAATGCTCCTGCTTCCCCCAAGTTTATCCTTGTTTCTCCCCTTCCTCTCCCACTTCTAACCTGACTCTTTCTTCCCATTCCCAGATCTCTCTCTGCTGCTAGTGCTATAAATACTTGAAACCTGTCTTGCATCATCTTTCAGGAAGAGGAAACATTCACTGTCCCCTTAGTTCTGCTACCAGTGAGACTTGAGGCAAACACTCCATAAGTACTAACATATCTAATATTTTAATTGCAATACATTAGGAATCCCCCCCTTCCCCCAACTACCCCGCTTCCATTTAAATTGATTATAAAATAACCACATTTTCAAGCCTAGGTTAACAACATATGCCCTTGATCCCGACAGCCCCAATCCTGACAACACTTATACATATAGTTCCATTGACTACTTGTGTACCATAAGTTAAATGTCTGTCCACAGAATCAGGTACTCCGTGAACTCAAGAGTAACCCTGCGTGCTTATTTCTTCTCCTTTTAAACACTTCCTCCCCCCCCCCCCCAAGGTTTAGCAGGAGCCAAGGACTAAAATAAAATTCAAATGCAGAAGATCTTCATAGGTGGAGCCAGGCTGCAAGATCCTATTCCGGTGCTTCTCAAACTGTGGGTTGGGACCCCAAAGTGGGTTGCAACCCCATTTAAATGGGGTCCCTAGGGCTGGTGTTGGACTTGCTGGGGGGCCAAAGCCCAAGCCCCCCCCTCCCCTTGCCTCTGGCTCAAGCTTTAGTCCCCCCTTCTGCAGTCATGTAGTAATTTTTGTTCTCAGAAGAGGATCACGGGGCAAGGATGTTTGAGTCCTCTCCCTCCACCCCGACCACTCTAAATGCAGATGTACTTTTCAAGTGATCTTGGTTCAAATAGTGATTGGAGCTGTTTATAGCTCTTGTTCAATGGTTAATACCTTATCGAAGATGTCTCTCTACATGCAACAGGCTGCCTAGAACTTTAAATAATGGGATACTAACAATTCAGAATGAATTTGACCCTAAAAAGCTATTTGTGGAAACCACTGAATGTATCTGCTTCTTGAATTAGGGCTTCAGTGCTCTACCTCTTTTCCCCCTCCCCTTCCTTTGTATACATGTGGATTCATCAAAGCATTTTACTGTCCTGGGCAAATTTGATGAAAGGTCACAGCAAGATATCTTCTCTTACAGTGATTTTTGCATAAATATTTGTGTTTATTCTCTGCAGCACTGTTCATCTCCATTTATAAATTTAAGATTTTACTTATGGTTTCATTTTAAGCTTAAATTGAATGTGAAAACAAAGCCCTCTTTCTTTTCTGGTTTTGCAGTTAAATATTCTGGTTGACACAGGAAGCAGTAATTTTGCAGTCGCAGGTGCCCCAAATCCTGATGTAACATCATACTTCAATACAGAGGAGTAAGTATTTTTTTAAAAAAACTCTTTGAATAGGATTGAATGTCCTGGGTGCTGGCCTGTATATGGAAAAGACAATGCGAAGGAGGTGGATGGGCTTCTATTGCCATTGATTGCTGAATGCGGTATATATAGGGTAGGTCTTCACTACCCGCCAGATCGGCGGGTAGCAATCCCTCTTTTAGCGATCGATTTCTCGCGTCTCATTAAGACGTGAGAAAGTAGACTCCTGTAACTCTAGCTTGACGCAAGGCGCAAGTCGACGGGGGAGCGCACCGCTGCCACCATGAGGACAGCAGGTAAATCGGCTGAAGATACGCTGACTTCAGCTTAACGTAGCTGAAGTTGCGTATCTTCAGTCGATCTCGCCCACCAGTGAAGACCAGCCCTATGTCTCTTATTTTTTAACACCCTTCCTCATGCTGAGTAGCTCCTTACTCTTCAACTGGTTCCACTGATTTCAGTGAAGCTACTTGTGGCATAAGGTGTGTTTTTTGAATCTAGCCCTGAATTACTTCTAGGATACCAAATGCTTTAGAATCTAGGCACCAAATACAAGATCAAGATAAGCATTAAGATTAATTGAAATGTCCTCAGGCCTTGTCATCTCAGGGTTTGGCTGTTTTTGCCATTTTTTCTTCTTTACATTATTTTAGATAGGCTTCTGCAAATGATGTAACTATATCTAGGTTTGCCAGAATTTGACTTATCAGTTAAAATTATATTTAAAAAAATATCAATCGGACATGCCAACCCCCCCCCCTCCAAAAAAAAAAAAACCACATGTAGAAATTGGGATATATTTTTTTATTTTTATTTTTTTTTGGCTTAATTGGCTTGTGAGTTGCTTGTTGGCTAGCTTTTTTTGGCTTGGTTTGTTTTTGTTTTGTTTTTGTTAGGCTCTCCTGGCAAGCAGGGGAGAGAGAGTGCACAGGCGGCCCACCCTAGTCCCAGACTTCATGTTGGGGGGGGGGGAGGGGGATCTAATCACGTAGAGTGTTGGAGTTCTTAGGGACTGGCTTGTTTTGCCCTTTTTTTGAAATGGGATTAACTTGATTTTTGGCTTACTGTTAAAATTGGCTTATTTACTGTGTGAAAGTTGGCAACAGAGAGATCAATGTTTATATTCAAGCATTTTTTTAAGAAATTTTTAATGTGCAAAATGTATTGTACTCATTTTTATTATTTAAATTTTCAGTGTGGGAAATTATGGGGGTGATTAGAGAATTAATGACAATAGACATCAAGTTTCAAAACGTTAAAGCTTTATAATCATTAAAATGTGAATTGTCAATGTTGTGTCAAAATATACAGAGTAAATATCTTTAAATCAAACTCTACGTTCTGAAGCAGCATTTTTCTTACTCTTTCTGTAAATTTTGATGATCTAACAATATTTTCTTTGGTTTATGTGCATATGGTGAAATAATCTTAATCCTTCCAAACCCAACTGTAAATCCTTCCAAACCCAACTGTAAATCTTCAATTGATTTATATGGCCAAAACTATTTAGAAGATGGGTATGCTGACAGATACTTTCTATTCTTGATACCTCTTTATGCATCTTAGATGGGTGTGTGTTTCGTATTTGGCTTTTTTTAATGTATGCAATAAAACATACTTGGGGTGGAGAGAAATATTGCATTTCTTCAGAAATATGGCAACATGTAAGACTGCACTTGATCCAAGAAACACCAGTAGAGAGTTTGCACAGTATATTCTAGAAATAAGACATTTTTGAAGATTCAGAATTTCTCCTTCAGTGCTATCCCAGGAATTGTTAATATTGGAGTCTTTGTATGCCAACTGAACAACACCTGTTCAATAATGGTTTTAAGGAGGATATAAGTGTTATGGGGAAGCTATCACCTGATAGATTCCTGAGTAATGCTGTGCAAATAGATATTTTTCAGTTTGCTGGGAACTCAGAAAAATTGGGCCAAAAAAAAAATCATTATGGGTCAAACCAAACATTTCACTTGGATTGAGAGCATTTTTAATGTATTAAATTTGAAGGAAGCATCTAAATCCAAAAGCTGTTTTGAATTTTAAAAAATCAAAAGGTTTTGTTTTAAAATGCCTGAAGGAAAAGGGGGAGAGCTCAGTGGTTTGAGCATTGGCCTGCTAAACCCAGGGTTATGAGTTCAATCCTTGAGGGGGCCATTTAGGGATCTGGAGAAAAAAATCTGTCCGGGAATAGTACTTGGTCCTGCTAGTGTAGGCAGGGGACTGGACTCGATCTTTCAAGGTCTTCCCAGTTCTATGAGAGAGAGATATCTCCATAAAGGCTTCGACTGCTTTGGAATTAGTGTTTGTTTTTTCTACACAACCAAGTCAGCAAAGCTGACCTGAATGTCTGCAAAATGCTTAAATGTCACTGGGTCTGCATTTTTTGGCTGAAATATTTCACCTGAGTTGTGAATGAGGGGAAATCCACACAGACACACCTCAGAAACTTTCAGAAGCTAAGCATGGGGGCCAATTCCAGCCCTCCTGTGAGTTTTAGTAGACTTTGTGGGGGCAAGTGATTAAGTTTATCTTGGCACATTGGAGTGGTAGCTAGAGGAGGAGCAGTGGCTAGCTCCTCTAAGGGTTTGGTTTTGGGGGAGAATTTGAGAAGTCTCCCCTCCCATGGGCCGTAGTTTGCCCACCCCTGCCCTAAACCCTCTGGAAGCTGATTCCCAATCCCTCCAGTAAACCACGCTCTTTCTTGTCCCTGCCCAAAAAGGCCTTAAAACATTGCCGGTCCTGCAAACATCCAGAGGCTTACAAGTGGAGAGCCTTATTCCCATATACCTCTTAGGCTGTGTAGCAAATGATCCCCTAACTTGAGGACCTGCAGAGAATGGGGTCTCTCCACTGTATAGACTTTAGGACGTCAGAAGCTTAGGGACTCCTTTCACAGGCTGGTAATTGAGGACTGGGTTATGAGGAGACTTTCTGGCCAACAGACTAATGGGGAGGGGGAGGAGAAGGCATGTGGGGAATCCTTCCTTGCCCTCCTTCTCTTCACCAGGGACTTCTTAGAATCTGTAGGGAAAGGTCTTATCTCTAGGATTTAGGACCATCTAAAAACAAATCTACCCCCAAACCTAAAAAATGCCACTTGAAGGTTGTAATTACATGTCCATGTTTTGTGTATGTTATCTTTTTGGGAAACACTGACAGAAAAAATGGACATTGAAATCCAGGGTTAATGTTACTCTTCACTGTGCTTGTAATGAGTTTCACTAAAATAACCACAACTGTAACTCACTCCTGGCAGATAGATAACAAAAAGGCAAATGACATTGCAGGAATGCAGAGAGGAACAAAAACATTCAACAAATCCTAACTAAGCATAGTATTAGACTTGGTAGCACAAGCATTTTGAACATACCAACATGGGTAGATCACATGTTTCTAATTCCAAACACTACTTTAAAGCATAGATATACTGTGGGTGGAATCCTGGCCCCACTGAAGGCAAGGAGAGTTTTACAATTGATGTTAGTGGGTCCAAGATTCCATTGCATTGCAGTTCACAGAGGCTAAATATGAGTGCCTAAAGATCAGTGCCTAATTTGCTCTAAAAGGAAATAAAAATAATTGCAAATCCCTCCTCCCCTTCAATTGTATCTCATGCAATTTCCTTTCCATTAAACAACAGCAGTACACGCTTCTCCTACAGTTATCAAAATGCAAAAAAGGGGGTGGGCGAAAAGAATGAATTAGTGCTTTGTTGTAAAACTGTTGAAAAAGTTAAGGATGTGTCCCCCTTTTTATTACACTGTCAGTGCAAAGTTAGAAATGGAACCTTCATTCTGAATTTCCCAAGTGTCTAGTTTTTTGTAGCTTCTTTTAATTCACATGACAAAATATACATGCTTAATTTCAACTTAATTCAGTTTTTTGTGTAGATCAGAAAATTATCTTGCTACCCCTGAGTCTCCAGGAAAACCACTTGGAACTATGAGATTTTAGAGCAGTGGTTCCCAAACTTTTAACACCCTGTGAACCCCTTTCACTAAAATGTGAACTCCCCTCCTAAAAATGAATATTTCCATGGATTTTTCTCCCTTACCTCAGCATAAATTCTAAAAGCAGTGATCTTGGAAATATAAAATGTGTGTTTATGACATGCTTATTACACACTATTAATTATTTATCATTACAGTTTTTTTGTTACATTATGAAAACCGCAACATTCTTCTAAGATCTCATATCACTTTTGATTAAGCCTGTTATAAGACAAGTCTCCTATCAGAGGTGCCAGCATTAAAACTGGGCACAGGGGAAAAACCTGTGTGCACCCTGGAATCTGAGGAGGCACCGCCAGAAAAGTGGGGAGGTATGCAAGAGCTACCAGAAGAAAAGGGGAAGGGACATGCGGAGGGGAGGGGGTCACGCTGACACGGGGATGGCATGTGACCCTCGTTTAAACCCCCCCCCCCCCCATTCTGACACTTCTGGCTCCTATGTTTCATCAAGGAGTATGAGATGTGAAACCACGTGAAAGAATTTAAGAAGCCAACTCAGAGTTCCTCCTACACAAGCATTCAGGTCTTGATCAGTCCAGGCAAACAATGCACATTACAACAAAGCTTAAACTTGTTCTTCATAATCATTTAAAAACACTAGCAGCCTATTTAATTTTAAAAAACAGCAAAAAAAATCTACCTCCCTTTCTATTTTGTATGAGGAGTTTTGAAGTTTAAATCTCCTCAACGTCATAGAGATGCTTGCTTTCGTCTACTTAGCTCTTTGAAGACCCCAAGCCTCCGGGCTGCTGGCCCAGTGCTGCCTGGGGTCCCTATGGACAGCTCTGTCTGCCATTAGGGATTTTTTTCCCCCAAGAACCCCCAGGGATTCATGAACCCCAGTTTAGGAGCCACTGTTTTAGAGGAACCCTTGATCTCAGTGTTCTAGAAAGGGAAAGTTTTGTTTTTGCTGAGAATATCTTGTATGATGATTTATTCATGAAGTATGTTCTATTGCCTGTTCAACTGGTGGCATTTTTCTAAAGCCAACTAAAATATTGTAACTGGGCAGTCCAGCAGTATAATATGCAAGTTAATATTTCAACTATTGTTAGTGTAGTGTATAAATTACCATCCATCAGGATTACTGAAACAGATCCTTAAGTGGGATAGTGAGAATGTTCTCAGGTAGTGGATGGAAACCACTTGAGACTTTTGCAAGTGGATCGTCAAGAAAAAAGTTCTTAAACATTCTATTTCTCTTGCTGTTCAAAAATACATGTTGGTGAATGTACCTTCCTACTTTTCCACAAAGGAATTACTTGAACTATTATGTGGAGTTTTTAATATGATATTTCAGATTATATCATGTTGAGTCTTCAATTAGCCTAATCTTTATTTTTTGGAAGTTGCTTTTTCAAATAATTTTGGTTGTAAAAGTCCATCTAGTTTTCTTCTTCTCTAAAACTTTTTAACTAATCAGTTATGTTAGCTAAGTCTACTGCCTTAGAACTGATCTGTAACGACTACTGGGACAGGCATGTATTTGATCATTCCTTGGACTTGGGAGGTAAATCTAACTCCCCAGTCAGACACATCTAAAAATTGAGAGCCAGGAATATCCATAAATTGAGTCTACAACCAGAAGGGACCACTGGAATCATCTAGTTGGACCTCCTGTATGATTTGAACCATAGAACTTCCCCGAAAACATTCCCTGTTTGAACTAGAGTACATCCTTTAGAAAAACAGGATTTAAAAATTGTCAGTGATGGAGAATCCACCCCAACCTTCAGTAATTTTTTCCAGTGGTTAATTTATCCTCACTGTTTGGGCAAAAGAAAAGAAAAAAATTTGCTTTATTTCTAGCTTGTTTAAGCTATATCTAATTGACATCATGCTAAAAATATACATAAGGGCAAGCAGAAGTAAGTCACATTGCCTTGCAGTATTCTTGTATAGTTTTAATGGTACATGCACTGAAGAACTGAGTCCAAAAAGAATACCCAACCTTGCCTTCTTGGTTAAATATTTGGTAATTTAAACCATGGAAGAGATTTAATCTATTGATTCTCTCATTTTTTTGCTATTGTCCGATTTTCTTTAGACATTGACTTGGATCTGTGGAGACTGTTAGGGGATGTACAGGAAAATATGAAGCAAACTTTCTCTCTGCCTGGTTTTACTGGCTTTTGGGGTCTGGGTGTGGCATTTTTGAGTGGCAAGTGGGGATTATGGAAGGATTCCATGATCATGGACAAATTGTGTGCTAGGTTTTCGTCCTATTGCTCTGCCAGTGAATCTTCTCCTGAACTGATTGCTTTTAAGGCAGACAGACAGGTATTGGGTAATGTTTTAATACTGAAGACAGATACACAACTAACACTCAAATGCAACCACAACTTATTTCTAGTTATGACTGAAACTACCAAACTTGAAGTGTTTTGTGTTAAACTGATTATTCTTGTTTTTGTTCTCTGCATGTATGTTTTTTAAATATTACAGTTGCATATATGTTATCCTAGGCCCACTCCAAGTACAGAAGAGGTTAATCTAAGGCAGTAGTTACCAAAAAAAATTTCCTGGAGACCCAGTTGGAAAAAAACTTGATGCCCACAACCCAATGGAGCTGGGGATGACAGGTTTGGGATGTGGGAGGGGCTGACGGCTGAGATAAGAGCTGTGGGGTGGGAAGGGCCAGCTCCACCTTCTTTGCCGCCCCGAGGAAAAAATAAATAATAATAATAAAAAAGGCCACCCACACTCCCGCAGCAAAAAGCAGCCTGAACTGCCTCCCCAAGATTTACTAGAATGCTGCCCCTCACAATGTGCTGCCCAGACACACATTTCCTCGGCTGGTGGCTGGAGCCAGCCCTGGGGTTGGGGCCAGGAATGAGGGGTTCAGAGTGTGGGAGGAGACTCTGGGCTTGTGCAGGAGGGTGTCAGGGCTCTGGGCTGGGAATTCAGGCTCTGGGGTGGAGCCAGGAATGCAGAGTGTGGGATGTAGGAGGGGTTCTGGGTTTGTGGGGCTCAGGGCTGTGGCAGGGGTTTGAGGCATGGACTTACCTCTGGCAGCTCCTGGTCAGCGGTGCAGTGGGGGTGCTAAGGCAGGTTTCCAGTCTGTCCTGACACCATGGACTGTGCTGAGCCCTGGAAGTGGCAAGCAGCAGATCCAACTCCTAGGCAGAGGCACACAAGTGGCTCTGCGCAGCTCTTACCTGCAGGCACCACTACCCCAGCTCCTATTGGTTGGAAACCAGCCAATGGGAGTGAAGAGCCGGTGCTTGGAGTGGGGGCACAGTGCAGAGTCGATTACAGGTGCACGTGTCAGTGGCGCTCCTGAAGCGCATGCCCTGCTGCTTTGGCTGCCTCCTCGACTTGTGCCCTCTGCCTCCTAGAAAGAGCCCGAGGGCTTCTATAGGCTGCATCACAGGAGACCCCATGGGACTTCAGTCCCATGTTGTGGTGGGGAGAAGTAAGTACTAGTGGCCCTACAACCCCCATAGTTGCTTTCCAGGGAAGGAAGTCTGGGTCCTTTGATTATCCCAGCAATTCCAGTGTGCTCCCTTCAAGGAGTGCTGGAGCCTCTTATATTTCCTAATCATGGCCAATATGGTTTGTGTGGGATTTGAGTGGGTTGTTTGTTTAAAATTCTGGGACCATGAATTAGAACAACTTACAAGAAGTCAAAACGTTCTTGGATCAGTCAGATGACAATCTTGGCTGGCTCAGGTCACGCAGTCCAGAGCAGATGTAGAAAGTGTATATACATGCCATAAAATAAAACTACCTCCACCAGGTTCTCCTCAGATCCCATGATGCTGATGGGTTATCACACTCCTAATAAATGAGGGAAAGTGATTTATAGAATAAGGGTTTGATGTGCTCAGTGTTGCTAGACACATGTACTTAGAAATCAGAAGTATGATTTTTCTCCTCTTCTTCCCATTCCTCTCCATCCCCCCAAAAGGGGGCTTAAAAATGGTGAACTTTTCTAAATGGGGGGGGGGTTGCCTTTGGGTATTTTTGAGCTTTTTATATGGAAGCCTTCACCCCTAATTTGTGTGTGATCATTTCAAGCTTCAAATTCAGCCTTAAATGGCTTCACACAAGCAAATCTCGCTCCTTGCTCAGAATAGGACTCTTCTTAATCCCTCCTATCCTCTGGTGTTTGGGAAGCTGTAATATTTCACTTTTTTTTGCCCCCTTCTTTATCCTCCCAGCGTCTCCCCTCCCTTCCCAATTCTCAGACTCCCTCCAGGCTCTGTTGTCCCACACAGACCCCCCCCCAAATTTGCCTGCCACCTATTTTCTCTCCCTTTCCCCAGCCCCTTCAGTTTCCTTCATAAAAATTGCCGGTTACTCTGACCCTATTTTGATTTGATAAAGTTGTTGTAATATTCCAGTACTGCTTTGAGACGTCATTTGGGATCAGGTGCACCATTGTGCTAGGTGCTGTACAAATGCAGAGGTAGACATAATCCCGTTAACACAACGGTAGCAGTGACAAATTAAAGGTGGTAGACTACTTCTGAAATGTAAGGAAGTTGGATACTCAGCTGGTTTTGGGACATGCCTAGTGACTGAGGTACATACCTGGCAAGAAGTTGATGAAGATATGCTATTGGAAACAGATATTTCCAAAATTTGTAGGGACATGTGATTGATAAAACTGCAATTGAAGAAGAATATCTCAAGTTCAGATGCATGAAGGTGATGTTTTTTCCTTGATGGAGGAGAACAGACTCTGTAGGCAGACTTTCTAAAGAAATCCATAAGGGCATTAGAAAAGAAGGGCCATTAAGATAAGGGAAAAGTATAGTTGCAATATGTACTGCACTAAAGGTAGCACTAGGAAAGTGGCATTGAAGAAGTGCTCCTAGAAGTGGTCCATTAGTTCATCTTTCTTTTTTTCTTGAGGATTATGGACACTAACGGACCACAATGACTTTTTAATGGTTAGACAACCCTGAATTTTAGGGAGTTTATAATGGAGAACTAAGTTTAGGGTTTTTTTTCTTTTCCCCTACCACTACGCATAAGGGCTTCAAATTTAAGTGAATTTTTTTTTTTAATTAAAAACTGCAGTTTGGCTGGCTGATAGTCCAACAAAATAGCCATATCCCCCCCTGTGCACGGGTGGATGGAGGGAAGCATTTGAGATTATAATTTGGTCCTTTTGTTCATGGGTCAGCAGTTTGAGTATGCAAGAAAGTTGACACTCTGCTTCTTTTCCCTCTTTTTGGACTGGCAGTTGAGCTCCAAAGAAAGCCTTTTCATCCTTCTCTTCAACAAGGGCTGTGGGAATCGCATGCAGACCAGGCTGGGGTTTCTTAAGGAGTTTTCCACTGAGCATGAAAGGAGTTCTCCTTTTTAGGGAATCTCATGATTATAGGGGAAAACTGGAAGTCTTCTGTGCAATCTTAGATGCTCATGCAGTCTCTTATACATCATACTCATTGCTACTGAACTAACAAGTTTTGTGTGTTTTTTTTCCCCTGGCTCTGCTGAGCTTACAGAAAAGGCCCTGTTAGAGTAAGTTCACAGAAAAGGAAGTGAGTTGACCAGTTTCCACTTGCCTCTTGGGAGAGGAAAAAAGCCTGAAATCTTTATAATAAAAATATTCACAGCTATGTTGGTTCTCCAAGGAAAAAAAGTGCTGAGGTATGTTAATGTGATAACCATTTTGGAGGGGTTCCCCCCCCCCCCCCAATTTCAGGTGGAAAAGGTGTCTGGTTATGAAGCCAACATTTTCCTCTCCTTAGAGACTGGGAAATTTTTGTAATTGTGTATATAATATTTTTTAAAAGCATGTAAGGTAAACTGTTCAACTTCACTGTGATGTGCAAAGATACTGTGCACAGTTTTTTGGGAGAAGATGCCATGTTGTATAGGCTCACTGCACTCTTCCTCAAGATTCCTATGAACTTTAGAGGTTAGGGGATTTGTATCCACCCCCGGGCAAGTTTTGCTTGGTTTTGGATTTTGATGCAAAAGATTTTCATCCAGCACATCTTCACATATCATTGAATATAAATGTGTTGAGGAAACAGATGCAGATGGTTCAACAAGCGCAGCTTGTCTTTAATGTATATTCACGTCTATATGTTTAAATCTATATATATAAAGTCAAATGGTGTATGCGTGCGTACGTTCCCTTACTCCTTCCACACCGTTTGAGCTAGAGACTTGAAATTTGGTACCGTTATAGGCTTTAGGGTCCTAATCAGGGTAAGAATCAAAAAAATTTCAAATCTCACCTCTGACGCCCCCTAGGGGTGAAATTCTTTAAAAACCATTAACATCAGCTGGGCAGCTGCTGTTCTCTGTAACATAGTTATGATGTAATAATACCCCCCTCCAATGGACCCCGCACTCGCTCAGATCTCTGCCCCCTCCCCCCCCCCTCCAACGGACCCCACACTCGCTCAGCTCTCTCCCCCCTCAGGTAAGAATAGAAAATTTTTAAAATCTCCCCCCCTTCCCCCCTCCAATGCCCCCCCACTCGCTCAGCTCTCTTCCCCCCCTCCCCCCCTCCAATGGACCCGAGCAACGCTGGGTATTTGTGCTAGTTATACATAGATTGCACATGCACATTATAAAACTGTTTTATGTATTTACACATATATAGTCATTGCTATAAAACTCAAAAGCTTCCAGCAAGGACAGTTCCTACTCTGTGATAACAAAGACATATTGAACTAAACTGAGCCCTGTTATTTGGCACTGAAACACTGAGTGCCAGGAAATTGGGCCAAAAGTAAATTGCAAGAAATTCGAGTTTCATTGCTGTCCTGCAATGTTCAAAAAAATAATCATTGTGAAGTTCATGAGATGATGGTTGTGTTCTTGTTAGAAATAGAGCTTTCAGAATAAAATCGTAATCACTCTGATTGTTTTAGTCCCTTGACAAGGCTCCTAAATATGACTTACACTTTTTAACTTTTAAAGAATGGCTGTTGGCATGTCTGTCTGAAAACAAAGCCCTAGGCTGTGGCACTTCCATTTTCTGATACCAACTGTCCTTCCCCCATGCCCCAGCCCTTCAGATGTGTGCTTGCTTAGGCCCTGATCCTGCTGTCACTGAAGTCGGGGACAAAACTTCCACTGACTTTAGTGGTGTAAGATCAAATCCTGAATGTTAGAGTTCAGAATGCTGTACTCCGACTTTCTTCAGGAAGTAGGACTGTACCAACCTCACCTTACCTCACTTTATGTACCTCCTTGTCAATCTCCAAACCCAATAACACAAAACATTTCTAGTTTCCAAAACCCTATGTGGATTTGCCTTTTCCTTCCTTTCAGAACTCATGATTCCTTCTGCCCTTCTCTTTGACATGCTGTTCCTAAACTTTTGCTGCCCCAAGTCTATACGGAACTTTTCTCCCTCCTCCTGTAAGTCAATGAGTCACTATTAAATCTGTCTCCTTCCTTGAATTACACATAATTTATGTTTGTTGCTGTGTAACTTAGCGTGACCAGAAGACCTGATTTTATAGGGACAGTCATGATTTTGGGGCCTCTTTCTTATATGGGCTCCTATTGCCCCCCCACTCCCTGTGCCGATTTTTCACACTTGCTGTCTTGTCACCTTAATGTAACTAGGAATTACATTCCTATTACCCAAAATGGGATTTTTAATAATGTTAATTGGGTATCTGTCTAAAACTATTCAATTAGCTTGACATTTCAGTTTGTTTTCAACACCAAGCTTTTCAGTTTCCTTTCAATTAAATGTTTACAGTGGTGGTGTAGCCATGTTGGGTCCAGGATATTAGAGAGACAAGGTGGGCGAGGTAATATCTTTTATTGGACCAACTTCTGTCGGTGAAAGCTTCTCTCTCTCCCCAACAGAAGTTGGTCCAATAAAAGATATTACCTCACTGTAAATTAAATGCACTATTATTTATTTCTATAGTGGTAGTGGTACAGCCAGAATTGGGGTCCTATTGTACAGTGTTGAGTATAACCCCAGATTAAAAAGCCATCTCAAATCCTGAATAATCATTGAAGGGGTTAAATAGGGGGTCAACTTTCTCTTTCAAGTCTCTACCCTTACAGTCCTCCTTGAAGTATATGTGATTTGTTTGCCAGAAGTCACCTTTTTTCCTTGAGTAAGGATAATTAAATTAAACAGCATTTGTATGATTAGCATTATAAAGGAGCAGTTCATTTTTTTTACAGCCACTCTTTTTTGTCTTCCATCCCATTGTATAGGTCAAGTACATATAAGTCACAAGGCACTGATGTCACTGTTCGATATACTCAAGGGAGTTGGATTGGAGTGCTTGGCACTGATGTCATTACTATTCCAAAGGGAATCAATGGCACTTACACTATCAACATTGCTACCATTCTGGACTCTGAGAATTTCTTTTTACCGGGGGTTAAATGGCATGGGATCCTTGGACTTGCCTATGATGCCTTAGCCAAGGTAAGGCTCCTCCCTTACCCCACCTTTCCTAATTAAAATAAATTAAAAAATAAAAACAGGGTAATGAAGGGAGGTGCTTTCAAGTGTCATGGAGCATTCACCCGAAAGCTTTAGACTCCTTGTTTTTTCTCCCCCCACCTTTTCCCTCCCTCCCCCAGCTTCTCCCCACAAGCCCTTAACAAAGTTGTCAAGGCTTCCTGCCAGTTACCGCATGTCCTCCACTGGGAGCCTATCAGGTATGGCAGATCCCAGCAAACCTAAATGGACCTGTCTCCCCCCAATGAGGACTTAGGCTTGTCTGGGGGCTGATGATCCAGTTTTTGCTCATTTGGGCTGAACAATCTTCTAGTGGTAGAAGCATTGGTTATTGAACATACTACATCACCTGGGTAAGTAAAGTCTGGTTGGAGGCCACACGTTTTTTAGTACATATAAGGCTGGGACACGGAGCATTCTTGATGAATCTCTTTATGCTTGGAAGCAGGTGCATGTGCTAGGCAAAGCTCCATGTTGCTTATTTTATTTCAAACAAACAAAAACCAAACCTACATTAATATTTGGTGTATGTATATCTGTAACATAAGAGGGAAAAAACTTTTACAAAAATGTGCATAGGGTGTGTTATTTTTATAAATCACACACAGCCTTACTATTACAAGGCCAGGAAATTTGGAGAGAAAAGGTTAAATTTACAGTAACTCTAGAGATCTGAAGATGAAAATGAGGCCACTCAAACTACCTTAACTCTACATTCATTGTGCTGCCCTGAGAAATCCAGAAACTCAAACTTGCCCACTTATAACATACAATGTGTTATCGGTTGCCACCAGAACTAGAATGCTCTAATTGGATGGCAGTTACAGTGAGTTGAACCTTCCTTACTGTAATTTGCTGTCACTGAGGGTAGCAGGGAGGGAAGGAAGCTATTTTTCATATTGCTAGTTAGGTAAATAACATACTACAAGATTTTGCTCTCTTTTTATTAACCCATTGGTCTTGTGAAGTTCTAAGGGTGCTCACCTCACAAGATCAAGCCCTAGTATTGTATGTGCCAAACAAATAGCCAAGTGTTATGAAATGCAGAGCTGATATATCCCAATATAAAACCTGCCCAGCCTAACTGCTTTTATAGAAATGTAAAGGCTAGCATGGGGGCACAGTATCACTCTAGATAGGTATTGTGTGACACCTATTATTAAACCAATAGTTAGTTGTATTAAATGCATTTTGATATTCCACCCCTTCCAAAGGAAGGAAGGTGAGACTAAAAGACACTGAAGATTAGAATTAAAATCTGAAATGATGGATGATTTGGCTCTAAAATTCTGCTATTTGACTGTGGAAAAAGTGGCAGGGAAAACTGATTCCTGATTTTTCTGCTGACCCACAATGCAATATATGGCAAATACTTCTCTAGAAATTGAGTGCCCTTGGGTGCTTTTAGCAGCAAAATGTGTAGGCTTTGTCAGGAGCCAATACCTCAATCAGTGAGCACACTGATGTCTTCTGGGTGCATGTTATAATGGCCAAGAATAAAAATGTGTGTGAGAAATATCTAAAGAAAGAAATGACAAAAGTTTGTTCTGTTTTCCTTTTAATTAATTAATTTTTAAATTTTGGAGTGTTTGTTCATCACTAAGTTGTCGAAAATTCATCTTCGTCCAGTGAAGAGGGATTTTACGTGATTGATTTGTAGAAACAGGCAAAAACTTCTTAAAATGTGCCTTTTAAAACTTTTTAAAACTTAAAGCAGTTGATCATTTGTGTGAATAATCCTGCATTTATCTACTTTTTCTTTTTCTTTTTTTAACATACACTAGCCTTCAAGTTCTGTGGAGACATTCTTTGATTCCCTTGTGAGTCAAGCAAAGATTCCCAACGTTTTCTCCCTGCAAATGTGTGGTGCTGGAATGCCTGTTTCTGGAAGTGGTATCAACGGAGGTAGTCTTGTGGGTATCTGTCAGTCTGAAAGGGAAAATCATCCAAACTAATCATTCTCTTGCTTTCCAGAATTAATAAACATAAGAAATCTATTTTTAATTTAAAAAGTTTAAAGTGCCTCTTGAGTCTTTCCACCTTTCATCCATTTTTACTTTAAAATTCTTAACTAATTACCTTTGGTTTTTTCCTTTGGTTTGTTTTTTTTTTTAGCCAACCATTACATTTTTATATTGAATTTTGTCTTAATTAGAAGCTTATAAGAAAGAAGCACTGTACATTAACCTCTTTACTTGAGGCCACATTTACCACTTATGCTCATACTGAATTGTATCTTACTCTGCAAGTAACATTCCAATTAACAGGAATTACTTGATGTGAGTAAGGCTGGTAGAATCTGGTCCCTACTCTTACAAATTTTTGCTATAGTTATTTTTGACAAATGTGTAGGTTAATACACTTGAGAAATGTGTATGACAAAGACCAGATTCTGATTCTATTGTACATAATGGCCATACAAGTCATCTAGCCCAATATCCTGTCTTCTGACAGTGGCCTGTGCCAGAGCCTTTAGAAGGAATGAAGAGAACAGGATAATTTTATGTCATCTAACATTTAATCCCAGTGTCTGGCAGTTGAAGATCTAGGTACATGTAAGGATGGGGTTGTGTCCATGGCTACCTTGGCTAATACCATCAATGGACCTATCCTCCATGAACTCATCGCATTCTTTTTTGGACCCAGTTATCCTTTTGGCCTTCACAACATCCCTTGGCAATGAGTTCCACTCACCCACCAGCACGACCTACTGTCATTCCAGTATATTTTGTACCTCATTATTACTGTGTCCCATGGATTATCTTCGTTCCTCTAAGTTTCTGCAATGCCTATTGTATCAATATCCTCATTTAATGCCAGGCACTCTAGTTCACCCATCTTCGTATTTAGTCTTCTAGCATTTGTTTATAAGCACTTGTATATTTTGTCAATAGTTAGTTGTTTGCCTCCATGTGTTTATATTTTAATGGGATTCTTTTCTGTGTGACTATTCCTCACTCGCTACTACCTGCACTTTACCAATTTATTTCCTATTCTTTGTGTTAGACAATAGAGTTCCCCCTTTAATAAATTCATCCCTAAGGGATATCTCTGCCCAAATCAGGTGCTCCTCTGCACCTGTTGGCTTTCCCTCAGCCGTTCGTTTAAAAAACAAAAAAACCTCTACAACCTTTTAAATTTCACACGCCAGCAGTCTGGTCCCATTTAGTTTAGGTGGAGCTCATCTTTCCTGTGTAGGCTCCTCCTTTCCTCAAAGGTTCCTAATAAACCTAAAACCTGCCTCCCTGTACCATCATCTCATCCACACATTGCATCCCTGTAGTTCTGCCTGTCTGCATATGGAACTGGAAGCATTTCAGAGAATGCTACCACAGTGGTCAGTAGGTAGTAAGACCAAGAAATGGCCTTAAATTAAGACTAACTTTAGTGTATGAAAGGTACAGTTAACAGAAATAGAAATGCTACCAGGAACTAATAATGGTAACATTGACTCAACTACCATGTTGCATTTCTGTTAAGTGCATCTAAAAATTGCATTACTAGGCTGTATTAACTTTTTTGTACTCAAGTGAACTTTTAATGTGAAGGCTAAATGCTCTTTCCCATTCTTGTGTGTTGCCTAGATTCAGCCTTGGCAGTACCATTAAAAACACTGTTTAATTTTAACTCAAGAAGGGAACCCATTAGGAAGTCAATTTGAAGTTGGCAGGCATTGCAGGTACTTAGGACATTTCAAGAGGAGGTCCTCAATAGGAATTTGACTTGTTAACTATAGCAAATGCCCTCTGGCATCTTGATGGTTGAAATACTTGAAATATATTCTTTTATCCAATTGTGTTCAACAACTGAATTTTTGCAGATGGAGCTCAGTGAAATTTCTTTGCCCTGTGTAATCACAGTTATCTTAGTTTTTATGCAAGTACAGGGGAAAAAAAGGTTTGCATTATTCTGAAACTTACGATCTTCTCTCTTCAGGTCATGGGGGGAATTGAACCAAGTTTGTACAAAGGTGATATCTGGTACACACCTATAAAGGAGGAATGGTATTACCAAGTTGAAATTCTCAAACTGGAAGTTGGAGGCCAGAACCTTAACTTGGACTGCAGAGAGGTATTTGCAATGAGAAAACTGTTTGTCTCTAGGTTGAAACAAACAAAATATAACTATTTTTTAAGCAAAGATTCAATCCATTTGGTTTAGAACAAAAGTGAAGCAATCAAAGTTAAACTCCGGAAATGTACTGCCCTTCTAATTGGAAGTATGTTGCAGCCGTCTTTACGAGATTTAAGTCAGTGACAACCCATGAAAAAGAACAAACTTTGCACATCTTAAACAATATGATGTGTGTGCATATATGCCAAAGACATTAAAAGGCAAATGTTTCAATCAGCACTGTCACGGGGTGGTGGGCTCAAGATGACTGAAATAGGTCCAAGTGCCTCTGTGCCAGAACAGCTACTCCCAGTGGAGCCAATTAAGAGGGCAGGGCTGCCTTTGGGCTCTACAGGATCTAAGGGAATTCAGTGAGAGTAAAACTAGAAGGGGAACTGCAGAGAGAAACTGCAGGGTCTCCCCTGATGAAGGAATTTGGGGCTGGGTAAGAAGACTTAGCTGAAAGTTTTGTTTTGCCTTCGGGAGAAGACTGGCTAGGCCCTAGCATCTTCTCCATCCGCTCTGATAGCAGGGAGACTATTCCCAGTGTAATGCTGGGTGCAAGATTTTGGTTTTGTGTTTGCCTTTTGGAACTTTGGGTTTTAACAAATAAACCAGGCCCCAAGAAGGATGAGCAGATGAGCAAGACTGTGCAATTTTGCTTAAGGAGCCCTCAACAAAATGGAAACAGGACAGAGCACTGCAGAGGCACTGTGTAACAAGCACCTTGAAATAGCCCTGTGAGAAGTGGGTTGCCATTGCTTCAGTAGCCTTTTGAGAAGAGTCCTTCACAAAGAAATTTGCCACTTAAATCGTTCGTATTCTCACTGAAGTTAAATATTTTTGCAAATACTGTTCCTGCTATTATTATTTTTTTGTCATTTATATAATGCCCAGGCCATGCTAGTCACTTTACTGAAGTCTGAAGACCTAGCCCCTGCCACAATCAAAGCAGACCCCTAATTTAAAGTTTTAGGAGACAAACCAGGGGTGGGCAAACTTTTTGGCCCGAGAGCCACATCGGGGTTCCAAAACTGTATATGAAGGACTGGGTAGGGAAGGCTGTACTTCGCCAAACAGCCTGGCCCGGCCCCTATCTGGCCCCCACCCACTTCCTGCCCCCCACCAGAATCCCCGACCCATCCTGCTCCTTGTCCCCTGACCACTCCTTCTCAAGGCTCCCTCCACCCCAACCGCCCCTACCCCTATCCACCCTTCCTTCCACCTCCTGACAGATCCCTGGAACTCCCATGCCCTATCCAACCCCCTCATTCCCCATCTCTGACCAGCCCCCCCCCCCCCCCCAAAGCTCTGCCCCATTGAATCCCCCTGCTCCCTGTCTCTTGACTGCCCCTGGGATTCCATGCCCTTTATCCAACCCCCAACCCCAGCACCCTTAGCATGCCACTCGAGCAGTGTGTCTAGAGGCTGCACAGCCCGCTGGATCTCGCAGTCCCACCCCCTTACCATGCCGTTCCCAGCGGCAGAAGCTCAGGCCCCGCCAGAGCCACGCTGCTGCAGCGCTGTCCAGGGGCACACCTGGACATGGCGCACTGAGTCTCTGGGAGAGGGGGAAGGCGGAAGAGGGGAGACAGCAGGCACAGAGCTGGGGGGAGCCGCCCCAGCCAGGAGCTCAGGCGGGCCGGGCAGGACATAAACAGTAAATAAACCAGTAGGTAAAGCACACAGTAGTTATAAGGTTAGCTAGCTTGTTAGTCTTTCTGAATTGGCATAGATGCACAATGATTACCCTGGGAGGATGGACTGGACTTTACCCTTCAGTATTTGCTAACAAATTAAGAAATAGAACATTTCTGTCAAACTTGCAAGTCACAAGAGACAACAGTCCTCCTTTCCTCTCTGGAAAAACTAGTCTCTTTTTTGCTTCAATCCTGGAAAGTATTCTATAGCAGTTACAGCCTTGATCCTTCAGGGTGAGGATTCTGGGGAGAAGTGCTGAACTGCCAGCATACCTGCAGCATCTGGCGGATTGTTATCTGTGATCCAGTAAAATTAATCAGAGGAGAGCTGGCTTTGCATGCTGGGGGGGTCTAAACACACTGTGACTGGCACAGAAAGTATTGAGCTGTTAGGTTGAGTAATATTGCTTTCTTTGCACCTTCACGTGTATTTCTATCAGTGAATGGCCATCCTGACTGTGTTTGCCATATACTACTTCCAAGTGCAGCTCTGAGATACTAGTTGGTGGTGGTAGGAGTAGCTGAAAATAATAAAAATGACCGCTATGCTTAACATTTGTGTTCACTAGCTTGGTGGTTGGTTGTTTTTAAACATACATGTCTTGGCCACAACTTCCTCCCCCAATTCCCTTTCCCTCTGCTCTATAGATGTATTTCTGCACATATGCTGAGTGAACAATGAATGGCTTGAGGTAATGCTTAGACTCTCTGCATTTTTTTAGCAGTCCTCCGCAATTGGCAGGACTAAGCACTGCCAAAAGAAAACGAAAGTGTCTTTGGGTATTAACAAGATTTGTTTCAGCTGCACATTTCAGAGCTGCATTAAAAATATTCCATGTAATTGATATTTGTTAAACTTAGATTTCAAATTGTGCTACTACTTCTGTAATTTAAGACTGTAAACTAATTTAAAGACTGTTTCCTTGTTTGTTGGTTTGTTTTTTAAATTGTGCCATAAACATCCAACTCTCTAATATTGCATATATTGGTTCAATTGATAGAAAAAACAGTTCATATAAAAACCTGCCATTTCCACGTGTTTTTTTATCATTAATCATAGTCGCTAATGTATTTTGTAAAATGTATGCCTTGTTAATGTTTATGTATTCATATACTGTACTCATGCTTGAGAAGCTTCTTAATTTATTGGATTTTGTATAGTGAAGAGAAACGTGTCTGTTTTGCAAGCAGGGATTGTAACAGATATGGGCAAACTTTTTGGCCTGAGGGCCATGTTGGCGTTGCAAAATTATATGGAGGGCCAGGTAGGGAAGGCTGTGCCTCCCCAAACAGCCTGGCTCTGCCCCCTGTCTGATCCCCTCCCACTTCCTGCCCCCAATTGTCCCCCTCAGGACCTCCAAGCCATCCAATGCCCCCCTGTTCCTTGTTTCCTGATCTCCCCTTCCCAAGACCCCCCCCCTCCTCCAGACCTTCCAACCTAACTGCCCCCCCCCCAGTCCATCCCCTGACTGCCCCTGGAACTCTATACCCCTTATCCAACCCCACAGCCTTCTTAGCCTTAGAGCAGCTTGTCTGGAGGCCTCGTAGTCCACTGGAACTCTCAGCCCCGCCCCCTTATCACGCTGCTGAGAGCGGCAGGAGCTCAGACCCTGCTGGAGCCAGCCACAGCGCTGCCCAGGAGCAGTGAGCCAGAGTGCTGGTGGCGCAGCACACTGAGGCTCCAAGAGAGGGGAGAGGGCGGGGGAACGCCACGGGGTAGCTCAAGGGCCGGATAGGACGGGCCCATGGGCCGTAGTTTGCCCACCCTGAATTATAATGTGACAAGACTTGAATTCACCATTCTGGTTCAGTAATTCCTTTTGCACTTCTGACTCTCTCTTTTTTTTTTTTTTTTTTTTTTTGCCTACTACAGAAACACAGGTAAAAAGTAGGTATAGTGTTTGAAATTTGTACTATTGGTAGTGATTCAGTATGACAAGCAGGAGGGAGGACTGAAGTTCCCCAATTACTTTTTAAGTCAGGTGCATAGAACTGTAGGTCATATGTCAGCCTACTGTAATATGTTCAAATTATGGTGAGCCATTTCAACTGTGGGGGAAACCTTAATTCAACGTCTTTCATTCTTAGTCCTCGTTTTAACACAGGGTGCCCTCTGTAGAGTGCTGTCTGGTTCCATTAGGTAAAGATTTATGATGATTGCTACTGAAAAAGAATAGTCTAGTCATTGTTATGAAGCAACTGACTACACCATTTAACCTGCATATAGTATATTAACTCTGTTCCTTCCCTCTTGTTTTCTTAGTATAATGCAGACAAAGCAATAGTAGACAGTGGCACCACTCTCCTCCGCCTGCCCCAGAAAGTCTTCAATGCTGTGGTCGAAGCAATTGTGCGCACATCTTTGGTAAGCGGATCTTGTAAAACCTGCTTTGTTCCTTGAAGGAAAATATGCATGTGAATGTTTTTAGGTGTTGTCTTGCCCAAGAGTTTGAGTTCTCAACCTGGGATGTCCCGAACTGGTGTCTGGAGGTTGCAGTCAGCCTGCCCACGTTGCTAAATAGGCAATGTCTCTGGATAGAGTTGTTTCCCAGTATGGAAAAGGATGTCCTAATATGGAAATGGTTGGGAACTACTGCAGTGGTATAATACTTGTTCTGATGCACTGAAGAACCATTAATATAATCCCTTGCTTCTTGGGTCTGACAATTAGTTCACTGATTCAAAAGTAAATGTTCATGAATCATAAAGGGCTGATTCTGCAAGAGCTTCCTGTCCGGCATAATGCCTAGTGTCATTAGAGTCTTGTGGACTTCAATGAGACTATTCATAACTAGAAAGCTACTTATGGGCCTGATTCTGCCACCATTATGCATAGAAGCAACTTGCTCTGGAACCAGTCCTACTGAAATCAGGATTGTTCATGGAGGGGGAGTCAGAGTGTCGGACTCTGACTCACATGCGTAATGTTAGCAGGATCATGTTTAGCATCTGATATATTTCAGTAGTTCTACTTTCTATTGCAACACAGTGCTTTAGTAGCACTTTCAACATCTCTTGCTTGTGGAAGGCACTGTTTCATTGAAGTATGACATTTGCTTAGATTAACATTCTGTTAAAAAGTGGTGGTGGGAGGAGGATTCTTCAATACAGCTAAAATCCTTTATTTCAGTGGCCTGAATGGTCCATTTATGTGGTATAAAGCCATGCCTCCCAAAATATATTGGGTTGGCATATAAAAATAAGGCAGGCAAGTGTAATGTAAGAAACTATTATTCTTGAAATCAAAGCAAGCATTCAAAACCTTATAGTTTTGCCCTGTCCAAATTGTATGCAGCTCACAGTATTTTTCAGACTGCAAGGTCTGTCTTCCTAGAGACGGTTGAGAGAGAGAAGTTTTTTCTTTCTGGGTTATTTTTCAGTAGGACATACAAAAGGTGGAGACCTTCAAAGTGCTGAGCACTCTGTTCTGAGCCAGCCAGCCACTTAGCATGTTCTTAACTTCAAGCACACAAGCAGTCCATTGACTTCAGTGAGGACAACTCCTAGGATTAAGTGCTTGGCCAGCCCAGGAACAGTGCTTGCCACTTGCCATACTGAAGCCCTTAACACGGAGCAGCCTGTTCAATGCTGGATAGCCTACTGGCAACTTTGATCTTTCAGAGTCCTTTGTGGAAATGAGCAGGTCACCATCTCAAAACATTTCTCCAAACATTGCTGTTCTGATGTCACCCATTCTTTGTAAAATAAGACGCGTGTGGGAGGAGTACTACGGCATCAGCTGAGCAGACCTTGCCCTAAAGAAACCAAGGTCGGTTCAGCAATTAGGATGTTAGTCTGAGACTTTGGAAATCCAGGCTGAAATCCCTGCTCTGTTTGAGACCTTGAGTAAGTCATTTAATCTTTGTGCCTCGGTTCCCCATGTGTGAAAAAGGATAACACTTTTCTCTACCTCAATGGTGGTGTGAGACTAATTTTAAAGATTTTGAGGTGCTCAGATACTACAGTAATGGGGGTTACACAAGAATGATAGGTATTGCATTAGGAAATGTTGAATTCTAAATGACTGATGGCTGTGTTCTGACTTCTGAGCTGTGGGGGGAAGGGAGGGGGAAGGTTTAGTGACATATTTATTTTAAGATTTAGAGAAAGTTTTAAGCCATATTTGCAAACCTGTGTAACCACTAGAATTTTTCTATGACTAATTTCTGGGTATTTGGATTCAATTTGTTCTGAGAGTCTATTATGGTGAATGTGCATAAATAAACCATGTAAGAAGATGTTGGGTTTAGCTTTCATAAGGATGTTTCATAAGGAAACAGGAACAAGCACAAAGTACTGCACAGGATTAAGGAAGTGTGTTTTTCTTGTCTGGCATCATGTCAACATTTCTGTGCTTCAGGGAGTAGGACAGAATGTTTGTCTTGGGTGGAGAAACTCTGCAAGGATTCATTGTTTGCTTGGTTAATACCATGGCTGTATTAAGAAACCCTGTTAATCAATTTTATTTCAAAAGCATGTCAAGTTGTATGAGGAGTAAGGCAGGAAAAGGGACTAAAGGCCTGATCCAAAGTCTGCTGAAGTCAGTGGAAAGGTTCCCTTTGATTTCAATGGGCTTTGGAAAAGGCCCTAAATTCATAGCTTGGAAGTTGCATGAAGACAATAGTGCATTTCTGGAGGAGGTTCTTGACTTTGTTAGATTTTGTGTTTAAAATGTACCTACTCCTTCGTATCTGTGCTCCGCTCCAGATGTACATGAAAGTTTGAGGAGTGGGTGTGGAAGGAGCAAAGGTTAGTTACTACTTTTCCTGTTGATGCTGCAGTAATTGCTCAGGGAGCTTATGAGTTTGACCATGCTGCCTACATATTTACTGCAGCTAGTTAAATAGTTTCTAACTATTCTGTCCCTGCTGCCAAAGCTAAATAAGCTTTTTGATCCACAGACCTAGTAGAGATGTTCATGTCCCACAGTCTTTTAAAAATCCAACCATTAGGCATATTAGTCCTTATGTGTTTGTTGCAATAATTTTTTTTAAATAGATTGTCTTAACACTAATCATTTTTGATGCATTAGAACAGCCTGAAGGGTTGACATGACCTCACTGATGGCTTATAATGTACACAAGCTTCATACGTCTTATCACAGAAGAAGACAAACATCGCCACTGGATTTGTTCCCCCCGACACCCTGAGTTCCCCTAGTTAAGGGAGAAGAAAGCGTGCCTGAATACTAAAGAGATTAAAATTATTATTATTATTATTATGCATCTATCAGAGGACGTGTCACATTTTTTTCCGTAGATCCAAGCATTCTCCTCTGGATTCTGGACTGGTTCCCAGCTTGCATGCTGGGATAAAAATGAAACACCATGGTCCTTATTTCCTAAACTTTCTATCTACCTGAGAGATGAAAACTCCAGCAGATCATTTCGGATTACTATTCTACCACAGGTTTGAACTGCTCTTCTTATTTGGATTTGATCAGATACACTACAATCGAATAACTTACAGCAATAGAGAAGTAAACTTTATGATGACTGGTTCTTTCATCATTGCATTGTACAGCTTTCCTGCTCATCCCATTTGTATCAAACTATTTTGGTGATGCAGAGATAATAAACCCCAATCATTTATTTTAACTATCATCGGAGTTCCTACTTAGAAACATTGTTTTTTTAATTGTTGTGTGAAGAGGGCTACTTCTAGATCTGCTGAACATTTTTGATGAAATTTTAAAAATAAATTTTAAAAGGGAAAAATGTCAATGGCACTTAGTGGTAAAAATGGGAATGTTTTTGCAAACTGTGGACCAGAAGGGGGAGTTGTCAAATTGTGTCCCGTGTCGTGTCTCTCTCCTCTCTCTCTCCCTCCCTTCCTTCCCCCCCCTCCCCCGCTCACCATGATAGTGTGAGTTATGGCACTCTTGGCAAAGGACTTTATTATCCCTTTGCCAATTTCCATAAATTGGTCAGTTTGTTTTTATTGTCCTTATAGCCTAGATGCAGTATATACTACCTGGTTTTTAAAATATCATGAGCCACTTCTGCTTTAATCATAAACCAATATAATTCCTGATCACCTTTTCAGCATTGGTGGCAATATGAACTAATCATTTAACATCAGTTTTACACCCTCTTACCTTGGCGGAAACATAGAGATAAACTTAACATGAAATAAAGCAAAGGCTTGATATAAGCTTTTTCAGTATTGACCATGTGGCTTGACAGTCTTTCATCCCTGAGTGAGAAACAAGGGTGTGGAACTGACTTTAGTTTAT
This sequence comes from Sternotherus odoratus, assembly GCA_032164245.1. NCBI lineage: Eukaryota > Metazoa > Chordata > Testudines > Kinosternidae > Sternotherus > Sternotherus odoratus. The sequence goes on from JAVMKO010000001.1 coordinate 167,520,743, forward strand.
TCATTTAGAGGCTTGAAACTGACATGAATGCTGTCTGGATCCACTGCATCCAGATAATCCCTTTGAATATTTTTGTAATTTGAATGGATATCCTTGGCTCCCCCTCCCCCTCCCCACACACACATAATATAAAATGTAAAAAGAACACTTAGATGAAAGTGAAGGTGACTTTTAAGTGCCAGCTAATTAAAAGTCCAAATTTAACCTATGTTCCTGGTTCTTAACTCCACTAACACTCTGTCCAATTTTAAAACACTCATCTTGAATGAATTAGAGCATTTCTTCTGAACTCCTGAATGCTCAAAATTAGAAATCAAAAGCTCTGAAGAACACTCCAGATTGAGCCGTGTTTATGCATAAATCTACAGTTATGAACTAATGTCATTACGTTCTAAATACTATGGATTTTTGCTACTTATTTTATTTATTTATATATTTGAATAGCTTTATATTCAACCCATCCTTGGAATTGGACAGAATTTAGAATGCTACCGGTTTGGCATCTCGTCCTCCACCAGTGCCCTTGTTATTGGTGCTACAGTTATGGAGGGCTTCTACGTTATCTTTGACCGGGCTCAGAAGAGAGTGGGCTTTGCAGTTAGTCCATGCGCAGGTAAGAGAGACATTCCCCAGGGGAAATATCTGCCATTTTTAAAATTGGAGCTTTATCAGCTGCTCTGTCAACAAGGACAATCATTTTACAAGTTTGCAATTGTAAATAAGTGGAGGCCAATGTGAACTTTCTACCATTGCCAATAAAGATGAGATCATCGTAATAAGCCAGCACAGCCTGTAAAGGGGTAAAAAATGTGACATTCTCACCTTTCGCCCCAAATATCTGCAAAGATCAAGGTAGGTAAAGGTGTGTGTATATAATATATTAAAGACTATTACAGGCTTTTGATGGTGTTAAGCAAATGTCATTACCAAGGGGTACAGATTGAACTCCTGTCACTCATCTCTTTAACTAGTTTTTAGGGAACATCAGAGAGTGCATCAGTAATTTCTCTTGTGGGGTGCCAGAGCCTGGGCTCCATCACAAGCCTAAATGCCCCAAAGTGCTATTTTTAGCCCCACCGTGTGATCCTGAGTCAAATGATCCAGGCTGTAAGACTTGCTGCCATGGGTCTTTTGTAGCTGTGTAAACATACCTTAAGTGAGCCTAGCCAGCTGACTTAGTTTAAAGCAGCTTCTAAGCTGATGGGGCAGAGAGCCAACTGAGCCATAACTGGCTACCTGACAGCTTCCTCCTTCTCTATTCCCTGTCATTGTCATAAAACCATAGAACTGAATGAAGTATCCAAATTCCGAGAATCTTGCGTCAAAGAAAAGGGATTAGACTTGCTGAATAAGAATACAATCTGCATTTACATTGGCTAAGATATAAACTGATCACCAGCTGGTGCCAGGAAGAATTCCTCTCTCAACCAACCCCCTCAGCTCTGTGGTACAGTGGAAAGAACAGTTACTCACCTTTCGTAACGTTTGTTCTTCGAGATGTGTTGCTCATGTCCATTCCCAGATGTGTGTGCGCACCGCGCATGCACGGTTTTCGGAACTTTTTCCCTAGCAATACCCGTAGGGTCGGCAGGGGCGACCCCTGGAGTGGCGCCGATATGGCGATGTATATATGCCCCTGCCGACCCTCCCCCGCTCAGTTCCTTCTTGCCGGTACTCCGACAGAGGGGAGGCGGGTGGGATTCGGAATGGACATGAGCAACACATCTCGAAGAACAAACGTTACGAAAGGTGAGTAACTGTTCTTTCTTCTTCGAGTGCTTGCTCATGTCCATTCCCAGATGTGACTTACGAGCAGTCATCTCGGAGGAGGGTGAGGAGTACTCTGAGTCCCTGCTGACAGGATCGCTTGACCCACAGCGGCATCCTCCATCGACTGCTGCATGATGGCGTAGTGTGTCGCGAAGGTGTGAACGGAAGACCACGTCGCCGCTCTACAGATTTCCGCGATCGGAATGTGTGCCAGGAAGGCCGTAGATGCGGCCTGCGCTCTGGTCGAATGCGCTGTCAGTGCTGGAGGGGTAGCATTCGAGAGATTATAGCACAGTTTAATACACGATGTAATCCAGGCCGAAAGGCGCTGGGTGGAAACAGGTAACCCTTTCATCCTCTCGGCTACCGAAATAAAAAGTTGTGGAGATTTACGGAAGCTCTTAGTCCTGTCTATGTAAAACGCCAGTGCCCTCTTTACATCTAAGGAATGGAGCATTCTCTCCCTGCTGTTAGCATGGGGCTTGGGAAAGAATACCGGTAGAAACACATCCTGGTTCAAATGAAAGGGTGAGACTACCTTAGGGAGGAGAGCTGGGTGAGGACGTAACTGAACCTTATCGCTGTGGAAGACCGTGTAGGGAGGTTCAGAGGTGAGCGCCCTAATCTCAGAAACCCTACGGGCAGAAGTGATTGCCACTAAAAAGGCAGTCTTCCACGCGAGATAGGATAATGGGCATGAGGACATGGGCTCAAATGGAGGCCTCATTAGCGCCTTCAGAACCAGGTTGAGGTCCCAAGGGGAAATAGGCTGACGGACCTGGGGATATACCCTCTCCAATCCCTTTAAGAATCTGAGAACCAAGGGGTTACTAAATACCGAAGTACCCCCGAACCCCGGGTGGAAAGCCGATATAGCAGCAAGGTGCACCCGAACAGTAGAGATTGCTAAACCTTGCTGTTTCAGTTCAAGGAGGTAGTCTAAAACGTTGGCGACTGTAGAAGTCAGAGGGTCTCTGCCTTTACCCCGAGACCACAAGGAGAAACGCTTCCACTTGGCCGTGTACGTGACTCTGGTAGACGGTTTCCGACTACCGAGTAGGATATCCCTGACTGAATCCGAGCACCGCAGCTCTTCCGGATTCAGCCATGGATATTCCACGCCGTGAGATGGAGGGACTGGAGGTCAGGGTGCAGCATCCTCCCGTGGTCCTGGGAAATCAATGTTGGAGAGAGGGGGAGTGTTAATGGCCTCGTCACACACAGTGACATTAGGACTGTGTACCAGTGCTGGCGAGGCCAGGCCGGTGCTATTAGTATGAGGGATGCCCTGTCGTGACGAACCTTGAGCAGTACTTTGTGTACAAGGGGAAATGGGGGAAATGCATAGAGCAGGCCCCCCGTCCACGGTATCTGAAAGGCATCTCCCTCCGACCCCGGACTGAGGTTCAGAAGGGAGCAAAATCTGTGACATTTCCGGTTGGCCTTTGTGGCGAACAGGTCTATGAGGGGAAACCCCCACCGTAGGAAAAGTGAGAGGGCCACATCGGGCCTGAGGGACCATTCGTGACCCCTGAATGAACGGCTGAGCGTGTCTGCCAGCACGTTCTGAGTCCCCGGGAGGTATGCGGCCGTGAGGGAGATCCCCAGTGGAATACAGAAATCCCAAAGGGCGAGGGCTTCCCTGCACAGGCGAGAGGAGCGAGCACCACCCTGTCTGTTTATATAGAACATCGTGGCTGTATTGTCCGTTAGGACCGACACATACCTGCATTGTAGGAGTGACTGGAACGTCTGGCATGCTAGACGGACCGCCCTGAGCTCCCTGACATTGATGTGAAGAGACAGCTCCTCCTGGGACCATAGGCCTTGAGTTCGGATCTCCCCGAGGTGAGCCCCCCAGCCGAGGGCTGACGCATCGGTCACCAGGGTCAAAGATGGCTGGGGCTTGCGAAAAGGAACCCCGACGTCCAGGGACTGAGGCTGGAGCCACCATTGGAGGGAGCATCTGACCTCCAGTGGAATAGTCATAATGAGGTCTAGCGGGTCTCTGCGCTGTCTGTAGACCCCCGCGAACCATAATTGTATAGGTCTGAGGCGGAGTCTTGCATATGGCACCACATAAGTGCAGGCTGCCATATGTCCCATGAGGACCATGCAGTTTCTGGCTGTGGTGGTGGGAAACTGTAGGAGTGAATGAATGATGTCTCCGATGGCTTTGGCCCGGGAGGGAGGTAGGAACGCTCTTGCTTGTATGGAATATAGTATGACCCCTATAAACTCGATCCTCTGGGTAGGAGTAAGGGTCGATTTTGGGACGTTTAGGATGAGCCCTAACCTGAGGAAGGTTGCCCTGATAAAATGTAAGTGCATTTTCAGCAGGTTCCTGGAACTTGCTCTCACAAGCCAATCGTCCAGGTAGGGGTAGACGTGTATGCCTTTCCGTCTGAGGAAGGCTGCCACCACTGCCATGCATTTTGTGAACACTCTTGGGGCGGTCGAGAGCCCGAAAGGGAGGACTGTGAACTGATAATGCCGATGCCCGCGTGTAAACCGCAGGAATCTTCTGTGGCTTGGGATAATGGAGATATGGAAGTACGCATCTTTCAAATCGAGGGCCGCGAACCAGTCTCTGTGATCCATAGCTGGGATTATGGCGGCCAAGGACAACATTTGAAACTTCAACTTCTTTATGTAGGAGTTGAGGCCTCGCAAGTCTAGGATGGGACGAAGCCCACCTTTGGCCTTCGGGATAAGGAAATAACGAGAGTAATATCCCTTGCCCCGAAATTCTTGAGGAACCTCCTCTATGGCACCCAAAGACAAGAGGGTATTTACCTCCTGATCCAAGAGTTGCTCGTGAGATGGGTCCCTGAAGAGGGACTGGGAAGGGGAATGAGTGGGTGGTAGGGTGCGGAATTGGATAGAATATCCCCCTTCTACGAGACTGAGCACCCACCTGTCTGAGGTGATAGAGGCCCAGACCTGGTAGAAGTGGGATAAGCGGTTCACAAAGGGTCGAGAGGTCAGAGATATAGGGACTGGTCCGTGGTCCTCGAGCGCACCTTCAAAAACCGGTTCTTGGTTGGTGTGCCCCCGATGGTTGGGGCTGCCGTGAGCCAGATCTCGGGCGGCCACGGCCAGCTCCCCTGCCACCCTTCCTAGGTTGGTCTCTCCTTGCCTGGGGGGGTTGGTAAGGCCTAGGCGGAGGGGGAGGGGGAGGTCTGAAAGGTCTCCTCTGCGTTTGAGGGGTATGCAGGCCCAGAGACCGTAACATTGCCCTAGAATCCTTCATAGACTGCAGTTTTTTATCTGTATCGAGGTGGAACAGGCCCTGCCTATCGAATGGGAGGTCCTGTATGGTAGCCTGCACCGGGGGAGGGATCCCGGAGACCTGCAGCCAGGCACCTCTACGCATGACCACTCCAGTGGCCATTTGCCTGGAGGCTGAGTCGGCGGCATCTAGGCAGCTTGGAGTGCCGCCCTAGAAACCAGTCTGCCCTCTTCGATGATAGCCTTGAACTCGTTAACTGAGTCCTTGTGAACTTGTGGCTCAAATTTCTTCATGGCCGACCAGGAATTATAGGAGTATCTACTCAGGGCCGCCTGTTGGTTGGCAACCCTGAGTTGGAGTGCGGCCGAAGAGTATACTTTTCTGCCCATTAGATCAAGCTTTTTAGCGTCCTGGGATCTGGGGGTGGGCCCCGTTTGGCCCTGACGTTCCCTATGATTCACTGCGTCCGCTACCAGGGAGCCTGGTGGCGGGTGGGTGAACAGGTACTCGCACCCAGTTCGTGGGGCAAAGTAGCGCCTCTCCACTCCCCTAGCAGTGGGCGGAAGGGATGAGGGTGTTTGCCACAGGTTCTCCATTGTGGACTGGATTCGCCGTATGAACGGGAGAGCTACCCTGGCTGGGGAATCCGATGTTAGAATGTCCACTGTGGGGTCATCATCCTCCTGGATCTCTTCCACTCGGAGGTTGAGGTTTTGAGCTACCCTCCGAAGGGGATCCTGATGTCCCCGAACGTCCATAGGAGGCAGGGACGTGGAGGAGCCTGCAACGGCTTCATCCGGGGAGGAAGATGAAGAAGTGAATTGCTGGTCACCCGCCAGCTGCATAACCTGGATGTCCTGGTGGCCCTCTGCAGGTTGGGTGCCGTGGGTGGATTCCGGTTCCGAGGACCCCGGTGCCGGAAAATGCGGTGCCGGGTGCTCTACCGTGGCCTCCGCCTGGGGTCTAGTGACAGTAGCCGAAATCGGGCCGCGCGGCACCGGAGGGAGCGACATGGTAGTCGAGGGGGGCCCCTGAGCCTGGTGGTACGCAAATGGGGTCCAGAAGGGCCATTGGACTGGGCCCTGAGCTTCCTCCGCCCATTCCGAGTGACGCCTGTGATGGGAAGAACGCCGGTGCCGGGAATGGTGGGATCTGGAGGAGTGTCTGCTGTGCCTAGAGTAGGACCTGGACGATCTGGAGTCCGACTCAGATGAGTAGTCCGACTGGGACCAAGGGGGCGCGGTGCCGTCCGGAGCGACGATGGGATGCGTCGGTGCCCGGGGTTCGCGGTGCCGATGCATCGGTTGGAGCGTGCCCGGTAGTGATGGTGCTGCAGAGAGCGTACCCGCACCGAGCGCCTCCTGGGAAGTTGACGGCACCGCGTCAAGCGGTACCGAAGCCGGTGCCATTGGCGGTATAATCGGTGCCATGGGCCGGGGAGGCGGTGCCGGGACGAGGAACTGCGGGACTGGATCTCCGGCCAAATCCATGAGATCGGTCACCGCGTACAAAGCCTCAGGGGTTGAAGGCATATCCAACCCGGGCTGGTCTCTCTCTGGGGAAGAGGCTACCTTCAGAGAGGTGGGCGCGTCTTCTACCCGGGGAGCCGCCGGTGCAGGCTCGGCACGGGTCTTGCGCGCCTCAGACGACCGCGCCGCAGGAGGGCCATCAGCCGCCTTGCGTGCCGGAGAGCGGCCCCTTGGCTTCTTGGACGGCACCGGCGATTGTGAGCAGTGCCGTCGGGAAGAGGCAGCATGGTGCCGCGGTGATCGGTGCTTTGGAGCCTTCTTGGGCTTCGGTGCCGTGGTACCGTGAATGGAAGCCGGTGCACTGCTGGAAGTGGAAGGCTCAGCTGGCTGCAGGGCGGATTCCATCAAGATAAGCTTGAGACGATAGTCTCTTTCCTTTTTTGTGCGGGGTTTGAAGCCCTTGCAGATAGAGCAACGCTCGGTTTGGTGACCTTCTCCTAAACACTTCAAACAATGGGAGTGAGGGTCACCAACCGGCATAGGCTTACCGCACTTTTCGCAGTTCTTAAATCCTGACGCCCCAGGCATAACCCGGTGTCAGGGTACTAAACTACACTACAAACAAACTACTATTACTCTAACTAACAACAACAAGAACTAGAAGAACGGGTATCGCAAGAGAATGAAGCACAATGGCTCTGTTCCAGCAACCGCCACGGACGGAAAGAAGGAACTGAGCGGGGGAGGGTCGGCAGGGGCATATATACATCGCCATATCGGCGCCACTCCAGGGGTCGCCCCTGCCGACCCTACGGGTATTGCTAGGGAAAAAGTTCCGAAAACCGTGCATGCGCGGTGCGCACACACATCTGGGAATGGACATGAGCAAGCACTCCAAGAAGAACACATTTGTCCGTGTTTATTATCAGAACTTTCTTTCTTCAGAGATCATGTGATGTAAGCCCCTAAAACAGGCTATTGTGCTGATGTGGCAATTCCCACACCCGTAAGAGTTGATACACCGACAGGTACACTCTTTGACTTCACTTCTTGACAACTTCCATATTCTAGTTATACAAGAGGTCTGGCAAAATAATTTTTCATCAAAAGCCATGACTATTGTTATAAGTGTGAAGGGTGTCTTGCCTGGGTGGGACTATGTTATCTAACACAGTGTGCCTTGCCTGGGTGGGGCTTGTTATCTGAGACAGGTAACATAGGAGTTTCCCTGCCATGGGGGAGGGAGGAGCCTCGAGCCCATGAAGAAGGGAGGAGCAAAACAGTCAGTTCCATCTTGGCTGGCTTCCAGGGAGGAGGCAAAAGCCAGGGAGTTCCATCTTGGCTGGTCTCCAGGGAGGAGGCCAGGGCCAGGGGAGTTCCATCTTGGCTGCACATGAGGCAGGAAGCTTGCCAATGTAGCTGGCAAGGGTTCTAGACCATCTTTGGCTATAAAGATGGCTCTACCTTTTTCTGGTACTTCTACTTAGCTAATGTGAGTGTAATCATTTGATTCTTTTATTAAGCCGTGCCTTTGGGGTGTTCTTTCCTTTTCAGAACAAAGTGGGAAACCCCAAATGTAAAGTGTCTGTATTTCTGCTTTAACCTTTTTCTTTATTAAATGTTCTAGTTATAAAACAGTCTGGTTTATTTCCCTTAGGGTTTTTCTCTGCTTCCAGTTGGGAAGGGGGAAGGGAAGGGAATAGGAACCAGGGCAGCTAGAGGCCTAGCTGGAGTGTGAAGACTGTCTCTCCTTACCGTCAGGTTAGACGGGGGGAGGGAGGAAGCAGTCTCCAGGTGTCTGCCTCTCAGGTACAGAGAGACAGGGGTGGGGGGAAGTCTGCCTTCAGCCGGGGAGGGTGAAGGACGGAAAGCAGCCTCCAGGTATCTGACTTTGAATCCCAGGAAGGGGTACAAGGTTAGGGTCTGGCTCTCAGGTTGAGAGAGACAGGGTTAAGGGAAGTCTGCCTTCAGCTGGTCAGGGTGAAGGGAAGCAGTCTTCAGGTTTCTGACTTTAAAACCCAGGGAGGGGGTACAAAGTCAGGGTTAGGGGAAGATCGGGGGCCCCTCCAAGGTTTTGGAAGTATACCCGATTGGTGGCAGCGACTGGTAACCCCAAGAACCCCAACTGGCAAGGTGGGGGTGTGGGGGGAAAAGGACTTGTTGGTCTGGCATAGAAGAGGCCCAGCCTTTGTACTCAGGAGCATAGAGGCTGGGGGAAACCCCTCTTACAACTATGCAGAGTAAACAGTCAGCATGGTTTGCAGAGATTAAGCAGCATAACTGGCTTCCCACTGGGGCCAAACCATGACTTCCATAGCAACTCTATTACTGTATTTTAGTTACAACTCTTAAATCTATTCGCAGGCTTAAAATAAACTGAATTACTGATTACCTTTCCTCACTTTTTAAGAGTTTGTTGAATACATAGTTACTTGTCCCTGGTTTTATGATGAAACAGGGTTGGTGGTTAATGATAGAATATTGACCTGCACTTTGAATTTGCTGGGTGTTCTGGCCTTTTAAATAGGAATTAAAAATACAAACTGGACCAAAACCAGCCACTGAACTGAAGCCCAAACTTCTTTTGAGGTTTGTCTTGGTAGAGGTAAGGACTAGCTTATCTCTGGGAACCCTTTTGCTCTCTCACCCCTTCATGTTCTCCAGGATGTGGAAGTCAAACATCCCCTATCAGGCATGCACCACCCTGCTGTGAGGGAACTAACTGCTGGCTGGATCCCATGTGCTTTAAGCCTCTGGACCTTCAGAGTCCAGGCAATGCCCCATCTTAGAGACCCTAGGCACTCTCTTGGGATGCTGATTCTTCCTGAGAGCATAGATCCTGTGGTCCAAGGGGACCTACTTCCTGGGATTAGGGCTGACTCCTCAGACTCTTGCAGCCCCCCTTCCACTCCATATCTTAAGCACACCCTCTTTCAGAATTCCAGGAGTGTGGGTGCTTTGGGGGGAGGGGGAGTACAGGTTAACAAAAAACATGCATACAGACTGCACAGGATTTTAACACCATTGCTGTTTCACTGCACAATAAATACACAGATCTGTTCAAAAATAATAAACTCTACATTCTACACTCCTTTCCCTGCCTCAGTTTCCTCACTGCTCTGGAGGAGAGACTCTTCACACCCTTCTTTCTCACTTACACCTTCAATTTCTCTTGTGCTTGCCTTGCCTGTTTGGGGGAGAGCTGAAATTTGAGGAGAGTCTGAGGGCTAGGGGAAAGCTGTCAATTTTATTGCAGGAAGAGAAGAGATCTGAACTCTTACTAGTTCAGATAAGCCTTTGAACTTCTGAGCCTAATTTAAGGAAAGCTTCAAAACATGTTTCACCCAATGCTAATTTAACATTGAGGCAGATTTGATCATAAATGATTTGGAGGAAGGGGTAAACAGTGAGGTGGCAAAGTTTGCAGATACTAAACTGCTCAAGATAGTTAAGACCAAAGCAGACTGTGAAGAACTTCAAAAAGATTTCTCAAAACTAAGTGATTGGGCAACAAAATGGCAAATGAAATGTATGTTGGTAAATGTAAAGTATTGCACATTGGAAAAAGAACCTCAACTATACATACAATATAATGGGTGGAGGAGCTAATTTAGCTACAACTAATCAGGAAAAAATATCCTGGAGTCATCATGGATAGTTCTCTAAAGATATCCATGCAGTGTGCAGCTGCAGTCAAAAAAGCAAACAGGATGTTAGGAATCATTTTTAAAAAGGAATAGAGAATAAAATGGAGAATATCTTATTGCCCTTGTATAAATCCATGGTGCACCCATATCTTGAATACTGTGTACGGATGTGGTTATCTCTTCTAAAAAAGGATATACTGGCATTAGAAAAGGTTCAGAGAAGGGCAACTAAAATGATTAGGGGTTTGGAACAGATCCCATATGAACGGAAAAGAGGCTAGGACTTTTCAGCTTTGAAAAGAGGAGACTAAGGGGAAATATGATAGAGGTATATAAAATTGAGTGGTGTGGAGAAAGTGGAAAAGGAAAAGTTATTTACTTGTTCCCATAATAATAAGAACTAGGGGCCACCAAATGAAATTAATGAATAGCAGGTTTAAAACAAATAAAAGGAAGTTCTTCACACAGTGCACAGTCAACCCATGGAACTCCTTGCCTGAGGAGGCTGTGAAGGCTAGGACTATAACAGGGTTTAAAAGAGAACTGGATAAATTCATGGAGGTTAAGTCCATTAATGGCTATTAGCCAGGATGGGTAAGAAATGGTGTCCCTAGCCTCTGTTTGTCAGAGAAAGGTGATAGATGGCAAGAGAGAGATCACTTGATCATTACCTGTTAGGTTCACTCACTCCAGGGCATCTGGCATTGGTCACTGTCAGTGGACAGGATAATGGGCTGGATGGACCTTTGGTCTGATCTAGTATGGCCATTCTTATGTCCTCATAGACTGATAGACTTTAAGGTCAGAAGGGACCATTATGATCATCTAGTCTGACCTCCTGCACAACGCAGGCCACAGCAGCTCACCCACCCACTCCTGCAAAAAATCTCTCAGCTATGTCTGATCTATTGAAGTCTTCAAATCATGGTTTAAAGACTTCAAGGTGCAGAGAATCCTCCAGCAAGTGATCTGTGTCCTACACTGCAGAGAAAGGTGAAAACCCCCCAGGGTCTCTGCCAATCTGCCCTGGGGGAAAATTCCTTCCCGACCCCAAATATGGCAATCAGGTGAACCCTGAGCATGTGGGCAAGACTCACCAGCCAGCTACCTAGAAAAGAATTCTCAGTAGTGTGACAAAGCTCCACGCCTGTCCTTGTGGGTCCTGCGTTTCTTGGCGGATTTCACTAGCCTCGGTGACTAATTGCGGAAGGCAGGAGGGGGGGGGGGGCCAGGCCCGCCCTCTTCTCCGGGCTCCAGCCCAGGGGCCCTAACAGTATCAGTTGAGAAGGCTGCCCTTTTAACCACCAAGCACAATACAATTCCCTGGGCTTCTTCCTCACAACAGTTCCTGCTTCTTTACTCTCCACTTCACCCTTACCTCAGGGCCTCCTTCCAAGCCGCTCTCTGCTTCAATGCCTCCAAACTCTTCTCTGCTCCAATATCTCCAAACTCCTCTCTGCTCCAAACACCCACACTGTCTGCCTGAGGCAGGGGTTTTTATTAAGGCCTTACTTGACAGCAGGTGCTCCTAATTGCCCTGCTGCCTGCTAGAACCTTCTTAATTGACCCCAGGTGTCTAGATTGGCCTGGAGTAGCCTTTGATTGGCTATAGGGGGAACAGAGACCTGCACATCCTGAGACTGATGTACCTGCCTTCCAGCACTCTCCTATACCCTTCAGGTCTGACTCTGACTCTATCACATATCCCCCCCCCCCCTGCTCAAGGCCAAGGGGTTGGGCAACTTGGGTCGACATACAGTGCATTCGTGATAAGCCATCTGCATTGCCATGATGACTTCCGGCCCTGTGTTGTATGCGGAACTGGAAAGGTTGGAGGGATAAAAACCATCTAGTCACCCTCGCATTTTTCTCCTTGTTCCGCTGCATCCACTGAAGAGGGGCATGGTCAGTCACGAGGGTAAATTTTCTTCCTAGCAGGTAGTATCTCAGTGTTTCCATGGCCCATTTAACAGCAAGGCATTCCCTCTCAACCACAGCATACTTCTGTTCTCTTGGGAGGAGTTTTCTACTGAGATATAGGATTGGATGTTCTTCTTCCCCGACCATCTGGGATAGGACAGCCCCCAGTCCTACTTCGGATGCATCCGTCTGCAAGATAAACTCCTTGGAGAAGTCTGGGGCTATAAGTACGGGGTCACTGCAAAGGGCTGTCCTCAGATCTGTAAATGCTCTCTCTGCTGTATCTGTCCATCGTACCATTTCCGGACCCCGAGCTTTTATGAGCTCAGTCAGGGCACTCGCCCTAGTGGCAAAATGAGGAATAAAGCGTCGATAATAGCCTACCACGCCTAGGAACGCACGGACTTGCTTCTTTCGGACTGGCCGGGGCCAGTTTTGAATTGCCTCTAGCTTATTAGTTTGGGGCTTCACTATGCCCCTTCCGACGATATATCCCAGGTATCTAGCCTCTGCTAGCCCTATGGCACATTTAGCGGGATTAGCAGTGAGGCCAGCTCGCCTTAAGGTGCGCAGTACTGCTTCCACTTTCTCCAAGTGGGTTCCCCAGTCCGGCGTATGGATGATGACATCATCTAGGTATGCGGCTGCGTAACTAGTATGAGGGCGCAACAGTTTATCCATGAGGCGCTGGAATGTGGCCGGTGCCCCATGTAGCCCGAACGGGAGGACAGTGTATTGAAATAGCCCATCTGGGGTGGAGAACGCTGTCTTCTCTTTGGCCTCCTTAGTCAGGGGAACTTGCCAATAACCTTTTGTCAGGTCCAATGTAGTTAAGAAGCGGGCACTACCCAGTCGGTCAACCAGTTCATCGATGCGTGGTATGGGGTACGCATCGAATTGGGATACTTCATTCAGTCGGCGAAAGTCATTACAGAATCTCATGGTTCCGTCAGGTTTAGGGACCAGAACAATTGGGCTGGACCACTGACTGTGAGATTCTTCAATAACCCCTAATTCTAACATTTTCTTTACTTCATCCTTGATTTCCCCTCTTTTAGCCTCTGGTATTCGGTAGGGTCTCAATGTTACCTTGGCTCCTGGGATCGTGCGGATATGGTGATAGGCTTCAGTTGTTCGCCCCGGTTTTATAGAGAACACATCTCGGTTGCGACTGATCGTGTCGGCTGCCTCCCTCTTTTGGATCGGCGTCAGGTCTGGAGATATCTTTACTCGCTCATGTGAACCATCCTCCTGGGGGAGGCTCTCCTGGGTGACCAAGTATGCCTCTCGATCGCACCAAGGTTTTAGAAGATTAACATGATAAATTTGCTCCGGCTTCCGACGGCCGGGCTGCCGTACCTTATAGTTCACCTCCCCCACAGCTTCGATAACTTCGTAGGGTCCCTGCCAATGAGCCAATAGTTTACTTTCTGCTGTGGGTACCAGAACCATCACCCGATCTCCTGGCTGGAACCGTCGAAGCTTTGCTTGGTGGTTATAATGGGTTCGTTGGGTCTCTTGTGCTTTCTCTAAGTGCTCACGTACGATGGGCGTAACTTGGGCTATCCGATCTCGCATCTGCAGTACGTGCTCGACTATATTCTTTCCAGGATTTGGCTCTTCTTCCCAAGCCTCTCTGGCTATATCCAGTATGCCCCGGGGATGGCGCCCGTACAGTAGTTCGAACGGGGAGAAACCCGTGGAGGCTTGTGGAACCTCCCGGATGGCGAACATGAGGTAAGGCAACAGGGTATCCCAATCTTTCCCATCCCGACTGACCACTTTTCTAATCATGGCCTTGAGGGTCCTATTGAATCTCTCCACAAGGCCATCTGTTTGTGGGTGGTATACGGAGGTCCGTAGGGCTTTTACCTGGAGCAATGAACACAGATCTTTCATCAATTTGGACACAAAAGGTGTCCCTTGGTCAGTCAATATCTCCTTGGGTAGCCCAACTCGGGCAAAAATCTGTAGTAGCTCCTTAGCTATTGTCTTGGAGGCCGTATTGCGTAGGGGGACGGCTTCCGGGTACCGGGTTGCATAGTCCAGTACAACAAGCACATGCTGGTGTCCCCGAGCTGTCTTCTCAAGGGGTCCTACCAGATCCATAGCTATGCGTTCAAAAGGTACCTCTATTATTGGAAGAGGTATCAACGGCGCCCGCAAGTGCGGACGAGGACTGTGTAACTGACACTCTGGACAAGAGATGCAATATCGCCGAACATCTTCGTGCACTCCTGGCCAGAAGAACCTCCGCAGGATTCGTGCCTGGGTTTTCTCGACCCCTAGGTGTCCTCCAAATAGGTGACTGTGGGCGAGGCTCAATATGGCCGTTTGATGTTTTCTTGGCACCAGAAGTTGATGGATCTCCTGTTCCTGTATTTGTACCACACGGTACAAAAGATCTTTCTTTAGTATAAAGTAAGGTCCTGGACCCCGGACTTTCCCCTCCACGGGTGTCCCATCTATCTCGGCTACCTCTTTTCTGGCGTTATCGTATCTAGGGTCCTCTGCTTGGTCCCGCCCGAAAGATTCTCTCCCAGAACTAACGTGCCCGAGTTCCCAGGGCCTGGCTTCTGCTTCTCCTAGTGGCTCACTGCCATCCTGACGTGGGGTGGCCTCTGGCTCGCTTTCTGGGGTGGGAGTTTCTCTGTTGGCTGCACGGGTCCGTCGGCCGACTAGAGCAGTCTCCTGATCCTGGGTCAGGATCCGGGTTCCTAAGGCCTTTGCGGCCCTCCTCTCTTTTTTCGTCCTCCGGGTCCTTTGGTGGGCTGGGAACAGATCCTCAGAAATTTCCGTGAACATCGGGGGTTGACATTCTCCTGGTGGTAAATTGCTATCCTCAGGGTCCCCGCTTTCCTCCAGCTTCGCTGGGGGGAGTAGATTATCAAACCCTGGATAGTCTCTCCCAATAACTACAGGATATGGGAGGTTAGGGACTACGCCCACAGTTACCTCAATGGGGTTCCCCTGAACTGCTATCTCTACTGGAATAGTGGGGTAATAACTTACAGCCCCATGTACACAAGTCACAGCTATGCGTTTGGCTTGTAACAGCTGCCTTCTTTTTATCAGATTGCCCGACACAAGGGTAATAGCACTCCCAGAGTCCACAAGTGCTGTAGTTTCCATCCCATTTATCTTCACCGGTCTGGTGTAGTTATGTGGGGCTAACGTAACCCCTACGAGGTGGAGAAGGGAGCACGGAACCTCCCAATCCCCGAAGTTACATTGCCTAGGTTTCCTCCTGTTGGGACACTGCGCTGCTATGTCCCCACTCCCCACATGCATAGCATCTATAGTCATTTCTACTAGTTTCCCTATCATGGGAATTAGGGAATTTGAACCCCGGCTTCCTCCCCCTCCGACTGGTCCCTTCCTTCTGGGGTCCCCCAGGGTTTTCAGGCCTCCCTTTCTTCCACCTAGGGCCTCCTGGGGTATTGGGTGCCCAAATTTCCAGTGTTGGGTTTGGGTGCCTGTTGCAGAAGGGGCCTCTTTTAGGTAGTCGGGTCAATTCCCTGGCTGTCATCCGTCTTTCTACCAGCGTGATCATCTCGTCATAAGCGGATGGATCATTCTGGCCTACCCATTTACGGAGATCTGGTGGTAGACCCCGCATATAATGATCGATAACCAGGGTCTCCAAAATCTCATTCGGGTTGCATGCCTCGGGCTGTAACCACTTCCGTGCAAGGTGTATGAGATCAAATAGTTGGGACCTTGGGGGTTTGTTCTCCTGATATTTCCACTCATGGAACCTCTGGGCCCGTACCGCTGCTGTTACCCCTAATCGTGCTAGGATTTCTGCCTTCAGCCGGAGATAGTCAGTGGCATCTGTGGCAGGCAAGTCAAAGTAGGCTTTCTGGGCCTCTCCGCACAAAAAGGGGGCGAGAATGCTGGCCCACTGCTCCTGGGGCCATGTCTCCCGCTGAGCAGTCCTCTCAAATGCGAGAAGATATGCCTCAATGTCATCCTCTGCTGTCATCTTTGGCAGACGAACAGAGGCCCCCAGGGTTTGCATCCCGTCAGACCCTTGGGGCTGGGTGGTGAGGACCTTTAGCTGATCCATTACCTCATGCAAGAGGGCACGATCTTGGGTTGCCTGATTCATTATTAATTGGTTTGTTTCCTGCTGAACCCGGGTAGCTTCCTGCTGGGCTGCCGTGGCTTGTACCAGAGCCCTTATCACCTCCTCCATTGTGGCACAAAGCAGACAACCCACCAACAAGAATTCAAAACCCCAGTGACCCCTTTTTTTTTTTTTTTTTTAAATCATTTCTTCCGCCACGCTGTGTACGGACATCCCACCTCTGACACCAGTTGTGACAAAGCTCCACGCCTGTACTTGTGGGTCCTGCGTTTCTTGGCGGATTTCACTAGCCTCGGTGACTAATTGCGGAAGGCAGGAGGGGGGGGGCCAGGCCCGCCCTCTTCTCCGGGCTCCAGCCCAGGGGCCCTAACAGTATCAGTTGAGAAGGCTGCCCTTTTAACTACCAAGCACAATACAATTCCCTGGGCTTCTTCCTCACAACAGTTCCTGCTTCTTTACTCTCCACTTCACCCTTACCTCAGGGCCTCCTTCCAAACCGCTCTCTGCTTCAATGCCTCCAAACTCTTCTCTGCTCCAATATCTCCAAACTCCTCTCTGCTCCAAACACCCACACTGTCTGCCTGAGGCAGGGGTTTTTATTAAGGCCTTACTTGACAGCAGGTGCTCCTAATTGCCCTGCTGCCTGCTAGAACCTTCTTAATTGACCCCAGGTGTCTAGATTGGCCTGGAGTAGCCTTTGATTGGCTATAGGGGGAACAGAGACCTGCACATCCTGAGACTGATGTACCTGCCTTCCAGCACTCTCCTATACCCTTCAGGTCTGACTCTGACTCTATCACAGTAGTAACTCAGATTCCATCCCATCCAACATCTGGGCCCCATCTACCACGAATAGTCAAAGAGCAATTTATTGCCAAAATCATGTTATTCCATCATACCATCTTCTCCGTAAACGTATTGAGCTTAATCTTGAAGCCAGATAGGTCTTTTGCCCCCGCTGCTTCCCTTGACAGGCTGTTCCAGAGCTTCACTCCTCTAATGGTTAGAAACCTTTGTCTAATTTCAAGTCTAAACTTCCTGCTGGCCAGTTTTATATCCATTTGTTCTTGTGTCCACATTAGTACTGAGCTTAAAAAATTCCTCTCCCTCCATGGTATTTATCCCTCTGATATATTTATAGAGAGCAGTTGTATCTCCCTTCAATCTTCTTTTGGTTAGGCTAAACAAGCCAAGCTCCTTGAGTCTCCTTTCATAAGACAGGTTTTCCATTCCTCGGATCATCCTAGTAGCCCTTCTCTGTACCTGTTCCAGTTTGAATTCATCCTTCTTGAACATGGGAAACCAGAACTGCACACAGTATTCCAGATGAGGTCTACTCACCTAGAATACTTTGTTTAAGGGTACTAACACCTCCTTAGTACCTTAGTACTAACACCTCCTTAGTACCTAGACCTTTACAAGGTCATCCACATTTTCCTGTATGATATCCCAGTCCTTCTCTGAACTGGCTTTGTGTCATCCGCAGACTTTATTAGGACACTCCCACTTTTTGTGCCAAGGTCAGTAATAAAAAGATTGGTCCCCAAACCGATCCCTGAGGAATTCCACTAGTAACCGCCCTCCAGCCTGACAGTTCGCCCTTCAGTATGACTGACTGACTAGTCTCCCCTTTAACCAGTTCTTTATCCACCTTTCAATTTTCTTATTGATCCCCATCTTTTCCAATTTAACTAATAATTCCCCGTGTAGCACCGTATCAAATGCCTTACTGAAATCTAGGTAAATTAGATCCTCTGATTTCCTTTGTCCAAAAAATCTGTTACTGTCTCAAAGAAGATCAGGTTGGCTTGGCACGATTTTGTAAAACCATGTTGTATTTTGTTCCATTTACCATTGACCTCAATGTCCTTAACTACTTTCTCCTTCAAAAAAATTTCCAACACCTTGCATACTACAGATGTCAAACTAACAGTCTTGTAGTTCCTTGGATCACTTTTCCCCCCCCCTTTCATAAAAATAGAAACTGTTAGCAATTCTACAGTCATATGGTACAAGCCCTACGGATTCATTAAAAAATCTTGCTAGTGGCCAGTTCCCTTAATATTCTTGGATGAAGATTATCTGGGCCCTCCAATTTAGTCTCATTAAGCTGTTCAAATTTGGCTTCTACCTTGGATATGGTAATATCTACTTCCATAGCCTCTTTCTCATTTGTCATGCTACCTTTATCCCGAAGATCCTCATTAGCCTCATTAGAGATGGAGGGAAAGTATTTGTTTAGATATTGATTTATGCCTAGATTATCCTTAACCTCCACTTCATCCTCAATGTTTAGTGGTCCCACTTCTTCTTTGTTGTTTTTTTCTTATGTATATAGCTATAGAACCTTTTTATTAATTGTCTTAATTCCTTTGCAAGGTCCACCTCTACTTAACTTTTAGCCTTTCTCACTTTATCCCTACATGTTCTAACCTCAATAAGGTAGCTTTTCTTGCTGATCCCTCCCATCATCCATTCCCTGTATGCTTTCTGCTTTTTCTTCATCACCTCTCTAAGATGCTTGCTCATCCAGCTTGGTCTACAACTCCTGCCTATGAATTTTTTCCCCTTTCTTGGGATGCAGGCTACTGACAGCTTCTGCGACTTTGACTTGTTCTTATGTTCTTAATGTTATTTAAAGAAGTATACTGAAGTAGATGGTCTTTTTTCATAAGAATATGTGAAAAGTTCTCAGGTGATAGGCTGGGGAGAGTATTCCAGATTCTAGAGATCTAGTTTATTTTAAAACTGTTGGAAAAATTCATAACAAAAACAAGCTTTTGTGGGACAGAGGGAAGAGGAAGAAGGTTCATAGACTATGGCTGCCTCATTAGAGCCATTGCAGCCTGTCAGTGTCGCTGCAAAATGTAAACAGAGGGTTTTGGATCAGGCCCTAAATTCTCCCTCAGGAATAGATGTTCAGATCATATGATTTATTATTACTTTTATTTTTATTATGACTTTTTAAGCTATTCAGCTCTCATTAATAATAACTTCTACATGTAGTAAGATTCTGTCTTTTAGGGTTTTTGTACTAAGTGATGAAAATGTAAGATTGTCTCATGAATGAATTATGGAAGAAATATACTGAATGTTAGCAATATAAGAGAAGAAAAGTATAAAATAGCAGTATTTTTTTTTAAAAAAAAATTAAACTAGTTTGACCATATTGCTGACTGATCATTTTCTAAGGGTCTGTCTACACTGCCTGGATTGGTGGGCAGTGATTGATGTATTAGGGATCGATTTATCGTGTCTAGTGTAGCTGCGATAAATTGATCCGCGAATATGCTACCTGTCGACTCCTGTACTTCATCTCTGTGAGAGGCAGAAGCGGAGTCGACTGGGTAGGAGCAGTGGTCGACTTGCTGTCGTGTGGATGGCCAGGTAAGTCGACCTAAGATACACAACTTCAGATACGTGATCTTAGGTCGACCTCCTTTCTCTGTTTAATGTTTAAATGGCTGTTTAAATAATGTTTCTCTTTTTGTAATTTCTCAGAAATTGATGGCTCTCCAGTATCTGAGATTGAAGGCCCTTTCACAACAGCAGATATAGCAAGCAACTGTGTTGCCACAATGACCTTCCACGAACCGATGTTGTGGATTATCTCCTATGCTCTCATGAGTTTATGTGGAATCATCCTCCTTGTCTTGCTAATCTTACTGCTTCTTCCTCCTCGCTGTCAGCATCGCTTCACTGACAATGATGTAGTCAATGATGAGTCATCGTTAGTGCGTCATCGATGGAAATGAGGAACCTTGGATTCTCTTAACACAATTAAGGATAAAGTTTCTCAACCACGGAGAGAAAGCCAAGGCCTTGTTCCATATACATTAATCTCCAATCACTGTTCTACTGCTGGATACTCTGCAGGCATATTGCATCATAATTTTTTACGCTTTATTTTCTAACACTGATTCTGAACCAAAACATTATAACCACTCTCAAGTGCTACCTTACTGGTTCTGCTCCTCAACAGCACAGCTGAACCTTTAAGATCTCAGTAGTGCTTTTTAAAAAAAAACAAACAAATATTGCGATGTTCTTCCATCAGATGCACAATGTTGCTCGTCTCTTTCTCATAAGAAGAAAAGAACTGTCACGTTTCTAACATTAATCAAGCCTTGAATATAGAAAAAAGATCATAAGTTTTATTGATTTTTCTTATTAATCACATTAAAGAAATACTATTTTCTGTTTACAGCAATTCATTTTGAAACCATGCTCACAGGGCAAGGGAGAGGGAAAAGTGAGTCTTGCATAGCAGATGGAAGAAAGTCAGGTCAAGAAGAAATTTTATTATTTTCCAAGAAAATAAACTGCTGACATTTTGAGTGGATCTCCCTTTGTAAGCCATCCATCCTAAATAGATTGAAAAGGAAAAATGGGAAACCAAAACTACTCCGTTTTAGTGTAAAACAAGACTACCTCCGTTAATTTATAAGGATACCTACTCTTGGTAACTGTGGTGCACATAAAACTGCTCTTAAACCACAAGAAATCTCTTACAACAAGATGCATTTCCTTGACTCCCAAATAGTTATTGCTTAATCCTCCTTTTATAAAATAGTTTTTCACTTAAACATGTTAAGTATGTCAATTTAGCTCTGGCATGTCCATCATGGTGAAATTATATTATATTGACACTGAGTGGTGGGAACACTAGAAAAGAGACTGAAAAATACTGGTCCAGTAATCCTAAAAAAAATATTAAAAATAAAAATCACTATGGACCAAATTATCATCTCAGTTGTATAAATCTGGAGTTTAACGGAGATCAGAATGTGACCCTTTATTTAAATATTGATGAGTATTTTCTTATAGCTAGTAAGCCAGTGTTCCAGTAGCTCAATCTTGGTTTCCTTCGTAAAGTCTTGCACAGTCAATGGGGGGGGAGCAGGAGGGAGGAACAGTGCTAGGCTCAGAAATTCAATTATAGTTGCACTTTTTAAACACCACCTACATTTTGTGTCCTGCCTAAAAGTGCCTCTTAAGGTGTTTTATTATAGCTTCAGATTGCTGGGTCGGCTGAGGAAATAGTTGGAGTTTGTTTATACATCTGAAATTGCTTTTCTTGGAACTAGGAGTAGGAAATTTCTGCATATGTCTTGTTTTTGTTTTGTTTTGTTTTCTCCTGGCCTTATCAAAAACTATACTAAGAAATGTAAAAATCTGCATAGCAAGAATGAGAAAAATGGGTTAGAATTAGGCTTATTTTCACAGATTTTTATTCCATTATACTTATCACTATAAATCAAACAACCTCCTTTTTTATATTGTTTAAAAAATTGACCCTTTGTCAGTTTTAATACGAAGGTGACTCAAATCATGCTAAGATAGCACTATCTTTGTTTCCTCATGTGAGCTGGGTGGCTGAGCATTTTCTTTCAGATATCATGGCATTTCTGTTCCATAGTGTACTTTCAGATTAAGGTTGGGTTTTTTTCTTTGCACAAAAGGAGGATAAAATGCAATGCACCTGATTTTCTGAAATCCTGAGCTCCCACAGTTCCTGTTGATTTCACATGGGAATAGGGCGCTCAGTGCTTTTGAAAATGTGGCCCTGCGTTTCTTTATAATTGAAGGTTCATACCATTGAAACAAATACCATTGAAACAAATACCATTGAAACAAATACCATTGAAACAATTAGGAGCATTGAGTTGAAACATAAAAAGAAAGTTCCTTTTTGAGTTTTACCCAAAGTTTTTGCTTTAGAAATAATGGTGTTTCTAGGTCTTCAATCCAATTCCATTTAGTCCTCCAGGGTTTGGCATGGCACATAGGAATGTGACCAAAAATAATCTTGTTGTTGTTAAGAAAATATATTTAATACTCTTGTCATATTTTGTTTTAAATTAAAGTAATTTTTGACTTTTTGTACAGTTAACAGATTAATAGTGCAGGGGAGAATGAAACCATCTTTATTACTTTTGAAGGGGAAAAAGTCATACCCTTGAAATATTTTTACTTTAGCTTTGATTACTGAAAATTATTGGACAAAATTCTTGGTATACTTTGTATTGACAAGGTAACTCTCTCTCCAGAGTAGTTCAATAAAGTATTTTTACTACACTGTATTTCATAAAAAGCCCTTCAGTTTGTTTCATTTTAAATGTCATCAATCAAGACATTTTAACAGAAGTACTTGAATTACATAAGCAGTAATCCAGTAACAGAAATTAAACAGACAGTAATACAGTGTGAGTTTTCATGGCATCCCTTGTCACTAAAATCAGGCGTATAGTTAAAGTGGTGTTAGTTGCATCCACTAGCCGCACAAACTTCGTCAGCTACTAAATTGATACTTGCAGTAGCGGATATTCAGGTGGGTATTGCTTTGTTGCTCTGGCAACAGGAAAAGCAATGGGAACTCCTACAGGTTTCAATTGTTAGCCAGCAGCACATTCATAAAAAAATACTCAAGTGCATTATTTTCTTAAAGATGAAGCTCAATGATAAACTAAAATCTCATGAAGTGTTTCTTATTCAGGAGGATTTTTTTTCCAATTTTGAAATAGTGCTATAAGATATTTCATACCCCTGTTGATTTATTTCAGGGATTTTCATAGATTTTTAAACCATGCCTTCAAAAACAAGGTTATAGGGGAAAATAGTTATTGATTCCCAAGACAATTTATCACCTTTAAAAAAATAAATGTACCCAAATGATGGGGTAATAGATCAATATACCCCAATGCTAACATAACCGTAGTAGTTTCTGATGCAATGCATTCCAAATTTTAACATTAAATGTATTTACCAGGCAAATGTGGGAAAGTCCTAGTTCATTGCATACAGTGTCTTTAATCATTAATAAAATTTAGCTGTTTCCTAATGAATTAGATGTGTGATAGATTTCACTTCATGCTGCAATTCAAGCTGCAGCAAGGGAAAACAACAATTCTGTCTTCACTGTTCTGTTGCTCCATGATGAATTTCGGGGATCTTATTTTGGGCTACCTTGCTTAACCCAGGCAGTGACGAGAACAGGTACATTTGACTTGGAAAGCATATTTTTATATATTGTAATGAAGTTGATCTGAACGTTAATGTTAATTAAATAGACTACACTTAGTATCCTTCTGCTATAGTTATTGAACTTACTTACATCATCATACTGATATATCTGTCATTAACATTTTAGTTCTGAGCTTTGCCTTTGTGTAGATAGTAAATCAGACTCCTCAGAGTTTAGAATCTGCATGTCTCCAAGAAAGGAACACTAACCTGTTAACAATATTCTTATCTTTATTAGTTGAAAGCAAGTAATTGAGTAGAATCCAAAAGTATTTTCTTATAAGAGTGCAAGTCTTACGTTGTATTGATTGCAGAGTACATTGTTTTGGTAGTAGGTAGTTTGTATCGTCTGTGTATGAAAATACCTGGAGCAACTATCCCAACTGCGTAGCAATTCTACGTAGGATTTGCTAAAGACTAGATTCTATGGCAGAGGTAATCCAGAATGATTGTTCCATTGAAGTGATTTTTGACTTCTTTAATGGTCCAAGACTAGTCTTCCAATTCTGCAAAAGCGACCAAGAGTCTTGTAGCACCTTTATAGACTAACAGATTTTAGGGATCATGAGATTTTGTGGGTTAAGACCCACTTCATCAGATGAATGTTGTGGAAATCTCCAGAGGCAGTCATAAATATGCAGGCAAGAAAGCAAGCTAAATTCAATCGGGGGTGTGGTGAAGCCCACTTCCAGCACGTGATCTGGAGGTGTGAATGCCCAGAGAGGAGAAACTGCTTTTGTAATTGGTTCTTGCTTGCATATTTATACCTGCCTCTGGAGATTTCCACAACATTCATCTGATGAAGTGGGTCTTAACCCACGAAAGCTCATGATCCCTAAAATCTGTTAGTCTATAAGGTGCTACAAGACTCTTGGTCGCTTTTGCAGATCCAGACTAACACGGCTACACCTCTGATACTCTTCCAATTCTGATATCAAATTTGCCAGCATGAGGAAGCTTGGAAAGGTAACCTGTAGAAATGAGCATGAAAGTAAATAAATGAAATATGTGTGAATCGGAAAAGTCAGCTGCACATAATTTTGTAATTGTTTCTATTGTAAAACAGTTTAAAATCTACGAAATTGGCATTCCTTAAATGAATTTCAGGTGCAATTTGCCAAAATATTACAATTGATTGTAGACTGGAATATGCCTCTTATAGGTTCAAGTTACGTCAGACTCTACTCCCTGACTGTTGTGAACACTGGTTTTATAACCATTAACATTCTTGCTGCTGTTTGACTATGATAAGCAAGTTAGGTTGTATCCCATTATGATCCTCTCATCTCTTGAGTTTCTCAGAGTATCTTATCTGTAGGCACAACCTTCGGATCAAGGCTAGGCTGGTAATGGTCCCAAGTCTTACTACTGCCTAATGGCTCTTAGGTGACATAATTCACTGATCTGAAATTAATTGATGGTCTCAGCTCCTCTTATATAGGAGAGGGAGCCATGTTGCAAAAACCTCTATTGCAACTGGTGCAACAGGCAGAGAGGCTAAGGATTAGTTGAAATGGATTAGTTTTGTACAACAGTATGGGAAGAGACTGTACTCCACCCCTACTAAAAGATGGATCTCTGCTGAAGCATGTTTGTTGGCAAAACAGAATAGAGAAGCTTGCATTGCTGTTGCTCTTGCTTTAGATCTTAGTTCACAGTTTGGCACCTTTTGTGAGAATTCACTTGTTAAGTATGTTTTTAAAAATAAGACTATCCTAAAGATAAAAATAAGACTATCCTAAACTATCTCATGTTGTCCACACCAGAGTGGATGCATAATTCTCATTAACAAGTGTAATAACTCCAAACTGGAATCTCAAAGCATCACTTACATTATGTAATGATTGCAGATAACCTTGTTTTTCTGCATTGCTGATAGTGTATTTACAGGCAAATGAAACTAGGTTTTTTATTTTTATATATTTATATATAAAATATATATAATTTTAAATATATAATATTACATTTGTTACTGTTTGCATAGCTTCACAAATATTTAAACTTTCTTTTTTCTTTTCATTGTTAATTCAGCATGATTGGCTCTCCAGTATTGGGCAGATTGTTTTCGGACAAAAAATGCGGACAGGATACTTTTTCAGCCAACCAAAGGTTAAATATAGAAAGTAACTCTAATTTTCCAAATGAACCTAACGTTCAATTAAATGTTGAATGTCTTATTTAAGATTAAGTGATCATTGTCATCAGAATTTAACTGTGTGTTTGACTCTAGTTTGTATATTATGAGCAAAATAGGGAGGGAAACTTCTGACAATTTGTTCTTTCCCTTTTGGAATAAAATTGAACTGGTGACCAAGAATTAAATTATGGCTGTGATCACACCAATTAATAATGGTAACTAAAATAATGTTTCTAAACTTTGGTGTCAAAATATTGTCTACATGTATATCTTCTCTCTCACCACTTGGGAAGTGTTGGGGGAGTGAGGGACAGAAGGTAGAAATTCTAAAGGACGTGACATCAGGAAATAATTGCAAGAAAGTCAGCAGTAAGTCAGGACCAGCCCTTAAGCCAGCATTTCTCAAAGGCGGCCACCAGCGGCTTTTCTTGCAGCCACAGCCTCCTGGGTGGTGATGGCAAAGCAGTGGTCCTTCCTCTGGGAATGTCAGGAGGAGTTGGGACATGCCCCCCTTTGGAGGCACAAACATCAGAGGAGCAGACAGCAGTGTGAGTTCCCCATCAACAGTCAAAACGGGGTACTCTAATGCAGGGGTGGCTAACCTGAACCTGAGAAGGAGCCAGAATTTACCAATGTACATTGCCAAAGAGCCACAGGAATACGTCAGTGATTCCCGATCATTTTCCCACCCCCACTTCTAGCACCTCCTGCCCACCAAGAACCGCGCCCATCATCACCTCTTCCTCCCTCCCCACACTTCCGGATCAGTTGTTTCTTGGCATGTAGCAGGCTCAGGGGAGGGTGTGGGAAGGGGTGGAGTGAAGGCAGAGCCAGGTGTTGAGCAGTGAGCACCCCCCTGCACATTGGAAAGTTGGTGCCTATACAAGGAGTTGCATATTAACTTCTGAAGGCCGTATGTGGCTCCGGATCCACAGGTTGGCCACCCCTGTTCTAATGCCTCATCTGAAGAGTGCATTACTGGCCAAAAGAGAGTGAGTATGAGTGACTATAAGAATTTGAGTTCTGAAATGTCATCTGGAAGTTCTCATCTGGAAGGGAAAACTTAAATGAGAAAATCATATTTTAAGTTGCCTTGCGTTTTAAGAGAAAACCATGTATCAACTTCTAAAACTCGACACTGAACACATTAAGTTCCATGTGATACGCCAGATGGAATTATTTCCTTAAGTGAAATTTCCATTTATTGGAGAAATTTCTTCACCTGAGAACTCAATTCTATTTTAATGGTTCCGAGTTGAATGTTAATTAAAGGAAGATAGGGCCAAAATCTTGAGAAAGAGGGATGCTACATTTATAAAGCCAGTCTTCAGCTACTGTACAACGTTGTTCCCGTTGTACGGCATCACGACAGGATTTTCTAAAGGTTGGTATTTTTGTACAAGTTCCACTGTTCTTCGATGTGCACTATATAAAAAATTAAAATTTCTGCTTATTTCAATAAATGAATAATTGTTCTAACTTGTTCAGTGTATCTTTTAAATCATGTTGTATTCCACTTCCTGGTCACTAGTGTTCAGTATCTAACCAAATTTTTCCCAATGCAATGAAATTCAGGGTACCTTTGACCAAATGTAAATTATTATCAACAATAACCCCTCAATATGGCTTCAGCTTAAAAGTGAAAATAGAACTTGTCTAGGAGTGATTGAAAGTTAAAACCTGCAGAAGGCTGACTGCTGTATTTGACAGCGAAATTTTCACATTCACTCTTAGAAATGAATTGTTTTTGCTTCATCTTTCCCTCAGAAGTATTCCCCACTGGACAGAGATCAGACATGGAAAAATTTACCCAGTAGGTGAAACTTTTGGATCCTTTAGAAAGACAGATGGAAAACAGTTATACTAATAACACTTTTGACTATTTTAACTATAGCTATTTCCACTGTTCCCTCTAGGCTGTGCGGGTGTGCATGCACACACAGATCCTAAACCCCACACGCACAGCAAAACACTGCGTGCACAAAAATTTGCACAGAAGCACAAAAGTTTGAACAGAAGGGATTTTTGGGATTTTTTTTGTGCACATGGCTTGTCAAAAATTAGAGGGAACATTGGCTATCTCTAATGCTCCAGCTATAAGATGGAAAAAGGACACACACTTCATGGTACTATTTTTAATACTACATCTTTTTAGGTATTTAAGTATGACACCAAAAGAAAATAGAGATCTATAAATATTATTAAATCTATAAAATTATTTATATTAAATTTGCTCTGATTATTTCATTCTCTCTCACAAGGTGGCACTCCTGCGACATCTCAGATGTGACTTCTTTGAGACTTTCTTCACAACTGATTGAGTGAAAAAAAATCAAAGCAGTTTACAAGTCCTTTTTAAAAATATCCATATACATAAATAATCTTATGCCATAATGATTGTCTGATTCTTTTTGTTGAAGAATCAGCATTCTATTTTTTAAAATCCTTTATTTCTAAGCTGCCAGGTGGCATCTTTTATGTATTTATACAAAATATGTTACTAGTCAATAGATACCAGGAATATCTGGTCAAACGAGACACATTTTTACATTCTAAAATGGAACAGTATTTTCAATTTACCCACTATTTTGCATATATAATTGATATTATAATTATAATATTATAATTGATTTGACTTTTGTCTTTTCCTGTTCAATGAAGCCTGATTTGTTTCCATGTTTCCAACTTTTTGGTAACAGGTCAGATGAGAGTTCTTTCCTGTGCTTGCCTTTCTCCTACGCTTTTAAAACTTCCACTGCTTCAGAGTACAGCCCATTGAATGCCCATCTGTACTTCTGAAAGTTTTCTCTAAAACTATATATAAACTTTGTCCTAACCAATACAGATATCCACTGTTGGATTGGTTTGGCTTAACACAACCATTTTTGCCTCTTTAAAAGGAGAGGAATTTTGTGTAGCACTTGCAGACAAAACACACTTGTTAAATTTGAGTACAGATTAAGAATATAAATTTCTACAAAGAATACTGTATTTAGCATAAACCCTATTCAAAGCCAGGATGTTCAGAGTTAAGGTTAAATATATAATACTCCAAATATCTGAAAGTATGAAAGATCACAGTTAAAAGTGCCCAAACTAATTTGTCACTGCTCCCTCAACAATTACTTTTCTGGTTGCTTGTTGAGGTGGGGTGGGGTTTTTTTGGTTTGGTTTGGTTTTGTTTTTTAAGTGACTTTGCAAGATGTCTGGTTTTTGAGGAAACATTTCTGAGAATCATAAGAACTCGTCTACCTAAAGGCTTAAATTTTGAACAGCCATGGAATTTGTACAGCTAGCAAATGAAATGAAATAGTGAACTGTGCTCCACAGACCTTGGTCTATAACTGGTTTCATGTTTCCATTGATATCCGATCTCTCTAGTTAGTGCTTGCATTTTTGATACTTGGAATCATTGGGCCTTATCCTAAGAGGTGCCAAATGCCTTCAATACCACATGTGATCAACATTTAAAGGGCGAATGGGGAATAATTGCCTTAATATATTGTTTGTCGAACCAGGAATTTGTAAAGCAGGTGTTTTCCTATGGAGCGTATATAATTGTAAAGAAGGCTAGAGTTGTCAGCTCTAGTAAACCTATGACTAAGAGGAGAATGATATGGTGTTCATTGTCATTGATAGTATGAAACTTTGTAAGATATATAAAGTCGTTTGATTTTTCTCAGAACATTGCTGCAGGGACAGTTAAATTAGTTTGGGGACCTTTGCTGTGAATGTTCCTACTTTTCAGTGTTTGAGTTTGTGTAGCCTTAAATCTGGCTTTCATCTTTTTTAATTTTTGGTGGTGGTGGTGGTGGGGGGGGGTTGGTTTGGTTTGTTGGGGTTTGCGGGAGGGGTGTTTCTTTGGGATTATGTGTTGCTACCTACAATGTTCTGCAGGGATTTTTAATCCTCAAATTACTGATATCTCCTTCAGTTCACTCCTACACTCTATTTCACCAATTAAACTCATTCCTACCATTCTCCCCCATTCAGTCCTGCAAGTCCAACCCATCTCCGCTCATTTTGCCCATCTCTACGCCTGTGCCTCTATCACAAGTACTGATTCAAACCTGTAATGTCAGTTTTTAATGCCCTTTATCTAGAAGAGGTGAAATCTAAAATTCTCATGTGTGGTGTGACTCTGGGCTAATAGTATGTGCCAAACCTCCATCCCTCAGGTGAAAAAAAGTTAAGCTAAAACCATAAATTGGCCACCACCAAACCATTGGATTTCAGTCTCATTGGCTTTTCCAGCTCATCAATTTGAAAGTGTTTATTGTATTGCTCGCCATTCTTTTTCCATTACTTATTTAATTCTTGTGTTTCTGTGTTTTGTTTAGGCCTTCTGCTTTTCAGTGAAGGTAATTTAATATTCTCAAAGTCTGCCTGTGTGCCAAGCCTTTGCATCCAGGTTTCATGAAGGACTTCAAGGGTCCCCAGAGAGACTATTTCATTATTTTTGTTTCGAAGTAGACATAGGCCTTGATCCTGCAAGTTACTCTGCAAACAGACCTCCGTGAGATTGCAAGAGTCCACCTGCATAGAAAAATTAGGACTCCTTGTGGCACCTTAGAGACTAACAAATTTATTTGGGCATACATTTCATAGGCTATAATCCACTTCATCAGATGCATGGAGTGAAAAATACAGTAGGCAGGTATAAATATACAGCACATGAAAAGATGGGAGTTGCCTTATCAACTCATGGAACTGTGACCTTAGTGTTATAAAAACACTGACATTGAGTCATTCTTTAACATGTTTCTGCTCTAGCACAACTGCAGGCTTGTCACGGTACTGAAATAGTTTGGTACCGTGTAGATCAATGGGTGCACGAAATATTATGTGAAGGGGGTCATAACAGGTGTCTTATGTATGTATCTATTCCATATGTGTGTATCTATTCCATATGTGTGTATCTATTCTGTAACTAAAGTTAAAGGTGCCTGTAATGCAAGCTTAGGCTTGGCTCCTGTGAAGGCTCAGACAGGCTGGGGCTGCCTGATGGCCCATTAAGGGACATCAACCACACAATGGACTTTGTATATGCCTGTCCACACCCGAGCTGCTCTAGGAATGTCACTGCCTGGTCAGAAACTGAATCCTGGAGAAGTCTGGTGATTGGACCTTGTGACCATGAGCCTCCATTTTGCAACCGGACTCTGCAGAAGAAGGAGGAGGGCCCAGAAGAAAAAGTCTATAAAGCCTGGAAGACCATTCTCCATTTTGTCTTTCACCTCCAGTCTTCAGCCTGCTTTGTTTCCAGCTTTGGATGGAACTTTGCTACTCTGGGAACTCTGGACAATGGTACTGACCCATCCCCCAAATGGGATGCATCCAAAGACTTTGATTTGAACCTGCAGTTTATTCTACCTTT
Source organism: Sternotherus odoratus (assembly GCA_032164245.1). Classification (NCBI taxonomy): domain Eukaryota; kingdom Metazoa; phylum Chordata; order Testudines; family Kinosternidae; genus Sternotherus; species Sternotherus odoratus. Next base: position 167,551,408 of record JAVMKO010000001.1, read on the forward strand.
GCTGCAAGCCTAAGCTAAGAGATGTGCCATTACTGCGTGTAATTGATTTCTTTTAACCATTCTTAACCCTCACCTATACCTTTTTCCTTTTATAATAAACCTTTAGATTTTTAGATTCTAAAGGATTGGCTACAGCGTGATTTGTGGTAAGATCTGATTTGTATATTGACCTGGGTCTGGGGCCTGATTCTTTGGAATTGGGGAGAACCGTTTTCTTTATTTGGGGGATTGGTTTTCATAACCATTGATCCCCAGGATAGGTGGCTGCTGGTGGTGATACTGGGAATCTGGAGTGTCTTAAGGGGATTGCTTGTGTGACTTGTGGTTAGCCAGTGGGGTGAGACCAAAGTCTGTTCTGTTTGGCTGGTTGGGTTTGCCTTAGTGTGGAAAAACCCCAGCTTTGGGCTGTAGATGCCCTTTTGGAAGCAATCTGTCCTGATCTGACACTCACAGTTAGATCCCACCAGGAACAGCACCGTCACAAGGCTGTTGGCCAGAGCTCTTCTCCCCCCCCCCCTTTTTTTTTAAAGCAGATTTTTCTATGTCCATCACCATAGCAGCTGAGTATTTCACAAACACTCATGGCCAAAATTTTCCAAAATAGGTGCCAAGTGTTACACTCTAGTTCAGAATCTATAATTAGGCACCTAAGAAAGTCTCATGGTATTTCCAAAGTGCTGAGCATTGGACATTTCTCATTAACTAGTTAATTGACCTCCAATGGTGGTATAAAGTTAGGGGGAAGTATCTTGATTGTATAGATGTAAAACTGAGCCACATAGGATATCCAGTCCCTTCACTTTTGGAAAGTGTTACCCATAGAGATTAACTGACTTGCTTAAGGTCATGCAGGAAGCATATTGCAAAGCAGGGAATCTTGCACAGGTGTTCTGAATCTAAATTTAGCATCTTGGTAACAGACTGGAGAAAAAACCTCCACTTGTCAAGTTTTAAACTGTTTTAGATTCAGTTATTCTAATTCTCTTACAGCTAGCTAAAACCTTTTAATAGGGAAGTCTACATCTTCTGGTAACCACAACAATTGCTTACTTTAACAAGTAATAGTTCAGCTCCTTCTCTCATGGCTTTACTTCCTCTCTCTCACGCACACACACACTCACGTCTCCATTCATTCCACATGCTTTTCTGCCATCTGGTATCCTTCACACCTAGCCATGTTTTCCACCTCTCTTGTCTTCTGGCATCTGCTTCCTTACTGCCTGAACCTGTTTGGATATCCTGGCTACACTGCCCAGTTAGTTCATGGCTCTTGACATTTCTTTTCACCTGCCAGCTCTAGTCATGTTGACAAGTAATGGCAACGGCTGCAGGTGGCTGGCTAACTCCTGGTGGTGGGAGCAGGGGACTACAATATCCCAACCTCCAGCAGGGGAGAGAGTGACTCCCTCTCTGTTGGCAGGGACATCCTTCTCCCAGTGCACTCCCCTACTGTTGGGGGGGGGGGGGAAAGAGAGTGAATACTGAAAATCTTTCCATGTTTTTTAATCTTGGGACTCCCTGAAATGGGGGGAGGGATATTTTTAAGGGTGCAGGGGAGGACACAGAAGCTGATCATGACAAGGTAGAGGAAGTCTTGCTGCCACTCTCCCTGGAGGAGGGGTTAGAAATATTGTCACTGATCTGCCTCAATGTGTAAGGTGAATATGTTGGAATTTTTATTAAGGGGGAAGAAGGAGCGGAACGGAAACAAGATGAATCCTAGAGATGGGAGTGTGTGTGTGTGGGGGGGGGGGGGGTTGGATTATTTGATCAAAATTTTCCATGTCTAAATTCTTAATTTTGCTACCCTATTAATTATTTATTCCTTGTTCCTTGCACAGCCCTAGAGCAGGCTTCCCTTCACTCTTCTGCATGGGCTGATTGATTACTAGTGTTGGTTGAAATCTTTTTTATTTTTAAACAAAAAATATCTTTTGGAATTATACAGAGAAATTTTTGTAAACTTTCCTGTTTTCATTTTTTTATTAAACAAAACTAAAAAATTCATTTAAATCCATTGGAATTGTTTTGAATAACTTAGTCAATTCACTGATTTTTTTTGTTTTGTTTTTGTTTGTTTGTTTGGCACAAAAGATTTCCCCTCTTCTTTATAAGAACATAAGAACAGCCCTATTGGGTCAGACCAAAGGTCCATCTAACCCAGTATCCTGTCTTCTGACAGTGGCCAGTGTCGGGTGCTTCAGAGAGAATGAACGGAACAGGTAATCATCAAGTGATCCATCCCCTGTCGCTCAGTTCCAGCTTTTGGCAAATAGAGGCTAGGGACACCATTCCTGCCCATTCTGGCTAATAGCCATTGATGGCTCTCTCCTCCATTAATTTGCCTAGGTCTTTTTTGAGCCCTGTTATGGTCTTGGACTTCACAACGTCCTCCGGCAAGGAGTTCCACAGGTTGACTGTTGGGTGAAGAAATACTTCCTTTTATTTGTTTTAAACCTGCTGCCTATTAATTTCATTTGGTAACCCCAAGTTCTTGTGTTATGAGAAGAAGTAGACAACACTTTCTCTACACCAGTCATGATTTTTATAGACGTGAATCATATCTCCCCTTAGCTGTCTCTTTTCCGAGCTGAAAAGTCCGTCGTCATTAATCTCTCCTTATATGGAAACCATTCCATAACCCTAATCACTTTTTTTGCCCTTTTTGAACCTTTCCCAATTCCAAAATATCTGTTTTGAGATGGGGCAACCACATCTGCACACAGTATTCAAGATGTGGGCATACCATGGATTAACATAGAGGCAACATATTTTCTGTCCTATTATCTAGTCCTTTCTTAATTATTCCCAGTATTCTGGTTACTTTTTTGACTGCACATTGAGTGGATGTTTTCAGAGAACTATCCACAAAATGACTCCAAGATCTTTCTTGAGTGGTAACAGATAATTTCAACCCCATCATTTTATATGTATAATTGGGATTATGTTTTTCAATGTGCATTACTTTGCACTTATCAACATTGAATTTCATCTGCCATTTTTTTTGCCCAGTCATCCAGTTTTGAGAGATAATTTTGTAGCTCTTTGCAATCTGCCTGGGCCTTAACTATCTTGAGTAGTTTTGTATCCTGTGCAAATTTTGCCACCTTACTGTTTACCATTTTTTCCAGATCATTTATGAATATGTTGAATGGGACTGGTCAGACCCCTAAGGGACACTGCTATTTACCTCTCTCCATTCTGAAAACTGACCATTTATATGTATCTTTTAATCAGTTACCAATCCATGAGAACACCTTCCCTATTATCCTGTGACATCTTACTTTTCATAAGAGCCTTTGGTTAGGAACCTTGTGAAAGACTTTCTGAAAATCTAAGTACACTATATCTACTGGATCACCTTGGTCCACATGCTTGTTTACCCCCACAAAGAATTCTAGTAGATTGGTGAGGGATGATTTCCCTTCACAAAAACCATGTTGACTCCTCAACAAATTATGTTAATCTATATCTAATCAGCCATGAAGACCAAGGCAAAGAATTCATTTAGTTTCCCCACAATGGTCTTATTGTCCTTGAGTGCTCTTTTAGCACCTTGATTGCCCACTGGTTGTTTAGCAGGCTCCCTGCTTCTGATGTACTTTTAAAAATTGCTATTACTTTGAGTCTTTGGCTAACTGTTCCTCAAATACTATCACCTTATTGCTGATTAATGATTTATTTAAATATTTGTCAAGCCTTTCCATAATCATTATGGGTGTAGACCTTCACATTTGTGAGAATTAGGTATAAAGCCTATTTTAAATGGGGGGATGGGGGGTGGAGACAACAGATGCTAAATGTCTTCTGTCCTGTAGTTTTTATTTGGTTGGTTGGTTTTAGGTTTTTTTGCACATCCTGTTTCTGTTTTTCACTTGAGTGGTGTAGTCAGGCTTCAATATGTTAAGTAATAAATCTATGCCTTGTAATGAGGTAAAACAAGATCAAGAAACAAAATCAAGGAGACGTTACTACCTGAACTCTCCAGAGAGGCGATCTGGGTACTTAAACTTCTTGTGAAGGGCATCGAGGAATCCAGTGGCACCTTTAAGACAGAGATTTATTTGGGCATAAGCTTTCAAGGGTAAAAAACCTTCAGGTGTATGGAGTGAAAATTACAGATGCATGGAGTGAAAATTACAGATACAGGCAGGCATAAACATATATTGGCACATGAAGAGAAGGGAGTTACCTTACAAGTGGAGAGCCAATGTAGAAGGCCAATTCAGCCAGGGTGGATGTGGTCCTCTCCCAATGACTGATGAGGAGGTGTCAATAAAAGAGAGGGAGAATTGCTTTTGTAGTGAGCCAGCCACTCCCCATCCCCATTCAAGCCCAAACTGATGGTGTTAAGTTTGCAAATTAATTGTAGCTCAGCAGTTTCTCTTTGAAGTCTGTTAGAAGTTTTTGGTTGAAGAATGGCTACTTTTAAATCTGTTATTGAGTGTCCAAGGAGATTGAAGTGTTCTCCTTCTGGCTTTTGTACGTTACCATTCCTGATGTCTGATTTCTGTCTATTTATCCTTTTGTGTAGAGACTGTCCAGTTTGGCCATTGTACATGGCAGAGAGGCATTGATGGCACATATCATATTAGTACATGTGCAGGTGAATGAGCCTCTGGAGTGGTTGGGTCCTGTGATGGTGTTGCTAGAGTAAATATAGGGAATGGGAAAGCAACGGGGTTTGTTACCAGGGTTGGTTCCTGGATTAGTATTTCTGTGGAGTGGTGTGTAGATGATGGTGAATATTTTGCTTCAGGTTGGGGGACTGTCTGTAAGCGAGGATTGGCCTGTCTCCCAAAGCCTGAGAGTGGGGGATTGTTTTCCATGATAGCTTGTAGAATGCTGATGATGCGCTAGAGCGGTTTTAGCTGGGGGCTGTATGTGACAGCCAGTGGTGTTCTGTTATGTTTCTTGTTGGGCCTGTCCTGTAGTAGCTGACTTCTGGGTACCTGTCTCACTCTGTCCATCTGTTTCCTCACTTCCCCAGGTGGGTATTGTAGTTTTAAGAATGCTTGATAGAGATCTTGTAGGTGTTTGTCTCTGAGGGACTGAAGCAAATGTGGTTGTATCGGAGGGCTTGGCTGTAGAGGAGGAGCACTTGGGGAGAAGAGCTGAGGAAGTATTGTTCTGTCAGCCATAAAAATGGTGGCATGTTGTGGGGCCATGTGGGTACTGTAGCAAAGCGGCAACTCACCCTTGTGGCGCCTCCTGCTGGTCTGGCCAGGGAATTAGCTCATCCAGCCTCTGGAGCACCCTCTGCAGGCTAATGTCCCACTTGCTCCTGGCCCCTGGCCCTCCCTGGAAGCCAGTGCCCTCTTCCCTGGGGTGCTGCCCCCCCTGCAGTACCCCTCACAGGTCTTAGGGTATCCCCTCCCCAGGGAACCCCAATCCCTTATCCCCACCTTGTCTCAGTCTAGGCAACTGCCAGTCACCACTTGCCCCCATTCACTGGGGCAGAATGCAGTATTATTGCCACTCATCACTGGGGGGGGGGGAGGTTGGCCTACTGCCTCTAGAGCCATGGGCTGCCCCCTGCAACCCCAGTACCCCTTTGGGCAGTCCCCTAGGCCCTGCAGCCTGGGGATTTCCAGCTCCGAGCTCCCCCATCTCCTCTTGCCTTGCCCCAGCCCTGCACCACTCTAGGTACCTACTCAAGGTCCCAACAGCCAGGCCTGCCTGCCTCTACAGCTCGAAGAGACTGCCTGAGCACCAAACTCTGGGCCCTTTTATCAGGGCCAGCTGGGCCCTTATTGACCCAGCCACGGCTGTGGCTGCTCTGCCCCAGTTGCTTTCCATTGCAGCCCCCTGCTGGGCTGCCTTTCTCTAGCTACCGCCCTTTTCAGTGCTGTTTTAACCCCTTTTTACCTGGAGTGGGGCAGCCGACCAACCACAGTACTCATAGCAATGCCGCCGGCTTGAAGGTATAAATTGTCCTAAATCTGAAATGATTGTGGGTGAGGACAAAGTCACAAAGCTCAGCCACCAGGTGTGCCGGGGCTTCATCAGGGATACTCTTCCTGACAGCTTGTAGTCCATCCTCATGTGGAATATTGGTGTAAAGAACTTCTACATCCATGGGGGCCAGGATGGTGTTTTCAGGAAGATCACCAGTGCATGGTAATTTCCTCAGGAAGTCAGTGGTGTTTCAGATAGCTAGGAGTGTTGGTAGCGTAGGGTCTGAAGAGAGAGTCCAAATAGCTAGATAATCCTGCTGTAAGCATGCCAATGCCTGAAATGATAGAGGGGGTGTCCAGGATTTCATGGTTTATGCATCTTAGGTGGCAGATAGAATACCCCTGGTTGGGCCTCTAGGGGTGTGTCAGTGTAGATTTGTTCCCGTGCTGGAGTAGGGAGTTTCTTGAGTAGATGGTATAGTTTCTTTTGGTACTCCTCAGTGAGATTGGAGGATGGTGGCCTGTAAAATGTGGTGTTGGAGGGTTGCCTGGCAGCCTCCTGTTTTGTCCTCCAGATGGTCGAAATGACAGGCTGGACTTCCACAGCATGCTTCCACGGACGTGCACAGGCTGAAATTCTGAACAAACAGCATCATTTGCCCCAGAACCTCAGCTATACAGAACACACCACCATCCACAGCCTCAGAAACAACTCTGACGTTCTAATCAAAGGGGCTGACAAAGGAGGTGCTGTAGTTATGAACAGGTTGGATTATGAACAGGAGGCTGTCAGACAACTCTCCAACACCCCATTTTACAGGCTCCGATCCCCCAGAGTACCACTGAAAGAAACGACACCATCTGCTCAAGAGACAAAGCGGGTGAGGTAATATATTTTTTATTGGATCAACTTGTGTGGGTGAGAGAGACAAGCTTTTGATCTCTTGTTCAGCCCACCCACAGCAGAACAGGGAGCATTTCCTGCAGGAAAGGTGGTGTGTGTTTGTGTGTAGGTACAGCAGTGTTCCCAGACAGTCCCTTCCTTTGGAAACACTGAGCCCTGACTTGCTGCAGCTGAACAGCTGCAAGGCACTAAACTGGGGTAGGCAATCTGCCACACATGCCAAATGCAGCACGCGAGCTGATTTTCAGTGGCACTCAAGACCTGTGTCTAAGACCCGGGCAGTGTAAGGGCCCTGCTGCCGGCCTGGGGTACTGGCCACTGTCTCCCTGCCAGCCAGGGTTCCGTCCACCAGCCCCGCTCAGTCTGCTGCCGGACCCAGATCCCGGCCATCGGTCTCGGGGGCTCAGCTGCTGGCCTGGGATCCCGGTCACTAGCCCGGTGCTCTGCAGCTGCCCCCAGCTGCGGCTCACTGGCCCGTCTGGACCAGTGAGGGGTGCAGACCGGGGCAAGAAGGAGCACAGCTCAGCACCCCCACCAGCATCAGTGTACTGGGATATTGTTCAGTCCTGCTTTGCTGTTTGCATCACTATCACACCGTGTGAAACAGTGCACGGAGTTTGAGGTTGAGATTAGACTGTACAGTACATGCAGGAACTCAAATCAGAATTTTGACAGATTTCAAGATTTTCTGTGATTTGGCCCCATTCTTTCTTTTCTAATTAAACCGGAAAAGTTCAATGAAAGCACCTTGGGTTTGTCTATATTTCAGTGGGCATCAAACTTTGGAGGTCTAGGGCGTGTACCTGAAGCTACCCAGAGAGATCAGGGGCCCTCTATTCTAACCTGCTAGATGTCCCTGCTAGTGAAATTTAACTGAAGAAAATTGTGTTTTCAGTGCTTTCAGCATTTGCATCCATATACCTGTGTGAAACAGGCATTTTCACGCATGAAATCTGTCCTGTCCCTCTCGGAGGCAGCTAGGCTTCTGAGTGCTCAGTTGTTGGGTGCAGCTTGAAGTTTCTAAACAGGTGCCAGACATTGCAAAACTCCGCACGGAAGAGCAAGGGTGAGGCTCACACGAAACCGATCCGCTCTGCATTTTCATTTTATTTTAAATGAAACTTGTTAAACGTCTGAAAACCCTTCTTTACTCGATCCAACCCTCGTTCCGGTCTCGATGAGCGGCTTCTAGCAAGAGACCTGCTAAAAACGCTCAGGGGTAGGACCGGCACTCGAACCCTTCAAGCGGGGTGAAGCGAGACTCCGCACCCCCGTGTTACGCGTGTTTGAGCTGAAGCGGGAGGGCTGCACCGCGATCGCTGCCTGCGCGCTGGGCCGGGGTGAGAGGCCGAACCCAGCCCCGTTCCCCTCCCCCGGCGCGGTGAGTGGCGACAAGGGCGCAGCGCTGCGGTGGGGCGGGCGGCTGCACACGCCCAGGAGAGCCGGGGGGGGGGGGGCGCCCGTCACTTCTTCACACACCCCCCCCCCGGGTGCGCCGGCGGCCGAGCGGACTTTGGCACCGCGCTGGCCCAGCGGCCGCGCCCCAGGGCGTGGCGCCCTCTCCCGGCTCAAGCCGGCCCCTGGCCGTGAGGGCAGCTCCGCTCCCCGCCCCCCCGCGGGGGCGCCCCAGCTGTTCCCACGTGTGACTCATCCCGCCCCCAGGGCGGGCCCGTCCGGGCGCTCCGGGGCGGCGAGTTTGCGCGCTGCCTCCTGTCGCTCTCCCCCCCCAGGCCGGGGCGCGGCCGGGCTCTTGCAGGTGCAGGAGCCGGCGGTGCGCCGCGGAGCAGCCCCGCAGCTGCCCGGGAAGATGCGGCTGGCCTGGAGCAGTGAGTAGCGCCGCGCACAGGAGCTAGCGGGCTCCTCCCCCCCCCCCCCCCCCCGCGCGCTGGGGTCGGGCTGCGGGGAGGGGTCGGGCTCGGGCCCTGGTCCGCCCACTTCTGGGGTGGGCAACAGCTGGCGGGCTGGGCTCAGCCCCCTGGTTCCCCTGCCCGGCCCCGGCCCCGGCCCCGCCGGAGAACAAGTCTGTTGCTGCTTCCTGGTGTTGGCCCCTGTGGTCCCTTCCGGGAGGCGCTTGGGACACTAGACCTGTTGGGGCTTCTCGTGCCCCTCTCCCGGCCTCCCGCTCTTTGCGCTTCTCCTGGGCTCCTGCTCTCGCCCCAGGAGGGTGACCAGACATCCCCATTTCGGGACCTTCCGAGGAGAGCCCTGGGCGCTGCCCTCCCTGCCCCAGGACCAGGCAGAGACTGGGCGGTCGGGTCTCTGCCGCCCGGCTTTCAGCACCTGCTGTAGGGGCGGGCGGGAGGAAAGCTGCTGCTGCCGCCTTGGCCAGTGCCGGCCAGCAGAAGGGGGGCGGGAGGGGGCCGAAAGCCCACTCCCCTCCCTCCCCCCGCAGAGACAGTGGGGGAAGGAGGACTGTGCCCCGCCGCAGGAGACTCTGTGGGCCTTGCATGCAGGTGCGGGGTGGGGAGGGGGAGAAGAGCCCAGAGAGCGCACACACACCCCCCCCCGCAACCTGGCTCTGCCCCCCCAAGAGTGAGTTTGCTGCTGGGGGGTGGGAGCAGGAAAGGAGGAAGCTGACCCAGAGCTTGCTGCTGCTGGCAGGGAAAGGGCTGGGGGGAGTCCTCCTCTCTGGCTCCAGTCCCAGAGCAGCCTGCCTGTACCCGTCCCAAACTCATCCCCAGCCCTGCCCTACCCCAGAGCCCACACCCCAGCAAGAGCTTATCCCCCCCCCACCCCAATCCTCCACCCAAGCTCTGAGCCCCTCCAGCATCCCAAACACCTTATCCTCAGTCCCAGTCAGGGCCCCCCGCACCTCAATCCTGTGCCCCATGCTACATTACACTTTGCAATATTCATTAAAAAAATTTATAATAAGCAATGCTCTGGGAAAAGGGATGGGGGGGTGCAAGGTAAAAATTTTGCCTCGGGCGCAAAATATCCCCCCCCCCCCCGGCTTGCCCCTCCGCACCAGCGCCCCATTCCCCCCCACCACCACCACTCTTCTGATCTGGTCACCCTGCACCCCAGCCACACTGGCACCGGCTGGGACCCACTCTCTGCTCCCTCTGACCACCTCTGCACTTCCAAGTTTAGTTTGATTAGCGAATACAGCAGCCCTTTAGATAGACAGCGTGAAAAATTGAGATAGGAGTGGGGTGATCAGATGTCCCGTTTTTATAGGGACAGTCCTGATTTGTGGGTCTTTTTCTTATAGAGGTGCCTATTTACCCCCCCCCCCCCTGATTTTTTGCTGTCTGGTCACCCTAGCCAGGAGGTGGGAGTATTAGGTGCCTATTTAAGAAAAGCCTCAAATCAGAACATCTGGTCACCCTCCCGCCCTTTGGCCCATGCATGGGTGTGTCAGTGCTAGTGCTCGTATTCACCACACATGCTTACGTGGATGTAAAATGTAGTGCACCACAGATAGGTAAATTACCCCAGCATGCCCTGCACCATCCTCTGACTCATTGCCTTGCAGATCATTTGCACAGTGTTGTGTGGGATACCAGCCATTTGCCCAGGGATGTGGGGGAGCTAGGGATTATGTTCCCACCATACCACTTTCTACACCCCATAATTAATTTCTGTACTTAAAAAAAAAAAAAATACCAACCACTTCTCACTGTCCATTATGTGCCCACCATCTCGCTTGCAGACCTGGACCCTGCAAGGGCTCAGTACAGTGACTGAGTGTTGCTGACACAGGACATACAATTCTCCTGTGTTTGCAGAGCTCAAAGAGAGGGTGGTGATGGGGAGACGTTCTGTCACAATAATTGGATCCTGGTAAATGTAGCCCCAAAAAAGAAAGGTCAGGTCACTGCTGGCATTCACAGAGCAGCTCCACACAACAATCACCGCATCTGGGCTCAAAAAATGAGCCCTGATTGGTGAAATACATCATAATGCAGATTTGGGACGACTGTTGGAGGTTGCAGAACTTTTGGGTTCGAAAGGCCGTGTTCCTGGATCTGTGGCTGAGCTTGCACCAGGTAGCCAGTCCAGGAACAGCAGTTATGTAAGTAAACCACAAGAATGACAGCTGAGAAACGAGTGTCAGTCGTGCTGTGGACGCTTGCAACACCAGATTGCTTTTAGTCAGTGGCGTCTGTTTGGAATTGGAAAATTCACAGAGGGGGGCGTTGTTGTCCAAATGTGTAGGGCTGTTAAATATCTCCCGCTACACAGGACTGTGTCTCTTGGGAAAGTACAAGAAGTAGTGGATGGATTCATATCAGTGGGGTTCCAGAACTCAGGTGGGGTGCTAGAGCACACATCCCTCTTCTGGCTCTAACCCACTTTGCCATGGAGTATATTAACAGAAAGAAATATTTTTTCATGGTTATATAACTGCTAGTGAATCACTGGTGATGTAAGTCACTGATTACAAGATAGACTGGTTAGAGAAGGTCCATGATGATTGCATGTTTAAGAACATGTAATTAAAAAAAAAACCTGCAAGAAGGGACATTTTCCCCAATGGGCAGATTACCGTGGGTGATATTGAAATGCTGATATTGGTCCTGGGGGGATACAGCCTATTTGTTGCTCCTCTGGCTTATGAAGCAGTACACTGGTCACCTTGGCAACATCAAGGAAAGATTCAAATACCATCTCAGCAGATTCAGAGTGACTGAATATGCTTTTGATAGATTGGATGGACACTAGGGCGGTTTATTCGGTAGATTGGATCTCAGAGAAGAGAAATCTCCTCCTGATTATAGTTGGTGTATAATGCATATCTGTGAGGCAAAGGGGTAAAAGCTGCCATCAGGATGAAGGGTTGAGATGAACACGTTGTCTGCTGAATTTGAACAGCAAGAGGCAAGGGCTATTGGAACAGCCAATTGTAGAGGTAAGCAGCTGAGGGAGATCTTAAAAGACCATTTTAACAGTCAAGTCAGCCACGGTAGTGTTGTCTAATGTTGTTACTACATAATGCCTCTTGTGTGTTCTTACTATGCGTGGGGCTTTGCTTCCTGCTATTCCCTGTAATTCCTGGTGTAAACTAATACAGATACTGAGTCTCTGAAAACTAGAATTTTGTTCTCTGCTTCTTTGCACATAATAAAGTTAAAGTGCAAACAAACAAACACACAGTTAAAAAATCTTTTACCAACACTGTGACTTTGAAATCCCAAGTGAAAACAGGTAGGGCAGGGAACACTTATGTCCGTGTATCTGAAACCTACAACAGTGTGGCTACATATACGCTGCCCTGTGGTTTTCATGGGTATCGGTGTATGTGTAGCTATTCTCCTTGTTCAGTGTGGAGTGATAAGGATGTACACCATGGTGGTGTGGGGGTGGAATGAGCAACCACAAGTTTTAAATGAGGAAGGATGGGGGAAGGGGAGAGAGATAAGCACACACTGAAAACATTGCATAGCTTGCAGTTATGTAAATAAACCACAAGTGTGCGATAATTGAGTCCTTCATCTCTAAATGAATTGGGTCTTCTGCTCTTTTGTATCTTTCTTAAGCACCAGTTCACTTTAACTAATTTATCTGCTCTTTCAGCACCAAGTCTATTACAGAATTGGACCAAACCAATAATTAAAAAAGATAAACAAACAACCCCCCAACTGAATATTAAGAAACACGTGACTAATGCTTAACTGGCTGGACAGGCCTACAGAGCCTTTGCTATTCTTTAAACTTCTAAAATAAATTCTTTTTTCTGTGACTTTTAGATCTAAAAAATTCAACCATTTTGATGCAAAAAGCTGTGACTCAACATCCTTCACAAACATAGGCTTGTGGTAGAAACCTGGATCTTTAACTTATACATTCCATCAGAAACTTGCACCTTTTTTCTGGCTTGACCTCTGACCTTTGTATTTGGGCTCAGTAACTGGTTCTCTGAATCATTTTCAGTGTGGACCTTGTGTTGTCCCATTTCTTAGTTAATTAGATCAGATCAAATTTCTACCGAGACTGCAGTGATTTGTAATCTATTGAGTCTGTCTGAGTAGGTCTTGCTTCCATGGGCTCTGTAGACTCCCCCCAGCTCAAGAGCTTCAGGCTTGCAAGGCTCATGTTCGTACTCTACAAATAGCTGTGTAGACAGTGTATTGAAGGTGCAACTTTGGCTTTGAAGCCTATGAAGTTTCTGAAGCAGGACTTTAAAGCACTGTCCACACAGTTATTTCAGATCAAAGCCGAAGTCTGTCAGCCTGGACTGGGAGGCTCACTTCTGCAGCTGTGTAGACATACCCTCTGAAGCCTCTTAAGTTTGCTTTTGTAATTTTAGTGCCAAATGAAAAATGTGCTTTTTTTAATTGAAGGCCTTATCATATATATGCAAATTCCAACATTATTCATGGTAACTGGATGCAGCTATGGAGAGAAACTTTTTGAGAATTCTGCCATGTTTTGGAGAAATTGGGACATTAAGTCCCCCTTTTTTCAACCAAAATGAATCTGATGGTGGTTACAGAAGAACTTTTGAATGCATTTTAGAACTGTTAGGTATTCCTCCTCCCTCAATGAGGTTCATAGACGGTGGTGAACACTCGGATATCAGAAGCTAAGGATGAATCCACCTAAGACATTCACTCATCTTTTTTCATTTTACTTTCATTGCCAGAGCCAATGGCAAAGACTTGGGATATTTCTTTTTGTATTCTTGGATGGTCTCTTCAGCAACTTGGACAAAATATTCTCCTCTTTTCTATTTAGAAATAAACTCAATATTAATTAGGAGTGCAGTTTTCTGAGGATGGCTGCTTATAGCTGTTGTAGGGTCATTTTTCATCTTTCCTTAATACCAGTGCTGATCCTTTTAGTTCTTCCTTTACTATTTCCTCTATTTCCATTAGAGTACTTAACTCTGCAGTGAAGAAATAGCCTTAACTTGAGTTATCTAAAGTTATGACGCTTGAGCTAGGCTAACTTGTGTGAATGTGGACCCACTTTGGAATTGTCTTCACTGCAAAGTTAACTTGAGTGTGCTTAAGTTGAGTCCCACATCCACACAGATAAACTGAGAACTTGAATGTGGTGGTGCTTTTAACCCTTGTTGGCTGTCCCGTTGGAGGGTATAGGCTAATGTTTGAGTTAGCACAACTCATCAGCTGCTAACTTGTGTCCACCCTACAGAGTGGTCTTGTTGTCTCCCTTCAAATATTGCTATGCTCCAGCACTTTCCCACAATTCCTTCCATGTGCCCAGGAAATATAGAAAAGTCCTCCCACAATTTTCTGGGAAAGAATTCATGGAGCAAAACTGCCACACTAAGGGCTTGTCTTCACTACAGCGGGGAGGGGGTCGATGTTTTGGCGGTCGATTTATCGCGTCTCGTCAAGACGCGATAAATCGATCACCAGCGGTGCCCCCGTTGACTCTGGAACTCCAGCTTGCCAGAAGGCGCAAGCTGGAGTCGACGGGGAGCACGCCGCCGCCCGCTGCTGCCGTGAGGATGGCAGGCAAGTCGGCTGTAGAGACGCCGACTTCAGCTACGTTATTAACGTAGCTGAAATTGCGTATCTACAGCTGATTTCCCCCCCCCCCCGTGAAGACCAGCCCTAAAAGCCCTGTGATATGCCCCCAAAAGTCTTAGACTATGTCATTACTGACAAAAATGGTATGTTTTAACCACAGGATAACTAACAAATATGTTAGCTGTACTGCTGTAAAATCCTAGTGGAGATAAGGCACTATTTTTATTCAAAAGTAAACTAGGTGAGGTCAACTACAGACAAGAATATAGTGCTGGCCTCACCTAGGGGTGACCAGACAGCAAATGTGAAAAATCAGGACGGTGGTGGGGGGTAATAGGGGCCTATATTACAAAAAAGTCCCCAAAATCGGGACAGTTCCTATAAAATCAGTACATCTGGTCACCCTAAATCACATAGGTCTCTCTCAATAAACAATATAATTGCTTTGTCTCTATTTAGGATTTTACAGAGGGATGACAGTTGTCTGTTGTCTGTCATCTAGTTGTAAACAAACAGTGAAACAAGCCCCACCATCCCATGCACTTTTGTTATCGAAGACAAAAGAGTAATGCCACACGAGTGAGTGCTGTACCTGTGCGGACAAAGTAGCTCAAGTGTTACGTGTTACTTTGCTGTGTTGCTGCTTCCAGCTAGCTCAAGCATAGAAAACTTGAGTTAATTTTTCAATGGAGACAATCACTAACATTGGGTCTGTCCATTCAAATTTATCTGGAGGAGTATACCCAAGGCTAAGTGCATCAATTATTTCTTTAAAATGCTTATTTTGTACTTCATTGAAGGTACTACATAAAGGAAGGTTGCAAGTTTTTGGTTTATTTTTTTTAATCAAGTGGAAAACTTTGCTTTTCAGATTGTTTTTAATGACGTGAACCAGGGGTCTCAAACACGTGGCCCGTGGGCCACATGAGGCCTGCAGAGTTATTTCCTGCGGCCCGCCATAGGTGCTGACTCCACTGGCAGCCAATCTCTAAACATTACTGAGTGTTTATATTTTATTAAAAACCCTCTTTGAATTAGTTTTTTTAAAGTTAATACATTGGCTTTTAATAGCATACTAAATTACTCTTCATTTTTTTCATTTTTGACTATACTTTTGTATCCTTGTATGAAAAGGTTTCAGTAATGCGGCCCTCAGGCCAATGTACTAGTCTTCATGCGGCCCTCGTGTTGATTTGAGTTTGAGGTCCATGGCGTAAACAGTGATTGACCTTTGCCTTTCTTTGGATGCTGAAAATGATCAAAAGACTTCTCTTGAATTAAACTAATGTTAAAAAGCTTGATAAACCTGTAACAAGCGTCTTAACAGAACAGTGTGGATATTTTTTATGATCATGAGAGATTAAAATCTCTCACATGATCGCCAAACTCATCAAAGTTCTGCTCTTTCACTTTGACAATTATATTCAATGTCACATTAGATCTGCAAAAAGTGAAAGAAACTGAGTTTCTGCACTTTTTTGAGGGCGACCACGAATCCTGTTTAGCTTGCTGCTTAGCAATTCTTGGCATTGTTCACATTTCACTTTAGAAGAATCCTGTGTTTTTATTACTTAAGGTCCGTTCAATTGTTCTTTTTGACTTCTGTGGAGTGGGACATTTCAATTTTCCATTTTGAAATGACTTTGTCTCCAATTTTTATTTTTACATTATAAAAAATTATATAATGTCAAAATGGATACAGAATATTTTGACTTTATTGAAATGTAATGTTTCACTTGACCTGAAATGTGATTTTTTACAAATTCCATTTTGCGGGAAATTTAGAAATTTTCAGTGTGACAGGGCAGGGCCAGATGACTGTAGAAAAGTAGTGAGAAACAGGTATGCTAGCCCCAGGCTAAACAAATCCCTGTTACCATGGTAAACAAATGGCAGCTGCTCCAGGTTAATCAAGATATCTGGGGCCAATTAAGATCCTTCTAGAAAACAGTGGAGACAGCTAGGTTGATTGGGATACCTGAAGCCAATCAAGGTCTGTCGAACTACTTAAAAGCCTCCGAGTTAATTAGTTAGAGGTGGGTGTCTGGAGTTGTAGGAGGAAGCTGTGCTGCTGGAGAAATTGGGCAGGACAAACCCTATCAGGCACAAACAAGGAGGCCCCGAGGTAAGAGTGAAGTAGATGTTGAGGAAGTGGGAGCTGCTGTGGGGAAGTGGCCCAGGGAATTGTACTTATCCTGTTTCAAAAAGACAGCTACAAATAGCTCTGCTATTAGGGTCACTGGGCTGGAGCCTGGATTAGAGGGCAGGCCCTCTTCCCCGCCCCCCCACCCCCACCCCCAATTAATCACAGAGACAGTGAGACAACAGAGACTGTGCGAGGGAGGGTTGCTTCTTCCCACCTCCCTTGCTTGCTTATGGTGAAAATGGCTCAGTAGGCTGTGACCCTTGCTTCTAGAGAAAGAAGGGCTACGGGAAGGGTCACAGTGAGCCTCCGAGGCTAGCGTAATCCGCCTGGAAGCGCAGGACCCACTGAGACAAGGCCAGAGCTTTGTCACACCATTCTAGCAAATCAGAATGAAAAAAAATCAGCATTTCAGAATTTGACTTGAAACACAAATTAAGTTGTTGGTTCCTGTACAGTCCTAGGGTCCTGTACAGTCCTAGTGCTAATGGTTTTTAAACATCACTTAAATAAATCATGTTAATTTACATAATTTTAAACTCAACCCCTCCAGCATAGACGGGACTTAACTTGCTGGGATTGTGCTAAGCACCGGGAATTTGTGAACTTCTTGCTCAGGAATTTGATTTGGGAACCACCCATATATCGCATATGTATTCCTGGGAAAGGAAACTTAAAAATAAGCAGGAGAATCTCCAAATGTGATGTTCAGTCCTCATGTTCTTGTCTGAACTATTGAGTATTGTGAAACAGCTGCCATGTTTTCACTGTCCCTTCCCCATCTTCCAGCCCCCTAAAAAGGCTGCAATTCAGTGATGGTCAAAGTAGTTCCTTAATGAACACAGTGTACATACAGTGTGAAGCACTTGTGTCATTTTGGGTTGAAAGATGCAATACAAATGTGATATTTTATTAACATGGGGGTAGGATGTATGATGCTTCTCTCTAGGTCCAGGTATAAATTTTTATTTCTGGAGAAGGGTTGGCCATGTGTCTGGTACAATGTGATTGTATTTATCGGCTTCACTCCCAACAACATAGCAAATACACATCGGTCTCCTTGCCCATATAGGCACTACTATAGCTTCTACAATAGTTTGGGACATTTTAGAATAATTGAAAGAGGCTAGACTAGTGGCTGCTGTGACTCCATATCTCTATACAGGTTTATGGGCCTCCAGATGTGTGCAAATCTAGATTTCACAACTCTACCCTCAATCTGAACCTCAACTCCATTTACAAATCTGCATATTCAGGCCTGTCTTAGTCTCCTATACAGTAAACCCTCGATTTTACGGACCCCGATTTAACGGACTTCGGATGCAACGGACAAAATTTCCGATGCATCCGAAATCCGTTTTGGGGGCTGCCGGCTCCTGCCCCAGGGAGCCGGCTGGGTTGACAGCTCCCGCCCGGGTCCCCGCAGCGGGGACCCCTGCGGGAGCTGTCAAAAACCCCACCACCACCACCGGCTCCCCGCAACGGGGAGCCGGGCGGGGGGGGGGGGCGTTTGAGAGCCCCCGCTCGGCTCCCCGCAGCGGGAAGCCGGGCGGGGGGTTTGACAGCTCCCGCCGGGCTTCCCGCTGGGGGGAGCCGGGCGGGAGCTGTCAACCCCCCCGCTCGGCTCCCCGCAGCGGGAAGCCGGGCGGGGGGTTTGACAGCTCCCGCCGGGCTTCCCGCTGGGGGGAGCCGGGCGGGGGGGGGGGGGGTTTGAGAGCCTCCGCTCGGCTCCCCGCAGCGGGAAGCCGGGCGGGGGGGTTTGACAGCTCCCGCTCGGCTCCTCCCAGCTGGAAGCCGGGCGGGAGCTGTCAACCCCCCCGCCCGGCTACCCGCAACGGGGAGCCGGGCGGGGAGGGCGTTTGAGAGCCCCCGCTCGGCTCCCCGCAACGGGAAGCTGGGCGGGGGGTTTGAAAGCTCCCGCCGGGCTTCCCGCTGGGGGGAGCCGAGCGGGAGCTGTCAAACCCCCCCGCCCGGCTCCCCGCAACGGGAAGCTGGGCGGGGGGTTTGAAAGCTCCCGCCGGGCTTCCCGCTGGGGGGAGCCGGGCGGGAGCTGTCAACCCCCCCGCCCGGCTCCCCGGAACGGGGAGCCGGGCGGGGGGGGGTTGAGAGCCTCCGCTCGGCTCCCCGCAGCGGGAAGCCGGGCGGGGGGGTTTGACAGATCCTGCTCGGCTCCCCCCAGCTGGAAGCCAGGCGGGAGCTGTCAACCCCCCGCCCGGCTCCCCGCAGCGGGGAGCCGGGCGGGGGGAGGGGGTGGGGTGGGCTGACTAATTAAATAACGGACTAATTCGGGCGGGGGGGTGTCCGTTGTCACCCGAAAGTCCGTTATTTAATGATTTTAAAAAATTATTAAATAACGGACTTTCGGTTTTAACGGACACCCCCCCGCCCGAATTAGTCCGTTATATCGAGGTTTCACTGTATTTCAAAAGGAGTGAGCTCTCTGTAGGGTAGGGTTTTAAACTGCCACCTATCACTGAGTATCTGGGTGCCACCAATCTAAAATGGATAGCAATAGCCAAGTCTAGATGATTTCATGGAATCTCTGGCAGGTCTCCTTTTCTACGGTCAAGCCTCTGCTTTAGGGATAGAGTGGGGGTTTTGTTGTTAGTTGTGTTTTAAGACTTTATTTTTTTTAGGGGTAAAAGGTGTTGTCATTGTTAAATGCCACACACACAAAGATCTCAAATGATGTGGAAATCCTGTGCATCAGGACTGAATTTCATGCTCTCAAAGTAGTGTATTTGTGTAGCAGTGTGATAGAAGATGCTATATTTTTAGTAATTTTGTGTAGACTTCTTATCACATGCTGTCTTTTTTCACATTAAATAATGGATTTGTTGTTTCTTATCAGACCTTGCAAAGTTATCGGGACTTATGTTAGCATCAGTGTGTGCTTGGTATTTGGGATATATGTTTGCAGATTTCATACCTGAAGATTCGTTATCAACAGCTTTAGGAAATCTTCAGAGCATTGGAGCGAAACCAGTACTTAAGGGTATGTGGTCAGATGACTTTTCCTGCTATTATGCAGTATATTATAAGTGAAGCACAGTGTTTGTAACTTAACTTGCAAATGGATTGTTCGTTAATGAATGATTATGTGCTGTTCTTTTAAAAATGAATGAGCAGATTGTATAAGTAGGGCTGTTGATTAATCACAGTTAATTCACATGATTAACGCAAAAAAATTTGTTTAAAAATTAATCATGATTAATCACATTTTTAATTGCACTCTTAAACAATAGAATACCAATTGAAATTTATTAAATATTCTTGGATGTTTTCTACATTTTCAAATATATTTATTTCCGTTACAACACAGGATACAAACTGTACTGTGCTCACTTTATATTATTTTTTATTACAAATAATTTCACTAGAAAAATGATAAAAGAAATAGTAATTTTCAATTCACATCATACAGTGCAATCTTTTAATTGTGAAAGTGGAACTTACAAATGTATATTTGCTTTGTTTTTGAGTTCAGTTATGTAAAAAAACAATGTAAAGCTTTAGAGCCTACACGTCCACTCAGTCCTACTTCTTGTTCAGCCAATCACTAAGACAAGCAAGTTTGTTTACATTTATAGGAGATAAAGCTGCCAGCTTCTTCTTTACAATGTCACCTGAAAGTGAGAACAGGCATTCACATGGCATTTTTGTAGCCAGTATTGCATGGTACAGTATTTACATGCCAGATATGCTAAACATTTGTATGCCCCTTCATGCTTTGCCCACCATTCCAGAGGACAAGCTTCCATGCTGAACACGCTCATTAAAAATGTGTTGATTTAAATTTGTGCCAGAACTCCTTGGGGGAGAATTGTATGTCTCCTGTTCTGTTTTACCCACATTCTGAAATATATTTCATGTTATAGCAGTCTCAGATGATGATCCAGCACACATTGTTCATTTTAAGAACACTTTCACTGCAGATTTGACAAATCGCAAAGAAGGTACCAATGTGAGATTTCTAAAGGTAGGTATGGCACTCGACTTGAGGTTTAAGAATCTGAAGTTCTATCCAGAATCTGAGAGGGACAAGGTGTGGAACATGCTTTCAGAAGTTTTAAAAGAGCAACACTTTGATGCAGAAACTACAGAACACGAACCACTAAAAAAGAAAATCAACCTTTTGCAGATGGCATCTGACTCAGATGATGAAAATGAACATGTGTTGGTCTCAAGGCCAGCGCAAGCACTAGGTGACCTAGGCAGTTGCCCGGGACGGTATTTTGCCGCCCTCTGCAGCATTCCGGCGGCAGCTCCCAGGATCGGCGAACCATGGGGCGTAATTGGGGCAGCACTCTTCCCCTCCTTGACGGCAATTCAGTTGACATACCTGCGTTGGCCATCAGTGGCATTTCGGCGGCTGCTCCTCCCAGGGCCGGCGAACTGCCTTGGCAAAAGAGAAATTTTTTTTTTTGCTTGGCCGCCTAGGGCGGCAAATAAGCTGACGCCATCACTGGTTGGTCTGTACTGCTTTGGATTGTTACCAAGCAGAACCCGTCATCAGCATGGACGCATGTCTCCTGGAACAGTGGTTGGAGTGTATAGGGACATACGAATCTTCAGTGCATCTGGCACATAAATACCTTGCAATGCCAATTACAACAGTGCCATGCAAACGGCTGTTCTTTCAGGTGACATTGTGAACAAGAAGCAAGCAGCGTTATCTCCTGCAAATATTAACCAATCTTGTTTGTCTGAGCAATTGTCTATATTTGTAGTTCTCTAGAACAGTGGTCCCCAACCTTTTCATGGTCGCGGACCGGTGAACTCTGGGAGTGAATGCTTGCGGCCCGGGGGCGAATTTAATTTTTCATTCTCTGCGGCGGACTCTTGTATGTCCGCCGAAAAGCCGCCGGAAGCCGGACCGGAAGGGAACGCGGGAAGCCGCCGGATGCGGAAGCAAAGGCGGCCCGGAGGGGAACGCGGCCGCGGCACCGGAGGGGAACGCGGACTGGGGGTTGGGGACCACTGCTCTAGAACACTGGTCAAAAGATCATCTCAGAGGACTGCTGGACCCATTCTCCCTAATCAGATTCCTCTTTGCTTTCTATCCTCATTTGGCAAGCAAGTGCCAGTTTCAAGCCCATATAAATCTGCAGTATTTTTTATATGTTTGTGGCTTGGCAAGGTTCTCCTTTGTAAGGACTTGTGTGACCTTGCTCTAATATATTGAAATTAATTGGTCATTTTGGTATATGAATGGTGTTTACATAGTGCTCAAATAAAGCATGTTCTGCTTTCTTTTTCACTACAGCCCCACCTCCCAAACGACAGAAATGTGACCATTGGTCTCCATGCTCACCAAGGAGCTATGCTTACCGAATACTCAGTGGTGGTGGCAAGGAAAAGTTGGCCAAGATTTGTTTTGAAGATGAGCTGTAAGTACCAGTCTACGTCGAGTCTATACA
The DNA here is from genome assembly GCA_032164245.1 of Sternotherus odoratus. Taxonomy (NCBI): domain Eukaryota; kingdom Metazoa; phylum Chordata; order Testudines; family Kinosternidae; genus Sternotherus; species Sternotherus odoratus. Next base: position 167,573,214 of record JAVMKO010000001.1, read on the forward strand.
AGGACTTTCTGGAGTATTAGAGGCATTTTGGTTTAGTAACAGACTATACTTTTAGTATATAGAGACATTTCTTGGATTAACACAAACCACATAATACAAAACCACCAATCTTGGGGTTTTCAACTTTCAATACTGTTTACCATACTATGCTCCTTTAGTCCCTCAAGCAAGGCAGCACAATCTCAGCTCTCCTCTGTAAAGTATAGGTGTGATTCTAGGACAGGCACACAGGAAATGAGACACGCTTGGAAATCCAGAGGTGGGATTCATTTAGATGTTGTGATTTTAAATTTAATGATTATAAACTTTCTTTTAAAGCCTCTTAAATTTTGTTACCTCTAATCCATATGTTTTCTCCCTTTGGGATAGCTCATTGTTTTCTTCATCATTTGGGTCCAAATCCTGTTTTCATTGAAGTCAGTGCCAAAATTTTCACTGACTTTACAGAGGCAAACGTTTGACTCGGTGTTCTTATTTCTGTGCAGCTGACACACCCGTGAAATTTAAATCTTTCTATTTTCTGATGACATGATTGGCTTCATTATGTCAGCTCTTGCATATCTTCAAACTTTAAGCCCTGAATAATTCTGTTCCATCTATGTGGAGAATGCCCCTCCCCCTTTTATTTTAGCCCATTACCAACACTAATCTCCACCTCATTTTTCTCTCTATTCTGTTGCATCTTTTCAGTCTCCCTGGCTGTATGTATTCTGAAAGTATACTTGGGTTTCTTTGACATTTTAGATTTTTTCCTTTTAATCTACTTTGTCATTTTGTTTTCGCTGTGCTTGTGTCACTAAAGTCGCCTTTCTGTTCTAGCACTAACTTCTTTTTTTTGTTTGTTTTAACTTGCATCTTGGCTGTTCTCTTGTTCATATAAACTGCTTGGGCCGAGCTTTTCAGAAGTGACTAATGGTTGTGGGAGCCTTAGGTTTCAGTGCACAACTTGAAACACTGTAGAAGGGCCTAATTTTCGTAGGTTGGATGTTCAGTGCATTCTGAAAATCAGGCCTCTTTATGGTATCTCAAGTGAGGCACTCAAAAACTGAGGCCCTTAACATCACTAGTCACTTTTGAAAATCTTGGTGTAGAGCTGTTGTGAAGATACACTGGCCTATTCTATAAATTTGCAAGGAATGGCGCCACAAAACTAACTCTTTTCTCTTTGCCATTGGTTTTACTCTGCTTGTGCTGCACTTGTACAGGGTACAGGTTTGAACTAGACTCATTATGTTAGTCTAGATTTTTAAGACATGGCTCCATTGCTTTCATCAGACTCCTCAATTAAACGATTAACCTAAAAACAAGAATACAGGAATGACTTTGCATCGGTACGTGTATCAGCCCTTCTGGAAGTACAATTCCTGACTGACTGTGTATTTATTTCAATTTCAGGCTCATAAGTGAACAGAAGGGTAATGTTGGAAGAGGTATAAACATTGCCATTGTGAATTGTAAGTAAGAGAAGAATGTTATGGGGACAGTGGTAGTATACTAAGAAAAATGATTTTGCATGTCTGAGATGCAATCTCACAGTCTTCCTTCTATATTTTTAAACTACCATTTCCTCTCTATGGGACACTTATGAAAGTAGAGTAACCAAGCACAATAATTGTCTGTCACTCCCAGTCACTTTTAGTGTGGCCTTGCAATGTATGAATGACTGAACCGAGAATCATTTGGATTCAAACTTTCCTCTTTTACGCTCCCTCCCTGCCCTCTCCCGTAAACTTTTATCTTCTAAACTAAAAACAAGACATGAAATATGACTGATCGATACACTTCTCAAAATTGGGTAATGGCTATTGATTGGAAAAGATGTATGAAAAGGACTACTGCAGATAGTGTAATGAGTTACTATTTCTAGATAATACCTAACTTTTATACAGTACCTTACTTCTTGGATATGAAAGTGCTTTCCACGAGTTCAGTACAATCCCCATTTTACAGAAAGGGAACCTGAAGCATAGAGCAGTAAAATTTCTGCCCTTGGTCTGCCTGGTGACTTTGGGCACGTATCAGAAACAGAACTCCGGTCTCCTGAGTCCCAGTCCAGTGCTCTATGTCAGAGGCCATAGTGACATTAATCTTTGGTTTAAATCCTTAATTTAGTCTCTAGTCAGAATGAGTTTGGGCTGCTCTCCATGTATGTCATTGTAACATCATCTTGTGCCCTCAAGTTTTTTGCACTCCCCTCTGTCCCTCCCACTTACAGGTGTAAAGGTACGTGCAGTCCATCTGTAGCATTGCCCCAAAGGAAAACCACAACCTTCTCTGTGGCAGTAGTACAGAGACTGCCTCATTCGTATCTCTTTCACTGCCCTATAGGAGTTCTGTTTCCTTACACAGCAGCAACTAGTAACTTTCTAGTTTTATCAGATTCAAATTCATCTTCGCTTTAACAATAATAAAAAGAAGCACTTGAAGAAAAGAATCTTAGAATCGTGGGGGAACCAAAAAAAAATTAAGCTTGTTAAATTTTCAGTGGATGAGAATGGACAACCACGAAACGTTGTCTACGTAGCCCTGGATTTTAAATTAGAGAAATAAAAATTACTTTGCATGTCACATAAAAAAAAATTCTCAGGTCTCTAATAAGAGTGCTGAGTCTGGAAAGCACACTCAGATGTAGTGGGGTGTTTGCTTTGACCCAAAAATGTTGCAATATTTTTTTTTAAAAAGTTATTGTTCTATTTATGCATCCATTTCCCTTCCAAGTGGGTAAATAAAGAACCAAGTTGTATGTGTTGGTGTGGCTCCGTTTAATTGGAGATATCCTGTTTACACCAGCTGAGGAGCTGGTCCAAAATGTTCATGTCCTTGTCACCAAACTTATCTTGTATTTTTACTTTCTATTTAAAAAATCATAAAGGATTTAGTGGCCACAGTAGACAAGCAACTGAACATGAGTTCTTCGGGTGAGACTGTAGTTATTAGGGCGATATGATCCTTGAATATGTAAGTAGAGGAATATCAAGTAGGAGTAGGGAGGTGCTGTTACCTTTGTACATGGCATTAGTGAGGCCATTACTGAAATATTATGTCTAGCTTTGGGGTCTACACTTAAAGAAAAGGTTGAAGAATGGAAAAGGGTTCAGAGAAGAGCAAGATGAATGATTTGAGAACAACAAAACTTTAATAATGACACTACAGAAGCTGAACCTAATTAATTTATTCAAGAACAGATTGAGATAACTTGATTGTGATCTCCAAGTACCTACGTGGGGCAGAGATTTCTGATAGTAGACAGCTGTTTACTCTAGCAGAAAAAGGCATAACAAGATCCAGTGATTGTAAACTAGACAAATTCAGACTAGAACTACGGTGCAAATTTTAAAATTGTGAAAGTAATTAACCATTGACGCAACTTACTTATTACTCATACAGTGAATTCTCTTGAAGTCTTTACATCAAAATTAAATCTCTTTCTGAAGGATCTTCTAGAACTTAAACACACATTATGGGTTTGATGTTGACATGATTAGGTGGGGTTCTATGGTCTGTGTTATGCAGGTCAGACCAGATATAGTGGCCCTTTCGGGCCTTAAGATCTGTGAAAAGGTTGCAGAATAGAATATCTTTCATCCTTCCACTGAGGGGTAGTTTCTGACTAATCAAATATTCACATATGCTCCTTAATTATCTTGCTTCCTTTATCCACGGGTTCAGATAGAAAAGTGGCCTTCTCTAACATTGCAATACAATAAAACATCCTCTGCATATTTTCTAATTAATGAAACCTCTCCACTAGGGACTGTGTCCAACACTTTTTTTGTAGCATCACTTTAACATGTTAATTCACATTGCTGTCCCCTTTCTGTTCTGAATGAACAGTTATTGTTGTTAAGGAAGAGAAAATTATAAACCAGGATTAACAGCACGGAGAAAAAAGCGATATTCCACATACAAGCACGATAAAACCGGGCATCCCCAGTTTGGTATAATTGCTGGGCTCTGCTCAGGAGAGGCCTAAGGCTGAAATGTTATTTCTCTACTTCTGGACTCTGCCTCATAAATTGTGGAAAATACACTTTTAGAGCCCTGTGCTTTTAAGATACTTCCCCTACCCCCCATGATCCTGCCAAGGAGGGGAGCCAAGATGAGCCAGAAAGGAGGCAGCAATTACCAGATCTTCCCCATTGAGTGGCAGCATACAGTGCTCCAGAGGAAAGCACCCTCCTCTACAGGGAAGTGTGTGTCTTTTATGTAACTGATCAATGCCTGGCTCTGTTTGGCATTTGAAAGCATAACATGAAAATTGGTTACTGGTTTTGCTGTTTTCCTATTAGCAAAAAAAGATGTTTCATAAATTTGTCAAAGAATTTTGAAGTCTTGAGAATTGCCTCCAGTTTTACACCTGTTTCGTGAACTCAAAAATAGGCCCATTTGAACAACCATGAAATTGTTTGTTTTTCCTCGTGTTATTCCCACACTATGGCAGGGTCCGCTTAGACTGGACACAACCAGTGATTCGACTGGGGTATACTCCAACCGATGCGTCGTTCCATCTGTCGTTGGAGGCATTTTATACCTACTGCCAGGTGTTAAGCCTACAGCACCTGGTATTCCCAGGAGGTCTCCCATCCAAGTACTAGTCAGGCCCAACCCTGCTTAGCTTCCGAGATCAGAGGGGATCGGGCCTGTTCAGGGTGGTTTAGCCGTATGAACAACCATGAAATTAATTATGATTATTGACCAAGATTTTCTAAAATGACTAGTGAGTCTGGGAGCCTAATTTGAGCCACTATAAAGAGGCCAGATTTTTCAGAAATTGCTGAGCCACCTGTCCACTAAAAATGAAGGCTATTGAAATTGTCTCATGTTGAGCATCCAAAATTAACAGCTACTTGAAAATCTTAGCTGTCATTCCCAAGTCTAGTTAGGAACTAGTATAAAGTGTATATGCAAGCACCAAAGTTCATAATACAATTCATTTATTCTTTTAAATGTAAAGTAAAAAAGTAAAGCCAGCTCCATTATTTGAAAGGATCTGGGCAGAAATCTTTTCTGTCATGCTACAGTTTTGGTGGAGTTCAGTTGCAGGATAGCTTTAACAGATCACTTCTATGTATCATTGGTGGGCAGGAATTAATGCTGTCAAGGAGAATCACTGGTTATATAGATAGATAGATAGAATATATATATTCTGGTGTGTGTGTGTGTGTGTGTGTGTGTGTGTGTGTGTGTGTGTGTGTGTGTGTGTATCATATATATATATATATATATATGATACACACACACACACCAGATTAAGTTTCTGAACTTGGAAACAAATCTGGAACTAATGAAAACTTGAAACCATAATAATATAAAAAATAGATGCACTTATTTTTAGTTATGAGGGGTAGCCATGTTAGTCTGCATCCACAAAAACAACAAGGAGTCCAGTGGCATCTTAAAGACTAACAGATTTATTTAAAATAAATAAAACAAATAAATAAATCTGTTAATCTTTAAGGTGCCACCGGACTCCTCATTGTTTTATTTTTAGTTCTAACCATTGTGTTTACTTTCCCTTTCTCTAGCCCCTCCCTTCCCTATGTTTAAAGTGTATCATTTCTTTATTGCAGATAAAACAGGAAAAGTTATATCTACAGAGTTTTTTGACATGTGGGAAGGAGGTAAGAGCCAAAGTATTACCAAATAAAAGTGGCAGAGGGTCTCTTGTAGACACTTTTCCATACAGAACAAATTTGGACTCTATCTATCTATCTATCTATCTATCTATCTATCTATCTATCTATCTATCTTTCAATTAAATATTTGACAGTTGCTAAAGATCTCCAAGAATGATCAATAATTAATATAAAACAGATGAGCAGAGAGAAATCTGTTTTGCCATCTGGAGTACTTCACAGTTTAATACCAAAGAAAAAAAACTAAATTGTGTCAGGCCTTGATTTTATTTCTAGATTGCTGTGCTATAGGTGACCAGACTAGATTATCACAATGGTCCCTTCTGACCTTAAAGTCTATGAGTTTAATCTGTCTTTGACTACTTACTCAAGAGCTCCTGAGAGTTGCTGATCATTCTGTATGTGCACAGTCTTCTGTGGGAGTTGAATGCCTTGGGTCCTCTGCATGGGAATGGGGGAGTCGGGCTAAGAAAAATAAGTAACTTGATTCTGTTTTTTGGAGACTCAAAGCTGAAAAGTAGCAGTAAGCTGAGTATTCGGTGTTTTGTGCATTGGCATGGGGGTAATGAATAATCATTTGTTGTATCAACAGACTTCTCAGGACCCATGACTACTTTCATTAAAAATGCACCTCAAGGGTCACTTCTCTTGATGGTGACCCACGATGATGGAAGCAGCAGGTAAGCAAGCATGTACCAGCCCAGTGCTAGAATAATACATGGCTTGCAACTCAAGGTGGCAACCTTCTGAGAAGCAAAAGTTGTTACAGCTTGAGCTACGATCAGGTTTAATCACTTACCTCCTCTCAGTCATGTGATGCTGTCCCATTCAACACTTGCCCATATAACACGGCCTGAACCTCTCAAAGACACTAGAGTACGTGACATTTGTTCAAACAATAAAACATGCAAGAGAGAGAATCCCTCATAATATAGACTTTTTCTCTGTTTTCCCCTGTGCAAACTCATTGTCTTTTATTAACATCAATGAAGTTGCACAGGAGTAAGTGGGGGTAGAATTTGATTCCATGAATTTTATGGCACATTACTGGACAGTTCTCCAGAAGATGATACAGGAAGGCTTTACAAATTATTCATTAATAGGAAATCAGAAATTACACCTTAGGATGTAGTCTGATGTTTTTTCTTATGTACCTTATTTTTAAAGTTTGAATTTCAAAGTCTCCAGTATTAAATTTTTCTACTCTTCTACTAGATTAAAGGATGATGCAAAAAAAGCAATAGCAGATCTTGGCAGTAAAGAAATATGGAACATTAAGTTCAGGTCAAGCTGGGCCTTTATAGCTGCCAAAGGTTTCAACCTACCAGATGACATTCAAAAAGAAAAGGTAAGGTTTATTTTATTTTCTGATTTTTAAAACTATAATTTTCACAAACCCTTCACAACCTTGTGTTTGTGACCTCTTTCTGGAAACTTGTTTCCAAAAGTGATTAGTCATTTAGGCTCGCTAATTACAGGGGCAGCTTCTCCTCTCTCGAAGTTCACACCTCCAGTTCAGTTGCTGGAGGAATGCCTCACCCTCCCTGATTAGAGATAACAAGCTGGTTCAGCCTGATTGGACCCAACCTGTTACCTCCAACATGGTTCTTGCCCAGGGGCAGGTATAAATAAGTAGGCACTTCCACTGCTTGCATCCGACGAAGTGGGTATTAGCCCACAAAAGCTCATGCTTCAATACTTTAGTTAGTCTTTAAGGTGCCACAGGACTCTTTGTCACTTCTGCTAGTCATTTAGGGTGTCTCATTTTTTGAAAGCCAAACTTTTGATACTGTTTTAACTAGGTCTGAATTTCAGAGGGTTGGTGGTCAGCATTTTCTGAAAATCAGTACCCGTTCAGAGTCTCAAGCTGGACCCAGGCAGGGAGATGCCCAAAATCACAAGTCATTTTTCAGAGAGGTAGCCGTGTTAGTCTGGAAAAGCAGAGGTAACAAAGAGTCCTGTGGCACCTTAAAGACTAACTATAAAGTATAGAAGCATAAGCTTTCGTGGGCTAATACCCAAATCTTGGCCTCCTCAGACTTGAGGAAAATTTAACAGCTATCATTTCTGTATTAGGACTTCTCATAGCAGTGGTGTTTTAATATATATGCTCCATACAGTCATCTTTCTGTAATGCAAGGGGGGAGGAGGGGAAGAAATAGATATGCTTGACCCAGCTGTTTCCACAGATTTCTCTAACTATTCTATTTTCCAAAGATATATGGAATTATCCCTAGTTTCACATATTTTCCAGAATGTTTTAGGGTGTTACTGAAACAAATTACCTACAGGAAATACTTCAACATCATTGTCCTATACTTGAGGTCTTCTGGGCAATAAGGGGCTTGGATTATAACATTCTGAGGAATGATTATATAATAGATAATGGGGTGAGGAGGTGCCAGTTTAAGATAAGCAAAATGTGAAGCATATCTGATGATTTCCAAGCCCCCATATCTTGTTCCTCTTGCGACACAGGGAGGCATGAAGTTTTCCAGACTAGTGATGACTGTCTATAAACGATAAACTGAAGGTTGATTTTTTTTTTCTTTTCTTTTCTTTTTCTTTTTTTTAACCAGATCAACCATTCTGACAATAGCAAGAACAGATATAATGGCTGGCCAGCTGAAATCCAAATAGAAGGTTGTATCCCAGCAAACCTGATCTGATCTTATATTTTGCTAATAAAGTCCTATAAATTATTTTTATATATGTTTGCAGTCATAAAATTGATAAGCATCTAAACAGCTGGTATAAATCAATAAAGTCATATATACAGTTTTAACCACTTGATCTTCAGAGGCGTTATTCTGCAATTGGTCTCAAAGCAAATACCTGTTTCAATGACAGGTGCAGATAAAATAATCCATTTTCTGGTCTGTAAGTATGATGGAATAATAGATCTGCCAGGATTATCAAAATGGTACTGTATTGTCATTGTGAATGGCAAGTCTAATTTTTTATAGGGTGCTTTCTGCTCTAGGTTTTAGGAGGAAATAGAATACAAAACCAAATTCTTTTCTTCTATCACAGACTCCCTAACAGTGAAACCGATTACTATGATGCAGCGAATTAGTAATTATTTATCTCCTAAGAAAAGTTTGAATTGCCATTACTTCTAATGTACTTGTGTACTGATTATTAACCTATTCTAGCAATCACCTGAGAGTCACTGACAAGAATTCTCTTCTGATGATCTACACCCTTAAATTTCATGGGTTTGCTCCTCCACCCCCGACCTTTAACTTACTGAAAAAAATTGTGCAAAGTAAGTTCATACAAAAGTCCTGGAACTTACAAGATAGGTTCCTACCTTCATTATTCAGTCACTTGTGTGTGTTGATTTGCTTCCATTTCTTTCGTTTGGATGTCGCCTGTTTAGACTGTAAGCTCCTCAGGTCAGACATATTATTGTTATATTTGTCTGCAAACCGCCCACCAGATTGTTGGCACTACAAACCCCTTAGTAAATTCAGATCAGATCCAGTGTAGCACCTGCTGAATATGGCCTCATTCTGATACCTTGTGTAATGAAGTTTTCATCTAGATATAATGAGGTTGGCTCAAACTGTAAGGCAGATGATTCAGTGACACTTGTGAGCTGCTCAGGGTATATCTGCACTGCAATTAAAAACCCACTGCTGGCCTATGTCAGCTGACGTGGGTTCATGGGGCTCAGGCAAAAGGGCTGTTTAATTGAAGTTGTCTCACCTTTGGGGTTTGGAGGGCATGGCCCCTTTAAATCTTTGTCCTGAGGAGGAGGAAGCGCTGTTTTGGCTGGAAGGAGCAAAGAGAGAGGGAGAGTGACAGGATATGTATGTGTCTGGAGCTCCAAGGGCTATAGCAATTAGGCCTCACATAGTCTGACAACCTGTCTGAAGCCTGGAAGGGACAGAGCGGCCGATCGGGGACACCCAGGACAGGAGCCAGGAGGAGCACTGTGCCAGGGAGGAATTGCCCAAGAAGGACAAACCAGAGCTGGACCCAGTGTTGCTGCTGCCCAGAGCTGTATGGGGCCATGAGCTGTTTCCTCTAAGGGGCATAGCCATACATGAGCCCATCTGGGGCTGTACAGCAGGCATGCACACAGGGGAGCAGGAAGAATGTAGAGGGTGGGAGCAGTGTGGAGCTTGGAGCATACAAGGCTGGTGAGGGGAAGGGGGGGGGGGGGAGAGAGATGCCCCTCTGCCCTGGCTCCAGGGCTGCAGCAGGGACAGGAGATGTGACACGGGGTGCCTGGGCCAGCCCTCACTGGAAATGCCAGGGTCTGGGCAGGCTGCACAAGGTAGAGCAGATACTCCCAAGACGGGTAGGTAACACTGAGGTTAAACTCCCCAACCAGTCACAAACTGTGCTTCTGATTCCTTCTCCGCCCGCCCCCCACTGGTTATCAAGAAGCAAGAAAGAAATCCCGCAGCCCCCTTATTGCATTCCAAGTTCTCTGGCTCCCAATCAGTACCTAGAATCAGAGAGGGAGCCGTGTTAGTCTGGAATTGCAGAAGTGACAGAGTCCTGTGGCACCTTAAAGACTAACTAAAGTATTGAAGCATAAGCAGGGGGCAACACCCAAGAGAAGAGGGCACTGGGGTCCAGGGAGGGACTCTGGGCCAGCAGCAAGCGGGACATCGGCCTGCAGAGGGTGCTCCGGAGGCTGGACTGAGCTAATTCCCGGACGGACCAGCAGGAGGTGCCGGGGGGTGAGTCACCACCCTGCTACAGTCTGCCACATCAGCAGGTCTGTATAGGTCTGGATCTTACCAAAATACCACACTGCCAGCCAGTCCTTTAGTGTCTAAAATTAAAGGTTTATTATAAAGAAAAAAGAACAAGAAGAGAGTTGTTAAATGGTAAAACGGTCACAGACATACAAAGACTTCAGAGTCCGTATATCAGGTTCCTAGCGGACTTGGTGAATCTGCTGGCTAGAAAGTCCCTCTGGAACACATCCCAGCTTGGTTACTCCAGAGGTAAGAAGCAGGACTGAAGACAAAATGGAGAAGATGCATCTGCCTTTTATGGTCTTTATAGTCCAAACACAAGCTGCCCAGCACATGGAAGCCTTAGAGTTCTGTCCATAGGCGTGACCCTGTATGCCTTGCTGAGCCATAAGGGGTAGCCCTCAACCTTTTCAGTGGGTTCATCGTACAGTTGTTGATCCTTAATGGGACATCAAGGGCTGACTGTCTTGGGGGTGTCACTGTCACCCAGAAGCATAGCACAGGTTTGAAATACAGACATACATACACAGGTGATACAAATATATAAATGAGATGATCATACTTGGCAAACTAACATTTTTGCAGATGCCTTACATGGTAGATCTAGCACAACTCGTTGCAATTTTACAATATTGATTTTCATAAGATTCTAAAGTGTTGCCTAGGAGACGTGCCTCTGTCCCAGCCCCAGGTCCAGCCGGAGCTGTGGCAGGGACAGGAGAGAGACCTCTCTTCCCCGGCCTGTGGTGGGGACAGGAGATGCCTCTCTATCCTGGCTCCAGCAGAGGGGGAGAAGTGTGTGTGTGTGTCTCACACACACGCACACATGCACACTATAACACATATACACACACACACTCTTGTAGTGTTGTTACTACTTGATACTTCCTGCAATGCACGTATAGTCTCTAATTTTATTCTTTCAAAGTTCTATTTTATTTTTTTGATTGGTTTATGCATCTCATAATGTTTATTTCTCTTATGCTTACATTTAATTCTTTGAGTAGTGGAGTTCTAAAATACCTCACCTGTCCTGAGTGGGGTAATTATTCCTATGGTAACTTTAAAAAAAAAATCTAGTTTTTTTTTGTTTCTACCGGTGGCGCACATCTGCACATTACCTTGATGTTAGCGCACAAAACAAAATTCAGTCCACACATGGATGGAAAAAATTAGAGGGAACATTGGCCATGAGTACCTGGGCTTGTGCTTTGAATTGGGAATAAGGAGGGAGGCTGTAGCTAGCCACATGAGGAGGTTATCGCTCTGTGGGGCTTTGCAGAGAGCAGCAGAAGAGGGCACTGGAGGGGTTTGGTGGGAAGAATTTTCTATCACTGAAGACAACCAGGAACACCCAAGACTCACCACTGATCTGGAACTTTCCCCAGGACTCCTGAACTCTGAGTGCAGACGTACTGCTCGGTGTCTGCCCTTTTGGACTGTGGTACCACTGGGGCCTTGTGTTCAGTGTAGCCCTGTTTTATTGCTCCTCTTATCTCCTCCCTGTTTTTCTCCTTTCGTCCCTCTGTAAATCCGTATTTCTCTTTCCTATATTCATTGTATTGTGCAATTTGAGTTGCTTTTCCTTGTATGAGTTAGCTGGTAAAGAGATTATCAGGCCCACTAGAGCAGTGGTTCTCAGGCTATGCAGAGGCCTTCCAGGGACTACATCTAGATATGCCTAGTTTTACAACAGGCTACATAAAAAGCACTAGCAGAGTCAGTACAAAATAAAATTTCATACAGTGACTCATTTATATTGCTCTATATATTATACACTGAAATGTACGTACAGTATTTATATTCCAGGTGGTTTATTTTATATGGTAAAAATGAAAGTAATCAAATTTTCAGTAATAGTTTGCTGTGCCACTTTTATGTCTGATTTTGTAAGCAAGTAGTTTTTTTAAATGAGGTGAAACTTGACATTACACAAGACAAATCAAACTCCTGAAAGGGGTCTGGTTATTTGGAAAAGGTTGAAAACCACTGCTCTAGATCTATGGCTTGTATTATATCTACCACAGTTATACCAGACATGAACTTTTTGGTAGCTACTTAGGATCATTAGTAGATATAAATCAGCATAGCTCCACTGACTTCTCTGAAGCACTACTGATTTACACTAGGCGAGTATCAGATCTCCATAGGTGATACCCGGACTGCACAAGTCCATGACCTCCCTTCAACAGGCTGCATTGCCAATAAAGCTGTAGAGGCAGCAGCCTGACCACATCCTTTTGGGTTCTCACATGGCTACAAATAAAGGCATTATTAAGATAACAGCCAGGAAAAACATCCTATGAGGAAATCCTCTCAACTGGCTTTTGATGCTTACCTGGAACAAGGAATGCAGTTTACAGAGGTATTTCAACACAAGCCATTATCTACAGGGCCCTGTAGGACACCGAAGTGAAGTGCCTCCCTTATCCTCTCACTCTCTAAGGTAAAAATCTTAACTTCCTGGTCTTGCTTCACCTTCTGGCACAAGCAGCAGTGGCTGAAGTAGATCACGTCTCATTCTTGACCATTTAAGTAGAATTTAGCAACTGTTCTTGCACCCTATCCCCTTTCGTAGTAACACAGTGTAGAGCGAGATGGCACAAATGATCCATTAAAAATACTGAATCAGATGCAACTGATTTTCCCATTTAACTGTGTTGTGTAAAAGAATGAAACACATGTTCCAATCTTGATATGGCTAGTAATACTATTTTATTCTTATGGCTTCTATTGCAGTACCTTCTGATGGGGAGAGATCAGAACAATTAATGAGATATCAGTGGCACATCAAACAGTGTTTACATTGATCAATAACTCATCCTCTGGGTCCTGAATGTAGCCTCGTGTATTTGATGCTACTAATCTCAAAGTAGGGAGTTTTGTTGGGCTATTAAAAGAAAAAAAAATATCCAGGAAAGGAAAAATGTTTAATAACCAAAGGGCACAACCTGATGCCCTTACTCAGCACTTACACAGTCTTTGCTCAGGCAAAAGTCCCATTGATTTGAGTCGGATGGGAAGAATAGCGAGTGAAGAAACACCCTCAGGTGTGCATGATATTTGTTTAGAAATGAACAGGCAGGCTCAAAAGTTTTTGAAAGCTTATGCTTAAATAAATGTGTTAGTCCCTAACGTGCTACAAGGACTCCTGTTCTTTTTAGTAGGAGAAGGCTGTTTTACTGAGGGAGATTCACAGCAGCAGAAGAAATGGTAGAATCATTTGATTCCCCAGTATTAAATGTTTTCAGTTGCCTAAGTGGAAAGAATTGTTGACAGCACAAGGTGGGTTTTTTTCTTATATTAAGAGTAATGAGATTGGCATTTGAGGTGCGAGTTCAGGGAACACAGCAGAGTTAAGCTAGTAAAGGTGAGGGTTTACAGGTTACTTTATATATATTTACAGGTTACTTTATATATTCCTTGCTATAAATGTTATCTATGGTATCCATTCATCCCGTTTGTTCCATTATGGTTTCCTCATAGCTCAGTTGCAAACCTAAGGCAGTAAGTCTTTCCATTTTTCCTAGTGAATTCATTCTTTTGAGTCACATTTCCATAGAGTGGTATTTGATTTTACACCCATAATACTGAAAAACATTTGTCAGCTGAAGTTGAGAGATTTCAGATATATGACCTGTTAGACTGGACTAGGGCAGAAAGACATCGGTGTGGTCCTGTCATACTTTTACATTGGATAGTACCTTACTCTCCCACCACGCGAGATCAGTGGAGCTCCTTGTGGAGTAAGGTACTACTCAGCATGAGTAAAGGCATCACAATTTGGCCCTATACTTGCTATTTTAAAAGACTGAAATAAATTAAATAAGAACTGTTCCTATGAAGGACAATAATGAAACCACCACTAACCAAACTGATACATTTAGCTCCTTACGTTTGACAAAAATTGGCTACCCATTCTTTCAGCCAAAGCTAATGTGTGTATTTTAAACCATTTGCTTCTGAGTCTATGCTCACTGCCTTCTCTCCACGAGTGTTCCTAGCTCACCATTGAGGCAGCACTCTGGAGGGTTTTCCCATCTCAATGATACTGGGTGTGCTGATGGCCTGCCCTAGGGCAGTGGTGGGCAAACTACAGCCCATGGGTGACATATGGCCCCCAGCACTGTCCTGCCTGGCCCCTGAGCTCCTGGCTGGGGAGGCTACTCCCAGCTCCTTCCCTGCACCCCCGGAGCTTCGCCAACACGCAAGCAGCACTCTGGGGGGTGGGACTGTGCGTCTGGCTCCAGACATGCTTCTCCAAGCAGCACGGTAATGGGGCTGGGGCCAGGGGTTGGAAAAGGGGCAGGGAGTCCTGGGAGATGGTCAGGGGATGGGGAACTGGGGGAGGGTGGATAAGCATGGGAGTCCCGGGGGGGCCTGTCAGGGACCAGGGGTGTGGATAGGGGTTGGGGCAGCCAAGGGACAGAGAACATGGGGTGGAGGTTTGGAGGGGTGGTCAGGAATGGTGTGGGGGGTTGGGTCAGGGGTGAGGTCCTGGGGGGGCAGTTAGGGGATAAGGAGCAAGGAAGGGAGCTTAGATGGGGGTTATGTCCCAGGGGAATGTTCTGGGTGAAAGGAGCAGTCAGGGGCCAAGGAGCAGGGGGTGTTGGATGGGCTGGGGACATTGAGGGGGCAGAGGACAGGGAGCTGGGGGTAGGGGTTTGCTAGGGGATGGGGTGCCAGAGAAGTAGTTGGGGTGGGGGAGTCCTAGGAGGGTTTGGTCAGGGGACAAGGAGTGGTGGATGGGCTGGGGGTCTTGAGGGGGGCAGTGAGGGGGTGGGAAGTGGGAGGGATCACATAGGGGGTGGGGCCAAGCTGTTTGGAAAGGCACAGCCTTCCCTACCTGGCCCGCCATACAATTCTGCAACCCTGATTTGTCCATCAGGCCAAAACGTTTGCCCACCCCTGGCCTAGGGTATGCTGTATCTCGAAAAGAGAGAACTGGGGTATTGAGGATTCAGCAAAATTCCTAAGTGCCCTGGAAGCATAAATCCCATTGATAATCTCATTCCCAATTTTCCTCCCATCCCTTGCTCGTGTAAGCCGTACTCACTGTATTACTTAAAACTGTTCTATTGACTTCCCTGGAACTGCTCAACAAGAGCAGCATATCTGGGCTCTGAGAAGGCAGCTGGAGCAGACTATGCAATACACACTGAAGGGTCTGTCCACACAGTGGCACGGAGGTGTGATTCCCAAATCACCTTGTGATTGCAGCATCCACATACCGTATGACACACAGGTGATCTCTCCTAGGCCTATGAAGAGTCTCAGTGGAGCTCTGGTAAGATGCAGGGGACAGCGTATGCATGGTAAATTTGGAGAATCAGGGCCTAGATCAGTCAAATATTACAAATTAGATACACTACTCAGCATCTTCAAAGAAAGAGAAATTGACCCAGTTTTTTATCTTTAACTAGCATAAGTGCCCGGCGTTGCTCGGGTCAGTCGGAGGTGGGGAGGGGGCAGACAGCTGACACCCCCTGACCAACCCCAACATCCACACCTCACACCTCACCCACCCCGACACCTTCCCACCCCCCCTGACCAACCCCAACACCCCCCGGCTCACTTACCCCCCGACCAAACCCGACAACCCCACCTGACCCCCCCAAGCAAACCCAACACCCCCACCTCACCCCCCGACCGAACCCAACACCCCCACCTGACCCCCATAGCAAATCCGACACCCCCACCTCACGCCCCGACCGAACAGTGTATTTAATAATCTGTGTGCTACACAGTGCACCGTGAGCTGGGGGGGTGTCGGGTTTGGTCTGGGGGGGTGGGAAGTTGTCGTGGTGGGTGAGGGGTGGGTGTTGGGGTTGGTCAGGGGGGTTTGCGGTTGGTGGGGGGGGTGAGATGGGGGTGTCGGGTTCGGTCGGGGGGTAAGTGAGCCGGGGGGTGTCGGGTTTGGTCTGGGGGGGTGGGAAGGTGTTGGGGTGGGTGAGGGGTGAGGTGTGGGTGTTGGGGTTGGTCAGGGGGTGTTGCGGTTGGTGGGGGGGTGAGGTGGGGGTGGGGGGTTTGCTTGGGAGGGTGAGGTGGGGGTGTTGGGTTCGGTCGGGGGGTAAGTGAGCCGGGGGGTGTTGGGTTTGGTCTGGGGGTGTTGCGATTGGTGGGGGGGTGAGGTGGGGGTGTCGGGTTCGGTTGGGGGGTAAGTGAGCCGGGGGGGTGTCGGGTTTGGTCTGGGGGGGTGGGAAGTTGTCGGGGTGGGTGAGGGGTGAGGTGTGGGTGTTGGGGTTGGTCAGTGGGTGTCGGGGTTGGTTGGGGGGTGAGGTGGGGGTGTCGGGTTTGGTCGGGGGGGTAAGTGAGCCGGGGGGGTGTCGGGTTAGGTCTGGGGGTGTTGCGATTGGTGGGGGGGTGAGGTGGGGGTGTCGGGTTCGGTCAGGGGGTAAGTGAGCCGGGGGTGTTGGGTTTGGTCTGGGGGGGTGGGAAGTTTTCGGGGTGGGTGAGGGGTGAGGGGTGAGGTGTGGGTGTTGGGGTTGGTCAGGGGGTGTCGGGTTTGCTTGGGGGGGTGAGGTGGGGGTGTCAGATTCGGTCGGGGGGTAAGTGAGCCGGGGGGTGTCGGGTTTGGTCTGGGGGTGTTGCGATTGGTGGGGGGGTGGTGAGGTAGGGGTGTCGGGTTCGGTCGGGGGGTAAGTGAGGCAGGGGGTGTCAGGTTTGGTCTGGGGGGGTGGGAAGGTGTCGGGGTGGGTGAGGGGTGAGGTGTGGGTGTTGGGGTTGGTCAGGGGGTGTTGCGGTTGGTGGGGGGGTGAGGTGGCGGTGTCGGGTTTGGTGGAGGGGGGTAAGTGAGCCGGGGGGGGGTGTTGGGTTTGGTCTGGGCACCCACCCCAACACCTTCCCCCCCCCCAGACCAAACCCAACACCCACACCTCACCCCTCACCCACCCCAACACCTTCCCACCCCCCCAGACCAACCCCGACACCCCCCGGCTCACTTACCCCCCGACCGAACCCGACACCCCCACCTCACCCCCCCAAGCAAACCCAACACCCCCACCTCACCCCCCGACCGAACCCAACACCCTCACCTCACTTACCGTCCCACCAAACCCAACTCAGATCCGTCGCAGGTGGGGGGGGGCACAGAGCTTATGGAGTCCGGGGTTCCGTTGGGAGGTGGGAGGGGCAGAGACCTGAGGGATCTCCGGGGTTCCGTTGGAGGAGGGAGGGGTGAGCTGAGCGAGTGAGGAGTCTGTTGGAGGGGGGTATTATGACATCATCACCACCTAACCGCCCAGCCGATGTGATTGGCCCTGAAAGACTTTCACCCCTGGGGGGCGTCAGAGGTGAGATCCGAAAATTTTTCGACCCTTACCAGCATCTAGACCCTAATACCCCTCACTGTACCAAATTTCAAGTCTCTGGCTCAAACGGTGCGGGAGGAGTTCGCTGTCATACGTACATACATACATACACCACTTGACTTTTATATATATAGATAGATAGATAGATATTCTAGGGGCAGAGGGGGTTGTGTGTGTTTCATGCTGCCTTAATTATGTACAATAAATACAAACTGCAAACCACTTCTGTCCAATACAATTTCTGTAGCCTTAATTTAGGCACTGCCTTGTAAGGTTACTTCACAGAGAAGTTGCTGTGGTTTGTTTCATTTCTCCTGAATTGTGTCTCAGAAGTTGGGTGGAGCCAATGAGCACTGAATAGCCAAAAGCATCAGGGTGTAATTAGAAGTTCTCTCTCAGCCCGACGTCTGAAACAGGTAAGAACCTTTCTCCTACATTCCTTCTCAATCCCTTACCCCTGGGATTAACTGTGATTTTTCTATTGCAAGAGAGAGGAATTACTCTCGGTAGCCAGATGTGAATAGCACAAGAGCTGCTACCAGGGAGCCTGGAACAAAGCAGCATAACTGCCTGCAAACGTTTTTTCTCTCACTAGACACAAACAAACTAACTCTGGATTGTAAAATCTCTACTAGTAGCATCAGGTTACAGGGGGAAATGCCGTTTCTATTTTAAGAGGATGTTTGTGGGAGGAATCGCAGATGATTGTTAATTAGATATTTTAAAACAGGCGATTCTAGTAGTATTTGATGGAGTTTGAGATCCAGTGTTTTATACAGCCTTACAGCATAGGGAACTTCGTGGCTAGAGAGAGAGACTGTCTCATATTGGGAGACAAACGGTAGCACACTATATACATCACTGCCTTAGTTTAGTTTCGTTTTCAGCTGCAGCTGCCTCTCGGGGATTCAGGGAAACTAGATGAATGCCTCTGACAGCTCAATGAAACAGAGGGGAGAAAACATCTGATTACCAGGAATTGCTCTCTTCTATTGGGAGGACTGCAGCATTATGTTACTGGGGCGGGGGACCGTGAATGCTTTGCACTGTGATGCTCAGATCACGTCTCCTGGTTAGTTTCGTTTCTGCTCTTTGCTGTCGAGGAAGCTGCGGAGAGTTAGTGACGTAGATGCTGCTATTGCTAACACCAGTGAAAATCAGGAGAAGCACAGCTGAGTTCATGAGAGTGGTACCCGCTTTCCACCAGTGTAACTGATAACAGAATTTGGCCAACTAGCCATACTCCAGAAACAGATTGGATTGGAGCCACCAGCTTTCTGACCGTTTCTGAAATCAGTGAGATGTAAGTAAGAGACTTTTTATTTTCCACCACAGCTCTCTCTGTACCTCTCCTCACTTGTAAAACAACCTAAAAGTTTGTGTCAAGAACTGTCCTGTTAGGAGAGATCGGTTTTCACCTATGCAGCCATTTGACAATGCTACAGGAGCCCCTAGCCTCTGATCCAGACCCTGCTTCCCTCTTGGCGGTGCACGCGCAGCGGCCATGTTGTGCTGCCGAACTACACCTCCCAGCATGCCGTTCGTCTGGGCCGTCTCTACTGCGCATGACGGCTTCACACACACTTCTCTAGCTGATTATTACATAGGATGATGATCATGATGGCTGGTGCTGTTAACATTACTTGGGTGGACCATCAATCTTGATATATGGATTCTTACGACCTTACGATATCTTATGGGGAGGAAGCAATAAAAGAACCTAAGATCTTCCCAAGACACTGCTGATAATGGATAGAGTTGCTCACTATTGTTCAGTGGTTAAGTATGATAATTCTGGGGGACTAAGATCATGCAGTAGGCCCAAAAACTTGTTTATAAAATGAAGTATGCTGTGCAACAACAGTTTGTGTAGAATTAATTAGAACTTAAATGTTTACACCACTTCTGTTCTTTTAGTCTAGTAAGGTTGGAGACAGTGGGTTAGATCCACTGTCAGCTGATGTAAATTAGTGTTTTGATTTCAGTGGAGCTATCCTAATTACACTAACTGGGCGTCTGGCCTAATAAGATCTTTAGCAGATTGGAATATGAGTTAAATGAACAATGCTCTTTGGATTATGAAATGTGGCCATATTTTCCATAAGGCCTAATGACTTGATCCTTATCCTAGAAAGACATCCCGAGGACTCCAGCATAGCATGATGTCTGTGAAGAATGTCAAGGGAGAGGAAAAAAACCCATCTCCCATGGTGAATAAAAATATACAGGTGAGTGACAAATATATATTTGAAGGACCATACACTAAAATTTGCGAGGACTATACAGCCATTATTTTGATGAAATACAAGACTGGATATTTGGCTGGGGTCCTGTGGGCTTTGCTCCACTGAAATCTGCTGTATTAACTATGCACATTGTATTGGGCATTGGTTTCATCCTCAGTTGGCAATGTTTGTAAGAATTATGTATATATATGTCTATGCTCCTCTCTGGAGAGCGAGGCCGGGGGGTGGGGGCAGAGCTGTGCCTCCAAGCAGAGAAGCTCTGGAATGTTCTGTTTGTGCGGAGCTGAAGCAGGCCGAGAGCCTCAGGGAGCTCTAGGGAAAGGAGTATGCTGAGTAGCATTCCTAGCACCTGCCAGACTAGCGGTGGTCCTCAAACTTGTGGGGGCGGCGACCCTTTTTCCCGTCCCCGCAGGCCACCGCAACCCCTGTGTCCACTGAAATGCCGCTGAATGGGACACTTCTGGTTTCGGCGACATGCCGAGTGCTTCACAGTGTCCGCCGAAAAGCCGCTGAAACTGGAAACTTTCACTTCGGTGGCTTTTCCGCCACCATGTCCACCGAAATGCCGCCGAAAGCAAAAGCGTTTGACTCTGCGGCATTTCGGCAGCACGGGGAGCTCGCGACCCCCGGGAATTGCCCCGCGACCCCCTGGGGGGTCACGACCCCCAGTTTGAGAACCGCAGTGCTAGAGTCAGGTGCAATGGACTTGCTACCAGAAGCTCTCGGGCAAATAGTGAAGGTAGAGCCCTGGCCATCTCACCAACCAGTCTGGTCACAATCGCTCGAGTTGTGCTCGGAAGCCCTCTTCTCTTACTGCTGTTCACGGGAGCACTAATCTCAGCCTTCTGCCGGGATCCCCAGGGGGTGCTCTCTAAGGGGGAGGAGCTGACAAGGCCCTCTGTCCCTGCACGTCCCCAGCACCCCTGCACTGGGCAAGCCCAGATTTATCCCTAACTGTTAATAGTTCCAGTGCATGTTATTTAGTAACTTTTGCTATTTTCCTGCTGTGTAGGAGAAATGCAATTAATTATACGCAGAAAATACTTGAGCCTTCAGGCTCACTTTGAGTATCTGCTATAAAAACACCTCAGTTTTGGTATATGCAGTAACTGCAGGGTATTGTCAGTTCTTGTTCGTGCTCGTGGAATGACAACCCTAGTGACTGAAATGCTTTTAGCCTCAGAACAGTTACCCTGTGGGCACCAACAGCAGCAGCATCCGTTTCCCCAGAAGGCCTTGCCAATGTATCCCAACCCTTTTCTGCAGGGACTGCCTCTCAGGGTAAAAGGCAGCTTCTATGGCCATTCCGACTTAGGCCCCTCCAATGAGAGTGCAAACTAGGGAACCGATCCATGCCCGTCGTGGTGGTCACTTTTGTGGGGTGGACACCAGTCGGGCACTGGACGGCATCCCCAGCTCATTTCACTCGGGCAGCTGAATAGTTAGTAGATGATGATAACCGCGGGCACTTCCGAATGCTGCCTAACAGTCTTCGACCCCCTCCGTGTTGATCTAACTGTGCAGCGTAATGCACTGGAATGAGCTTGCCCCCTTTCTATCATGTCCCTTATCAGTTAGGAAAGCTCATCAGAGAAGGGTGGAGAAAAAGCCACCAAACCTCCATATGAGTCTTCAAAGTTGCAGTTGTTTTGAAATTGAGAGAAATACCTTAAATCAATGATTGGGGTGCAAGCAGGGAGGATTTCAGGCAAGGGAGTGTGTGAGGCCAGTAAGTGCGGGGTCAATTACAGGAGGGGGTGGGGCAGGCTCTGTGGCCTGCAATGTGTTGAAGATCAGACTAGTCATGATGGTCCCTTCTGACTTAAAGTCTAAGTCTATGAAAGGGATGGGCAGAGCCATACTAGAGCTTTGGGGGCAGGGAAATTTGAGTGTCCTTTATAAAGCACTATTGGTCGGTATTTGACTTTTGTCTGTACAGAAATGCCACGCTTTCCTTGTGCCAGAGATGTGTGGCTATACAGAGCTACTTTGTTATCTGGGTCTACAAATTGACGAGAGGTGCCTATCTGATACATTAGGCATCTCCCACAGTAATTAAAAATGCTAGCCCCAGTGGAATCAATACAAAGAGAAACCACAAAGCAGCCTCACAAGAATGATAAAACCGATTTAAAAATTGCCCCACTTTCCCCATGCCTCACCCACTCCTTGAGCAATCTTCCCTGCCTCACCAATCCTATTAAGAAGATGAGCCTTCCAAGGTGCTCCAAATATCAACAGATCAGACTGTTCTGAACCGGATAGCTGGCAGGAGCAGGGTGCATTCCAAAGGGAAGCGATTCTCATGGAAAAGGCCCTGCCAGCTGCCCCACTGTCTCATCCTGAGGTGGAGGGGGTCTAGCTGAAGCACCTCCATACATTTTAACTGCAGCAGGGATGGCACGAGGAAGGAGGTAGTCTCCCAACCTGACACACTGAGATATGTGTGTTTTGTTCTTCACAGGAAATATGGAATACACAGTTCTTCCCAATATTATGTATTTTAGTGTCTCACAGAGTGTCTGTCACTGTGGGAATCACTCTTTTTACTACAAAGCTGTTTATAGCACACTGCTGGGGGGGGGGGGGGGGGGGGAGGGGAAACACCTCCTGGCATAATGCTGTGTACCTATGATGTTCCCCAGGGTACAATCTGGACCGTTGGACAGCTGTCATTTCCTCAGCTCTCTAGACTGAGATGACTTTTACACTGTTTAGCTTCCACCCTTTGCTGCTGCTCACACACAGCTTTTAGCGTGCAAAACCATTCCACTGGATTATAGGAATGTTTCTAGCAAGCCACTCCTGAATTACAGGATGACACCAACAAAT
The DNA here is from genome assembly GCA_032164245.1 of Sternotherus odoratus. Lineage (NCBI taxonomy): Eukaryota > Metazoa > Chordata > Testudines > Kinosternidae > Sternotherus > Sternotherus odoratus. Next base: position 167,595,956 of record JAVMKO010000001.1, read on the forward strand.
TCTTAGTCTAGCCTTGCTGCCCAGAAATGCGCATCTTCTACTACTCAGTACCCTCCTGGACAGTACAAGCTCGTATGTAGTCTGTCAGTTCAACAAAGGAAAATGATTATGCGCCAGCCTTGTTATCTCAAGTAAAGGTTCCCAAACCCTTCAATCCTAAAATACACTGGTTATGATAAAACAAAATAAAACAAGTTTATTAATTCTAGAAAGATGGATTTTAAGTGATTACAAGTGGTGAGGCATAAAAGTCAAATCGATTAAAAAAGAAATAAGATAAAAATGGAAGCTAATTCCTAACTTTACCAAGTTAATACTATAAAAGCAAAAAGGTCTGTCTCACCATAAGCTGCAGTAAATTTCACAGGCTGTGTCTCCTTCCAGCCTGAGATCCCTCCCCCTGTTCTATGTCCCCCCGCTGGGGTGCAGATATACAGCCTTCCGCATAGGTGAGGTTTGAACCGTCCCTGAGATAAAATGTAAATTTCTTGTTTATATCGTCTCCCACGCTGGAGAATGACTGCTTAAGCTGGTGATAGCTTTTTAACACCTTGCTGGTGTGCCAGGGTGTCTTTGTCTCTGAAAAACAGGTTTGTGGGTGTTACCCAGAATTACAGCATATTTCAGTATGAATCATACAGTAGAAACTTATAACTTTACACATAATGTTGCTACATATATTTCAACAGGATAATATTCAGCAGATTATGAATTTTCAAATGCTACCTCAAGGCATACTTTGCACAAAATATAACCTTATAAAAGTGGTGAACATGGGGTCCTGGGTGTCACAGTATCTCATCACTGACACTGTGCCTATATTTGTAGATACCTTTTATTGAAACTGGAGGTCAAGGTCCTTCCATTTATAAGCAATTTTTTTAATAGAAAGCAGAACACACCTTGTGCAGTCAATATGAGGAGAAGGTTCGTCCCTGTATTGATCTCATTGACTCCCTGAGAGCCCTCGGAGTAGAAAAGGACCTGGGTTTGCCAGCAATTGCAGTGATTGGAGACCAGAGTTCTGGGAAAAGCTCCGTTCTAGAAGCCCTGTCCGGAGTCGCTCTTCCTAGAGGCAGTGGTAAGAACCTCTCAGCTTTTTATGTCAGAAATCAGTGGTGTGTTATTCTGTAAGGGTGCTGGAGGACTGCTTTGAATTGGTGGGTGGAGGGGGGAGAGCCTGTGATCTGGGAGACTGAACATGGGGCTGGAAGGCAGGAGACCTGGGCTATGTCTCAGGAACTTCTCATGTGACCTTGTTCAACTCACTTCACTTACTGATCTTCAGGTACCCCTTTCTGCAAAATGGGGATAACCACAATATATTTACACACATACATAATGAGCTTTGAGTTCTTCAGATGAAGAGCACAAAGAGCCTACTCTAGAAGCCCTTGAACTCCAGTGGAAAACTATCATTGCAATGAACATTACATTTGAGCTCTACTACTGTGTAAATGCAAAGCAGTAGTAGTACCTTTGAATGTGATACATGTTGAAAATAAGCTAAAGACAATATGCTGGTATTTCAATGGCTTCCAAAGAGGAGAGAAACATTGTGTGTAATTCTTCGTACACGACTAGTGCTTTATGTTTGTTTAATTTGGTAGGTATTGTTACCAGATGTCCACTAGAGCTCAAACTGAAGAAAGTGCATGACACACAGAAATGGAAAGGAAAAATTATTTACTTGGAGATAACGCAAGAACTGAATAGTCCTTCGGAAGTAGAAAAAGAAATAAGGAAAGGTAAATGTAACCTGGGACATAAATAACATACTTTGAATCTCATACTTCCTTGTGGCCCTGATTCTGCAATGATGGCTTTGTGACCACAGGTGCTTATTGTAGGATTGAGGCCAGTGTTTACAATGGCATCATGAAAAGTGGGGACTTCTCACTCTCCTTTTGTAGATGTTTGTACCTAATTAAGACATTATTGTGATGTTCCCCTCTGGTGTTATCTGGACCGGTGATATGCTAGGTCACTCCAATCCTTGGCTCTGGGATCCAGCCTTAACCCTGCTATGCTGTGAGAACCCCCACTCCTGGGCTGTTCACACACAACCTCTGGCCTGTAAACTGCTGCTTGGATTGTGCAACCAAATGACACTAGCCAATATCTCTGGTCCCAGACATAACCCTAGGAACCTCCATCTTGCAGTGTCCAGTTATGCCTCCTGGACACTCCAAGCGTATACAAGTTTATCAATTTAACAAAGAAATTGATATGTGCCAGGCTTGTTATCCCAAGGGGAGTCTCTGACATGCTTCAAACCAAGCGCACTGCTTCAAGTAGAATAAAAAACAGATTTATTAACTATAAAGGTAGATTTTAAGTGATTCTAAATCAAAGCATAACAAATTAAATAAAAGCAAAATGCATTCTAAGCTGGTCTTAACACTTTCAGTGCCCTTACAAACTTAGATGCTGCTGACCACGGTCTGGCTGGTTGCTCTTCAGCCATGCTCTCCCCTTTGATCAGCACTTCAGTCACTTGGTGTGGGGTCTATAGATGTAGGTGGAAGAGAGAGAGACAGCATGGCAAATTCTCTCCCTTTTATCATGTTTTTTCTTCCCTCTTGGTTTCCCTCCCGCCGCCCTTCAGGGTCAGGTGAGCATCACCTCATCGCAGTCCCAAACTAACTGGGAAAAAGGGGGGAAGATTCACTGGAGAGTCTAAACAGATCCTTTTGTTGTTGCCTAGGCCAGTGTCCTTTGTTTCTATGAGCAGGGCTTTGGAGTGGTGCTCCGGCTCTGCTCCAACTCCAAGCAAAAACCTGCTGCTCCACGCTCCAGCTCCGGGCTCCACTCCAAAGCCCTGCCTATGAGGCTGGGCTCGGTTTGTACCATCCATGCCCTGATGAGGTGTGAACTGCCCCTCTGCTTGTGGAGAGTTTTTGTCTGGATTTACTTTAAGCCATGAGGATACATTTTCAGCCTCATAATTATATACATGAAATTATAACCTATAACATCACTACAACAACAGTGTTCAGTACAGCATGAGCCTTCCGAAGACACCTGACATGACAAACTTTGCATTGGATACCACACAATCATTTTACAGGGATGAACATGTGGGTTCTGGGTGTTCCCCCGAGATACAGAGCATCACAATTATCATCACTTACGCTTTTCTATAGCTCCATAAGTGTGCATAGTGCTTAAAATAGGTAACATTTGTAAATGGGCTCATTGCTGAGCTGGCCAAATAACAGATTTATTGTTTCACTGGTGATTTTGAAAAAAAAAAAAAAAAAAAAACCCAATATTTTATTGGGTCAAACTGAAAATTGTCAATGAATTGAAAAAAAAATTGTTTCAGGTCAAATAAAACATTTCATTTCAACCAGCTCAAAACTTCTTTGTTTGATATCAGCTGTTTGAATGGTTCTGAAATAAATGGATGTTGTTTTGTTTTTGTTTTGAAATTTGTTTTGGGCATTTTTAGCTGAAACAATTTTGTGAAATTGACATGAATTTGTGAAATGTTTTGGTGTCGCCAAATCTGCATTTCTTGCTTTAAAAAAATGTGAAAAATTTCACCCAGCTCTACTCTGTGCTTCAAACCAGACATCACTTATGCTGGATGCTGACAGATTAGCAGCAAATTTATGGTTTACCTGTTGCACTGTTCTTTGGGGCTGATATGTGCTATTCCTTGGGCCAAGACTTGGATATTGTTGTCCTTTACAGTACATAAAATGAAGACTAATCTTCATTATTTTATATTATTTTTATAAATCTTATTTCAAAGCTAAATACAATGAAGGGATAACTTTTCTGAGACCACATTTTCTATAGAAACAAATTTAGTAATTTTTTCTTAATGCATGTCATTTTATAGTCTAAATTCCATGACGAGCTTCTAATCTCTGCTTTTGTGTCTTCTTCCTCTAGCCCAGGATGCAATGGCTGGTGAAGGAGTGGGCATTAGCCAGGAATTAATTTCCCTAGAAATTAGCTCCCCTAATGTTCCAGATCTGACACTGATTGATCTGCCAGGGATTGCGAGGGTGGCTGTGGGGAATCAGCCAAAAGACATTGGAAATCAGGTAAAGTATGTAGAAATTCTGGGCTGGGAAACTGGTAAATGGTGGCAAAAGAGATTAGTGTCTTGATCTACATAATCTTCTGCTTAATGATGGCACAGAAGAGACAGATGTGTAATTTCCCAAGAAGAATTAAGATATAACAAAATAGGGTTTTAGTGAAGGAAATGCTAGCATTGAGAAGGATGTGCCATATACAAAAGGGGAAAAACTCTAGATTCTGGAGACAAGAGTGTTTGTTTGAAAATGTCTTTGTGCTCTAATGGAACTGTAGAGGTAACAGAGAGTCCTGTGGCACCTTAAAGACTAACTAAAGTATTGAAGCATAAGCTTTCGTGGGCTAATACCCACTTCGTTGGATGCAAGCAGTTGAAGTGTCCAGGGGCAGGTATAGCTAAGTAGGCAAGAACCAGGTAGGAGGTAACAAGGTTAGTCCAATCAGGCTGAACCAGCTTGTTATCTCAAATCAGGGAGGGTGAGGTATTCTTCTAGCAGCTGAATTGGAGGTGTGAACTCTGAGAGAGGAGAAGCTATTTTTTGTAATTATGGAACTGTGTGCACTCACAGGTGTGTGTTCGTTCACCCTACAGAGGTTTCAGCAGAGCTGGTTACAGGGATTTTTGGGCCCCAGGAAGGTCATTTTTCCAGGCACCCATCCTACTATCTTTCCTGCCCATTGCCATTAATCCTCCTCCATCTTTCCTCTTTATTTTCCCTCCTTCCCTCTCCCTACTCTTTTCTAATTGAAGGAGAAGGTGGTTGTTGGATTTTCTGTCCCTTCAAAATCTCCCTTGGACTCACCCAGAACTGAGGACATCTGATCTTTATGTTCTCAGTGGTGTCCCAAAAGCCAACTCTGCATATTTGGGGAAGAAAGAAGGATGGTCTAGAAATCTTTTCTGATTCAAACACTGATGAATTACTTTCTGTGGCTTCACTGAATTTTTTTATCTAGCATTTTTATTTTTTGAATGACCCTGTGACATTTACACTGAGGCAAATGACTTCTCATTGTCTCTTTCAAAACAATATTTTAAATGCATGGGATGAGGAGGTGCACATCTGAAAATGGCATTCTCCAGGCTTTCTTATGCCCCAGTAACCCCTGAGAGTCATGGTCCTTTGAGGACATAGGCATCTGGCATAAAATAGAGCAACTCTGAGGCTACCCTAGTTTATGCTCAGTTTCAGTCCACTGACTACCAGCCCCAAGACTGAGGGCATACACAAGTGTTTTCAACTCATTTGCACACATCCACCTCCTGAGCTGCAGCTCAGGATCTGGGCGTATATGTTACATTGTGAGACTTGTTGTCTTCAAGTTTTCAGTAGCGACATAAAAAGTTAAAATTTGATGTTGCTTAATCATTCCTAATTTAGTTCTAAGTATACCTGCCTGGACTTGTAAACCTGTTACAATAAAGACCATTATAAATGTTGTTCTGTGCTTTTAAACAATGTTGTCCAAGTTGGTCCAATGCAGTATGTTTATCAACATGTTTAATTTTACCTTTTAGATGATAAAATTTCAGGCTGTATTATGTTCTTCTGAAATTCTCATGAAAGTTTTTGTCCTATAGTCACATCTGTAATACTAATGACATGCTATCAGATCTGTCCATGAGCCAGCAAGTTTTAGGAACATAAATTTTGCAGTACTGGATCCAAACCACTGATCCATTAAATTATAACCAGTGCCTTTTGCAGTACTCAGTGCTTTGAGGCAAATGAAAAAACCCATAATGCACCTCAGCAATTATGCAGTGTGCATAACCGCATTAGGAGGTAGGGGGTAGCTAAATTCCTTACAAAGCTATGAAATCTGGAAGAATCAAACCTACCATTTGTAATAGAATTTGCCTACCAGGGCCTATGTGAATTAATCAACTTCATTTCTTGTTTTATTAGATCATAAATCTAATTAAAAAGTATATTTGTAAGCAACAAACTATAAATCTGGTAGTGGCACCAAGTAATGTGGATATTGCAACTACAGAGGCCCTAAAAATGGCTAAAGAGGTGGACCCTGAGGGGGAGAGAACTCTAGGTAAGTAAAGATACATATATTTAAAAAGAAAATGGGATTGGGTTGTGGGAACAGTCATTGTACTTGCAAAGAATGTTTAGTAATAAACACCGAGAGGCTGAGCATTTTCTACCAGTTACCCGTGTTGCTAAAAGAATCATAGGAAAGCAGCAAAGGAATGCGAAATTTGTATTTTGGCGATGGGCTTGCTATCATTTGAAATCCACACAGGATTTTCCTATCAAAGCTTCATTTCAGAATCTGAATTTCAGATTTTAAAAAAATCACAAATGCTTTAGGGGAAAATGGCTAAAGGAGTGACCAAGTCCTGCCCCCGAATTTATGAATGTTCTCCTATTCTGTAAAATGTTCCTGCAAATGTCTGTTCTGACACTTTGTGAGTCTAGAATCATTTGGGAGTTTCTTATAATGACTCTCCAGGGAGAAAACTCTGAGATAGCTTAGTGGTTTGAGCATTGGCCTGCTAAACCCAGGCTTGTAAATTCAATATTTGAGGGGACCATTTAGGAATATGGGGCAAAAATCTGTCAGATGATTTAGTTGGGGATTGGTTCTGCTTTGAGCAGGACTAGTTGATCTCCTCAGGTCCCTTCCAACCCTGATAGTCTATGATTCTATGAAAAGTGAAATATACTGTTGTGTGGAAGTCCTTTCCTGGGCACTCCATGGCACTTAGGCCCTGTATATATAGAAATCTATGGAAAGAGGACATAGATGCAAATGTGCTACGTTCATAGTGCACTAATAAGATAGTAAACATCAACTATTCAAAAAGATGTATGTTAGACAGTGGGTCAGATCCTCCGTTTCAATGGAGCTACTTCAATTTATGCCTGCTGAGGCTCTGGCCCTGTGTGTAGAGAATTTACACACACACATACCATAAATTCCCAGACTAGAACTAAGTTAAAATGGAGTTCAGGTTGGGTGAATAGATTAGTAATTTACAGTAAGTAAAGATTACACTGAAGTGATTATCCAAAAAACAAGCATTATAAACCAAGGAAATTCAGAGATAAGGTTAAACTTAGAAGAAATACAAATATGTTAGGATATTGAAATCCACAGAAAAGGCACCCAAACAACCTTAACTCTCACCTGTAGTGACGCCATGGAAAAGCCATATGGTTATGACTGAGGCATTTTAGTGTGACCCGATTAGATTAAACTCATTTTTAAAGACACGTTAGAATTTGTCTTTTTTTCTTTCATAGTAAAAACTCTGTTTTGTTCTTTTACTGAGATCATTCAGGATATCAGGTAATGTAACACTAAATGTTAAAAAAAGAATTAAGGACCCATTTTAAAATCATTTTAATTTGCCTGTAAATTCTTTTTTAAAAAGAGAGTAAATGCTGTGATTTTTGGGGGGAAAGGTATGAAAAATACAGCATATGTAATGAAGTGATTGGATCTCTGCTTTAAATGCAAAAGTCAACTCAGTCCTAACTGTGGAACCAAGAGTGATGCTTCCATCTCTAAAGTGTGTCACCTCTGTAAATACAATCATTATTTTGTTACTTCACAGGGATTCTCACAAAACCCGATTTGGTCGACAGGGGAACAGAGTGCAATGTTGTGGACGTTGTCCGAAACCTCAGCATTCCCCTAAGGAAGGGCTACATGATTGTTAAATGCCGTGGCCAACAGGACATCCATGACAACTTGACACTGGCCTCTGCAATTCAGAAAGAGGGAGAATTCTTTGAGGAGCATGAATATTTTAGGTAGCTTTAAAATCCATACATACTGACTACTGGACAGGTTTTTCCCTATGAACAGTTTGAAAAATCACAGAAAAGTGAGTACATGCATGCCCATGTACATTTAGGCAGTGGCTAAAGCCGGTCATTGGGACACATTAGGAGTTGGATTATGCATGCACACAGGGGAGTAAATATTCACCTTATGCCTATACTTGGGTTCCTCAGGCTTTGGGTACAAGAACACAGGAGTAAATAGGGGCACTTGCTTGCTTACACCCCAACTGGAGCAGGTGAGCAGTGCCTTGGCTTCATCATCTTACTGGCCAGGACACTCAGGTGTTCGCTTGTAGTTATGGCCAGCAGTAAATTACCACATGCTGAGGAGAAGGTGGAAGCAGGGGAGGAATTGTGACTCAGCAGTGTGTCTCTGGGTTGTAGTGCCTCCTGAAAAGGTGCAGCTTACATACAACCTCTATCTTAGCATTGTGCCAGGCTCACAGTCTAGCCGTGTGGTGGTGTGCATATGGAACAGAGTAAATTCACTCATTCAGGACCAGAAGTAGTTCACTGCCAATGCCGTGGAGACTTTGATACATTTGTAGTTGGACCTAGCTAAGCAATGTGACTCTCAGTGTTAATATTGATTTAAATGGGTGTGAGGAGATGTTGTATAGGCAGGCGTTCCGCACCCATGACTGGTTAGACCAGGCCAGGACTGTGAGGCAGCCTTGCATACTTAGCCTGGGAATTACAGAGCAAAAGACAGCTACAGTCCTGTTGCACCCAGCTGCCTGAATTAAAAAAAAATCATCTTTTCATTCGTCGCTAGCAACTAATCTCTATTATCAGAGGCACAATTCATTGTTCATTGTGGTGTGTGAGCACCATATAAAATTCCATAAATCCACATGGGTGACCTATACACAGACCTAAACCCCTCTCTTCTTCCTCTTCCCAAGAACAGGCAATGTCTTAATCAGCATCAATGGACCTCACAGTGCTTTACAAAGTAGCTCAGTATCATCTCCATTTTACAGATAGGGAAACTGAGTTAGAAAAAGGTGAAGCAAGCTACCCCAGCTCACCCAGAAGTCCTATGGCAAAGTCAGAAGCAGAATTGAAATCTAGACCTGTGCAAATCACTGATTTTTTCAATTCTGCAGCCAATTTTTTTTCCTGACAGAATGAATGAGTTGAAAACATTCAACATGAAACAAAATATTTCATTTTGTTTTGGAGAGTTTTTAATCTTTTATAATTTTTTTTAAAAGAAATTGAGTGGAATTCCAAAACAAAATATCTTTCTGAAACAAAAATTCCAAAAAATTATTTTTTTTGACATTTCCAGACTTTTTTTATTTGACTGAAACAATTTGCCAAAGTTGACCTGAATTCTCAAATTGCTTCAGTGAACCCAAATCTGCATATTTCTGCAACAACAACAACAAGAAAAATGATTTGCATGGAAAACGTCACCCAGCTCTGTCTATCTCCTCCAAGTCCCAGTTCAGTGCTCCATCCAATAGGCCACATTGCTCTGAAGAGAAACCTGTGTTCTGCTTCTCTTCTTCCATTTCAGGAACAGAGTGAGATGGTTATTAATTATTTATTTATTTGTTAATGTTAAGAACAATGGGAGAGCTTTCATTTTTGTCTCCAGAGCAGCCAGATTTGTAGTTGCTCTCAGCTGCTGTTGTTGAAGAGAGTGCTACCACTGATGGCTATCTGCTGAGGAGGCTTTCTCTCTAGTTCCATTAATCTCACCTTGGTCTTTGATAGTTCCATCATTCCTGAGGATCACAGCTGCTATAGAAGGTCTTTGTCGCAGATAAAGTTTTCTGAGAACACCTAAGTCCATTTTATTTTTCCAAAAATTCATTCTGGAAATGTGGTGTTTGCACACTTGCAAGAAATAATTTGACCATTTTTGATACTATTATTAAGTGTATATATAGCTGGCCAGATTGGTCAGTATGTGTATGTAGTATATGGAGTACTTGGGATGAAAAAAAGAATTCTTTGGGATGATATTATTATTTATTGTTTTCTTTAATCTCTTTCAGTATACTTTTGGAAGAAAGAAAAGCTACTATCCCACTTTTGGCAGAGAGACTTACGCAGGAACTGATAGAGCACATTAATGTACGTAAGTTAGCAAACCTGGACTACTGGCTCTTTAAAAAACTATTTGATGAACACACGAAAGAGAAAACGCCGTTTGGATCTTTTTACCAAGATAATTATTTAAGCTGTGTAGTAGCAAGTCCAAATTTTCTGAAACCTTAACTAGCTTGTAGAAAATAAATATAAAGGAGATCTTTTCTCATAAGTTCATATTTTTAGCTAATGGTTTAGCATGAAGCAATTTACGGATCTTTGAGAAGCATTAGGTACATTTCTATATGTATCCCCTGTTTTAAACTGGGGATTAGGAGATCTATACCAGCTTTATGTCAATGCCTTATATGTGGATAAAGTAGTCCTTGCTAATCAGAGGTTTTGCACACTATTCTCTTAGAATGGGTTGTGGCTAAAAACATTTTTGCCTCACCTTGTTGATACCATGGGACAATTCACACTTTCAGTTGTAGGTTAGTGATGACCCAAATTCACTTCCGAAAATCCCTAGTAGATAAGTACAGTTGTTCCATGTAGTATTATATATTTAAAACTTTGTTTTAAATGTAAGGTTATTTTTCTTCACTAAAGAAAAATCAAACCTTTTACTTGGGACCATCTTATCATTGGCTTTGTTTCTTTTCAGTTTGTAAGCACCTGGAGGATAATAGGGGTATCAGGAATAGTCAGCATGGATTTGTCCAGCAAAAATCATGCCAAATCAACCAAATTTCCTATTTTGACAGTGTTACTGGTATGGTGAATAGGGGAGAAGCAGTAGATGTCATATAGCTTGATTTTAGTAAGTCTTTTGACACAGTCCCATATGACATTCTCATAAGCAAACTAAGGAAAGGGGGTCTTGATGAAATTACTACAAGGTGGGTGCACAATTGGTTGAAAGACCATACTCAAAGAATAGTTATCAATGGTTTGCTGTCAAACTGGAAAGGCATATCTAATGGGGGTTCCTAGGGGTCAGTCCTGGGGCCAGTACTATTCAATATTTTTGTTAATGACTTGGGCAATGGAGTGGAAAGTATGCTTATAAAATCTGTGGATGATGACAAGCGCTGGAAGTGGTTGTGAGTACTTTGGAGGACAGGATTAGAATTCAAAATGATCTTGACAGATTAGAGAATTGGTCTGAAATCAACAAGATGATCAGTAAAGACAAGTGAAAAGTATTATATTTAGGAAGGAAACATCAAATGCATAACTGCAAAATGGGAATCACCAGCTAGGTGGTAGTACTGCTGTAAAGGATCTAGTGGATCACAAACTGAATATGAGTCAGTAACGTGCTTCAGTTGCAAAAAAGGCTTACATCATTCATGGGTGTATTAGCAGGGATGTCATATTTTAAGACATGGGAGGTAATTGTCCCTCTCTACTTGGCACTGGTGAGGCTTCTGTTGGAGTCTTGTGTCCTGTTCTGAGCACCAAACTTTAGGAAAGATGTGGACAAATTGGAGACAGAGCAGAGCAACAAATATGATAAAAGGTTTAGAAAACCTGCCCTGTGAAGAACGATTTTTTTTAAAACTGGCCATGTTTAGTCTTGAGAAAATAATAGTGAGGAAGGACCTGGTAACAGTCTTCAAATCAGTTAAGGTTTGTCATAACAAGGACTTTTCAATTGTTCTCCATGTCCAGTGTAGGTAGTACAAGAAGCAATGGGCTTAATCTGGAGCAATGGAGATTTAGGTTAGATATGAGGGAAAACTTTCTAATTATAATGATAGTCAAGTTCTGGAACAGGTTTCCTAAGGAAGTTGTGGAATTACCATCACTGGAGGTTTTTAACAGGTTAAACAAACACCTGTCGAGGTGGTTTAGGTTTACTTGGTCCTGCCTCAGCACAGAGGGCTGGGCTTAAGGGCTTTGCAAAATCCCTTCCAGCCCTACATTTCTCTGATTCTATTATTTTTCCCCCACAGAAATCACTTCCAACTTTAGAAACTCAGATAAAGAACAAACTCCGGGTGGCAAACAACAAGCTACAAAAATATGGTCAAGGTGTGCCAGAATCAGTAGAAGAGCAGATGCTCTTCCTAGTAGATGTGAGTATAAATATGGTTCTGGTAACTCATTTTGAATAAAAACCATTGGTTAACATTTAGAATTGTATAGATATAGTAAGTGGATCTCTTTTTCTAGGGTGTGTACTCCGTGTGTTGTTTCATGAAATCACTAACTACAAACACATCCATATGCACTTTCCTTAACATAGGAGAACTAGACGATGAGCATTACTCTCAATTCCCAGTCTTCATAAATGCAGAATATATTCTCACCAGTAAAATAAACCAGATTAAAAATAAGATTGTTCCTGTTTTATCAATGTCAGCTTTGATAATACAATGGGTGAATTACATGTCGTTGCATTAATTATAATTAAAGTTGCTGGTAATAGAAGATGCTGTAATAGGCAAAGGTGTAACAGAAATCAAGAATAAGTAATCATATTCCATATTTACAAGATCATAATATTTTGCACAAAATTCCAGTGATTTTTAAAAGCAACGTTGTTTTCTACCTGTATTCTAACCAGCCCAGGTAATCCCATACTTCCCCTTTACAGCTGCTACTCAAACAACCCCCTTAGTGTTCAATGAGTAGAGGTCAGGGAAGTGTGCTAAAACAGAGCTTCTCAAACTTTAAATCTGGCATGGCCATATTTTAATACAGAGACTGCCTTGTGCATCACCTCCACTCACATTCAGAATAACACAGCATTCGATACAGTAATTGCTTACATGGAAAAACAATGTTAGGGAAGCATTCAATATATTTTTAGTTTCTTTTGATGAAATTTAGCTGCTGGAAACAAGAGGGATTATTTGTATTATCGGAGCATCTAGAACAGTGCAAATTGAGATCAGGACCTCATTAGGCTAAGCACTCTGCATATACAGACTAAAAGAGATTTGCTTCCCAGAAGAGCTTGCAACCTAAATAGGCAACAGAAACAAAAGGTGAGAGGGAAACAGCTACTGAGAGCTGAAGTGACCTGACCAAGACCATACAGCAGTGCAGAGCTGGGAATAGAACCCTATGCCCCCTCCTATGTCTTTGCCCTAGACCATTGATGGCAAACCTTTTTGAGCCTGAGTGCCCAAACTGCAAACCAAAACGACTTGTTTTTTTCAAAGTGCCAACACTGCAATTAAACCTGAATAACGAGGTTTTAGTTTAGAAAAAACAATTCGTACAGTTTTTCAAACTAATTAACAGCTTTTGTTTAAAAAGAAAAACACAATAACAGAGCTTTCCATTAAACATTTTTTTATTGAAAAAAACAAAAAAACAAAAAACAAAACAAAAAAAAACAACTCTACACCCCCCCCCAACTGACCCACTCAGCCCGGTCTCTCCCCCCCAAACCTCCTTTCCTCCAACCCCCCAACTGACCCACCCAGCCCAGTCTCTCCCCCCCAAACCTCCTTCCCTCCAACCCCCAACTGACCCACCCAGCCCAGTCTCTCCCCCCCAAACCTCCTTTCCTCCAACCCCCCAACTGACCCACCCAGCCCAGTCTCTCCCCCCCAAACCTCCTTTCCTCCAACCCCCCAACTGACCCACCCAGCCCAGTCTCTCCCCCCCAAACCTCCTTCCCTCCAACCCCCAACTGACCCACCCAGCCCAGTCTCTCCCCCCCAAACCTCCTTCCCTCCAACCCCCAACTGACCCACCCAGCCCAGTCTCTCCCCCCCAAACTTCCTTTCCTCCAACACCCCCCCAACTGACCCACCCAGCCCAGTCTCTCCCCCCCAAACTTCCTTTCCTCCAACACCCCCCCAACTGACCCACCCAGCCCGGTCTCTCCCCCCCAAACCTCCTTTCCTCCAACCCCCCCAACTGTTGTATGTTGTATATAGTTCTTTTAATATTCATAGGGTATATTTTTTAATTTTAAAAAGCATTTGTTGAAATCAAAATTGAGACAAGCAGTCAAGAATAGCTGCGTGTGAACTGATAGGAAATTCAGTGGAATGGCTGTTTCCACCAAGAATTCTTAACACTGGTGTGACTATAATGGTGCCTATGCCAATTAAATATTTACAAAGACCATAACAAATGTAGATGCTATGCATTTCCAAAATATTCTGCATCTGTTATAATAGCAGAAGTTTTTTAATGCCACTTTAACACTAATGCACTGACAAATCCTAAATATTTTGTGAGCAGAGATGCATAAAATACGTTACATTTTTTGTAGCCCAGTCTCACCGAGCCCGGTCTCTCGCCCACACCGCTTACCCCCGCTCCCAGCCCAGCCTTCCCCCAACGCCCCCTTGCACACCGCTTACCCCCGCTCCCAGCCCAGCCTTCCCCCAACGCCCCCTTGCACACCGCTTACCCCCGCTCCCAGCCCAGCCTTCCCCCAACGCCCCCTTGCACACGGCTTACCCCCGCTCCCAGCCCAGCCTTCCCCCAACGCCCCCTTGCACACGGCTTACCCCCGCTCCCAGCCCAGCCTTCCCCCAACGCCCCCTTGCACACCGCTTACCCCCGCTCCCAGCCCAGCCTTCCCCCAACGCCCCCTTGCACACGGCTTACCCCCGCTCCCAGCCCAGCCTTTCCCCAACGCCCCCTTGCACACCGCTTACCCCCCCCGGCGCTTACTTGTTCGCTGGGTCACGCTGCTGTGACCCGACTCCAGCGAGGGAAGGAGAGGAGCGACACGCCCCCCAGCCTCGCGGTCACAGCAGCGCCGCGCCACACCGCCTCCCCCGCCCCCCAGCCTCGCGGACAGAGAGCGCCGCGCCACACCGCCTCCCCCGCCCCCCAGCCTCGCGGACAGAGAGCGCCGCGCCACACCGCCTCCCCCGCCCCCCAGCCTCGCGGACAGAGAGTGCCGCGCCACACCGCCTCCCCCGCCCCCCAGCCTCGCGGACAGAGAGCGCCGCGCCACACCGCCTCCCCCGCCCCCCAGCCTCGCGGACAGAGCGCCGCACGAGCCAGATGACAGGCTCAAAAGAGCCACATCTGGCTCGCGAGCGGCGTGCCCACAGAGACGGCTCGGCGTGCCGGCAGTGGCACGCGTGCCACGGGTTCGCCATCACTGCCCTAGACACTGAACCTCAGTGTCCTGAGACCAGCACCAGGTCACAGGCCCCACAATCTGAGCACTACTGTGCTGAAATGCACAGTCTATGAGCTCTGACTGCATCTCAGAATGTCACTTCCGCAGCTGGAGCTACAGACAACCTGCAGAGTGTGAATTCCATAATTTTGCAGGGAGCAGTGTGTAACATTTGCACCAGAATTTCCCCCTCCCTGCTGCAAAGTTTGGGTTATGTATCTTTGCAAACAGCTCAGGGTCTGAATTTAGCCCCCTGAGTGTTGCTTAACTGGCAATTTCCTGTCTCTTTACAGAAACTCAAACTCTTTAACCAGGACATCATGAATTCAGTGCGAGGAGAAGAAATTGTAACTGATAAAACAAAACAAAGACTATTCACAAAAGTTCGCAAGCTCTTTAATGAATGGGAAGCCCATATTAATAACAGTATACTGCAGGGTAAGCACCAAATGTTGGCACTTGGCCTGAAAGTTGTTCTGTGCTGACAGACATCTGAGAGTGCCCAGAGTCCTGGTGAAATCAATGGGGCTCAATATGGACGCAAAGGTCTGCTTGCATGGACCAGCTTGTTCTTGTTGGAGGCCCTTATCCATCATTCGAGATTATTCCAAAGGGCAAATTCCATATCTAGATCCAAGGCTATGTAAGTGGTACAGGTGTCCAAGTACAGAGTTTAGTGTGATCCAGTCACTACTTTTAATGATCTCTGCTCTCACAGTTCTGTTCTACTTGAAGTTGGAGCAGTCCTAAAAATTAAGGCTAATGAAAGTAAAACCTTGCAGTGATGCGAGTTTGAATCTTGGGTAGTTTTGAGCTGTTTGTTTCCATGACTGTTAGCAAAAGCAAATTGATTTACCAAAGTCATAGACACAAATCAAAATTCTGGAGTACTGTAGGTAATGTATTTGCTAATGCTTCTCCAGGAATGCCAGCTTGCTAAAGGTAACACAGCCTGTTAATTACAGTAAAACCTCCATTTAACGGACTAATTCGGGCGAGGGGGTGTCCGTTAAATCAAAAAGTCCGTTATTTAATAATAATAAAAAAAAAGAGCTGTCGGAGCAGCAGCCCGCCTGCCACAGGGTCGAGGCGACAGCTCCGCAGCCCGCCAGCTGCCTGGACCCGGACGGCAGCCGGGAGCCGGCAGCCAGCCCGCCCGGTGCTGTGACCCGGGCGGCAGCCGGCAGCCAGCCCGCCCGGTGCTGTGACCCGGGCGGCAGCCGGGAGCCGGCAGCCAGCCCGCCCGGTGCTGTGACCCGGGCGGCAGCCGGGAGCCGGCAGCCAGCCCGCCAGAAATGGATCAGGAATGCATCAGACTTGCTCAGAAATTTTGTCCGTTGCATCCGAAGTCCGTTAAATCGAGGTCCGTTAAATCGAGGGTTTACTGTACTCTAAAATTGTAAAGTTATAGCCCATGAAAGCTTATGCTGAAATAAATTGGTTAGTCTCTAAGGTGCCACAAGTATTGTTCTTTTTCTTTACGGAAACAGACTAACACGGCTGCTATTCTTAAATCTAAAAGTGATTGTGAGTCTCTCTGCGTGCTAAACAACAACGTTATTGTAATGTTAAATTTGAGATGATAAACTATGTTTTCATCCAAATAGACACATGAAAATTAAGAAATAGTTTTGGCCCCTTATTAAATCCAGACCTTTTCACATAGATTTTAGTATAAAAACAAACACATCTCGAATTATTAGAAATAACGGTGCTGCTGTTTTAATTGCTGTAGTAAAAGAAATTATGAAGGAAGAAGTGTGGGGCTTTGAAAATCATTATCGTGGAAGAGAGCTCCCAGGGTTTGTCAATTACAAGACATTTGAGGCCATTGTTAAAGAACACATTGTGCAGCTGAAATCACCAGCTATCATGATACTGAAGACCATAACTGGTGAGTTTCATTCACTGAGTTTGCCATATACTTTGCCCTTATTTATCTAGCTACTTTTATAATTTTTATACTTTAATTCATATGGCAAATTTTTAGGGGGCAGATGAGTTTTGGGGCTGGAATCAGAATGATGGTAATTACAACTCGTGGAGTGTAGCTAACTGGTAAAATATTGGAATATTCAGTCCTCCACGTAGTGCTTCAGTTCAAATATATGAATGCAAATATTTTCACTGAGAACATAAATACCAAATCATATTTTTAAATGAAGATAGCAGAATAGCACAGATTAAAGACTTATCACTGAAATTATATCAAATTTAAAGTAACAATATATTGCTACAAACTGTGGAAGTATGATGCAGGTAATTTTGGTGGAAGTGTCAAATTAATTTTACTCTGTTTTGTGCAAGTGCCATTACGATCTCCACAGGGTCCATGGACTTGATATGATTTTAGTGGCAGTGTTACAAGTTTTCCATACCCAGGTTCCAAATCCCCAAATGGATTGGACTACTCAAGTGTTTAAAAATAAACATGTGTTTACAGTGTTTTGCTAGAACAGGGCCTCAGGAGAATGAACTGAAAATACTTAATTATAAATTTTAAGTTGAAATATTTGTATTCAGTTGATTTGCAAGTGAAATCACTTATAACCGCTTGGAACACAAAATAATACACATCACAAAATAGTGCATATCACAAAACCATCACCCACACAGAATAGAAATACACAAGCTAAGAAGCTTTCAAATTAAAACATTATTTAAGCTTTAAATATGTTAATTTGTTAATAACTTATACAGTTCTTTATATTTATGCTGATATCATGAAATTATATTTATTCCTCCTTTCACTTTTTAGAGCTTGTACGAGAAACTTTTACTGAAATTGCCATGCAACACTTTGAGAATTTTTTCTATCTTTTCAGAGAAGCTAAGGTAAGGGGCTATTTATGGCAGTCTTTCTCAACCAGGATACATGTACCCCTGAGGATACACAGAGGTCTTCCAGGGGGTACATCAGCTCAGATATTTGCCTAGTTTTACAACAGGCTACATAAAAAGCACTAGCAATGTCAGTACAAACTAAAATTTCATACAGATGATGACCTGTTTATACTGCTCTATATACACTGAAATACTCTTCACACAATTCACCGTCAACCTGTGGAACTCTTTGCCAGAGGATGTTGTGAAGGCCAAGACTAGAACAGGGTTCAAAAAAGAACTAGATACATTCATGGAGGATATGCCCATTAGCCAGGATGGGCAGGGATGGTATCCCTAGCCTCTGTTTACCAGAAGCTGGTAATGGGCAACGGGGGATGGATCACTTGATGATTACCTGTTCTGTTCAATGCATGGTGCCCCAGAGAGAATGACCATTGTTGGAAGACAGATGGAGCTAGATGGATCTTTGGTCTGACCCAGTATGGTTGTTCTTAAATATAAGCACATAGTTGATTTATTTTATAATTATATGGAAAAATGAGAGAGCAATTTGTCAGTACTAGTGTGCTGTGACACTTTGTATTTTTGTCTGATTTGGTAAGTAAGTCGTTTTTAAGTGAGGTGAAACTTCGGGGTACACAAGACAAATCAGATTCCTGAAAAGGGGTATAGTAGTCTGGAAAGGTTGAGAACCACTGCTTTATGGTATTTTATACCTAAATCATCATTAATGGCATGTGCTTAGAACTATCTTTACACTTGGTCAATCTATTATCTAGCTGTATAACTTCACACTGATTGGTAGAATGTCTACCACAGTGTTCAGTGAATGGTGTAGAGTGTGGAGTTACTTAGTGAAGCAATAGACTAATAAAAGTGAGGGTGCTGAACAATAAAGAATTACACGGAGTCCAGAATCACAGTTAAACTCATGAAGTCGCACAGGGTGCATAGTTTGTGGGACTTTAGTTCCCTGATTGCTGTCAAAGGGAGAATTGGTGGGACAGTCTTCACATGTAGGCTGGCTGGCAGTTAGTCTGTCCTGTGAGGTCTTGCCTCAGGTATACAGAGCACAGTTAGCGGAGACCTTGACTTTCATTTAGTTTTCTTTAATGCAAGATTGTTAATAAACTGGTTAATTTGGTCAATAAACTGATGCATAATTTAATCATAGAGGAGATTCATGACTCTGAAGGTGTCACAAAGACTTTGGTGGAGGGTGCAGCTGCTGCTTTGTCAGCTCAGCTCACTCCAGCTGCATTCTCAGTATGGCCTGAAAGGTTCAGGGTGGTGGTATAGCTTCATTCTTCACATCTGACTTCAGAAGTGGAAACCTCCCTGCTCCTGAGTGTTTGATGTGGGATGATCTTAACCTAGTAATGTTGCAGATGGGCGGGGTGGGGGTGGGGTGGGGGGGTGGGTTCCTAGTGTATTGCCTCTCTGCGTTCCAGGCAAGCTGTCTACAGCTTTGTGCAGGCTTGTTGTTCTGGGTGGGTTTGATGTCTCTGCAGAGGAAGGCTGTATTGAGTCAGTTTGGTAGCTCATGTCTGCCTTGACAGTCGGAGATACAATGTAGGTTGTTTCTGGAGCTATGCTTAGAGTGGAAAAGGCTGTTTTTTGAGCAGGGGTTGATGATTCAGTGAGTGTCTAATAACACCTTTGTCACAGTTGGACCATTTGCCTGTTGCTTCTTTTGGGGAAGTAGATACATTTGGATGGATGCTTAAGAGTCATGAGTCACTTTATAAATTGTTGGATGGTACGGGGTCTGCTCTATTGATTCTTCTTTTTTTAAATCACAGAATAGAATTGAAGACATAAAACAAAAACAAGAGGAGGAAGCTGAAGCTGTAATTGCCAATCAGTTCAAAATGGAACGCATCGTTTACTGTCAGGACAGGCTTTACAGTGAGGATTTACAGGAAATTAGAAAAAATCCTGAAGTCGTCTCTTTTGGTGTTGCTGTTACTCATGTTAAATCTATTATGTCTCAAAAACAGTATTCCATTGATGAGATGGCTTATCACTTGAATGCATATTTCAAGGTGAGTTTCTTGTCTGTGTATTTCCCCCCATCAGCCCTACTTTGTAGAACATAATTCCCTGGGGGAAATGTACAGCTGAAATTTAAGGAGAGGGGTGATTCCTTTACTCAAAGCATTTTTTTAAAGAAAGTCGTTGTGCTTCGAGTAAATGTTGGATTAACAGTACTGGGCTCAGAAGACCTTCATGGACAACAAATGTTCAAATATCCCAAGCTGTAGTCATTGCTTTTTGGCACTTGTTCCCATTACTGTTCACAATTTGCAGTAAGCTATCGAATAAGCAGTTGCTGCCAGGTGTAATACTATGCCCTATTGCTAGGAATGTTGTAACATTGAGAAGTCATAACCTCAACAGGAAAGGGAGTTAATGAACTGTACTTTTATAGTCCCAGCCCAATAGCTAGAAAACCTCTAAGTGGAATGATCACTTGTAAAATTACAGAATCCTATTTTCTGTGTTTCCCTCATACATCCTTGTTTATTGATGCATCATCCTATTGATAATCTTCTTTTCTCTTAGGGTGCAGGAAATCGTCTCTCCACTCAAATTCCTTTGATTATTCAGTCCTATGTCCTCCAGGACTATACTGAAAAGTTACAGAATGCAATGTTGCAACTTCTGCAGGATAAAAATCAGTTCAGCAGTCGTCTTCTTGAGAAGAAAGATGCTGCCACTGAAAGGAAAAATTTGAAAGAAAGAATTAAACGTCTGACACAAGCTCGACAACGCTTAGCAAAGTTCCCAGGTTAAAGCAGATGTGCTAAGCAATAGCATTTTTCTTTAATTCTTTTATGTGAGAGTAATGTGAAGTGTTGGGTACTCAGGACATTTGAAAATCAGGCCCCTTATTACATGTGTAAATATGGATTTTGGTGCCTAACTTTAGGCTCCTGTTTTTGAAAATCCTGGCCCTTGTGATCCATTCACCTCTAATTGGAAACAGCCTCCATAGGGAGAGGGGAACCCTTCAAATTTCAGTGTGTGGAGTTCCTTGTAGATTCTCCTGTCTTCAGGGGAGAGTTTGATTGTAACATTGGGCACCCTGGATCCCTGAATGAACTGGGGCAAGGAAATAGTCTCAATTTCCTGCCAGAACTCTGTCTATGCCAGACCTGTATTACATTCCCGTCCCACAATATCTGAGACATCAATGCAGAGGCATCTTCCAGCTGTACTGCTGCCCAGCTCCCATGATCCCCTGATAGCACTTCTCCTCACATGTCAGCTGCTTCTAGTCTAGAACCCCTCTTCGAAGGGATATTTCCAGTAATGGAGAGGGACAGCAGCATAATTTACTGCAGCAGTTAGTTTTGCTTAGCCCTGTACATTTCTGAAGGGAGGGAGAGGATTCAGCAGAGCTGACCTGCCCCACTAGCAGCTGTCTCCAGAAACACAGAACTGGGACCTCATGGAACTCATGTTGTGGGCTTTGTTAGGGTTCCCTCCCTACTCTGAATTCTAGGGTACAGTTGTGGGGACCCACATGAAAGCCCCCTAAGCTTATTTCTACCAGCTTAGGTTAAAAGTTCCCCAAGGCACAAATCCTTTTGTCCTTGGACGGTACGCTGCCACCACCAAGTGATTTAGACCAGTGGTCCCCAACCCCCGGTCCGCGGACCAGTACCGGTCCGTGGAGCAATTTGTACCGGTCCGCGGCCGCCTTCCCTTCCGGCGGCTTTTCGGCGGACATAGAAGAGCCCGCCGCCGCCTTGTCTTCCGGTCCGCGTTCGGCAGCCTTTTGTTCCGGGCCGCCTTCACTTCCGGCGGGTTTTTGGCGGGCACAGAGTACCCCGCCGCCTTCTGTACCGGTCCGCCGTCCGCAGAGTTAGGTTTTTGGCCGCCATCAGCTTCGGCGGCTTTTCGGCGGACATACAAAGGTCCGTCGCCCCGAAGGAAAAAAACCTAAAACGACCCCCCGGGCCGCAAGCACTCACTGTCCCGCGCTGACCGGTCCGCGCCGATAAAAAGGTTGAAGATCACTGATTTAGACAAAGAATCAGGGAAAGGACCACTTGGAGTTCCTATTTCCCCCAAATATCCCCCCAAGCCCTAAACCCCCTTCCTGGGAAGGCTTGAGAATAATATCCTCACCAAGTGGTGTAGGCGAACACAGACCCAAACCCCTGGATCTTTAGAACAATGAAAAATCAAGCAGGTTCTTAAAAGAAGAACTTTATTTAAAGAAAAGGTAAAAGAATCACCTCTGTAAAATCAGAATGGTAGAAACCTTTGCAGAGTAACAAAAGATGCAAAACCACAGAGGAACCCCCTCTAGCTTTAGTTTCAAAGTTACAGGGAAAAAAGGAATAAATCTTCCTTTAGCAAAGGGAAAATTCACAAGTTGAAAACAAAAGGTAATCTAATGCACCTTGCCTTATTTACTTACTTTCTTTTGTAATATCAGAGACTTGTACAGGATGGTTTATAGGAGAAGGAGTTTTCTGACCTGATGCTTCTCGACTTTCCCAAGAGAACACACAAACAAAGCCTCTCCCCTTCCTCCCCCAGATTTGAAAGTATCTTTTGTCCCTATTGGTTCTTTTGGTCAGGTGCTAATCACGTTATTTGAGTTTCTTAACCCCTTCCAGGTAAGGAGGAATTCTGGGCTACCCTTAGCTGTATGGTTATGACAGCCTTCATACAAAACTCTTCCTCATGAAGAGGTGGGGTTTCTTTATCATGCTGGGAGAGAGGCCCTTCTCCCCCATTTCTATAAGGAAGAGGACTACCAATAGGAGAGTTTAGGTTTGTGGTTAGTGCTTTTGCCTCTTTGTGATGCTTCTAGCTAGGGCTTTTCCCATGGTTTTTATCATATGCTGCTTTAAACTTTGATAGTCATGTGGTATGCTATTTAAAGCATACTCCTATATATTGCTTAGTGCTCTCTGGAATTTAATCTGTGAGTATAGTTTGATACTGTGTGTATATTTGCTCTGGAGACTCCCATTTGATTCTAAGTTGGTAAATAAATAGTTGAAAGCAGCAGTGTGTGTGTTTTGTCTCACGTGGTATTTCACAACTCCATCCACTCTTCAATTTTTTCTAGAAGCATATGATATATTTTGGCAATCAGCAGGGGATTTTAATGAAAACTTTTTTACATAAGCAGGAGGAAATGTCTGACGCTATTCAGCACATTGCCTTGATCTATAATATTGCATTCTCAAGTGCAACATGATTCTGTAAGGCACCACATTAATGTGAGATGTCTTGAGATAGCCTTTCCATGCATGATACGCAGAGACATCTGCACCTACTGGGGACCTGCCCTCTGGGGGGCCCTGCCCTTCAGGAGGACTTGGCATCCAGGGTAGTCTGGGGGCTAGTGGGGGCCCTGGCGCCAGCAGCAGCGAGCAACCCGGCCCCAGCCCACTCCACCTCTTCCCACTCCTCCCCCACTTCTCCCAAGTCCCAGCCTCTGAGCAATGATGGAGTGGGCTGGGGCCAGGTCACCCACACCAACCTCCCAGGCCACCCTGGACCCTGCAAGCAGGCACACTTCCCCAGACACAGCTCCCATTGGCCTCAGTGGCCAATAGGGGGAGCATCCCGCCTAATGGGCTGGGGTGGGAGACAAAGTGGGAGACTGTAGGGAGTAGAGGGGGAGAGGAGCTGTCTGGAGGCACAAAGGGGGGCGGTTCCCTGGAGAGAGGTGACAGGGGCAGGTGGGGGTATTTTAGGGGGCAGAGGGGGGGAGTGATGGACGAAGCTAGCTGCCCAGGTCTACTCTGAGGGTAAGGTATTCCTATACCTCCCCCTCCCCCTGGAAGCCCACTCTGTATGTTATGCCAGCCCCAGGGTGCCCATCGCTGCTCCTTGTCCCCTCACTGGCTCCATCTGTCTGTCTCCCCCACCATACACCCCCTCCTCAGTGTGTCTGACAGTGACAGACTCCTGCTGCTCTCTGCCTAGGGCTGAGACCCGCTGCCTGCAGCTTCCTCACCCTCCCTGCTGTGGAGATGCAGCCAGGCAGCGGTGGCGCCAGGGCCAGCTGGCTGGGAGCCGGGTCAGCAGTGGGGAAGGAGCAGGACTGAGTCTCTGCCAAGACACTCTGCAGCACTCGGGGACGGGGGGAGTTGCTTGTGAGGAGGCGGGGGAGCCACCTCCGAGGTGAGAGCACACCACTTTGCCGTCACTTGTCCCCAGAGTCATGACATCGATCTCTCACATCACAGCCCCAATCTCCCACACCTCAACAAAGGTCTCTGACTCTGCGCCCCAGGTGGCCGGCGCTGCGTTTGCGTTCTCCAGCTCCCCAAAATCAGTCTCCTTCCTCCCAGTGTCACCCACCCTCCTCTTGACAATGGTCGTTGATACTGCGGCACCCATCACCAACCTCACAAAGGTCCCCGATGCCTTGATCACCGGCTCAGCACCACTCTCCATGATCTCATCACCAGTTCCCACCTACGCAGTACCGTTCTCCATAACACTGCCAGTCACCTTCTTCTTTGCACCATTCTCCGGCCTCCCGTCATAGCCAACGGAGGGAGGCACTGACAGACCTGCTATGGTTCCTGAGGGAAGAGTCCTCCTTGGAGTAAGAGAGGGAGTTTGGTTCCCAAGCCTCAGAAGCACCAGTCAGCTTGGGAACTGGACTTCGGAGTGGGGCCCACAGCAGGCACCTGGCCTCAAGGACAGTGGCCAGTACATTGACCGTACTGGCATCTATGGGGGCTTCCCATAATACTTGGGCTGTACTCCCTGCGATTCGCTGCATCTGAGAAGCAGACTCGGGCTCCGACACTACTACTGAAAGGCAAGTGTTGGCCTCATTGGAGATTTCCCCGATGGAGATAGGGGAAACAGCCCCTTCCCCCGTATTGACATCCTCCTCCTTATCCCCAGATGAGGTGGTTGTGGGTCCCATCCACCGATTCCCAGCCGATGACTTTCAGGCCCACCAGGAACTCCTTAAATGAGTGGCCTCGAACTAGGGCTTACAGGCAGAGAGAGCATTTTAAGTATATTAGTAGGCGCAGCACCTTATAAGGTTGCACTACCAGTGCAAAAAAGGGTATTGAAGGTGGTCAAGCCCCTTTGGAAGACCCCCCCCCCCTCCTCTCTGCCATAAACATCTAAAAGAGCGGTGAAAACAATATTATGTTCCAGCTAAGGGCTATGAGTACTTATGTTCTCACCCACT
This sequence comes from Sternotherus odoratus, assembly GCA_032164245.1. Classification (NCBI taxonomy): domain Eukaryota; kingdom Metazoa; phylum Chordata; order Testudines; family Kinosternidae; genus Sternotherus; species Sternotherus odoratus. Next base: position 167,621,010 of record JAVMKO010000001.1, read on the forward strand.
CCTTGGATCTCTTGTAGTGTCTGCCACAATGAGCGGAAGAGGTGAGTGCCACGTCACAAAACAAGGACACTAAGAAGCTGGACGTTTTTCAGAGAAAAATCTATTTCACTGCCAGTCTACAACTTAGAATATCTAACCAGCAGGCATTGCTGGGGAGATATAATTATAACTTCTAGGACTCTTTGGGTAAATGTAAGGACTCCCTGCCACAAGAACTCCAAAAGGAGTTCCTGTCCATCTTGGAGGAGGTCAAAATGGTGGCCAGGGCCTCTCTCTAGATGGCTTGTGGCTGCAGTCCTTGGGGCTGTCCCAAGAAGTGCAGCAGTCTATTCGGGACCTTTCATTCGAGGGCAATGCTCTATTTTCAGAGCAGACGGATATCAGACTGCATGCTCTGAAAGATTCCCATGACAAACTTCACTCCCTGGGGCCTCTACATGCCACAGGCCTCCAGAAAACACTTCCCGCCACCTCCATCATCTAGATGCTCGAGTCTACTGCATCAGAGCTTCTACAAAAGAAAGGACAGAAACAGGCTTTCCACCCCATTCCACAATTGCCATTCCACCCCATCCTCCTTGACGTCCCAGTCAGGCCCTGCATGACACCCAGGTGGCCTGTGGCAGGCATTCTGAGGGTGCGCCCGAAGACGCCTTTTGTTCCAGAACTGTTTGTCTCCTTTTCTCACTATATGGACTGGTTACAGTTACACCCTGCAGTTTTCCTCCCTCCCACCCGCTTCCCATTCCTCTTCCGGGACCAGACTCTCCAATTACCAGACTCTCCAAGATTCAGTTCCTGACCCGCAAGGCCACATTCCTGGAGAAGCTCGGGTGTGGATGGGTGTCCACTTGCATCCGACAAAGTGGGTATTAGCAGGGCTGGCGACGGGGGTACAACAGGTACAGCTGTGCCGGGGGCCCCCTGAAGTCCGGGGCCGGTACGCAGCTGTACCCCGTTGTCCCCGGGGCTGTGAGCAAGGCGGGCAGCGAGAGACTGGCGGGGGGGGGCCGTGGGCGGCGGGAGATTGGCCCGGGGGGGGGCACGGGCAGCGAGAGACTGGAGGGGGTGGCCCGCGGGCGGCGGGAGATCGGCCCGGGGGGGGGGGCCGCGGGCAGCGGGAGATCGGCCCGGGGGGGGGCCCGCGGGCGGCGGGAGATCGGCCCGGGGGGGGGGCCCGTGGGCGGCGGGAGATCGGCCCGGGGGGGGGGCCGTGGGCGGCGGGAGACTGGTGAGGGGGGGGGGCCCGCGGGCGGCGGGAGACTGGCGGGGGGGGGGCCCACGGGTGGCGGGAGACTGGCGGGGGGGGGGTCCCCCGCGGGCGGTGGTAGACTGGGGGGTGGGGGCGTACGATCTGCCGTACGGGGCCCAAAAATTCCTGTCGCCGGCCCTGGGTATTAGCCCACAAAAGCTTATGCTTCAACACTTTATAGTTAGTCTTTAAGGTGCCACAGGACTTTGTTACCTCTGCTATTCCAGACTAACACAGCTACCTCTCTGATTCTTGAAAGTTCATTGTGTAGCTGATGGTCCTTAATGGGCCATCAGCCAGGCCAGCCTAGTTAACAACAGCTTGTCTGAGATTTCACCCAGAAGCCAAGCATAAGTTTGACATACAGTCACCATATAGCCAATATTCATAACTTTAGTTACCAAAAGGATACACACATACAGATAGATTAATCATAATTAGCAGACCATAACTGGGTCGCACATACCTTCTATAACCCCTTTTACAATATTTGATGCCACTACAGGACCTTGGTTGCACCGATGATCTATATGATCCCAAATAATTCCAGTAACGTGACAGGGGGCGGGGGTGGAGGGGTTCTGTACTTCTATTAATGTAGTGCTAGTGTCACTTGTTTTCTTATACGGAGCTCTATTTCTCCCCGCTGCAAGTCCCCTCCCAATGGAGCTATCCTGCAGGACCTAGGTTCCCCAGGGCTGGGTTTCTCCAGCCCAGAATCAGATGAACACACACGAACACACCCACACACCAAGTCTGAGTGGGCCAGGTCAATCAGAACACTCAAGCTGACCCTCTTACATGTCCCTGTACAAAATGGGCTGGGGCAAGCAGCGCTTTCAGCAGTCACCCTTCTATGCCACAAGTTCAGCACGTTCCCTATCCCCACATTCACATTTCAATTGTTCTGGTAGTAACCCACTTGAGGAGCAGACCTTGTTGAACCCCACAGAATTTTTGGATGCTACAGGGATCTTTAGCTTAGGTAAAGGAAGCGTTATTGCAGAGTAAATGGGGAAGCTGTAAAAAAAAAAAAAGAGTAAAGTTCAGAGAGCGAGAGAGAGAGAGAGAAGTAACCAGCTTAAACATAAAAGTTATTTATTGAATAATCGTGATAACTACACAAGGAAGACTAAACAAACATAACAGTTACATTATTAAAGGTTAATACCTGAGGTAGAAAAGAAAACAGAGAGAGAAAGAGACAGAGGGAAGCAAACAGGATGTTAGAAAAGCAAACAGGATGTTAGGAATCATTATAAAAGGGATCGAGAATAAGATGGAGAATATCTTATTGCCCTTATACAAATCCATGGTGTGCCCACATCTTGAATACTGTGTGGTCTCCTCATCTCAAAAAGGATATACAGTAGACTCTCGATTATCCAGGATGATCGGGAAAACCTTAATCCCGGTTAATAAAATCCCAGATAATCAAGCGTCTACTGGGGGGGGGGGGGGTTTCGGCAGCCGCCCTGAGGGAGGGAGTGGGGGATGGTGCCACCTGTTTCATGAGTCAGACAGGCTAGACACTGTGCTGACTAGGGACACAGAGCTGACTAGTATCAACTAAGGACACAGAGCTGACTACTATCAACTCATAGGCATGCACACAGGGTGTGCCGGATGTGCCCAGGTGCACCCTAATGCAGGATGAGGCAGTGTGTTAGGCTCTGTGTGGAGCCAGACACGCTCCCTGTCCCCCGGAGCCACGCTGCCACAAGGGCACTGCTCTGGGGGAACAGGGCTGGGTGCTCCTGCAGGGCAGTGTGTCTGGCTTCGCACTGAGCTGAACACTGCTAGGAGCCTCGTGACAAGGGAGCTGGGGACGAGGGATTGGGTAATTTGTCACATGGGACGTGGGAAACAGCCCTGTCTCTCCACGTGGGCTAGCACCTGCTTCAGTGTAGCATCCTTCTTAGGTTGCCCATGACAGTTCATCTCCTGGGTTCCTTCTCCTACCAGCAGTAATTTTTTGAGCTCTCTTATAATATTCATTCCAAGAATTCCAGTACCCTGTTCTCCATTATAGTCTTTTCTGAAGATGTCTCCTTTAAACTACAGCTATGTTCAGGGCTGGCCTTAGGGCAGGGCAATCTAGACGGTCACCCAAGGCATCGTAGCCAGAAGGTTTTGTGGTGCAGAGTCCAGGGGCTCAGGCTTCCTCTCACTGCCTGTGAACTGCAGCCTGTCATGGCAGAAGTGTCTGCTTCCCTGCTCCTGAGCAGAGGCTCCTTGAATGAAAGCCGTGCTGCCCAACAGAAGGTGAGCGACGTCTCGGCCAGTCAATGGGAGCTGGAAGTTAGAATCATAGAAGATTAGGGCTGGAAGGGACCTCTGGAGGTCATCTAGTCCAGTCCCCTGCTCAAAGCAGGACCAATCCTCAACTAAATCATCCCAGCCAGGGCTTTGTCAAGTCGGGCCTTAAAAACCTCTAAGGACAGAGATTCCACCACCTCCCTAGGTAATCCATTCCAGTGCTTCACCATTCTCCTAGTGAACTAGTGTTTCCTAATATCCAACCTAGATCTCCCTCACTGCAACTTGAGATCATTGCTCCTTGTTCTATTCTCTGCCACCACTGAGAACAGCCTACCTCTATCCTCTTTGGAACCCTCCTTCAGATAGTTGAAGGCTGCTATCAAATCCCCCCCCCCTCATTTTTCTCTTCTGCTGTCTAAATAATTCCAGTTCCCACAGCCTCTCTTTGTAAGTCATGTGCCCCAGCCCCCTAATCATTTTGTTGCCTTCCACTGGACTCTCTTCAATTTGTCCAGGTAGGTTAGGCCTCACCAATGCCAAACAGAGGGGAATAATCACTTCCTCGATCTGCTGGCAATGCTCCTACTAATACCACCCAATATGCCTTTGGCCTTCTTGGCAACGAGGGGACACTGCTGATTCATCCATCTTTTTGTCAGCTGTAATCCCCAGGTCCTTTTCCGCAGAAGTGTTGCCTAGCCATTCGGTCCCTAGTCTAGAGCACTGCATGGGATTCTTCCATTCTAACTGCAGGACTCTGCACTTGTCCTTGTTGAACCTCATCAGATTTCAAGTTGCCAGCCTCTTTCAGGTTGGGAGGGGAGGGGATGGGATGGAATCTAAAACTGTAGGGTAAAGAAGAGACCAGTAAGTCTTAGGGCAGAGGTGGGCAAACTACAGCCTGCGGGCCACATGTGGCCCGCCGGCCATTTTCATTCAGTCCACGAGCTTGCTCTAGGGCCGGGTGTAGCATGGGGAGCTGCCGGGCCCTGCGCTCCCTGGCCCGGCGGCCGGCTGAACCACGGGGAGCCGCAGGGCCCAGTGCTCCCTGGACGAGGGCCGGCCGAGCCTGGCTTGCCGCGGGTCCCCGTGCTTTCAGGACAGGCCTGCCCTGCGCTCCCTGGCGCGGTGGCCGAGTGGTGCACGGGGAGCCACAGGGGCCTGCACTCCCTGGCCAGGCCCAGTCCAGGAGTGCCCAGCTGACTAAGGTAAGGGGGTGGTGGGAGTTAGGTGGTATGGTCCCGGTGGGTGGTGGTTAGGGTGGGGGAATCTCGGGAGGGGGCAGACAGGGAGCAAAGAACATGGGGGCTTAGATGGGGGGTGGGGTCTCGGGGGTGGGGGAGATCTCAGAAGGGGGAAGTCGGAACAAAGCAGGGGGGTTTAGATGGGGAGTGGAGTTCCAGGGGGTGGTAGTTAGGGTGGGGGGATCTTGGAAGGGTGGAGTCAGGGAACAAAGCAGGGGACATAGATAGGGGGTGGTTATGGTGGGGGGATCTTGGGAGGGGGCAGTCAGGGAACAAAGAATGGGGGGCTTAGATGGGGGTAGGGTTCTGGTGCAGCAGTTACAATGGAGGGGTCTCCAGAGGGGACAATCAGGGGACAAGGAGGGGGGAGGGGGTTGGATGGGTCAGAGGTTCTGAGGGGGGCAGTCAGGGGGCGGGAAGTGGGTGGGGTCAGGCTGTTTGGGGAGACATGGCCTTCCCTACCCAACCCTCTGCACAATTTTTAACCCCGATGTGGCCCTTGGGCCAAAAAGTTTGCCCACCCCTGGGCTAAAACCAATGGAAGGAATAGCAGTGGTATAGAGAGGTTCCCACGCTACTTGTGGTACTTATGTAGCCCCTCACAAGGTCTAACCTATTTCTCCTCACACTGTTATCCCCATTGTAGGTACAAATGTTCTAAATGGAAAAGTCCCAGGTTTAAGGTGGATTACAGTTAAGGTGACCTGATCACATGTCCCTATAAGTAAGACTTCATTACCCACTTGCCAGCACACAGGTACTCAGGAAGACTTACAAGTAAACAGAGCCATTTACAACCAATTGTCATGTGAATGCAACACTGATTCTGGAAACTTGAATCACTAGGAGAGAAGGTTGATGCATTCCACCGTGAAGCCAATTTACGATGATGCTAAGGGTTAATTTCATTTCCCTTGATTCATTTCAGTTTAGTTTCATTTCCCTTGATTTTGTCTGAGAATGTGGGTGGAGATAGTGGCAAAAGAAATTGTATTCTATTGCCAAATCAAGTCATAGGTATGCTTTTGAGTTAGTTTCATTTCTCCTGTTTTCTGTCTGGTATCTTGGGTGGAGCTGCTGATATAAAGAAAGAAGAAATTCTGTATTGGATAATAGGTTCCTGTTGGACTGAGTACAAGGCAGGTAGGAATTTTTCTCCTTCTCTTTTTAGTAACTATTTAAAAGTTTGTGTGTATCTTTAATTCATCCCTTTTCATAGCTAACTGTGGGCAGGGTGGTAGACACTGTAAGAATATCTGAAATAAGGGACAAAGAGTCTTGTAGCACCTTATAGACTAACAGAACTTAGGGATCATGAGCTTTCATGGGCTAAGACCCACTTCCTCAGATGAATGTTGTGGAAATCTCTGAAATAAGGGAGAAGAATAAATGAGTTTTGGGCACAGACTTTCTCCCTATAAAATTATCAGTATCTCTACCAGCATACAGATACAGGGTTACAAAATAAATACGATTGTTTCCTCTTTGCGAGGATGTATCTGGGAGCCAAAGTTTTAAATTGCTGAAGTATGATGCATTCCCGTAACAACTCAACACACAAGAAGTGTGTTTGTGTGTTGAGAAGGCTGGAGTTGTTACGGGAATTCAGCCTAATAGCCTGGATAACCATCTAATTGTTTTCAATCCTGTGAGCACTGTGTCTGGTCAGACTTTTGTTCCTGTGGGAGGCTGTATGGAATTAAAATATATCAAAGAGGATGGGGTTTAGAGCTAATAATTCTGAGGCAATCACAGCAATATTGCAGGCAGACGTCTGTGCCACTTGTCAGATGGACAAAAGTTGGATTAAAATTATGTTTGGGAAAGGCGGTATGTGAAAATGGAACCTTCTTACTCAACAGTTGGGCCCCCTGTGCATTTAGTGTCAATAGCTGCTTGATTTAGTGACTAAAGTACATTTTGGCTATTTCTTTTAGCACCACAGCTCCAAGACAGCTATGGAAAAGTGAGCAGGATTCGAATCAGGTTCATATAGTAAAAGAATTGTGCAAATTAATCATTAATTTTCATTATTGACAATAAAATCAATTGATACAATTTAATGTATAGTTAGGAATGGATTAATGACACATTGGAATATAAATACATAAAGGCAAAGGAAAAAAATAATCCAGCATTATATTGCTGAATCGGGTTATAGGTTGCTCTGGAAGGGAATAATATGTGTGACTTTGCTAGCAACAGTCCTGTCGTCAACAACAAAGGGGAGGGAGAGAAGGAAGAGAGAATTGTGGAATGCTTTTGAAAAATATCTTTTTTTCCACAAAATTTGAAAAAAATTCAGCCAGCTCTACAGCTAGTTAAAAATGACTTCTTTTTAAAAAAATCCTCTATTTTTTGTTTATTTTTTTCATTTCCAAATGTCCTGGTTTCAGCCATGTATTTCTCCTTGGATGAGATATCTCCACAGATTAATAGGTGTTTTCAGGAGCATTTGGGGACTGATTGCTACCCAGTCTAGTTTAGCTGCCTCAGGGCCAGGACTGAAGGCCTGCAAAGTGCTGATTTAAGTTGACTTTGAAAATAAAATGGGAGATATACCATTTTTTCTTGTTTATGAAGTATAAAGAAACCCTAAATAGTTGTGTTTTTTTTTTTAAAAAAAAAGTCTGCTGTTTTGTTTTTCCTGCTGCCCCTTTTATGCATTAAAACTATAACTAATGTCAAGTCTAATCTTCCCCATTTTGCTATAGGCTTATTTTAGAAGCCATTAATTAAGGGTTATGATACTTCCACTAAAGAATTTTTCTTCTTACTCCTTTTTCAAGCACCTCAATTAAGCAGGTTTTGAATAAAGCAACCTCCCCCCCTCCACTTTTTAAACCAACTCCAGTAAAGGGGGAAAAAATCATCACTGCCTCTCTGTCAGTCTGGTAACTGTGAGGTCATAAACCTCCTATTTCTCCAGGCGTTCTTCCAGGAAAAAGAGGGCAGACAAGACCTGAATTTTTACTTCCTTAAAACTAAACAGGAAAAGAAAAAAAAGTAAACTTATAATTCTCCTTTTCACAATATAATGCAGCAAAAAGGTTGCAACCCCGTTTTTGTTCTTTTACAGGCCACTTTTAAGCAAAGGAAGTGGCCCACTTGTAAAAAGCCAGCCACCATTTGGCCGGATTTGCCTTCTTGAAAAATGAAGTGTCATTTTTCTAAATCCACAGGCTCATGGAAACTCCACAAAATGAATGGCTGGAGAGCAGAGCGTTGGTTTGTGCTCCTTACCTGTAGACCAGGGGTAGACAATCTATGGCATGCATGCTGAAGGTGGCACACGAGCTGATTTTCAGTGGCACTCACAGTGCCCGGGTCCTGGCCACCAGTCTGGGGGGCTCTGAATTTTAATTTAATTTTAAGTGAAGCTTCCTAAACATTTTAAAAACCTTATTTACTTTACATACAACAACAGTTTTGTTATATATTAAAGACTTCTAGAAAGAGACCTTCTAAAATGTATTGCTGGCACCCGAAACCTTAAATTAGAGTGAATAAATGAAGACCACTTCTGAAAGACTGCTGACCCCTGCTGTAGAAACACACGTGCTAAACTCCAAACTCACACACATACATTTAAGTGGGGGGGGGGGAGTATTTGCAGGATCTGGGCCTTAAATAGGATACTCATGGGGCAGAAGCATTCTGCTCATACCCCCTATCACACTGGTAGAGCTGCTCACAATTTTTTCTATCAAAACATTCCACTGATGAAAAAAAATATTTTTTTCAACTATAATGGGGGGGGAGGGAACAATTTTTTTTGAACTTTGGTCAAAATGTTACTTTTTAAATGAAAAAGAAAAATAATTGAAAATCATTTTTGAGAGCTGATCATTGTTAAAAAACAGGCATTTTTGAGGGAAGTTTAGAAAACCATTAAAATATTTCAAAATTTCCCATTAAAAGTAATTGGCATTTTTTGGAGCAACTCAGCACAGTGATGCAGTACAAATAAGGTGTCAGAACCTCGGCTGGTACAAACCAACACAGATCCATTGGTTTGAAAAGAATTACACTAGCTGGTTCCAGCAGGGATCTGGACCAACCAATAACAATATGGTTTTGATTTTGTCCATATTTATTACTGTTGCAGAGCTGAATCCACTCAAGCCCACAAATCACTTTCAGACCAATATAGAAGAGTTGCTGGACCAGACATTTGCTTTCAGTGACGGACAGTTAATGAACAAGTCCCAGAGCTGCTGGCCTTCTTCATCTGGCAAGCAAAGAAGCAGGCAGGAAATGTATAAACCATCACTGCGTAGGATGCCGGCACCGTCAGGGCCTGGAGCTTATTTGATGGCCAAAGAATCACAAGTATTCCTCGGAGGAACACCCCCCGCACAGTCAAATGCAGCTTTTGCAGCATCGCTGTCAACACAGTCAAAAACAGTTTTTGCGGGATCGTTCCCAGTGCAGTCAGAAAAAGATTTTGTACCTCTCCTGCCAGAGTCAGAAGACCCGTTTGTAACATCACCCGGACTGGCGCAGACTAATGCAGTTTTCACAGGATTGCTCCCAGCCCAGTCAAAAGGACCTTTTCCAGGATATTTCCCAACCCAGACTAAAGCAGTTTTCCCCGGATTTCTCCCAACACAGTCAAAAGAAACTTTAACAACATGGCAACCAACAGAGTCAAAAGGAGCTACTGCAGTGCCACAGCCTGACATACAGAGTGCACCTCCACAGTGGAATGAGATTCAGAGACACATGGCAGCAAATCAGTGGGCAGAGTCTCAGAAATATCATCAAGAAAAGATGAAACAGCAAGGGGGAATATATCATTTCCAAGAGCAAAAGAATAAGGTAAGTCACGTATTTGGCATCTGAGTGAAAACTGACTCCTTTGAGAGTAATGTTCAGCTGCTGTCAGGGTTGAATTTTCAGTGGTCGGGTCTCACTTCTGCATACAGTCTGCAGCACAGATCAAAACAGTTCTTTATGTCTCTGTGTGTGATTGTGTGTGCAAGTCTGGGCACCAATCCTGCATACACTTACACACATGATAAATGCACACAAATCAGATATTAGGAATGGCAATATACAAAAACCTGTAGGAGAACACTTCAACCTACCTGGACACACAATTACAGATTTAAAAGTCACCATACTGCAGCAAAAAAACAGAGCTGCAATTCATTTGCAAATTTAACACAATCAATCTAGGACTGAACAAAGACCTTCAGTGGCTTGCTAATTACAAAAATAGCTTCTCCTCTCTCCAAGTTCACACCCCCTATTCAACTGCTAGAAGAATAACCCACCCTCCCTGATTGGCAATAACAAGCTGGTTCAGCCTAATTGGACTAATCTTGTTACCTCCTACCTGGTTCTTGCCTACTTTTCTATACCTGCCTCTGGACACTTCCACTGCTTGCATCCGACAAAGTGGGTATTAGCCCACAAAAGCTTATGCTTCAAAACTTTATAGTTAGTCTTTAAGGTGCCACAGGACTTTGTTACCTCTGCTATTCCAGACTAACACGGCTACCTCTCTGATTCTTGATGTTTAACTTTGTGCACATGTGCAAATCACTTTGACTCGTATAGTACTTTGTAAATCACTTGCGTAAATGTTTCCAGGATTAAGGGCCAGGTGCTTAGTCGTGCCACTACTAAGATTTGGCCCTGCATTTCATTTACAGGTGTAAAAAAAATGTAGGCATAGAAAATGGAAGGGCCACAGCCTAACTCCAACTTTCTCCTAGAATGTGTATCTTAATGAATATTCACAATATTCAACTTATTCATAAATGATTTGGAGGAAGGGGTAAACAGTGAGGTGTCAAAGTTTGCAGATGATACTAAACTGTTCAAAATAGTTAAGACCTAAGCAGACTATGCAGAACTTCAAAAAGATCTCACAAAACTAAGTGATTGGGCAACAAAATGGCAAATGAAATTCAGTGTGGATAAATGTAAAGTAATGCACATTGGAAAAAATAACCCCAACTATACATATAATATGATGGGGGCTAATTTAGCTACAACTATTCAGGAAAAAGATCTTGGAGTCATTGTGGATAGTTCTCTAAAGCCATCCATGCAGTGTGCAGCGGCAGTCAAAAAAGCAAACAGGATGTTAGGAATCATTAAAAAAGGGATAGAGAATAAGAAGGAGAATATCTTATTGTCCTTATACAAATCCATGGTGCGCCCACATCTTGAATATTGTGTACAAATGTGGTCTCATCTTAAAAAGGATATATTGGCATTAGAAAAGGTTCAGAGAAGGGCAACTAAAATGATTAGGGGTTTGGAACGGGTCCCATATGAAGAGAGATTAAATAGGCTAGGACTTTTTAGCTTGGAAAAGAGGAGACTAAGGGGGGATATGATAGAGGTATATAAAATTATGAGTGGTGTGGAGAAAGTGAATAAAGAAAAGTTATTTACTTGTTCCCATAATATAAGAACTAGGGTCACCCAATGAAATTAGTGGGCAGCAGGTTTAAAACAAATAAAAGGAAGTTCTTCTTCACACAGCACACAGTCAACCTGTGGAACTCTTTGCCTGTAGAGGCTGTGAAGGCTAGGACTATAACAGGGTTTAAAAGAGAACTGGAGAAATTCATGGAGGTTAAGTCCGTTCATGGCTATTAGCCAGGATGGGTAGGAAATGGTGTCCCTAGCATCTGTTTGTCAGAGGTGGGTGATGGAGACGGCAGGAGAGAGATCACTTGATCATTACCTGTTAGGTTCACTCACTCCGGGGCACCTGGCATTGGCCACTGTCGTACACAGGGTACTGGGCTAGATGGACCATTGGTCTGACCCAGTACAGCCTTTATTATGTTCTTATGTTCACATTAAGAAACTTTAAACAGATATTATGGGATTTGAGGGTTTGTTTTTTTCACATGAGGCTCCAGTGATTTTACACTGAAATTGACAGAAATACCAAGACTCTTACTTAATATTCTATGTTTAACACTGAGAAAATCAGAATAGATTTTTGAAAAGTTTATATTAAAGTTATTAAAGCAGTTATATAATGTTATCTATATATATAAAAGTCAAGTGGTGTATGTATGTGTGTATATATGTATGTACGTATGACTGCGAAGTCCTCCCGCACCGTTTGAGCCAGAGACTTGAAATTTGGTACAGTGAGGGGTCTTGGGGTCTAGATGCTGGTAAGGGTCGAAAAATTTTCGGACCTCACCTCTGACGCCCCCCAGGGGTGAAAGTCTTTCAGGGCCAATCACATCGGCTGGGCAGTTAGCTGGTGATGATGTCATAATACCCCCTCCAACAGACACCTCACTCACTCAGCTCACTGCCCCTCCCTCCTCCAACGGAACCCCGGAGATCCCTCAGTTCTCTGCCTCTCCTCCCTCCCAACGGAACCCCGGAGATCCCTTAGTTCTCTGCCCCTCCCCCCTCCCAATGGAACCCCGGAGATCCCTCAGTTCTCTGCCCCTCCCCCCTCCCAACGGAACCCCGGAGATCCCTCAGCCCTGTGCCCCCCCCACCTGCGAAGGTCCCTGGAATCCCTCGGCTCTGCCCCCCCCTCCCCTGCGACGGATCCGAGTTGGGTTTGGTGGGACGGTGAGTGAGGTGGGGGTGTCGGGTTCGGTCGGGGGGTGAGGTGGGGTTGTCGGGTTTGCTTGGGGGGGTGAGGTGGGGGTGTCGGGTTTGGTCGGGGGGTGAGGTGGGGGTGTCGGGTTTGGTCGGGGGGTAAGTGAGCCGGGAGGTGTTGGGGTTTGTGGCGGGGTGTCCACCCGCCCCCTACTGAAAGGGGCTTGGAAAAGCCCCAAAAGGGGTTTGAAATAGCCTGGGAGGCTAGCCTGCAAACTCCCAGGTTGATTGGGAGTTGGGCTCAGCTGTGTGGCCACGCCCCAAACACTCCCAGCCAGGATATAAGGGCTGGGAGGCAGAGAAGCAGGGGCAGTCTCCTCTGCAGTCAGAGTGAGACAGGCCTGCTGCAGGAGGAAGCCAGGTACCTGGGTTAGGGCAGAGCTGGGGCAGGGCAGAAGGAGCTGGGTGGGCTCTAGCCACGAGCCCCAGGCCTCCGGGCCTGATACAAGGTCCAACCCAGAACTACCACGGTTGCAGGGAGCAGCCTAGGGCCGGAGATAGCAGCAGCAGGCCAACCCTCCTTGCTGGTGATGAGTAGCCATGATACTGCAGTCCGCCCCAGTGAGCAGGGGCAAGTAGTGACTGACAGTGGCACATTCTGAGGCGAGTTGGGGATAGTGGGTGGTGGGTTCCCTGGGGAGGGGAGACCCTAAAACCAGGGGGGTACTGCAGGGTGCAGCACCCTCAGCAAGGGGCTCCGGGGTCCGGGAAGGGCACGGGGCCAGTGTGGAGAAGCGGACGTCGACCAACAGAGGGCGCTCCAGGGGTCAAAGAGCTAATTCCCGTGACGACCAGACGGGGGCGCCGCTGGGTGAGTGACCGACCCCGTGACAGGGTTGGTCAGGGGGGGTGGGAAGGTGTCGGGGTGGGTGAGGGGTGAGGTGTGGGTGTTGGGGTTGGTCAGGGAGTGTCAGCTGTCTGCCCCCTCCCCACGTCCGACTGACCCGAGCATCGCCGGGCACTTATGCTAGTTATATAATAACCATTGCAGTTATGATCGGGGGTGAAAAAATATTTTCCCAATTAAATATTGTCTTACTTATCACTAAAGATAGCTATTCTGTATTTTATTTCAATATATCTATTACCTGAAATAGTGTTCTTAATTCAGGGTGGAAGATAAGAATTTAGCTTTTTATCTCCAAAAACAGACACCAAATTTTAGATTAAGATAGGAACCTGCCTGACCTGTTAAATCATAAAATACTAGTTTTTTCAAAGTAACGTGGATACCTTAAGTGCAGTAACCTGCTTGAGACCTGGACAGAAGTTGTCTGAGGGAAAAATTTGGAGGAGGCAGCTGGAAGTCTGTCTGTATACACAGTCAGGGACGCTAAGATGTAGTTGGAACAGCACTGTAAATAACTGCTCTAATAAACAGTCAGTTTTGTTTAATAAAAGTGGAGTCCTCACATGTTATTACACAGCAGGTGGTACATGAAACAAGTGACATCAAGTAATCATCTTTTTTTATAAATCGAGTGTATTCATTCTTTCCTTGCTGTGTGGTAAGGGAGGAGGCAGGGGAAGGATCAACATAATAATCTGAAAGATACTGACCAGCTTTTTGCCCATTAAGAAATTACAGCAGAACCACCTCACTTATCTCTGCACACTCTGACTCACACACAAATTTCTCCAGAGCATACAGCAGCAATTTAGTAGGGATAATGTAGTGAGCTGTCTTATTACTAAGACCTTCATTATTTTACTATATATATATACTGAAATACACAAACTACCACATTATGATGCATTATCTATATATATAAAAGTCAAATGGTGTATGCGTGTATGTACGTTCACTTACTCCTTCCACACCGTTTGAGCTAGAGACTTGAAATTTGGTACCGTTATAGGCTTTAGGGTCCTAATCAGGGTAAGAATCAAAAAAATTTCAAATCTCACCTCTGACGCCCCCCAGGGGTGAAATTATTTAAAGGCCAATCACATCAGCTGGGCAGCTGCTGTTCTCTGTGACATAGTTATGATGTCATAATACCCCCCTCCAACAGACCCTGCACTCGCTCAGCTCTCTGCCCCCTCCCCCCTCCAACAGACCCCGCACTCGCTCAGCTCTCTGCCCCCTCCTCACCTCCGACGGACCCAAGTTGGGTTTGGTCGGAAGGTAAGTAAGGTAGGGGTGTCGGGTTTGGTTGGGGGGTGAGGTGGGGGGGGTAAGTGAGCCGGGGGTAAGTGAGCCCGGGGTGTTGGGTTTGGTCTGAGGGGGTGGGAAGGTGTCGGGGTGGGTGAGGGGTGGGTGTTGGGTTTGGTCAGGGGGTGTTGGGTTTGTTTGGGGGGGTGAGGAGGGGGGTTGGGGTTGGTCGAGGGGTAAGTGAGGTGTGGGTGTCGGGTTTGTGTGTGGTGGTAGGTAGGGGTGTCGGGTTTGGTTGGGGGGGAAAGTGAGGTGGGTGTGTCAGGTTTGGTCTATGGGGGGTGAGGTGTGGGTGTTGGTCAGGGGGTGTTGGGGTTGGTGGGGGGTGACGTGGGGGTGTTGGGTTTGGGTGGGGGGGTGAAAATGTGAGTCGGGGTTGGTCGAGGGGTAAGTGAGGTGGGGGTGTTGGGTTTGGTCGGGGGGGTGAGGTGGGGCTGTCAGGTTTGCTCTCTGCCCCCTCCCCACCTCCGACGGACCCGAGCAACGCCGGGTATTTTCGCTAGTAAATAAATAAAAGAAAGAACTGCAGCTACCAAAAATAACTGAACAAAGTACATTTGGTGGGAGGGGGGGTTCTTGCTTTTCTTTTTGTGTATTCACTTACTCACTAATTTATAGAATTCAATTATTTGCAATGGATATTTCAGCCATTGGTGCAAATTAGCTAAGTGTTGCTGAATTTTCAGAAATGTGTTTACCTTATCAAGAATACTACAGATGGCTTGTTGCTCACAGTACAAAGCTAGTGGTATGGTGGTATGAAGTACAGTTTACTGATGATGTACATGGCTTATGGCACAGAAATGTTTAACTTTGCCTGATTCTGTGAAACAAGCTCAAATGAAACACAATGTTATTCTTACAGAGTGCAGAACACACCTTGTACAACCAATATGAGGAGAAAATCCGTCCCTGTATTGATCTCATTGACTCCCTGAGAGCGCTCGGAGTAGAAAAGGACCTGGCTTTGCCAGCGATTGCAGTGATTGGAGACCAGAGTTCTGGGAAAAGCTCGGTTCTAGAAGCCCTGTCTGGAGTCGCTCTTCCTAGAGGCAGTGGTAAGAATTTACCTTTCAGCTTTTCATCTCAGAAATCTCACTTTTCCTTGAATCGCAGTGGTGTGTTTCTATCTGATATTCTGTAATTCATGCCGGTTTGGGGGCACTGAAAGTTGGGTGACGGTTCATCCCTGACATAACCCAAAAGAATTTGTGTTTTCCTTATCCCATCATAAGAAAACACTGTTATGATGAGAACTGTGTGGCAACTGGAATATCCCTTTTGTGGGAAATTCCACTATTTTGAAATTTGCTTTCATTCTGTAGGGGTATAACACCTCATACTTCAGACTTAACTGTGAAACAACTTTTGGAAACAATATTGTGGGTCAGTTGAAACATTTAGAGTCAATAACACCAAAATGTTTTGTTTCGAGGTTGACTTTATATTCAGCAGAGGTAATTGTGTGGAGTGAAACCTCTGAAAGGAAATCAGCTGCTCCTTAGCCAGATAATAGCAACCTTTGTTACAGAGAACCCTGTGTTGGCACAGGAAGAGACCTGCCTGTAGCTCTCATGACCCAATCAGAGGCAGCTGCATGGGCATCCAAAAGACCTTCTGACAGTTTAGGGTCTAAACGGGAGACACATGCATTGTGTTCCAGGTATTTATGGAAGTCACCATGTTAAAGCTCGGCCAAAGGTGTTGTTATTCTGAGCCACTTTGCTCTGTCTAACAACAGAACTGCCAGGGAAAAAGCAGATAAACCACAGTACTTCCAAGGCACTCTGCCATGTCCTTGCTTCACCTTCACATCTTCTGGGTATGAGGTAGGTCAGAGTGGAAATCTCCTTCTTATTTGTATCCGTCAGGTTTGGCTGCTATTCCCAAAGGGAAACTGACATGGAAATTAATAGAGTTGAAACCAATAGAGTTCTATGAAAATGAAACTCAAGACTGGATGTTTTTCCTAAAAGATATGCACTAGCATGACAGGAAGATATTGGCCTGATGCAGGAATCACTGGGTGCAATTCTGTGTCCTGTGTTATGGAGGAGGTCAGACTAATGGTCACAATGGTCCTTTCTGGTCTTAAAATCCATTAAAATTAAACAGGGTTTGTTAGGGGGCTTTCCCTTCACCTTCTCCTCTGATTCTTGTCATGCAGACTGAAAACAGAAGACCAGAAGTCTAAAGTGCAGGCAATGCAATGTTTATTGCGGTTAGTTTCCAGCAAGCATATATGGCATAACTGATGCCGCAAAGCCTTGTTTCCCAGTGTCTCGTCCCTCCTCCCCCGTTCTTCGCAGGCATAATTATACCTGAAATGCACGCCCGCCCCTTACAATTTATGGTCATGTTCCATTTTGAGCTGGGGGAAGCGGTCGAGGGTCTGGAATCTTGTCCAACCTCTTTTGTACCACAAGGGAGGGGTAAGAAGTGAGGATGTGCTCAAGGGCAGGCATTTCTCTGGCCTTTTAGTGTTTCATCTTCCCCTCAATCTGCCCTTGCCCCTCCCGACTGGTTGCTTGACCTTGCCTTGAGGTAAGAGTTGCGTGAGTCTTCAAGTGTATGCTCATATATTATACTTCCACCATGCCCAGTAACACTTTAACTACTCTTATGTGCTCCCATCATACTAACAAACCCATCTAGCTAGGCAGAAGCAACATAAACAGTGTCTGTATCCATTGTTTACACATATTAGTAAGGATCCTTTTGTTCGCACATATTAGTAAGAATGTATATGTGTCAAAAAATCAAACAGGCAAGCAAAACTCAAAATACTAAAATCTCAGGTGAAAATACAGGTTTGAATCCTACATTGTCACTAGCACTCCTAACAGAGGTCTGTAAAAATTACTCTTAAAAATCTATAGAAATTAATACATCTACAGAACATTTAAACAAGCCTATACAATACAAAATGATCTCCCTACTATAGATAGGGTGACCGGAGGGCAAGTGTGAAATATTAGGACAGTAGGTGAGGGGGTAATAGGCGCCTATATAAGAAAAAGCCCCCAGATTTAGGACTCTCCCTATAAAATTGGGATATCTGGTCACCCTAGCTATAGAACCGGATCAGGGTACAATTCTATAGTAGGGAGATGATACTGAACAGCTTATTTTAAGGGTATAAAACATATAACATTCACACACCTTTACAGTTTCCCCTCTCTTCAGATATATATTACTGGTTTCCATTGCCCATTTTAACTATATGAAATAGCTTTCAAACAAATGTGAAATCTTTCAAAACAGAAAGAACTTTTAAAATATGGCCACTGCACAGTGCTGCATACAAATGGGATGATAGTTTTCCTCATTGCCCTACCAAAACCCAGCACACTTTCCCAACTGTCAGCCATTCCACAGTGTGTGAACTGTGTAAAACACACTGTAATGCTTTGAGCATTCTTCTGCATACTGTAGGAAAAGCTACATTCTGTGGTGTGCTCTGTACCCATTCAAAGTAACAAGGATGATCGTTAACAGAATTCACTCTCTTCATGGACAACTGCAGGTATTGTTACCAGATGTCCCTTAGTGCTCAGACTGAAAAAACTGGCTCCTCAGCAGGAATGGAAAGGGAAAATTAGTTACTGGGATATAGATGAAGAACTCCACCATCCCTCGGTGGTGGATAAAGAAATAAGAAAAGGTAAGTGCTATTTATTGCATTCTGATTTAATTCATCAGATCCTGCTTTTCATCCTCTATTCCCTTCCGTTAGGCAGCATAACATTTCCCAAATTAACATCCTGATCATAACTGCTGGGAATGCAAAGAACACAGGGAGCCACATTCACAGCTGGAATAAACTGGCATAACTCAGCTGAACGGGAGGGGCCAGCCACGCAAATATGTCAACTTCAGCTACACTATCGTAGGTCAACTTATCTGGGCGTCCTCATGGCGGGGAGTCAACCGCTGCTGCTCCCTCATTGACTCCACTTCTGCCTCTTGCGGAGGTAGAGTTCCGGAGTCAATGGTTAGAGCACTCGGGGATCGATTTATCGTGTCTATACTAGATGCGATAAATCGATCACTACCTGCCGATTCAATGGGTAGTGTAGACGTACCCTAAGTCATCAGCCTGCACTTGGCTTTGATGAATACCTAGTATTCTAGGGGAAGACAAAAAGAAAACATGTAATGTTCTCACATGACACTAGCTAGTTGTACAGTGTTCCACATAATAGGAGAAAACACCTCTCCTACACCAAGGGCTATCAGCTTATGCCCTGAAGTTTAAGGTTTGATTGGCCTTGGCTTAGCTTGTGTAGTTACCTACCTTGTTATTAATCACAACATTGTTTAGTTTTACATATATATTTATTCTCTGAGATTTTCAAGAAATATTTTTTTAAAAACCTGGTAAGGTAGGGAAGTAAGTCACATAAAAATCAAATAAGCTAATCATGAGTCTAAATTTTTCTCGAGAAATTATTTACTTTGATATCAAGCAATAGCAGCAATACACAGCTATAAAAATGATGTTATTTTGAATTAACAAATCAGTCATATGTACTTGCACATTTCTGTGAGGAGATCTTTGATTTAGACAGTGTGGTCCGATGGTTAAAGCAGAGTACTGGCACTCAATATCCTTCCACATGGTTCATGGCTCTGCCACTGAATTGCTATATGACCTTTGACAGGTCTCTTAATCTCTTTGCTTCTCTTCATCCATGTATAGAGTGTGTATAATAATCCTTCGCTACCTTGCAAGATTGTCAAGGATTAGCTAATGCATGTCCAGCAATTTGGAGATGAGGGACCAAATGTGTAAATACTAAGTATTTTATTGTATCACTATATTATTATTTTTTATAAATACAGCTCCATGTATTTGATTTTGGTACATTGAGATTTCTGAAAGTTTAAATCCTAGACAGTATATTCTTCAATTTTTATTACGGCTCAGATCCTGAAACGAAGTCCAATCATGCCCTATTGATTTCCATAGGATTTTGTGTGTGCAGGATTGGGTCCCAAAATGTCTTTAAAAAAAAAAAAAAAAAAAAAAAAAAAAAACAAACCCCAGGGGGCAACAGGAGTTTTCCAGTTCTGATATGTG
This sequence comes from Sternotherus odoratus, assembly GCA_032164245.1. Taxonomy (NCBI): domain Eukaryota; kingdom Metazoa; phylum Chordata; order Testudines; family Kinosternidae; genus Sternotherus; species Sternotherus odoratus. The sequence continues at coordinate 167,640,602 of JAVMKO010000001.1, forward strand.
CTAATCTGAAATTCCCATTAAGCATTTCAAAAATTTGCTTTTCTTCTCTTTCCCTTTCCTCTTCTGTAGCCCAGAATGCAATAGCTGGCGAAGGAGTGGGCATTAGCCAGGAATTAATTTCCCTAGAAATTAGTTCCCCGAATGTTCCAGATCTGACGCTGATTGATCTTCCAGGGATCGCTAGGGTGGCTGTAGGGAATCAGCCACAAGACATTGGAGAACAGGTAATGTACATACATGTTCTGAGCTCGGAAACAGTTAAGTTACATTAGTAGAGAGCTAATAGAAGGTTTTGCTGGAGGATCTAGACCAGTGGTGGGCAACTTGCGGCCCACCCTGGCCCCACTGTGCTCCTGGAAGTGGTCAGTGCGGCCCTGGGAGTGGGGGTCTCCCGCTGCGCACTGCTCCTGCCTGAAAGCACCACCCCCATAGTTCCCATTGGCCAGAACTACAGGGGTAGTGCTTGTGGAGAGGAACAGCCCACAGAGTCTCCCGTAGGGGCTGCAGGGGCAAGTTGGCACCTTCCAGGAGTGGTGTGGGGCTGGGGTAGGCAGGGAGCCTGCCTTAGCCTAACTGCACCTACCGCTGACCAGGAGCCACTGGAGGTAAGTGCTGTCTATTGGGAGGCTGCACTCCAACTCCCAGCCCTGAGCACCCTCCCAGAGCCAGCACCCCAAGCTCCCTTCTGCACCCCAACCCCAGCCCTGAGCTCCATCCTGGAGCCAATACCCCATACCACCTTCTGCACCCTGTACCCCCTCCTACACTCCAACTCCCTGCCCCAGGCTCAGCCCAGAATCCCCTCCCACACTGTGAACCCCTCGGCCCCAGTCCAGAATCTGCACCCCCTCCTGAACCCCAACATCCTGCCCCAGCCTGGTGAAAGTGAGTGAGGGTGGAGAGAGCGAGCAATGGAAGGGGGGTGGACTGAGTGGGGTGGGGCTTTGGGGAAGAGGTGGGGGCTCAGGGAAGGGGCAAGGCAGATCTTGGGTTGGACTTAGACTTATTTTATCCACAGTAAAATTATTGGTATGACATCATTTCAATGTCAATTGTCCTGAGTGACCCACATTCTCTCGATGCAAAATAAGGGAGATGAAGCATCTTACTCTTTGGACATGACAGAAAATGGTGTTGAAGGGAAATATAGAAGACAAGGGAAGATTTATAGAAACTCAGAGAGGATAATACTTACATGAATTCAATAGAAGTAGAACTGTGTGAACCTTAGGCAATACAACACAAAACCATGAGAAACTCCACTAGTTTTGGGAATCAAACATGGAAAAAAACAGCCGTTTCATATATATCTATATATTTATATAGCTATTAGAAATTAATGTAAAGTAAATATATATATATATATACTTTTCATTAATTTCTAATGGTAAGGCTTTCTTTTTGCTTTCTTTTGATAGATACAGTTTTAAGATGCATGTATTTAGCTCTACATTTTATCTGATCTTGACGTGTCAATATAATCCAACTAGATTTTTTTCTTAGCTGTGCATTTAGACAATAGAATTTGGTTGTCTCTAATGCAAGTAAAATATCATTAGCGTATTCATCATTGATAGATTGTGTACCTGGCCTAGTACATTTTTATGATCATTTCCCAAGGTCAATATAATAGCAGTCTGTTTTGGGGCATGTACCACGTTTGGATTATCTTTTGATAATCAGGCTGAATTCAGCCGCTGAAATTTGTGCATTCGTTTCTATTGTATGATTCTATCCATCATGTGTATGACATTCCACCTAGTCCTATGAGGAGCCTGGCATCCAATGGCATTTTTCACAACAAACTTTACTGCATGTCTTTCTTACCATATTTTATTACAGATCAAAAATCTAATTAAAAAATTTATTGCTAAGCAAGAGACTATCAATCTGGTAGTGGTGCCAAGCAATGTGGATATTGCAACAACAGAGGCACTGAAAATGGCTCAAGAGGTAGACCCTGATGGAGAGAGAACTCTAGGTGAGACATACTTTTAAAAATAGATATGGGGGAAGGTAGGTCATAGAGTTCTAATATTCTTCTCCCCCTGCCCGAACTCTGCAGAGTGTTACCCGCTATGAGGAAAAAACAACCAGTATGAAATAACATGAATTTTGCACGCCGATAAAAGGGAACCAGTATCTAAAGGGAAAGCTCAATTTGGGGAACTATTGCCATTGATACTATGATATAAATATTTAAATATGATGATATTGATTGATATAAATGATGATGAACTTTAGACTACAGATATATAAATATCATGAACACTGAAAAGATTAAAAGTTAATATTGTGGACACTCTACTATTAATTTGATATTCCTGAGGTGTTCCAGAGAAAGGTGGAGAGGGAGGGAGAAAGAAGTTGATGGGGAGGAAACCATATGGCACCACTGGAGAAGTCACTTTAGCATATACTGTCAGAAACAGGGCTGCATTGGGTGACTAGATACCCACAATACATCTTTCCCATCATTAATTTCTGTGCTTGTCTAATCTTCTCATCATATTAATTCCCAGGGATCCTGACAAAACCAGATTTGGTGGACAGAGGAACTGAGGAGTCGGTTGTTGATATCGTACGAAACCTTGTCATCCACCTAAGGAAGGGTTATATGATTGTTAAATGTCGTGGGCAGCAAGACATTCATAACAAGCTGACCCTGGCCTCTGCAATCCAGAAGGAGAGAGCATTCTTTGAGCAGCATGAACATTTTAGGTAGTTTTCAAATAGTTAAAGGGCCTGATACAAGGTCCATTGAGGTCAATGGAAAGATTCCTGATGACTCCCATCGGATTTGGATTAGGCCCACAATGAGAATTGTTCTCAAATTTAGCTTGGGGTTTTTGTTTGTTTGCATTTGTTTGTTTTGTTTGTTTGCATTAACTGTGTGGTAGTATTTTCCAAAGTGTAAGTAAGAATGTAAATGTCAAATAACTAGACCTAAACTCAACTTCTTTTCAGATTCAAGTTTGATTTAAGCCCTGATCCAAAAGATTTTTTTAAAAAAACATGCTGATCATTAAACTCTGAAGTAGTCCCAAAGGAGTCAAGTTCAGCACTTGCTTTAAAGTGCTTTGCTGGCTCAGGAATTAATGCATATCGTTCTATCCACTGGAAAGTATGGGGAAACTCACAGGACAGATGTGGTCTGTCTATGTCTATGTCAGGAGAATGCTGTCTTCCACAGACTATTGCTCTTCAGCATTTCATGCATAAAGAGAATTTTTGAACCTGAAAGTGGTTCTGAATCACTATCCCTACCATGTATAGCAGTACGTACGTTCTTATAATACAGCAATACATGTGGATATTCTTATCTCATGATCTTTAGCTGAATTTATGGTCCTGAACCTTTTTCTGCTCTCAGTCTGTTCAGAAAACAGCTCACAATTTCAAATCTAATCTTGCACAAAAGCAGATTTGGCTGGATGTAGTCCGGCTATGGCTGCACCTGCACTAGCATTCCCCTGCTTGATCAGAAGAAACTGGATTTACCTGCTTTGTGTTGCAGAACTAGGGAAGACACTGCTCTCGTTTGGCAAATGTGAGTCGTCTATATTCATATTCCTTACTCTGTTTCAGAGTTCTTCTGGATGAAAGCAAGGCTACTATCCCTATTTTGGCAGAAAAACTTACAACCGAGCTTGTGGAACACATTAATGTAAGCTAACAAAGAAACACTTTACATCAGGTTATTTACCTCGGAAGCCATTAAAAAAAATAGGACCCAATCCTGCAGTTTTGGAGGACTGGACCTGTAGATATTATTTCTAGAAGAGCCTTTAATTACCCTGCCTGATGGCAAACTGGAAGTACCTGGTCTACCATAAAGAGCCTTGGCTTGGCAGTCAGGTGTAGAGTTGGGAGATTAATTGATTTTTCAGTTCAGCTGCAAGACCGGGAGTATAATCAGGGGAAATATTCATTTTGGTTCCAATAATGTTTGGGATTTGTCAGTACATTGGAAAAGTCCAGCTCTTCCCCAGGTGAAACTATCAGGTCATATTCAGATAGTTTTGGGTCGACCAAAACTGCTTTTTTCAGTGAATAAAGTATTCATTCAAAAAAATTTACCCAGCGATACTCAGTTGACTAATATCCTATTCTCAGCTTTGCTGCTGACCTACCATTTAACCATGGGCAAATCACTTGATCTCTCTATGATTCAGTGTTTCTGTCTTTAAAGTAGGGATTCTGATACTTGCTTTCCTTTGTAAAGCGCTTTAAGATCTGTGGATGAATAGTGGTAACTAGAGTGAACTATTATTGTCATTGTCAACTTTTGGAAGCCTGAATAATTTATATAGAGTAAATATGAAATATTTTAGATACTATGTTTGCTTTTTATAAATAACTGTTTAATAACAATGAAAAGGTTGCTAAGATGCACTGGTTCTCTAAATAGGATGCTTTACTAGACCAGCAAAGCAACACTGGTTTTTTTAATGTAAGAAGCACCAAAGAACAGCAGTCTTTAAAACTTCCCCATTCTTTTCTCTGTACGGGCAGTGTTGATTTAGACTACAGATCATACCTGGACATTTAAGGGCAGTGCAAGATTCATAAATCTCCATGTCACACTCTGAAATGTTCTATTTATTTCAAATAATGGAATTGTCCAAACGGTACAAGTATTGTTATTTGTTTCTCCCCTAGAAATCTTTGCCTGTTTTAGAAGAGCAAATTAACATTCAGCTCCAAAAAGCAACTGAAGAGTTACTGAAATATGGCAAAGGCACACCAAAAGCAGAAGACGAGAAGTTGTTTTTCCTAATAGATGTAAGTATAAATATGTATTTGGTTGTGTGGCACAGCAAAGAGAGCTGAACAGTTACTAAATTTTCCTGATTTTGATAAGCTCAAGAATTTCAAAAGGAACAAATTCATTTCTGCCATCAACACTTTGTAGTGCTTTCATTGCTTACAACACACACAAGCCTAAGTGTATTCTTGGATTTAAACCATGGATGCCCTTGGCTCATGATGTCCAGTTTGATGAAGCTCTTCCACCCGTTTCTTCTGTCTCTTTGTTTACTAGGAACCCCACTCAGAGGTATGGGTCTGTTACTGGTGTAGGTTGGTGAGATTTGGTGGCCTGCAATGTCCAGGAAGTCAGACTAGATGATCAAGATGATCCTTTCTGGCCTTAAAGTTTGAGACCTACTGTGGTGAATGGCTGCTCCCACAGTCCGTGGGTAGGCTGCTCCCACAGACACTCTCTTCCTCTGCTGATATCACCGTTAGCCAGTCAGCTGATTAACCAACCACTCAGTTAGGCATAGGCACCGACTTCCTCTCTACCTGGGGACTACTCAACCCCCGCTTCCACCCCAGGTCTTGCCCCCATTTCACCCCTTCTCACTCCGCCCCTGGCCCTGCCCACTCCACCTGTTCCCCCCAAGGCCACACCCCTGCTCCGCCTTTTCTCACCCTTATCCCGCTGTTTCCCTGCCTCTTTCTGCCTCCTCCCCTTCCCCCAAGCACTCCCCATCCCCATAGTTCCCCCTCCATCCCAGCTCTTTCTGCATGCCATTGAACAGCTGATCTGATCCATGGTGTGTGGGCAGTGCTGGGAGGGAAAGGGAGAAATTGACCAGCAGGACTGCTAGATGCCAGCGTGTGAAAGCGAAGGTCTTTGGACATGTAATACAATTTTCAGGGTACTGCAGGATAGAGAAAGCTCAGATGAGTACATTTACTCAAAGGTTTTAATCTTTATATCCACATATCTAGTTGGCCCCCAACAGAAGCCCATCTCCCAGAATGAAAAATTAAACTAACAAAAGATGGATAACGTATGGCAGTTTCTAACCAGCCTCGCTATTGTCACCGGGCTCTATTGCTCGCTGCTCTGCAAAATTCTTACTGCTAATTGTTGTGATGGCTTCTCAGTGGTCTGTATGACATGAGTTGGTGGTCTCAGCAGTTCTCAGTGGACAAGTGTCCCCAATAAGGAAAAAAGAAACCTCACAAGCCATGCTGATTCCTAGCGCTCTTAGCAAAGAAGCCAAGGACTGAATGAACATTGGGAATGAACTACCCCTCCAGAACAGGACTGGGGCACAGGGACAGAATGCTGGTGGAGAAGCCTGTACTCTGCTGTCCTGGCTGAAAACTAGACAACGTCAGACTCAAAAGCTGTCAGAAGCAGTAAAAAAACCGACAAGTTTTTCAAAAGTAGGTGTTTAAAAATAGGTACCTGTAGTGCCAATTGATTAAGGTTCGTTGGATACAGAGACAATAAGCACACAAGTGAGGAAGAGTTCAGACTATTTATTCCATAGAGGGCAAATAAAGGATACAAACAAGCCAGCTCTACTGAGCAAGGGTGTGATCTTACACTTCTCCTTTCAGTCATCGAGAACTCCAGGCAGGAGACGACAGAGAGACCCCAGACCTTCGACGCAGACCTGAGACCGATGCTGGTGCTGTGTGTTGGCCTGGGGTCTCTCTGTCGTCTCCTGCCTGGAGTTCCCGACGACTGAAAGGAGAAGTGTAAGATCACACCCTTGCTCAGTAGAGCTGGCTTGTTTGTACCCTTTATTTGCCCGCTATGGAATAAATAGTCTGAACTCTTCCTCACTTGTGTGCTTATTGTCTCTGTATCCTACAAACCTTAATCAATTGGCACTACAGATACCTCAAGCCACATATAGGCACTCAAACAAATGATCTGATTTTCAAAAATGCTGGGCACCCACCCACTGCCACAAAAAATCAGGCAACTTATATAAGTTCCTGAATCTGGATTTAGGAGCCTAGATATAGGCATCCATTTCTGAAAACCTTGGCTGATGTTAGATCAGCTTTTAGGGTAAAGAGAAAGAGACAAAAGAGGTAAATTAAGATTTTAGGTTGGGATTTTCAAAAGCACCAAAGTGAGTTAGCTGCACAAATCCCATTGACTTGTAGAGCAGTGCAATGCTGGACAGCACTTGGTCAATATGACATTATAGCGTTCCATAGTTACGTCTCAATGATTTCCATAACACACGTCCTCAGTTTACAAATATAAGATAATGGTTGTTTTTTCTTACTGCCAGACCTGCAGCCTCAACCTGGGATCTGCGAGTCAATCTGGATACTTTTCTTTTTGAATGTCCTGCCAGTAATACAGGTTCTTCAGAAAAAAATAAGCCTTCATCATTGATTCCTGTGTAACTCCACCAATCTTCATTGGCTTTGCATAAATCTAACTGACTGGAATTTAATAAAAGATTGCCTTGATCCACAAGGAAAAGAGAATCAAGTTCACTCTTGCTTAGCTATGTTGCCTTTACAGAACTCAAAATATATTATTTTTTAAATTTCATTACAGAAAGTTAAACTGTTTAATCAAGACATCATGAGTTCAGTGGCAGGAGAGGAAAAGTTGCTTGAAAATGAAATTAGACTGTTTACAAAACTCCGCACAGAGTTTCAGAAATGGGGGAAGATACTTGATGACAGTGCATTGACTGGTATGTACAGGGGATTGCCTGTGAAGCTGCTATGAAATACTTATTTTGACTGAAGTTGTAATACAGCTAATAGATCGTGTTAATGAAATTTTCCAACTTGAAGTGATGAGAACTTGTCTACTAAGATCCCCAGCTGGTGTGAACTCACATAGCTCCATTGAAATCAATGATTCCCCCCACTTCCATTGAAGTCAATAGTGCAAGGACAATTTCACCAGCTGACAATATGCCCGTGGTTGTTTGAATAACTTATGTTTAAATTATTTTTTCAGTCTATGGTTTAAAGTCTAGCAATTTATGAGTAATAAAATAACCACCTAAAGAACACCCATATTTCCCAGATAATCCAGTCTGCTAATTGCTTGCTGAATCGAAATCTAAAAGAAAAAGCAGTACAAAACATTTCTTAACCTCTCAGAATACCCATTAATTCTTCCTGTTGGTGAACATGTAGCACACATTTCTGTCAAGCAGCACCTATTGCTATGTTTTTAGCTGTCCATGCCTGTCTACATAAACATTGCTAAATGTAGTTCTAAATGAATAGTTACAAAATGTATGCAGAGGTACACGTCACTGAGGGGCAATTGCATGTAGACACAGGTGTATTCTATTGTCTAGTCTGCCCAGTTTATCCAAAGTCAGTTAATTTAAATGTATTAGGTGAGTTAAAAAAATAGGAAAACAGGTGGAAAGAGGAGATAGCAGGTGAACAAAAACACAGGAAAAATAGAAGAGGAGAAAGCCAGTAAAAACTAGTTTCTTTATGACGTTACTTTTTCCCTTTGAGAATCAGTTGAAGCACTTGTGTGTGTAAATGGGAGGTGTCCCTGCATTGCATGTAAAATGGAGATAATGTTACTTCTGCCTTCCTTTAGAAAGTAATTTGAGATCTACCCATGAAAAGCACTGTGTATGGGGCAGGTATTATTGCTTATATAGCTGAAGTCATTCCAAGGTAAGTTCATCTAACTGTTCTAGTTGCAGATTATTAGAAAGCAGTCAGGACGTTTACTAAATTATGCAGGATTTGGGGCTTCCTATATTGGAGGATGTTTTTCTGGTTGACTGATTAATTTTACAAATCCCTATACACCTTCCTTCTAAAGTTTTGCCTCTCAAATGCCAATCTTTTTGATGCAAGCTATACCACAATTGTTTTTGTTTGACTATAAGCCCATAAGTGCTTGAAATCTCTTGACGCTTCTGAGAGGAATGGTCCTTAAGAACTGAATGCAGCGTTACCTGTGTACTTCCTTCCTCCAGTCATGCTTGATTACACTATAATTCCTATATCTACCCATAATAAGTCAAGATTGGACACCTTTAAAGCACTAGTAAATGTGGATGTGAGATACACATGTATCAGTCAAAGAGGAACAAATATTTAGGATGGCAATTTTCTGCAGTGTTGATAATGTTTTAGTGATAGTGTTGTCTGAGTGTTCCAGGAAGTTTAGACTAGACTTCCTTATATGTGGCTGTCAAATTGTTTTACATCTTCCTCTACTCTAAAACATCAAGTATTTGCCACTGCTGAAAGGGTATCAGAATGATAGGAGTTGCTGTACTGGATCAGAATACTGGCCCATGTTCCTGTTTCCATTAGTTTATATGGTCATCTCAATGAGTGAAACAGTTCATTCTTAGAAGTAACAGCATATTTTGACTCAAGTCTACAGAAATCAATTTGCTTAAATGATGAGCTATATATTAGTTCTTCCAGTCAAAAGTGTATTCAGAACAAAGAACTAAACTTCCACTTTAAATCCATAATTGTCTTTAGAAATTCATTAAATTTGTTATATTAAAATATAATAGTGCTGTTGTTTTAATATTATAGATAGAAAAACTATACAACAGGAAGTGTGGAGATTTGAAGAACAGTATCGTGGAAGAGAGCTCCCAGGGTTTACCAGTTACAAGACATTTGAGGCCATTGTAAGACAGCGAATCATGGCACTAGAAAAACCAGCTATCGAGATGCTGAAGAAAGTAATTGGTGAGTTTCATTTACTAAGTTTATCCCAGGTTTCAGAAATATTGGTTTGTCTACATTTTGGTTGACATGGCAAGAGCTGTAACTTGGCTGCTTCAGTCAGGGGGAAATCAATCTGAATCAAGCCAGTTTCCAGCCATGAGACTGCTATTTAGACCTCAAACCTCTATGCCTGGCCTTCAGACTTTAACAGTACAAAATTCCTAAATAGACTGTATTTCTGACAAAGTTAGAAATGGACCACCAGAGGAAAATGAAAAATCATCATAGATATGACAAGGAGGGATTAAAAATTGAATAGATGAGGCATTGCTCCATAGCAGTGTCCTTTGGATAGATATGGAGAATGACCAGTTTTCACAAATCTTGTACTACCAGTAGCTCAGTCCTTTATTTTATGTCTCTTTTCTCCCCTCAGAAATTGTCCGAAAATCTTTCACGGAGGTTGCCAAAGATCATTTTGAGGATTTTCATAATCTTAACAGAGCTGCTAAGGTGAGACACGACATGCAGTCCAGAGAAAAGCAACAAGAGTGATTAAAGGTCTGGAAAACATGACCTATGAGGGGAGATTGATAAAATTGGGTTTGTTTAGTATGGAGAAGAAAAGACTGATGGAGGACATCATAAATTTTCAAGTACATAAAAGGTTGTTACAAGGACAAAGATGAAAAATTGTTCTCCATAACCTCCCGGGAAAGGACAAGAAGCAATGGGCTTTAATTGCAACAAGGGAGGTTTAGGTTGAACATTAGGGAAAAACTTCCTAACTGTAAAGGTAGTTAAGCACTTGAACAAATTGTCCAGGGAAGCTGTGGAATCTCCATCATCTGAGGTTTTCAGAACAGGTTACGCAAACATTTATTAGGAATGGTCTAACAATTGTATAGTCCTGCCTTGAGTGCAACAGACCGGACTAGATGACCTCTCGAGGTCCCTTCCTGTCTGACACTTTATGATTTTAGGTAACCTGGTATAAGACAAGCAATACTGAATGGCATAACATACTGCAGGGATCGGCAACTGATCAAGCGTGAAGGAGTAACAAGTAGTTCTATGTACTATATATCAGGGATTGGCAACGTTTGGCACGCGGCCCACCTGGTAAGCCCCCTGACAGGCCAGGCCAGTTTGTTTACCTGCTGTGTCCGCCAGCATATCCCTCAGCCCATGCCGCTTCCCGCAGCTCTCATTGGCCTGGAATGCTGAACCGTAGCCAGTGGGAGCCGCGATCAGCTGAACCTGCAGACGCAGCAGGTAAACAAACTGGTCCGGCCCGCCAGGGGGCTTACCTGGCAGGCCCCATGCCAAATGTTGCCAATCCCTGATATATAGTATATAGAACTACTTGTTAATCCTTCACGCTTGATCAGTCACTTATTTAATTGTTGTACCTTTAAGAAACTTGTGGATATTCCTGCACTTTTATGAGTATATTGTGCAATAAGGTAACAGAAAAACTGTAAATAAATGGAAATATTTATATACAGGAGAAATTAAGGTTTGTTACATCATCCAGTAACATTGTCATTGCTATAAACTGTACAATTCCCAGTTTCTTGAATGGATTGCACTATATTTTACACCATATATGTGCATAGTACTACACACAACAAAGATTGAGTCCCAAGGAGTTTACAGTCTCAGATTTCATTCCTGCAGGGATTTAAGCATGTAAGTACTCCCAGAGAATTCAACGGGACTACTTAAAGTTAAACATGCATAGAAGTCTTTGTAGTGCCTCTGTTAAGCCAAGAACAGAAGACAACACCACCAGGAGTGGAAAGGCCAAAGACAGTATGATGATGGGGCTCCTTGGGAGATTTATATATATCACTAGCAAAAGTGCCTGGTGTTGCTCGGGTCAGTCGGAGGTGGAGAGGGGGTTGACACCCCCTGACCAACCCCAACACCCACCCCTCACCCCTCACCCACCCCGACACCTTCCCACCCCCCCAGACCAAACCCGACACCCCCCGGCTCACTTACCCTCCAACCAAACCCGACACCCCCACCTGACCCCCCCCCCAACCAAACCCAACACCCCCACCTCACCCGCTGACCGAACAGTGTATTTAATAATCTGTGTGCTACACAGTGCACTGTGAGCCGGGGGGGGGTGGGGTGTCGGGTTTGGTCTGGGGGGGGGGGTGGGAAGTTGTTGGGATGGGTGAGGGGTGAGGTGTGGGTGTTGGGGTTGGTCAGGGGGTTTTGCGGTTGGTGGGGGGGGGGTGAGGTGGGGGTGTCGGGTTCGGTTGGGGGGTAAGTGAGCCAGGGGGTGTCGGGTTTGGTCTGGGGGGGTGGGTGAGGGGTGAGGGGTGGGTGTTGCGGTTGGTCAGGGGGTGTTGCGGTTGGTGGGGGGGTGAGGTGGGGGTGTCGGTTTGCTTGGGGGGATGAGGTAGGGGTGTCGGGTTCGGTCGGGGGTAAGTGAGCCGGGGGGTGTCGGGTTTGGTCTGGGGGGGTGGGAAGGTGTCGGAGTGGGTGAGGGGTGAGTGGTGGGTGTTGGGGTTAGTCAGGGGGTGTTGCGGTTGGTGGGGGGGTGAGGTGGGGGTGTCGGATTTGCTTGGGGGGGTGAGGTGGGGGTGTCGGGTTTGGTCGGGGGGTAAGTGAGCCGGGGGGTGTTGGGTTCGGTCTGGGGGTGTTGCGATTGGTGAGGGGGTGAGGTGGGGGTGTCGGGTTCGGTCGGGGGGTAAGTGAGCCGGGGGGGTGTTGGGTTTGGTCTGGGGGGGTGGGAAGTTGTCGGGGGTGAGGTGTGGGTGTTGGGGTTGGTCAGGGGGTGTCGGGTTTGCTTGGGGGGGGTTCGGTGGGGGTGTCGGGTTCGGTCGGGGGGTAAGTGAGCCAGGGGGTGTCAGGTTTGGTCTGGGGGGGGAGTGGGAAGGTGTCGGGGTGGGTGAGGGGTGAGGTGTGGGTGTTGGGGTTGGTCAGGAGGTGTTGCGGTTGGTGGGGGTGTGAGGTGGGGGTGTCGGGTTCGGTCAGGGGGTAAGTGACCCGGGGGGTGTCGGGTTTGGTCTGGGGGTGTTGCGATTGGTGGGGGGTTCGGTGGGGGTGTCGGGTTCGGTCGGGGGGTAAGTGAGCCAGGGGGTGTCGGGTTTGGTCTGGGGGGGTGGGAAGGTGTCGGGGTGGGTGAGGGGTGAGGTGTGGGTGTTGGGGTTGGTCAGGGGGTGTTGCGGTTGGTGGGGGGGTGAGGTAGCGGTGTCGGGTTTGGTTGGGGGGTAAGTGAGCCGGGGGGGGTGTCGGGTTTGGTCTGGGCACCCACCCCGACACCTTCCCTCCCTCCAGACCAAACCCAACACCCACACCTCACCCCTCACCCACCCCGACACCTTCCCACCCCCCCAGACCAACCCCGACACCCCCCCGGCTCACTTACCCCCCGACCGAACCCGACACCCCCACCTCACTTACCGTCCCACCAAACCCAACTCGGATCCGTCGTGGGGGGGGGGGGGCAGAGCCGAGGGATTCTGGGGACCTTCGCAGGTGGGGGGGGCACAGAGCTGATGGATTCCGGGATTCCGTTGGGAGGGGGGAGGGGCAGAGAACTGAGGGATCTCCGGGGTTCCGTTGGAGGAGGGAGGGGTGAGCTGAGCGAGTGCGGTGTCTGTTGGAGGGGGTATTATGACATCATCACCACCTAACCGCCCAGCTGATGTGATTGGCCCTGAAAGACTTTCACCCCTGGGGGGCGTCAGAGGTGAGATCCGAAAATTTTTCGACCCTTACCAGCATCTAGACCCCAAGACCCCTCACTGTACCAAATTTCAAGTCTCTGGCTCAAACGGTGCGGGAGGAGTTCGCTGTCATACATACATACATACATACATACATACATACACCACTTGACTTTTATATATATAGATAGATAGATAGTGGAGGGGGGGGACTCTTTTTTTTTTTTTTTTTAATGAACTCAACATCTGTTCTGAAGAACTAAGTCTTCAGAACAGATGTTGAGAGAGAGGTTGGAAGCCATAAAAGGACAGTCAGGAAAGGGCTGCCACTCACAGGGAACTGCCTGAAAGAAGGCCAAGAGGCATACACAAGAGACACATTTATGGCCTAATTTCAGAAGTCATTTTGAAATCTCTGGGAGATACAGGGGCTCAGCAACTTTGAAAAATTAGGCAGCAATCAGGTAAGTGACTTTGGCTGAGAAAAGAAGAGGGTGGGGAGATTAAAGGGAGACAAGAGCAGAGGGGGAGGAAGGAAGGCACTACCTTGTGGAAGTCCTTGAAGCTGAGAACGAGGCTGAATTTGGCTCGGGAGGTAATGTGGATCCTGTGAAAGGATTTTAAGAAGGGTTGAATGTAATTGTAGCACTGAGGAGAGGTAGATGATTTTCCTACCCTGTTTCCCCGAAAGTAAGACATCCCCCGAAAATAAGACGTACTTTCAGTTTTGCCTCTTGCTGTAATAGAATGTAATGTAATTTTGGGAGCAAAAATTAATATAAGACACTGTCTTATTTTCGGGGAAACACGGTACTAATGTTTTGGGTGCATTGAAAGGTTAAGGAATCCGAAAGGCCAGAGAGGAGGGGTTGCTATAGCTGAACTATTAGATGCTCATTGCCTGGCTGATGGTTGGTTTGTTGGGTGTGGCCAAAGATGTTTGTACTCAGGAAATTCAAGCGGCAGGCTTTTGGCTGTTCCTGTCCACAGGTGTAATGGGGGCACAAGGTAATGTGGCCTCTCCTACCCCTTGCACCAGGTGACAGGGAATCAGAATCTGGCTCTTACCGTGTGATCTTGGGAACCTTGTGACACCATGTCACATGGGCTGGTCCTGTACCACCTGTTGCTTAGTGGATTTTGATAGTTTTCTCTCTCCCCCCACCCCACCCTCTCCCTTCACAGGACAGAATTGAAGACATGAGCAAGAAACAATCAGAGGAGGCCAAAACAGTTATCAGAATCCATTTTAAAATGGAGCAGCTTGTATACTGCCAGGACAACGTTTACAGACAAGACTTACAAGTTATCAGGGAAGAAACACCAAAGGAAGCAGCCAACAGTCTGAACCCGGCCTCCTTGAGTTTCACTTTTGGAACTGTCCAGAACCACCCTGCCATTAAGGATATGACTTATCACCTGGAGGCATACTTCAGTGTGAGTTTATGGATTCCTACCCCAGCTCCTACCCCACTCCTCTGCCTACCTCCACAGCTGTTTGGCGGTGTTGGCAAGCTCCAGGAGGGAGGGAGAGGAGCGGGAACGTGGCATGCTCAGGGGAGAAGGCAGGGAAGAGCCAGGACCAGGGTAGGAATTTGAAGTTGGAATAGGGGCAGGAAGGGGGTATAGTTGGGTGGGGACTTTGGGGAAGGGGTTGGAATGGGGGCAAAGCAGGGATGGAAAGAGGCGGCGGGGCCAAGGCAGATGGGGCTTCGAGCACCCACAGGTAAATGGGGAAGTCGGCGCCTATGCATGCTGCATCTGCCTTTTGATTGCTTTCCCTGCTCTAAGTTATATCAGTTTTCACCAACTTAATGACAAAACATATGCTACCTTAGCCCTATGTCCATAGGGCCCTGAACCATTTCCAGACTAAGTCATGGAGGAACCATTTCCAGACTAAGTCATGGAGGAACCATTTCCAGACTAAGTCATTTCCAGACTAAGTCATGGAGATATTCAGACTAACCATTTTTCCAGACTATAACCATATTTCCATAACCATAACCAGACTATAACCATATTTCCATAACCAGACTATAACCATATTTCCAGACTAACCATTTCCAGACTAAGTCATGGAGATATTCACTGGAGCAATCACAAAATGTTGTAGCTTCTTACTGAATTTTGCTAGCGAGCCCTTCCCACGTTCTCTCTTTGATAGTAATGTTTTAAAACCATCTTCTGTTTTCAGAGTGCGGGTAAACGTCTCTCCAACCAAATTCCTCTGATCATCCAGTTCTATATTCTTCAGGACTTTGGAGATAAATTACATAATTCA
The DNA here is from genome assembly GCA_032164245.1 of Sternotherus odoratus. Lineage (NCBI taxonomy): Eukaryota > Metazoa > Chordata > Testudines > Kinosternidae > Sternotherus > Sternotherus odoratus. The sequence continues at coordinate 167,656,022 of JAVMKO010000001.1, forward strand.
ATGCTGCAACTTTTACAAGAAAAAGAAAAATTGAGCTTCTTCCTTCAGGAACGGAAAGATGCTGCCGAACAGAGGCATTTTGTGAGTGGCCGAATTGATCGTCTGACACAAGCTCACCTTCGCTTAATGAAATTTTCTGTACTGTAGCCTTTCTGCTTTAAATGGTCTGTGTCAAATGTCAGTTCTTGGTACTGAAAAGATCTATATCAGAGCTTTGTATAACCCTTTAGAAATTGTGCGTGTCTACATTGGTCTTAAAAACTGAATTAACTAAATCAGAGTATAGCTAAATCATGTAATTGCTGTAACATCAGTTATGTATATGTCATATGTTCATCTGTGACTCATTTCATTTTTAAAGTCTTGTTTTAGTTAGTTTAATGTATAGCATTATGAATTTCTTATGCTTCCCCATATTTATGTTGGTACTGCAAAACATTCTGAATGTGTTCATTTTAACAAGTGACAACATGAGCTCTCTAGTACAGATCATACAACTTTCAGTAGGCAAATGAATTAAATCATATTGCAGTGAGAGACTGAACCAAAAGGATTATATTGTGTTATTTTGACAAATAAAGTACAGCAAACCCTCGATTTAACAGACCTCGATTTAACGGACTTCTGAGCAAGTCTGATGCATCCGAAATCCATTCCTCTCGGGCGGGCTGCCGGTTCCCGGCTCCCGCCCGAGTCCCGCCAGTGGGCAGGTTCCCAGCTCGCGGCTCCCGCCTGGGGGCGGGCGGGCTGGCTGCCGGGTCCTGCCCGGCTCCTGCCTGCGGGCGGGCTGCCGGCTCTTGGGTCCCGCCCTGGTCCCAGCAGCCGGGACCTGGGCGGGCTGGCTGACGGCTTCCGGCTGCTGCCCCGGTCCCAGCAGCCAGGACCCGGGCGGGCTGGCTGCCGGGTCCCGGCTGCCGCCCGGTTTCCAGCAGTGGACGGGCTGCGGAGCTGCCATCCCGACCCTGTGGCGGGCGGGCTGCTGCTCCGACAGCTCGTTTATTTTTTTTTATTATTAAATAATGGACTTTTTGATTTAACGGACACCCCCTCGCCCGAATTAGTCCGTTAAATGGAGGGTTTACTGTATACAGAATTTTGTAGAAGTTTAAAATATTGTGCACAGAATTTTTTTTTATATTTTATACAAAAGTGTAAGTATATTTTAAATGTGTGCTTTCCTATTCACTTTTTTTGTTGTGTTCTTCCACATGCTTTATTTTAGCCATGGAAACTATTTAGTCTATTTTAACATTTTGGAAGTATGGTACATACTAAAAAAAACCCCAAAAGGTAAATGTCACTTTGCAAGTGTAGTGTGAGGCTATAAAGCTGTTAGATGCTGGACTGAGATCCTATGTATGTGTTTGACACCTGATGTCCTGGCCCACTGGCAAAGAAACTAATCTGAATGTGGCTCAATAAGTAATGAGTTGACACTAAGTTGTTTCTGTGAGTGTGTACTGTAATTATGCTTCTACGAAACTCTACAAGTAGAGTATGAGTTTTAATAAAGCAACTGGAGTTGATACTATCAGACTGTTCAATAGCTTACCCAAAGAGGTGGTAGAGAAGTATACATAGCTCAGGTTGACCTGTGTTTGTTAGCCACCATGGAAGAGCTGAGGAGCAAATGGACCTAGACTGACCTATCTTTAATGTTGGCAACAGCCAAGTGGTGTGGAAGCTTTCTTGGCCATACTCAGCTCCAGAAATTGAAGTCTTATTTTACCACTGGGGGAAATCTGCATCACTGCGCATGTACAGAATTCATGTCCCCCGCAGAATTTTTTTCTCACATTTGGCTGGAGTGGCACTGCAGTTACACCTTTTGCCCATGAAGTGGCACCAGAACAGAGAGCAGCTGGCTGACCAGCAGTAACAGCCAACAGCTGGCTGCATTCCTCACAGCACCCTGCCTGTGGAGCCAGGTTTGGAAGCATGTGACATGCGGAGGGATGATACATAAGAGGCTGCTGGGGGAGGGGTCACTGACTGAGGTTCAAAAGGGCTGGTGGTGGGGGGACATATTTGGACAGGGGCTAAATGGAAATGTGCAGCAAGACTGTATAGGGGTGAGGGGTGACTGAGTGGGGATACAGACACAGGTTGGGGGAAGGAGGGGGCAGGGACACATGAGTATGAGGCAGATGTGCCTGACTGAGTGGGAGAGGCTAGAGGTCATCCAGGGTCTGCATGGGTGAGGCTTCCCAACTCCCTGACAATCCTTCCCCCTCCAAAAAAGCCCCTTTCCCATATTTCTCCCAACCACACCCAAGAATCCTCTAGTTTCACTCCCAGACTCCTTCCCAGCAATTACTTCCCTCTCCCTCAACTCCTGTTGTCAGTAGCTACTGGTGTGATGCTCTGCTCTTGTTTGATGATATCAGTTGGCTGCATGCATGTTCCCTTTGTGTGCTGTCTCAGCTCTGCAGATCACTGTCATAGCACACCCCAAGAGAAACCCCAAAGACCACAGACTCTAGTTAAAGTTATGAAGACACCTGGACCAGGTTTATTGTCAAATGAACCAGTCTCTAGCTCACCGGATTAGATATCGACGGGTCTGCTAGTGCATGTGTGCCCCCAGACAATGGACACAGCTCAGTCAGTGGCAGGACACTCCACTGCCCCCTCGACTGGACAAAGATGTGTCCCCTGGCTCCTACTTTTATACAGTGCAGGACCGATTACTGACCTCTACTGTCACACTGAAGTACAGCCCCTTGGCTCATTAGGGTGCTGTCTCCCCCTTTGATCATGTTGGTTCAAACAAACAGATCTATCCATCATGCTGACCTTTTGACCCTGTCTTTGGGATGCACCTGGCTGTTCCTTGTTGTCCCTGTGAAGTGTCCTCAGGATGTCCAGTTGCCATCTTGGTACAACTACTTATATCATTAGCATGTATTTTCTAGCAGCCCTTTTCTTGCCAAGTTCTGCAATTAGGGCCTGCCTCTGGCTCACAGCCCAGCTTTACTTAGCAATGCCTGGAAGTACTTTGGTTCAGGCTTCAGGCCTCAGGCTAGGCCTCTGATTAAAGAGTTTATATTTCAGGGCCTCATTTTACTACACCTGTTACACCAACTCCCCAAAGGCTTTGCACTGCTTCTGAGGGATGTGGGAAATCTGGTTCTGTATTGTAATTTAAATGAATTATTACTCAAAGTTCTGTATTGATTTGCCTATTTGGCAAATAAATATTTTCTGAATCTTTTTTGTTGTCTGTATTGTTAGACATATTTGCTGACAGGCATTTTGAAATTACCAAAATAATTGAAAGTGGTGGGATTATATTGTGTTATTTTGACAAATAAAATATACAGAATTTTGCATAATTTTAAAATATTGTGCACAGAATTTTTAATTTTTTGGTGCCGAATTCCCCCAGGAGTAATACTTAAGAACGCTGCCCCCAGAGGCTGCAAGGAAGGGACTCACACCTTTATCAGAGAATTAAAACCGAGGGATAAGTCCAACATTTCCCCTTTTAGAAAAATGTTAGCAGAATCAACAGAGTTGTTTTTGCATTTTGAGTACTAGGAAAACATACTTTAAGCTATCTGGTCTTAGCAGCTAGCTACATTGAGCTGAAAAATGGTAGAAGCTAAAAACCTAACTTATTTGTATGTGAGGACTCCAACGGGGCTTAAGCATAGGCTTAAGTGCAGTCCTGAATAGAAATAAATGTAACTATCTGCTTAAGAGCTTTCCTGAACTGGGGCCTTAGGAACAGCTCTCTGAGGTGCTATGGCTGGTACCCTGCAATGTTTATAAATTCTACAGAGACCATTGCTGAGCCAATGAACTTTTAGCATAAACTCAGGGCCAAGGAGCTATAAACGCCAATGCTGAAGCTAAAAACCCTCTGTTTTCTTTTTCTCCCATTCAAATACTGGTGCAATGAAATAATAATAATAAACAGTTAATGTTAAGGCTGAAGTATTCAAGCACTCTGGTTTCATTATGAAATTCCTGAAGTTAAGGATGCTCCACCAAAGTTAACTCAGCAACTTTCTACAGATGTGTTTTCTATTCTTGTTTTCCTTTTAAAATGTTAACTTCAATATATTGTTGTTTATAAAAATGTATTTACATAAAAAAGATGTAGCTCACAGTCCTATTAAAGAGGTAGTGACAGCCTTTAACTTTTAATTTGTCCTGGCCTTCGAAAACATGATATTCCAACTTTGTTTCTATTAATGCTATTTTTTTTCAAGCATATATAATCCCTTTATCAAGGGTCTCAGGTCTTTGTAGAGTGGTCCGTTCATCCAAATCACAGCTGTCTCTTTTATGATCAGAGCCTAAGTCTCTCTCTGATAGTTATGAACATGTTATTTCTCAGCAGGAAATGATAGGCTACCTTCCTGGCCTGCTGCTCCTCCTTAGGCTGTAACATGAAGGATGCTCTACTTCTTTTGTATACAACTATTTCCCAGCAGAAGCTTTTCCTAGGGTTGGGGTGAAGGTAAAAATGGGGACTTACCAGTACGGGGCTGGGTTGAGGCCAGCTCTGGCCCCCGGAAGGGGTGGGAGCCTCAGGCGGAAGGGGCGGGGCTGTGGGCTAGAGCCAGCACTGGCCCACCAGGTACTGGTAAGTGCCCTCTCCCCCACCGGGGTACTAGCGGCAGCCTGGGTGCTGGCAGTGGTTTAAAGAGCCCAGGGCTGTCCCAGGCCCTTTAAACTGCTGCTGGAGCCCTGGCTGCCACTGCTACCCCACGGCTCCGACAGGCTCTGGGGACTATTTAAAGGGCCGGGCCTGTAGAGGCAGTGGGAGCCCTGAGCCCTTTAAATAGCCCCCAGAGCCCCACTGCTATTCTAGGGTTCTAGGGGCTATTTAAAGGGCCCAGGGCTCCCCTGCTTCTACTGCCCCGGCCCTTTAAATAGCCCTTGGAGTCCCGGAACCGCTCCAGCAGCGGGGCTCTGGCTGCAATTTAAAGGGCCCCAGGCCCTTTAAATTGCTGCCTGGGGAAGCCAGGCTGCCCTCGTACAGCACACCGGCTCTTGCTGGTATGCCGTACCGAGGCGTATTGGCTTACTTTCACCTCTCCCTACGGTCCTTTAGAGTCACTTCCAAGATGTGCCAACCTTCTCGGCTTCCCCTCTAAACACCAACACCAGGCTCCCATCATCCCTAGCCCTGCTACTACCCTTCATACTTCAAGTCTGGGAAAGGCAGGAAGGCTTAAGAGAAGATTCTGTATTGAGTAGGGAGGCTCTCCTGGAACAGTGAATAAGACACCCCTAGAACAGGCCTTGTAGTGAAGCCCTGGGATGGGTTACCTGGGGAGGTGGTGGAATCTCCTTCCCTAGAGGTTTTTAAGGTCAGGCTTGACAAAGCCCTGGCTGGAATGATTTAGTTGGGGATTGGTCCTGCTTTGAGCAGGGGGTTGGACTAGATGACCTCCTGAGGTCCCTGTCAACCCTAATATTCTATGATTTTAGGGGGGCAGATGTGTACCTTATTCTTAGCAATGAACCTGGGAGCACAGCACATTGCACCCCAGCAGTGTCTGCAGCTGCTTCCCTATACTAGGAATGCTAGAATAAATGCCCCAGAGCTGCTCATCATCAGTACCAAGCCCTAACCATCTAGCACTGGGGAATACCAGCACTTCCCCTTCCATTTCCTTCCTCTCTCTCTCTCTCTCGGGGATTATAACTTCCTCTCCCTATTCCTAGTCTTTCCCTCCCCTGTTTTCCTCCTCCTTTTCTCTGTCTTTCTCTATCACATTTCCCTCTTTTCCTGTCCCTCCTTTCTCTCCACCTCTTTCACTCACTCTTTTCCCCTCTTCTCATCTCCCTCCTCATTCTTTTCTTTCTTTCTGTTTTCTTCCACACTGCTAAATTTTAAGTTTCAATTCTTGGGTCTGACTCAAGGAAACTGAAACTGACATTATGATGTAGGCAAAGAGAAAAACCCCCATGAATGACCAAATGTGCATGAGCCTCAGAGAAGTCTGCATCCGTGTCATTTTGAGGTGATTAAAATGGACGAATAGATAAAATTATAAACTGCTAGAAGAGAATTCTTGTGAAATTTCTTAGTTACTGTTGTATTGCAACCCACCTCGGGGGGAGGAGCTCAGGGGCTGGGCATGTGTGTGTTGGGGGGGGGACTCAGGGCAGGGGGTTGGGGTGTGGGAGGCTCAGAGCAGGAGGTGGGGATGTGGATAGTGCAGGAGTCAAGGCTGGGAGCATATGGGGGTGCAGGAGTCAGGACTGGGTGGCATGAGGGGCTCAGAGCAGCGGGTTGGGAGGGTGTAGGGGGAAGTCGGTCTGGGACAATCCCGGTTGTGGCCGGATTACCTGGATGGCGGATTGGCCCCTGCCCCACGCTGTTCCTGCCAAGGGAGCTGTGTGCCAGCTGTGTGGGGGCACTGCATTTGCAGGCAAATGGGGGGCGGTGGCAGAAGACCCCCTGGCCAGCTGCTCCCTTTCCCTTCCCTCACCCCCCTGGGACCGTAGCAGTGCACGCTGTAGGCACGGCACCTGCCTACAGTGCCCTGGTGTCCAGCCATATTGGCGAGAGAGGGGCAGCAGGACAGGCTGGGACACAGACACCTCCACTGTGCCTCCCGCCAGCTCCTTTCACTTGCCTGACTGCCTGCCAGTGCTAGGGTTACCATATTTGAACAATCAAAAGAGAGGACACTCAGGGGGGAGCCCTGCCTTAGCTCTGCCCCATCCACTCCCTCCCACTTCCCGCCCCCCTCAGAACTCCCAACCCCTCTTTACTCCTTGTCCCCTGACTGCCCCTTCCTGGGACACCCCCCCCCCCATCTAAGCCTCCCTCCTCCTTGTCCCGACTGCCCCAACCCCTTTCCACACCCCCACCCAGAACTCCCGACTCATCCAACCCTCCCCCTACTCCCTGACTTCCCCCCAGGGGATGATTGGGGGGGGGATAATGAAAAGTCAGCTGTTCAGCACCCCCCTCCTCCAAGCTCTGAGCCTGGCACTGGATTGCAGCCTCTTCCCCAAGTAGGTAGATGCCTTTGATGGGCTGGAATGGTGCGATTGTGTGGGGATGGTGGGGGGATGCATGGGAAAGTAGAGCAAACCCCCCTGCTGCACGCCTCCTTCCCCTGCAACAAGACTCCGAAGCACAGGGATGGGGAGGGAGCAGGCCTGGGGGGAGCCCGGTTTGCAGGGAAATACAGGCATGCCTGTGTCCTTTCTCCCGCCGTTGGGAGGGGGTGGGGGCCTCACTTGCTGCTGAGGAATATTCCTGCTGCCTCGTAGGGCTTTGTGCAGGTAGAGAGCTGCAGGTACCCCCACCTCTCCGCCACATGCCTAGGCTGAACATGCTGCATACAGATCCCAACTGCCCTTACCATGCCGAGGGAGGGCCGCTGTCTACACGTGCAGCCCAACACTCTCCCTTGCTGCTCTGCAGGGGAAGAGAAAGGGGGGACGGGAGGGCTCTGGCTGCTGGAGGCTCCAATGGCTGCAAGCGTCTCAGACCCAGCCGTCCAATCAGCCTCACCGCACTCTGCATGCGGAAGGGGGGAAAATCCCGGATATGTAAGGTGGGAGTGCCCCAGCATCCCGGGCTCTGTGTTCCGCTGGCTTCCGGTTGCGCTAGGGCTGCAGCTGCCGGCCCCTTGTCAGCCGGTGGCGGGGACCTCGGCATGCCATTAAAAATTGGCTTGCGTGCCAGCTTTGGCACACGTGCCGGGGGTTGCCGACCCCAGTCTATAAGGTGCTACAAGAGTCTGTCACTCCTGCAGATCCAGACTAACATGGCTACCTCTCTGATAATAAATTCCATTGTGAAACTAATTTACAGTGATGTTAAGGATACTCTCTCAAGTTAGTTTCATTTCCCTCTGATTACTGCCTGAGGATATGGATGGAGTTAGTGACAAAGTTGTAAAGGAAAGAAAGTGTATTGAATTGCAAAATCAATTCACAGTGCTGCCACCAATGGTAAGTTTTTGAGTTACTTTCATTTCTCCTGTTTTCTGTCATGTATTGTGGGTGGAGCTGGTGACAAACTGAAGAACAAAGAAATTCTGTATTAGTTTCTTCTTGAACTGAGCACAACGCAGGAAGGATTTTTTCCTTTGCCTCTTCTCAGTAAGTAAGTTTGTGGGTAAGTTTAATTCATCTCTTTTCATAGCTAAGTGTGGGTAGCTGGCAGACACTGCAAGGAAATCTGAAATAAAAGAGAGGAATAAACGAGATACTGTACATAGGCATCTTCCTTTTAAAATTATCAGTATCTCTGCCAGCATAAGGATACAAAATAAATACAAAGTTTGTTACCTCTTTATGAGGATGTGCGGGGAGCCAAAGTTTTAAATTGTTAAAATATGATGCCTTTTTAGATGTGTGTGTGGAGAGAGAGAGAGAGAGAGAGAGAAAACCTGGATAACTCTGTAATAGTTTTCAGTGAGTACTACATCTGGTCCGACTTTCATCTCCTGTGGAAGGCTGTGTAAAGTTAAAGTATAGAGAACACGGTTTAGACATAGGCACAGCTTGATTTCTATATTTGGGGGATGTTGGGGGATGTAGGGAGTGCTTAATGCCATTAATGGTGGGTATCGGTCTAACGTCCAGATTTACTGATTGACAGATCCCCTGTAGAGCCCTTTGGACACCCCTGTACTTGCATGGTGAACCCCCGCCCCGTATCCCATCCCTCCTGGAACCCCCTGCACCCCATATGGACTTCCCCAGATCCTGTACCCCTGCACTGGGAAGGAACCAATGGATCCCCCCTCGCTCAATCTTGCCCTCTCCCACTCCAAAGAGGTATTGACAGATCACCCCTCACTCCCACAGATTATCCCCCCCCCCGATCCTGCGGACTCCCCCGCACAGCACAGAGAACCCCCATGGATGCTGACCGTCCCAGGGAGGGACTAATAAGACACCACGAGCAGGATGGGGATGGGGATGCAGGGTCTGGGTTGGAGTTAGGGTGCGGGCACGGGATGGGGGTGCAGGGTCTGGGTGGGGGTTAGGGTGCGGGAGCAGGATGTGGGTTCAGGTTCTGGGTTGGAGTTAGGGTGCGGGAGCGGGACGGGGGTGCAGGGTCTGGGTGGGAGTTAGGGAGCGGGAGGGGGATGGGGTGCAGGGTCTGGGTTGGAGTTAGGGTGCGGGAGCGGGACGGGGGTGCAGGGTCTGGGTGGGAGTTAGGGAGCGGGAGGGGGATGGGGTGCAGGGTCTGGGTTGGAGTTAGGGTGCGGGAGCGGGACGGGGGTGCAGGGTCTGGGTGGGAGTTAGGGAGTGGGAGCGGGACGGGGGTAGAGGGTCTGGGTGGGAGTTAGGGAGTGGAAGCGGGACGGGGGTGCAGGGTCTGGGTGGGAGTTAGGGTGCGGGAGCGGGACGGGGGTGCAGGGTCTGGGTGGGAGTTAGGGTGCGGGAGCGGGACGGGGGTGCAGGGTCTGGGTGGGAGTTAGGCTGCGGCAGCGGGATGGGGTGCAGGGTCTGGGTGGAAGTTAGGGTGCGGGAGCGGGATGGGGGTGCAGGGTCTGGGTGGAAGTTAGGGTGCGGGAGCGGGATGGGGGTGCAGGGTCTGGGTGGAAGTTAGGGTGCGGGAGCGGGATGGGGGTGCAGGGTCTGGGTGGAAGTTAGGGTGCGGGAGCGGGATGGGGGTGCAGGGTCTGGGTGGGGGTTAGGGTGCCGGAGCGGGATGGGGGTGCAGGGTCTGGGTGGGGGTTAGGGAGTGGGAGCGGGACGGGGGTAGAGGGTCTGGGTGGGAGTTAGGGAGTGGAAGCGGGACGGGGGTGCAGGGTCTGGGTGGGAGTTAGGGTGCGGGAGCGGGACGGGGGTGCAGGGTCTGGGTGGGAGTTAGGCTGCGGGAGTGGGACGGGGGTACAGGGTCTGGGTTGGAGTTAGGGTGCGGCAGCGGGATGGGGTGCAGGGTCTGGGTGGAAGTTAGGGTGCGGGAGCGGGATGGGGGTGCAGGGTCTGGGTGGAAGTTAGGGTGCGGGAGCGGGATGGGGGTGCAGGGTCTGGGTGGAAGTTAGGGTGCGGGAGCGGGATGGGGGTGCAGGGTCTGGGTGGAAGTTAGGGTGCGGGAGCGGGATGGGGGTGCAGGGTCTGGGTGGAAGTTAGGGTGCGGGAGCAGGATGGGGGTGCAGGGTCTGGGTGGAAGTTAGGGTGCGGGAGCGGGATGGGGGTGCAGGGTCTGGGTGGAAGTTAGGGTGCGGGAGCGGGATGGGGGTGCAGGGTCTGGGTGGGGGTTAGGGTGCCGGAGCGGGATGGGGGTGCAGGGTCTGGGTGGGGGTTAGGGTGCGGGATGGGGGTGCAGGGTCTGGGTGGGGGTTAGGGTGCGGGATGGGGGTGCAGGGTCTGGGTGGGGGTTAGGGTGCGGGATGGGGGTGCAGGGTCTGGGTGGGGGTTAGGGTGCGGGATGGGGGTGCAGGGTCTGGGTGGGGGTTAGGGTGCGGGATGGGGGTGCAGGGTCTGGGTGGGGGTTAGGGTGCGGGATGGGGGTGCAGGGTCTGGGTGGGGGTTAGGGTGCGGGATGGGGGTGCAGGGTCTGGGTGGGGGTTAGGGTGCGGGAGGGGCTGAGGCTGGGACAGGGGGTTGGGGGGCGGATCAGTTACCTGCAGCAGCTCCCGTTTGGTGCGGGGAGTTCAGGCGGCTCCGCACGGCCCTGTAGTTGCCCCGCAGGCACCGCCCCCGCCGCGATTCCCGGAGCCGCCTCCCCAGTCCCACCCGCACGCAAGGCCTGTAGGGGCTGCAGCCCAGCATGAAGTGGGCCCCAGGGCTGCAGCCCGTAACGCGCCGCCCGGAGGACGCAGGAGGCGCAGGGGCCGCCGCAGAGACGCGGCGGTTTCCCCTTCAAAGCGACGCGTCTCTCCGGCTGGCGGCGCGGCCGCCCGGTGCCCCCGGAGTCCTCCGGCCCCGCCCGCTCCCCTGCGGCTGAGCCTCCCTCCCTGCTCCCCGCAGCCCCCTTGCAGGGAGCGCGCCAGTGTTGCAGCCGCAGCTGCACCGCCCGCCCCCCGGGCATTGGTCAGGCTCAGCACCCCGCCGGCTTTGCACAGGGGGGCGGGCGAGGCGGGGGCGCTGGAGTGGAGCCTGCGGGTGAAGCGGCTGCATCCGCCTCAGTCAAAGGAGGTATTGGGGGGGGGGGGGTAGAGAAGCAGAAAGTCCCCAGGGTGGGGGTTGGAACCTGCGAGGAGCAGTGGGGTGGGAAAGGGGGAGGGTCAATCTCCGGGAAGAGGTGAGGGCCCAGGCCTGCGCCCTGAGGGAGGGGGGCATAGCTACAACCAATCAGGAAAAAGACCTGGGAGTCATTGTGGATAGTTCTCTGAAGGCATCCACGCAGTGTGCAGCGGCAGTCAAAAAAGCAAACAGGATGTTAGGAATCATTAAAAAAGGGATAGAGAATAAGTCGGAGAATATCTTATTGCCCTTATACAAATCCATGATGCGCCCACATCTTGAATACTGCGTACAAATGTGGTCTCCTCATCTCAAAAAGGATATACTGGCACTAGAAAAGGTTCAGAGAAGGGCAACTAAAATGATTAGGGGTTTGGAATGGGTCCCATATGAAGAGAGATTAAAGAGGCCAGGACTTTTTAGCTTGGAAAAGAGGAGACTAAGGGGGGATATGATAGAGGTATATAAAATTATGAGTGGTGTGGAGGAAGTAAATAAGGAAAAGTTATTTACTTGTTCCCAAAATAGAAGAACTAGGGGCCACTCAATGAAATTGGCATGCAGCAGGTTTAAAACAAATAAAAGGAAGTTCTTCTTCACACAGCGCACAGTCAACCTGTGGAACTCCTTACCTGAGGAGGCTGTGAAGGCTAGGACTATAACAGGGTTTAAAAGAGAGCTGGATAAATTCATGGAGGCTAAGTCCATAAATGGCTATTAGCCGGGATGGGTAATGAATGGTGTCCCTAGCCTCTGTCTGTCAGAGGGGGGTGATGGATGGCAGGAGAGAGATCGCTCGATCATACCTGTTAGGTTCACTCACTCCGGGGCACCTGGCATTGGCCACTGTCGGTAGACAGGATGCTGGGCTAGATGGACCTTTGGTCTGACCCAATATGGCCGCCTTATGTTCTTATGTTCTTATGAGTGTGGGAGAAGCAGCTGAGGGAGAAAAGACCCTGGGGCAGTGATCCTGAGCGAGGGGGAGCAAAAGAAGCGGGGGCTAGGAGCAGATAAGTGGGTCTTGGGCTCTCTTTGCCCTGAGAGAAGCAGGGAGCATCCTCACCTCTCCCTGGGAAGAGGCTGGGGACAGCCCCCACTAAACTGATGCAGTCTCTCAGCTGACCAGTGTGCTCTCTGCCTTCCTCCCCGTCTGTCCTATTATAAGGTAACTTATACCTTGATCCTGCAGGGCAGATCATGGGTGTGCAGGGGTTTCTTTAGCTCTCTACTCCTAGGGAAGTCTTTTTTAGTTGTCTGTATTGTTACAGATCTACCTGCTTACAGGCATTTTGAAATAAATTACCAAAATAGTTGAAACACGCGTGATTAGATAGTATATGTGTCAAAATAACACAATGTGGAATTTTTTTAAATGCACAGAATTTTTAATTTTTTCACCCAGAATTCCTACAGGAGCAAAATAAGGGGTCAGAACTTCAGCTGGTACAAACCAACACAGGTCCATTGGTTTGAAAAGAATTACACCAGCGGGTTCCAGCAGGGATCTGGCCCAACCGATGACAATATTGTTCTGACTTTGTCCATAGTTATTACTATTGCAGAGCTGACTCCACTCAAGCCCATCTATCATTTCAGGAGCAGTATAGAAGAGTTGCTGGACCAGACATTTGCTTTTCAGTGACAGTTGATGAACAAGTCCCAGGGCTGCCGGGCATCTTCCTCTAGGAAGAAAAGAAGCAGGCAGGTACGTAGTGCGTAAAAGATCACAGCGAGTGATGCCGACACAGTCAGGGCCTGGAACTTGCTTGATGGCCAAAGAATCACAAGTATTCTTGGAGGAACACCCCCCGCACAGCCTAAAGCAGTTTTTGTGGGATCGTTCCCAACTCAGTCAGAAGAAGATTTTGTAGTACCCCTCCCACCAGAGTCAGAAAACAAGTTTGTAACATTGCCCACACCGGCACAGATCAACACAGTTTTTACAGGATTGCTCCCAACGCAGTCAAATGTGCTGTTTACAGGGTCAGACCCAGCCCAGTCAAAAGGAGCTTTTCCAGGATATTTCCCAGCCCAGACTAAAGCAGTTTTCCCCGGATTTCTCCCAACACAGTCAAAAGAAGCTTTAACAACACGGCAAGCAACAGAGTCAAAAGGAGCTACTGCAGTGCCACAGCCTGACATACAGAGTGCACCTCCACGGTGGACTGAGATTCAGAGACATATGGCAGCAACCCAGTGCGCAGAGTCTGAGAACTATCATCAAGAAAAGATGAAACAGGAAGGGGAAATCTCTGATTTTGAAGAGCAACAGAATAAGGCAAGTCAGATACTTGGCACTTGAGTGAAAACTGACACCTCTTCTGAGATTTTAATGCTCAGCCATGCAATTACTAAGATTTGGCCCTGCATTTCATTTACAGGTGTAAAAAAAATGTAGGCATAGAAAATAGAAGGGCCAAAGCCTAACTCCAACTTTCCCCTAGAATGTGTATCTTAATGAATATTCACAATAAGAAACTTTAAATAGGTATCACAGGATATGGGGTTTTGTTCTACATGAGGCTCCAGTGCATTCAATAGAAATATCAAGACTCTTATTTAATATTTCCTGTGTTTAACACTGAGAAAATCAGAACAGACATTTGAAAAGTCTATATTAAAGTTAATAAAGCAGTTAAATAATAAAGTTATTAGATAATAAGCATTGCAGTTATGATCAAAAATATTTTCCCCTGGTGATAAGTATTTTTCTTACTTATCACTAAAGATAACTATTCTGTATTTGTGTTTTGATATATTTATTGCCTGAAATAGTGTTTTTAATTCAGGGTGGAAGATAAGAATTTAGCTCTTTATCTCTATACACAGATACCAAATTTTAGATTAAGATAGGAAATTTCCTGACCTGTTAAGTCTTAAATTAGTGCTGTCAAGCAATTAAAAAAATTAATCACAATGAATCATGCAATTAATCATGCAGTTAAACAATAGAATCCCATTTATTTTTTAAAAAATTTGATGTTTACTATGTTTTCAAATATATTAATTTCAACAAAGAATACAAAGTGTACAGTGCTCACTTTATATTTATTTTTGACTACAGATATTTGCACAGTAAATGTATGATGCATTATAAATAAAAGAAAAAAATACAGTTACCAAAAATATCTGAACAAAGTACATTTGATGGGGGGTTGTTCTTGCTTCTCTTATTGTGTATTCACTTGCTAATTTATAAAATTCAGTTATTTGCAATGGATATTTCAGCCATTGGTGCAACTTAGCTTAATTTAGCTTAATTTACAGAAAGGTGTTTACCTTATCAAGAATACTACAGAAGGCTTGTTGCTCACAGAACAAAGCTAGTGGTATGATAGGGTGAAGTGTAGTTTGCTAATGATGTACATCATTTATGGCATAGACATGTTTAACTTTGCCTGATTCTGTGAAACAAATTAAAATTAAATGAAACACTATTCTTATAGAGTGCAGAACACACCTTGTACAACTACTATGAGGAGAAAATCCGTCCCTGTATTGATCTCATTGACTCCCTGAGAGCGCTCGGAGTAGAAAAGGACCTGGCTTTGCCAGCGATTGCAGTGATTGGAGACCAGAGTTCTGGGAAAAGCTCGGTTCTAGAAGCCCTGTCTGGAGTCGCTCTTCCTAGAGGCAGTGGTAAGAATTTACCTTTCAGCTTTTCATCTCAGAAATCTCACTTTTCCTTGAATCGCAGTGGTGTGTTTCTATCTGATATTCTGTAATTCATGCCGGTTTGGGGGCACTGAAAGTTGGGTGACGGTTCATCCCTGACATAACCCAAAAGAATTTGTGTTTTCCTTATCCCATCATAAGAAAACACTGTTACGATGAGACCTGTGTGGCAACTGGAATATCCCTTTTGTGGGAAATTCCACTATTTTGAAATTTGCTTTCATTCTGGGGGGGTATAACACCTCATACTTCAGACTTAACTGTGAAACAACTTTTGGAAACATTATTTTGGGTCAGTTGAAACATTTAGATTCAATAGCATTGGAGTGTTTTGTTTTGTTTCAATGTTGATTTTATGTTCTGTTATAACTTAGAATTGGTGGTGATTAGACCTCTAACAGTGAATGTCAGTGAAAATATGAGGTAGGATAAGAGGCTAAAATAGGAAAATAACTTGTTAAAAATAACTTAGACAAGTTAGATGCCTTCAGGTCACCAGGACCTGATGAAATGCATCCCAAATACTCAAGAAGCTGACTGACGAGATATCTGAGCCATTAGCAATTATTTTTGAAAAATCATGAAAGTCGGGAAACATTCCAGGAGCCTGGAAAAGGGCAAATATAGTGACAATCTATAAAAAGAGAAATAAGGACAACTTGGGGAATTACAGACCAATCAGCTTAACTTCTGTATCCAGAAAGATAATGGAGCAAATAATTAAGCAATCAATTTGCAAATATCTAGAAGATAATAAGGTGATAAGTAACAGTCAGCATGGATTTGTCAAGAACAATTGTGCCAAACCAACCTGATAGCTTTCTTTGACAGAGTAACTAGCCTTGTGGATGGGGGGAAGCGGTAGACGTGGTATATCTTGACTTGAGTAAAGCTTTGGATGCTGTCTCATATGACCATCTCATAAACAAATTAGGGAATTGCAAACTATATGGAGCTACTATAAGGTGGGTGCAAAACTGGTTGGAAAACCATTCCCAGAGAGTAGTAATCAGTGGTTCACAGTCATGACAGAAGGGTGTAACGAGTGGGAACCTTCAGGGATCAGTTCTGGGTCTGGTTGTGTTCAATATCTTCATCAGTGATTTAGGTAATGGCACAGAGAGTACACTTATTAAGTTTGCGAATGATACCAAGCTGGGAGGGGTTACAAGTGCTTTGAAGGATAGGATTAAAATTCAAAATGATCTTGGACAAACTGGAGAAATGGTTTGAAGTAAATAGGATGGAATTCAGTAAGGACAATGCAAAGTACTCCATTTTGGAAGGAACAATCAGTTGCACACATATAAAGTGGGAAATGACTGCCAGGAACGAGTACTGCAGAAAGGGATCTGGGGGTCACAGTGGATCACAAGCTAAATATGAGTCAACAGTGTAACACTGTTGTAAAAAAAGCCCCGCTCGACTCGCCCCCCCCCCCCGCTCCAGCGGCGTGGCTCGGGCCCCTCCCCCCCCTCGGCTCCAGCAGCGCGGCTCGCCTCGCCCCCCCCCGCCCCCCCCCCCCGCCCCCCCCCCCGCTCCAGCGGCGCGGTGCGGCTCAGGCCCCCCAGCCTCAGCGGCGCAGCGCGGCTCCCCCCCCCCCCCCAGCTCCAGCGGCGCGGCGCAGCTAGGGCTCCCCCCCCCGGCTCCAGCGGCGCGGCGTGGCTCGCCCCCCCGCCGCCTCAGCGGCATGGCGCAGCTCGGCCCCCGCACCCCCGACTCCAGCGGCGCGGCTCGGGCCCCCCGGCTCACGCGGCGTGAGCCGGGAGGCAGGAGCGTGCCAGCGCTTGCTGGCCGCCGGGGACGGGGCGGGACAGGCGCCGCAGCCTCTTGCCTGCCCGGAGGGGCGGCCATGAGGGAGCCTGGTGCCGCGGACCACCAGAATTTTCCTGCGGACCACCAGTGGTCCGCGGACCACCGGTTGGCGACCGCTGGTCTAAATAATACCTAGTCCTGCCATGAGTGCAGGGGACTGGACTAGATGATCTCTTGAGGTCCCTTCCAGTTCTCTGATTCTATGAAAATTTTGATTTGGGTGAATCAGCATTTTCTGATTCAAAACATTGCTGGAAATTGTCCGAAAAGGTATGACCATATCCCCAGGCAGTAAGTCACTTTTTTTCAGTCAGGTGGGAAGTGTTCTACTAGGTAAGAAGGACTTTTCACGGTTCAGACGGACGCCCAACCTTATTCATTACATTAAATAAAACAAACTCCAAACTCCCTGCCAGTTGAAAAATCTTTCAATTTGTCAGTAAATATTGAATTTTTATCACTTTTGCTATAGTATATCTAATTTTTGCTTAAGCATTATGGTTGATCTACACACATCAGGAACCATATTAAGGAAATATTTTTATTTCAAGAAATGCATTTGTTTAGATCTCTTCATAACCAGCAGCCAATTCCAATCACAGGAGGCTATAAAGGGGACTTGATATTTTAGCTTAGCTGTGTTTTCAGTTCAGTTGCTGCATTCATTGAGTATGTTACTGAAATTCCTTGAGGAATCTAATACGCCTCCACAGTTTCAGGGTGGCTCATATTTGGTGGGCAGTAATGTTTTAAGCACATTTTCTGATATCATCCAGCACTTCAGTATATTCCACACCATCCCTTATGCCAAAATGCAACTTTTAATTTAGTTTTCCATAGGCTCTATTTTCATATTTAAAATAAAGTTTTCCTTCATCAGAGCCACAGAAAGATTTTAAACACTGACCAATGCCTTAGAACAGTGGTTTTCAAATTTTGGGTTATGACCCAGTACTAGGAACCAGCCAGTGGGAACTGGAGTGGGGCAGGTTGACTGCATTGTATGAAGAAATTCTTCCTTTTTTTTCGTTTTAAACCTGCTCCCTGTTCTTGTGTTATAAGGAGTAAATTACACTTCCTTATTTACTTTTTCCACACCAGTTATGGTTTTATTGACCTCTTATCATATCTCCCCTTAGTTGTCTATTTTCTCATCTGAAAAGTTCCTATCTTATTAAGGGCATAACTTCACTATGACTTTAATTCGACTTTAACGACGTTAAGTCGAATTAAACATGTACCTGTCTTCACATACATGCCCTTAAAGTCGATTTAAAGGGCACTCAAAATCGACTTTGTAACTCCTGCTTGACGAGAGAAGTAAGGCTAAAATAGACTTCTCTACATCTACTGTGAGGCAGTGAAGAGGCATCTGATGTTAAGCCTCCGACCTCCGAGCAGCCCCACGGACCCCCCCGCCTGCCCAAACAGCCCCGCGCCGGACCCCCGCCTGCCCAAACAGCCCCGCGAACCTCCCCGCCTGCCCGAGCAGCCCCGCGAACACCCCCGCCCGCCCAAGCAGCCCCGCGCCGGACCCCCCCGCCCACCCGAACAGCCCCGCGGACCCCCCCCCCCCGCGCTCGCCCAAGCAGCCCGGCGCCGGCTCCCCTCCCCCCCCCTCGGGCGGGCGGGGGGGTCCAGCGCGGGGCACTTCAGGCAGGCGGGGGGTCCGGCGCGGGGCTGCTTGGGCGAGCGGGTCAGCTGCCTGGTCAATTTCATACTGGGGAATTCAAAGGTTGTGCTTGGGCAGCCCCGCGGACCCCCCGCTCGCCCAATCATCCCGGCGCCGGCTCTCCCCCCCCCCCCCCCCTCGGGCGGGCGGGGGGTTCCGGTGCGGGGCTGCTCGGGCGGGCGGGGGGGGGGGGTCGCGGATCTGCTTGGGTGGGTGGGGGGGTCCGGCGCGGGGCTGCTTGGGCGGGCGCGGGGGGGGAGAGGGGTTTCGCGGATCTGCTTGGGCAGGCGGGGGGGGGGGGTCCGGCACGCATTGCACTGTGGGCTACCTACCCACAGTGCAATGCGGGCTATGTCGACCCCTGCAAAAGTTCTAGGACAGACAGTGTCGACCACTGTCGACCTGCTGTCCTGGTGGGGACACACTGATTCGATTTTCTAAAGTCGAGTTTAGAAAATCGAATTAAGGGAAATCGACCTAGTCCTGTAGTGAAGACATACCCTAATTTCTCCTCATATGGCAGCTTTTCCATATTCCTAATAATCTTTGTTGCCCTTTTTTTAACCTTTTCCAATTCCAAAATATCTTTTTTGAGAGGGACTACTACATCTTCACATAGCATTAAAGATGTGGGCGAATCACGGATTTATATAGTGGCAATATGATATTTTCTGGCTTATTCTCTATCCCTTTTTTAATGATTCCCAACATTCTGTTAGCTTTTTGACTGACACTGCACATGGAGTGGATGTTTTCAGAGAACTGTCCACAGTGACTCCAAGATCTCTTTCTTGCATGGTAACAGCTAATTTAGACCCCATCATTGTATATGTATAGTTGGGATTATGTTTTCCAATGTGCATTACTTCGCATTTATCAACATTGAATTTCATCACCCATTTTATTGCCCAGTCACCCAGTTTTGAGAGATCCCTTTATAGCTGTTCACAGTCTGCTTTGGACTTAAATACCTTGTAGTTTTGTATCATCTGCAGATTTTGCCACCTCACTGTTTACTCCTTTTTCCAGATCATTTATGAATTTGTCGAACAGTATTGGTCCCAGTACAGACTCCTGGGGGACACCACTATTTACCTCTCTCCATTCTGAAAACTGAGCACTTATTCCTACCCTTTATTTCCTATCTTTTCACCAGTTACTGATCCATGAGAGGACCTTCCCTCTTATCCCATGACAACTTAATTTACTTAAGAGCCTTTGGTGAGGGAATTTGTCAAAGTCTTTCTGAAAATCTAAGTACACTATATCCACTGGATCCCCCTTGTCCACATGATTGTTGACCCCCTCAAAGAATTCTAGTCGATTGGTGAGATGTGATTTCACTTTACAAAAGACATGTTGACTCTTCCCCCAAAAATTATGTTCATCTATGTGCCTGACAATTCTATTCTTTACTAGAGTTTCAACCAGTTTGCCCAGTACTGAAGTCAGGCTTACCGGCCTGTAATTGCTGGGACGACCTCTGGAGCCCTTTTTAAAAATTGGGATCACACTAGCTATCCTCTAGTCATTTGGTACAGAAGCAGAATATGAACCCTGTGCTGGCACAGGAGGACAGCCACCTGCAGCTCACATGATCCAGTATGGACATGCAAAAGACCTTCTGACAGCATACACTGAAACTAGTGTCTAAATGGGAGACGCATTGTGTTCCAGGTATTTACGAAAGACACCATGTTAAAGCTCAGCAAAAGGTGGTGTTGTTCTGAGCCACTTACTCTGTCTCACAACAGAAGAAATGCCGGGGACAAGGCAGGTAAACCACAGTACTTCCAAGGCACTCTCCCGCATCCTTCCTTCACTTTGACACCTTCTTGGTAGGCCAGAGTGGAAGTCTCCTCCTTATTTGAATCCATCGAGTTTGGCTGGTATTTCTTAAGGAAAAGTGCCATGGAGATTAATAGAGTTGAAAACAATAGGGTTCTATGAAAATTAAAATCAAGACTGGATATTTTTTTCTAAAAGATATGTTTGCCTAGCATGACAGGAAGATATTGGCCTGATGCAGGAATAGCAGTGGATGCAATTCTGTGGCCTGTGTTATGTAGGAGGTCAGATGACACGGTCATGAGGGTCCTTCCTGGCCTTATCATGTATTAAAATTACCGTATATACTCGAGTATAAGCCGAGTTTTTCAGCCCACTTTTTGGGCTGAAAAAAGCCGCCTCGGCTTATACTCGAGTCAGTTCCTCCCCTCCCCGCCGGAAAAAAAAAAAAAAAAGCGCCTCGCTCTCCCGTCCCCGCCGCGCGGGCGGGCTGCCGGGAGCGTCCCGGTTCCCCCCTCCCCGCCGCGGGCGGGCTGCGCTCCCAGCAGCCCGCCCGCGGCGGGGAGGGGGGAACCGGGACGCTCCCGGCAGCCCGCCCGCGCGGCGGGGACGGGAGAGCGAGGTGCTTTTTTTTTTTTTTTTTTTTTTTTTCCGGCGGGGAGGGGAGGAACCGGGGCGTAATGCATATTTACTCTCCTTTAGGCAGGTTGAGCCAATAATGATTGCAATCAATACAACAGTCTTTAATCAGTATAGTTTTATTATAGAAGCTTCAAGGGTCTCCAACTATCAGATGCACTCACTTACATTTTGTGGGTGATTTACCGGATGTACCTTGTGAAAACTACTAAAAGAAGTTTAAAATGTATTTTCATTTGGAGTGAGTGAAAATCCTGATAGATATGGTATCTATTTTTATTTTTGAAATTTACCGGTAGCTGCTGCATTTCCCACCCTAGGCTTATACTCGAGTCAATAACTTTTCCAGCTTTTTGTGGTAAAATTAGGTGCATCGGCTTATATTCGGGTCGACCTATACTCGAGTATATACGGTAAACAGGGTTCTATGGAAATTACTCTTAAAGACCAATAGAAATTAATACACGTGTAGATTTTTTAAAAATAACCTTATACAAATCAATAGAAAATCATTTCCCTACTATAGAACAGGATCAGGGTACAATTCTACAGTAGGAATATGATACTTACAATGGCTGGGCGAGATATAGAACATCTTTCATAGACACACCGTTCAGGTTTCCCCTCTCTTCAGGTATAGATTACTGGTTTCCATTGCCCATTTTAACTATATGAAATAGCTTTCAAACAAATGTGAAATCTTTCAAAACAGAAAGAACTTTTAAAATATGGCCACTGCACAGTGCTGCATACACATGGGATGGTAGTTTTCCTCATTGCCCTACCAGTGCCCAGCACGTTTTCCCAACTCTCAGATATTCCACAGTGTGGGAACCCACTGAAACACTTTGACCATTCTTCTGCATATTGTGGGAAAAGCTACATTCTGTGGTGTGCTCTGTACCCATTCAAAGTAACAAGGATGATCGTTAACAGAATTCACTCTCTTCATGGACAACTGCAGGTATTGTCACCAGATGTCCCTTAGAGCTCAAACTGAAAAAACTGGCTCCTCAGCAGGAGTGGAAAGGGAAAATTAGTTACCGGGATATAGATGAAGAACTTCACGATCCCTTGGTGGTGGAAAAAGAAATAAGAAAAGGTAAGTGCTATTTATTGCATTCTGATTTAATTCATTAGATCCTGCTTTTCATCCTCTATTCCAGGCCCACACAACCCGGAAAGTGTC
Source organism: Sternotherus odoratus (assembly GCA_032164245.1). NCBI lineage: Eukaryota > Metazoa > Chordata > Testudines > Kinosternidae > Sternotherus > Sternotherus odoratus. The sequence goes on from JAVMKO010000001.1 coordinate 167,677,930, forward strand.
GAGGGCCATATTACTCCAAATACAACAGCTGCGAGTCAAAAAGGTCCTGGGGCATCCCCACCCTGCCCCAGGACCTGCCCCCTCCCCACTTGGCCCCCTCTGGCTTGTTACGTCCCTCCTAGTCAGTCTCCCATCCACCACTCCCCTCCTTTCACCTCCTCCCTCCCCTGCCACAAACCCCCATGCCCGCCCCTAGAATCCCCACTGGCTCACTGCTCGCCTCTTTGCCTACCCACTGCTTACCCACCAACTCGCCTCCTCACCCCCCCTCCAGCCACTGACTTGGCGCTCCCCCCCTCACCACCACCCCCAGGCTCGGCACCGCTTGCCTGCTCACTCGTCTCCTGACCCCTTTGTCTGCTGGCTCGCCACTTGCCCACCGCCACTGCCCGCCACTTACCCGCCCGCTTGCCTCCTCACGCTGCTGCCGCCTCTGCTGCCTCCCTGCTCGCCCACCCACTACTTACCTCCCCATCCCACCCCTCTGTCAGCTCGTCCACCTGCTGCTTGCCCCCTCCCCTTCCCCACTGACCGCTAGCTCGCCACTCATCTCCTTCCCCCTCCACACCCGGCTTGCCACTCACCAGTTCATCTCTTCTGCCTGCGGCCACCTCGCTCACCTACCACTTGCCTACCACTACCTTCTGCTGCTGACCCCCGCCGCTGGCTCACCCTCACACCCCCACCCACCACTGGCCTCTTCACCTTCCCCCGCCTACCTGCTCGCTGGCCGGCCACTTGCTCTCTCCTCATCCCCCCTCCAATGCCTGCTGGCTCAACTCTTCACCCAGCCCACCCGCTGGCTGTCCAGCCAAAAGTCATCACGGGCCGCACAGTGAGCCCCCACAGGCCGTATGTTGTGCAGGCCTGATCTATTCCCTTCTGTTAGGCAGCATAACATTTCCCAGATTAACAACTTGATCCTCAGGGCTGAGAATGCCAAGAACACAGGGAGCCACATTCACAGCTGAAATAAATCAGCTTAACTCAGCTGATCTTAGTGGTGTTGCAGCATTTTACATCAGAAGTGATTTGCTCGGGTGAGCAGCTTGGGCCAGCCACATGGGGAGGAGAAGGAGGGCCAGCCCTGTGCCATATCCCGTCTTCCATATTTCCAAAAAGGTCACCGTACTCAGTGCCCTCTGAAATGTCTACAGGGGGAACTCACTGGCTGACTTGAGTCTCTTCAGTGGCCCATCAAACATGGATGGTTATACCTGATGGAAATCTGACCCTGGGAGGTGGAGGGTTACCCAGGAACACAACACATGTTTGAATACAAATACATAGCAAATATTCATAACTTCACATACAAATATGATACATGCATATAAACAGGCTTATTATACTTAGCAGTCTATAACTTTTCTGTTGATACCTTACATGAAATACTTTTTCCAAATGTATGGTAATTTTGTAACAGTGGTCACCTTCCTTTTATATAGCATCATAGTGTACATTTATTCTCAAAGATTTTCAAGAAATATTGTAAAAAACTGGTAAATTAGCAAGTTCGTGACATAAAAGACAAATAAGCTAATTATTCGTCTGAAGGTTTCTCATGAGAAATTTACTTTGATATCAAGAAATAGCAGCACTACACAGTTATAAAATGATGTCATTATGTTGAATTAACAAATCAGCCGCATGTACTAACATGCTTCTGTGAGGTGGTGTTTGATTTAGATAGTATGGTCTGATGGCTAAAGCAAGTACAGGCACTCAATATCCTTCCATTCTGTTCATGGCTCTGTCGCTGATTTGCTATATAAACTTGGACAGATCACTTAATCTCTATGCCTCACTTCATCCATGTATAGAATGTGTATAATAATCCTTTGGACCTTGCAAGGTTGTCAGGGATTAACTAACGCATGTCCAGCATTTGGAGATGAGGACCCAATTGTGTAAATACTATTGTACTGGTATATTATTATTTTTATAAGCCATATCCACATATTTGATTTTTGTACATTGAAATCTCTGAAAGTTTAATTCATAGACCAGGGATTGGCAACCTTCAGCATGAGGCCTGTCATGGAAATCCACTGATGGGCTGGGACGGTTTGTGTGCAGCATCCATTGCCTTGGAACAGTGAACCGTGGCCAGTGGGAACTGCGATTGGCCGAACCTGTGGACGCTGCAGGTGAACAAAGCATCCTGGCCTGCCAGCAGATTTCCCTGACGGGCTGCATGCCAAAGGTTGCTGATCCCCTCAAAGACAGTGTATTCTTCAAGTTTTATTAAGGCTCAAATCCTGAAAAGGAGTCTACTGATTTCTATGGGATTTTTGCCTGGGCAGGATTGTGTCCCAAAATGCCTTTCTAAAAAAAACCAAACAGATGGCAACAGGAGTTTTTCAGTTCTGATATGTGCTAATCTAAACTTTGCTTTTCTTCTCTTTCCTCCTTTGTAGCCCAGGATGCAATGGCTGGCGAAGGAGTGGGCATTAGCCAGGAATTAATTTCCCTAGAAATTAGCTCCCCAAATGTTCCAGATCTGACGCTGATTGATCTTCCAGGGATCGCTAGGGTAGCTGTGGGGAATCAGCCACAAGACATTGGAGAACAGGTAATGCACATACATGTTCTGAGCTCGGAAACAGTTAAGTTACATTAGTAGAGATCTATTTTAGTAGAGAAGTATCTTAAACAGAAGGTTTTGTTGGAAGATCTAGACAATAATGTTCTATACAGTTCTCTTAGCTCATAACCAGAATTAAAGATGTTGTAGATAACATATAGAACAGTTATTGATGGAGGAAGTGTTGAAAAGAAATATGGTGGTCACTTAGCATGCTGCTCAGCCTTACAAAAAAAATTCGGCAGAAGATAGCTCGAAACTTAAGAAATTTCTGTCTAGTGTATTCTTCTACAACTGAGGATCATGGTGTGTAGTAAGGAAGAGACAAACTGGCTCCAATATTAATTTTACTGTCTCTCAGTGCTTCCCCACATAATGGATCAAATTCTAACCTCATCAGAGTTATTGTGAACTTACAGCAGTGTATGTGACAGCAGCATTTGACCCACATTTTTCTGAATTGTGTAGAATGCTATATGGAGTGAAAAAGATAATGCATAAAATAGAAGTGAGTGAGGATTGTATTTAATATAGAAAAGGTAACAAATTAAAATATTTATAATTCGAATAAGAATACTGCAAGAATAAGGTCACTTGTAATGTAGCCCAAGTGTTAGCAGGATCTTAAGGGGTAGATGGTGTTATACAGTAGATATGTGTATTAGTACCTCCACCACGATACATGTAGATTGTAATGAGAGTTGCAAAGACTTGACAAATGTCAGCAAAGGTTGATTAAATGAGAAGTGTTTGGCCATGTATTGTAACAGTATCAAAGATAATACAAGTGGGCTCTCTAATCCAGCCAGAATTCAGGGGCAAAAAACCACTTTATTTTGTGATGAAATTACAATAATAATTTGTACAACTCTACTCATTTTATCCACAATAAAATGGTTGGTGTGACACCAGCTGTACATGTCAATTGTCCTGAATGACCCACTTTCTCCAGATGCAAAATAAGGGAGATAAGTAAGTAAAAGTAAGATAAAGCATCTTACTTTTTGAATATGACAGAAAATGGTGCTGAAGGGAAATATAGAAGACAAGGGAAGATTTATGGAAACTCAGACAGGATAAGAGTTACATGAATTCAATAGAAGTAGAGCTGTGTGAACCTTAGGCAATACAACACAAAACCATGAGAAACTCTGATTGTTGGGATTCAAACATGGGGAAAAAACAGCCAAATTTCATGTCAGTTTTATTTACTTTTTACCAATCTCTCATTGAAAGGCAAGGACATTTTGCTTTCTTTTGATAGGTACACTTTTGAGATGGATGTATTTAGCGCTACATTTTATCCGACCTTGACGTGTCAATATAATCCAATTAGATTTTTTTTCTTAGCTGTGCATTTAGACAATCGAATTTGGTTGTCTCTAATGCAAATAAAATATCATTAGCATATTCATCATTGAATAGATTGTGTACCTAGCCTAGTAAATTTTTATGACCAGTTCCCAAGGCCAGTATAATAGTACTTTGTTCTGGGGCATGTATCATGTTTGGATTATGTTTAGATAATCAGTCTGAATTCAGACGCTGAAATTTGCGCATTCGTTTCTATTGTATGATTCTATCCATCGTGTGTATGACATTCCACCTAGTCAGATGACGAGGAGCCTGGCATCCAATGGCATTTGTCACAACAAACTTTACTGCATGTCTTTCTTGCCATATTTCATTACAGATCAAAAGTCTAATTAAAAAATTTATTGATAAGCAAGAGACTATCAATCTGGTAGTGGTGCCAAGCAATGTGGATATCGCAACAACAGAGGCACTGAAAATGGCTCAAGAGGTAGACCCTGATGGAGAGAGAACTCTAGGTGAGACATACTTTTAAAAATAGATATGGGGGAAGGTAGGTCATAGAGTTCTAATATTCTTTCCCAACATACACACCCCAACCCGGCAAAGAGTTACCCGCTATGAGGAAAAAACAACCAGTATGAAATAACAACATGAATTTTTCACACCGATAAAAGGGAACCAATAGCTAAAGGGATAGCTCAATTTGGGACCCTTCTGCCATTGATACTATGCCTATAAATATCTTGAAAACTGAAAAGATTAAAAGGTAATATTGTAAAAGCTGTGCTATTAATTTGGTGTTCTTGGAAAAGGTGGGGAAGGAGATAGGGGTAGGGATTGAAGGGACATACAGTACCATTGTAGAAGTCACTTTAGCATATGTTACAGGGAACATTCCTGCATTGGGTAACTAGATACCCGCAATAGATCTTTCCCATAATCAATTTCTGTCCTTATCTAATCTTCTCATCATATTACTTCCCAGGGATCCTGACAAAACCAGATTTGGTGGACAGAGGAACTGAGGAGTCGGTTGTTGATATCGTACGAAACCTTGTCATCCACCTAAGGAAGGGTTATATGATTGTTAAATGTCGTGGGCAGCAAGACATTCATGACAAGCTGACGCTGACCTCTGCGATCCAGAAGGAGAGAGCATTCTTTGAGCAGCATGAACATTTTAGGTAGTTTTCAAACAGTTAAGGGTACAAAGTCCATTGAGGTCAATGGAAAGATTCCTGCTGACTCCCATCGGATTTGGATTAGGCCCACAATGAGAATTATTCTCGAGCTTAGTTTGTGGTGGGTTTTTTTGTTTGTTTTGTAATATCTATGTGGTAGTGTGTTCCAAAATTCAAGAAAGAGTTTACATGTCAAATAACTTCTCTTAAACTCAACTTCTTTTCAGATTCAAGTTGATTTAAGCCCTGATCCAGAAAACCATTTTAAAACATGCCGACCATTAAACTCTGAAGTAGTCCCAAAGGAGTCAAGTTCAGCACTTGATTTAAAGTGCTTTGCTGGCTCAGGCATTAATGCATATCGTTCTGTGCACTGGAAAGTATGGGGAAACTCACAGATATGGTCTGTGTCAGGAATATGCTGTCCTCCATAGATGATTACTCTTCAGCATTTCATGCATAAAGAGAATTTTGGAACCCGAATGTACCATATATAGGAGTACATACATTCTTATAATACAGAAATAAATGTGGATATTCTTATCTCATTATTTTCTGAATTTATGGTTCTGAACCTTTTTCTGCTCTGTCTGTTCAGAAAACAGCTCACAATTTCAAATCTAATCTTGCACAAAAGCAGATTTGGCTGGATGTAGTCCGGCTATGGCTGCACCTTCACTAGCATTCCCCTGCTTGATCAGAAGAAACTGGATTTACCTGCTTTGAGTTGCAGAACTAGGGAAGACACTGCTCTCGTTTGGCAAATGTGAGTCGTCTATATTCATATTCCTTACTCTGTTTCAGAGTTCTTCTGGATGAAAACAAGGCTACTATCCCTATTTTGGCAGAAAAACTTACAACCGAGCTTGTGGAACACATTAATGTAAGCTAACAAAGAAACACTTTACATCAGGTTATTTACCTCGGAAACCATTTAAAAAAAAATAGGACCCAATCCTGCAGTTTTGGAGGACTGGACCTGTAGATATTATTTCTAGAAGAGCCTTTAATTACCCTGCCTGATGGCAAACTGGAAGTACCTGGTCCACCATAAAGAGCCTTGGCTTGGCAGTCAGGTGTAGAGCTGGGAGATTAATTGATTTTTCAGTTCAGCTGCACGACCGGGAGTATAATCAGGGGAAATATTCATTTTAGTTCTAATAATGTTTGGAATTTGTCAGTACATTGGAAAAGTCCAGCTCTTCCCCAGGTGAAACTATCAGGTCATATTCAGATAGTTTTGGGTCGACCAAAACTGCTTTTTTCAGTGAATAAAGTATTCATTCAAAAAAAATTTACCCAGCGATACTCAGTTGACCAATATTCTATTCTCAGCTTTGCTGCTGACCTACCATTTAACCATGGGCAAATCACTTGATCTCTCTATGATTCAGTGTTTCTGTCTTTAAAGTAGGGATTCTGATACTTGCTTTCCTTTGTAAAGCGCTTTGAGATCTATGGATGAATACTGCTAACCAGAGCAAACTATTATTGTTATTGTCAACTTTCGGAAGCCTGAATAATTTATATAGAGTAAATATGAAATATTTTAGATACTATGTTTGCTTGTTATAAACAACTGTTTAATAACAATGAAAAGGTTGCTAAGATACACTGGTTCTCTAAATAGGATGCTGTCCTAGACCAGCAAAGCAATACTGGTTTGTTTTTTTTATGTAAGAGAAGCACCAAAGAACAGCAGTCTTTAAAACTTCCCCATTCTTTTCTCTGTACGGGCAGTGTTGGTTTAGACTACAGATCATACCTGGACTTTTAAGGGCAGTGCAAGATTCATAAATCTCCATGTCACACTCTGAAATGTTCTATTTATTTCAAATAATGGAATTGTCCAAACAGTACAAGTATTATTTGTTTCTCCCCTAGAAATCTTTGCCCGCTTTAGAAGACCAAATAAACATTAAGCTCCAAAAAGCAACTGAAGAGTTACGCAAGTATGGCAAAGGCACACCAAAAGCAGAAGGCGAGAAGTTGTTTTTCCTAATAGATGTAAGTATAAATATGTATTTGGTTGTGGGGCACAGCAGAGACAGCTAAATAATTACTAAACTTTCCTGAGCTTATCAAAATCAGGTATTTCAAAGGGAACAAATTCATTTCTCCCATCAACACTTTGTAGGGCTTTCATTGCTTACAACACACATAACCCTAAGTGCATCCCTGGATTTAAACAATGGGTGCATTGGGCTCATGGTGTCCAGTTTGATGATATATTTTGCCCAAAAGGTTCACAGGACTTAGAAAAGTGGATATAAAATAACAAAGACTTACATGCATATTCCCTTAACGAAGCTTAACCTCTCTGTCCACAGCTCAACCAGGTCTGGCTTCTTTTTCATCTCTGAGTTGCGAGAACCAGTCTACACTGCTTGCAACAAGCTTCCCCTGTCTCTGACTGAGACCTCTCAGCGTGTCAACTGTTTTACAGACACTTTCAGGGCCACCCCTCCCCTGTCACTTGAAGTTCCCTCCTGTAACTATTGTCTGTGAGGACTCAGCTTTGTCAAAGCAAAACCTGTTAATTTCACGGGCATCTGGAAGTAGCATCTCCCACTAATGGCTCCATTGCTCTCTTAGCTGCTATGAAGATGTGTACCTGAAACTGTCTGATCAGTTAATCTTAGTTTTGTTTTCTGCCTAGGACAACCCCCAATTCCAGTCTGATTTAACCCTTTGAGTCAAGTAGGCAGCAAAACAAAATGGAACAGGGAATCCAGGTCAAACATAATATTCAGTAGAAATAATACAGACAGTGAGCTCCTGAGAAAGCCAAGGTCTTTAGTCACAAAATGTAAGTTTCAGGGTAATGCAGGATAGAGGAAGCTCAGATGAGTACATTTACTCAAAGGTTTTAATCTTTATATCCACATATCTAGTTGGCCCCCACAGAAGCCCATCTCCCAGAATGAAAAATTAAACTAACAAAAGATGGATAACGTATGGCAGTTTCTACCCAGCCTCGCTATTGTCACCGGGCTCTATTGCTCACTGCTAATTGTTGTGATGGCTTCTCAGTGGTCTGTATGACATGAGTTGGTGGTCTCAGCAGTTCTCCGTGGACAAGTGTCCACAATAAGGAAAAAAGAAACCTCACAAGCCATGCTGATTCCTAGCGCTCTCAGCAAAGAAGCCAAGGACTGAATGAACATTGGGAATGAACTACCCCTCCAGAACAGGACTGGGGCACAGGGACAGAATGCTGGTGGAGAAGCCTGTACATCTGGCTGAAAACTAGACAATGTCAGACTCAAAAGCTGTCAGAAGCAGTTAAAAAAAATTCAAAAGTAGGTGTTTAAAAATAAGTACCGCAAGCTACATATAGGCATCCAAACGAATGGTCTGATTTTCAGAAATGCTGGGCACCCATCCATTGCTATGAAAATCAGGCCACCTCTAAAGGTGCATAAATCTGGATTTAGGAGCCTAGATATAGGCACCCATTTCTGAAAATCTTGGCTTAAGTTAGATCAGCTTTTAGGGTAAAGAGAATTAAGATTTAGGTTGGGATTTTCAAAAGCACCAAAGTGAGTTAGCTGCACAAATCCCATTGACTTGTAGAGCAGTTCAACGCTGGATAGCACTTGGTCAATATGACATTATAGCGTTCCATAGTTACGTCTCAATGATTTCCATAACACACGTCCTCAGTTTACAAATATAAGATAATGGTTGTTTTTTCTTACTGACAGACCTGCAGCCTCAACATGGATACTTTTTAAAATGTCCTCCCAGTAATACAGGTTCTGCAGAAAAAATAGTCCCTCATTGTTGATACTTGTGTAACTCCACCAATCTTCATTGGCTTTGCATAAATCTAACTGATTGGAATTTAATAAAAGATTGCCTTGATCCACAAGGAAAACAGAATCAAATTCACTCATGCTTAGCTATGTTGCCTTTACAGAACTCAGAGTATTTTGTTTTCCTTTCTAAATCTCACCAGAAAATCAAACTGTTTAACCAAGACCTCATGAGTTCAGTGGCGGGAGAGGAAAAGTTGCTTGAAGATGAAATTAGACTGTTTACAAAAATCCGCACAGAGTTTCAAAAATGGGGGAAGATACTTGATGACAGTGCATTGACTGGTAAGTCTTACAGGGGATTGCCTGTGAAGCTGCTATGAAATACTTATTTTGACTGAAGTTGTAATACAGCTAAAAGATCATGTTAATCAAATTTTACAACGTGAAGTGATGAGAACTTGTCTACTAAGATCCCCAGCTTTTGTGAACGCACATAGCTCCATTGAAATCAATGATTTCCCCACTTCCATTGAAGTCAATGGTGCAAGGATAATTTCACCAGCTGACAATGTGCCCTTGATTCTTTAAAAAAATCTTTTAAACAAGTTATTCAAAGTCTATGGTTTAAAGTCTAGTAATTTTTGTGTAATAAAATAACCACCTAAAGAACACCCATATTTCCCAGATAATCCAGTCTGCTAATTGCTTGCTGAATCGAAATCTAAAAGAAAAAGCAGTACAAAACATTTCTTAACCTCTCAGAATACCCATTAATTCTTCCTCTTGGTGAACATGTAGCACACATTTCTGTCAAGCAGCACCTATTGCTATGTTTTTAGTTGTCCATGCCTGTCTACATAAACATTGCTAAATGTAGTACTAAATGAATAGTTACAAAATGTATGCAGAGGTACACGTCACTGAGGGGCAATTGCATATAGACACAGGTGTATTGTATTGCCTAATCTGTCCTATTTATCCAGAGCCAGTTAATTTAAATGTATTAGGTGAGTTAAAGTAGGGAAACAGGTGGAAAGAGGAAATAGCAGGTGAACAAAAACACAGGAAAAAAAGAAGAGGAGAAAGCCAGTAAAAACTAGTTCCTTTTTTATGTTACTTTTTCCCTTTGAGAATCAGTTGAAGCACTTGTGTGTGTGAATGGGAGGTGCCCCTATATTACACGTAAAATGGAGATAATACTTCCTCCTTCCTTTAGAACGTAATTTGAGATCTACCCATGAAAAGCATTGTGTATGAGGCAGGTATTGTTTATATAGCTGAAGTCATTGCAAAGTAAGTTCATCTAGAAGTTCTAGTTGCAGATCATTAGAGAGCTGGGATAAATGGAACAGTCAGGACATTTACTAAATTATGCAGGTTTTGGGGCTTCCTATTGTAAAATACATTAGAAGATGTTTTTTCTGGTTGACTGATTAATTTTACAAATCCCTATACACCTTCCTTCTGAAGTTTTCCTCTCAAACTCCAATCTATTTGACACAAACTACAGTAGACTCTCGATTATACAGGATTGGGTTAAAAAAAATGTCAAAGGATGTCAAAAAAATTACACGTAACTCGCAGGGCCGGCTCTGGCTTTGTTGCCGCCCCAAGCGCGCGCACACACAAAAACCCTCCAGAGCGCAGGCAGCCAGTGAACCAACATCCCCTCCCCCCCGATGCAAGGTGGCTGGTGAACCAACCCCCCCTTCCCATATTTCCTATGGATAGTGATTATCTGGGATGTTATTAAGCAGGATTAATTTTTTCCCTATCATCCTGGATAATCGAGTCTACTGTATAACACAATTTTTTTGCAGTGTTTAATAAGCCCATAAATTTCTGGAATCTCTTGGAACTTCTAGGAGGAATGGTCCTTAATAATTGAACGCAGAGTAATCTGAGCACCTCCTGCCTCCAGCTATGCATGATTATGCTACCATTTCTAAATCCATTCATGATCAGTGAAGATTGGACACGTTTTTAAAGCACTGGTACATGTGGGTGAGAGATCGAAAAGGGGAACACGTATTATTTAGGATGGCAAATTTATCCAGTGTTGACAATGTTTTAGTGATGGTGTTGTTTGAATGTACCAGAAGGTCTAGAATAGACTTCCTTAGTTGTGGCAGTTTTTCAGCTGCGGAAAAGATATCCAACTGATAGGAGTTGCTGTACTGGATCAGACTACTGGCCCTTGTTCTTGTTTCCATTACTTTTGTGAATGAAACGGTTCATTCTTAGAAGTAGTAATGGCATATTTTGGCTCAGTTCTACAGAAATCAATTTGCTTGAATGATCCGCTGTGTATTAGTTCTTCCAGTCAAGTGTCTTCAGAAAAAAGAACTAAACTTCCACTTTAAATCCATATTTTTTTAAATAAATTTATTGGATTTGGTGTATTTAAATACTGCTGTTGTTTTAATGTTACAGTTAGAAGAACTATACAACATGAAGTGTGGAGATTTGAAAAACAGTATCGTGGAAGAGAGCTCCCAGGCTTTGTCAGTTACAAGACATTTGAGACCATTGTAAGACAGCAAATCATGACACTAGAAGAACCAGCTATTGAGATATTGAAGAAAATAAATGGTGAGTTTCGTTTACTAAGCTTATCCTAAGCTTTGGAAATATTGGTTTGTCTACATTTTGATTGACATGGCGGGAGCGGTATTTTGGCAGCTTCAGGCAGCGGAAAATGAATCTGAATCAAACCACTTTCAGGCTATGAGACAGATCTCTAGACTTCAATCCTCTGTGCCTGACCTTCAGACTTTGATTGTACCAGTTCCTAAATGGACAGCATTTCTGAAAAAGTTAGAAATCAACCATGATAGGAAAATGAAGGCTCATCATAGGTATGACAAGGCGGGATTAAAAGTTGCATTGATGTGGCATAGCTCCATGGTACTGTCATTTGGATATAGTGAATAACCAGTTTTCACAAATCTTGTACTACCAGTAGTTCAGTAATCACATTTACACTGCTATCTTTATTTTATGTCTCTTTTCTCCCCTCAGAACGTGTCCGAAAATCTTTCACAGAGATTGCCAAAGATCATTTTGAGGATTTTCACAATCTTAACAGAGCTGCTAAGGTGAGACACCACATGCAGTCCAGAGAAAAGCAACAAGAGTGATTAAAGGTCTGGAAAACATGACCCATGAGGGAAGATTGATAAAATTGGGTGTGTTTAGTTTGGAGAAGAGAAAACTGAAGGGGGGACATCGTAAATTTTCAAGTACATAAAAGGTTGTTACAAGGGCAAAGATGAAAAATTGTTCTCCTTTCCTCCAGGTATAGGACAAGTAGCAATGAGCTTACATTGCAGCAAGGGAGGTTTAGATTTAGGAAAAACTTCCTAACTGTCAGGGTACTTAAGCTCGGGAACAAATTGTTGAGGGGAGCTGTGGAATCTCAGTCATCTGAGGTTTTTAGAACAGGTTACACAAACACCTGTCGTCAGGAATGGTCTACAAGTTATTCAAAATCTATGGTTTAGTTATTATGTAATCCTGCTTTGAGTGCAGTGGACAGGACCCGATCGCCTCAGACCTTTCCAGTCTGACACTTCTATGATTTTATGTAATCCAGTATAAGACCAGCAATACTGACTGGCAGGCTATATTGTATATAGAACTACATGTTACTCCTTCACTCTTAATCAGTCATTTATTTGATTGTTGCACCTTTCAGCAGCTTGTGGAGATTCCTGCGGCCATATCACCTTTATGAATATGTTGAGGCGGAATACAACATCGGCAATCCCTATGTGCTGTATCAGAACATATTAAATGATCCCTTCAGTATTTCCCCTGCCCTTCAAACCCATCTCTTGGGGGGGTTTCTCACAAAGTTGGCAGCACAAACACTTCTCTGGTATTTGTACTCAGGGAACTCAAGCGGCAGGCTTTTGGCTGTCCCTGTCCACAAGGGTAATGGGGACACACAGCAATGTGGCCTCCCCTGCCTGCTGACACAGAACCAGAATCTAACACTTACCCTGTGCTCTTGAGAACCCTGTGACACCATGTCACATGTTATCTGGCACATGGTCCTGGTCCTATACGCACCTGTACCACCTGTTCCGTTGTGGATTTTGACAGTTTTCTTTCCTCCTCCCAATCCCTTTACAGGACAAAATTGAAGACATTCGAGACAAACAAGCACAGGAAGCTGAAACAATGATCCGAATCCAGTTTAAAATGGAGCAGCTTGTATACTGCCAGGACAATGTTTACAGCCAGGACTTAAAAGATATCAGGGAAGAAACACCAAAGGAAGCAGCTAAGAGTCTGAAACCGGTCTCAAGTTTCAACTTTGGAACTGTTCCAACCCAAAACCACTCTGCCATTACTGAAATGGCTTATCACCTGGAGGCATACTTCAATGTGAGTTTATGGATTCCTACCACAGCAGTTTTTATTCCATTCCTAATCCTTCAACATGTACTAATACCCTTCCTTTTGCAGTCACTAGGAAAAGTGTGCCTCTGTTTTTAATTTAAGAAAACACTGGTACCATTTATAAGGCATATATCCCCCACCCCGAGGTCCATGGATAACATCTTTTTGCATGAATTGGTATTTTAAACAGCTGATGATAAAGTCTATGGGCAGATTCAAAAGGGATGTACAGTATCATTACGTAGGTGTAGTTACAGGCTGAGTGCGTAGCTGAAGCCTGCTTCATTCTGCATCTGCCTTTTGATTGCTTTTCCTGCCATCAGTCTACATCCGTTTTCAAATTACACCAACTTAATGACAAAATGCATGCCACCTCTGCATTTAGCCCTCCCGGCCAATGGGAGCTGCAGAGCTGGCACTTGGGGCCGAGGCAGCATGCGGAGCCCCCTGGCTGTCCCTATGCTGTGGCACCAGAGGCGGGACATGCCGAGCCAACGCAGGCAGGGAGCCTTCCTTAGCCCCCCTGTGCCGCCAATCCGACAGTGCTAACCGGAGCTTCCAGGGTTCCTTTTCGACCTGGCGTTCTGGTCAAAAATTGGACACCTGGCAACCCTATGCTGAATGTCTAATGGCTCTTCACTGCAGTTCACTGCTCTACTGTTTATCCTATAGCCAAGTGAACCACTTTAGGCTACCACAAGTCTGTGAGAGATTATGTAAAAGCAAGTTCTCTTTTGCCTTTTCACCCTACCGCATAACATCTACTGCTAAAATAACCACTTCTAATAACAGAAGCTACATGTAGTTTCCATCTCTGTGGAGATGGAGGGCAGGAGTGTTGGGATGGGAACATCTTGCCATCAGCACCCCTCTTCCCTCCCCTATCTCCCTACAGCAAGCAGGAGGCTCCCAGGAGCAGCTCCAACGCAGAGGGCGGGAACAGCATATGACAGTGGGGAGAGGGACATCTGAACTGCTGGCAATTGATAGCCTGCTGGGCAGCTGCTGCACAGGGAACTTAGGGGACCTGACTCGGAGGCGGCCAGTCCACGCTGGTTCCAAGCCCCCACCACTAGCTCCAACAGGATGCTCTTCCTGCAAGCAGTGAACAAAGCAGGCAGCTGGCAAACAACATTCAAAGGCACAACTTTAAACCACCGTGTTCCCTAATTGATCACCAACGTAACAATGTTAACTGGGATAAGGTGAAATGAGGCGTTACAGTCATTATTTACTGGATGGCACTCTGTTGGCAAATGTCAGCATTAATTAGGTTATGCAAGGAGTGACTGGTCTGCCTTATGTTTATACTCCTTAGAAAACTTGTGGGTCAAAATAAGAGCACATCTCATTAATGTTTTCAGATGGGATTAAAAAAAGAGAAGTTGCATCACAGCTGTCTGAACCATTTCCAGACTAATTCATGGAGATATTCACTGGAACAATAACTTGACACTAGAGAGCCCTGCCCATGTCCTCTCTTTGATAGTAATGTTTTAAAACCATCTTCTGTTTTCAGAGTGCGGGTAAACGTCTCTCCAGCCAAATTCCTCTGATCATCCAGTTCTACATCCTTCAGGACTTTGGAGATAAGTTACAGAATTCAATGCTGCAACTTTTACAAGAGAGAGAAAAATTGAACTACTTTCTTCAGGAACGGAAAGATGCTGCCGATCAGAGACATTTTCTGAGTGGACGAATTGATCGTCTGACACAAGCTCGCCTTCGCTTAATAAAATTTTGTGTGCTGTAGTCTCTCTGCTTTAAATGGTCTGTTTCAAATGTCAATTCTTGAGACTGACAAATCTATATCAGAGCTTTAGGTATTTAGAAATTGTTTATCTGTCTACATTGACTTAGATAAATCAGTTTTTAAGGCCAGTTTAGCTAATTCACACAATTGCTTTATCATCATCAGTTGTGTGTGTTTCACATGTTCATCTGTGAATCATTTTATTTTTAAAGTTTTGTTTTAGTTAAGAGTTTAAATGTTAGCATTATGATTTTATGCTTCCCTGTAATTATGTTGCTATTGGGGAAACATTTTGAATATGTTCATTTTAACAAGTGAGGACATGAGTGCTCTGCTGCAGAACATACACCCTATGATAGACAAATGAATTAAACCATATTGCAGGGAGAGACTGAACCAAAAGTGTGCGTATGTTTATTTTAAATGTGGGCTTTCCTACTCACTTTTTTGGTGTGTTCTTCCATGTGCTTTATTTCAGCTATGGAAACTAGTTTATTTTAACATTTTGAAATTATGGTACATATTAAAAGAAAAAAAGAGAAGTCACTTTGCAAGTGTAGTGTGAGGATATAAAGCGGTTAGATGCTATGTATGTGTGACACCTGGTGTCCTGGCCCAATCACTGGCAAAGAAACTAATCTTAATGTGGCTCAATAAATAACGAGTTGAGACTGAGTTTTTTCTGTGTGTAATGTAATTATGCTTCTACACAACTCTACAAATACAGTATGAGTTAATAAAGCAACTGAGGTTGATACGATTAGTTCAATAGCCTACCCAAAGGTTAGTAGAGAAGTATACATCTCTCAGAAGGTCCTGTGTTTGTTAGCCACCACAAAAGAGCTGAGGGGCAAATAGGTCAGTCTGTGCCTATCTTTAGTGTTCATCACAGCTGTGTAGTGTGGAAGCTTTCTTGGCCCTACTCAGCAACAGAAACTGAAGTCTCTTTAGAAAGAGGTACATTACTCTGCTGCTATTCAGTCAACAGTAACATGGGTTTGTAATTTTAAAAGAAAAAGAAAAAGCCCTGAAGGTGACACTTTTGAACACACAAGTTCTCTCTGGTTAAACTTCAATTTACTCTTCATATGCATTCAGTATTGAATTTGGTGAATACTTTTCTTTCAAGTACCATCCGAACACAGGATGTGCCTGTTACAATTAAAGATAGGTCCAGTACTGACTCAAATCCAACCTTCTATCCATCAAAGTAGCAAAACAGACATTTCCCTCAGCCCTTACTGCCATGACAATGAACTACCTTGTCACTTGTAAGTCCACTGACCAAGTACAACTTAACTTCAGTGGGAAGGA
Source organism: Sternotherus odoratus (assembly GCA_032164245.1). Classification (NCBI taxonomy): domain Eukaryota; kingdom Metazoa; phylum Chordata; order Testudines; family Kinosternidae; genus Sternotherus; species Sternotherus odoratus. The sequence goes on from JAVMKO010000001.1 coordinate 167,694,247, forward strand.
CAATTTTATGTGGAAGCGGGATATTCAGCACTTTTGAAAGTCAAGCCAAGTAACTTGTTTAAAGGACTATTAGGAACCTTGCTGAAAGGTTGGAGAAAAAAAAGCTAGCTTCCTTAGGTGCCCATCTTGTGCTTAAATCAGGAGAGTATCCTTCATCTCTGAGGTTCTCAAGGTGCTTTATAGACTTCCAGTCAAAGAAAAAGATTGAGGGAGGTAGAGATGCTGTAATAAATTACTGCAAGGAGAAATGATTTGTAAGAGATTTATTAGTTGTACCACTTATGTGCAAGACAACTGCATGTTTTCTTAGTGTGTACCAAAACGAGACAAAATTTCTTGCTATTTTAAAAAGGTCATTCCTCCAAAGAGATTTGTCATTCTATAGAAAGTGACTCATTATGGCCTCTTCCCCCCGCCCCAAACATTCTAGCCTTTACAACCATTTTTAAAATATTAATTAAGTGACACTGATATATAGCAGATTGCGATTCCAAAACTGAAGTGGAAATTTCTCCAACTCAAGCGTTGGGAATTAAATAACAGCAAACTTGATCATTTCACTTCATTAGAATTGGAGAGCACAAAGCAGGAGAAGAGACATACTGAGTCATTACTTTTGGTCAATTTGTCAGAGCCAGACCAGTGTCTTTTCATACACATCTAGACCTACAGCATTTTATTTTTCCTCTCCTAGAACATTAAAATCATCAGACTTATTTGAATGGTTGTTGGCTTTATTATTTGTTTTGTTTTTTTAAAAAAGCTTAAGTGATTGGTCTGTTAAAATAGCTACATGGACAGGTACAGAGAAGTTTAGATAGAATTAAAAGCCAGATTACTTTAAAACTGAGGTAGTCATGTTAAGGTGGAAATGGGTTTTTTTGTATCTCTGATTTCCACACTTTCCCAGCCTTCTGTACCTGCAAGTTGGTCACAGAGAATGACTACATGGACGGCAGCTGCACAACAAAGCTTTGTTCTTTGCATTTCAGAGTGGTAAGATATCAGAGTCAGTTAGCAGCTCCCAGCTCATAAAACTGAGCATGCTATTGGTACACAGTGTCCTGCTACAAGCCAGAAGAGCTGATCTCAGCAGCCTACCTGTGCTGTCTAGCTTTAGAACAGTAGTTACCGTGTTTCTCCTGCATGCTTGATGTGGGACCCAGGAAGGGTAACCATGACGCACAATGGCACTTTTTCAATCACGGAGCTAAACGCTGATCCTATTTATGTTGGGGTAAATCCAAAGAGATCAACCTGGCTGTTACTGCACCTGTAAAGATCCTGAGGATTTTTAACTACCTGAATATATGTCAAGACATCTCTCAGTGCCTCTACTCTCCAATGCACGAAACAGCTTCCCTTCCCTTTGCCAGACTGACATTCACCATGTGTTTTCCTCTTTAAGTCACCAGCTAGGACCCCAGAGATTCATATTTACACCACTACTTACATTTAAATTAAATTATGTGTCAAACCACCCAGCTTGTAATTGAAACAGTCATTATTTCAGTTACAAATGTGATTCCAGAAAACCCTATAAACTTGGAAGCTACAAAACTAAAGAAAGATGTTGGTTACCAGTTTGACAGCAACCTTCTGCCACCAGGCACCATAATGAGAAAGGTGCAAGTTGTGAGTCTCCTACTTCATTAAATAGATCAGTCACTGCAGCCAGCACAGAACTGAGTGTGCAAAACTTCATGTTATTTGCAAGTAGTAAAAAAAATCGTAGGGATTTAGACAATTCTTTTTAAAAGTACATAATAAGGTAGCCGAGAAAGGGAGAGCTCCATTTAGGATTGTTCTTGAAAATGATTCAGCAAGAATGGCAGATACCATGATCATCTATTTGCCTGTTTAAAAAAAAAAAAAAAAAAGTGGTGAGTATCGTATGTCTCAGTTTTCTCAATTACTCGATATGATGCGAGCCAAGGTCATTCAAAATGTGATATTACTTTTCATAATATGAATGGGGATTTAGAATAATAAATAGTGGGTTCTCTCTAACGCAAAGTCTTTAAATCATTTCAGGACTTCAGTGACACAGCCAGAGGTCAGGGGCCTATTACAGTGGTGGGTGGGTGAGGTTCTTTTGCCTGCGATGTGCAGGAGATCAGACTAGATGATCACAATGGTCCCTTCTGGCCTTAAAGTCTAAACTCTATCTGCCTGTATAAAATGTTGAAGAAAGAACATCAACATATATTTTACCTGCATATTTCTGTAAATCCAGTCAGTGAACACAGTCATATTTCCATAAACTCCAGGTCTGTTGCGACTGGCACAGCCAGTTCCCCAGCTTGTGTCACCAACTAGCCACCACATGGAGTTTTTCTCAGTCACTAACGGACCTCCACTGTCACCCTGGGCAAAAACAAGAGCCCACAAGCATGCTATTAGTGACCTTGCCCATTGGAAAGCACTGAAAAATACAGATTCAAACAGCGTAGCCAAATCGCAGAGGGAACAATAAAACTCCCCCACTGAGTACTGCTTCCACGCTGCAACAGAAGTTCCCAAACCTTTTTTTGCTGCAATCCCCTGTGGCGATTCATGTCCAGGCACGTCCCCCTCTTTACCAACAGTATTCCATGGACTCCTAGGGTCCCGGACTGCACCCCACTGCTCCCCACCCACATGCCTCCCCTGCCCAGGACACATTTCAGGCAGGCAGCCTCAGCAGGATGCGGCCAGCCATGCTGTGCGCTCTCCTTGTGCCCCTGCCTCTGGAACCTGCCAGAATCACTAACAGGTCACTAACAGGCATGTGCGAGAGCCTATGCAGGCAGAGAGGAACTACACCTCTACCTTGATATAACACAGTCCTCGGGAGCCAAAAAATCGTGCCACAGTATAGGTGAATCCACATTATATCAAGGTAAAAAAAGCACGCAGCCACACTCCCCGGAGCACTCCTTTACATTATATCAGAATTCGCCTTACATCGGACCATGTTCTATCGGGGTAGAGGTGTACCTCCCAAGGGGGTTGAGGGTGCACATCTGTCTTTGAAGAGGCCAGAGAGCTACAATGACCCACCCCTCCTGCGCAGAGACAGGTCATGCCCTCTCAGTCCATCCCTCCCTCCTCCTTGTTATTCCAGCCTGGCAGCAGGAGCTGAGCAGGAGGCTCAGCTATTGGAAGAAATTTCTTATTTTAGCAATGATGTTTTGAAGAAACAAGACAATTCTTAACCAGTCAGGTCCTTGCCTCCCCGATAACCTTGTTGTGCCCCATCCAACCCCAGGAGGGCGCATCCCAGTTTTAAAAGCAAATGATCTAAAACAAATGCTAACTAAGTTACAGTACTACACAGTTAGCTTACCTACCAAAAATGCAAGAATTCATATATTGTTGGATGTGTATTAAGGGTGAGAGAGAGAGACTGGTTTTCCCTTTTCTCAAAAGCAAGAGAAAAAAAAAAGTGTTACTACATTTGTGAAAAGTCCCTCATTTTCAGTGCTCCCATGGAACAGTTACAGATTTGCATTTGAAAATGAGGGACTAGCACTTTGCACAAATTTAGCAACAAGTGGATCCTGGCATCAGACTGAGGAATTGGGATGGGAGACTCCAACTAGCAGCCCTACTGCTAGCAGTTCTCTCAGCATGATGAAAACTGGAAGCCTGACTGCAATGCTCCAAAGACAGTCAATATTTAGCTGGATCTGTCAGTCACTAGCATTCTAAATACCCCTCCAGCAAGTGTTAGAATAATCAAAAAATTAATTGTTTAGAGCTAAAACAAACACAGATTACCACCTGGCAGGAATCCTTTCCTCCTTTCAGATAGCCAGCACATATCATGGTAGGCAAAACTAAGCCATTATAGACTCCAGGCTGATTACATGTAGAACGGTCTATTAAAGGCACCATTACGGCATTCAAGACATCTGAAGTTTTACCTAAAGTTGAAACATGCACACACACAAAAATGAAGTTAGAACAGGTCTCAAATGGTCATGTATAGACATTACAAATCCCAACAGTTAAATTTGCTTTCACTGGTGCACAAGATCAAAAACCAGTCAGCAATGCATTGGCATAAACACTGACATTTTATTTTAAAAAAAAAAACAACAAAAAAACCCAAAAAAAACCCCCACACCCAGACATTAAAAACCACTTTGAAGATGACGATCTATTAAAATGACAGAACATAAAAACCACCAGCACAGCTGTAAGTTGATCAGTTACCCCCAAAACTATAGGAAAAAATGAACCTAGAAGGTGTTGAACCCCCTCCCGCAACTTTCTACGAGCTCACTAGGCGTCAGAATGCCCTGTACCTTACAGGAGGCACTTGGCATTTACCCTAATCAGGCTCCACCCTCCTCCTTGGCCTGAAAAATTGCTCCTTTTCCCACTCCCTCATTGCAGTTTTATTCATGCGCTGCAATCCTGTCCTCTTGTCCCAAAGAGAGCAGGAGGTGCCAGAGGATAGTTACTCTAGAGAATATAAACACTACAACACCCAACAAAAATCCACACCCCTGACATGGAACTGCTGTAGAATGCACCCCACTACACTCTCCTACATGAGTGGGGCACGTGGTCACTACAGTGTTTCGAACCCCTGCTCACAGACATACAGAAGACTGTCCTATTGCTAGACTGCCAGCATGATCCTAATTTCTCTTCTTTTTCCTGCGCTAATACTTCTAACCCCATACTTGGTTGAGCTGCTTTGTAGACTGGTGTGAAGAGACATGTTACAAGTCTCTTGACAATACCAGGCATTTTGCCTCAGAAAGATGACAACAAGAGAGAATGAGTGACAGCAAGTTGGCAGGGATCTTTCAAATAGTCTCTAACCCCATGAAAGTTACCAGCAGACAGCGGATGAAGAGCATTTTTTAGTTTAGTACAAACTTAGAACCAAACTAAGTGAGTGTCCCAGTATTTTAGACCAGAAGTCTCACCCCCTTGGTATTCTGCTCCCCATCCAGATATCCAGCACTGTTGATTAGGTTGGAACATCATTCCAGGGTTAGGCAAACAAACAGGTGCTACCGTGTCTGTGAAGTAAGCATGTACTGGTGATTAGCAAGCTTAAGTGAGAATAAAAAATAATAATAATAAAAAAAAAATCTATCAGAGGGTCTTCTACCCAGGAGACCCATGCTCCACTGAATACTAGGGACTCCAAGCACATGCTAACGCTTTTAAACATAAAGGTCCTCCCCTGTCCATTTAGCTTCCTAGCATCTAAGCAGGCATTGTGGTCATAGAAGCTGCCAGCCTGAGAACACCGAAAACCTCTTTATCACAAGAAGTACAGGATGGGTAGGTGGTGTGTAGGCTTCCAAATGTTTCTAAGCCTTGACCTAATGTTTCAGCCTCTGGGGATTCAGAGGGAGGTTAGTTCGCTTTCCATCACTCGAGTAACATTTAATTTACAAGTTAATGCCAACTGTTTTGATAGGATTTATTTTCAGGGGCAGAGGGAGCAAGATATAGAGATGAGACACTGATCCACTAGGACACAGACTAAGGGCAAACATTGGTCAACAACGCTTAATTCACACAAGCATTACTGTGTACTTTCCATGCAAAGTCCTATTGAAATTAGCATGCTGCTTCTTCCACAGATTCCAAATAGGTAGCATGCAGCAAGCACACTAGCAGTAAAATATCTGTTAAACAAACCTTGGTTTGCACCTTAGCATGTAGGGCTCATACTATTCCTAGTGAACAGACACACTTGCCTATCACCGGCAGCAAGGGGGAATTTTCTTCATGCTAGGTTTGCCATTTCTCCAAGCACTATACACTGTTTTTCTTCATTGCATCTTATTTGGACTTCAGATAATTTGCAATGTCTCCTGAATGCCTTCAAATTTGGGGCACTGGCATAGAGAGCATCCTCTTTGCCATCTCTCTCTGGGTTTGTACTATGCCATGTTTTCCAGTTTTCACTCCTAGTTTGGCCACTGTGCTTCATTTCAAAAAGAGCCGATCTCAGTTTTTCACACTCTGCAGGGATCTGAAATAGTTTTGCTTCTTTCTGGAAACTATTTTAGGTCTTGATCCATTATACACTATTCAGTTTATGGCATGGTACAGAAATTAGTAGCAAGGCCTGGGAGTTATGTGCACCAGAATGGATTATGTTTTTTGACTTTAGTATTTCATTTTCAAGTGCTTTATAGAGGCAGAACTGGAATTAGAGCAGCGGTTCTCAAACTTATGAGAACTGCGACCCTTTTTCCTCTTCCTCGCTGGCGCGGCGGACTCTTGTATGTCTGCTGAAAAGCCGCCGGATACAGAACTAATTGATTTGGCGGCTTTTTGGTGGTGGCAGGAGCTCGTGACCCCCTGGGAGTGCTCAGCGACCCCCCCGGGGGGGGTCACGACCCCCAGTTTGAGAAACCCCAAATTAGAGGATTGGTCCAAAAGAAATCTAATGAGGTTCAACAAGGACAAGTGCAGAGTCCTGCACTTAGGACGGAATAATCCCAAGCATCGCTACACACTAGGGACCGAATGACTAGGCAGCAGTCCTGTAGAAAAGGACCTAAAGATTACAGTGGATGAGAAGATGGATATGAGTCAACAGTGTGCTGAGAAGGCTAACGGCATTTTGGGTTGTGTAAGTAGGGGCATTGCCAGCAGATCGAGAGACATGTTCATTCCCCTCTATTCAGCGTTGGTGAGCTCTCATCTGGAGTACTGTGTCCAGTTTTGGGCCCCACACTACAAGGATGTGGAAAAACTGGAAAGAGTCCAGCAGGGGGCAACAAAAATGATTTATGAAGAGAGGCTGAGAGAACTGGGATTATTTAGTCACAGAAGAGAAGACTGAGGGGGGATTTGATAGCTGCTTTCAACTACCTGAAAGGGATTCCAAAGAGGATGGATCTAGACCAGGGGTCTCCAAACTTTGAGACGAGGGCGTGCAGCTCAAAACAGTGTGTGGCCCCACACTGCCACACTCCCCAACTCAGTAGAGCGGGGCCAGCAGCTCGGAGAATGCAGAGGAGAGGGGAGGGAGGAAGGGGGAGAGGATGTACTGCTACAGCTGAGGGGGAGAGAGGGACAGTCCAACATCTTGCTCTGCACAGGGGAATCCCTGGGACATGCTGAGGAGCAAAAGGGAGGTAGGGTTACCATTGTCCAGATTCTCCCAGACATCTGGCTTTTGGATAAAAATAGGGTTTGGGGGGGGGGGGGAGGGAATCTGTAAAAGTCTACAAAGGTCCGGGATTCCCCCCTGTGCAGAGCTTGGTGTTGGGCTCTCCCTCTCTCCCCTGCAGCTGTAGTTACTGCTGGGACACTCCCTACCCCAGAGACACTGACCTCTTTATTTCTTTGCGGGCAGCAACTTGCAAAGTGGGGCAGCCGCTTCCCCACATGCCTGCTCAGTGTGACCCTCCATCCTTTACTCCTCCTCCTACTGCTAGGACCATCTCCCTTTGCTTCTCTAGCCCCTGCCACGCCCCCCACTTTGCTCTTCTGGCTGCCAGAGCTATTAGGCAGGGGAGTCTTCTCCACATGTCTGCTCAGTTGGGGGGCCGGAGAAATCAAGCTCGCGGGCCAGGGCCGTAGTTTGGCGAGCCCTAATCTAGATTGTTCTCAGTGGTAGCAGATGACAGTACAAGGAGTAACGGTCTCAAGTTGCAATGGGAGAGGCTTAGGTTGGATATTAGGAAAAACTTTTTCACTAGGAGGGTGGTGAAGCACTGGAATGGGTTACCTAGGGAGATGGTACAATCTCCTTCCTTAGAGGTTTTTAAGGTCAGGCTTGACAAAGCCCTGGCTGGGATGATTTAGTTGGGGATTGGTCCTGCTTTGAGCAGGGGGTTGGACTAGATGACCTTCAGAGGTCCCTTCCAACCCTGACATTCTATGATTATAACATTACATCCCTGCCATATTTACAGACCTCTGATAGCTGATAAATTGACACCCAATTAAAAATGTATGTTTTATTACAGTTTCTATTTGTAGCAGTTTAGTGTTCAGCACTGGCTTACTGACTAAGTTATTAAAATATCTTCTCATGCTTTGTATTTTTCTCATATTTTCTAAATGTCTGCAGACTACACCCTCTAATTGCGGACACAATTTAAAAAACAAATAAAAGGAGGTGGGCAATTTCTGCAGCTGAGTTTTTGGGTTTTAGCACACAAGAGACTACCTACCAGTAACACTCAGCAGTGTCTGTAACTTCATCAGGGCAACATCGTTGTCTTTAGAATCTGAGTCATAATTTGGGTGGGAAATTATTTTCTGCACTTTGAATCCCCGTCTCGCACGCGCTTCTGTTTGGGTCAGAATTCCAGCATACACACTCCAGTAGGATGGAGACGAAAGCTGTCTGGAGAGTAAAATAAGGTTAGACTGTTTGCTTCTGTATTAAGTAGAAGCCCCATCTACTTTCTCCTGGAACAGTCAAATGATTTTAGATCTCATTGACGTTTTACTGTGAATGGGTAAGCACACACATTGAACCATTACCTGTGGTTCCCTGTTCACCTTCAGTTGCCAAATTAACAGCAAGAAGAGTGTCAGTACATTTCATCTATATGTGGCAATGAAGCAGGGAAAGCCAGTGTTCATAATGGAGACGGTAGTGAGAGAAGAAACTGACCTATGTCATAGGTCACTGACATAGGTCAGTGACATAGGTCACCTGAAATTGACCAGGCAGCTGACCCGATCGCCCAAGCAGCTCCGCGCCGGCTCCCCCCCCCCTCGGGCAGGCGGGGGGGGGGGTCCGGCGGGGGGGCTGTTCAGGCGGGCGGGCGGGGGGGGAGGGAAGAGTTGACACCTCCCGCCGGGCTCCCTGCTGCGGGGAGCCGGGCGGGCGGGCTGACAGTTGACAGCTCCTTCCCGGCTCCCCGCAGCGGGGAGCCGGGCGGGAGCTGTCAGCCCACCCGCCCGGGTGGGAACGGTCAACCCCCCCGCCCGGGGGGTAAAACCTCTATATAACGGACTAATTCGGGCGAGGGGGTGTACGTTAAAGCCAAAAGTCCTGTTATTTAATGATTTTAAAAAATTATTAAACAACGGACTTTCGGCTTTAACGGACACCCCCTCGCCCGAATTAGTCCGTTAAATCGAGGTTTCACTGTATATAGGAATTACAGGGTAGGTCACGCTGGTGAGAAAGTGAGACTATATGTGAACGAAAGAATAGAGTGAAAGATTGCACTAGTCTTAAATAAATCAAATTGTACCACAGAATCTCTAGAGAGAGAAATTCCATGCTTGAACAATGGAGAATAGCAGTAGGAATATACTACCAACCATCTTACCAGGATGGGGATGGTGAAATGCTTAGGGAAATTAGACAAGCTGCAAAAATCGAAAGGCCAATAATAATGGGGGATTTCATTTATCTCCATGTTGATTGAGTACATGTCACCTCAGGACGGGTGACTGGCCAACAAAATGGAGACTACGGGTATGGAACAGCTTCCATATAAGGAGAGATTTAAAAGATTGCTAGTGTTCAGCTTAGGAAAAAAAGAGATGACTGAGGGGGGATATGTTACAGGTCTGTAAAATCATGAATTGTGCGGAGAACATGAATAAGGAAGTATTATTTACTAGGAGTCAACCAATGAAATTAATAGGCAGCAAGTTTAAAAACAAACAAACAATGAATCACTTCTTCACCCAATGCACAAGCAAACTCATTGTGGGGCATGTTGTGAATGCAAAAGTATAACTGGTTTAAAAAACAACAACAACAACAAACCTAGATAAGTTCAGGGAGAATAGGTCAATCAATGGCTATTAGACAGGATGGTTAGGGATAGAACCCCATCTCTGACTGCTGAAAGCTGGGACTGGACAACAGGGGATGGCTCATCACTCAATAAATTGCCCTGTTCTGTTCATTCCCTCTGAAGCAGCTGGCATTGGCCACTGTCAGAAGACAGGATACTGGGCTGGATGGACCATTGATCTGACCCAGTATGGTCATTCTTATGTTCTCATGTTAGATTCTCAATACTCCTACTCAGGTGTCGCCAAAAGCTGTAGGTGCCTTAAATTTCCTAGGCACTCAGATTTCTAACAGTGGCACCTACACTGTCACCTCAGTCCTGACACTACGGAGCAGCTCAGCACCAAAATAATACGCAAGACCAAGTGGGATTCAGAAACAAGGCATTCCCCACCGACCTCGCCTGCAGAGTTCAATCCAAGAGATGTGCTCTGACGTGATCTTAGAGCATGTTTACTGGATCGGGCTTCACAGCCAGAAGAGATGGTGGTCGCTTATACCCAACAGCACAATGGTTAGAGTGCTAAGGAGACCTGGATTCAAATCCCTTCTCCATATCAGGCAAAGGAAGGATCCGAGCACTCTAGTCACTAGGCTACCGTGTATAATAAAGAACCACCATCACAGAGAGACTCTGTAGTGACCGGAAGATTATTGTGATGGCAACCAGTAGGGGGCGTAGTTACACTTCTGAGTCAACTCCAGGAGAGGGCACAATGGTGTTACCAGCTATGAGAATGGCCTTGTTTCTGTTATCTTGTTGTGTATTTGGGAACAGTGTCCCAGCTGTGTGTGTTTACCCTGTCTGCGTGAGAACGAATGTGTGGGAAACTAGATGGGGAAACTGAGGCAGGAAAGCATAATCAACAAGTGGTAAACAGCATGTAATCAACCAATTAGCTTGCTGCTTGCCATTAATGAGATATGGGTATATCTATGCTGACACACCTTCATGGGGTGGGCTTCTTCTCTGGACATCGCCTGGGTGTGTCAGACCTCCTGTATTGCGGCAGTGCTGACCGGGGCCCCCAGCACGGTAATGCCGCTCCCTTCAATAAACTCACCACTTTCCATCTAGCCATCTGTGTAAAGCTTCGTTTCTCCCGGCTACGAGATAAGCACCCTGCAACAGGCTCCTAAACCAGGTCAGTCCTAACGCCAATGATAAGTTCTCAGTTATGAATCCCAAGTGGAGATAGACCCAAAGTTAGGCACCGAAATCCCTCACAGAGGCAGGACTTAGCACCCACTCCTCTCCTTACCATTTCCTATTAGCTAGCTTAAGCAGCTCAACTTGCTGCTTTTGTGTGGATCTCAATCTTAGGTGCATAATGCTCCCCATGCATTGCACAGGCAACCTGGGTACAGAGAACTTCACTAGGGAAGGGCACCTCAATTTAGGCATTGCAACGCTGAGCCTTTGTCCTCTTTGTGGCTCTAGCCCTCAGAACAAGATGGGAAAGACAACAGAAAATGGCAGGTTTTTACAGTGTGAATTTAGAATATGGACCCATGCTTTATTTAATATTTAGTGCTGAGATTCCTAGAGACCTTAAGGGAAAGATGAACTGCAATGCTGATCCAGGCAAATATAGATTAAATCAGAATGCATCTTCTGGTATGATATAAATTTTATTTTTTTAACGAATGTATTGAAAAGCAGATTTTACTAGTTTTTTGTATGGTTTTAAGTGGAATTAGATTTGCGCTTTCCGGTGCAGGTTTTTGTTCGCTAAATAATCAGGATAATTACCCAAAGTCCTCTGTATCTTCAAGTGTAATCGGCATCCCTATGCCATATAGGGATGTTTAATTTAAAAAAGGTGCTGTGGGGTGGGGGAAGGGCAGAGAGGGCTAGGCCCCACCCATGACGTGAATGGAAACAGACGCTTCCCATTGAAAGCAAACAGCAAATTGCCAACTACCCTCTTACAAAACTAACCTTCCTTTAATAGGGTTAAAATTATATGGTTAAATTACCATAGAACATACAACCAGATTGTCTCTCCCCAACCCCCACGTGCACATGCAATCAGTGCAAGACATGCATGCAAATGAGGGGGAAAAAATGATCAATTCAGTTTGAAATCCGGGCGGAATTCTCTTAATTGTGACTTCCCCTACAACCTGAAATCACTATGTCCACCATCCCAAAAATCTACACCCAACCGTATATGTTGTGCAGTACCAGAATTGGGGAATCAATTGACAGAATGCAGTAGCTTAGGACTTACCCTTCTACACAGTGAGCAGCTGTCACTATCCATTCAGGGGTGATAATGGAGCCTCCACACACATGAGAGCCTTGGATTTGAAGGCTGACCTGCCATGGCCAGTCCTTCAGCTTTGCAGCACTTCCACCCACAATTCTGCCCGCAAGATTCACATTTTTACGGGATACGCCACACTCTGAAAAAATACACAAAGTTGGGGTGTGTGGGAGAGAGATTGTTTTCAACTACTATTGGCTGCAAGTTTTAGGAGAACGAGAATTCAAAATTAGGTGGGTATTTTCCCATTTAAAAAACCACCACTGGTGAACAAGGTGAAGAACAGGAACTCTGGAGACTGAAGATTTTAAATGCAGTTTATCAACAAAAATGTGTCATGACCCTCTGGATGGGTCTTTGTAGAGACTGAATCCAGGGCCTTTGGCTCAAAGCATAAACCTCTGCTGCCTGAATTAGAGGGTCAGAGGCAGTAGCAGACCTCTAACTTCCCTTATGTGGTCCATCCACTAGAGGGGGATGTATACTCACACTGGTATCAATGTAGATGACATAGGTATAGCTTCTCTACTCTTGGGGTGTTATTTGGTAGCTTTTTTAATTGTCTGCCAGGGTGTCTAAAGTAGTCAGGATCAGCAGTCTCACAAACTCATGGGTTCAAAATTCCATACTAAAAAGGCCCAACTCTCACTTACACTGTTCTTGCAGTGAACTATTGCAGGAGATGCTAACCTCTGGATGGGAAATGAAAGGGTAGGTCCTTTTAACGATCAGCATTTCAGGTGGAAGACACACAAACCCAAGTAAGGGATACCCCCAGAATATAGGATTACTGACCCTCTTCCCCCAGAGGTTTTTTTATTATTTTTATTTTTATTGTAAGTCTATATGAAATGTTGCTTTCTGCTTACCAGCAGAATACATAACAATTCCAAGATTTCCCCTCCTCCTCCTTCCCCCCAAGGTACTTGGTCTCCAAGTCTTAAAAATCTCACTAATGAAGAGATGGAGAGGAGTCGCCAGGTTACTTCTCTAACAAAAAGACACGGGACTAGCTTAATTTTTCATTCCATCTTTCTTTCCATCAGACTTGGGGAAGGTGTGTGGAGGTGGTGGATGCATGATTCCTTGTAAATGACTGACAGAACGGTGATGATTGGGGTGGGCTTAGAAGAACTGCACAATTATATGAATGTGTACCATGCTGTCACACATACTAGTGTTGCTGTACTAGACAAGGGAGAAAGAAGAGCTCTCACACTCATGTATAGGCTGAAAGGCCAGACATCACCGTATTCTGATTATTCTGGATTCGATGTATAATTGTAGGGATAAACATAAGAACATAGGACTGGAAAGGATCTCCTGGCTCATGTTCAGTCCTCTCTATTGTATGATGGGGTTGTCTGCAATATGTATGATCATATAAGACATAACAGGTACATGAAGAATCATTAATACAGATACATGTATCTGTCCCTAGATGTTTGCCAGGATGGCAGACTGTCCTTGCTAAACTATATGATAAAATGTCCCTTATTTATTTAGAACAAGGTACTTTACCAGAAAGGTAAGGGGAAAACTATACTGAGACATAAGCAGAACTGAGGAGAGAGAGCTTTTTTCCCCTCTGAGCCACAGAGAATAAATATTACTATGGATAATGGGAACATCCACAGATAGGAGTAAAAGAAGCTCAAAGGGGATAAATGTTTCACTAACAGTCAGGGATTCATGACAATATTTACACTGTGGGCAGGTTATTCCTCAATAGCCTATTGCAGGGTTTTTTGGACTTGCTGCTAAAACATTTGATACTGTCCACTATCAAACAGATTTCTGGATTAAATGGCCTACTGGTCTGAGTTTTATATGGCAATTTCTATACAATTCAATTTCTATTGAATCTTGGGCAGATTGTTCAAAGGATCTGATAATGCCAGCAACAATACAGTTAGACAAAGAAAATTTGGGATCCAACCCTCCCCCCAATCTGCTGACCCCCACAGATTCTGCACTTAAAAACTACAACCAAGACACCTATCTCATCAGAATAAGATGTGCTTCAATGTGCAGACCCCTTTCACAGCTGATTTCTAGACAGTGACTAGAAGCACAGACAAATGAAAAAGTTAGATTCTTCTAAAGAAACAGAAAACACTTACTTATGCACCGCAGAGATACCACATTTCCAGACACACAGGAGTCACTAAAATAAATCAGCATACAATTAGTCTTTTTAGTGCATATAAAGACTCTGCTTAGCAAATGGCAGAGACAACTCTTCTGCCACAGCAATACACTGTGCCCTCCATCCAGCCACACTTGTCTCCTTCCCCCGCTCACTCTCTCAGACTCCCCTGCCAGTGCTCACAAGACCTTCACTTCTGTTTCCTTCATTCACAGTAGGAGCAGTAGTGGGAAGCATACAGCTCTGATTGTAACTGGCAGAAACAGAACTGCAAGGCACATCAGTACAATGAAGTGAGGTGAAGGGCAGTGGAAGAGAGAGGTATGATCATACTAGTCCCTATTACCCATGGGATGTTTTTTTCTTGTGCTTCAGCGCTCCCCCACCTCCGTCTTTTTTTTTTTTTTTTTTTTCTGGCTAGGGAGAATCAAAAAAGCTAGAGCCGGCCCTGGCTGTGGGTCTTTTAATACTTTATGGTTGTTACCACTAAGAACACAAATTTTCATATAGTACCAACATCATGAGTTATCCCTGAAACAGTCTTTTGGGTGGTGTGCAAAGGATAGGATTGAATGCAAGAAGGAAAAATCAAAGTGTCCTCAAGAAATCAAGCTTTACTAAGTGGGCCCTGAAAAATAACCTTTAAAGAGACAGTGCCAGGAATTACTCAAAAGTTGTGGATTAAATACAAAGAACAGCAGTTATTGTGATCAGCCACAGGAACTTCTCTTCCCCCCCATTTAAAAAAATAAATAAAGTAGAGCAGGGTGGATAATGGTTCACTGGCATGTCTGGAAAAAAAAATATTTTGTTCGACCTGAAATAGTTAAATTTAAATTTTGACCATTTTTTGAACACTTTTTGAACACTTAATTTTTTTTAAAAAAAGGAAATTTGAAACAAAGTCATTAAAAAAACACCCATACAATGTTTTGATTTTATTGCCATTTTTTTCTTTGTTTTTTCCCCTCAATTCAAAACAATTTGGCAAAAATCTATATGAATTGATTAAATATTTCACTGTCACCAAATCTGCATATTTTGCCAATAAAAACTTTATGTTTGCATCATAGTGATGGAAGTAAGGTGGTTTCCACCAACAGTTAAAAGTAAAAAAAAAATATTAAACATGCTTATATGAAATATAAATACCTGTTATACAGTTTTTTGTATAGGTCTATGTTCCCAGCACTTGTATTCAACCTCATAAAGCTTGTAGAACCTCTTTCATGTGTTATTCCTTGACTATAGAAATAAGAATTTCTGTATAAAACAAAATATTTAGTAAGAAACTCAGATATTTCAAATCCTATCAGAAATTTCCTTTTAATAATGTAAAACTTTCCACCAAATCTAAAGCTTATAACATGAACAATAATATTATGGAAGACTATATCAGAAGAACCACAAAGGTGCTGTAACATGGCACAACTACATTTTAGTTTCTAAGTAACTATTCGCTATGTGCGCTTTTACAGTCAAATAAGACCTTGCTTTCATCTAACACTTGTTCATGGTGAAGATCACCAAGTTCTCACCAGACTAATCCATCACTCCAGCCACCTCAGGACTGGAAAGAAATGCAGCAACAGCAACCCATCTGCATTTGGGAGTCTTTCCTTCAAACCCCCCCACTCCCAACAGCAACAACATAGGTAAGTATAGCTACAGAAGATTTCAGGTAGATAAAAATAAGTTTCTGTGGTTGGAATTTGTCCAGAAATTGGTTAAATGTCAACACTCTTGTGAAAGAGCACAATAAAACCTTTAGCGTCCTCCAGAGGTCAGGATTGTCCACGTACTATTGGTCACAATGATTAGGTTTTTTCAATAGTTTTAAGTTCAGACAGCACTCTCAGTCCAAGAGGATTCTACTCACTGTGTGTGTGCGCGTGCATGTAGAGATGCACAAACACATCCCACAACTATTGTATATGGCATGTGCATTACGTGGTTTTGAAGAAATGTCACTGATTCAGCAATACCTACTGATTTTTGTTTTAACTGGGACTGTTTTCTGTTCATGAAAGTTAGACTAACACAGAAAAAGCAGACGTTTTTGCTTCAGGTGTCCATTCTTCAAAAAACTGAATGGAACAGTTGTGTTGGCTGTACATCTTTCACAATTAGATGGTTATACTTACACATTATATCCCATGTCTTTACAAGCTATCTTTCCATAGTCATTATTCCAGTCATCATGACATACTGGATACCAGGTTTTGCTGCTAGATGAATAGACCTCTAGGATAAAATCTGGTCCATAGAGTCTAACTGCAATCAAAGAAGATAATATTGCTGACCATCCTGTTCAAAGCCTAAGATTTTCATATTCCTAAAAAATATTTTGCACCTACTACTCTTACAAGCAAGCTCTAAGAGTACTAGAACTACAAGATTAAAGAAAAGATAGAAGGATATTGTTTCCGTTTAAGTCTTCATTTGACAGCACTTTGTGGATAGCTAGTTTCAGTTTTTTTTCCTGTATATTTGTTTTTTTAAAACGATAAATAAAAAATGTGATTGTGAAACCACAAAAGTTGTCACGGGCTCTACAGACAGGTGTAGCACCTAAAAATCCTTTTTTCTTTTAAAGAAAAACTTCCAGTTGATGCTATATTTGACACATTTTTTTATGAAGTTGTCATGTACTGGATTTTTACATGTCATTTTAATTCCTTTTTCTAAAGCCATTTGAATGAGTTCCTACCGTAAGTTGTATTTACATTTTAATGTTCATTTTTTATTGTATGAACATTTTAAAATTAGCACAACTCTTTCCCATGCTCCACCCTCAGCCTGAGTGAATGGCAATAACAGATAAGCTGATGAAAGGGTAAGAAAATTATGTCCTGTACTAGTATTAAAGATCACAAAGCAAAAAGATTTTAACATGGAACAGCTTGCCCAATTCCGTCAAGCCTGATTATGTATCTGATTTGAAGAGAGTGTGTCACAGAGGGAAGACAGAAAAAAAAAAAAAAAAAAAAAAAAAAAAGAGTTCAATATGAAAAATTCAAGAGCAAGATAATGGTTGGAATAAGCTGTATTACTGTAAAGAGACCCAGTCATGCAACCAAACAGGAAAAATCAGCAGCTAAGTGTCAGTACTATGCAGAATATGTCAGGGTATGGTTAGACTGGCACTTTGCAGCGCTAAAACCCTCCATTAGCGCTATAATTATCTGACTGTACACACTTGCAAGTCACATTTAGTCACCCTTCAAAGCGCAAGTATAAAACCACCTCTCCGAGAGTCAGAAGGCTTTTAGCATATTCCCTGTAGCGTGTTAGGGACAGTGTATACAGTCAATTTCATGATAAGGCAGCGGTTTAAAAGAAAAAAAGACCCCCCCCCTATGCCCCGGCCCCAGTCCCCGCCCTGTGGGCGGGGACGGGGCGAACCTGGCAGCCCGCCTGCAGCGGCGGGGGGGGGGGGGGGGGGGGGAAGACTGGGGCATCCTCACTTTTTAAAAAAAAAAAAAAATTCTGCTGCTTTTCGGGGTCGCGGGGAATGCTTGCGGAGGGAGCTGTGTGGAGCCTGTCAGTTTGAAAAGTCACTGACAACCTGAAATTGTCTCCTTCCTGCTGAATGCTGGGATACCTGCCCTATCCCGCTACTCTCACTGCCGCCAGAAGCGCTGCTAATGTGTTCATTCTTTGGCGCTAGAGGGCTTCGATGTGCACAGCCTCTAGCGCAACACCTGTTGCGCTAAATAGGGAAGCGCTATAAAAAAAAACACGCTACAATCGGTAGTCTAATCATTCCCTCAGAAGGGCAGAGTTCCAAAAGCATGTCTAGGTAGTGCACTGGTTGGGGGAGAAGTTGTTTTTTTGGTGTGTTTTTTAAATGGATTATTGACAAAAAAAAAAACCTTTTTTTTGGTCAGAAAATTCTGATTAGTTAAAACTGATATTTTTCCAGTAAAGCTTCAGTTTAAATAGGCCAGGATGGACTCTCTGGTCAGAAAGAGACCAATGATAACCAGTACCCTAAGTAGTTGGGGTACTTAACTGGGATGTGAGGCACTCTAGTTTAAATTCCTGTTCTGCCTAATTTGGAGCAGAGATTTGAACCCAGGTCTCCTACTTCCCAGGTGCACTATTCTGGGCTGGATAGCTAGTTGTTTCTCTCAAGAGTTTAAAAGGTCTCAGTTTCAAAGGTCTCTCTGAAATCTCAAAAATTTTCATGGGACTGGAAAACTTTTTCTTGCCCAGCTTTAATGATAGGATCAAAATGAGCCATGTGTCCTCTTCAAGACCATTTTCTGGAAGTCATATAGTACAGAACACAGATATTACAAGATGGATGTGGCTTTTGAGTGTATACATTAATGATGTTTCACAACCAAATATTCTCTGGTGACTACAGCCATTTCATCACGAAAGTCTCCCTCTCTCCATCTCTTCAGCTGAAGTCACTAGATCAGTTAGACAGGCTCCTGCACTGAAAGTTATGTAAAAGCATTCTTTGGAAAGTGAAGCTTTTTGCTGGCGGTAGTAAGCTACCAGCTTTGTTTTGCACACACTAATATGAGACAGGTGGATTTTTTCACGGAGGAAGCATGCTAGGGAGAGGTTGAAAAGAGAGGGGAGCTGGTGGAAAAGGAAGTTTAATAAGAAATGAGCCAAGCCATATCATTGAACTCAAGCAGATAGTGCCACCACCACCCCTGAGATTGTTGTAAGAAAGCAGATACACAATAGGTAACTTAGACATTTCTAGGGCCTTGTCTATATTAGAAAGTTGCACCAGTTTAATTTAAGGTGCGATTTTAAACTGATCTGGCACAAAATCCTGTGTGGGACATTTTGATTTAGTTTAAGTATGGGTTATTTTAGTTCAGCAACTCAATTAGCAATGGACTTAAGCTAACTAATATTAAGCCATTCTAAAACCAAAAGACGACTGTCCATACAGGGATTTGCACTGGTTTAACTAAATTGGTTAAAGTCACACCTTAAACTAAGTTAGTGCCACTTTCTAGTATAGACAAGGGCTAAGGAAGGAGAAGTCACCAAGAGGCTTCCAAGAACAATTTTCTCTCTGCATACTTGAAATACTTACCACATCGGTTTTCATCTTCACCATTGGAACAGTGGGCCACTCCATCGCACCACTGGGATGGTGACACACATGATCCTGAAGAGCCGCACGCTATTGATGAGCCAGAACAGCTATTGGCCACTGTAAGGGGATCAGAGTGGAAAGGAGAACGGTTAAAAAGGATCCTTAAGATAAGACTGAGGAGCAAATTGGTAGGATTTCTGCTGAGTTTTCTAGGAAACTATCGATTTAATCAAAGCATCTGTTGAAAGAGCTTTTGATTGTTTGTACAATTTGGGGACAGCACAGATAAAAGAAATATGGGCAATAGGGCTCGTAAAAGGGAAGAGTGTACACTCTACAATTCTATTGCACCTGTTGCCAAAGGGAACTGTCAAGGCAACTTTTGTTTATTAGCTATTAAGCCTGATGGTGACTACTGTGACCTAAACTAGCACCATTAAGCTCATAAAAACTGAGTCATAGCTGGCACTGAAGATTAATTTATAAATGAAAAGGATAAGAAATTAATGTAGACTAACTGCCACCACTAGGTGTATATCATTTTAAAACATGACAGGATTTATTTTTTTAGCACTCTTTTTTCCCCATACAATCAAAGGCTATAAAATATATTGAAAAATAAATTTAAACCTCAAAGGAAAACATGCTGGGATACACCATTCACTATATAAGGGCAGCAGGCCATTAGATGGGAGGAATACATGAACCTCTTTTTAAAATAACTTGCTTTTCAGAGATTCAGCATTTTGTAACTTGTGTGATTAATGCAGGAGGTAGATAGTAAAATAGGTATTAATATCCCAGCAGGCATTCCCCATGTTGGAAGTGGTCTCAATTATAAAGTTTCATAGAGTTTAAAACCAGAAGGGACTATTAGATCATCTGACCTCCTGAATGACACAAGCCATTAAGTTTTACCCATGTGCCCCTTTTTTGAGCCCAGCAACAGGAGTTTGACTAAACGTAAGGAAACTAAACACATATATTTAAGGCTTCAAACAGCCTGCTTGGGAGCCAGATTTCTGCTAGGATGCCAGTTAAGTCAGCTTGTTCTATTTTAAATCATCACTATTAAAATGGGATAGTTTCTTCTTGTGGGGAGGAAGTGAATTCAATACATTAAGCAAAATCTGCTCTGTACTGAATGTGTCATTCTGCAATTTTTTGTATATGCTCATTAAAACTGGTCAAAAGTGCTATATTGCCCTCTATGAAAAACTTGGGTTGGGAGGGGGGTGTCAGGTTCTTTCCTTCCCTACCCCAACCCCAGAATTCTTTGGTCTTCCAGTTTGAGAGTTGAAATAGTCTCTTTTTTGAAGTCTCCCCCTCACTCTTCACACCTGTTACTTCCACTACGATCATCTCTCTCTCACACACACACACTCACGAAAAAGGTGTGGGGAGGAGAAAGAAGAGAGGGCAAAAAAACCCCAGAAAACTGCAAGTTTTCAGTTCTTCACACCAGAACATTTTTACCAAAATGAATATTTGCGTTTTAGTGGAAAAGCAGTTTCTTCACTGAAAAACTGCTTCAATTAAAGTAATATTGGGAGATGGAATAGAGGGTCTGATTTTATTTTAAAGAGCTGATGAGTTCTCCCAACTCCACCTGAAGCAAGTGGGAACTGTTTGGTGTTCAGCACTAGTGTGGTCCAGAGAAGGTCTATTCCATTTGCAGATATTTTAGAAAATGTGTTCACATTTGACACCGGAAGTTGTTTTGGGTGCGTCTGCACCTACAACTGTGTCTCTGCCCCAGACCCAAAAACCTTCCCTTCAGAAGTTTAGTGTAAACCATTATATCTCCACAAAACATTTCAGCTTTGACAAAACAGCGTATTTCATGGAAATGAAGTGTTCCAATCAGTTCTATGCAGCACTTGTGAAAAATGAGTCATGCCTAATATGTTTATACATCCATTCTTTCTTCCCTGCCCCTTCACTTCACTTCCAGGTTACAGTTAGGGGGAAAACTGTAGTATTTAAAACCTCACTCCAGAGACTCTCTTAAGTTAAATTCAAAGCCCAGTGTCACTTAGACGTTACAAAAACCCTTTACTCAGAGTAAACTGCACTCTTACTCCTAGTGACATTATCTGATTAAAAGATGACCATATAGATCAGGGGTCTCCAAACTTTTCAGCCCGAGGGCCGCATTAACTATCAAATAGCAGTTCGGGGGGCCGACAACACACTCGAGGTCCAAATAAAAAAGAATCAAAACATGGATGTTGTTTTTAATTATTTATTTAATATTATTTTATTCAGTTATTATTTAATAACACATTGATACACTACACATGAACACCTGTTCACTACACATGAACACTACACATGAACCCCCCAACTGACCCACCCAGGTCTCTCCCCCCAAAACCTCCTTTCCTCCAACCCCCAACTGACCCACCCAGCCAGGTCTCTCCCCCCAAAACCTCCTTTCCTCCAACCCCCAACTGACCCACCCAGCCAGGTCTCTCCCCCCCCCAAACCTCCTTTCCTCCAACCCCCCCCCCCCAACTGACCCACCCAGGTCTCTCCCCCCCAAACCTCCTTTCCTCCAACCCCCCCCCCCAACTGACCCACCCAGCCAGGTCTCTCCCCCCAAAACCTTCCTCCAACCCCCCCCCCAACTGACCCACCCAGGTCTCTCCCCCCCAAAAACCTCCTTTCCTCCAACCCCCCCCCAAATGACCCACCCAGCCAGGTCTCTTCCCCCCCAAAACCTCCTTTCCTCCAACCCCCCCCCCAACTGACCCACCCAGCCAGGTCTCTCCCCCCCAAACCTCCTTTCCTCCAACCCCCCCCAACTGACCCGCTCAACCCGGTCTCTCCCCACAGACCGTTTCGCCGCCTGGCAGTGGGTGGCTCCTTGTTTCGCCGCCTGTAACTGGGTGGCGGTGCGGCGCGTCCCGGCCCCAGCTCTGAGCCGTCCCTGGCCGGCGGCGGCGGCGGCGGAGCACGCGGCGCGTCCCGGCCCTGTGGCTGGTGGCGGCGGCGGAGCACGCGGCGCGTCCCGGCCCCGCGGCGGAGCACGCGGCGCGTCCCGGCCCCGCGGCGGAGCACGCGGCGCGTCCCGGCCCCGCGGCGGAGCACGCGGCGCGTCCCGGCCCCGCGGCGGAGCACGCGGCGCGTCCCGGCCCCGCGGCGGAGCACGCGGCGCGTCCCGGCCCCGCGGCGGAGCACGCGGCGCGTCCCGGCCCCGCGGCGGAGCACGCGGCGCGTCCCGGCCCCGCGGCGGAGCACGCGGCGCGTCCCGGCCCCGCGGCGGAGCACGCGGCGCGTCCCGGCCCCGCGGCGGAGCACGCGGCGCGTCCCGGCCCCGCGGCGGAGCACGCGGCGCGTCCCGGCCCCGCGGCGGAGCACGCGGCGCGTCCCGGCCCCGCAGCGGAGCACGCGGCGCGTCCCGGCCCCGCGGCTGGCGGCGGCAGCGGAGCACGCGGCGCGTCCCGGCCCCGCGGCTGGCGGCGGCAGCGGAGCACGCGGCGCGTCCCGGCCCCGCGGCTGGCGGCGGCAGCGGAGCACGCGGCGCGTCCCGGCCCCGCGGCTGGCGGCGGCAGCGGAGCACGCGGCGCGTCCCGGCCCCGCGGCTGGCGGCGGCAGCGGAGCACGCGGCGCGTCCCGGCCCCACGGCTGGCGGCGGCAGCGGAGCACGCGGCGCGTCCCGGCCCCGCGGCTGGTTCCCGACCCCTGCAGACAAAAAGATCTCCACGGGCCGGATGAGAGGGCCTCGCGGGCCACATCCGGCCCGCGGGCCGTAGTTTGGAGACCCCTGATATAGATCATTGTTGTAACCACTGTTATATATTTGCAACAAATCTTGTACAAGGTTGTCAAGAGAGGTGTTTGTGGAAAGGTTATGACTCACTGAATATAATTCTGCTATCTGCATGTATGTATCATCATTTTTATATTTGAAGTTATAAGTATCGGCTCTGTATCTGGTATTCAAATGTTTGCTTCTGGGGTAATGCCCACAAGTTAGCTAGCCAGCACAACTTGGAGGGACTATTCAAATTGAATGAGGAGTACTTGTGGCACCTTAGAGACTAACAAATTTATTTGAGCATAGCTCAATTTGTTAGTCTCTATGGTGCCACAAGTATACCTTGTTCTTTTTGTGGATACAGACTAACACAGCAACCACTCTGAAACCTATTCAAATTGAGTGGTCCATCAAAAGAACATTTAACTAAAATGGATCATGGAAGATGCCCATCTACACTTAATGGAATTTCCGGATGTGACTAGGCAAAATGCATGGATACATGACTTGCCCATGTGACTCCAAACTCCATCTTGGTGCTGTAATTTTCCACAGTAAAAACAATGGGATTCCCTCCACATGGCAGCATCTATACAAGGCCCTAGGAACACCTCCATTTCGCCTCTGTCCTGGTCCTGCTCCAGCCTCTGGACTATGAACTTATACTAATGGGAGCATCTAACCAAGGGACTGAGGACCATCCAATGATTTGGAAGCAACCAGACACTTATCAAGCCAGCAGTTTATTCCATCACTACTACAAGCCTGAACCAATAACTTTGCAATTACCATGTGTATTTGATTCTTCTAACCAATTTTAACTCACCTTTATTTTGTTTTATGAATAAACCTCTAGATCTTAGATATTAAAGGATAGGCATTAGTGTGATTTTTGGAGAAGATCTACGTTGTATACTGACCTGGGTGTGTGACTGGTACTTTGGGATAAGAAGAACCCTTTATTTGATGAGACCGGCTTTTAAAGAACCACTCATCTCAGAATCCAGTGTTTTTGGTGGTGACATAAGAACTGAAATGCCCATGGAAACTGCTTTTATAATTTCTTGTTAGAGAATGCAGTGAAACAGAAGTTTACTTTTGTTGCTGGTTTGGTACATCCTGTGGGGGATTAGCCACAAATTTTGGGGTGTATTTGCCCTATTTCTCAGCAGTTTGTCCTGAATTTGGCATCTTCAGTTGTGATCCACTGAGGCACAGTTATACCTAGATATCACATTACTAAAATAGTTGTACAAAAGCTTGTCCTAGACCAACTGTTGCTAAACATTCTATGGGATCTCGGAGAATTCAGATGAATAAGAGGCTTCTGCTGAGTCAAGGACACTTATCAAATGTAAATGTATTTGAAATTAAAGGAAAGGACAACAGCAACAGTGACACTGGTTATGACAAATAGCTATGCTTTTAGATTTTAAAATAAGTTGTATTCATAAAGAGAGATAGAGAAGAGTTTCCTGTTCTAATTTGCTACCCACTGGAAGACGACACACCTATGTTGAGAAATGGAAAATCTCAAGACATTTTAGCTTTGAATAAAAGATTTCTATCAACACAAACACCACATCCTTACCAAAATACCAGATAAGGATAGCTGCAATTACGGCACCCGATAGTATTATTGCAATGGATAAAACGATGCATAGAGTTTTCTTAACTTCTGCAATTAAAAAGGGAGAAAAAGAAGGATTAGGTTTGCAAACAAATTATTTTTCTAGGCTATCTCCCTGCAAGCAAACTTAGTGCCTTCACTGGCACTTTACAGCACTGCAACTTTCTCACCCAGGGATGTGGAAAAAACACACCCCTGAGCGCTGCAAGTTTCAGCGCTGTAAAGGGGCTGTGTAGACAATGCATCAGCACTGCCAGCTATTCTCGTGGAGGTGGGTTTTGTTAAAAGCACTAGGCAAACTCTCTCCCAGTGCTGGTGGGTGACTACACAGCCATGTTAAAGTGCGGCCACAGCCAGCACTTTAATATTGCTAGCAAAGACATGCCCTTAGCTGGACAGCTTTCAATCACTACTAAGCAGGCATGAATCTGCAATTCAGATATTAAGAGTCTCTCCATCTCATCATCACTTCAAAGAACCACCCAATTCCTCACACTTTTTACAAAAAAAGTATAATAGTAATTAACTTGTTCAGCCCTCTAGCGCCTTCAGGGACAGAGAGGTGTTCCTGGGATAGTCCCTCAACAAAAGAGTTTGACAGGAAACAAGTTCCATCTGTTAAACACATGCCAGGCTGCAATCGGTCTATATCAAAAGAAATCCAGACAAATCTTACTTGATGTGCACAGTTTTGCCGATGGAGGCTTTGGTTGTACTACTGGGGGAGCTGACGGATGAGTAGGAACTCTTGGGACATAATGTGGCACTGACGGCGGATAATATGGAGGAGGATATTGTGGATACACGTTAGCACCCACAGGCTGTCTGGAAATATAGACGTTTTCTGGCTGATAACCATGATTTTCATAGTATGGTGGTATCCCCTAAAAAGCAAAATCGAGGTGAAGGTGGGAACAAATATTTCAAAGCTAGAACAATATAATCATTTCTAAAAATCATTAAGTGTCACTTATGTAAATACAGTAAAGCCCACTAATCCTCATTGAACTCATTCAGAAATTCATTACACTCACACACACAAAATAGATATACAAAGCCTCCTGAGAAGTGAAGTGAGAGACTTCAAGACACATTCAACTGAGGGATTAATTAAAAAAAAATACAATTAGTTTCCAATAGATCACATCACCCTCTAAATAGGTTTTAAATTTAGATTTTAAAATTATTTAGACAGAGAAAATGCTTTTGCTTCCTTAAGAGTTTCTTCTGCAGTTAGTTTCTCTTTTATTGAGCAAACAGTTAAATTAAAAAACAAACTGGAAAAATAGCATATTTTTATTCTGATAACTTATTTCAGCTGTAATAATTTAGGGGGTAGTTACTACATTCGGTGCAAATTTTTCAGTGATAAATTTGATTTTCCAATAGATAGCATTGCTTCAATGCTAATTATCATATCTCACTTCGGCACTCTGCTAAGACATCATTACTTTTACCAAATACACTACAGAATAAATGAGTGGATGGCAGAGTGCTAGATTCATAAACTACATCCATCACTGTGATATCAGAGAGACTTGAAGCATTAGTTCATTCATCACCACAATACTCTGTGATGCAGGCAAGTATTTTCCCCATTTTATAGATTAGGAAACTAAAGTCAATAAACTCTTAAAAAATAATAAAGTCAGGTACATCTCCACTTTTAATGGACCTGATTATTAATACATTACTTAGCAGGCTGCTACCTGCAGAAAACAAAATTGAATATTTAACTCCTTACTGAGTTTGCTTCCATCTTAGCTTTGTCAACAGTGTTGAAACAGCTCAAGTGTTGGAAAAACTAGGGATAACCTGTAAATATACAACAAAAACACATACATTCATAGTGTTACAGTTAGAGCTGGCTGAAAAAGTTAACAGTAGTTTTCAGTTGGAAAATGTCATTTCCATACAATCAAAACATTCTGCAGAAAGACAGGATTTCAAAAGTCATACTGGGAAATTACTGATATATTATATGAGATATATATATATATTGAGGGGAAAGATGAACTTTCTGTCCCACTTTGGGAATTTCAAAGTTTCTAAATTTCCTGCAGGACAGAAATACCATTTTTCAACCATCTCTAGGTAAGATGCAAATGAACAAACACAGTGATGTTCTTAGTTATGACTGTAATGTCACTCTTAACTCACCCACTTCTATCTAGAAATATATTGCATACATTCAAGAGAATTAGTTTCTCAACCCTCTAACACTAACTAAATATAACAGCATGAAATAAACCTATCAGCATTACAGATTTAATACTTGAGTTTTCCTGTTAGGCTCTAGCTCTCAAATATGTAATAATATTGTTGAGGAGGGTAGGTAGTGACTGTTAACGAACAAGAGACAAAACTAAAAAAAGCCATCCTCCTCCCCATGCTATAAAATTAACACTGGTTCTAGGCTACGTTATTGACAAAAGAATAAACTGGCATGGAAAATTTCAGTATCAAATTCGGTTAGAACACTAGGCACACCCAGAAAAGAAAAGCGAAGAAGTTTGTTCTCTATGAAGGGACCAAACATTAAAAATTAAATCCTGTTGGGAGCACTGAAGAAGAGGCAGAAAGGAATGTTCCTCTGCAAGTTTCAGCTCAAAGTTTATCTTTACAGTCAAGCTACATGCAAACAAACATGCTTTTATAAAATTTAACACACTACTGCAGCCTTAACTAGTTAGATAATGCTTTCTTTTTGTACAGCAGCAAACAGCCAGCTGCCTAAGTGTCCCCCAGCCCAAGAAGGTTAACTGAGTGCCATGCTCCCACTCAAAACAAGAGTACTGATACTCCCAGGCTTTGTATTGCGTCTAAGACAGACACAATTTTTTGCCTCAGGGGTACACTGCAACAGGCCTAGGTTAAGCTCACAGGCCTATAAAATTGCAGTATAGATGGTCAGCCCATGAGCAGGGAGAGGAAGGAAGGATGGGATTGCACAAAACCCTGGCATAGGGGACGGTGGTATAGGAAGATTGGTGGAGAATTTGGCTAAATTGCAGCTACCTCCTTAGCAGATTGCAGCAGTGGCTTAATCAGTTAGAGCATCCCAACACTCCACAGCAATTTAGAACTGGAAAGCTGGGGGGGGGGGGGGGGTTAAGAACCCGTCAAAGCTACTGGAGAAATTTAGGTCAGCAGAATTCTACTAGTGTTATTTGGGCAGGACACTGGGGTTAACACAATTTACTCTTACTTACAGGAAAGGTAATGAATGAATCCAGTAAACACAAGTCATCAGTACCTCTGTTCTATGTCTTATCCATTCTTACTCAGATGTTCACAGCACCATGGTGGCATGCAGTTCTGCCCCAACTCAATGGTTGAGTAACACTTCACAGAAGGGGTTTTTCTATACTCTGCAAAAGGTGATATGAAAACAGAACGGTAATCAATGCAACCTCAGAAATATCTGCTGCTTTGTCAGCTTCTTAAAAACAAGACTTAGTCCTGGTCGATACTAGGGAGGGGGAAAATTGAACTAAGTTACACAAGTTGAGCTATGTGAATAACTTGGCTGAAGTCGACACACTTAGATCTAATCACCACAATCTCTTCACTGTGGTGAGTCAACTCTGCCTTCACCTCTCAGAGCGGTGGAGTACCAGAGTCGATGGGAGAGCACTTGGGGGTCGATTCATCGTGTCTAGACTAGATATGATAAATCGACCCCTGCTGGATCAATCTCTGCCTACCGATCCAGCAGGTAGTAGAGACATACCCTTAGGCTACGTATACACTACAGATGCTACAGCAGCACAGCTATGGAGCTGCAGCTGTGCTGCTGTAGTGCCATAGCATCAACAATTGCTATAGCAACAAAAGGGGGGGTTCCTTTTCTGCCGTAGTTAATTCATTCCCGAGAGGTAGAAGCTAAGCTAGATCGATAGAAGAATTCTTCCATCAACCTAATGGTGTTTAAACCTGACTACATCTCTCAAGAGTATGTATTTTTCCCCTGAGCAACATAGCTAGGTTGACCTAAGTTTTCAGTATAGTCCAGGCCTTAGGCCATATTTGCACTACAGCAGTATAGCTACACCATTGTAACCTGGTAGTATAAACATAGACTACAGCAACGGAAGAGGTTTTTCTATCACTGTAGGAACTCCACCTCCCTAAGCAATGGTAGCTAGGCCAACAAAAGCATTCTTGCTGTGGGTGCAGCTAAGCGGACAGAAGAATTAGGTCAGCATAGTGCTCAGGGGTGTGGATTTTTAACACCCCAAAAGTATTGTAACTATGTCAACCCAAATTTGTAAGGCAGACTAGGCCAAATGCTGCCACTACAAAAAACACTAGGCATTTTTACTCTCCATAGTGTAAGACAGGGGTCTCCAAACTTTTCAGCCCGAGGGCCGCATTAACTATCAAATAGCAGTTCGGGGGCCGACAACACACTCGAGGTCCAAATAAAAAAGAATCAAAACATGGAAGTTGTTTTTAATTATTTATTTAATATTATTTTATTCAGTTATTATTTAATAACACATTGATACACCACACATGAACACCACACATGAACACCTGTTCACTACACATCAACCCCCCAACTGACCCACCCAGCCAGGTCTCTCCCCCCCCAAAACCTCCTTTCCTCCAACCCCCCCCCCAAATGACCCACCCAGCCAGGTCTCTCCCCCCCAAACCTCCTTTCCTCCAACCCCCAACTGACCCACCCAGCCAGGTCTCTCCCCCCCCAAACCTCCTTTCCTCCAACCCCCCCCAACTGACCCACCCAGCCAGGTCTCTCCCCCCCAAACCTCCTCTCCTCCAACCCCCAACTGACCCACCCAGCCAGGTCTCTCCCCCCCAAAACCTCCTTTCCTCCAACCCCCCCCCCCAAATGACCCACCCAGCCAGGTCTCTCCCCCCAAACCTCCTTTCCTCCAACCCCCCCCCCAAATGACCCAGCCAGCCAGGTCTCTCCCCCCAAAACCTCCTTTCCTCCAACCCCCCCCCCAACTGACCCACCCACCCAGGTCTCTCCCCCCAAAACCTCCTTTCCTCCAACCCCCAACTGACTCACCCAGCCAGGTCTCTCCCCCCAAAACCTCCTTTCCTCCAACCCTCCCCCCCCCCCCAACTGACCCACCCAGCCAGGTCTCTCCCCCCAAAACCTCCTTTCCTCCAACCCTCCCCCCCCCCCAACTGACCCACCCAGCCAGGTCTCTCCCCCCAAAACCTCCTTTCCTCCAACCCCCCCCCCAACTGACCCACCCAGCCAGGTCTCTCCCCCCCAAACCTCCTTTCCTCCAACCCCCCCCCCCAAATGACCCACCCAGCCAGGTCTCTTCCCCCCCCAACTGACCCGCTCAACCCGGTCTCTCCCCACAGACCGTTTCGCCGCCTGGCAGTGGGTGGCTCCTTGTTTCGCCGCCTGTAACTGGGTGGCGGTGCGGCGAGTCCCGGCCCCAGCTCTGAGCCGTCCCTGGCCGGCGGCGGCAGCGGAGCACGCGGCGCGTCCCGGCCCCGCGGCTGGCGGCGGCAGCGGAGCACGCGGCGCGTCCCGGCCCCGCGGCTGGCGGCGGCAGCGGAGCACGCGGCGCGTCCCGGCCCCGCGGCTGGCGGCGGCAGCGGAGCACGCGGCGCGTCCCGGCCCCGCGGCTGGCGGCGGCAGCGGAGCACGCGGCGCGTCCCGGCCCCGCGGCTGGCGGCGGCAGCGGAGCACGCGGCGCGTCCCGGCCCCGCGGCTGGCGGCGGCAGCGGAGCACGCGGCGCGTCCCGGCCCCGTGGCTGGTTCCCGACCCCTGCCGCGGGCCGGATGAGAGGGCCTCGCGGGCCGCATCTGGCCCGCGGGCCGTAGTTTGGAGATCCCTGGTGTAAGATACTGCTAGGAATTCTTCAAAGTAAGTTTCTCATACCCATTTTATCCTTTGTTATTTGATCAACTACTTCCTCCTGTGTTTGCAGAAAGGGATGAAGTTATAGTGCAGGAGTAGGCAACCTATGGCACAAGTGCCAAAAGCGGTACACAAGCTGATTTTCAATGGCACACACACTGCCTGGGTCCTGGCCACCGGTCTGGGGGGCTCTTCATTTTAAATTTAATTAAAAATGAATCTTCTTAAACATTTTTAAATCCTGATTTACTTTATATACAAACAGTTTAGTTATATATATTAGACTTAAAGAAAGAGACCAAATGAATAAATGAAGCAAATAAATGAAGACTTGGCACCACCACTTGTCAGCCCTGCTATAGTGCCTTGTCAGCCATCAGCTTTTGCACCAAAATTACCAATACAGTTTGTGTTAGCTTGCCCTCCCATTCCTGGCTGATAATTGTTCTGTGTTAACAAATCACTAAACATAGGCCCTAGTGATACAGCATCTACTTATTAATAAATATTTATACAAAAGTATTAAAACTCACATAACATTCTGCTAGATTTTAAAGTCGGACAGATTGTAAACTAATTAATAATGTCTATTTAAAATACTACCCCACCTCATGTAAAACTGTACTAGATTTAAAGAGGTGATAAGGATAGTAACATGCTAGCTACTATTCTGGGGAGACTATTAGTCTCCTAGTAATTAAAGTTGCACCTGATTTCCATCCCTAAGTAAAAACAAACTCATGGTTTTTTCCAGACTCCAGAGTGTAGTGTCATCTTTCAAAATACAACTTCATTCTAACAGCGTGAAAGAAATGGCGCAAATACATTCAGATGAAAAGATGTTAAGATGACTGAATTTTAATCAAGTTTAATGTTTGTATCTCTGCATGTTGATAATGGAGATAAATGCCTCAGTATTCATTTGGGAAATAACTTTCCATCATATCCTTTTTCATAAAGCGGGTGGGAGCTTTCCCTCCCCCTGCCCAATGGCTGTGGATAAAAATGCCAATGCAACCTCCACATAACTCACTAGGGCTGCTTATCATACTGCAGCTCTCTTGCTGAAGGAATTGAGAGTTATCCTTTGACGCGTTCTGAAGGATGGCTGTGCACCTGAGGCCTGATCCAATAATCACTGAAGTTAGCAGAAAAACTCCCACTGACTTCATGGAGGTTGGAGTGCTCACCTCACCAGGTGCCCTCGTAGAACTCTGTTCCTCTGCCCTACACCCACATTCAGGAACAGTGCCCTGGAATGTCTGATAAACTCAAAATGCTGCACCATTAGCTGATTACTGGAAAAGAGAAGCCTTGTGGGAGACCACCAGCAACACTTCCTGAAGCACTCTAAGTTTATCTTCAAAACCATCCATCCAAGATACTGGACATGCCTTAGCTTGGGATATCCAAAGAGGATTTTACCTGCATACTGGGCACATTTATAGTTTTCTGCCTATTAAAATTTCCATTAAAGTAATAGATCAAATTAATTATGATATTGTTGACTATATGGTCAGTCCAAAATCTGTTTTGGTTCAGTTTGAAAGATGTTTTGTCAGCTTGCACACCTGCCCGTGCATACTGCAAATAAAACCAGTAAGAGAATAATTCAGAGCATGAATCAAAAGTGTTTGTGTAAATAAAATTGCTATGACTGAACTGGAAACTTACCAGAAGCCTGATGCAAAAGTACAGGGTTTGTTTATTTTCAGCGCATATACAAGAGGTAGCTTATTAAAAAGGGGAAAAAAGGTCTCATAACTGTTTGTTGCTATTAGAAACCGCTAGATCCCTTAATAGAGACTATTAAAATAATCTCTATGAAAGTGTAGATTGTCATTGGGTAGTTCCTTGACTATGCAGAGTTGATCATGACACACAATTCAGAACTTTTTACTCAGATGACCTCTCGTCAGAAACAAAAAAAACTTTGGATCAAAATACTAGAAATGTTTGAACCACCAACATACTAGAAGTCATCAGAAAGAATTTTGAAAGTATGGGTTTTTTTTAATATATTTTCACTGACACCTTTCTTACTTCCTTCTCCACAGTTTCTCTGCAGGCACTTCCTCCAGAGTAGAAAAATGTCACATATGTGCAATTGAGATTATTATCATAGGATTGTCAGGCAGAGGATGGTGCAAAGCTTATTTTATAGCAGTAGATACACTGTCCAAGACTAATTGGGCATTAGACATATCCCTATTACATTGTTAAATCTATTATACTGTATGTGTTAAATCTGAGCCATCAACCCTCCCAGCATCCCTTTAGTCACTGCTATAACTTGCTGCCCCAGACAGCTGGCAAAACACTGCAATAATAAAGGTGGAATTTTAGCCCTGAGCACCCAGTATAGACACTGACAATATCCAGTCAATCACAGACCCAGAAAAAGGGAAGCTCAAGTCCTGTTACATTTGCATTTTTACGGAACAGTTACTAATACGGCATTCTTAACAGTTCTAATGTTTAACACACAAAAAGTGGTGTCTCAATAATGTTCTTAAGAAATTGGAGAAAATTCCTCAAAAAAAGATTCTAGCCATCTGATTTCACCCTGTGGGAAGCCTGAAGCTACTCAAAGCTACCAATATCTTAATTCAGTTTTACACCACATAAAATACAGTAAACAAAATCAGCCATTTTCTCCCCGCCTTCTCAATTTGAAATGGAGACAAATGTTTAAGGGAAGAGGACATCAAATCCCCGTTTCTTTGTTCTAATCCAGGGGTCTCAAACATGCGGCCCGGGGGCCACATGCGGCCCGCAAAGCCCTTCCCTGCGGCCCGCCAAGCTTCCTGGCGCCCCCCGTCCCCCCATAGCAGTTTGCGGGAGGGAGGGGCCAGAAGTGGAGGCTTCTCTGCTGCCTGGCTGGGCCGTGCGTGTTTCTAGCTCTGGACTTCCTATATTGCTCTTGCTTTGTTTGCCAAACAGCTGTTGGTGGTGCCTAGTGCTTTCCAGGAGGGAATGGGGAGCTGCGTGCTCAGAGGAGGAGGTGGGGCAGGGGTGGGACCTCTTGGAAGGGGTGGAGTGGGGGCGGAGCCGGGGCAGCGAGGGCGGGGTGTGTGTCAGTGGTGCGGCCCTCGAGCCAGTGCACTAGTCCTCATGCGGCCCTCATGGTCATTTGAGTTTGAGACCCCTGTTCTAATCAGTCATGACTGAAACATCTATCTGTAGCTAAAACTAAAAAGTAGAACAAATGACCTGTCACTGTTCAAATATAAAGAAACTACTAAATTTAGGAGCTAACTGACAGTGATCTATTACTTTTAATATCTGAAATCAGGGTGTGGTATTTAAGAGTGTATTGCACACTATAAGAAAGGCCTCTCACAACATAATGTCCCCAAAAGTCCCACTAGTTAGGAGCCTTTATTACTAAAACAAGCAAACAGTTTCTAGAGGAAGGAAATCCTGACTTTCAATCTCAGCTTTACCATTGACTTCCTCAAAGCTTGAAAGTCATTTTTCTATCCATCCAGTTCCCCAGCTGAAAAATGGCCAATAATGCTTACACACCACATAGTGTTCTGAATTACTTTGTAGCTGTGCAGAGCTTTGGAAACAGAAAGTGCTAGGACCGCAGGGAATCATCTAGTTCAACCGCCTGCTCAAAGCAGGATCAATCCCCAATTAAATCATTCAACTGATTTTTGTCCCATATCCCTAAATGGCCCCCTCAATGACTGAACTCACAACCCTGGGTTTAGCAGGCCAGTGCTCAAACCACTGAGCTATCCCTCCCCCATTAGCTTCCTCAGACTCTGTAATTGGGTGTGGCTTCACTAGACTAGAGAGTTTACAGCCACGCAGCTGTAATCTTTATAACGTAGCCCTACTAAGCCAACATACTCCAGCCCCCACAAGCAGTGGTAACTATGTCGGTGTAAGACGCTCTCGCACCGGAACACAGCGCTGTCCACACCAGCGCTTAGGTCGGTGCGATTTGTCGCTCAGGAAGGTAGCTTTTTCACACCACTGGGCGACAAATTATCTGGACATGAGTGGTAGTGTAGCCATAATCTAAAAGGAGAGGCAGCGTTAGTTTCGACAGCAGCACGTGTTTGGAAACCAGTACTGTGCTAGTACTTTCAGAAGCCTAATTTAAGCAAACTCACTCACCTTAGTCTAGATATCTACAGCATCATGACAACAGCATATATCCTCCACCTTTGTACTCATTATGTTTTTAGCAATCTTGTTTCCTGAACCATGAACCTTATCTGTTCGCCCAGTTTCTGAGATACGAATCAGCAGTAAATAAATCAGACCAGTTATTTATAGGTCTAGCTACGTCAGAGCAAACACTTTGATGAGGCAGGATAAAAGACAAGGAAGGAAGCACAAAATAAAAAACACAGGTAAACAAACTAAACTGTAAATGATGCAAAGTCATGGTCCTGATCTATAGTCATGGCTAAACATGCAATAAAAAACATTACAGTAGAAAAACTCCCAAGTTACCAAAGAATGGTTACTTGGGCTATGTCTACACTAGAGACCTTACAATGGCACAGGTGTACCAATGGAGCACACCTCTCTAAGATCTCTTGTGTAGCCACTCTATGCAAATAGGAGCAAGCTCTCTTGTCAGCATAATTAAACCATTGCTAACAAGAGGCGGTAGCTACATTGGCTACAGAAACTCTCCTGCCAACATAGCCCGGTGCACACTGCTCCTTATGCCAGTGTCATTTATGTTGCTCAGGGGGATGGAATATTCACACCCCTGGGCAACGTAAGTTTTACCAACATAACTGATAGCATAGACATGGCTTTAGAAAGGTACATTGCAGTATATTAAAACCTCCACATTATTATTGGTCATTCGGTAACTCCAACAGACCCAGCTGAGATCCTGAGCCCGTTGTGCGCAGCTAGACATTACAAATACAAAAGTCTCTGCCCCAAAAAGTTAAAATTTAAATACACAAGACAGACAAAGCATGGAAGAATATAATTACCATTTTGCAGATTGAGAACTGTGACAAAAAGATTAAAGAGGCTTGCCCAAATTCACACAGTATACAATAATACAATTCCGTTGCAAAGCTTTGTCTTTAAAATGATAGACTATACTTTTATAGCCCTTTTGTTATTGGTACCGCAAATCCTCCCCCACCTTTTATCAGTTATCAGCTTCAATTGTGACCCCCTACAAGTTTTCAACAGTGTATCTGTAAACAAAATTACTGAAGAATTTTAGCTGAGTGGGAAAGAAGAAAAAAAAAAAAAACAGGGAAAGGAATTGTTTTACAGGTTTACTTTGCGTAGTCTTCTCACATCCCCGAATTGTTCAGTCCTTACGGCATGGGCAAGATATATGAAGCAAGGCCAATATCCCTACTTAACAAGCAATAGCATTTTGCATTAATCAAATGAATAATGTCATGATTTACACACACGTGTAATAAAAATGTTGAAATATTCCAATACTAACTACTTTTAAAAGAAAGGGTCTAATTGGATTATCTGTGTTCATTTGAGCTCCTATACTGTATGTTCATCAAAATATTGAGATCTTTCATTTATCAAGGAAGTATTACCAAATGCTTCTGTTACAGTGCCTGAACGCATTCTGAAATAAATCATTCCTGAACCTGCTCTTCAGGCCTTCAAACAACTCATCAACCTCTCCAGGCTCATCATTAAAAGTAAGCTCTTCACAGAGTAGCACACACCAACTCAAAGCAGCACCAGACCCTATCAGAAAAACAGATGCAAAACCTAAAGACGTATCTCCACTGCTATGATCAATACCTCTTAAACCACACCTTTGAAGATCCAGGGGTCGGACACATGCCTATCACAACATGTGATGTACCTCATCCAGTGCACTAAATTCACCCACATAGTTGCTATTGGGGTAACAAAACCACCACTATCCTGTAAAAAACCTTTACCAGACAAAAACACCACATCACCTGGGACTGAAATAAACTAGTTAGTCTCTAAGGTGCTACAAGTATTCCTCAGTTTCTTTATGGATACAGACTAACACGGCTGCTATTCTTGAACTTTCCACAAAGTGATCTACCTATATCTGACCTATCAGTCCTCACTCTAAAAGGAAACCTGCACATCACTTTCAAAAGACAAGCCTGGGAGCTTAAATTCATAACTTTGCTTGACGCTAAATATCATGGACTGAACAGACACTGGATTTATGTCGTATTACAACAATCGGAAACCCACTAACAACCCTTCTCCCCTTTTCTCCCTGTGACTGGAAGGGTGTTAATGGGCCACTTCATCTTAAATGGTCCCTTGAAATACATGTTAACTACTTATGCTAAACAATCTATTCCACCCTGTATTTAGCTGTGACCCTCTGAATTCATTTCCCAGACCTGAAGAAGAGCTCTGTGTAAGCTGGAAAGCTTGTCTCTTTCTCCCCAACAGAAGTTGGTCTGATAAAAGATATTACCTCACCCACCTAGCTTCTCTGAACACATTACAGTTTAGTATTCTGGGTGGAATTCAGCCCTGTGCAAAGGGGCAGTGATCTGTGTACCACTGAAGTCCCACTCAGCCCTCAAAGTAGAGCTTTGTTGACATATGGGCCTTGAGCTTGTCCTCTGCACAGGGGTGAATTCCACGCAGTGCGCATATGCTGGAGCAATTAAGCCTCATCCACAATGAAAAAGACCATTCAAGTGTCAAGTGGACCTGGGAATTTTTTTTCTTGGAAAATGCTGATTTGTTGAAACCAAAACTTTTTTTGCAGGAAAGGATGGGCTTCAACAAATTGTTCAACTTGAAAAAGGTTTAGAAATTGTCAAAACAATTTGTTTTGATGTTTTCAAAGTGAGGAATTCCAGTCTTCCATTTCGAAGCAACTTTTAAAAAAATATTTATGGTAAAGTAAGAAGAAAAAAAAATTAAAAATTGTCAAAATCAAAACTAAATATTTTGATAAATACAAATCCTTTTTTGGGGGGAGGGATGGAGGGATTTTCAGTTCACGAAAATGTTCAAGATTAAACTTTTTGTCCTGATTCAGCACAAAGTATTTCAGAGTCTAAACAATTTTTGCAGGATAGGAAAATATTTCCCACCCAGATCTAGTATCTGAATAGAAGACGCAACCTATTGATAAAATGTAAATGGTTCTATGTTCCTTGATTGTTCCAGACCAGTGTATTTTCTGGGACATAATTAAACTGTTGAACTATTCTGCATCATGGTACTTAAAAGAAGGTTTAAATTAAAAATGGAAATGGTTCTATATTGCACATGTACATTACCAGAACTCAGCCCCCACCAACTAAGTGCCACAGGGAGGAACTAGAGCCATATGGCAGTAGCAAAGTCCAGTTAAACATCCAATATGAGCAAAAAAGCAACCCACCACACACCACAGCCAGTGTTCATGCCAGAAGTACTTGTGTGCTAATTCTGGTAGGAAACAGAAACAATACCATGCAACTCAACTGGCCTTCCACTACTATTCCAAACAAGGAATCCAGAAATGGGAAGCATGGGAGGTGGGGGGAGGGGGGAAGGAAATCAATAATACAGTATTTGAATATATTCAATAAATAGGTGGTCAGTAATTGTCACTTACTAGTACATATTTTAGGAGCAGAAAAATAGACTCCATCCAAATAAATGTGTTCTGCTCTATTTAGGATTAGTTATGCCACCACAGGTGTCTAATTTATTACCTTGATCCTGCAACTTGGTCTGCATGTAAGACCCCTGCATCTATATGTCATCCATTGACTTTACTGGAATGGTGCACGGGAGTAGGGGCTCATCCACAAACATCAGCATGTAGGATTGGGCCCTTAAAGATGGCGGGCTCCTCCAAAATGTTACCAGCACCCTTACCTGCTATTTAAAGTTGCTGGGGGCTTTCCTGGTTGCACTACTGTACCACATTTGATCTATATTAATAGTTTTAAAAATTATACTGACACACAGGAAAGACAAAAGTGTCAAATTAAAAGTTAAATTTCTCAGCCTTTGTTTACTTTAGTCAAGCCTTAATTTGTAGTTCTCAGCTTTTATTTGTTTTAGCCCAACCTAATTTGAATTTATGTTTTTCCTATGACCATGTCCCATACACGTTTGTATAACGGCAATGATTATAGCAAATTCCCCATATTCATTCATCTACCTCTACAGCATCATTTTTGGGATGCTCATCTGAAGTAACAAACCACTGAAATCAAAATTCAAAGTTGCTCCCGCCTCTGAGTTTTCCAGTTGTGCTGGTGTGTCCTCTACGTCTTTTAGAATATAAGCTTGCAAAGGAGGGGCTGTCACTTCATGCCTTCTACAAAGCCAGTGATATTGTTAGCACTGAATAAATAAGATATTAAAAACTGGATATTTAAAGGAAGTTAGTCAGACTATACCCGTCTCTCTTTCATCTACTGCTGAAAAACCCTGAGATGAATCCAGGCCTTATTAAGGTCAATAAAAGTTCTGCTATTGACTTCAAAGGGGTCAAATGTTTATAGAATCCTAGAATCCATTTTTAAATTGGGCTGGGGGCAGGGAGGGAGAAAAGATGTGGGGAGAGTTACTTTATATGAATTTAGTTGAAAATGCATGAAATGTGTACTGGAAATTAGGTCTTTTGTAAGAATACATAAAAAATGTTGATATTGTTACTGAATGATAAGAGTACAGGAGTAGTGAAGAATTCTGAGCTCTTCTCAGCTCAGACAGCCATTCAGTATGACCTTGGAAAAAATTGCTCACTCGCTCAGTGCCCCTCCCCCACAACTGTGAAAGGTGGACAATATTTACTCGGGAGGTATTAGGAGGTTTAATTTAGTGTTTGTAGAGCATTCATGGGCTTTTTTCCCCCAGGGATATCAAAGTACTCTATTATTCCATCCACAGTATTCCCTCATACTTTCCCATTCCTCTTATCTACTGTGGGGCAGAGGATGGGAAAAAATGTATTTATCTACTTTTGTGTATTCTCAGGGCAGGCAACAGAAATTTGGGGGCCCCCTACTCTGATCGTTTGGGGGGCCCCCCAGCCCAGCCAGCACTCCCCTCCTCCCCCAGCTGACAGCGGCTGGGAGCCCCCCAGCCCAGCCGCCCCCCCCCCCAGCGCAGCCCAGCCCAGCCGGCGCTTCACCCCCCCCAGCTGACAGCGGCTGGCGGCAGCGCGAGCCCGGGAGCGGCGCGAGCTGCCCTTGCTGCTCTCCCCCCCACGCACTTTCTCCCCCGGACTGCACCGCTGCTGCCAGCCGGGGACACGCGCGCTTGTCCGGAGGAGAGCCGCACCGCCTCCCCGCCCCTTCCCCGCTCTCCAGGCCCGGCGACAAGGGGGGACGACAACGGGTACAGCTGTGTACTGCGGCCCCCCTAAAGTCCGGGGCCCGGTACAGCTCTACCCGTAGTACCCCCCTGTCGCCGGCCCTGTGTATTCTCCCCAAGGACCACTGTGGTACCCAAGAGATGTGTGTGGTGGGAAAGGGCAGTGGTGGGTGACGAGGCAGTTTAGGCCCTAATGCTTCAATCCTTACTCATTTGAGTCACACTTGCTAATAGCCCCACTGAAACCAATGGAGCTACTCACATCCGTAAAGACTATTTGCACAATTTCATAAATTAGATGGTCCTCTAAAATGAGTACAGTATAAGGAAGTGTCTTTTTTGCCTTTAAGACACCATATCTATCAATGAGAGGTCATGTATTATATACAGTAATCAGAATGCAAGTTACTGTTTTGCACTACATAATGCCTTCCATTCAAGGACCTCAAAGTGTTCTGCCAAGTAAAGCCTCACAACGCTCCCTAAGGAAAATATTCCTTGTCCCCATTTTACCAGTGAGGAAACTGAGGCACAGAGCATATACATGAATCACCCAATAGCTGGTAACAAGTTTGTTGCAAAGTTCAAGAATTCCTTGCCTCCAGTTCTGTGTTCACATCAGAGATGTATTCCTCGAAAACATCCAGATGAGCCTAAAGCTGCCAAATTTTAAACAGCTAAGACAAGGCAGGTAACTCCTCTCTCATTTCTTTCCTGTTTAGATGATCCTAGGAACAAAAGCCATCCCATTGTCATCTAATTACACCTCTTTTTGAGACACCTGCCTAGCATGGAGGATGGGTTATTTATGAAGCACCAGCTGTCACATAAGGGGGACTAGAAGGGACATCAAAAGATCCCTTTGGAAAGGCAACATTTGCTGTTCAACAAACTCCCAGGGGAGCGTGGGCTCCTGATTGGTTACCCAACGCTCTGCATATGGAAAGGATTATTGTCCAGCAATACCTAACCACCCATTAACTGATCCCCACCCCCCACCCCAAGCCAAGGGACGAACCTGCTCCCGCCACTACCGAACGGCGCTAGCCCGCAATTCCCAGGCTGGGATCTCGGCACTGGCACAAGGCGCTAGCGGCCTTCGGCCCAACCAATAAGTTGAAAGCGAGTTTCCAAAGTCAGCTGCCCAGTCCCCGCCTAGGACACGCACAGGTGGCTACAGGCAATGAGCCCCCCGCCACCCGCAACTCACCGCTTCCCGCGTCGCTCTAAGCCGCGGTGGGGCGGGATTCCCGAGCCCCGCTCCCTGCAGAGCGGTGCCGCCGCCGGGCGAGCCGTGGGGTTTGCCCCGCTACCGCTGTTCCCCTGCAGCCGGGACTGCGCCCCTTGCCCTGCCCCGAGCCAGCCGCGCCGGGGGAGTCACGGAGCGGCGGCAGCGGGCGGGGAGGAGCCGGGGGGGGGGGAAGAGGGAGCGGCTGGCAACGGGGCAGGTGGCGGCGTGGTGCGGAGTCACTGCCCCCTCCTCCAGGCGCGGGGGGGGGGGGGGCGGAGGAGTCTGGGGGCCGCTGGAGCTCGCTGGGCCGCCCGGGATTCCCGGCTCGGGGAGGGGGCCGGAGACAGGGAGTCCGGGGGCTGCAGCCTGGCCCGAGACCGGCCCCAGTCAGCTCATCCCCGGGGCGTAAACACCAGCCAGCCGCTCCCCGCGGGCAGCCCCAGCCGG
This sequence comes from Sternotherus odoratus, assembly GCA_032164245.1. NCBI lineage: Eukaryota > Metazoa > Chordata > Testudines > Kinosternidae > Sternotherus > Sternotherus odoratus. The sequence continues at coordinate 167,735,693 of JAVMKO010000001.1, forward strand.
ATCTCTCGCCTAGGGCGCAGGGGCTGCTGCAGGGGGGTGGTAAGGCGGGTGGTTTGTAAATGCCCCACCCCGGGGAGGGTGTAAAATCTGCGAGATTTCCCACCGGGGGGGGGGGGGGTAAAGGGGCCCGAGGGCTGAAACTAAAAGTGGATTTGGGGCAATTAAAGAAAAACTCCTGGCTTCGGGGCTCCCCCTCGTCTTCCCTGGGCCGGGCAGGCGTTTGGGTTTCAGCCTTTGGAGCAGCCCAGCTCCCGTTACAGCCGCCCTGCACCAGGGATTTCAATCCTGGGGCCAGGTGAGGTGTAACCCTCTGCAGCTGGCGAGTGGGAGCTCAGGGTTTCCTCCTCGAGAAGGCGGGCGAGGGCTCAGGTGGAGGATCTTTAACCCTGCCGGGCACAGCCGGTGATCCTGCACCTTGGATCCTCTCCTAGCGCGAAATCACGTGGAGCTACTTCTTCCTCCCGCGGGCGGTTTGCAAAGAGCAGACCCTGACACCTCGCCTTCTCCGCCCTGTGCTTTCAATGGGCTGCCTTTTGCATTTGGAAAGGACCGAGAATGATCGGTGACGGGCTTGCCTCACACCTGAGGAGGATAGGGAGGAAGTTTCATCCTTTTTTTTTAAAGCCGCCTTCCTTCTAAAGTTCAGTAATTTACCAGCCTCAGGAAATAGATTTGTCTCTAGTTCCTCTATGGTATTTTGTTATTTACATTAGTATATGTTAGTGCGTCAGAACATGCTATTTGCCACCTCCCGCAGCTCCAGGGCCTTAGTTTGACTTCCCCGCCCTTCCAGGAATTTCGCAAATAGATCATTGGGTTCGCGACTTCGAAAACATGTGCTAAACCCTTTTAAATCAGAGTCCAAAGTGGTCTCTATTAGGTGTGGGTGCTCTCCGTCTTGAAAACTAGGCTGTACATGACCTTCCAGCCCCGGAATAAGTTACAACACTAATGAGGCACTTGATCATATTACTAAATAAGACACTTAAGTGCTTCGTTTTTTATTATTTGGGATGTAAGAATTGTTGTTTTTTTTAAGGCTGGACATTTTTCCTTGCTGTTACGTCACGTTTAAAAATAGCTACCCCTTATCCAGTGAGAGAGAGGAATTTCACAGACCTCCAAATTGAAAAGCCTGGTTTCTCTTCCTGTTATTTACAGCATAGAGAAGCCAGCATGGTGTTAATTGTCAAACAAAAGAATAGCAAATGGTCATTTCCCACTTTCTTTGAAATGGCTGGCTGTTTGGGTATATAAAGGATGCAAGAAGGACCCTAAAATTATGACTGGCAGAACCTGTTTATTTAAAGAGACACATTTATTTTGCCCCAATAATATAAAAATCTATCATAATGGTCTGGAGAAAGGAGTAAATAGGTGACAAAGTTTGCAGATGATCTACTAAATTACTCAAGATAATTAAGACCAAAGCAGACTGGAGATCTTCAAAAAGATCTCGCAAAACTAGTGATTGGGCAACAAAATGGCAAATGAAATTTAAGGTGGATAAATGTAAAGTAATGCACATTGGAAAAAATAACCCCAACTATACATACAATATGATGGGGGTTAATTTAGCTACAACTAATCAGGAAAAAAATCTTCGAATCATCATCACGGATGGTTCTCTGAAGACATTCATGCAGTGTGCAGTGGTAGTCAAAAAAGGTACCAGGATGTTAGAAATCATGAAAAAAGGGATAGAGAATAAGATGGAAAATATTTTATTGCTCTTATATAAATCCATGGTGCACCCACATCTTGAATACTGCATGCAAATGTGGTCTCCTCATCTCAGAAAAGATATACAGTACTGGCATTAGAAAAGGACCATGGCAGCTAAAATGATCCGAGGTTTGGAACGGGTCCCTTATGAGGAGAGATTACAGAGGCTAGGACTTCTCAGTTTGGAAAAGAGACTGGGGGGTGGGGGGGTATGATAGGGGTATATAAAATCATGAGTGGTGTGGAGAAAGCGAATAAGGAAAAGTTATTTACTTGTTCCCATAATATAAGAACTAGGGGCCACCAAAAGAAATTAATGTGCAGCAGGTTTAAAACAAATAAAAGGAAATTCTTCACATAGCACACAGTCAACCTGTGGAACTCCTTGCCTGAGGAAGTTGTGAAGGCTAGGGCTATAACAGGGTTAAAAAGAGATCTGGATAAATTCATGGAGGTTAAGTCCATTAATGGCTATTAGCCAGGATGGGTAAGGAATGGTGTCCCTAGCCTCTGTTTGTCAGAGGGTGGAGATGGATGGCAGGAGAGAGATCACTTGATCATTACCTGTTAGGTTCACTCACTCCGGGGCATCTGGCATTGGCCACTGTCAGTAGACAGGATACTGGGCTGCATGAACCTTTGGTGTGACCCAGTACGGCCTTTCTTATGTTAAAACTTTATAGGGCCACCCGCCCTTACATTGTCATTGTGTCCAGTTATAAGTTTAATCACATTATTTTTTTAAAAAATTGGAAATCATCAGGTGTATTCTAATAATTGTCCCAAAGAAAATTTTGGAAATGGGTAGGTGTATTCTAATAACTGTACCGAAAAGTATTTCTTTTGAACATAAAAGGAGGTGTTAGTTCTCAGTCTGGGCTTGCCCAGACAGTTTACTTGACAACTACAGGTTGCTGTAGTTGGTGGTGTGAGATACCATTATGTTTCATATCTGTATATGTGTGTAAATATGTATTGTGCATCTATAAAGGCATTTCCAAAGTAGTACAACCACCTTAGGGGGCAGAACATACAGGTGAAGGGGCAGCATAAAAGCAAGAATGCCGTTTGTCCAGAAACCACATATTTTTTGACCAAACAGCTTTAAACATTTTAACGGGTGTCCATATTGCTTTGTGAATGAACAAGTAATGGACCAGATCTTCAGCTGGCGTGACTCAATGCAGTTCTTCTGAAATTAGTGGAGCTCCATCGATTTACTTGAGGATCTGGACCAGTGAGTGCGTGTCAGACGTGGACATATTTTCTCAGAGTTTTTCAAGAAAAATGTAATAGTCCTAGTAACAGTCAATTTGTCAGATATCTAGAATGGAGGGAATGTATCCAATCAAATAATAAGTTGCTATCCCAAGCAGCTGGTAACAGTTAAAGGCCTTGAGGGCCCTGCTCCAGTTGTGAGGAGAAATTGAGGCGGAAGGCTGGTTCATTTGATGGAATCTTGTTTATTTACAAGAAATGTACAAAATCCTGTTTTCCCAAATGCAGGAGGAACCAAAAAGGAGGAGTCAGTTCCTTCGTTTGCTGACCAAGGCAGCCTTTCCAGCCAACACTATTTACCCAAAAAGTTTTTCTCTTTGCTTTATCTCATGGTTCCATTTCTGTGCTTCCAGGCTGTGTCCACTTGGTATTCTCTCTTTCTGTGCTCTGTTTATCTCTCCTTGTGTGCTGTATCTGTCCCTCACGTAGCACAGGTGTGTACTTGGCACGGTTCACTCCCCTTCCTGACACCTGCCTCTTTTGCAGTGTGAGGGAGACCCTGGCGCACATATACCAGGTTGTAGCCCCTATTCCAGTTCCTCTTGGACATGCTATTATGTTTTTGGTTGCACTGTCCCCCTCACCTGTTCATCTACGCACTCCCCATCCATGGCCCCACAAAGTCATGGGACCTCCTTGTCAACCTCCTCCTAGCCCTGGCCAAAATGGCCATTTACAAAATCAGGGAGAGAAGGTTGGTTGGCTAACCGTCTTCCTGCCGCTGTGGGGCCTATTTCCGCTCCTCAGTCTGTTCACACATGCGAGAAGGGTTTCTCTGGGCAGTGTCCACTGGCTCCCTTGACACCTTTGAGGAGCAGTGGGCACCAAACCCCTTGAAACACATGAGTGAGCATCTACTTAGCTTTTCCATGCGCCTGTGTTTTGGAATGCTACTGCTACTGTTTCAACCACCTGATTACAATGGTTGCTTTACATTTATGCTGAGTGGAAAGTGGTGACCATACCTGACCCGTAGCAACAGTAACTATCACGGACCCTCCCTCTCATTTATATGGGTGAAATCTAAATCATCAGCATCCCATTTAGTCTCATTTATTTACAAATATACAGGCTGTCATGAGTGTGAAGTGCCTTGGAGTGCTGTTTTACCTATAGGGATTAACTGAGGGGGGTGAGGGTGACGTCAGAGTAGCCCACCTGCAGGAAAACCAGGAAGTCAGTTCAGTTCGTCCCGGAGCTTTGGGCTAGCTCAACCTCTTTTCCAGCTATGGAAGCCCTTCTCCCCTCTCCTAGCTTTGGGAGAGATGGAGTGCCCTTCTATTTCTAAGATTAGACTAACTGTAAGTAGCATTTTGATCTCATAAGTTTTGTACCTGGTTTAGAGTGTCACTAACCTTCTCAGAGGGAGGAGTTAGAAAGCTTTATATCTGTGAAGTTGTATTAGCTGTAAGTTGTTCTCTTTTCTTTATTAAACCTTTTTTGTTATAAAAAGTGTTTGGTTATTCCCTTAAAGTTGTCCTAGCTTTGGATTTGACCAAGTTCTCGGGTAAGGGGTGGGTGGGTCTGTGTATCTGAGTCTCTCTCCTAAGAGCAGGGAGGAGTGGCTGGTGCTCAGAGTCTGTGTCCTCATCTCTCCCGGTACAAGAGGGAGTGAAGCAGTGTCTAAGGGTCCCGATCTCTCAGGGAGAGGGAAGGGGAGTTTGGGGTGTTCACGTGCCCCCCTCCAGGGTCTTGGAGATTCACATGAATGGTGGCAGCGTGGTCCCCATTTCTCAACTGGTAGAGTGTGGGTTTTGGGGGGAAAAGGACTTAACTTAGGCTGGGAAAGCAGCTTATAGTTAAGGGGTCAGTGAGAGACCCCCCTCGTTACCCTGGTGTTTAAAGAGGGGGGAGGTTTTCTCTTCACACAGGCCAATATTTTCAAACATGTATATCAAATATTAGGTACTTACATTCATATTTAGGTGTATAAACAAGTGGCCTGAGTTTTCAGAGATGCCTAGAATACGTCATCATCCTATTATGTCTTACACTCTTCTATTTCATGCCCTATTTGTAATATACTCTTAGCATGTTCATTACATTCATTTTGCATGTCCATTGATCATCAAAGCAATACAGGTTACATTATCTTAATACAGGGGTTCTCAAACTGTGGGTCGCGACCCTTTGGGGGGGTCGCCGACCCGGTTCCCGAGGGGTCGCGAGCTGTTTTTTTCCACCGAAAAGCCGCCGCCACGATCGCGATCGCATCCGCTTTCGGCGGCTTTTCGGTGGACATCCTGAGCTATTTCAGGAACGCTCGGCATGTCCGCCGAAAATAGCCGCCGAATGTGGAAGTAATTCATTCGGCGGCTTTTCAGCGGACACTCAAGGGGTTGCGGCGCCGTGCCGCTCAGAAAAAAGGGGTCGCGCTAAAGGTAAGTTTGAAACCCGCTGTCTTAATACCTATGTCCACTCACTTCATTTGCTAATCAACTTGCAGCCAACTTGAAAACTTACTCCACTGTTTACATCACTGCTGAATTTTACACACATGTTTAACGGAGTCCAAGGGCTGGTCTTCACTCGCGTGGTGCGGGATCAATATTCTGGCGATCGATTTCTCGCATCTGATGAGGACGCGAGAAATCGATCTCTTGCAGCTCCCCCGTCGACTGCGTAACTCCAGCTTGCCACGAGGTGCAAGCTGGAGTCGACGGGGGAGTGTGCCGCTGACTGCCGCCACCGTGGGGACGAGAGGTAAGTCGGCTGCAGATACGCAAACTTCAGCTACGTGATTCACGTAGCTGAAATTGCGTATCTGCAGTCGATCCCCTCCCCCCCCCATAGTGGAGACAAGCCCTAGGTTAAGACTCAAGAAAGCCCGAGGTAAAGCCTTCTCAGTGGCAGGCCCCAGCCTCCCAAGTACCACTTCAAAGAAAATCAGGAAGATTCTAACCTTGCCATTTTCAGGTAATGCCAGAAGATCCACTTTTTTGCCATGGCTTTTCTTTAAGAACTAGAATAGAAGTAAACCAAAGGACATTCTCAAAAGTAAAGCCAACAGCTCTACCATAGAGTAGGATGGAGAACTTAGAGGCTTTCAGTTTTCAGAGACAAAGAATACCACAGGGTGGTGGGGGTGAAACTCCTCTCACCCTGCCCTGGAGGAACAATACTATCTGGAGTCGTCATAAGCAACCTTTTCTTTTCTCTATGTACATTCTACTAAGACTGCCTCGGTGAGCAGCTTATCTGTTATCTAAAACTAGAATAACAAGACTGAATAAAAATTCAAACAATGTCCTTGGTTTACATCCACTGAAATTCAACCTACAATCAGTGTTCATTGTAAGTGAGAACAGAACAAAGCCTGCAACCTTAATCAAAATATTGGTGTTTATTATAAAGAAAACAAACATTGAACTACTTCTATGTATTGTACATATTGACAAATACGTGGGACCATTTTCACTGATACGCTCTGGCTGCTCTATGCTACTCCAGTAAGGCAAAGCAGCCATAAATCCAGAATAATTGGTCAATTATGACTACTTTTGTGTCAGAGTGGCTTGATACAACTGGAATGCACCAGTAAATCTGACCGCTGATGTAGAGTCAGTGCACATTTGAATGTTATTTGAAAAGTGAATTTTTAAAAAGTGTCTTAGATAAAAGAAAGCAATTAAAATTGTAATGGAATTAATCTCCATCAAAACAGCAATATTGTCAATTCTAATTCATTACTATGGGAGCAAATTCACTGGCATCAGTGATACATACTCAGACAAATATTCTGAAATCTAAAATAAAATTAAACCCAATCAAATGAAAACGATCAACTCTGGAATAAAGATAACTTCTGACAAGTGGAAACTAGGAGTCAAATTCTGGCCCCAGCATAGTCAGTGGCAACACTCTTACTGATTTCAGTGAAATCAAAATATCACTCTAGATGCTTGAAACATGTGTAGGGAGACATAAACACATCAAATGCAACTCCAGAAATAAGGGAGTCTTGGAATTTCATTCATAATTGCTCTACTGAAGAAAGAAGTCGTATGGACCAATTGTCCTTCTGGATTACTTTTTCATCTAGTGTTGTCCAGAGTATGGTTAATGCCAGCCATTTTAACTGCTGTATTACTTTACTGAGCACCTGCATGTGATAACCAGAGATGATTTGTAGCAGGAAAGCATGGTCTTCTGCTAAAACATGACAGGAAGCTGTGTTTCCCCCCCTTGTTCTGTTAAAGACTTGCTGCATGATTTGAAGCAACTCTGTGCATCAGTCTCCCACTCATAAATGGGGGTTAATAATACCTGCCTACAGACGTATTGTGATACTTAATTTATAGAATCATAGATTATAATGGCAGCAGTGACCACCAGATCCCATACTCTGACCTCATGTATATCACAGGTCACCAATACACTAAACCCAACAATCAAAATTAGTCCAATACTACCACCCTCAGAGACAAAGAATTAAAATTAATATTTGTAAAGAGCTTAGAGATTCTTGAATGGAGTATGCTACTGAAGTGCAAAGTAGTTTCATATTTTAGTATATATTGTGTGATAGACTCAGGACAGACAACTGCGGGGGGGGGGGGGGGGAAGGGAACAGTCCCAGAAGGTTAAATTGGTTAACTACAGGTCAATCGGGTTCAGCTGAGAAGGGGTTACCAGAGACTCAATTAGGATCAGCTGAGAGGGAATTACCTGAGGTCAGTTAGGATCACCTAATTCCAGTTAAGGGCTACCTTAGAATTTTTTAAACCCTCCCCTGTTAGGAGGAGGGGTGTGTGTGGTGTGAGGAGGAGAGGAGAGAGGTGAGGAGAGGAGAAGAGAGGGGAGAGGAAAGGCGAGGCGAGGAGAGGAGAGAAGAGGAGGGGAGAGGCGAGGGGAGGCGAGGAGGAGCAGCAGCAGCAGCAAGACAGTGAGCCTCACCAGGAAGGGTTGCTTCATTCCCTCAAGCCCAAAAGACAGGTTGAGAGAAGGAACGGACTGTCTCGTGCATCCTAGAATGACTGTTTTACCCAAGCCCATCTTACCAAGGCTAAAAACAGCGAAGGCTGGTGAGACTGAGAAGATACCTTGCCACAATTGTTATCATTCAAGCTTTTACGTCCCCTGACTCCGTCAGTTACAACAGTTCATTTCTCAAGAATCAGACTTTGTTTTAACTCCAAGATAAACTATATATCTAACATCAGAAAACTGTAAATCATTAATGACTTGCTGCAGCCAAAATACTGATACAGACCATTAGGTAAATCCAGACATATGATAAGGAAGTTATATCTGAATATCAAACATATCTGAATAGCTTTGCACAAAAAAGCACAAAACTAAACAAGCCAAAGTTAACATCACCCACCTTGTCTCTAAAACAACAGAAGGTTGGTCTTGATCCTGAAAAATCCTTGTTGTAGCAGCATAGAATTTACCTTCATCAAGACGCAGACGGTATTGGCATAGTTGTGATTTTCAACTGCTTAATAGCCCCTGGGTACTGAATAAAAGAGGGTCTCTTTCAAGACTTTGTTTTATTTTCACTATCTGTTGGGTGGTGCAAGTACCTGGGCTTCTCTGCTGTTTGTTTCCTGCATTTTTGAGCTTGCTTTACTACTTTTAATAGGGAGGAAAACTGGATTTCATGATGGTCATTGTATAAAAGCTAGTGAGTAGCAGGCTAATGTATGCTCTCTCCTGGTGGAGAGGATTGCATGCAAGTTCTTTTATTCTGCCAAACATGAGCCCACACTGATCAAAAATACTCCCCTATTAGCGTTCTCTCCAAACCTCTGCATTGCAAGCTATGAGAACAATGTGTACTTCCTGGTTCCAACATTATCTCTCTTTAATTACACTTCTATTTATCATACAGCCATCAGCAGGAACTAGAACATTTAGCTGTGCATTATGCGCTGTACAATAAGTAAACCACTGTTTAGTCAGTGCAAACTATTTTCTCTTTGTCCCCATCCCAATGGAAATAGTACAAACACAAAAAAAGTACAGATTAATCTTTAGCCGCAGCGCTACCCAGGAATGTCCACCTCATTGTGTTGTTTAAGCAGCATAAAACTCTGCCGGCAGTATAATATTTTGTAATCATTTACTCCTGATTAAAATATCAAGAGGCCTGCCATATTTCTTAGGATACGGCTATACTACCCACCAGATTGACGGGTAGCACTCGATGTATCGGGGATTGATTTATCGCACCTCCCCGTCGACTACGGAATTCCATTTTGGCAAGAGGAGTAAGCGCAGTCGGCGGGGAAGTAGACGTGGTCAACTCGCCACCATGGGGACAGCCAGGTAAGTTGACCTAAGATACTGTGATTTCAGCTATGCTATTAGCTGAAGTTGCATATCTTAGGTCAAATCCCACACCCCTCTTCCCAGTGTAGCTCAGCTCTTAGTGCTTTCCTCTGGCTGCTGGGGGGAGAAATGGGAAATACCTTCATTTCTCCCATTTGACTGGTGGAAGAATAGGTGCTATACTCTTGTTTCTGTGCCGAGGAAAGGAGTCTATTCTTCTGTTCCTCCTCCTGGCACTCACCATGCTTAATCCATTATATACACAAGTCAGAGCAGGGCATGTTCTGCAAATAGACCCGGTATGGTCAATGGAGGGTCAGGTAGAAAAAACAAGCAACATGTTCAGCAGTTCTCTCAAACCATTGTGGTCAGCTGTCTAGAGAAACATACTAATGCACCAGAACAGAGCTCACCAGCCAACTTTGAGCCTGTCACTCACCACATCACGTAATTGGGCTTATCATTGGCAAAAGCATTGGTTTTAGCTCTGTGTAGGAATAAAAGTCTATTGTTGAGATGAGCCTTTTGTTGAAAAAGCAACAGAAGTGGGACAAATTTTTCACAAAAATTTTTCATGCCAGATTTTCCCATATTTTGGACTGGCTCTACAGAACACCTAAGATGAAATCCTAACCTCATTGAAACCGATAAGAGTTTTTCCCACATTTAGAGTGCAGTTTTATTTTACAGAATTACTCTTAAAGTTGGCATTTATTGCATATCAGTATTTTGCAGATGAAATCCAAATTCTATTTCTAACTGCAAACAGCCTGCAATCTGAAAGCTAAATTGGGTTCTGAGTGGCTCATGCAATATAAAAAGTAAAAGTACCTGGTATAAAAGTGTGGGTACCCTGTATCTACTTAGCTATTTTGTTGATAATCCCCCAATTTAAAATAGAACTGGGTTCACTCTTCCATAACTTTACTGTTCCAATCCTGTGATATTATAGTATATAGGATATATTTTTATACCAATAAGCAAGGCCAACCTAACAACTTGTGAGGGCTCAGGCAGGTGGAAAAGATGAAGGTTATCAGCCTTGATGACTTCTTCTGGAATGAGTAATATGGTCAGATTTTCGTCAGTCGCCAGCGGGTACGATAATGCCAGTCTATCAGTGACTGAACTTGAACTGTATGCAGAGATCCAAATGACAATCTGCTTTGCTTGTATAAATGGCTTGCCCTATTCCATGGGCAGTGGGTATCACAGGTCAAGGGCAGCTAAGACGCTCCAAACAACCTGGTGTGACCCCACCCATGCTCCACCTCCAGACCTCCCCTGCTCTTCCTCCCATCTGGGACACTAGAGCAGCCTGCAGGTGGAACTTGGGGTGTCTCGGGCCAGGGCTCCCGCCAGCTGGCACTCCAGGGCTGAAGGTGCTAGGGCCATGCTGCCCCGCCCACCCAGCGCTCCAGCACTAGGGGTGCTCGGGCAGGTTAGGGCTGAGGGACTAGCTGGGCCTTGTGCAGAAGGGGTGGAGCCAGGAGCTAGCCTCCCCCAACAGGTGATGCCCTATTCCCCACAACCATTGCTCTGGCAGTCTTAATGGCCTTAGAGATCTAGAACTCAGGCCTAGGAGCAACCAGGCAGTAGACAGCTCCAGGCTGCCACACAGCAGCACTTGTAACCAATTTGTGTTCCACTTTCCATGACTGGCTGTGGACACAACCCATGAGGAGTTCCGCCTTAAGGGTTTGACAGACAACAGCCTCCTGGCTTCTGATTGGCTCCCTGCCCTATATAAACCAAAGGGGCATTCCAGGAAGTATCCAGGCAACTGTGTGGATCTTCTGTAGCCACCATGACTGGTCTTTGGTCTTGAATTCCTGGCTTGACATTAGCTTGGTTTGAACTTTGCCTCCTGCTTCAGACCCTGAAACCTGACTTGGACTCTGACCCTTGGTATTGACCCTGACCTGGACCTGACTATAAACTCCTCTGTTACTCCCAGTCTCAGATTTGCCCTTGCTCTGACCCTTGGCTCTGAGTGCCCTTGTTGGGATCCTGACATGTTTGTTCTTTTTTCCTTACTCCTATCCCTGTGCCTTTTTCCCCTGTTGCTTCTATGCATGGAAGATCATCCCAGGCCTGGGTTTGCAAGCTCACCACTATATCTCCTCATTCAAATCCCTTCCAAATATTCATTTCTTCTGTGCTGCACACAAGTGCTCTAAAGAGAAACATGGGATGGAAATAACTTGTCAGTTCTTCCTCTAGTTTTCCTAGTATGTCCTGCCTTCTCCAGGCCCATCTGCCTAGACTGTAAGCTTTTCCGGTAGCTGCTGTTTTTATCTTTTGTTCAAAGTAAGACGTATATTATTGGTATTAAATAAGTGATAATGTTAATATTAAAAATTAGGGTTTGTCAATGCATGAAACTATATCAAGAATAAATTAAAAAGTGAGTTTAAAACTGATTAACTATTCCTAGGTGTCAAATCCATATGTGGCTGCTCTTATTCCAGAATAAAAGTGCCTTATTCTGAATTATCTTAATCCACTTAAATTAACTGGAGGGCAGGGGAAGCATGAAAGGTGCTCTTGTTCCATAATAAGAGTGTTCACACATGGAGTTTCTCACTGTGCCTCCATGGGTCACATAAGCACATAAGAATGGCCATAGTGGGTCACACCAAAAGTCCATCTAGCCCAGTATTCTGTCTTCTGACAGTGGCCAATGCCAGGTGCGCCAGAGGGAATGAACAGAACAGGCAATCAAGTGATCCAGCCCATCACCCATTTCCTGCTTCTGGCAAACAGAGCTTAGGGACACCATCCCTGTCCATCCTGGCTAATAGACATTGATGGACCCATCCTCCATGAATTTATCTAGTTCTTTTTTTTTTTACCCTATTATAGTCTTGGCCTTCACAACAACCTCTTGCAAAGAATTCCACAGCTTGACTGTGCATTGTGTGAAGAAATACTTCCTTTTGTTTGTTTTAAACCTGCTACCTATTAATTTCATTTGGTGACCGTCGGTTCTTGTGTTAGGAAAAGGAGTAAATAACACTTCCTTATTTACTTTCCCCCCCACCAGTCATGATTTTATAGACCTCTATTATATCCTTCCAAGCTGAAAAGTCCCCATCTTATTAATCTCTCCTCATATGGTAGCCATTTCATAACCTTAATAATTTTGTTGCCTTTTTCTGAATCTTTTCCAAGTCTAATATATCTTTTTTGAGATGAGGTGACCACCTCTGCTCGCAGTATTCAAGATGTGGGCGTCCCATGGATTTATATAGAGGCAATATGATATTTTCTGTCTTGGTATCTATCCCTTTCTGAATGATTCCCAACATTCTGTTATCTTTCTTGACTGCCACTGCACATTGAGTGGATGTTTTCAGAGAACTATCCACAATGACGCCAAGATCTCTTTCTTGAGTGGCAACAGCCAGTTTAGACACCATCATTGTATATGTATAGTTGGGATTATGTTTTCCAATGTGCTATTCTCACAACTGTAAATATCAAATTCAGGACAAGCTCCTGGGGAAAACGGCAGCGACAGCCCCAAACCAGTAGTGATTCTTCCATGAGCTATACCAGTCCAGTAACAAAAGTAAACTGTCTCACCACACTGGCTAACAAGAAGTCAGAAATGCAGCCTCTTTAGATATTGCAGTCTTGGATTCAACACCCAGAAATGAGACTTAATTATGAGTGGTTATTTAAAACCAATTTAATCAAACAAAGGGTTCTTCTGATGCCAAAGAACCAGCCACTTTCCCCAGTTCAATATATAACTCAGATCTTACCCAATAATCACGCTGGTGCCAGTCTTTTAGTATCTAATATCTAAAGGTTTATTTATAAACCGGAAAGAAAGGTGAGCGTTAAAATTGTCTAAAAGGAATCAATTACATACAACAATTGAAAAGTTCTTGGTTCAGACTTGTAGCAGTGATGGAATAAACTGCTGGCCTGATAAGTCTCTGGTTGCTTCCAAATCGTCAGTCCCTTGGTTAAAATACTCCCATTAGTATAAGTTCATAGTTCAGAGGTTTGGGCAAGATAAAGGCAAAATGGAGATGTTTCCAGGGTCATTTAGCTTCTGCCAAGTGAGGGGAAATCCATTGTTCTCTCTGTGGAAAATTACAGGGAACAAGATGGTGTTCGGAGTCACATGCACAAGTGACATGTCCATGCATGCTTTGCTTAGTCATAGGAGAGGTCATTACCCATATTCTAGTTAGTATGTTCACAGGAAAGGCCATCAAGTGTGGATGGGTGTATTCCATGGTCTGTTGTGAGTTAAGCGTTTCCTGATAGGCCATTTAATTTGAATAGTCCCTTCACAATGTGTGCAGGCTACATACCTTGTGGGTGTTACCCATGAGCAAACATTTGAAATACAGGAATACAGTTAATATTCTTAACTTCAGATATGAATACAAATGTATTAAAATGATACATGTTTACAAGTAGTGATCATATTCAGCAAATCATAACTTTTCTATTGACACCTTACTTGACATACTTTGTATATGATTTCTTGCAATTATTTAACAGCTATTATTTTAATAGCAACAATGATCTACATGGTCATATTTTAATCAGATAATGTCACAGAGTTAATCAGCAGTAATTAATCAGGAATAGCTATTACAGAATTATTTCCCATGTATACAAACCCAAGGGAGATTTATAATAATTTGCAATTGATTTATCATAGGCTGAGCCAGCATTGCAAAAAACAGCTACATTTTTAGAAACAGATACAAACGTGTAGGTTTTTTAAAAGACACTGTTTTCGCCTGCCATAGCAAGTACAGTACTTCATCATCAAGAGTACAATTTGCTTTTCTGAGTCTCAACAGAGCTTAGTGTTAACACTGAACTATGCAAATATGCCACATTTACATCTGAACTTTCCTCTTGAAGTTAATCTTTGAACAAATATTGCCTAAAAATCCAAGATTGAAATTAACCACAACATTGCAAGGAATGGAGAGAGATTTTCTCCAATTGCTTACAGCATACATGACAGTGAATACCAGCTGCTCTAGCTGTCACTTCTTAGAACTGAAGTTCCTATGAATTACAGGCAGGTATCCTCAACAGAGGGCCCTCTCCTGAGGAACCTGCCCTTTCATTTTCTACACTGGGAAAGTGGTTTATATTCCAGAATTATAAGGACATAAATGAGTTTGTATGCATCCTCCATGTTCTAACACAGTATACAAGTCCCCAGACAGTCCCTCAGAGTGACCCAAAGTTTGGAGTCCTGTGGGGCCTGGTGTAAAGCAGGCCTGATCAATCACACAGTCATATGAATGATATTATGTTAGGGTGGAGCTCTCTTGTGTACAAGAAAAAGGAACAGGATCATTTTACTGATCCACCCATATGGGTGATTCAGGTGTCTTATATTTTTTATTCCTGGGGCAGTTCTGTGCCAACAAATTAAAAATTCTGTGCACAATATTTTAAAATTATGCATATTTTACATGTTAAAATAACACAATGTAATCATGCCACTTTCAATTTTAGTAATTTATTTCAAATACCTGTCAGCAAGTATCTCTGTGACAATACAGGCAACAAAAAAGATTTGGGAAATGTTTTTTGACAAATAGATTCTGTAGTAGGCATATTAATACAGAACTCCGAGTAATAATTCATTTAAATTACAATACAGAACAGTATTTCCCGCACCCTGCAGTGCAAAGGCTTGGGGGAGTCAGGGATAATGGAGGAGCTGCGGGAGAAGGAAGTAATTGCTGGGAAGGAGCCTGGGAGTGAACCTGGAGAGTTGTTAGGTGTGGGTGGGAGAAGTATGGAACAGTTTTTGGGGGAGGAGGGAGGGATTATTAGGGACTTGGGGAGCCTTCCCCCATGCAGACCCTGGTTGATCCCTAGCCTCTTCCATTCAGTCAGGATCATCTCTCCCATCCCCATGTGGCCCTGCCCCCATGTGGCAGTGAAACCCCTCACCATCCTCATGTGGCCCTGCATCCTCATTCCCACTTAGTCCCTGCCCAGTCTGTCTCCCCCCACCCCCCACTAGCCCTTCTAAACCACAGTCTCTGACTCCCCAGCAGCTGTGTGACTCCCTGCTCTGTCTGTCCAACCCCCCCATATCCCATGCCTCCTAACTTGGCTCCACGGACAGGGGGCTGTGAGAAACGCAGCCTGCTGCTACTGCTGATCAACTGTCTGCATTCTGTTCATGCCCAACCTGGTAACTGCAGTGTCTCTCAAACAGAATGTATTTTCTGCAGAGAGAATGTATTTTCTGCACACACATAGAATTCATGCAGGGACATGAATTCTCTGTGTGTGTGCAGTGGTGCAGAATTCCCTCAGAAGTAATTGTTGCATTCTGATTTGAGGTGCCCAGATGCTACAGCAATGCATGGAATCAAATGAATGACCACATAAGGGCCTGACTCAAAGCCTTTAAGGTCAGCAGGAGTCTTTCCATTCATTTCAATGGGCTTTGGATCAAGCTCTGAGGTCCTCAAAGGGACTTAGGCTCCTGATCCCATTTTAGGCACTGCTGTGATCCACAAAACTCCTGCTTAGCTCCCACCTAACCCTGTAGGCACCTAAACTTACTCAGTGTCTCATTTCTATTTTAATTTTATTTCTGTAAAAGTTCCCTAGGCACCTATATTTATGCTTCTGGGCACATGCACTGCTGCCTCGCCCTAGGCATCTAGACCAGCGGTCCTCAAACTTTTTCGGCCGTGGCCCCTTTCCGCGGTGTGGCGTCCGCTCACCGCCCCCGAGGGATCTCCACGGAAATGCTGCCAAACAGAAAGCTTCCGCTTTCTGCAGCGGCATTTTGGCAGTACAAAAATAGACCGATTGCAGTTTGGCGGTCTCCCGGCTGGGATCAGCGGCAGTGCTGGGGTCTCGCGCACACCCCACTTTGAAGACCACTGATTTAGATGCCGGTCTCCCACCTAAGCCCCAGAGCAATTCACAACCTGAAGGAAGACAGGCGTTCCTCCACCTGTGTATGAAACCTGACCCAGCAGGCATGCTCAAAGGCTGCCTAGATCTACACAAAACAGCTACAGGAGAAGGGAAAAGGAGAAGGACTCCCTCATTGTAACCTTTAGCCCAATGTTAGGGTATTCACCTCAGATGTGGGAAAGCATTTTCCCACAGTTTGTGGATCACTAGCAGAGATATATGCCTCCCTCTGGCAGCGCCCCACCGAGTAGGGTGACCAGATGTCTCAGTTTTATAGGGACAGTCCTGAGTTTTGGGTCTTTTTCTTATATAGACTCCTATTCCCCTTTCCAACTCCCCTCCCTCCCCCCCAGTCCTGATTTTTCACATTTGCTGTCTGGTCACCCTACCACTGAGCGTGATGGCTTTGGATTGCCTTCCAAGGCGCTTATATAGGGAGCCTAGGTGCCTAACTCATGTTTTGTGGATTGTAGTGTTATTCCTAAATCTCTGTGCCTAAATGGTGGAATGAAATATAGTGATTTTCAGGATTTCTTTAAAGTCTTCTTTGAACAACTCTCAAATCTCAAGATCAGTCTGATATGTAAAATGGTTTTAAAAACAGGTAAAAGATAAATAGAAACACAGGTTACAAAAGGGTCATAAGTTAAGTATGTCACAAGTTGAATGAGGAAAAGGGTGATGTGGAGAAAGACAAACGTATATTACTGTTGGCAGCATGTGTAATGCCGATGACTTATTGGAACTAAAACAGAGTTAAGCACAAAGTGCCAGGGAAGCAGAGTAGATATTAGAAACCTACTGTAGATATTTCTAGCTGGAAAGCAACACTGCAAAACTTAGTTTCCAGCTACAGTGCAGAAAACCTACTGTAGAAAGTACGATTTAAGAGCAGGAAATTTCTCAACGTCTATCTACACAGCAAAAGCGGCGGATGGACTAGCCAACGTGAATGAGCTTCAATCCAGCTAGCATAGGTAACAAAGGCAAATGAAAACATCACCGTGTGGGCTTCAGAGTGAGCCAAAGGGCAGGTCCCCACTACGACTTAACATCGACTTTAGCGACGTTAAGTCGACATAAACCTGTACCCGTCCTCACGCGGACGTCATTTGCGTTGATTTAAAGGGCCCTCAAAATCGACTTTTGTACTCCTCCCTAATGAGAGGAGTAGCGCTGAAATCGACCTCTCTAGGTCGATTGTGGACTAGTGAGGATGTATGGGATGTTATTGGCCTCCAGAGGCTGTCCCACAATGCTCCATTCTGACCGCTCTGGACTGCCTCCCTGCTCCACTGTGACCGCTCTGGACAGCACTCTCAACTCGCTGCTCTGGCCAGGTAGACAGGAAAAGACCCGGGAACATTTGAATAGCATTTCCTGTTTGGTCAGCGTGGCCAGCTCACCTGCACAGCTCAGTCGCCATTCAGAGAAATCAGCAGCACAAGCCGCCATGCAGACCTCAGCATCACAAGCCGCCATGCAGAGCTCAGCTGCCCTGGAGACCAGCCAGAGGAAAAGAGCTCCAGCATGGTCCAATAATGAGGTGTTGGATCTGATCGCTATTTGGGGAGAGGAATCCGTGATGTTGGAACTCCACAACAACAAACGGAATGCCAACACGTTCGCCAGGGTCTCCAAGGCCATGCTGGAAAGGGGCCACAACAGGGACGCCCAACAGTGCCGCGTAAAAATTAAGGAGCTGAGGCAAACGTTCCAGAAAGCCAAAGAGGCAAACGGATGACCAGGGAGCGCGCCTCGGACATGCCAGTTCTACAATGAACTAAATCAGATAATGGGGGGCGCCCCCACCACCATCGCACCGGTCTGCGTGGACTCCACCGATGGGATAATCGTCAGGGCTGAGAACGATTCAGATGAGGACGACGGTGAGGAGGAGGGAAATATCACGGAGCAGCAGGAGGTCAGCGGAGAAACCGTGTTAGCAGACAACCAGGAGCTGTTTATCACCCTGCAGCCAGCACCCTCCCAAGCCTCCCAGGGGGGTAAGTGTTTTTTACTAAGGGATTACATGACGCATGATTTTTAAAGGAAGCATTTATTAATGATTAACTTGCCCTAAGGACGTAGCGTGCTTTCATTGCTGGTCAGTTTCTACTCAAGGAGCTTGTCAATATACTCCGGGATTGACCGGAAGTCCTCTGCGGACATTTCAATGAAGCTATCCAGGAGGTAGCGATGAATCTTCCGCACCAGATTTCTGGGGAGAGCACCTTATTTGCCCCCCCCCCCCCGTGGTAGGAGACCATCCCACGCCACGAAAGTAGTAAATAGTCTGGTATCATTGAGCAGGCTAGCATTGCAGCGAATGGACCAGGACTTTGCAGTGACTCAATCAGCATACGTTCTCTATCTCTCTTAGAAATTCTAAGCAACATGATGTCATTCATGGTTGCCTGTTTGAGATATGGACTGCAATTAGTAGGGAGATAAAGATTCCCAGCCGCAAAGTACTCTTTTCTGCTGAAGACCGACCAACCGCCCCTCCCCAACGTGCACCACCCCCACCCATCCCCCCGCCAGCCCATAGCGGTAGCTAGCAGGGAATTTGAAGAGTCTGCAAGCGGTTGCTTCCGCTTAAGACCAAACGCGCTCCCAATCCCCCCTCCCCCCTGCCACCCCGAAGCAGTAGCTAGCAGGGAATTTGAAGAGTCAGTCTGCAAGCGTTTGCCTCCACAGAAGAGCCCCAGCCAGCCCTTAGCGAGAGATTTTTGGCTTTGTTTTGCAGATCACGGTTCAGTGGAGAGCCACACGGTGGGGGGAGGAGGTCTCCACGTGGTGGGGGTTGGGGGTGGGGTTACTCTAGAATATCCAAGTGCTTCTTTTAAATATGGATTTGAACTTACCATGGCCGGCTGAACTGTGATTTCAGAAGCCGTGTTGGGCTGAGGCACGCATATGTGTCTGAGATGCTGTGACTTTTCTGTGAGCCATTCAGTCACTTTTAGGTGTAGAATATGACCTTGTACAGCAGGGGTGGGGAACCTTTTTTCCGTCAAGGGCCATTTGGACATTTATAATGTCATTCGCGGGCCGCTCCCCCCCTCCCCCAGAAGCCCAGGCTGGCAACGGGAGCTGAGACCCCAGCTGGCAAGGGGCCAGTGGGGGAAACCCCAAAGCAGTGGCAGGCGGAGTGCTTAGCCCTGCACTGCTTTGGGGTTTCCCCCGCTGGCCCCTTGCCAGCCGGGGTCCTGCCGCCTGCCCCAGTCAGCTCCCACTATCAGCCTGGGTGGAGGGGATGATCTTCATTTACCCCCGCCCAGCCTCCCCCCATCTAACTGCCTTTCCTCCCCCACCCCTGCCTGGCCCGGCCCGGCCCATCCCACCCAACCTAACCTCCTTCCCCCCTCCCACTCCCAACCCAGCCTCCTGCCCTCCCATGCCTGACCCGCCCAGTTCAGCCTCCCCACCACCAAACTTCCTTCCCTCCCGCACCCACGCCTCGCCCACCCCATCCAGCCTAGTCTCCTGCCCCCCTCCCCACCCGCCCAGCCTGGCCTCCCCCCCACCGCCCCCCACACCCTCTTTACCATCCGCTCCCCGCGGCTCCTCCGTTCACCACCCGGCTAATGGGCGGCTCCCCCAGGCGCAAGCCGCTCCCGCATGGGGGCCACACGGCGCTGGCAGCTCCTCCATGCGCGAGCCGCCCCAGCCTGGTGGCCCACGCGCGTCCCGGCGCCAGCGGCTCCTCCATGCGTGAGGCAGCCCGCGCGCATCCCGGCGCTGGCGGCTCCCTCAGGCACAAGCTGCCCCTGCCTGGGGGCCGCGTGGTGCTGGCGGCTCCCCCAGGCGTGAGCCGCCCCCGCCTGGTGGCCCGCACGTGTCCCGGCGCCGGCGGCTTCGCCAGGCGCGAGCCGTCCAGCGCCGGCGGCTCCCCCAGGCACAAGCCGCCCCAGGCTGGACAGAATCGTTTGGCGGGCCGTATAAGGCCCGCGGGTCGGAGGTTCCCCACCCCTCTTGTACAGAAATCATATCAGGCCTCTGAATACTGAGATTGCCAATTGCATAGTACTCCCATTGTGATCCGTCCGAGACTGCATCTGTCTCATAACCTTGAATGTATCTGTCTCATAACTTTCAAACTTTCTTTGCCCGCATTTGCCCACAGATGCACAATTATCTCAGAATACCCCTCCCCCCCGTCCTGCTCCTCACACCGTGCATCGCAGATACGAAAGCGTCAAAAGAAAATGTGCAATGATATGTTCAGTGAACTACTGGATAACTCTCGCGCTGAGGCAGCCCGCCAGACGGAATGGAGAGAAAGATTGCTACAGTCAAGGCAGGAATCTAGAGCCGCAGCAGAAAAGAGGGAAGAAATGTGGCTGCAGTGACAGGAGTGTGAAGAAAGACCCATGGATGCTTTGCTCCAGATAATGGAGGACCAAAGCGACATGCTGCGCTGTCTGGTGGAGCTGCAGCAGGGCCAAAGATCGCATCTGCAGCTCCTGTCTAACCACCTCTCCCCCTCCCCAACTCCCATAGCTTCCCCACCCAAACGTGGGGTGAGAACCCAGGGGGGGAAGCTCTGTAGACCGACCCACTCTACCCCACAAGCAGCAGCAGGGTGAGGTTCTCTGAAAACTTTTAAAAGCTGCTGTGTCTTGGCTCCCCTCCTCTCCCCCCTTCCCCCTCTCCTCTGTCCACTCCTCCATCAGTGCGACTTGCTGGTTTCCCCCTCGCCCACCTCTTCCAGGCTACCTTGCCAGTGATCCCCTGTATTTGTGATGAAGCAATAAAGTAACCATGATTTTTAAAACAGTGAATTTATTTCCTCTGCAAGCATCGGGAGGGGGGAGGGAAAGAGGGTGCAAGGACGGCAGGCTTAGGGCAGAGCAGAGAAAGGGAGCAGGTTCTCAAACGCCATCTTGGGCACTCATAAAACTGGTTTTCAAGGCGTCCCTGAGGTGCAGCGTGCCCTGGTGCGCTCTTCTACTTTCCCTGCTGTTTGGCTGCTGGTAAGCAGCGGACAGGCAATTTGCCTCTGCCTCCCAGCCCGCCATAAAATTTCCCCCCTTGCTCTCACAGAGATTGTGGAGCACACAGCAAGCAGCTATAACAATGGGGATATTTCTCTTGCTGATGTCTGAGCGAATCAGTAACGAACGCCATCTCCCCTTCAGACGGCCAAATGCACACTCCACGGCCATTCTGCACTTGCTCAGCCTGTAGTTGAACAGCTCCTGACCCCTGTCCAGGGCTCCTGTGTAGGGCTTCATAAGCCAGGGCATTAGGGGGTAGGCTGGGTCCCCAATGATAACGATCGGCATTTCCACCCCCTCCACGGAAATTTTCTGGTCGGGGAAGAAATTGCCTTGCTGCAGCTGTCTAAAAATCCTAGAGTTCCTGAAAACACGAGCATCATGAAGCTTTCCCGGCCACCCCACGTACAGGTCGGTGAAATGTCCCTTGTGGTCAACCACTGCTTGCAAGACCATAGAATAATATCCCTTCTGGTTTCTGTACACTGCGGCCTCGTTGTCCGGTGCCAGGATAGGGATATGAGTCCCATCTATAGCCCCACCACAGTTAGGGAATCCCATGGCGGCAAAGCCATCAATTGTAGCTTGCAGGTTTCCAAGGTTTATAACCCTGGGTAGCAGCAGCTCGACGATTGCCCTGCTTACTTGCATCACAGCAGAGCCCACTGTAGATTTTCCCACCCCAAACTGATTCGCGACTGACCGGTAGCTGTCTGGCGTTGCAAGCTTCCAGAGGGCTATCGCCACTCGCTTCTCAACTGTGAGGGCCGCTCTCATTCTGGTATTCTTGCGCCGGAGGGCCGGGGAAAGCAAGTCACAAAATTCCATGAACATGCCCTTTCGCATGCGGAAATTTCTGAGCCACTGGGAGTCATCCCAGACCCGCAGCACTATGCGATCCCACCAGTCCGTGCTTGTTTCCCTGGCCCAGAATCGGCGTTCCATGGCATGAGCCTGCCCCATTGCCACCAAATTTGACAGATTGTCAGTCGCCCTACTTCCAAAAACGTCAGTGTCCCCATCCCTGCTGTGCACGTACAGGTCTATCTCCTCCTCACTGTCGTCGGGTTCCAGAAAGCGCAGTTGTCTCCGGATCGCATTCCTCTGCAGACGGTACAGCATGAAATCCACAACCGTGCACGAGGTCTTCACAACGGCCATTACTGCAGCCATGGCATCAGCGGGCTCCATGCTTGCAGTGCTATGGCGTTAGTGCAGTGCGGAGAAAGGGCGTGAATAATGGGATGCCTACCCACAGTGCACCGCTCAAAATGGGGGTCGGCAGCGCGGAAAAAGGGCGCGAAATTATGAAATGCCTACCCATAGTGCAGCACTCGAAATGGTGCCTGCTGGGGACTCCGGGAACTGTGGGATAGGTACCCACAGTGCAACGCTCGCTATGTCGACGCTTGCAAAAGTTGTGCGGACAGACACTGTCGACTTGCTGTGCTTTGTGGGGACACACAAAATCGACTCTATACAGTCTGCTTTAAAAAATCGACTTAAAGAAAATCGACCTACTGCTGTAGTGAAGACATACCCAAATACATACCCAAGCTCCGTTCCGGCCTTTTACTACCCATGCTGAAACCTGCGCTCCTCTGTCTTCACTGCTACTGTTACCCACAGTAGCAAGAATTAGTCTAGTTTGGGTAGACTAGCACTTGGTCAGCTTTTGCTGTGTAGACGTACCCTGAGACTAGATTTTGGTTTTACTTAACACTTTTCATATTTGCAGTATTCCCATACATGTTACAAAGAGATGAGCTCAGTACTGAAAATCGACTAACTATGGCCCGGATTTTACAAATACAAATTCTGGAACGCCTTGCACAACTCGGAATTTGCGTAAATCAGAGATGTATCTCCTACCATTATGCAAAAAACAAACAAACCCCAAACCTCCTATTTTTAGTTTATGGAACTTTTTCCGTAAGTGCGGATTTCCGTAACTCCGATTTCTGTAAATCAGGGAGCGTCTGTACTTAAGTAAATTAGGCGTATGTTTATGTTCGTAGTCCCATGGAAATGGGATTGAATAGGTGAATAAAGTTATATATATGCGTAAATGTTCTCAGAATCAACAAAAAATCTTCAAAAACAGACTTCAAAGAGAAATGGCAGAGCTACAATTCATTTTCAAATTTAATGACATTAATTCGGGCTTGAATAGGGCCTGGGAGTGGCTAGCTCACTACAAAAGCAATTTTCCCTCTCTTATGTAAGCAAAGCTACTGTGTAGGTCGGTGGTTCTCAAACTTGTGGGGGCGGCGACCCTTTTTCCCGTCCCCGCAGGCTGCCGTGACCCTTGTGTCCACCGAAATGCTGCCGAATGGAATGCTTCTGGTTTCGGCGGTTTTTTGACGGACATGCTGAACGCTTCACAGTGTCCGCCGAAAAGCCGCCGAAACCGAAAACTTTCACTTCGGTGGCTTTTCCGGCAGACACTTTGAAGTGCGCGCCATGTCCACCGAAATGCCACTGAAAGCGAAAGCGTTCGACTCAGCAGCATTTCGGCAGTGCGAGGGGGGGGAGCTTGCGACCCCCCGGGAATTGCCCCGCGACCCCCTGGGGGGCCACTACCCCCAATTTGAGAACCGCTGGTGTAGGTAATCGTCTACACCCAGCAAACCAAGTACATTATGCAGTTGAATTGTTCCTATTAACTTCAATGGGACTTTACACACATGCATAACTTCATTCATGTGGCAAGTTTTTGCAGTATGATGGTCTATGTACTTAGAAGTAATTCCTGTACTACCTTAAATGTTAGATACTGCCTAATAAAAAAGCTTTCCTGGATGAAGATAAGAAAGTTATACTTCCCCCTCCCTCCAAACACATTTAAATATAAAGAAAGCGAGGAATACTTGTAGCACCTTAGAGACTAACTAGTTTATTTCAGCATAAGCTTTCATGGGCTATAGCTCACTTCATCGGATCCAATGAAGTGAGCTATAGCCCACGAAAGCTTATGCTGAAATAAATAAATAAACTAGTTAGTCTCTAAGGTGCTACAAGTATTTCTGGCTTTCTTTACGGATACAGACTAACACGGCTGCCATTCTTGAACCTGTCACATTTAAATATGTTACAGAAGAGCAAAACTCTGGCAGATACTCTGCAGCTAGGGGATATTAAAAGGAAGAAAGGAATTGATCCTCTACCCTGAGTTATGATAGTTATTGAGGATTAATTACTAAGCATGCCCAGGTTCTTTTCTTTTTTCTGTTTGTTCTTAAATAAACATTAAGAAACTTTGTCTTTGCCCTTGCACATACAATTCATTGTTAATTTCATAACATTTAATTGAATATAGAGTGTAAAATATTAATGACCAATCACCTGGTTTCAATTGCTTTCTTGTCGTTTCAAACCAGTTTCTATAAACTTGATGTCTGGATAAAGTGTGTTTATACCAGTCACAAGCAAGATAAATGTGTCACAAGAGTTGGAATATTTACAAAGCCATCTGAAGGGTTTACTTTTTGGGTGTGTGAGTTACATTTTAAATAGAGTAGGACATTCTGGCCTATTTCATACCTAATGCAATCACATTAAAATCTTCAATAGCTGCTGTGGATGGAAATGTACTAGATTTTTAGGACTTAGTCCAACAAACAGGTTAGTAGCTTTGTTCACTGAGGCATTACACGGAATTTAACAAGACTGCTCACACAAGCAAAGTTATCTGCATGCTTAAGTAATTACAGGCGCAGGTCCATAAGGTTTGGTTACTTTCCCACCTCAGAAGTACTGAGCACCTACAATTTCCACTGATTTTCATTGGAGTTGCAGGTGACTGGATCTTCTGAAAATCAGACTCTTAGCATGTACCCGCTGCATCATAATGTACAGTAGACTCTCGATTATCCGGGATGATAGGGAAAAATGTAATCCCGGTTAATAAAATCCCAGTTAATCACCATCATAGGAAATGTGGGGGGGGGGGAGGGGGAGATTGGTTGGTTTGCCATCTGCCCTGCACCGGGGGGGAGGGGGAATTGGTTCCCCGGCCACCCTGCGCCCTGTTTTTCCCCCCCTTGGGGCAGCAACAAAGCCAAAGCCGGCCCTGTGAGTTACCCATATTTTTTTAGTATCAGAGGGGCAGCCATGTTAGTCTGGATCTGCAGAAGTGACAAAGAGACTTGTAGCACTTTATAGACTAATCCACAACCCGGTTAACCCAATCCCGGATAATCAAGAGTCTACTCTTTGTGTTTTGCCATGAATTATAAGAAACCTATTCAAGCGAAAGCATGACTCACCTCATTAACTCCCAAAGAGGTGAGCTAAACAATCCGGCTGTTTTATTTTAACTTCTTCAGCTGAATAGGTAAAGTGTGGAAAACTTTATGATAATGTTTGTATGATATAACTGATTGTGAAATTAAATATCTTGGTCTTACTGAACAAACTAAACAGTGACTGTGCCACACATCAAGTGTGTGGCAAATGAGAATAAATAAATAAGCAAGAACGTAAGAACATAAGAATGGTCATATATGATAATGACCATTTGGGGATATTCACCTTTACTAGCCTTCAATCTACTTGCAGCTTCTGTTTAGAAATCAAAGCCCTCCTTATCTTGTTCAGGGAAAGTGGCAGCACTTAGAAGTGGAAACTTTCCAGATCATATGGAATTGTTGGCTTTTAAAAATCCTTGACATTAATACTGATTAATTTACTATAGTTATCTGAATAAAGTCACATGTTTAGCTACCAGATCGAGTGTACCCCTGGTGTAACTTCATTGAAAGTAGAATCATACCAGGAATTAATTTAGCACTGAAGGTGTTTGCATTTTTTTAAATAGTGCTCACTCACCATGACTGTTGAACATGTTGGTTAGAAGATCTGACAGAGAGGGTCTATACTGTTCCTTAATGAAACTCACAGCTGATAAGTATCAGAGAGGTAGCCATGTTAGTCTGGATCTGCAAAAGCGACAAAGAGTCTTGTAGCACCTTATAGTCTAACAAATTTTAGGGATCATGAGCTTTCATGGGTTAAGACCCACTTCATCAGATGAATGTTGTGGAAATCTCCAGAGGTAGGTATAAATATGCAGCCAAGAAAGCATGGTAAATTCAATCAGTGGGGGTGGTGAAGCCCACTTCCAGCAGGTGATCAGGAGATGTGAACGCCCAGAGAGGAGAAACTGCTTTTGTGATTGGTGAGCGATTCACAGCTAATATTCAGTCCAGACCTAATAGTGTTGAATTTGCAGATGAACTGGAGCTCAGCAGTTTCTCTTTGAAGTCTGGTTTTGAAGTATTTTTGCTGCAGGATGGTTGTTTTGAGGTCTGCAATTGTATGTCCAGGCAGGTTAAAGTGTTCTCCTATAGGCTTTTGTATATTGCCATTCCTAATATCTGATTTGTGTCCATTTATCCTTTTACGTAGGGATTGTCCAGTTTGGCCGATGTACATAGCAAAGGGGCATTGCTGGCATATGATGGCATATATTATATTGGTAGATGTGCAGGTGAATGAACCTGTGATGGTGTGGCTGATCTGGTTAGGTCCGCTGATGGTGTTGCTGGTGTAGATATGTGAGCAGAGTTGGCATAGAGGTTTGTTGCATGGATTGGTTCCTGAGTTGGAGTTGTTATGGCGTGGTGTGCTGTTGCTGGTGAAAATCTGCTTCAGATTGGCAGGTTGTCTGTGGGCAAGGACTGGCCTGCCTCCCAAGGCCTGTGAAAGTGAGGGATTATTGTCCAGGATGGGTTGTAGATCACTGATGATGTGTTGGAGAGGTTTTAACTGAGGACTGTAGGTGATGGCCAGTGGTGGTCTGTTGGTTTCTGTCTTGGGTTTGTCTTGCAGCAGAAGGCTTCTGGGTACATGTCTGGCCCTGTTTATCTATTTCCTTACTTCCTCATGTGGGTTTTGCAGTTTTAAGAATGCTTGGTGAAGATCTTGTAGGTGTTGGTCTCTGTCTGAGGGGTTGGAGAAAATGTGGTTGTACCTCAGTGCTTGGCTGTAGACAATGGAGCGTGTAGTGTGTCCGGGATGGAAGCTGGAGGCATGAAGGTAGGCAAAGCGGTCGGTGGGTTTTCGGTATAGGGTGGTGTTTATGTGATACTAAATTGGGAGGAGCTAGAATACAAGAAGAGAAGTAAGATTAAGGGATTTAGAGATACGAACAACAGTGACTGAAAGTGATCAAACATGGGAGTGGAGGTAACCACCATTGGGGTGGAGAAATTTAGAAAGTATTAATGCTGAAAGACTTGACAGAATGATAAGGGTTGCAAGTTACATATGAATTTCCAATGGGATGTGTGCACAAAAAGGCTAATGCAGATTTGGAATGTGCAACATTTTCCAGATCAGTGAGGTAACAGTCCTTTTCACTCTGAACACTAAAGGATACCAGTCTACAAACAATTAAAGAATGTTAATGCCAAGGACAGGGATTTATTTATTTACGTACACGGGCATGTGAACGGATGATATAAGAGGGAAAACGTAGGCTGAGTATCAGGAAGAATTTCCTGAAGTGCCGGTACATGGCTTGGGAGTAGTCTTCCAAGGGGTGTGTGAGGCTATGTCTATATGATAAGCTAGAGGTGTAATTCCCCTACTCATGTACACACTCATTCTTTCTCTCATTGATGAGAGCTAGTGTGAGTATGTGTACACAAGCAGGGGAATCACAACACTAGCTTGTAGAGTACCCATAGCCCTAGACAGGAGAATGCTAGCATATCTCCAGTAGGGAACAATCCTGGATCTAACTTCTAACAGATTTTCCCCATCTCTGTTCTATTTATCACTATAAAATGGGGGGGAAAGAAAACAGTGACTTGGTCCTAAATACTCCCCCCCCCCTCCCCCACCAATCAGATTGTTTTCAAGTTTCCATTATCTGCCTTCCTGTTCAATTATCTGAAAGAAGGCAGTAAGTCCAGGGGCCTATTTCCTGTTTAATGCTAAACTAAAACCAGTCTAACCATGTTTGATTTTTCATAAATGTGCACAATAAACTGGATAGCTGTACCAGGTTTCTCAAGCAATGCATCTCAAGACTTCTTCAGCAGCAGACAAAGCATGAACCAAAATCCCCTGGCACTAGGTCGTAATGTTCTCTTGTTTTCCCACTAAAAGTTGTCCATTATTTTTGCTGAACTCCTAAAATTCCCATTTTCACCCCACTTCTGGGCACAGCCACCAGCTTTCTAGCCAAGGAGCACCAAATTGGATTCCCTCACAGACTTAAGTGGGAGTAAGTTCAGACCCTGTGGGAATCTTTCCATTGATTTCAGTAGGAGTTGAATCAGATGTTCAGCTACTGGTGAGATTGTGCACTGATGTCAGGCACTCCTCATCTCTTTCCAGTCTTCACTTCTGATCCTAATTTGTTGCATAGTGTTGTTTATTAGGATCTAGTCAGGAATTTTTTTATGAAACAGTTTTTCACTGAAACAAAAACTTTCATGGGAACATACCAGTTTCAATTAAAGACTTCTAGGGGGAGGATGTGTTACTGCACCTTCCCAGACTAGAAGGTAGCTCACTGGTACTTAGACCTCCCAGGAGAGTTCTCTACGCTGGCTACTCTGGGTTGGGGTCTCCCCCTCTGGTTATTCATCAAAATAACTTGGTTTTGTTTTGCCCTAATGTAAAATGGAGACATTTTCATGGTATGGGGAAATCATTTTCTGCCCAGCTCTATTGCTGTGCACTGTGGAACAACAGCTGTGTTTCACTGCAGAGTTGTATGAAGTAATTCCTACATATCCCTCCGAAAGATGGCATGAGTCTTCATTAGTTAGAACAAGGCTGCTATAGAAAGGTGAAGTTGGATGGGCAGGGATGGTGACCTTTGCTTCGGTTTGCCAGAAGCTGGGAATGGCCAACAGGGACTGATCACTTGATGATTATCTGTTCTGTTCATTCCCTCTGGGGCACCTGGCATTGGCCACTGTCAGAAAACAGGACACTGGGCTAGATGAACCATTGGTCTGACCCAGTATGATCATTCTTATGTTCTTACGTTTTTGCTTTTTTTATTTATTCTCATTTGCCACACACTTGATGTGTGGCACAATCACTGTTTAGTTGATTCAGTAAGAGCAAGATATTTAATTTCATAATCAGTTAAACACAAGGAAACTTGTTTTCATCTCTTCCTGCTTGTTTCGGGAACTGACGCAAAATGACAAAGATATTAATGTTTACACAAATCAAGATGTTTATTTTGACATAAAATTAAGGAGCTGCCCATAATGACCTTATATAATATGAATAAATCAAAACTCATTTCCTTTCTGCTGTGTTTACCAGTACTCTACATATTGTTCTAATATTAGTTACCAGTCACCCAACTACATTCCTCTTAATCATCATCTATACAATAGGTCACACATCTATCATGTGCAGTTTCTTTCTTACCTTCCCAGAAGAAATTAGTGTGGCAGGGTGGGCCTGACCCAGCCTGCTGCCCCTTTAAGAGGGAGAAAAGCCCTCTGCAAACCTCCCTGAAGAGAAGGCTAATTAACCAAGGGTCTAGCTAGCCCTGAACAACAGAGGCTAGGGCAGGAGGTGAACTCCACGGAGGAAGCCCCGAGCCCCTGTGAGAGCCTGGGGGAAACTGAGGCAGAGGGACAGTCACTTCCACCCTACTGCCTGCAGTGCGAGGAGTGGACAAGGCTCCCCCCCGAAAAGCAGGGGGGCAAAGAACCACAACCCCCTGCCTGGGCAGCACCTTTGAAAGAGGCGCAGGCGGAGAATAAGAAGTCCGTAGGGCTCTCCGCCGCGGCTGGGCATGACACCCAGAAGCCGTATGACCATGCTGCTATGGTAAAAGAAATGAGAAATAAAGGCTCAAGGGCCCTGTTAAATTTAATTGGAAAGTATTGAGGGGTCCGAGCCAGCCCGATGGGGCTAGGCTAAGGGGGGAGGTGTGTGGCAGGGTGGGCCTGACCCAGCCTGCTGCCCCTTTAAAAGGGAGAAAAGCCCTCTGCAAACCTCCCTGCAGAGAAGGCTAATTAACCACCTGGGCTGCAGAGTAATGAGCCTTATGGGTTGCACCTGGCAGCCTCCCCAGGGGGGATAAAAGCCTGCCAGGCAGGAAGCCCAGGGTGGTGGTGGTGGTGTGGTATAGAGAGAGGAAGCTAAGCTAAGCTAAGCTATAGAGCTGTGTAAGGAGCTAAACTGTAGAGCTGTGTGTAGAGCTGTGTAAAAGAGCTAAGCTGTAGAGCTGTGTATAGAGCTGTGTATAGTAGGTGGTGGGGTCTGCATAAGCTGCACTGTATAAATAAAGAGCACTGTTTGGAGCCAAAGAAGGGTCTCCTGCCTGTCTGTGGAGGGGGGCAAGAAGGCGATCTGTTACATTAGATTGTGCTAACAAAACAACGAGGAGTCTGGTGGACCTTAAAGACTAACAGATTTATTTGGGCTTGAGCTTTTGTGGGTAAAAAAACCCATTTCTTCAGATTCATAGAGTGAAAATTACAGATGCAGGCATAAATATACTGGCACCATGAAGAGAAGGAAGTTACTGTACAAGCTGAGAACTAGTGTTGACGAGATCGATTAAGTCAGGGTGGACCACAATTGGGAGTGGACCACATTCACCCTGACTGAATTGACATTGTCTACACTGGTTCCCCCCTTGTAAGGTAACTCCCTCTCTTCATGTGCCGGTATATTTATGCCTGCATCTGTAATTTTCATTCTATGAATCTGAAGAAATGGGTTTTTTTACCCACAAAAGCTCAAGCCCAAATAAATCTGTTAGTCTTTCAGGTGCCACTGGACTCCTCGTTGTTTTTGTGGATATAGACTAACACAGCTAACCCTCTGATACTTAGATTATGCTATCATCATACAGCCAAATCTACAATAAAGCTTCAGTTCTGATTCTCATTTACACTAGACAGGCTCTTTATGTATTGAAGTGAGATCCATAAATACATCATACAAAATATTTCATATCATAGATTGAGAGAGAGAGTGAGAGTCTTAAGACTATGTGGGCAGTGTGTATGACTGTGGTATGCCATAATTTCCCAAGGCAGGTCACTGTTGGCCAAAGTGAAAGACCAGGGCATAGCCTCCCTCCCTTATTCGTAGGAAGGAGATGGAAAGGGTAAGCACAGCAAGAACATTGGTAAGAAAGGAAAAAATTGAGCAGGAGAGGCATCACTGTATAATACTTTGGGCACTAGCCTGGGATCTGGAGAACCAGGTTCAGTTTCCTACTGTCACAGACTTCCTGTGTGACTGTACACTTAGCCTTTCTGTGCCTCAGTTCCCTATCCGTAAAATGAGGATAATAGCACTGCCATACTACACGGGGTTTGTGAGGATAAATACATTAGACTGTATGATGCACGCCGATATGATGGAGATGGGGGTGCATATAAGTACCTTAGAGAGCAATTAGCTGTCTCTCAGGGTATGTCTGCACAGCAGCTGGGAGATATGGTTCACAGCTTGAGTAGACAGACAACATATCCCTAGAAGGGAAGAAAGGGAGGATGTGGATTGAAGAAACTGGAAATGTTCCCCCCAAGTATTCCTCACTCGTCCTCTTAAAAATGTAAAATCTTTGGCTAGAAGCCATATCGTAACCATGCACCATTCCCTTGCTGCTCACAAGATTACATAATAAAGGTGAATTAATCAAGGGTAGCTTCTGTTATATAAAGTTGTATGAGAAAGTAATTAAATGTAATAGAAGCTGTGACTTATCAGTGAAGATATACTGGGACAGATCTTTAGCTAGCATACATCAGCATAGCTCCATGAATTCAGTGGCACTAGCCTGATTTACACTAGCTGAAGATCTAGCTCATATAGTGTGCTAATCAAACAAGAGTTTGATCCTCCAAATCAAAGTTCAGCATATGGTAGCTATGGTCACTACCCTGTTGAAATAGTCGTGGAGATAAAAACTCTTTTGTGTTTGAATTATTTCCTATAACTGAATACCAGATTAGTATATAATTACTGCACATGCCATTTAGAAAACAAAAGAAATCTCAAAGTAAGTTCTTTAATCAAACCAAACAGATCTTATACAAACACCACAATGTGGAGAGAATGTGATATTAATATCAAAGGTCACTTTCAAAAAGTGAGAGGTGTTTACTGAACAGCATGGAATGATCAGCTTCTTTGTGCACAGCTTCCTGTAGCACTACTCAGAGAGCTACTCTGCAGACAACAAATTACTGTTCACCAGCAGACACTCAGTGGAAGTGCTCGCCGGAACAGGAATGCTGTTGGAATAGCATTGTTAGGGTGACAGAATACAAGTCAAATCTTTCCCCATATTTCATTTAAAATTGCATGTGGGGGAGACATGCTTACAGATGGGATAAAGTGTGTGGTGGTGTCTTGTAACTATTTATTATTTATTCGTTCATATTAGTCAGCCTTCTTGGATTCATTCCATTTGGGATGAAACCAAAGAGGAAACCCTTGCAGTCTATGCTGTGATTTGAATGCTGTGTGATCAGCAGAACTGAATCTCAGTGAGTGTTCAGTGAGGGAGGGCGAGTGAATGTAATTTGTCATCGTAAACTGTGGTTCAGCTCTGAAAAGCGGTTCAAAAATTTCTCACTCAGCAGTTCTGACTCTCCTGTATGTTTATGTTCCTGACAGAAATAAGTGTGCTCAAGGGCTGGAGCCCCCACGGGAAAAAAATTAATAGGTGCTTAGCGCCCATCTCTCCCTCCCGCAGCATCTCTCACGTACCAGCAGCCCCCTTGATCATTTCCCCTCCCCTCACATGGCAATCAGCTGTTTCGTGGCATGCAGGAGGCACTGGGAGGGAGGAGGACCGGGGATGGGGCTCGCTCAAGGAAGGAACAGAACTGTGTGGGAAGAGGCATGGTTGGGATGGGGGGAGAAGGAGTGGAGTGAGGGTGGAGGTAGAGCGGGGGTTTGAGAACCCCCATGGCCCAGAGGTAGTCGGTGCCATGGAAATAAGATCCTACTTTACTTGAGCATGTGTGTTTGCTGGATCAGGAGCTAAGTTTTTATTACTTTTGTAAGATCAGCAGAGCTTATACAACTAAGGGAGGTTGATTTGGATTCTATTCTAGCTCACACATTAACAGAATTATTAAATGCAGGGGCAAATCCTGCATTCAGTTACACCACAAAACTTCGTTGTGCTCAGTTGGTCAGAAAAAGAGGCTCGGGTGTAGAAATCATGATTTTTCACCCACTATTTTTCATTATCATTTCAGGATTTTTCAAGAAGTTCTGACCAGAGTGAAGTCTTCAGTGAGGACGATGGAGTTTGCACAAATGTAACTGAGGGCAGAATTGGGCCTGTGCTGTCTTTATTAATGGTGCAGAAGCTGAGCCAGATGTAGTTTGGCTTTTCCCAGGCTGAGCTGGTAGGGTTTGTATTTCTGAAGACACTCTTAACTAAGGGCTGGTCTTCACTCGCGCGGCGCGGGATCGATCTTCTGGCGATCGATTTATTCAGTGAAGCTCCATTCTAAGGCACCTATCACTCCCCATTTGTTGTACAGGGAGCCCAGATGCCAAACTCAAACCCCGATAATCCCAGTGATTTTTCTAGGTGCCTACGAGTTAGGAGTGGTGATACTGAGGGTCACCACGCCTGAGTTTCATTGTTACTGTAGCCTTTTTGTGTTCAAATGTCTTGTTTGTCTGATATAGTCCACAGTATAATTTAGTCTGCAAATTAAGACCAGACACTCTACTAAGGACCATTGAAGGACCAGAGTTAAAGTATAAATCATGTAGAGAAGTTCCCGGATCTGGTTCAGTCCTACAAATCCATCAATCTCTGGGGCAGCACCACGTCGGGTCAAGAAGTGCACCCTTTGGCACATCAATGAAGTGTTCAAGAGCATGGTGTGCTGGGGTGTCTTCGTCCAACTGGAAACATGACCAACGAGCCTGCAATGCCACTCTTGCCTATAATGAGCAATTGAA
This sequence comes from Sternotherus odoratus, assembly GCA_032164245.1. Taxonomy (NCBI): domain Eukaryota; kingdom Metazoa; phylum Chordata; order Testudines; family Kinosternidae; genus Sternotherus; species Sternotherus odoratus. The sequence continues at coordinate 167,769,844 of JAVMKO010000001.1, forward strand.
GAAAGATCAGATCTTTGCAAGATTGTGACATTTTTTCACAAAGTCAAACCTCTTATGCTCAGGATTTGGTACTGATGGAGCATATGGAATGCCTCTAGCTGCTTCAAGTCTGCCTGTAAGTTCTATCCAGTTGATAACTCAAGGGAATAGTGCCGGGGATGAGACTGTATCTCTGCCATACACCTAAGGTTGTGCAGAAACACTGAAAGCCCTGAACCAACATGCACTCTCACACCAGTACAAGTGTGAAGTTCATGCACCACATTTAGCAAAACGTTTGGAACACCGACTCCTTTCACAGCAAGACAAAGTGCAGACCTGTCAGCCAAATCAAAAGCCTCTCTGTCATTGATGTCTGAAGCAGGTGGTTACATTCTCAATGCTGCTGAGCCAGAAACTGGAGGGTAAGGACAGTATCCATTGTTCTGGATGACAAGGCGGTCAACAATCAGATTTCACTGTTAAGGACCAGCTGCATCCTAAGAAGCTGAACGTGAGCAAACACCTTTCCAGGGACCAATAATGAGATACGCCCATAGTTGCCACACTCAGTGAGAGATCCTTTGCCATTGTACAGGGACACTATGATGCCATCTTTCCATTCTGCTGGTACTTTGCCTGATACCTACACAATTAAGAACAGTTGATGCAGGCTGATGCTCACTGGCTTCAAGGAATCTTTGAGCAGCTCAGGGCCAGCAGTACACGCATTCCCTAGCTTTTGGATAGCTGTTTGTACTTCCTTGAGTGACGGATGATCAGCATTCACCCCTGGATCTGCAGCTATGCAGGTTGTCAGGTCAGATAGCTCTGGACAGTCATCAGCAGGTTGGTGGTTCAGCATGCTTTTGTAATGCGTTATCCATAGGTCAAGGATGCCTTCCATGGTTGAGTAGGGGGAGTTGTCTGGTTTCATAATGAGGGTGTTAGAAAGCTGTTTTTGGCTGTCAGCCGGGCGCGTGATGGCTCTGCTGGCAAGACTCAGATTGTTGTTGTTTAGACCATCCTCTGCTTTGTTGGCCAGGGAGTTGATGGATCTTGTAGTCATGTTTTGCCAAAGCCTGGAAAATGGCTTTTAGCTATTTATGACCTTGGACATCTCCCCTTGCATGGCTTTGCCTATTTTGCTAATATATCAAAGGCCTCTTTGGAAAGCCAAAGATTCTTGTGCTGCCACCTGAAGCTGATCATCACCTGCCAAGATTGGAATACAGCATATATACTGCTCCAGGGGAGCTCCATGTTGTCCAAGAGATTACTGAGGCTATATGTGATCCTCCATGGCCTGTGTGTACTTCGCCATTTCAACAGGACCCTCTGGGCGTTGTATTGTTGGTAGAGATCTGGCTTGCGAGGAGGTGGAAGATGCAGTGAGAGAGCTGAGCAACTAGTCTATGGTCTGAGTTTGCTGGTGTTTCTATACCACCAAAGACCTGGTGAGATTTCAACACACTGCTAGGGCTCAGATTTCCATGCCATGACTGGCTGAAATTGAACCTGAAGCTGTGATAAGCTCAGGTTCCCCAAGACCACCCAGCTTTTGATGTTGTGTGCCGCTGAGGACTTTCCTGTTATTAAGGCACCTCATCCAGGAGCCCCTGGATTTCAAACAGTGGACATGCCACGAAGGAATGAATAATGCTCCAACAGCAATGAAACCTTCAGATAATAAACAATACAATCTGTTTCTCAGACAAACTGAATACATGTTTTTAACCACAAAGATGGAATTACTGCACCAGCTGAGAGGAGAACAATGGAAGTGGCTACACTCTTCAAGCAATGTATTTGTGTTACTTAGCAACTGCACAGTAGTTAAGGCCCTTGGGCTATTTTGTTCACAAGTTGAATAATGGAACTTATGAAACGGGCTTAGGGAATCATTAAAGGAGAGAATCGATATCATTAACTGCACAGAGACGTTTTCTTGGTGATCACTCTGGCTAGCATCTGCTTTACAGATACTAATTTTCTATCTGAGTCACTGAGTAGACACACTAGTCAGTGATTAAGAGTTTGGTTTTGAATACTATAATCTTCTACATTGTCTTTTAGTCTTAGCTGTGAAATCATTACACTTTAGGTTGCTGAAAGTCAAGCTGCTTTTTAGGGCTTTCATTTGCTAGTCATTTAATCTACTAATAGTGAATACAATATTTAAAGTTATTTAAACTAGTGGGATTTTAGGTAGCTATTAGTATAGTACGTCCTAGAACATCCCCATGTAACACATGCCAAGCAGACCGAGAAAGGAAGAAAGAAGCGGACCTACCATGAGAGTTGTCCCAGACCAACACCTGTGCCATGCCTCAGTTCCCACATTATATAGATCAGACTCTGCCCAGAGCTTTGCCTCAGTCAATCCCTTATTCAGGGGACACTGTTGATCAACAGGCACTAAACCAACATAAAGACATAACCCATGGCTTCTGTTTCTTTCTTTTCCTTCCCCCTTTTTTCATCAGTAAATAGCCAGCAGCCCCTCTTGCCTCACAAACTCAGTGGCTCTGGGACTTTCTCAGACTGGCTTTCAGTCTCTAGTCCAGCTAATCTTTCTTGGAGAGCTAGATTCCCTAGAGGGGAGCAAGTAACTTTCTCTTTACCAGCACATCTTCGCTCAGTGCCCACTGTTCCGCATTACACAACAAATCAATAAATATTGTCTTGTACACACCAATAATCACGCAAAGGGGATTGTACACTGTAATACAATGTGTTATTTGTATACGCGTGTGTCACAAATAAAACATTGGGGAGGTGCCCTTAAAAAAATAAACTTTCTTCTATAATTTCCAAGTTGTCCTTTATTTGAAACATAAAGGGTCTGTATATGGGCATGAGGGAGATTACTAGTGTAACCCTTCTGCCCATCAGTGTTGGCAGCAACAAGGGCCGGGTTCAGTATCCAGGGGTTCCATTCTAATGACACAATACAAAACTGGCTCGAGCCCACACCCAGTGACCTGGGACAACCATATACCACCCTTCTGGGTGCCTCTAAGAGGCAATACTTCCCCTCTCGCAAGCACAGAGTCTGAGTGTACCAAAACCCTTTTAATAACAGAGAGAAACACTGTGGCATATTATTAGGTAAACACCACAAACAGAATTCACAAACCAGAATCCCCCCCCCACACACACACACACAAGCAAATGGGCTGTGTCCTTTCCCTGGGGTTCTTGAGTCCTGCAAGTCCCAAAGTCACCCAAGGTCCCAAAAGTCCAACAGCCCCGGCAGAGTTCAAGAGTTCATTAGCAGAGTATTACCTCCCCACCTGGGTGGAAATGGGGGAGGGGGAGGTTAAGGGGCACCTTACGTGGTCAGAGGCCAACTGCCCCGCTTCTCCATGGGGTTATGCTGCAGTCCTCACCATGAACCGTTCAATCAGGTGCCCAGGAACTGCTTCACCAGCCGCTCTGCTCTGTCAGCCGCTGCACGCCACCAGCCACTCTGCTAGCGGTGACCCAAACGGCTCCACTCCATCTGCTGCTGCTCATCACCAGCTACTCTGCTAGTGGTAACCCAAACAGCTCCACTTCATTCACTGTTCAGCAATACTATTTCAGGCCCCCCTACAGGGCTCAGTGATCTCAGCTCATAAGTGATCTCAGCTCATAGTAGGGGGTTGTAGCGGGGTGATCCCCGCTCCCTGCCGGCCAGGGCTGGAATAGCCCTGGAAAGAGGGTTTGTAGCTGGCTGAGCCTGCTAGCAGGCTTAAGTGGAAAGCAGGCTCAGCTGTGTGGCCACGCCCCAAACATTCCAGGCTGTATCAAAGCCTGGGAGGCAGGAGTTAGTGAGGCAGTCTACTCTGTAGGCAGCAGGAGACAGGACCTGGCTGCAAAGTACCTGGACTGGGACAGAGCGTGGGTGAGGCAGCTGGGAGCCAGGGAGCCTAAGCTCTAGGGAGAGGGCCCCAGCTTGCTGAGCCTAGGGAAGGTCCAACCCATGGGGTACTGGGGATTGCAAGGGGGCAGTCTCCTCTGCAAGGAGAGGGAGACAGGGCCTGGCTGCAGGGAGCCTTTATCAGAGCACCCAGACTGGGACAGGGCGAGGGCAAGGCAGCTGGGAGCCAGGGAGCCTAAGCTCCAGGGAGAGGGCCCCAGCTTGCAGAGCCTAGGGAAGGCCCGACCCACGGGGTACTGGGGGTTGCCAGGGGGCGGCCCCTGGGCTGATAAGAGCAGCAGGCCAACCCCTTCTTGCCGGTGATGAGTAGCCATGAGACTGCAGTCAGCCTCAGAGAATCTGAGGCGGTGGTGATTGGCAGTGGCCGTATCTGAGGCAAGTTGGGGATAGTGGGTGGTGGGTTCCCCAGGGAGGGGGAGACCCTAAGACCAGGGGGGTACTGCAGGGGCGCAGCACCCTCAGCAAGGGGCTCCGGGGTCCGGGAAGGGCACGGGGCCAGTGTGGAGAAGCGGACGTCGGCCGGCAGAGGGCGCTCCCGGGTCAAAAAGAGCTAATTCCCAGACGACCAGATGGGGGCACCACCGGGTGAGTGACCGACTCCATTACAGGGGTCCATAGTGCAGATACCCTACATGGCCCAAAGTGAGCTCAGCTTAGCAGACCGAACCTAGAGTCCTAATGGAATCAAACATTACCTCTGACATTCCACAGAGAAGAGAGACAGCGTGCAATAGGCTTTCATAGGGCCCTTAGACAAGGCCCTCCCCATAAGGTATAAAAACCTATCTATTGCCTCTCTCAATTCAGTGGGTTTTGGAACCCTTGGCTAGTGAGTGCTACCTAGCTGATGGCGAGTCCCTCCAGCATTGCAAAGGCCAAATACATGTCCCAATCCCTCATTCACATAAACAGGTTAATCAACACTTTATCATTCTTGCCCCAATACCAGAGAAACTGGGGGTCCCACAGTAGCCAAAGTGACCATTTGGGCTGTTAGAGTGCACGCTAGGTGTGGTGGGTGTGTCTATGCAAATAAGATGTTATTTTCCAAAACTCACTGCAATTCCTGCAATTCACCACCAGATGTCAGGGTGGAGCTCATCCTGACACTGCTTACATTAGCTCTTCTGGTTTAAGAACATCAGCCCTGTGTGGTGTTGGCACCATCAGACCATATGACCCACTTACTTTTTTCAGACTCCGGTGGGCACCCACCAGTGCAAAGTACCAGGCTTTGTGCACAGCAATATCTGGCTGTTGGCGTGGCTCCTGACGTGCCTCACTGACTGGGTAGGTTGCAGTGGCCACCTCAGTGGCAGAAGCCAGACTAGCCCCAGTCACTGCCTCTGGATGCACTGATAGAGATGTGCCAAAAACACACATTAACCACCATGCACCTCCTACAGGGAGGGACTGGCGAACAGACGAACAGCTGCTATGTCCCACTTGCTGGGAGCAGGTGTGGGTGGGTGTGTCTACACAAGCAATTACAGCTCGCTGACCTCTGTCCACTGACTGGGGCTCGCTGTGGGGCTGCGTTTGGACTAGCTGAACCCCAAGCTCTGAGACGCTCCCTTTCGCCGCCCTGAGGTGGGAAGGACTCAGAGAGTCCAAATGTCTACACAGTAGTGTTATAGCCCCAGTCCACTGAGCCAGGCCAGCTGGGCATTTAATTGCAATGTAGACATATCCGAGAGAGCTCAGAAGGGCTGAAGTAGAGGCTCTTGGCTACAGACTACCAGGGAAGGGAGCCACAAATCTGGAGCATTTCCACCTGACCCCTCCTCCCCAAGCAGGGCCACCTACCTGGGGTGGCTGCTAGGAAGAGCAGAAGGGTGCTTGGGGGAAGTTAGGGGTGTGGGAGCAGGGTGCAGGCTTGGGAGGCAGGGGTGCAGAAGAGACAGGCTCTGGGCTGGTGGGGTTCTAGGGTGGGGCCAGAAATGAGGGGTTCAGGGTGTAGGTGAGGGCTCCAGCTGGGGATGCAGGCTCTGGGGTAGGAGCAGGGATGAGTGGTTTGGGATGTAGAAGTGGCTCCAGGCTGGGGCAGAGGGTGCTCTGGGCTTGGGGTTGGCGTGCAGGAGGTGGAACCTTAGTATTCCTTCAAGGTTTGTTCCTCCCACAGAGGGAGAGCCCTGGGCCCTTTAAATTGCCACCAAAGCCCATTGCTGGAGCCCTGGGATAGTGGCAGCGGGGCTCCGGGGGGAAGGTGCTGTTTAAAGGGCCGGGACTCCCACTGCCTCTACCGTCCCGGCCCTTTAAATAGCCCCCGGAGCCCCCAGCTGCCACTGCTACCCCGGCGGGGGGTGGGAGTGAAAGGGGGGCACTTACCTACAGGGCGAGCTGGGGCTGGCTCTGACCCCTCAGCCCCTCCCCTTCCAAGCTCAGCCCCGCCCCTTCCGGGGGGGGACGGGGGGGACAGAGCTGGCTCCAGCTCAGCCCAGACTGGCACGTGAAGCCATAATGAATGAAGACTCGGCACACCACTTCTGAAAGGTTGCTGACCCCTGACTAGCTAAATGCACTTATTTGGTTAACATTGGTAACACACCAACTAGAAAATCTTTAACCACTTTTATACTGAAATAGGCGTCCACACATACACTTGGAAGCAGAGCAGCCCTCACAGCTTGTTCAGAATGCTTTGCTCTTTTCTCTGAGAAGCCATGATCACCTTGTGGACCTTACTACCTATAAAGTGGCAGACTGAATTTTATTTAAGGTAGCATGGACTATTTATTTTAAAGCCAATAGCAATTTTGGTCATATGGCTCAGTTTAGTCCTATTTCTTAAGCTTCACCATTAAAGGTGTTTTGTGCTCATGTAATCACTGTCATGCATTAGGTTTTGCCTATACAAGAAAATTTGCACTGGTAAAACAATTGGTTTTGAAGTCATCTGATCACACTGGTTCAAATGACCTGTTTATGTTTAGATGCACTTAAACCAGTTTACTCCTTGCTTACATTGGTATAACTTGTTTCAAGAAATTATCAAATTAACCCTTCCTTAAATCAAATTACCTTAAATTAGTTTCAATCTATCAAGAGTACGTCCAGCTATTAGTGTCACCTTAATGTGGTAGAACAAGGCTAAACGGCCAATGTGAGCGATGGGGAATAAAAGAAAACTTTAGAGACACTAGGGGGCGCTTTTAGATTAGGAATCAAATTTATGTGATTGACTGAACCTAACACTCGTCTTTTAAAAAGTGACAATGTGGTAGAGCAGGGGTCTCAAACTCAATTTACCCTACAGCCAGGGCCAGTCCTCAAATCCTCCAGCAGGCCGATAATGTCACTGAAGATGGTGTTCAGAAAAGAAAATGTTTATACTGTACTAGCAGAAATACCCAGCGTTGCTCGGGTCCATCGGAGGGTGGGAAGGGGACCCAGCATTGCTCGAAGACAACTGAGCGAGTGTGGGGTCTGTTGGAGGGCGGAGGGGGGAGAGAGCTGAGCAAGTGCAGGGTCCGTTGGAGGGTGGGAGGGGGGAGAGAGCTGAGCGAGTGCGTGGGGGCATTGGAGTGGGGGGAGGAGGGGGAGATTTAAAAATTTTTTGATTCTTACCTGAGGGGCGAGAGAGCTGAGCGAGTGCGGGGGCCGTTGGAGGGAGGGAGGGGGGTGAGATTTTAAAAATTTTCGATTCTTTCCTGAGGGGGGAGAGAGCTGAGCGAGTCCAAGGTCCGTTGGGGGGGGGGGAGGGAGCTGAGCGAGTGGGGGGGGGCGTTGGAGGGAGGGAGGGGGTGAGATTTTAAAAATGTTCGATTCTTTCCTGAGGGGGGAGAGAGCTCAGCGAGTGTGGGGGCTCCTGGATGGGGGGAAGAGAGCTGAGCAAGTGTGGGGTCCGTTGGAGGGGGGAGGGAGGAGAGAGCTGAGTGAGTGCTGGGGCTGTTGGTGGGGGCGGGGGCAGAGAGCTGAGCGAGTGCGGGGTCCGTTGGAGGGGGGTATTATTACATCATAACTATGTCACAGAGAACAGCAGGTGTTAACCTGCTGCCCAGCTGATGTGAATGGGCTTTAAAGAATTTCACCCCTGGGGGGCGTCAGAGGTGAGATTTGAAAATTTTTCAACTCTTACCCTGATTAGGACCCTAAGGCCTATAACTGTACCAAAATTTTAAGTCTCTAGCTCAAACGGTGTGGAAGGAGTAAGGGAACATACATACACGCATACACCATTTGACTTTTATATATATAGATTTTTTATTTTGAATTTCTTAGAAACAATAAAACTGTCATACTACTTTGTACAATTCTTCAGAATGCAATGGAAATACAAATAATGAACAACAACACTCAATAGAATGGCTTTTGAAGGGCTTCCTTAGTGTGCTGTCTTTGCATTATGTTTTTACTGAAACTCTGTAACAAGCAATAGAATTAAAAAGGAGTATGAGACATATCTAAACAATCTTTACTCAACTAAAAGTAAATGCTTAGACTTCACTTATTAAATGCTTTTCTTCCTCAAGTTATTAAACTGTGCTAGCATATATTGTATCATGCAGATTGGTCAAATGAAAACTGTACCTTATGGCTGTGTTTTAATTAGGCTTGGCAGAATTACATTTTTTATTATTTTGATGGAGAATATTGATATTTCTAAACATTTTTTTCAACTGTTGACTTACATTTTCAGTTGAGCAATGTCATGGGATGAGGCAGCAACTGACAGGGAGATACCCAGCCCGCCTCATGGCAGCGGAGAGTCACAGTTCCCCACAGACACCCCTGTCCCCTCTCCGTCACGCAGAATGGACATGCAGAAGGTTCCTATTAAAAGCACCAAACTTGGGAATAAAAAATGTCAGTCACAGGTTTTTTGCTATGCCCTGAAGTTTATCAGATATTTATTTGCAAAATCTTTGTAGTAAGGGCAAGTCAGCTGTCCTGCTGAATACAACATTAAATGTTATGGAATACATAACACAGCTCTTCTCTGTTTTACATTTTCTTAATCAGTGTTTCTAAGGTGATTTTATATTTTAAATGTACTCAAGCCTTCATAAATTAATCATTCCAGATTACTGCATATTTAAGTCACTGAAACAAAGACATTATTTTAAATTAATCAGTCACAGAGGTTTAGTGTGTTCATGGAATATCAGAGTTGGCAGCGACCTCAGGAGGTCATCTAGTCCAACCCCCTGCTCAAAGCAGGACCAACCCCAACTAAATCATCCCAGTCAGGGCTTTGTCAAGCCTGACCTTAAAAACTTCTAAGGAAGGAGATTCCATCTCCTCCTCATAACCAATGGTAACCCATTCCAGTGCTTCACCACCCTCCCAGTGAAAAAGGTTTTCCTAATAGCAAACCTAAACCTTCCCCACTGCAACTTGAGACCGTTACTCCTTGTTCTGTCATCTAGTACCACTGAGAACAGTCTAGATCAGGGGTCTCAAACTCAAATGACCACGAGGGCCGCATGAGGACTAGTTCATTGGCCCGAGGTCCGCATCACTGACACGCCCCCCTTGCTGCCCCCGCCCCTACCCCCACCCCTTCCATGAGGTCCCACCCCTGCCCTGCCTCCTCCCCTGAGCGCGCAGCTCCCAGCTCCTCGCCCTGACAAATAAGGCATTGAATTTTCTCTTTTACCGCTGTGAAAAAATATAAATTCTCCCATTTGTCTTGGAAAAAACTCTTTTCTCCCATGAATGTTCTTTTTTTTTTGTGATAAAGTCATTTCCAAGCCGTTTTAATCAAATATATTCACTTAATAATGCACCTCACTCAAAGGACCAAACAGGAACTTAGCTCTACTTCTATTAAAGCACCTTCCTGGACGGGGCTGCACTCACGCTCCACTCTTGCTCTGCCTCTTCCAACCTCTTCCCTGTCCCCTTCAAACCCCTTCATCAAAGTTCCCACCCCAACTCCGCCCCCTCCCCGCCCCTAGTCCAACCCCTTCATCAAAGTTCCCACCCCAACTCCGCCCCCTCCCTGCCCCTAGTCCAACCCCTTGCCCAAATCCCCGCCCCTTTCTCCCCCTCCTCCCCTGTTCAGGAGCCCGCTCCTGGCCTCTCCCTCCCAGAAACCGCTAAGCTGCCAGAGAACTGCCTGGCCATAAGCAGAGCTGTGGGGAGTGGCGCGTGGGTTAGAAACACGTGGAGGAGTGGGGCGGAGTGGGGGAGCTTGGCGGGGGGGCCGCGGGGAGCTTGGCGGGAGGACCGCGCAGGAGCTTGGCGGCAGGGCAGTGAATAGGGAGCTTGGCGGTGGGGTGGGGAGAGCATCGCGGACCGCAGGGAAGGGCTTTGTGGGCTGCATGTGGCCCGCGGGCCGCATGTTTGAGACCCCTGGTCTAGATCCATCCTCTTTGGAACCCCCTTCCAAGTAGTTGAAAGCAGCTGTCAAATCCCCCCCTCATTCTTCTCTTCTGCAGACTAAATAATCCCAGTTCCCTCAGCCTCTCCTCATAAGTCGTGCTCCAGTCCCCTAATCATTTTTATTGCCGTCCGTTGGACTCTTTACAATTTTTCCACATCCTTCTTGTAGTGTGGGACCCAAAACTGGACACAGTACTCCAGATGAGGCCTCACCAATGCTGAATAGAGGGGAATGATTATGTATCCTGATCTGCTGCAATGCTCCTACCTATACAGCCCAAAATGCCATTAGCCTCCTTGGCAACAAGGGCACACTGTTGACTCATATCCAGCTTCTCATCCACTGTAACCTGTAGGTCCTTTTCTGCAGAACTGCTGCCTAGCCATTCAGTCCCTAGTCTATAGCAATGCAGGGGCCAAAACACAACAGGCTGGCGCACACTAAAAGTCCTCCAGTGCACATTAAGGTATTCCGATATCAAACAGTACTACATTAACACGCACTAGGGAACTTTTAGTGAACCACAGCGAGGTTCACTAAAGGTGTGCACAATAGTGCACACACTAGAATTTACAGCCCAGCTGATGTGGACTGAGGCACCATGTAGACAAGTCCTTAGCGGAAGTAACTGTATCAATACATTTGCATATGAGGATTTACACTAGCTATAATGCTGCCAAGATACCTGTTGATAGCGGATCGTATTTCAGCATTTGAATAGCACATAGATATCCCCTAGGAACTGTTCAACAATACCGTCCTTAAATCTGCCCCTGCCTAGTGCCCGCATGCCAAGAAACATGAATTTTCTATCTTTAATGGTATGTGGATAATTAGAAAAAAGATACAATCCGGATCCAGTCACAGTAAATGGTTAAAGAAAACCCAGCCTCCATTCCTCATTTGAATGCTGCATGTTTAGATTTTACACAGTTGGGGCCATGCAAATAGTAATAAAAATAAAGCAGGAGCCTTGGTTTTCAAGAAACCTGCTCTGTTGCCATAACAAGGTTTTCACCATTAAACACATTTTAGCATCTTCCATTCCTTTTCCAGATTAAAAAGTCACAAAATGGAATTACTGGACCTGTTTTGAACTAATCAGGTTTATTTCAACCAAGGTTAGCTCTAAAATTCAGTATTACCAACCACAGATGTTCAGAAATGAGTCAAGGGCCTCCCAAAATTGTAATTAAAAATCATCATCATTTAAAAATAATAATAAACATAAGTTCTTGTTATTTTCCTTCTGATTTTTGAGCCTGTAGGGTACACTTGGGTCCTCCCTATTCAAGCTTTTCTCAGGTACCATGATGGTTAGCAACTTAAGTTGATTTTTAAGTGAAAGCTGAGCTAGTCACAACAATTGCTTGTTTTCAGGAGCTGAGGCTTTGAGTAAAACATCAAATATCCTCTGCTTCACCATCAAAATCACAAGAGTTGACAACACGGACAATTTCTAAATCACGGGAAATGAACTGAAGAAGAGGAAAATTGTAGGTTGAGTAGCTGGAAAACTTTCCAGATGGCGGTGATATGGTATAATGGCCTGCTGCAAAGCATATGAGAAATGATGGAGAGATTAGGTAGCCTACAACTAAAGAGAAAGAGAAAAAATGTGGAATTAAACCAACAAAATATGTACATGCCTTGTCTCCATGAGCTCTTATTATCTTCATCCTCCTCCTCTTCCATCCTCTTTCCTTTCCCCTTTCTCTTGAGGACCTCCCTTATCATTGCCTTGTTCAATTTGAATTTGTATGCTCTTTGGGGCAAGAATTGCAACTTCACTTGGTCTTTGAGGTGCCTAGCTCATTTTGGAGTGCTGGAAAAATAATAGGTTTCAGGACAGTAGCCGTGTTAGTCTGTATCCGCAAAAAGAATGAGGTGCCACAAGTACTCCTCATTCTTTTTGCAGAAAAATAATAGTCTCCCAAGAAAAGTGGTAGAAGCCCTGTCCTTTGAGACAGTTGGACTGGATAAAGGCCTCAAAAGTTTATATTAATGCATAATTCCTCATTGGCAGGGAGAAAGAATAGATAACACAGCAGGTCTCTCCTTTGTTTTGTACTATAATTAAGCTTGGTAGAATTCAATTTTTTAAATAATATTGACAGCCAATATAGATGTTTTAAGCATTTTTTTCTATTTGTGTCAATTTAAATATTCACAGTTGCATAAAATTATGGGGGTTTGTTCATTTTAAATTTTTTTAAAATCTATTTAAATGTTCACAGTTGCAGGAAATTATGGAGGGATTAAATAATTATTGTCTGACAGTAAATGCTGAGATTCAGAAAGTTAAAGATTGTGATAACCGTTAAAAAACAAACAGCCAACATCATATGTCAAAATATACAAAGTATATCTGTATATGAAACACTAATATGTTCCCAAGCAGCATTTTTCTCTCTTTGTCTATCTGTAAATTTTTATTATCACTGATTAAAAGATTTTTTTTGTCTGTTTGTGTGTGTACGGAAAAAAATCAGTATTTACCAATAAAAATCTAATCCTTCTAAGCCTAGCTATACCTCCTTGCTGTAGTAGAGGGACACTCTTTGATGTCAATGGGAGTCACAGGACTAATCCTTATGCTTTGATAATGTGGGTGTTGGGAAGAAAAATGTACACACACACAATTGCTGTGCCCTAACATGTCCTGTTCGCGTGAGATGTGCACTGCATGTGGCAGCAGTATGCATACCAAATCAGAGGGATGGAGTTGTGTTTGGCATTAGGGTGTCATGGAGCACTGAGGTGATGATCTGGGCTCCCCTAGCTCTATTTTTCATATTAGAGCTTTGCTTTGCTCTTTCTTTCTCATTTGAAGTGAATGACCTCAGAGTGACACAGTCCAATAACAAAGTGCAGGCAGAATACCATGGCACATACTATGAATACCTCTTGATCAGAGTAGAAAAATAGGCTCTATTGTTAAGCTAAAATCCTGTCCTTACACTGTGGGCTCACATTATGAGGCACAGATAAAGCAGTGCCAACCCCCTGGTAGGGAGGAGGGAAATCCTGCTGGTGCAGGACAGGATGACTCAGGGCAACCAAGGGAGGAGGAAAACAACATGTGGGTGTGCCCCTTGCTACTGCTCCCAAAAGGCACCTCATGCGTGCCTGTCTAGCACTTGCCACACATGCCAACGTGCTCTGGGCACCTGATCACACTCCCTAGCCTTGGGACTATGGCACGCCAGCCAGGATGACAGCTAGTCCATTAGTCTGCTGCTCTTTGTTATTATTGCATTTGTTATTCCTACAGCACCCTCCAGGTCCTCAGCACTTAGATAAAAGAGAGATGCTTGCACTGGGGAAGGTGTGTCTGAACTACACCTCCATGTGCCAGTGAATCCCTCCGGACCTTGGGATGTGAAGAAATATGAGGCCTCTTCCATAGCAATACTCCTAATGTCAGTCAGATATCAAGTATGTGGTGCTCATGGCAGGTTTATTTTTTTAATCCCTGAGAAAGCCACAATCTGTTGGTTTACCTTTGTACAAACACATTTCTGACAATCACAGATCATCTGCTAAATCAGCCCTCTGGAGGAATGAAGGGATGGGCTGGGAAAGGGCCGAGAGAGGGGAAATCTCGCCAGATTTTCAAGCAGAAGATGAAGACTGAGCAACACAAAGGATTTAACCCCACATAGTCCATTAATTTCATGGTTAACCCTCCTGCACTACTTTAATAATCTCAACCAAACATTTCTGCATTGGAGAAAGCTGAAGGCTAGATACACCACAGCCACACAACTGTATCAGGTATGGGTTTTCAACAGAAAGAGGCGATCCATTTTTTTTCTTTCTTTCTAGACAAGTGAAGCCATGACTCTGTCCCACTGTATCATCCTATAAAACCCAGCCAACCACATACCTATCACAGTCCGACTAAATCTGTATATTTCTTAGCCACAGTGATTTAACCAAGAACAGCATACTGGAAGGTGTGAGTTCTCCAGTGTACATATTTGTTTGTGTAGTGACAAAAGAGTGCTATTCTTTAAAACCAGGTTTGAAGACAAATTCCTTGCCACAAAGCGTTTATAATCTAAATGAGCAGTAGAGAAAGGCAGAGGAGGGTAGAAAAAAATAAAATAAAATCGGAGTGAGTGAATGATGTAATAGTAGTGAATGTCTTGACAGTTCTATTAGTTTTGTTTGGAATATTTCCCCCAACAAAGAAATGAATTGTATTTATGAATGTATTATTTATTTGATATTATGTGCATACATGTATTTTATTGTCCTTAAGATAATTATTTAAAAAGTGGTATTATTAATCCCACAAAGGCTTTGTAAACAATAACATTATATTATCTTTGATGCTGATGCAAGTGTCTTTAATAAAATCATTCTCCATCAGAGATAACTTTTTTTGCCTGTTGTATTTACTGGAAAACCCCACTAGGTGTACTCAGTCAGCAACAATTCATGTGCAGGAACAATCTGTTTTTATAACAGAGCCGTGGTCTGAGGCTTGGGAACATTTGGATGTGGTTTGGGATGCAATAAGGTCTTTTCCATGTGTTTTTCAATGCTATAACTATTTTCATTTGCCTGTATAATCCAGCTGTGCCAAGAATGAAGCACATCCTATTATTGCTATGTTGTGATATGAAGACTTCATATGTAAGATCCTGGATACATTTGAATATGTTTAGAAAGGCACATTTCATGCCCATTCTTGACATGCTTAAAATCTACAGCAGCAGATGACCTCTTTATCTACTATACTTTCGTGTGCCCATCACAGTAATATTTAGGCTACTACATGCTGAGATGTAGTTTTGAGGCGTTTCATATTAGGAATGTAAAGGGATCCATTGCACTCCATCCATATCTGAACTGCCAAGAAACCTCAATATTAGCAGCTTCTGTTTGGAAAGTACCCCGACATTAGGTGTTTAGCTGCCTCATCAACATTATATAAACCTCTTGGGGCTGCAAAATTGGGCAGGAAACAAAGGTTTTATCACGAGTCCTCTGAAACTCACTGCTCCTAGCCAGGACAGAACTACTATGAGAACAGCCTTCCTGTGAGTATCGCAGCTTTTCCTCTGCCCCTAACAATGCACGGGAATGTGATGATAGTATAAAAGTTATCAAACTGTACTTATTCCCAAGTGATCCTTCGGTAATCTCCCTGGGGCTTCCTAGAAGACATGGTCACACAAAAAGAAAGGAAGAATTAATCTCCCATCTGCTAGTAGCTGCTTGGCCACTAGAAAAAGAAAAATTGTCCAACCATAGAAGAATAGTTCAAAAAATATGGGCAGTTGTTATGGAAAAATTAACACACCAATTATTGAAAAACACACAGAGGACAAATAGTTAACTTAGATGTTTGGTTACCGTTTATTTAATACTCAGACCAGGTACATTCATCTGCAGAAATCCCCACTACACCTATCCAGTTTGTCCAAATATATTAACATTTGACAGACATGCCCGGTTGGTTCTATACATGTAATCTGAGATTTCACTCAATTAAATAATATCACAAGACAATATTGTAACACCTGTTAGAGAGATCTGATGACTATATTCCTGTATAATGTTTCTCTAAACAAAAGCTTACTGTTGTAATGATTATTGTATTGTTTGATATGTACATGGCAAGGATTTGTAAACCTGTTAATCTATATATATAAAAGTCAAATGGTGTATGCGTGTGTGTGTGTATGCGTGCGTGCGTGTATGTATGCTGCCTTACTCCTTCCACACCGTTTGAGATACAGACTTGAAATTTGGTACAGTTATAGGCTTTAGGGTCCTAATCAGGGTAAAGATCGAAAAATTTTCAAATCTCACCTCTGACGCCCCCCCAGGGGTGAAATTCTTTAAAGCCCATTCACATCGTCTGGGCAGCAGGTTAACACCTGCTGTTCTCTGTGACATAGTTATGATGTACCGTATTTTTCGTCCTATAGGACGCTCCGGCCTATAAGACGCCCCCTCGTTTTTCGATAAAAAAGCCGGACAAAAAAAAAAAAAAAAAAAAGCGCCTCGCTCTCCCGTCCCCGCCGCGTGGGCGGGCTGCCGGGAGCGTCCCGGTTCCCCCCTCCCCGCCGCGGGCGGGCTGCCGGGAGCGTCCCGGTTCCCCCCCTCCCCGCCGCGGGCGGGCTGCTGGGAGCGTCCCGGTTCCCCCCTCCCCGCCGCGGGCGGGCTGCCGGGAGCATCCCGGTTCCCCCCTCCCCGCCGTGGGCGGGCTGCCGGGAGCGCTCCCGGCAGCCCACCCGCGGCGGGGAGGGGGGAACCGGGACGCTCCCGGCAGCCCGCCCGCGGCGGGGAGGGGGGAACCTCAGCAGCCCGCCCGCGGCGGGGAGGGGGGAACCGGGACGCTCCCGGCAGCCCGCCCGCGGTGGGGAGGGGGGAACCGGGACGCTCCCGGCAGCCCGCCCGCGGCGGGGAGGGGGGAACCGGGGCGCACATTCGCCCTATAAGACGCACCAACTTTTTCCCCCCCGTTTTGGGGAAGAAAAAGTGCGTCTTATAGGGCGAAAAATACGGTAATAATACCCCCCTCCAATGGACCCTGCACTCGCTCAGCTCTCTGCCCCTCCCCCTCCAACGCCCCCCCCCCCCCACTCACTCAGCTCTCTCCCCCCTCAGGTAAGAATCAAAAATTTTTAAAATCTCACCCCCTCCCCCCACTCCAACGCCCCCCGCACTCGCTCAGCTCTCTCCCCCCTCCCCCCCCCCCTCCAACACCCCTCCCCTCCACTCCAACGTTAAAGTCGACGTTAAGTCGTAGTGGGGACCTGCCCAAAGACGCATTCAAGCTTACACAAGGCTCTTCTTCGAGTCTGGGAAACTAAGTTCAGTGTCACTGCACAATACAAGGTTGTCACTGCAAAATACAGATTGTTTCAGTTTAACAAACAGAAACAATGCATGCTGAAATGTCAATTAAAAATAACAATTGTTATGTTCAAAACTGTCAACTTTTTTGTTTTGACACTTGCTATTAGAAACATTTCAGAATTTTTTTGTTGTGTTAAATTTTTTTATATTTCTATTTTTTGGAATGGAAACTAATTTCCCATCTTCTAATTCTGTTTTGTGAACATGTCTGATAGAATGGCAGGCTTGTTACCAGCAAGCCTCCTAAGGGATTTTTTTAAATTAAAACCACCACAAAAGTTATATTAGAAGAATGATCTTCAGAACAGATTTCGGCAACCATCTATGCTCAACCAATGCTAATTATAGTCATTTCCATGCTAACATCAAGGTTAATGGTTTATAGCTGTAAGGAAAAAGCAAAACATACCCATAGCATGGCCAAAGCCATGGGAAGTCAAAATTATAGCCTTAGGTACTTAAAACATGTATGTAATTTATCTTAATCCTCTATGTACATTTAACTTTAACAGACTTGATATCTGGCATGATATATAACCTTCTCCGAATGTTCCCTTAACACGTATTTTTACAGTATAGGGCTGAGCAGCCCTTTCATTTTGCAAAGCAGCGCATATCTTGCTATTTCAAAATACGGAACCCATTTTGTACTTCCAGAGGGAAAATGGTTTGAAAGATTTAGAAAATGTGCAAAATCCCTGTAACAAACCCATTTGAATACCTTTCAAAACCAACGTAATTCCATTTAGTTCTACTGGAAAGTGACAACTTTGGAGGATAAAGTTCTGCTTATTCACAGAACAGACGCACCATGAGCAGAAGTAGTGCAGGATTTGCCAAAGTACCACAACCTTGGCATCATTTTGATTTGTTTAAGTCAAACAAATGTTTCCTCCGCCTATCTCTCTACAATGGTCCAAATATTAAAATCTCAATACAGCACTGGAGATACCAGAGAACCTGCTGACCTTATATACAACTGACACTTCTCTAAATATGTACACATGCCAGGCCCCCTCAAAAGTTGTTAGCCCTATCTGAGCATTAGCATGAATTCATTTGAAGAGGATAGGTGTTTCTCTCAGGTATCAGACAGGGAGATCTGCTAAACTTGCTTCTTCTAGGAAGGAAAGCGAGGAATACTTGTAGCACCTTACAAGTATTCCTCGCTTTCTTTACGGATACAGACTAACACGGCTGCTATTCTTGAACCTTCTAGGAAGGAAAATCTCTCATGCTAAAAGGACAGGAGTCAGTCTGGCAAAGTATAGCACTTCAATAACATATCACCATATCCAGAATTTCTTCCACATTATCTAATTTTTTTGTCTTACTATGACTAAAATCAGAGTGTTTTCTGAGGGCTTTTCTTCCTGGCTTTTTTATCTCAACTCCATTCTATTCTGCAGTGCTTTGTTCTTGTATTCATCTACCCACAGCTTCCCCAGTTTTATTGGTGTCAAAATGAACACTCCCACCTCCTTAGGCCACTCTTGATACAGTTCCACCCAACTTCAAATAACCCTTTTTGTGTCCTGATGCAGGATTGCAAATTGGTTTTAGTTTAATCCCACCGGGGATTAACAGCTGCAAAATCAGATGAGGCACAGAAGACAAACCTTAGTTTTCTACATTCTGTTAAGATCTTTCCAGCATTTAGAGTTTAAAGAGTGTTCTTCTCCTAGCCCCCCCACCATAGTCATGGCCTTGGGGTATTGTCAGGCAGCAGAGTCCATTGTCTTGTGAGAAGATAACCATTTATCGCACTTCTGATTTTTTTAAAGGCTTTTACTCTAATCTCCTCTAAACATCTTAAAACCAGGACACAGTTTTGGACTGGCAATCTGCTCCCCATGAGGATCAAGGATAGCTGGAAGGCAGAGGTGTGATACTGTCACTGCTCTGAGGAGGAAGCTGGCACTGCATCTGCCTACAAGACATGTATTCACGACTAACTTTTAGGCACACTTTGTGCCCTCACCAGGAGTGCTTGTGTTGACACGAAATGTGGTGCACTGAAGGTATGTATTTCAGTGTGCCATGCGCCGCACTCCGGAGCAATGCCTTTTGGGGAATTTTCATAATGTGTTGTTGCAGATCTGCAGGAATTATTGCAACAATGGGAGATGTGATCATTTCTTTGAGGACAGATTGTTGAGGGACATGGCAAAAACCAGTGCAAGATTGGTGGCATTTAGGGAGCAGCTGCATACACCAGAGCACTGCGTCTGGGCAATGAGAGCACTGGCTGGTGGAATGGCCTCAGAGTGCAGGTTTAGAATGACAAGTAGTGGCTGCAGAATCACTCAGCCCTCCAGCGGAGGGAAACCAACCTGTGAGCTGCACAGTAGAGAAGCAAGTGGTGATCACACTCTGGAAACTTGCAATGCTGGATTGCTACCGATCAGTGGGAAATCATTTTGGAGTTGAAAAATTCACAGCGGGGACCACTGTCAGACATTGCTCATCTCCTACAATGCTATACTATAAATCTCAGCAACATGCAGGATGTAGTGGATAGATTTGCAGCTATGAGGTTTCTGAGCTATAAAGAGCACCATTTTGATTCCAGCCCAACTTGCCACAGAGTACATCAACAGAAAGAGCTACTTTTCACTTCCACTGCTTGCATCCAACAAAGTGGGTATTAGCCCACAAAAGCTTATGCTTCAATACTTTAGTTAGTCTTTAAGGTGCCACAGGACTCTTTGTCACTACTTTTCTATGATTATGCAACCATTAGTGGATCACTGGAGATGCTTCACTGACATCAGTGTGCATTGGTTGAGGAAGGTGCACGACACTCACATCTTTAAGAAAACAGGCCTTTTAAGGAAGCTGCAATCAAGGACACCCCACCCCCAGCAGATTACCATTGATGATATTGAAATGCCAATAGTGATTCGAGAGAGGCAGGGGCTGCCTACCCCTTGCTCATGAAGCCATACACTGTTCACCTTCACAGCACCAAGTAAAAATTCTTTACACTAGCTCAGCAGGGACAGCTGAATGTGCTTTGAGATGATTGAAGGGATGCTGGCGGTGTTTATTCACTGGATTAGAGCTCAGTGAGAAAGATAAAACAATGGTTACAGTTGCCTGTTCTGCCCTGCGTCATATCTGAGGCAAAGGGAAAGAAGTTCTGCCAGGGAGGAGGTGGAGCAGCTATCTGCTGACTTTGAACAGCCAGACACAAGGGCCATTAAAAGAGCTCAGCACAACGCTACAGGGCTGAAGCAGTCTTTGAAAGAGTAGTTCAGGGAGACACTGTAATGAGCTGTGCTGACATTGCTCTAATGGCCCTGAAGTTTTGCGGGTTGTTATGAATTGTGTAGCACTTGTTGTACATTTATGAATATCAAAATATCTTTTAACGAACCGTTGAACTATCCAGTGCTTACTGTGCACTTCTAATTACTACATTGTTTTTCACCAAACCTATACGATCTGAGCCCTGTTTTATTACAAGTAATCTGTGCTTTGAGGAGCGCTAGGTATTCTGCACATATGTTATGAAATAAATTCATCTCTATTTCCAAATATAAAAAATAACTGCATACCCAAAACAGTGCAAAACATTAATGTGCAATAAGAAAAACAGTACAGTGCAAACTTATAAAATAAATTAACGGAATAGAACTTTAAAATTAGAATGATAGAAAACATTCATGTCCATGTCAGTCCATTTCTGTCAAACATACACCCACCTTGGATCTCCCAGGTCAGCGTATGAAGCTGTAGTATTCTTTATTATCTCCCAGCCAGGAGTGGTAGGTATAGGGGTTCAACCGAAGATGTCACATGGAATGCTGGAAGGTTTAGGGAACTGCTGAAATGGAATAATCCACTGATTGCAAAGAGAGATGATCCCCTGATTGTTGGTCCGGTAGATCAACAATCCAGAGCATTTGCATTTATTTCTGGAGAAGCCCCATTATGTCCTGGTGCATCTCCCTCTCTTGTTCCTATTGGGACTCCGGTACCTATCTCCTGTCTGCTTTTTCCCTTCTCCAGGCTGTCTTCTATATTCACTCTCCAGGCCCTCTGTTCAAAATCCAAAACAGCACTGGATTGAAAGAACTCAATACATGCACCCTCCCTAGTCAGCTTCTTTCTCCTCCTCGTTAGGGTCAGACATTCCTTGGGTATGAAGGGGGCTCCTCTCAAGGCCTCTACAGCAGCAGCTACAGATAAAATAGGCAGACGTTTCATTGTATATACAGTCAACAGAAAGTGAAAGATAAACTTCAAATTCCCTTCCATATTCTCATGGGAGTTATAAATAGACAGGGCCGTATCATACATTTTGGGCCCACATTTCCAAGTTGTCAGGAAAAGAAAGGGGACCTCAAATGAGGCGGGGAGCTCAAATGACACCCCCATACCCACTCACTTGGGCCAAAACTTTGAAAGGTCTCAATTCTGCCTTCTTCCTGTTCTACTCCTCTCATGGTACTGCTCAGGTACCTACCCCAGTAAAGGAGAGCTAACAACTTAAAATGCCTAGTTCAAAAATTTTAAGTAACACTTAACTGTCAAACATCTGAACAGCAAATGTAACTTTTCTTGTCTGCATAGTAAACACTGGTATTTTTATCTGTTTGAATAATCAAAGTGGTGCTTTACGTGCCTTATGGGTTACAAAGATTTGAACTGCTTCCTGTGGTGGGGCGATTGCCCAGCCCCCATAAAAGAGTGGGGCAGGGCAGGCCAGTGCAGCTGCACAGTCTGGCAGCCAATGGGAAAGGGCCTGCTGGTGGCCAAACAGGGCTGAGCTTTAGGCGACCAATCAGGACTGGGCTCAGCCCTATATAAAGGCTGTCCATTAAAGGAGCAGTCAGTCTCTCCTGGACCTTCAGAGAGGAAGGTCTGTCTCCTGAGGGAAGGAGACCAGCACCAGGGACAGTGCAGTGCAGTGCTGGGAAGGCTCTGGGGAGCAGAGGAGAGGTCTGGCCTGTTACCTGTCAGACTGCCGGCCCTGAACAGAAGGGCCTAGAGCAGCGGTTCTCAATTTATTGAGAACCGCGACCCCTTTTTAGTTTCTCCCTCGGCGCGGCGGACCCTTGTATGTCCACTGAAAAGCCGCCGAATAAATTAACTCCTTATTCGGCGGCTATTTTCGGTGGACATGTCGAGCACTCCCGAAAGCGCTCGGTATGTCCGCCGAAAAGCCGCCGAATAAATTAACTTAGCATTCAGCGGCTCTTTTCGGCGAACATGCCGCCGGATGCGGAAGTGATCACGCGGCAGCTTTTCGGCAGCACAAGCAGCTCTCGACCCCTCGGGAGGCGGCCGGCAACCCCCCGAGGGGTCGCGACCCACGGGTTGAGAACCCCTGGCCTAGAGGGTGCAATGGGGTCAGAGGGGAAGTGACCCAGGGAAGTCTGAGGGACAAGAGGAGAGAAGGAGGGCAGGGAGGCTGCTGTTAGAGGGTCCCTGGGTCGGGACCCAGAGTAGCGGAAAGGCCTGGGTCCCCCCACTTTCCCCCTTGTGTTGCACTGGGCAGTGCAGTAGTGTCCGTGTTAGGGTGCAACCTGCCCCTGATGTAAGGGACTAGACTTGGGGGTTGTGGGTGGCCGCTGAGGCAGGAGCAAGGACTATTGTTGACTCCCACCTCCCTGGAAAGACAGTCCTGCTGTCTTCCTTGTAGTTCATCTGCCAGAATGTACTTGGACAATTCAGAATATTTGATTAAATATGAGCCTGAATCATAAAGGCCACAAGGAGACTTGCATCCAAGTCCAAACTTCTTCCAGGTTCAGGAGTGGTTAGATATCATTTGGTATGGCTTCTGGTTCAGCCTCATTATAGCAAGGGGCCTGCCTGCGAAGCTCAGGTTTGGATCCGATATTCTGAAGTGTTTAGAAGCAATTTGGAGCCAATACTCCATTTTGGATTATTTCTAATTTAACGCTAGAGTTAAAATAAGCAATGCAATTTATTTCTGCATAGTGTTTCTCATATGAAGTATTATGGAATGAACCACAGCCATTAACCAGTCTATAATCAAAGCAACTCAAGTTGCAAACAAGTTGTCAGGAAAAGAAAGGCACGAAGGAAATAGAAGAGAGAGAGAGAGAGAGAGAGAGAGAGAGAGAGAGAGAGAGAGAAGACGTAACAATAATTTGTATCCTTGATTAATTAATTACTAGAGATGGATAAACAATGAAAAACTATTTTCACATACCAAAAAATAAAATAAAATAAAAAAGAGAGAGAGAGAGAAACTTTGAAGTTGTTTTCATTTCAAACTGACTGAAACACATCCATTTTCTGTTTTAAATTGTTCAACAACTGTTTTGAAAAATGGTTTTTCTGAGTGTTTTTAAGAGACATATTTAAAAAATTCAAGATGGTTATAGACATTGTTCATTTACCAAAAGTAAGGTTTTGGGTTTAACACAAAGATGTTGATAACATTTTCAATAACATTCTTGGAAAAGATGATTTTTTTAAAAAAGTCTCAATTTGTCTTGAGAAGAAAAATTTCAATAATTTTCATGAAAGTTTGCTTTTAAAGAGGATAATTATTCAGCTGAAAAATGTCAATCAAGTATTAATTATCAAGAAATAAAGCCATCCTAAACATCTCTATAAGGTAGATTACTATTATTGTCATGCTCCCAATTTTACACTTGGGAAAACTGAGGCAGAGTTTTATACAAAGCTACAAATTCTAATGTTGTGGGGACTTGATAGAAAAGACTTTCTTCCCTCCTGACAAGATTCTTCTTCATGATGGTCACCAGTCCTGCTCCCATAGCATATAAAACAAAAGGCTTTTCCTTAGTAGGCTGACCCCATATCGTTTAGCCCTTTAAAATGCTAATGATAATACACTAGCTATATAACAGAGAAGAATTTCAGCCAGTCACAAGACAGACATATCAAACATGATCTTCTTAAAACTGCACTGAAATCTTAATTGAGAGGGTCGCTGAGCAATTGCATACCAACTCCTTTTCCAAACAGTCCATGACCTCACACAATTGTTTTTTAAACCTGCCTTTGGTGCCATCCCCACAATGACATGAAAAGAAAGTCAAAGAAAGCAGCAGCATAGCACTTTCCAACTGGTGAGGCAAAGCAGTTTGTGAGGGTGACGGGGGAGTTGTTTGGGTGTTTTACACTGTAGTGGTAGTGCAGGGGTCGGCAACCTTTCAAAAGCGGTGTGCCGCATCTTCATTTATTCACATTCATTTAAGGTTTTGCATGCCAGTAATACATTTTAATATTTTTAGAAGGTCTCTTTCTATAAGTCTTTAATATAGAACTAAACTATTGTTGCATGTAAAGTAAATAAGATTTTTAAAATGTTTAAGAAGCTTCATTTAAAATTAAATTAAAATACAAAGCCCCCCGGACCGGTGGTCAGGACCCGGTTAGTGTGAATGCAACCGAAAATCAGCTCATGTGCCGTCTTTGGCACACATGGCATACGTTGTCTACCCCCGCTGTAGTGTGTTGAATTGTATCTTATTCAAGAAAGTAGAATATTCACAATAAATAGATCCAATGGCTGGCAAGTGTCCTGACAACTTCAAAACTATATTGCCCACAGAAGCCATTATCTGCCGTGAATGTTATCGCTCTTTGAACAGCACTTGTCTGTCACTTCATTACCTCACTGCTTCTGGGAGGAAGCACTTGCCCACAAAAATACTTTGCATTTTTCACATGGGAAGAATAATAAAAGTTTCCAAGATAGATAGAATTTGACTTGATTATCAGAGACACTGAGTTATATAAGTTCAGAACAAAAGGAACCATTCATGCAAGCACAGGCTCATTGTCAGGACAGGAATGTTTTGAGAAGTACAGAGGTCAGTGTGTGCGAAGCTAGGTAATATTCAATATCTCCATAGATGTAAATAGATTTCTATTACAGCTTAGCAAAAATTGGGGTTTGTCCTCTGGGAAATTCTTATATTTTCACATTCATTTTCATCCCAATTTTTCTAGCCTTGGGCCTATCTATATGGGTTGGCTCTTTGAGTCTCTCTCCATTCTAGTCTGTCTTGAAGCAATTCCTAAAACTCCACAGTTAATCAAATCCTTTCATATGACATCCATCCATCTAGTTTTGGGTCTTCCAACCTTTCTTGTATCCCCCATTTCTAAGTTTAACACCTTCCTATATAGTCTTCTGATCTTTTCAGATGGCCAAACCATCTCCACTTGGATTCCCTCAGATTTTCTAGAATAGGTACCACCTTCACACTTCCTCTAATTTGTTTGTTCTGAACATGGTCCATCTTTGTAAGTCCAAGTATCCATCTTAATATTTTCATTTCCACTGCAGTCAAGATCTGCTCTTGTCTCCTCCTGAGTGCCCATCTTTTGGAGACACACAAAAGTCCAGGCCTAACTATCATCTTGTAGATCTTACTTTTCAATTTGATAGGGATTCTCCTGTCGCAGATCACTCCACTCATTTCTCTCCATCTGTTTTCATCCCGTGTGCAGAACAAAAAATTCCAAAATTTTCACACTTCTGAATCAGCATTTCAGTTCAGTTAAGAGTTTGACATTAAATTACAATTGCCTACGGTGCTTCTTGCGCTCTTCTTTCGCTAGGGACCAGGCTCCCTAGCCAGAGAGCATCTCCCATGGTGTACTGCAAGTATGTGATTCCTCCATTCCAGTGTTTTTTTTCAGTCAGAGGTGACATCAGGGTGCATCATGGAGGATATAGTCCAGTCAAGAAACCCAGCCCATAGGAGAGAATGGGAGCATAAAGCACCTAAACTACAACTCCCATGGTGCACTGGAGACAGAGGCAGTTTAATGATGAACTGACCCAAATGAAATATTTTGTTTCAGTTTTCCCCAGTGAAAATATCAATTTTTCAGAAACATTTTCCATCCAAAAAATGAACAGAAAATTCCCAATCACTGCTAGTATTTTTATCTGTCCATAGGAAAGACAGGCCTTTTGAACGATTCCATACACATAAGTAGAGCTTCCTGCTCTAGTGCAGTCAAACAATGACCAATCTAAATTAGTACGTTTTTTTTCTTAGAGAACGGCTTTAAGTGTGCTGTTGAAATAAAGCCAAGTTATTGTGAGCAGAACTCTTCAGAAACTGATCCAGTATAAGGGCACCTTCTTCCCAAATTAGTGAGAATAAACAGATCAAAATAGTCCCTATGCAAACTGGTAGCTCACAGAGTAAACTGGAAAGCTATCAAGACCAATTTTTACCATCAAACCAAAGGCTGAGATGCTCATAGCTAAATAGGAGAGTTAGTCACACAACTCCCATTGAAATGCAATAGATAGACCAGTCAGCTCTGAAAAATCTCAGAGGTCCTCCGTGTATATTTGGTGCCTAAATTATGACACTCAGTTCCACATTTGGACACTCAAATCAGTACTTAGTGCTTCAAATTGGTATTTGGGTACCTACATGCTAACTTGAGTGCCCACACTGAAACTGGGTACCCTCAGTTAGGAGCCTATGTTTGAAACTTTAGCCCCTGGTATTATTTGCTAAGCCTATAAACTGAGCTCTCTTTATTTTTGTAAACTGATCTTAGCCATAGATAGATCAAATATATATTTTAAAGGTGCCAAATGCCTTTGTTTGTTCATGATCTATCTTCACAATAACAAACATGTCAGAACAGACCAGTTTTTAGAACTAAAAGGGTATCGTGTTTATCTTAGCTGAATACTGAACAGCTGCAATGATTACGGGAGGGAAAATCAAGACCTTGACTCATCCCATTTTCTAGTACGATAAGTATCCTTTCCTTTGCTTGAAGCTGATGCTATAGATAATTTTCTGTGGCTGGATCTGCTGTTGCCACTTATTACTTCATAGTGAGGCCAATATCTGGCTTGGCCTAAATCCAGTTTTACTCTCTGTTATGAAATTCTCACTTATAGGACATACTGCTGGGAAGTTACACAGAAACGTTTTCCACTTATGCATTTAGAAAGACATGCTAGAGAGAATTCTGCCTTAACTTAGGGGACAGCTTCTCAGCTGGTATAAATCAGTACAGTTCCATATGGAGTGGGTTTAAAATTAGCTGAAAAATCTGAATTTGTAAGATCTAAAAACACAAAGAAATACTCAGTAGATTGTTATGAGCAAGGCTGGACTGTTTCGTGTTGTCATTTTTTCTGCAACAAATAATTTGTAGGCTGATTAGATATTTTCACCCCAAAGGTGAAACTCTTCATAGGATTACAGGAGGCTAAGAGAAATACTTGGGGTTTGTCATCTGAGGGGTGTGCACAGGGGAGTTGTGGGAATGGACAGCTACGGAAGTCAAGTGCGGGGGCACGTCTTCAAGGTAAAGAGTGTGTGTGTGTGTCAGGATGTGAGTCTAGCAGTGGCTGCTTGCGACCTAGGAAGGATGTACGAGGGTCTAGGACTGGGGCAGGTTGGCAGCACTTTTCATGGGGCAATCTCCCACTCATTTGACAATTCAGCTTTGGCCTTCTAGCAAACCAGGCAAGACCCAGTGAAGAGTGGTGTTCTAGAACACGGGTGGGCAAACTACAGCCCACGAGCCACATCCGGCCCGCGAGCCCGTCCTGTCTGGGACCTGAGCTCCAAGCTTGGGAGGCTCCCTTACCCCCCAATTTCTCCCTCTCCCTCTGCAGCCTCAGCACACTGTGCGAGCGGTGCTCTGGTGGGACGGGGGGTGGGGGCTGCATGCTCTGATAGATCAGCACAGCAGAGTATCTGGCGGTATGGTAAGGGAGCTGGGACCGGGGTCGGGCCGGGCGTGGGAGGTTGGATAAGGGACAGAGGGTCTTTGGGGATGGTGAGGGGACAGGGAATAGGGGAGGGGGGTTAGATAGGGCATGGGAGTCCCAGGGGGCCTGTCAGGAGGTGTGGGTGTGGCTAGGGGGCAGGGCAGTCAGGGGGCAGGGAGCAGGGGGTTGGATGGGAGTGGGGTCCTGGAGTGATGATTAGGGGCTGGGGGGTCTCTGGAGGAGGTGGTCAAGGGACAAGGAGAAGGGGGGCTTAGATAGGGGGTGGGGTCTTGTGGGGTTGATTGGGGCGGGGGGATCTCGGGTGGGGATAGTCAGGGGACAAGAAGTGGGGGGGTTGGATAGGTCAGGAGATCTGAGGGGGGCATTTAAGGGGCAGGAAGTGGGAGGGGGTGGATAGGGGGTGGATAGAGGGCGGGCCCAGGCTGTTTGGGGAGGCACAGCCTTCCCTACCTGGTCCTCCATACAATTTTGACCCCCGATGTGGTCCTTGGTCCAAAAAGTTTGCCCACCCCTGGTCTAGAAACAGCAGAGGTAGTATTAAACACAGCAGGGAACACGAGCAAATATGCTTATTCAGTATTTGTTCTGTCCAAATGCAAACTAATTAAAATACCCAGACAGATAATGCCCGTTTAAACAGTAACGATGTGTAATATGTATAGGTCAAATCTCAGTCATTACTCAGTTAATATTCAAGCAAGATCCCCAGTGAGTAAGGCTTGAGTAGGTAATTTCAGGATTTGATTGCCAGTATGATTTCACACTGCTGGAGAGCTTTGCAGGCGATGATCTCAAAGCACTTTACAAACATTCGGGAGCATGTGTCAGGCTCAGGGTTTTGCTGAGTAAAGACGCGAGGCGGTGCCTGTAGCTGCAGCTTCATTTTCAACAGTCCGCACACCATCACCGAGCTCTACTCATTGTCCTCCTTCCAAACTCCACAGTGGCTGGGCAGGGAGTATGCTGAGATCACTCCCCATCCCCATCTCCTTGTATTCCCCAGCTGTTTGTATCCACCTGTTGTCCCCCATCTCAGAGACCGTAAGTTGTTTGAGGCGAGGGCCATATTCTTGTCATGTGTTTGTCCTGCACCTAACCCAATGGGGCTGTGAGCCATAACTGGGGCCCCGGGGTACTACCACATTACAAATAATGACCCCACTGCTATCGCTCTGGTTTACAGTGTATCTTTAATTCCTTCTCCTTTCAAGCTTCTTTTGGAAGGGTGCGGGGCGAGGGGTAGCATAGCAAACTAAGGCCCCAGTCCAGCAAGTTTATCCACACAGGTGGGTCCCGACACCCATGCAGATCCCCACTGAGGTCAATGGGATCTGAGCAGTCCAAACCCTGCACGTGCCAGGAGCCAGGGGCCTCATGTGCCAGCAGGGGGTTGGACTAGATGACCTCCTGAGGGCCCTTCCAACTCTGATAGTCTATGATTCTATGATATACGGGAGTCCTCCGTTCACCCTCCCAAACTAGGGGCTCTGTACCCTCTCTTCCCCCACCTTATACCATGTCCTCTTGTCCCACAGGCCAATGGCTCTCTGTGCCACCACCATGCACCTCCCCTCAATTTCCTCATTTCTCCACCATGGCAGAGAAATGCCACCGAGTTGCATGTTAGACCCGGTTTCTCTTGCCCAGTTATTGCTACCAAGTGACCCAAAATGCAGGTCACTACTACTGGCAGCATTAAAAAAAATTGGTTTGTAGTGGTCTAAAAGGAAACTAGCGCTGCGGCTATATGCCTATAAAATAAATTCAGACAGACAGATCCATGGGAGAAAAGATAGCACATTACAGCACGGGCAGGCTGTAACACGCACGACTACACATTTAGCAGGAGTTTAGTAACACAATCTAGTGGTATACATTCTAGCTTAATTCTCCTGCGGCTTACCACTTAAATAGGCCTCGTTCCGAGGCACGACACTCATTTGAGTGCCACTGTTACCTGTATTCCACACCGATTGCACTGTTCTTGATGAAAGCTATATCAAAAAGAGAAGACCATGCAACTGCAGGGCAAGAAAGCCCTTTACACTAACAGGACAAATCCCACAGCATTTTAAATCTCCTATAATGTTGTGACCACCATTTTGGGTCTCTGTCACACAGGTAGAGTAAATGCACATGTAAGTCAAGAGCAACTGAAACAAATGGAGCTACAGTATAAGAGAGGCAAATCACACCCCTAAAGGAAACTATTTCATCTGTGCTACTGGGACAGCAGGAGCTCCTAGGTCTGGAGCAGAGGTGGGAAAACTACAGCCCGTGGGCCACATCCGGCCCTGACCGGCCCCTGAGTTCACTGGGGAGACTCCCCCTGGCCCCTCCCTCACCTTCCCCCCACCCTCAGAACCTTAGCGCGCTGCACAGGCAGTGCTGGGGGGGGGGGAGGGGGCTGTGAACTTCTACGGGGCAGAAAATACCTTAGGGGGAGATCTTCAAGAAAACAAATGGCACTCTCACTGATTTTCTGTGATTGTTGAATACGCAACCGCTGAAAATCTCTCCCTTAAGCAAGAGCACTGGAACAATTTGTACGGGGGGGGGGGGTGCTGCTGAGAGACATTGAACCAAACTGTAAACCCTGTATATCAGGGGTCTCAAACTCAAGTGACCACGAGGGCCGCATGAGGACTAGTGCACTGGCCCGAGGGCCGCACCACTGACACACACACATACCCTCGCTGCCCCGGCTCTGCCCCCACTCCACCCCTTCCATGAGGACTAGTGCACTGGCCCGAGGGCCGCACCACTGACACACACCCTGCCCTCGCTGCCCCGGCTCTGCCCCCACTCCACCCCTTCCAAGAGGTCCCACCCCTGCCCCACCTCCTCCTCTGAGCACGCAGCTCCCCATTCCCTCCTGGAAAGCGCTAGGCACCACCAACAGCTGTTTGGCAAACAAAGCAAGAGCAATATAGGAAGTCCAGAGCTAGAAACACGTGCGGCCCAGCCAGGCAGCAGAGAAGCCTCCACTTCTGGCCCCTCCGTCCTGCAAACTGCTATGGGGGGACCGGGGGGAGGGGGGACGCCAGGAAGCTTGGCGGGCCGCAGGGAAGGGCTTTGCGGGCCGCATGTGGCCCCCTGGCCGCATGTTTGAGACCCCTGCTGTATATAATGGAAATGATTTCAAGCTGAGGATGGGACAGCACCCCAGCACCCTTTGTTCCCACACCTATGCCCTTAAGCATTATGTTGATTTTACTTCTACATTCGGGCTTGCCACGTGTCCACCTTGTCACTTTATGCAACCTTGACACTTTCCTTCCATGTTTTTGGAATGAAAGCGTTTCCATCGCCATTTACATGGGAATTGGGAATGGGAAGGTTTTCTCCTGGAAGATCTTCCTGTTAGAGAAAACCTATTATTAACCAGTATAGACGAAAAGGTGCGGTGTCTCGTCACTCCACCCATCTGTGTGTGTGAGATCTGCCTCAAGAATGAATCATGGTGATAGCAGCATTACGAATCCAAGCTTACACCATGGCTATTTCATTCACAAGTCACTCTGTCACTCACTGCAGCCCACCTGACCAAGGTTCTATGGGTGAGGAGATGACCAATTTATGACAGTCACTTGAGCTGTCTGGGAAGCTTTCAGTGTTATGGTAAAAACAGTTAAATATATTCCAGGACTAAAAATAGCAAGGCTGTGATTTAATCATCCTGGGGATTGGTTGGTAATCAGTTACTAGAGAAACAATGTCTGGGGGAGAGAAGGGGGAATGAATTGACATTGATAGGTGATTAGATGCTTTTGTATGTGCTCTGTGCATTCCAAAGAATGATATACTCTGTGATAGGTGTATAGCCTTCAATCTATACTTGCCAGGGAATAGGTTAAAAACTCTCCCCCTTACATTGGCACCCTCCCTCAAAACCTATATCAGTTGCTCGCCTTTGCTACAGGGATTATTAAAGGAATCCAGCCACAGGGAATGTGGTTTAGTATCAGAGCTGTTTGAACCCTCAGTTCCCATTGGGCAGAAAATTCTGACATTTCAACGTTTTTTTTTCCCTTGAGTCAGAACAAGAAGCCAAAATTCCCTATGAAACCAAAACTCCCCAGATTTGCAAATACCCAATTGTTTTGATGCTAACATTTTATTTCAATAGTTGTTGAATTATAACTTTATTAAAATAGTTACATGTGATAAACCTCAAATCAAAAAGAAAGTACTTTGACAGTAAGAGAAGGCTGAAGTGATTAGTTTTGACCTTCACATCAAAATGAATGTGTTCCTGCAAAACGTTTCTGTTTCAATGAAATTGCAGTATGGACAGAAAACTGTTCTGTTGAAAAAAATGTTGACCAACTCTACAGAGTAGGTTATCATCTCAGAACCTCGTTTTCACAGGTGCTCAACAACTAGAGCTCCCATTCAGTTGGCTCAAATTAGCCAGTATGTACTTGCCCACTCACCCATTTAGGGGTTTTCCTGACCACTGGGGGAAAAAGAACAGAATGGTGTTGCGAACCTGTGTGCCAGGTCACAATCCCACTCACTCAGATCTGGTCTGGGCTGCCATTCAGCAAAGATGCTGGCTTGAAGTGGTTTCCATTATATACAAGGTTTATAGTTTGGTTCAATGGCTCTCTACACCCCCACTATAAAAATTGTTCCAGCCCTGCTACCATTCAGTCATGGGGGGGGGGCCAGATGGGGCAAATCTGAGTACGTCTCTCACCCCCATGCTTCTACCATTATCCCCAAATCATCAGAAGGCTCACCATGCCCCTTCAAAAAGTCCAACATGCTCTCCCCGGGTGGGTGACAGGGACACATACATCCGGAACCTCTGGTTTTCAAGGGCAGTGATTGTCTTGCATATCACATGCTCTGTCTAGTTTAAGGAAAGTGCCCCCCCACACACACACAATTTCCATGGTGCACAGGGCCCCAACATTTTTTAATCTGGGCCTGTTTATGGGCAGTCAACACTTCTAAAAATTAGGGCCATAATATGAACCCAGTGATGAGATATGCAGCTGCAGTTATACTAGCTAGAAGAAAGTCACATGGGCTATCAATCTTCATGATCAGAAGCTGAGGGATAGTAACACACAATTTATAACAAATATATGTTCCCAGAGGTGCCATCTATACCACAGCCCTATAGTAATGGAAACAGAATCAGAACCTTCTAGTGCTTGTGCTAAAGAATAAGCGTTGGTAGTTATCAGTATTTTAAGACTGTTCATAGTATTGTTGTTTATTATTTGAATTGCAATAACACTTGGGAAGCCCAGTCATGGACCAGGACTGTCCTGTGCTAGGTACTGTGGAAACATAACAAAAAGATGGTCCCCTGCCCCAAAGAGCTGACAGTCCAAGTCCTGCAGAATTCAGTTCATAAAGAGTCATGAAGAGGGTCTGTTTGTAAAGTTTTGAAACAAACAAAACACACCAGATGCCTCCGATTGGCCCTGTTTGCCCACACCGGGGGTGAGATATACTCACAAAATCTTCAAACCATTCAGATGTTGAGTAGACACTGTGCAAACTCAGTGGATGGCTGTAGTAGGTGGGAGAAAGACTTTCATCCTTTGTCACCCAGCCATGAGAAGGTAGCGACACACTCACTGTTAAGTCCACCTCAAGATAGAAAAGTGTATTATAGAGAAATGTGCCTCCAATGGAAGTTTAAACAGGAAAGATAAATCCCTGATACTGTATTTCTAAGCTAAGACAAACAACAAAATTTAAACATTATTGAAGTGGGGAAGGGAGGAATTGACCTAAGGAAAAATAAAATCAGGCCTTCTGTATACATGGAAAGGAATGAAAAAGGGCTCAAGCCCAGCTTTTCCTGTTTAAAAGTCTCCTTTAATAAGACGATGAAGACTTGTGGCACCTTAGAGACTAACCAATTTATTTCAGCATAAGCTTTCGTGGGCTATAACCCACTTCATCGGATGCATAGAATGGAACAAAAGTAAGATGCATTTATATACACAGAAAGAAAGAAAGAAAGAAAAAAGTTGTACATTAACCAGGTTATTTCAACCTCCTTTAAGTATGTAAACCCAATTTGTCCTGATCCTTAGCAACTGATTAGCCAGGGATTAGTATTCAAAGTGTGTTTTGAACAGCGCCTGTATTACTGCCCTATTGACATGATAATCTTACTTGGCAGCATTCAAATAGTGATGATAAATAAGTGATGCAAGTCCTGGGAGAACTGTACAGGAAATGTGTCAGTTATGCTAACTTACTAAATGTGTCAGTTATGTTAACTATTGGCTCATGAGACATTACAGAGTGAAAGCTCAGGCAAAACTTCGAATTAGAAGAAGCAAGTGAGAATTTTTTTCCTCAAGCTCTCTCACCTACCGTTCCACTCATATTTCTTTCGGCTCTGTCTTACATTTTTCATTCCTCCCAGTGCTCTCCCATCTCTCCGCCTTGCTGCTTTCTCCCTCTTTCAGCTTTTCACTTCCTTTTTATCCATCCCTCTTTCAAATCTGTTCTTAAACTAGTGCTAGTCAAAAGGGGAGGGGGAGATTTTGAAATAATTTCCATGTCATTAGTATTTTAGAGAGACCCATTTTTAATTTCTTGTTAGTTTTTGTTCTAAAGGGTATTGCCATTCTTACTGATTTTTCATAAGAAGCTGGTGGGATCACTCATATTTCATTCCTAAATTTGAAAAGTGATTTGTTAAAATTATGATTTTTTAAAAAAATCCCACCATGTGACTAATCTGACCCTTCAAAATAACAACAAAAAGAGGGGAAACCAGGGAAAGGTTTTTCTTGTTTTTCTCCTTTTTTCATTTTGCTTCCATGTAACCTTTCAATAGTCGTCTCACTCAGACTGGGATTTAAAAAGAAAAAACGAAAACACAGACTAGAAAAAGTCCCTATTTGAAATGTTTCTGTTTAAGATTGTAGAAGAGTGGATGTGCCGATGGCCTGACACAACCCCTCATGGCTGGCCAAGACACTGAAGAACTTTCCTCTCTAGTACCATTTACCAGCAGCTGCTCAGACCTTTGGTGGGCCGTCTCGTCTCACACCTCAGCACTTCAGACAGGTCATGTTTTAGTTCCACCCTTTCCAGGGTAATGGAAAGTACAAAAAGAAAGAGGGGAAAAAAGTCTTTGGCCCCAACTTTTGGCCCCATCGTCCGTACAGTCTTCTCTCTGGGGCTTTCAATAATCACTATCCCCTCACGTCAGGGGGGCTTCACACCACCTTCCCAGTGGCTTGTAGGGAAACTTAGGTCCATTTTCTACCTTGAGTTCCAGCCCAGGAAAGCTAGGACTAGCAGCCAAAGTCTGGCCCATCATATATCTTGCCGCTGCCCCCCCCCCCCCCCGGACTTCTTCCTACAACTAGCCTGTCTCCAGGCCTTTCCCCAAGCCCCTCCCAGGGCTTCCCTCCAGAGACCCACTTGCTGCTGGTGTGTCAGGGTCAGCCAGAGAAGCTTACTCCAGTCCCGGCCTTCCCCCAGGTTTTCACCTCACTCTACAGGAGCCGTCCCACTCCTTTCATGTCGCTCCACTTTCTATTACCAAAATTAAGAAATAACCACATAGATCTCCCCCCTTGCCATACAGCCTTCTTCTGCACCAGACTTCCTCTCTCTATAGCACACCTCAGCTCCTTCCCCTCTTGGGCTTCATTTTTAATTAGGCGTGGTCCATCCTCCAAGTGCAGCCAAGGTGGGTTAATTGGCCTCTTAGGCCCATATTAACCCTTTCACTTAGGGTTGCCAACAGTCCCATACTACAAGGGACATCCCTTATTTAAACAGAAAATTGCCTGTTCCATACTAATTTAGTACGGGATGCCTTTTATGCTGTATTTCAATGGTGGGTACTCATGGGTACATCTTTCCACTCCCCTCCCAATCCATGCCTTGAGCATGGCCCCATCTTCTTTCCCTGCACGGCACTGGACGGCCAAGGCTGGGAGGGGAGTGGAAAGATGCCCCTCACCCTTGAATACTGGCCCCCCTCTTGGACAGGGTCTCCTGCTGACTCCATCCAGCCGATGAGTGCGGCCCCATCTGCTTTCTGCCCCAGAGGAAGGGGCTCTGTCTGGCAGAGGGGTCACTACTCCCAGGGTGTAGCCTCCTCACTCGCAGTCTCTGCCATCGTCCGTAGCAGCAAGAAATACCCCAGGCAAATGTAGATGAGTACCGCTTATTATAATTAATAATGATGATGATTATAACAACAATAATAATAATAATGGGAGGAGGAGTGGGGGGAGGGTGCCAAGAAAACAGTCTCTTACTTTGGAAATACGATGTTGGCAACCCTGTATTCCCCACTTGTCTGAAGTAGACGCCATGTCACAAAGATGGAGAACAAAAAAAACCAAACAAAAAAGTCTCAAAAATATTGATGCGAAATAGGGATAACATTTCTTAAAATATTGATCATGGATGTTTTATAAATCTATACAGTTCATTTTATTTTCAATTAAAAATCATGGAAAAATATTTTGAGGACATTTTCACATAATGGAAATTTTCAAGAAATATTTCCAGATAGGGAAAAGTCCATCTTTTCCTGAAGATTTTCACTGACAACTTTTTGACCAGCTCTACTTAAAACCACTTCCTCCATAAGCTTTCCTACATTGATACCCCTCACTGATGGTCTCTCACCACTTCACCTTAGCTGTTGTTAAGTCACCCCATCTTCTGACTTGTTTGTGTTACACTATAAGCTATAGACTAGAGTGTAGGGATTGCCTCTATTCCTAATGATAAGACTAATAATAACAGTGTTTAGTGTTAGATACCATGGTAGTTTAAAGATAATGAGGTATTAAGAATGAAAAGAGCTCAGGAGATACCCTTTCCATTACAGTAGAAGGGCAAGGTGGGTGAGGTAATATCATTTACTGAACCTACTTCTGTTGATGAGAGAGACAAGCTTTTGAGATTACACACAGCTCTACTTCAGGTCGGTTTGTTTATATGTTAGTTTGTTATAGAAAGATGGTATTAAAATATCTTAAAGTCATGTTTCTTATGAGGCCATGTTCAATGCACATCAGCAGGGATGTGAAAAAGTTTAAAATCAGGGTTACGATAGCCATAATGAGCAATAGTATGACTCAGTTGGTAGCACCCTTGCCTCTGGGCCTGATGCCCATGAGTTCAAATTGTAGAAGGCTGTGAGTTGAAATCCTGTTCCGAAATTTGGGATTATACTTAATATTGACTATGCAGTTCAAGGATGACTGCCGCACTGTTAGCTATCCTGTTTAACTCTCCCTATTTAAATAACTTCAGAAGGGAAGTTAAATAGAGGAAATGATTGCTCCTCTCTGGTGACTATAATCACCTTTGATTCCTGCTCATTTAAATCAGAGTGGCCCCAGTGAGTAGGAACCAAGCTCTCAGTTACATTTAATCATTTAAATAAAGTATCTCTAGCATTAACTAATGGCTAACTAATATGGGCAGTCCGGGGCCACTCATTAGGTCTTGGGGTATGAAACACCAGATCCTAGATGCCATATTGTTACAGCAAAATTGGGATTTATCATCAGCCTAGGTGGCTGTCCTAGAGACATGGCCTATAATTTTCTAAAAGTGTAGGAAATAAATCTGTTGTTCTAGTTACCATTCCACCCATTGCTGAAATAAATTCTAATGTCCACTGCTGTGTGTAAGATGTTGCTGAGAACATAATGCTTTGCCACATCGATATCTAATGCAGAAACAATAGAACTGCAACTAATTTTGTCAATACACACTAGAGTTTCTGCTCAAATCTGGGAAATAGGTATCAGAGGATCATAGAAATGTAAGACTGGAGGAGATCTCAAGAGGCCATCTAGTCTAGCTCTCTGCACAGAGACAGGACCAGGTATACCTAAACCATCCATTACAGGTGTTTGTCCAACCTATTCTTTAAAACCTCCAATGAGGGGGATTCCACAACCTCCCTTAGTAGTCTATTCCAGAATTTAACAATCCCTTATAGTTAGAAAGTTTTACCTAACATCCAACCTACATCTCTCTTGCTGCCAATTAAGCCTATTCTTGTCCTACCTTCAGTGGACATGGAGAGAAATTGATCAACATACTTTTTATGCCAGTCCTCAACATATTTGAAGACTATCGGTCTTCTTTTCTCAAGACTAAACATGTCCAGATTTTTTAACCTTTCCTTATAGGCCAGGTTTCTAAAGCTTTTATCATTCTTGTTGCTCTCCTGTGGACTAATTCCAGTTTGTCCATGTCTTTCCTAAAGTGTGGTGCTCAGAAGCAGACACAGTGTGCCAGCTGAGGTCTCAATGCCGCTGAGTAAAACAGGACAAAAAATTCCACATTTTCTAAATCCCAAAAAACTTAGGAATTATATTTTTTATAATACAATTTTATATTCTGGAGCACACAGCAAGATCTGTGAGATGACACAAAATCCTTAGAAGTGATCTGATTTTCCACATCTGTGGATTTCTCTTGTCCCAGCACATTTCTTTGTAAAGCTTTATTGAAGTACACAGAAAATAAAAAAAAGCTACATGAAAGCAAATTTAAACCATGGCTGTGAATCTGGGTAGGGTTACCATGTTTAGGTGGAGTTGGGGCAGGAGGGAGAGGGCGGAGGGGCACTAGGGAAGGGTATGTTTGGGGAGTGCTAGCAGGGGTACACACTGGAGGTGGGAGGCAATGTCACCCCCTATCACGGTGGCAGGGCTGCCGTCACAAGCCCAGGATGCAACAACAGACGTCAGTCGGCACCTTCTTCTGGGACCCTCTCCCCAAGGGTGGGAGCTGGGGCCTGGGTGGGCGGGATCCAGCAGCTGTGGCTTGCAAGGGACTGTACCAATCAGCTGCAGAATGCAGGAACCAATCAGGAAGTGGACTGACCAATTGGGGCTATTTCTGAACTGCAGTTTGTCTGCTCTGCAAAAACTCCAGACATTTCCTGTTACGTATTTGAAAAATCCTACCTGACTGAGAAAGGTGGTTCAAAAAAAAAAAAAAAAAAAAGAGGCTGGAAAACCCAGACGTACGGTAACCCTAAACGTGGGTACAACACAGTTGTCTTCCTAAATCTGGTTACAAATAAAGTTTCCATTTGTAGTATGGCGTGGATTCTAAATATGTTTTTTAAGTGGGCTAAACATCTTAGTCTGTGCAGGGTGGTTCTTCACTGTAACATACACAAACCGTAACTGAGATCCCCATGCCAAGCCAAACTCTTTGCCTACAACTTTAGCACAATTCAGGGACATGATTAAGATCTCCTCTATTTTGCAAAATGGAAGCGTATTCCATGTAAGGTGGCTTCCTTTTTTTAACACCACCTGCGGATTTGATTATACTTGTAAATAAGCCATAAGACAACCATAATTCAACAATGGTCTGTTAGCTAGTGGTACAGGTTCCTTTTACTGTTACTGTATTTTATTGTTTACTGTATTACTGAAATACATCCAGCATTTCCTGTTCAGCAAGTCATTTTTTCCATGACATCTGATCTTTCTTTTTTACTGCACTGTCAATACAGCCATACCATCCAATCTTGACATTCAACCTACAGCCACCTACATATTTGCTCTAACAGAAAACAAACTAAATGCCTTCATATCACAAAAGCCATTCCGTAATTTCAGGTGGTTAATGATTAAAAAGATAAACTTGCACTATTTTGAGAAATCAAGAGAGAAGTCAACATATTCACAAGCCTAGTTTAATATTATGAGCTGCTAGGATCAAAAAGGGAATGAGGTGGAGAAAAGGTTTCTGCCATTGTAATATTTATGTGGCTAACAAAAAAACCTATTTTCCCTCCAGTGCACATTTCTAACACTTATTAACCCTATTAACATTCATGAGCAATACATCTGCACATCCAGGGGAGAGGGCTGCTAATATGAGGAAGCAGCATCACCAAATAAAGAGGTTAAAAGGGGAAAATGTTAATTTATAAGCCCCAAGTTGGATTTCTGCATACAGGTATTAATTCAGCCAGGTAGTTAAGCACTTACCAAATGTAAATATATGAATAGTCTCATTGACATATACGGGGCTACTCATATTGTCTTGTGTGAATACTTTCCTGAATTTGATCCTCAATTTATTGTTAGCTAGATCTTGATGCATTTAGTAAAATCAGAGAAGTGAGAAATTAAAAAAAAACAAAAAAAAAACACCCTCCTTTAGGTCACCTAATCCAGCCCCCTGCCAACATATGTCTGTTCCCCACAAAACATTTTTGAGAATATGGGCCATTCTATTTTTACATGTTTCAAAAGAATAGAGTTTCCACCAGTTCCTTGGGGACATTATTCCATGGCCTAATAGATCTCACTGTCATGAAGTTCTGATGTCCATCTTTACTGTCATATTGAGGGATACAGTGTAGCACAAATTTGCAGCAGTGCTAGGATTTGCTTGCTATCTAAAACCTTTATAGTGTATTGCAAGTACGGTGTGCACTGTGCAGTCTCACTCCTCTGGTTTGTAGCAACCAGCATGGAACGTGGTGCGAGGTGTACAGGTTGCAGGGAGGGAGAGTTCGGAGGAAGCAGTCTTGCACTTACATGGCTAGAATGTTAAAAGGGTGGCTAGGTGTCCAGTTTTTGACCAGAAAGTTCTGTCAGAAAGGGACCTGAAGTTGTCCAGTCAAAGCTGCTGACTCCCAAAGTCCAGTTATTGCAGCTGGGAGAGGCGGGGACGCGCTGAGTCATCACCTGTGCCAGCCCCAGTTCTGCAGGTGAGTCACTTCCATCCCACGCAGGGAGGCATGGGGGAGAGGGGAAAACCAGTGAGCAATGGAGGGAAGGGGGAAAGAAGTTTACAGGGGGCAGGGCCTCAGGGACAAGGTGCAGGGCAGGAGTGGGGTCTTGGAAAACAGCAGACAGAGCAGGGGTGAGGTCTGGGGGGAAGAGGAAGGGCAGGGGCAGGGTCTCAGGAGGAAGGGAAGGTTCTGGGACTCCTGCTGGAGGGTCCGGTTTTTTAAATTACAAAGTTGGCAGTAGCTATGTAAATAGTTCTCTTAATGAGGGAGTAGATTTAGAAGCATGGAATCCTTTCATGGTACCACCCAGCATGTAGCTTGTGATATACGGTTCAGATGTGTTTGTGCAATTTTGGGGATGGATTCTGTGCTGTGCCTCCAGGGATATGCAGCACAGGAGGTGCATTTCAAAGAGGAGTGGTGGCAAAAGTGAATTTATGCTCCCTTTGTGCCTCCAGGATTCTGGGCAGGAAGTGCTCCTGCTGCTGCCCCCTCCTATCCATGGCCTTGCCTCTAACATATACCAGGGACTATATGGAGACGAGCTGGTGATATGTAGAGATGGATGTGTCAGCCCTATGCTACCCATTCATTGGACATTTTCTATGGGGAAATTGGCTAGCTCAGGGGATTTGGGAATGGGATATAGAGTCACTCATCTTAGGCTATGGCTACATGACAGCTTAAGGCAACATAAGTTACGGCACTCAGAGGTGTGAATTCACCCTCCCCCCTTCTCCCCGAGCAATATAACTTATGCCGACTTAAGCACCAGTGTGAACAGCGCTCCTGCCAACATAGCTACCGCCGCTCACGGGGGCTGGAGTCATTAAGATGACGGAAGAGCTCTCGCTCATCTGCTTAGGGTGGCTACACAGAACGCTTACAACAGTGCAGCTCCATTGGTGCAGCTGTGCCACTGTAAACTCTCCAGTGTAGCCATAGCCTTAAAGTCAGTAGGTCGCAGTCTGGGCAATTAGTGGTGAACTTTAGTGCTGGTTGAAATATTTTTTCCCTGAAATTTTTTTGAAAACAAAAGAAAATATTTTCACCTAAATCCCACCCTTTTAAAAAAAAAGAAAGAAATTGAACAGTTTTGCCCAAAACTGAAAAAAAAAAATCAGCTGAAAATTTCAGTGTTTCTATTTCCAAATCAAAATATTTTAGTTTTTGGCCAAAATGTTTTCTTTTTCAGGCACTGTTTTTTTTTTCAATTAAAAAAAATCAATGTTTTCTATGGAAAGCAAACACTTTTTGTCAAAAAACAATTTTCTGTTGAAAGACAATTTTTGTGGGAAATTTTCAACCTGGTGTCCATGAAGAGTTGTTATGTGATTGGCCAGCAATCACAGTAACCTGGGCTGCTTC
The DNA here is from genome assembly GCA_032164245.1 of Sternotherus odoratus. Taxonomy (NCBI): domain Eukaryota; kingdom Metazoa; phylum Chordata; order Testudines; family Kinosternidae; genus Sternotherus; species Sternotherus odoratus. The sequence continues at coordinate 167,811,791 of JAVMKO010000001.1, forward strand.
ATCAGCATTCTCAGCAGAAGCAAGTGACTGAATGGACATGAAAATTAACCTCTCAGTGCCAGAGACGGTAATTATGAGTTGAGGTCCTGTGGAGAGTAGATCGCACCACTGCTGCTCATGCTATGCTGTGGACAGGCTTTAGGCCCAGCTCCTCAAAGTAATTTAGGCTCCTAAAGTCCATTGAAATCAATGGGAGTCAGATGCCTAAATACCTCTGAAGATCTGGACCTTAGTGTCCAGGGCAGTCAGTCTAATGCAGGAGTCAGCAACCTTTCAGAATTGGTGTGCCGAGTCTTCATTTATTCAATCTCATTTAAGGTTTCACGTGCCAGTAATACATTTTAACGTTTTTAGAAGGTCTCTTTCTATAAGTCTTTAATATAGAACTAAACTATTGTGTTTTGTAAAGTAAATAAGGGTTAAAAATGTTTTAAGAAGCTCCATTTAAAATTAAATTAAAATTCAGAGACCCCCAGACCAGTGACCAGGACCCGGGCAGTAGCTCGCGTGCCGCCTTTGTCACTCAAGTGCCATAGGTTGCCTACCCCTGCTCTAATGCTTCCACAAACACTAAATTCACTCAAACGTGTTTTGAAAAGATCTCTCAGCCATGGCATCTTTCTTCATACAACACACACAGCGCAGCAGCTACTAGTGAGCGGAGACAGTGGAGAAATGCAGCAATGAAAACAATGTTTTTGCCAAGAAGCCTCAGGACCATGAGCAGAGAGCTGAGCTGAGTTGCCAGGGTGCAGTCACTGGTGATGGAGTCATGCTGTATCAAGATCTGTGTTACAAGGACATCCAAGCTGTGAGAAAGACTAAACCAGTGCAAATAAAAGAAGGGCAGTACAAAAGGAGGTAGATAAGAAAGCAGTTATAAAAATTGAATAGATCCTGTCTGACAAAGATGAAAAGAGCAGTAGGTTGAAGCAAAGCTGGAAGGTTGAGCAGCAAGGTCGAAGGGGCATTGGGTGGAAGGCAACAAGCTAGTTTGTCAAAAACTTCAATAGTGCTGCTATTTGGGCCCCATGAGTAATACAATTAGGTGACCTCCCAAAGAGCTGAATAATTGACCTTGTTACCATAGTGCCACAATAGTTTTTTTCCAGTTTGTCCTCTTGTCATTCCACCTTCCCTCCTGTTTGCTTCCTACCTACACCCCCAAAATTCAAAGTCTGTACTCAGAATGCCTACCCTTGCCTTATTTTTCCTGTATGCTGCTTCTTCCCTGTTGACTTCACATCTCCTCACTAACATTTGACTTTGTATGTAAATGGTCATCCATTGTGTTAACTTACAATGCTTCATTTGCATCTTGACTGAGAGATGCACAATTCTTACCTCCTGCATGGAGGTAAACCTGTTTTCCACCTTTGCTGGTGACTAATAAATTGATGCGGACTTTAAAACATGTTTTCAGTGTATATATGTATAACTCCTTCCGTAGAATCTGGGCATACAGTTCACAATGATTTTAAGGACCAGAGTGATCCCAACTTTCATTGGAGACCTCATATGCCATTCTTTGGTGAGCCCAAATGTACACACCAGAATCAAGATATTCCGGTAACCCCTTTGCCAGTTGGCATTAAGGGGTTCTTGGGTCACACCATTATGACTTTACAGTCTGACATCTGCATAGCACAGGCCACAGAATCTTCCCCAGTAATTCCTGCATCAAGCCCACAACTTCTCTTTGAGCTAGAGTGCATCTTACTCTGACCATTAACAGTGTGCACCTTATTTCTAGTCTGAATTTGTCTAGCTTCAGCCAGATGTGTGTAATCATCTTTTACTATAGTTTGTGTCATCTCAGCTGTTGACCTTTCCCAGTCAGGGTTTGAAGGAATGACTCAGTCAGTACAGGCTGTGTGAACTGGGGGTTGGTCCTGCTTTGAGCAGGGGGTTGGACTAGGTGACCTCCTGGGGTCCCTGTCAACCCTGATAGTCTATGATTCTATGATGATTCTAACTGGAAATAATTTATTTTCGTTGCTTGCATCACACCTTGCGGTTTGCCTGCTACATGGTCAGCTAGGAAGGCCACCATGCCAGCCCTGCTCACTAGATTAATAAATTCTAAGGCCAGAAGGCACCATTGTGATCTTCTAGTCTGATCTCCTGTCTAGCACAGGCCATGGGACTTCCCTGAATCAGTTCCTGGTTGAACTAGAGCATCTCTTTTAAAAAAAACAACAACAAAACATCAAATCTTGATTCAAACATTTCCAGCGATTGGGGAGGGTTGCTATGTGGCCTGCTTTTTCAGTAGCTCGGATGAAGGGTCAGGGGTTACAAGAAGCTGAAGATAAGCTGTAGCCAAGGGACTTTTTAAAACATTCTGTAATACTTATGCATTTAAAAAAGTGAAAAATATATTGTCCCTAGTGGGGTTTTTTTAGCTTAATTGTTTTGAAACCAAACCACATTACTACAGCCATGGACTATAGGGGAGTTTGTACTGACAACTGATTTAGAACCCAATCCTGCTCAAATTCCCATTGACTTTAATAAGAGGAGGACTGAGCCCATTGGTCGTAAGGCAGGCTTAAAAAGTGCTGAACATTCAAAGAACCATCCCTGGATTCTCACGTATTTCTTTAATCACCTTTAAGTCCCTCTCACCTCCCCCCCCCCACCCCCTCTAATGCACAGGGTCCCCTCCAGAGACAGCCCATTTACAAGATCTGACCACGATGTTCCTTGAAAACAGGCAACACAAATGGCAAACACCCATTATTGTTTAGTTTGCAGTCACACCTACATTGTGCTTGCCACTTTCTGAACACAGACAAGGGTTATGTCTTCACTACCCGCCGAATCGGCGGGTAGCCATCGATCTTCTGGTGATCGATTTCTCGCGTCTGATGAGGACGCGAGAAATCGATCGCTCGCGGCTCCCCCGTCGACTGTGGAACTCCAGCTTGCCGGGAGACGTAAGCTGGAGTCGACGGGGGAGCGCGCCGCCAACCGCCGCCGCCGCCATGAGGACGGACGGTAAGTCGGCTGCAGATACGCAAACTTCAGCTACGTGATTCACGTAGCTGAAGTTGCGTATCTGCAGTCGATTCTCCCCCCCCACCCGCACCCCCACCCCCGGTAGTGGAGAACAGCCCAAGGACACAGTTCCTGCCCCAAGGAACAAAAAGGAGAGAGACAGGTGAGGAGGTGAGGGACAGGGCCGTGGTGTGGTTTTGTGCAATACCTGAACTGCATGCATAGTTGACATGCACGAGCTTGTTTCCTGGAGTGTGATGAATAACCTGACCGCAGCGCGCTGCCACCCATCAAAGAACACAGCAGGCTATTGGAGACTCAGAACACTAGACCCTTCATGGAAATACCAGCTAGTTTTTAAGTGCGTGGCTTTCCCCGGTGTTGTTTTTGTCGTTTTCTTTTGGCTGAAAGGCTTCAGCAGCAGCTTGAGGACACCAGTTGAAGTGGATTTGGGTAACTTCCAGGGAGCTCTCTCTCCCTTGGCACATGCACTAGCACAGGTCCACCCCCTCGCTGTCTGGGAGTGGATGGGGCTTGCCATTACCACTCCCCACTCTGGGCCTTGCCTGGAACACTCCCCACTTGGACAAACACGCAGCTACACCCAGGACTGCAGACATCAGGCTGACAGTCACCTATGGTTGATTAGTGGCCATGGACAGGGCTGAGTAATGCGGGCATTATACACGTAGGTATACATAAGGATTCAGGGTGAGAGCCTCCGCTGGTGTAAATTAACACAGCCCCATTGAGAGCAATGGTCCATTTGGCAAAGGGGGTTTCCTCTTCCATCATGATCTCGGATTCATTTGGTTAGGATGAAATGTTGCATTTGCAAATCTGCGTCTTTAGCAGACAGTCAGGGAGTCAAACAGGATGTTTAAAAACAGCAGCAGGCAGCGAAAGATTTGATTTGTGAGTATTTATAAAGTTAGTGCAGAACATTCAAGGGAAATGTTTTGTAGAATTTAACCGATTTTCTTACAGAATGTTAGAAAACAAGTGTCAGAATTCTGACTTGCTTTTCTCATTTCAGGTAGTTCTGTTCTCCCTCTGCCTACTGCACCTGGAGTACTGTGTACACTCCAAAACACGTCTTTTCAGTGTATACTCACTCTTCAAAGCCACTTGTGTATACATATCTTCTCCCTGGGAAGGCTTAAAGTGTGCTGTGGTCCCAGCAGAAATTAGGGTAACGAGATGTCCCAATTTTATATAGACCGTTTCAATTTTTGGGTCTTTTTCTTATATAGGCTCCAATTACACCCCACCTGCTGTCCCAATTTTTCACACTTGCTGTCTGGTCACCCTAGCAGAAATATATCATGTAGGTGTTGATTTTTAAGGTATATGCAACATGCCAGAGTGATACATTCTGAGGCATCTTTAGTGAGCCCAGAATTTGCAGTGGGCCCCATGACACCTGAAAAAAAATTAATGGAAATAATGTCGTTATGTGATGAATGCTTCACCTGGCCTGGTTAGATGTGTATCCAGCACATATTTCAGTACTTCACTCAGGTTTCCTTTTGGACTTTAAGTTCACCTGTAACAGCAAAGAATGATGACACCGATTTTTTGTTTGGTTGGGGTTTTTTTGAACCAATATAGATACACTAGTCTAGTGTGAAAATTCCCTGTGTTGGCAGAGCATCTAATATATGGTTATTTCTCAGCTGACTGACAGGAAATTGGTATGCAGTGTTGTTGTAGCTGTGCTGGTCCCAGGATATTAGGAAGACAATGTGGCTGAGGTAATTTTTTTTGGGGGGGGGGGGACCAACTTCTGCTGTTTAGAGAGGGAAGCTTTTGAAGTTACACAGAGCTCTTCTTCAGGTCTGGGAAATGTGAGAGAGTCACAGTCAAATATAAGGTGGAACAGATTGTTTAGCTGCATAAGCAGTTAACACATATTTCAAGGGTTTAAGGAGTGTAAATTCATAACTTTGCTAGACACTAAAAACCATGGACTGAATTTATGGCTTATTACAACAGTCTATAACCCACTAACTCTCCCCCCTGCCCCATAGCTTTTATTTTTTCTTCTTTTCCCCTATGACTGGAGAGGTGTTAACTGGCCAATGCATCTTGAATCGTTCATTGAAATATATGTTAACTATTTATGCAAAGCAACCTGTTCCATCTTGTATTTATCTGTGACACTATTTCCCAGATCGGAAGAAGAGTTGGGTAAGTTCTCTCTCTCTCAACAACAGAAGCTGGTCCAATAAAAGCTATTACCTCACTCCCTTTGTCTCTCTAACTGGAAATTAATATTCAGCTTCCATTATGTACAGGGAGTGACCATCCCATCCCTATGAACTTTTAAAAGGATCAAAATGAAGAAATAGCAACATTTAAAAGTCTAATATATTCAACAAGAACTAAAGCCATGTCCCTATTGCCTCTGGTTGTGTTACCTCACCCTACTCCACCCTGTCCCATGTCCCTGTGAATTGCAAATAATAGCATGTATGCATGTGCAACCAGAGCCGGGATTGAACCAAAGTTCTGGTCCTATGTCTGTGTGCTTTAAAGACCTGTTGGAAATCTCTGAACGCATCCTAGCTAGAGACTCACTCCTAACTGAGCATTGCTGTATAGTATTATTTATGCTATGTCTGCACTACACAATTAAGTGGACCTAAATTAAATCGGCATACAGCTTCCACAATAATTACATTGCCTGGGCATGTCTACACTTTGTTCCTTGTGTGGGCGGTGAGCATCCTCACCAGGAGTGCTTGTTGTATCCATTCTACTGTCAGCACGGGGCATTGTGGGATGGCTCCTGAAAACCAGTAATGACCTAAGCAACACCGTGTCTACACGGACACTGCCTCAACCTAACTACATTGACCTTTACTTTATGCCACTGGCGTTACTGAGTCAGCATAATGAGGCAGTTACATTGGCAGGAGGGAAATTTAAGTGTAGACACGGGTTGACATAAGCTGCCTTAGACAATCTTCTGGGTGGTACAAGGAAAATGGAGAGAAGCTGGGTAATGGAACACCCAGCCTTTACACTCATGTACAAAGAGCAAGGCGCAAACCAGTGCCACATGCTAGGACTAGTGATGAGAGCGAACCTCACAAGGTACACAGTGGAGAGATTTAAAAGCAAGCAACCATCCCTGAGATATAGGTATTTTCCAACTGCCTAGAAAGTGTGGGTCTATTTTCGCCAGGAGACACACAGCAGCAATCTATTATACAAAAGGTGAAGATAACAGTGATTTTCCATGAGCTGGGGAAAATGCTGACCCAGCAATGTGAGTTAAGGCAGGAGTCAGTGGCTCAGAGATGACACCTACAGGGATCAGTCCTTGCCCTGACTAAAGGTTGAGAGACAGACAGGTGGAGGAAGGACAACTGAGTGAGTAAGGCATTACAGTGGGACTCTGGAGATATGGGGTCAGATGTTGGCTCTGCCACTGACCTACCGTATGAACTTGGGCAAGTCATTTAGGCTCAGATCTACAAAGGTTCTTTGGGTGCCTAAATATCTTTAGGCTCTGAGCCTCAATTCCCTGCCTCCAAAATAGGGATAATAATGCTCCCTTTCTCAAACCCTTTTTCTAGATCATAAATTCTTCAGAGCAGGAACAGTCTCTTCCTATTTGCCTGTATAATGATTAACATAACAGAGTGGGGACTAGGTGCCACCATGATATAAATAATAAATAGAAAGTAGGAGAGCCTAGCTTTAGGGGGCTCCAAATAAAAGAAATAGTTAATACAATGATACCAGCTAAACCAAAGCAGATCCATTACTTTTTTCCCCGAGCCTTTGCATTTGGAAGGCTTCTGATTGAAAACATTTGCTTTGTCAAAGACGACCACCTACCTCATTAACAGAAGAAATGATTCACCGGAATGCAAGCACATTTCACAAGCTTGGGAAAAGAACAAAACTTATTCCTCTACATTCTTCTTCATGAACACACCCAGGCAAGAGACAATTAATTATCTAGACAACCAAAGAGCGGCTCAATAGAAGGAAAAGGAGAGGAGCAGGGCGCTCCAGCCCCCTCACAGAAGGAAAAGTTGAGTATGTGCCATAACCCCATAGCTATTGAATAATGTTTCTTTCCCAAATTAACTAGTAACTAACAAGCCACACCCCTGATTAACTATTAGGGAGAGAAACTAGGGGGTTTTAATTAAGAAATTGCCTTTGATAGCTAATGGTGGGGAGGGAGAAATGAACTGAGGAAAAATGGCAACATCAGAAAACAATCTACTCAAATAAAACCTAAACCCTGCTCAAAAATATTTTTCAAAAAAAGTAGTAACTGCTGACCCTCCTGTTTTAAAAGGCAGGATTGTTTACTGTTACTCATAGCCACCTGTTGTACTCTACATGCCAGTACAAGCCAGATATATTGCCAGTGTTTGTTAGCTTGCTGCCCAAGTCAAAGGGTTTGTGTGAGAACAACTGACTCACATGTGTGTGAGGAACTGTGGTCTTGTGAGAGCACAAAGCTCGGTGTCAGGAGTTCTGGGTTCTGTCTCAGCCTTGCGCGTGTGACTTTGGGCACATCATCTCACCTCTCTGTCTTGAGGAAGTTTCCCCCTTTGTAAAACCAGGCTAGTTATATGTCCCTCCGCATGGGGCCCAGTGGAACCTTTGTGCTTTAAATTTTGTAAAGCGCTTTGCTTTGGAAGGTGCTATGGAAGCTTGTACCTTTTTAGAGCAAATATCACACCCATAAAAAGGAGGAGGAGGATCACCCCTGCGCAGAGCGCCAACACAAGACCTGAGTGTTTAAGCGGAGCATGGGTATTTGTGCCAGGGTGAATTTCGCCAATGCATTGAAAAATGTTACCACTATCTCATGAGCAACAGCAAAGGGAGAAAAGAGCAGTCCGGAAGGACTGGTTGGCTTGGAGACTAGTAACGCAATGCAATACAGAAGCTTTTGCTAGTAGGTCATTGTTCGAACCTGGACTAGGTCAGGGTGAGACAGAAGGTCATTATCACCTGATGGCTGTTTGGTGGTCTACCATCACAACTGACACTTATGGTATTCCCGCTGATCGCTCACCAAAGAGGCCATAAGCGCCTGCTCATTCCAACCAATGGTCTCTCTAGCTTTTCTAGACACTTTAGTGGGGGGGTGGAAACATGCTCTGTGTGTGAATTATTAAACAATAGACTTCTGTCTCAAGGGCTGTCTGCCACTTTCCAGAAGTACTAAAGCCACTTAGTAAATCAATGACAGAAGAAGAACAACACAGGGTTAGACTGAGCATGACTGGGATTGTTACATCATTTGAAAATCAAAATCAAATGAAAAGATAGTATAGAAGAAAAGGTCTTATACATACCTTGGGAAGTTAATGATTAGATTAAGTCAACCTGAAGCCTTTTAGTCAGCTACCTTGTCGGGGCTATGATGGAGGCATCTGCTGATTAGATAAAAATAATTTAAAATGTAATACAAACATGAGTTTTCTGGGGCTGTGTTTTTTACTTCAACCCTCTGTATTCCCTAGGAATGTAAATCTGAATTATCATACTGTAAATACCCAAGACCTGTTGCATCTTGTACATGTAGGAAAGGTTTCTGAGACAGACATTTGTGCCAAACGTTTAGTAGAATTGCTCCATATGTGACTATCACTGATTACATTTGGACTAAACATTTTTCTTAGCTGGGTGCCTTTGACAAACACAGAATAATGGGAAACTAAAGCATGAATTTCATCACTGAGGGTCAGAAGATATTGTCACTGTGTTACGTGACAAACACTTAAATCTGTCATCTTTCCATCCAAAAAATCGTATCCAAAATGTTTAATGGCCCAGGCTTGGCCTTTCAAATAAGTGAAGGAAGGCAGCCCCAGTGCTGAGTCTCAAATCAAAGCTCACCTGGTCAAGATTCATTTCCACAGACTATTTCTGAGGCCTAAATTGACCATGTAGGAATAGGAGTAATTTGCTTGTTGGATAAGTTCCTCCTCTTTTGTTCTAGATCTGATTCTGCAGCCCTTATCCACCCTGAATAGCACTTAGTCACATGGATAATCCCATTGAACACACTTGAATAAGGTGAGGGTTACCCAAATCAGGATTCCTGTTTAAAAAAAAAAAGTACACACACAGTCAATTGTGCCTTTAAGGGACTGGCCTGCACTGAGGCAGCATGGAGTCAGGCTGACCCAGGGAACACTTCAGCATAGAGCATGCCTCTGGAAAGCAAAATCTGTCCCTGAGCAACCTAGTGAGTGGCTCTTAGAAGTAGCACAGCCTGGGCCTGCTAATGCCCCTGGCTCGCTGCGCTCCTGGTGTCCTTCCCTCCCCTTGTACAACTACAATGGCCAGGGACAATCTTGCAGTCTGCCCTTGCGAGAAGAAAGACCATTACACTTGAAACTTTTGTTTTCCGTAGCAATGGACCTGAATCGTGACATTGGATCAAACTCAGAATTTCCCCAAGTTGAGCGGTGTTTGGGTTCCTGGTTCAGGCCATGAACAAAGAGAAACCCACATTTCAGTTTCAGTTTGGAGGTACCTAGGGAACATCCCAGGAATGAATCTGAATGGTTGGTTTAAGACTCTCTCTAGTTTTTCCCCAAGACAATAACACTGCTCAGATTTGGGCTCTGGCCCAGTAGAGGGAAGCAGGGAACTAATGAAACCTGACTTTAAAAGAGTGTGGAGAAATGTCAGTGTTGCCAATGCTTGCAATTTTAACACAAGTCTTGTGATAATTGGTGTTTTTCTTAAAGCATCAGCACCCGGAGTCAGGTGATTACATGGAGATCTCAGCTTGATTTAAAAAAGGTGTAGCCTTCATGGTTTCATAAAAAAAGGCTTGAAAACATGAACCCCCAAAGTTCAAAAACAAGAAAGCAACTAAAAAGAACCCAAGCTGTTGTACTTGTAAAATCTCCTCCTTGTTGAGAGTGGGGGGTTGGTGGCACTGTTCCCTACATAGCTCAAAGAGGATTTTACAGCCTGCATATGAATTTGGTGCTCCCTGGTCCTGAGGAGTAACTAGCCCGGCCTGGAGCCACGTTTACTGCTGGCAGCTGCTGCACAAATACCTCACTGCTGAACTTTGCAGGACTGAGTAGCACCCGTTTCCCTACTAAACTCTTCCAATCCTGCCCTGCAACACGGCTACTAATTCAGGCCCAAGCCTCACTTGATTGGAGGCAGCCAGTGACGCTGAACTGTTGAATTTCTATCTGCACCCAACAAGTTAGGATCTGCCGGGTGCTCCATTATCTGTTGAAACAACTTCCTGTGTTGTTATGGTCTATTTAATCAGTGGGAGCTTTGGGCTGCGGTTCTTTTTCTGGCTTAGTTCAGCACTAGGAGCGGCAGAGCTATTATTCCATGCCTTGCCACCGCCAGGGGTGAAAGCGGGTGCTGCAAGGAGATGGATCACATGGAACTGGAATGTCACAGCACGGCAACATCTGAAATGTGACATTGCACCTGTATTGCAAAGGCACTTGGAGGCACAATGCAAGGGCTAATGCTTGTGCAAATGCTCCAGCAGTTGAGTTGTAGATGCAGTGTGATTTACCCTCATATGGAAGGAGGTACAGCAGAGCACCACCCTCCCTTGAACACTGGCCAGAGCTATTTACATATGGGTAGACCGCACACCCTTTTCCTTCTTGGGTCCCAGCCTGCCTGCAGCCAAACTAACCCCTCAGAAGTAAAATAGTAACTGGGATTAATTTCTTATCTCAGGCACTCAGTGCTGTTAACAAGGAAAAAACCTCAGTACTGTTCTTAGTCAAAATAACCAGTGGAGTGCTTAAAAAATGAGACATTATTTCCATATAACAGAAGATTCAAGCTCCCACTGGAAGAAATGGAGAAGAGCTCTTGAGTTCTCTAGCCGGTGAACCAGAGAACAGGGAGAGAGAGGCACCAGGCTGCGTCAAAGAGGTCATGCCCCGGCGGCGGCTGTTGTGTCAAGAGAATGGGAGGAAGCGGAAGAGCTTCTGTTGGGGAAAAGGTGTTAAATTGGCTCCTGTAGATATGGTTTCTCCAAAGTACCACAGAATGAGAAGAGCGTCTCATTGCAGGAGGATCCTGGTGTTTTACATAGGGGGTATAGATCCTGTTGGTGCTTGTGGAAAGGCCTCCCTCTCAAATTTGGAAAATATACTGTGTATGGGGAAGGTGGCTCTCCAGCAGCCTTTCGTAGTCTTAGATTTTAAAAGGATCATTAAGATCTAGTCTGACCTCTTCCATAACGCAGGCCAGAGAACTTCACCAGTGATTCCTTCATCAAGCCCAGGACGTCTGGCTGAGCTAGACAAAGTCTTTTTGAAAGACATCCAGTCCAGATATAAAGCCTTCTTGTGATGGAAGATCTTCCGCTTCCCTAAGAAAGCTGCTCCTTTGCTTCTCACCAGCCCCTGTACTGTCTCTGGATGGGTGGGGAGAGTTAACCTGCAGCCTCCCCACAATCTCTTCTGCAGAACAGCCCTGTGATATAAGTCACCTCAGGTGTGTCTTGTTTTTCTTGTAACCTGCCGTGCAGAATCAAGATGATGAAACAGAAGGGAAATGAATGGAAGGGTTTAGATTTGCCTGTGGGGATGTTAGCAATAAATTCACATTCTTTTCTGTTACCACAGAGGAACCAAAGCATGTTTGAACTGCAAGCCTGATGCTTCCTTCTGAGGCCTGTAAAAACAATGTTCAACAGCTTTTTGCTTTATGCAGAAGCTAAAACAAAACTATTAATGACGAGAACAAACTGAACAGGCCTGGATTGTGGATCGTGCAGAAGCCAGGGGACTTCTGAGGCAGCATCCTGACTCATTCCCCCATACACAGAGGGAGTGCACATTCTGCATCATTTCTTAGGAAAGTGCAGACGACTGCATCTTGCCTAGGCTTAACCCGACCTCCTTCCCACCACCTTTGGAGAGGTGGAAAAAGGCAGCTCTGTGCTTCGCAGCCTGCAGGGAATGAGATCATGCCAGGTCTTTGCCTGGGGTGCAAGAGTAGAGAAATGTGCCTTGGACCATTTTTCCCACCTCTGCATAAAATCCCAGATGCACCCCACTTCTAAATACAAATAATTTTCATCATTCACAAGTTTGCATCTATGACCATAAAAGGAAACACTGAGTCTACCCAGGTAGTGCCCAATTTTCAGTGCAACTTCTACCCAACCTGTTGTGTATGTGCAGCTTCTTACATATGCACAACCCTGAATATGTACTTCTGTGCACTAGTGTACGCATGAGCAGTTAATAGATCACATGCATGCACAGGAGATGTCATTCCTTGTGTTTTGTAAATGAATGCATTTTGCAATCAATCATACACATGTACATTGGGAGACGTTTAAAAGTCAGGTGCACTGCCTGCGAAAGAAAATGGCTTTGAAAAGCTGAGGCTAGATTCCTTTAGCAAGAACATATTTCAACATTAGCAAAATTTCAGTCAGTAACTGGATGAGTCTTTTTTCCCCTTCTTGCTACCTCTTAGAAATGAGGCATCAGTAGCATTGTGGCCTGAGGATACACAGAACCAGATGGCCATGCATTGAAACCCTAAGGATCACCTATGCCATTAGCACCATAGTAGGAGGTGTAGTTGATGCAGATAACACTGTATTTCAAAAGTTGAAAGCCTGAACTCTTGCGAGATCTACAATTGTCCAGAGATTATTTAGTTGGAGGATAGAAGTTCTAAGCAGAGGCCCTCAAGCAACATTTGATTCCACAGAGTCCAACTTTATTGACTTTCAAACTAGCTATTTCCCCAGGTTTTTTGGGAGTCAGAGGTTGAGTGGGTAGGGCCTCCACTTTGAAAGATTGAATGAATTGAAGTTGCACTTGTTCAACTTCCGGTCTGATTTTAAATGGAGGTAATTTAAAGCAGTGCAAAACACTGTGTGGATACTTATTTTCATTTTTTTCCCCAACAGTTTTATTTTGACTCTATTAGGAATTCATTTAAGCGAAGCCAAAATACGCCCTTCTTAATTAAACCGAGAGTGTTCACACAAACTTTTAGCACTGGTGTATTAAACCAGTACAACTTTCTTGTGTAGACAGCAGAATATTGATATTGGACAATCTGGATTGATGGTCCCAATCTTTAAGGAGACACTAGTAATTTTGTGCCACTATGCAGGTGCCCAACTTGACACCTTTTAAGGGTTCAATTTTTAGAGAGCAGATAATTGGCAATTTCTGAAAATCAGGTCCACTCAAGGCATCATGTTTTGGTACCCAAAAATCAATAGTGCAAGCAAACTCAGAGGTTTAGATATGCACATTGTACTAGCTGAAAGATCAAAAGTTCCCGCTCATTTGAGCTCAACCTTTCCCTCATATTTCATTAGTGGCCACGGAGAAGCTTCTGTGTGACAGTACGTCACCCTTAATTTTGTCCCTAAGGAATGGCTTCAGTGCCAGCTTCACCTCCTCTTTTGCAAGGTGTAGTTGATGCCTCTTATTGCGAAAGGCTGCATGGAAAATGTTTCTGAGTATGTTGCCGTGTTCTCAATTAGAAGCTGATGCATGATTATTAATTTGTTTGGAAGGAATGTACTGGCAAGGTGGTGGCTGACAACTGGTTATGTAAGGAGTTACATGAGTGAGCCTTTCCCTCTGCTGCAACTTCTGGTGTTTGTGGATAGCAGCCTCCTAGGTGCCTTCCACACTCTGCGCTAAGTGGTTCAGGTGCAGTAGGTTACGGAATTCCATTTCTGTGTAGTGGGGAAAAAAAAGAATAAATAGTTTGGGGACATATTGCAAAATACAGGATGTTGTCCAAACAGTCAGGAAAACTATTCCCAAGAGAGAGATTAGGCAGCATCAACCCTCAGGGTCACTACTGATGGGAAAGTAGATTGCTGAGTAGGTTATACCAAGCTTTTCAAGTCTAACTTGAAATCTAGTTCAGATTTCAGGTAAAATCAAGTTTGAGATCGCCCCCATTTCTAGTGGACAATCACAAAATGTAGGATGATCAGCATCACCACCATTCAAAAGGATAACAATTTGAGTAGGGTGTTTGTAATTTGCTTCAATCCCAATCACCATGGACCCAGAAACTTTTCTGATAAAAGAATTTTCATGCTTTTGCATTTTCCACAAGGATATATATTTTACAGGGACTCCGAATAATGAAGATATTGATAGGTGCATCTGTCTCAGGGGAGATTATGAAGAACAGAACAAAGTTAGAACTAGGTTTATTTTAAAGTCAATTTCTTTCTGGCCTCCACTTTAGAAAATGGATTTTGAGGACTCCATGCTCTTAAACATGGCAGAGATTTAAAGGTTGTATTGTGTATGTAACCCAGTGTACTGGCTAATAAATACTATACATTGGCGTGGAGTAAAATAGCTACCCTCCAATATAACCAGCACAGGCAGTTGGTATCCCACACAAGTATCCCACTCAAACAGGGGACTTTCAAAAGTGCTAAGCAGCCTGCAGTTCCCAATGAAAGTGCTATGTATGGATTTAAGAGCCTAACTTCAGGCTCCTGGGTTTTCTTTTCTTTAAAATAAATAAATAAAAAATCTTGGTGTTAGTTTCTCTTTAACAAAATTCTTCACACTAGTAAATTCCATAGAGTAGCTAACAATTTGAAACAGCTGAATATGTATTTGGAATGGTTTTAGATTTCTTCATCTGATTACTCTGTGATGTGCTTTGCTATACAGCACTCATACATGCACATTCATACAGAACTTCATCCTCCAGGATTGTCATTGGCACCTCTTATGAGCAACAAATTCAATCTACAAATGTAAGTGAAGAAAGCGGATAAGACCGTCTAGCCTTTGATTTGTTTTAATTAATGCCTCAAGCTTTTAAACTGAAGACAGTCAGCATTAAATCATGTATATAATACCATAATAAACTGCTGTTTTCCTCAATCAGTCAATAAGAGCTACTTAACCTGTCCCCATTGATCTGTTTGCAGTTTGGTTTTTTGCCCCAAAACAGAACAAAGCCCTACTGTAATAACGGAAGGATAGTAATTGGTATATTTACACACACAAGCATGCACACACACACGTAAGGTTTAGATGTTCAGTTTGCTTTAACTGCATGATGTACTCTACCTTTTGTTCCCTAATAATTACAGCAAACTTTTCCCAAGTAGAAGAATTTACATACAATAGATATAGAACATAATTATATTTATTGATAATCACATTTGAACTTTGAAAAGAGTGAACATTAAGAGGTGTATTAAAACATACCCAGGTCTAAACAGTCTCAATATTTTCTGCTGTAGAAAATGTATACAAATGGTAGAAATACTATATACACAGTATATTTATATTAGACTATTCATCACACAGTTCATTCATTTAGGACACATACCATGCCACTGTACATGTGGTTCTATTATATACCTAATCTAAACAAACTGCTTGTGAAGAGTTCGATAATGTTATTAGAATATAACATTTAACTACAGTTTATCATGAATTAATTTCAGCCAAAAAAAACCCCAAACCTTAGTTGCTTCTAGTTTTACATTACCCACACTAACCGATCCTTATTACACAACTGACTGGTAACAAAAAATAATCTTATATTTTACTGATCTTACATTATATACAAGTTACTACTGTATATCAAAAGTGAACTTCTGTGCTTCACTCCACCAGCCAGTCTGAGAATACTTCTACCATATGCATTGACTGAAGATAGTCTCTTGACCATTCGGAGTAAACAGAAATGTGTGGCTTTACAATAAAACATCCCTATTACAATGAAAGAAGTGGAACATTTCCATATTTTCCATTTTGAACCGTCTGAAAATGAAATTATGACATGTAGCCACATGGTCCAGGTTGAAAACAGGTCTATCCTAGAAACTCATTTTAAATAAATAGCTTGTGTCTTTCCAACAATGCTCATTTCAAATTGATTTGTTTACAGTCAATGCCTCCATGGTAACAAATTATATTAAACACACACACAAAGGATGGATTATGTAATAATCCAGTCATCTGAAATAATATGCTTGTCCCACCATGTATCTGAGGAAATCAGAAGGCAGGATGATAATACTTAAATGCAGGTATGGCCCATTGAAAAAGTAAGGCACCATTTAAACCCCATCTAATTAACCCTCACAATAGCCCTGTGAGGTTATATAAGTATTTTCATCTCCACTATACAGGTTGGGAAGGAAACAAAATGCCTTGCCCAAATTCACACAATGACAGACCTAGAATCAGGTACTCAGGAGCTCCTGGCTCTTGGCCCTACACTCAGTTCATTAGACCATGTCCCCTCTCTAAAATGCAGCTTCTGATTGGCTAGAATTCAGACTTATCTGCAGATGTAATAGAAAAGCAGGTCACTGCGCAATTCTAGGAGAACTCCCAAAGAGAGTCAAGCTCCAGTAAAGATTCAGAACGTGTTCATCTAAGTCTCGCTTAGCAGAATGACAATGGAGCTATTCCCACTTTGCTTAGCCAGCTGCAGTGGAGTCTGAAATGTGAGGCTTTGCAAGTCAGCAAGGGCCCCATGTTTTAATAGAATTTCAACTGTTTTTGCATGCCCACCTCTTGCTGCCAGATGAAGAGCGGTCAGCCCTTCCTCATCAGAATCATTCACATTTTCTGAATTGACAAGTTCCTCAACTACTTCGGCGTGTCCATTTTCAGCAGCGAGGTGGAGCACTGTCCTGTTCAAAGGGCCTCTAGCCAGAACATTAGCCCTTTCATCTAGCAACAGTTTGGTAGTTGCTAGATGTCCATTGCGAGCGGCTAAATGAAGGGCGGTGCATCCCTCCGCTGTGGCTACCTCTAGGTCTGCGCCACGATTGAGAAGCAGCCTCGAAGTGCTGGTATGGCCAGTTTCAGCAGCTACGTGGAGAGCCGTTTGCAGAAGCACATTCCGTACGTTGACATCGGACTGCAGTTCTATGAGAATGCGGGCAACTCTGTAATGCCCTCTTTGGGCTGCCAGGTGCAAGGGGGTCCTTCCATCCACCGTCTGTGCGTTCACATTCACGCCCGCCTGTTTTGCCAGAAGCTTTACAATGGAGAGGTGACCTTGCCAGGCAGCATAGTGCAGTGGCACCCAGCCATCCTTGCCTTTGATATCCACGTTGACACCTCTTCTCAACAGGATCCGCACTATGTGCTCCTGACCGTGCTGGCAGGCTATGTGTATGGGGGCTCTCCCTTCAAAATCCACTTCATTCAGGGACGCGTTCTTATCAAGCAGCATCCGGGTACTGAACTCATCCCCATTCTGTGCAGCAAAGTGAAGAGCAGTCCACTGATCCTCGTCTTTGGCATTCACACTGATTTTCCGTGCCAGAATAAGCTCCACGATGCTTTTCATTTTCTTCTCTATGGCCACATGGAGAGGAGTGGACCCTTTCTTGTTGGTCAGGTTGGGGTTGGCATTATACAGAAGGAGCCACTTGACACATTCTTCTTGACCTGCTTCAACAGCCAAGTGTAAAAGGCTGGAGCTTCCATCTAAGACAAGATCAACATCCTGGGGCTGGAGAATCTTCATCAATTTGCTCGTGTCTCCAGATATAATTGCCTCGGCCAGTTTTCTCTTCTGAATATCAGTTGTGCCGATATCTGGGTGGGGAAAGAGCATCAAAATTCTATTACAACCAAGGACTTTATTTTCATGACTGAAATGGGCTAACAGTGAATAAAGTCATTACCACCTTTCCTTGTCTAGGAATTAAGCTACAATTTAATCCACCCCTCCTTGCAGTGTAAGGAGGGTTTTAAAATCAGATTTGGAACATGTATTAACTCTGTTCTGGTCTTCTCTCATGACAGTAGGCAGGAGAGCATGTGGGAAATGGGCAAGACATTCAGCAGGTGATCCGTCCTCACCCCTGCAATTATCTCAGTTTAATCCAGGACTAAAATTAGGAGCACTATCTTGGAAGTGGAAAACTCTATTACAGTTCTCATATTGCCTGTATTGAGCCAACTGTGTGACGCTAGGCTACGATATTCAAAAAAGGAACCCAATTATAGGTACCTTAAGTCTGTATTTAGGCAACTAAACAAGTTACTTGATTTTCTGTAGTAAAATAAAAGTGACCAGACATCTCCCACTAAGCCCATATTTGGGCACCTCAATCTTAAATTTAGGCACTTTTGGGGGGAGGGGGGGAAATCTAGATTCAAATCGCATAATGCTTTCCCATTTCAGGCTGACAGTTTATGCAGCATTTAGGTGAACACATTAATAGTGCTAATAGCAAAACAGTCAATGCTCTGATTTATAAAATACCCCTCTCCCTCAGCTCATTCCAGTCAAATCACCAACGCTTACCACTTCCAGAGTTCTCTCTCTCAAAGGACAGTGACAGGGAACCTCTAGAAGAAAAGGCTGAATCCACAGACGAAACCCCTGAAAGCCTTTTGTCACTTGAAGCAAGTTTGGACTCAGAAGAGCTACGACTGAGTTCTTCGGGGCCTTCCATCGTCTGCGAGATCCCTGAATCCAGCTGGGACAACAATTCCGAGAGGCTATAATCCTTAGCAGATACTGGAGTGGACTCACGTTTTGGCTGGGATAACACAGGCATTTCCTTCAAAAGAAAGGAACACACGTGTTTAGAAAAGTGGCTGAATTTCGCTTTGCAGCAGGGAAAATTAACAGCAAGAAATCAAAACGTGTTCATTTGCAGGCATCTTTAAATGCTGTTAAAGACTTCACATACTAGGAAACAATGACAGGGTTTATCAGTTTTATACATTCAGGGAGTCTCCAAATCCAGCTGTTCCTCCACAACGCTATGAAGATCAAACATTTCTCCCGGTCTAGAGAGTTAACACTCTCCCAATCAGGCCCTCATCTACTCTCTGGTTTTCCACGCACTAAGGGTGTGTGTGTGTCCATCCTCATCCACACATACAAGAAGCACACACTGATTTTTTTTTTGGGCCCAATCTACTCTTGTTATCCCCCTTTGAAGCCCTTTTATTGACTCCCTCACTCTCCAAGAAACCACAATTCTTAGCCTTCACTGCCCTGCATAATACTGTCCTCCCAACCATACCCCTCCCACTGTTTCACTAATGGTCCCAACCTCACCCTCCTCATTATCCTTTTCTCCCACAGCAGTTTCTGTGCTTCCTTCCAAGTCCACCCCAACGAATGGAAGGTCCTTTCTGATCTGCAAGTCTGCTATTCCTGTTTGCATTCACATCTCTCATTGAGATCCACTTCTACCACAATGCCTACCCAAAGTTCCCCAACTAAACCACTAGTGGAGGGATACTGGGAGTATTACCATGGTACTATAGGGGGTTTAGGTCAGGGCAGTGTTTGACTCTTGTACATTATTTCTAAACAGATCTTAAAATTGTTGCCAGAAGTGAGAGAGTTCCATATTCACTTTGCATTAAATGTGGGAACAAGAACTACCTCTGAATGTGGTTCTTGAGATCTTTTGGTGGTCAGGTCCTGAGCGATCATTTCCTTTGTTTCATCTTCTGGTTTTTCACAGAGGTCCTCTGTTTCGGAGGTGATTTCTTTGAAAGAAGCAAGAAAGATTTAATAACCAAACCAGCGGTTATTTGTCTGAGAGGCATTTAATACTAGTGAAAGGTGCTTGGGTCAACAGTACTGGAGATTTACCTTTTTCCCCCATTCACCTCACAGAACACACCCCATCAAGGGCAACAATGTAAGCCCCCAACCCCCCCACAATGCCCACTATGAGTGTGCTATTTTCACCTTATCTCTAGACATGAGAGCGTAGCACAGTCTTCCTGGAGACTGAATTATGGCTTTATCCAAAAGCCAATGGTCAACTAGCCACTAAAAGTTGAACAGAGCCCTACAACTCATTACACATAAGCTAATCATCAGCTGAGAGACGATAAATCCACCTGGTTCAGATTCAGACATGTGACTGAGACACTGAAGTCTCCTCATCCTCAGGGCTTGTCTACAACATTTGAAATGCTATAGCAGCACTGCTGCAGTGCGTCAGTATATATACTACCTATGCCAACAGGAGGGGTTCTCCCATCAGCATAGGTAAATCCACCTCCATGAGAGTTGGTAGCTAGGTCAGCGGAATAACTCTTCCATCAGCCTAGCATTGGCTACACCAGGTGTTTGGTCAGCTTAATGACACTCCTCAGAGGGGTGGATTTTTCACACCCCTGAGCATTGTAGCTGGGTTGACCTAACTTTTATGGTGTAGATCAGGCCTCAGTCATTATCCAGTCCTGTATTTCATCTGGGGCAGGAGGAAGAGGAGAGGGGGAAATAAATCAAATCACACTAGCAATTAGCATTAAAAAAATCTGGAGAGGATTCCTGCGTTCACTTATATGTTTACAGTTGGAGCACTTGTGTTTAATTATGGATATGCTGAAGGCTTTTTTTTTTTTTTTAAATTATCAAACCGCCAGAAACACGCATCAGTTGTAGGAAGACCAATCCCATTCATTGGTTTATAACATTAGGCATCATGGCCCAGGGCATCCAATGCTCTCCCTCACCACACCAAATTCAATCTTGGCTAGGATATGTGCTTTAGGAAGTCAACCTATGCACACACACCCCAGGCAGTGGCTACAGGGATTACCCAGTTCAGTACATGTCTTACTTCTAGGACGTTGGCACAACATTTCTTCATGGTCAGACTTGTCTTCATATAATCCCTTCCCCCAAGCAAATAAGCTTCCTCTGTTCTTGTCTTCACAACACAATATGTTCAATGCATTGTGTTACCATCAGATTATATAGGATTTAGTCCTCAATAATGAAATGATCGACAGGAGAGATGGGTAGCTACATTCTCAGGAAAGGTACCTTGAAATGTTGGCCGTTTGCTAGGATCATCTTGCCAGCACTTTTGCATTAGTTTGATCAAGTTATTACATGAGCGAGGTCTGGATTTGGATATGGCAGGTAGCTCTGGGCGGTGGCCTTTAACCACTTTTACCATGATATGCAAAATGTTGTTTTCCTCTGCAAAGTAAGGGCACACAAATAGAAACAGTTTAGCAAAATGAGATTCTTTTCCTTGAACAGTTATGTGAAAGTTCAGTTGCTTCAGTTGAAATTTGGGTTCTCTGCATTTTTTTCCCAGGGTTGAGAATATATTCCTATTATAGTGACATTTGAATTTAAAACCTAATTGCTAGAGAATAAGTTGAAGTAGCCAACCATATTTGCTTTCAGAACACATGGCGATATGGATATCATGAATGACAGCGCTATGTTTCTACAACCTACGTCAGGTCAATTTACAAAATCGCAGGTTGGAGAGAAATACTCGTCTGTGTTACTGTACAGTATTTTGCACTTGCCTATCTGCAGTAATAAAAGAGGAAGGGACTTGTTTTCTTATTTGTTTGCCTCAGCTTTTCATATAAGCGAATAGAACAACACAGCAATCCACAAAAATTCAGTTAATCCCTCTGTTTAATCAAAATAGTTATAAATGTGACATGCGTTGTGATGAGAAGTTTATATATTCAACACATTTAAGTTTGCTTTAAATAAAAATAAATTCCATATGCAATGGTCAAACTGCATTAGGATGGTAAAGTCATGAGCAAACATTTAATTATCTAGTAAATAAACAAATCATTCACCATGTTCTAACATACTTCAAAAATGTATAAGAAGAATTGGACAATATTAGGCTATATAATTGCTTACATGAATGTATATTGATATAGTGTACCCTCTTAGGGAGCACAGATGTACAAAATCTAGTATAAAGGCTCTATTTAGTTATAACCATTAAAACAGGTTGATTTACATCAACCAATGAAAATGCACCTTCTTTAGAAAATAACTGAAGTACAAGTGGAAAAGTTTATTAAAATCTACTTTTTTAAAAAAATCAGATTTTAAAATCAATCCACCCCGGTATCTTGACAATTGCCTTTCAGGAACTACCAGTTGAAAAGCCAAGGATCTGTTTAGAATACACTGTACCATATGCTGCTCTAGAATTGTATGCAAACTCCCACTGGATCACAGACTGAGGGCAGCCTTATGGGTTACGCTTTCAGAATACAAAGGGGAAGTTGGACTTTTTTTTTTTTTTTAAAAATATTATAATCATGCTTGAAATGTGCGAGCTTAGAACCTGTTAGGGACCAGCACATTGATATGCTGTAGAAATGGAGGTTGGTCAGTCAAGACACCAGACAAGACACCTCAATTTGGGTATATGCACACAGAGGGAGCAAAGAATCCTATTTCTATTATGTACATCCAAAATACGAATCTCATGAACAAAGTAGCATTGGCTTACCTGCAAACGGCTTTTTCTGTGTGAGGACTCCCCAAATCACTATAGAAAAACTGTAAATAGAGATTATGTCTGTTAATCCTAGGGAATAAAAATTAGAAGTTCACCTCATAAAAACAGTTTATTTGCATTAGTGTCAATCCAGTGTTTTTGAGTCTTTGAGTTGTGCCTCAGCTAGTGTACAGATGACCCCTATGTGATTATGTGTACTTATAAGATGGGCCAAGAACCATGCCTGACTGGCAGTTAAAATGAAATTATGGCTCTTCTGGAGAGGATCAACAGTGTCCAGGCATTAGTGAGTGACCAGAGAATCAGAATCATGGTTACATTCGCTACTAGTTTACACCAAGTCACCATGTATGCCAAAACCAAGGAAACCTGAAAGCAACTTTCTTGGAAATTCCTGACTGCAAAGTAAACTTAAAGATTCAAACTGAAGCCAGCCCACAGTTTGTCTTCCATTCACTTAGAAAAACAGAATATTCGCTGCCAAAATATTGATAGCAAAGGAGATGATTTCACCCCTTGTGTACTCTGTCCTCACTGAAGTCAGTGGTGAAGCTCACTCACTAGAATAGGGTCAGGAATAGAAGGCTGCTTCTACACTCAGACACCCTGCAGCAATGAATCTCAGACAGACTGGAGCTCAACCCTCAGTGCTAAAAATAGCAATGGGGACATTACTACTCAAACTGGAGTTTGGGCTCTAAAACCCAGCAATGTGGGGAGAAGGTCTCAGAGCCAGAGCTCCAGCCCCAGAGAGTGAGTGAGTGAGTGAGTGAGTGAGTGAGTGAGTGAGTGAGTGAGTGTGTGTGTGTGTGTGTGTGTGTGTGTGTGTGTGTGTGTGTCTACATTGCTAATTTTAGCACTGTATCATGAGGGGGAGTCTGTAGACCTAGACTCAGAGTCTCACTGTTGCAAGGGTTTCTGGTTGTTTCTTTATGGGGGGGAAGGGGGAAGAGAGAGGAAGAAAGGGGTTGCACTTACACATTTAAGGTACATCTATGCTGCATGTAGAAATGCACACCAAGCTAGTCACTAATAAATCAGCTTAAGGTTTACATATAGCTAGAATTCTAGAATAGTTTCCACAATACTGAAGTCATAAGATCAACCCATCAGCTTAGGATATAATTATAAACTTTAGGATAATCTTAGATTATCAGTGTGTGTAATGCCGCACTGTACAATTTAACAGTACTTCACTTGAGAAAGGATTAAACACAACATAATATAAGACCAAAACAAGCAATTAGTCACCAAGGCCTCAATATTGCAAAGACTTCAGTGGGGCTACTCTTCCTCTTAAAGCGAAGCGTATCACTTTTTGCAGGATCAGGGCTTAATCTGGGATTTTTATTTATTTTTTAAAATTGTGCTTGGTCTGATATTTTAGAGACAAACTTTCAGAACTTGAGGAACAAGGCTCATTTTTACAATTATAATGTTGCATTATTTAACCAAGGGTTTTTGATAGCTCTACTGATACCTTCTGAGAAGGTATGCACTGACCTGTACACATCATGTTTAGTGTCAAAGTATCTGTTCTTCTCTTTTATACGTTCTGGAGGCAGATATGCAATAGTACCACACAGACCATCTATGCTGAGATCATGAGAATGTGAAAGTCCATTGCACTTTGCTAATCCAAAATCAGAAATCTGAAAAAAGTAGGAAAGACAAATAATTAGCCAAAAAAAAAACCCCCAACAATTACATTTCAGATGATTTCGCCTAAACTTTCCTTTAATGAGTTCAATTCCTATATTACAGTGAATTGTCATGTGGAAATATCAAGTTAATAAATTCTGAAAATACTAAGATACAGTAGCCTTGCTTTTTTATTGGCTCAACAAGAAATAATTTTAAAAGTTTCTATGAAGAATAAAAGATAGTAGCAGGTAAACTAAAGAGAAACTTCTCTTTTTCCAGTTAACCCATTACAAATGTTTACACTTGTATTACCTCAGCAGGCTACTTCACATGATTAGCCCAACTTCCACAGTCAGTCAATGTAGTCCACAAATTAATCCAACTATCACTTTTTCCCTTCCAAGCAAAATCAAGCTAGAAAGATTTCTGATCATGTACGTTTCAGATAAACTTTGAAGCTTGCTCAAAGCCCAGGAAAAATAAATAAATCACAAAAGCTATTTAAGAATGGTTCAGGATTGTATACGTTATAGTGATTATGTCTACATAGACTAACAAGTGACATGCACAGAAGACAAAGACAATGTAAAAAAAGTAGGGACTTTTCTGGCAAGCAACACATATAGAAAGTTGTACTGGAGCAGTGGGGCCATCTGAAGAGAAGAGAACAAGTGACAGCAAGTTCTTTTTCAAAGGAAACACCTCCAATTTAATCTGAAGGATCAAACAAATATGCATTAATTTGTCCCCCAAGCTAAATCATAGTCATAAATCAAACACAACTAGATAAAGAATTCTCTTGTGTTACCACTTGATATTTTCCCAGCTATTTTAGGGAAGATCCTAGAAAAATAGGTGAGAATTTCAAAAGAGATTAAGTGATTTATGAGCACAAGTCCCATTGATTTTCAATGGAAAATGTGCTCCTAAGTAACTTTTATGCTCTGGGGAAAAAAATTAAAATCTCACCCACTGTATACAACAGGTTCAAATGTCCCTTTCTGTGTAACAATGCACAGATCTTCCAGTAACATCTTTTTGCTCTTTATAGCATCTCCCCTGAGAAAATTCTGTATGTTTATTACACCTATTGATTTGAGGCAATGTTAAAAATTATTAAAATAAGTTTGTGGGAGATTCTGACTTATAGTTTGGGGATTCCTTCTGCCGCCCCAACCCCTACACATTATAACCAGTTTTATAGTGTTAGAACTCAGACTTCAGTCTCAAAGAACATTTGATCTTTGTTCATGACCCTGTCCATTTTCAACAAATTTCAAAACATTCCCTTACCATAATGGTTAATAAAAACTCCCCTCTGGGAGCAAGGAATCAGACGGTCTTACTCTAGAATTGTCTGGAAGGGTAATTTTGAATATTCATAATGGTATAATAATGGCCAAATATGATCCTAACCCACTTAGAGATCCAATACAACAGTGGACTCAAGCTTGGTACCTAGAAAGATGCAGAGAATATGGGAGAGAGAGACCCAGAGAGGCATATGCTCAAAATCATGTTGAGTTTCAGAGGTGTGGAGAACCTGCAGTTCCTATTAACTGCAGCAGAAGTTCTGGGTGCTCAATGCTTCTGAAAAACACAGCCCTAAAATGTCTGTTTAATCAGTGATCAGACTATGCAGGTCTGAACAGATCTGACTTGGAAGAGTCCTGGTACCTGTGTTCTATGACTAACACAGTGCAAGGTAATGGATTGTGCACTTCCCATGAGATTTACAGGGCCTGCGAGGTTTTGCTCATAATGGAAGTAATGTACCACCCGAACAAACTATGTAAGGCTCTACTGCTCAGGTGAAGCGAAAAGTGAAATATAAAACAGCCCACAAGTTCAGAACAGCTCCTCGCTCACATTTTCCTTTATAGATCCAAGTCAGCAATTCCCAGAACTTTAAAGGTCTTAGAACCAACAAAAATAAAGAAACACTGGAACTATATAGAATCAGAGAGGTAGCCGTGTTAGTCTGGAATAGCAGAGGTAACAAAGTCCTGTGGCACCTTAAAGACTAACTATAAAGTTTTGAAGCATAAGCTTTCGTGGGCTAATACCCACTTCGTCGGATGCAAGCGGCTTGCATCCGACGAAGTGGGTATTAGCCCACGAAAGCTTATGCTTCAAAACTTTATAGTTAGTCTTTAAGGTACCACAGGACTTTGTTACCTCTGGAACTATATAGTGCATCTCTGTGGGGTCTGTTGGGTTTGTATGTTGTAAACACACTAGCATGAATGTACAAAAGGACAATGTCAAATGTATATAGATAAAAGGGAAATCCAATAGCAAAGTTTCCTGTGCTAATAGACTGCAAAGGGCACTGAAAATTAAAGTACAGTACCTGGCTGCAACACCTAAGTCAAACAGGCATTTTCTGGAGGGAACTTTGTGGGATTAAATTCAGTCCTTTGAAGTAAGTTTTCAACAGTGTGTGTGGTATTTAGTCACACAGCTCTTATTAAGACCAGTAAGAAGCATGCTGCAGGTGGAAAATGTAGGTTTTCCCCTTTAATTACCTTGTTAGAGTTGTCCCCCAAACACACCTATTAAGTTATGCAAAATGGCACAATGTTAAATACAATGATTCAGAGTTTGGCATGTGTGTGTGTTCTTGGAATGGAGATCTTCTCTAACTAGCAAATACACACAACTACCGGCATCTGGAAACTCCCAAAAGACATTTGTGGGTGACATCATTGTTAGAGGAAACCTTAACCTTATTCCTTAGAATAGTAATTTACTTTCATATGGAGCCTTTCATTTCAATGTGATTCATGAGTTTACATAATAAAAGCACAGTTAAAAATTGCTGCCACTTCTGGGATGGAGGCAGCGTTCTATACAGCATGTGTACTGAGGTGAGGCGAGATTGAGAAACATTTTCCTGCTCCCACGGAATTTTTCATATTCAAAGCCTCTTCCTTCGAATTTCATATGGACAACGAGGAGGAAAGAGTTGCTAATGTATTTATAAATGTGTTTTTGTACATATATGAGAACAGCATTTGGTACTGAACTTGGACATCAAATCATTTCTCCCCCCATGGGTTTCTGTTTGTTCATGGAGCTTTGATGCACATTTTTGGCTTGTTCAGGTCACACACACATTTCTCTTCCGATCAATAGTAAAATGTGCTCAGAATAACTTTCGGAATACTGGTCCAGCCAAACATGATTTCAAAAGCTACTTTTAATGGTCATTTTGGAGAAACTGATTCTCAAAGAGACACACTACATTGGCATACCCGGTATTACTCATTATATTTGCAGATCATTATCCATAATGCCCTCTGAGGGGTCAGCTGTTCCAGATCAGTACTGGGGTTTGAATTCTGGGAATTAAACAGTGAATTTAAATTGTACTTTTGCACACAATTTTCTGTATGTTATACAAGCCAGAACTGTGGAAGGCACTTGGTGCTTTTAGCTTTTATTCTTGTGTTATTTTTCTGTGAATCAAACCAAAAGCACTTAGTCATCCACTGGGGTTCATTGCATCACACTCAGTGACAGAGTTCATAAACAGGTTAGGTAATATAAAACAAGATTAAATATTAATCTCTATTGGCATGCTTGGTGTATATTTCATTGTCAGATATGAACACACACACACACACACCCTGGAGAGAGCTACAGAGATGTTATGTTTTTCTTTGACGACTTCTGGAAACAGACGGGTGTTTAAGCTTGCATTGAATGAGTGCAGCAATCTGCGTGTTTTAACTAAAGTTCAATTTTTTTAGGCTTTTATCATTTCTTGACAACTATCACATATGATGGAGTCCAAGTAAAGTAAATTGCTACCTTAACTAATACAATCTATCCATACAGCTTGCATTTAACTTCTGCTTTTGTCTCCACTTCACTGAACTGTCCCCAATTTAACAGAAATATTTCTTAATTGTATGAATCTGACCACTTTAAATAGACTCCCAGTTTCTGATAGGGCAGCCTTTAAATACCCTGAAATGTTAAAATTATACATACACATACTCTCAAAAGGGGTTTTTCTGTTTCTCAGTTAATATTAATAATGATTTTTTCAACAAAAGGAGAAGCTGACAAAAGAAAACCACAAACTATTCAGAAAGTAAACTGTAGAACAGAAAAAGCTAGTCTAACTATACAGTTCTAGCAATTTTGGACATTACTTGTTACTACAGTAGGCAAGTATGTTGCCGACAGAAATACATCTTTCAACTTGACTGTGCCCCTTTAAAGTTCACTTTTATTTCTTTAATAGTACAAAATTAGCAAGTGATAGGAAAGTGGTAGATACAGTAACTTTGACATTTTAGTAAAGCCTTTGATGCAATATATCACAAAGTCTCATTCCTAACATTTGTTTAGCTAGGAACACTAATGATACAAAGGAAGTGTACAGGGAAGGGGAAGGGGCTGAAAGTGGGCTCTAGCTAAATAAGGGTCCTTAGATCTGGTCTTATTAGAGATCTGGAAGGAGGCGTGAAGAGTAGACCAAAGAATCCTGTGTATTGTGTTGAGAGAAGCTGTAAATACCAGTCATGGGGGGGGGGGGGGAGAGGAATCTAGAGAGATCAGAAACTGAAGCAGAAAGTAGCAAAATGAAGTTTCCGGGGGGGGGGGGGACAAAAAAAGACTAGTACATCCAGAGAAAGTGATCTGAAACAGATATTTAATGGGAGAAGAAACCTGGAAAGCAATAATGTTTAAAAAGAACTAGGAGCAGTAGCTGCCAGAAAGTTAAAAGTAGGTACTGCAGCACAATAGGCCAGTGCACTTTATGGATGAACATGGAGATATCAGATCAAGTCAAGGAATTAATACTCTATTGGCTCTTTATGGCAGCATCTG
This sequence comes from Sternotherus odoratus, assembly GCA_032164245.1. NCBI lineage: Eukaryota > Metazoa > Chordata > Testudines > Kinosternidae > Sternotherus > Sternotherus odoratus. The sequence continues at coordinate 167,840,535 of JAVMKO010000001.1, forward strand.
AGATACTGCATTTGTTCCTGGGCACCCAATTAATAGACAGATATTGGTAAATCACAGGGAATGCAGAGGAGAGAGAGTTATTTCAAGCCATTCAAATCATAAGATTATCAAGAAAGATTGCCAGAGCCAATTATGTCTAGCTTGGCTAAGTGAGAAGTGGAGACAGAGTCTACAGTCTATATTTGCAGGGCCGGCGACAGGGGGGGGGGTACTACGGGTACAGCTGTACCGGGCCCCGGACTTTAGGGGGGCCTCCGGTACACAGCTGTACCCATAGTCGTCCGTCCCCCCTTGTCACCGGGCCTGGAGAGCGGGGAAGGGGCGGGGAGGCGGCCCGGCTCTCCTCCGGACGAGCGCGCATGTCCCCCCAGGAGCAGTGAGCCCAGACGGCGGCAGCGAGTCCGGGGGAGAAAGGGCGCCGGGGGGGGGGGAGGGGGGGGAAGAGAAAGAAAGGGCGCGGGGGGGGGAGAAGCAGCAAGGGCGGCTCACGCCGCTCCCGGGCTCGCGCTGCCGCCAGCCGCTGTCAGCTTGGGAGGGGGGGGGGGGGAGAGCGCCGGCTGGGCTGGGCTGGGCCCCCCCCCCCCCGGCTGGGCTTTCCCCCCCCCCCAGCTGCTGTCAGCTAGGGGTGCCCACGGCTGGGCTGGGGGGGCCCCAAAACGATCAGAGTAGGGGGCCCCCAAATTTCTGTCGCCGGCCCTGTATATTTGTAGGGGGCAAACACTAAGCAGAGAGAGGAATTATTTAGATTGGTACAAGTGGGAACAACAAGGAGTAATGGGTTAGAATTAAGAAAGTGAAAATACAGGCTGAATATCAGGAAAATATTCTTGATAGTGAAGTTTATTAATATGTGGAATCATCTTCCCAATGAAAGTACTGGAAAGACCCACTACTAGGAACTGAACAAGGTACTAGAAAAAGTAGTACAGGAAAACAGTCCTGCAGGAGCAGAGACCTGGACTAGATGATCTACTGGGTCTTTTCCATCTCTAACTTCTAGGATACTTGTAAAATAGCTGCATGAACTAAAAAAATGCTTAGCAAAGCCTTAGTGTAAATATATCATTTAACGGTGACAAGAGACATCACCTTTAACTCCTTGAAATAGATTTCTTATAGTCATTTGTTTCCAACTCTGGTTTACATCACTCTCTAGGTTTATTATTGAGGAATAATTAAAACAAAAATACTGTGCAACACCCCAGAGACAACTTTATGGTACAAAGGCATCCACTTGATGACTAATGCAATAGGGCTGCACAGAAGTTAATATCATCCCCATATGGAATTTTTAAAATAAATATTGTGCTTGTAAAAAGAGATGGGTATGTTTATTTTAAAAAGAGAAAGGACATACAGAAGCATTTACTGCATTTGGGAGTGGTTTTGTTTGTTTCCTGGCTTAAGGACATATATTTTGTAAAGAACGTTTCCCCCCAGAACACAAATACTCTTTTTCAGCCTGCAACTGTATGTCCACTCATGTTAGGAACCATCACCTGCTAATTATGCTGCCATGTAAAAAGGAAAAGCACCTGAATCGCAGGATCCATTAGCCCGTCAGGAAGAAATATGCATATTAAGTCAGGCTGCAGGATGTGTGGCTATGTTTATACTTAAAATGCTACACTACCACAGCACCTGCACATTGTTGTATTTTGAGAGTGTGACTATACTTGCAGATGTAGAGCACTGGGAGTTAAACCAGAGCTCAGAGAGCACAATAGGGAAAGTGCTGCAGTGTGTTCACACGGACAGCTGCAAGTGTACTGGTGCTGTACACTTTGCAGTCCTTGCAGCAGCATTGGAGCAGTATGTTACAGGCAGGTATCTCCCAGAGCACCTCTTCCCGATCTGGCGCAGTGCCTTGTGGGAAGGGGGCGTGGGCTTTGGGGCATTCTGGATCCAGTTCCAACGCCCCGTGATGCATTGCTTTACATCCTGGCAATCCCTGTGTTGCCATCCACCTCTGGTGGTTTCAACGATTTCTGTGCGGCGCACTGTCATCCATTTTGGTCTGCCAGAATGGAGCCCGAACTGCTGAGAAACATGCTGACAAGTCTCACCAGCACATCTCATATTGCAATGGAGCTACTCCTTAAAATGCAAAGTGACAGTGAGGAGTCCGATGAGGAGATCGAGTCATGTAACACATACGACATGAAATTGCTTGTCTCATTAACGGACATGCTCACGACCGTGGAACGCCGCTTTGGGGCCCTGGACACAAGCGCTGAATGGTGGGATCGCATCGTCATGCAAGTCTGGAACGATGAGCAATGACTGCAGAACTTTCAGATGAGAAAAGCCACTTTCATGGGAGTGTGTGCTGAACTCGCCCCCACCCTGTGGCGCAAAGACACCAGATTGAGAGCTGCCCTCCCGGTGGAGAAGCGGGTGGCTATTGCAATCTGGAAGCTGGAAACCCTTGACAGCTACCAACTGGTCGCTAACCAGTTTGGAGTGGGAAAGTCGACTGTTGGAATCATGTTGATGCAAGTTGCAGGCTCATTAATCGCATCCTGCTCAGAAAAACCATGATTCTGGTAACATGCATGACATTGTGGCTGGCTTTGCACAAATGGGGGGCGATAGATGGGATACATATTTCAATTCTGGCACCAACCCACCTAGCCTCCAAGTACATTAACCAGAAGGGGTATTTCTCTATGGTTCTCCAGGGGCTTGTGGATCACTGTGGTGTTTCCACAGACATTAACGTAGGCTAGCCTGGAAAGGTGCATGACGTACGCATCTTTCAGAACAGTGGCCTGCTTGGGAAGCTGCAAGCTGGGACTTTCTTCCCAGACCAGAAGATCATCATAGGGGAAGTCGAAATACCCCTTGTGGTCCTTGGAGACCCTGCTTACCCTTTAATGCTGTGGCTCATGAAACCCTGTACAGGGAGCTTTCACCGCAGCAAGGGGTGGTTCAACAACAGGCTGAGTCAGTGGAGAATGACTGCGGAGTGTGAGTTTAGTCATTTAAAGGGCTGCGGCGCTGTCTGTTTGGGAAACTAGACTTGGCCAATGACAACATCCCCATGTGCTGTACCCTCCATAACATTTGTGAAAGAAAGGGTAAAAAAGATTCACTCAGGCATGGAACTTGGATTTGGCGCTCAGGTTGCTAAACTGTACTGCATCCTCCAAGCATAGCATGTTATAGACATCAGCACCATCTTCATTTGTTGGTGCCTTTATCACTTTGCACATTGTCCCCTTCCCATTCTATCATCATCATCCAATATATGCCAACTAGTACCTACTTACTATGCAGTTTTCTAGTAATCCTAACATGGAGAGAAAAATGCAAAAAAATAAAAATAAAAAAATTACAGATGAGGCAAGAATTTGGGATTCAACAAACAGAGGCAATGGAGAACTTTAGACTTTACACTTCAAAAATGTAATAGATATTGCCAATCATTTATTTATTTGAGGTTATGCAGAGCATGCTTTGAACAGACATGTATATAGTCCTTTATGTAACTGTCCAAGCACCACTAAGCCACTACATTGTGATCTATTTCTTCGGCAGGGACCACCCAAGAAGTAGGCCACCAAAAGGCTTAGTCCCACCAGTCAGAGTTAGACCTTGCTTCAAGGTAGAGGCCACATGTGTCAAGATGCTTTGCAGGCAAGAGGCTACTAGTGTAGTCACAATTTATACGGAGAAAATTCACTTTTGTCAGCATAGCTTAGTTCACCACCCTGGACCTAGAGAACTATACTGGCCAGAGTGCAGTTTGGGGATATCGCCTCATCGACGCCAGGGGCTTTTGCTGGCACAGTTGTGTTGCCCAGGATTCACATCTCTTCACAACCCTTCCAACGTAGCTATGCTGCCAGAACTCTGTAGGGTACACATGGTCTGACTTACCTAAAAACAGGTTTGCTCTAGCGCTGAACCTCCACCCCACCAGTAAGGAGATTTGGGGAGGAGGGTGTTAAAATCTGATGTTTGTTTGCAACGTTTAACAACTAAAAATCTAAGTTCGGGCTTTTGTAGGTCTGCTAAATGATTTTCAGAGGAAAAAGTAGAGTCACAAGCACCACTGAAGTTATTGGGAGCGATTCGTGTTCCACACCTAGAAGATATACAGAGCTGACCAGGGGCACCACTCATATTTTCAGAATATATACAAAGATCTGCTTGGCTCAGGAACAGTAATTACGTAAGGAGCTGTGCATGAGCATGTCTTTTAAATGACTTTGTACTACAATTATTGATTTACCATTTAAGAGTTGGGTTCATTCCAGGGTAAAGAACTTAAAAAGGAGCCAACAGATTAGAACAAGCTATTTATCCATTTGAGGAGGGGACAGGTCACCACTTTGATACAAGAGACACGTGACCACCAAACATCAGCCAACAAGGGGCTAAATCCTGCACCCTTGAAGAGAAGAGTTTTGACACCAACTTCAGCAGGGGCAGGATCATGCCCAAAACTAGAAAAACACCCACTCAGCTCAAATTCCAGACAAAAGAAAAGCCCACATTTTTAACAGTGTGAATGACAGGACTAGAAAAATCCACCTCAAAATGGCTCAAAATCCACCAATTGGCAGATGAATCCGAAATTAAGCGAAAGAAGAATTTCTTAACACGAAGCCCATGAAAATCTGAATGAACATTATGATGGATGTGGCTAGCCAGGGGAGGTCCACTTTTCACAGTATTAATTACCAGCAAACCAATTAGGGACGGAGACACCCCCCCACACACACCAGAAATTCAGTCATTCCTGCGGATTCCAGATGGAAGCTTGCTAATACTCCAAGTCAAGACTTGGGCATGCCTGAAGAGGCCCCAGATGGAATAGGGTTGCTAAGTGGGTGCTATGGAAGGTCTTGGAACAGACAAATGACTTAAAAAAACACCTCTCCAAAGGCCACATCCTTTTTCCCTCCCTTTTTACTGCCTTAGCCCCCACCACAGGAGTGAACTATTTGATAGAGGCCTAAAAGCCAGAGTTTTCTGCCAAACTTTTGACCCTGCTATTTTTTAACTCATCTAGCCTTAGATCTACTACTTGTCTCTTGTTCAGAGGGAGACTGGATAGCCTGTACCAAGCCAGTTGTGCAACACTTCAGAATGGGGCGGGGGAAAGAGATGATTACCAACTAAACCCAAAAAGCAGGTTTCACATGGTACAAAATCAGGCTTACAAGTATTTATTTTGAACCCTCTGGGCACAGTTTTGCTCTCTCATACCTGTACAACTCCCTTTGAAATCAGCAAACTGCATGCAAAGAGACCATCAGACAAAAGTGAGACCTCAAAGCACACTCAAATAGGGGTACACCGCAGGCATTACCTTCACATGATAATGAGCATCCAGCAGGATGTTGGCAGGCTTGAGGTCCAGATGGAGCAGTGGTGGGGACATGCAGTGCAGGAAGTTCATACCCACAGCTGTCTCATGGATAATTCGAAAACGTAGCTCCCACGGCAGCGGTTCTGAGGCCAGGAGCTTTTCCAGTGATCCTGTCTCCATGTATTCCATGACCAAGCCAACAGGTTCTTTACAGATACCATACACAGGAAGAATGTAGCGAAACTTTGCCATTTCCATCTTCTTGGCTTCTTCCAATAGCTCCATGCGCTCCCTGGATAAAATAGAACACACCATACAGGGTTCAATGGTCATTCACAAAACACTCATCTCGTTCTGACAAAGTACCTTTGCCCATTAGCTTACAGGATTTGAAGAGTGTATTTAATAATCCTTACTTGGTTGAGCCTCAGATGACATCCAGTATCCATAATTAGTGTTAAGTCCATTCGTCCACTGATTACATGCACAGCACTTGCTTTTAACAGAGCACATTTAAGATTTACCATAAACTTAACTCTCTTGGCTATTAAAATAATTACCCTCTTGTGAATCATAAGACAAGCTCACTTCTAATGGTGATAGGCCAGTATTGCTCAGATTGCCTTGCTACACGTAAGTAACCAAAGCTATATTAGCTCTGGTTATATTAGGGACAAAAGTCTCAAACTAATTCCTCAGAGAGGGGTGTTTTTCTCAGTTAGATAAATACAGTCCCATGAAAGTCCCCTTCCCAACATGGACCAGCCAAGTTCAGTTTGTTATTACAGTGCTCCAGCTCTAGCTAACACTGAAAATATTGACCTTCATTTTAAGTCAGCAAACCCACTTGGGTAGGTATCTAATGTATTAAGACTTGTCACCACACTGTGCAACACATTATTTACAAACCATGTGCAGTCTGACCCCATGAGTTGCTCCTTTTAAAGTCAATGGGAGTTGAGGCCATTCATTACCTCCCAGAACAAGATCTCACACTGCAAGCAATAAGGCAAAAGACAGACTGCTGATTTCACAATCTAGTCATTCATATTTGTTTACCTAAAGTTGAGACCAAAGCTGACAATACAAAGGTCCCTGTTCTTAGTTTTATATAAAGGACAGAACCAGAAATAGAGAGGGTCATCTGTTAGGGAGGAATACAACCAGAAATTAACAATAGGACAACATACTGTGCAACTTTGGCTCATGGGTAATAATAAAACCAGGTTGCTTCTGTTCTCCAAGCAACAAAAAAGGGGTATAAAAGTCATGTATCATCAGAAGCTCTTGCTCCATGCAAGCCCTTGCAACATACATGGGCTATCCAAGTTGGGAGAACTTTAGCTGCACTAAGGAGTGAAAGTTTGAGTTCAGTAATTTCTAAATGCAACATCTTATGTTCTTAAAACCTTTGTGAAGCATTTTGGAAGATGGACTATAAAAATCAAACATGCAAGAATAGATAAAACTGCATTTTGGTTCTTCAGCATGGTGGATTTGAAGCACTGGTCTCCCCGTAAAATGCAATGAAAATGTGGACTTAACAAAAACTGTTTTCAAACAACTTCTCACTAAAAACTTTGAAAGTGTTAAAATGCAGAAAATTCCTACTATCTCTACTATGGTGTCTACGCTGTCACTTTCAATGCTAAAATTTTAGTCACTCAGGGCTGTAAAAAAAAAAACCACACACACCCTCACTCCTAAGTGACAAAAAAAAGTTTTAGCACGGAAAAGCACCAGTATAGACAGCGCTTTATCACTTAGAGCTGCACCTCCAGGGATAAAGCTATCACCACTCGTTTGATGGGGGGGCGTGATTTTTAATCACTGAGAGAGCTCTCCCCTAGCAATAAAGTGTGACTGCCCACCTCACCGCACAGCTGCACTGTAACATGAACAGTGTAGACATACTGCAATTCTTGTGTGGTTTGTCACTTCAGTCAATTAGAACCAGCAGTTCTGATAAATGCCCAGGGCCAGGTTCCAAGCTGGTGGAAGTCAGCAAAGCTCTCGACTTTAATTTAAAAATATCAATTTAGATGATCCGATGGTTTGGTCCTAAGTGTGTTGCACACTTTATGAAGCAATTATTTAGAACCTGGCTTTTGAATCACAGGTGATTCACCTACCACGCAGAAAAGTTACGTGCTGATAGAGCTTATAAAGAAAATCACTTAAAAGAAACTTAGCTACTTCTTATGCTATGATTCACGTGCAAGGAATGGAAAGATCCAAGAAATTCCACAGCAAACGCCATGGCTGCTAATGCAACCCTGTAAAATGTGAAAAGGCGGTATTGAGTCGAGCAGGGTCTATCTAGTCCACTACTCTTCTAGAGTAGGAATTTGAATTCTTCTAGCGCAGAAGAGGATCATTATTCTGCTAGGGAAAGGACAGTTATGCTATGAAAACAGATTAACAAAATCAAGTCATGCTGAACACTTACTGTGGTCCAAGTATTTACCCACTGATTTTAGGAATCAACATTGTAACAAAACAGAAAAAATGTAAAAGTTCAGGTTTTACACTGTCCAGCAGATCACAGCATAAGGCTGTCTTGAACCAAGCATTCAGCTACATGAGCCATGTGACTCTTTGCCCACCATTTTAAGTGCAAATGGAGGCTCCAAATCAGAGATTTGAAATCCGAATTACAGTGTTCACAGAGCAGGTGACCCAAGCAGTGGTGGATTTAGAGTTAGTGGTGCCCTGCGTGTGGCTTCATTTTTTCCCCACCTCGGGACCCAGCAAAGAAAAAACAGTCTCTTATCTTTCCTCCATCCCCATTATTCTATTCTTTTTTCTTCATCCTCCTCCTATATAAGCAATAGGAAGGAACTGAAAATAAAGTGAGGTAGCTTGATTCGGGCAGACTCCGGAAGAAAGGTGAGGGGTGGGCTGGGCTGGAGGAGGGGGTTGGGGTGTCAGAGGTGCAGGTCCTGGGAGGAAGTTTGGGTGCAGGCCAATGGGAGCTGTGGAGTTGGCACGTGTGTGGAGCGTGCGCACACACACGCACACACACACACACACACACACACCAGGGGCCGCAGGGACACGCCAGGGGAGCAGCATGTGGCGTAGGGAGGCAGCTTAGGCAGGGAGCCGCCTTAGCCCTGCTACTGGAACGTCTCTGCACACCCCTTGGAGACCGGGACAGGAGCAGCCTCTCCTTCTCCCGCCTGCCCCCCTCCCCCCCCCCCCCAGGGTGGGGGGCATGCAGAGATGGGCCAGCTGCCAGCCGCTTCCAGGAGCGGCATGGAACCACTTGCCACAGCATGGAGGTAGCCTGCCAGCCTGCTGTGCCACTGGCCAGGACTTGCGGGCAGGTTGTCAGATGAGATTTGTCCTGTATTTTGAGGTCTCCCTGTTTGTTTCATGGTAAATCCACCTCCGGACCCAAGCAAGGTAAACATTGGCTACAAAATTAAATATCAACAATACTTCTTAACAGATTTCAGGTGCTGGCCATCAACCTACAAACTAAGCCTTTAAGATTAGCAGCCATGTTAGTCTGTATCAGTAAATAAGACGAGGAAGACTGAAATAAACAGCCTTGAGGCTTTAATACTTTTCAATTGAAGATCTTAACATCTTATCTTGAACTATTTCTCCACACTCTGGGGCAGAAAGAAATTCCATTGGGTTGTTCCTGGGAAATGTAAGTGAATCAACATCAGTCATTAAAACTAAAAATGCAACTGGTAACTAAAAATCCTGTCTAGCAGACGTAACAATCCGGTGTGGTACTGTTGAGTGATGAGTGACTCGCAGTTAGCAGGAAGAAGACACTAACCTAATAGCCAAGTTTTTAGAATTGGAATCTTATGTGAATTTTTCTTCTTTTAAAAAAAAAGTGTGTTTTTTTTGGAGAGGAAGGAAGGAAAAGCTGGAGTGCAGAGAAGGAACCTCTCCTCTATTATCCATGTTGGTTCTTGTTACTGCCTTCAGCAATTTTCCTTTGAGATAATTGCCTTTGTAGACAAGCACGGAGGCTGCTCTTTGGCATGCTGCAAGGGAGCTCCCATGAACAGAGCAACCAACTCCTTGCCCTCAAGCCACATACATAGCCAGCATAATTCATCAGGCTTGAGCTAGCTTTGGAGTCTAAAAGGTGTAAAATCTGTCTGAACACTCCAAGGTGGAATTAGCAAGAATCATCCAGCAACTACTTTTAACCATATAAATAGAGCCACTGAGACACATTGACAAATATGGGGTTTCTTGGTTATGGAGGGATCTGAAGTTACACCAAGATCAAAGATTCTGCCTTCCAACACCTCCCCTATGGGAGGGTAACCTCCCTGATTAGTTAGTGCTCAAAACGTTTTTTAAAAAAGTGGATTTGGGTGCCCAACTTGAGAAGCCCTAAAGGATTTTCAGCCCCACTCCACTCTTTTGCAATCCACTCCAAAAGGAGCAAGGCTGTGCCAAATGTCTCCTCCATCACAATACAGACCCTCCCTTAAAACACACAAGAGACAGACCCAGATGTTAATTGACTGCCCACAAGGGCTGATCAAAAACAGAAGTGATCTGCAGTGATTTGAAGAAACTTGATGACCCATTGTTCAATTTAAGTCCCCCTCCCAGTCATTTTATCAAGACAACCTTGATTATTTCCCTTGTATTGTAGTCAGAATAAAAAGCCATTTGAAAACATCTATATTGGCATTTATCTCCTTTTGTTATATTTCTCCTCACATTGACCAAGTAATCCTTGCAGTTACGCATTTCCTGAGAGGAATCTAGACAAAGTTAACTATTACTGCAAACACAGATAGTGATCCAGAGGGAAGTCAGAAAGAAAGAATCAGGAGTATTAATCTCTAGACAACCTAAATGAGCAAAACAGCTGGAATGCTCTTCGGCAAGGAGAGACCCATCCCATTTACAAAAATTCCATCACACAACTCTCTAGCAAGGAATATCATCAGAATAAACTGTCATTGGCTGAGGAGTGATCCAGAAGCAGGACAATTACCTCCTAGCAGCTTTTGAAATCTGTGTTTTACGTACTAATCCTGTCAACCGTGTCATGCCACAATACCCACATCTGACACATCCGTCTTCCGCTGCTCATTTCAAGCTTTTCAGCAGCACAATGTTTTGAAAGACTTATGGTTGAATATATGGTATTACTAACATCTTATTGACCCTCAAAATGGAACATGGACAAAGTAGAGAATACAATGCTTTTTTATTGTGTTACCACATATTTGCGGCCAAAAGATTCCTTCATTCATGTTAACAGTTCTCAATCCATTCTACACTGGTAGACTCAAACACTGTTGGCCATACAGGTTCACTATGGCACTGTAAATAACCTTCCCCCCCCCCCCCAACTTAGTGGTAGTTAAAGACAGGAGACTGAACCTTAGCTAGGGCATGAACATTGAACTTCTACCCACACACTCACCAGAGATTGACAGAAAGGAACTTTGTTCACTTTTACATCCAAACTACAATGCAGCATTCTTTACCAGTAGGATGTTTCCTACTACTATGAGCCCAGATCCCACATTAGTAGGTGTGTGGTTTAAATTGAGACGGTTCCTTTTTCCTCAGAACCCACAACAGAGAGTCAGATACCAATACATGCAGTCAAAAAGTCCCCTTTTGTGACCTTTACATACACAACCTATAATGGGAATGAGATATCTTCAATAAACAAGTGCATATAAGAACTTCTAGGTTTTTCACTGGGAGTTTATTCCCCTTTGCCTAGGATAGACCCATGTAAAAGCCATTCTAGCCACAGGGCTAATAAAACTTGCTTCATCCAACACTAGTTCTTCAGATTAGCTTGCTCTACTTCTTGCTTGGGCTTCCTTCCATTGATCCTCTCTCTCCTTTAGAGAAGAAACTCATAATAGGCCCAATTCTACCCCAGATACATATGTACATCTCCCATTAAAGTCAACTCAGACAATAGGTTTCTAGGAACGGAATTTGGCTCAATATCCCCCAAGACGACTTGGCTTTGAAGGAAAAAGTATATTTGGCTGCACACTTACTCCTCATTAAACCTCACCTAGCTCAATAATCAGAGAATTGCCAAACTACCACCACCAGAATTTATCTACAGAAATGCAGCAAAGACAGAGATGTTCCCAATAAGACCACATTCCATTACTACAGACCCAGGTTTTAAATTTGGTACCAAGCCAGTTAAAATAATTCTTTATTACAAACATTTCCTGGAGCTTTTCCAAATTTATTTTTTAATTTTTAATCTATTTTTTAGATTACAAGAAGAGGACTAGACCAGTTAATAATGGTTATTAACCCAAGGACTACTCAGGCTAGTTTGAACTAGCCTTAAAATCTGTAACTGAAGAGTTAGTGTTATATTTTGTATTGCCTCCCCCCAATCCCACCCCAAATTTCTGAGCAATACAACAACTTAGAAAAGCCTCAAAAGGAAATCCACTCATTTACTGGCAGCGTTACTTCTACAAGCTCCTGAAAGAGATTTGGTGGCATGCTGAGAGACTCATAGGAACAGTCAAATTAAATTCAACCTTAAAAAACCCAAAACAATCAAGTTTTCAATACCCTAGGCCACCATAAACATTTATTGGAGAAAACTTGTAATGGAAGAAGAGTTTCTAAAATAAGCACATTCCTCTGCAATTTTTTATATTATTTTAACACCTAGGAGCTGTAGTCATGGCTCATGGCCCTATTGTGCTAGGCACTGTACAAACAGCAAACAAATGACATTCCTTGTCCCCATGGAACATGGACAAGGACTTGTCTCCACATACAGCACGACAGTAGTGCAGCTGTACCAATGCAACTGCAGCACTTCAGTGAAGACGCTTCTCCCTTTGACATATAGTTAATCCACTTCCCCCAAAAGCCAGTAGCTATGGGAGAGCTTCTCCCCTTGACATAGCACTGTCTGTGTGCGTGTGGAACTACATTGCTCCGGGATACAAGTTCTTCACATCCCTGAGCAACAGTAGTTATACCAATACAGGGCTGTCTGTGTAGACCTGGCCTAGGTGACAAAAGACAATTAGCTAGACAGACAGATAGGAGGATTACAAGTAAACAATGAGACAGTATTGGTCAGCATTATAGGCTGTGATCTCGGCATACCAGCAGCCTAGTTGTTGTTAAGTTTTTTTGTAGGCATTGAGGCAAAGTGTTGGAAACCCAAACACTGCAGCACTGAACCTGAAAGTGAAATTGTCTTCATATATGTTCACCTTACAATATGCAAAGAAACAGTGAAGAATAAAAATTAATATCCAATGTAATAATCTAAAACAACGTTAATATTAATGACTGAGGTTGTAAGACCTAACTAGGAAATGTATCAGCTTTGAAAGTCTTAACCAATACACATGGAATTTTAATTTACAACACATTTTTCAAGTTAAGAGCATCCATTTAATTGTTTAACTACTTTGAAAATCACTGGATGAAAGAGGTTATCCAATTGCAAAGTAGAATATCAAATATGAAGACCGACAGTGAAAACTCATAGAAAGTTAAGAAATTTCCCCATGTCAAACCAGGAGACAGTTTTATTTACTGTTAAAAATCCTTAAATCTAATATTTGAATACTGGTTCTCTCCAAATTCCTGAGCATCTGGAGAGAATAAAAGCAGCAGCAGGTTAAGTAAATGAAAGTGACAGTCCTTTAGCCTAATCCAATACTGAAAACAAAACAGGTCTAGCAAATTTGCCAATTCTAACAGTGTTATTTTCACTTCAGTTGAACACAAAATAAAAAAAAGCCTAAGCAATTGTTTGAGTATACCTAATCAAATTTATCCTTTACGTTTTTCGGTGGTGTTCTCTTTTATTGAATCATCTGCAACTTTTTGGCCCATTTTAATCTTAAATTCTTCTATTCTGACTTAACACTTACCACCTCAGGACACCACTTGGTGCGGGAGACCATGGGCATCCACCCAACACAGGGCCAACACACTTCTTCCACCCAACACACTTCTTGCCCCTCCCTCCGTGCAGATCCTGAGCCTGCTGCGATTCTTAGGAAGGGAGCGAGTGCGCCATGGAGGTGGCTGGCTACCCATCTCACAAGAGAGGAGGGCTCCTTGAACGGAGGTCTACACTATACACTGTTAGTGGGGGGGAAATCTGGCCTAGAACACTTCCAACACTCCACAAGAGTGCCCTACACCGGGTTACACCTAAGCTAGGGTCTTGTCTACAGAAGAACCATTTTTATTGACAAATTTGTTCCCTAATGAGGGCATGAAACAGCTAGTATAAAAGGAACCAAAAAATGGAGTACAAGAGACAGGTGACCCTTTCTTCCATTGCCAAGGAATACACTGTCCTCTTCCAAGGGGATGTGGCCCCTACCCACGCACAGACCCCAATCCTAAAGATTGTGCATACCAGTCCAATGAAGCAAAGCCACGTCAAGCAGATTTAATGCTTCACAGCAGCTCCCAGAAGTGGCTGAAGCTAGCACAGTTTACAGCTATAACAAAACAGCACCTGAGGTCCCATCCAGACTGTAAAGTCAACCATGCAAACGAACCCGGTTTCAACATGGTAAAGCCGACCTAGTTAAAAGATGACTATCTTGAAGCTGGACGGGAACAGATTCGGCAGTAGCCACGCCCTAACCCTGCCCTTACCATGTCACAATCTGGTCCCTCAGCACAATGAGTTTTACCAGGAAAATGGGACAAAAGAAGCTCCACCTCACATCCGGCTCCTTCCTCATTTGCACTTTGAATGGAAAGTGCCAGAGCACTTCCCGCTCACTGCCGCCTTTTGTTGACCTCTTGAGCAGCAGCGGGTGGAGCCCATTAGCAGCACAAGCCAACACATGCCTGATTAAGGCAGGGCAGAATACTTTGGCAATGGCTCCCAGCTAATAGGCAAAAGCCATACGGAAATGAGCTAATGCAGGGGGTCTCAAAGTGTGGGGTGGGACCCCTCAAGGGGTTGCAAGGTTATTAAATGGGGGGTCGTGAGCTGTCAGCTTCCTCCCCAAACCCTGCTTTTTCTCCAGCATTTATAATGGTGTTAAATATATTAAAATGTGTTCTTAATTTATAAGGGGGGGGGGGTCGCACTCAGAGGCTTGCTGTGTGAAAGGGGTCATCAGTACAGAAGTTTGAGAACCACTGAGCTAATGCAATATTCTTAGTCTGCCTCAAGTGGCAAAGCAGCATAGCCAGTGCCTGAAGGAAACCAGCCAGCACAGTGCACACGAGACAAAAGCTGTTGGCCTTGTCCTCATGCAAGCCCCTTGCCTCATGCAAGCCTCCAGAGCCTGGCAGCACCGCCACAATGCCATCCAGAACCGACTGGTGAAAGCCATCCCACCGTCCCTGGGGAAGATCTCCGTCAACTCCGCCATCCCGAACGTCACGGTGCCATTCGAAAACCGGTCACCGGCCTTCCACGAGGCCCGAGCTCGGAAGATGTTGAAGTACAACCCCGCTGGCTGACACCCTGAGAGCGCAGGGCTATGAGGTGCAGCTCCACGCCCTGATTGTAGGAGCCCTGGGCGCATGGGACCCCTGCAACGAGCCGGTACTGAGAGCGTGCGGCATCGGTCGGCGCTACGCCCGGCTCACGAGACAGCTCATGGTGTCAGATACCATCAGGTGGTCCAGAGACATATACACGGAACATCGCCAGTACCAGGTCGAGTAGCCGAGACCGCCGACCAGGGAAACAACCCACCCACCCCTTCCCTGACAAACAGAGGATGCACCCCACCCATGTACTTATTGCCTGCACCACCACTGTCTCGGACTTTCACTACACCCCATGGGTGGCGTACCCGAACACACCTATAGACTGACTCTTTAAAAAACTCCCACACCCCAATCTGGATCTATGCTGGGTATGAGATATGCATGTGCCTTGTAAAACCTGTACCTACTACCTACAATCGCCCATAACTCCAGCCTGACTCCAGATGTCCAGTACCTTACCTATCAATCTGTGTATGTTTTCATGTTGAACATTAGCTTTAATAAAAATTTTAACTCTGAAGATGGCCACATATACACTGGAAAAGTTTAGCAGCTGGGGAAGGTCTTCACTCTGTTTAATCACAGTTTCTACATACCCTGTTTGCACACCTGATTAGAATATAGGCTCCATTCACATTTTTTTGGCCAAACTAACTATATTATAGCCAAAGTTTGTAAAAAGTCAAGTGTTCTGGCCCATAGCTCTGACCTAAACTGCTTTTTGTTTAAAACCAGTTTACAGTGGTAGAGCAAACTGTGTGATAAATCCAGTCTGTCCACGGCAGCACTGAAATTGTGCTTAAATGCAAGTATGGTTGATCCTGGGTAGCCCAGCTCAAAAATTTAAGCTATTAGGAGAGAGAGTCAGTCAAATAGGGTCTTGCTAATTCCTCTTACATTTCACCACTATGTTACATACTGTACCTATAAAGTCACAAGCTATTCTCTCATCCACAGCAATAATATTTATATTCAGGAGACTAAGAGTCCTTGATATCTATTATAATAAGCCTGATGCCTACAGCAAAGGAATTCTGTGACAGCAATGGCAGTCAGCCTCAAGTAGGTGTGGACAGCTCTCAGCCCTACTGAAATTGCTCTACACTTTTAAAGATCCAACCTGGGTCCCTTGCTCTGAAGTCAAAGTAATGGTGTTCTCCACATGGGAGTTCCCCCAAGATCAGGGCTGGCTCTTTAACATGCAAGAGGTAGTATGTAAGCATTCCACAAGGACCCCCATTTTCCTAGCATATGCTTAAAATACCTTTACAAAAGGAGGGATAGTTGAAGTGTCTCCTAGAAATAGAGGGGAGGAAGGGAAGATAAGAAACTTGCTCTGGATGTTGAAGAGTTAGACCAGTGGTTCTCAACCAGGGGTCTGCATATCCCTGAGGGTATGCAGAGATCTTCCAGGAGATACATCAACTCATCTAGATATTTGCCTAGGTTTACAATAGGCTATATGAAAAGCACTAGCAAAGTCAGTACAAACTAAAATTTAATACAGACAAATGAGAAAGTAAGCAATTGGTCAATACTAGTGTGCTGTGACAATTTTCTTTTTTTATGTCTGCTTTTGTAAGCAAGTAATTTTAAAAGTGAGGTGAAACTTGAAGGTACACAAGACAAATCAGACTCCTGAAAGGGGCACACTAATCTGGAAAGGTTGAGAGCCACTGAATTAGAGCATCTAGAAGGCTGAGCCACAGGAGTGGACATTAACTGATCTCGACTGGTAGTTTCCCTGTTCTACAATGTCTATTGTGGAATGAATATTTTTGAATCTAATTTCTTTATTTCTGAAAAGCACACTCGAACCTTGCAAATTTACAATAGTGACCAAGAGAGCAACTAAGAATTACTAAATAGCAATTTTAATTGCATCTCATGATTTGTTTCTTCTTAAAGTCCTAGCTCCTGCAGTCATGTGATTATTGGGGTTGTCAATTAATCACAGTTTTAATCGCATCATTAAACAATAGAATACCAATTGAAATTAAATATTTTTAATCTTTTTCTACATTTTCATACATATATTGAAATTGAAATCAGTGTATATTTTATTACAAATATCTGCACTGTAAAAATGATAAAAGAAATAGAATTTTTCAATTCACCTCATACAAGTACTGTAGTGCAATCTCTTTGTTGCGAAAGTGCAACTTACAAATGTAGATTTTTTAAATTTTTTAAACAGAACTGCAATCAACCTCAGCCTTCTAAGGGGAGCAGTAGAGGCAAAAGACGTATCTGGCTTCAATACTAGGCTTGATAAGTTTATGGAGGGGATGGTATGATGGGATAGCCTAATTTTGGCAATTAATTGATCTTTGACTATTAGTGGTAAATATGTCCAATAGCCTGTGATGGGATGTTTGATGGGGTGGGATCTGAGATACTACAGATAATTCTTTCCTGGGGGTCTGGCTGGTGAGTCTCACTCACATGCTCAGGGTTTAGCTGATTCCTTCCCGACCCCAAATATGGCAATTTTCCTCCAGGGCAAATTGGCAGAGGCCCTGGGGTTTTTTCGCCTTCCTCTGCAGCGTGGGGCATGAGTCACTTGCTGGAGGATTCTCTGCACTTGAAGTCTTTAAACCATGACATAGGTTAGGGGTTTATTACAGGAGTGGGTGGGTGAGATTCTGTGGTCTGTGTTGTGCAGGTGGTCAGACTACATGATCAGAATGGTCTCTTCTGACCAGAAAGTCTATGACTAACAATGTAAAAAACTTCAGAGCCTACAAGTCCACTCAGTCCTACTTCTTATTCAGCCAACTGTTAGGACAAACAAATTTGTTTACAATTACAGGAGATAATGCTGCCCTTTTTATTATTTATAGTACTACCAGAAAGTGAGAACAACCATTCTTGCTAACTTTTGTAGCCAGCATTGCAAAGTATTTACATGCCAGATATGCTAAACATTCGTATGCTCCTACATGCTTCAGCCACCATTCCAGAGGACATGCTTCCATGCTGATAATGTATTAATTACATTTGTGATTGAACTCCCAGGAGGAGAATTGTAGGTCTCCTGTTTTGCTTTACCCACAATCTGCCATATATCTCATGTTGTAGCAGTCTCAGATGATGACCCAGCACATGCTGCTCATTTTAAGGACACTTTCACTGTAGATTTGACCAAAACAAAAAGAACGTGAGATTTCTAAATGTAGCTACAGCACTCAACCCAAGGTTTAAGACTCTGGAGTGCCTTTCAAAATCATGCATCCGACGAAATGGGTATTAGCCCACAAAAGCTTATGTTTCAATACTTTAGTTAGTCTTTAAGGTGCCACAGGACTCTTTGTCACCTCCAAAATCCGAAAGGGACAAGGTGTGGAGCAGGTTTTCAGAAGTCTAAAAGAGTAGCACTCCTATGCGGAAACTACAGAACCTGAACCACCAAAGAAGAAAATCAACCTGCTGCAGGTGGTATCTGACTCAGATGATGAAAATGAACATGCATCAGTCCGCACTGCTTTGGATCATTATCGAGCAGAATCTGTCATCAGCATGGATGCATGTTCCCTGGAATGGTGGTTGAAGCATGAAGGGACATATGAATCTTTAGCACATCTGGCATGTAAATATCTTGCTATGCTCGCTACAACAGTGCCATGCGAACATCTGTTCTCACTTTCAGGTGACATTGTAAACAAGAAGTGAGCAGCATTATCTCTTGAAAATGTAAAGAAACTTGGTTGTCTGGGTGATTGGGTGAACAAGAAGTAGGACTCAATGGACTTGCATGTTCTAAAATTTTAGATTTATTTTTGAATGCAGATTTTTTTGTACATAATTCTACATTTTTAAGTTCAACTGTCATGATGAAGAGATTGCATTACAGTACTTATTAGTTTTGAATAAGAATTGAAAAATACTCTTGTTTTATTACAGTGCACTTACTTGTAAACAAAAATAAATAGAGAGTGAGCAATATACGCTTTGTATTCTGTTGTAATTGAAATCAATATATTTGAAAAAGAAAACATCCACAAATATTTAAATAGATGGCATTCTATGATGAACAGCATGATTAATCACACAATGATTAATTTTTAATCACTGGACAACCCTAGTGATAATATGAGAATCTCCACTTCATTTAAAAAAAAAAAGTTTTGAACCTCATAGTTATGAAGAAAAGTTTGAGTGACATGACATGAATATAATTCAAGGGCTCCATGACCAAAACAAAGCACACCTTCCCTCCCCCCAATCACATGATATTTTGGTGTCTGATTCATGAACACACTACTGTTATAGCTGTGTTAGTCCCAGAATATTAGCGAGACAATGTGGGTGAGGTAATATCTTTTATTGGACCAACTTCTGTTGGTGTCTCAGCACAGAAGTTGCTCCAATAAAAGATATTACCTCACCCACCTTGTTTTAGGATTTCTGAACAATTGAGAAGGACAATATTGGAACAGTTACTCTGACATTTTCAGAGTAATAAAGTCTTCATAATGAAAACTTACTACAGCACTCTGTTAATTCACACCACACTCAATAGTAAAGCTGTTCTACTGCACCTCCCCCATTAACAGTGTTCTCAAAGAGAGTGGGGAAGATTTCCAAAAGTGACTGGTGATTTTGGAGGGCTCAACTTGTGACTTTAAAGAGCATGATTTTCAGACAACTCCAAGCACCACTAGCCGAAAAACGTGGCCCTGTTAAAGTATCTGAAGTTGGGCACTTAAGATTTTTGCCCATCTACAAAAGCAAACAACATAACTGCGGGTAGTTCATACTTAAGTATTTGGCTCAAGCAACTTAGATTTTGTCAGTAACTACACACCAACCTTTTAGAACTGTACTACTGTTCTAAAAATTACCAACTGATACAAAAAAGGGTTCTATGTAACAAGATTGCTCCAAAATCTACCGTGGCCTATTTTTAAAACCTCTACATCGTTCACCAGCAGACTGTGGATAATAAATATGAACGACTACGAAATGCCCCTTGAGCACAAGGCTAAAATCCTGAGAAGCAGAGAAGTGCCTACAGGATATAAACTCCTAAATCAGCATTCCCCATACACAGCTGTCCAAACGGGACTTCTTTTCCTCCTGCACAGACAACTCCTTTCTGCCAAAGCCACCCCATCCCCACCTCTCTCCTTACAGCTCTCAAATGCCCTGCTGAAGGGCAGGCAAGTTCAGCACTGCAGGCTAACAAGCTTTTTCGTTTTAGCATCTGCTGTTGTCGTCAAAACATTTTGCTTATTAAAGCAAATTGCACGTACCTATTAGAGAGAACGGTCGCAATTTAACTACAATATACATAAAATAAAGAAATAAAAAATCCACAGGAAACAGGGTGTGGAATTCTTTTGCAAATCGCTTTCCCTTGCTAGTAACCAGACATTTCATCCGAGATCGTAAAATGGAAATCTTGGCAGTTAACAGAAAGGAGTTAGTACCTGAAGCGATCTACACTTGCTCCTACAGTCCCTGGCAATTTGTGATTTTACAGACATTTTTCGGTTTTACGGCGGGTTTTTCTCCCCACTCTTGCTGAGTCGAAGTCACACAAACAGGAGAAACTGACCAGAGACAGAGGAAACTGTGGAATTGAACTGTGTATGAAGGGCTCTGCACATACACAGTGCAAACAACTCAAAGGAGAGATTAGAGGGGAAATATTTCTCTCTTTCTGTCCCAGCAGTCTTGAGTGTTACCTTTTAACAACAGCGGAAAGATGTAGACCGAAGTGTGAATTGGAAGCTAGCAGACTGTCTCCCTTTCAATGGAAGTAATTGCACACACCTTTTTGTAGACTTTCCTGTCAAAAATCTCAAAACTATATCAGCAGACGAGTCTCTGCGGATGTCAGTAACAAAGAGCTGCACTGATCAAACTTGCTTCATTTGCTGCAAAAGCCAAACGGGTGGAAAATAACCCGGTCATGTTCTACTCCCCTGCCACCTTCAGCTTAGCGTTCCAGGTGCAACAGTCTCACTCAAAAAGAATTTCAGTTTTTCAGTGCATTGCTGGAATGACGAACATGCTCTTCAGACCACCACAAGCCTCAACATTGTAATTAAAAAGCCCTTCTGGATTTTTGCATAGTCCAACGGCCGCACGATGAATTGCAACGACTGCAACATCGTCTCCACAGAAGCGATCGTGGAAAATGAAACTATGCATAATTTTAAAAAGTCACATTAAAGAGACCGGCAGATTAATAGATTATACCCTGATTTTGGATAAAACAATACCAGCCCTTTTACATGAGTCATCGCAAATGCTCACTTCCTACAAGCAAACCTTTTATTTAAGAGAGAACGTTCAGGGCTTTTCAGCTGTCAGCTGGAACTCTACATGCCAATTTCACACAGACACCTCATCGCCTGCACTTGTGCTCACACAAGTACCACGAAGGTATGAACAATTCACAATGTAATTGGGACAGACACTTACTTTTCATCCACATGAAGGCTTGGGGAGCACTTGATAGCTAGCCATGTTTTCCACTGTGTATGTCGCACTTTGTAAACCTGCCCAAATCCACCCGAACCAATCTTCTCCCAACTAACAAATTCACTGGAATCGAAGGTTTTCAGCAGCCCCATTTCCCAATGGGAACTGCTTTCTTTTTCCATGGTGTCCTCTTATTCCTCCCAAGCCCAGGGTGATTTCTCCAGTCACTTGAGAATTTCTGACAGACTGCTTCCCTCTCTCCTAGTCACCACTTGTTTGCTGCGCTGCCTTTCCCTACCCAGGTGACTAAGGTATATTCATTAACCAAACAATTACATCACTTCCTGAGTTCACTTCTTGCTGCTATGCTATCTATGTAATCTGAGCAGACACAACAGTTCCAATCAGACAAGCCATTCCAAATGTGGGTGTAGTTAGGAGTATTTACTGGACAGAGGTTGTAAAACTTTTCTGTGAATTTACAGCTATTCTTTTATATTTGCTTTATCTGTCTTATTCTTATTTATAGACGAACATCCCTACATTTCCCTGGAGCACTAAGCAACTTTTTTTTCATTGCAGTCTGTAAAAAGAAAACAAGACTGAATATTCGCCTCATTCTTAACTCAGCATAGTTTCAAGGGCAATGTATTACTGTTATATTCCCCCCCCCCTCACTTAATAGAAAACTGCATGCAGTATGCATGTGTACCAGCATCTGAAAGCAATAGAATACATTAACTATGAAAAATGTAACTTCTTCCTTAGATTTTAAAACTCTGTATGCCCCAATAGCAATATCAGTTAAAAAAAAATAACCTTCTGATTATTTAGTCTTACACATTTGCTTAACTTTATGCATTTGACTATTCCCATTGATTTAAACAGATTTACTCCTGTTTAAAGGTAAACTGCCCTGTTAGTCTTTGCAGGATCAAAGCCAGATTATATTAAAACAGATTTCCTTGCCTAAATTACAAACTTTATGCTATTAAAACTTAATAAAACTAATTTAATGTTCACTCTTTATGCTGCATGTTTCAATGAAAATGTGCTAGTCAATTTTGTGTTTTTTTATAGCCATTTTATAGAAAATATCACTTCCCAGTTCTCAGGCACTCGCACAATGCTAGAATGTTTAGTCTGCAAATATTGCAAGGAATAGATTTTCTCCCCACAGATGTTATGGCCAGAAAGGACCACTATGGTCACCCAGTCTGACCTACTGCATAACACACTCATTGTTGACAAACACTGTAGTGGGGCAGCTGCCCCACTCCAGCAGAAATGGGGTTAAAACAGTTCTGCAAAGGATTGTGGCTGGGGAAAGGCAACCCAGCAGAGGGCTGCAACCATCTACAACACCAGGGGTATGTCTTCACTACAGCAGTAGGTCGATTTCCTTTGTCGATTTTTTTAAGCAGACTGTATAGAGTCGATTTTGTGTGTCCCCACAAAGCACAGCAAGTCGACAGTGTCTGTCCGCACAACTGTTGCAAGCGTTGACATAGCGAGCATTGCACTGTGGGTATCTATCCCACAGTTCCCGGAGTCCCCACCAGGCACCATTTCGAGTGCTGCACTAAGGGTAGGCATTTCATAATTTCGTGCCCTTTTTCCGTGCTGCCGACTCCATTTTGAGCAGTGTACTGTGGGTAGGCATCCCATTATTCGCGCCCTTTCTCCGCGCTTCGCTAACGCCATAGCACTGCAAGCATGGAGCCCGCTGATGCCACCGCTGCAGTACTGGCCGTTGTGAAGACCTCGCGCACTGTTGTGGATTTTATGCTGTACCGTCTGCAGAGGAAGGCGATCCAGAGACAACTGCGCTTTCTGGAACCCGATGACAGTGATGAGGAGGAGATGGACCTGGACGTGCACAGCCTGGACAGGGACACTGACACTGACATTTTTGGAAGTAGGGTGACCGATAATCTGGCAAATTTGGTGGCAATGGGGCAGGCTCATGCTATGGAACGCCGATTCTGGGCCAGGGAGACAAGCACTGTCTGGTGGGATCGCATAGTGCTGTGGGTCTAGGATGATTCCCAGTGGCTCAGAAACTTTTGCATGTGTAAGGGCACATTCATGGAACTTTGTGACTTGCTTTCCCCGGCCCTTCGGCACAAGAATACCAGAATGAGAGCGGCCCTCACAGTTCAGAAGCGAGTGGCAATAGCCCTCTGGAAGCTTGCAACGCCAGACAGCTACCGGTTAGAGTACAAGTTACAAGTTAGAGTATCTACAATATAATTTGGCTATCATTCATAAGATATCTCATCCATCACTTACCAAAACAGAACAGTTGTTATTGTCAGGTCTGCATATACACTTCCTATGACCAACAGTCATTTAAATCAAATTGTGGGGTTGGTTCAGCTGAGTTCTGACAAAAAACAACAACACTTAGATCCACACAAAAATATAACCGTTTAATTATAATGGGACAAATCCTGAAGTTTTTGCTCATGACTTGATCCTGCAAAGACTCTGAGGAGAACCATTGACTTCAATGGATATAAAATTAAGCCCTTTTCAGATATTAATTGAAGTCAATGGAAGTTTTGCCTGAGTGGTAAAACGGGGAACCAGACAGTAGCTGTCTCCTCTGAGTGCAGTTAAGGAGGTTGGGGGCCCCAACAGCCCCCATGGTGGAGCCAATCACTCAGGCCAGGTCTACACCACAAACTTACATTAGTATAACCATATCACTTGGGGTACCTGTTAGGACCGGAAGACATTGTGACGGGCAATCACTAGGAAGTGCAGTTACGCTTCTAAGTCAACTCCAGGAGAGCGCATAATGGTGGTATTATCTGAGAATGACCTTGCTGTTATCTGTGTGTTTGGGTACCAGTTCCCAGCTGCATGAGTGTTTACCCCGTCTGTGTGAGAATGAATGCGTGGGAAACCAAATGGGGAAACTAAGGCAGGACTGCATAACCAACAAGTGTGTAACCAATCAGTTTGTTGCTTGCTATTAATGAGATGAGTATGTATGAGATGCAAATGAGCATGGGTATATCTGTGCTGACACACCTCTTTGGGTTGGGCTTCCTCTTTGGGCACTCTGAACACCGCCCTAAGTGTGTCAGTCATCTTGTATTGCGGCCGTGCTGGCAGATAAGCCCCCCAGCACGAAATGCCGCCCCCTCCAATAAACTCACCACTTTCCAACTAGCCACCTGTGTGAGGCCTCATTTCTCCTGGCAACGAGATAAGCCCCCTGCAACAGTACCCATCTGAGTGACATAGATATACCAGTCTAACCTGCCGTGTAGACAGTGCTATGTCAACAGGAGAAGCTCTCCCGTCGGCATATGAGCATCTACACTAAAGTGCTACAGTAATGCAATGGGAACTTTTTAAATGTAGAACTGCCCTCAGTCAGTCTCTGGGCTTTCCTGAGGGCAGAGACCACTCCGCTCCTTGCATCTTTCTCCTGACCATGGCATATGGGGTAGGAGGCAAGGCCACACTCCATCAAGCCCGGGGGGAATAGCAGAGGGTGTGTTTTCATTGCTTGCTTAGTCACTGGAGATAAAGGCCTAGATTCCCAAAGGGACTTAGGTGGTGTTGCAACACCGCGTGGGAGGACAAGGCAGGAGCCTCCCATGTAACCTTTAGCCCAGTAGTTGGTGTATTCACTGAGGCTGTAGGAGATCCTGGTTCAGTCCCTCCTGCTGCCTGATAAGGAGACTGGAATGGAATAAGGATCTCCCACTGTCAGGTGAGTGCCTAACCACTACCAGGTCTTGTAGTGGTTTTGTTCTGCCTCAGTTAGAGGAATGGCTTCAACAAGAGACACTGAGACCATGTCTACACTAGCACTTATGTCAGCAAAACTTTTATTGCTCAGAGATGTGAAAAAAACCACACCCCTGAACAACATACACTTTGCTGGCATAGGCTCTCGTGTGTACAGGCACTCTCCCATGCACATAGCTACCGCCACTTGTTGAGTTGGTTTTATGTTGACAGGAGAGCTCTCTCCCATCGGCGTACAACGGGTACATGAGTGCTCTTACAGTGGCACAGCTGCATTGGTACAGCTGTGCCACTGTAAGCTTGTAAGTGTAGACATGGCCTGAGAGACCCTCCGATCAGAGTACCCCATACCTCTGTGGTTGGGGAACTCACCTGAGAAGCAGGGAACCCTGTTCAAATCCCTTCTCAGCAGGGGTAATTGAACTGGGGCCCAGAGGCACTGACTTTCATTTTTCTGGGTGGGTCTCCATCCCCACTCCACCCTGAGATTCTGCCACTTTCTCCAAGACCCCACCCTTGTTCCAGCTCTATCTACCCCCTGCTCGCTGCCAAACAGCTGATAGGCAGGTAGCTGGTGGATGTTGAGCAACCACTATTTTTTATGTGGGTGCTCCAGCCCCAGAGTACCCACAAAGTCAGTGCCTATGCTAGGATCTCTCATATCCCAGGTGAGTTCTCTAACCATCAGCCTAAAGGTTATTTTTTTGGGGGGGAGGGGGAGGTCTTGCCTCCTTACCCCAACTGTTGAGTGGAGCTAGGAATGCTCTGAGCACATCTACTGGATAGAGCCCCACAAGCAAGGCAAGTGGAGGTACACCTATCGTCCCTTGGTTTGATGATTGCAGTGAGGTTTAGGAAGGAGACAGAGCCTATGTACTGTTTCCTGGGGCAGGCTTCCAGCTGCCTGAGGCAGAAATGTAGGTGCCTAGAGAACTGTTATAGCAACAATTTAGGTGCCAAGGGAGTTTAGGCACCTACAGAGTTAGGTGGGAGCCTAGCAGGAGTTTTGTGGATCGCAGTGATGCTTAAATCTGGGCCATAAGCACCTAAGTGCCCTTTCAGATCTAGTCCTAGTTCTCTCACTCACATTGTTCAACTCAACGCCATCCCAGTGCAGGGCTGTAGCAAAAAGCTACCAGTTGGCCCAGCTAAAGTCCACAGAAACTGGCGTCTGATTTGGTTATTCTTTAAAATGTCCTGCTTTGTCTGCAGTTAAAAAAAGCAAAGGCCTCACCTGTTCAAGTGACAGCAAAGGTTTTACATCAGTGACACATGCACACACCTGGAGGGGAAATCTCCACTTCCATCCCGGATATTATCTTGCAACCTGATTGGCAAAGAGCAATCTCTACTCAGGCAACACTCTCAGTGAACTCACTGGGAGTATGGGTGTTTTGCTGGAGAAAGAGTTAATACTTTGGGATTTGACCCAAAGTGATGAAGGAAAAGAAATGAGGCAGTAGCAGGGATCATCTGAGATATTGAGGGTGGAGGGACACAGTCTGCAACCTTTGTTATAGATTCTCTTTACTGTGATGCTCTGCTCATGAAAAACATAAAAGGTGTGAAGATCAGGTGATGTAGGGCAACAATCAATGTGCAAATGTCACCTCAGAAAGCAAATCTCTGGGTTTTTTTTAAAGTGAATACCAGACTATTGAGCCTATTGTTATGGCAGCTAGTGTTTGAACTATTTAATCTAGCAAATTAAATATTAAACAGAAAGTGTGTGCTAAGTCTATTCATTAGGGATAGCAGCCCAGTAGTCATCTGAATGAAGCCCTCTTTCCATTTTGTTTTTGCAAAGATCTGTGTTTAAAAAGCAACTGTTGAAGGTATTTTTAAAAAACAGCCTTAAAATGATTCAGGACTTTCACATTTGGGATTGAGGGGCTTGTCTATACACAGAGTAGTTCTTGAATGACTGTTCTTGATTAACTCCATGTGTGGATATGCTCATTCTGAAATGACAATGCCTTGTTTCTGTGGCAGGACCCTAATATTGAACCCAGGTGCCCCAAGGGGCATCCCTAACCTCCATGTCAGAGCAGTAACACTTCATCACCACCCCTTGACCAGCAGCATTAATGCTAAATGTCCACAGCAGCCAAGCCCCTGCTTGGCAGAACAGAAAGCTTTACCAGTGGATTATACAAAGTCCGAACAGGAAGAGGAAGTTGTCTGAGCAACAGGCCATTGCTGCCCAGGCCACCTTGTTGCCCTGCTGTCTCACTTGACTATGCCTTGCCAGCTTGACTGACCTTGCCCCTGCAGCCTGGCCAAGGACCCCTGTGAGAATTCCAACCATTGCCCCAGGCTACCTTTAATACCAATTGATCTCCCAGCTTCCAGACGACATGAGTGCCACTTTGACTCTAGCCTGCTTTGGCCACTGAGCATTGCATCCTGTTACCTTCACAGCATACAGACAAAGAAATTGGATACAAACAAATACTTTTGCTGGACACTTGCAATATAACAATACTAATTATTTAGAATTCAGAACAACACCTGAGGACCCCAAAACACACAGAAAGAGAACAGCCTGCTCTCCCATGCAGAGAAACATTAGTCACCATGCTTTAAACTCTCTTTCCAGACTGTGTGCTAGGCAAACTTTGCTACAAAGCCTCTAACCTGCAAATAGGACACAGAAACCCCTCCTCTCTTAACATGATAGCTCGCAATTTTACATATCCTCAATACTCCATAGTTCCTGCTTGGCTTAATAGTTGAGCATTAGTCCTGCTTGGATTAAGAGTTAATCAGGAACAACTTCATGTGTAGACAAGCTCTTATCCAGCCTATGTAACCACCTTATCTTATTAATGTTACTCTTGCCCTGCCTCCTATTGGTTGTTGAACTACTTGTTGATTCTTGTCTTGAATTGGACCACAGTCATGGAAGCAGATCAGTGCAGGTAGACGTTTGTGCCCTCATAGAGCCCCACTGAAGTCAGAGCAATTTAGAGAATCAGGGCCTTAGACTGTACACTCTTTGTGGCAGGATGTACAGTACCTAGTTCAATGGGGCCAGTGGGCCCTACTCCAATTAATAATAAAGTAAAATACAAATGTTTGCCTCATTGGAATAATTGAGAACATTGTTAGAACGAAGCTAGTTATGATATTTTAATAAAAAATATGAGTTAGCTAGGGGGGAAAAAATCCATCCAGCTGCTCTTAACTGAGAGCTAAAGAATGGCATACTGAAGTAGTGAAGAATCAAGGCCTAAAAAAGCAGCCACATGAAATCAGGTCCTGTCCATTCAGGGATCCGGTGCCTGCCAGCTCTGTCATGTTTAAAGAGGAGTATCGCGAACCAGGTCCCATCACCATTTGTCTGATCAAAACATAAGTCTTCATCCGCAAAAACCCATGTTATAAAATCAGGCCATTAGAACCCAGTTAACATGACGCTGAACCCAGTGCAACCAAAGCCCTAGAAAAACTACACCCACAAGTGATTCTGATGCACCAAAGTTGCTTTATTGTTAGTAGAAAGCTCTCTAAGGTCATGATCCTGCAAAAACACCTGCTTAACTTTATGGTGTCAGAGTTAAAGCAATTTCCTGCAATATCTTACTACATTAGATTTATGTGACATTGTGGGCCAGAGATTATATGTACAGTAGACTCTCGATTATCCAGGATGATAGGGAAAAAAATAATCCTGGTTAATAAAATTCTGGATAATCATCATCCATAGGAAATATGGGGAGGGAGGGTTGGTTCACCAGCCACCCTCCACCTGGGGAAGGGGGTGTTGGTTCACTGGCTGCCCTGATGGTTTGTTTTTTGTGTGTGCTTGGGGCAAAAACAAAGCCCGAGCCGGCCCTGTGGGTTACGTGATTTTTTTTTTGACATCCTGGTTAATCCACAACCTGGTTAACCCAATCCTGGATAATCAAGAGTCTACTGTAAATCCATTTTGGGGGGGGGGGGAGAGGTGGTGATCGCAGTCCGCCAGGAATTTAGAGCAAAGGGGAGTGATTAAGCAAATTCACTCAGGTTGTAGCACCTGTAGAGAGGTACCACCACCTGGAGAGGTTCATGTATATTGGTTTGAAGTGGCTTCTCCAGATACCAAGAGACAAAGAAAGGACTTTTGGATAAAGAGTTTAAATTGACTCAGGGCCTTCTTTCTGATCCAGCAAATGGAGAGGAACTTCTGTCCAAGGCAGAGCCTGAATCCTTAGTGAAGGGCTGGAAGGATGGACACTTGCCAGAACCTGAGGTTGCAGTGAGGAGGTGGTGTCTTTATCATGTGTGTAGGTTCTTGTATTGTTTTAATGTTTTCTTTGTAATGTTTTTACCTTAAGAATAAGCACCTAAGTGCTTGCTTAGAAAGACCTATGCGATAACTTCAAACTGGTGGCAAATACAGCAGTTCATAGCCTTCAAAGAGAGAGCAAAGCACAGACAACTGGCCTGCTTCAGCAGTCTGGCTTGCTGGGGAACTGCCAGCGTAGGCAGAAAACTGTGTAGCCTGGAAATACCCCTGTCAAGAAGGGGAAAGATGCAGGTCTCCGTCCCCAGAGAGGTGATGCCAGAGGAGCCAGCAACCTAGAGCGAGTGCCCTTGATAGACCACAGAGGTGAATATCGGTGCAGTTGCTGTGAACTATGACATAGACAGTGACAGCCTCACAGTGTGTAAAGTTAAGCACCTGCAGGACTGGAGCCTAGAGCTCCAAATAATTTTGTACAGCCTACTTAATCAAGATTACTAGTAAGCAATTACCTTATAATTAGCAAGGAAAATTCCTCCACCTTACTCCTTACAAAACATTCATATTTTACTGTATCCAAAAATAAAGTGATCTAACACTGTTATACCTCAACTGACTTATTCCCATATTGGCTTTATCTTGAACATCATGATGGATGAGTTAGTTGTATAATATCATTTCTTCCTAAATAAAAGCCACAATCAGCAGCTTCGTCCTGGTTTCTAGGAGGGTTTCAGATGATGATCTGCACCAGTGAAGGCTTCAAATAAGATCACAGAGATTTTATTTTTTGCCACCTAAGGGGGAGCCTTTTAGTCTTTCGGGCAATTTCATATGTACGATGTAAATATTTGCATGTCTCAGATGAGAATGATATCCTTTAACAAACACTTCACATGGCATTTTGCTGATAGGAAAGGGTGCCCTTAACACCTATGTAATGCACAGGAACTCTTTGGCCTTAGAGCACTACAATTTTCCAGGATGCCAAAAAAAAAAGTGAATTCTTGAGGGGATGGGGAGAGAGGGAAAGATACATTCACTATTCCTAAAGTGACAGTAGAACTACCTCACTGCAGTCTGGCCAAGGTTCTAGAGCCCAGAAAGCCACCATTTACGCTGTCCAACAAGCTAGTATAAATTACCATAAATACATAGACTTCAATCGTACTATGTATGTGGGAGTAAAGCAGCTGTTTTTCAGCCAGGGTCTTGCACAACACAAACCATGATTTTACATTTCTAACAAAACTTTTCCTCAAAATAGCTGCTTAAAACATTTATTAAATTACATTGTTTCATATATATACTCACTGCACAGAACAATGCATATCACCCAACTAATGGGAAGATTTGGGTTATAATCATAAGCATTCAGTACACCTGCGCCCCTTATAGGCACCTACAGGAAACGGCAGCCTTTTTTATCCGTCCAATTATACCTAACACAGCTGCGCAACCTAAGAAGAAAACAACTTGAAAGTGAAGGCCAAACAGGAACTAATTACAAACACCAGAGCATTCCTGGTGACTTTACTTTTCAGGTTTTTCAGACTGAATGACTAACACAAAGGTTTTGCAGTTTGGAATCACAACATTGTAATGAAATTGAAATTAAAAGCTTTTTTTTCCCCACTGAAGAACTTTTTAAAAAAATACAAGGTACACATTTTTTATATTATATTTTGTTTTGTGTAGTGTAAACAGGCACACAAACAGCTGAAAAAAACAATAAACCCCCAAAACCATCTTCCCTATCAACTGGATCTTAGTACTGGTGCACATGAACAGTAAGAGTAAACAGTATAAACAAAGCCTCTTGAGCTGCACGGGAATTTGTATATGAACACATTATAAAGCTAGAGTATTACAAATCTGATTTGAAAACAAATTTCACTTTCAACTTTCTGAGGCCCCAGTCCTGCAAACATGCACATGGTTCATTTTACTCCTGTGAATAATAGTGAAGTTAAACATGTGTATAACTGTTTGCAGGATGGGGGGAGTATGGTATGATTAATAAAATAATTACGGGAGGAAATAAAAGTATGATTTTCAAAGGAATGATTTCCCTTTGAAAGAACGTGTCATTGCATTGTTGTTGCTCTAACAGACTTGTTTTACCTTACAACAGTACATTGAATAGGATCACATTAACTATTAGCAATTCCTGCAGACTTATAATATACAGTGAGTTTGTAGACTAACTACTCCACTACTCACATTCTTCCTAATACTTGTCTCATGCAGAGGCAGCTTTAGCATGAGTTCAGTTGCACCCACAGAAACCAGGCCCAGATTATCCAGCATGCACTACCAGTGCACTTACACAGGACTTGTCTCTGGTTTGGTCTGGCTGCCTTTCCAACATGATAATGTGGGGAGTGGCTTGCCTGTCCCAGCTGGCCCGTGATCCCATTGTTGCTGCTGCTGGCATGACCACCCCGGGTTGAGGCAATCCACCGAGCCAATAGCCCAGAGGGAAGAGTGGGGTTTGGGACATCACTCCTACCAACAGCACTGCTTAAGCCCAGGAAAAAGCAGGGCTGAAAGTGGCTCCTGATCACAGAGTCCCCCACCCCAGGGGGATGGCTGTGACCTCCTTGCTCCTCGGGGAGGGTAGTAGCTCCATGGACTAGAATTTTAGTATAATGCACCCATTGAATGGGGGTGGGGCTGCATCCTCCTCTCATCTCCCGTATTGATATTCACTACAAGGACTTTTGATCTAATGTTAAGTCTTTGATCCTGCAACTGACTTTATGCAAGTGGACGCCTGAACCTGCATGGAGTCCCCAGTGATGTCAGTGAAGCTCTGTGCAGATATGGGTCTGCTGTGGGAATCAGTGGCAGGACTGAGGCCTAAGATTTTTCTAGTGGCTCTTACAGGGGAACAGGGGAACCTGTTGATTTAGGTTGCCTAACACTTTCCCTTTTAAAAGATTCTTTTCTTTGAGAAGCATAAATAGTTCTGTTGCTTGCAGCAGACCTTTGATGGTCAACAGGGAGAAATCCTTCAGGTGTGATAGAAGTGCCTTTTTTTTGCCTAGTGAAATTCCATTCAGATTTAGGTGAGTAGTAAAGTAACAACTAGTAAAGTAGTAAAGTAACAGATTTAGGTGAGTAGTAAAGTAAAGTGAGTAGTAAAAACAATCCCAATTTTCTTTTTCTTACTGCCATTCCACAGAAAATTATTGGCAGCCTGCCAAAATCAATCCCGATTCTAGACATCCTGGTCCATGTGGCCACCAAAGCAGCTGCAGCCGCCAACACTGCTGGGAACATTTGAGGGCTGCCAAAGCAACTGCAGGCAGGAGAGCCAAGCTGGGCTCCCCCACATCAATCCCTTCAATCTCACCCCAGCATCCCATTTCCTACCCATCCCACTTCAGGAGGCACCATATGCATCACAAGCTCCCCCAATTCCTGCAGGGTGGGAGGTGAGAGACACAAGCTGGGATACCCCCCCCCAAAAAAAAAAAACCAAACAAACAGCTCTTGACCCAGCAAAACCTCTTGACCCAGCAGATGGCCCCATCAAATCAAACCTCCTCTGGGGGACTACATAGGGCAGGTACTCCCCCCAGTTTTTAGGACAGGAGAGAGCGAGCCAAGCTGGACTTCAACGATAATGCATAGACACTGTAGCTCAAGAGGTAGAAGTCTGTGCTGTAGTGGTGGGGGTTCAGATATATAGATTGGAACTTTGTCAAAAAGTGTGTTATTTTGACCAAAAAAAACCCCAACTTGCTTTTGTTTAGTTAAATACCTCAAAGATTCCATCTCTGGTAGGCACCTAGTTAGAAGTAAAAGATCCTATAACAATTTCTGAAACAATTAGATAAGGGGCAGGTCTGAACTTGGTGGCTAGTTCAGTTAGGACTGGAATGGGGACAAAATTTTTCTCAAAGGAGGGCTCTTTAAAATTACTCTAGCATATACTTGAAATATACTTAACATCTCTAGCGAAAGTAGAGGTGGGCAAACTACGGCCCGCGGGCCAGATCCGGCCCGTGGGCTCCTCCCAACCGGCCCCCGAGGTCCGGCTGGGGAGGCTGCTCTGGCCTCTACCCTGCTGTCTCCCTCCCCCGCGGCCGTGGGAGCAGCAGCTCTCAGGGGCAGGTCTGCACGACCACGTGTTTGGCTCCAGGCCAGACAACGTGGTGCGCTCCAGTGGATCAGTGCAGCGTGTCTGGCTGTGGGCCAGACATGCTATTCTTAGCGGTGGCAGGTTAAGCGGGCTGTGGCGGGGCCGGGTCTCAGGTGGGGGGTTGGCTACGGGGTCAGAGGGTCTCAGGGGGCAGTGAATGGGGGGTTGGATGGCGCATGGGAGTCCCAGGGGGCCTGTCAGGGGGTGGGGTTGTCGCTAGTGGTCAGGGAGCAGGGGGTTAGGGTCCTGGGGCGTGATTAGGGAGCAGGGGGTCTCTGGAGAGGATTGGTCAGGGGAAAGGAGCAGGGGGCTTAAGGAGTGGGGTCTTGGGGGAGTGATTAAGGGTAGGAGGTCTATGGAGGATGTAGTCAGGGGACAAGGAGCAGGGGGGCTTAGATGGGAGTGGGATACTGGGGGGCAGTTAGAGTGGGGGGTCTCTAGAGGGGTCAATCAGGGGACAAGGAGCAGGGGGTTGGAAGGGTCGGTGGTTCTGAGGGGGGCAGTCAGGGGGCGGGAAGTGGAAGGGGGCCAAATTGGGGGTGGGGGTCTTCCCTTCCCGGCCCTCCATATAATTTTGCAAACCCAATGTGGCCCTCGGGCCAAAAAGTTTGCCCACCCCGAGCTAAAGGCTAAAGTAAAAAGTAGACTCTATGTAAATGTCATATTTAGTTAAAATAATGAACTCTTCCAGGAGTACTAAATAGGTCCCAAGGTAAAATCCAAGAAAATGCATTTTTCTTAAACAGCAATCTGAATTCTCAAGCCCAGTGCAATTTCTACTAATTTTTCCTTTGTATTCAGTGTCTTTGCTTCATCAAGTTCAGAGGGAGCAGCAGAGTTTTCAAATGACTGTGGGTGTAGTTTGAAGTTCAAAATACACTGGCTCCATTATGGAGGTCTCTGATTCTACCATAACCTTTTCTGCAGTAGTCTGTGACCATCTCTGGCAATTTGTGGAATGTAATTCCACTGATGAATAGCTTCTTTTGCAAGAGGCATAGCTCTCTTTTCCAGTACTGTTTTGAACTACTGAAGACTTCTTTGGTGCCATCTTGTTCTCAAGACCCTGATCTAAACCCATGACAGCATTATAAACTGCTACATTCAGCCTCAAGTACCCATCATCTTCTTTGTATCTAAGAGAATAAAATTAAAGTAATAAAAATAAACATTAATGTAGCTTTATATACATGCATACAAATACAAAATTCCAAAAATGCATATTAACCCAAACGGCTAGCATTTAAAACCCAGATAATAAATTGCAATTTATGAAATGGTAGTTAAAGGAAATGAAATTTATGCAACCAAACATAATGGCACTAACTACTTTGTGCGACTTGAAACATGAACATGCATGGAAGAGATCTATTTATAATATATTTTATTAGAAGAGCCCCATAATCGAAATTGAGAATTTGATGGTAATCAACCAAATATCTGTATCCCTTTATTCAAGACTGCCCCCCCCCCAAATATTTCAACATACCTGAAGCGAGAATGACAGCTGAGTTTGTGCACCTTGCGAAGATGCAGAGTCAATGTGTAACACCAGGAAAAACATTTCTGACAGATGTGACATTTATATTTTAGATTACCATTATTCTGAAGAAAAGATGGTGTGGAAATCAGTAACTGAGGTTGATGATAAATACAAAGAGTAAAACTGAAGTAATAAAAAATGAATATTAACTACGTGTTATACTCCTGTAACACAGTATTTTCTAAGTACACATTTTTGATAGATAACCTCCCATGAATATTGCAGTTCTCTGATCTAAAATCATACTGCAGATATCCCAGTCTTTACTGGTGGCAGGGTCTATGACTTCTCCTCAAGCAACTTCAGTTTAAACAATCAGCTGGACAGTACTGAACTGCAATACATTAGCCATTATAACCAGGACCAGCCTTAGTGAAAACGGTGCCCCGGGTAAACTTGTATTTTGACGCTACCTCTCCCCCCAGGCTCCAACAGGTTTCCTGGGCTCCCCCCATCACCTCTGGGCCATTACATATATTTCATATGGAATGTCCACAGGGAAGTCCATTAAAGATAGGTGGGAGTCTCCCATAGTCCACTGTGAGTTAAGTGTCCCTTGATGAGCCACTTACTTTGACTAGTCCCTTCAAGATATGCTGGCTAACTACCAGGAGCAAACATTTGAAATACAGGTATAAAGCCAATACTCATATCTTCAAATACAAAAAGGATACATACATACAAATAGCATAAACATATTCAGCAAATCATAGCCTTTTCATAGACATCTTACGTGCCACATTTTGTACAAGATTTATTACAAATATATAATAGTGGATGCAACAATGATTTCATGGTCATGTTTTAATCAGATAATGTCACAATGAGTAACTGCTATAACTAGAAAATTTCTAGGCCACTGTCACTAGAAGTGCAGATGATATGGTATATTGTGTATTGCCACACTTAATTCTGTGCCGCTGGGGTGGCTTGTGGTGCCTGGTGCTTGGCCTGCAGTTCAAGGCAGGCTTTGCATTGTCACATGGGGGCTGCAACTTGCCAGAGCCCATGGCCCTTCTGCAGTCCCTAGCCACTCCTGGTGCACCACAAGCATTTTGACAGGAAGTACCAAGCAATAATAACAACAATAATACAAGAGTGTGTGTGTGTGTGAGAGAGAGAGAGAGAAAAAGAGAGCGTGTGTGTGTGCGACTGTGTTAGGGGATTGTGCAAGAGAGTGTGTGTTGGGGAGTGTGAGACTCTGCATGTGTGACAATCTGTGTTGGGGGACTGTGAGAGGCAGAGTGTATGTGAGTGTGAGAGCCAGTTTGTATGTTTGTTAGAGAGCTTGAGAGACAGTGAGAGCACTGTCACTTTAAATTCCCCTTTTTCCCCAGCTCAGCCCAGCTCCCGCCCCCCTCCCCTCACTAACATAGAAGTTTTGCTCCTCCTAGCCCTGGCCTGGCCAGCCCCGTCGCAGACCAAGTGCACAGTGCTTCAGGCAGGGAGGGACTTGGCTCTGTTCTGGGCAGCAAGCAATGGGCTGCACCACTCTGGGCTCCCTGGGACTGGACAGAGCCAGCGGCTGGCTGAGGAGCGAGTGTGGGAGGGGTCAGGGAGAAGCCCGCCGTCCCAACATGGAGGAAGGACCAGAGAAGAGAGAAGGCCAGCCACAGCCAGCCAGGGGAAGCCCAAGCTCCTTGTTGTGGCAACGTCCTGGCTACAGTGCCCTGGATGTTGGTCCCGTTTGACCGTCCCTGATTATAACTCAGACACGTTCAAAAACCACACAATAAATATGTACCAGTTCTAATTCTGTTTTAGTGTGCTGTACTAGTTCTAGGGACAGAATGCAGTGACTTGACATAGAAGTATATTCCTTCAAATATTTTGCTTCTCAGGCTACGAATGGCTTGTTGATTTACTGGAAAGGAAAACATGATATTGGCCCAGTTTTCAAGACTGGCACTATGCAACCATGTACAGTTAATTTATTCACCCAAGTACCCTAGATGCAAGCACAAAGTCAGGTATTTTGACATGCACATGCATTTGGAAATCAGCCCCTACTGTCTGTTAAAAGGTACTTCCATCTATTTTTTAAATACCCACCATATGTGCTCTCTTGTAATGTTGTCTCAAGATCTGTGAAGTCCGTGAAGTAAACACACATCCTTCTACATCACAGCTGTAGGCATTTGAATCATTGTGTGTATCAACGTGTTTATGAAGATCATAAGCATTCTTAAAACTGAGAAGCATACAAGTGAAACAAATTACTTTTACTGTTCAAATAACAGCAATAATAGCAGAGAGGGTGTGGTCTAGTACAGTGGTTCTCAACTTTTTGGGGCTCATGACCCCTTTTTAAATGTTTATGGCCTGTTGCAACCCAGTAAATAGTCTGGGGTAGAGTCCCTGGGATGGTTTAGGTTGGAGCCTGTCCCCCCCCCCCACACCGGGGGGCCGGGAGGGTTGGGTCCTGCCCGGCACTTACCCGGCAGCTCCTGTGCTGTGGACTTGGCTCTCAGTTTCAGGCTTTGCAACCTCACAGATTGCAGCACTACTCAGGTTTGGCCCTGCCCCACTGACTGGACCAAATTCGTCTGAATGGAGTTATCATCTGGCTTATGGGCTGGCAGTGCCACTCACTCAAATTTGGCCTACCCAAACTCCTGTCATGACAGCTGGGCCAAACCTGAGTGGTACTGGGGCCCCACAGGTTGCGGTGCCTGAAGCAGGGTGGCGAGCCCAGCCTCATGGGACAGGAACTGCACATTCTATGTACCCAGTGTTGAGTTTCGACCTACAAGTTGAGAAACCCTGATCTAGCGGTTGAAGCACAGGAGTGGGAGTCACAGATTCTTGTGTTACATTCCTGGCTCTGACAATGATGAGAGAAGGGGACCTTTTACAAATCACTTATCCTCTCTACGTCCATTTCACAATCTGTGAAAGGGGAATATACTTCCAACATTCTCATTATTATGGTTTGGGGTTAATCTCTGATTCTACTTTCTTCCTAGGCATCCAGGCTATGTCCAAATCTTGCCAGTTTTTCTACAGTAACTTTTCAGTGATCCATCTATGCCTCTCTATCCTCTAAAAATCTTGTCTGTGTGTTGGTCAACTGTTGTCATAATAAGAGCAACTTCCTCCACTCTAGTCTCTCTAATATTCACATTACTCCCTCCAGTCTACCTAAAACGTGCACATGAAATTGTTATCTATTTATCTTATCTTTCCTGGAATCCATCCCTGCATCAGGTTTAAACTTCTTATCCTTCCTTTCAAGGCCCTATTTCATTCCGCCCCTGCCTATGTATGTAAGTGTCCTATATCATTACACACTGCTCCCTTTGCTCCACCAGTGATGCCACCATCAGTGTTCCCTTTGACTGAACTGGAAAAAAGTAAAGAAGTTAGAGAATCAGGTGGGGAGTGGAAAAAGAGGTAACAGAGAAAATGGGTAAGATGATCCAGCGGCAGGAGGACAATTCAGAAGAGGAGCATCTGATTCTCCGAAATATCCAGTTACCCTTGCAGCTGACCAATTTAGGGGGGATATGGCCTCAATTGATCATTGATGACCTTTTTTTACAGTATGCATAGTCTTACCTGGAAGACATCTTTTGGCACTATGAAATGAAGTATCAATCCTACTTCCACCATAAGTTCAAGAAGTGCCTTTTATGTGTTCCAGCAGACTAATGCATCAGTCTACTTATTTCAGGGGTGGGCAAACTACGGCCCGCGGGCCAGATCCGGCCCACAGGACCGGCCCCTCTCCTGGAGCCCTGTGTGCGCGTTCCCCACAGGCCCGGAGCCACACCATGGGGCCGGGGCTACGCGCTCCTGCCCTTCCCCTGGAGCAGCGCCGGGTGGGCAGTGCTCCAGGAGCCGGGGCTGCGCACCCCTCCCCCCCCCCCCCGGGAGCAGCGCCAGGCAGGGAGCACTCTGGGGGCCGGGGCTGCGCGCTTCCCCACTCCCCCAGAGCCGTGCCCCCGGGACAGAGCTCCAGGGGCCGGGGCTGTGCGCTCCCCCCCCTTCCCCCAGAGTTGCATGGAGCACCTAGGTAAGAGGGCTGGGTTGGGGTTGTTGGATGGGGTGGTGGGAGCAGTCAGGGGGCAGTTAAGGACAGGGAGCGGGGGGCTGGATAGGGGGTGGGATTCTGGGGTGGTGGTTGGAGGGGGCTCAGGAGGGGGCAGTCTGAGAGCGGGGGGCTTGGCTGGGGGTGGGGTTCTGGGATGGTGGATAGGGGTTGGGGCAGTCAGGGGACATGGAGCAGGGCAGTTGGGTAGGGGGTGGTTAGGGGTGAGGGGTCTCTGGAAGGGGCAGTCAGAGGACAAAGTCAGGGGGGATTGGATGAGTCGGGGATTCTGAGGGGACAGTTAGGGGATGGGAGGTGGGAGGGGGCCGGATGGGGGAGGGGTCTTCCCTACCCAGCCCTCCATATTATTTTCCAGACCCAAGGTGGCCCTCGGGCCAAAAAATTTGCCCACCCTTGACTTATTTAGTTACTTTTTTGAGCAAAGGGGAGCTATTTTAAGGGTTGAACATTTTTTTTCTCATCTTTGTTACCTATTATTCATTGAATACTGAATTATTTCCACACTTTTGTTGATTATCTAAGAGTTCCAAATCTTCTTACCTACTCTCACAGAGATCACAGTGGAAAGGGCGTTCATCACAGTGTCGGAATCTGATGTGCGCTTTCAGAGAGGAGACACTTGTACATACCATGTCACAAAATGGACATGTAACATGGGTAACTGGAGAAATAATAATATTTTTATTTCTATGTCACTCCTATGCCAAGACACTCATGCTGTGCAATATGATAAAAACATTCACACTAAATTAACAACTAATGCTAATTTGGGTATACAATGCGTAAGAAAAGAGGGAAAAGAAAGAACAGAGGGGTAATAAATATGGGCCAAACAGTGGGCATTCCAATGAACATGCACATGGAAAAGCGTTTTGAGGTATTTTCAAAAGGTAGATGGAGAGAGAAACAAATTTCAGAGTGGTAGGGGGAGTCTGTTTCACTCTCTGGTAAACCAAAGGCATGATTGCCTACTTGCTTATGGCATAATGGTGGGAATTCATAAATGGTAGATGTTGTGAGAGTGCATGCAACAGAAAATTCTGAATGTAGGCTGGATCTACATTTTGGTGGGGAGTTTAAAGAAGTGTGTCATTTTATAATAATCTGACGCTTTATGGGCAGCCAACATAAAATATGTATGGTTGGCATAATGTGCTCGTGCTAACCACTTGTCTGGATCGGGAAATTGATCAGAATAGCAACTGAAGAATAAGCTATTCCTCATTAGCTACTGCTAGTAACACCACATGTGGAAACTCTTATCCTGGAATTAGAGTGCCCTTTTCTTGCTGAGCTTAATCCACTTGGAAAATTAATTAAACTAAATTACAGAAAGTCACTATTATTCCAGAATAGCTTTAGCACTTTAAATTTATACCTTATCTTACTCCAGAATAACCTCCTCATGAAGACAAACCCTTGGAGGGAATTGTAATACTCAAACTTTGTAGTCAAGTGAGGACACAGAGAGGAGAAAATCCTAAACAAGTTGGCATGTGTTAAGGATGCATCCTGACTCTGCCACTTCGAGTACAGAAGGTGGGGGCCAGCAATGGTTCTAAAAATTAATACTTGCCACTCCAGGCTTGTATTAAACTCACCAGGTTACTGCTTTTCTCTGACCTTGGCTTGGTAAATGCTGCCACCACCCAAATGCCAAAAAAACCCCAAACCCCTTTCACTCAGGAAGGAGCACTTTGGAATTCCTCACTGTAGGGTACCCTCAAGCCCTTTCACAGCCCCACCCAGGGAAGAGCTGAGAAGAAAACAAAGAAAATTAGCGGTTGCCACCAGCTAATCAAACAGCATAGGCACAAATCTCTTAGGACACAACAATCCAAATTCCATTCTTAAAAAAGGTAAATTTTATTAAAAACAAAAAGAAAGAAAATATATCTGTAACTTAAGCTTTTGCTAGATTTTA
This sequence comes from Sternotherus odoratus, assembly GCA_032164245.1. Taxonomy (NCBI): domain Eukaryota; kingdom Metazoa; phylum Chordata; order Testudines; family Kinosternidae; genus Sternotherus; species Sternotherus odoratus. The sequence continues at coordinate 167,881,437 of JAVMKO010000001.1, forward strand.
AAAGAGCAATTCCAAAAATTAAGCATCCAAAATAGCTTTCTTGGGGGTTCATTTTAAAGATTACAAGCAAACAAAGACATCCAGGATTAGCACAGACAGGATCCACATGCCAAAATTAAGAAATAAATTTGATCACGTTTATCAAAACATTCCTTTTCCAAATGATTCCTTCTAGGTATGGAAGATAATTTTTCATACCTGGTTCAAACCTTACACAGCATTTCTGCTTATAGCATTCCTGCTCTATGTCCCTGCAGCCCAGAGAGAACAACAGACAAAGGGAAAGTTTTTTTCCCCAATTTTAAAAAGTTCTAGCCTTCCCATTGGCTCTTTTTTTCCTTTACCTGGGGGACTTTGTAACCCTTTACAGCTAAAGTGAGTAGAGAACAGCTACCAAGAGGGATTTTACAGCTAACTGGCTGGCTGGGTGCCCATCAAAGGGAGCTACCCCCCCATTATTTATCAAAGCATGCGAAGAGAAGAAAATCATCTCATACAGACTATCTATCTGATAGTAAGACTTCTGTTTCCCCATAATTGTATCATAATTGCCTTGAGTCTATATACTGCTTCTCTCAGCTGACATAGGAAAAGATATCTAAATAATACTATCTATGGTTGTGCTACAGTTTAGTGGGGAAATTATTTTAAAAAGCTCTGACTCACCATGTCCTCTCATATGGTCTCGTAGTAACCTCTCATTGGCAAAGTGTTTGTCACAATTCTGACAAACAAATACTTGTTCTGAAATTTAACAGGAACTGATCAGTGATGCAATAGATATTTATTGATCTATTTTAAAAACACATTGACAACCCTAATCTATTTGATCACTAAACTGTCACAGCAGTGGACAATTTCAGTATTATTTTGTATTCCTGATGTTTTTCAGAAAAAAATCTGGTTTAGGGTAATGGCAGAATTTTAATTAGCAATACATTAATTTTACTCCTAACAAGACAATAATCTGTTAAAAAATATTAGCAATTTGAAATCTGCCAAGTTTTTGAGCTTTATGATTTGAGTACTTATATAGACCCCATCACCATAGGATCCATAGTACCCGAGCATTTTCCAAGTAGTGTATTGAAAAAACCAAAAATCTCTTTCTTCCTTCCTGGGCTACAGGAAACATATCCTGATTAGTTTATAGTTTGTTAAAGAGGAGGGATAGAAGAATGTGCCACAGTGAAGAACATATTGAGTAAAATCTAAGCTCAAGAGAGTACTGCATTTAGTTCTGGAGGTGATTAGTTCCATGATTATTCAGATCACTTTCAGAAGTGAATTCCATAATTTAAGTCGAGCTCCTGTTAGAGTTCCGTCTCTGACACTCAACAGCCTCTCCAATTCATCAAGTTTCATTGTTCCAGTGGAATGCAGTTGCCCTGAGAACCCAGGGGCTTGGAGTCAGATGCAATCTCTATTTTTGCAATGTAATGCTACAACTGTCAGGTGAATAGCTACTATGTTTAAATATGTATCTGTGAGTGCTCTCTCTCTTTCCACCATTACCCCAGTTCATCATTTATGTCAAGCAATCATTACAAAGCCAAAAATACTTCCATGCTTCAGGAAGATAATTTCCTTCCTAAAGTCAATTTTGCATTTAATTGACACTTCTGAAAAATAATAATAGGTGTTATATATGTACTGTTATAAAGCAGCCCAAAGGTAAATCCCTAAATAAACATAAACACAGAAATAAAGCAAATCCACTTACGGTCCTCTGAAACCTGTCGCTTGGCATGATCAAAAAACTTGGTATTATTGGAGAACATCGCTCCACAAGAGGGACAAGCCACCACTCTTTCTTGAGTGTGGGTTCTTAAGTGATCCCATAGCTTGTGCTTTCCTTGAAATGTTCCTGAACAATCTAAAAATGCATACTATAAGATTACAGAACAGTTGCACATAAGCACTTTATTTTCTCTTGAGTACAAACAGAAAAGATTGTACAGTATTATATATAGTCCACCAATACATTTTTAGAGGAGCACAACTAAAATGTTTTTAGGAAAAGTCAGAACATTACTACTGCCAACACAACAAAGAGTTCAGTTCTGCAAATGCTACACAGGAACTGTTCAAAAGCCTACTACAAAGCAATGGAACAATTCCCAGTGACTTCAGTGGGCTTTGGCTTAGGCCAGTGTTGCCCAAAATATTCCAGTCTATGCCTCACCCTGCCCCTTCTTTACTCCTCAGTCAAGGTTTCCTCAGGAGAGGAGCTTGAGCTGATGGCGGAGCTAGGGACAGAACTGAGGATGGGGTGGAGTGGGGGCAGAACACGGAGCTAGGCTGGGGAAGAGCGGGGCTGGATGGCACTCCCTCCAGAACCCCTGTGGAAGCTGGCCTGGGCCACACCATGTGTCCCCTTGAACATTACTCCATGCCTCCCCTAGGGTTTGGGGACCACTGACTTAAGCAAAATTCCCATTGAAGGTACGTGCAGAACACCCATTAAACTTCTGGTTTTGCATTCTTACAAAGTGTGAAAAAGTTTTAAGGCAGCAACATTGTTACTCTAAACTAAGGGTATGTCTCTGCTACCCGTCGGATCGGCGGGTAGTGATCGATCTATTGGCGATCGATTTATCACATCTCATCAAGATGCAATAAATCAATCACCAAAGGCACTCCCATCGACTCCGGAACTCCAGATCACCAAAAAGCTGGAGTCAACGGTGGAGCCCACTGCCGACCGCTGCCGCAGTGCGGACGGCAGGTAAATCAGCCTAAGATGCATCAACTTCAGCTACGTTATTCATGTACCTGAAGTTGCGTATCTTAAATCGAACCCTCCCCCTAGTGTAGAACAGGCCTTCGCTCAAAAACATGCCTTCAATGTAGGACTCCAAACCTGTGGGTGCTGAAAGTTTTCAATTTCCACTGAGGTCAAATGGGAATGGAGGGTCCTCAGAATCTTTAAGGATTGGACTCTGGCATACTAGGCTTTTAATAGAGTGATTTGGCATTGCTAGTGCAATCCATTTAAATTAATCAGGAAGCATACAATGTAGGTAAAGTACTTTAATTAAGATTGCTGGAAAAGGTCTGTATGAAGATATCTAACATATTCCCACTTCATGAAACACTCATAGTGAAATTACTAGGGCAATATTCCATATTTTGTAAATTAAGTATAGAATGTGAGATACCTTTCCAGTGACAACAACAAACAGCTTTCTTGTTACTTGGAATGTTTTCTTTCTCAGTAGAGTATGCATGCATAGCAACATGCCGATAAAACCATTCCGGGTTATTGAAGGTAACCTGAGGACAAAATGGAACCATGGAGATGATGGATAGCATTGGTAGTAAATCAAATGACAAAAACAAAACACATTGATAGAAGTGACTTCTAGAGAATTTACAGAGTAAATGGTGCCTCATCTATTGAAGAAATGTTGAATAGGGCTGTCGATAAATTGCAGTTAACTCATGCAATTAACACAAAAAATTAAGCATGATATAAAAAATTAATTGCAATTAATTGCACTTTTAAACAATATAATACCAATTGATATTTATTAAATATTTTTGGATGTTTTTCTATATTTTCAAATATATTGATTTCAGCTACCACACAGAATACAAAGTGACAGCGCTCACTTTATTTGCACTGTAAAAATGATAAACAGTATTTTTCAAGAAAGCGAGGAATACTTGTAGCACCTTAGAGACTAACTAGTTTATTTCAGCATAAGCTTTCGTGGGCTATAGCTCACTTCATCGGATGCACAGAATGGAACAGAAGTAAGATGCATTTATACACACAGAAAGAAAGAAAAATAAATAAATTGTACATTAGCATACCAATTCTAAGAGGGCTGTTAAATGTAGATGGGCCATTATCAGCAGGAGAAAAAAATACCTTTTGAAATGGAGATCTGTTGTCAGGTAAATGAACTCAGGAAATGCAATCAATTAGTGTAATAAGCGAACCATTCACAAGTCCTATTTAGCCCCTGGTTAATTGTATACAATTTGAAAATTAATTCCAGTTCCTCAGTTTCTCATTGGAGTCTGTTTTGGAAGTTTTTCTGTTTAATGGAATAGCCAGAAAGATTGAAGTGTTCTCCTACTGGTTTTTGAATGTTAATATTCCTGATATCAGATGTGTGTCCATTTATTCTTTTGCGTAGAGACTGGCCGGTTTGGCCAATGTACATAGCAGAGGGGCAGAGGGGCATTGCTGGCACATGATGGCATGTATCACATTGGTCGATGTGCAGGTGAATGGGCCTCTGATGGTGTGGCTGATGTGATTAGATCCTATGATGGTGTCAGTTGAATGGATATGAGGACAGAGTTGGCATCGGGCTTTGTTACAAAGATAGGTACCTGGGTTAGTGTTTATGTTGTGTGGTGTGCGGTTGCTGGTGAGTATTTGTTTCAGGTTGGGGGGCTGTCTGTAAGCAAGGACAATTCACCTCATACAAGTACTGAAGTGTAATCTCTTTATCCTGAAGAGCAACCAGCCAGTCTGTGATGAGAAGCATCTAAGTTTGTAAGTGCACTGAAAATATCAAGGTAAGCTTAGAATGCATTTTGTTTTTATTTCATTTGATTAAATCCAATTTTTTATGCTTTGATTTATAGTCACTTAAATCTATCTTTATAGTTAATAAATCTGTTTGTTTATTCTACTTGAAGCAGTGCGCTTGGTTTGAAGCATGTCAGAGAGTCCCCTTGGGATAACAAGCCTGGCACATATCAATTTCTTTGTTAAATTAAACTCATAAAAGCTTGCAACGTCCAGCAGGCGGAACTGGACACTGCAAGACGGCGGTTCCTAGGGTTATGTCTCGGACCAGAAATACTGGCTAGTGTCATTCAGTTGCACAATCCAAGCAGCAGCTTACAGGCCAGAGGTTGTGCGTGAACAGCCCAGGAGTGGGGGTTCTCACAGCATAGCAGGGTAAGGCTCGCTCCCAGAGTCAAGGATTGGAGTGGCCTAGCAGATCACTGGTCCAGATAACACCAGGGCAACATCACAGTACCAATGTGAGATTTCTAAAGATAGCTACAGCACGCGACACAAGATTTAACAATCTGAAGTGCCTTCCAAAATCTGAAAGGGATGAGGTGTGGAGAATGCTTTCAGAAGTTTTAAAAGAGCAATACTCTGATGTGGAAACTACAGAACTGAACCACCACAAAAAGAAAATCAACCTTCTGCTGGCCATATCTGACTCAGATGATGAAAATGAATATGCATCAGTCTCCACTACTTTGGATTGTTATTGAACAGAACCCGTCATTGGCATGGATGCATGTCTTCTGGAATGGTTGTTGAAGCATGAAGGGATATGTGAATCTTTAACCCATCTGGATTGTAAATATCTTGTGACGCTGGCTACAACAGTGTCATACAAACACATGCTGTCACTTTCAGGTGACACTGTAAACAAGAAGCAGGCAGCATTATCTCCTACAAATGTAAACAAACTTGTCTGAGTGACTGGCTGAACAAGAAGTTAGACTGAATAGACTTGTAGGCTCTAAAGTTTTACATTGTTTTGTTTTTTGAGTGCAGTTATTTTTTTGTACATAATTCCACATTCGTAAGCTCAACTTTCATGATAAAGAGATATTACTATCTATACTATTTCGTTTTTTCACTTTGAAAATATTTGTCATTAAAAATAATAATATAAAGTGAGCACTGTACACTTTGTATTGTGTGGCAATTGAAATCAAAATTTTGAAAATTTAGAAAACATCCAAATGGTATTCTATAATTCTTTAACAGTGTGATTAATCGCACAATTAATCATAGTTTTTTTAGTTGCTTGACAGCTCTAATTCTGAACATATAAGAGTTGCTTCCACATATATAGGCATGCCGCGTTTTACGTGCATTTAATTTGCATGATTTCCCCTTTATGCGGTTCTCCGAGAAAGAAAAGAAAAGGGAAAACTAAAAATATAAAAACTTTCTTTAGGGCGGGCGATTTCGCCCACCGTTAAGTCAATGGGGTTTCAGCTATACGCGGTTTCCGCGTAAAGGGGAAACCGCGGAACCGAACCCTCACGTAAGATGCAACATGCCTGTACCAGATCCTGAATTTGGCCTTAACTGTAGTAGCTTAAAGATAAATTCAGTCTATTTAGTCCAGTGGCTCTCAACTTTTCTTTCGTTGGAAGCCCCCTCTCTTCATGGGCTTGCAAACAGGAGCCCTCACCATCCCATCGCACCATGCCCTGGTATAGTTCATAGAATTTCAGGGTTGGCAGGGGCCTAAGGAAGTGATCTAGTCCAACCCCCTACTCAAAGCAGGACAAATCCCGAACTAAGTCATCCCAGCCAGGGCTTTGTCAAGCCTGACCTTAAAAACCTCTAAGGAAGGAGATTCTACCACCTCCCTAGGCAACCAATTCCAGTGCTTCACCACCCTCCTAGTGAAAAAGGTTTTCCTAATATATACAACCTAAACATCCCCCCCTGCAACTTGAGACCATTACTCCTTTTCCTGTCATCTGCTACCACTGAGAACAGTCTAGATCCATCCTCTTTGGAACCCCCTTTCAAGTAGCTGAAAGCAGCTATCAAATGCCTCCTCATTCTTCTCTTCTGCAGACTAAATAATCCCAGTTCTCTCAGCCTCTCCTCATAAATCATGTGCTTCAGTCCCTATTCATTTTTGTTGTCCTCCACTGGACCCTTTCCAATTTTTCCACATCCTATTTGTAGTGTGGGGCCCAAAACTGGACACAGTCCTCCAGATGAGGCTTCACCAATGCCAAACAGAGGGCAATGATCACGTCCTACAATCTGCTGGCAATGTTCCTACTTATACAGCCCAAAATGCCTTTAGTCATCTTGGCAACAAGGGCACACTGTTGACTCATATCCAGCTTCTCATTCACTGTAACCCTTAGGTCCTTTTCTGCACAACTGCTGCCTAGCCATTCGGTCCCTAGTCTGTAGCAGTGCATGGGATTCTTCTGTCCTGTGTGCAGGACTCTGCACTTGTCCTTGTCGAACATCATCAGATTCTTTTGACCCAGTCCTCTAATTTCTCTAGGTCCCTCTGTATCCTATCCTTCCCCTCCAGCATATCTACCACTCCTCCTAGTTTAGTGCCATCTGCAAACTTGCTGAGGGTGCAGTCCACACCATCCTCCAGATCATTAATGAAGGTACTGAACAAAACCGGCGCCAGGACCAACCCTTGGGGCACTCCGCTTGATACCGGCTGCCAACTAGACATGGAGCCGTTGATCACTACCCATTGAGCCCGACGATCCTGCCAGCTTTCTATCCACCTTGTAGTCCATTCATCCAGCCCATACTTCTTTAACTTGCTGGCAAGAATATTGTGGGAGACCATAACAAAAGCTTTGCTAAAGTCAAGGAATAACATGTTCACTGCTTTACCCTCATGCACAGAGCCATTATTCTCATCAGAGAAGGCAATTAGGTTAGTCAGGCATGACTTGCCCTTGGTGAATTCATGCTGACTGTTCCTGATCACTTTCCTCATCTAAGTGTTTCAAAATTGATCACTTGAGGACCTGCTCTATAATTTTTCCAGGGACTGAGGTGAGGCTGACTCGCCTGTAATTTCCTGGACCCTCCTTCTTCCCATTTTAAAGATGGGCACTGCATTACCCTTTTTCCAGTCATCTGGGACCTCACCCAGTCGCCATGAGTTTTCAAAGATAGTGGTCTATGGCTCTGCAATCACATCCGCCAACTCTTTTAGCACCCTCAAATGCAGTACATCCAGCACCATGGACTTGTGCTCATCCAGCTTTTCTAAATAGTCCTGAACCACTTCTCAGAGTGGGCATATAGGTGGCATGTTGCACATCATCTCAGTAATTTTAGATTTAAATGTTGTTGCAGTGGAGGAGACAGAGAGAAACTTAAGGGCTGCTGTCTGAGCCAGATGGCTTGTACAACTGAGTCAATCTACAGTTTGATAAATTAGGAGCCACCACAGAAGCTGGAAGGCAAAATGGGTGATTTTCAAGGAGGACTTTATCCGTAGCTATGGGAACACATTTGCAATGGGAGTGGAAGAGGTTAGCAACTTCCCCTGCCCCCACTCTCTTCTCTTTTGTTTTGAATCTTACCCCACCTTTCTGGACTAGTTTAGCCTGCCTACCAGGTTGGGAAACACTGTTTTAATTAATAAAATTCATAACAGCAATTTAAGCTTGAAGGAACATGTATAGAAAGATTTAGCAAAGTGCTACATATAGAAAGAAATAAAATTAAAGGGTACATTTCATCTTAATAAGTGAAAAAAACATACCAAAACCCTCAATTACCCATAAAAACTGATTATATGCTAACAGAAAATGAAGTTACTACCCCATCAGAACTTCTCCCATAAACGTTAAATTTTTTTTTAAAATACATGATCTCCAAATAGAACAGGTTTTGTGACATGCACAACCAGGGAGGCTCTTGATTCCTGGCCTGAAAAAATATGAGATTTCTGAGTTTTATTGGTATTTCTTAAAATTAAAAGCCTAGCCAATGCAAGATCAGTTCTAGTAAGTACATACACAAGGACATTTTTTTAACCTTTATATTTAAAAAAAACCAATCACCATGGGAAAAGTAACCTCCATAAGTTCTGATGCTCAATGGAAATTGAACTTGCAGGTCAAGCTATACAACTAAATATCTTATGATACAGCAATGAATAATACCTGTTTGGTTTTTATCTTTAAAGAGAAATGAATGTTTGTGAAAGGTTATATATTTCAAATTCTGGGCCCAGATCCACAACGGGACTTAGGTGCCTAGAAAACCACAAGAACAACATTGTGATCCACAAACCCTGAGTTAAGCACCTAAGGTTTCCTATACAATGAATGGGGAAAGATAGGTGCCTAAGGCCACTCACGAAATTCAGCACACTAGGCGGGGAACTGCTTAAAGCTAGTCAATGGGAGATGCCAATGAGAGGGGATCTAAGCCTCACCCTTGTTATGGAGATAAGTGCCTAATTCTGGGCTGCTGGGAGGTGTCTATTTCTGCTTGTGATCCACAAATTGGGAGAAGATAGGCATTCCTTTGCCTAGGTTACAAGTGAGGTCTGATCTGGTAGACATGTTCTGAGGCCACCAACTCTGCACACAAACACTGGAAATGGGAGGGGAACCCCCATTCAAATCTTGTCTCTGCCCAGTGAAAAGGTACTGAACAAGGGATCTACCACCTCTTTAAAACCAATAATTTTCACACTAGATGGTCACAATGATCCCACCTGTCCTTGGAATATATGAACACCTACAATGAGGCAGCAATGTGCTTGCCCAGAGGCAGAAACATAGAAGCCTAAGTAACTTTTTCTGCAAAAATGTAGGTGCTGAGTGACTGTAGGTACCTACAGGATTAGGCAGAAGCCAAGCAGGTGTTTTGTGAATCAAAGTGGCACCTAAAAATGCTATAGAGGCACCTAAATCTGAGGGTCAGGCACCTAAGTACCTTTGTAGATCCAGGCTCTGGTGACTAAAATCCTCTATGTATACAGGTAGAGGTGGTTGTGACAGATTAAAACAAATCTGTGAATAATTCTTATTTGATGTAGAAATGCATTAACATGAAGAGATAAATCTAAGAGCACTGGCTCTTTAAATTCAGAGCAAAAGCAACAAATGAGCTTTCTTCTAGGTTAACGTCTCAAGCCAGAAAGGGGACACAGACCAGAATCCAGTCACCCTTTAGGCAGACAAAGATCAAAGGACTTGTGCAATACATCTTGAGAGAAGAAATTGGGAAATACCTCCAGTGCTAGATAGGGGGAATGTTCATAGAAACATGGGACAATAGCTATTGTATAGACTAGAGAATGGAAACTATTCCACTCCCTCAAGATAGTACATTTGTTCAAACATTACACTGACTTAAATTCAGTAATGAGCTCCATGTAGGCAGACCTTTGTGCCTCTGCAGAGCATCAGTGAGGTCAACGGGGGTACATCTCATGGACTTCGCTGAAGAATCAGGATAATTTTTTGTACCCTCAACCAGAATTGGCACACCTTTAAAATGAAAAATGGTCACAAATAAGAAACAACTGAAAGCTGAAGGGAGGAGGTAATTGAGACTCCTGAAACCATATGGTTTCAAAAGGCTGAGAAATCAAAAGAGTGGGGGGTGGGAAAGGAAGAGAGAGCTCTTCTAGAAATGTAAGCATTGGCTTATTTTTAATTCTGTAGAATTAAACTTGAAGTGAACCTATCTAGATGAGATTTGAAGAGTGAATTCCATAGCGTTTCTGTGTTCTGCATGTCAAGTCTTTTGTTTTAATCTGATTCTCTCTCTCTTCTTAATTTATTTATTCGTTATTAATCTATTTGAGTCAAAGATTGATGTTTGTAAATTTCATGAAAACCAACCTGAAGAGGGGCAATAGTGTTCTCAATCTAAAGGACATGCCTAAGGACTCCTCTTCCAGATAGAGTGTCATGTGCAGGGCTTCAACCCAATGGATGCAAAGATAATGCTCACTGACAAGAACTGAGTTTAGGGGACTAAAGATGACATAGTGCTTCCCCACACTGCCCTACCAATATGGATCCACTGTGCTAGGATGAATACAGTAACTCCTCACTTAAAGTTGTCCTGGTTAACGTTGCTTTGTTATGTTGCTGATCAATTAGGGAACACGCTCATTTAAAGTTGTGAAATGCTCCCTTTTAATGTTATTTGGCAGCCGCCTGCTTTGTCCACTGCTTGCAGGAAGAGCAGCCTGTTGCAGCTGGCTGGTGGGGCTTGGAACCAGGGTGGATCAGCAGCCACTCCTATTAGCTCCCTGCTCCCCTAAGTTTCCTGTGCGGCAGCTGCCCAGCAGGTTATCAATTGCTGGCAGTTCATCTGTCCCTCCCCCACTGCCATATGCTTCTCCTGCCCTTAGCCTTGGAGCTGCTCCCCGAGACTTCTACTTGCTGAGCGGGGAGGAGAGGAGGAAGGGGGGGGGCTAATGTCAGGGTGTTCCCCTCTCCCCTGCTTACTTCATCTTCCATAGAGCAGGGGGGAACACACAACAGGGCTCAGGATGGAGGGAGCTTGCTGGCAGCAGCTGCAGTCTCAGCAAACTGATCTAATTAACAAGACAGTGTACTTAAGAGTAGGGTCAGCATCTCTATCTCACACACCGTGTGTTTCTCTGTCTGCCCTCCCTCCATTCCTGCTGCCTTGTAGAGTGTGAGAGTTAATCACAGTTATCACTGTGTACCAGTATTAAATTGATTGTTTAAAACTTATACTCCGTATGTGGGTGAAAGAAAAAATCCCCGGAACCTAGCCCCTTCATTTACATTAATTCGTATGTGGAACCTGGATTTGCTTAACATTGTTTCGCTTAAAGTTGCATTTTTCAGGAACATAACTTCAACGTTAAGTGAGGAGTTACTGTACTTCTAAGGGACAAAAGGTTGTTTAGTTTCAGAGCTATGCTAACACTGGCAAAGAGGATATTTATTGGTGTAAAATGTAATTTTTCTCTTGATACAGAAAGACAAAGTGATGAGGTGATATCTTCTATTGGACCAACTTCTGCTAGTGAAAGAGATAAGCTTTCAAGCTTACAGAGAGCTCTTCTTCAACAGCCAACATGGGTTCAACCACACTGCAAACAACTCTTGATACAGACACTGTCCACTAGGAATTGGATAGAAACCACTAATTAATTTTACATATTTCACCAAAGAGCTGTCAGAAGCTGACATTTTTCAGTTGCTCCCAGGCTGTCACCTTTGAATTAGTGACCTAAAGATGAAAGGCTCATTAACAAATTCTCTGAGCCATCCAGTTCCAAAATCATTAAAAGGCTGCAATGTCTGAGAAAATATCAGATATTCTTATCTAATATTTGTTCCAGAAAATAGACAAAGTAAATACAATGGATCTCTTAACTACATTGCTGGTATAGTCATTAGCTTAGACTATTTCTGGTTGCTTTACAATTTTGTGGGATATATTTCTAAAACACAGAAAAAGCAGTACAGTGGGGAAAAAGTTGTTTTAATTCTAACAAAAGGAAGAATACTTAGATTTAAAGTAAACTGTTTGCAGATGCTAAAATAAATGGTGTATATATACAGTATATACTTTGGCAAACACTATCACAATAATTACCATTTCTGTTTATGAAGATGGGACAGAACACCACTCAATAATAAATGATAAAAAAATTCAGTAGTGAAACCTCTTTTCCAGGTGTTGGAGCTGGGGAAGGTTAAGGTAGAGTTAGGAAACAAGAAAAGAAAGAACAATCACTTCACTTACATCACAATTCTCCCAATGGCAAACATACATCTCTGAAATCCTTGGTATCTGATTCTGGTTATGGCTGTTCTGGAAACATGCTGGCCAATCTTGATGCAATGCCCTTAATTGAGAGCCTAAGAATTTCAACTTGGTGTGGTAACTATGAAAATTTACATGGGTTACCAGCTCCCTGGGACCTGTAGCCAAAAAATCACAATTTCTCCACCAACACTGGTACTGCTCTAAACAAAAAACAAACCAAACAAAAAGAAAAAGAAAAAAGAAATAATGTTTCATGGAATGTTGTATTAAGTTAGGGACTGTGTGTGACAATCTTCAAGAAGGCACTAGAAGATAACTATTTCTTACATTTTAGGTGATGATCTACTGAACCATAGGTAAAACTGGCAGAGTGATGGATAACGACTATGTTCAGGTAATTAAGTATCTAAAGATTTTAAGCCTCAGCAATTAACAAGATTTTTCACTTTCTCAAAACTCAGATAATTCTAATATACTCAACAAATAGAATTTTCTCCAGAAAGAGAGCACGGGGCTTAAAATGTCTGAGTAAGGTCTACTGAATGGTTCTACAGTGTTACTGATTACTATTAGAAAGACAAGTTGGGCAAAGTGATATCCTTGTCTCTGTAGTATCCTGGGACCAATATGGCTACAAGAACACTTCATATAACAAATCACACATTATCACAATATAAATGATAATAATAAAAGACTGGAGGCTTGATGCTTAGACATGGGAGTTTTAGCAAATTACAGTCCTTGCTCCAAAAATCTTGGTTGTGTTTTCAAATTTTACAATCAATTTGCACTCCAACCTGTATAACAGCCAACCAAACTTTTAATTATTCAATAATCTTTCCTGAACCCACTTGAGTTGTTAAGTCATATAGTACAAACTGGATAAAGATGTAATGAGCACAATAAATAAGTATGGAAACACAAAGGAAATTCCAAGGCACAGAAAGAAGAGGATATATCTATTTCAGATAAAAGAGTTTCAGATAATTTTGGTTTGAATATTTGATTGTTGCACAATATTTGATTTTTGACCGTGCAAATCTTGAATTCAAAAGGACACTGTTAAGAATGCCAAACAACCAGTTTCTGTGTCAGGTATTTTTAGTTTGCAGGCTTTCACATTGTCATCACTCTGTTCTGCCTACTTGTTTCAATTCAGTGAGTTGGCAGAGGTTCTAAATTTGAAAGGGACTCCATGTGGGTGCAAGGATCTGCCCACTGATTTAATTTCAGGATAGGGCCCTTGTAATAAGGCAACAAAACAAAAATTAACTCAGGAATTACTTGAGTTTCTAATGCCCAGTATTCCAGTAGGTTATATACAGCTGTAACATCATAGAATTATTCATTCTGGAGTACCAAAGCAACCAAGGACAAGCCCAGTGGTTTCAGAGGGCCAATATAGAATTTTGTCAAAATTAGCTTTTTACTTATGTATGAGCTAAAATACCATTAGTCTGGATAGGGGAGGCACTGAGTGCATATTGTTGTTGGTTCAATTGTACTTTCCATTTACTGTATCTTTAATTAAACTCAGTCTAGTATCTACACCAGCAAGTAAACGTGAAAATAGCATTAAGAATAAAGGTCAGGATTCATAAGAGCTACAATAGCAATATTAAAAATATCTACTACACTACAGCTATTACAGTCTACATAGATTGCTTACAATTTTCTGTGAGATACAACTTCTGAGTTTTTCTCGTAAGTAACTAATACCATTGGAAAAAATTTGCAAGATATATAACAGGAGCAATTAAATACTGTTTGTTTATTCAGAGAAAACAGTTACAACAAAAGGGCAAGTTTCTTCTAAGTTGATTTCTCCAACTTCCCCTTAAAGTTAGAAATCTTAAGTTAAGAAATCTAAAAATTCTTTTTTCAGACTACACATTTAAAAAAAAAACCACCACACTTTAGCCCTAATTCAAGAAGAAATTGAGTTTAAACTTCTGATTCATGATTTCACCTACATAAGCATTATTTCTATTTTAGTACTATATCTTTAGAAAAAGAGAAAACCAGCAAAATCAGATCCAAAAAGAAAACAAAAATAGGCCCCAGTTCTGCAAGTGACCTATGACGGTAGTCACCAGCACACACATAGAATTCTATTGACTTCATTCTACCAGTGTAGTGCCAGTGCAAGATCAGGGCCACAAAGTACAAAAATCTTCAAAACTGCAATATTATCTGTATGGAGAATGAGACAGATATATTACCTGTTCTTTCCAGAGGATGTTGTCGATACTCTTTCAAGTGTTCTGCAATGTGATCACAAAATTCCTCCATGCATTTTCCTACAAAAAGGCATTCTTCCCATTCACACAGTAATATCAGTTCAGAGTTCTTGAATTTGTTTCCAGGGGCCATTACTTAAAATCCTTTAAAGTACAGAGTAGTTTTGTTACTAGATTTACAGCAATTTCTATTATGAAAACAACCACCTTTTTATAATTGGGTGGATAAGATTTTTCAGACTCTATGGCCTACTCTTGCATACACACAGGCGTTGTCTGCACACAAAAGTTGTACTTCTTCAACAATAGTATAATTCAAGCGGTACCACCGCTATATGGATATACAGTAGACTCTAGATTATCCAGGATTGGGTTAACCAGGATGTGGATTAACCAGGATGTCAAAAGGGCCAGCTCTGGCTTTGTTGCCACCCCAAGCACACACACACACAAAAAAAACCCACCAGGGCACAGGGCAGCCAGTGAACCAACAGCCCCTCCCCCCGACATAGGATGGCTGGTGAACCAACCCTCCCTCCCCATATTTCCTATGGATGGTGATTATCCAGGATTTTATTAACCAGGATTAATTTTTTCCCTATCATCCTGGATAATCAAGAGTCTACTGTACATCTATTTATACCAGTATAGCTTATTCTCATATGGCAGTTGTTGTCAAATTTGGGGGTCGGGACCTCTCAGGGAGTCGCAAAGTTCTTACATGGGGTGTGTGTGGGTCGTGAGCTGTCAGACTCCATCCCAAACCCCGTTTTACCTCCAGCATTTATTTATAAATGGTGTTAAATAGATTTAAAAGTATTTTAATTGATTGGGGGGTCACACTCTGAGGCTTCCTATGTGAAAGGGGTCACCACTAAAAAAAGTTTGAGAATCATGGAGGAAGAGGGTTAAACTATACTGATATAAGCACCTGCATACTAATACAAACCCTGGACATGCCTGCTCCCATCTGATTTTGGAATCTAAGCAAGGTCAGGCCTGGCTAGTACCTGGATGGGGGGGACCTCCTGGGAATACCAGGTGCTGTAGACTTAACACCTGGCAGTAGGTATAAAATGCCTCCAATGACAGGTGGTGTGACGCATCGGTTGGAGTATACCCTGGTCCTGTCCGGGCTCCAAAAATGGAGGTGGATATGCTGACCAAAGCGGACCCTGCCATAGTGCGGGACTAATGCTAAGAAAAACAACATACTAGCATAAACCTGTTCATACTAGGGGTTTGTACTAGTATAACTATACACGGGTAAAAGATCCTACTCCACAGAATACCAATATAAAATCGGTGTGAAGACTAGGTCTTGGGCAGACGTGTGAGAAAATGGGCTCTGAAATGGTTTCTCTCCCTATTTCAACATCATGAATTTAAACAGGTACTCAATGCGTGTGCTGATCATATTTTTGTATTTTGACTAGAGAAAGGAACACAAGTTAACTAACCAGCCTCTTCCAAACCCGCTGACATACCCCTGAAAACGTTATCGTGTGAAATGTGTTTCTAACCAAGTGTAGCGGCGCCATCCCAGCTATTACACCTGACTGCGCTGTTCGGTGTCACCGACTAGGACCTGTAGCCCTGATGTGCCTACAGTGAGTCCCCCCCCCCCGTTTCATTTTCAAACCCTGAATTAATAAATTACCCAATTTTGGGATAATTAACATTCACATCCTGCATGAGCCTTATTCTTTGTTTTAATTGCGCCCCTGATGCACCCCGAAGGGACCAGCTCGCTGCCAAGGGGGGCGGGGAAGTTCCCCCCGGGGGAAAGAGCCACTTGTAGACCGGCTGGACCGAGCAAAACCGACTCCCTGGACAGGACCGCGGGAGCGGGGCCGGTGTTTCGCGAGGGCTCTGTCACAGCAGCCATGGCTACAGCCGTCCCTGCAACGGCTCGAGGTATTTGAATGACAACGGTCCAAATATTTCCCTGGGCCCGTCACTGCGCATAGCCCCCAGGTCCACGTCCCCCCCCCCTTTAGGGACTTAGGGAGGGAGGAGGGGGGTACGTTGCCATGAGGCGCCCCCGCCCCCAACATTAGCCCAACGGACTAATGCGAGCCGCTCAGAGCGGGCGCGCGGGGATAGGGGGAGGGGCGGTCACGGACACGCGCTGGCCGAGCCCCGCGCGCGGACGCACACGTCAGGGACGGGGAAGCACCTTGCAGCGGCCGGAGCCCGCACGCCTCAGCCGCTCTGGCGAGGCCGGCCGGCACGACTAACTCACGTGCCTAGTGAGACGGGGAGGGGCTGCAGCTGCGGCAGGGGTGCCGGCCTCTGCCGGCCGCGCGCGCAGGAGGCCCCGCGGCTGAGCCAATCAGAGCGGAGGCGGTTCCTCCTCACAGCAGCCCGGGGGGGCGGGGCTGAGACGCTGAGTGCCTGGTGGCGCAACGGCCGATCTTCGTGCGCCTCGTTCCCTCTACTCCCCCCCCACGTCCCCCGTCTTGACTGAGCGCCGCATCCTCGATCAACCGCCCCCCAGCCCTCTGGGATCAGCTAGGGGCGGGGCTAGATGCAGCAGGGAGCCGGCTCCGCCCCCTCCCACGCGCCGAAGGGAGACGGGGACATGGAAGGGTCTAGCCCCGCCCCCTCATTACATAAACAAACAAGGGGCGGGGTCGCCTCTGCCCCCACCCAGTCCCCTCGTCTTCTGCTGTGTGTGATACAGACACATCCCCCCACAGGCAGGGTGGCGCCTTTCCTGGCCCATTGCTCCTCCCCTCGCCCTGCCCTGGTTTCCCCAGTGTAGACAGGGGGCCACAGGCTGCTGGGATTTGAAAGTTATCAGCATGCAGGGGACTCAAAAAAGGTGTCATGCAACTTGAATTAAATGTAATCACCCCTCTTCCACCCTGGCAGGGATGGCCCCACTCATCTGCAAAGGGTGGATGCAGTGTTCCTGTGCTATGGTATTTAAGGTGACCAGATGTCCTGATGTTATAGGGACAGTCCCGATTTTTGGAGCTTTTTCTCACATAGGCATCTATTACCCCCACCCTGTCCCAATTTTTCACACTTGCCATCTCCTATCTGGTCACCCTAGAGTGACTGTAAGAGCTGGTCCTCACTAGGGGGGGCGGAGGATCGATGGCAGATATGCAACTTCAACTATGTGAATCACGTAGCTGAAGTTTGTGTATCTGCCGCTGACTTACCTCTCGTCTCCGCGGCGGCGGCAGGCGGCGGCGCGCTCCCCCGTCGACTCCAGCTTGTGCCTCCCGGCGAGCTGGAGTTCCGGAGTCGACGGGGGAGCCGCGGGCGATTGATGTATCGCGTCTTAACAAGACGCGATAAATCGATCGCCAGAAGATTGATCCCGCGCCACGCGAGTGAAGACCAGCCCTAAGAATCAGGTTTTCCAGAAGGAATAGCAGTGTCCTTGGTTGTTGATTTAGGCCTAGGTCAGTCATGTTGCCCAGTCTTGAAAGCCCATGCTATGCTAAGTAACATTAAAGTTTAATTTGACTTATGTGTAGACTTGTTGAAGTCAGTGTGGGACTACTCGAGATCTTAAACGTTATTCATGTGATTAAGCATATACAGGATTGGGTCTTTAGTGACTCATGTACTTAGTTGAACATGTGTAAATGTGCAATTGAGGCTTTAGATTATAAATACCTTGGGGTATTTATCTCTTACTATGTGATGATGTATTTCTAGTACAATAAGGTCCTTGTCCTGACTGGGGTCTGGAGCAGGTTCTATCACATACACATAATAAATGTGAGTCGTTGATGTCATACCATTTTCATGGTAGCCTACTGAGCTATTGCTGTTTGTGACTTTTACTTTCCCATTACATGTCGTTGTTTTGCCTGTTTTCAATACAATTTTTTTTCTAGGCCAAATAGAGTATTGCATGGAACAAAAGGAAAAAAGAGATCAGGTAGGTGAGGTAATATCTTTTAATGGATATTTTATTTTATTTTATTTATTTTAATGGATACCAACTTCTGTTCATAGAAGGTATACGTTTTCGAGCTACACAGAGCTCTTCTTCAGATTTTGAGAAGGAAATCACAGTGTTAAACATAAGGGGTAATGAATGTTGCAGGCCATTACTTGAAGGGGGTAATTGAGGGTTAGATTGTTAGGTTGTTATGCATATGGGGTTTGAAGTGGGCGATTAAGGGTACCAGGCAGGGGAGTGGGTTACAGATTGTTGTAATGAGCCATAAAACCAATGTCCCTGTTAAAGCCATGTTTTTTGTTATCTAGCAATGTTTTGAATTTAAATTCCCAGGCTTGCCATTGAAGGTTTTGTGGAGGATTCCTTTGAAGATGTTCAGGAATAGCAGCCGTGTTACTCTGTACCCCTAAAGAAAGCGAGGAATACTTGTAGCACCTTAGAGACTAACTAGTTTATTTCAGCATAAGCTTTCGTGAGCTATAGCTCACTTCGTCAGATGCATAGAATGGAACAGAAGTAAGATGCATTTATACACACAGAAAGAAAAATAAAAGAAAAAAAAATTGTACATTAGCATACCAATTCTAAGAGGGTTGTTAAATGTAGATGGTCCATTATCACTAGGAGAAAAATACACCTTTTGAAATGGAGATCTGTTGTCAGTAACTCAGGAAATGCAATTAATTACTGTAATGAGAGAACCAATCTGAACTTCTGTTAAGCCCCTGGTTAATAGTGTCCAATTTGAAAATTAATTCCAGTTTCTCAGTTTCTCATTGGAGTCTGTTTTGGAAGTTTTTCTGTTTCAAAACTGAAACCATCAAATCTTTATGGAATGGCCAGGAAGATTGAAGTGTTCTCCTACCGGTTTTTGAATGTTATGATTCCTGATGTCAGATTTGTGTCCATTTATTCTTTTGCGTAGAGACTGGCCGGCTTGGCCAATGTACATAGCAGAGGAGCATTGCTGGCACATAATGGCATATATCACATTGATCGATGTGCAGGTGAATGAGCATCTGATGGTATAGCTGATGTGATTAGGTCCTATGATGGTGTCAGTTGAATGGATATGAGGACAGAGTTGGCATCGGGCTTTGTTACAAGGATAGGTACCTGGCTTAGTGTTTTTGTTGTGTGGTGTGCGGTTGCTGGTGAGTATTTGTTTCAGGTTGGGGGGCTGTCCGTAAGCGAGGACTGGTCTGTCTCCCAAGATCTGTGAGAGTGTGGGATCATCTTTCAGGATAGGTTATAGGTCTTTGATGATGCATTGGAGAGGCTTAAGTTGGGGGCTGAAGGTGACGGCTAATGGTGTTCTGTTGTTGTCTTTGTTGGGTCTGTCCTGTATTAGGTGGCTTCTGGGTACTCTTCTTGCTCTGTCAATCTGTTTTTTCACTTCCCCAGGTGGGTATTGTAGTTTTAAAAATGCTTGATAGAGATCTTGAAGGTGTTTGTCTCTGTCTGAGGGACTGGAGCAAATGTGGTTGTATCTTAGAGCTTGGCTGTAGACAGTGGATCGAGTGGTGTGTTCTGGATGGAAGCTGGAGGCATGTAGGTAAGTGTAGCAGTCAGTAGGTTTCCGGTATAGGGTAGTGTGTATGTGTCCATCATTTATTAGCACAGTTGTGTCTAGGAAATGGACCGCTCGTGTGGATTGGTCCAGGCTGAGGGTGATGGTGGGATGGAAATTGTTGAAATCATGGTGGAACTCCTCAAGGGCTTCTTTTCCATGGGTCCAGATGATGAAGATGTCATCAATATACCGCAAGTAGAGTAGGGGCATTAGGGGACGAGAATTAAAGAAGCGTTGTTCTAAGTCTGCCATAAAAATGTTGGCATACTGTGGGGCCATGCGGGTACCCATAGCAGTTCCGCTGACTTGAAGGTATATATTGTCTCCAAATGTGAAATAGTTGTGGGTGAGGACAAAGTCATAAAGTTCAGCCACCAGGTTTGCTGTGACAGTGTCGGAAATAATGTTTTTGATAGCTTGTAGTCCATCTTTGTGTGGAATGTTGGTGTAGCGGGCTTCTGCATCCATAGTGGCCAGGATGGTGTTTTCTGGAAGATCACCGATGGATTGTAGTTTCCTCAGGAAATCAGTGGTGTCTCGAAGATAGCTGGGAGTGCTGGTAGCGTAGGGCCTGAGGAGAGAGTCCACATAGTTAGACAATCCTGCTGTTAGGGTGCCAATGCATGAGACGATGGGGCGTCCAGGATTTCCAGGTTTGTGGATCTTGGGTAGTAAATAGAATGTGCCTGGTCGGGGTTCTAGGCATGTGTCTGTATCGATCTGTTCCTGTGCTTTTCCAGGGAGTTTTTTAAGCAGATGCTGTAGTTTCTTTTGGTAATTCTCAGTGGGATCAGAGGATAATGGCCTATAGAATGTGGAGTTAGAGAGCTGTCTAGCAGCCTCTTGTTCATAGTCCAATTTATTCATGATGACAACAGCACCTCCTTTGTCAGCCTTTTTGATTATGATGTCAGAGTTGTTCCTGAGGCTGTGGATGGCAGTGTGCTCAGCACGGCCGAGATTATGGGGCAGG